>CM055682.1:6883242-11683242 GCA_029448645.1 Andrena camellia
CATGGACGACTGTTCACCGAGGCGAAAGCTCTGCCCGCGCTAGAATGGATTTACCGACTGTTTCGTTGCTTATAACCGGCCATACATTGTTCGCCGGAAACACGTGCTGCCTCTTTTGTTCCAGCCACGATCTATGCCGTTCGAAGGACGATCCATGAATTCGAGAAATTCGAGTGACGCCGGCTCGATTCGGGGACAATTAGAATTCCCTGGTTGCCCGTGCGATCGGCTGGGCCCTCTATGGAGCATGACTTTTGTGATTCGATACCTTTGTGACTTGAATAAAATTCGTGTCCATGCGGTGGGGGGGGGGGGGGGGGGAAGCCTGTCGCCTAAAAGATTGGGGTAGGTCTGTGAACTGAGAGAGATGGGGATATTCAAGTTGATCAAAGAGATGTAATTATTGCTACATTTTTTATTTAATTTTTTATCACAACGTAGATATTTCAGCTTCTATTGATTTAAGCTTAGTATTAATTTAAGTATTATTAAGGGTGTTTTAGTTAAATTTATCACCTGAAACATTTCTGTTACATTTAAAATTTCATAAAAATGTTTCTTACAAAGTTTCATAATTCTGTGGGTGTCAGAGTTTATACAAGAACCGGCTTTTAAAAAAACAGGTTTTCAAATTCCACTGTTCCCAAAAAACCGGTTAAACCGGTTTTAGAATTTTTACAAAAAAATATAATTAAAATAGAAATTAAATATCTGTATTTATTTTAAAAATTATCAGTTTTTTTAATATTATGGAATTGCAAAAATATAACAAAATGAAATATACTCTATCTATGCAAAACCGAATAAATAAAATAATTAAGATATCTAAAATCCGTACAAATGCGTACAATTTTTAAGTTCATTTAATATTACTTATGGATCTACAAAAATATAACACAATAAAATACACTGCATACAAAACCAAATGAAAAAAAAAAACTAAAATAACTGAAATCCGTACAAAGTATAAATTATAAATCTTTATTTCGTTTAGTATTTTTCTTCCGAAAATATGAACTCATGAAGATTAGTTTTACAGTAAACTGTTACTTACTACAATGTGCTTGTGTGTGAGGCGATTTCAAGTCAAAATGTTAACGTTTTTAATTAAATAATTAATTTATTTTTACATATTAAGTCTAGTATATAAAACCGGTTTTTTAAATTTTACAAAATTATAAAAAAACCTACTGGGGGCGGTCAACCCTAGTGGGGGTCAACAGTAGTCAGAATAGTTTTATTCTGTTGGAGACTATGGAGTCGTTGACAAATAAAATGCAGTGTTCCATTTAAAATAACAGAGTTGACTTTCGTATCTCATTAACACCTCTCAACAGAATAAAACTATTATATTACTATATGCTGGCCCCTATAATACTATGCAACTTTTGTAGAATATACTTTTATGAAATTTTAAGCTTAGTGAAACATCCTGTATAATGGTTCATCCTATCAATGAAATGTGTGCAAAAATAACCAAAGGTTAACTAATTGTATTGCGTTATATGCATACTCCAAATTGCAAATATTATAAGGAACTTTGCGCACACGATGTGTTTATTTCTAGCAGTAAAAAATCAATTAGTGGTATAATAATAGAGTACAGTTTCGTTAACAATATTTTTCCCGACAGTCGTCAGCGTTTGCATGTGCAAATCGTCGACCATCCAAGAGGCATTTTTAGTTCGTGCATTTAGCTGAATATCGAATGGAGGACGGTTTAAAATCGCTGGGTAGCTTCATACATGATCGATCAAAATTTAGTGGAGCTATCACGACTAGCATTTAAAATGCCGAAATCTGCTTTTTTGCCAATTCCATATAGCTTCATAAGCGTCTCACTCGCTCTTTTTTATAGAACCCCAAAAATTTGTTTAAAAATGTATATACACACACACAATGCTTCGAATTATGTGATATAATCGAAAAGCTAATGATTCCAAATTGAAAAATAAATAAAAAATATGAAATAGAATTTTTTAATCCATGCTCCGTTTTCGAGAAAATTTTGAAAACACATCTGACACGTACATGTGGATATAAATTGACAGAATGCACCAATGGATGTGACACAACTGTAAATGAAATGAACTCTTGCGCACAAATAAGTCGGCATCGTGGAATAACCTTTTCTGCAACCAGGCTTTGTTTTCGAGATAATTGATTTCGAAAAGGTTTGTGCAGAGTTTTGAATTTTGATCGCGAAAGTAACACTTCAAATTTTAAGTCCATGAGAATTCTAATCATCATTGGAGCGTAAATTGAAATTTGAAAATCTGTAGGATTTTTCGTAATTCCTGCTGAATACATTCGTATAAAGTTTCATTGTAAGTACTTCCCTTTCTTCGCCAACAGTATCATCAGTCCTGAAATACGAGCAAAATTTTGATAGCCTTTTGCAGCAAGCTCACATTACCACTGAATCTGACACCATTCTTCAGATCCAATTTCACAGAGGTATTTTTTAATTTGGCGCTGATACCGATTAGTATATCGCGTGAAATACACAGGAATTGTATATGAAATATCGTCTCACTTAGTGTATATTCCGCCCATATTATATTAAACCTTCTCGTTAAATTTAATTTATTCGCCTCCTATAATTTTATTGCCCATTGTTCCATAGTTGTAGACTGTTCAGCACACGATTTTCAATTAATGCTGAATATTTGACTTTACTAAAATCTTTTTTTTAGTGGATTCTAAACTTACGATGGTACTTAATGCTTCGTTGAAAAATCGAAGTCTTACAGCTTAGAATAAATATAGTGTGTTCTCGAACTCTCGTATATAAATGCATCAGTCAATTCCAGTGGTAATTCTGAACTATTTAGAAATGTTATGTGACTACATACTTGGAGTTTACATACAAAAGTGATATCTTGTAGAGAAAATTTCAAACAATTTGATAGTTTCTTCTAATTTTTGAAAAGATAATTTCGCACTGAGAACTGCAAGATAAGAATTTATTCATAATTTTCGCATTATGAAAATAACTTTGCTTCTTAACAAAAGAATTTCTATGAAAATCTGAATTTTCTTGAGTAAAATTGGAAAAGAAGCATGTCGATATAATTAATAGTTTCCGGGGATAAAAATTCATACAGGAACCCAAAGGAAGCGCACCCAAAATTTACAACTTTGGTAAATAACAACCCCAACACTTATAGTTCAGAATTACCTTTAGAATTGTCTGTTACGTTTTTGTACTGTGGATAAGATTAATTTTTCCAACTATTAATTATTTTTAGATACACTCCAAGTCCAGTTCACACACCACAGGTTAATCAATTATCACCGTGCATGCAGAATCATAAGTGTTTTAAGGGGGGAATCCTATTCTTTGGACTAAAAACATAGCAAAATTGGGGATTTTTTTTAAGAAACTAGCGATTTGATTCAACTGAAATTTGGACCATATTTTGATGCGTCTTTGAGGAAGCAATAGTTCTTTTTTTATTAATTTTTAATAACAAATATAGGAGTTATACATGATCGACTAACACGCCACGCAAAATTCGTCGTCCACTGGTGTGCATGATATTTATTTTCTTGGTAATCTAAAACAGAAAAATGAAACGGCCTTTCACTGTATACATATGTAGCCATAATTTGATGAGCCAGAAAAAAATACAAAAATTTTTTGAGGACTGTGGAGAGTTTTCAAATTGAAAGGTCTGAAACTTTAAATTTTGCTATACAATTTTGCGGCAATTTTCTTATGTAATCAAAGAAGTATATGACTTATCGGTATCCTGGTTCATCAAATTATAAAGTAATATTTGTTGGACATACAGGCCAAATTTGAAGGTAATCGGTTCGGTGGTTACAGAAATATCGTGCACACCAGCGGACAACGGCGGCGTGATGGTTGATCATGCATAACTCTTATATTTATTATTAAAAATTAAGAATAAAAAAAACTACAACTTCTTCAAAGATGCATAAAAACATGGTCCAAATTTCAAATTATTCGAATCGCTAGTTTCTTAAAAAAAAAATCTAAAATTTCGCTATGTTTTTAACCCAAAGAATAGGATTCCCCCCTTAAATTTTTAATTCTCACCTGTTTCTACATTCCTCTATTTCCCATTTTATGATCAAAAATATTTTCTTCCTGGCTTGTGTCAACTCTCGTCGAAAGTGGTCTCCATGCCTCAGGAGGTCTCAGCACATTGCGAATTCCTTGCCATGTGTCTGGGAGACGTGAATAATAGCGTTACAAGGGGTAGCCTGCATTAATGGCGTTATTATTAAGCTACAAGTGGTTTCGTTCGAGTATCTGGGTACAATTTACCGGAATACCCAAAGAGATTGTAATTATCAGGCAGATGAACGTGCACCGTTACCAGATAATAATCGATGTTCCCTTTTGATAACGGTAGACATGTGTGCCCCGGCATTCACGCTATAACTGGAGGTTCTAATCATAAACACGATTATGCTTCCGTACGACACGCGGCGCGACCGAAAGTTTGACTATAATTACTCGGTTGGACGAGATCGAGGGTTCGATTATCCGGAATGCAAATGTCGAGAGTAATTACAGAGCATGCAGGTGTCACTGAAGCCTTGGTGTACGTAGTTGAACAGTAGATAGTGGGCTATACGAAACCTGAATAAGTGGAGGCTGTAATTGAAAGTAGGAGGATTTCTTGACCAAAACTAATTGCTAGTGAAATGGGTAGAATAGAATTCTTTGTTGGGAATAATTGCAGAGTGTGTAGCTGTCACTGAAACCTTAATCTGAGTAGTTGGACACAGATTTGGGCATTAATTAAATAAAAAATTATTTAAATAACGGATCAAGTAAAAGTTACTTTAACTTTAGATTATTTGACGAAGAAAGTTAATTTTTTTATTCGACGAATAAAGATAACTTTATTCAACACATGAAGAATCACTTTTTTAACTTTTACTCGTTATTCGAAATTATGTTTAAATAAAAGTTTTGTCCATCTCTGATTGGACAGTAGTTGCTGGACTATTGGAAACAGAAATAAGCGAATGCTGTAACTGACAAAGTGTTGATTCCTTGTACCAAAATAAGTCGTATGTACAGAATAATTTTGTTTATAAACGATTCCCCTTTCTTAGAAAACTGAAGTTTCAAAATGAAGTGATGGGGTGAACACCCCACCTAGGTTAAAATGAGATTTACATCACCTAATATGGATATAGACCACCTAGACAAGTGCCTTGTGCTAAAACCTATTTTCTACAAATTGTCCACGTTGCACATTTTTCAAGTTGCATTGCTAAACGTATATAAATACGTTATCAATTTGTTAAAATACATGCCTTTTTCTACATCTCATCGGCTAAAATGCTGTGATTTATGAGTTTGAAGCTTTACAAAAAAAATTTCTGTCGCATAAAATGTTTGAACTCTTCAATGGTGTAGTATCCTCGAACGGTTGAGCTCAGAGAAGTATTTGGAATTGTAGGCAAAGGATTGTTGCTCTGAATAGACCAGAATATTCCACGCCTTACCAGAACTACAGTGGACATGCATTAAGTTATTTTGACACTAAGCAGCTTAAGGAACAGGTACCATAGATTACACCGTCCATACGACACCGACTTAACTACTCCAGTGGCTATTTGCTTCCAAATTGAAACTTCCGCATTACGTACTGACATATTAGTTTGTAGCCTAAGCTCTGGGCTTCGAGGCGGAGTTTGTCGTGGGCATTACGTATCATGTGGCAAAAACAACCGTGGCAAACACTTGGGCAGAAATTTGAGACACAATGTAAAATATGTAGCAACTGCCCAAGATCCACGATCAGAGAATTTCTTAAATACAGCCAGAGAGGGAGTAGGCGGGAATATTTTGATGGGAAAGTAACGATTCACTATTTTAACAGGTATTACATGTAAATGTTGAAGCTTTATCAACTTTCTAGTAGAATTCACGATATTATCTACAAATTTAATTATTAATATTAAATATTACGAAATTACATACGAATTTTCAAGTTTGCTATTTTTATACATCTTAGTAATTTTTGTCACAGTTTTCATTGTGCTCTTAAAAGTATTATTTAATTTTTAATTACATAGGTAGCTATACATATTTACCACTTTGAAAAAATCGACTTCCAGTATTTGCACTTTTTCAAATTGCAAAACCTATGTTCCCAAAATGTTATGTTGAAGTCTAATAATTTGCGGAGCTATGGAATTTTAAACAAATCAACCCCTTACTGCATATTACATAACCGTGTAGTGCTCCTTCGTCACACGGGGTCAGTAGTCGAAAGTTTCAGCAAAATTTCAAATTCTATCGTGTTCTTAACAATAAGGTAGCTCTCTCTCTCCTGTGCTACCGTATGCATATTTCCTTTGAATGTATTTGACTAGAAATAGATGATTAAGGTAAGACGGAATACAAGTGTCCCACTTCAGAAGTGTCTTCTACTGAATCTATAATCGCGGTTTTCTCGAAACCATGTCCCTCGAATGGGTGGATAGGATATCTCCAGAAATATTCGATCTATTCAATGGAAATTTTTAGAAAATATTCCGTGAAACTGTCCACAGTTAATTAAATTCCAAGTTTCCATTATAATAGCTTTTATCTTTTCTTTATTCCGAAAATCCTAAGGAAAATATTTAAAATAATGAATATACGAATTTACTTCAAAAGCACTATTTGATTTAAACTTTTACGAGCGAAATTCAGTACACTATTACAAAAATTCGTTTGGTTTTCATGTTTCACTTTCATCATTTGAATAGTGCCTATTCAAAGAAAACCATTGCTGAAAAACATGTCCAATGGCTGTATCTTCAATATATTTAAAAATAATTCAATAATATTTTATTTAGAAATACTTGAATGCACGAGCTTTTGAAAACATACAAGCTTGATCGACTAAAGTTAATAGTGTACTTGGAAATAAACTCCATGTTTCACCTTTCTTTTCAGTGTAACACGTAAAATGCGTCTGACCAAAGTCGAGTATTACTACTGAAATGTCACTAATCTGCGATCATACTACTTACAAGGAAAGTACTCGAATATTAGCGTCGTCGATTTTGAACTTGGTGCACTGGTAGAGACCGTCACTCCCTTTACGAATATAACAAACTTAAGGTCAGACACGCAATAATTTTCAAAATATTAGCACTTAACGCGTGTGTCCGAATTGCTCCCTGTCGAGATGAAATTTCTCTACCTGTTTCTAGAAGGTAAGTGCAGTTTTGTATCTTTTTATGAAAATCTTATTGACAAATGGACAAATCAGGAAAAATAAGAAGAAAAATTAAAGCTGTAAGAGGAATCAAATAGAATTAATATAAATCGTATTTGTCTTAGTGTTAACACTTTGAGTGCCAATATTTTGAAAATTATTGAGTAGCTGCTTAAGTTTGTTATCTCCGTAAACAGAGTCTTAATAAGTCTTACTAAACTTGACGACCCGACATTGGTGCACCACCCTTGATAGTTGAAAATATTCTAAGCTACTCAAGCCTACGTTTTTAAATCAAAGGAATTTTTTGTATAAAATGAGCACTTTTGGACCCATTGCAGGTACAACGTTCCACGTTGCTTTGTTTTTATTGTACATAATACATCAAACCTTGCATGCATTTGCTTTAATGCAGTTACATTAATTAAAATTATGAATGGATACTCGTCTCCATTCATTTTCGACGCTCGCGTAAATTTCGGGTCCTTCGCTATCTACCAGCACACTAATTTAATTAACACTGTTTTCCTTTGAAAATATGAGACAATTTCATAAAAGGAGTGAAATAAATTGAAACATTTATGTAATTAGCTGTGCTATTGTGCTCCAATTGTGCGATTTTCTATTATCTTGATTCTTCGCTAGAAAAAATTTATAAAAGTCAAAAATAACAAAATGGCGTTAGGTCCCATTGGAAAAAACCCAGTAATTTTCACTAAAATTTTCGCCACTTATTTCTACATTAGAAGAAACCGATTAGGAATTATTTTCTTTTCCTTCATCGACTTAAAGTTAATCGTCACTTTAATCCGCTATCCGCACATTTAACATCAAAACGATCTAACTTCGACAATTCGTTAATATTTCGAATTTCTCAAAAAAATTTCAACAGAATATTCAAGAACCTTCATACCAATAGAAAATATAAAAAAATTGTTTTTTGAGGGAACACCTCCTTAATCATTCAGATTGAAAATGAATTAGTATAACACATTTATACAAAATAAATTAATAAACTAATGTACATAATAAAAATATAAATTAAAGAACCAAAGCAAACGTACCTTCGTTCCAAGGAAAGAATGTCAAATAACATCGGCATAAAGATTCACAAATGTACATGAACTTTCACATAATACCCATACTTTAAAAACTCTGCACTTTAAGAACCTACCTAAACAAAAAATATGGAAAAGTTCTTTTCACCCCAAGCATCAGGCTACTCATTTAATCTGTAAAAACCCTAAATTATCCTAATTACCATCACGAGGTTGGTAACATGAAACTATTCCAAACCACGGCATACAATGGCCCCTGCACGCAGTTTTTCTTCCATCGCCTTCGAACAATTCCCTCGCAGCCACACACAGCCGACCCGTCGCTTCCCGTCGACTGCTTTATCAAATTTCGGTCCAGTCGTTAGCGTCTAAACTTAAATGAACTTCCGCGAACTCGTCCAGGCCGTTTTGCGGCATCCCGTCGCAGTCATCAAACTGCCCCGGGCGTTTTCCTCGGCTCGGCGACGGGTTCGCGGGTTTTTCGTCGCGCCTCCGCGAGCCCCATTATCGGCCGGGCGAACAACGGGGTGATTATCATCAACAACGATTGTTCGTTGCCTTCGTCAAAGTTCCGCGGCGGTCCCGCGAGCGAGATAACTCACTCCGCGCGGTGTTCGCATTGTACGCCGCGGCCATCGTATAAATTCACTTTGCGCCCCGAAATTACGGGAACTTAGAAACACGGACGCTTATTATCCCGCAGACGAGTGCACATCTGCCTCGATGGCCCCGGAGATTTATGGACGCTAGCGGGGAAATATGAGACGTATGCATGGACGCCCTTACGCCCCCAGACAGCAATTTCTTTTGGGTGATATCGCGGGAACGGTGGATCGCTCGTAGCGTTATTTCTGTGGCATTTTGGATAATCAGGGGATGACCAAAAAATCGAATTAAATGTTGGTGAAAAATAGGTTCTCTCTATTGGGTCAAAGAAGGATGAATTTAAATTTCGGTCTGATAATAATATTGTAATTGCACCTACTGAGACAGGTTATAACAATAATAATAAAATTGTAGCGATGAAAACTGATCATGGAAGTAGTGGTAATCGATAATAATTTATTGAAATGTTTTTTATATTTAAAATTGTAACGATAAAATGAATAGACGAAATCCCTGGAATATGAAGAGAAGAAATTATTAAGTCTATAGAAGATGAGGGGTGGTAAGTGTGTGATAATAAAGGGGGGAAAGTATTCATCCTATTCAGTGAGGACGCACTATGTACATATAGAATATACTATGTACTGAGGATTGGCTATGGGTCACTTGGGCAAATATTTTAGGAAGGCTCACGTTTTAAGGACTTTAATCGTTTTGCAGTGGTATAGGATCATGAAGAACAGTGGATGAATGTATATCTTTTTTTATATTTTGAATCACTTCCACGCGCTGTTTTCCTGCAATCTTCACAGGAATTTTCAAACAGAAGCCAGTGCAACAAATGTAGGTACTCTAGTCTCAAAGCTGGGAAAAATTGATTTTTGAAATAGATAAATAGAAATAAATAGTATTTTTAGTTCTTCGAGTGATGCAGGATTTGACAAATAAACTTTTCTTTGAAATAGTAGATACATAAAGAAATATATTTTTTAATACTAACTCATACAAATACTATTGTGAAATACGTATTTCATTGAGATATAAAAAAATAGTATTTGAAATAATATTTCAAACAATACCTAGTATTTCAAATAATGACTGACTGACTGACAACACAGAAAATGTGTTCAGAACTATTTGCAAGAAATATTTACTCGAATATATGTAATCTTAAAAAAATAACGAGCGACATTTGGGAGATCTGTTGGGTTTTGAAATTTGTATCTCCTATTTTCAATCCCCTATTTCTCATATTCGAATCCGAGTGTAAATAATAAATAGTATTTGCTCACGATTTAAGCATTTAATTGAATAGTATTTGATCAAATAGTATTTGATTTAAGCTTCAACTGAAATAGTATTATCAAACAGCATTTGCTTACGGAAATATATCAGTTTTGAATAGATATTTTGTCTCAAACTAATCGCGTTCCATCGATCCACTCATACCCCAAGTTAGACTTTGATTTTCCATATCGAAACGATTACGACACTTTCAATTAACGCGACGGTATGGCACTCAGTTGGCAGGAAACGGAACGAAGGACGAAATGGAAGCAGAATTTCATCTTTCGTTCCATTAATTCCTGAATAATCGAGCTGAACGTTCACTTATCGTCTCCTTCGCGCCCGCCGCCCTCCCCCGCATCGCGACAGAAGGGGGCTGATGTCGTCGCCTCGGTATATCGGGCAGAGAAGAATGAAGTCGATTAAAGCGTTTGGGTTCGCTGGAATGCGATTCGGCGGCCACGAACGATGCCGAGTATTTTTCTTTACCGCCCCCAGTGTGCCACCGAGTGGGCACTCTTAACCCAGATACTCGGGCAACATTCCAAATTTTACGACGTGGAAGTGTGTATGATATAAACGCGCGGGGCCCTGGATCCTCCAACCACTGTCGAGTGTGGCAAGCGTCGGCGTAAGTGCGGGCGCAGTTGAAACGAGCGAGGCTGAGCGTATTCGTTGCCTCGAATCTTTTATGCATCACGCTTGGATCAGGACAAATTTCTCTGTCCCTTTGCATTCGCCGTCGCATTGTCATTTGCTCTGTCCAGAGATCGTCTCTCAACCTTCTCCTCAGGCTCTCGTGTAGTGTTGGGTAGGACTCAATAGTTCCTTAAGATTTCCTAGAAATTTGACAGACAAATACATATTTAGAATTATTAACACGATCGCTGTTCTGCATACGTTAAGTGAAAGCTAAATTAACACACATGACTCGTTAGGGTGGCCCTTCTTTATGCGTCTCGAAATATTTTGTTTCCTATTTCTTTGCTCTCACGTCCTAGAATATTCCACGCATGGCACCTCTGACCTCTATGTATTCAAACGCTATTATCTAAAAACTGGTTGGAGGCACGAAAAAATTATACATACAGAAATTGTAGAAAATTGAATGCTCTTTTAATATTATTTGAAGAAAATTTAGATAGGGCTTACTATTTTTTATGAATTCTTTAAATCCGATAACATTGATGAATTTTAAACTTTAAGGCCTGGTCGGCACCCTTCCCTATTGTCCGATTGCAATAACCTATTTCAGGGAGTATTTTTTTATAAAATGGAACCATGCTAGGTGGTGAGAGCAAAAGAAATCGGATGTTGAAAAATTAGGGCCACTCTAGTCACTCGAATCAGATTTTTGTGGCGCGTAATGTTCGTTCTAAGTAATAAGCTTCATAACTTTTAAGGATTTTTATCTAGTTGTAAGAGTGATGGTGCACATTGTCCAACAATCGTGTTCAAATATTAATCGAGATAAGTAGTATAGCAGTGCAGGAACAAATAGCAGTCAGGACAGAGTCAACATAATTCTAGTAGGAAATTAGGTTTAAAAAAATATCGTTAGCAATAAACACTACTTACACATGGTCAAACCACATAATTCTTTGACAGTTATAAAAAAATATATAAACACAAAAACGTATAGAATGCATTATAGTCAATTTTCTACAATAATTTTAAATAATGTTGTAGATAATAAACTGACCTTTTGAACCGTGCTTCAACCAACGTAAAGGGTGGAAAATATTTTCTTTTAGAAATTCTAGAAATATATGAAGCACATTCTCATGGAAATTCTCACCATCCTCCAACACTACCATTTGCCAACTTATTATCATAATTCTTCAACGGCTAAGTTCCTTTATTCATAAATAAAATTGGGAAGAATCAGAACATGGAAATGTAAGTCGATTCTACATAGAAATATAAGTCGAAAATATAGGAAAACATTTTCTGATTTAGGGCTTCGTTTTCAAGAAATATGATTTGGCATATTTGTTAAGAACACAGTGAAATAACAAATATGGTACAAATACGGATGAAATGGATCATTGCGGAAAAACAAGTCGAAATTGTGGATAGAATAGCTTCTTTCGATCGAGGCATTGTTTTAGAGAAAATCGAGTTCAAGGCCTCGTTCACATTAGTCGAGTTACTTTACTTCAAGTCTCTTGAATTCGAGTAACATGACACCACATTCTCAATGCGAACCTGTTATTTACTTGACTTGAAATATCCTTTCAGGCCTCTTTCAAGTTTCAAGTGAAGTACAGGTTCTTTCAAATTCACTTGCCTTGAAATACAACTTGACTAATATGAACGAGGCTTAATTGTTTCGTTAGCCATGTGCAACCATTCTCGACGGATTTTAAATTTTTATTTTCTGGAAAACAAATCATCGCTCGAGAAAAAATAATTGTATAATTTCGACTTATTTTTCATCTTTCCATTTGCACTATATTTACTATTGTAGTCTGCCAATTTCTACCCGGGTGGGCGTATACCAGACGAGTTTGCACAATCGATTTTCTCGAAACCGAAGTCTCGTAAGAAGAAACATTATTCTATATTTTCCCCTCGTTTCTTTATATACCTACATACAATCACCCCCTTTCGTATTGCGCCACCAATACGGCGACACACCCTGTACACTAAATACAGTACATATAAATGGAATATCCAATACAAATCGCCATATAATAGCACCGCCCTCGACCACTTACAATTAGAATGGTCCTTTGAAGCAACGAATCCGACTCTCTACAACCCTCAAAAATGTTGCGCCGCAGTAAATCGAGAGGCAAGGAAATTGCATCGCGCGTTCAGGTGCTCGGAGTGTAATTGAATCGCAAACTCCACGTGCCTCTCGCTAACAAATTCGAATTAACCCTGGACGATACGCCTGTTCGAAATATCGCGAGCACGTAGACAGACGCAGCGAGCGCCCGATATTTCTGTGCCGCTTGAATAGCTGCCTTAAATACTTGAAGGGAGGAGGCATGGCGGTCGGGGCGAGAGTAGCAGCGTCTGGCCGTGTATCAAACATCAATGAGCGGGATTTATTACGTTTGAAAGTTTAACAACGTCCAAAGGAACCGCCCGATCGGCGTGACTAACCGGGTTCGCGACTGGCTGGCCTGGTTGCTCGCCCATAGCCAGTACACTCGCGACGGCTCGATCGTGATTCAGCTGGAAGTTGTATGAGGTTTATTGGTTTGGCATGGTCCTCAATTCCCTCTGAAGAAAATAGGGTATAAAGAAAGAAAATAAGTCTAGGTGAGATAGCCGAAGAGCAATAATCTTGGAAGTTGCGACCAGCAGCGTTGATGATCTTGCACGTACACAACGCGATTCCTCCGTGGCACTGGGTTTCTGTTGAATCGAATTTTAATAAATGATATTACGAGTTAACGGAGAAAAGGAGTTACATAACGTGCTGTACAATCTTTGACTGATTTGGTGTAACTGTAAATACTTTGGTGAGCTCTGTTTGCTAGAATTTACACTGGGCCAAGTTATGCAGAAATCTACCAACCCTCAAAATGACAAAAAATTAGTTAAACACAGTAGGTATGGATTCTATAATTTTGTGTTTATGTTGCAAAAAATTATGAATCCATAGAACATTACTCTTACATTATACAATTATTAAAACTATGAAGCTATAATTCTATTTTAGGCGTAAAAAAATAAATAGTACAGAAAATTTGAAGTAATATTAATTATACTACTCACTATTAAATAACCCATTAAAAAACATTATAAATCAATAACAAGGAATAAAATATTCCCAATAGAAATAAAGCTACTTTTATTTAACAATTAAAATCTTCAAACTAAATTTACTCAATTTCAGCTCATTGAGAGTTGGTTGCTTTCTGCATAAACATAAACAAAATCCTCTGTACAAAGTATCTATGGATATGTCTTGACATTCATAATTATGTTTATACACAGTGTAGAGTGAGTAAGAAGTTGAAATCAACAACAGAGACCTAGTCATTTTTCAGAACTCACTTCTGTAGAGTGACACTTCGTAGCTAATGTTTACAAGTCAGTTCAGTCATAACGTAGAAACGAACCTGGAAAAATATACCGCACATCATGTCTACTGAAGAAAATAAAATATTTCAGACAACCATTGAAAGTTTAAGAGGATGAAATATTAGTTGTATATTATATCAAACAATTAATATTATATCAAATAATTATTTCTAACACATCCTATAAAAAATATTATTTGAATTAATCATTTCAATTCATATATGTATAATAAATAGATATTTTCAAATACTCTTGTGTGTAGAATTGAGAAATAAAATAAATCTTGAAATACTATCTTATTTAAATAAAAGTATTTCAATTACTATTTCCAATACTTTTTATTTGAAATATACTCAGCTCTGATTGTGATACATATTACTACGCAGTAATATAATGAAATTCGTAGATTAACTACTATTCTGAAAATACAAAGGCAGCTCTCAATTAATAATCACAGGTTCTCCGTGTTATCGATTGGAGTTTCGAGTCAAGGTCCAAAGGAAGCTTCACGTTCTAAAGTGAATTGGTCTGAAACTGCTCTTAGCAGGATTAATTGAAATCTATAATAATCTTGGCCACGCCTATCTTCAAATTAGCAACGATATTTTAAAATTCCACGGACGATAAGGAGAATAAATCTCCAATAAATTAATAATCGGCGCGTTATTTTTTCCGGGGCGAGCGTTTCGATTCATTCACGGACAGACTTTAAGACGAATCGTTCGAGCTAATTGCTTTCCTGTCCGACGCATCGTTCCATTGCTTGCCACTAGTTGTTGATACGTTATCGTATCGAGGATTATTCGTGTAATTTACGCCGATGCTCGCGCGCCCTGGCAGAAATCGATTATTTGCCGCGTTTAACTTCCATCAGCGTCCAACCAACTGTATTTATGCGCTTGACAGTTGTAACAGGAATTGTGCGCAATTAGACGCAAATTGCAGCGATGCAACTTACAAAGGGAATGCACAAGGTTCCGATCATCGATACGGCTAAAATTAAATAAATTAAATACTCAAGGCACGTCACTCAAAATTCTCTTAGCAAATAAACTTCAAAGTTTTGTCTATATTTTTCTCTGCACTTTACGCGATAGAGAACACAAGCATCTTGGTCATTTCGTAATACCTCAATTTTTGATAAAAACATTTCTGGTACTTCACTTCTGTGCTTCCACATTTCTGTGCTTCCTGTGGCGCACTCAGATTTAATCTTGGGGGAGCCGAGTTAAAGGGATAAAAATATTTGTTATACAAATTCAATAAAATTCATTAGATGATTATAAAAATTTATTCAAAGAATGAAATCCATTTCATTCCTTAATGGATTCTCTCTGCAATTTTCTCTCATCTTCTTAAATGAAAGCAAACTAGGAAACAATTTGGAAAGCTCGGTAGATCAAAGATCCCATGACTAATGAATTAAACAGTTAGCTCGTGGACGATTCAACATTATGGAATGATAGGCGAACGATAGCTTCGCTGATTATGCAGGACACAATTTTTATCATCGCCCGTGGATCCTCGTAGTTGAATCACTGAAATTAGGTTGCGAAGTGGAAGACGAGTGTCATCATTATAAGGGGCAGGGGTTAATCGGATTTACCGGTCGGGCAATTCAGCCAACTCGAAAACTGGCAACATCGTTCAATTTGCATAACGATGTAATTTAACGCATATCTGCACGGCCAAAGTGCCTCCTTACCCGTGAACGTAACCCGTGGTCCCCGTGTTTGCGTAGGTTTTGAATTTTCCCGATAGCCTCGTCCCCGTTGAGCACGGGATTCATGTTCTTTGCGAAATTTCAACACCTAAGCTGCGCTTTTTCCTGGATTCTCAGACGCAGACTGTAACACCAGACAAGGGAAATGTTCGAGATTCGGGTCACCATTTCGGTCCAATATTTGCGCATGGTGCACAAGATGCGTAATGATGTGTTAAATTCAGTGGCAGTGGCCAGGGTGTTAGCTTGCCCGATGGCAAGTGGGCGCCCTTAAATATCAGACAACAAGTTAAAAATGTTAATGACCTTTTAGTAGCTTGAAAATATAATAAAAGTTCTAATGTTATTACTGTATGCAACTAAAGTTTGCGTTGTGGTACTATTTTAATAAAAGAAATGTAATAAAATCATTTCTCGAGGGATACTTTATATTTAAGAATATATGTTGCGAAAAATGTTTCAAAATCACGCGCTGCAAGTCACGCGCATCAGGGTGACGCGCCACCTTCTATTTTTTAACATCTTTTAACATGTAGGTCTTGCCTTACTTCCGGCTCTCCCTTTTGAATCCATATATTTTCTATCATTAAACGAAATAAAGTTATGTGTGTTTATATCGACCATAAACAACGCACTGTGCTATATTCCCTCCACGAGTAAACTGGAGATGAGCTCCGCGGTGTGAATATAAAACCTCAACAATATAATAAATAACTGTGAAAAAATAATTCTGATTCGGGTTATGCGAGGCTGGCGCATACGTTATTTCTTATAAAAATTAAATGATAGTCTTATAGTTGTGAGTGGGCCCCTTTTGTCTCCTGATAACCAATATTTTTAAAGCCAGTCCGTCACTGGTCAAATGCACAGGACGCACTGCTGAAAATTTAATGGGAGAACTATGTTCAAAGATCCGTCTGTTCCAGATTTTATATACGGATCTGTGTGTAAGAGCGAGACAGGTTTAAATAGCTAATACTAAAAATAATAAAAATTCGAAAATGTGCATGTAAACGCGTAAAGAAGAGAATTAATTACAGTAGTGGAGAAAAGAAACTTTAAAACTCATATTTTTACAGGTCTACATGATTAACTTAAATTGAGTTATTGCTGCCAGGTAGCACAAAAATAATTTATCTATATGTATATTAAATCAGAAAGCCATATCTGCATTGAAACTGAAGATAGAACCGTTTATATTCTAAATATTTTATCTAAATCATTGTTAAATGAAATAGCAATAACTGAAAAATATTAGTAATAAAAGGCGTACTACAGTTAATTTTTCAGTGTTTTTTTATGGATTTGTCAAAAATATTTAGATACCTTTTTATCCAGATTTAATATTTAACCTAATCCGGTTTATATAAAATACCGATGGCATAACACAAAATACTAAAAGTCAGTTATCTCAGAACCACCTTTTGACCAAACACGCCCTTTTGAATTAACACGGCAGAGTACTAGACTTTAAGTATTAAGTTGATATCACTAGCCAACTCCGAAAATTCCCCATTCTATGGGATATAAATTTTAAGATACAATTATTTATAATGGGACTATCTTGTTGTTACCGCTCACAGTTTAAACTTTCTTTTGACCACTGTGCTTTTGACAGTGCAAGGTTGGACTCGATTTTTCCACGAAATTTTTAGTGCGCCCTATGTGTTAAATGCTTCATTATATACGTTGTGCACTAAATGTATGCGAAATTAAAACTAAACCCGTAACTCGAACCTCGTGCACTCTACTCGTGACTTGGAAAAGGTATTATACTTTAATACGTTTAACAGCATGCTTAAATATGGAGAAAGTTGGGAAAAACTTAGAACGATTTTGTCTACTGAATGTAGAGGATGGGCTGAAAATTCTGGTATAGTCAGTGCACAACATATGCAATTATGTAGTAAGATTACAGAGCTCACTATATACTTAAAATTTTTCGAGGAAATTGAGCCCAAAGTTTTGCTTTTAGTAGACCATCGATATAATTCTCTAGTGAGGGGGCAAAAGAGTATAATTCAGAATTCTTAGTTTTGCAGAAAGACACTTAGATTATTTAAAGTGATATATAAGATCAGCTGTTAAATTTTGGACATGAATGTTGATAATATATGTCTCGTTCCTCTGGACTTTCAAAATATTATTTTCTATCATTCTGGTTACAGAAAAATGTATAATACTATAAGTCATCGGAAGGAATATAGGTGATACAGTTTCCTATGTGTAGAAAATAACAGTTTCAAAAAATGGTCGCCGAAAATAGAAGTAATAATAATAGATCCGAAAAAACAAGTAGGTTATTAGTGCAGATCCAAAACAACAGTTTGCAACTTTCATTACTTCGAATTATTTTTTAGAGCTCCACAAACTCTCTTACCTTAATGAACCAAGATATGTTTGAAGAATTTCCTACAAGCGTGGGGGTAGCAGAGACACGTCGGTGGTGAAATTCTTATGAGTGAAAGTGTACATCTCTGCGTGTTTGTTGGGTAGGTAGGTAAAATGAGCAGAAAGTCGAGATGCAATGAAAAGGAAGGCAAGAAACTGGCCCTATGCACGGAGGCTCCTTTCTAATAAACCTTAATGTTCTAGGGAGATATTAGCATCGTCGGTAACGGCACCGAGCGTCGCGTCACGGCGCCTTGTGTCGACAGTTGCCACAATGGGCCGGCGAAAGAGCAGCCACCCTTTCAGGGTTTTTTCTGGGGTAACGTTAGGTCTGACCCTTTTTCTCAGCGATCCTAGAAGTACCCGAGTAAGCTCATTGCCCGCTGCTTACAAAGCTTACTTTCCTTCACCTTTCCCCACACCCCTTCATCCCCTACCCTCCTTTTTTTGACTTCGCGTAAACCCCTTTTCGAGGACGTGGTGAACAGTACCGCGCGAAGAGGAGGTTCGTTTTGCCGAGGTTCTGCCAGAGCTTTCTTTTTTCTTCTTCTCCGTTTCGCTACTTCAGTAGCAGACGACGTGACTCTTCAACACTCCACCGTGGAAATTCTGAAGATTGTATCCGACCTGCTTATTGAAGGGTTTGAGGAAAAATAATGAGAATGTAGAATTAAGAATTTAACGTTTTTACATTGCAATGGAACTGATGGGCTCAGACATTTCGATAAACTTCTGTCGCAGAATTCGTAGAACATGTAGAAGTATACAGTCAGGCGCGGATTTGGGTTTAGGCTAAGTAGCCTACAGCCTAGGGCGGCAAATTTTGGGGAGCGATAATTTTTGGGGAGCGACAAATTTTGAGGAGCCACAAATTTGGGGTCGCGGCAAAGTTTGGGAAGCAAAAAATTTTGGAGTGCAACAAATTTTGAGAGCGATCATTTTTGGGGAGCAAAAAATTTTGGGGTGTGACAAATTTTGTGGGGCGGCACATTTTGGGGAACAGCAAATTTTTGGGAGCATCAAATTTTTGGAAGCATCAAATTTTTAGACCGGCAATTTGGGGAAGCGGCAAACTTTGGGAAGCGACACATTTTGGAGGGCAGCAAAGTTTGGAGGGAGGTAAATTTTGGAGATCGACAAATTTTGAGCGAAAGAAATATGAAAAAGGTTTGAACACGGAGGCTTGCGACAACTTTAAAATCAATTCACTTTTTTTCACGCAGCGAATTAGCAATGACTCAGACGTGAGTTGTCATATTAAATTAATTTGGAAATTATCTCGAATCTTTTAAATTAAATTATTTGATGTTAATTCGCAGAAAGGGTGGCAGACGCTTATTAGCCTGGTGGCGCCAAATCTTCAAATCCGACCCTATATACAATATACATTCATCATCAATACTCACCATGTATCTATCTCGTACAGGATCAGAGAAATCAAGTGTGGATTCCCTCGATATAGTTTTCCCAATAATGGAAGCGATCAATTCCCCACGCCCAACTTGAGAAAATATCCTTCATGGCCCGACTCGAATAACGCGCGTAAGCCAATACAACGAACGCTTTCGCCAACCCCCAGCGTTGTTGCTCCTCACCCTCGAAACTTAACAATTGCAGGATCCTAGACATACTTTCATCACAGGTTATATCTGCCGCAATTTTGAGCAACACGCGGGGGAGCTCGGCGAATTCTGCCGTGCGCGAGAAGCTTTTCTCGCGACAAGCCCCGCTGGCTGTATTCATTCGTAGCCGGGTGCGCCCCTAAATCTTCCGCGAAATATGCACAACAATAGCGACGATGATAAATTTACGCGGAAACATTAATTAGTACGCCGAACGAGGAAAGTGTGCGTGCGTGTGTGCGAGGGAGAGGGAATCGTGTAAAAATAAAACACTGGCACGGAGCGGTGCATTTCGCTTGGCGCAGCTCGAAATTATTAGATTTTCTCCCGAAGCCATTTCAATTTGGAAAACGCTCGAAAGCTTCGTAAAATATCGGCGATGCGACGACTTCAATTAAAAAGCAGCACGAGCATAGGTTTTTCGTGCTCTCTAGCAACTAGCACCAGCATTGATGAATCTCAATGGTATCTTTCGCTGCTCCTGCCCTTTCGACGGATTTGTAAATTATCGTATTTACAACGCTGACTGCATACTACTCGACCCGGTGACCTGTGAATTTACGCTCTCCTTCGCGAGATTTTTTTCATTTTTTAGAGATACCTTTTTTAGCCTGTATTTATTGCTTGGTTGTTATTATGTCAATATTAACATGTCAATATTACGTAGATCAATAATTATTATCAAGAGAAAAAGCAGCTTCGCTTTTGCTTATTGCGTTCTCATTAACTGCTAATCTTTGGCAATGATCAATTCATTTTTCACATGTTTCAAAAGAAGTATATTTATCAAAGTGATGATAAATTAGTTTGCCCTTGATTGCCACATTTTTGCAAAGAAATTTTACTCTACCTTGTTTCATAATATTCTGTTTTTATTAATTTCAAACTTAATCCTTGCCGCATGGCATGGCATATTGCACGATACATACTGTTCTTTTATATTTTATTGTTTTATATCAGATATCGATAGTATCTAGATTGTGACAGTAAAAGTTCCATGAAATGTCAAAATTGTGATTTATTGCTACATTTGGACACAGGCAAAAGTTTTTATTATTTATTTCACGTAGACATGTATGTGTATCATATCTGCCACAAGATATTATTGAAGAAATGTATAAATAAAATAAGAGAATAACACGTCCTCGTCGAATAAATTTTATTTACGATTAAGTAATATTCATGCTGTAAGGAGTTATTATTTTGGGACACAAGTTTTGCTTTCTGTCTTGCATTCTTTGTATTAAATTGAATCAAAGAATTGGTTTGTAGTTCTCAAAGTAAGAGAAAAGTATCTCGCGCAATTTACGTAAGAAATATCATAAGAAGAATATTATAATACACCATCCACGAATATTATAAAACTGTACAAGACATGAACTTAAAAAGCCAGGAAAAACGAGAAGGGATGTGGCTCTTGTTACTTGTAACCCGTTAAACCAAGAGTCTCTAACCTACATTCTAAGTTGACGTGAGCATGGAATTTTTTAAAAGGAAGAGAAAGGAAAAAGATGTCGCTATCTATTTTATAAAATGCAAGTAGAGTTTTAGCACATACTTCAACAAGAACCTTGTTTCTTCGCGATTGTTAGCCGTCGCTTACATTTTTCTTGGTTAGAAATAAACGTTAGTCTACAAGAATCGTTTTAATAACAAAAAAGAACGTCTTTGGAATTTCGTCACTAATACACTATTCACTTCTATTAGCCCAATTTGTTTCCGTTTAATAATACATACATATATCGAAGTGTTGTCAATTTACACATAGAAATATTTCTTAAACATTTCGTAACTGTCGCTCTTTTCTTCTGTACCATTTTACGTAAACACGATGTTGCCCAATCGATACATTCTAGTACAAAAATGAAAATAGTTTAAAATCTTTCTATTAACCTGAAAAATATCAATCTTTACCCACTTCGAAACTTCAAACCTCTCTAACTTCTTTATTCCTTCAAATCCCGCCATACAGTTTTATAAACCGACTTTCAAAATGTGAAGTTTTAAGAAAATGTAGTAAAAAGCAATTTCTTTCACCCTCAAAGTGAAAGCACTCCTTTAAACAAAAACCAAAATTGTCCCGTGTAGTATTTCCGTGATTCGCTGTACCCCGGAACGTTCATCCCTTAAACCGTCCCCTTTTTTCCCTTTTCCCGTAGAACGATCCCGATGGATCCCGAGATTTATGTCCGAATAAATCGGACGGTCTCTTCAGCGCGCGCCCCCTCTCCCTCTTCTCGCCCGAGCATTTCCGATGCGTTGCGCGTTCGGACCGCGGCGCGTCGTTAATATGCACGCGCCCTTTCTCGCGTCCGCGGTGTTTCAATCTCCCGTGGGATCCGCAACCGGAAGCGCGTGACGCTTGCCGCGCGCGAGAAATCTGGCCACGAATGAATACCTGTCCCTCGAAAGCTAACAGCATTTTCCGACAGTGGCTGCAGCTTAAACAGCCTTCGGCTGCTTTCCGCGAAATCCACCGCTAACTCCATTCAACTGAGCGGCTCTTTAGCTTCGCTGGGTCGATTACGACTTCCTGGGGATATTTTGATGGAGCTGTTTGATGCATTAAGTTGAGGGAAAAGGTTTGGGAGGCATTTAACCTTAATGTTTCCAAGGGGCTTATCGCCACTATTCTTTTGCTTGCTTCTTACTGAAAGATTAACAACTTACTAGGCTTTAGAATCCTATGAATTCTTGTGTAAACGTAAAGACTTTACGAAAGCCCTTCTTTTATTTATTTATTTATTTATTTAATGCCGCATCTACTTGTTAGCCATTAGCGACTACAGTTGATTACATTACATATGGGTATATTATATAGAATCCTTAGACTGTTTAGAGATTTTACACTTAAATATAATTAAACACTAATGTCTATTTCAATCTACTTGGTTGTCTACTAATATTTTGTAATATTATACCGTAAACTGGGGTAACATTGGCAGTGCAGGGTATTGACAGTTACTTAACATGTATTAAAGAAGGAAAAAGACAAAAATTGTATGTATTTTCGCAAACGATGCAATGTTATAATAGGATCCTTAAAGCAAATATAAAATTGTTAAGTTTTATAGAAAAGGAAATTACAAAGTTTCGAAGTAGATTTTATTACTCAAAATAGTGTGCAGTGGGTTCGATACAGTTTCTGTATCTGAAAATAAATTTCCCAGTGACTTTTACACAGACTTTCATGCTTCTAAAATTTGTAGGCTGTGAAACAACATTTATGGCAAACCAAGATTTCAGGACCACTAAACCAAAGTCTGGTTTCCAGGCGACCCGAGCCAAAAGCTGCACTCTCGGACTTCCAATTTTTGATTAGGTAGTATGTACTTCCAATAAGCACTCAGATGCTATTTAATAATGACCGTCACACAGATTGTCAAGTATCGTGATATTATAAACTGAAAGAGATTAAAAAATAGAAAAAAAAAAGATATTAGTCACATTTTTCAGAAAACATGTTTGATTTATACGTATAAGTCTCCAAAGATAAATCTGAAATATTGTTAAAGCTAGGATGTTAATAATGAGCGTAACATAACTGCATTCAAGGGAGCACTTTTTAATTCACTACATTTTCCATCGTGCTTACATTTCATCTCCATTTACAGCACGGTATTTATAATCTCCTATAAATTAATACTAAAAAGTATCTTTGAAACCTTATGATGTTTGAAAATTGTGAAAATATTGGTTTGTTTTATTCACGCGCGTATAGTACATACGTTACCGTCGATTGCCGATTTAATTTTTTTTTTTACTTTCCATTGCGCTGCACCGTTTGTTTTCAACGACCAATTAAAGCTATCGAATATTATTTTAAACGAAACTGCCCACGTGTAGCAGATAAAAGCTTCAAGTGTACCACTGAACATCGTTGAAAGCAATTATACTGGAAACACAGTTTCATTGTTTACAAGCACGTGTCGGACAATTGATTCCACTTGCCAATCGATGTGTTAATGGTTCATCATTTATACGTCGTGCTATTATTTGAGGTGATCTCTACCCATGACACGAGACGTGACAAAACGTGTCCGCACCATCGATCACTCCCCCTATCCCCCAAAAAAGGGGAGTGCCATATTCCTGATTCAATATGGCCATTAAATTTTTACATGGGAAGCTTTCGATCGGTATTTTTAAAGGTGAAACGTTGAAGGACCACGGTCAGCCTGAAACTTCATCGTTTGAAATGAATGCTGTACAATATATTAGAGTGTGGTAATTCTTGAGTTTTTAATACAACACTGATCTTCTACTGGTGAACATTTACATTGCCTGGGTGCACTGTGCTTGAAAATTATGCACGCGAATTTAATTGGTTAATGGAAGAGGAGAGACAAAAAAGATCTAGCAGATCTGGGACCAACAGACTAATCGATTTTGAGATACGCCATTTCGTAGATCATGTGTCAGTAATTTTTTGTATAGTTACGAGTAGGTACTGTAGAATTCTATACATATAAAATCCAAATACCATGACCACGAAATTTGGTAGATAGGTTCCTCATAGCGAGCTGGTGTTCGCCAAGAAATCTTTTTAAAAACTTCCTCCCCTTCACCGAAAAAAGATATATAACCCGGGAAACGCCAGGTATCACTGATATCCCTAAAATTTTATGAATCAGCAAGCAACAGATTTGATTATAAATTGGTTTTGTTTACAATTTTAATAATACAGAGTGTTATTTCGAATAACCGTCACTTTTTCGTATTACGTCGTTCATTTACAACAACAGTGTCTTGTGGTAATTGAATTCACTTTGCCAGTAATCAAAATTAAACATACACGATTTAAAAATCTCTTTGATTTCGTGCATTTCGCTGAAGAGTCAAGCTACAAAACAAAAAGAAGCCTGTTTTCATCACACATTCTACAGAATAATTCAGTGACCAGTATTTTTCACACACACTCGTGCAACGTAAGCAGCCAGAGTGGTGTCGTTGCGGGGACTTCATTAAATGAACAACGGAATGTTCCAGATTCAAGACTCGTCAATGTGCAAAAGGAACGGCGCGTGGATAATTAAAAACGCAGCGCCGCATGGGCGTTTGCTTCGCGAAAACAGTAAAAGCTGCCACGACGAGGCGCTAATAAAATACCGAACGATAATCGAACCGGCGAGAAGAAAAAAACAGGGTCTGTTCGCTGGTTCGTTTGAATGCAATGAATCCTTTGTTTCAAACTGACCGAGGATCGGGTGTGCGCGCACGCTAGCCACGAAATAAATCACGTAGCCGCTCGAGAACATTTATTCAGCCGGTCGCGCGTTAAATCCAGCGAAATCTTTTTATCGGGCCGCTTTTGTTCGATGGTTAAAATGCCCCATACGTGTATCTGGATCCGCGATTATTCGTGTAATCGCGAGTTTCACGCACCGGATGCCATTCAGCGGAATTTAGGCGCGACGGTCTGCCACCTTGTCGATGAAACACGGGGGGCAATCTTGGGTAACACACGACCGATAAGTTGAACTGAAACGCTTCCCAGGATCGCCTTATACAGCTGTGCCGTTCGAATTTTACGTCCACCAAGTGACAAAGCGGATTCTTTCTCTAGCTGTCGTTTCAAAACATTGAACTACGCGGTTTGATGGAAATAGTTGCGATTCCGTTGCGGCAAAATTGGTGGGCAGAATACGAATGAAATTTACCTAGGCTTGGGAATAACGTGGTGCGTTGATTGGATGAGAAATGGAGGGTATAAGGACTTTAGAGTACGTTAATTCATTTCGTTAGATGATTGAATCTTAATGGAGAAGTGTACGTGTAACAGATGCTTGAAGAATCTTTATCCTATACGACAGTAGCCGCACATTACTGCAAGTTCTTCCATCTAGCATTGGCGAATCAGATTCTTATTCGTCATTTAAACGGGCCACTCGTTCATGTATCCTTCAACCCTGTTCTTACAATTAGAATAACCTACATAGGTTACTCCATGTCCGTGTTATAGCCGCGTTTAATTTAATTTCTATTTCTATTTCTATTTCAATTTCTATCTCGATCTCTATCTCTATCTCTATCGCTACCTCTATCTCCATTTCTCTTTCTGTCCCTGTTCTCGTTTCTGTTTCTGTTTCTACTTCTAAAATCTAAATGGCCCCTCTCAAGTACTCTTTAACATTTTCAAATGTGTGTATTTCAAATTCTACCTGTTTTCATAACCAACGCACCAAATAATGATATGTCTACTTATAAAGCTGGTTGATCTGAGGAACGTGACAGGGAAGTGAGCTAATGGATACTAATGAAGTGGCTTAATGGCATAGGACTGTTAGTTGACATTCGTTAGATACACGTACTAAATTCCCTGTATATAATTGACGTTGCCAATTTGTAATAACCACCGATCAATGGTGCTTGAGAAACAGCTGTGAAAAATTGACGGATCAACGTGACACGTGGAACATCAAAGTGAAAATCAATACACATGCGCGCTTGTATACTATCCCCCCCAACAGCGAAATAGCGCGAGTCTTCCATTCTTGTCCAAATTTCATATCCCAACCGTGATTAGACACATTTTTCTTCTATTCAACCCGAAGTCACCGAACTGTGCCATGATAGAAACCCTCGCTGGTCACAATGAATTTGCTGAGACCCCTCATAAAAGAAGGAAAAACGAGGAGAACGTCTATCGATGGAAGCTGAATTCGCGAAGCTCCACTTCAAACCGATATTTAGAGATTTATTGGTAAATTTGTAAACGGGCGATGATTTAACAACTTAGTTTGAAGCCACGCGAATATCGATCCGTATATTTTCAACTTCAACACTATACGTAATGATCGAGTGAATATAATTGATAATAATACTGATAATAATATTAATAATAATACTTCATTACATTTTTTTACATTTCTAGAGAAACAATTTTTCAATTATACTTCCTCTATCAAGGGAACACCGCGAACCCGGACCCACCGATTGGAACGCAACTTTGTGGGTTTTTGGAGTGACTCAAAACAAGAACAACGGTGTGTTTCATTTGGGCCCTATCGCCCTTTAAGGGGGTGAAAACTAACCTCAAAATCAAATTGGCACTTCCACTTTGTCGCGTATAACTCTCAAAGTACAACAGACAGAAAAAAATGTTTCAAACAAAAGTTTAATGGTGCAATGAGCACTGCAAACTTGCGTTAACAAAATTTTGAAGAAAGTTTTTTTTCGTTCAGGTATTTTTTTTAAACTCTTTTCAAAATTTTGTTAACGCAAGTTTGCAGTGCTCATTGCACCATTAAACTTTTGTTTGAAACATTTTTTTCTGTCTGTTGTAATTTGGGAGTTATACGCGAAAAAGTGGAAGTGCCAATTTGACTTTGAGATTAGTTTTCACCCCCTTAAAGGGCGATAGGGCCCAAATGAAACACACCGTTGCTCTTGTTTTGAGTCACTCTAAAAACCCACAAAGTTGCGTTCCAATCGGTGAGTCCGGGTTCGCGGTGTTCCCTTGGAAGCTGAGCCACTTAAATGATAATAGCAGCCAAAGATATGTGCAGCAACATATTTGTGTTTACCAAGTACAAAGTTAGATCATAGCAACTAAATTATTGTGATTACGCTACTATTTCAAGTTTCTCATAACTTCGGGGATAAATAATTGTTGGTTTCTATAAAGAGCACATATAGTATAGTAAAATGAATGGTGTACAGCTCTTGTAAATGTAAATCGTGTAATATAGTAGTCGCTAATAACCCCAAGAGGTGCATGCGACTTGAAATAAAAAATAAAGAAAAAAAAATTGTTGGGTTCTGATCCTTTAGAACATAGAGAATGAGAATTCTTCTTTTTGCTGACTTTCAAAATTTCTCATAGTCCACCAGCACATTTTAAATCGTGTTAAAACTTTCGAAACAATAATTGCGATTAATTAGCGGGCCCAGCGATAAGGAGGTCGCGATATTTGATGCACGTCGAATAAACATTAAACGCAGTCGGCTAGCTGTGTCAATTTTAGAGACTATTATCCGATATCCGGGATCGATAAATTATTCATATCGTGGGGCAAATCGCATCGTATATAAGCACCCACTGTTGAGCTATCCTGGGATTCAGATCGGCCTACTTTGTGATTAGCACGTGAATGTTTCCTCGACGCTGTGCATTTATAATGCGTGGGAGTAATTACGTACGAGCAAAATTGTCGCTAAAGCTGCGAGCACGGGGCAAAGTTTGCTGAAACAAACGCAAACTGTTGAGTATGCTTCAGACTATCGTTATACATATACATTATACTTACATGCATCACTTTTGTACAGAGAGTGTTGGAAAAAGAGGCTTAGAATATAAAGGATATTTAATACTCGTTAAGTGAAACATGCTTGATCAATATTAGGTTGAAAAGTGAACTTTGTTCGATGGGATTTCAGGGTTTAGTAACGCCTCTGAAGTGTTTGTTTTTTGAACGATAAGAATATTATTATGAGAGAAGCCACTATAATTAACGCGTCTATTTAATTAATATTGTGTAATGGTTTTATAAAATTATAGGGAAAAATAATTGTTTTGACGATAAGAAAATACGTGTGGATTTTTGAGTAGGTTCTTTTGAAGGTGTACGTAGAAATGGACATGTTGCTGCACTTATCTTTCAATCTCGTTTGACTAACATATTAAGAAAATATGTGTGTGGATTGTGGAATCTATTAAAAAAAAACGATAATTTTGAAACCTTAAGAATGATACTTTTTCTTTAAATTAGGCGAACTCTCGTTTTTAACCACAGTTATAATAATTCAATTCTGTATTTTTAGGCTAACGAAGCAAGGATTTAGAAAATAACGTTTTAGTGATTACCATATTCTTAAGTAGTACATAATAGGTATTCGTAAACATAGAGATTCATAAAAATTAAGATTCTTAGTAGTATGAGTTTATAATAATAAAAATTCTTAATAAATTACATTGTATTTTAACACAAAAATTCGTTGTAATAACAATCCCCAATTTACTTGCCATAGCACCTATACTGTGCATATACTAACTGAGGGAAATATTATTTGTTTCAGAGGCACGTGCCAGAATAAGTGACCAGTCAGACATGCACGTGAAAACCGGCAGCCTTCTCACGCTGACATGTCTAATGTCCCAAGGGCCTCACGATTTGGGCACAGTAGCTTGGTTCCATGGTAGTCAGCCAGTGGTAACGTCACCGCATTCGGAGAATGACATCGACGGCGAACCCCGTATTACCGTCGAAACTGAATGGAGTGACGCCCTCACATCAAGGTATATAATTCCATCAATTATCAATCTACATTTTTCAATTATTCTCAATCATGATACTCAGGTATAAAATTAAACTAGCATGCGTTCTGTTTGGTAACAAAAGGTACACTTAATAGTATTAATGACTAAATCTTTCTATGTAGTATATCTGAATATCTTACAAATGTATTAACTTAATTTGAAAGATATTAATATATACTAGATAGAAAGTTTTAGTCTTGCAATTCGTGGAGAATCCCTCTGCACGTATAATAATTTAAATTAAATTCGAATTTTTCAGCTTGTTGCACGAGGAGCGTCGTTTTTTGCAATTAAACTTCAGAAGCATATTTAACAAAAGAAAGTATGTACAGGATAATTTAATGGTGGCACCCGATGATTTAATGACGTAGGTATTTTATGCCTCGAGGAGTAGATACCAACTTTTCGCATTTTGAAGGATACATTTTTTTATTACTTTCAATGGCGAACTTGCATTATTCCAGTTCGATAAAGAATAGAGTACCCGTCACGTTTGTGTCCTGTGTAAACTCGACCCCCCTTATTTGACACTTCAACATTTCAAATTCAACGCTGAAATGTAAAAATTCCGGTAACTCCGTGGAGCCTGATTTCTAAGGGTGCCGGTCAAAGGTGTATCGTCCTTACCAATTTTCAAAAGAAAGTCCAAGGAAGAATTCAAATCGATTACGTATGCAGGCATCGTTATGTATATAGCTCCCAAAAAATTGATAGGAAAGAAGTATGAAATTTCACCTAACTGATGCTGCATAAAGAGAATGGGTGGTTTTTCGAAAAAAAAGATTCAGACGGCCAAGTGCAGTAAGACCAATTCGAAAATTTGCTTTTACTTGCATAAATGAGACATACCAGGGTAACATTTGCAGTAACGAGTCGTCACCTGCAAATGGTAATTCATTACGTAGTAGTATTAGGTACACCACCCCTCAGCTCAAGTTGAACAATTACCCCTCGGATGGTTTCAGTCCAACGCCTTTATCGCAGGCATCTACATATCTCGATCCCTAGTCATTTTCTAGTTATTCGACTAAATAATTTTCCAACCCCCAACTTTGAAGGGTAATTTCACCCCTCAAACTTGAGTCTATATGTGTCTAATACTTCTAGGAACTCCGTGTTTCATAAAAATCGGCATGTAAAAGTTGGGTGATGTTCCTTCTTACAATGGAAATTCGGCAATTCGAAAATTCAAAAAAAAATCTGAAACATTGCAGAAATATAGCAAATGATGATGCTAATAACGTAACTATTTTTTGATTCGGTAATAAAACGTCCCTAAGGGTGAAACACCCCCTCATAGAAATTGTGAGTTGTTCTATTATCGTGAATATCTGCGAAATCGTAAAATATATCAAAAAGAAGTTAAGGGGTTAGGCCACCTTGGACGGAGCAAAATTGCAGTCATTTTCGGCATTTTTTTTTAGGAAGATAATGAAATAAGCAGACAATTTAATATGAAGCCTGTTATTATACAACTCTTCCCGGAAAAAATCGTATTTTTTCCTACAAAATGGCGGCGGTAGAGCCGTGATAAGCGTAGGGTAACGCCAGTGAACGAGGCACGTCCTTGTTGACACAAGCGAGGATCCTGCCCGTAGGCAGCGGTGGGCTTTCTAACACCGTCGATCAGCTCGTTGCCGCGGTAAACGCGTGAATCGCGCGACAATTCGTTATGCCTGAGAGGGATGAGTCTCGCGAGAGGGAAACGGCGTCGTAGGCAATAGCAGCCGCGAGACAACTAATTCTGGGTTCTTGAAGCCGACGCGGGGCACCCTCGTAAATTCGCCGACGCGAAATGCCGTCGCCCTGACAATCGTCAATCACGTCCGAAAACAGATGCAGCCCTGGCTGCAATATTCGCGCGACACACAAACGGCAGGGCTGACAAGGGCCGGCTAGAAATGCAGAGCATGCCCGATGCGTCTTCACGGTGCACGGGCCACCTGACAAAGGACTGCCTTGTTTCCTCTTCACTCGAGGGCCTATTGAATATTATAGCGTGCAGCAGAGCTGCCAGCGTGCATATATCAGGAAAAAATTACATCGTGCCAGTGGGACGCAGGAACGGGGTCGGTTTCATACGGCGAATGGTCCAGAGGAAAGTTTTGCAAATAAAATACCTATGTCGTGCAAATTGGCATCGCTATGAATGGGAAATGTAGAGCGCTTCTGTAATATTCTGCTGACGGTCAAAAGAAGCTTTGAAATTAATGTTTTTTATGCGCGAATTGCGAGTATGATATCGGACTTTATGTAGGTATAGTGCTGGGCACTATTTTTGCCGATCGGTCGAGCGAAAATTTAAACGCAATTCTTGTAAAGTAAATAGTTGTTTTAAATTATCAATTATTAGTTAAAAGAAGATGGTATTGGTTCGTATTTAAGAGTTAGTAAATAATTGACTATTCAGAGCGACAAACTTTATCTTGAAAAAAATGTATCGCAATAAATAAGCCCCCGTTATAAGATTTCTGAAGTTGTATGTAATTTTCGGGTATTCAAATTGTTTTCTCTGTCTTATTTACTTCTTACATGATTTTTAAGAAGATTGTATATGCCTTTTCTTGGGCATTTATGTTTCAATTAATGTGTACATAACCACATATTCGGCAAAAAATAGGGTCAAGCAGTATATCGTGTTGACAGCATCGGAGTATTCTATTTGCTCCCTCTGCGGGGCAGAATTGTAATATATAGATCATGCCAAAGAAGAAATCGAATTGACTATGGAAACGCCTTAAAAAGAGAAGCAACGATACCACTTTAATACCAGCACATTCTACGTGGAGAATTAAAATATTTCACTTTTTTCTATGATTTCTGCATGAAATTACAAAATGAAAATGGGCCTTATTACCGAAAAATTGTACAAATTAAAGTTTGCTTGATCTAACAAAGAACGATTCACGTATAGGAACATACAGCTGCAGAATTGTGTATGTAAACGTATTAAAAATATCCAGAATAGTGTAACGCTTGTACCGACGCGTCATCCATTTTCATTAGCCCTGAGGTTTATTAAAGGTGGATAGAGCTCGTTGGATGGACATTAAAATAATTATTTCTCGAGGTGGTCGAATTGTTGGGGTAGAAGGGGCACTGGGACACCGTTACGTAACCCTTAAACGATCGTTATTAGTCCCGAAGGTGCGATACATTACAAATGTCGTGAGACGAAACTAACTACTGAAATACGGCAAGTAGGTAAATGATTAATCAATAATCTATTGGGAGCAACTTGCCGGAACTTCTTTACGAGCTGTAGCATCGTGCGAGTGGCACGTCGGACGTCGAATTGTTTTCCCTCACTGGGGAATTTACTCGTAGTGGTGCTAATAAAACCTAAGTAGTCAGTAATATGTAAGAGTATTGAGAAGAGTGATAGTAGTGATAGTAGTGACAGCAATAATAGTAGCAATAACACTATCATTAACGATAATAACAATAATAGCGACACTAGCAATAATACCTAATAATATTAGCGATAATAGTAACTATTATAATAGTGACAATAGTGGATATCATGGTACCTAATGGTAGAAACAGTCATGAGAAGTAGTGATAGTAATGATAATAATGATAATAATGACAATACTGATAGTAATGATAATGATAGTAATGACAGTAATGATAGTAATGATAATAATGACAATACTGATAGTAATGATAATGATAGTAATGACAGTAATGATAGTAATGATAATAATGATAGTACTGATAGTAACGATAATAACGATAATAATGATAATAATGATAATAATGATAATAATGATAATAATGATAATAATGATAATAATGATAATAATGATAATAATGATAATAATGATAATAATGATAATAATGATAATAATGATAATAATGACAATACTGATAGTAATGATAATGATAGTAATGATAATAATGATAGTACTGATAGTAACGATAATAACGATAATAACGATAATAATGATAATAACGATAATAATGATAATAATGATAATAATGATAATAATGATAATAATGATAATAATGATAATAATGATAATAATGATAATAATGATAATAATGATAATAATGATAATAATGATAATAATGATAATAATGATAATAATGATAATAATGATAATAATGATAATAATGATAATAATGATAATAATGATAATAATGATAATAATGATAATAATGACAATACTGATAGTAATGATAATGATAGTAATGACAGTAATGATAGTAATGATAATAATGATAGTACTGATAGTAATGATAATAACGATAATAATGATAATAATGATAATAATGATAATAATGATAATAATGATAATAATGATAATAATGATAATAATGATAATAATGATAATAATGATTAAAATGATTAAAATGATAAAAATGATAAAAATGATAAAAATGATAAAAATGATAATAATGATAAAAATGATAAAAATAATAAAAATGATAAAAATGACAAAAATGATAATAATGATAATAATGATAGTAATGACAGTAACGATAGTAATGATAGAGTGATAATACTGAGCGTAGCAATAACAATCACTACTTTACATGTAGTAAAGCATCATTTTATATTAAATAGTTTTAATTTTGCACGCATCAAAAAGGATCAATGGCAATTTGATACCTACAGAAAAATATCGATGCTTATCGTTTATATTGAAATCGTTCGACAGTATATTTACGCATTGGACTTCATAAAATACGCAGTACACGAATGAAGCACATTTGTAGTGAATATGGAAATATTACATCTTTATTACTAAGTATACAGCGTAACAGAAAAATGTAGAATCCTGTGAAATAGTAACCAAAGCACAGGATTTATAAATGTGTATGTGTACGATACGAACCTAACAGTAAAAATAGCAAAGTGGAAATCTAAGTTTATCTCAGAAATTCAAACGCTAATTGTAACAAAAAGTATGCAAAAGTTAACATTGAGTAGTGTTTTTTCTACTGTTTTCTAGAATTCCAAAATTTACGCACGACTTTCTTACTTCAATAAAGATTTTCATTTCTTCAATTCAAAGAAGTGCCTCATCCTTTGAAAACTCCTACTTTCAACTTCTTCATTTGACCACAAGAAACAACTATTATTTAAAACTTAAATCGTCCGGCAGTTTGAGGTGTAAAATAATCCTCGAATTATCATTATTTCAACAAACGCAGAAAAATATTGTCCGCTATTTCTCAAACAATTCTCAAGAAAATATATCCACTAAAGTATATTCTCGTCAAGGAAACGATTTATTTTATTTAAACTCGATGCACGCTTTCTTTAATATCGGGGCGTATAAGTAGCATGTACGGTGTACAGGGAGGAGTGTTTGGGACCATTATTATCACTGTGAAAAGAATGACGTATAACCGTGCCACGAGGATAATACGCTTAGGTGAACATGATCGCTGGATTTATTTTACGACGCTTGCCTATGACACCCGATATCTCCGCTGTTACTGCCAACAGTTGCGTGATGATTTTTATTAGCAGCCCCGAGTGCTTGTGTGAAATGATGCCGAAAAATGTAATTTCATATGTTGCTGCTTACATCGTGACAGAACGATTAATGGTGGTCTAGAGCAGTGTTTCTCAAACTTTTTCATGCCACCCTTAGTTCTATCAAATTATACCAACCGCCCCCTGCCATATACAGGATGTCCCATTTTAATCTTTCCACACAGTTACCTCTTAACGTTTAAAAAAAATTCTATCGATATAACAGAACCTGCATAGGTATCCATTTACAGCTTTTCATGTTATTGAAATCCTAATCGCCCACATTTCCGCCCCTTAATGCCCCACTCGATAATTTAAACGGCCCTAGGGTGGTGGTAGCGCCCGCTTTGACAAACACTGATCTAGAGCTGCGAAAAAGCTCCTACAGGGTGCTCCAAAATTGGGGGTCAAGCAGGCAAGCCCAGATTCGTCATGCCAAAAGGAATCGTAGAATTCTTTACCATTTTGCAATATGGAGCTTCGTTTCCAAGATATACGAGGTGTGACAATACAGTTTCAATGTGGCAACAATGTAAATAACCACGCCCCCCTGCGCACCCTGATCCATCCTCCACCTGCATACGAAAGGTAAACATTATCAATCGCTTTAGTTATTGTACAAGTTTGTTCAACCTGAAATTGCTTTGTCGTGGATTATGCATCATGACAATGCTCCCGCACATTCGGCCATTCTAGTGAATGAGTTTCTAATTTCAAAATTGATCACACCGTTGGAGCACCCACCGTAGTCGCCTAGTTTGTCTCCTTGTGACTCGTTTCTATTTCCTCGAGTAAAATGAGCCACGAATGGAACGCATTTTCAGTCAGTTTTTGAAATTCACAGTAACGCAACGTGGGTGTGTTAAGGATGTATTGGACCTATTTTCAAAATGGTACCAAGTTGATGAAAATTTGTGAGATTGGTCTTTCTAATCTTCCTGATGTGCTCCAAAAATTTTAAACGAATCCACTAAACGGTCGCTGAGTTATGATGATTTTAATTTTCACTGATTTTACACGTACTCTTATGGAAAGAGACGATCTTGACAGATAAAACAGCTGAAAAAATGTTGAAGAAATGGTACCAATGTTTTTCATTTTTTCCTACATGTAGTATATGGGTACATGAAAATATCTGCCGAGTTTCAATTGTTTTCACTACACCGTTTTAAAGAAATAAATTATAACTTGAGAAAATTGTGAATTCTGGGCATTTTCACTGGCAAAAGTTTAGCAAATAATGCTTGAGAAAGCATTTGTAAAGTGAAAAATACCTTCCTAGGATTAAAAATAAGACTCCAACTGTCGTTCGAGTTCCTTACATCTAGATTTACTATGCGTAAGACGTAGATATATTCAAGTATTTCAAATTTCATATACTTTTGGGGAACTACTTTGAAAGCGATTGACCTCGCATTTGTTTAATTTTCAAAATAAAATTTTCGGACGAATTATGCTCGAAATTTTATTGCCACGCTTCGTAAGCGATGAATATTTAGGCGTTCGACTTCCGGCGCGCTGGTTAAATGTTAAGGAGTTCGACTACCGTGACGGCTCGAAAAAGTAGGTAATCTTCTGATGCAAATTGTAGAAATTAATCATCCGGTTAAATTGCGGTTTGGCGCTTAATTTTAGTATATTGTAAAGCATTAAAAATAGTTATAAAAGTTTTTTATACGGAGGGTAAACGGTGTATCTCCTAACTCAATTTTGTTTCAGATAATTCAAAATAAGTAAGAAATTGAAAGTTTTGATACCCAAAAGTATTTTCGTAAACAAGATTGGTTTCCAACGGATGGCTTTGGAACATGTACGAAGTAATTTAGTGACACCGTTGGCTTGCATCCTATTTATTGATAGAATTGTAATTGATATGATTTTATTAAGTAGTTAATCAGTGGCAGTGGTGGCTCTGCTTATATCATCCAATATGTATATTTATAGCCGGGAATATGCGTCATTGGTAATTCATTCTCGTCTCTATCTGGATACCACACGCTATGAAAGCAGTTTCAAATTGATACACATCAGTTATTAAAATAAAATACTCACTGTCTTATTATGATCACTTTGCTTTTGACTTCGATATAACCTATTTTATAAGCCTAACACCTTCCACAAATGTTTGTAAAATCAAATTTTCATTGAGAAAATGGTACGTAAAAAAAGTATGAAATTATGGGGAAAAAATAAACAAATTACAAAGTAATTACAAAATTAATTGAAGACGACAGGATGTCTTGTAAAAGAACGAATTTTTTAAAGTAATGCGAAATAACCATTTTCCCCATTAGACTTTATGTTTAAAAAAAATAGAATTTAGGAATTTTCAGTAGCAGAATGTTCTTCTTATTGATTTTACTATCTAAAATCTCAGTTTCTGTCGAATTATTATCTACGATTCTACAATGCAATCGAATAGATATGTAAAAGAACAATCTTTCAGTCGTCATTATTTAAATGCATAACTAATGCGAAAAATAGAGCAGAAATTAGTTGGTAAAAATGGTATGATGAATGAAAAAATAAACCACTTTAAAATCATATTTAATGTACACCACTACAGAAAATTGCAGATCATTAAGCTCTCGAATAAATAACCGAATTAAGGAAAATTTGTTCTACATATTTATGTCGAATCAGACCAAAACCTAATATTTTTTATAAACACAAGCAGAAGTAATAGGAGTGTACAAATATCCCTTTATTGCCCATTTGTCATGTCTTATGTTAGTCGAGCTTAAGTTTAATGTACAAATTTTTTGGAAATTGTGCCATCGTTGGTGGAAGTTCTATCCGGCCTTTTCAGAAACAGACTTTAATTAATTGCACAGTGTTCGTTCAATATATGTTAACTGAAAATAAGTTAAAATACGTGATAATATAAATTGAGGGCATTGCGAGTGAAACACGCTGAACATTAAACAACGAATGCAAATTATAAATTAAATGCATATACAGCACATTCAAAATATACTTAATTGCGATAATTTTCAACTCATTAACTACATATTTTCAGATATTATTCACAGCTCTGGGATATAGAGATGCATAGCTTTTAACAATAATTAATTAATGAACTCCATCCTCATGAATCACTATTAAGTAATTAAAATTTAAGTTAATTAATAGCCAGTGGAATTTAATCATAAAACGGGCGTATTTTTGGCGCAGAAAATTCATCGGGTCGCAATCGCCATTAACCGCCACTTAGTAACCACTAAATAATCAATCCTTCATTATTAATTTCAACATTAGTTATTCAATGTAACTTAGACCCAGAACTGCATGCAGATATCCTCCTCTGAAATTGAAGCTATTTATAGCATCCACATATTGATGCTGAATCGAGTCCATCTAAATTAAATGTCTCTATAAATTCGAGCATAGATCAAAGCAAACATGATTTCATTAAAGCTTAAATACCACTGCTTCTTTGATTGGAATTCTGACACAAATGCTATCAAATGGTTGCATCCGCCTTTAATTAGCACACGTTTAATTCTTAAACAACGCGTATCGGATTAAACAGAGCCGTTTGTTTAACTTCCATTATTTAGCTGCACAGGTATAGCTATTTGATCGTATCGCTGCTCTTCCACTAAATATATTAAAATACAATATCCTAACTCAAGAGTGCTACCTGTAGAAAAATATTATTTCAATTTTGTTCGACTTTCCTTTGTGGTAACGCCCGCGGCGATTAATTACACATGTGTATTGAGCGCCAAAGAATTTTAAATCGAAATGTTTTCATTTTCAACATAAAGTAATTATAATTTCAGCCTCGTTATGTTCATAATATGTTTTTTGAATGTCAGATTTTCTCAAGTTACGTAGTGCCCATGGATTTTTCAATAGCTTTTGACATACGTTATTTGCAAAATATAGCTGATTAGATAATTTGAAGGTAACCCGTGTGAAGCTAAATACAGGTTGATTGAGGAAAAATTGCAGATGATGGCATGAAAATAAAATTATATAAAATTCACTGTCCATTTATTTGATTTAAAATTCAGCACTCTACCCAGTTGTAAATTTTTGTAACACTTTATTATTGCAAATTTCTGTAACACTTTTTTATTCTAAATTTCTGTAACATGAGATTTGATTAGTGTAAATTTTCAAGTCGTTAGAACAGGTATACAGGTCTTACGTGGTGAAGGCTACGCTTTTTACATAAAGGCTTATTTTATTGAGTTGGTGCATTTGAAATTGTCGATCACGGATAGCGTAAAAATTCCTTTGCTCATCGTGGAGGATAAAATAACAATTACTCACGTTGGCTTACGGCTGGAGAAGGTCACAGAAATTCAAAAAATAAAATAAATAAAATAGTTGGAAAGCAAAAAATATTTTCATTCAAACTTCCTTACGCAAAACAGGAATTTCATATGCAGCAACCGATACATACAAATAATACAATTGTCCTGCGACATATACCAGTGTTTCCCAACCTTTCTTGAGTCGCGACCCCCTTTTATAATATTCAAATAACCTGCTCCACCCTCTCCTCATATAAGGTAAGGTAAATTTTATAACATAAAGAAAACACATTAAAAATAGGTATGTATTTCAGAATATAAGTCTAACTGAATAATATTTAATTATCTTAATACATATATTAAATATACTTAAATATATTTAAAGATATTTAATATATATTTAATTATCTTATTTAGTGTGATGATTGTGCTTGCATCTGGGAAACCAGCTTTTTCTTCTTTTCATTTATGAAAAATCTGTGTCACATCATTAATAGAATACGGCAATGTAACCATATTTAAATAAATAAGTGCTACGAATCGTCAACTAAAAATAACCGCGACGACCCCTCAGAAAACACTTCGTGACACCCAGGTTGAGAACCACTGACATATACAATTTAGAGACAATAATTCAAGGATATTGTTCAAACGCGTTTCGACTAACATGAATTTTGGTGTCTCGTTTTGTTACAGGCTGAGGATCAACCATGTAAAGCCAAACGACTCTGGGAATTACAGTTGCGTGCCCACAGTAGCGAAGAGGGCCAGCATCAACGTACACGTTATCAATGGTGAGCCATATATAAAATTCTATGGGACATTGCGTCCTGTATCACGGAATCTATTCAGTACAAACATTGATTGTAAAGAACACCTTTGGTTATTGTTCAACCAATTTGTAATTTAATAATAGATCTCCAATAGCTCAATAGATTCAATAGTTCATTTGAATAGATGTTCATAATTTTATTTAAAGTAAAGCTCCATATAAAAGCATTAAACCTTTTGCACCAACCTATTTAATATTATTATTCCAAATATCCAACACTTTTTTATCCCTGTTTTTTACATCACGCTTTAAAATCGTCTAAGTATCTAATTTCCTCATGTTCTTTACAAGCGGGTATTTTGAAAAGTAAAAAGAACTCTAATTATTATTTTAAGGAATTTCGAAAAACAATGACATGAATTCTACATATGAAAATTCCAGTATTCTAAACTAATTTGAATATACAATATATATATATATATATATATATATATATATATATATATATCATCCTCGCCATTATGAATCCTATAATCAGGCCAAACGAACGTGCCTGGAGTTAATTAATTTTGCAGCTCGTTAATTTCGCATTGTTTTAATGAAAAACCGGCGGACGATGTCCAAAACGGTTGAACGCGTGTCTGTTCTTTGTGTACACGTCGAATTAAAACATGTCGATCGATAAATTCAGCCTGTTGCTCGGATCGCGTTGATTTTAATTCACATGATTGCATAATTTTACGTAGATTGCCTCCTGTCGAAATGTGGGCAAGCTTTCAGTGAAAGTGAGAAGAAATTTGAATCCCCACGACGAGGTGGCGCATGCAATTTTTAGCAAGGAATTACCGTATCGATGAAAACGTCAGTCGCAGTACGAAGATAGAGGTCAATAAACCCAAGTGCCATTTAATTATGCAATATGGACATTGATTGTTACCAACGTGTTGTCGTTTTCGAATTTGTGATGGTGCATTACACTTGTTTCCTGCCCTGTTCCACTTGCCGATATTATCCCGCCCGGTTTCGATTTAATTGCTCGCTGTGAACGTTGCAATCACTGCCTCCTCTCAATTATTTATTAAATGAACCGTCTAAACCCATGATTCCAAATTGAACTAAAACAGATTTGAGGCGATTTGATAGTCACGTGTGTTGTCAGGGGCAGATTTGTATATAGGCTAAGTGGGCTGCAAATTTTGGGCGAAAGAAATTGAAAAAAGGTAAACACAAAGGCTGGAGACAACTTTAAAAACAATTCACTTTTCTTTCATCTAGCATCTGAGTTGTAACATTGAATTAATTTTAAAATTTCCTCAACTGAATGTTGTTTCTTGATTTTGGGTCAATTTCACCCCTGTAGAGTAAATAAATTTAAACTTTAAACTTTGGAGATATGTAGGGGATATATAGGTAGGTATTGCACAATTTTTTTGCTGCTTAAATTCACTCTAAGAGGGTGAAATGGACCCCCGGAAATGTTACTAGTGGCGAACTGTAAGGATTGTAAGTTCCCAAGTGATAGTCCTAATTAAAAGAAGTAATTTTTTCCAGAATTTTTTTTTCTATCTCTTACAGTTTGCGAGTAATAATACAAAATCGGAAAATTTTCAGGGGTCCATTTCACCCTCTTAGACTGAATTTGGGCATCAAACAAAATTGCGTTGTACTCAGGAGAATATCTCCTACGTATTCACAAAGTTTCAGAATTTTTTGAATTTTCGGGTTCGGAATCTCCCCTTGCCAAATGTATAAGGGTTGAAATATTGCATGCCATCATACATGAAAATGGTTACTTCTACGAAAAAAATATATAGAACCTTTTTCGTACAGAATTTCCTAAGCTACACATTTTATAATAACTATTTTTCTCGTAGAACTGATAGATTACGATTTAATTGCGAAAAACTGTTTTTTTTTACCTTTGACCCACTGTAAAATTTTCAGCAGATGTATCATCGATGGGATACTTTTGACATATTGTTTAAAACTACGAAATAAAGTCTCATACAAAAATCCAGCTTGCTGGGAATTATTCCCCAGATTGGCCATATTTCCGTCTAATTTCACTAGGCTATATGTATATACAATCAATTGGATACGTGAGAGATGAAATAGCGAGGTAGCCAAAGGGGGTAGTAAGAGGTTGAGGAGAGTAGTAGCTACAGATAGAAGATGGTAGATAGAAAATAGATTCAGTAATTTTAGCAGCCAATATTATCTTCCCCGAGTATAGCTTCAGATTTTGACCCCATTCGATGTTAGCCACGTCGATCGACATTCAGCTCGTCCCTCTATTGGTCGGCGAGCATGGGATCCATATCAAAATCGCGCTCCCAGAAACTTCATTTCCCCTTCTTACACGCACACTACAGAGTTCATTTTAAGAAACGTATTAAACTTACCCCAGTACATAATTCTTGAAGAGAACAATGCAGTATAGAAAGAATCCACGACTCCGTTTTCTTTCTATCACTTTTCACTCAGCCCTGATCCTTTTATACGCAAACAGGCTTTGTCTTCTTCTTACATTGACGAGCATCTGTTGCGTAATTAGACACTGGAAATTGTCGAGAATATTGTGTAGAGGCACTCTCCCTGTAAATAATATCAGAGGTGAATATTTTATCCAGTCTCCTCGTTAATCTCTTATTTACTATTTATCGCAAGCATGTTGCGTAAATTCTGCCATGGAGATTCAAAATATCAAGATGAAATTGAATAACATAAATTACGAGATAAATACAGGGTGAGGTAAAGAATTTTAATGAGTATGTAGTGAACAGGGTATTATATCTTAAATAATAAACGTAGAGAATAAAGAAACCTCGTAATAAATGTAGCTAAAATTCTTCTTTAGTATATTTTCTTATGAACCTCGAATTAAATCAATTGTCGTATCAAATCATATTAACTATATAGTGTTAGAAGACCGTTTTCCAATGATTGCATTTTATTGAAAGCATTTTGTGACAGATGCACATTAGAGTGGAGCTTAAAAATTAAAAGAAAAAATGAAATATTTTTTACAAGTCTTACTATCACCCTTATTTGTTTCTTTAGTAATACGAACACTGTATAAAAACTTTGAAAAATACATTTTTATATTTAGGGGTAGCTCAAGTGAGTCAAAGATTACAGAAATTATGAAAATTCAACATATACCTAATGACCATATTTTAATTTATACAATTACATTTACATTTATATGTATTTGATAATTTGTTAAATTTATTGGTCACAGAGGCTCAGACATCAGACAGTGTCTGTTTCCTGCTGTCAAGGTACAATCTACTAATTGTTTTACTTAATTATACCTCAGATGGGGCACAATGATACCTTTTCTCAGTTTCTATGTTTCTCAATAAACAAATGAATGCATTTGGAAAAATTTCTAGTGTTCCATGCCCTTCCATATAATTATCATGATACATATAAAAAATTATGTCATAACTTGTGAAATAATTGATCACACCACGGAGTTAGACCAGTGAAGAATCTAATGTACGAATTAATTTGAATCGAGTAATTTCACTGGTCAGGTCATATCACCGATCCTGTCATCCCCCGTCAGCCACGAAATTACAAGCTTCCCCATTAAGCTCCGTAAATGTGGCCTTTGACGGCAGGTAGAGACATATTGTTAATTGAACCGATCGTGGAACTACCAAACTATCTTGTTTGTCTTTCCCTGTCGCACGCTGACGTTCGTGTTTCCCGGTAACTTGTACCTACCTGTTCGGGACTTGTGCGCGACACAGTGTAAATTACATTCATACCGTCGCGCATATTATATGGGCTGCAAGTTGAACGTTGACGATAAGCGACTGCTGAACTGCAAAATGCCAGACGTCAAGTGGGAAACTTTTCTGGAACGTTACAACGAATAACTTGTCGACGGAAATGCAATACACGGTGGGACGTTCGGTTTCATAGATAGCAAAATGTTGGTCGAATGGAGGACTTTTGTGGCCGCTAATGGTGAAAATGAATTCAAGAGAAAACGCAGAGATGGAAACTGGCGCTGACTTTTTTTTTTAACGAATTCATAACTCAGGAAATTTCGAAGCGGAAACTTTTCGTAAACGAAATGATACGTATAACTCCGTCCGTTTCCAAAGTAATGCGTAGATTTGTGCAGTCGTATCTATGACATATTTCATTTATTTAGGGAATTTTAAATTCAGAATTTGTATAATGAATGAGTATTGTGCAAAATGTTACTCTCTGTGATGCAATTGCTAATTTTATTTCGTTACGGTTTTTGGGTTCTTACATAGAATTGATGGACAGTGTTTCTATTCCATTTACGATTCTGATTTGGGTCTGTGAGAAGGAAGGAGTAACTAAGGGTACTAGGCAATCGTTTTTGTAGAAAATGAAGCATCTTTTTCAATTAATTAGAAAGAAGTAAATTGAAACTGAGACCTGTTCTTTGACACAATGTTTATTAACATCATAAGCTTAAAAAAAAACATGTTTGTTTAGTCAAAAATATACATATAGATAACGCTACAGATGGATAATTAAAGAGGCTTTTTAAAAAAAGTATCTATTGTTTTGTAGCGATTTAGACAAAGCGAAACGAAATTCAGCGACCTGCTTGTAGATTTTGTCCTGAACCTGTAAAAAAAGCAAAAAAAAATGAAAATAATAGCTACAAAATCGCGATTTTTACAAAATGTGTGTATATCGTTAAAAAATTGATGAGGTTTCTTTTCATAAAGAATAAGAGTCTTTTTAACCTCAATTTAGGCTCAGGTCAAAACTACATACTTTGGGAACATGCTCGAATTTGATTTGAATCGATGAGAACCTCCCTTTTTAAGTTATCACTGGAAAAGAAAAGAAAGTTTTGTAAAAAGTCTCTTTAATGATCTATATGTAGCATAATATACAACACAAATTTTTGACTAAACAAACATGTTTTTTTAAAGCTTTTGATGTTAATAAACTTTGTGCCAAATGACAAGTCGCAGTTTCAATTTCTTTCTTTCTAATTAACCGACAAAGAAATGCTTCATTTTCGAAAAAAACAACTGCCTAAGAGTTCCCTCAAAGCGTGGGCATTTAAGGAATTTTGGAATAGGAGAGAGGTATAATGTCACAGTGGGGTTTGGACTATATTTTCAAGGAAATGAAGGACCACGATGGCACGGTGCCTGGACTAACTAAAAGGTTTTTTAGGGTAAGAAGTTGAGATAAGATAAGGGCTGTGGCGTTGGACTAACCGGGTTTACAGGACATTGGGAAAGATCTAGGTATACCTATTTATACAAGTCTTAGTGTAACAGGGATGAATATATTACGCAAAAGCTATGACCGGTCCTAATTGCATGATACACCCCCCCCCCCCCGTACACAGGTATACACAATTAATGCAGTTTAGCAGACAAGAAGTAGGGGAGGGTTGACTGTATCATACCACTTAAGGGAGTGCTCTAGTGTAACTGCCTGTTTCTCAACGCCATCTTCGGTAATTTAATTAACAAAAACTATTAGTTTATACTATCTGATGTTTTGTCTGCGTATTAAGGTAGGTTTGAAGTAACACTCAGAATTTTTTTGATCTTTTTTATCGCACATATACATAGATATAGTCGGTGATGAAAGCTTCTTCAAAAGAAATCATTTCCCACGGACGTTATAGTGGGAACTGTTCTAGTCATCCAGAATGACAAAACTAAGGTTTATTTTCTTTATTATATTTGTCGCTATATGTCGCAACCGCACCGTTTCCGAAAAAAAAAAATGATGAACCTTTGACATTGATGAAGTGATTCACACATGTATGCGATGAAAACATTTTTCGCGTTTTTGAGAAACCTGTGCGTCAGCAACATATGGTTTCAGCGATCAGAATATGTTAATGTAACATTAACTTTTATGTTATAAACCATTTTGCCGCAATTTTTTTTACAAATCTCCACCGATCCAGAGGTGTGGATTCACCCCTGAAAGCAATGGCCAACACTTTTTTAACACCCTGTACAGCGGGCGATGAAAGTTTCTAAACAGGCGATTAAATAGTAAAAGATCGAAAATTCTTTAAAGTAGAAATTAAAGGAAACTTTATCACAGCGTAATCCTTCTTTTTCATCTTCTTCGATTCATCAATTTGTCTGCGTTTATTTAACGATTCCCTCGTCTCGACATTAATAATATCTCCGCGGAACGGTAAGCACTTGCGCCGTGCGTCTTTTGCGTCTACCACTTTTCAGTCAGCGGCTATGCAAATTCGAATTACCGTCATGAACCACATGGAAATTAGATTGCAAAACTAATGGAATTTCGCTTTCTGGGAAAACGGATTCTCCACGATTCACCATAAATCTCCGCGAAGATTACGACATCGATTTTAATATTTCTAAGAGATTTCCTTACCGTTAAGTGGGTTGAAAAGATTCGCGTCGTAAATACACTTACCACTTTCGATACGATCTTTAAAGCACGTCAGCTGTGATTAATGCAATCATAGATTTACGCGCTTGACTAGTACGTTGATTTATATGCGCGGTAGGACTTCGATAGTTGCACGGAAGGGGGATAGGAATTCGTGCATCTATCGAGGTGCACGGAAGTATTGCTGTAACCGGTATGATATTGTAGAACAAAAACGCTTGCTGACACTTCTGACTTTGATCATTTATTTATATGCTTTAAGGGACCCATGAAAATCATTGGTTTATTTAGCAATTTTTTCTTTTAACCAATGAACTCAATACAAAAACTGATTAATAACATTTATTATACATCTCTTGAAGATTAAATATTTCTGAACGATAGCCGCTTTAGCAAATACAATATAAATGCAATTTATAAAGCATAAAATATACAAATTAAAATATGCAAAAATTGTTCAATATTTAACTATTGCAATTATTATTATTATTATTATTATTATTATTATTATTATTTCGTCTTTATTAATCGTTAAACAAAACAGGAAAGAGAAATAAGAAAATAAAGATGTAGTACATGAGGAAAAAGTAAAGGCGAGGCGGCTTTGAATTTAAATTCAAAACGATGCGTAACGATACGTTTCATAATGGACGAGTGAAACATGGCTGATCGATGAGGCCGTACCATTTATGTCGTGCCATCTATTTTTCCATCAAAGCCGTCGACCCGAAAGGAGAGCAAGAACAGATATTTGATCGATAAGCAATCCTCACGGAAAGCTGGATGCTCGTTAAATAAACAGGTGACGCGATATTGCTTCACACACTGAGCCGATATAAATTAGACTTATATTAATTACTACGACCTGTTCATGGAAGGCTCGTAATCTTTCCAGTCAGCAACTTTTTACCTTTTATGTGTCACGTTTTTTGCCATCCTCGCGTCAATTGTAATTTTATAACAAAATGCACTTTCACACAACGATGCTTCAATGTGGGAACAGTGGTTGACGAATTTATTAGGTACTTGTTTGAATTTTTCGAAATAATTCCAGTTGTATTTTACTGTACACTATATAGGTACGAATTTCATTATTTAGCATCATAATTTATTATTTATCGAACGCATGATGTCAAATTTACACAGTTTTTTACAAATTTTTGCAGTTTGTCTAATTATTAATTGCTTTAATAATTTGTAAATAAGCTGTGTTAGAAATTGTGTTAGAAATTAAGAAACTAACAAGTGATCTTCTGTGCTACATAGCCAATGTTGAAACGTTAGGATAAACCTTGAACTCAATTTTCTTCTTCTCCAGACATCTTGTAGAAGAAAATTCTACGTCTGAAGTACAGTACTAATTATGTAAATTAGTCCATAAGTTTTATTCCGTGATTTTTTATTATCAGAGAAGCGCCTTTTCTACTTGCACCATGTGTGCCACAACATCCATTTAATCTAAACTTATTAAAAATCTATGATCGTCGTCTTGTTCAAAACTTAAAAAATATATTTTCTTTACATCTTGACGAACTTTCAGATGTTAAAAACGTGTTCCTAATTTATTACACAGAAATTTTAATAATTTTAGAAATTAAAGCATAAGCATCCCCTTAAAATCGCCCCTGATAGGCTTCAATTACTTCCTCCAACACTCATTCATCCTTGAAACCCACACTCAAATCACCATCGACCCACGCCACAGTAGCCAAACGCCTACACGGAACAACTTTACTCAACATTGAAACAGTCCATCTACAGGGTGCTCCGCAACGAGTGTTATACTCGAAAAGAAAATGATTCCACACGAAAAGGCTAATTAAAACTGTAGAATGAAATATTTTAATCGACACCTCGATTTTGAATAAATCGATTTTGAAAAATCGTTAGATACGCATACGCCTAACTAAAAAATTAAGGCCCAATACCTAATTCGTCCTAATTATCTACCATTAGAAATAGAAAATTATTAAATAAAAAAATAAACAAAAATCCTACCGCTGCCTTTTAAAATTGCGAAAAAAGGAATGGCCTGTACAGTGCGCTGCCCATGTCCTTAGTGTAACTATTCACGGCCCGTGCCCCTGAGGGCTAAGGATGTCATTAATTAGATACTCCCAGTATCTGCATTGATAAAAAATTTTAACTCACCTTCTCCGAATTTTTACGCTCTCAATATTCCTCCGCTAGGCGTTACTCAAGTGAAGTTGCCCCATAATACCATCAAGGACTCAGTTCCTGATCAGTGTAGAATATAAATACCACATATTAAGTTTGTCATGATAAAAATTTATGCCCAACAATTACTAAATAATTATTAACCATTTTGAAATTTATACGTAAAATTTGATAGCTCATAATGAAAAGTGTTTCGATAAAAAAGATATCAAACTACTTAGGTATGTTCTTAGGTGTTTTCTTAAATATACTTAGCTACTACTTAGTTCAGTTCATTGCCAACAAAAAGAGCACTTTCTTGACGAGATATTGCGAGTTTCGATATCGCGTGCTAGCCGATATTAAATGCACTTACCCTGCCACTTCTTGCAGGACACCCTGTATATGAATCAACCAAAGAAAAGGAAGAAAAATCACTGCACATAGAAACTGCCATAGCGAGCAACCAAATTATCACATCTCTCCGTTGAACAGAGTCAAAGAACAGGAAGGGACGTACGGCTGCCAGCGGAAAGCCTGTTAGACAGCCAAATGACGACTTCGACGATCCGCTCGGTCGTTCCGATTTCATTCAATTCCCGTGCTTTTGTCTCGCGGTCAACCAGGGGGTCGTCACGGTTTTCCGGGTCCGCTCGTTCGTCGACGGCAAAAAGGCCATCGTCGTTGAAAAGTTTCCCGATTGACACGTGCCCAAGCAAACAGATACTTTCGTTGTTTTCCTTCGGCGACACGCTCGACGCCACGCCATTCTTCGCGGCCGTGCTTGTCCCCTTCTGCCGTCTCTACCCCCTTTCGATGAAAGCGTCCCGACGTCCCTGACCCTGCTGGCGAAAGACTTTTGACAGCCGCTTTGACGGCTCGTGCTTCCGCGGCGCGAGGTCCGGCGCGATCGGTGCGTTTGACAGATTAATTAGACTAGGCGCGTTTTTAGAATGATGTAGTGTACGGTGTCGAGTCGACGGGGGAAAGGGACGCAGAAACATGGAGTCATGTTTTCCCTGCTTTTTTGGGGGGGCTTCAAGACTCGTGGCTAAGATCGGTTTGTTTTTCATGCGATCGCTGCGAGGGGTGATCGTTTTGGATGGCTGATGGACTGGTGATTGAAGGCTGGACGTGACAGTGGCGTGGATTAGGTTGGCACCTCCTTTTTTTGGATTGACGGGCTCCATTAGATTGGCTTGGCTATTCACTTCTTTTTGGAAACCAAAATCAAACGCTCCGTGCGATCTTATTTGCTTGGTGCTTGGTGAAAGCTCACTTACTGAAACTATTTATATTCTTCCTTTTTAATGGACAGGTAGGTACCTACCCTATGAAAGGTACCACTGGGGATAACTTGTGGAGACTTTATTATATTTCGTAGGCGGAACTTTTTTCTTTTAACTCTCCGTGGTCGTTGAATATACGTTAAATTCTTTCATTTTACTCTTTTGTTATTTTTATCATATCTATGAATTTTTATACAAAGATAAAAATATAAGTAATTATTAAAGGGGACTATATCTGGAATAAAATTAATTGGTCACTCAAAGACATTGAATTTCCCCTTGACTATATTTCGGTTAATGGTGGAGGACTGTTTGTAACAACTTTAACTCCACCGTCTTATAATCACAAATTGGTCATTTTTTAGTTACCATTTTCGTATTTTTGAACCCTTTTATCTTTTGAGTGATAATTGTACATTCGTAATAGCCATACACTCAAGCTCTAATAGTCTTTATCCAGAAATGTAAATTCTGATATGATGAAATTTGTAAAAAATAGTTGTGGATGAAAGCGATTATTTTTTGTTAAAATGCACCAAATTTTGAAATTTTATTATTAAGGTCTAAAAATTTTCAGAAATATTGGAAAATACATATCCTGGGGTCGCGATACACCCCGTGTGACCACGAAGGGTTAATTCGGAGTTTAATATCGCATCAACTGCTTGTGTTGGATATTAGCGACAAAGGAAGAACTGGAACAGTGACTCAATTGAAACTTGTTATAACTTGTCAAACAGCTTCGTTTCTTTAAGGAAAGTTATCACGTTATGGATTCCATTAACGGTGAAATTGTCTCTGAAATTTAAATCAATTTGATTTTTCTTTACGAGCGGCTGAAAACTTGGGACAATCAATCATGAAATAGTAGGCGGACCTTGTGTGTGATTAATAGACAGAGTTACTGTGTAGTGTACTATTTTTTACTTGGAATTAGTATTGATCTAAGTTGAAATATGGAAATGAATTTTCATAGAAATGAAATGAGGTTTTAAAGGATTTCTGGGGTAGGAGGGGGTAGAAGACAGAGTAGGGTTTAGAAAATTTGTCACAGAGACGAGGGAGGATTGAGAAAGAGCAGGACTACGATAACGTGGTGTCTGGATTAAGTAGAAGGATTTTTAAGTAAAGTATTCACATATTTTTACAAGTTTTTTAATTTCTATAATAAGTAGGATACGCTAACTTAAAGTTCTACACCCTACTTTAGCAACGCCATAAATTTGATTAACGAACTTTTCTAGAAACCGACTACAAGTTCAAAGTTTCTTAAAGTTGTTACAAACAGTCCTCCACCGTTAACCGAAATATAGTCAAGGGGAAATTCAATGTCTTTGAGTGACCAATTAATTTTATTCCAGATATAGCCCCCTTTAATAATTACGTATATTTTTGTCTTTGTATAAAAATTCATAGATATGATAAAAATAACAAAAGAGTAAAATGAAAGAATCTAACGTATATTCAAACGATTTCAAACCTTTTTAAAATTCCATTGGAGAGACTCGCATATAAAGAAAAGAGAAGTATGTTGCTTGAAAAAATTCTCATCTATTCATCTCTTACGATACTTCTAACATAACATGAAGAGTCCTTGTAGAAAATGCTGTGAGTGCCACCTCTTAGTTGTAAAGAAAACTGAATATGCCATTCATTTAAATTTGCAAACACTGTAAGTGCCAATCCTGTTTATCTACCTCTTAATTGGCTCTTACATGGTTTTCTACAGATGTGGTGTTGGACGTACCAGCGGTACCACCATTTAGCACTATTAGTAACTTATTTACAAAGAGCACGTAGAATATTTTCCGATAAAATTTTTTGTTTTTAATTTTGGCACTTACAGTGTTTTCTACAAGGACTCTAAGTTTTCATTAAGAAGACTACTTAGGCAGTCGAATCGGTCGAAAATCAAGTACTTTTATGCGAATTAATTGCAAGGAGATGAATACAAATTGAGTCTGGTACTTTTGGGTAATGTTCATTAATACTATAAACTGTAAAAAAAAATTTATTGATAATATATATAGATATATGTTGGCGCTATAGTCTAATGTGTAGGCGTTTTTTTCTGCCGTTTTGTAGTAATTGCAAAAAACGAAGATTTGGATCGACTTAAAAAAATTACAGGATGTGTAAAATATGTGCCATTTTCCACGACACCTTTGATATGGTCCGTAAAAATTCGAGATTTTCACAAAAAAAAATAAAAAGTCCCGGATTTTTAGTAGCGCACAAACACGACCGATTTTTTCTTGAAATAATCTCCATTTTTCGGCCGCCAATTTTATAATTTTGTTTTAATTTTACTTTTTATTTTAGCCACTTGTAAAGCACATGTATATATCGTACCAACTTTTTTGCAATCTCTATGATAATAATAAACATTGGATAAAAGGATACATCTGGATTTGCTTTCATTTTTTTGTAAACTTACATTAAAAAGAAACTGCTTCTTTCACGAAAAACAACTACCTACTTTGAAGTCACAGGAAACACAAGGTATATAACTATGTCCTTCAGAACTATAATTGAGGGCTCGGATGCAATAAGGGGACTAGAGCTTGAAAATGCGAAAAATTATTGTCCAAACGCTAAGAAATATTGGAAAATTAAATGTTGTTGAACTGTATTTTAAAAAATATAATGTTGTAAAGCTCATCACGACACACATTTTTTCTATTTACAGTTTGCTTATCCAATCATTACTATTCGAGCTAAAAATTATAAACAAAAAATCTTTCATCGTTCAAAATCATTATTTCTTTAAACATAAATTGCGATAACTTGAGTAAATATTAAGGGATCGTTATGAGACTTAAAACGTAACTTCAGAAAACTCTAGCGAAGCCGTAAAATGTATGCACAAAACCCTTATGTTAAAAAATTTAATAATATTTAATTAAAAAGAAATACTGGACATAACCCATGTTTTTCAACGTTCGCCGTTAAAAAGTATCGAGGCAATTTTGAGGTATATATAACTTGCAGCGACAAAGTTTTTCCTTAATATACAAGGAAGTTTTTCACCAATTTTCACACTGATTAATAAATAATTGTAGAAGATATGACGATATATATAATTCTCGCTCGGCGCCAACTGTCAACGCGAGTGCTAAAACTGTTAAATATTGCATTATACGCGGCTGTTGACTGTTGGTGGCGCGCGACATTTATATATATCATCATATCTTCTACAATTATTTATTAATCAGTGTGAAAATTGGTGAAAAACTTCCTTGTATATTAAGGAAAAACTTTGTCGCTGCAAGTTATGTGTACCTCAAAATTGCCTCGATACTTTTTAACGGCGAACGTTGAAAAACATGGGTTATGTCCAGTATTTCTTTTTAATTAAATATTATTAAATTTTTTAACATAAGGGTTTTGTGCATACATTTTACGGCTCCGCTAGAGTTTTCTGAAGTTATGTTTTAAGTCTCATAACGATCCCTTAATATTTACTCAAGTTATCGCAATTTATGTTTAAAGAAATAATGATTTTGGACGATGAAAAATTTTTTGTTTATAATTTTTAGCTCGAATAGTAATGATTGGATAAGCAAACTGTAAATAGAAAAAATGTGTGTCGTGACGAGCTTTACAACACTATGTTTTTTAAAATACGGTTTAACCACATTTAATTTTCCAATATTTCTTAGCGTTTGGACAATTCTTTTTCGCATTTTCGAGCGCTAGTCCCCTTATTGCATTCAAGCCCTCAATTGCATACGTACATAGAACACAGACATCCAAATGAAATTGGTGGCTATAGAACAAAAGCCAGCGATGAAAATGTCGAAGCCAAATGCCACCGATCGGAGTGCAGAAAATTTAAATCGATTGAACGTCCATTCGCGTCGAACGAAAATCATCAAGGCGGGACCTCGATGGGTTTGGTATCCGATAAGCAAATGGGAAACGAGGGGGTTGGAGGGTCCGAAGGGGTAACAAGATTAGCAGCGATCGCGAATCCTTGCAAGTCACTCAGACGTTCGCCTAGTAACCTTCAACCCTTAGACAGGGCACATACCACCATGGCGTCCTCTACTATCAGCTACAACTACCTCCACTTTCTTACACCGCCACCATCCACCACTCAACTGCACTCACAGGGCACTTCCCGCGTGGTTGGAGCTGATTCTGCGAAGAGCATCCCACTACTTAAGATACAAGGATGAGCATGACTGAAGTAGCCGAGAATGGTCTTTGATGCGATACGATCCTTAGTCTTTGCACCCCTTGCCGTCGCTTGGATAACTTTTAATTGCCGTGTGTTAACGAACTGGCGTCCATCGCGCATTTAAGTGATATTAAAAATTCGCTGAAGACAGTAGCGTTGGGAGCAGTATTACAATATTTTACGCTCGATTTCATTCGACGTCTCGAGTAGCATACTGCAATATTGCATCTGTAAACTGGAACCATTTTGAATATTAACCCTTCGTGGCCACACCTTCTTATACTCACAAATTGGTCGCATTTACCATTTTAGAATATTTGAATCTTTTAACTTTTAAAACGATCAAATTTAGAGTTGAAAGAAACGATTTTTTTATTAAAATTCACCAAACTTTTAAATTTTAATATTAAGGTCTAAAAATGTTCAGAAATATTGGCAGAAAAAAATTCCTGGGGTGCGATACACCCCGTGTGATCACAAAGGGTTAAACACTGGGAAAAAGATCGTATAATATTGCTCTGTGAAATGTGAAAGAAGAATTTTAGGATTATCGATTTTTTTAGAGGTAACAGGATGTAGAAATTTGTACAGTACAGTTTTTGCAAAGTTTTTCGAAACTGTAAGCATAAACTTAACTGGTCAATAGAATTCACGAATAGAAACGAAAGGATTTTAGTTAACCTAAGTCTAGTTAACCAAATTAATCGTTTTTTAAATGTTCAATCTTTTATGAGCTCAAATTCTTCATACGATCATACGTAGGTACTGTAAAATTTAACATGCTAGTAACAATGTAGAAATCTGGGAACTAGTTTTGTGTATATTTTTAATAATTTCAAGATTCTAAACATTTATAAGTTCATACGATTCCAATTTTTTCTCAATGCCAATAATCTTTACGCCTATTCAAACGCAACCATGAAAAATCTTTATTTTATCCGATTGTCACTAGATGAAGTTACAGAATCTCACTAATATCGTATAAAGTTGAATATCTCAGCAATGCCACAATAGGTTATAGTTTCATATTTATTAACCCTTTGAATTCAGGAGACAATTTTGCTGAAATGTCAATGGGAAAGGTTTTAATAACCTGCTACCTAATTCGGTGCAGTAATTCGAATAACGATTGAAAGGTGACAATAACAGTTACTACAAATTTCCATTGACAGTCCACTGCAAATACGGTGGTGGACGAAAGAAAGTTTACAAACTTTAAAATCGCATAACTTTTTTAGAATTGGTACAAACGACATGAGTTTTTTTTTTAGAAGCTAGAAGGATTAGTTTGCCAAGTGACGTGTTTCGTCGTTTTGAAAAAAATTCAATTAATCGGAATAGCAAAAAAAAATAGTAAATGTCGTTTTTAAACTTTTTTTGTGAGCCTATCATGAAAATTCAAAAGAACCATTTGTAGATTGAACTAAGTTGTATGCGGTTAACATTGCTCTGAGCTATAAATGCTTAAGAGATCGCAGAATAAGGCCGAAAATCGCGAAATTCCCGAAATCAGCGATTTAAAAAAAGAACTCATAACGTTTGGATCAATTCTAAAAAAGGTATGCGATTTTAAAAGTTGTAAACTTTCTTTCGTCCGCCACTGTATATAAATCCACTGTGTACCAGCATCACATGATACTGCATTAGTATAAATGTAGTCCGTTTTACGTCGGCGTAAAATGCTAGCAAGAGATTGCGAAGAACTTTGAAGCTTTAAGACGTTCGGTCTTGAGACAGTTAATGTTTTATTTACACTTCTAAAACACCGTGTATTTCACACGAAGAGCTTCTATGCCTCGCCACTGTGAGTTAATACAGGCAATGGTATTTAAGAAAACATAGAAAAATATAGGAAGTACGTGAATATTTGCAAAATACCGGAGAATGGAGCAAAGTCATCGATAACAGCAGAAAATATTTTAATCGCCGAGTTTATTTCAATTCCTTTTAAAACAAAGATCGAATTAGTTTTGCCGAAAAAAAGCGCAGGACTATTTCCTACCCCTAGTACATACGGTACTGGTTCCCATAATTTGTCTTCTGCGGTGCATCTGCAACCCAAACAGAAACCGCGGTCAAAATGAAAATCATCCCTTAGATTCTAGAATCAAGCATCGCTTCCTAGAGACTAACCAAGTGTCAAGAAGTAAAAGCAAAGGGCGCGATCAGTGTAAATACATTCAGCAGACATTATTGCAAACCGTCTCTGTGTAACCGCGAACCGTTTTTGCGACACACTCGACTTCTTCAATAATTCTTTGTGCTCTTTTAAACGTACGGTTAACCTAGCGATCTCCAGAATGTAACGCTTTGCTTTCTCCTCACTCCGCTTTATTTAATGTCTTTTACTTTCTGTCATTGCTTTTTCTGTATTTCTTACCTATTTTCTAACATGCTTATGTTCCGTCACAACTGTGTAATAAAGGGTTTTGAGCCGTTGATATATATATAAATAAATAAATGCCCGACTCTGGTGCATTTTTGAAAGATGCATGATCACACTAGATACGATTTCGCCGGTGCATTTCTATGATAATCGAGCGCAGCAACCGAAGGCTGTCCCCAGAACCCCCGAAGACACTCAGTAATTCGATACGTTGTGTATGTATGGAACGTCCGGATAACCAATACCTCCGGAGTGCTCAAAACACTTCCGATACCATGAACACCCTAGAGCCTTTGCTCTCGCAGCGACTGCGATGCAGCTCTAGGCAATGCTGGGGAATAGAAACTGTGGGATTTGCCGCGAAAGGAATGAACGAAATCGAGGAATCATAACTGCTATTTTTCGGGGAGATTAGTGTTTAAGAAAGTGGATAGAGTTTGGGGCGAAGTAATCGAATAAATTAAAAGCAGATTGGTTGGTAATTTGGTATTATTATTAACGGGATATAACCCTTTTAGTAGATTATAGTATCGTAAGAATTAAAAACTGACTTGCTACTATACAAATTATACAAAGCAGTGTCACCCCTGACCGCTTGTAAGCAGAGATGAGCAAAATTGGGACAAAAATTTTATTTAAATAAAAATTTTGAATAGCAATTAAAAATTAAAAAAATTATTCGTCATGTGTCGAATAAAGTTAATTTTTTATTCGTCGAGCGTTACAACTTCAGCGTCGAATAAAATTTTCAACTTCAACTTTATTCGGCGCCGAATTATTGTTAAAGTTAAAGTTCAAATTAAAGTTGAAAAATTATTCGACGCTGAAGTTAAAACGCTCGACGAATAAAAATATTAGCTTTATTCGTTAAATAATCTAAAGTTCGAGTAACTTTTATTTGATCCATTATTTAAATAATTCTTTATTTAGTTAATGCCCAACTCTCACCTGTCCACTGTCGTTCTGACGGATGTCAGGGACCCAGAGATAAGATCGGGAGAATGAGAGTTGCTATCAAGTCTGTCGAAGCAATTACAAATACGAGTAACTGGACCCTGATGCTCGATATTGGCTCTATACCGTAACGAATAAAATAGTATTGCTTTCTGAACGATTTCGACACTTCGGCTGTCACATGTTTTAGATTTTAGAACAAACACTCGCTGTTGATCTTCTTTAAATTTCTGAGCCATTTATTGATTCTCAAAACGTAGCACAACTGCATCTTGTAAGTAGAATAGAGGAATTTCAATGGCACTGAATAAGATGGGAAGGAAGATTGATTTCTTAGCTTGTAAAGTGTGATAATAGATTGAACTTATGAACTCACGCATACACGACAGCGCGAGATAAGGTGCTTTTGCTCAGAGATTAGGAATCTTGTGGAAGTTTTCATTTTGCTATAGATGATAGGTGAACTGAACAGATAACACGCGGAGAGACATTACGTAATAAAAATAGCACAAGTTTTGCAAGTTTTTTTACAAGATTCTTTAATTCTGTGTAAACATTGTTAACCGAAATCGTGAAAATCATAATGAACTTTGTCAGAGAAGCGTAGAATAAATAAATCGTGTGAGATTGGAAGGAAAAAACATATCTATTTTAGCATTAATATATTTTAGCTTTTTCGAGAAAAGCAAGTTTAAACATGCAATGTAGAAAAATATAATTTTTGACAAATTTATGAAATAGATATAAATGTGTTTTTTGTACAGCATAAAGAAACAGTCAAGAACTATCTGTTGCATATAAACACTCAAGTTTCACGAAAAGTGGACATACAATATTTAGACACTAAGCCATCGATATATTTCTTCAAGTTTCACAATGAAGGAGTTATATCTTTCATTTTAGTGTCCATCCTTTAAACCTCAAATCGTAGTAGTTACACAGCAAATACATTTTCAGCATATATACAACTCACTTAAATCTGCAAAAGGCATTTTTTAAATTTTCATTACAGGCTCAGATAAAAAAGTTGATAAACGACCTTCACTATTTCCTTCGCTATTCGGACCAAATGCATTTTTTTCAAAACGGCGAAATACGTCACCTAAGTAGTAAACTAATCATTCTAGCTTCTCAAAAAATAACAAGTCGTTTGGACCAATTTTAAAAAAGTTATTCTCTTTTAAAGGGTGTGCAAATACTTTTGTCCCCCGCTGTACCTATGGAAATGAAAAGAGAAGTTTAGCTTCGTGAAATTCGTGTTTTGTACACACAAAACATTTTCACGCGTTCGAGGATGATGCATTTAATTCACCACGATTAATGGCTCCCTTTCATAATACGAATTTAAAGATAGATTCAAGGGAAGGCAAAATAATTATAGGTCCGTGACGCCAGTAGTTCTGCGTTCGAAATTACGGCGAGCTGGAGGGTACCTAGGTAAAACAAGATTGATCGAAAGCACTTTATTGTTTGACAGTAAAACGCAACAGATTACTGTTACGAAGTTATCCATCGAAACCGACGAACGTTAAACGCGGACATAACGATTTCGTATTCATCGACGTTCTGTTTCCGAAGAGATTCGATTCGAACGCTAAATATATTGTCCGGATTTGCTTAACTTTCAGAACGTTAAAGCATCGAATGCTATCAACGATTAATACTGCTGGCTGTGCAAGCACTTCTGCTCAAAATTCATACGCAGATGGTCGATGAAATTAGTTTCAGGATTCGATTTCTGGGCACTCTATTTTTATTATACTTGACGCAGTGAATTCCAATTTTTGTAAATAAGTGAATCCAATAATTGTGTAGGTGGCGTTAATATGAATAATATGTATAGAAGCATCTGCGATCCAATCTACAGTAATGCAAGATTTGTTTAATATCAGTATATCTTTTGTATAGATTTTTCAATCGGATGTACAAGTAGGAAGGAAGCCCTGTGGGAAATCGGCGAAATGTCCGTGAAAATGAAATGGAAGCAAGGAAGGAAGAAAGGAAAATAACATCAAATTTTTAGTAGAAAAAAGTCTAATTAATAGTTTGCCAGTGATAATAAATCCTTATACATACCTTAACCTGTATAAGATAGGTTTGTGCAGAAAATTGGGACATTAAAGATTAAGATTTATCAACATAGAAATTGTTGAAAATTGTGTTTAAATTACTATGTATGCAAACGTGTTATACGATCAAATTATCATACACTCTAACCAGCATACTTCTGGTAATAATAAAAATTGATGCTCTTTGTAAATCTGAAGAATGGGTCACTAACTCTCTCCAACTTAAATATCTATTATTCTAAACATTTAAAAAAAAAAATCGGTGTTACAGATTGCAGTGTTTTATGTTTCAAGAAACACGTAGTAACGTGGCAATAATTTTGTAGTGGGTGTAGCTGTGTTTTTTTTTCTAGCAGAATTCAATAAAGAAAGTGTTGGAGAACACGTGTTTTAAAAATAATACTTGCTTAAATATGTATTCAACTTCTAAGTCAGAGTTTACGACGCTTAATTCGAAGCAGAAAAGAAGCATCCAGTTCACGTTCATTTTTTCTAAGTGCTATATCTACCATTATCATTTGTATAAAATCATTATTGTAGTATTTGCAGTTACTTCAGTTACTTTAAAGTCAAATACCTCGGTAGCTATCAATTTTAGGATACACATGCCTCTTTTTTCCCATGACTCATCACCTTAGAATTTTTCGAATTAAAAGTGGTTTTGTTATTACAAAAATCACCTTGTACTTGGCACCTTCGCTCCTGCGCCTACCATTTTACTTATAAGTCCAGGGGAGATGGCCAATGACACTTTTTTCATTTATGAAATTTGTCGATTAGATAATAATTTTTCGTTTATTGTTATTAAGGGGTCTCCGTACTTTGACGGCCTGAAAAGGAGCGCGGAATTTGAGATTTTTTTTAAGAGAAACTTTCAAATTATATTAATTGAAAACTTTATGCCTATATTTGTACATATTTATGTAACATTTAAAAAAAAATTAATTAAAAAAACGATACCTAAAACTTTAAACGCGTTTTTCTCAAAACGATGTTTTTCGAATTGGTTAGCATGATATCTCAAAAAACCGATCACCCGATTTACCTCAAACTTGGTACATATCTTCAGTAAATGTGCCATTCTCGTTGTTCGTAAAACTAAGTCCCTTTTGCAAAATTAGACTTTTCCGACTTAAAACACCAGCGAATTTATTGCAGAAATCGATGTCTGTTTTAGACGCTGCCAGTTTTTTTTTTATTTTTCAGTATTTCTCATTTAATCTAATTCAGACGATAGCCACACTCATACAGATTACACAAGATTTTAAATTTTCTATTTCAGACAACTACAACGGCTGATTTTATGCTAACTATGCGCATATGATTTTTCTAAGGCGCTCTATTTGAAGCACTATAACTCCGGATATAACCACTATTTTTGCATACAATTTTTTTTCATATTCTCTAAAGATTGACAAATAACGCCACGAAGCTGCAAGTAAATATATTTAATGGTTTTGTTTTAAAAAATTCCCGAAGTTCGCATCATTTTTCGTCGGTCAAGGTAGGTAGACCCTTTAAGCGATATCTACACAAAAAATTAAAGTTTTCTTCTATGTCATACTCGTTGCTTTATTTCAAATAGTTTGGCTATAGGAGACTCCCAACGAAACTATGACCATCTTCCTCTGACTTACCCTACCCCTCGAAACCTAAAACCCTGCAGCTTCAATTTTCCCCTATTATTTACAGCAACAGAAACATTCCAGGTTAAAATCTGACTGACTACTACAAATATTATTCTACCCTTTCTATTTTTCTCTTCACGAAGGATCGCCGCCTTCTCATCATACCAACACAGATCAGAGGCAGGACAACAGGCCCAACAAATTCCACGCGGAATTTCCTGGGAATAGACAAACAGTGACCAAGAAATTCTCCCAGATCGCAAAAGGGCCCGCGAACAAATAACAGAAACTAATAACTCGGCCGACTTGCCACGGAAAAAAGTGGAGGGTCCGATATTCGATCAACCGATCCCGTAGAGACGGGGCACAAAGAGATTTCGTGATTCGAAGGCCAGCATGGGAAGCTCTCCCCTCGGAGATTTTCCGCGGTAGGAAACGGCGAACTCCCGTGGGAAGACGGCGGGATATCGAAATCAAATCAGGGCCAAGTAGATAAGCAGCAGGCCGAGCACGTAGAGAGGGAAGGGCGTAAACGCGTGCCTCGCACTTCCGCGGCTAAGTTCACGCAAAGGGCTTTGGCCCTATCGAATCTCTATTGTATTAGGGAGGCTGGTCGATCCGTTCTTTTCATGGCCGCGCAATATCGACGAGCACCGCTTTTCAGGAGGCTGTTAGAAATTGCGGACAATCCACTTCTGTTTCGACGAGTGTGCCGACGCGTTCGATTCCGTCAATACGGTTCCTTCATTCGAAACGTAAGGCGAACTCTACGGTTTATTTTGGAGTAAAGCTCTTGCCATTGCAATTTATTGATACATCCAAGATGCATTTTTCAAAGAGTGACGGGGAAGGAAAATCCTTACCAAATATCAGAGATGGGCAGAAATTTATTTGAGTGGCGAATAAGGAATGAACTTCTATTCGCCACATACGGATAGCCCTTTAGTCGAATAAAATTTTAGCTGAATACATTTTTAATTTAAGAAGAATCGATTCGGGTAATTATTTACTCGTTGTAGAGTCGTATGGACACACTTTTACAAAACTAAGAGGAAATCAAAACTGTGAAGAGTTGTTTGTACCATTATTTGAATAATTTTATAATAGATACCTATTCGAATAAATAACGATACGTTATTCGATTAAATGGGTAGAATAATTATTATTCAAATGAGATATTCGACTTATGTAATAGAATTTATTCGGATAGTTATATTAGATAAGGAGAATAATGCCCAACTCTGCAAAATATAAATGTTACGTGGTTATTTGTCGTTGAAGTTGGCCGTGCGAAAAAAATGTTTTCTGCTGGTCAAGATATTTGGAAGCTAATGAACAGATTTACCTACTTTGAATTTTAATAACACACTCTAAGATGTAAAAATGTCAAATACTTTCTTTTGTTTTGCAGCGATTTTGACGAAACAAAACGAAATTCAGCAATCTGCTTGTAAACTCTACTTGAATATACCTCTGGTTCTGCATTGAACCTGTAAATGAAGTAAAATTATGAAAATGCCAGCTACAAAATGACGATTTTTAGAAAAAGTGCATTTTCGTTAGACAAAGGTGTTCAGTTTCTTTTCATAAAGAATAAGAGTTCTTATTAACTTCGATTTAGGTTCAGGCCAAAACTACACATTGTGTGAACATGCTCGAATTCGATTTGAATCGGTTGGAAACTCCGTTTTTGAGTTATCGCTGCAAAACAAAATAAACTTTTTTTGAAAAACCCCTTTACTGATCCATCTGTAGCGTCATATATAATGCACATTTTTTACGAAACAAACATGTTTCTTAAAGCTTATGATGTAAGTAAACTTTGTGTAAAAGGACAAGTCTCAGCTTCCGTTTATTTCTTCGTAATTAATTGTAAAACAAATGCTTCATTTTCGACAAAAACGACTGCCTATATAGTACTTATTCTTAAAGGAAGTCGAATAATCTCAACCATATTTTGCTTTCATTAAATTCGCCTGGAACTGATTACCGTTTCTTGATCTTCCTTTTTATGCATGGACTCCTTTGTCCAGGAAGTCTATACAAGTAACTGCAATAAAAGTTTCTGTACAACAGTAGACAACAGCGTAAAACTTAAACACTTGAGTTTCGAGGTGACGTTCGTTGCAGTTTCAAAAAGTGGGGTAGAAATAAAAAGTCTTGGATCATGGAGAAGCATAAAGCCAGTGAAGTGGAAAGAAGGAGTACGAATTAGAGTATTATTTTTTACGTCTCGTATAAAAGTTTCTATGGTTTATTGTCAGTCTTCAACTTACACTGCAAATGGAGAAAATCAATATTACTTTCAGCAGGAATAATTTTTTCTGTTATGCATTTCGTACGTTAACTCTTTATCTATTCTTTTCCTTTTATGCTACTTTTCTATTTTGCAGTTTCGTGGGAATTGCTCTCCAAAGAAATCTCCGCAACAATTTTTTAGAAATTTCCTCCGAATTTCCTATTCTCTTCAATCTGCATGTTTCCTCCTATGTTCCTTTTTTATCTCATTTATTTTCAGCCACAATAAAATGAACCATCTCGTGGCAGAAAATTGTGGACAATTTTTGACAGAATTCTGTGAAAAGCTATGCTCAAATTACTACCCCGTGGTGACCAATCTTACCATAGCTTCCTTCTCCTTTCATCCTCTCTTTTCCCACAGGCCATTTACGAAACTCGAATACCCCCCACGACATTCATCCTCTGTGGTATCAATCACAAAGGCGGGTGATTAACACGTGACCGCAGTTCCTTCCACGAGGAAAGAGCACACTAGCACTAGCTAGACAAGAACAGAACCACTAGCAGTAGAAAAACACAAGACCTTATTTAGCAAAATCGAATTTTTTCACTGAATCTAATACTGTGTACCTTTCACTTGCCACAAAGAGATACTATTATTAAACTTCCCTGCTCTTGTCACAAGAGCAACCGAGTTTCATGGGAGGTTCAGGAAGATCTGGTACGAATAAAAAGATACGCAGGAGTTTTTCAGTAAGAAAAGAGCAAACCCTTTTGTATTTTGTAAAAACCGTGTATAAGACTATGCTACAATATATCAACAAAAATAAAGGTAAAAAATGTTTTACACATTCCCCAAAAAAGTTTTGTAAAGTCGTGGATCCAAAGGGATCCCTAAGCCAGTTTCTCTATTCCATTAGTATCATCTGCGAGGATTCGAGGAACATTGGCCCAGCTCAGAGACGTCCGAGCATTTGCTCGCACCAGCAGCCGCGAGTTGCTCTTTGTTCTTGGAGGGACCGGGCCAGGCAGCTCGCAGCCCCAAGTGCAAAAGTCCCATGGTGGGGCAATCTTGGGAATGTAGAAACCGGCGATCCCTTCTAGTTAGTAGTCACTCACACTACGCCATTATCCCCACTCTTCTACGGATGCTGCTATTTAGTGGCGTTACTCTCGCGCTTGCTCGCAAGGACCGAAGACTGCTCTTCCACGCAGGGTTGCCAGGGAGAAGCCTAAACCCTAGTAGGGAGTAGTAGAGGGGGAACAGCTATTGGAAGTTGGAACTCAGTGACTTAGTAGGGAGTAGTGGCGGGGGAATCCTCACATGTATAGAGCTATACGCAGGGTATTACTCTACTGATAGTCAATACTCTAAGGGGTGATTATACAGACGAAAATCAAGAGTGACAAAATTGTGGTAAAGGCTTCGTTTTCGAGAAAATTGACTTTGAATGGCACCGAAAGCGCCGGAGGGGCACGCGGAGGTAAGCGGACTTGCACACGCCATACAAGAAATCCCCTTCTACTACTCTCTACTACATTACTTCCAACTTCCAATAGCTGTTCCTCCTCTACTACTCCCTACTACGTCACTTCCAGCTTCCAATAGCTGTCCCCCCTCTACTACTTCCTACTACGTCACTTCCAACTTCCAATAGCTGTTCCCCCTCTACTACTCCCTACTACGTCACTTCCAACTTCCAATAGCTGTTACCCCTCTACTACTCCCTACTACGTTACTTCCAACAGCTGTCCCCCCTCTACTACTCCATACTACGTCATATGAGGCTTTTTCTTGGCAACCCTACTTCCACGCAAGAGCAGAGTTTGGACGTGCCTGGTCTAGGGTCTTTACAGCTTACCCCGCGCATACGGGGGCAGCACGTGCGTGTTCAAGTAGTATTTGCCCTTGATATTGAACTTTGGCTCGGCTTCTCCCATAAAAGCAGTCTCTGATTGGCACATGCCCATGACGAATTCAACGTAGTTGCCGCAACGCGCTGCCAAGAAGCCAGTGTCACTGTTGAGAGATTCCGCGAAGTATTCGAAGGAACGGGCATGCGAGCACGAGCCGCCTATGTCGACTAGGCAACCGGGTTGCTTCATCCCACCGTTCGGATAAAAATCAGCGTGGCCGAGAGGACCGAGGTATCCAAGGTGACCACCGTTCGTGTGGATGACCTGCACGTAATTCGCGTCTTCGTGAGACACCCTTTTGCCTGGCGTAGCGGTGAAGAAGTTGGGGAGAGCTGGATCCAGAGCTGCAAGAAGAACCTACTTTCAAAAAGAGCCGCATGGGATCCATGCTAATGAGTTGAAAAGATGAGGAGCTTTTGGATATTCTGCATGGACGATACGTTGAGATTTCATCGTTATCGTGGTGCCGAGTACTGTGCAGACTGCTCGTTATTCTTGGTATGATGTGGAAGAACGCAATTTCTTGTTTGAAAGTAGCAGATGGTCGTCTACGTGACTAATGGGCTACTGAATCTGAGTCTAGATCAATGAAGACTCGCACGATTTTGCGCCACGACGCGACGTTACAAAATTTCGCGCGAGCATTTGTTTTTCAGAAATACGTTGTTGTAATGCACATTTTTACTCGTATGTGACGATGGCTAAAATGGATTCATCGATGAATTATTTACTATTAAGTGACAAGACCTATCCGTTGAAAATCTACTTAATGAGACAATTCTCTAAACAAAATCTTACGCAGAAAGGGCAGATCTTTACAGACTACTAGCTTCACTACTCAGCTTCAACCAAAATTTAAATTCTGATTTTATAAAAAAAAAAAATTTTCTGAAAATAACCACAATCATCTGAATTAGCTAGGCATTATGAGCTGGGACACATTTCGTGACCGTTGGAAAGTTTTTAGGCGACAGACAAACACACAAACACCTTCTGCTTTATATATTAAGATCTACAGCTGGAAGTTGTGTGGAATGTACATTTGGTATTTTAATAGCAAAATGGAGATGCCCACCTAGATAATAAACGACGATTTAAAAACGTCCATTTTACATCTGTTTTTGGTCTGAACGTCTTCCGACCTTATTTTAGCGTCTTAGAGACTTTCAAATTGTCTTAACGACGGACAAAAAGTACGTCTTCAAGACGTCTGTCTTACGACATTTTGAGTATGGGTCCATAGGTCGAATGATGACATTCTATAAAATATTTCGTACCAAGACGCAGTTTTTATAAACAATTAAAATAATTATGCACCTAAAAGTTGAAATAATTTACAAGCAAGTGTCTTGGGTGGTTGCGAATAACAGCTACTTCATAAGCGGCAGGCTTAGGCCTATGTTCGATTCCCGTCAAGGTTACATTTTTTTCCCCACGTTCTTTAAACCGTCTGTCTTAAATCGTCTTTTGAACATCTTTAATACGACTGTGTGCTATCTGGGTAAAAACAGGACCGCAAATCAGTCCAGAGACTGTTGATATTGTAATCAAGTGTATATGCTTATTGCACAACATAAGTAATGATAAGATTATAATTTATTAATATTTTTCGTTATTCAGATTAGTTGTTTTACAGCAGCATCAAATCTAGCTGCGTGTAGATGTGTATGTAGTGTGAGGTATCGCCAGTTGTCGCTTAGCATTTCAACAAACGTATTTGTTCCTGACCCCGCGAGGTGCGCGATAATCGACGTATGTACATATGTACGTACACCAATGCATTTACAGATATCTGCACCTCATACTACATACACATATACAATGTCTATACTTCACATTATATACATATCTCATGCAGCTGTAAAAGAAATAATCTGCATACGAAAAAATCTGTAAATAATGATCCTATTAAATATTAATTATTGTTACACTTAAAATATAATAAAATGTCTCTGAGGATATTCTAAAATATTAAAAACAATTTGCTTGTTTCGTTCGAGAAATCTTTATATAACGCGTGGTAGTCACTATTCTCTTTTCGCGAAACAAAGATCCTACACGTTATTAAAATCTTTAATAAAGGATTATCTAACTAATCATATTCATCGATGCAGCCATTTCAACTATCGTCAAACACTAGTAAAAATACACATTACTCGCGCGAAAGTTCGCGACGTCGCGTCGTCGCGCAAAATCGTGGGACGTGACGCGATATCACAGGATTTCGCGTGATGCCCGGTTCGCCCGAAAACGCGTCCACTGTAACCAGAGCCTAAAGGTGAATTCCCACGGCGCGTGACTCGGCGAGTTTCATGCCATACTCACCGAACCACGCGTCGTGGGAATGATCAACCCAGGCTCGCACGGCTCGGCTTGGGCTCCCTGTTCGTTGTCGGTAAACGTGCCACGAGTCAAAGGAAAGCTAATATGGCTCGGCTGAAACGGCGAGCCTAGCCGCGCCGTAGGAACGCTCGTGGCTCGCCAAACAGACTAGCGGAGCCATGCGCCGTGGGAATTCACCTTTAGGTAGACTTACCGACGACGTAGTTCACTTTGCTCTTCGCATAGTGGGCCGAGAGTCCAGCAATGTGAGCACCCAGGGAGTGACCAACTATGGTGAGCTGAGACAGGCTCATTCCTTGAGTTTCAAGGAAGTCGATCATCTTCGAAATGTATTGGCCGATCATAAGGACACGGTTGCTGGCCCAGACGTATGGTCCGTGTGATATTGCACTCCAATCGACTACGATCACATTGTAATTTCCGTGCTTGAGGTAGGCTGCAAGAAACAGGGACATTGAACGGATGAGTGAGAAAGGAAATAAGTGTTGGAAGTGAAGGAGAAAGTAATTCTGTTTCAACGATCCAATATAATTCCTTTGTGACTCTTAAACTAGGCAGATTTAGGAGCAAATTTCAATTCGGATACTGTGGAATTAGATTTTCTATTAGCCTCTATAAATGTCGAAGACTCCAATCGAGTTTCTAAGTTCTGAGAAATATTCTCATGTCGTTCCATCTCACGTACCATTGCGGACAGATGTGCAAGCTCTGCTCCTGAAGGAATTTATCCATCCGTGTAAGACGATTTTCGTTGACCTCTTAGGATCGAAATCGCTAGCTTTCAAAGTAGCGACGTCGTTCAGCAGCAACGCTTGAGGCTTGATCCGGTCGATCTTTTTTGTGTACAAATAGAAATGTACGCGGTCGTGTAATTGCTTCATAGTTTCTGCCTCACTTTCAGGGTGGTCACTGCTCAGGTCTATTGCCACGGGGTCACCGTTGTCGTCTAATATGTGCATTAGCTTGAAACCTGCGGGCTCGACTACTGCAGAACCGGTAGTGTTTTCCTTGTCTTCAATTGCCCCTGGAAAACGATATTCAAAAAATGAAATCAGTCACTGAATTTAGTTTCTAATCGTGATGAATTTTTTTCTTTTACAATCCTGCGATTCATATTCACGAAGGGACACATTTTTACTGAGGAAATGTCTAATTACAATTAGCTCGAAATATGTATTTCGTTTTTAAATTTCACTTTCCACTTGCGACACTTTTTTTTCTTTAGTTTACAACATCCGTAAATGAAAGTTAAATCACGACTCTTTGTTCGTAACAATTTAGGAAATATGAAAGTCAAATGCACACAGTGTTCTTAATGTTCTAAAAGTCACAACATTTACCAGTCACACTGCAGACGAGCAGGAAGCTAATCAGGATTTGAGTCTTCATGTTTGACTCGCTTGTTGCTGTCGATGCCGGTTGGAGTCTTGGTTATAAAGAAATTGATGAACAAGATTAACCGACAGTTGGCCCACCTAACAAGGAATGGATATTAAAACAGATACTGATATTATTTATTTTATCAGAATGAACCTAATATTTTTAAAATTTTATGCTGATTCAAAAGTGACCAATATTTCCTTATTAACTAAAGTATTAAACGAAGATTAACGTAGAAGTATATTCTAAATAACATTCTGTACGCTAATATTCTACATAAGAGGTGAAATGTAGCCTACACTTACCTTCTTCAGCATATATGACCAGAAAATCGACGAAACAAGATTATTCACTCAACTGTTTGGCTTGTACTGAAAGGAGTGTTCTGCACTATAATGCGCTCTTACGTATACATATATAGTCTGAAATTAGCGACTGGGGCATCTCCCGGCGGGTCATCTCAGGCAGATTTACCTTATCAATGTCCAATGATAAGTTAAAATTTATTTACTGTCCATACATTCTGTACGAAAGTAATGGCCGATAACGAAAGAAAAGAGCGGCTTCATTCAGCAATTATTAGCGAACATCAGAAATAATGTCCCTCAATTGCAATTAATAGTATGTCAATGAAAAGAGTGGCGCCTGTCTCCCAACTGGATAATTATAAATAACATTGATATCATTGTTCCCTTACAAGAACAGGTCAATGGATATTGTTCATAGTTTCCTTTGCTTTTACGGTAACTGGTCTCAGTCTTCAGCAAAAATGATTTCAAATACAAAATAAAAAATATTTGTGATAGTAAATCATTTTCATTATTTCAATTAAAGAGTTTAAACAAAAGTTGTATCTTTTCTTATATATACAAAACTGCATAAAAATAATTACAGAATAATCCATGCTTCTCAAGTTACCCCCACCACCAACTTTTAAAATTAAGTTTCTGAACTTTTGTAAATATGTATATGCAGGAATATTTCTGGATAATCTCCTTCCATATATATAAATAATTTGTCACATTTTTTGTGAAAAATAAAACCTTTATTATCGCATTTGAGGCCTGTTTTAGCAGCTTTCATTAATAAAATGGTTTCATAAAGTAATATTAAAATTATTATTTATATACATTTTTGACAGCTTTCAATTACTTAAGCAAGCCAGTACGTACCTACGATTTCATTAAGAATAAAACTCATTAAAACATAATCAATGCCGTGTGTGAATCATAATAACAGTACATACATACATAGATACATTACTTGAAGTTTAATCTTTTTAGACAATTTTGAAAACCACACGATGAATGAGATATTTCGTAAAGATTTAGAAATATATTCGCTAAGAGCTCGGTTAGGCTTACACGTTAAGAGCTCGGCGCTATCCCCACTACTTCTGGATCACCCTGTCCTGCGAAAGCGAGAGCGAGATGGAACGAAAGTGAGTCAGAGGGACTGAAAGCAAGGGTCTCGTTTCGTCTTTCAGACACCTCATGCTCCGTCCTTTACCTTACGCAAGAGCGAGATAAAGTATCACCGCGTTGTCCATCTCGTACCATTCCTCGCTCGCTTTCAGTCCCTCTCACTCGCTCTCGTTCCATTTCACTCTCGCCTCCAACAAGAAAAAAGCAAGAAACGACAGCTCGGAATCGTTTCCCCTTTACGTTACGAGCTCACCGCCGCCGGTCCGAGCCGCGAGCTCTTAGCGAATAAATACTTAATTTCAAGATTGAAACCACTCCCGTCTGCGTTCTAAATTGCTTCAACTCGAAGTAAAAAATAACTAAGAATTACTAATAATAATTATTAAAGTAACAATAACTAATGATCTAAAGAGCATTTATCATAAAACTGACGTGCAAACAAATGATATTCCATATTTCTTTGTTGCATTCCAATATCTGTAGGGTCACTTCGTATTAAGCTTGTGATTCCACTATGACAGCGGTAAAACTTTAAGCTGTCATGCCTACCTGCAGTAGTGGCCAAAAGGAAGAATAAAACTCATTATTTTATTAATACTAGATATGTACTTAGATATTATTTTATTTTATTAATACTACACTTTTTGTGTTATATCGGTATCACTAGCCTATCATAGAAAGTCCCCTAATTTATGAGATATAAAGAGGATATAATTCTTTCTAGTGGAATTATATTATTTTCGTTACAGTTCACAGTTTAAGTTTTGTTTGAACACTACTCTAAGAAACTGGAAACTTATCCAATATAGGATCATTGTATAAGTAACATCCTTTTACTCCAAATGACCTTTTTGTACCCATCTTGAATCACCCTGTATACGACTATAATGAAGGAATTAGACGAAGAAAGGAAGGAACGAAAGTGGAAGACGTTGAAGTTTGTAAATCACTATTGTAAGTAGGCAGAGAGAAGAATACGTGATAGGGAAAATGGGTGCAGAGCAGAAGAAGATAATCTGGAACTGATGGTGTTCCTCTAGGAGATTATACGTACGTGTGTAGCGGAGAATAGCTCCTCTTTCAGTTGTGTTCTTACCACTTGGCTTTTAAAAGTTCTCTGAGAGTCCAGGGAAGTGAGTTACAGTACTTAACTACGTCGTCGCGATAATGAACGATCGATCCTTTCTAAAGAAACACGTATGGCTGTCTGTGCAGTGTAGCTCTGGATAACCCGAGGGGGGATGAAGGAATAGAATTCTTAGGTAATTGAAACTTTCGTTTCGCTAGTCAGTTGGAAGAAACTTGTGCAATTATAAATACTTTAAAATTAGGAAATATTCACTTCTATCAAAATAAAATTGCAATTTGAATTCATGCTTTGAGGAAATAGGGCTTTAGAAAAAAAAAACAGATTTAAATAGAAATTATACTTCTGGCGGTAGAGTGGTCGAATATTTTTTTCGAAAAAGAAGAATGACGAAGTGAAATAATTTATTTATATCTGTACATATATATACGAGTCTGCAAATTGACCGTTTTCGAAATGCTGAACTTTATTTTATAGAAATAAGTATGTGTAAATATCCTGAATTATTATGTATGTAAAGCTTTCTCATTCGAGTTCACTCATTTGATTTGGTAACAAATGGATATACCGTGGTGGACCTACTAGAGTTACTTAAAACGTTTCGTCTTTTCAAGCACTGTCGAAAATGATCAGTGACTCAAAGAAGGTGAATCAGATGCCTGTCAAGAAATACGAGTAAACCCATACATCTAAGAATCTGTATGAAATTCGCTAAGAAAGCGAATTTTGCCTCCACTTAATTGTTCGAATTTTCGTTATAAAGTATTTATGGTTGTATAAAGTAGGGACTGTAATCCCCGTAAATCGTGAGAAATACACGCAAATTTTTACCGATAATTTGCTTTTTTTTCTACCGGTAATTCGATAAATTTCATGTAGTAATATAACGCATATATGCGTTTATTAATTCCCTCCACATCTAATTACATTCAATTACTAATAAAGACGAAAACTGAAGTATCTCATAAAGAACCAACTCTGATCCAAAAAAAAAAAAACTAAAAATCTGAATCAAGTCATCAAAAAAAATTTAAGTATTTTCAAGAAAACGAAGTAAGGGGAAAATATATACAAATGACATATGACTTCCTAATGACTACCCGACCAACAAGTGTAGAATCTGAGAGAGCTTTTTCAGCGGCTGGATTATTTTGTACAATAATTAGGCCGCAATTAGGAGACCAAAGTTTAGACAAATTATGTTTTGCGTGCTTATTTGTTGAAAAGAGTCGTTGAATAAAAGATACTTAATCATGTATGTAAGTTAAGATTCTTGTCTTTGTTTTCGTGGTGAAGATCCATAATTAGTTAGTATTGACAATAATTGGCTGATATTTTGTGTTACATCATTTTATATTTTATGTTCAGACCAGTTTTATTTGCATATATTTTTTATAATGCTCGATTAGATTTAAAAACAGGATTTTTTTGTAATATTTACTCTTATATTTTCAATACCTTAAAAAGATACCGGGAAATTACCGGTAAACGGGTTTTGATTGAAAATTTTACCGAATTACAGGTAATTGAAATAGTCGGCAAATTTCCAGTCCCTAGTGTAAAGATGAGGCTTTCGACACAAGGAATGTAAATTTCCTGGAAATGTGTATTATCGGACATATGGTCACTAACAAGGGAAGATCGGCAATCCGAAAATTAAAAACTATTTAATACTTTGCAGAAATGTAGTTCAGGTGTTAGTTCTGCACATTTGAAATATCCTAAATGCGATTTATTACAGCGCACATTTGCGATAATTCCACGGTCAACTGAACTGAAACAATCGAGGTCGTCGACCAAAATGGAAAAGTCACGGCGCGGCGAGGGAGGAGGTGCAATAACGTCGGTGGTAATCGAATTATTCCGATCAAAGTTCCGCAAATTTATTGCGCTGCGAATTCGGGGGGCGTCGGTGCCTTTTCAGCAGGGTGCATAATTAGCTGAAGACGTGTTAATTGGACGCGGGACGCGTGAACGAGAGAAAGGAAGAGTACAATGAAATATCGTGGAGGCGTCGATGCGAAATTAATTGGCGACGAGCGAAAAGAAAAGCCCCGGCCGCGCGTTGCATTAATTAAAAGCGGGGAAGTTCTATTTCAATTTCAAATGCGCTACCTCGGTTGGGGCTTGTCTGATCATGAAACGATAATACCGCTTCTTCGATTACCTCGCCCGCCAATCCGCATTTACATAATTCAGCCAACTTAATTTCCTTCGACTTAACGGCTGCTGGCGAACGTCTGGCTACGATCCTCCAACGAAGACGAATTATCATGGTGCCTTTATTATAAAATATAACGTACGATGGATTTCAGTCGAGACTCAGTGGAAAGGTGTCAAGTCTCGTTGGATATAAAAAAAACTATTTCAACACTCGTTGATTTCATGGATCTATACAGGGTGCAGCCAAAAGAATGGAACAAACGGACAGATGGCGATCCCTTATGCAAAAATAAATCAAATAAATCAAAAGTGTAGAATAAAATTTTTTCTTCCGAAGCATAGTTTTTGAGAAAGACGATTTTGAAATTATGTTGGGCACACATAGATTTGACTAATTGTAAGAATTAGTAAAATACAACAGTAAATATGACACAACTGCTAATAAAATGAATCCTTAGACAGAAAAAAAACCGAAATTATTATTATTATTATTTCCATGAGCAAAGATCCTTTAGTTTACAATGAACAATTCATAAAGTTAACAAAGAAACAATGTGAAAGAAAAGAAAATAGAAGAAAAGCCAGTACATAAATGCACAAACAATAATACAAGAAAATAATAGACTTAATGAACAAATGAAATTAAAATTAGAATTAAAATTAACGGACGTGTACAGAGACGTTACTGCGAGCCAAATCCTGCAAACGATATTTAAAGGTGACTAATTTACTATTAAAAAAGTCGACATGTTCGCTATAAAGATTCGCTAATTTACATATTCTGTTAATGGAGTTATTCATTCCAAACGAAGTGTTGTGTCTTGCTGAGTAAAAAGGAGAAGGCGATTTGAGAGAAGCAATAAGCACATAAAGATTAACCAGAGCCAAATATAGAATATCTTTCTTCGAATAAGGCTTTCTTTCAAGAAAATTTAGTTTGAAGATCTGAAAATCGGTTCCACCTACAAATCGATTTTTCGAGATCAGATCCCAGTTGTAGAGAGTTACTTTACAATTTCGACTTATTTACACACGAGGATTCATTCCATTGTCGCGCTGTATTTACATGCTGATAAATTCTATTCCTTTCCAGCCGGGTTGCACGCGAACTTAGAGATTTTTAAAAACCGATTTTCTCGCAAACTAAGCTTCGAATGAAAGCATTTTATTCTACACTTTTGATTTATTTCTGCATAAGGGATCAACTCCTACCGCTTGTACCATCCTTTCAGTTGCACTTTGTATAACAACAAACAGGTGTAAGTACATATGTACGCGTAAAATCGATAAATTGTTATCTCCTTACAAAACTTGGCTTCTGCCACGGCCAGTTCGATTTTATATAAACGTAACCACCGTCGCGTATTTATACGGCCACATTTATGCCCGCGCACTTGCTATTTCCGCGGGTTAATTCGGTCATAAATACACGTAGACATCTCTACAGCGATAATCGTAGAGCTGTGTGTGTGCGTGCATACAGAGTATCGCAAGGTGAACCAAGAAATATTCCAGCGGTGGGTAATGTATAAAACGTAATGCCTGGATAGCCTCTTGCTGCTTTATTTCTCCGAGATACATTATTCCGCGAGGAGACTTTGCCATTTTCGCGATTTCTAAATCTTGGTATCAAGACCGATGTAGTATGGCGGGGGTTGATTTATTTCAAAGGGCGTTCCTTGCGGCGCTGAAAAATATGGAGCTAACCAGCTCCAACAGAAATTTACCGAAAACAGACACCATCGACGTTCTGCAGTCTTGTTTCCTGTTTGTTTTAATATTTTCTCCAGTGACGATAGTAGCAAAATTCTATTTGCATACTTTGTGTTCGTTACTTTGGTACGTATAAGCAGGATGCGCCTTCATTATCGGAAAAGAAATTTGTATTATTATTTCTGTTGCTTACCATTTTAATTCCGTTTTTTATGCGGACCTGTACCAAATTTTATAGGAGTTCTTACAAGAGAATTAGGGGATTTCCTCCTGATTACAGCGCAATTTTTGTTTGCTGCCCAAATTCACTCTAAGGGGGTGAAATTTATCCCTGAATATCTAGTTAGTTTCCGATTTTGTGTTATAATTCGTGAACTGTAAAATAACTTTTTTACCAAATGATAGATCTAATTAAAAGAAGTAACTTTTGCCTTGAAACTTTTTTTCTATCTCTTACAGTTCGCGAGTTATAACACAAAATAGGAAACTAGCCGAATTTTCAGGGGTTAATTTCACCCCCATAGAGTGAATTTGGGCAGCAAGCAAAAATTTCGTTGTAATCAGAAGGACATCCCCTACATATTCACAAAGTCTCAGATTTTTTTGAATTTCCGGGTTCGGGATCTTTCCTTGTTAGTGGCTGGGAAGATTTCTGTATGTACTTGTATGGTTTGTTGATTAATTTATAATTATAATGATAATGTGGGACTTTGCTGTTCAAAATATCATGTAGTAATGTTTCACTTCTTTATTTTCAATACTTAATGTGAATATAAACGTGTACCATTTCAAAGAATTTAAGTTTCTGGTCTTTTAAACATAACTTTACTTCAAACTATATTCCACTTCTCATGTTCTTATATCACGAATGCTACTTAAACATATATATAATTGCGTCGGTGATTATAAAAGTGGTATAAGTAAAAAAAAATGAGATTTCTCTTATTTTATGTTATATAAAAAATTGCGAAATATACTTAACTGTGCTGAAAATATGAGAAAAATTAGGAGAAATACTGGTAAACAATACATTACCAAAAATGGTAAAGTTGGTAGTCGCAGAGTATTTGAAAATAAAAACTGCTTGCATTCAAGAAAATGTTTGAATTTATTATTTTCTGAATATCGAAAAACTACGTTTGAACACATTCGAAATTTTGGAGACATTGCAAGGTTTAGAAACACATTTTCGTACAAGTTACTCATAAAATTTTACAACGATAGATAAGTTTGACATTAGAAGAGCATATACGTTGTGAAACATTTTGTTCAATAATGGAAAAATATTTTTTAATACGCTCGAACGCAACAGTCTAAATATTTCGAAATAAAATATACCTGACTTACACCACTTTCATACTCACCGGCACAATTACAAGGATTTAACAGATTTTGTGTCTCTGTTTAATTTCTTCGTGACTCGAATGTGATCATACGGAGCCACAGTAATTCCTTAATGACAGTTCCATTTATTAATCTAAAATAAAAATAACCAGTTCCAAATAGAAATAATGTCTCACGTGTTTCACAATGCAAATAGTTTTCGTATTTAGTATAATACTACAAACTCCTTATTCTTTACAGAATTTACAGAAATTTAATTAAATCTCGAATCGTAAATCAGTTTTCAACAGATCTATAACAAACCACAATAAAAACTTCCAAGTTGTATTATGATATGCACATTCCCTGAAATACTTATTAAGAACGTCGTACCGTACTAAAATCATAAAAATGACAATTTGTAAATGTATACGATAGAAATTAAAATTAATGATAAATTACAAACGTGTAGAAATTCAGGTGGAAACGTACACACGCTTGCCACTTTATTCGTTCATTCTGAGCGGACACCCTTTATGCAGGAAGCCAGCCGCGATGCATTTCACGAGAAACGAGGATAATCAATGACAGTGGCGAATACAGGCCCATCATGCGTGTCGTTTGAAGCCCATAGGTGAGCCGTGGATTCTAATCCGCGCCGTGGACACGCGTATTACCATTCTGAAATGAAACGAAAATTACGAGGGAAAGGCGGGAACGCTTCGGCCTCAATTGGATCGCGGTTTCGATGAACCGAACCGCGATTGCGCTTCCACTAAGTAATAACGTCGTTCTGTTGATTACCGTAATGATCCATTATACCTCGTAAACAGAACGTGGGTGGTTCGAAAGGAAACTTGCGCGTGCTAAAGTTTAGCATGTGAAATGGAAAACGTAAGGAAGCAATATTACTGACGAATATTTTTACACGTCCTGGCAAATAACATTTTTTCTCTGCAAGGAATGGAAAATTGAAAGTGTTACGAAGGAATATTTCTAAAATTAAGTGTGATATAATAGTTTCTATGTCGAGGGTTTATTTTTCCGCATTGATCTCTAGGAAGCGGCTCTAATAATTTTTCATTTAAATGACAACACATAGTTTTAAATATTTACGACGGTAGGCCACTTATTGACGAGTACAATGATTATATGCAATCACCAAAAATCGTTTTGCAGCCTTCTTCGTGAATTATTTCATTCGCTTGAGACGGCTAAGTAGAAACACTCAGTGCTTGGTCAGACGCAACTTATCGCCAGTAGTTCACGCCATGGAAACGTCAGACTTCCAATTGAATTGCAAAATAAATGTACATACTACTAATAAGTAAGTCATTTTAATATTGGAAACATTTAATATACAACATAATATTGTAAAAGACCGAATTTTCCAAATGCGTATTTCATATAACACACTCGAATAAATCGCCGGAAAAACTCAGCGAATCGCTCAAAAAATTCTTATTGATTTTCTCATGGCTCTATTTCAAAAAAATTAAATTAAAGCGTAGGATAAACACGAGATCAATGTTGGTGATTAATTGCGTTTTCCACTGAAATGCGGAATCACAGATCTGTTTCGAAGTGCAACTTAACTTGGAACTTTCTAACCGAACTTCTGCGACCTTGAACTTATACCTCTTGGAAACTCTCGTAAGATCAGCTCAATGTTTTGTTTGTATTGTATTAGTAACAAATTAGTAGAACGTGCAGTAAAACTAGTAGTTAGGGATTCATACTTACAGCAAGTAATTACAGCTTTTATGCCTAATTTCGAAAATTGTGAAGGATTAATAACTTTCTTATCTGGCATGCTATTCTGGAAACCACACAATCTATGGGATTTAGAATATAATTCTTTCTAATGCAACTATCTTATTTTTGTTACCTTTCACGATTTAAATTTTCTGTTAGCAAATACTGTATATGTGTAAAATTTAAAAATATTCAGTTAATTCATTCTTGATTTATCAAGGCAGCTAATTTGAAGAATCGCGTTACAAAAAAAAACGTGTTTAAAATTCTGCGTGCAATTTCAATGTGCCTAATGATAAATGTATTGCATTTGCCATTAATATGTTATTCCTGCGTTGGTTTCTCTTTCTCTATTCCTTAGAAATTTTCATCATCCATAGTGGTGTTTATCACTCATCTGCTTTACATTAAGAGTAGCTATATTAGATTAATGGTTTCTTATATTAAATTTTGTACATTGGGATTTATACACAGTTGGTGTGTAACTTATAGTTTTATATATTACATTGTTTGAGGTAAATGAATATGTGTTAAATGTTTACGTGTTAGGGTTATTAATTAAGTTCTCTATTTGTAGGGGTAGTTGGAATTTAAGTTTACCCAGTTTGTTAATTAAGTATTTCCCTTGACTGTACAACTCTATGTTATAATACTTTTATGCACAAGTAATTTTTAAAACATCGAATCTCTGTAACTCCTTTGTCTCGTCGATTGCAAAACGAAATTTTTCGAACACTTTCGCGAAATATTAACACTTCGAGTGGCGTCGGCGTGTTTTCGCGCCAAGGGACTTGCACCAAGGGAAAGCATCGAAAGTATTTTCTGCAAGTCCGCGAAAGTTCACTTTAAAAACAAACCATCGATGTTGTCTTCGTACAAAACTTTCCCAACAGAAGCGATCGCTCGGAAAAGTCTGGAAAATTGAAGGGCGCACTTTTCAAAACCTTGCGCCACTCAAAATGTTAAGCCTTAAGAAAATGTATCAAAAAAGAATCGATCTTTTTCCTACCTTCGAAATGGGAAAATACCCCCGTTAAAAATTCACAAAACTGCCTAAATACTATGTAACACTAGCAATTAAGGATACATGCACAGTACGCGTAAAGACACTTTTCGTTTCTGATCCGAAAAGTTGCCAGGGATCGACATCTTTCCTATCGCCTCTCAAGATCCTGTGTACTCAGTGCATTCGCCAGCAAACTTCCAAAGTCCTCGTACAACAACGCTGGAAAATAGGTCGAACCAGATCGTTAAAGAACATCATTACCGCAACTCGGGAAGAACAGTTAATTCAGTCGAAAACAGTGGCCATTCTTCGATGGGAAACTAATATCCAGCATTATCGAGCGGCCTGCTCAAGTCACCGCGTTATTTACTTTACTTTCGCGGAGAGGCTGATTACTTTTCCGATATTTATTTCAGCTGTTGTCCATTAATCACGGGCGAGAGTTCCCGCCGCTGGCCAGCGCTTTTCGTTCGATTCGTGCCACTGCATTGATACGCAAATATCATGCTCGCAAGACACGTATGCAAATTACTATTTCATTCTCCACCACCGTCAGATTTCTGTTTGTTTCGCGTAGTCAACGATGGAAGAGTCTGTACTTGTTATCATTTACTCCGTTTCTTCGTTTCCTTCGTTTTCTGCCTTGGGTGCATCGCCGTTTGAATAGCCGAGATAGACTGGCTTAGGGAAATTAAACGTGAAACTGATTCAGTATACATACTTAAATACTTGTGCTTCTATTTTTAATGGAAGAACCTATGTTTCGTTTGAGGGATTCTAAGATCTTCGTTATTTCCTTGCCTACATTAAGAAACTCAGGTTTGTGTATACTAGATGATTAATTTTCAATATTTATACTTGTATTGTTATATCTGTTCATCTCTTTCTCTTGTTTCCTTTGGTATTCGTTATCTGAACTTTAATTTTAACTTTCTCTTATTTGTCCATTCTCTATTCATGTCTTTTCATATTATTATAGTGTGCCAAAGAGTTATTATCGCTTAATAAATAAATAAATAGAAAAATAACACGGAGGTTGTATTCATTAAAAATAATGGAGGAGAGCTTTTACATAATGTGACGTTTTTTTCATTTTCATGTGCTAGAAATACTGCATAATTTGTGGTTAAATTCGAGTTGCTTCACATTTTAGGGAGACAATGAGAATAATAGGAAATGACTGTTGAATAATAATCTATCCATCGCATGTTTTGAGGAAGCTCCTCGTGTGATATAATTCAGGAGAAATGCCTGATAGATTTTTAACAGATTCGTGTATGCATTCAGGGCGAAATGTGAGACATTATCGGTAGCTGAGAAAATATTCATGGAAGTACAAAAAGTTGATTCATAAAATATAGCGTATAACGTAGGTGTTATACGCTATATTTTCAGAGTGATATTTTCAGCAGTTCAGAGTGAACTGCATATATCTCAAATAATGAAAACGGAATTCAATATGCATAGGTATCTGTTTCGCTAGAAGCCTTCGTCCAAGTACAAGTTCATTTTACTTATGGAAATTAACTGTGTCCAATCTATTCTAGTATTCTTGCTCCTCAGAGTTCAAATCTCTCGATTACTTCTCACGGAAATAGATCATAGATATAGAATGCAAAATATTATAAGGCAAGTCGTGAATTTTTCAAACTTTAATCAAAGTTGGGCATTAACTAAATAAAAAAATATTTAAATAACTGATCAAATAAAGTTAACCCGGATTAACTTTATTCGACACACGACGAATAATATTTTTAAAATAAATAAAAATGCAATTTTTACCCATCTCTGACTCTAATGTATTTATTATGATATTCGACTTTTTCTCGTGTTAATTTCTTGTCCGATCGCGCAGAAGGGAGTTTCAGTTTGGCCCAGTTTTTAAAATAACTCGGTACAGGAAACACATCACGAATTCGTTCACACGTTTATTCAACAAGAACATAACGAATTGATCACGAATTTGTTCAAACATTTACTCGACAGATGCAACCGATCACGAATTATATAACTCTCACGTATGTTTCAACCCCTTTTTCTCCCCCTTCGACGAGGGGCGAACGAATGCACCCGTTCGCTCGCTCCCCCCTCCCACCGAAACGTACTCCACCGCTTAACGAATCCGTTTCCGCGCCATTTGTTTCGCGCCCTGTTTACTTTTTCAGCGCGTCAACGGTGGGAACGATTTTCATAAGGCATTGTTGATTCGGCCGAATCGCGTAGACGCTGTTCAATGCACACGTTCGTCCAATATTTGCGAAAAGTATGTCGCAGCGCGCGCGCGAACGCCAAGCCGTGACTGTCGCTCCACCCGTGTAAATACGAGAGGGAACGTGTTTGTCGCCCACCCGGGCGTTATAATATTTAATTTGTTGTTACGAAGTTTGTACTGCGACCGATTGGTTACAACACGCGCGCGTGGATGCGAATCAACAGTTTCGTGGAACGAAGGTTACGAACGCGGAATTGGCATTCCAGGGGGTAGCACGCGAATGTATTACTAGGGTGGCCTTTATTCTTCAATATCCGATTTCTTTCGCTCTCACCCCGTAGCAGTAGCGAACGCAGGATTTAATCTTAGGGGAGCCGAGTTGAACGGATTAAAATATTTTTAACAATAAGATTTATTACGTGATTATAAAAATTTATTTAAAGAATAAAATTGAGTTTTCTTTTCTTTTTACAAAGCTCTTGAATTACTTCAGTCGTGGTTACATTAATCTCTTTGTTCCTTTTTTCTTTGGGGGGTGCCAGGGCGCCAGGGGGTGTCACTGTCCCCTAATAAGGGGCACTTCATAAAAAAATAATCACTGAATGAATTTATTGCAATCGGGCAAAAGGAAAAGATCCCGACCAAGCCTTGAAGTTTAGAACTCAACAGTTTTTGGATTTGAGGAATTTTTCAAAAAGCCATACAGGTGGCGTATTGCTCTATATATTCAAACGCTATTATCTAAAAAATGGTTGGAAGCATGAACAAATTATATATACAGTAATTGTAGAAAATTGAATGCTCTTTTAATATTATTTGAACAAAATTTCGAGAGGGCTTACCATTTTTGAGAAATTCTTTAAATTCAAATACATTGACGAATTCTAAACTTTAAGGCCTGGTCGACACTCTTGCCTGTTGCCCGATTGCAATAAACTTTATCAGAAATTATTTTCTTATGATATGGAATTAGGAGACGTATCCTAAAGAAGGGCATAAAAAACATTAAATTATCTGTATAACAATTTTTTTATATCTAGTATAGTTTTCGAGATATACTGGAAAATAGGAAAGCACTCGTTAATCTTTAGGGGGTGGTTTCATCATGAACAACCGAAAATGGGCACAAACGAAAAAATGTATGATATTCCTATATTGAGGTCATCTACAAACCTGCACTGTTTCAAAAAAATCGGAACTTTCGGGTAACCGAACTTCCCTTCTTAAGATGATGTCTAGCGGGACGGCACAAGGGCAAGAGGGGTTCGCCTGCACCGCCCGTTCGCCACTCTTTGTATTCGTCGATGTTGTCGCGTCGCAATGAGTTTTGAAATAACTTGATAGTACAAATATGCTTCATATCCACATAACCTGCAGTAGGGGAGAGTGGCCAATATCGATTGGTCCCCTAAATCGTACCTTATCAAAATTGATTTGCAATTAATAAATTCTTTATTAGTATTTGTTCTTTTCTCACTCATATTTTTATTATTATTTCTATTCGCAAATTTACTACCTACTTTCAGAGGAGGTATAATTTAGGAGACTAGTTGCTTAAATCGTACCTTTTGCACTATGTCATGAAAGGATTAATAACAAATTAATTTGTTTTTGGCAAAAGGTTAAACTTCTATTAGTAGGCGTCTTAAGCATCAAGCTACTATATCCAGTATTAAGTAGCGTACAATTTAGTGGCTAATAGGAAATATAACGATCTTTATGAATTTTTTGCAAAGAAATGGTTTAGTGAATCTTTTTGGAACTTTTAGGATATTTAATTGAACATCTGAGGAAGACGAGAACGTTTTGCTTTTTGTAAAATACTTCGTTTATTATAAACTGTGGCGGTATTTCTCCGCGCCCTCGGCGACAAAGTAGTGACTCGGCGTGTGACGATTAAAAGTATGAAAAAGGGTGTCGACACGTTTAGCGGGAAAATTTCCTCCCACAACGTCAATTTCGAAAATATAAAAAATCGCATTCACAGCTGGCGGATTTTCAGCCACATGGGGCTTTATTTTCGTTTCATGTTTCACTAATTCGAAATACCTGTATTACTTTTTATCTCGCGGCGTGATATACGCGAATTTAAAACGAACATATAAAACCAGAATGCCAAAATATGGAATTCTCTGGAAATTTAAAGCTCAGCAATTAAACTTCTTTTCAGACCTTAAATACAAATAATTCTCTTACATGTGCAGAAGTTGTATTATATTTATGAAACTTTTAAGGACTTCTTGCTGTATTATTGTGATCAAAAGTCCCCTAATAAAAATTCCATCGTGTGTTGTTTAACAAATTCACGTTGTTACAAGTAAAATTCAAACTTTAACTATTTTAAAACGTGCTGAGCACATGATTATTGGGGCCATTTTTGGCAATAGTGTCTTCTATTCGGTTAAAAATTCTTCTGCTATATAAAACTAATTCTATTATATACAAATTCTTCAAGTTATGTATTCTGTTATCTGTCAGTAAATTTGCCTAATATTACAACTTAACAATGTACACAGTTTCATGTTCACATTGTCAAACGAATTGTTACTACGTACTGTTTACTGACAGCAAGAACAGTGTTAACAAATAGCGTAGGGGATTATATTAAAATATCCTCCATGCAGAGGATGATGAGATGGAAATTCATTTTACACCACAAACTCACAAAGCAAGCATGCATCATGCGCAATACGCTTTTGATCGAAGTTGTGATTATGGTAAATTAATTTACATTACCGAAGATAAATTACTTTTCGCTTGCATCGCAAAATAAAAAAGACGAGGGACTGAATAAGTCTGCTAGAAATCAGATGCCTTTGTAACTATCGTTTCATTTTATTATGCAAAAAGCAAAAATATCTTTTCCACGGTATAATCAAATTTTTCTTCTTTTTGACATTTAATGAGTTCAGCGCGACAATTTTATAAAAGAAGCTGCACCTTGTGGCAATATTTACTTCACTTTTAGGAAACTTTTCAGGGAGCAAAGTTTATAAAACATAAACACACTTCCCTTGCAATTCTTCAAACATTTGTTGCACCTACTAAAAAACATTCCATTTCTGTATTGTTCTAAAAAAAAGTCCTTCCAGTACAAATGTGAATGATGACCCTATGAAATGAGTATGGGACGTGAATATTCCGTTATGTACGAATATGCAAAAGAAAAGGACATTGAAAAAATAGGCACCCATTCGTGATATGAGTTAAATTGCCAAACTGTTAGGTTGTAAAGCGACTGAACCTCGCCTTTGCGATAGTTTTGCTCTTTCTCTTTCTTTTCTTTTCCTTATTTTGCGTTCATTGTGCAATAAAGACACTTAATAATAATAATAATAATAATAATAATATCTATTTTACTGAATAACAGCAAGATTTATAAATTCTCTTCTCATCATCCTACGTGCCAAAACCTTCGCGAGAATTTCTTCTTAAAATCTCCAATCAACATTGCAGTCTCCCAAACGATGCCATGAAAGAAGCTTCCGAAGATTTGCACACGATTTCAAGCTGATTATCCAACCTCAATGGGTCCTAGTTGCGAGCAAATTAAAAGGGAGAATTACGGGTTGCTCTCACGGCAGGGAAAGTTTAATGGCGAAACGATAAAAACGAATGAGTGTGCCATCAACCTATTTACAGCGAGAAACACCTTGCCCTGTGTCCCTTCCTTCGAGCCGGGCTCCCCATTAGAGAATTGGAAAGGCGTAAAACCACGCAGCGAATGTGGTTTCCAGCGGGCGCTGTAAGAAAAAGCTTCTCCCCTTTGCCCTGCTTAGCAAAATTAGGCTCCCAGCTGCAAAACATCCCGCGGAAGATAGGTATTCCGAGCGTGGGGATAGTAAACCCTGGAAAGATTTCACGTCCAGGCTGTCTGTTGCAGTCTTAAGCCACTCTGGAGGCGAGCCTTCTTGCTTTCTGGTTAGAGAAGAATGGCTGCAAGAGACAAGCATGGGAAGAAGAAAAAAATCTGTTCCCGGTGTCTGTAGGGGTCGCGCGTTGCTTTGCTCGTCTCGCGAGGACACCGAATGTCCTCGTGAAAAATGCACGGGACATCTTTTCTTTGATTTTCGTCGGGCACGCCGCGGCACCCGGCCAGCGAAGAATAAAAATGGAGACAATAACAAAGGGCTTAAGGAATCGCGTCTCAAAGGAAATCATGCCGTCTCGCAGGATGATGCTTCTGCGTATCTGACCTGAGTGCTTTTTCTCCTGCCCGCGGAGAACATTAAGGCTGGGGAAATTAGGAATGGTTCTCTGAAACCGATCTACCAAAGGGTGGGGATTATCTTGTTGTTTCAGGGATGCGGTGTTAGCGGGGGGTTGTGTAGGTAGGTAGCGTCATCACTTTGTTCGATGATGATCGTGGTAATCTTCTTGTGCACGCGAGAACCACGAGGACTTGTGTGCCTGGGAATAGCTTTATTTACTGACGGCATTATGAATCGGGGCTTTTTATTATTTCACAAAGGAACACAACAAATCGGCACTCACCGAGTCGATTTTGTTCGTGCCCAATCGTCCTTCAAGGGGTCATGTACGTTTCTCGGCGCTAAAACGTGGTCAATGTTTGGGAGGAATTCAGAGATGAACTATTATTCCGATTGTCTTAATTCTTTCTGTGTTTTATAGGTATACGTTTATAGATTATAAAACAGGTATGAGAATTGGAAAATTTTTAAAAATGTGGCGTCTACGGGCAGTGGCGTAGAACATGTTTTCTGGCGCCGCCCAAAACGGTGGGCATGATTCAGCCCACCGGTTGGTCCCAAACAAAAATCACCGATTTTTTAACAATCTTTGGGATCAGTTATCGCGTGACGTCGCCATTTTTTCGGAAAAAAAAATTTGCGGATATGGTAACACTTTGAAGAAAAGGGTCGTAATTTTCGCTATAAAAGTCGTACGTTTTTGCTTGTTATTAAAAAATGATTCAATTTAATTGAAAAAGCTCGGCGTCACCCGATAACGAATCTTATGTATAATATGTGTGTAAATAATAAAGTTAATCGGATGAACGGTGAAGCAGTTATCATGCCCACCGTCTTGAAAAATGCTGTTTCGAGAAAAACCCACATTTTTTAAATTTTTCCAATTCTCATACCTGAGGTATATAACCATAGGTATATAAACATATACCTATAAAACACAAAAAGAATTTAAAAAATCGAATTAATAGTTTATCCCTGAATCACTCGCAAACATTGTCTACGTTTTAGCGCTGAGAAACGTATATGACCCCTTAAGGGACGTCCTGTCTAAAATGAATCATTTCTGTTTCAATTAATTACAAAGAAACAAATTGAGACTTGTTCATTGGCGTCAAGTTTATTAACATCATAAGCTTTAAAAATCATGTTTGTTTAGTCAAAAATATGCTACGGATGGATCATTAAAGAGGCTTTTTAAAAAAAGTTTCTTTTGTTTTGCAATGATAACTCAGAAACGGAGGTGCCAATCGATTCAAATCAAATTCAAGCATGTTCACAATATGTGTAATTTCGGACCGGACCTAAATTGAAGTTAACGAAAACTCTTAGATATTCTTTATGAAAAGAAACTAAAACCCCATTGATAAGGTTTTGCCCTCCTCCAATCCCCAAAAGATGAGGTCTTAGTTTCTTTTAATGTACACTTGCAGCTAATAATGCATTCCACAGTTTGTCACAATTTTCAAACTCGTGGGAGTAAACAGTTCTGCTCCCCAGAAAAAGAGATCTAATGGTGACGTATCTGGTAATCTAGGTTACCTAGAAATCTAGGAAATTCAGGTGCCATTGTAGGGAACAAGGAATAGTTTACTGTACGTTTACTTTGGACGAGGGATTACAGTAAATCCCGATTTTAGTTTAAAAGAAGCCACAAGTGAAATGTGAGAACGGGCAGAATGAAATGTAGGTCGAGTAGAGATTATCCTCCTGATCGAGTATTTTCCTTGCGTAACGCGATTGAGTTAAATTCATTGTAGGAGCGGCAACTCTGTTTGCGCTTCATAGCAATGCAGATGCTGGTAATTGGAACAGTTAAAACAGACTGACAACGAATTGATTCTCAATGATCGTTTTGTGTATAAAGTCTGAAAGGTAATTGAATTATAATGAAAACGTTTAACACAACAAATCGGGAAAATTTTATGGTGGGTACTCAGTTTCCAAACGAAATTGCTCCTACGCTCTTGGTTAGAAGCAAATCGTTCAGTAATGGAATACATTGATTGAAACAAAAATGGCAGTGTGAAAAAATTATCAAAAATCTGTCGTTGTGTATCAGTAAAAAAATATATTCGTCGAAACATGAAGTGCAAATTGAGAATTTGTCTTGTGAGAAATAAATTAATAGGAGATATATAGGCTGTCCCAAAATTATGGGACAAGCAGGTATGTGGAAATACCTGATGCTAAAAGGAATCGAGGATTTGAGGATTAATTTTCAAAACATAAACGATTTAATGGTGATTTTATCAGGTTTGGTTGAGTTTATCAGGTTGAAAAAACGATTTTATATGCTTATTTAATTGCATTTAATACGGAGAAGATTCTGTAAAAGTTTTACCGGAAAATTCCGAAAATTCACGAAGTTAGAGTTAAAATTGTAAGAGCGTGCACGACCAATACATTTGCCGTGCAAAACTTTAAACGCGTTTTTCTCGAAACACACTTTTTAGAGACTGTCTGCACGATAATTCTGTCAGTTTTCAATATTTCTTCACGAAGTTTGGTGTACATACAGCTACTAACATTATCTTTAACATGTCGAGCCATTTTTTTATTTTGTATTATTTCTTGATTTATTCACTCATAAAAGAACAAATTTATACATTAAATGTCATTTTCTCTTTAAAAGTGGCCTAATTTGGTTAATTTTTCAAAATATAAAAATCGCCCTCCGTCATGTCGTAGACAATAGGATAAAATTTAATAAAATTCTATCCATTTTCCAAATATGGGAACCTGAATCATGCAGACAGTCCAGCTATCTTTGCACTGCATGCAAGGACGGAAATTAATTTATCCGCCATATTTGCTTATATACACCACCAACCCTTTTTTTATATAATCTACAATGTATCCTCTTTCAAATGAAAAGAAAATCAAATCAGTTCAGCAAGTACTTTTTCTTGAATAAATTCTTGAAAAAGTCCTTTTTTCACGGCGAGAAAGGTACCTATGTACCCCCTCAATTAAACTCTGTTAAGTAATTAGATGAAATCCAGATTATCGACTCAAATAATTCTATAATATTTAGAAAATGTAAAGTAAATTATTAGAATTCATATAGTCTGTCCAATATGTACACTGAATAATTCAGAGTTATAGAAATAGATGGTGATTACTTTGTTAAAATAAAATTATACTTCAAGAAAGTCCAGATTACTTGAATTTTCTATTATAAATCCACAAAAACTTTTACTTCAACTCTACAATTTTTCTCGTCCTTGTTTTCTTATATATATATATATATATATATATATATATATATATATTATATTCATGTGTTTTAATCTTCGTGTTATTATTCTTAATATCTACGCGTGCAATAAAGAATTATTACTATTATTATTATTATAAAATAGTGCCTTTTCATAGCCCCTTGTCTGGAACTGCCCTTCATCCGCCCTATCTCCGAAAACAGGCGAAACGCATCCCCCGCAAACCGAGCTCCGCTATCTCGAGAGCGTTCTAAACTGTAGCCAGAAAGTGCAGATTTACGGTAGCCCGAATGACTTGGCGAAATTCGCGGGGTTTCAATTTTATTCGCCCGACCTCTTAAACCGTGGAATTCCGCGAAAGGAAACGAAGGCTCGCCGGTAATTGCGCCGCGTTCGGCTGAGTTTCGCCTTCTTACGAACCATTTAATGTCATTCGCCGGGGTTGGAAAAGTTTAGTTTCGGCGTCTTTCGCGGAGGACGTCGGCCACAATTTCGGCCAGGCAAAAGTTCGGGGCCGAAATTATCAGAGAACTGTTTCTCGGCCGACCATCCTCCGCGGCTGGTGGAAAATTATCGTGGTTTTTACGAGCCCGCAAACTTGTCGCGTTTCACCCCATTAGGAGCATTGCGAGTTTGTCGATAGAGAGCGGTTCTAATTCCACGTACATAATTTGCGACGCTATCATAATTACAGGGCAAGAGCAATTAACTATACGGAGGCTGTAAAAAAGGCACAACTTCGAACCTAATATTGTGCAAAAATTTCAAGCGCCCCGCCCATTGCGTTTGGTGGAGCGAAGACGGTCACCCAAATCTCGCGCGCTCCATAAAAATCTACCCTCACGTGCGGTATAATCAGAAGTAGGTATTTCTCATCGCGCGGGCTCCGGGGCGAAATAAAACTCGCAAACGGCCCGGCATCAAATCCTGTTAACGACGTCCCGGCAAAGAGGCCAGTACATCGCGACAGTAATCCGAAGTACGCTTTCTGACATCGTTTAATGACCACGAAGTGGCCCGTTAAACTCTTAGCCGGGCGATCTTACCTCGATCTTGAGGGGCGATTAGGGGGATGAATCGTGGCTCGAACGAGGAGGGCCGCGCGATGTATCGCCGGAATTGCGCGTGGCGATCGAAGCGCCAAAGGGTTCGCTCCGTCGAGGAATTCCCGACCGTTCCCAAGTTCGAAACGAGGCCGCGGCGGTTGCGTCGAAAACCTCTGTAATCGTCTGACGCGGCGACCTGCTCGTAATTAACGCGCCCGGCCCAATCCACCGAAAAATGCCAGGATTATCCGGCTTGTTGCTTCCGCGTAAATCGACGGTAAATTCCGCTCGCGGGCCGTCGCCGCGAGCCTGCCGCAGGAATTTCGTTATCGTTCGTGTATGGATAAACCGACTAGTCGATTTGTGAAAGCAAAATGAGACCTACTGACGGGGGATCGCGGCTGATGGCGTTCTGCAGTTGACGTTTCCTGGGATTGTTTCGTGAGGCGTGGTTAATTATTTGCTTGGTTGTCTGGGTTTTTTCTTTTTTTTATAACAATGCATCTACTTCTTTTTGAATGCTTCATACAATAGCGTACACAATTTATAATAGGGATGCTGTATCAAGGATCGACATTAGGATCATATGACCACGCGCAGTGGCGCACTCGTGGTGGGATTTAATCTTGGGGGGAGACAAGTTGGACGGATAAAAATATTTTTAATACAAATTCAATAATGGGTCGTCCTTAAATTACGTAAGCATTTTGGGGGAGGGCGTCGCGAATTTCTTACGTTTTCTTACAAGTGTCTTACGTAAAAAATTTTAACCTAATTTTTAGTAAATATAAATTCTTTGTAAATCATTTCAGAGGTTTTTGTTTCGATTTTTTGAAACTGTCGAAAGTGGTGTAACTTCTTAAACAGTTTTGTCAAGAATGTGCTATTTAGCACAATCTAATATTTCCATTTTTTTTTAATCTTTCTAAATATCCATCTATTTAGTGACTTTTGCAAATGTCTGATATAGTTAGAGTGACTAGTGAAATTGAGCACACCTACATTAGTTAATTTTGAAATGTAATCCACTGAGTGGATGGCCCAGAGTATTCATACGACATAAATTCAATATCTTATACCTAGCGCTTAAACCTTTCTGTGGGAGTTAATGCATTCACAATGGCGCGACCTGTGAAATGTAATATTTTAGAAAGGCAATAACAGCGTCTTCTCTAAAATGCATCCACATTTTCTATGGAAATCTATGAATGATATGGAGTCACATTTTCTAAAAACTTATGTTTATGTTTGCTTTAAGATCTGGAAAATAGAATTAATATTTTCGGAAGAAAGAGGCATAAGTGCAGAGAATTTCGATGTGATTGATTCGTGTGAAGAATAATTACACTTTTGTATAATATGTGAGCTTATTATATTATTTATACGAATCATGGAGAAATGAAAAATTAAACGAAATCAAATTAGAAATATAGGTACTTATATCGCACTTCGATCGTTATCAGACAGTATTTGATATTGTAAACTTTAAACGGCAATATTCCAAAAGTAAAAGCAAGTGGCTCGTATCGTTTTGCTTTATAATCACAGAAGCATGACCCGTGTTTTATACAAGACTCTTATCTCTATCCTTATCGACACAAATGAATCGTTCGATGATGAAGCTAAATGCGACCCGGTTACCAATTAGTTACGCATTCTCAAATGATCATCTTTCTATCCCTCGTATACAAATCCTGCTGCCCTCGACGATGATGAAAAGCCCTCTGCTCAGCATTCGCATGTTTTCACGAGTCAGCAACTTTTTGAAAAGTCACCATGTCATAGATTCGCGAGCATCCCTTTAGAACAGTCGTATTCAGATAGAACGCGTCCGTCGTTCTTTGATCAGACATCGATTCCGCAGCAGCCGATCAAAGCCAAAGGTTTTACACGAAAAGGAGCACGGCTTTGAATTACCACGCGCCGTTGAATCCTCAAAAAAAGGGGCTACCGATTTCTGCGATTCTATCTACATGCATGCGAGCTATCGAACCCAGCGTCCACGAAATACAGCTTCGAACACGATTCGTCTTCTGTGTTTCTAACTAATAAATGGTAACGAGGTAGATGATAAAACCTTTTCTTGTAAAACTTCTGGTACTTTTGTGCGTCATTAAGGATAATTGAATTTGTAAAAATGTATTTAATATAAATTGATTATTTAATGGTTTATTAAAAATATTTGGATGTATCGTAATCAGATTTAAATGACTTCATTTTTCTAACATAGTCATGTAAAGGATCCTTCTGTAAATATAAAAGAAAAATTTCAAACAGTGTGTCACAGTATAGATGATATAAATTTGGAATCTTGAATGTTATGTTAAATAAATGTTATTGCTACATGCAGCTTTCACTCGAAATAGGTAATGTATACATTGAAAGATAAATTTTGCAAGTCGTGGAAAACTATATTTGATCCCTAAAACCAGTGTGCAAGATGGAAGCAATCTGTAAGGGAAAAGAGTCTGTCTATGGTCAGACACATTTTGTGTAGTATTAAATAAGCCTATTTTAATAATTGTATATATGGGCATTATTCTACAAACTATTCCAAGTAAAAGTACTACAAATTGATAAGTACTTTAGAAGGATGTAAGAATTTCACTTAAGGCTGCTAACCTGCACCTTTATGAATCATCCTTTTAGAAGAAGCATAAAGTCTTCTTATCTTTGGAAGACGAAAAGCCTTCTCGTACCATGAACTTTCTAAGAAAATTATGAATTACGACGAAGTCTTCTGTAACTGGGTTAGCAAAACACCTTATACACGCTGTGGGTGCAGAAACTTTTGCCTCGGTTACTATAGCACTTTAGCTTATTATGAGTAAGTCAATAAAACTTAAAAGTACAGACAACTAGAAAAACCAAAAGCCATTTCTTAATCAGGAACAATAGCAAAATGATACTGTTTTAATAAAAGCAACATGGTCTTTTACAATTTAAATTCTCTTAAATTTATAAGAGAAGTAACTACAAATTGTGGAAAAAGTGAAATGAAGAAATATTTATAAATAAAAAAATATTAAAACTTTGTCTATTTCCTCAATTATAAATCTAGTATATGCCATAGGTGCCTTCTAATGATTGTGATAGTGCAACAAGCCACATTTTCACAAATCTTAGTGGAAGCATTTTAAAAAGCTCGTTTTTTCATTCCTTACAGTGCAAATGTAGAAACGTGACTTAATGCAGTATCAAATCTAGAAGTATAATAGAAGTTCAGGATTAACAATTTTACTACTTACATTTCACAACTTTCGATATTAAATTTTCTGAGTGCAATTTGACCTATCAAGTCACTTGGCATCGAATTGGCAATTGGAGAATCATAACTGACTTGTAAATTGTAAACAATGTTTCATTTCGTATCGAGACAATGAGAATACAGTTGGCGAATACTTTGCCAGCAATATTAAATAGTCTGAAGGATATACGAGGAAGGCAGAGGAAGGTAGTTCGTACCTACAATTTACAATATTGATTCATTTCGTTCTTAAATTATAATATCCTCCTTAGTATTCGCTCGCCTTGCAAGTTCCATTAAGCGCATTCTGTACTTCAGTCAGTGTCGTGAAAATTAAAGAAGCTAGAAACTTTATGTCAGAAAAGTAATTGTAGAAAATTTCACATTTCGTATATTTGACCCTGTGCAGCTGAATCAAGTAATTTTTCATTACTTTTTTTACGACTTGTAGTTACTAGTGTACGTTGCACACGTGGAGACCTACATTTTGTTATGCTATTCGTTCCTTTCTCGAGTGGCTTGGACAAAATAGTATCTATTGCACATTTTGGCAAGTTATTATGTAAAAGTAACCTTCAATATTTCCAAGTCCATTGTGTCCTACAGGTACATTCCTGTTCTCGTCAAATCCAGTATTTTGAACAATGCTTTGCGTTCAACGCATTACTTTTAATCGCCTTAAGTCCATTTCATACGAAACTTTTTTGTGTCACAATTGGTACTTCAAATATATTCACTCGATGGAGATAGCAAACATGAAACATATGTGAACACCGAAATATTTATCAAGAGTAGGGTTTATACAAAACCCGACTTTTGACAAAACCGGTTTTCGAATTCCACTATTCCCAAAAAACCGGTTAAACCGATTTTCTAATTTTCACAAAAAAAATTTAATTAAAATAGGAAATAAATATATGTACATATTTTTAAATTTCTCATTTTTTTAATATTTATGCAATCATAAAAATAACAAAATAAAATATACTGTATCTATACAAAACCAAATAAATAAAAAAAAATTAAAATAACTAAAATCTGTACAAAATATAAATTATAAATCTTTATTTCATTTAGTACTTTTCTTCCGAAAATATGAACTCATGAAGATTAGTTTTACAGTAAACTGTTACCTACTAACCCCGGTTTCTTTAAATTTAAAAACCGGTTTTCGAATTTTACAAATTTATAAAAAAAACGGTTTTTAAAAACCGAAAAACCCTAATTACGAGTTACAAATGTGTTTCCGACATGGTATCGATATCCTCTGTAAGTACATGCTCCATAGACGCAACAATCAATTTTAAACAACAGGTTGAACGTAAATGTGGGACTCGGCACTTAAAATGTTGTAACCTCGAAGGGTTACTATTTCAATCTACGTGAAACTTATCAGGGTGGAAGGAGTTTATTTACAAAGAGTATACGCGTCAGGAGGAAGCTGGTATTGTGTACCTTTATAATTTAGACTAACTGCCTAGGATATCCTACATACAGGTTTTATATATTTCTCTATAGGGTGTTAACTTTCTAGAGCTGCAGTGTTGGATTTCTAACTTAAACGTTATTGGGCGTGATGAGCTCCCTGCTTCTTTGGCAGAGAGGTGGAAACGCGCCTTGGAAATTTATGATATTTCCAAGGGCCTTTTTTAGAAACTGCAGAAATGTTTTTACGCTTGATCCTCAATTACTACAAGCTAATTTCTTTATGTTCGGTACGCCATAAAGCGTGTTCCGCTACAACTTACATAAATTAATATTATTGGAGCTACTGTAAATTTGACGTGATTTTTTAGTGATATACAGGGAGGCATTTAAAATACGTGGGCATGGGCTGTTTGCAGAATTATAGCCAAACCGGTGACTCGGACTTCCTGCACTCTCCTCGTTGCTTGGACGCAAATCGATGCCAAGTCGAATCCCTCCATTTCCTCGTATCACATCGGCACGTCCCGCAGACCCGACGCGCAGCCAGCCGTTTAGAAACGCTTTATTTCCGGTGCTTTCCTCCACACCGTCAGTTGACCTTCAACAGGAAGCTCCTGATCCTGCTGGAATTAATTTAACCGTGAAACGTGACGGCCAGCCAACCAGTCGTGGCTTTGATGCATCCACGGAAATAATGCAGCAGCCGCAGCATCAAAGGGCACGTCCAGGCGCCGACGCGCCACGAGTAATGAAGACGAATCGGCCCCGCGTCGCGTCGCTTCTCTTCGCGTCCGCTCGCGAAGCGTTTGTCCTCCAGCGAGCTATGCTTCTTGGTAAATCGCGACTAATTAAAGAGAGAAGAAGAGCAAGAATTGGGCCCCACTTAGGTGGTGAAACTCGGTAAAGGTTGGGGACGTTATAGTTATTATTATTATTATTATTATTATTATTATTATTATTATTATTATTATCGCCGGGAAAACCCTTTAGATAACTCTTTAGAAACTCATAAATATTATGGGCGAGCGTAATTCTTTTTCGCACATTATTTTGGAGTCTTGAGGAAGAAATAGACTCGGGGAGCTTGTAGTGTGAGAGTAAAGGCGAATTCACGCGTATCAGTTGAGTGACGGTTCAGCAGAGATAGGAAAGATTTTATTCGGGTGACGAATAATGAATGAACTTCTATTCGCCACAAATGGATAAGTTTTTAATCGAATAAAAATTTATCCAAATATAAAGTTTTAATTTCTTGAATTTTTATTCGAATCGATTTTTATTAGTTAATTCTTTGTATAAATAAATCGTACGAACACACTTTTACAAAACTAAGAGGAAATAAAAAATCAAAACTATGAAGTGCCCGGTACCATTATTTAAATAATTTTGTAACAGATAGTTGAATAAATAGCGATAAATTATTCGAAGAAATGGATAGAATAATATGTTACAAATAACGAATAATTCTTGCAGGAAATACAGGAATGTCGCTAAAAATCGAACTTATCCACTGTTTGAAATTATTGATTCAATTTAAGTTACCGGTTATTCCTTGCGAAACCTAAGAACAAAAGGCCTGGTCCAAGGTCTTATCTATCTCCTTTGAAACGTCGGGAAATTCGTTGGCGTTAACGGCGGAAGCTAATATGCGCACTTGACGTATCGCGCGCAATCTTTCATCGTCAAAAATCAGGATCTCTTCCGGCAGTCCAAATGAGCTGCGGACTCGGTCCGAGTCGAGTAATTACCTTGGGCGAAGTGCATGAATTCATCTTTCCTCTATGCTCGACGATTGCGCTGGGAGCCGTGGAAAGATAAATATTCAACTATGCATAACAACTACCGAGGCGGAGCGGTGCCATCGAACATTTGCGCCTGTTCGAGTATTATTTCCCTCTAGATCCCGCCCACGAATTCAGTCGTCGAATTCGAGAACTTTCGGGGAAGAATTGGCTACCCTCGAAAAAAACTTAGGAATTACAATATTCTCGAAAAAGAATTTGTTGTGAGAACCCGATGAGAGAATGTACCTAGTTGATTAATATCCAAGTTCACGATCCTTGAAACATATTTTGGACGGAATAACATCAAAGAAAATTAATCGTTTAAGAACAAAATTGTTTTTATTGTTGTTTTCGATATAATTTCATAAAAAGAATAATTTCAAAATTCCTGTACAAATCTCTCTTATAAATTATTAACAAATCATTAAATGTACTTAGATTAAAACTGTTCTGAATACAATTAATGCATCGGTTATCTTAAATAAATAATGTCCACTTTTTAAGATAAAGAAACACCGACGAAATAGGGCGAATTCGTTTCGTTCTTTTTAATAATAAATGTTTACGGAATGTGATTTCGTAAACAGCCAGCCTGTTCTGTGACCAAGAGGTCCGTGCAGTTTTGATTTATTTATCGAACAGACGGGCTTCTTGATTTATCGCGTAGAACCCGTTAAGCTGCTCTTCTTTTTCGGGACACGCGAAATAAAATTCCCATGCATTTTCGGCTGGCGTCAAGGATTGCTTTAGCAACTAATTTCACCCGGTCATACACCTTACTTACAGTTGCACATCACGCGCAGTACGATTTACGTCACGTGCTGGGGCTCGTGACGAGCTTGCCAGTGTTCTGCAACCCCCGGTGTCCATCCCTTACGTAGTAATTTCGACCGAAAACATCTACTGTGTACCGTGCGCGACCACGGTTTCGTAAGCATAAAGGCCGTTCCACGCGTGACGATATTTTAGCTGGAGGCATATTAGTGTATTTAAGACATATTCGCATGCCCCTTATCTCCTACTAGCTTTACTACTCGGCTTCGCCCGAAATTTAGATTCTGATTTTATAAAAAAAAAATTTATTAATTTTTTATGTAAATAGTCACATTCATCTGGATTAGCTAGGTATAATGAGCTGGGACACATTTCGTAACCTCAGAGTTTACTGTTTAAAAGTTTTTAGGCGACAGAGAAACACACAAACACTATCTGCTTTATATATTAAGTATATCTTTGTTAACGCTCGGGCGGCGGACGGTTCGAGTGATCACGTAGAAGTCGATGCCTGGGTCAGTTTGGACCCGTATTAAATAACCTATTATAGAGCAGAGATGGGCACAAATTTTATTTAAATAGAAATTTCAAATAAGGAATAAATGTTAAAAAAAAAATGATTCGTCATGTGTCGAATAAAGTTTACCTGGGTCGAACTAATTTTGAACGCGTACCAGAAAATTTTTCGACCTCGAACAAAGTTAAATTTAAAGATAAAGTTGAAGTTGAAAATTTTATTCGACGCTGAAGTTGAAGCGCTGGACGAATAAAAAATTAACTTTATTCGTTAAATAATCTAAAGTTGAAGTAAGTTTTTATTTAGTTAATGCCCACCTCTGCTATATGTAGAGTAATAATACTGAATATGGGACATGTGACTAATACGAGACCCCAGAGTATTTCCACAAGGAAGTGCTGCAATACTGCTCGAATGTTTAGAATTATTAAAACAAGTGACAACGTCGTCCGTATGAGATTGCCAAGTGTTTATTAATAGTGGCAACCAAGTAGCTTATAAGGACAGGCATATGAGAGAAAATTAATATTATTGGTACTTCTGTTTTTATAAGCATATTTGTAAATTGCTATTAATTGTGGTGTATTGTGTTGCATTTGTATTTACCTAATGTTGATTAAAAAAGAAACGTTGCTCGAAAATACGTTCGATGGTAGAAACAAATGTCTTTGTTTATTATTTGTCGAAAGATTCAATCGCAATTAAAACGAATTTAGCAAAAATTCCTCTGCTTGGAGAAATACTGAAAAAGTAAACGGTAACAGTATTATTGATCCACTTTTAGTTAGAGCCTTATTTTGTTTCTGTATTACGGTCCCTCGTTAAATCATATAGCAATTAACAGGGCCACTAATTACTATAATTACTGTGATCCGTAAAGTTCTTACGTTTATATTTTAGTATACACCCGAATTAATTAACGCAGGCCATCCAATTACTCAAAGTTTCACTACAGACGCTTGTTAAATCTTCATAAAATTTTCACAGAAAGTCCAATACGAACTTAAGTAACAGAAATAATTTTCCCTTTTATGGAATATTACATAATATCGTCTGAGTGTTAAAACAGAAACAAGAATCGATTAACTTGTTAAGTTATTAAGAAATTCTCATAAATAAGTAAATGCAACACATTTAAACTTTTTAAGTAGTAGATGTAAAGGTCCACATTCATGGAATCCCAATTTTGAATAATCACGTAGCTGTTTCACCCCTATTAATTGCAATTAATGACAAATAAAACGATGTAATAATATACGTCTGAAATTTAAGTTCTGAATAAAATATCTGAATAAGAACCGGCTCCTGTCAGATGCGTGCAAAAAACAGGGGCGGATTCGTAGGCGCGCGCAAGAAAGACGAGTGAAGTCGTACGCGCAACGAAGCATAAAGAGATGAAAATGTTTCTTGTCGGTGCTGTATGAACCGGAGGCAGAAAAGTGTGAACAACTACTTAGTTTCAGAAAAAAAAACGAACGAAATTTTAGACACGCGCGAAAAGACGCGACACACCGGCCTCTTTCCCCATCGGCGAGCGACAGAGCAGGGCAGAAAAGATTTAAAGAAATGTTAGAGGCGATGTTAGAGGCATACAAGGCAGATGGACAAAGTTATGGACGCGTACAAGGAAAGACATAGGAAAGCAAGAAGGGTAGGTGAATTCGTGCGCACGGTGGAGAGAAAAAAGGAGACAAGTGAAATGTGCCCAGTAGGTTTTCTTAACGATGCTACGTATAGGGGCGAAAAGTGTCTGAAAAAAATATTAAAAAACGTCTATATTCTACCTACAAGCTTCAGTTGTGAAGAAAATTGTTCAATTGTTAAGAAGAATCATCGGTAACGATCGTCAGTATGGTCTAAAATGATCAAAAGAAGTATTAAGATAACTCCATAATCTTTCAATCAATTATTCTTTTCTATCTGCAACGGAACAAGAAATACCACCTGCCCTAATTATTGTACCCAGCCCCGCTTCGAGCCTTTTTTACGCCCCACGCGAATTTGCCAAATTGCGCCACTTTATTTATAATACATTTATTTGAGCTTTTTAATAACCTTACTCTGAATTGTTATTCGTAGCTTAAAACATTTATAGTACAACTTGTAGTATTTCATTTGAAACTTTATATTAAAAAATATCGACAACGCCTACACCATTTTTCGCTATTCTCAACTTTACGTCCTAGGCAGCTGCCTAATTTTACCTATAGGGACGAGCCGGGCCTGATTGTACCTTGCAAAGATAGGAGGGGTAACCTGAGACCCGTTCAAGTTGTGTATAAGGCAATATTCATCAGGATACTAGCCACTAAATATGTTCTGAGCCACTAATTACAGAACTGCACTTATTTAGTCATACTGTGACCCGTCTCGGGCCTTCGCAGCACTAATCACGTTCCATGAGCAGTGTTCACAGGAAATACCCTCTGTAGTCCGGACTCCTATCGTAGGGAGAGAGAACGCATGCGCGCGATGACGCGGTGGCGTCAAACCAATAAACGCCAAGATGGGAAATGAAACGGCGCCACCGTCAAGTCAAGCCAAGCAATCACGTCGCTCGGCTTGACTTGACGGTGGCGCCGTTTCGTTTCCCATCTTGGCGTTGATTGGTTTGACGCCACCGCGTCATCGCGCGCATGCGTTCTCTCTCCCTACGATAGGAGTCCGGACTACGGAGGGTATTTCCCGTGAACACTGTCCATGAGTGTTCGGAAAGAGAGAGAGAGAGAAAAAAAAAGACAGGTTTCACTGTGGGCATCCGTGGATAACCCCGTTTTCTGTCGTAACTTTTCTGTCGTTTGGTTTCTCGAATAAACTTACTTGGACCTTTATAAGTCATTAAATAGGTTCTTTATTCTTTGGTCGGAACATCTAATCACAACGAGGGTTAATGCGCGAGGTACAATGCTTAAGACTTCCACAGCGAAAGTAACGCCACTAACGTCACGTGCTCGCCGGCGTCATACGTTGTCTTTCGTTTATTCGGTAGCGCCAACAGAGGCGCTGGGAACGCGCACTATGGGAAACTTGATATAAGAAAAAATTATCTGTACAATGAGCTCTTGTCTGCAAAACCCTACTATGGCCCTGGGATCTCTTTTGACACACTCGTGGATTCACTTGTTTAAAAACTCCTCTAATTCTTAAAAAGCCACAAAGAAGTTATCACTACTTAGTACGTGTGTTCCTCGCCCCTTGACACCTTGTTAAATGTGTAGGTGGAGTGAAGACCGTAGCAGAATTAAAAGCACTACCAATTTCGGTCCCCACTGTTTTTGCAGCACTGTATCTCTACATGCTACCAGACGAACCTTCCTGTTATTTTAGACATTTTAGATACACCACGTAAACTTGATAGTGGAGATGTAGTAAGGTCGTAAATTTTGCAATTAAATTATGGCAGTGATTGAGGCAGAAAGATCCCGGGTGGCCTGTCGGATCCCATTGTAGAATTCCATGCATCCTGCATCGGGATTAATGAAAACTGAGCGAGAGTTTGCCTCTATATTGGTTTTACGGCATCGCCATATTCCTGCAGGGCGGAATACACGGCCCACTCTGTACACCTTTGACGAGACAAAATAAGTCACAGGATCTCACAATTTATAGCAGCCGGAAGCGTACGTCGAATAGGTACATCTGTCCGAATCTGTCGCGTATCTCTCTAATGGATACTGAAATCCCCTCTAACCGAAGCTCCATTACTGATAATAGAATATTTAATTACTTTAACGGACCGGTGAAATCGCGTCGAAACTACGTGAGCCACCTACCGAATGCTTTTAATTACCAACGTCAACTAATTATATTTTCGACGGGTGCACCGCCAGCAACGGTCCCGCATTCCCGTCACGGCCATCCCGCCTGGAAACATCGAATTACTCGTATGATGTCCGCCCGACACGATTCCATAATTGACCGTCTAATCGATGGTCTAATTCTCCATCTGTCGTATTGGTTTAAAGGGACGTGTCGCCCTACGAACTGACGGCCTCGCGATTAACGTCCCGCGTCTTAATTCCCAGCGCAACGCGACGTTGGCTTTCATCCATGACATTCACGTTCTCCGTTTGAGTTAAGTGATGAGATGGTCGTGGAAGACTTTTCGCAAGATGTTACTTTACATTATTCATTTATTACGATGAATGACTTCGGGCTGTTTTCAGGTCGATATTTTTTGTAACGCGTCGAAAGTACTGAAAGTCCCCGAATGGCTACTTTGAAAACAAAGCGAGCTTAGAGATTGCACTGTTCTCAGCCACCTCAGAAACTCTTCACTTGCCTCGCAGCCGAGTCTGGGATTAGTCATCTATTAATGAAAATTTTAATTTCTATTTTTCCATCAGATCTGCGCGGGAGTATCGCCAATAGATTGGCGAGGTTCTTCTGATGAAAATGAGCCCAAACTCAACCTCATTCGCAATAGTTTTAATCATACTAGACATTTTGCGACCGCTGGTACGCGTGATTTTTCAATTTTGAGTTACTATTTTCCGTGAGTTTAAGAAATCAATTGTATTTCTTACTTACAATATGTTCTTTGGTGGCTCTCAAAAACGACTAGATAGTTGAAAAATTTCGTCAAAGTGTTAACGTAAAATTGATTTTCAAAATTCATGAATGGTTAGAAATTTTTAATAATTAAAAATAGTCCGAATGTGGCCGTGTTTGGATTCATTTTCATTGGAAGAACCTCGTCTATCCATTGATAGTACTCTCGTGAAGAGCTTACAGAAAATATGAAATGTAAATTTTCATTAGTGTCGGCATATATTCAAAGCTCGACAGAACACTCTAAGTGTTAACTTTTCACGCGAGACGCTTTTGTGGCCCACGATTATTATTGTTTTTTAAATGGTGTAATAAACTGGTATTTTTGGGGATGCAAACCACCATTGTGCGCTTCGTGATTTATTACTGGGTTAAACTTATGTGCACATTTTGCACTACAATAAAAATCCAAGTGACACGTAGTTCGGAATAAAACTAATTTGAATATTTAGTAACTACATTCGTTATACAACCTTATGAATAAAAAGTAGTAGTAAATGTAGTGCTATCAAGTTTTCAAATTATTTCGTTCGTTCCTGGTATGGCTTTCCACTTTACTGTGGTTTGTATGGATGAATATGTATTGCCACTTCCTGTCCATTGAAAAAAGTAAAGCTCAGTTTTGATATTCGAACTTTATTAAAATTTATAAAATTAATATAACCAATCCTGTTACTTGCAAAAAATAGTGAAACTTTTTCCTCCTCCATAATTTTCGTATGCATATTATTTATAAACAAAAATGCACGATATCGATAACGTGAACACACCTACTATATCCTTGTTTTTCTTGAAAGTGATTGCTGTAAAAGAAAATTAAAGGTTTGAGCAACATATGCGAGGAATGCAGTGACTTAAATGAATTTCTTAAAATTTTGATTAAACTTTGAATCTTTAAGGCAGCCTTTACGTTCTTTTCGTGGAAAGTTGCAGTTCTTTTCTATACCATTGGAAATAGGCTACCAGGACGAGAATATACAGTGGCGTGCAAAAGTATTCGGCCACCCTTTAAAATCGCATAACTTTTTTAAAATTAATCCAAACGACTTGAGTTTTTTTTTGAGAAGCTAGAAGGATTAATTTGCTGAGGGACGTGATTCGTCGTTTTGAAAAAAGTGCACTTGGTCGGAATAGCAAAAAAAAATAATAAAGGTCGTTTTTTAAACTTTTTTTGTGAGCCTGCAATGAAAATTAAAAAACCCATTTGTAGATTTAAATAAGTTATATGCGTGCCTAAAATTTCATCAAAATCGGTTAACATTGCTCTGAGCTATAAACGTTTAAAGATCGCAGAAGAAGGTCTAAAATCGCTGATTTCGGGAATTTCGCGATTTTATTCTGCGATCTTTAAGCGTTTATAGCTCAGAGCAATGTTAACCGATTTTGATGAAATTTTAGGCACGCATATAACTTACTTAAATCTACAAATGGGTTTTTTGAATTTTCATTACAGACTCACAAAAAAAAGTTTAAAAAACGACCTTTACTATTTATTTTTTTTTGTTATTCCGACCAAGTGCATTTTTTTCAAAACGACGAATCACGTCCCTTAGCAAACTAATCCTTCTAGCTTCTCAAAAACACTCAAGTCGTTTGGATTAATTTTAAAAAAGTTATGCGATTTTAAAGGGTGGCCGAATACTTTTGCACGCCACTGTAGTAGTAAGCTCACAGTGAAACAGGGTCAGAAATAAAAGAGGTAATTACATAGTATCTTGTACGTACCGAAATTGAGGTTAAGCAACGACACTAAGCTTTCAGAACCTCCCCACAAAATCTTGCCACCAGTATGAACCAAATCATCCTCATTATCTCCCATGTCTACTCTCTCGTAACCCTGGAAAGTCATATGTCGCAGAGGTCACCTTTAAAATCCAAATGTTACTACCATCTTTTAGTTAAGAAATTGATTAAAGTCTCCATATTTTGTTATAAAAATTGTTAAAAATTTCTCCTCCATTTTTCTGTTACAAATCCGGCTAACCATTACAAGAACAAAGTTTTTATTTTTATTTACTTTTTTATCTGACACGCATGTCACAGAAAATAAAAATGGAAATTTTAATATTTTTAAAACACTTTTGTGAATATTCGATGAAAAAGCATTGCTAACAAATGGAGTCCGACAAACAATAAAATCTGAAATGTGAAAGGTTATGCCACATTTCACCAATTCCCAGTTTGATCGATCATCTTTGGCGGAGAAATATACGCCAAAATTAAAAACATTTTTACTCAATTTAATGCGACAATTAAATAGTCATTTAACCTTTGTTGCGATTCAATTTTTTCTGCTCACTTAAGTAAGAACCATGCCTAATATAAATAATCTAAAATTGTCTGTACCTATAAATCGTCTCAAATCTAATTTATATTTCTTTATCCTCAAGATATCTTATACAATTGCATATTCTAAATGGAACAGCTGTGAAAATTCTTTTTTCAATACTGCTTCTAACAATCGGAATTTGTGAAATTGCTGTCTGTTTGATATTATCTACGAATAATCACTCAAGTATTTCGAATTTTATACGAGAATATAAATGTAAGCTAACAAGAAAACGAAGAAGAACCTGTACCAACAACAGGAGAACAATTAGTGGCGAAACGAGCACAAGATGCTCTCAGCTACAGTCGCACTCTTGATTGATTTCTCGCTAATTACTGCACAGTGGAGCGACATTCGTTGACGGGATAAGCCAGAGAATTACGGCTATCGGCTGCAGGAGAACCATGATGTATACCAGATTAGGTGTCCATTTCGTATAGGCAATTAGATAGTAATTGCAGCCAGCAGGTTTCGGTACTCTGCAGATACATCACGGAAGGAACGTTGATCCTTGAAAGAAGGAAACGTTCCCAAGCGTTCAGATTAATTTCCAACTCATATGGTTTATTGGACTTTATCGTCTGTGTTTCCTTATGTGCAGTATTATTCGCTATTAATTTGTAATTTGATGCGCAAACGCCCACTTCAATTCTCACTTTTTAATGAATTCTGTATTTATTCGCACGTTCGTGTTTCGACTACAGAGATTTTTTTTTATGATTGCTTGAGCACGTATCTTGTCAGTTGGATCGTTAAACATATCTTGTTTCTCGGTGCTAAAGTATAATGTAGATATTCAGTGGATTTTAGTACATAGGTAATAGTTCACATGAGAATGTTTGATTCAATGCAAAATGGGAGCACTTTAAATAACACATTTTACAAATCTATATTTAACACTAGAACTACCGATAATTAATGTATACCTATTTCTACCAGACAGTCAAAATTTACCCTGCAGTTATGCAAGAAAAATAAATCTTTATTCATATTATTTTAGTTTTTATATTGTTAAAAAATATATAGGTACTTATTTATACTACGTACTTAGAAATACACTTTTTTCATACTTAAAAATGGTAATTTTATTATTAGTGAAGACAATTCTTGCAAATGGAGGTAGAGACCTTTTTGCATGTACATTTCTGTCAAACACATTTTTTGCATCTATCGCAAGTGTTATTGGTTTTATTACTTCTGCAATATACAATTTGACACCATTTACCTTTATTCGAATTTTGTACCATATTTGCCGACATTCTATCCAATCAAAAAAAATGTCAAAATAACTGGTTGCGGTATATCTAGGTATAGTATATATGTATGTAACTTTGGAAAGGGTGGGGGAGAGGGGAAGACAAATTGATAAATTAAATTCTTTAGATATTACAATGAAAATCATGAAAAAAATTCTGAAATGCAACGTCATTTTGAGTAACTTAAAACCAGTCATTTTGACTGGTTTGGTAGTTCTAGTGTTAAAAATTGAATCTTCAGCTGATAGTTTTTCTGTATAATTCACTATCTACTAGAAATTTATGTTTAGTATTTACTATGTCTCTTGTGTGCATTGCATATTAATAAAGTAATGGCACTTTTACAAGATCGATTATTATTATTGCAAACTAATTGAACTAAATTGAATATCGTCTGCCAATCTGCAATTCAGGAGTGCGTAACTGATATCTAGCGCAAGACCAAAATATCAAATTAGGTCCCCTCGGATTTCGATTGCTATGCATCATGAGTAGCCGATTAATCATTTAGACTTTTCAAAGCCCGCAAATTGAACTTGCAGTTCCTCTGTTCCCATTATGCCGATTTATTAATATCATAAATCTGCTTACTGACTATCGACTTGCGAATAGGTACTGTTTACGCAACGTTTCGGCAATTGAATAATAATTAAGCACAACTTGGCGATTATGCAACAAACTTTCCATGCAGATTTCGGTGCTGTGAAATTATGTCGATCGACTGTTGCCAATGAAAAAGTAGTAAGCTTTGATAACTTGAAGCGAAAAATGATTTTTATGTTACTATTTAGTTTGTGTATTCTATTTTAGGACAATTAGATTCAATTTAATCTTCGAATGGAATAGTTATGCTCCAACTGTCGATTAATTTATTCAGTGTCATTGCAGTCGATAATCCAATTAGTTTAGCCTCGCAGAGAGTTAGATTCTATGTATCAAACAATTCACTAATAGTGATTCAGGCATTAAGTAGATCACTAATTGCAATTTCACAGTATTATACGATAAAGACGAATTTTAAATTATGATAGAATTTTACGATAATTTGTGAAAAAATATTTCATGTTCAGCTTCCTATTCGATACAATCCTAAATTCGATCACTCCGAATATTCGAATACTCCTAATTATTCAAATATTCGAATCTCAAATTCAAAATCACTGTTATTTGATTATTCGAATCACAAATTTGAATTCTCCGGTATTCGAATCTCAAATTCGAATACTCTGGCATTAGAATCTCAGATTCGAATTCTCTGGTATTCGAATCTCAAATTCGAATTCTCTGGTATTCGAATCTCAAATTCGAATTCTCTGGCTTTCGAATCTCAAATTTGAATTCTCTGACTTTGGAATCTCAAATTCGAATTCTCTGGCTTTGGAATCTCAAATTCGAATTCTCTGGCTTTGGAATCTCAAATTCCAATTCTCTGGTATTCGAATCTCAAATTTGAATTCATTGGCATTCGAATCTCAAATTCGAAGTCTCTGGCATTCGGATCTCAAATTCGAATCTCAAATTCCAATTCTCTGGTATTCGAATCTCAAATTCGAATTCTCTGGCTTCCGAATCTCAAATTTGAATTCTCTGGCTTTGGAATCTCAAATTCGAATTCTCTGGCTTCGGAATCTCAAATTCGAATTCTTTGGCATTCGAATCTCAAATTCGAATTCTTTGGCATTCGAATCTCAAATTCGAATTCTTTGGCATTCGAATCTCAAATTCGAAGTCTCTGGCATTCGGATCTCAAATTCGAATCTCAAATTCCAATTCTCTGGTATTCGAATCTCAAATTCGAATTCTCTGGCTTTGGAATCTCAAATTCGAATTCTCTGGCTTTGGAATCTCAAATTCGAATTTTCTGGCTTCGGAATCTCAAATTCGAATTCTTTGGCATTCGAATCTCAAATACGAATTCTTTGGTATTCGAATCTCAAAATCGAATTCTCTGGAATTCGAATTCTCTGGCATTCGGATCTTAAATTCGAATCTCAAATTCCAATTCTCTGGTATTCGAATCTCAAATTCCTACTCTCTGGTATTCGAATATTCGTAACATCCCTACTGCGAACTGCTCCATTCCAAAACAGGGAAACGATATTTTTTACCACTAGCACGCCGTTCGCGGAACTGACATGTGTATCCAGACCTTTAAGGGCCGGAAGCGCGAGCTGCACGCGCTAGTGGAGCAGGAAGTTCCGGGCAGACACTAATCCGAGGCTTGTTGTTCTTGTTCCAGGGGAGCATCCAGCTGCAATGCAGCATGGGAACACGGCAGCAGGCTCGCCGACATCGAAGACGGTCCTCGTAATGCTCGCCTTCTTTTTGGGTCAATTGAGATAATATGTGTGTGTTCCTCTCGTACGGCTCTGTGCGTGTACCCCCGACAGCTGTCTGTGTATACATGTGTGCGTGCCTGTGTGCGTGGTTATGAACGTGTGTGCAACGTGTTGGTTTCTCCGCGACCCGATGAATCTCTTACCGAGCATTAAGTGGAATCCGATGGATCGTTGGACACTGTAAGACGTAGTACCCTCCCCCCCCCCCCCCCACACGTTTCCCCTGTTTGTACCTCGACCGAAAATGAAATCCCCCGACGCTGACCATGCTGCAGACCGATCATCGATGAAGAGAGCTTTCTTGTACCACGAGATGGGCACGTTTCTCACGAGAAAATCGACTCGGTGAGTTCCTTTTACACGTTTTGAGGTTTTGGGGCTTTGATTCGAAGGAAATCGTCGATGGCAACCTCTCCTCTGCTCTTTCGTCGAACATGAAAATCACTTGCCCGTCGCGATCGAGTATCTTGTAGAGTTGCTGTACTTCATAAAATGAAGAAGAATCATTTCAAAAGCAGTTCAAAGCAGATACGTGTGTAGTATTATTTTGATTTGAAACCTTTGTGGGTTTGTTTGTTTCATAAAATGAAGTACGATCGTGGCGATTGAAAAATTGTATTATTTCCAAGGAATTCTAAAGCAATCGTTTTTATATCAGTATTTCTATAAAGATGTCGTTAGCTTTGTTACGTACCGATGTGCATTACATCATTTTCATCTGGAGCTTTCTTACAAGGCTCAACCAGGGCCCAATCTAAGGGACCCAAGCAGGGTAACTGCCCACAGCGGCAAAATTAGCAGAAATAGAAAATTAAAATCAATAAAAGTGTGTACGTTGTTTTTTTATTGATTTTTTTTTAAATACTATTTTACAAAAGTTGTTTTTTTCTGAGATTTAAAAAATACTTGCGTACCTATCTCCTACCTGTATATTTTATTTTATTTTGTTACGATTTTTTTAAGAATATCAATGTTTTTATAAAACAAAAGGCTTTTGTTATTTAACAAATACCTACAAAAATGTCACTCCCTGTCAAAACATATATTTTAAAATAACTATTTATAATTAAATATAAAGGGCGGCAAAAATCATTTTTGCCCACGGAGATGGAAGACTTAGATTGGGCCCTTGGCTCGAGACAAGGTTCGTTACAAAAACGAGTAGTATAATACATCGGTACTTAAAAGTTTTTATGAACTAACATACATTTATAAGAGAGCAGATGAAGCGACCGACGGAAAATTTATTTAAATTGAATTGTTTAATGTTAAGGCGGGGGTGGTCAGAAGTTAAATTACGTTCAAATAAAGTTAAAAAAAGCTATAACAATTATGTCGCTGCTTAACACGTTCTCCATTTTCATCAAATCATCGTCAAAGGATCATCCCCTCGAATAACCGAAGGAGTGGCGCCGATATTGTTTTCGAGGGGTGTCACTCTTCAAATTTTATACCGGCGAAGGGAAGTTCGTGGACTGGGTCGCCAGAAAAGTTTCCCAAGACGTGGAAGCTGTCGGATATCGTCTGGAATAGATCATCGACCAGCACGAACGTCTAGCTTATTGCTAGCGTTGAAATTATTACAGATCGCGGAAGGAAGAGCACGGGCGAAAGAACTCCATTATCGAATTTCATTTCTCTCCTCCGGCCGCGTTAGTTTCGTAACTAGTTTACGCCGGGAAACGAAGGGATAATGTTGCCGTGTGAACAGTGGATGTTCGCGGCGCTTTTTAAAGGAATTAAAGACCGCTGATGAAAAAAGTTTCAGGCTTAATCCTGCAACGGGGAAGAATAACGATATTTTTCCACGGACAATCGGTGTAATTTTGAATACGCGTCACGACGAGGAATTTTTTTTCGACAAATTTTTGATCGTAGATCACGATCAATTTTCTTTTCCAGTTTTTTCTTACTAGCGATGAATGTTTCCACTTATTGTCAGAGGCACTCTGTGAAAAATACTACTTTTCTTAATTGTATTGAGGCTATTGTGTTCTAATTATAAAGTAGTGAGAGAGATAAATTTATTATAAATTGATATTAAATTTTCCTTTATTTCTATTGCAGTCAGGTTATTTTTATTGCATCGCGAGTATTCAGTATTTTCCTTTTTATATATTGTGGGAGAACCGAAAGGAACAGGTCAGGAAAATTGGAATTCAAAAATCAGACATTTTTATTTGCCCACGTGCAATGAGAATTGAATATAGTAATACAGTTTTCTACATTTTTTTTTTAAATTATGTTCTGCAATAGGTTCTGCTTCTGAAGCTATGAAACGTGTTCAAAATGGTCATGTTTTAGGTGTCATGACAGATTTTCAAGGGAATTGTAAATATAAGTATTAGGATTGCTCTTGTGATCGTTCCTTCTCGCTGTAGATTACTTTTAAGTAGACAATTGGGTAGAAAGCAGATAAGTTTAAATTGGAACTGCGACATTCCCATATCGAAAGTAGCTTTTGACATAAAAGGGACAATATTTTGGTTTTCATCTCTCGCTTGACGTGTTCTTTGATTTCCTTACTAGTATCCAAAAATATGGATTGAAATATAGAATATATTGTAATAATTTATTTTTCAATACTTGTAAATGGGACCTGATTTTTGTTTGTTGCTTAATGCATTCAAAAAAATAATGGTGTTGTCAAAGAAGCAAAGATTCTTCTTACGTTGAATATTGGAAAATCATATATGATTACCTACAAATATTAGAAAACTGCAAATGAAAATAATGCATAACTTCGTGTATCGTCGATTTGCAATTCTTTTCTCGTGTTCAACATTTGTTTATTTTATATTATTGTATTATAACAGAGGAAAACGAATTAGTAGAAAGTAAATTTGATCAGCTTTTTTAGAAGTTTGATTAAACTTTCGTAAACGTCACTAATAAACTTAAAAAAAAAACGCCTGGAAGTTTTATCCACGTACAAGAAACACTTTCGCAAATTTTAATAATGAAACCATGATAAACTACTAAGAACTTTGAATCAACAATTTTGAGCTTTTTTGAATTTTGAAATTTGAACATTTTTCCATAAAAACTTGTCATCGACGATTGACTGCCACTTAATTTAGCAGCTAGCATTTATTAAATTCATTTTGGAAGTACAACTTGTTGCCACAAGTTAAGTAAAATTTAATGTAATAACAATTTTTATACAAATCTTTGTTATTACACAAAATCAAAGTATAGTCGATGAGAAAGATATAAAAAGCTCTTCGTGGCCATACTCGAATCTCGTGTCACTTTAATATTCTTATCGGTTAAATCTGTAAAAGTAATTGCTCAAGGCTACCCGAGCTTTCATTGCCACTCACAGAGTGAATGGAAAAAGTGGTTTTGAGTGGCCATTTTTCGTGTACGAATTAATTATATCTTTCCCACCAACTATACATTAAAATTATGCTCAATCTGTGCTACTATATCAAAGACCGATAATACATTTCTCCAGTGACATATTAATATATGAACGCACAATTGTATATAAGTTATGTCTTGTAATTACGTCGATCACTAAAAAATACGCAACTTTCTGTATTATAGCACGATAGTGGTTAATCCAGGTATTGCATCAGAGGTTAACGATGTTTTGTTTCCTAAATATATTTTGTTTCGTGTGTTTGTACGAAACAATTAACTTCCACATAACGCGTGACATCGATGCACATAATTTTTTATTGTTATAGTAGTGGACAACAGTTTTGCGGCGAGGAGCAGAATATTGTTATTCTTGCATCTTTTATTAATGGAACAGTAAACGATGGCTAACCGTAATCAATAATTTCAGCAGACTAAATAGGAGTCCCTTGAAAAAATTCCCGGTTGATTTGAAAGAACTCGGATCATATTCGAGTTACCAAGATATTGGCAACTTTTATTTTCATAACCGCGGCACACTAAGATCGTTGTAAGAACGATATGGTTGAATCAACGAATTTATGATTGCTCTCATTATTTAAACATTTCTGTAACAGTTTTAGAAAAGAATATTTAATATTCTGATCTCAAAATTTTGCATTCATTCTCGTCCTGTACCATTCAAATAATATGAAACTTATACAGAAACATAACGTGTGAAAATACCGTTAAGATCGCTTCAGAAAATAAAAAAGGGGTAAGTCAGTTCCACTTTATTTTTCGAGACAGATGGTTAGGCACATAAATACAGAGGTGAAGCAATTTGCCAACTTGCTCGGCTTACGCCACTTTCGCCATCGCGGTTCAAATATTCGAGGAGACAGACTTTACGCAAAGCCAGGTTGCAAAGCAGACTTTATTCATTACCAGAGTTATAAGTCGCCAATATTTTGTCCGCTATTATACAGCAATGAAATGTAAATCGCAATTTCTGTTAGTTGTACCGCAACCTGTACGACCAAAGAAAAGGTGTCGCCAGCACACAACAGACAATCCAATTTCTCCATCAAGGCTCGCGTTCGAAAAGGGGAGAACAACAAAGAGTGACGTAAGCTCTTCGAGCACACTTTCCCATTCGTTTCGATCCTCGATACGCTTCTCAGTGTAGGGAGGATCATGAATGAAGGAACTCTTTCAAAATCGACTTCACATCAACGAGGGGAAACGAGCAGCCCCATTTCTGTCAACGAGTGGAGGCTCTTACGCGATTTTGTTCCCCATTCGCGCGTCATATTGAGCTCCATTTGAGTCCACGCACGCGGAGCTGCATCCAACTATAGCCGGAGCAAAACATTCTGGCCGCTTAAGGCCAGCTGAGCGGCTCCCCCCCCCCCCCCGCCGCTGTTCCATTAGCCCGCCGCTGTATGCTTCGTTCCTCCTCCCCGCTCGACGCTGCGCTCGAGAAACAGAAAGCGCGAAGACGCTTAGGTGCGCGCTTCCTGCCTCCCAAACAAGCAGGCAAACTGTACCGGCGCAAAGGCCGGGGTCGTGTCTATCGTGATTCACAATTCACAGTCGGCGACTTGATCCTTTGCCCCGACTGTAGGCGTTCGCGTGTACTGTGGTGACAACGGAGACAGAATGACGGATGCTGCTTTGCTCCCAGGAGCGACGGTTTTTTGGTGCGTCTGTAGAGGATACTGTTATCAAAACGTCGTCGTAGTACCCCAGGTTCGATATGTGTAATAAGTCGCAGATTACAGCGTTCTAGTGTCGCCGATGTACGGAAACGAACAGTATCGATGCAACGTTGTAAGCGGTGTTGTGCGATTGGCACCAGAGAGGCAACGTGTGGACGTATGCGTGAATTTTTGGTGTGTGAGTTTGCAAATTAGGGACGATTCCGGGAATGCATTTGCGACAGAGGGCGGCGATTATTTGCGAGGTAAGGATTCATTCATTTGGGGGGATTATGCCAAACGTATTTAAAGTGTGCACGCTCATGTTCGGCGAGATTCGTTTAAGTATAGGAGTAAATAGAAATTTCTTGTGGGTTATTGGTACGAGAATGAGGAGATTGAACAATTTCTAATTGTCTGATCTATAGGTACCTAATTTTTATAGACGTGACAGCACCTTTTTATTGTATTTAGTTATTCCGTTACTTTTAGTTTTGTGATATCTTCACAAAATTTTAATATTTATGCATCATTTTGTAAGTGGTAAATATAAATACAATATTCATTAAAGCAAGCAGAAAAGGTTTAACTGGCGTATGTACAGTGGTGGTTAAAAGAAAATTTTGAAATATTTTTATACGTCCATTTAAGGGGCTTTAATATTTTATTTTGATTCCTAAAATTCGTAAAGTTTATCAAACTGTATAATAAGGTATAAATTCAAATGGATTTTTTTGTGTTGCTAATAATCCATATAAGTGGTTAATGCCACCTGAAATAACGGGAAAAAACATTATATTTTGTTTAGGACGTACTTGGGTAATACTGGCCCAGTCTGAGAAATTCCCTTTATGTAACATAGGGTACAGGATATATGTAGTTCCTTTTTACCTAAATATGGTACTTTTGTTAACACGCACCTTTGAAACTTTCTTTTGATAGTTACTGTACGTTCTATGATAAGGTCTTACTGAAATATGAACGGTTTTCTAACACTTCGATGCGGACTTCAACTCTCCATCGTATAAAATCATATAGACTTTGAAAAATCACTATTTTGGTTGATATTGATACCTTGTAATCGTTACAACTCTTGGAAATTATTTACATATTCTAAATTATTAATTTGATTGCACGTGACATATGGTTTAGTTGGAAATTCCTGCATAAAGATTCTTAACAAAGAAGTGTTGGAGAATGTGAGAGCATGTAATACGACAAACATTTGGTGATATACAGGGTGTCTCAAAATTGCAGGGCAATCCTGATGCAAAAAGACATCAAAAAGTCCTTTACCGTTTTGGGATCCGAGACTTGGTTCTCGAGATATTAACAGTTGAATATTAGCGGTTAAACTTCCGAGCCGCGCAGTTTAAAGCCGAGTAAGCTGAGCGCGCGGTAACGTACGCTGGCACGCACACGCAGGAGGCACGCATAGGTACAGACCCACTAGCACAGTAGAGCCGGCCACGCTAGCTGAGTGTTCTAGAGTGTGCCTGGGTCTGTATCTACGCGGTCCTCCTGCGTGTGCGTGCGAGCGGTCACTGCTCCGCGCTCAGCTGTTTCGGCTTTAAACTGCGCGGCCCGGAAGCTGAACCGCTAATATTCAACTGTAAATATCTCGGGAACGAAGCCTCGGATTCCAAAACGATAAAGGACTTTTCGATGTCTTGTTGCATGAGGATATTGCATGTTCCAGGAAGTCCTGGAATTTTGGGACACCCTGTATGTGCCTCAGAAAAATAAGACAGAGAAGTAAGGGGCCTCCGGTTCCAAAGTTGCAGGCGACTTATCTGCTTCTTCTTTTGTCGCAGTTTTTGCAACAACACCACTGCCGATTTAAATCCCCTAAAATTATTTTTCACAGATATTCAAAAATCTTTATATTAATCTGCTCTGCATTGATTTCGTAGACTTGCGACGGTGGGTAACAGGTCAAACTGAAAATAAAACTTCGTGAATCAAAAATTCCCATTTCCTTCCTTCGTTCCTTAAAAGTTTGCTCGTTTGTAAAGAGAGTCGGTCGACATATCAGCCAAGTTTTATTTTTGGCTCGTTCTCAAGACCCGGAACCTACCCATTTTTCAAGAATCAGACGTTTCTCCATTTTCACTGATATCTTGATATCCATAAAAAATACGAACTATTGTTTCAGATAAAAGTGATGTTTTATTACATACTTTATAAAACAGAGACAGTAGGACAATCTTCTATTTGGATAAACATTCTAGACAGTTAATTTGAGCTGACCTAATTTAACAACACCTTCATTATTCAATAAATTATTTACTACAAAAAAACAAGCACGTGAGAATTGCAGAGTGAAAGTATTAAGGAAACTAAGTGTCAAAATCAGACAAATTGGGATGTTTCTGTCAATGGGTAGAGTATACCTGCCATTAGTAATAGCCCAAAAAAGGGGCAATGTACTAACAAATTCCCCTGTGATTAAAAAGCGTATCTACCTGTATTTTTTTTTGTTACTTTTGTAACAGCAACTTGAATCAAATGTTTTCTTTTCAAAGGTAAAAAATCAGTATTTAGCACTTAACCCCTTTCATGCACCCACTCTAAATTGAAGACTTTGCAGCAAGAAGGGGATAGCTCCAAATGTATTAACTTTTGAAAATTAATAAGGAGAGTGTTAACAAAATATTTTCGTAAGTATTTACACACCATTCAGCAGTACTTCCAAGCAAAAATATCTTTTCTGTATTGCAGAGTGAATTTTCAAAAATTGGAGCTGCCCTTTTTTCCACAATATTGTATAAAATTCCACTTATCTCGGGTAAATAATTACATTAAACACCATTATTGTGTTACAAAATTATGTATTAGTACATATAAATGTATCAGAAAACATCAATCTACCCAATTTTAGAAAAGTTATTATGAAATATGGTTACTAACAAAAATCATATACTAGCATCCTTATAACTTGCATCAGTCTATTCAGATTTTTTTATATTCAATGCTACTTGTAACTCAATTTCAACAAAATATGAAGCTGCCTCCCTTTTGCAGGTAAGCCTTGAATTATGAACGAGAACCCTGGCACAGTGGCCCAGCTAATTTTAAGTCGTTTTCCTTGATGAATCCTCTGATGTATTTGATAGTAACAGGATACGCTACCAGAATGTGGATGATAGGTCGGGGCAAAAGGATTTTGCGCGAGCGAGCTTACGCTTTTCGTTTCCTTTTGTCCAGGAACGCGATGAGGCGCTTTCAGCTCTGCAACAAAGGGAAACGTCCTGCTATGTATTATTTTCTAACGCAAGGCGATATCGACGAGAACTCCCCCTCCCCCCGCTGAAATTTGTATCCTTAGCGAAAAGAAATTCTAATATTACGTTACAAAGTTCCACGGCGAAATACATTTTCGAGGGGCCCGTGGATCCGAAAGCAAATCGAATCGTACGCTTCGTTGTATCTATATCGAATAAAATATATTATTCCGTTGTAGATGCCCCGGAGGACAATGCGAATTCTTGTCGCGATCCAAGGGAAATTTGAAAGAAACGCGAGGCAAGTTTCGGTAGCTTTGAATTGATAGGCACTATGTAGTCACGTTGCTTCTTTCTTTTGTAGTTTGCCTAAAAATTATGTTCGTAAAAAGATGGCAAAGAGGGAGAGAGGCGAAGCAAGTGGAAAGCATAAGATCGTATGCAATAGGTGCTTCATAGATTTGCGAACTTTTCACGTGTGACACTTCTGTGGCTCTCGACTGGTATTTTATTTAGATGCGTTCAGTTGTAGGTGATAGAGCTTGTTTAACCAAGACAGAGAGATATGCATACCGTTCATAAGTATTAGGATTGTTCGAGGGGTGGATTTTTCTACTTAAAGACCGAAAGCAGAAATAATTATGAACATATTTTTTGGGGTTTATTTATGTATTTATTTATTACGGGTAATAACCCTTTGGTACATTATAATGAAATGAAACGTCATGAGTATGGGGTGGACAAATAAGATAACATTAAGATAAAAATTAAAGTACACAAATAACAAAGGAAACAACAGAACGTATATATTTGTCTTGAAAAATGAACTGCACAGTAATATAAAAAATAAAATATACATGTTCACTTCGCTCTGATTGCTTTTATAGCAGGAAATAAAAATTTGAAACTCTCTAAAGCAGATGGCGAACGTTAGACACGACTTCCGTTATTCTCTCTTTGGTTCCTTTCTTTTGTTAACGAAATTATGAACCTTCAACAAGGACACCTGTTGTATTTGCACAAAATGTGATATTTGGTACAGATTGAACACTTTTCGCTGCTTTTAATTTAGAGTACCAAGTAAACTAGAATTTGTTAGAGTTCTTTGATAAATTTGCAACGTTTTTCTCAATTATTCCACACAGAGTAGATGTTCTAATACTTATAAACGTCAATATAGATGCATGAATAATTGTAAGCTACAAAAGTGTCTCGAGTGAAAAAGCCTTAAAGTTGAAGCAAATAGGATCTTGCCTTATCCTACAGATACACCGTTTCCTTTATCATACTTCTTTTTGTAAACATATATTTGTTATTTATAATTAGACCTGAGTACTTCTGAAGTGATATTACGCGGGATTTTATTCCAAATAACATGTTATCTTATTTTACAGTAAATTCATTTTTAAATTGTTATTTGATTCTTAAAAATAATTTGAGAAATAATGATTGCGTATTTGATACAATGAAATAATCATTAGTTTACTATAAATAGTCGACTGGATAGTGAAACTATTTTCAAAATTCTAGTTCAGTATTATACATCGTGAAAATTGGGCGAATTTCTATTTTTTATTGGTAACTTGAATGGAAAATAATAAGTTATTTTTATCCTTTGAATTCCTATTATTTAAATGAATTGGAAGGACAAAGTGTTACTTCATATTTTCATTACTTATTTTGATTTCCAATCAAATGTAGTCTGCTCTGCTTAAAGCACATGCCCACTTCATCTTATAAAAACTGCAACCAGCAAAAAGTCATTTACACTAAATATCGTGGAAAACTTTTGCCAGAGTCAAAACGACGATCTCATTTGATACTTTGAGAAAATTCAATTAATTGAAAAATTCTTAATCCTGTTACTCCTATTCCCAGGGACAGATTTGCAAAAAGGCTAAGTAGACTGCAGTCTGGGACGGTAAATTTTGGGGACGACAAATTTTGAGCGAAAGAAATAGAAAAAGATTTCCTTTTTTATTTTTTCATCGACAATAAATTTCTGTTCTAAAATAAAACGTCCATCTACTTTCCCCAACACCGAAAGTGAAGGGTGATCTTTAAACACAGAGGTGTCGCGACAACTTGAAAAACAATTCACTTTTCTTTCATGTAGTAAATTAGCAATAACTCATATGTGAGTTATCACATTGAATTAATTTTAAAATTGTCTGAACTCTTTTAAATTGAAATATTTGCTGATATTTCGCGGAAAGAGTGGTAGACGCTTGTTAGCCTAGGGGCCCCAAATCTCCAAACCCGCCCCTGCCTATTACACCCCAGCAACGTATCAGCTTCCAGAGTCGTTTCGCTGTTACGCGCGGTTTCGACGTCAAATGTTTGCGAAATGAATGCACTAACGAATTGCCAATTTGAAGGGAATTCGAGCCGATCCCAGGGATCTTCCCATTTTTGAATTTAGTTGAACATAGCGAACGAGAGTCGTGCACTCGGAATAATGAATGACGCGCGATCAATTTTTGCGCGCGTAGAACACCCTTTCACGTTTCCCACATTCATGAGAATTCCAATGGTAGCTAGCATCGCGGAGAATATCGAGGGAATAAATTCACGCCGTGGCCGCGGAACCGCGGAATTTGCCAAACGTGGATTATTTCGAACTCTGATAAAACGATTCCTTCCCAAAAGATCGGCCAGGGAACCACCGGATAACCGAGGGTTTCAGCTTGCTCCCCTTTGGCTGAGTGCAGATGAGTGTGACGCAATAGAGACGAAGTGAAATCGAGAATAAAGGTTCCCTGACCTGTCCCTGAGGACGACTTTCGTCCTTAATGACGAGGACTTAGGCTGAATGCAGTCCTTCAGGGGGATAGCCGCTATTTTGGTTTGAAAATTGAGGTCGACTTTACAATTTACTTTTTGAATTGATTAAGTTTTTTTTAAAAATTTTTTAACTTACAAAATCTCAAACCTTTTTGTTTCAATATAATAATTTGGATACCCACTGAAATAGTTAAGAAAGTGTCATTTTTAAACCTACTCTCTCATCGATTTGAGGAGTTCTGAGTAAGATACCTTCCAAAACAAAAGTAATTTGGTGAAACATTCGTGATATGTCCATAAAGTTCGTATTGCGTTACCCTAAGTTTGACTGCCAGTTTTCAACGGTATTTTCAATAATTTATTTAACGAAAACTATAAATGTATAGTGTATGACGTTTTGCCTGCATATTAAGGTATGTTTGAAGTGATACTCAAAATTTTTTCGAGCATTTTTATTGAATATTTACGGAGTTATAGTCGATCGATTACCGAGCAACTACCGAATATTCGGTATTCGCCGAATGCTGAATATGTCACCGGTCTATATCTCGCTTTTGGAAACTTTGGTGATCACGTGCACGATACACATACACTTTACTATCCTCTCGCAATGCACGGAAAGAAAATTAAAGATCAGGAGGCGCGATGGGGTAGAAAACGAAGAAAGGCGAGACTCGTTTTACGACGAACGCGCGCATCAACGGCATGGATTGCGAATTTTACTGCGGAAGCCTTTGGAGAACGTTCAGTCGTTCCTTCGTGAGAATCCACAGGAAGTGTCTTTGAGGCACAAAGAGTAGCATTGTCTGATTGTTCCCTCGCAAAGTAACTGCTTCTCGTGATTCGGTACATGAGCAACGTTGAGGAAATCGTTTTTAACCTGTTAACCAGGGATGTTAGAGTTGATGCGTTCATTCGTTCAGTACGAGTTAAAGGAGTGATGTGGTCTACAACATTTAAAAGATCAATTTCTGTTTATTTAGATTCTTTTGAAATTTTTATAGCAATAGATTAAATTTAGGAGAATTTCTGAATTTATGCAAATTGAAATGTAATTATGTGTCTCGGGTAATATCTACAATTTATTTAGGAAGATTTCACTGATAAAAGAATGTTGGAGAGGCACTTCTTGCATATTTGTTCGTAAAAACGATAGTTACTTTTGAAGAAATATCCTCCATCATTGTACAACATTTTCACTGTTTTTTTTTCAATATAAGTGGCATGGAAGTTTAAATTAATTTCTAATTGTCTTTGAAATAAATAAGAAAAATAAGCTAGAGAAATTTTTATCGATATGATCAAAGAATAATTATTTATTAGTATGTCCCATCCTCAAGACCATTAGCACAATCATGGAGAATTAAAATTATTTCTTCTTTGATATTTAAAATAACACCATCATTTCATTTACAGTTCTCTACTAGCCACTATTTTCCTTACCAATTATTACAATTCACATACCTATTAAACATCAATTTTCTACGATAAAAACCATCGACCTCTTCTCAGAATGTGAAGTACTTATTATAATAAAACAATATAGAAGGGAATGATATGATTATTATAAATACGTAAATTGGCAAATATACAAGTTCAGAAATAAAAGTACACCAATCGTATCTCGCAGAACAATAAGCGCTCAATTCACGCAACAAAAGTTTTACTTCAGAAATTCCCACGAATGAATGAATTTTGTCGATTGTTAAACTAAGTCTCTTACTTGTCAATCACCAACGGTGATTCACCATAGACTGTGCGACAGTCGCAATGGAAGCTAAGCAAAAATCGGATCGCGAAAGTAGCTCATTCCACGCACATCACGATTTCTGTAAGCGTGAAGGTATTGTATAATTGTTTATTAATTACTCCTTCTACTATTTCACCGTTAAAGAAACGAACTATGTAGTAGCTTGCTCCTTGAATGAATAGCGCCATTCACTATCGTTAATAGTGATATTTTTACAATTCCCCCAATGTGAAACGTGTTGGACGTGCTCATTAACTTTGCAAAACGGAATTTACATAAAGAACATCGTACCTCGTGCTGAATTACGATACTCTGACAAACGTCGCCTCAAAATTTCAATTGCCTTTAACTCGGCATCCCAATCGAAACGTGAATTGCATCACGTATTAATTTCACATAAATTTAACGATTCTCGCTGCGACGATAATTGAAACAGACATTGAAATGAAATTTTGTAGCGACGTTCGTGTAAAAACGCGCACACGTATTTGTATGACAAAGTGAGAAAGTGAAACAACGACGTGGTGATAGAATTACTGTAGCTCCCCTGGAGAATATGTGAAATAGGGAAATTTGTATTATTTCGAGAAGTATGAAAATCGAAAAAGGTACCTTTAAACTCTTCAACCGGCGTCACTTCGATCCAAGTTACAGGCAAAGACCTTAAAAAAATTTAATTGACTAGAAGCGTGTCTGTTCATACGAGAAGTAGAAGAATGATGATTTTGTAAAAAGTTTTAGTGGAATTATGACGTCCAAACGAACGAAAATCGAAATGACATTTTATGCTTAATTCCTGTGCGCTCTGTTTCCTCCATTTTTGTTGGATGAAATAGCAATCGCGCGCGGATACGGGGGAACAATTCGTTGATAAATTTGTTGTCACATTTTGAATTGTCAGTGACGTTTGTTTAAACGCCCGACTAAAACGCAGTTGAACGAGAATTTGTCATTGCACACAATGGTTTAGACGGCGAGACATTTGTTTCATATGTGAAAACATCCGCGAAATTGGAAATTGTTTAAATGTCTGCAAATATTCGCGCTTTTCATATTTCCATTACAGGAAATATTAAAAAAAAAAACGTTTTAGAAACAAAATATGTATATCCTTTTTACTGTTTTGCTTCGCAATATTATTTCTACTTTTATTGCAATACATTAAAAATTGTGAATACTAAACGAATTTTATTATTTTCTTGGGTTTCGTAATTTAATGTGGTTTTTAAGAAATGTTGTATTCATGTTCACAGATGAAATACGAAATTTACACTAAATGGCACTTTGTATATTAAAATTAGAATTTTTTTGAAAAGTGATGAAATTCAATAAAAGTATTTAAAATATTATTCGATACATTTGTTGCCAATTACTTTATAAAAAATTCAAGAACTGAATTGTAAACTGCTACCACATTGTTATGGTATTACATTTCATGAAATAACATATATTTTTACTTAACGTAAAATTCCGATTGTGGCAGAGTAATATTTCCAATATTACGCAAAATAGAGATATCTTTTCAATTTAAAGAGAGGTCTTAATTAATTAAAATTAATTTGGAAATTTAAAAATTATATTTACTTTATTTAAATTCTATATTTACTTGGTTATTTTTATCATACTCCTCATCTACAGCAATGTATTATTACGAATATTTCGTCGTGCCAAAATTGCAGGTATAACCATTTCCGCATTACAATTCAACGTACCAATCCCACGTTGTTAAAGTACGCACCCTCTGTCTCATTTAAATCGTTATTTCGATCTTCGTTTATCTGGATTCAGATTTAACACCAACGTACGATCGTCCCTTTTCGTTTGATCGACCGTCAATAAAAGAGTGATACGAAAATGAGCGTGAGAGAGAAAGAATGCGAAAGAATGAACGAGGATGAAGACAGAGAGCTTGTAAGGTGAGCGTTAAGTAGAACAAGAATGTATTAAAACTCCCAAGGAGATACATACCAAAAGGCCAGACGTTGACGTAGAGAAACGACGTCCACCGAATTACCCCCCCCCCCCCCCCATCTACGCCCCCAGCTCCTTAACAAAATACTTTCTACTACCGAGTAAGTGTTAACATAAAGAAAACTTTACCCTGAACTGCTACCTGTAGCTGTGTTATCCCAATATCCACGGAACGCGGCGAAATTCTCCAAGTGCCATCACTGCAAATTTTATACCGTGAAAATTCGTCTGTCCCTTTAACACGTTAACCATTCCCCAGCTATCGGTGATAATCGAGTTACATCGAACTTTCTATCTCTGATGGGACAACGTGTATTATCACACTGTTCAAATTTTTCATATATTTATATATTATATAAATTAATTTTTTTGAATTAAGTATTATTATTTATAAATATAATGTGATATATGATATATGATATATGATATATGATATGTGATGTGTGTTATGTGATATATGATATATGATATTTTATGTGATATATGATATGTGATATGTGATATATGATATGTGATATATGATATATGATATGTGATATATGATATATGATATATGATATATGATATGTGATGTGTGTTATGTGATATATGATATATGATATTTTATGTGATATATGATATGTGATATGTGATATATGATATGTGATATATGATATATGATATATTTTTCTTTTTTCTCTTCTATATCCCGAAAACTCGAAGTTCACTATATTTTCCCACTGTATGTCTCAAAGTCTCTGATCTTTATCTGCTGTTATGAAAACTAGATTATGTAAAAGTTTACTTACAGGGAATAAGTACACCTTTTATGGTTTCTTTGTGCTTTTCTTTTTAAATGAAACATCTTGAAACGGGATACCACACGATCAATCGTTCTTCGCGCTCTTCGTCGTTACTCGATCAGAGCTGGAGAGTCACCGAGGGATTTTAAATGTGGTTGAACAGCCAGTCGTAGTGGTGTTAATGTTCGAGGGGAGAATGGCGTCAGTTCAGGGTAACGCGAACAAAATGGAAAGCGTAAACCGCAGCGATAAGATGTAGGAAACTCTGTGTGTATGCCACGTGACTTTGCGAACTCTTATTGTTTACACCGTGACTAACAGGTAAATCGAAACTGTGTTCCCTTCCCGCATCCTTTCAGCATGTATTGTTTTCACACGATTCTCGAGGCATTCTTGTACATAATGTTTTACTCTTGTAAATAAATTATCCATACGATCCAGAGGAACCGGTTACTTACTTCTCCATACCACGTCACGCTCTTCCCACATTCTGACATTGCAACCACTCGAGGGATGTAATTACAGGTAAAGTACAACAACAAAATTTATTTTCTCTGACCGGCCAAAAGAAGATAAAACAGCTGCTGAGATCAGGAGTTGTGAGTATTATTACTATAGATTGAGTCTATAATAACCCAATTTATAAGTTGATGCGACGTAAAATAACTAAATTAGAAAAATATATATTTGCAGTTTGAAGAACTTCTATTTTAAACTTATTTAACTGCATACGTTTGCAGTTGCAAAGAAATGCCACCATTTCAGTTGAACAGCAATTTCCTTATAAGTGTTTCGATCGAATTCTGCGCAGCTCGTTGCGCAAGTAGGAATGTAACTTAAATATGTAAATATGAATATTACTTTGGAAATACTATAGGAATTTGATTATAATAATGATTTGCATTTTGGAATTGAAAATATCAAATTTTATATGTGTAAGTACTTTATCCTAATACCACTTCTGCCAAGTTTGCCTTTTGAGGATATTTCAGAGATCTTTGAACTTTTTACTCAGTTTAAGTTCGATAAATATGTAACGTGTGCACGAAAATTATTACCTAATATTCATGGGATGATATCCTTCCGCCTGTAATAATTACAATAAATAAATATATAATAGAAAGTGAAAACTGAATCGAATTTACCAAGTGAGCAGGAACTGAGACACCCGTGTGCAAGTGGCTAACTTTGAATTATTTCATAATAATAATTTCTTAGATCTGATAACAGATTCAGAATTTTTTTTTAATTAAATTCTTTTATGACAGTAATGATTGACTTAGAAATTGTAAACAGTGTTTCGTTTCACGTCACGGCAATGAAAGTAATTCTAATTTTCTAGATGAGATTTAGATAAGAGAATATAAATGCATTATTTATTTAAAAAAAGAATCCACGATATGGTTTTATTTCAACAGTGGGAATTTGAATATTTTCTATAAATCTGGTTCGGTGCGTTCTGCATATTATTTGCTGACGAGGAAATTGTAGGAGAAATTACAAATTTTGTAAATGAAAGGTAACTGCAAAAAATGTAATACTGCGTATATTTAAACCTCTGCAAGTGAACAGAGTATTTTCTTCCCACATTCAATTAACCGTCACGTACGTACATAGTATTATATTGCATTCGACTGCAGTTTATTTTGAATATTTGTTGCGTGACAATTTAAAAAATAAATAAATTGGAAAATAACTAACAGTGATTAAAAATAAGAAAATTCCTATATATTTTTACGTTCAGAAAATATCGTATATCAAATTATAATCCTTTATAATATTGCAGCGAGCTTCCAAGCTTTTAATTTATAAAATGGGATCGTTAATGATCATTTACTGATCATTAAACACTTTCCTTTTATCGCGTATAACACCATGTATGTCAATCGAAAATAATAGTCAAAGATTTTCAAACACATCAGCTATCATTTCCTTCCAAAAAGCTTCAGTTCTAAAAAAGGTGTGTTTCACATTACTCACTCAACAACTCACACATAAAGAGATGAAAGAAAAATTCTGATGAGAATCAAGCGTCCGTGAAGCTCAGTTGATGAATATCCAACTTTTAATAATTGCTCTTCTAAATTTGCAGACGAAAAGAATTGCCAAGCATACAGTAGCACGTTAAGAAACGTGACACATGACGTCGTTAATTGAAAAAATACAAGAAGAGAAAGGAAAAGAGAAGAATAAGGAGAAACTGTTACCAGTGGGGTGATTTGCACAGTTCAGAGGTTTCTTTTTCGAGGAGGCGAGCGGCATTTCGACTTTAAAGGCACCTCAGAGGGCCGATTGTGATTCGGAAGTAATAGAGGAACTGGAACGAAGGCGTAGGTCGGGAAGATCGATAGGTCTGACCCCGATGCGCTTGAACTTTTCTTGCCTTTCATAGAATATTTAAGGATGCTCGTCCTCGGCTTGCGAGCCACCTTCGTCGTAGATGCAATCGAAAAATAACATCATTCGAACGATTAATTTCATCTTCCCTGCGTATCAGTCTCCCTGGAACAAAAATACCAGACTAAATAATTTAACTCGATGGCTAAACTTTTGTGTAATTCAACCACTCCCGCGGAAAGTTTGTTTAAATAAAAGTTAAATAGCAGGGTGAAATACATTTTTTTATTTAAAGCCGCATGCACCTCTTAGGGTTACTACTTAACCCTAAGAGGTTAATACTACTACTACGTTGCCTACTACCACACGACTATTATGTTGCCCTTTTTACAGTGCATTAGTTTTGTTGTACATTACTACACTGCTGATCAAAATTAAAGGAACACTATGATTTCCCGAAAATTTTGGTCATTTTCAAATGGCTGTTTCTCCGCGAAAAAGGGTCGCAAAGAATATTTAAAAAAAAAGCATTTTAACGCTTGAAGTTTCTAGTTTTTGAATCAAGGACTCAAAATTTTGTTTTCATTAATTATGATACGGTTTTATTAAGATGAAGCGCAGGAAACGAGGTTTCAAAAATTTTGCCTAAGTAGTTTGAACGTATGCACGGGCTAAAAAAATGTTTTCAGGTACATCCAATGGAGGGCTCTTATAGAGCAAACATTTTTCGTTAATTTCGATTTTTTTGGGTTTTGTTGTATGATTTTTATTGACCAAGTTATTCGCGATCAAAGCAAAGTAAATACTTTTCACTTTGAACACCTATAACTTGCGAACGCATGATCGTAGAAAAAATTTCATATGTTTTGGAAAACTAAGAAATTTTCCTTTCAGAGTCTCTAGTTGCCAATTTAATGTTTTTTTTTTCATTTTATAAAATCCATTTTAAAATGATCCCAAAAATTGCATATTTAATATTTTTTACAAAACATGATGCCACTTCAGGGAAAATCATGGAATCATTCAAGTGTCTACGTATTTTGCGAGTTAAAACTACCCTCCTTAAACACTGTGCAAAAGGCCGGACCGATCAGATTTTTTCCGAATAACAGCCAATCGAAAATGACGAAAATTTTCGGGAAATTATAGTGTTCCTTTAATTTTGGCCAGCAGTGATAGTATACTAACATAATTAATTTTTAAAGACTGTAAGAGGCTTTCTAGTCCTTCTTTGTTGTTCAGGGTTGTTTTTAGGTTGTTTGGAATGTTGAGGTTTTTCCTTCCGTTGTCGTAGGTGAAGTACTTACCTATGCCTTTCTAATATGATGCAAGTAAAGAGTCAATAATTACGTCCATCTCTGATCGAATAGAATTCAGATAAAATACCATTCTGTTTGCATCAGACTTGCCTTTATGTGCACTGCCACGAAAAGAAATAAATAGTCTTCCCTAAAATTCTTGATGTGTTTTGATTTACTTTTATTTATTAAACTCATCCAAAACTGGAGAGAGCTACATCTCCATCAAGAGTGTAATGGACACACAGGAACAAGTGAGCTATCAGTTTAACAAAGCATCGAGCTAATTGTAAGAGGTACACCTTTGCTGGCATTTCTGTACAGTGTTTCTATGGAGTTTGATCTGAACTGGTGTAGAAACTGGCAAGAATTCGGACTGATACTGGATTGTCTCTGACTTGGTACTGAAGTTGTAATGAACTGCAATTGAAATCGAACGAGACTAAAACTTGTACTGAAGTAGAATTGGATTCAAACTGAATTTGTAAAAATTGCAACTAAACTGATGTCGGATTTCGATGTTACGACATGCTCGAACAGGCCGTTACACTAAGTACTGAAAGTCTTTTGGCGAAACAGTGAGAACGATAATGTAGGACCAAATTTCATCTGTTAACTGCACCATTTTTTCATAAAAAATTCCTCCAGTGTATTTAAACTTAAAACTGTGTATCCGAAACTGCTTAAAGGTGTATTGACTCATCCTACCCACGATATATATTTACTACTTTCGTATGTGATTATCACATTTCCATGTTGAATTACCTCCCCTGAGCGAATACAGAGAATGAACGAACCAACTTTCCCTCCCAGGTAACTGTTCGCACTCCAAGTATTCCTCTCACGCACACCAAAATTTAAACAGGCGTTACACTAGTGCTACCCAACCTTTTTGGGACTATTCACCCATATACGGTAAGGTAAATTTAATAAGAAAAGACATTAAAAATAGGTATTTCAGAACATAATTCTAGCTTAATAATTAAAATAAATAAGTGCTAAAAATCACCAACTAAAAATAAATGTGACGGCCACCAAGAAAACACTTTCCGACTCACAGGTTGGGAATCACTGCGTTACACACTAATGTAATTAAACCTGGTAAAAGTAAGACAATTCGTGATGCGTAGAGTCAAATGAATTATTCAGTCTGAAATCACTATACTACATTTTTCTCTAATCCAAAACCCTGTATTTAATAAGCGTACCATTTAACAAAAAGAACTATTTAATAAATTGGAGGCAAAACTTCTACACCCATGTATAGTTGGAAATCTTTAACCTGTTAATCGACGAAGGCGAGTTACCTCTTTATTTGAAAATGCATCTTCATTGGGTAATTTCTCACTAGTATTAAAAAAGCGTTCTTTGCGAAAGAATGCAAATATCATTCGTTTCTTAATGCCACTACAGAGGCAGTATACCTCCTGATGTTTCTTCGTTTCTTTGTTCCTGTTTTCTTTTGCCATTTTGAACAAATATGGCTAGTGAATTAAAATAAAAATTCAGCTGTTTACTAATAATATTTTTTTAGTAAATTCTTTACTTATTTATCAGTGAATCATTCCGACTTTTATCATTCTATTTGTATCAGAAATAAGATTGACATTGAAATAAGATTAATAAGCTTTTCCCTTTAAGATAACGTAAGAAATTGTCGACACCCTCCCCTCCAAAAAATCTTTAAGTAATTTAAGGGAGGGAATCCTATTTTTTGGACAAAATACATAACAAATTGTGGAAACTTTTTTGAGGAAACTAGCGATTCGATTTATCTGTAATTTGGACCATGTTTTTATGCATCTTTGAAGAAGCTGCAGTTTTTTTTTTATTAATTTTTAACCATAAAGACAGCAGCTATGCATGATCGACCATCACGCAGAATAGCGATAAGTTATATATATTTCTTTTGTTACATAAGAAACTTGGCGCTACATTGGATAGCAATAATTAAAGGTTCAGAGCTTTCAGTTGGAAAACTCACTACTCTCCTCAATAAATTCTTTTCTTTTATTCTAGTTCACCAAACTGAAGCTACGTATGTATAAAGCAAAACGCCGGCGAATTTTGCGCGTCGTGTTGGTGGATCATACATAGCTCCTACATTTATTATTAAAACATAATAAAAAAAAACCTACAACTTCTTCAAAGATGCATAAAAACATCCTCCAAATTTCAGAGAAATCGAATCACTAGTTTCTCAAAAAAAAATTCCCACGTTTTGCTATGTTTTTAGCCGCAAAAAATAGGAATCCCCCAAAAGCAAAATTCAAATTCGACAGACCTCGCGTGGCCCAGTTCGCCGGACCCGCGAAGCCTGTGCATCCAGAGGCATTTCCCAGCGACGGGCAAACAAAGGGTTCCCGCGGAAGAAGTGTTACACGCACCGAGCACAAAACCAAACAAAAAGGTCAACAGACGGGCCGGCGTGGCGAGGGGCGGCTTGGTGGAGAAGACGGCAATGAAATATTCTTGCGCACAATGAGCCACCTTAATTATTCCGGCCGCGATGAATGCTAATTCATACATTTCCCACGAGCTGTAAAGAGGAGCCGCGCAGAGACACGCCGGTACGCTGATTAACCGACACTCGGGCCAGCCTCGTATCCTACATTCGACACTGCAACCGGCCTGCTATTGTTTGAAGGCCAAACGTAATTAACGACGTTAATCAGCCCACTTGAAACCCGCCCCCTCCATTCAATGAAAGGACACTGCGCCGAGGCCCGCGCGCGCCACGGAACCAGATTTTTGAACATGCCGCTGGTGAAGTTGGGGCGGGTAGCGAGTTTACGAGTGATGCTTCAGCTAACGCTAATTCGTGTGTAAAACGCCGAATTTCGAAGCGAAGCTCTGCCAACGCAAATTCGTTACAGCCGTGCGTTTTAATAGAATCGTCGTTTTTGGCCATTTTAAGCCACTGACACCGACGTGTCAGGAGAACGAACGTTTAACAGCTGAATTTTGTTATATAGAAACCAGTAGGTTCATTTATTCATTAGTAATTTTGTTGAATCGAGATTGTGGAAGTTATTAGTTTCGTTCGAGATGAAGGTTTTTCTTAGGGACATTGAATGGGGGTAATTTTGAGGCTCGCAGGTTTCACATTTTTTGTGAATTATAATAGTTGACTGTTATGTAAGGGAGAGTGGGGTAAGTGCGAACACCTAAGCAAAAAAGCAAAACTATGTGAGAAATGAATTTGTTTGTTATTTACAAACATACTTAAACTATTCATCTATAAAGTACTGTGACGAATTTTTGAAAAATTATAATAAAAATCAACTTTATAGTGAAAAAAGCAAAACCCTTGGCGTTCGTGATTACTCGACTGGCGTGGAGTAATCACGAACAAAGTGCTAAATATCGCAGAAGTCGCACAGAAAGCGGGACTTCAATGGTCAACCCATACAAAATGTTGCTACAACCTATACCTAATGTATTTTTCAAATTCCTCTTCTTGTGAGTTAGAAAAAAATTACAATTGATCGGAATATCGAAAAAAAATAGTAAAGGTCGTGTTTTAAACTTTTTTTCTGAGCCTTGTAATGAAAATTCAAAAATCCCTTTTGTAGATTTAAGTAAGTTTTATACATGCTGAAAATTGCATCAAAATCGGTTAACGTTGCTAATCTCGAAGGTTCGAGATTACCCCATCCGATTTGTTCCTCAATACCCCACGACATCAAAAAGGAAAAAAGAATTTATTTCAGAGGTTAGAATCATGATTCACGCAACGCCTTTACATTTTCGTGCAACTTTTTTGACCAGGGATCAATGGTGCGTTCAGCGGACTCAGCTCAACCGTTGAGAACTCAACGGTGATCAGTCCTGGTCAGTCCATCGTTCCGCTGAGCGACGCTTGGGAGGGTAGCGATATCTGTAGCAACTCAACACGTTCCGTAAAAGTAGCGGACTTTATTTCAGCTACGAAACATGGCGACCGATCACTAAACGTGTTGAGAAGTGAGCAACTGAGCGGTAGCGTTCAGCGAAAGATCTGTGAGCGGTTACTCGACGGTTGAGTCCGCTGAACGCACCCAGTGATTAAGGTGAAATAGAAACTTGTCGCCAAGAAAGAAAAAGACAAAATTGATCGAGTTCGAAATTTTGCACAATCAACGGAAGCCTCTGTTAACCAAACACGATCAGCCCTTCTCTTCAATTCGATTAACTGGTTTCACTCCATCTTCCGCAACGAACTTTAGAAGCAGAGGCACTGCGTCGCCGTATCGAAAGGTAGGTAGAAAGCCGCAGAATTTCGTGGCATGTGTGGTATCACGAGGCTTCGGCACCCGCGGCGTTCAAAGGGCTCGTTCCCAGCGAGAATATACGTGAGATATCGCGCGTATGTACCGGACATATCGCGCGTACCCTTAAACCGCCACGAGGGCAAACAATGAGAGCGGAAAGGAACGGTCACGAAGCCACCAAATAACTGGAGCGTACAAGGGTGCGCCTTTTCAATTTTCGTCGAGATATCCTTTGCGCGAAGCCACCTCTGCTAAAAGTAATGCTTTCCCTCTGCTTGATTTCTTACGTCCCTCAAGGGGTTAGGTACATACCTACCTCCAGCCGCGGTGAAAATGAATGATTTTAGGAAATTTTGTAGGGGTTTTATTAAACAAAATGAAAAAATATTCTTATTACACATGATTTCTTAGTCCATAAAGTGCTAGAAAACTTAATTAGTATTTAATTATTTATGATCCTTGAGGTTCTTTAGATTAGGTACTGCAGAAAATATGCCATCATACATTGAACATTGTTAATTGGTGTATAGATTGAAAATTTTCTCTTTTAGTACCAACATAATAATGGTAAACTGTATGAAAATTTTTATTTAAAAAAATGTAAAAACTTCCATGCAATTAGGTACTTTCTGTTCTCGTTAAATGTTTCAATCGCAACAGATAACTTCAAACGGTAACTTCGAACTTAAAGGCCACAGGTAAAAGTTATCGCAGAGGGTTCCAGTGGCACTCAAAAGAATCGGCAGACTCTCCGCATCAAAATGAGCTTAAGACATTGATGTTCCGGTTATCCTTCGCGGAGATACAGCGAGTTGAAGAAAAAATGGAATTTGTGCAATTTTTAAGCATATTTTCGAAAGGATATCGTAGACCGAAATTTTAACCGAATCGAAAAAGTCAAAGATGCATCTCAAAGAGGAAAGACTGATCTTTCTATTGCTTTTTTTATGAATGTTCTACGATTATTCGTTCGCTTGCTAGAAGCAACTAACGTAAAAAAAATGGTTTTTACGTCAAAGTTGAATAACTTTGCCAAAAAAAATCGCACAAGAAATTTATTACTCTCTTTTTACACAGGAAAGTAGCCTCTTTCGACTTGTGGAAGTGGAATTTATGTAAAAAATTTCATACTCCCCGTGGAACATTCGCAAGTTGAAGAAATTTGTTTAAAATTGACCAGGTGCTCTTTATATCGTTATAACTTTGCCGAAAAATAATACAGCTAAAACCTGAAAGAAACTGCTGAAAGTAGGGATTCCACGCTTTGAAACTATATTTTCAAAATATCGATACGACTATTTTTCCCGCAGTTATGACCGTGTGAACTTTCCCCTATTTTTCGGGTTCCTAGAGGTTAGGGTTTATACAAAAACCGACTTTTGAAAAAACCGGTTTTCGAATTCCACTATTCCCAAAAAACCGGTAAAACCGGTTAAACCGGTTTTCGAATTTTCACAAAAAAGAATTTGTACTTATTTTAAAAACGTTCAGCTTCCTTAATATTTATGGAATCACAAAAATATAACAGAATAAAATATACTGTATCTATACAAACCCATATAAATAAATAAAAATTAAATTAACTAAAATCCGTACAATTTTTGAGTTCATTTAATATTTATGGATCTACAAAAATATAACACAATAAAATAGACTGCATACAAAACCAAATGAAAAAAACAACTAAAATCCGCACAAGATATAAATCTTTTACAGTGGTACCAAATTATAAATCTTTATTCCATTTAGTATTTTTCTTCAGAAAATATGAACTCATGAAAATTAGTTTTACAGTAATGAGTAAACTGTTACCTATTACAATATACTTGTGTCCGAGGCGATTTCAAGTTAGAAGGTTAACGTTTTTAATTAAATAATTAATTCATTTCTGCATATTAATTCTAGTATATAAAACCGGTTTTTTATATTTAAAAACCGATTGTCAAATTTCACAAATTTATAAATAAAAACCGGTTTTGAAACCCGATTTTTAAAAACCGACGAACCCTACTAGAGGTGATCCTTTAATTAATGTGAGGAGTGTAGTAATATTAATGTGTCTTTATTTTTATTCCACAGAGGAAATGTACAAAGTTGAAGTAAGTACCTATGAACAAAATAACAGAGAAAAGATAGATACGTGAGAGCAGAGACAAGCGAAAGCTTTGTTTGGATAAAAATGTAGAATAACGAATAAAAATTACAAAATTATTCGTCATCTGTCGAATAAAGTTAAACCGGGTTAACTTTAATACGTCAAATAATCTGAATTTAAAGTAACTTGTATTTAATCCGTGATTTAAATAATTTTTTATTTAGTTAATGTCCAACTCTGTTTTAGAGCCACATGAAAAGCCACGCGTTGGCGAATACAATTAACTAGAAAGTGCTGTGTGCCTTACCGTCTATGCTTCTATGCTGCGCGTCTATGCGTCTGCTATCCACCTTAGGGGGGCCCGGCTTAACGCACAAACGAAAATTCGCTCTAACGAGTTCAACCCCCCGAAATTCCTAATCGTTTCGAGGCCGTCTCGCGCCTTCCTCCCTTCGCACATCCCGAAATCGATTCATCTCGTCTCCAGACCTGGCCGTGGGATTGTACCAGGACAACGACGTTAAGGTTAGCTATGAGGGACGGCCTCGTTACGTGCTCGCGAGCATATAAAGGTGCTTAGCTAACCGTGCGAACTGCCATTTCAAATCAGCAGGGAGGAGTTCTCGCATATGTTCGAAACGGTCCCGCCACTTTGATCGACGAACCGCGAACGCGCAATGTCACGCAAGCCTCTTCTGATGCCTCCCTCCCCGAAATTAGATTATAACGACGCCCGCGCGACGTTCAATTAAAGAGACAGGACTCGCGCTCCCCAGTGAACCTCGTTCACCCGGATACGTTGCACGGTTCTTTTAACACTCTCATTGGAGAACGCATTTCGACGACCGGGCCCTAGAGGACTTACAGTGACGTAATTAAAGTATAATGTATTTCGCCAACGAATGTCAACCCCTTGGGGAGGGGTGTAGGGACTGGGGGGGGGGGGGGGGAGATTAGCCAGGGGAACCTAAGGCAAAGTGAAACACTTAAAATTTAATAACACAAAAATCATAAGAAATAATAGAAACAAGCATATTTTTTTAACACATTGTATTATATACTTTTATTTCTTAATTCCTTGATACAAAAGCCCACTAGAGGGGTAAAGTGACAAATACGTCATGGAAAATCAAGTATTTTCATTGAATACGAGCTTATTAAAAATGTGTTACGACTTATTTGTGAAAGAATTAGGAAGTAAGACTTTAATTTCTGAATATGAAAAATTGAAAACAAGGTAAAATACACTGCAGGAATTAGTAGGCACGTTAAAAACTGAATAAAATTATAGGAAAGGAACACAAAACAATTTATTATATTGAATTACCTGTACTCTGATTGACACAGAATTTTCTATGCAGTGTTAATATTTTAACTGACACCGTGAAAAAACTCTCTGCAAAAAGTGGAGTGTAGGCAAAGTGAATGCGTCAAAAAACAGCAGAGTACCTGGGTGCTGGTGATGATGTTCCTTTGAAAATTCCTGCGAGTCTAACTCGAAGTTTTTATCACGCGTTGTGTCTCTTTTTCGAATTTTAAATTACCATGTAGAAGATTAATTTACAGTACTTTAAATTACTGTAATTGAAGTACTTTACTTAAAGTACTTTCGTTTATCACTTCTTCATGCCACGTCCTCTGCGACTCAACCACTTCGCCACTCCATGCTACACTCGTTTTAAGCCTCGGCCAGCGGTGTCCGGGTCTTTGTGAACCCTAGCGTGACGTTGTCGAGCGTAAATAATAAATAGTAATAGAGAAATTCTCAGAAAGTGAAAAACTGAATTAATGAAGAAAAGGAACGTCTATAATGCGTATAGTAGGATATTCACTATGGGTTAAAAAAAGTCCCAGGGACAGACTCTAACGATGGATACTGAGGATTAAATGGTGAACGAGCTCGCTGAGTATGAACAATTTTGGAAGTTAATATGGCAGTGACGAAAATTTAACAGTAAAGTAGATGGAAAACGATACAAATAAATATCCATCCTCTCCTAAAACTTGATGGAAACAGTTCACGGAATGCTGCATGTGACTTATATTATAGAATATTATATTATTATAGTGAAGTGTAAGAGATCTTCACTACTATAAAAATGATAAAAGAATTTTAGTTTCTTCCTTAATTTCTGTCTTCCTTAATTCCTCGCGTTACTTAAATTGCACATTAATAAAAACAAATTTCAAAAAGCACGTTTAATAAAGTTACTGTTAATATTTTCTCTGCACTCCCTGGTCGATTATTCATTGATCCCAGGTGATTTAGTATCTAGACTGAAGGAAAATAAATTTCCAACCCCTTGCTCGTTTTAATGGACCCAATTCCAAAATTCTGCCATAAGAAAACTGATTAATCTTTAAACTCTTAAAAAGCAGATCCATGAAAAAGAGAACTTCAGGATTAAATATTGCGCTTCTATATTCGCTCGTCATAGGACTGTCGATTATATATTCCTATATTTAATGACGCAAGTATATGTTTCTATCCAGCTGAACCCACACCGCGTAATTATTTCTAATAAGAACAACGCTAGGCGTGGTAATTCTCTTAAAAAGCAATTACAGTGCCGAGAAATTAAGTTCAAATAATGTCACAGCAAACATTCACGAGAGTTTCCCATCATACTGGGAACGTTAAATTTAATTATTTGCAATTAAAGACAAAAATTCGTGAGCGATTGTGTTCTACCTTCGAGTGCCATTACATGGTGAGGAAATTAAATTCAAACACTATCAACGAACATCGTTCTGTGGAACTAAGAAGACTGAGTTCTACAAACTTTGGTAGAAACAATGTAGAAACTAGAGTTTTATGCGAAAAATAAGTATACAGTAAAAAGATGTTTTAAGTTTTGAGTTTTCGAGAAATTTTCTATCAAATTAAAATATTACATGTACCTACTGAATGTCGTGAATCGTTATTCTGTCATCGACAGTGGCAGATTTAACAGGTTCCCTGGGCCCCTGCCCAGACGGCCCCACCAGGGCCACATCTTCAAAAGAAAATATGATTTTATTCAAACACTATATATTTTTTTCTGTACTACTACACTTATCTCGTTTTTAGTAAACTACCTCTTCATTTTCCCGAGAAAGTGAGACCCCTCAGAACGTTTGCTACTTGGGCCCTTTTACTTAAATCCGCCACTGGTCATTGACCAAATTAATTGACAAAGAGAATATTTTATCAAATATGGGGGAATACTAATACTGAGAATTAATGCTGTACTATAAAGCCCTGCACCCTACGTTATCATTTTATGTAATAGTTTTAATTATGCTTCCAGATATGAAGGCAAACAACTACTTAACAATAAATATCTTCAGAACTATTAATCATCTGCGTCCAAACCCATATATCATCACGTTCAGTACCCCAAGCCCTATAAATAGTAAATAAATCGTAGAATTTCAGGTAGAATTAAAATTTACTTAAATTGTGTTGACTACCTCTAAAGTGGGGGTGGTCTATCAGTATGCAAACTCCCTTCTTGTAACAGTACAAACGGATAAAAAGAGTAAAAAAAGAGTGGTGGGGATAAATTGTAAAAAAAAATCGAAAATTTTTTATCGTCATACGGTAGGACCACAAACACCATAAACCTTTGAATTAAACTTCGTCCCTATATATTTTGTGGTTTCACAGATATTCAAAATAATATGAAAACCAGAGTTGGGCATTAACTAAATAAAAAATTATTTAAATAAAGTTAAGCCGGGTTAACTTTATTCGACACACGACGAATAATGTTTTTAACTTTTATTCGTTATTCAGAATTTTTATTTAAATAAAAATTTTGCCCATCTATGATGAAAACTCACAATTTCTTTGATGTGGTGTATTCACCCCTACAACAGTCACATTGCCGAAACAAAAAATGGTCACGTTATTATCATCACTTAAACTACAATTTCTCCAAAGTTTCCATTATTTTTTTTTGCATTTTCGAATTGCCGAACATCCTTTCTGAGCTGTACCTGAAATTCTCCCAATTTGGTCGCAGAGCTCGTATAGGTACACGTTGTAAACCATCGTCCCCGAGAAAAATTGCATCACAGGTTTTAGTCGACCCGTAACTCACCGACGACCATTAAGACGAGCCACGTCCAGCGGATACCTACGCGCATATCTGCAGGGAAAATGGACCGGCACGGCGGAGGGAACATTGACAGTATCACTTTGACAATTTTGACATTCGACCGAACGACAAATTTGCCGTTCAATTCGAGTGGATTAGCGTAGGCTTGGCCCGGAGTCTCGCGTAAAATGATCGACAAATAACCGACCGATCTGTTGGACGAGCCGGGAACCGTTTTCGCCAGGTACACGCCGCGAAATTATGCAGCTGTTCATACAGTCGTGTTAAATGGCTACAAGACAATCGTTTCACGTTTGACGTGTAAACAGGCTTACAGAGAGGGTGGTCTTAATACGTAAACAGCGTAGACCCCGGTTACATTAGCAGTATTCCGCAGCCCGCGTGCTAAACGTTTCTGACTGTGCCCTTGCAGAATCACGTCGGCCGATGGAATCTGATTAACAGACGTCGACACGATTGGCCGTCCAACTGCCCCTAGAGCTGAATTCCAGTTTCCAGCAGACTCGTCGCGACTTCCGAGGCCATTCCTGCAGCCAAAGAGATCATCAGAGGGTGAGTTCAGTTAAAAAATACCCTTTGTTACTTCTTGTGAAGGTAGTTTTTTATAAAGGGCAGCAGGCAGTCAGATTTCGTAAAAATTGTAGTTTCTGGGGGAATTAATTAGAAGGAAATGAATACCAATTGTGACTAGTACTTTTGGGTAGTGTTTATTAACACTATAAACTGTAAAAATTTGTTCTTTTGTGATAATATATAGGGTGACTATAATTAATATCGCCTAGCAAAAATTAAATCGCTGTCAATTGAACAATAATGGATATTTTTGCATGCAATTCGTTTCGAAGTAAAGAGAAATTATTTACCTTTCATATAGCATAAGTCAGAATCGTTGAAACCTACAAATTTTTAATTAGGAATTAAAAAAACGTAAGACATGCAAAAATCGGGTCCTGAAAAAAGTGTAGGTATTTTGGAGATATCCTAAATGGACAAAGGATCGATTCGTAGAGAAGGATTCAAGGAAACTGACCGTATTTTGTTTCATTTTTAGATATTTCCAAACACAGCCTCATAGCGCAATTTGTACAAAAAGAATTTCTTCATAATTTTCATGTCGCATAAATGGAGTTTTGGTCAGATGAAAAATTTATTCCGTCTCGATTAGTACAAAAGAATGAACGTTGTACGATTGCTAACTTTAGAGATAAAAATTGATTTATAGAGATATATTTTTGTTTATGAAAAAGGATTTAATGTCCGTCGCCTAAGTGATTAATCTTGCGCCTCAAATTGAAAAAAGAAATATTTTTCTGATTTTCTAAATCTGGATACTTTAAATTGGAGAATGAGCCTAATTGTAAGTTACCTAAAAAGTTTCAAAAATAAATATCTTTCTGGCGCCACGAGGTAAAAAGCAGTCGCCCATAACGAACCTTCAAATTTGAAGTGCTGCCATTTTGTCAATTTTAAACTTTTTGCAGACAAACACACACACTCAAAATCGCATCTCGAGTCCAAACAGTCCAGTGACACTCCTTCCTTCAAAACTCTTGCCCACATGTATTAGACTGCCACGTGGATGGAGAAATGGAGGTGTACGTTTATGAAAATGGAACGTGGAACGAGGTTGGAATTGACTTAATTCAATTCCCAGCGACGACTCCGCGACACTCGCCCCCTAAAAGTTCTCGTGAAGGAATAAAATATGGGGCGCTGAGAAGTATCGTGACGGTGGGCAGATTTGGGAAACGTTAGAATCACGAGGATCGTGCCGGAGTTTTATTTTCAGCGGTGATTCGACGAAATTCGTTTCGTACTTTTCGAGTATGATCGAAAGACTTGATCGACTGTAAAGTACAAATTTTTTTTATTAGTTATGTTGGATAAAAGTGCTACGGAAATAGAGAACGTTTGGGGGTTTACAATAAATTTGAAAGTAGTTAAACGCTTGCAATAAATAATTTTAGGCCCTTAAGATTGGAATGAACAGTTAGGTATGTCTAACGCTGTAGATATTAGCATTTTGCAGTTTACTTGTATAATTGCAATTTATGCTGTATATCTCGCGTCAACAGTTGTTGCGTACCGCAAATAAGACACTCGTTTAATTTTATTTTATTTTAATTTAATTTATTATATTTTCGTTTTATTTTAAATTTAAACAGCAACTTTATTCCACGAGTGAAATCTTAACTCTACGGTATGTGGAGGTTTCTGGAGGAAGAGGACTCTTATTCTCATTGTTATTGAACTGCAACTGATTTCGAAATATGTACCACAACGCGCGCTCCTACCGGTTCGCTTTCGGTGGAGATCACCAAGAGGGTGGCCACAGTCGAGGGCGGCTAAAGTCTGATTCGTATTACTGACCGCTGAAACTTTTGAGGACTTTCGACCTTGGCAAAATACCTCCCGCGTTAAAATGAAGCTAAGACCTCATCTTTTGGGGCTCGGGGGATGGTAAAACCTCATGAATCGGGTCTCAATGGGGTGTTAGTTTCTTTTCATAAAGAATAAGAGTTTTCATTAACTTTAATATAGCTCTGGACCGAAACTACACATTTTGTGAAGATGCTCGAATTTATTTTGAATCGATTGGAACCTCCGTTTTTGAGTTATCACTGCAAAACAATAGAAACTTTTTTTAAAAAGCCTCTTTAATGATAATGCATATTTTTTACCAAACAAACAAGTATTTTAAAGCTTATGATGTTAATAAACTACATGCCAAAGAACAAGACCCAGTAACAATTTGTTCCTTTGTAATTAATTGAAACAGAAATGCTTCATTTTAGACAGGAACGACTGCCTAGTGCCCTTAACGCCGGACGGCACCTATCACCTAATACAGGTCAATAACTATAGGTATCTGTGATATTTGAAACGCTACCGAGCCGTTATTCCGTGTAAACCACAGAGGGGATAGAAAAAACAACAATTAGGTTTCGACACGTTCCAGTCGCGTGTGCACGGCTAAGGAGATTGTTTTAATATTATTTCTTTCTTCTTACTTAAGAAAAACCGGCACTAGGGGAATTCCCCCTACTTTGATGCAGATCTATCGTATCGGATTATGTAAACCTATCAAAATAATTTATTGTAGAATAATTATTGTAGAATAGCTAAAATAATTTAGTGTAGATAGCTACCACGTTTGCAATGTATCTACATATTCGACAAACTATTTTTCAGGAGCGGTGCCATTTTAGGAGCACTACTGTAAAAGACTATAAGACCTACTAAATAAAGTACAGTATCCGAAAAAAGAAAGGTTCCAGTTTGGACGGGATAGAAAGTTGCCATTAAATTAAGACACGTTAAAGATCTTCCGTATTATTTCGTCTGTGCGAAGGAATTTTATTGAACGAGCATTATCGAGCAACGAGTTCTTACGAAGGACAGATTGCTTCTCCACCTTTCGTCTTAATACGACGTCACGTGAGAGAATAGGATTACGAGTCCGAAGGGTCGGTGATAAGATCGGCACGAACCATTCAGGCTCGTCCCTAGAAAGGGGTTAGCTACGAGGGTAGAAGAAAGAGGGGAAAAAATAATAATGGAAAGGAGGAAGATTATCTGACAAAGAGATCGACTAGCTGCTGGTAGCCGATCGTGTTCGTAGCGATCACCAGAACCCCCCTTCCGGTATATTCGATTTCCTGCACGCGAGTCAGGAGGAAATTGATTCGAACGATGCGCCGCGCCGCCGTCGCCCCTGCATTTCAAAGTTAGGCTTGAAAAACGAGCCCGCGGAGGGGAAAGAAACGAATTAAAGTTCGACAGTGGCACCGAAGGCGCCGCCCTCGGTGGTACATTTATCGTTGGTTAATTGTCAGACCGATATTTCCAACTACTAAATCGGTGTGTGAGAAAAGTGGTGCAAGGTATCCAACAGCTGTGCCTTTCGGCAGATAAATTTTTTATGATATTTCGTGGCATATTACACGCAGTGTTACGGTATAAAAAGATTGCAGGGAATGTGATATCAAAGTTGTATTCTACGACATTACGAAGCTACTGTGTTAACACAGATTTTTCAAAATTACAGTTGAAGGCTTTGCAGCAAGAAGGGAGCACCTCCAAACGTATTAACGTTTGGAAAATTAATAAAAACAGTGTTAACAAAATATTTTTAGACATACCTATGTTCGAAGTATTTTACCCACATAAAATCTAACATATTATATGTACATATAACACATTTAGTGATAATACTAAGTGAAAATATCTTTTGGCTACGGGTAAATTTTCAAAATTTGGAGCTGCCCCCTCTTTTCACCGAATTCTATAAAAATCCACTTATCTCGGGTAAATAATTACATTAAACACCATTATTATATTACAAAACTATGTGCTAATAGGTATATGGAAGCACATCAGAAAATATCAATCTGCACAATTTTAGAAAAATCATAGTGATATATGCTTACTGAATCATGAAATAGTCTCAAAGTTTATCTGTTTGATCATCTTCATCTGTACCAGAAACTACAGAAAAAAATTTCACTTGCAGTTAACTCGCAGTTAATTATATTTTACACACAATGCTACCTATAAATCAATTTCAGCAAATTATGGAGCTGCCTCCCTTTTGCAACTTCTTCTTCAATTGATCTAAGGGATTTTCAAGAAATTTTCCCACAGATTATCCTCTATACAGAGTGTTCCACCTAAACATCTTCCCCAGTTGTGATGATGCAAAAAATATTTCACATGTGATTTGAATGGTATCAAAAATAGTGTTCCTTGAAACGTATTCGCCCAGTGACACCAATGAAAGTACATATGAAATAGTTTTGTATCATCGCAACTGAAGAAGATATTTAGTTGTCCTATTTTTTATCGAACACCCTGTATATAAATTTGTGAACTATGGAGGTATGTAAAATAGGGTCAAAAAATTCATTGTCCCATTGAATCACCAGAGTGTTAAGTTGCAGATTTAAAAACTCATGATTTATTACTATAGTAATATAGATACCAATATTGCCAATATTCTTAATAAATACGACTAACTAGTATTTGTTACTAATAATTTACATACAGCGAATAAAGCTTGCTATGATTACTTAATAATACTTGAAAAATCCTGCTACCTAAAATGTATTCTGTTAGCTTCCATACATGTATTCCTGTCAACGATTAATAAGCTTGTCAATTTTAAAGACAACACATACCTGAGTCACCACTTCCTTATCTGCAAACTGGTTCTTTAAATCCCAAAAACACTTTGATCCGAGAGCCGGCCATTAGTTAGTGATACACATTTAGGTACTTATGGTTACTTACATGCACACATAATCCATGTTACGCCTGTTTCCGAGTTCATAGTTTGCATAGACCCATAGCCCCAAGATATACTCTTAAGACGTAACCCTAATTTGTAAATAGAGCCGAGTCAGTCTTTGTACAACCGTCGGACAGTGAATAAACTAGAATCTTAGAAGTACGGTCGTTCCCTCCAGAATTACAGTCGTTAGATAACTACTATTGTAATATGTGGAGGCAAAAGCAGCCCGGAACTTAGATTTAGGGGGGTTGTTCGCTGTGCATCCCTTTTATAGCCATGGTACCAGTCGCTGTATCAAGGTACAGTAGGACCTCCAGTGTCGGAATACTTGTTATCCGAATGTTCTGCCATTCAAAGATTGTATTGTACAAATTTTTTAAATGGAAACGTGTACTATTTTTTACATATATTAGGTCGGTGCAAAAGTTCGTTCACTTTATCGAACCAAAGTCTTTGTTAAAAGTAAAAATATAGGTAATACATGTTTTTTTTAATTAAAGTATTTTCCCCGGCTATTTATGGCCTCTTTCCATATTTCTGGTAAAAGTACAAGTACCTACGTTCTGTATATTTCGATTGAATCCGAGTGACGTATACATATGTTCTGTATATTTCGATTGAATCCGGGCGACGTATATATACGTTGTGAATATTTTGATTGAATTCGGGGAAGTTTATTCGCGGTTTCATTGCGTAGTTTTCGTTGAAAAATTTTGTTTTGAAATTTCCTGGATTCAAAGGATATTAATATGAAAAGACATATTAATAAAGACAAGTTAATAGAAAAAGACATTTCCGTACCCCTAATATCACCTAATAGTGAGCGAATGAACTTTGGCGCCGACCTAATGTATATCTATTCCTTTCATCATTTTCCCATCCTCCCTTCGTCGAGTGTTATAAACTGTGCTTGGAAAAACTACTGAGGACAAAGGTAAACATACCTTTTCTTATTTTGTAAAGCAATGAGGCTCTTTTGGATGACATGTTTGATATGTTTATTGGATCAGAAAGATAACTATGATAACTATGTGAGCTACGATAGCCATTATAGCTATGAAAACTATGATAACTATGATAATTATGATAACTATGATAACTATGATAACTATGATAACTATTATAACTATGATAACTATGATAACTATTAACTATGATAACTATGATAACTATGACAACTATGCTAACTATGCTAACTATGATGACTATGGTAACTACGATAACTACGATAACTATAATAACTATGACAACTATGCTAACTATGATGACTATGATGACTATGATAACTATGATAACTCTAATAACTATGATAACTATGATAACTATGATAACTATGATAACTATGATAACTAACTCGAAGAGTCGAAATAACAAATTATTTATTTGTTTTACAATTTACATAGAACGCCATGTAAAATTTTGCATCATTGAATACTGTAATTATTGGTAACAAATAGTTTTTACTTCGAAACATCTTTTGTTAATCGTTCTAGGTATGGGCACAGACCAGGTATAGAATAGACTTATCATCCAATGTAATCTTATGTCGCACGCTCGGGGGGCTCGCGAGCCCCCTTACCATTTTCATGCCACATCCAACGTTATCGACTCAGTCGAAAATAAGATTACAATGCTAGAGTAAAGAGTACAATAGTTGGCCATTTAGGTTTCAGCTTGATACCGTTTTGCAAGTCGCAATGCTTGGGAAATGTTACCAATTAACCAAGCACACCAACATGGAGATACCTACGAAAGTGACCCATTTCTACGAAATATTTCTGGTCCATGTTCGACCAATGCTTTGTGCATTTTGAAAAATTTGGGAAAAGTCTTACGACTAAAGTTCTTAAACTAAGACTTATTGCTAGGACTATACCTAGTTAAAACTAAGCACGCGTGCAAGTTCTTCCGCGATGTATAAAATTTTAGGTTTAGTAGCTTAAAATTATTTTAATGCAAGGGGGAAATAAATTTAAGTCTATATAACAGCCACATTGGCAGCTGTCATTTATTATTATTTGGAAAATGTGGCATTTTGGATTTCTCGTAATAATGCCACTAGTGTCGCTTTATATTTAGCAGATGCAACGGTCAAGCAAAAGTAGCGAGCATACTGAGCAGGTAGTACCAACAATGACTGTCATTGTTAGTTATTATACCAAACTAATGCTTTCTATTCGCGCCTTATTAAGAGAATCTAACGACTTCAATGTAATTACTGTTAAGAGAGAAGATTTAAAAGATTTCACACGGAAGAGTTCACTTCAGAAATTTAACTCGTATTCGATACATTAAGCATCCCGAATGATTGGGAAATTAAAGAAATCTAAGTAGTTTAGAATGTTTAAAACGCGATATTAAAACTTCTATCGCGAATTTAAAATTTATTTATTGTATGTTTCTACGCGTATTAAACGTCTGGAAGCACACGCATTAATGTTACTATTCACGAGTACCTACTAAGTATGTATTCGTGGTCACTATGCTCGCTACAGCAATCATTTTGTTCGATGGCATGCAGAAAGATTGAATGAATGAAAACGTAGGTATCACTCACCGTTCGTTGCGACAGTCTCACTGCTTCCATGCAGACAAGCATCCCCCTTCAGCAGCAGCTATTCGATCTGCAGGCCAATGTCCCGCAGCTGCGGAGTCAGTACCGAATAGAACATGTCACACTCACAAATATGTCGCATTAAGTTCGCGATGAAGAAGCAATAAGAGCACCGATGCTCTGAATTAATTCTAAATGCGTTAAAACACTGATTCTATGGTCGCGTCCACGTTACTAACACGCAGGGCCACTGTGCACTACGAAATACTTTATCGCGAAATAAGCACTGACTCCACAATCGCATTGCACATCATTACAAAAGCACTTCACGCTTTTAAACATCTCTCAACAGTGGGAAGATGTGTTCGGACTCGAGTAAAGTGTTTCCAAAATAGTCCTCTAGATACTGAGTATAATGTAGAAGAATTTTGTTAAAGGGCCTTCCACATAGTCCAGTAATTGATGCAGGAATCGTGAAATGACGAAATGATATCCACTGTGACTGCACAAATATTTAGTGGTCCGATCACCGTCGCGGACAAGGTTGAACTGTTACGGCACACCGTTCGGCGATGTAGTGACTTTGGTAGAGGTTGTTGATGTTTTTGTCGCGCTCGGCCGACTCCCAGCTAACTTGAAATTCGTCAAGGCCAGAAATAATATTATATAGCAATGTCCATTGCAAAATTTTCACTTTTCACAACTACAATCGTGCACCCCGTACCTTTTACACGTATTTTTATCACTACGAGATGTGATCAAAGACTAGGCAACTCTTTGTCAAAAAGTCTACTAGGTGATAGGTATATTCTAGTGAAATCTTGTTAAACGGTCTTCTATTTAGTCCAGTAGTCGAACGAATTGATGTAGGAATCGAGAAATCACGAAATAATATGCACTATGACATGCACACACTTCACTGAACACTGAACCGATGAATTTTTCAGGGCCAGACAAAATTTTATTTCACAATGCGTGTTTGAAAAGTAACTCGATTTGCAGTTGCATCTAAGCACCCCACGACACTCATGCATCATGCAAACTTTCTGCGAGGCTTTTAAGAATTACAAATAGGATCCAATTATTATTACTTCACTAGAATGATTAAACAGTGCGTTAGAATCTTGCGGGAATGTCAGTAACAGCGTCAATTTTTAATACTTTGCGGGGTACGATACGTGAAAGGGTTCTACTACACGCAAAGTACTAATAAACAATGTCATCTTGCAATTTATAGCTCGCACGAGCTTTAAAGAAATATCATTTTTCAAGAAATATCAAGTCACACGTATACAAGCAATCCCGGACCTTTCAGCATTTCAACACATTTCAAAGTAGTTGCTGAGTTGGACGCTGTTCATGAGCAGATGCCACTACATTCAGTCCTCAAATTATGGGTCGGTAATACAGTTTGGGTGGCGACACGAACATCCATAAGGGGATAGGTCTATCCTATACCTCGTATGTGGTATGGGGAAGAAAAACACTTGAAGTGAGGATTTTATTTATTTGTAAGAGAAGTATTCATAAGTGCACAAATTTATATGACTTTTCACTTAAAGAAATTCAGAGGCGGTTGAGCTGCAATATCGACCAATTTGATAAATTTTTAATACATATTGTGATTTGTAAATCTTGCAAACAGATATTTTCAATATTTTGTACAATATTCTACTTTTGACCCGTATAGTTACCATATGTTGGATAATTTATTCAGAAAAGATTTAAAATGTTTATTTGAGATGTTCAGAGTACATTTTTGTGGCAGTGATTAAGCTTAGTCCGTATCCAATTAATTCTAGATTAGTATACAAGCGAACTCATGATAATCACATTAAATGTACGACATCGTTGGTCACTCGAATTAATATCGTTTTCAGGAATTAGTGTAACGTGATCACATTAATTACAGCCATTAAGCATCGAGGCAATGCTAATTATTCCCCGACTTTAAATTGATCTACACTCGGCACCGAAATGATTTACGTTAAATAAGGAAAACTGCACTGCTTTCTTGATTCGCTTTCAAGCTTCTAAATCATTAATTAAATAAAAAAAGTGTATTCATGATAAGGTTACACGATGATTCAAATATGATTTTGAATTTATGGTCTTCTCACCAGTCATTATAAGTTATATCTTCATATTAAGTAGAATCAGAATTTATTAAAGATATTCAATAACTACAGTTTTCGACAGGCAATTTTTTTATTTCATTAAATTTATCGATTTACAACAATAAGTATAAGTGCTCAATTGACTTGTATTAACAAACTGTTTAATATGTTGGCAAAAATAATGCTTGCTTTTGCATGTATTTTATCACATACAATAACACATTAAAAATAATCAAATCGCTATAAGAAACATATGTAAATAAAATTAACAAATCTTATTGATTCGCTCCTAAGCTTAATTGCTCTTTCTCTTCTGTATTAGCTAAGATTATTTTCATTCTAATTTCATTTTCCAACTAAGTGCGAATCTCCTTTTCCCCTCTCTTGATCTCTCCTTTCCCTGGACCAATTATTATATTTATTTACCGTGCAAGGGAGCCAAAAGTGCCCATTTCACTGTACAGTATGCTGTATGCGCACAGTAATTCCATAACTGAGAGTACTTCAAGATGACAGAAAGCTTGCACTGTTGTTGTCCTGCCTAATAAAAGTTGAAGCGAAACTTTTCATCTCTCAAAGCTATACAAGGTGATTTATATATGCATGTCAATACTTGAAGAGGTAAATGTACACATTAAAATAATTAAAAACGTCATTATGACGTTAGGAGTATATAGGACATATGTTCATATAACGTTTTTACTTATATTAGCGTATACATTTACCTCTTGAATTATTGACATGTATTTATGAATCACCCTATACATCAGAATGTAAATCATCAACATAATTTTAAGGCAACTAAAATTTCATCTTCAGATTTCGCGATGCATTTTGAAAAAGGGATATTTCACCTTTATTCTTACCGTATAAAATTCGAAATATACGGGTTCGCGTGATCGTTTGAAAGAATGTTACAAGCCGCGGGCAATTTTCTGCCTTGTAACTTCTATCCCTAGCATCTTGATCTCTCATGCCTCCATTCTTCTCCACCTAATAACTGCTCTACTTATCTGCACATCTTCATCCCTCATTTCTACGTCCTCCTTTTTGCAGGCGCAATGAGAAATGATCACGGAGCAGAGAATTGCTTCAAGCTTACGACGGACTTCAAAAGCATAGTATACACATGCTTAAATTTTTCATTTAAAAATAGTCATGGACCCTTTTCATTTATTTACTAGGCCATATATACACGTCGAATAATCAATTTTTTGCATACTTCTTCTATTTTCCTTTATCCCATTTATCTCGAATTTTTTCTTCAACTTTTATTAAAGCTAACTTTATCCTCAAAAACTTTTATGCGGAATGAAGAATTTATAAGGATACACTTAAGAAGCTTCTGATCATTTTGCTGGGGATCAGTGTTTATGAGTTTTTAATGGTCCTGAGTGTCACTTTAAGTGGGATCATAGTTTTTTTAAATACTTAAATTACTCTTTAACTGACAGAGATTTAAATTCTTACTGCAATTTAAATAGAATTCGTTTTTGTTTAAATGGAATTCAATTTTTTTTTAGGTACCAACGTTCTGCGAGACATTGATGCCATCCACTATTTAATACAAACACATAGCACCTATCTGTATAGCACCAAAATTGTTAATCGAGCTACGGGCGATATCGACACTCATACAGATTAAGAATCTTTTCAAATTTTTTGTTTCAGATAAGCCTGAGTCGGGAAATCACCTACGCCACGAATATACCTCTTTTTGTAGGTGTCACATTGGCGCTATAAAAAAAAAACATAAAATAAATTAAAAAAATTTCTAAAATTTTTTCGTATAATATAAGAGTAGCTTAATAAAATCCCCAAAAATTATTTCGTTATATGTTGTATTAATTGAGAAAAAATACTTTAAAAATAGCTTCATTTTTCGGCCGATCAAAGTATTGTAGAATGACCCCTTAATCATAATTTGTGTACAGAAAGTGCGGAGCTTAAAAATCTACGCTCCCCGCAACGGGATATTACATATTACGGCATTCGGAAGGACTATTACAGCCACTCCACACGCAAATGCGGCCACACACCCATCACGATTAGCTACACCGTGTTCACGAAGCGATCGGTCAATCAAAGCTTCTAAATATTCGTCGACGAGGACGGAACGAGGACAAATGGGAGGAGCGGGGAAAGGCAGTCGCGCTTAATGAATATTGATCTTCGAAGGTGGCAACTGGGCATGATAGAAGAAACTAGATCGGGATGGAGGAATTTTAGTCCCTGGCGACTGTAATGGGTCAGGCTCATTGCCCACCGCGTAAGTAAGATAAATGATCCCCTAATGTCTGTATCCCGCAACGGCTGCAGATGAGCTGATATAAGCGCACGGCTACCTTCGAATTACTTTGTCAAAATCGAGGCTCGTCCTGGGCGTGTAATCACCGCGGAAGATTGAATCTGATTGATTAAATCGGAACAAATAATAGAGCATGGAACTGTGGAGCTACGTGTACTCGAAATATTCGAATGCGCGGAGGAACAAGAGAGTTTGAATGTTTTAATGAAAATGTTGCCTATTAGTGTCCCCGTTTGAGTATTAACAATACTGTGCCCGTTCTGCTCAGGAACTTGTTAATACTTAATTATTGAAATGAAGCTTTTATCAAAGATTGATTCTATGTCGAAACACAATAGGGGAGGAAGAAACTTAAACTGTGAAGAATTTAATATAACAGCAACTTTCCTGTAACTGAATATTCCAATCTAACTTTATGAGCAATTTTGACGTGGATACTATCGAGAACCTTAAATTCTAGTGTTCCACTCAACGTGTTAAGGGGTTGTGCTTCCTAGTTTGACGCTCTGAAAAGATCTCCCATTTTGGGGAATTTTTAAAAACAAAAGTATTGACTATTATAATTCTAAACTTTGTACGTTTATTAATTGACATTCGAAGAGTCTGCTCAAATGTTTTTTATGCAATAATAATAATTTTGTTCAAAGTTATAGTAGTAGTAGTAAGAGGAGTTTGAAAAAAAAGTGCCTTGGTGGCGAATATGATTCTGGCTGTCGTAGTCATCTGAAACAAAAATCGCAGAAATTTTCTTAATCTACTTATATGAGTGTGGTTATCGTATGAATTAGAATCAATTAATAATTTTCAAAATTCGAGTTTTGCAACACAGAAAATTAACAAATTCTTTTCCGAGAAATGAATGTTTTCATTTGGAATACTAACAATTTTGTGCCCTTTAACATTTTTTATTCGATTTTAGGCATTATACGAATGCTTAAAGTACTGGTATTCCAATAAATGACATTTTTCGATGTGATTCAAGTTTCTATAATTATGCATATTATTGCAAAAAGGTGTGGGTATTGCCGTGATTAGCGAGTGATATCGCTTTAAATTCGATTCCTGCTAATTTCTGATTGCTGAATTACTGAAGCAGGAACGAAAGATGACATCACCAGTAAGAACTGCCTATGATGTCATCTCTCTTGCACGATTAATACATCACGCCCGCGTGCTTCGTGTTACTATTACAGTAAAATCAGAAAGAAGCACAATTGTTGCTTCACAAATGTCACCGTAAGTAGATTAACGGTATATGCATTATGCAGACATTATTCTATTTGAATTAAGTTGAAATAGCGTTCGAGCAAGTAAGATTCTAAATTTGGATAAAAATTTCCTATAAGCAGTTTTTTGGGGAAAATGTGATATTGCTATATTTACGGTACATCCACTAAAATTAAATGATTAATCAATTTAAAGTTAAGAAAGTGCAACATATTATACAATGATATAGGTTACTTATTCTTAGTTCAAATTTAAAAAAATATTCTAAGGAAGCACCACGTAAACTTACAAATTTATAAGTATGTAATGTACTATTAGTCTTTGCTCTTGCTCTTTTCCTATTTAAAATTTGCCGAGTTTTAATTTCTAAGGCTTACTTTCAACATCGATTAAACGTAACTGCATCCCGTTTATAGAAATTGGTTAATCATTTTGTGCAGTTTTACAAATAGAACATTTTTAAATACCTACCAATTCGACAAAATATTTGATAGGTACGGTTGGGTGTAAATTAAGAGGATTAAATAACAAACATTCGACTGTACCTCGGATTTCATGCGGTAGTAAATTTGTAGAATCATATTCATACCTTCATCTATAACATTAAACTGCGTAATGAAAACGTTTAATAATTCACTGTTCGAGTTCTATCCTTTTTATAAAAAATAATAGAAATACTCTCGAATATTCCTTAAGCACCTTTTGAAATGCAAACTACAATCCCGACGTCAATTATCGCGTGATACGATGTTCATCGCAAGTAGTTTAAAAATAATTCAACGAACATCAAAGTGTCGTTTGTATTTTCATCTTTCTAGTTGATTAAATTTCTCCGCTTTATTTCCGTTCGATTGCATTAAACTTATTAACAGCACTCGACAAAGGAGCGCGACGTCGCGCGTCGAGAGTTTTTCCGCGCTCTGCACAGCAGACAGACGCCTTAACATTGTGTCCATTCGTTTCTGTAATTCCCGATTTTTCCTCCGTAATAACGCACTCGTAAAACAATCTTTATCCCGAATTTAAATCGACAGAATGAGCTTCTTTTAAACCGTGCTATAACAATACTTGACATTTATGCAATAATAGCCTTCTATCGATGCAATCCCTAATAAATTATCAGGTCTGCGCGAAGATTCTATCGATTTTACGTATTCAGTATTTTCCCTGCATATGGTAAACGGGGGAACTTTTAATCGATACGAAATTTCGATCTGACTTGGGCCCTGAAAATAAAACACTCTGTGCGTCCATATACAGTTACACAAAAAAATATCCGTCCACCCTATTTGTAACATATTTCATTTTCGGTGCATTCAGTTTAAAAATTGTACACAGTTTATTTAAAAAAAATATTATTATCATTATCATATATATCATTCGAATAAAAATATGTTCGTTATTCTCGAACAACTCCATTTTATTCGAAGATTATTCGAAGATTATATAAATTTGTATTCGAATAATGCCCAACTCTGACTTAATCACTTAACATTGAAAATGTCAGTATTTTCTCGCAGCGTAATTCATTTAAATTGTTCGTCCAATCAACTAACGATAAGTCGTTCCGGATATCGAAAATACCCGTTCGCAATTTCCATACATCACAGCGTAACGGCGGCTCTGCGAGTCTGCTTTTTTCCTTCTGCTCGAAATCGTACTCTGCTTTCCACTTGCTCTACAATTTTCAAAGAATTAAACGCGCCTTCGTTAGACGGATCTCCACGAGGCCGAGAATTTTTATCCAATCGAGCGAACCCCTGATTTGTCAGCTGCAAATATGAGGAGCCATTCGCGTTGTCGACCGATTCGACAGGAAAATGTCAATCTCGAGGCAGCTAATGAGGCTCGTTTCTCTTCCCCCACCCCCCGCCGTTTCGAGTCCGCGAAATCGAGCCGTTGAACCGTGTCGACGGGCGAGCATCATCGAATCCGTTTGCCCCGACGAGGCGCAAATGAAGAACAGAACCGATGCCTTAGATAAATACGTATTTGCGTATTGGTACGTTAGAATACGTGAAATACGAGTGGAACTTCTCTCGTTATAAATCTGATCGACTTGACACGCCAGTCGAACCAGGCGACGGTAGAAATGGGCCGTCTTGAGAATTATGTCACTCGTTTCCGGCGAACGGAGCTCCACCCAACATTTTCCGTGATGAAATAAGGACCGATAGACGCTTCGTATTAGATATATCGCTTTCCATTAATATTTTATAGGCGGTGTCTATGGGGTCGAAATGGGGAGACTAATACCACATTGAGGACATTCCGAAAACTGTAATTTAATGGCTATTGAAGCTAAATACATAGTAACGACTGTTGACAATCTTTGCAGCTTTGTTTTTAACATTTTGCTTGCTGAGGTATAAAAATAACGTTATTATTTTGTTTTTTATATGTTATTATTTCATACTTTAATGTAGGTACTATTAGCATTGGCGTAACTAGGATTTTTGTCTGGGGGCCAGGTCCCATCTTCTCCCCCTCCCCCCCCCCTCTCTCCCTCGCTCTCTTTTTTTTATAAGTAGAGGAAATCTTTATATACTTTCATACACATTTTATATCAATCATTTACCTACATATTTTTTTCACACTAAAATAAAGAGTAAACTGAATAAAAAATTATTGATTATTTAACGGACGAATGTTTTTTACTTATTTTGATATTTTCTGAGGGGCCATTCCGCGTTTTGGCCAGGCCCAACCGGCGCCCTAACTAGTTACACCAATGACTTTTAGGTGAAATTAATATACTTTAGTATAATACTTGTAGTTTGATACCAAAACTACCGACGAATAATGTATACGTAGCTATAGCTATTTCTACCAGAGCAGTCAAAATGACAGGTTTTTAAAAAAATAAAAGATGCACCCTTTATAAAGGATGAAAGATAAAAATGTCAAAGGATGCACCATTATGAAGTACCAGTAATGTTTATAAGAAAATACATACAAAACAGTCTTTTTAACTACTTACGTAGGTACTTCAAGTGTTTTTTTTTATCAGACAACAAAGGGATTTGGGGATTTGGCGTCCCTTAGCTAACAAGCTTTTCCCGCCCTTTCTGCGAAATATCAGATATTTAAATATACCAGATATTTTAATTTAAAAGACTTGAGACAATTTTAAAATTAATTCAATATAACAACTCATATATGAGTTATTGCTAATTTGCCACATAAAAAAAAAGTGAATTGTTTTTAAAATTGTTTCAAGCCTCTATGTTTACTAATCGTCCGGTCAAAGCAGCCAAAATAAAAAAATGGTCCTTTCTATTAAATTATGTTTAATATTTTATTCGCATATCTTAATATATAAAGCAGAAAGTGTATGTTTGTTTGTCTGTCGCCTAAAAACTTTCGAACGGTAAACTCTGAGGTCTCGAAATGTGTCTCAGCTCATTATGCCTAGCTAATCCAGATGAATGTGACTATTTTCACAAAAAAATAAATAAATTTTTTTTCTATAAAATCAGAATTTAAATTTCAAGTAGTAAAGCTAGTTAAGCATATAGATATATAAGTTGCCGCCCTGCAAAATTTGCCAAAACAACTTGCTCCAAAAACAAGATTAAACAACGCTTCTCTTCACACTTCCTCGCTGAAAACTATAAATGTTTCTTGGCAATTTAATCCTGCTGGTACAATCTCCTAATTTATTTAAAGCATTATTACGAAATACTCGTCAAACACTACTATGATATGGTACATAAACTTGATTCTCAATTTGCAAGGCGATGTACCTAGCCTGCCTCCCACTACTCACCTCGACTGGACACGTGGAATGTATACATAATTAAATAATTACATATAACATACTTTAACATGGAGCATTTAATTATACATTTTGTTTAACTTAATATGTAATTGCACTTACGTTAATGTATGTAAATATATAATTACATAATTTCATATAAATTATAATGTAACCAGGAACATATAATTATACACTTGGTTTAATTTAATGTATGGCTGCACTTATACTTTAATGTTAATGTTGGCTCATACGTGTCTGCACGTTTATTGTCTACGACACGGCGCTATGACTGAACGTGCTGATTGGACATTAGGGCGGGGCGAAACTATATAGGCGAAAATTTAACTTTGAATTTTCAGTTGGCCTGGGTGCGGGATAGTTGTCTTTTGATTAACCAAGCACAACTGTAAACAAATTTTGGAAAAATATTCATGTCTGCAGGTTCCTTTTTCTCGTAAAAATACAAAAACATAAGGTTCACAATATTATTTTTCACATTTTTAAAAGAAAAAGGAACCTGCAGACGTGAATATTTTTCCAAAATTTTTTTACAGTTGTGTTTGGTTAATCAAAAGACAACTATCCCGCACCCAGGCCAACTGAAAATTAAAATTTAAATTTTCGTCTATATAGTTTCGCTCCGCCCTAATGTGCATTTAACAGGTGTTGCGTGCAAACAAAAGATAGATTGTAAAAAAGACTCTATTCCAATGGCACACTGATCAAAAAGTACAACTAATCCGACGGACAGAGCTTTGTTCTCGCACTGAATTGGAACTGGAACTTTTGCTGAGAATTGGAGCTGAACAAAAAGGAGATAGAGCCTGAAAGTAAACTAGTAGAGAATTGCGATTGATATACTAGAGGAGTGACAAAAGATCGCGAGATTGAACTGGAATAGGTTTCGAAGTCCGAAATTCGGACTGAACTGATATAGGTTTGACACTGCATTGAGGCGAGATTCAAGAGGTACAGATTTTAGGCGGAACTGCTAAAGCTTTGAGAGTGAACTGGTGCCTACCTGAGACTGAACTGCTACAAGACAGAATAAACTGGTATAGAATTGACGAAAAAATATTGCTTTTTTTCACGTAGATTCACCATGTTTCAGGTTGTATATACTTTGTATACATAGAGTTACCATATTTCTTTAGCAGCCAACCGGGACAGGTAAGAAAAATGGGACAGAACGAAATTTTTTTGAAAAAGAGTACTTTCATTGTACTTGTTAAAAAATGGCATAATAAATACAATCATATTTTTCTGTACATAAAACTATCTTGAAAAATGTTCCAGTATACTTAATTTCTTCGTAGAAATTTCCATAAGGAGGGAGTAAGGAACCGAAACAGGGGAAGGAAGGAAGAGGAATCGAACGAGGAGGATCGATACAGGAGTAACGGAATAGTATAGAGGGGCTGTGTTTTTGTACCATAGTATATATTTATGTTTTTATATTTACACTATATAGTTTATGTCACTTGCGGGAAAGGTACGTGACATGCCGCCTATCAATTAGACTTTCGAACTGTTACAACCTCGAACCTTGAACTTTATTCAAATTACAACATTGTCAACATCTGCATTTAAGTCATTGGTGATTAATGCCGCCAGAATAAATTTATCGCGTTGGCAAATTAGATTCTTATTTCCTATACGTATGCACATTCAGCTCCGCAAACTCACAGTTAGAACTAACAACTTGCCGACGTGAAAAATAACGACACGATTGTTAAGGGGTACTGTAAATTAGTGTAAATACGCCGGTAAGCAGAAAGAGGAAGAAGGAAGAAAGGAAAGAATTAATTGCGTGGACAAGTGGCCACCAGCTCTAATGATCTGCCACTAGAATCGTAGATTTCTGGGCCGGCGTGTGGTAATCGTGCGAGTAAAATCACATAAAATCCACGTGCTGGCCGGGGCCAAAGTAACGGCATGTCGGCAATGTGCCTGGCACAGCCTGCCGAGATGGCCAGCATGTGTGGAGGATATCAACGCTGTTCTAAATCGGCCACAGGGACAACAAGGAAACCGTAGAATACTCTACCCTTACACGAGGTGGTTCAAACCTTCGTGCTACAAGTCTAGAGCATGATAAAATGAACATTTTTTCTTAGCACCCCTTTGCCATATGATGGCGCATAAGAAAATTGCAGGACTTTAAAAGTGAGGTTCCCGGGCGCCTGGCGACAGGAAACCCACCGTTCGTCTACGGATGCATGGTATACACATCCCGACTGTCAGTGCGCTATGCAGGGTGTTTCCGAAATCGTGATGCAACCAGAAAGGAGGTGATTTGAGGAAGAGGAGAAGTTGAAAATATAGAGTGAAATTTTTTCATACGGGGCTTTGTTTTCGAGAATATCGATTCTGAAAACGCAGCCGGATTGATCAGTAAATATGCTACAACTGTACATGAAATGGATCCTGGCCTAAAAATAGTTCGAAATTATGGAATAAGTTTTTTCATCGGGACTTTGCTTTCGAGAAAATCGATTTTCTGAATTTAAGAGTGGGAAAGCTGACTGCAAATGTTTCCCAGCCGTGACGCCACCAGCACATGTGCCACCTGTCATCGGTGTTTTAGGTGTATTTAAATTATTTTATTTTACTGTTTAATTTGTATTTGCATAATAAGTGCATGTATCTATAATTATTATTGTTGTTATTATTAGCTATTATTAATTATGTAGATATAAAAAAACATATTTTTTATATATTTTTTTATAAACTGTTAGGTTATAAAGACGTCAAACCTGGTAAAAGAAAAAAAAGATATTAGAAGTCAATTTTAGCGTAAAAACTTTTCAAACATTTTATAATTTTCTCCTTTTGTTGTCATTTTAATTTTGAAATCAACAGTTAGCAAAAGTACATGCGCAAAGGTAGCGCCTTCTTCGCTGACTTTTGCGTCAGCTACCCCATTGGTCACATTTTTAAATTCGAAAATGGAGCCTTCTATGAAAATTTATTTGTTTATTTTCGACTTATTTTTGCACGAGGAATCATCTCCTTTCACGTTGTGCCACAATTTCGGAAATACCGTGTATAAAGCTTCAAGCTTTCAAATTAAAAATCTATCTCCTGGACAGAGTATGCGCGTTATTTTTATCCAGTCTTTTTTCGTAAATAGAAAAATATATGGACACATAGAAGAGGAAAAAGCTTTACTATTTTTTATAAGCAATGTGATTGGTTATACCAATTTCTACATTTCCAATACCTACTGGTTGATTTTCCAGTTTTTAAATGGAAGGCTACGTTTGTCTCTATCATGAAAGAGCTTGCACTGTATTGTCAAGATGAATTCAACGAAACGCGATACGGCACCGTTCAAAGTCACAAGAGATGAGAAACGAAAGAAGTAATTTAACTATTCCACGTCACTCTATTTACAAATATTTCTCTTTATATGAAATGTTGAAATTATTTCCTTCGCTCGGACCCCCATATAAATTTTAACCTTACTGTATCTCATATCGTTGAATTCATCTCGACACTCGCCTTCATATAATGTAAAATAAATTATAGGTTCCCTTTAAAAAAAATGTAAGAATCAGTGTTGTTATCCGAGACTTATTGAAAATGTGAAAAATTTAACTAATCAATCGTGTTACATTTGTAAAAAGTAGTACAATTTTCTTCTCTTCCATTTTTTTCATATCTGTACTTTTTACGAAAAAAATACTGCATAGTACTAATGCTAACAACCTGGAGGTATGTGTATATTATTTTTTATCAAAACAGTTGTTTTATAAGTTAATACAGAAGGGGGGATCAATGGAACTTTACGGCAAAAAATTCTGAATCACCCTGTATATTGTGACATCCCTATTGGATTCACGTATGACTCAAATGGTATACTACTTAAATATTATTATCTCACTTTATACAATTTGATGTATTCGAACTGCCATCAATGCAATGGCAAAATAACCTGGCATACAAAAACGTGTTTTTATTATCCCAATGAAATGTTAATTGGTAGAATTTCTGTGCAATCGATTACAAATAATTAAGGACATTACCTACTATCAACTGACTGATGCAAATGTCAAAAGTATTGCAAATATTATGAGTAGACTGCGGAGAATGCAAGTATGATATTTATTATGATAATTACGACCTCGCTGTATTATCGCAGCCGCTACTATTCTCGAGCTAATTTGTAAGCAAGTTCTATATATGCTAGAAATATGTTTTCAAAATATATTTTTAAAACCCTCTAATGACGAAATATATTTTTATCGAAGTCCCACTTGTTTAGACCTTCTCTATAAGAATATGTATTTACATACACTTCCGCAGTGTAATTATGAAACGGAACGATTTCTCTTTTAGTTAGTAGTCTGGCAAAGAAATTAGATAATTTATTTACCGTATGAACGTACACTTGATGTAATTTAACAGATTGGCAGTTAGTTATGGAAAATCTTTAACATATTATCTATTAATTGGTTAATCAATATCTTTGCGATAAAATGTAAAGACCTTGTATATAAATCGTAATTCAGAGATAAACTAGTATCTTACCTGGCTGTAACGACAGTTAAAGTGTGAGTTAAGAAGGAGTTTCCTAAGGCTTAAAGTTATAAATAAATTTCGTACAAATTTAGATTTTTTAATATGAATCTCAACATTGGAATTCTTCCAGTCTGGAATTCAAGGAATTCATTTTCAGTCGAAAATATTACATCAAAAAAGTTATGTGAAATATGATAGCAGAGATAGGACATAAAAGGGAAATCGAAAATAACATTCTTGAAAATTGCAATACTGTCTATCACTTCCATCGCACAGAGTTATCTAGATTCGTCACCGCGAATACTTTTTTCGAAGGCAGGAGCTGTTATATACAATTTTCACAGTTTTCCAACAGCGAGTTTCCACCTTCTGACTCCGCTCAACCAAATCTGAAATCATCGTCGCTTATAGAAAAACGTAACGCGGGAGAAAAGCAAAAAAGATGACTTCCATTACAGGAAACTTGATACTCTTCATAAATATTTTATACACAATATAAAAGAATAGAAATTACTTTATAAAAAATCTATTGCTATCCTTCGATTCTTCTTGAAGAGTATTGAATAAAAATATACTGATACTTAATTCTGCTTAAAAATTAAAATGAATACTTTCATGTAGCTTTATTTTCTAATAAATATTGTTGCTCCAAATATGTCCCTAAACTAATTCACACACGATACATTTCTGCGGCTTATAACTGATATTTTAGACATAGGTATCTATACATATATTTTCATAAAGGAAAAAAAGGGTATGTATATATCTCACTGTATCAGTCGCCACGCAAACATCTCGTGTGATAAGGCCTTAATACCAAGGAGCAAGGGAAATTAGTGGCCACTTGGTGGGCTCCTCAAAAATTAACAAACCATGAAGTGCAGCAACATGTTAAGAGTAAGATGGGGCCTGGACCGAGGCAACATTTTCACCTGTTACAATATTGCTCGTTATAACGCACGGCACGGTGTAACACGGCCGCAAGGCTGTGCACGGCATGTACACTGGAAAATGTACAGCGCCACGTGCTAATTATATCGTAACGAGCAACACGCTGCATCTCTCCCGCGAGTCGATAGTACAAGAGCGTCTGTCTTTCCGCGATTGAAGACACTGCTGGGTTTTGATCGTTATGTTGCTGGAAAAGCCAAATTCTGCGGCCAGATTTGAATTCAGCGCGTTAAAATCTGTTGGAAATGATGTATAACAAGTCAAGGAAAAACTTAAACCACGCACTATAACGGGAAAACTGCAACTTTCTTCGAAAATGTCAACTTTGACAGATATGTACAGTGGCGGACGGATAAAAGTGTTGCACCTTTTAAAATTGCATAACTTTTTTAGAATTGGTTCAAACGACTTTCAGTTTTTTGAGAAGCTAGAAGGATTAGTTTGCTAAGTGACACGTTTTGTCGTTTTGAAAGAAATTACAGTTGGTCGGAAGAGCGAAAAAAATAGTAAAGGTCGTTTTTTAAACTTTTTTCTGAGCCTGTAATGAAAATTCAAAAATCCCGTTTCGCGATTTTTGACTTGTAGCTGCGAGCAACGTTAACCGATTTTGATGAAAATTGGAGCATGTATACAACTTACTTAAATCTACAAACGGGATTTTTGACTTTTCATTACAGGCTCAGAAAAAAAAGTTTAAAAAACGACCTTTACTATTTTTCCACGCTAGGTGGAAGATAATACATTCCAGTTTATGTATCTTTTTTGTATTTCCTTCTCAGATGATCCAGTCATTCCCGGGAGTGTGGCCCAGTTTTTTTGCAGTCCTCCGAGAAGCCATTTTGTACAATTTTTCATAAAAAAAAATTTTCTAGCAGAATAAAGGTTGCTTTAAAACTATATAAAAAATCCAAGCCCTATATTTTTATTTATACGAACAAAAAAATCCCTAACTTTGTCTTTTGTTAGTGGCTTCAGGGTGGAGTCCCTTCTTAAGTTTCCAGCCAATGATGATTAAGGCCTGTTCACACGAAACACTTCTATGTGGCTCATGACTGATGTTTTGGACATATTATTCAGTTGGCAGAAACAACGCTGGTTTAAAAATTTGAAAAAAGTAGAAAATAAGTGAATTCATCTGAGATATCAGTCGTTATAAAAGAAACAAAATTAGGAATCAATCAATGGACTTCTTAACAATAAACGACACCACGAAAGGCATTGGCATGTTAAGCGTAAGATTTTGTTGGTCCATATTTCTAAATTTTCAATCAGTGCAAATTTGAAGTTCAATCTGTTACAATAAATCAAGTATCTAATAATTGAAAGCTATTGCAAAATACACAAATTGTTCCCCAAATCGATACTTATTGATTCATTGTTGTAAAGAAAAGTGATTGCTCCCGCTAATCCTTAAGGATTTTAGGATGGAATGATGGATTTGGTCTGTTTTACCCACAAACCAACGATATGTGAGATTCTATGCGCCACAGAAGTGTTACGTGTGAAACGCAAATGACGAGGCGATAACCTTCCGTAGGGCTGGTCAAAGATTGCAACTTGCCTTCAACGTCCACGGAGTCGTAAAGTGATTAAACTTTCTGTTTGAATTGACTTGAGCCTGGTCGGTAACGACTTTTAATTAAAAGAAGAGCGGAAGCCTCTCGGGCCGAGTGGAAAAGAATAGTTTTTGCTGTCCCGGATCGATCGCGCTTAAACGCGGGAAAACGAGCTTTAATGCATAGGGTTCAGTGCTCGTCAATTTAAGTAACAAACGAGTAAAGAACACGCTCTTCAGAAACCTGGGAGAAATCTGCAACTATACATATCCAACATAAGAATAACGCTGTTATTGAGAATGTCTAATAATCTAATGTAAAAATGAAAAAATTATTACTAAAGAAACCGTAATGAGTTTCGCAATAAAAAGTATTAAAAGTATAAATTCTGCAGCATTTCTTAAATATACAGCAAATGTTTGAGGAACTTTTATTTGAGATCGCAAAAAAGAGCCTAAATTCTTAATATGAGATACTGAAATCCTACTAGCAGGACATTCTATGTAAAAATCTAAACTAATCTGATAGTTTGTACCAGATACAATTATTTGATCATTGATGACGCTAAAATGTTTGAAAAATTCTCTAACAAATCTAAGCAAACTACGATTTTCAATTATAGACTGGAAAGTGAAGGACTCATCAACCTTAAGGAACACCCTGTACAAAGGTAATATCTAAAGTGTTGTATAGTAAAATTATGAAGATTATTATCTGACTTATTCGTTTACCACTGATCATTTAATTATAATTGATGCTCGCATTTGTACCAAAAGCTTCACATAATTGCAGCCCAGCTTGATAATATAGCTGGAATAATAATATTTTAAATAAATCAAGTGATATTGAATTATTTTCGTTAATTAAACACGACTTTTTCATTATATCATGATATATTAATTCACTTCCTAATCGTGTTACGCTTAAAACTCGAGAACGATAAGCTATTTAATTTCAATCGCCCCTTAGAGCTTCTTACCATTCAATTAAATGTATTTTATCATTTTCAACATATGCAACAACGCGCACTATAAATTAGGCAGCCATTTCCAGGGGTCCGAACGTAAATTTATACATGTATGTCATTGCTATGCAAGCCCAGGCACACGAAATATATCAAGTACACGATTAATGGCACCATTTTAATGTCGCTAAAAGCGCCAATCTGTTCCCAGAAATAGGATGCATTTACAAAGGAAACGCATTGCCATGTTGTTTACCTCACACTTTGGTACAAAACGCGCGTCGATATCGCATTGCAGTGCCCGTTCATTGCGCATTGTGAAACGCAATTATTTCTATTACTTCGTCGATTAGGTTATCATAGTAATTTAGCCTGCATGCGATGTGTAGCTGTTTCTGTGATCCCAAATGTGAACTGTGTACATACGCGACTCGTAACAGTATTTTTCGAAATGCACTCTTTACGATGGAAAGTCATCACAACTCCGCAATCTGCTAATTTGCAAAAATATTTCGAACACTATTTTCAGTGATAAGTATTTTATTACGCAAATTTAAATATCGCATTAAATAAGTGATCCAGAATTAAAGAGTTCTAATTAAATAAGAACTATTAAATAATATATTGAACAGTTGTTATTTTGGATGATGAAGCTTATGCCACTAATTTTATCATCTGAGATTATAATAAACCTATTAGAATGTAAAATCACGGCATATCTCGTGGTACAACCATAACTACATATCAATAAAACTTGTAATAGGTACGAGGAGGTATGATTAATATTATGAAACTTAATACTTAATACATTGTAATATTTAACACACTCATAAAAGCAGATTAATCCCTACTAACATTCGCGGCAAGATAATTATTCACTCCAACGCGGGACTCGAGATTTACATGTAAGAGGCACGCATAAATTAAACTAATTTATTTCGTTATCGCGCACAGTGTTCCAGAGTGCGGAAGATGTAATTTTTACAACATATAAGGTCAATTAATGGTGAAAAACAAAAATTATCGCGGCTGATTTTCGATAAACCAGTTGCGAAATTATTACATCGAGCTGTTTTACATAGGAGGCTAGATAAGAGAATCTCGATAGTCACAGAGGGGAGCACGGAAGTGGGCGATTTTAAGGTGTAAGTTACGATTCTGTCGTTTCGCACGCGAGAACATTTATTTTCGCGACGCACGGCTCGTCATGAATGAGAAAAAACGCCACCCTTATCACTTACTCAGTTCCGACAAATCATATACCGTTATCGAAGGTGCTCGACAAATGCGCGTGTAACGCGGTCATGTAACAGACGCGTTACATAAACTTAACGCTTTATTAGACAATTACAATGAACTAAAGCGGGTATCCACGTGTATATCCACCTGGGACGATAAGATTGATACTGATAACCAGCACATCTGTCGAACGAAAGTGCTCTCCCTAGCTGGGTAGTGACAAATGACAAAAAACTTATTAATATTATTTCAGTGTTATTCTTATTTCTGATGCAAATAGAATGATAAAATTCAAGACAGAAGGATTCACCGATAAATAAATAAAGAATTTAGTCCAAAAATATTATTAATGAACACGTGAATTTTAATTGTAATTTACTACCCATATGTGTTAAAAATGGTAAAACGAAAAAAACTCCAGAAAAGAGAAAAACATCAGAAGGTATATTCCCTCTGTACTGGTACTAAGAAACAAATGATATTTGCATTCTTTTGCAAGGGGCACAATTTTGTAATATTATATAGTAATGAGTTAAGGGAGTATACCTGATTGAACCCTCGGAAAATGTGTACATTTTGTGGATTTTTTTACAAGTCAACGGCTTGATGAAGATTTCCCGTTTTTTTTACTATCTTTACATAGTATTATGAACTACTTAAAAAAAAAGTTTCAGTTAAAAAACTATTGTTTTTCGGAAGTTATGGATACATATCCGAAAGTCTCTCGATTTTAGACGGCTAAACGGTGGCCCTGAAAAAAGCTGTATGTCGTGTCTGAAATCAAAAACAGTAACATTTTCTTATGAAATATGTTAATAGCTATCGTCCTACGGGACCGATTTTGAAAATTTTGAAAAATAAAGAAATGGTGAGAAATCAAAGGTAAAATTAGATTTTTCTAAAAGAAAAGTCCACCTTTTTTCTTCATAAATAATAAACGGGGAATCGGAATAAAAAAAGCCGTCGTTGGACGATGTAGAATCTTATTAGGATTCTGCATGCAAAATTTGAAGTGAATTGGTTGAACGCAGTGCGAGTTTTTAGAGCTACCGTTATGAAAAATATACATCGTTCCGCTGCGATCGGTCGAGCCGCCCGTGCTACCTGGGATGTTTCACTCAAATGCCTATAACTTCGTCAATTTTCCGAATTTTTACATCAGACTTATTTTATACTATTTCTAAAACATCAATCTACGAAAATATGTGAAACAGGCCACCGTAATGAAAAATATAGTTCCGCTGCGATCGGTCGAGTCGCCGCGCCTCGCCGCCCCGTGCTACCTGGGTGGTTCCACTCAAATGCCTATAACTTTGTCGGTCTTCCGAATTTTTACATCAGACTTGATTTATAATATTCCTAGAACATCAATCTATGAAAATATGTAAAAAGAAAAAATCCGATTTTTGACACTTTCAAACGGTTATACCCCCTTAACTCGTCTTGCTCAGTGAAAAAGTATTTTAAAAGTGACGAGTTAACTCGTCTTGCCCAGTGAAGAAGTATTTTAAAAATGACGAGTTAACTCGTCTTGCTCAGTGAAGAAGTGTTCGAAAGTGACGAGTTAACTCGTTTTGCCCAGTGAAGAAGTATTTTCAAATGACGAGTTAACTCGTCTTGCTCAAGAAACAAGCATTATCAGATTAACCACACGTCAGTTAATAAGTTAACAAGAAGGTTGGCACATGCAAACCCCACGAACACTTATAATTCTAAATTAGACTTCTTCTAAAAGTAAAATGGGATTCACTGATTTAACTAGTGAGCTACTGCCATGGAAATAACTTGTAACATTCGTATCATCTAATGTCTCGTATACCTATTAATTAGGTATTACTGTTTGCGTATTATAGAGTCAGTCTCGTTAAGTACGTAAGTAATAATTTATGCATTGGTCGTATAATTGTCTTCCTACTGTAGAGAAACTGTATTTGCGCCCAATCAGATGGCCGTAATGTAAATACTCGTAGGCTGTTGAGTTACTTATAAACATCATTATCAACGCTAGCAATTTAAATAACCTATTACACCATACCTCGTATCTATCGATAAGTGTCTGACGCGTTATATTTCAGGAAATGGAGTGAAGTGATAATGGGTCGCAAGATTGCTACATAGTTTTATCGTCTCGATTGCAATTCGAGCACTATTTCAGGGTTTTAATAATGCACGATGCACATGCGGAACTTAAAGAAAACTTTTCTTCGTCATTTTTTATGCGAAATCTGTTAATGTAAAGGGAAAAACGTTTTTGCCCCTTAATGTCTATTTTACATGAAATGCTATACGGCAACCTTGAACAGCTGCTAATATCTTAGGAACTATTAAATCCATTTTAATCACTCTGGTCTCAAATTTTACGGATTCCGTGGGTCTTTAAATTTAAATTTTAATGTAAATTTAGCATAGGGTCTATATTATTCAAACTATAAAACAGAGCTGCAACTACCATCGGAATGAAATTCATAACAGTCAGTCATCACTATAAACTGTAATTTAATAAAGTGCTTTAATTAAAATATCTTAACAAAAATCTTCCAAACACTAATCTTTAAAATCCTAATAATTTATTACAAACTACTTCACTGCAACCACTTCTATTTCGACAAATTTTAATTTGTACACAGCTTACTAAAATTGTTGCAATCGAAATAAGTAGCGATTCTGAAGATAGTGGGAATAATAGTAACATTAATTACATAATACGCGATATCATGTTGGTAAATGTAGGTATGTGCAAAAGTATTCCGTGCTAAACAAAAAGGCGTTTAAGTACACGCACGGCATACATACAACGCGATCTTATCGCTTCATTGCAATTCTGGAAGTCGCACGCTTATCACGCGATGCATTATACCGCTGTTTCACAAATTCTATTATCGCATTCAATAACGTATATCGCGTCATAGAGTTTATATCCGTGCGACGAATGCATAATTTATTAAACTCGCGGTGCAGAGAACACTCTTCAATTCACTGGTGCATCTGCAGGAAATCGAAATCAAATATTTGTGAATGTTGTTAAATAATTCGCTCCTTCATTCCATTCCTCGACGAACCTTTATTTAATCGCGGACAACGGAGGTCATAGTTGTGTATACGCGAGTGACTTCCTTCGGTATGCATCACGTACGCCGAAGGAAAAAAGCTTGAATGGAAAAATGCAATACCGTTCCTCCTCCTCTCTCTAAATAGGAAGCCGATATCTCTATATTTTTTTCATTTTTTATGCATTCGCACTGTCACTGCGATAGAAAATACTCGCGTCATACAGGGGAAAAACTCGCGAATTACGGATACCGCTGCCTGGAAGCATCGGAAATAAATAAATTTCACGAAGCTTGTCGAACCATCGCTTACATTTCTTTGCGCAGACGTTTATAAATCTCTTTTTGAGAAACAGCATATAGGGAGGGAGCTTTGTAAGATACGAAGATCAAGTTAAATATGCCGCACCAGGAAAAATATTTATATATTTATTTTAATAGCTTTAGTATTACAAATTGGCGAAAAAAATATCAAATATTCAAATATGTATTTACGAGGATAGTTATTCTAATGTAACTTTACTGTTTATTCAGAATATTTGTATTTGTATTATTTATTTTTAACACAATTCCTTAATATCGTATAGTCGTAGTATTTTAGTATGAAATGTTCAGCTGACTGTAATTTGAGAGTAGCCGGACTGCTGATTATTTATTTCATTACGTTATTATCTCAAATTACTTTTTTTTAATTGAATTTTAAAAACAAAGTGACAAATTGTAAGTACGCTGATATTTTACGGTAGCCGACTAAAAGGAATGTGCGATTTTATCGATAGTCAGTATGATAACGCGCAGGTTCCTTGAGATGTCGGCTGATTTGGAAATAAACAAATTACCTTCACGCGAACAAAATGCATCAATTATACCAGTCTTTTTTGTGTGCACGGTGTTTCACAATTACGAACTTTTTCTAAATTTGATTGAAATGTAAATTACTTTGAGTGAATATGTTTAAGAACGAGAATTTTTTTCCACAGTAAATACAGATATGGTAATTTTATTTTAGAAAAAAAATCCTTAACGCAAATAATACTTCAAATTTTAATGAAACATCAATTTGAAATATTAATTGAAGATTTTGCAGCCAGAATGTTGCAGCTCCAAATGTATTAACTTTTGGGAAACTAATAAAAGCAGTGTTAACAAAATTTTTTAGATATATGTATGTTCAAAATAATTTACCCACTCAACACATTCAGCACGGCTGATGTCATAAGACACAAACCGACACTACCTGCCCTATACCTTCAGAAATGGCCGTGCAGAACGTGTTAAAATCTACATATTAACACAGCATTTAACATTCCATATTACTAAGCAACAATATATTTTTTCTTTGGCACGGTAAATTTTCCAAATTTTGAGCTGCCCCTTTTTGCACCACATTGTATAAAGATCCCCTTGTCCTCGAGTAAATTATTACCACCACTATTATATCATAAAACTATGTATGCATTAATATTTACTTGGAAACTGTGACCAGATCAGAAGAAAGAGGTGGAAAGGAAACCGTGGACTTCAGAAGTGACAAAGAAGTTTAATAAATGTAATAAAAGGTGAGTACAAAGCGGACGCGCTATGTCGTACGCAAGAACACAATGTGAGTACTTAACGTAGAGAGGCGACTATATGGGCACGCTTGCCAACAGTAGATGGCGCAAGATGCGTATCACAACATGAAAATATGATTTCCGGGAATTCCTCATGGAAATTCTCTATTCTCTTCTACAGAAACATATAAGAAAACATCAATCTGCAGAATTTTAGAAAAACTGTACCCTAGTAGCATTTATTTGCTGGGAGTTTGTTGGGCCAATGACGTGTTATCCGTTGGCCAACTGTTGAAGTGTCGCGCTATTTTTAAATGGGCCAGCGATTGTAACCAACGCAGGCCCAACTGAAGGTTTCTTTCCATAGGCCCAACTGAAGGTTTTTTTCTATAAGCCCAACAGTTTCTTTCCAAAAGACGTCTTACAGACGTCCAGAAGGCGTCTTGAAGAACTTCAAAAGACGTCTTAAACACGTCTTTTTCAGGCCTGGTTTAGGAAAAAAAAAATTCGCGGTGAGGAGAATAGAACCCAAACTTTCCGCTTACGAAGCAACCGCTGTTCGCACTTACCCGTCACATTTCCTTGCAAACACTTCTAGTTTCTAGTTGCATACCGAGTATTAATTGTTTATAAAAACTGCGCAGTGACGCGAAATATTCTACAAAATATCATCATTCGACCTTTAGACTCATTCCTTAAAATTTCACATTCGTCTCAAGACAGACGTCCTCATTACGTATTTATAAATAAGAAAAGAAAAATCACAACTTGGAATATAATAACAGGTTTTTGGATGTAGCAAATTTTCTGACGTTTGTAAGACGACATTTAATCATCGTTGTGAATTTTTTGTTAATTAACAAACCATAGTAATTGTAGGCCCAACATTGAATATTCGTAGGCAAACTGTCGTAAGTTTTTGTTGATTAACCAACCATAATAATTGTAGGCCCAACATTGAATATTCGTAGGCAAACTGTCGTAACTTTTTGTTACTTAACCAACCATAATAATTGTAGACCTAACATTGAATATTCGTTGGCAAACTGTCGTAAGTTTTTTGCCGTAGGCCCTATGTTGGGAATTTGTAGGCAAAACACTAACTATATCCCAACTAATTCCCAACTGTTGGCTACCGTTGGCCAACCAAAAATGCTACTAGGGTAATGAAATATGCTTCCTAAATCATGAATTCTTTCAGCAAATACAGATAGGGCGCAAGTACTAGCATCCTCATAATTTGCGACTTGATTATCGGATCTGCCTCTTTCTTGCACCAATCTATTCAGAATTTCTTTTACATTCAATGCTACCTATAACTCGTTTCAGTAAACTGTGGAGCTGCCTCCTTCTTGCAGCAAAATCTTCAATTAAATATCAAATATCAAATATCAAATATACTTCTAAATAAATATGAACCGATATTAATTTAAATATTACTCTTAATAAACGAATAATCACAAAATTCAAAACAATACATAAAAAAAACCTTATTCCAAAGGCGCCCCAAACAAGTGCACCGCGCGCCCTCAACCTACCACGGGCAGCGCCAACTGAAACAAGCACCCTGCGCTGCGTTAACCGCAGCGAGTATCTTCCGAAGCAAGATGCGTTTGTCGCACACAACGAGCAAGCGATGCAATGTTGTCATTCCCCGACATATCGCTGAGGTATCAGACACGTGCAGGTACGTGCAAATCTCACGGTATCTATCTATACGTATTCTTATCAGCAACGCTGACGTTCGATCCGTCGGCGTAGCCAAGTTAATCACAACCTGTATGTATCATACACGATGGGATCCTTCTTGAGCGACGGGAAAGGCCGTGCGGTTCGAAGGGAAGGGGAGGGGAAAACAAAAGGGGGTCGAAGGATTAACGCGGAAAGGAGAAAGATAAATGCGTGAAAGCCGTGGGGGCCGGAAACGAAGGGAAAGACAATAGACTGTCGAATCTCTGCGCGAAGTCAGCGGTCTTTTGTCTGCGTTTCACAGCATCGACGGAGACGCGCGAGCAAAGGGAAAGAACCGAGGGCAACGAAGAAAGAGCCACGTAGCACGAGGTCCCGCGATCCGTCCGCAACGGGGAATCGTTTTTAACCGTCGATCATCGAGCCGATCCACTGTAAGAAAGAGTGATCGACCACCAGCCCTGGGACAGTCTCCTCGACCACGCGACCATTTCGAATCTGTGAGTATCTTTACTTCTTTCCCCTAGATTTTTATCTCGCCATGGCGCTGCTTAAAATACGTGCACGTCCATCGAATAACTCATAATGGCTTCCATTTGGCTGCACGAGAATTAAACAATAAACATTCGTCTCGATGGGATAGCTTCTATATATTCAGTGGACGACGTGTTGAGGTTACTATGTGGCATGTGGGTGATGATAATTTATAACTGACGCGTTGCGCTGTTAACGATATGCAGAAGGATGGTGTCTGAAATGAGTTTGATTGCGATGTCAAGTATAACGTGCAAGCGAGAAGGGTTATTTTCTTCTTCGCTCAGTTTTTTCGTTCAGAGATTTATTCGTCTCGTCGAGAGCGTGATCTGCGCAATATTACGTGTACCCAAGTACGCACCTCGGATTTTCCCAAAATGACGCCTCCTTGGCTGCACAGGCCCGAAAAGTCAGTCTGCATTGGCTCGTCCTTTGACTTTTTCCAAAATATATCTACAATTTAACTAACATAGTGATGTTTTAATTTAATTCATTATCACTCCTAGTCTGAATATCCCTCAGTGTGTTATTAGGATAGGGTTACCACCTTTTTTATAGGAAAATAGCGTAAAGCTGTCTATCGCCCGAGTATAAAAAAACGGAGGCTCGAAAAAACTAAAAGCACATTTTAATCTTATTAGTTTTTATTTCCTCCTTTTTTTATTGCTTTTAGCATTACAGGGCAACTTTTTATCATTTTTAAATAACTCAATGGGATTGTTCTTTTTTGTTTCTTTTTACCATATTTTTAATTTCATCGAAATACACTCCATCGACATTTTTCCCTCATCGTGTTTATCAAAGCTAGGTTGAGTATTAATCAACGTACGAACGTGTTTCATTGTTTTCGTTTCTTCTCTATCTGTCTCCCTTCTCTCTTTTTCTCTCGAATTCCGATGTAGGAGTAGTCATGTTACGTACTTACGATTAACTAGAATGTGAGATAACTTCGAGTACTGGATTTCATTAAACGCAAACCTGATCGTGGCCCTTCTGACCTAAATATCTCTGTTTCGCGCGACTTATTAAAATTTCAAATATTTTTCGTATCAAAATTTCTTATCAGAAATTCGAATGTCTATCGATTTACTTGTCAGTGAAATATTATATTTACCTGCTGATTCGTTCAGTTTTCTGAATCTATCATTTACTATTTTCATATCGTTTTTAAAGCCGTCCGTGAAATTACAATTTATGCGATTTGCTCTGATAGATACTTAATGAAACTCAGTTCGTGTAAAATATACAAGAAATCATGTGAATCTCAAAATAAAGTCATTTTATTTATAAGCTTAACGTAATGAAAATTATTACGAATAAATTTTAGTTCTCGCGGTCGTGTTTACACGTTGTATGCATCTTCATGTTATTAGAGTGGAAAAAAATTGTCGTGACGGGGGACGTTTCCGCCGAGTAACCTTTTTGTACTTCAAAGTATAGAATGATTTGCATTCGTTTCTACCTTGTGCTTCGGAAACCATAATTTCGAAATTATGGCTCTTTTTGCTTCCACGCTGAAATCTATGCTGTACAAATTATTGAACTTCTTGCTGCACTTCGAAATACGAGATAGAGAGAACAATTTTATTTGAATAGAGAACAGATAGATAGTAATATAGTTTTAATCAACCATTTTCAACTAAACAATGGTTTATTTAATTTGACGGTTACTTGGACAACATTTTATATAAATAAACATTCAGCTATTATTTGTATAAATAACAATAAATGGGGGTCCAATAAAATGTTATTTAAATAACGGATAATGAATGGAAGAAACGAACTGTTTAAGAATTTAAGTATGACATAAGCTTCTATTCAAACAAGATTGTTGGATGACTTTCTGCTAGCATTCTATTAGTCATTAGGAATCAATTCGATAAGGATTTTGTGCCCATTCCTTCCTAAACAACTTACCCACCACCACACGTTCTATTCCATGATTTAGATTCATACACATTACAAATTACTCATCTTATTACCAACAATAAGGGCTATCCTCTCATCACCGAGCAGATAATCTATTTAAAACCGAAGACAGCATTTTCATGTGACATTTCCATAAATCCATTTCTCTACTACAAAGTACTGTATGTACTTCAGTTGCACTTACAGTTTCGTTAAATAGATTCAGCTTAGTATTATTAACCCTTCGTTGACAGACCATTCTCATCTAAAGAATCCCATCGTTATGAAAAAAATCATGGGTCAATTTCAAGGTCTCTAGAATGTATTTCAATAGTTTTTTAATTGAAGTTTTATCACATTTTTTGTAAAAAAAATTCTAGATTACCATATGTCGAGAAAAAGCGAAGAAAATCTTCAAAAAATTGTAACTTTTACAAATTTCAATATTAGAAGCTAAAAATCTACAAAGTTGTTGTTCAGATATAATATTTTGAGAAAAAAAATAGCTTTTAAGTCGGCTTTGTAAAAAAGATATTTATTTTGGATATAGAAGGTAGGCTATTTCGGTAATTGAAAAAACAGAGATATTCCACGAATATCCACGATATTCTACAATCTACGTAGAATCTACGTATTGGAAAAAGTACCGAGCTTCAAAATCAGCTTATGGGTGACTCACACCTAGGGTTACCATCTTTTTTACAGGAAAATAACGAGAATTTGCTTTCGTGGAGTATAAAAAAAAAGCTGGAAAAAACAAAAGTACATTTTAATCTTATTAGTTTTTATTTCTTCCAAACATATTTTTTATTGCTTTTAGCAATACAGAGCAACTTTTTATTATTTTTAAATGACTCAATGACATATATTCATATTAAAATATATAGAAATAATTCGTTCTTTATTAAATTAAGAGAGGCCTTGTTTCTCTCATCTCGCCACTTCACATTCATGACAGAGAAAACTTTCTCAGTAAATGCTGAGGTGGCAGGAACAGACAGAAGATAAGAAATTCCTTTGACATGATCATGGTTTGTGTAAGTTGAGAACTAAGTACAATAATATTACGTTACGTTTCACGTAATATCATTACGCATACTTTATTGTTATTCAAAAATATACAGTACATTTACGTATAATAACGTAAGGTACTTTATCTTAAAGTACGGGTGCCAATCCTAGTTATATTCACTTTAGTATTATTAAGTTGTAACCGGCGTTATTTATAGAAACGTTAACAAAATATATTATATTATCAAAGTATAATCGGTTATAATATTTCACACACGGGTTTCTAAAGGTCCGTCTCCACCAGCGTTCGCGAACTGTTCACGAACAGTATGGGAATTGAATTTCCTAGGAATCGTCTGTTCGCGAACTGTTCGCTAGTGTGGACGCACCTTTACACGAGCAATGGTTATAAAAAGTTTGCGAATAACTTGCGAGCATTGTTTGCGAACAGCGTTCGCGAACTGTTCGCTAATGAGGACCCACCTTAACACAATATTGTTTCATAAAACAGCTATTTAGATATTTCTCTTAGCCAACAATCGATCAAGTAATATTTCAGCTTCGAATGAAAGTTACCATTCAAATAATAAAGAGATTGTTTAATTTCTAATTGTATGGTTCGTCCATTAGAATACGAATTATTCATAGTTGCTGTTTTATTTGTATTATACTGGCCATAGAAATATAATTTTGTATAAAATAATTAATTCTGCAAGTGCATTTATGCATACATATTAGATACAGGACATAATGCTTACAACATTTTTTTAATTAAACAGGGAGTGATAAACTCTGAAGGGTTAGTAGTTAATCAATTTGTAACGTCGACATTAATTTTCTTTTTATTAAAATGTATACTAAAATGTTTTCAAATTTTTGATACTCGGTGATTGATACATTTGCCAAAAGAAAATACCATATTTACCATTCCTTCAATAATCTGCTGCAATTATGCTACAGGGTATTCCAATTTGATAGAAACTGAAGAAAAAAATCTCCACGCTTGCGCTTGCTTTCGCTCCATCGAAATGAAACTCGAAGTGAGTTATGAGACGCTAAATAATAAATGCGCGTCATAAGCAAATCGCGAACGAGAGTAATTTGAAACGGCACGTTGAATTGAAAACTTACATATGTAACAACATGCTTTAAAATGTTCTAATACTGAGTTTCCCAGTGGCAAAAAGAGAATAACGCTTCAAAAGAAAAAGGAAGAAAGAACCAGAAATTAAAATACGTGCAGCGGGGCGTACTATCTTAATGGCGGTAATTACCGCCGTATAAATACCTAAATGTATATCGTAATGGAAATTTAATCGCGCAAAAAGTTCGTAATGGACGTAGTTGGACGCACAGTTTACACGTCAGTTTTCTCTCGCGTTAAGCGCCGCGGATAGTTCGATAAATTCGAAACAACTAACGCGATAGGAATTCCGCGGATAGGACGGGAAGACAGAAAAAAGAGAGGATAGCCGCGGCGCAGCGTATACGTATGACCCATTTGAAGCAATTTATCAGCGCTAGAAAGCGCGTGCCGCGCTCTGAAAAAGGATAAATAACAGATAACGAGAGATAAGCTGTAGGCTAATTTATCGCCACTGTCAACAATTCTGCAGAGTGCAACGCGCGGCTGGAGCCCGCAACTTTTATGCAGATGCGCGCGCCCCGACGGTCGCGGCCGCCGCTGAACAAGATCAATCCGTACGCTAATGAATTTTGCTTGGGAACCGGTTCCGTACGGCCGATCAGTAACGAATCGTTACTAACGATACGGATGCTTACAATAGCAATCGCAATCGTGATTTTTTCTTCACCGTATGACACAGTCGCGCGTCGTATAATCACTTTCATACCAGATAAGGATGACACAGACGGCTGTGTATCTTTAGAACGATGCAATCGAGTTGACATTCGTCAGTAGCGGATCCCGAACGAACTTCCTCCTTTTCTGGGTAAATTGATTTTACGCTAATAATATTGGTAACCTCGATACGATTTCTGTCGATCTCTTTCCTCCTTCCAGTGGGATTTGAGATTTCTATTTCAGTGACTACTCTACTGTTTAATTATCTACCATCCGATCTTTGTTTAATATTTCAGTCGTGATTCGATCTCCTTTAACTATTAGGTTAAGTACGAGCCTCTTCCCTTCATCGTCGTTAAGTGCGTAAGATTTCAGATAGTATTAGGTTCGCACAACATATCGTAATTGGAACAGCACGAATTACAGTGTCATCTGAAATTCGTCTCTAAGAATCTAACGGGCCACAGACATTGTGCACGCCACCGCGCGAGATACTTCGAAACGTGTATTTATATTCTACCAACCCCGCGGTACTCGAAAAGCAACTAAGTATGTATGTCGTAGAAAGAAATACGCAACCCAGCTGTTTCAATCCGATCGCGTACTGCTAGATTCGCAATTGTCAGGGTCTCTCCTTCACCCACTAGTGACATTAGAACCCACGTGATAGTCGGATCGACCACGCACGCGCAAATAGACGAGCGGGCAGTTTACTGCCAATCTCGCACGTGCGTTCAAATGCGTCTCTACGCTGCGTTCCAGTGGTTTTAAGTATCTGCTAAGGATTTATACAGTGTTGTCGTCCGCTACGCGTGTCGCAGGAAGACTTTCAGCGAGCGAGAGGGAGAGATAGTGAGAGAAAGAAAGAGAAGAAAGTACTCGAGAGAAGGCACGCGAGCCCGGTGAGTGAATCGTGGCGGATTTAATGGCACGCGGAATCGAACAGAAACTGAAATAATATTGAAAGCGAGGCTACGGGCCGCGGCCCGACCCACGTGCGACGAGAGAATATCTGTTTTACATACGTGACACGATTCGCGCGACTTGCCGACTTCGGAACGCGTTCCGCGGACGTCACGGAATCAGAAAAATTCATGCGGCATTCAGTTTTTTTATTGGCCGGTGGATGCACCGGACGAAGTACCAGCTGGCTAGATCGTCATTTACTTTTTTCTCTCGTTATTACCGTAGGCAGCGGTAACGGTCGCGCACGCCGAATTCTCGCCGTCGACGTTAGCATTAGTCATTTCGAGGCGCAATGTGGGATCCTCTCCGTGTTGTCTCCCCGTTTCTGGTAAATATTTGTGCCGCTTTATCTTCGCAACGCTCTTAAGCAGATGCTGTACGGCGCGAAGGAAGATATTTTGCCTCGTAATAGTCGGTTTTCCTCCGGTGAATAATTATTAAGTGAATTACCAAAGGTGAGGTGTACGATATTATTAGACGTGTCTTCAGCTATTAGTCCTTTGTTCCAAAGTATTTGTGTACTGTATTGAATCCCAAGGTCGACCTTGCCGGTGCGCGTGTAATCTTCTCTACACTACACACGCACCGAAATAATCTCGCCCTTGTGCAAAAACAGAGTGCTCGTCCCAAACATTTGCTGCGAGCAGATTCGAGCGTGAAACTCGCGGTTCAGTCGGAGATTTATAAACTGTAGAAACTTGTCGTCAGTTTCGGTATATCTCTTCATGTTTTACAGTTGTACCCGCGAGGTCCTCAATTAAAAAGTGAAATATAGTATGCCACTCGCATAATTTACTGTTACACGTGTAAATATAATTAATTAATGCTCGATGTAATAAATAATATTCACGCTAATACACAAGAAATTATAAGACTTCTTTCTACTTTCTGCTAATTGTGTATTTTAAATTATACTTTTAGCTGACCTTCTCATATCTCTTTGTGAATAAACAATTACAAATTTTTTTATTACTGCTAATGCAAAATGAAAATAAAAATTTGCTCACAATCAAAGAATAAGGAATTACCTCCTCTTCATAAAAAAAAATTATACTACTTCTATTTAGTGATTAAAGTAGTTAAGGAAAAGTGTGATGTGTTATTTGCAGATTATTGGCTGTGAAAAATGGTGTCATCAACAGTAATGGAAAATGGGAAAGATAGCCCACCCAGAAAACCTTGTTCCATGGATATTGGTCCAGGCAACTATAGAATAGTTGGATGGGACATGGATACCACAGGCAAGAAAGTCATAGATGAAATCTGCCAAATAGCTGGCTACACACCCACATCCTCGTATTCTCAATACGTAATGCCATTTAAGGATCTCAATGCACCAGCTATGAAAAGGCACAATATGAAAGTAGTAACTATTGGGAAGTTTCGAGTACTTAAAGATAACAAAACTAATAAGGTAGTCATTTATTCTTAGCAGCAAACCACCATTTTTCTATCGGATTATATTAAATTTTGTAACTTCTTGCAGGTACTAAAGACCAAGAGCGAAGTGTCTGGGTTAACAGACTTCTTATCATGGCTGGAATCTATTAGAGGAGATGCAACAGACGGAATAGTATTGGTGTATCATGAGCCGCGCAAAGTTATTCCTGCTATGCTAATCGAATCGTTAAAGAAATATAATCTTCTGGAAAGATTTAAAGAAATTGTAAAAGGATTTGCAAACGGGTTTAACATTGCCGAAGCAAAGTATGTGAACACAGTTCGCATATTTTCTCTCAGAACAATGTCGCGAACGTTATTTAATCAAGTAAGGCAACTTTGTTTTGTAAAAGAAAATTAAATAATTGTTTGTATTCAAATTCTAATTTATCAAAGAAATTACTAGACCGTAAGAATTTTTCTACCAGAAGAACGGATTACACAGAATTTATTTTCTAATTGAAGGAAAAGGAATTAGATAATGCAAAGGACAGAGCATGCTTGGCTTTACAAATAGTACAACATTTAAGTTCACTAGAAGACACAGCTGAAAGTACTGCAGACGGCAGTGGCGATAGTGATAGTGCCATGAAGAAATCTGTAGAATTCATTAGGGAATTCGTTCAGCCAGTAGAAGTTGAGGAGCAAGAATATGCAGGTATATATTCTCGGTTATATAAGAACGTAAATTAAATAGAATTGTATAAGAAGTAATTTATTATTTAGAACTCGAATGCATGCTATGTCGACCTTGTTTCAGAACTGAAAATAGTGTGGGAACGTCAGAATAGTTTAAAACCTATTTTCGGAGCTCTGTTCCGTGTGAATCGCCGTGAACGTCAACACGCTAGTCCTTTACGACGACTGCTAGCTGAGTCGGGAATAGAATATTCCCAATTAAAAGTTCGTATCACGTAAACAGATCTTTACTTTTAATTACAAATGTATCAATTATAATGCGATGTGCGTTATAGGTAGCTTGGGGCGATGGGCAGAAGGAGGGGTTAAATAAGTTACTTAAAGAAAAATTGACTACGGCCGACGAAAAGAAAATGGAGGACCTGATGATCGTTCTGGAAGGTCACTTCGACCCTGACAAGAAACCTAAATCCAGGATATCAGCGGACAAGAATGAGATAAAGGAGAATTCGAAAATCAATGACGACAAACAGAATAACAATAAGTGTGACTCCGGTACTGAGAGTCCGGACACTACTACTAGTTCGCCGCTCAAAATAAAGTCAGAATTATCCGAGAACGGTGCAGTTTTAGCGGAGGATTAAGAACGTTTCAGTGCCTTTTGACTACTTATAAGATCCCTATTGTTATAGATACTGCTACAACTGTACCAAGTTCAACAATCATTCCGTTTATACTTATGATAACATTATTCGAGCGTGATAAAATGTGTGTTATTTGTTGCAGTATTGTATTTAAGTTTTATCTTCGTTATGACAAAGTATACATTGTATCCGTACACGGGATATGAGACTCGACTTAGTTAACAGAAGTATGTACAAATAACACATTAATTATTTTTAGTTTACGATACAAAGAGATATTTAACATTCGTTTTGTTTAACGATTAATTTTATGCTCATTGTTTTTCTTTCCTGTTTTTTACGTAATCGGATTAACGTTATAACGAGCGATGTTTAGAAACTGCTGGACGTAGAAACATGCGCAGACCCCATCCAAATTTTCTCCCACGATGTTCAGATTAGGATATTCTATATTTTTTCTACTCATCACTAGTGAGTTTACGTACAAAGTAGCGATATTGAAAAGTATATTTTTGTACAAGGTTTATTAAGAAGTGAATGATGCACTTGTTGCATTTACATGTTAAATTTCATTCGTATTGAATAATTAAATAAAGACTTGAAATTCTAACGCCGGTTTCGATCATTGAATGCAAACTTATGACAGTATTCCATATTTTTTTCCTCGTAAAATTATAAAGTGTAATATGCAGGCAATTAAACCCTGTGGCGCGCGGCGTGCATCTTCGTTTTTCGTTTTGGAAACAACGTTAACTGCACGGTTAGAAGAAAAACAACAGAAGTCTCTGGCGTGGCTTCCCAATGTGATATGAAACGCGTCTCGAATGAGTGTAGCAATCGAGATAAAGCCAGAAATGAATTAAATATACGAATGCCTATGCAGTGGACCGTTGTATCCGCTTATGGACTTCCATAAAGCATGCCGAACGCCCCGGAGCGTAAACAGGATAGTGCGCCGCGTGGAAGATTAAAAAAGTGTTCGCTTGCTGAGACGGCTATCAACGTAGGACCCTTTAGAATTCGGCAAGACGGAGAAATTTGTCGAAGGAATTTGCGAGGTGAGCTTGTGTTCACCGGAAATTTTTCACCACCTAACGGAGCGTGAAATACAAGGGATTTCTCTATCATCTTCTTCCGATTCGCTGAATACTTGGATGATAATGGGGTGCATCATCGACATGTCCCGTTCTCTTTCTTAGCTGTACACTTCCTACACTGTTTACAGTATCGTAATTAAATATTTGATTAAAGAGTCGTCACCCTCTTTCGCCCGATTAGTACTATAATTGAAGCCCTTATAGAAAACACTTTAATTGCCAAAATTGAAGAAAAAAATTATCGGAAAATATTCTACGTGCTACTATAGTGTAGAATTTGATTTTTGGCACTTACAGTGTTTTCTACAAAGACTTTTTAATTTTCTGATAGTCATTTGAGAGAAAAACATTGCATTTTACAATTTTGCAAAAATACGAAATGCTAAACTGTTGTTTTAACGTGATGTACAAACTTATTTTTTTCTTTATATCAACAACTGCTACTATCAATACAAATTCATTTCTTTTATGTCACTACCGTTAGTATATTTCCTTCTTAATACTGTGAACGTTACTCTTTGTAACAGTCACTACATACATAGTTTGAGATTATATTAAATTATATCAATTTCAGGGCTTCCAGGCAACCAAAGGAATACCAGTTGGTCTCTAGCCGTTTCCTATTACGAGTCTCCGCCCTGGGTCCACGCAAATTTTTTAAAACTATCGTGTCTCCACTGTGGGACCAAGTTTTATAAATTATCGTAAATTATCAAGCAGCTCTCTACATATAAGTATTACGTCCGTCAACATACTACATTAGATGGTAAGCAGGCTTACTGTGTATAACCGAAAGTGATATTCGGAACCAATGTAATTTTAAAATAGATCGGTAATGGAATTGTGCTTTGCTATCCATAAAGTGTTTGCTTATGTTTCTGCATTGCTGATTTCTATCGCTGAAGAACTCAAAGTAAATATGATTAATGGGTGATAACGTGATTCACAGGTTTGATAGAAGAGGGGCTAACCTGTATGATGAAGACCATGCACTTTCGCATTGCATGGTGTTTAAATATAATAAAGTAGGACTAGGCCCGATCGGGATTTAGAAAAAGTAGGAATTACATTGGAAAGAGAGAAATGATCCCTATCTCGGCAAAGTATTCGTGCCTATTCTCAGTTATCGGGCGATCATCTCGATCTTCTTTTCACGAACAGCGAACCGTGGAGCTCGAAATACTTCTACTGCACCGTCGCGATTAGTGTAACAGGCAGCGAAAAGGAAATTGCCGCTGTTGGCTCGTTAATTGAGAGTTCATGGCCACAGGAAAGTACAGTGACAATTAATAATCGGACACTACGGGTGTTTGTTAAACCTTTTGTTGTTGGGATCGCGATGCTATCAAAGCAAAAAGACGAGACGGGGAAACAAATGTGATCGTACGATATAATAAATATCAATGTCTCCTACGAATACGTATAGAATGCTTATGGTATTTTTGATACATTACACCTTCTGTTGAATCAATTTTAAGGAATGAGGTTAGGTACTTCATTACAATAAACGTCACGCTTTATTATTATTAGAAAAAAAAACGTCAGTAATTTCCTATTTCGTAATTTTGATACATTTTCGAGTTTCCTTCCACTTAATAAAGTATCGATCTATTTCTAAAATTTTCATGTTCCCAGCATTTGCAAATTCTTTATATTGTTAAAATACTTGAACGCGATCTGTGCATCCATTGAAACATTTGAAACTATTTAGTGTAGCTATAAGTAGCGATCACTCAGGATTTAATCTTGGGGGGAGCCGAGTTGATCGGATAAAAATATTTTTAATGTAAATTCAATAAAATTCATTAAGTGATTAAAAAAATTTATTTAAAGAATACAATCCTTTTTTTTATAAAGTTCTTGAATTACATACTTCAGTCGTGGTTACATTAATCTCCTTTTTCCTTTTTCTTTGGGAGGTGCCAGTACTCTACGGCAGTGGTTCCCAACCTTTGAGTCGCGACACCCAAGGGTCACGAAGTGTTTTAATTGTGATTCTTAGCACATATTTATTTTAATATGGTTACATTGCCATATTCTATTAATTATGCAACACTGATTTTTCATTCTTGAAAAACAGAAAAAGCTATTAAATATCTTTAAGTATATTTAATATCTGTATTAAGGTAATTAAATTATAGTAAGTTAGAATTATATTCTGAAATATTTATTTTTAATGTGTTTTCTTTATCTTATTAAATTTAACTTACTTATAGGGGAGGGAGGGGGGCAGATTATTTGAATATTATAAAAAGTTGAGAAGCAATGGTCTATAGTTACCTATTACGAAAATGGTTGTAGGACGTTTCGAAAATAAGATTCTAATTCATTAAAAGCGTTTGTAAACTGTTTTTCTTCGCGCAAAAAACTATTATTACAAACGAAAATACATATCTCGGATTAGGCATAATAACAGCCACGCTGAGCCTCGCCCATTCTGTATTTGCGTTTCTAACTCTACTGCGTCTGTATTGTATATTATAAAAAAATTAAGACGATTTATTATTATTATTATATTTAGGAATACAAGAGCTTTATAGCACATATAATTATTATTTTTTAAAAATGTTTTAGAACAGTGATTCCCAACCGGTAGGCCGCGAAGTATTTTCTGGGATGTCGCCAGTTTTTTTTTTTTAATATTATTAAGTTAGAATTCTATTCTGAAATACCTATTTTTAATGTTTTCTTTACCTTTTAAATTTAACTTACCTTATATGGGGGCGGGGAGTCGCGGGTTATTTGAATATTACAAAAGGGATCACGACTCAAAAAAGGTTGGGAAACACTGGTTTAGAAGCAAGCTCTTCCATTACAAGCGATTGTGTACTTGCGCCTTATCAGCGATACGCAGAAACGCGCAAGACTTTTGTTACACAAGTTGATGAAATTGTTTAATCGTCACTTTTCGCGAATTTGTCGTTTAAAAGGACTGATTCTACGAAATGATTTGCGCGATTGTAGCATGGTTAGTCGAAGCGTTCCCAGGCGTATTCAGCGGCGCGAAAAGACCGAGGATAAAAATGCTTTTTTGCAATTTTATTACCCCATAGTACTCCATTTTTCGCGAGTCTCGGATTTCTGCGTCGGCGGAATTCTCCTCGACTTCCGAATACCTATCGTTCAACCGGCTCAAGTTCAAGATTAACAGGCGAATAAATAAAGGAAACGTGCAACCACTGCCACTCTGGGCATGTAATTGCGCGTACAATGACGACAAGGCATGAAAAAAGATCGCGATTATGCTGAGAGATTTAGTAACTTGTTATCTACTGTTTCTGTTTGTGGTTAAAAATTAGAGGTTTGCTTTGAAAAATTAGAGATTGTTAATACTATAGAAATGGAGCAGTCAATATCTCTCAAGAGAGTCCAGTCTAAAATTTAAATTCTCTAAGATAATTGTAACTTATTGACGACTGTATACGGAAAACGTAAATTTTATCATAAAAAGTAAAACGAATCGATAGTTCTTACAAATCGTTAAGCTTCAAAATTTATATTTTATTTATATAAATAATCATTTACATAAGGCTTTCTTCAGCCATTATTGTTACTTGTTTGCATTAATTTTGTTTTATTTGTGTCTGACAGTTTATTCAAGTGAACACCTATTTAATAAAATATACAATTTTGTCTCGTTATAAGCCCGACGCTCTATCGAAACGGTATGCCATTCCCAAATACAGCTTTTACAAGGGAACACCTTGAAAGTGAAAATTGTATTCTTATTCAAAACGTGAATTTTGTAGAGCACTAAAAAATATCAGACACATATGCCTATGATTCTGCTAATTAACAGTACAAAGAGACGAATTTTAATTTAGAATCATATCGAAACAGAAATACTTAATTTTCAATAATTTAAAAAATTTCCCAACATCTTTTGTCAAAAGAAAAAATAAATAAAGCTACAAGATAAAAACGTGAAATCATATTACAGAACCATATTACAGCAACATTTAAAGAACATTTGGTCATTTTTTTGTAGAAAAATATTTACGATTATAATAAAGTTATAACCAACATCCAAGAAGCCTTTTTAAAAAATTGTTTTTCCGGTGAGCACGGCCATTCGGAACCAGATTATCTAAAATCAAAAAACAAAAAATATTTCGTTAGTATATTAATGTATCCTCTGATGCACGGAGGGAATTTCCGAAATATTAATTCAAACCAAAATGGCGGCTATTTAAAGTTAAAGTCCTGATTTTTGCGCGTGATTTTTGCTTATCACACTTCTTCGTGCGTGATGAAATCTTTTTTGTTTTTTTATTTTAAATAATCTGATTCCGAATGGCCATGCTCACCCCAAAAACGACTTTTTTAAAAGGCTTCTTGGATTTCGGTTGTAACTTTACAATAAACGTAAATATTTTTCTACAAAAAAATTACCAAATATTCTTTAAATTTTGTTCTTTTGAGTGCAAAAAGTTCTGTAAAAATATATTCCTCCGCTTTTTCAAAAAAAATCCACAAACATTCGGCTCTTTTGGCCTCCTGACTAGGTGTAACCCCTTAAACGAGCGGGGCCCAATGAAAGGCCGAAAACAGAGGAGCCTACCCGTGTCGTACACCGTTTCCGTGATGATCGCCGTCCACTTTCGTGGACGATACGCGTGTAACGGATACATTTTCCGTCTTGAAGCGTAACAAACGGTAACGGTCAACGATTATTGCTGAAACCCCTTCTAAGCGAGCCGACGCAGCAGACGTAATTACAACAAGTACACGTGCCGTAATTGAAACGGTTTCCCTCGTTAAGGGAGTGGGCGTAGCGGCGCGGACGGAACGATTCGATTTAGTTAAAAAGCAATCGTTTCGCGCGGTGGGCAGAGTCGCGGACAATCGTTCACCCGCTTCGATATAGAATAACGGGAGAGCAATTTCGCCCGGGCCACGGTGGGGGGGGGGGGGGGTAATCTCGTCGCGTTCGAATGCGTGACATCGCACTATGCTCTATTAGCCGTTCAGTCAGTGACAAGTACAGTAAACCTGGCACGAAAATGGCCAGCACGCGGACGGCGACACGTCATTCTCACTTTTTACGCAAGCATCTGACGCGCGGCTAACGAAAGCCGCGCTCGCGGTGAAAAATAAAGCGCAGCGAGACCGAAACATGGTCGGTTTCAAAAGTCCGCGGGATAACGAAGAGGATCAAGTGATTCCGGGGCATCGACCTTTTCGCTGCTGGGATTCAAAACGCTGTGCGCAACACAGCGTACGGGGGTCCTTCAGTCGTATTTGTTAACCATGCTCGCTGGACGCCTATAGGCGGTCCCCGCACGGATCAAGTACACTAAGTGAACGTGGATATACATACTTACATATGCAGTTACTAACAAACGTATTCGTCCACCCTATATGTACCATATTTTACATATTAAATTTACTTTAAAGTAAGAATTCGCAATTCTAATACACATTGATATAAATCTTGATTAATATACTTTTGTTTTCGGTGCATTCAACTGAAAAATTCTACACAGTTTTGTTTTAAAAAGTATAACCTATCCGTGGAAGTATTAAAGATCGTGTAAAAAGAAAATCGCCCAAATTCAATATCTAATTTATACAAACGTAATTACAATACGTTAATATTATTTTAATATTCCTGCGATTTGATTATAAGCTTTAATCTATTGTGCATAGATTCAACTAATTTTCTGTGAAATTCGGGTTTATCTTGATCCATTCTTCTAGCAAAATTCCTTTCAGCGTTTCTTTCGTAGATATGTAGTACTATCTAAAAATATATCAATCAAGGTTTATACCAGCGTAAATTATAATGGGTAATTCTGAATTAAACAGTACCTAATTAAGTAAAATATGTTATACGTATGGGGTGGGCGGATACTTTTGTGAGTAACTGTGCATACGTTCCTGGCACGCAAAGGATTAAATGGTCGAGGCACAAAGCTGCAGGAGCGATTGAAGGAAAAATTACATCTTTACTAAAATGAAGGAGGAATGGCTGTGAAAAATTTGCGGAAGTCTGATTGAGATAGGGTCACGTGAAATTAAAAGGTGTAGACAGATGAGAGACACAAAATTAATGTTAGATGTGTATATTATTTTAGTTGTAACGTAGATTAGAGACTGGCTGCTTGCAAGGCCGAATCAGGGGGTGGGGCTGGGCGTTCTAAGCTTTCCATTTGTGTAAAATAATAATTGAATGAAATTTTGTTTACTTGCTCCACTTTTGAAATAATTAGAAATCGCACTAACAGTTTATTTTAAAATATATTTTCGATGTTTGTCTTTTCATATTATTTATTTGAAAATCATTATTTTTCGTTACGATTAAATGCTTTATTATTTTTATTTAGAATAAATTTCAATTTTTGAAGATTTACGTATTTTATTGTATGTTTTATTACAAATAATTTGTACACCCCCCACCCCCACGCTTTTTAACCAATGTGCGCTTCTGAAAATTTGATAGCACTGGACTCCAAAAGTCTTAATTCGGCCCTGGTTGCTTACGTCTTAAGAACTTTTTTTATAGTGAGTTTAAAGATTTTGTGTTCCTATTACGATTTGCTTTTTAGCCTCATTCAACGGGTTGCAACAATCGTTGTGGGTAGAAAATGCTGTATTATTCTTCTAACTTTCATTGTCTGTCAATAATTGTAAATTAAACGAATTAGGTACTTTATGAGATTCAAGTATTCATAGTTTCAGGTTTCTAATAAGTAATAAATCTTTACACGTGTGGTCATAGAATATTGTTTATAATTTATATCAAATGAATTTGTTGAATTTCAATAAAAAAAAAGCAACGAGGTATATGTAACAATTATTAAACTGTTATCTTTTTCGGTTCTCCACTGAACATTTTATATCAGACATTATTACTTATAAAAATAAAATATTTCCAAACTTCACCTGTATAGTATAAAATGCTTTCCCTCATGTGTATCCAACAATACCGCGAAATTACCAAATCAGACATTTGAAAATTTTCAACCGACAGGTAGTATCCGAAAAATATCCGACGCTATAAAATAATCAAAACTAAGAAACAAGTACTTTGTTAGATGTAACTTCAAGAGCTGTCCCCCAACATGTCACCCCTCTGATCCTATCTTGAAAACTGTTGCCAAATAACACAGCTTTTTCAAAGAGTAGTTTATATGACTTTTGATAAAAAATAATTTGACGTTCGTGTCAGTGAAAAAAATTGAAGAATATATTGCAGAATTTTACTATTTTCGCACTCGAAGTTACCGATATTTTTCGAAGAATTTCAGAAGCAGGAAGTAATCGTTTGGACCAAAATGGCCCCAGTATACGATTCTAGGATTAAAAATACGCTGCTAGCTTGCTGATAAGTTTCTGTCACTAAAAATTAGCGAAATTCGTAACTACTAAAATTACTAACATAATAATATATCTATATAATTTAGAAAAATGAACCAAATGCCATTTTCTATCGTACCAGTGACAGTCAGCCTTATATTAATTATTGTCCTACGTTACAATTATATAACTTCGCAAATGTTGCATTACTTTTCCTTAGTACAATTTAACCAGTCTTTCTTTCTCCTCTTTCATTATTTTACCACAATGTTCGAAACAATCAGAGGACAACGTTTCCGGACAATTCGAGATAATGGACTTAATTTTGAAGGTGCAATAAGTGCCATGCAATTTACCATAGTATTGACTCACTGCGGGAACTCTTATGTACCTTTTCTCACACAAATGAGTTGCATTTAATTTTTCAATTTAGTCTTCCGGAATTTTAGGTTCGTTCGACATGTATAAAAAAATGGTCCAGCCTTTTCATTAAAGCTACCATTCGTAAACAAAATGAAGTATTTAAACCCACTTAAGCATCTGCAATAATAATTACAATGACGCCATAAATTGTGCCAAATGTTCATGCTGGAGTTTATAAAAAGAAACAAATACACCACTGAACAATAAAAATCTAATTTTTTAGCGGTGGATTATAATAACGCTCTCACATGTCCTAAACTTTCGTAGATACTCGAGCTAAAAATAAAGTGTCTATTTTTATCCAACGATTTGCAATAATTATTACAGTGATATTTTCACTATTATCCGAATTATAAGAGCTTGGAGTTCTTAAACATTCAAATAAATGCCAATACAATTTTTTTAGAACTATATTATAATATTGAAGCCATATATTTTTTAACACTCTTGTGTTTCGTGAACCTTTGAATATCTAAGCGAGCATTTCTGTTCCGTACAGTTCTGCCGTGTTCGATCGAATACTGGCATTGACCCAAAATCAACGCACCGGAAAAGTCAGCAACCGGCTAAGCAATTCGCCTTTTATGCATGTCAGAATCACGTAATGTTTCGCGATTTCGCCAGTTCACTGACGCTTCCTAGTCCGGAATGCCTCGGCGAGTAAAAGAAACCGAAATGAGCTTTTGATTCGCAGTAAAAATCTTTCACGGGCAATAATCTTTTCTATCCTTCGTTGATTAAATGGATCCTCTTGCAACAGAACTGAATGGAGAAAACAAATAAATACGGGCCCATCATTAAAAATAATCATGTCGATTTCTTCCGCGGTGCAACTGCATTTCTCTTTATTTTTCTACACGTAATTGCATACGAAGTAAAAATGAAGCCTAATGAAATAAAAAATAAAATACCTACTTATATTAGAAAATTCAAATTTCTTACACTTTTTCTTCTCAAAGAATTTTCCACGATTCTAATGCAAAGAGCTTAGTTCAGAAAATAATTGTCCATCGAATTACAAATCTACTGTAAATGCAACTAAACTTTAAACAACTAAACTATTCTGTATCTACACAAATGTTTTCTAAATCAACGCTTCTGTGGTTTTACAATTAGTATAATCATCGAGAGCTGTTTCAACTGAAAACATCCTAAACAGAAATCTAAGGTCCTAGAGGATCTTGAAGATCCTCCTACAAATGCATAATTTTCGTAAACAATTAGCAAAGGCGCCCCCTTCGAACTGAATATTATTTGCGATTGTACCCCGCATGAAAAATGAAATTTCACAGTTCTCGGTACAACCGCGCAGTTTTCAAACATCTTTCCAACCCTTAAGTTCTGCAGAAGATAAACTTCCGTGCGCGGAGCCCAGGAGGGCTTAATTAAAACTAAGCGAACTCTCCACGCTGACACAAATGGTGCGCCATTTCGCTGAACTAAATTAAACTGCAATCCTTCTAGCGTACAGATTGCAATTCATCAGCTGCATGGGAACGATTCGTCAGTTTCATCCGCTCTCGTCGAACCAACAAACACACGAAAATTGACACCCCACCCTCTAATACCTACATTCGCGATGGGACAGGACAGGCGAGAGAAGCCTGGCGAAGAGGATCGCAGAGGTGGACCGAAAGAAAGAAGAGACGCAGTGTCCGTTCGAGGCCGTCACTGCTCGCGAGGAGGACGCGGTAAGGATGGTTGTTAGCGGAGGCAGCAAGCATGCATTAACAGTACTCTGGATGGGCCGGTGGTTCTCTGGTTCCTTGATTTCCGTTCCTCCCCTCCAGAGGACGGTGCCCGTTGGAGGAACATCTACCACGGAGGGAGAATTCTTCCGTGGTACACGCGGCTCAGTTCGCCGGGAATCATCGTCAAAATTGCATCCCTCTGGCGGTGCGATCCCTCCTGCCAGCGAGTGTGTTTTCGCGTGTTTCACGCCGACCAACTAAGCGCCCGGATAGAAAGGGAAAGAACGAGATCATGTGGACGCTCCTGATCGCTGGACTCTGCACGGTGAGCACCCGACTTTTCATTTTTTTTTTCTGCCTCTACACGACGCTTTCGGCAATTTGCAAATCTCATCACCCGCGGTTTGGGTACTCGGAAAAGGCTTTGGCTGTGCTGTGGTCTTTTTGAATTTTCTATGGATCTATTTTTTTTTTTAGTGATTTCGGAGTGCTTTTTTGGGTGTTGATTTAGTGGGAATTTTTATTAATATTAAGATGAAGGATGAGGGGAAAATAAGGGATGTTCATTTTTCGTGATTTTGCGATTTATAGCAGATTTTATTTGGACGCAACTGGGACTGCAGAACTGTCGAATCACAAAGGGTTATAAAGTTCAAATGTCCCCGTGAGATATAGTTGAAGTTTTGGTATACTGGTTAAAAACAGGTAATGTCCACTCTGCACTGGAACAAAATACTCAATTTTCTCGGTAAAGCTGTTTTGTGACATTCCCTGGTTTGTCCTCTTATCCTTCAATTATTCGTCGTATATGGGTAATAGGGTAGTCGACTTTAAGTTCTTGAGAAAAACAGGATTAAACGTAAGATTCAGGGACATGCAATGAAGAAAAATATTATTTTTGACAAATTTATGAAGCAGATGTAAATGTGATTTTTATACAGCATAAAGAAACAGTCAAGAACTATTTGTTACATATAAACACTTAAATTTCACAAATAGTGGGCATATTAATGATGAATCAATGGTGAATATCAATGGTGTTGTTACATGAGATACTTCTATGTGGTGCGTGATGTGTTTTTTTTTAGGATACGAGTACTTGGCGGAGGCAGTGTTAGTAATATTAGTCGTGAATTACAGAGGTGCCTTTTGCCAATGCTTTTATCTAACAGGGGACATTTTCAACCCGAGAATTTTATTCTGATTTTAATGTAGTAGTAGTAGTAAATAGGTTTATTTTTTGCCTTTCGGCCTCAAAATGGGGTTACATGTGTTATGTGTGTAAGTGTGTTTTTGGGACTGTTAACTCAAGGTTTGACTTCTTCCTTCATCTTGTTCTTCTTTTCTTCTCTTTTTTTCCAGAACCACACGCATCCACTCCGCTCCTTCTTCTTCTCTCTTTAGTATCCCTCTGATCGTTGAATTTTCTCTTTTCAGCTCCTTACAGTCTTGTAGCATGTGACCCAGCGTCTCTCTAGCTCCATTACATAGTCTATTCTGATTTGAATGTTTCTGGGAAATGTTCAGAAATTGGTGGGACTAGTCGTAGATTCATACCCATTCTATTAGAAAGTACATCCATTAATCATTTTAAAAATTGATTAAACTCGTTTTAAACTCAAAGAATTAATTAAAAATTAACATTAAATTGTCATTTTATAATTATTAATAAATAATACTATTTCATTAGATGTCAAAAATGCAAGAATTGTGAATGTAGAGCATATTGAAGTATGCAATAAACAATTTTTTCCGCGAAAATTCATCCTGAAGGGATGAAATCAGCCCTTAATGTTATCGCGTTTTGTCATTTTTACAATATAACTTTATTTTTGATAGTGTGGTGGAGCATAAAAAACTGAACAATTTTTATATTCAAAATTTTCTTCTACTTCGCATCGTTACAAAATTATATTACAAATTCTTTGTTGCAGCTTATATTGAAGAAAAAAACTTAAAATTCTATAGCCTTTGCGTAACGAGACACCAAATATGGATAAAAAATGTTCTAACAAACTTCTGGTGATAATTCGCCTCTATGAAATTTTGAAATACAACATTATCTTTTGCGTTAAAAAATTGTAATGAAGCAAATTGTAGAAGGAATTACGAATATTTGATCAATATTTCTATCGAAGAACATTTAACTTTAAAACGGATAGGAGAAATATATTTTCCAAAAATTACTCAATATTATCTTACTTTGTAAGTAATTTTGGTATCACGACAGAAAACACTTTACTACCCGAGGAATAATTCAAATAAATACTTACGTAAAATACTTGATCCAAAAATTTTTCTCTCGAAAAAGATGCTACAAAGGAGATTCAAAGTATTACATTATCAAAATAATCAATTTGGTACATCCCGAAATTACAAAATATACTATATGAACTAAAAAAAAAAAGTACAGAAGTATAAGTTTTTGATTATTAAAAATTACAGACATCCGACGAATCCTTCTTTCAGAAAATGGCCAAAAATTTAGAAAACAGTCAAAAAAAGGACCACAAAAATATTTTCTCCAAAAATTCGCTCCACTTTTAAATACTATCCACCTTCACAAGATATGTGCACACATTTAATATATATTAAATTACACATATAATATAAAGATAAAGATTGATACCTAAACACTAGAAGGAAGACGTTATTACCTTCGTTCATTAATAACTCAAGCCTCTTGACTCACCACTAACGAAACGTTCACGAAACTCACTAACTGTGCGCGGCGAGCGCGGATAGAAGCGATTCGATTTCATCCTGCCGAAGTGGCGATGGGGCAAAAGGACAGGATTTATGGCGTCGTAAAGAAACGGTTGCGGTTCTTTCGTACAAAACGACGAAAAAAAAAACGTATATATAGTTATCTAGAAGGCAATCTCGAAAGAGGACGAGCAGGGAGGCCCGTTTCGCGTAACAGATTTCGGTTGTTTGTCTCTCTTCCCGTTAAGTTTCCGCGCATCAATCGAATCGAGGCGCACATATGCACGCGCGAAGGCCCCGTCCGTGCTTGTAACAGAACGGAGAAGAGGACAGTGATTTCGAGCAGCGCGGGCACGGCACTTTTGTAACACGTAACGGAACAAAAATTGTACGAGCCGAAGTATTCGAGCTTGTTCGACATTATGTTAAGTTATGTAAAGTTTGGGGACACGCGTTGTACTGGATGCTCTACGACTTGTGGGCATAATTTAGGGACGAGCGAAGTAAAATGTTTATAGAAACGTTTATACCGTTTGATTTTGTTCCCGATTTGCCGCACAGGGTTTATTATATGGCCCTCAAGTAGACGATTGACTGTAAGTACTCCAGGCCCAGGTGGCAAACGTTCTGAGTAGGGTTTATACAAAAACCGACTTTTGAAAAAACTGGTTTTCGAATTCCACTATTCCCAAAAACCGGTTTCGAATTTTCACCAAAAAATATAATTAAAATAGAAAATAAATATTTCCTCTTATATTTTAAAAACATTCAGTTTTTTTTAATATTTACGGAATTACAAAAATATAGCAAAATAATATATACTCTATCTATACAAAACCAAATAAATAAAAAAAACTAAAATCCGTACAAATTCGTAGAATTGAGTTCATTTAATATTTGTGGATCTATAAAAATATAACACAATAAAATACACTGCATACAAAACTAAACGAAAAAAACTAAAATAACTAAAATTCGTACAAAATATAAGTTATAAATCTTTATTTCATTTAGTATTTTTCTTCCGAAAATATGAACTCATGAAGAGGCGATTTCAAGTCAAATTGTTAACGTTTTTAATGAAATAATTAATTCATTTTTACAAATTAATTCTAGTATATAAAACAGTTTTTTTTTTAAATTTAAAAACCGGTTTTCAAATTTTACAAATTTATAAAAAAACCGCTTTTTAAAAATCAACAAACTCTAGTTCTACGGGGCCCATTGGGGGGGGGGGGAAGAGGCAGGTTACTAAAAATGGCTCAAGTGTAGTGGTACGAAAAAAAATGTAGTGTTTGGATACCTATACCATCATAATTTGTTTTGGGAGATGGGGACCTTCTATGCAGGGCCTTGGGCTCTACCTTCACATAGTACATATCTTACGTAATGACAATTGACAGAATACCTGTCAAATATAATTAACAACTATAGAAGATTGTGATAAGCCAATAAAAAGGCGAAGAGTAAATTCACGATTCTAGGTATATCTTCTTTTTTTAAATCGTAAACGCTAAAGATCTCGTAAAAAATGAATTTACATAGTCGTTCCTATCCTTCGAGCTAATAAAGATATCTAAGATAGAACGAACGACTTGATAATGACAAGCATGAAACGATTTTCTAACGCACCGCTGTCATTGATAAAACCTGTTCTCGGTAATAAGGTGCTTACGACGTAACGCGTTAAACCTGAACATGCAAAAACATTCTACAAGGTAATTCTCATCAGACATTCTCATTCCTTCAAATTAATATCAAGATTCACAAATATTAATAGTAGTATCACTGAGTACTTTTTTCAAAAACTCCCGAGATATCGGTGCCACTCTTCTTTTTGATTTAAAAAAACGCGACTATTTAAGCTTCGAGGTACAACTTTGTGGCAACAACGCGCAGTTCAAAATTTTGTCAGTTGAAAATTTTAATGCTATTGAATCCATTTTGGTTATAAGCGATCTTGAAGCAATCGGTGTATGTGTGTAACCATATAAAAATTCGAAAAAGTTATATCGTTAGTCACATTTTAATAACAGAAAAATCTTTGGCTGCCTTTTTTACCAAATTTGTGATTTTACATATGTCGACCCATCTATGGACAAATAATTTTGAATATGAGTGAGGGGAGTGACGTAGCCGACCGGATTGATTTCTTCGGTTCTTCGCTTGAAGTCTTCAAACGGTCGGTTATCTCATCTTTCGGTCGCTGAATTGTCGGAAACTGTCTCTACACTATTATAAATAGTACACTATTGTGTAGTTTTGTTTTTTGTTATGTTCTTATTGAGCCGCTCCCGTGAAATAAATAATAATAATAATATGAACCATGGATTTCGATTTTCCGATCCCGATGTCGATCCGAAATTTTCCGATCTAGATTTCCATTCGAAATTTTCCGGTCTCGATTTCCATTCGAAATTTTCCAATTTCGAGTTCGATCAAAATTTTTCCGATCTCGATTTTGTTCCAAAATTTTCCGATCTCGATTTTATTCCAAATTTTTCCGGTCTCGATTTCGATCCGAAATTTTCCGATCTCGATTTCCATTTGAAATTTTCCGGTCTCGATTTCCATTCAAAATTTTCCGGGCTCGATTTCGATCTCAAATTTTCCCGTTTCGAGTTCGATCAAAAATTTTCCGGCCTCGATTTTGTTAAAAAATTTTCCGATCTCGATTTTGTTCCAAAATTTTCCGATCTCGATTTCGATTCAAAATTTTCCGATCTTGATTTCGAACAAAAATTCTCCGATCTCGATTTCGGTCCGAAATCGATTTTTCGAATATTACCCACATTCTCATTTTCATTATTCACATAATCCCAGTGAACAGGCCAGACACTTTTCTGCCTCGCCGAACGACGTGTCGACTCGCAAACACGAAAGCACTAAATTTCGAGGCAATAAATAACTTATGACCGGTAAATAATTCCAGTGTGCTCGTGGAAATAACTGTGAGAAATGAATAATACATTGGCAGGGTCGTTATCTTGTCAAATATGTGTATACTCAGCCACTGTCTTGTATTATAATGTGGTTTTTGAGGGAGCCGCAATTTGCCTCGATAAATATGAAACAGCACCGATATACCCGTTCCCCGTTACGTCTACGAATTTACCGCCGATGTTATGCTGCTATAACACTTTCTGGTACTACATATTCACGGGCCAAATTGAATTCCCCTAGCTACCCCCGTCCGCCGTTCGGCGTTACCTGGTCGATCGAAAAAACATTAGCCTTTCGATAAAAGCATCCGTGGAATCGGCGCGCTCCATAGTTCGGCATTCAATTTGAAACACGGCTTGATTAAAGTTCTATTAAACCCCCGCCAAGTGGAACACCTCGGCTGCGACGACCGCAGCAACGGAGGGGCACTTATGCTCGTGCTCTTCCTTTCGAACGGCACCGACTTCTTCTTTAATGTAAATAGTTCCCGTTTAACGATTCGGAAATCATCGTCGAACGTACCCGACTCCTTCGACATTACCATCCAGCACAGCCGAGAAGCTTTATACTCGACCGTGCCCGCTACTTTTGCCATTTAACCCCTTAGCCACCACATTTTTTTTACCGAATGTGCTCCCTAGCTGGGAGTAGTAGGGAGAAATCTGCCATCCTTAATTAAAATGTCGTATCTAGCATTTGTCGATTTTTCAAGAAACGTTGAAATATTTTATGTTCCACGCGTCTTTTAACTTTTAAGTAAAGTTAGAAAATCCTTCGTAAAAATCTAGAAACAGTCTAATTTATTTATATTTTTTAGAAAGACGGCACAAAAAATAATAAAACTTCTGTTTTCTCTGATGTTTCCGGGGGGAGGGGGGGGGGGGAAATGATAAAAGACGAGTTAAGTTGTCTTACTCATAGGAGATGTGAATTAAAGACAGAAGGATTCGCTGATAACCACAAATCCAATCAATTCAATCGACATGAAGTCAGCCTAGACATTAAAAAGTAAATAATAAAAAAATATATAAAAAAAATTTAAGTTAAAGGATTTTATTTAATTTGATTAAAAGTGCACTGAGAACTCAAAAATAATTTAAATCAAATCGTGGGCTGGATATTTCATAACAGGATATGAATCAATTTCGTAGAAAATCAAGTGTGGAAATGAGCGATGAAATATCGTACCCCACGATTTTATTTAAATTATTTTTTAGTTTTTAGTGCATTTTTTCACATCAATTCGTGGTGGTAACGAACCAGTCAAAACAAAAGGAATACCTACCTGTAGATCCATATAAAAAATTACAATGACCTCCCTAATTTTGAGGAAAGATGGCTTGTAGACAGAAAGAGTAGATATATTCAACATTTTATTCCTTCAAAATGATGCACGTAGCTGTCCATTGTCTTAAACACTTTATTTTTTGTGCTTTTAAATCCAAGAAGGATGTTTAATTTCTTACTTGACATATCAATGCGTTATTATATCTGTACATGTTAAAATCATGTCAATTATACTGAACACACCTCTCCACCATGATTAAAAATGCAATAAAAGCGTTAAGATCGTATGATTTAAGTGTATAAAATTAGAAACCCCTTCAACTAATAAAACTCCAAGCTTCCCTTACGACACCCTTTTATACTATCCCCTTAATGAATAGAAAAGAATTAGCCTGATCAGTGGATCGTTTTCCAATTACCCTAACGATAATACAAGTTGAGCGTCTCGTTGCCGCGGAGAGCCCAACATAACCCGGGCAGCCCATTGCCTGGGTATGCGTAACGCATTTTTCCCTCCTCTATAAAAAAAAATAGGTTGAGCGTCTCGTTAGTATTCACAACAGAAGAAAAAGAACACTATTGACAAAGTCCATACACCGTTTTTTAATCAGACACGCGCAACAAAGATTTCCGCTTCCTTGGCGTGCACTCAATAATTAACATTTGCCTGCGCAGCATGGCCCCGACGCGGGACGCATTAACAGATAAAAATTCCGTTCAACTGATATCGCATTATTAATTATAACGATGCCTACCGTAGTGTGCGTTTCACGTGCACTGTAATGACCACCTCGTTTGACGTTCATTTTCAAATTGCTTATTATGTAACAAAAGCGATCGCTTACACACCACTCGCAGCGGTAAATTTAAAGAGAGGGACAGGTGCACAAGTGGAAGGTTGTTATTAAAAAGCTTCTTACCGTTAACGTAATTATTGTGTATCGTCAAAATTATTCTTTAGAAAGGTTAGGTAATTTTTTAAATATTCTTGATACCTTCGTCGTCGCAAAATGAAATTGGATCACGATGTCGTTTTGATATTGAATAATTTACCTCTCAGTCTCATTTACTTGACAGTTGGTTTCGAAATTTCGGAAGCTATGTTTAAATTTTTTATAAGTTTGCGAAAAGTAGAAGCAGTACTTATAGTATACTTATATCTTCTATGCAAAAGTATTAAAACACTTTGACAAAAAGGGCTATTAATTGTAAACTTCACTTCACTTAATTACTTCACTTAAAGATTAAACTTCAGATTTGCAGAGTTGTAATTATACCTTTCAACATACATAATTAGGTACCTACGCGTAATTTCACACGTCTGTACCCTTAATCGCGCCAGTATGCTTATGAGCATTAGAAATTGATTAATGTTTACAAAGATAATAATCATGTATGCATAATGTTTACAAACGTGCTAATGACATTTATATATATGTATAAAATCTACAAAGTTGATAACGGTTATACAGTGTGATTGACAGAAGCTAGCATGATATGCATACAAGGCGTTACAAAAAGAGTTTCAAGATTTCTAGTCTAGATACTACCTATTAAGTTAAGTAAAAAATTCTTATTGAATACTAGCTTCGATACTCGACTTCGCCCGAAATTTAGATTCCGATTTTATAAAATTTTTTTTTATATATTTATTTCTTTTTTGTGAAAATAGTCACCTTCATCTAGATTAGCTGTTAGGCATAATGAGCTGGGACACTTTGCGTAACCTCAGAGTTTACCGTTCGAAAGTTTTTAGGCGACAGGCAAACACACAAACACTTTCTGCTTTATATAGTCAGATAGGTCGAAACGTCAAAACTTGTGCCTGCGTCCCTAATTTCTTCTGTCTTCACCTTTTGGCCAATCTGCATTGTATAACTTTTCCTAATACCAATTTTTAAATTCCAATTCCCAAATACAAGAATTATAATTATAAAATTGGATAATTATCAAAAAGTTCGAGATACAATTCTTTAATCTTCTATTTCCCCATACGATATTAAATAGGGTGGTTCGATTCCCCTTTTCTTACTCGTTAAAATCTAAACGAAGAAGTACAGTACCTCATCAGAAAGATAAGTCAAAATAGCACTAAACTCGCTTTAAAAACAAAAAGAACAAGAATATTCTTCTTGTTCGGTTAAAGTCTACGTAAAAAACGGAAGAAATCTTATCTTGGGACACTCTGTACAATTTTAATCACTACTTCAATTACTCTTTAATCTGTTCAATGAAGATGAGAAGTTAATTCATATGGAAAATGCATGTGCTGTTTTCTTAAATAAAATTGCAATATCCTGCTGCCATATATTTAGTTATTAGAAATTAACAGAAATAAATAACGTTTTGTGTGCGCGTTTGAAAAAGAATTTCCTCGCTAAAAAATATGTTCACGTTGCCCAAGACTGTACATCGCGTAAAAAAATATATGTCATGGTTCTACACCTCTGGATCGGTGGAGATCGTTAAAAGAATGAATATACTGCAAAATTGACCTTGACCTTGACATTCAAGGTCATTTTTTTATTGTGCCGTGATTCACTCACTAAATTAAGAAAAAGTGTCGAAGGAACTATGTTTGAACGATAAACGACGGAAATGTTTCCTTTGACACTTCCAGGATTTTTTGAGAAAATAACGACACTTGAAGTTTGAAATCACTTTTCCCCTATAGTTATCATCCTTTCAACGCCTTTAATAATTACAAATTTTCAAAAATTTTAAAACGTTAATGGTTTCTCCACAACACAGAAGTATATTCTTCAAAATAAAAAAAGTTTCAGTCGAATCGGATAATAACTTTTCGAGATATTGGTGCCACCGATTTTAAAAACACTGTCTCGAGAAAAACGCGTTTAAAGTTTTACGTGAGCGCCGAGTGTCCGGGGTTTCCCCACGCGTTCGCCGCTACTCAAATGCCTATAACTTCAGGAATTTTTCGAATTCCACAAAATCCTTTTAAACGCGTATTCTTAGAAGGTTAGACATTCAAAAAATGAAATAAAAATATCGATTTTAGACCGGAATCTCCTCTTAAGGGGAAAGCCCTTCCTAAAATGGTCAAAACAACATACTTCTTTAGGAATTTTTTCTAGAAAAACCGATAAACTTTTATTATTAAACATTAGTCTATTGAAAAGAGTACATCTTACGGATATTGCAGTATTTTTAGTGGTAAAAATTATTGAACGGTTTGTGAGTTATAGGCGATGCTCGAGACGTCTTCTTTTCTTAGGTGGTTTGCGGTGACAATCGTAGCTCGGTGCAGGATCATCCAAAATTGAAAATTCGATTTTTTTTTAAGATAATATATGAAATTATGTGTGCGCTATAGGGCCCGATTTTGGAGAAATTATTTTGAGACAAAATGGCGGCTGTGCAAAGTTGAAGCACCGATATTTGGCAAAAACTCGCTCGGTTTTCGTGTAAAAAAAATCTAGGCAAAAACAGAAAATCTCCCGATAGCGCTTAGATTTTTAACCCTAAAATAAGCCTGCAAAGCCTCGAGTAAATCGATTCATTAATTTTTCACTTTACAAATGCTTTCTCAAGCATTATTTACTAAACTTTTGGCAGTGAAAATGCCCAGAATTCATAATTTTCTCAAGTTATAATTTATTTGTTTAAAACGGTGTAGTGAAAACAATTGAAACTCGGCAGATATTTTGATCTACCCATATACTACATGTAAAAAAAAATTGAAAACATTGGTACCATTTCTTCAACATTTTTTCAGCTGTTTTATCTGCCAAGACCGTCTCTTTCCATAAGAGTACGTGTAAAATCAGTGAAAATTAAAATCGTTATAACTCAGCAACCGTTTAGCGAATTCGTTTAAAATTTTCGGAGCACGTCGGGAAGATTAGAAAGAACAATCTCACAAATTTTCATCGACTTGGTACCATTTTTGAAAATAGGTCCAATACATCCTTAAGACAGGTGAAAATGGACCCCGCATCCGCCACCCTAGGGTTAACGTGGGTCGCGGCTCTGCCAGTTTATCAGCCTTATCGTAAAGAATCGCGTAATCTCGAGAGGTTGAGTGGCCTACCTCGGAGGAACAACCATGACCTGTATCACGATTACCTGTCTGGCTGACCGTACGATAGGCAACCAGTATGGTACGCATAACGAATATCTTAGGCGGGCATCAGAGCGTTTCTTTACACCGTTACTCTTATTGAAGTCTGCTCCCCTCGCGTGTTGGTCACCTTGTTTCATATCAAAGGTAACGCAGCACCGAGCATTAGGATAAGCACCCGATGTGCTTCTATGGTGATATCGAGGAAGAGGATCGTGGTGATCCGCGGTAATTAAAGATAGGTATTGCCGCGGGATTAATTAACACACATGCGTGGACTTTGAATTAAAAGGATTGAAACGAGACGTGGTGACTGGGCAAATACAATGCTTCTCGAATTTGTTGGGAAAAATGTAAACCCTAAAAGGTTTATTGTGAAACTACTTGTTACTACCCCTAAATTAATCAATCTGAATTCCTCCTTTTGTTTGTGATTCTTTTTTATCAATTTTTTTTTTAATATTACGAACGGGTTTGGGATTCGTGGGTTGAGATAATGATTAATATTTGAATGGAAGAAGAAATAGAGTTAGCATCTTTTTGTCTTATGATGTTGTTACCACAGATTATAGAGGGTGGAGTGAAGGAAGGTGTATATTTTGCAGAGTTTGGCGTTAAGTAAATAAAAGATTATTTAAATAACGGATGAAATAAAAGTTACTTTGACGTCAGATTATTTGAAGAATAAAGTTAATTTTTTTATTCGACGAGTAAAGTTAATTTTTTTATTAACCCGGGTCAACTTTCTTCGACACATGACGAATAATTTTGTTAACATTTATTCGTTATTAGCTTTACTATTCGGCTTCGCCCGAAATTTAGATTTTGATTTTATAAAAAAAATTTCACATTCATCTGGTTTAGTCGGGCATAATGAGCTGAGGGACAGTTCGTGATCCCAGAGTTTTTAGGCGACAGACAAACACACAAACATATAAAAGCTTCCTGCTTTATTCAAATAAAAATTTTGCCCATCTCTGATATTTTAGAAATGGAGTAACTCTCGCCTTCATGATCACAATGTGTTATTGCTTTGGCTTGATTGAAAGTATAAACATATGAATCTGATATTTTATGCAAGTCCAGGTGTTTCCAAAATAATTTTTTTTAGATATCCTCCATGTTTCGCAATGCACTGTTGAATGCTCGCATGGCAAAACTGTCTTTTACCTTTTACTATACTTTTTGTAAGATGCTTCTAATTTTCTCTTGAAATTAAGCTTCTAATGTCGACATGAGAAACACTTTTTCTAAGGCGACCCTATAAGACGAAGTCAACAAGGGACAAATCAGAAGAATTTGCTAGCCGTGGCACATCGCTACATCGAGAGATTAAGATTAAACAATCCTGTTGCTGTTTCGTGTACGGTTGATACTGTTATAGCATTATTGGACCCTAGTTTTTCGGGAATTCTAATATTTGTGCAACGCTTGAGCTCCCGATTCGGTGATATGCTGTGGCCAGCAAGTCTCCTGATCTGCCCGCTATGTACTTATTTTTTCTGATGGAGCTACTTTGAGAAGACTCCTGTCGACACCATTGGAAAACTAAAGGCATGCATTGAAAAATAAACTTGGGGGACCTTGTAAGAAATATTGCAAACGGCAATAGTTTCGCCGAACGACTTCAACTTGTTGCTTGATTTCAGTTTGTTGCAAAAAATGAAAAAATTTAAGAGTCCTTGTATAAAACACTGTAAGTGCCAGTAATCATTTTCCGATAAATTTCTTTTTTTAATTTTAGCACTTACAGTGTTTTCTACAGGGACTCTTCAATTGCTTTTATAAGTATCTGTAAAACATTGATCTCAATGTTTGTACTTTGAATTAATCGAAAGGTATGATATTACTTTCAACAAAGGTTTGATATTACATGTCGATTGTCAGTAAAATTATATCGTATGATAAATATCCTTCTAATTAGGAGTTGACACTCGTGGCGATGATTGCAGTATTGTTGACACAAACGAATTTTAATTTCTAATCACGGGAAAAAATTACTCAAATTTGTTTCTAACGATATAATCGATCCATAATTCAAAGGGCAATTCCAAGTATTTATTAAAATAAGTAATAGAGAACTGCAAGCGAAGTACGAGAAGTTGCTAAAATTCCCAAAAGAAAATGTCTCTCCACAAACTACACATGAATTCCTAAAATAAAGGATTTTAAAACTAAAACGGAATCTCTTATGTATCTAATATTGACTATTCAATAATTTGAAAATTCGTTCAAGAATAGTTCAAGGGACTTTGAGAATTTAGTAGCCTAATCTTAAAATAAGAAATAAATAGGATTTCGGTGTCTAGCCGAAAGCTAGAAAAGTGACAACCTTATCACGTTATCTTATGTCGTTGCTGCTACAAATCTCCAATTAAGATAAAACGTATTATAAATTCTAATTGATGATGTGTCATTTATAAAATCATTCTGATAAAGTAGAATTAATTAAATTCCGACTGAAGCGGTGAAAAGATGCTATGATAAAAGTTTTATAATGGGATCAATTTTATTGACCCAAAATATACAACATATCTAAATATATAAATAATTGCCAGTGAGCAATAACCTTAATTTTTTAAATTCTGTTTTCTTACATTGGTTTAACACACCGGAAATAGGGCGCAGAATTCTTTACGTGGACAACTGATATGATCTGAGACCGTGATGCAGGAAAAAAAATAATGGCGGTTCATTCTGACCTAGAATTATCAGTTCAAGGTTGAAGAAACCGTTTCTTTTGAATCAGAGCACCGCTTATTTTCGGCATAAAATGTAAAGTTCAGGTACGAATGTGGGACAGTACTTGTACGTACGGGTACACAGGCGAAACTGAACGGCTTTAAATTACCGTAAAGTGTCCAGTAATATTATTATGATTGTTGCAACGGGCACGCATTTTTATACCAATCTTTTTGTGTCAATTGATAAAATGGGGGTTCGGTTTTAAAATAGAAGAGCATATAAATACTCTATGTTTGTTTGACTTTGCTGTGGTTGCTACTACAACATTAAACTAACCACTGAGCGCTAGGGCTGTTTGATTCACCTCAAAGAATCGATTCAGAATCGGATTTCAAGAATCGATCCTGCTAAAAAATCGAAATCAAAGAATCGATTCTGGAAGAATCGATATGAAAAGGGATTTTGGAAGAATCGTCATAAAGCAATCGATCCTTCTAAATAATCGATATAAAAAAATCCACACCAAACAGAAATATTTATGCAATAATTAATTATAATTCAATATGTACTAATTATTTGGTTGTATTCAGTAAAACTTTAATGCTTGATCACTTACAACTCGTTCAATGTGCAGTGCACTATGTCACTCCACAAGAAAGAATGGTAAAGTAAGATCCAGGACATAACAATCGTATATAAATTTGACGGGAATCGTATATAAATGGCAGAAAACGTATAAGACCAGGAAAACCCACGCATCAAGCAGTTTGATTGGTCCTTTCACTAGTGACAAATAATTCTCCCGGAGGGTAAAAAATCGATTTTCGATTCTTACATTAAAGAATCGATGCTGGGAAAAATCGATTCAAAAGATCGGTCTTTTAACCAAAAGAATCGATTTTCTAAAGAATCGAATCGGAATCGAACACCCCTACTGAGCGCGCATAAACTCGTTTCAATTAAGTATACAACTACCTAAATCTACAAACGGAATTTTTAAATTTTCATTACAGGCTCAGATAAAAAAGTTGAAAAAGCGACTAATACAAGCGACGAAAAGCTTTTTTCAAAACGACGAAACGCGCCACCTAGTAAACTAATCCTTCTAGCTACTAAAAAAAACTCAAATTATTTGGACCAATTTCAAAAATGTTATTCTGTTTTAAAGGGCGCCCCAATACTTTAGTGGCCCCCTGTACGTAACATCTTTCATTTCAAATTAATCGCAGAATCGATTCGCGTGTTTATCCGTACCCCCTCTCGACACGCCCTTACAGTCCGCGATTAAATATCGGAGCCGCGGTGGAAACGAAAGAAACGCCCCGAAGACCAGGCAGGAAGGGAAGAAAGAAGGTCGTACGTAAGAACGAAATGAATCGCATACCAGGGCGTCCTAAGTGTCACTCGAGCAAAACCGTGTAGATGAATGGCGGTATGGTATTGTTTCAGGTTGCCGCCACCGTTGCCCAGGATTACGAGGTCTCTGACATCCAGTGCAGCGGCGCAGGATCAGCCGCCGATCTGCTGACAGCGAAGATCAAAAGGCCAGTCGGCTTCAGAGGGGCGCCGCTCTTCGCCGACGACAGATCCGCCAATCCGCTCACCGACATTCACTGCCAGATCAGGCCAGATCCCAACGATCCCCAGGAAGATAACTACTTCCTGAAGGTGACTGACTTCTCGAGATGCGGCATCCTGAAGAGAAACGTGAGTCACCGATCGAGATTTCGTTCGTCGCGGGGCCACCGAGACCTACCGACTCTCGCGTCTCCCATCGGGCCTAGGGAGACAACCCCGATCGACCCCTATCAGTATCCTGGCGATATAGGCGGCATTTGCATGCGAGATATTAACCCTTATCCTGTACAGAGCCAACTGAAACTGGTGGTGCAACTGGGAAGAGGGGATTGTAATAATAATACTAATAATAATAATAAGATTATTTGTACTGCAAGGTTCACAGACTATTAGGGGTCGTCCTTAAATTACGTAATGGTTTTTGAGGGGGGAGAGCATTTCTTAAATTTTCTTACAAGGGAGAGAGTCAGGTAGGGCTGGGACTATTCGAATAATTTGATATTCGAATATTTTACAAGTATTCGAATGCTACGAAGAAACTTCGAATATTTGAGTATTCGAATGTTATTATTCGAATATTTAAGTATTCACGGGGCGGTATTCGAATATTTAAGTATTCGAATAGTATGGTGTGAATTATAAATCAAGTTTTAGCTTAAAACTTTCCTTTCTCAATAGCAGCATGAAGTATTGTCATGGAATTTTCAATTCTAGTGTTTGCATTATCACATATTAACGTCACATACCAACAAAAACCATTAAATAAAATGGCACCGTACTAATTGACCTACTTCCAAAATGTTATAACTTCGCGAATGATAATTACTTTGGTCTAGAGCATTCCTACAGCCATCCTTCTCTCACTGGCCTCTTTGAATATCTACGGTAATCGAAGCAATTACGAAATTATATTTCCAAAATATCCAGACGAGTGAGTGAAATTTCAGAAGCACCCTCTTCCTATCTCAGCATGCAAAAGCGTAATAATTATAAATCCTTCGTCTACACGTATCTATTGATATCTGAAAGTGATATGATATCAATCAATCAGTCTATGTGCTTAAAAAACTGACAAAAGTTTTCCCTTTCATATTATCAAATTTCCAGATAATATTTATCTATTGTTTGTTTACTATATATATATATATATATATAGCCACTTCACGATTTAATCTTGGGGGAGCCGAATTGAAGGGATAAAAATATTTTTAATGCAAATTCAATGAAATTCATTAGGTGATTATGAAAATTTATTTAAAGAATAAAATCCAGCCTCCTTTTCTTTTTACAAAGCTCTTGAATTATTTCCAGTCGTGGTTACATTAATCTCCTTTTTTCTTTTTCTTTGAGTCCGCCACTGCTTTAGATATTCTACTTTTGTGAGCGTTTGTAATGTTTTCAATGTATCGTATCCGAATCATGTTGCTCGATTTGGTAGAAGTTCCGAGAAAGGGGGTACGTTTTGCTACTATAATTGGACATGACAAACGCGATTGTATTGTTACCAGGGTTTCATTCACCTACGAGTATGGTTTCCGGCATTTCCTGGGGTGGTGATGCTGGCCGATCAAGAATTGATCCTGATGTGTCGACCGCCCGAGCCCACGTTACTACGGCACAAAGCAGCCGGCTTTGCTGGCACCTTGTAAGTCAATACCCCACTTCGACAAAGTCACATTCCGCTGGGCACAAAGCGAATTGGAATTTAAGCATGAATTTGTCACGAACAGTTACGCATACAGGCTATATCTATAAAGTGTAACGAAACATAAGAATTAAAATCTTTTAGATCAGTCCGAAAAGAAATCAGAAAAATGAATAATTTATATTTCTTTCTAAATTAACGAAGGTGGCTGAATTCTCTGTATATATGACAAGGCGTAGGGGTGCATTTGAGAAAAAGATATCGATAGCTTCGATTAGTGTCGAAAATATTAAACTATGAATAGAATTATCCCTGTGCACGTCATTCTGTTCCAATTTGAAAAATAGGGAAAGTTTGTTTGTCAATGACCAGCGCGAAACTAAAGGGAACATTCGAATTTATAACAAAAACAAAAAATAAGGAAGATATGAAGACGAATTGCTATTTTACTACACCTACTTGTACGTTTACCAGAAAAGTGGCAGAAGGTCATAGATAGCCAAGGAAAATGCTTTAATTAAAGAAAGATAAAATATATCTTTACTTTTAAGGGAGGATGCCAATTTGGACGCATGGTCCAATCACAGGTTTATTTAGCAATTCTGTTCTCTTTAATAATGAACTAAATAGAAAATCTGATCAATGACATTTATCGTACATTTCATGAAGATTAGAAAAATATTTTTTTCAACAAATTGGCGGTGCTAGAACAGCTACGCGGTGAATCCTTTACAATTATTGACTCGCCAATCGGCGTTGCTTGGATCTCAGAGACTATTCATCCAATTCACTTGAAATTTGAAGAGAATCTTCCTTTTACGTTAATCTAAAGTAGAACATATGGATTTTACCATTCCCTGAAAATATTTGTAGCTACAGCCATTTTTGTAACCAGCCCTGCTAAAAGTCACAATTTTTCTTCAAACACTCACCATTTCCACAAAAATGTTTATTTTAAAATATCCGTCCGTACTTCTTGAGATTAACATAAACAGAAGATTCTCCCAAAATTTCAAGTGAATCAGATGAATAGTTTCTGCGATCCGCCGGTTAGCGACTCAATCGTAAAGGCCCCACTGTGCAGCGGTTGTAAAATCGCCACTTTGTTGAAAAAAAAGTAAACAAAAATTTTTTTTTAATCTTCAAGAGATGTATAATAAACGCTGTTAATTAGATTTTCTATCGAGATCATTAGTTAAAAGAAAACAATGCGTCCAAGGTGGCACCCCTTAGTAAAGTCTTTGAGTTCAACAAAGGGAATGAACTTTGACAAAAGTTCCCTCAAGGCAATGCGTTTTTCAGCCCGCACGGGGCAAGGGTGTCAGGAGTGGTGGAGGAGACTCCTGGGCGTCTGGAATACGAAGTGGCCCTTTACCGCGAGGCTACTGGCAACGTGTCAGACGCGTCAGGATCGCAGACCGTCGATCAAGCGGTTCCCATTGGCACGAAGCTACAGCTGAGGGCACGGATCAGCCCGGACAGCGCGTGGGGTTACATTAAACTCTTGGAAGTGACCGTCAGCCCCGACCCTGACCAGCCTCACGCACCCGGAAGCGTCGTGCTGGTGAAGGACGGCTGCAGGAATCGTGACTTCGCGTCGATAATTCCTCATCAACCGGCCCGCTACCGGGAGAGAAAGAACGAGGTTTTCCTCGACTTCGAGGCCTTTCTCCTCAGCTCCATGAGGGAGCGATCCACTTTGTGGATACACTCGCAGATTAAAGCCTGCATGGAACCGCAGGACTGCCAACCGGTAAGGGCATAATTTGCGGTCGAACCTCTGCCGCGGTCGACGACTGAATGAGTGGCTATTGAACGGCCGGTGGTCGTAACCCGCTATTTACAGCAACAATAACATTGTCCTTTACCCTCGGCCCGTTCTTCGAATTTGAATGGACCTGCGGCTTCTCGCGGCAATTCCTCTCGGCCTTCTAAAGTAAAGAAAAAATATATCTGGCACGGCACGATTGGTCCATGAAAGTTTCGTTTAAGGGCGGACACTCGGGTGAAAATCAACTACCAGTTGTTTTACGGATAAAATTTTGAAAATATGTATTTTAATGTTATTTCTTACGCTGAACGGAATTGTGTTAGAATTAATGTAGTAATAAAATTTGTTTTCATAAGTTAAAAGAAATCGAAAAAATGATAAAATTGAAAAATTCATACTCTTATCACTTTATTATCACATACACAGTTGCAGAAAAAATTTCAACTCGATAACTTCATTTTTATCCCATAGGTGTGTGTGTGTGGGGGGGGGGGGTATACACCTAGAGAGGCCTACAAACTGACGTTTTTTAGAATTTTTTTAAGAAAGTATTAACATTATTGCATCCGTAATGTTTTTATTAATTAGGTCACATCTTTGGCTATGAAACTTAATTTTTGTATGTAAAAATATTTGTCGTATAATATAATTATAGGGGCTTGTTCGAAATTCGCTGCAGTGATTTGCAGTACCCAGGCCTAATTAAACAGATTCTACATGAAAGCAAAAAGCAAATTAGTTTCTCAAAATATATTAACAAATGCTGTTTTTGACGTGGCCGATTTAAAAAAAAGTTAGTTTTTAAAGAAATGACAGCACTCTGAATGAAACGTTCAATTTTCGGACATGAAATCTTGCTTTTTATGCAATAAAAAAGAAACTATGAATCAAATAAAAAATACGCCCAGTCAAAAACTGCGCAATAGTGTATCATATAGTCATGAAAAATTGGGAGTAAATCGGTTAAACGGTTTTTGAGTAATCGTGGGTATAGTGTTTGAAAACCTGGTTTCGCGAAAAATGCATTTGAATATTTCTGCGAATTTCGGACCTAAATTTCGGGAAAACATTTGACATATTAAACACTGAAAATATATAAAAAAAAATCGACGTTTTTGGCAGATCTAGGTGTGCATGTCTCCCCTTAAATAAACTCTTGAGTACGATTGACGAAGATTGACGAAATGTCGATAAATTTGCGATGCCTTCATGGTAAAATAATTAGATTATTATGGGGTCGTAGGTTTCTTTAGAAACGAGCTGTAAAAAGGCAATAAAAAATTTTTGCCAATCGATTGTAAAAATTTCTTTGAATTTAGAATGCTACAAAATGACAATCAGTAATTAGATGCAATGAGCGTGATACGGGGAAAAGCATTTATTGCATATAATGCAGCTGAAAATATAAAGTTGCAACGAAAATTGAAAAGTAGTTAACACAAATGGGTAAAGGTATTAATATTTTGAGAACTTGAGTATTTAATTACTTTATGTTTAAGCAAATATTTTTTAAAACGGTGACATCGAATTTCTTTGTTAGACAGAAAATGCAAGATGTATAGAGTATTTAAAAAGAATGAATAGGTAATGAATGTTATTCACGAATTTAGTTAAATGAGTTATTTAGACGTATAAGTATTTTTCTTTATTTGCAAATTATATCAGTACTTAACAGGTACAAATGAACTATTATTTCAAATAATATATTTTTCAAAAATGAAATCATTTTCATTTCCTTTTAATTTTATCTGCGTCAATGTTGGTCGAAATCCTCATTCTACACCACGAATATAAAATTTTCATTGGATAATTTGTATAATAAATACACAAATACTTTAATAAGCATGTACTTGCAGGATTTCTGCCTTGATCTTTTCGAACCATCAGGTCATGGAAAAAAGAGAAAAAGATCTACAGAGGGAGAAGGAAGTGCATTACCTCCTAGAGCCGAGCGTTCGATAAAAGAATATAATGACTCGACGCCCTACACAAAATTTAAAGAAAATATCGAATACACGGTAATGATGCCGGATGGTAAGTTTGACAAATTAATTATATGTAAATCTCTCAAAATTCCAACACAGAAACTTTGAAAACAATACCAACCAGTAGCTTATAGAAACAAAATTATAATGCAGGGAAATTTTACTATATGTGCACTCAGAACAGATCTTTATCATATTCCCAGGATTACTATTTTCTACACAAATACTTTTCTTAATACTCATGATCATAAATTCTTAATTGCTCATGCCCGATTAAAATTACTCTCATGATTTTCAGATTTGTATCAGAAAGTGGCTGCCGGAATCGAGAATAGCTGTGGTAGTTTCCTGTACGTCGCGACCGGATTGGGCGCGCTTCTGGTTTTATCAGCTTTTATCATGTGCTACCTAGCTTCTCGCTTACACAATTTATCGTCGACCATGCCACAGAATAAATCAATCGACGATCTCGTACGAGACCGCGCCAGAAAGTATTCTGAAACGACACCGGGCTATACCGGTCGATCTACGGTACAATAGTAACAAAATATTGCGAACGTTGCACATTGTCATGCTCGCCCGAAATGATCGAGCAAGTTTCTATGCAGCAAAATAGAAAACGAAATTAACCAAATAATCCATGATATAGGTACGTGGAACAAAAAGCATAAACAGCAAAGGGACCTAAATTATGTCATATGTACGAATACAGTAAACTCTCGCTGTAGGCGGGCGCTCGGGGCTGACGACGAACGCTCAACGCATAGCGTCGACGATTCCGAGATTTCCGAGCCACCGATGGCGCGAGGGAGAGACAGAAAGGCACGCGAAAGACGAAGCGAGATAAAGTATCATGCCTTCCCTCTTTCGTAGCCAATGATAATGTCCGTGGTCGACTCTTTCGTCCCCTCTTGCTCGCTCTCGACCGAAGGACTCCAAGAAATGGCGAGGATAGCGATGCGCATTCAACGCATTGTTGAATGTGCTCATAGCGAGAATTTACTGTACATACGTTTTCCTCGTTGGTGACGTTTAACAGAATATTAAAGCAAGGATAGAAAGCTTAAAATACAATATATATTAATATATACATACAGTAGGACTCCGTTTATCCATAATTATAATACATAACGCTTCACCTAACTGGATAGTTCGGATAATAGGAGTCCACTGATTCTCCCTTCTGTCAGCATTTATTCGTTCGGACCTTTTGTTTTACTGGTCGGGTACAAGTAGGGCTGCCATCCGTCCGGGTTTCCCCGGATTTGTCCTCTTTTTTAGGACGTCCGTGGGGATTTTCTGTAGTGATCCGGGTTTTTCGATGCTGCTCGCTCGAAAAGTCATAAATATTTTATCTTTATTTCTTGATTGCGGTTACAGTCTATAATTTACAGAAATTGTTGTCTTGGGATATCGTAGCTAATATAAGAAATAATTAAAAGTGTCTGGGTTTCAAGTGCAAATGTCCGAGGTTTTAATGCTCTCTGTCATAGATTAATGATTTTACGGATGACAGCCCTAGGTACAAGAAAACATTTACAGCGTTGTCTCATTATAAATCCGGGTCCCCTGTTTCGTTAGAAATACATTTCTATCCTCGCTACTTCTTTTGTAGTCGCGAAGGCACGCGACAGCGACAAGTCATAAAATTCGGTTGATACAACCGGCATCATCTTACCGAAAGAAGAAAGGCAAACCGAATAGCATACCGTTTCGTTAGAAGTTCGGTCTGTCCCCCGAGCGTCGAACTTATAACGAGGCACAACTGTATACATATTCTGCGCAACGATACGAGTTCATATAAATGGTACATACGTCACGGGGACCGGGTTCGAATAATAAAATTTTAGCAACGTACATATTTGGCGAACCAGGTACTGGGACAAATTCATTCGGATACATGGAGTTCTACTGTATATTGCTTAAAATAGAATACATTTAATAAGACCTAATAGATTTGTCATAAAGACATACAGGTATATAATTTATATTATTTATAATGCAAGAAATCACAAAAACATACACCAATCTGCAGACATTACCGAGAACTAATCGTTTCCACGATTTTTCTTCCTAATCGATCATACACCTCGCACGTTTCATACCGTTTCGTACAACCAATTGCACGAAGGGCTCATTTCATTAGTTTTCACGTTGAACATGTACAATCTCTGAAGTTCGCTCCCTTTTTTCACTCTCTGCATAAAATAATGGCTATTGATAAATTTATCAAACGTGCAGTGCTATTACGTGACCTGAGACAGTGCGTATGTTTATTTATAATAGTAATTCTAGACAAGTTGTAGAATAATGATTAGCGCCCGCTACAATCGGTCTCAATGTGTCGGGCTTTTGCGGGGTACTTGTATACCTCCGATACGATGTATATACGTGCTCGCGATAAAATATTTATTATTTATAGATGGAAGTTTATCGCCTACGGGTAGTGACGGATGAGCAGTTCCCATCTGGGCCCCTACACAGAAAGCCCACCAGGGCCCTATCCTTAAAAAAAATCATGATTATATCCAAAGCATATTTTTTTCTGGATTATTACACTGAGTCCGTTTTTAGTAAATTACAGCTTTATTTTCCCGAAAAATGGGCCCCTGCTCAGAAGGCCCCCCTAGGGCCCCGTCTTCAAAAAAAAAGTTATGATTTTATCCAAGCACTATATTTTTTTTCTATACTTTTCTGTACAGTTACCCCCTTTTAGTAAACTACCTCTTCATTTCCCCAAAAAATGGGCCCCTCGGAATGTTTGCCACCTAGGCCTTTTTTCTTAAATCCGCCACTGCCTACGGGAGCTAGCTACAGACTGCGTAATCGAGTAACTGAAGTATTTAGGTAAATAAGTACAATGAAATATTTAATTGTGTACATGACTGCATAGCTTGACTATTTATTATGAAACGAAATGTTATTACACACTTATCCACGTCATTGTAATTTTAGGAATACTGAATTGCATGTAGAAAATTAAATTAATCGTTTGATTTCTTAACGTTACAATTTCTTAAAGCTCTATAGCATTATTATATATACCGTTGTTTCTACGAATACTTAGTGCAATGCGTGTTAATACTGTGCGATCGTGCGCATATTTACGTGCTTTAATCAGTGACGAAGAACTTTAGCTGAAACGCATTGGAACACGAGACAAGATCTATGTTAAATTAAACAGTCGGATTGCATCCACTGTACATAATCTTACATTATGCGTCACGGTCGAAATCTCACTTTGGTTAATGTTTTATAGTTCAGAATAAAAATAATGTAACGTTACGTTACAAAGTGTGGCACTTACGATTTATTTTATATATATATTTAACATTTGACTATAAATGTATATTTTCCTTGTACAATGCATTGTTCACTCGCATTAATTAAATATATGTATTTAACAATAACAATTGCAAATATTATTAATCCTTGTGTGCACAATAAATGCATACAGGTACCGCGCAATGAGCTTTGCTATTATAAAAGAGCATAAATCAATCACTTTTAATACATACGTGTATATATAAAATCAACAATGATTGCTAAATAATCAACAACACTTCATACACCAGACGACACAATAAACATATTTTGATTAAATAATTCATTAACCTTTTACATGATTGTGAGACTATGAGGTATCATCCATGATCGCTAAGATATCATGAGTTTATACTTTATAGAATACCATTGTTTTAACTCTTAAGGGGAGGTTCCGGTCTAGAACCCATAAAAATAGGTGATCTTTAGGAATTAATTAAAGGAAAACTACTATATATAATTTAATGGGACTTTTTGCATTATAGTAAGGATGTCTTAAGTTATAGAAATATATTTTTTGTTTTATAATTAATCATTGCAAACGGCACTGGGGAGTCGTTAAAGTCGAGGCGTCAAAAAATTCATCCAAATCGGTGGGACCTGTATCTCCAAAATTTATTATCCGATTCGGCTGCAACTTTTTTTATTTTGAAGAATATACTTCTGGCTAGGAGGGAAACCAGAAAAAAATATAAAAATTACATTTTTTTAGAAAATAACGACACTTGAAGTTTTTCACTTTTTCTCTATATTTTTCGTCCTTTCAACGCCTTTAAAAATTATCAATTTTCCATTTTTTTGTAATTTTTTCTGGTTTGCTCCCTAGCCAGAAGTATATTCTTCAAAATAAAAAAGTTTCAGTCGAATCGGATAATAACTTTTGGAGATACAGGTCCCACCGATTTTGAGAACAGTTTCGAGAAAAACGTGTTTAAAGCTTTACGTGAGTGCCGAGTGGCCGGTTGTTACTCATACATTTGCCGCTACTCAAATGCCTATAACTTCGGGAATTTCACGAATTTCAACCAATCCTTTTAAACACGTATTCCTAAAAGGTTGAACATTCGAAAAATGAAATAAAAAAATCGATTTTTAGACCGGAACCTTCCCTTAAGTGATCCTGACGGACTGTTACGATTTTACGTTCTAATTCATACTTTTGTAGTGAATATTTTTAAATAAGAAAGCAATCGACTATACCATATATTACAACACTTTGTATTACAGCTGCTGTTTCAAGATATTCAGTATGTAAATTATATTTTAAAACTATAAAATCGTAATACTCCGATTAACCGGTTAAGAGCTAATAATATTTACAATTAAATGTACGATTTCTATTTGCAAACTTATTTACTTCTTACATTGCATTCTTGCTCTTTAATTCTTACGAAACCAAATTGTAAATTATATGTAATAAAATTGTCTAACGACTACGAAACATACTCTCTTTGGCTTCAAACGTATCGTAGAATTTAGTTGTTACTTCATAAACTTATGAAAACTAATTTTATAATAATATAATACAACGTGTCAGAAACTCTGAGATATTTCAAATTCTTTTGCATGATAGTGAAACCAGTGTAAAAAGAATAAAAATTTATAGGGTACGTCAATAATAGAGACTTTATGAAAATATAAGTCGTACATGACGTAAAAACGTGCCGGCGCTTAGGTCGTTCCTTTCTCCCTTTATATACATACGTATCTGTATACGATGTTGCTAAGATTATTAAGAAAAAATGTGTTCGTAATTTTCTCTAGTACGGTAAAATCAAATATACGTGTATATACATACATGCGGGCATATATAATAACGTAAAATACTTTTCGCTAAGTCTAATTCGAAATACATATTAAAATTTATAGATATACACAATTACTATGTGTACCTCTATCGTTGTGTGCCTCTCTTCGTTGAGCTATAGGGAATGAAAAATAACACTCTTGTATGTTAACACTTTTTTTGATACTTAGTCTAGCGTAATCATAAATATTTAAGCCACAAATATTTTCACGGAATTGAATAAATTAAATATATCAGTGTGATATCGTATTTACAAGTATCCTCCATAAAATATGATTATCACACACTCTCAATAATCAGAGTAAATTACTCAGTCCTTTCCTTTTCCTGAGACTTCACGAATGCCTCGTAAGCCGCTAATTCCTTCTTCTCCTTCCTTAAATTTCTATCTTCAAACCCCAGCCTATAATTAAACGCTATATCAAAACATGATAAATCTGTCTCAAAACAAGTCGGGATATGCAAATATTTTTTTACAATTCTTATCAGTGTTCTGAGAAAATCGAATTGTAAGCTTTTCGTAAAATACAACATACACACTTATGCAGACTAAACGTAAATGGAAATGCAAGATGAGTCCATGATGTTTTTTATTAGCATAAAATTGCATATCCCATTGATAAAGCATGAATAATATATGAACGATTGATAGAGAAACTATAAAATATAGTATGGAAAACGATGATTACTACAGAGTATAGACTGATTCAGAAATTACAAAATTCAATAGGTTAATACTATGAAATTTCTTAATTAGCTTCATTAAGGGGTCTTTCCACTGTAACACTAAAAAAATATCGTTTTCGGGAACTTTTTTTTGTCACAAAAGAATGTGTTTACTAAATTTAAGTTTTTTCTATTTATTAATGCGTATTTTGAGAATACAAAAAAAATCATATTTTTGAATGCTTGCTTTCGCCAAAATAGGTGGCTGTAATATGCGCTGTAAAAAAAGACGCCTCGATTGCGCGATTCATTTTGGAGGAACCATATATATGAAACGGAAAAACCAAAAAGATTTGTAATCAGCATGACTGTCACTATATCCCGAACTAGATTTGATTAGATTGATAAAGAATTAACAAACTGACGAACGGTCAAAGCTGAAATTCGCCAAATTTGGTAATCATTTTTTGGGCGAGTAAAACACAGCGAAACTGCGTGATTTCAGTTCGGGCCATAGCGACTGATTACAAACCTCCCTGATTTCCCCATCCCAGATACATAATTCCTCCAAAATTGATCGCGAAATCGAAACGTCTTTTTTTACATCACAATTGCATCCACCTATTTTGGCAAAAGCAAGCATTAAAAAATATGAATTTTTTTGTATTCTCAAAACACGTATTAACAAATAGAAAAATCTTCAATTTAATAAATACATTATTTTTGTGACAAAAGAAGTTCTAAACAACGGTAATTTTCTAGAGTGTTAACAGTGGAAAGACCACTTAATGAAATAATTCATTAACATTAGATACATATACGCTGTACTTAACTTTCATCATTTGAAAAAACTAATACTTTCATAGGAATGATACAATTTCCGTACGTACCTGTGAAGAATGATACGCTCAACAATCTTTTCCGTTGTCATATCGTTACCACTATCCAACAATTTAAATCTGTTTTGCCTTTTGGGTTCAGCATAAGGATCTAAGCCATCTTCGCAAGGCATTATAGGAGTTTGACCATGGCAAACGATAGAAACATCAAAATGTTCCATAAGATTTTTAGTAACTTCATATGGTGCTCCAATTACTACTTCGTTAACATACTACAAACCGAAGAGTATATTTTAAATACGTCAAGATTTACTCAACGCTCAGCGGACCTATAAATCTTACCCCTTACCTTGCACGCTAGTACACTAAGCACTCTTTCATGAAGATTCATAATTGGATGATTGCCACATTTGTACCGATTAACTACTGGATCTGTGTGAAGTCCAACTATGAGATAATCGCCTTCCTTCTTTGCGACTTCTAGGAAGTCCAGATGACCAACATGAAAGAGATCAAATGCCCCTGCCACGTAAACAATTTTATCTCCAGGCTGCGGACTCTTCCCATCACTGAACTGTATAATCTTCTGCGTCGTGGGTAAAAACTGTGAACACCCTGTCCATGGACTTCGGGCTGATCGATCTTGACCCATACTTTTACTCGGCTCCCTATCGACACTATATTCGCTGTCTCCTTGCTTAAAATGCTGCCGTGTCATTAAAAGCATACGTCCTACTAAATCGGTTGTTGAAACACCGGCTGTTCTTTGTACCTCCCTGTAGCAAACGGGTTCTTTTGTATTGTTCGTACCAACATCGTTGGAATACCCCTGTACTAATTAATCGCTTGAAATATACCTGTAACGCCCTGCTGTTTTAACCAAGTGATATGTATCGACACCATCCGCTGTCATAGTAATATCATCACCGTGAACACAGAAATCACAGTTGTATTTGTCTAATGTCTCCAATGTCGTAACATATGGAGCACCTTCTACCACCTCGTCCACCCATTTTATACCACGGACCATTTTGTACCTGATGCAAAAGTATCGAATATAAACTGAGGGGTGCAGCTCCATCTTCACCAAGTTCGAGTAAATTAGAAAAAAAAACTGTTTATACAATTATTGCTTTGACTTAACATTGGAAAGAGAACACTAATTGAAAAATATATATTCGTACACAATAAGTAGTAGTTATTGAATTGATGTTGAAGGTTTTATTTCTATTTTTGGCGAATTTTTCAAATCTGCTGCCCCTGACTTGGGTAATGGGTGCAGGTTCAAAATTTGCAATAAATCGCTCATCTATTATCAGATTTGCATCAAACGTGCACCAAATTATGTAGAATTTTTTTATGCATATTACACGTCATAACTCAGAAACTGTAAAAAGTAGAGCTGTACTCTTCTTGCTGCAAGGTCCTTAATTACTAATGTATGAATTTTATTATTCTACATGTACGGAATTTTCTTTCCCTATGGTTTTGTTGAAACTGCCCCTACAGTGCACATATAAATTAAAATTACACCATTGCACGCGTTGGGCCTCACAGGCCCATATCTCCAAGTCTAGAAATGCATTGAATTCTTTGAGAAAAAATATATTAGACTACACGTAATCTATCGCACTCAACCTTTATTAACAGAAATATTTAATAACAAAATGAAATACTGAACAAATATCGCTTTAACCTTTAGGGGACTGGCAAAGCCCTTTTTGGGGCTTTGAGCACGCACACTACTTAAAAATGATTTAAAGTATAAATACATATGTGTGTGTTAGTGTTCTACTGTGTTTTTGTGTATGTTCGACTATAAATTCGTTCTGTTCAAAAGAACACAAAAAATACGACAAAATAAAATAATTCCTGAAATACAAAAATACCAAAAATAATAATAAAAACATGGAAAAAAGAAAAACGGAAGACAAGATGATACAAAAACTTTCTATGTCTGCGTTGTTAGCTTTGGGTAACGCTAAAAGAAAGTTCTCTGAATTTTGGTATATGTTCATTCGTTTAGGTCAACAAAACTGCCATATAGGTCAGACATTTTTACAATCCGACTACAGATTCATAGTCAGCAGTATCAAAAACCCCCAGATATACCGTGTTTTTGAAATTAAAAAATGTTAAAAATTTAATTACCGTTCCAGAACGGCAAAGCCCCATTTGGGGCTCTGTGCAAGTCTTCTAATTCTGAACAAAATATACATTATATGTATATAAAAATTTTTGGAAACTGAACCACTATTTTTTTTAAAAAAAAACCTGTTCTCTAAAGGTTAACGCTACGAGTCATCGTTATCTGAATCTTTTTAATATCACGAGAACTGCTCACTTGGACCTGTTAGTGCTTGCACTGTAGGGTTAATTATAAAAATTACTTAAATGCTCTAAGTGAATGTTTCCATCTGTATAATGAATATTAACGCTAGCTCATGGTATGCCATATACAGCACAAACTAGTTTTCCTTATTTTTTGTTCATCCTTCATTATTGTCTAACAAAAACCAAATATGTACTGCTATCTAAACTAATACAGGGTGTTTCAAAACTGTGAGTATAAACTCAATTAGATAATAAGTATGCAAAAAGAATTAAAAAGGTCTGGGAACTAATCTTCTTGAAATATTGAAGTTTTTATCAACAGTTTTTCTTTAAATTTATATAAACTACATATTTATCATGTCTACAGTGGCGGACAAAAGAAAGTTTACATCCTTTAAAATCACATAACTTTTTTCGAATTGGTACAAATGACTTGAGTTTTTTTGTTGAGAAGCTAGAAGGATTAGTTTGCTAAATGACGTGTTTCGTCGTTTTTTGAAATTCTCACGGGATTTTTGAATTTTCATTACAGGCTCAGAAAGAAAAGTTTAAAAAAAGACCTTTTCTATTTTTTTCGCTATTCCGACCAATTACATTTTTTTTCAAAACGACGAAACACGTCATTTAGCAAACTAATTCTTCTAGCTTCTAAAAAAAAAAACTCGAGTCGTTTGGACCAATTCTAAAAAAGTTATGCGATTTTAAAGGATGTAAACTTTCTTTCGTCCGCCACTGTATTTTTGATTAAGAATAAGAGATTACTTTACATTGATAGAGGAATGAAGAAATATCTAAATATAATGATTGCAATTAAAAGAGATGATAAGGAATTCACAACAACCTTGAGAGGCCACAAGTATTTTGAATATATCTGAATATTACAGAAAGTGTAAATAAAACTAATCCATAACAGCACATTCCATTAGGTATTCATTAACACACCTAACTCTCCAGAAGCCAATCATTTGTGATATAATAATTGTGCAGAAAATCACTAGTTTATGACGTAACAAACTGAACATCACATAACTAGTTTATGGACTATAAATTCATTAGATCCACTTTGCCCCTTGCGAAGAGTTTCATTAACCAAAATCGAGTTTGTATCTATAATTCTAAACTACCCCATGTATTAAAACTGTTCAAAATTTTGTAACAGTTGCGGTAAATGACAAATTCTACCGTTCGCAAGACTAAAACTATTACTAGCTGTTTCTAAGTCTTTAACTGAACTTCTTAAAATTTACAGTGTTAGAATACGTTGTCTAAAAATATTATTAATATGTAACAAGGTGTTATTTTGAAATAGGTGTATTCTATATTAAAAAATTACACATTGCTTTCATAAAAAGTAACGAACGTACATGTGTTCTATTGGATAAAGCTTTAATCCCAATATTATAGACAATGAGCAACCTCGTTGATGATAAATACATATCAGATATGGAAAGTTTTTAGATCTTACGATACTAACTCATGACTCAGATTTTAATTCTCATAACTAGAAGCTGAGAAAAGAGACACAGATTATAGATTCCATCGAGAAAAATGTTTTAGCATGAAAAAATAACTTAAAATTAATTTGAAATCTTACAAATGAATTAAAACGATTTCCAAATGATGATCTTTTTAAGCAGAGAAGTTTATAATAGCTATGTGGGAAAAAAACAAAACTGTTATAAATATCAGAAACGTATTATACATCTACATTTGAAGAAAGACAATAATTATTATTCCTTTCATGCAGAGTAATCGAGCAGTTCCGTTTTACACCAGAAATTTGTCTTAACTTCATAAATATTATACCATGTACATCCTGAATCGTAACAATTTAAAATACATATCGACGAGGGTAATAAATAATTTTTTACATACTTCTACTGTATTTATCCTTCTTATCAAATACATTATTTTAAGACTCTGAGATAGGATTCGTGTGGTAAAGGACTGAGATTATTATACGAAATTTCAAGGTTTAATTGTTTTCCTAGGATAAGAACATACCTCTCTTCTTCCATAAATACTGGTGGTCCTTTATGTTTAGTAATTTCTTCATCCGTATGTACGCCGACGACTAGATAGTCGCCTAACGCCTTCGCCTGTCGCAAAGAATTTGCGTGGCCGAAGTGTACCATGTCGTAGCTGCATCAAAAAAGTAATCATTTCTAAAATATTGCACAGGAAAATATATCCTGTTGACTGCGATAAACTCTGCCGCCGAGAAGTTTGAACGAGTAAGCATACTAATAGGTATTCAACTCGCTAGCCTCGAGCCCACGATAATAGCAAAAACTCGATAAACGCGTCTCGAGCGCGCAATAGGTGGTGTCAGAATTAAAAAATAGATGGAAAAAAAATCCGCTATGAATGTGTCATCCGAGATATGAACTGTCGAAAATTATCGTCAGGGTATCGTTGCCCATTGATTCGCACGAAGAAGTATATCTCGTCGGCACTTAATTGCCGTAAAACCACACAGTCATCCAGCAATTTCGAAAAGCATGCACGTGAAATTTAAATTATGTATGTAGGGAAGGTAATTTAACGGGAACTCACCATCCGTCGCACCATACTCGTACTTCCTTACGATTCTCTGTCATAATGATAAGAACGCTGATAATTTGGGACACGAAAAAGGAACTTTCCCAACAAATAGTAACGAATAACCACGAAATATACTACACCCACCAGATCTCGGAATGTACTGCTGCGCGCGTCATCGACTCGCGCGTCATACGGTTTTAATCAAACATATCCCCACTTTTTTCATCCCCACCTGTATACACTTTCAACGCTCAAATTCATTGCAATGAACTTGATATGCCGGTCAATAAATGAGTTAAAGCAGCGTCCCATAATTGATTTTATAATAGAATTGATCTGAGATCGGTGAGATATAAATTTTACAAATCGTATAGGATACGAAAATTGTAAGAGTGCAATAATGCAATGCAAAATTATGTGGTACCACGAGATTGGAATACTTCATTGTTTATTGGACAACATTGTACAATATAAAAATATGTATCAGGACAATTTCAGATCTACAAAGTTTACTGCATCAATGAGACATTTAATACTTTGCTTTTATAATTCCGACCTATCCACATAAATTCACTCTTCTAACGTTGGAAAATATATTCACGCAATAGAACATAAAATATACCTACACATTAATACGTTAAATACCACGAAAAGTGACGAATGATTTTACCATGAGAATTTTGTTCTCGTCAAAGCAATCGGACAAGCACACATATAATCGGCAGTCATAACAGCTCCAATACTATCGCAGAATTATAACTGTACAGTAGGACATTATACTGGAATGAATCAATAAACTCTGACCTGATCGCATAAATTCTGATAAATGCTGCGTGCAATGAATAAGATATATTTCTTGGTTAAGCATAGCGCTGGTTACTTGCATTGGCTTATTATATAATAACACTTGATTAATCACGAATAATTAGAAGGTTTAAAACAGTTGCACAACAAAGATATGTTTGACGACGAACATGAATTATCTAATTTACCGTTACTTAACGAGGATTACGTATAGAATACCCGCACGGCATGAAAATCATATTGCTAATATGTATATTCATTGTAAACGTGTATATTTAAATCCAATTGAGAGTTTAACGATTATAATGTTTACTTTCCGCATAAGGAAAGCAAAATGTGGTAATGAAATTTGATATAGAATCGTTTAGATTTTATACTTATATCGTTTTATTAAATTTCTAATACTACAATGCGCAAAGTTGCCACGCGCTCTTAAAATTTAATACAGTGCGATGTATTTTATGTTTTTAAATAATACGGATGATCTGTGCACTCGCGACCTAGCTATTTAGTTAGCGAAAGATTGTCGCAAGACAAATTGATGCAAATCAAACTCATATTTCTTTATAAGAATAATATTCTCGTTTCTTACAGATATATATGTATATATATATATAATGTTTTTAAACAAGCTCCGGCCAATATTGCTGCCGGATTTTATAAACTTCTTTTTCTTCGCTGAATGTATACAAAAAGTTCTATAGCATTGGCACACGCTGAATCGTGTTGTGAGAAGGAAAATGATCGTAATTGCAAGAATCGCAAGTCAAAGATCATCGATAATGCTCTACCTATCACTTACATTTAGGTTTACTAGAAAAGAGGATGCTTATGAGTGTCCTTGACTCAACGTAACCTGAACTTGCTAATACCGTTAATCTTTTTCGTTTCGATCGATAATAATACCGCGTGCGTTTTACTCTACTTTGTGTCCAATCACAATAAGAAGCACGTTATACGGAAAACACGTTCTATTTCAGGTAGGACCATTTCTCCTCTTGTTCCTTTCTCTTACTATATTACATAGAACTTTCTTTCGGAATTTAACCAGTTTAAAATTAATAACCGTTTTGTTGCCTATAATTACTTCCACCACCTCCGCCACCTGCTCCTCCACTTCCGCCGAACGCACCGCCGTTTTGAGTATAACCGCTGGAGCCTCCGCCAGACGCTCCACCGTAACTATTTTGCGAAAAAGGTTTACTGCCGTAACTACTTCCTCCGATACCACCTAAACGAAAGAGAGAAAAAAAAGGTAATTAGCGATATTGCTAGCCGTAAAAAGTTTCTATGACTTTATAAGAGTCACAATCTCTACTTGACGACATACTGCTGTTATTTCCATTCCATTTGTTTCCTCGGTCACCGCCGCTGGAGCGATCAAATCTGCCACCCCTGTCTCCTCCGTCACGCCCGCCGCGAGATCCTCGGGAACCGCCACCGCGCCCACCGGAACCGCGTCCGCCGCCGCCTCCGCTGCGCCCACCGTAACGACCTCCTGTAAAATAAATAAATCAACGTAAGGAACAGTAACATCGAATAGAGAAATGGACGGGTGAATTGGAGCAACGATGGAGACGTACTTTTATAAATGCCCGGATTCCTCGATAATTCATAGAGTTTGGGATTGACGACTTGTTTCGCTTCTTCTAAAACTTGAATTAAGTCAGTAGCCTTGTGCGCGTTACCAGGTGTGAAAAATGCGTACGCGGTTCCGGTACGCTGTGACCGTCCTGTACGCCCGATACGGTGCACATAGTCTTCCGAATTGGACGGGTAATCCAAATTTATCACAAACTTAACATCCTCCACATCTGTATAACAAGAAGAATTATAATCGTCGAAAGTGCAAACTGTTTCTGTCTTTGTGGTTCAATTAACTTACAAAGCGAATCGATTAAAAAGCGTTATTAGATATGCTGTGTAATATAGGTGGAATTAATGGACGCAATTCCCATTTGTTCATTTAGGAGCGAAAGAAGGAGAGACGACGGATCGAATACGTTTAAAGCATACTACCACTTAATTCCATCTATAATTTTCACGCGAGTAAAAGGAACGTTGACCACAAAGAGCAAGTTTCTATATTATTTACCTGTTGTTGCCAAAAGCTGGAAACGTAAATACATTTTTGGAAATGTAGAGGAATCAGAGCTCAGATGGTTCTCATGGAATTCTCGCTTTATGCGTTAGCGAGCTGTATATTTACTCTTAACTTCACACCCTTCTCTCCCGCACCAAAGTATGGATCTGTGCTGGTCATTCAAAATTTGGTCCTTGTGCATTGCTTCGGTGAGGTTGGAACATTGGATGAGCACCGTGCGCATTCTCCGATCAACCCCACATGCATTCCATTGAATAAGTAACATCAACGCTTGTTTTGCAATGTTGAGAGTGTAGAAATTTTTGGTATGTAATTACATACGCTATTGTAAATATTTACCAAAGATATTATCGAAAAGCATGGGGCATGTGAATGAAATTTTCTTTCTTTAAATTTAGCGCGAAATGTAACGTGTCGCAACCACTGCAAAACAATGTAATGCCATTCCCTAACCTTCTAATCTAAAAGAGCGGTCAAATATCTATCCGGTTCGGTAGTCCTCGTATGCTAGACGCCCTAACACTATGACTTCCATACTTTGGACCGTCGCAGGTACAGAGTGAGAGTGTGTTTTTTTCAAGTGGCACGGTGGGCCGAGGCACAGCGTTAGGTTAGCTTGTTGCGCGGGGACAGAGACCAGCAGTCACGTCCCATTCAATTATATATTCCAAAGCAAGCTCTCCAGAGTTCTTATCATTGATAAAACTCCGTCGCATGTGCCTCTGAAAACACATAGAACAGCACGTTAATACCAGACTGACAAGACTTTTCTCGATCAGAACAAAATTTAAAGACATGAACTTCCTATCCGCTTACCTGTTTACCTACTCTAACTTTATTGCTGAAATATTTTCACTTACTTTAGATTTTGATATTAATACAACTCTAGCAGTACAGCTCGACTGACATAACAGTAAATAACATCTTCTCAACATCGCGGCGCAGTTCCTATTAATGTTAACCCGAATTACTGTAATCGACAAACGTTCATTGAGGCGATATTATATTACCGGTTCGCATAGTATTATTATCAAAAGTTAAAAGTACGTCAAAATCCACCTAACCTGCAGCGAAACTGAGCAAATTACAAAATATCCCTCTTAATATTGCTGTGCTGAAAAGATGAGAATAACATTATTTTCTTTGTGTACTTTCATGTACAATGATATATCATTGAATTCCCTACGAGTTAATAAAAACGAAATACTGTGATATAAGAAACTTTGAATCGCTGATTGTGTTAATTAATTGTTCTGAAACCTCTGTATATCTCTTTTAAGTAATTTCCATTCACACCAAGAAAGGACTAATGTCAATCAGTCTGGCACATGCCGTTATCCGTTGCCACATCACAATAATACAACTCTCACAAACGTGAAATAACCATCGCAGCCTGACCCTTACATCATACCCACTAATGCGAAATAGATTCTTACCTAATCCTCTTGCCGCAACATCTGTAGCTACTAGAATGGCAGATCTGCTATTCCGGAATTCTGTAAAAAATTCTCTGGTATTGGGCAGAATATTCCTACGCACTCGGGAGACAGAAAACTCGATTGATACTTACGATTCAATACATAATCTCTTTCTTGTTGACTTTTATCCCCGTGGATGCCAATCGCTTGCCATCCGTACCTATTAATCGCACGCGTTATATCGTCCACTTTTCTCTTCGTTTCGACAAATATAATGGTCTTATTCTCTGGCTCGTTCGAGATCTCTTCCAGGAGCTTCATAAGTTTACCCTCCTTCTCGTATTCTTCGCACACGTCAACGATCTGGAGGATATTATGATTCGCCGCCAGCTGCAGTGAGCCGATATTGATTTGTATGTAATCGGTCAAGAATTCTTCTGCGAGATTGCGAACCTCCTTCGGCCACGTTGCTGACCACATAAGAGTCTGACGATCGGGTCGGATTTGCTCAACAATTTTCCTAATTTGTGGCTCGAAGCCCATGTCGAGCATTCTATCAGCCTCGTCTAGGACTAAGTATGTACATCTACGTAAGTTTGTTGTACCACGTTCCAGGAAGTCGATAAGACGGCCAGGCGTTGCTATACAAATTTCAATACCACGCTCTAGGTCACGAGCTTGAGGACCTTTCGGAGCTCCGCCGAAAATGCAAGTATTCCTTACTTGCGACGACACCCCAAAGTCTGAAGCGACTTGTTGAATTTGCTGCGCGAGTTCTCTCGTCGGCGCTAAAATAAGAGCTATAGGCCCATCGTTGCGGTTCAACCTGGGTTGATGATTTATGTGCACAATCGCTGGTAAAATGTACGCCAGCGTTTTTCCAGATCCCGTTTGAGCGATGCCAACCATGTCGCGTCCAGACAAAGCGATGGGCCAGCCTTGCGCTTGTATCGCGGTTGGTTCTCCAAATCCTTGCCTACGGATCTCGTTCAGAACGTAATCCGGGAATCCACCCTCTTCGAAGAATACATTCGGTCCGGGCACGTTTGTGCCCTTCACGGTAATTTCTTTTTCTGAACGATACGCTTCGACTACGTGAGGTCCTCGAGTCGAAACGTTCGGATGAGGCTGATAAAAATCTTTACGGAATGGTTGTAACGTGCTCATATCCCATCTTGGCTTACGAAGGCGTTCTCCAGGCTGCCGATTTTTGAAGCTACTGTTCCCAAAACTACCACCACCTTCTCTATTCGAACTGCTACCAAATCTACTACCTCCGCTGCTCCCATCTCGACCACCGAAACGACCGCCTCCGCGTACTCCGCCGCCTCTTCTGTCACCACGTTCGCGATCACGGTACGCCCTGTAACATAAATTTATTTAGCATTAACAACTCGGTTTAAATGCAACCAACAGATATTTATGAATGGATAAAGTATTATAACCACACGAAGGATGCCTCATAAATAGAAGCACTTTATTGGTGTCTATAATTTTTTAGTATAGATTGAAAATAAAGAGGACTGGACGAGGGGAAAGAAAACAAGTAAAAAAGAAACAAAAAAATACAATTATAATATAGCAAAAGTGCTCAGCGGGGAGCACAAAACCTTCTCGGGTTCTGGAATCCAGATCAGAACCAAGCGCGGAACTATTGCGACCTGTTACATTGCTAACCACAGCGTTCGGTTCTGACCCAAGTCCCCGAATCTAAGGTCTTGTGCTCCCGACTGAGTACGCCTACAATACAGGGTTGAAGAATAAAAATAAATGGCAGAGAGGGAAGAAAATTACACTGTACTATATTCAACGAGTCGAGTCGCCATCTGTAAACAAAATATGCACGAGGGAGAAGCAGCAACTACAGCTATTGCCGTCTCTGTTCTATCTGAACGCCATCACGTGTCCTCTTTGTTTATAGCTGCGACTCTACTCATCAAACGCACATTAACTAAACAAAAGGCAAATTATAGTTATTATTGCTATTATTTTTATCGACACTGTAAGATAAAGATGTAACGACTGGTGACGGCTATTGCAAACTATATGATCGTTAAGGTCAGTAAATGTACATAAAGATTACAAGGGTAAACTTTTCCTCTGGGAAACTCTTTTTTGACCACAAATTTATAATGGTCGAAAGCACATATCAAATAACATGTGAAAATATTATTTTTGAATTTAGGAATTTATTCGTTGCAAAGTTATTATGTTAAAAATACTCTGAAACTTTGACCAACCTATACCAATACTCAGAACAAGTTGAAAAGTGGAATGCGGTTTGTCGTCGAACTAGTTGGGAAAACTATAGATCCTATTTTCAGCTAAATACTTTGTTGTTGAACAATCAACGTAACTCACAATATTGACTAGAAGATATATCAAAATTTTGCAACCTTTTTCGCCTCGTAACTTTTCAACGATAGCATTCTTAAACTCGAAATTGGTATCATTAAACTCTATACTTCATCAAGTACTTCCCATAAATATAAGCTTCCACCACAAAAAAAGGCTTCTCAGAGGAAAAATTCACATGATTATAATGCAATTATGAAGAGAATAAATGGGAAGAAGTCGAAATTATTAAAAGTAGCGCAAAATAGTTGCTGTAGTCTAAATGCTAAACAATAAAGTATTACCATTATTACTATCTTTTTTTCTATATTTTCGGTTATTTATAAAGTAGATAACTTCGACACAACTTAGGCAATATGTTAAAGATAAGTCGAATATTAGAAATATATATATATATGTATATACTAAACATATGTAGTCTACAATATTATAGTTACAAAATAAATTTAATTTATAACTAGTGTAAAATCACTCTCAGAATGAAAAATAAGTATCGTATTAATTATTAATTGGGAAAGTTCTATGTACGCTACGAGCGAAGAATTTCATCAAGATGAAAGCAATATGGAGTAACTTATAGTCAATCATAGGCACGAAATGTCAATATGAAATTCACAGAAAAGTGGAAATCTCAGGTATTGTTCATAAAACTTTTATGTGACTTACATTCTAAGAAGGTTCCTTGGTACTTTTAGCTGGGAAATATCAAATATCTCCTGATTAAATCGGCGTACCAATCAAAGGAGTGAATGAAAAATCCGCTTTACTCCTCGTTGCACGCTCCAAAGGGGATCTGTGAAACAAATGTCATGGCGTCGCTATGTATCAGAAAATAGTCCCACTTTGTTTCAGATTCTATCGCCTCATATGTATCGCTGTTTTATACGATTTTCGCGCGATCCAGCAGTGTTTAAGAAATATATCTCACTTTCCTTTTAAACATTAACTCCGAAGCACTAATAACAAATATTTTCTGAAATACTACAATGAGTGAAACGCCGGAAATAAAGGTGCCGGGTAGGGGCATGTACACGGAAATAAAGTATTAAATTTGGAATCAAATTTTATTAGCGTCTTCTGTAGTTTATAACTTTAGGCGAATTCGAAGGAAAAGTATTCGCATTAATTTCGTAAGATAGAAATACAATTTTATTGTTACGATTCACACCAGGAAACTGTAACGAAACACACGTAATTACAAACATTTAGTTGCTATTAAAAATTTAATTCATATAACATACTTATGTGGTAAACCAATTTCGATATGAAATGAATTTATAGTCGAGATGTTGACCATAGTAGTAATATAATATAATAATAATATAAATTCCTCCTTGTCATATAAAAAGGAAACCAACGACCGACGAGTTTAGATTTGTTCTGCGCATGTGGCGCTCATTGGTGCCGGAAGAAGCTACTATTGGCTATACCCCAACCAACGCTCCCTCGGAGCCAATGAGCTCATTCTACAACGAAATTTATGTAATGCATTTGAACTCGGAGAAGATCCGCAATTTTTTATGTTTAACTTGATACATACAGACAAACTGAATTTCAATTATTATTATTATTTCGACTTTATTACTCGTTAAAATAGTACATACTTAAATTATACGTAACAGAAAAGTGCCGATCGATTTAAAATATTTTTCGCATATTTCCCGCATTTTTCACACTGTTTCGCACTTAGGTCTGTAAAAACACATGTGTATTTAACAAATTTTATTTCGACCATTATTACATTAACATATTTTTCACCATACGTAGGAAATAACATTTCTTCTTTGGTTTCTGACTTAGATCTGCGCACTTTTAATTACTTTAATTACTTTCTATCTTCTTAACACAAATTTAACTAAATATATCACTATTGACACTGTTTTATAATGAGATCCATTTTTCCAATATTGTAAATATAAATATAAGTTGTTAATACGTTGTTCCTCTGTACTGGTAAGTACTACCGTAATTGTCTCCTCCCCCGTAACTTTGTGCTAAATTATTCTGTCCATATATTCTTTGTGTACTGTATCCATACCCTGTGTTCTGATTAATGGAATTACTTGGCTTCATATTATTATAGCTATTATAATCTGAACTTGAATAAGTGCTTGTAGGAAATTGGTAAGAGGTTCCGCCACGGCCGCCGCCTCTTCCCCTCGAAGAACCACCTCTTCCTCTGCTATCATTGTTTCCTCTTCTGCCGTTACTTCTATCGCTACCCATGAATCGTTTACCACCTTGTGCACGAAAGCATATAAATGTTAAACGGTGCTAAATAAAAGCAACGCAAGAACATACCTCTACCTCCGAAATTCCCTGATTTAGCCAATTCTGCCATTTCGGTGAGTCGTGGGTTTACGTTCTGCCCCGCTTCTTTCAACACTTCTATTAAATCTCCAGCGTGCTTCATGTTATGGCTTGTGAAAAATGCATAGGCAGTTCCAGTTTGCCTCCTCCGACCGGTGCGCCCAATCCTGTGTATATAGTCCTCTGACGACGACGGATAATCGAAATTTATCACATACTTGACATCGTCCACATCTGTGACAAAATATTTAGAAGAAATGAATGTACGTGCGACATTTACGGCAAATCATTTGTAATTTGTAGCAATCGTCACCGTATTTGTTGATTGCATCAAACTTATAGAATGATCTTCAAACTTGTGGGATTAATTATACAAAATGTTGTATGTATGAGTGCTAGAACTATAAATAGTCGAAGAAAAATTTTAAATATATTGAATGATTACATTATGTAAGGTTTTTAGTTCGTTTTTTTTACAGTTTTTTTTTTATCGGGACAAGGCGGAATTCCCAAATTTTTACTTAAAAATAAAATTGGTCTGTATATCAGGTTTGAAAACCACCCACCTTTCGCTTGGAAATTCCATTGCAAAATCAGCGAGAACAGCCCCGTTTACTTTTAAAGTGGGGGCTATTCAGTTGGTTTCATATGGAAATGCATTGATGGCCTAGAGATTAGACAGACACAGCGGAAGTGTCTGCTTTGGGATAAAGGCAGCATTTTAGGGTTTAAGCCTGAATGCATTAATTGTTTTAAATATCGGATAATAATTTTAAAAACTAGAGGCACCGGAAAACACTTAAGAATAATGTGTGAAATATTGTACCAGCAAATGGGTAAGTGAAAATAGAAAAAATGATTTAGAAATTTCAAATAGCTGTTAACTTAATTACTTAATATACACAGCACAATGCTAAAATACAGATTAAATAATACTAATAGACACAATAATATCTTTCTGTGAATATCTTTGAGAAATAACATTTCTTATAAACTGTAAAATTAAAATGTCATGTTAAATTTTCTAATCTTTTATTAAGAGTGATCTTGAGCATAGTACTATGCGAAGTTCTTAAATTTGAAAAGATGATTTTTAAAAAACACATTGAGATTAAAATTTGATTGTAATTATCAATAGAATAGAAGCAAAGAAAAATAAAACATTCACTGTGTCTGCCCAATACTGGCAGTACACCGCGTTCGCTTAGGGTACTCTGTGCCTCTGAAAAAGAAAAGCAGACAGTCTTAGTGGTAGCTTGTGTGCATTTCTTTAGAACCCTTCATATAAATCTCATTATTACATTTTACTAATTTACCTTACATATTTAAATAATAATACAAAAAAATATAAACCTGTTCGAAACATGTACTATAGTTAAATACAAAAAGCAAAACTGAAAATGTAGCCTAATTATTGTCATTTGAATTTTCAGGGCTTTGCTACACAAAATTCTCAATGTATCACACATTGCTACATACATAGCTGTCCACTGGTCTTATTAATAACGCATCACTGGCTAATCCGATAAGTGTTGCCAAATCCCAGATTTATCCGATTCTCTCAATATCTAAATAAGTACTATGAATTACGAAGAATAATACATACCTAAACCTCTAGCAGCCACATCGGTCGCGACTAGAATAGGAGCTCTTCCGCTTTTAAACTCCTGCAACACGTGATCTCTCTCTTGTTGATTTTTATCACCGTGAATACTCAACGCTTGCCATCCATCTCGTCTGATATTTCTCGTAATATCATCTACCTTACGTTTCGTTTCAACAAAGATGATTGTCTTATTTTCCTTTTCATTCCCAATTTCTTGAAGCAGTCTGTATAGTTTCAAGTCTTTCTCGAACTCTTGGCATACGTCCACAATCTGAACAATGTTATGATTCGCAGACAAAGTCAGAGAGCCAATGTTAAGGTGCGTATAATCCGTTAAAAAGTCTTCTGCTAAAGCCCGAACTTCTTTAGGCCACGTTGCTGACCACATTAAAACTTGTCTATCGGGTCGGATTTGTTCAATTATTTTTCTTATTTGGGGTTCGAATCCCATATCCAACATTCTATCGGCTTCGTCTAGTACTAAGTAAGTGCATCTGGAAGATCGTATGTTCAATACAGCGTGTATAAAAGATTCAATCGAAACCGTGATAAAGCCGGGAATTCACCGGGAAGCTAAGCTAAGCTATGCTATGTTTTAGCTTAGCTTTTAGTGGAAACGGTTCCATAAGAATGTATTGAAGCTAATTTTTTTAAAACGTAGCATAGCACAGCATAGCATAGCATAGCTTAGCTTCTAGGTGGATTCCCAGCTTAATAATACCTGCGTAAATTTGTTGTCCCTCTTTCCAAGAAATCGATTAGTCTGCCTGGTGTAGCTATACATATTTCAATACCTCGTTCTAAATCATGCGCCTGTGGCCCTTTAGGCGCGCCACCAAAAATGCAAGTATTTCTCACAGCCGCTGACTCGCCGAAACAATTAGCTACCTCCTGAATTTGTTGCGCTAACTCTCTCGTAGGAGCTAAGATTAAAGCAACCGGACCATCGCCACTACTAAGGCGCGGTTGATGGATAATATGCACAATAGCTGGCAACACATACTGAAATAAAAATACATCTCAATGTAAATAGTTCTTTCGTAGTAAAGAAATGTCTGCACATTTCTACGCATCCTTTTTCAATAAGTATATCTTTGATCTAGCTCACTCCAAGTGTCTTTCCGGAACCAGTTTGAGCAATAGCGACTAGATCTTTGCCACTAAGCGCAATAGGCCACCCTTGTGCTTGAATCGCCGTAGGCTGAGAGTAGCCTTGTTTCTGTATTGCTTGCAATACGTAAGGCGGGAAATTCCCTTCTTCGAAGTATTGTATCGGATTAGGTACGTCGTCGCCTTTCACAGTTATCTCAGCGTTCGCCCTAAACTGGCATACTTCCTCTTTCGATCTGATGCAAAACGTTATATTAAATTCCAGTTATTTATTACGGTGCAGAGTTCAAATGACGTTCACCTGTTTTTAACCGAAGGGTGTTCGATATAGAAATCTTTACGCAAAGGCTCCAACGATCTTATGTCCCAATTGACTTTCCTAAGCGCCCCTCCAGGCTGCTTGCCTTTCATACCACCGCGACCATTGTTACTAGTTATTCTAGCAGGTCCGCCGAATCTATTCATATTGCTTCCACGGATATTATCGCTACTTCCTCTACTGTTACCTCTGCTACTACCACCACGCCGGTTTCTGCTAAGATCTCTATCTCGATTAAACCTGAATACATACATGGTACAAGTGTAACATATTTATATAATATACAGGGTGAGACACTTCTAATTACCCTCTTATTATTATGCCTGCAAAAAAATTGGCCAAACAAAAATTACACGATTCGAAGGAAAAAACTTCACCTAACTGCTAACGTAATCATTTTAGGTGAAGTAGGAACTACAGCATAGACTTTTTACTTTTAAATGGTCCCGCAGACAGAATCTCAAAAGCAAATCAGATTGGGTGAGTGTGCTAGGAAATTAAAGGGACTGCTTTGCCCTATCTATTAATTTAAATTGCAATTGCAAGTAATTAATTGAATAAATTTAATGTAATTTAGGGAGCAGAATAGTCAGTTAGATGTTTTGCAAAAAATCAAGCAAGTGTAGAGATAGAAATTACATTCAGAACTTGAAAAAAATGAAGTTCACAATTGGAAAAATTTTGCTTTTCCCTATTTATCCCTCGAAATCGTGCAATTCTTATTTATGTAATCTAAAGGAGGTAATTTCAAGTGCCTCACCCTGTACATATTTTACACACATATAACTTTTTCAGCTTACAATCCCCATAAATATTAAAACATTACATGTAGCACACATTACATACGAATTAAAATTAGAATTATAAATATACAGTTACAGATCTATTAGAGAAATATATAAAGTCTTTCACTAACGTCGAAATTTATCCGTTTAAAAGCAAGGCAAGCAAGACCATGATACACACTCAAGTAAAAGCAAGATGCATGCTTAATAGACATATTTACTCGTTCGTTCAAATTGAGCTGTAATTTACGCTGAATGCGCAACAATTTAAGTACACAGACAATAATACGTTAGAAGCTTTAAGAATTTCTTTATCTTTAATTTCGATTATTGATTACTGATATCATTGCCCGCAATACGGCTCGGCGCTGCATGGTAACTATAACAAAATGAATATTGCAAAGAAAGTAATTTTACTCCGGGCGGTATGTAACTGAGAAGCTCGGCACAAGCTTTTATTATGTAACGTTCAATTAAATTGCCATGTTGCACTTACATTTAGAAACGGGAATATCCGCGACCCAACAAGCAACAGATGTATTCCGCTTTGCGGTCAGTTCCGCGAAAGCCAATCGATAATTTGGAGGAAGCGAATAATAGAATAGCCACTTATCCTATCCTAACAGCTGTCTCGGATCTAACGAAACCCTCCCAGTTCTGTTGTCACAAAGCAGACAGATAACGCGAATGAAATACAGATGCTAATATCTTCAAACTTGCCGGTAAATCCGGCGGATCAAATTGACAAGTGAACTTCCGAAAGTAGTTCCCTGTAAACTGTTTCCATGGCAGCATCGGCGTAGTAATACATACGTAGGCGACGAATGATCCAAAACAGAGTATAAAATAGAGTGGAAATGCTTTTCTAATAATAAATAGAAGAGACGTCAAACAGTTTCGGGAGAATTAAATCTTTTCCACACGATATTTATACTCTGATGTGTGTCTGACATGAAAACCTTGCCACTGACTTATGTATTAAGCATACTATAAATGAAAGAATTTCTTAAATACATATTTATATGTTATACATATAATAATCGTGTTTGAACACATCTTTTATTAGTTTTAAAGTTAAATGAAAGTTCAGTCCAATTAAAATTAATGGAAAAAGGTAAATTCGGAAACATAAAATAGACAAGTTTGAACGTGGCGGAAATTTGTCGAAAGGCTGCAAAAGGCTTTCGCAAGATGGCGCGATGAATTAAGTTAAAAATACTCCACAATGTTTGCTAACTTTATTTTTATTATTCACAGTAAAATTCTAAACACTGTTGATGTTGTTGATCTCGATAGTATTGTTATTATTATATCGAATATCAACTTAGAATGTCATCTAAAACGGTACGTGCAATTTTCTATATTCGTATATATATTATTCAGAAATTGTAGAGAAAAACGAGAGATTTCCTATTCTTTCGTTCGACATTATTTTTTTAATATCTAACCTGTAACATTCACTGTAAACGGTTTCTTTTGTGTATAATAGTAGTAGTAGTAGTAAACTTTATTTCGGCATTGCTGCCAAGAAAGGAATTCGGTTTTACATATCTAATAACTAAACATTCATGCTTCTTCAAACTATCTCTCTCAGATTTCCCTCACACATCTTGCACTCTGTCTTTGGTCTCGTCTATCCCCACTTACTGTACTATCTTTTCTAATTTATTCTTAATCTATTCTAATTTATTCTAAATTTACATTTTTATTTACAACCCCTCCCATACATTTGTACTTTTACTGTGCTTCTTATTGCACTATCCTTCTTTAAAACTGTTCCTTATATCTAATTTTCTGGGTTTTGTGCTTCCCTCCTTTCCTTTCCAGTTTTCTACACCATTCTACCACTTCCTCTTCGACTTCCTCTGCGAATATCTCCCATTCCTTCAATGCCGTTCTATTAAGTTTTTCACATTCCAACATTAGGTGTCTTAATGTTTCTTTGTCTCCTTTGCATAGCATACACTTCCTTGCTTCTTCACTCTCCCAGTGTCTATTATTTTCTTCCAGATTTCCACACCTAGCCCTTGCCTTTAGTCTTTGCATTCCCTTCTTCTCTTCTATCCATAGATACTCTGGTAACTGTGCGTGCGTTTCGATCTCCTTGTACCTCTTATTATATCTTGCCCTTTGTATTTTTCCATGCTGTGCTTGTCTATCTATTTCAATCTCTCTTTCCTTCAATTTTTCACTCATCTTTTCTCCCCTTTCTTTCAGTTCTTCTATTCCTGCCTGGCTATATCCACTTTCATTGATACATCTTACTCTTTGCTTTCCCCATTCAGTTGCCATCTGACTTTTAGTCTTCTCCTCCACGCACCTACTCCGCAACGGCTTCCTTGTACTTCCCTTTACCTTTTTCTCAAATCTAGCTGCCCCTCTTGTGTATAATAGTTTCCATTTTTCGAACTTGAAATAGAATTTAAGAATGCAGCCTCCGAATGTATTAAACTGTAAACTTTTTATTCCAGATATCGGATACCCTTAGAATTCTTCATTTACCACCAGAACTTTCCGACGATCGGCGCAATGAACTATTCCAGAAATACGGAGCTGTTAAAACGCGAACGCTAAGGCCTTCGAAGAAGTACACTATAACGTTTGCAAAGTTTATATCCTGTCACGCGGCCACGGAAGCGTTACTACATTTACATCAATTGAACGTCAGGGGACAATATTTAACAGTCGAATTCGCTAAGAAATCTATATCTGCGGATAGTACGGAACATGACGATCGTGAGAATGTTGGGAAAGAAGAAAGCAAAAGAGAATCGGCGAATAAATCTAATTTTCAAGCTTTCTTACAAAAGTTGAATAGCTGGACTATGAATCAAGTCTTCACCCAACCACCGCCTCCACATATACGATATAAATACGCACCGCCGACGAGAAGTACATTAATCAGAATAGCTGTGCAATTAATAAAGGAGCCAGCTTTTTACACGCAGGTATATTAATTACAATTTATCGCGATGAACTTTTTATTGATACATGTTTTTCTATAGGTTTTACATTTAATGAACAAAATGAATTTACCGCCTCCTTTTGAAGAGCTAGAAACAGAGTTTCCGATGCTTAAGGAGGCCTACAACATGGAGAAATATAAGGATATATTTGGGAAAAGTAGCTTGCGCGAGAAAGGAAAGGAAGGTAGTAAACTCGTAGCCTCCTTTTATCTTCTATCTTTAGATATCATTTCTGTATTTAATCTACTATATGCTACAGATTCGTACGAAGAAGGGTCGGAAGAGGAAGAATCTGAAATAGAATCCAACGAGGAAGATACCACACGGCCTTTAGAAATTATACCTGCGAAAAGGAAACGTCCGCAATCTACGAAACGCTTGAAGATTCCAAAATTTGTTAATCCTGCCAAGCAAATTGTGCCTTCGAGTTCTACGCAGAAGGTTGTGAAACCGGAAGATATGTTCGAGTCGATACAGCGTACGGAAACGAAGAATCTTAAGATTGAATTAAAGACAGTGGATAAGTTATTGGATGCTTCAAATAGGGAAGATATTGCCGCGACTGAGAGCGCCACGGATGGTGGTTTTGGTCTAATATTTCCGCCTACTAAAGATCCCAAAGCTGATGAAAACGATGAAAGCGCAACGTGTACTCAGCAGGAAGTCATTACGTCCAAAGAATTGGCAGATAATAAGATTTCGGCTAATGGTAAAAATGTATTTTTATTAAGGATACCGTCCGGTCAAAACGCTCGAAAAATAGGTGATCTTTAATTTTTTTTTTTTTAAAAGTATACAACCTTCGGTAAAAAAAACTTTAGTCTTTCTTTATTCGTTCTTCAAGGATATAAAAACATTTTTTTTCATTTTCCTATAATGGTTTGAATTTTACGTGGCGCTCAGTGCACTGCTGCAACAAAAGAGGTGTAAACGTAGACAGTAGAACTCGACGTAGGATTGTCTGAAATAAAAAAACCAAAGATATTCTTATAGGTTGTACCAATCACTATCGCATCAGCCTTTAAGAGGGTAAATAAAGCAAAATGGCGATGTTTGATACATGTTTGAACACAAACATGCGAAAACGGAGGTAATTCTGCGCCTAAAAATGTTAAAAACGAAGAACTATGACCTCTAACATTGATGGTCAAAGGGCGATGCGATAGTGAATTCAATTACAAAGAAAATGCCACCAAGTTTTATGGAATCGGTTAATAATTTCTTTTGTTATGCTGTCTACCGTTCGGAAAAATCATGATTCGAGAAAAACGCGTTTAAAGTTTTACGTGAGTGCCAAGTGGCCGGGTTTTACCCACGCATTTGCGGCTATTCATATGCCTATAACTTCGGGAATTTTACGAATTTCAAAAAATCCTTTTAAACGCGTATTCTTAAAAGGTTGGACATTCGAAAAATGAAATAAAAAACAATCAATTTTTAGAGCGGACGATCCCTTTAATATTCTAGAACTAGACAATAATGTAAAAATGTGTTCGAAAGAAATGTAAGAAACAAATTTTTTTACTTTTATTACAGATCAAAGACTGCTTCCAGTTTTTAAAAATTATCATCCTGGGAAACCGTCGAATCGTTTATACATAAAGAATCTTGCGAAACAAGTCGACGAAAAGGATCTTCACTTCATTTATCGGAAATATGCGATACCTGAATTAAAAACGGAGTTCGAGTAAGAATTTTTAACGAATACTTATAACGCGATGCTACCTGATATTGTTTTCTACGTAATAATTTAACAACTTTTATAATTTCAGGTACGATGTACGGCTTATGCAAGAAGGTAGAATGAAGGGTCAAGCATTCATCACATTACAGAACACAGAACGAGCACAGTTAGCTCTCGACGAGACAAACGGTTACATTTTAAAAGACAAGCCAATGGTTGTGCAATACGCTAAAGCCGCAAAAAGTTAACACGGCTCTCCGGTTCTACTATTATTTATTAATTATCTTAATAAGCAACGATGTCTTTAATAAAAAGATTTATTTTATAAGTCCCGTGAAACTTTCTTCAAACAAGATAAAATCATGTACATGTCATCAGATTTTTCCAGATCATTTATCATACAATTTTAACTAGTCACTTGTAACGTGGATCTCGAGATCGATACGGCGAAGTGATTAAGTTCGTTACTTTCGATAGCGGAGAAGTAAATATCCACATGGCAGGCTATCCTTTTGCTCCCAGAAAATGATTCTTGCCAATTTAGTGATATTTATGCGCCTCAGTGTCCGCGAATAAATCGCTTGAATCTATTTATAAATATTCACGAATGCGGAAAATGGGAGCTCGCTTGATTCGCTGAGTGGCATGTCACAGCCGCGTCAGCGGAGATCGGCGCCCGCCTGGCATCCAGTAATTCGTAGACCTTCCGTCGGGGCGCTACGTTTTCCAGCTCGGAGCGGGCTTGTATTGTGTGCGCCAAGCGTCCGGTCTCACCGTCTCACCGATCACCGTTGAGTTGCACATAGCCGTATGTGCTATCGCCGTCACTCCATTGCCGTCCCTCAGTTCCGTCGTCGGTCTCGCACACGTTGACACGTCCCTTCTATTACCATGGACATCAGCCTGCTGCTCGAGCACTCGCAATATGCGCTACCCGTGGGCATCGTGCTCGTGTGCGCGATCCTCGTTTTCGCCTTTGGTTTCAAGAAGGCCGAACAACCACCTTTTGCACAGCTCTCGGCGGGCTCCGACGTGGACCGGAAATTTGCCAGCAAGAAACGTAGCAAGATCAAAGAAAAGGTTAGCACGATGCACAACAACCGAGCGGTTCGAATAGTAAATTCTCGTCTTTCTCTTTTTTCTCGCGAATCGACTGACAATGTGAGTACGACAATCCGTGCGTATCCGTCCACCCTCCATATGGTTGCTTATTCGTGGCCAATGAATGCACACGCACACATGGCTGATAATCAGCTGGCGCAGTCAGTTAAACAGGGTTAATCGCTCTGTACTTGTTTCTTTTCTCGATGCGTACGACACGATTCGATCGCGCGTGTACTATTTAAAGGGAATGTTTCTATCTTTCGTCGAGTTTCCTGTCAATTTTCCCTCCTTACGCGACACGACTACGCGCTCGTCACAGGTGTTCACAGTTCATAGCTGCGTGCAGGTCAGGTCGGTTTAACTCGCACGTCCCCTGACCCGTATTAATAAATGTATGTGGGTCAGGATCGAACGTGATTCAGTTTATGAAATTGCTACATGCAACATATGAATCTTTTATATCGTTCTTTGTTGTAAGTGTTTTTGGTACAAACCAATATTACTTTGAAACGAATATTTCAATCCCTTCGCATCACCTCCTACCAGTGGCGGATTTAAGAAAAAAAGGCCCAGGTGGCAAAGGTTCTGAGGGGCCAATTTTTTCGGGAAAATGAGGAGGTAGTTTACTAAAAGAGGGTAAGTGTACAGAAAAGTATAGAAAAGGAATATAGTATTTGGATAAAATCTTTTTTTTTCTGAAGATAGGGCCCTAGGGGGGCCTTCTGGGCAGGGGCCCAGGTGGCAACTGCTCATCGGTCGCCCTGTTAATAAATCTGCCACTGCCTCCTACATTAGTCTTTTATCTCCATCCGATCAGGTCTACTTGTTATTTACGATTTAAACTGTTTACGTTCGGAAGTTAATGGTGCATTATCTTTATTAATTTTAGATTGCCAATCAAAGAATCTTTGTATTTCTGTCTCTAACTCTTGTTTTGATAGAATACTAATTATTAAATTTCATGTATCACAGAGCTGATTATTATAATCTTCGACTTTGTGCTTAAATTATGAGAAATACAAATTGTTTAGGATAACGTTGATATTATAAATTACTGAAAGACTAATGAATGTAATTTTGTGTATCGCAGAGATCTGCCAACGGACAAGTCGCAACTGAAAAAGCAAGTCCCGTCAAGAAAACTGTATCGACAAAAGTAGAAACCTCGAAGAAGGGCGCAACTAAAGCGGACGATACTGAAGGGAAACTGAAGGAACGAAAGCAGGAAAATAATAAACTTACCGCAGTTAAGAAAGATAAGGATCAAGTCGCGGTAAAGGTCGGCAAGGAGAATAAGGTTGAACAGGCGAAGAATAAGAAGAACTTGAAGAACTTGTTCCAGGAGAAACCTGTAGACTTCGATGAAGGTAAGCTTTTCTTAAATTCTTTCTAAACGTTCGACGATTGGACCGCGCTTATTCTGTATTTTGAAATGCAGGAGATTGGGAGCAAGCATATTCCAGGAAGGATAAGAAGAATAAGAAGAAAGAGGAAGAATCCCCTTCGAAGAAAACCAAGAAAATTGTTAAGAAGGCTGATTTAATTAACGAAGCTGTAGCCAAGCAAAGGGACTCTGAGAAGATTGAGATTAAAGATAAAATTGCTAAAGAGACAGAAAATAAGGAATTACAGGAAAAGGATAAGAAAGACGTGATTTGTGTGCCCGTCTCCAACGAAGAAGCGATAATCGAGGAAAAAGAACTCGAAAAGGAAGAAGAGCCGCTCAAGGTATGTCGTGAATGCATAGAGTTATATTAAATCTACATGGGCGGCCAAATTATTATACTCAAACAAAAAGGTTGAGATTTTGTAAGTTCAAGCGATGGAATAGCCGTATCTCTGCGGAAAATGGTCGCAAAAAATATTTAAAAAACGCATTTTTACGTTTGAAGTTTCTAGTTTTTGAATCGAGGACTCAATTTTTTTTCATCCATTATGATACTGTTTTATCAAGATGAAGCGCAGGAAACGAAGTTTCAAAAAATTTTGCCTAGTTTAAATGTATGCTCGGGCCAAATTTTTTTTCCTGGTAAATCCAACGAAGAGCTCTTATAGAGCAAACGTTTCTCTTCAATTTCGATTAGTTTGGTTTTGTTGTATGATTTTTATTGACCGAGTTATTCGCGATCAAAGCAAAAAAGGTACTTTTCACTTTGAACACCTATAACTTGCGAACTCATGATCGTAGACCAATTTTCATGAGTGTTTTGGAAAGCTAAGAAAGTTTCCTTTCAGAACCTTTAGTTGCCAATTTAAGATTTTTTTTAATCGTATTAAATCCATTTTAAAATAACCCCAAAAATTGACGAAAATGTTTTGAGTATAATAATTTGGCCGCCCTCTGTATGATGAATAAATCTAATTAATATAAATTTTTGTTTAAGATCGAGAAAGTAGATAAGGAAGAGAAAAAGAGTGCAAAACCCAAGAAGGGCAAGAAGGTTTCTGAAAGCGAAAGTGCCCCTGCGTTGACTCCATCTCCGCCAAAGGTAGATAATAAGGTCCAAGAGCAGAAAGCACAAAAGAAGAAAGACAATATAGAAAAGGTTTCTGACGACGCCGAAGAAAAGAGTTCTGAAGTTACGCCGACGCAAGAAAAGGGCGGTCCCGTGTTCGACGAACTAGGAGGTAATTAATTCTCTTCGTTTTATAGTAGCATAACTGTGAATTTCAATGGTAGAGACTTGAATGTGTTCTCTTTAAATATTCCAGACATCTGGACAGAAGCCAAACCACAGAGAAAGAGTAAAAAGAAAGCTCGTAAGGATAATTGAGGGTGATTAAATGTAATGAAAATTATGTTCCTTGTGAAGAGGAATAGAGTGAGAATCCTGCTTAGTCCAAACGACATTTGTCATTTCGGGCTCATCAGGTGCGTTTCAAGTGACTTACCAATCGACCACCTGACCAAATTGTTCCTTTCCCTTGTACATAATACCAATTGGACTAGGTTGTTCGATCGATTATATTTTATAGACTTCATGACTGCAGGTGCATAATTTCACGTATGTAGAAAAAATCTTTTTAGATTATTGATTTTTTCCGCATACCGATCGTCTGCTTCGACAGAGCTGCCTTGCATTTAACGAAAGAGGCATAAGTCATAGTCTCTCACTATAAAATAATAATTATTGTACACAGGTTATTCTTTTGAAAATCATCACACATGTATGGCTACAAGGATGCATTAGTAGTTTATGATTTTACAGCTATATCTACGGTACACATATTTATAAGATCCTCGTGTTAAGATTAAATTGCTAACAGATAGTACTTATGTCTTTTACGTTTCATCTTAACGAGAATACTTCGATAAGTGAGCTCCGATTTTCTATACCAACAACGACCGCGCTTGCACCCGCGTTATTAACGTTTCGAACGTTCATTTTATCTTCGCTGTAACTAATTTAAATGTTCTACGTGCGAGCGGCGGAAAGCTGAAACTTAGAAAGTACGCGAGATATATCCGAAAAATAATAAAATGCAGGACAATCTCTATTTGGGGAAAAGTTCGCATTGCTGATGTGCATGTCCTTTTCAACGTACGAAGAGAGATATTTTCTTATACCCCCTATAGTAACTTACTTCGGCATATAGGTCCAGAATTATATGCTTTGTAATAACGAACAGTAGGTAATATTTTATCATGCAAAGTACATCAGTAATGAGTTAGAAGAATTGATATATTTATAAGAACATACGAATCTGTGACAAAGCTTGTGCCAAGACGTGAAAAGAGATGGAACATGGTGCAGCGAAAGTCATTATGATACGTAACTTAAATCAGATTTACGAACACGTTATGTAATTTGCATAATACTCGACTCGTTGATCAAGTACTCGAAATATTTATTTCCGAAAAACATATTGAATAATCTTATTGCTCGCAGTATATTATCCAATGGAAATAAAATTCTACATTGACTTTCGAAGTACCCAGTTCCTATATACAGGATAAAACACGTGAAATTCCCACCTTGATCTACATCAGTATTATTATTTCTAAGGAAATTTCGGTCAAGTCAGTGTTGAACCTTGCATAATTTCGAAAGGGATATAACAGGCTAAACGAAAACTTTCTACAGTGCCGTTTTTACACTTGCTTCTTAAAATAGAAACATTTTTTGTGAATAGTAGATCTATAATACATATTTTGTGCTGAATATAATCATCATAGTTTCCCATAATCGACAATTCTCCCAACATCGAAGGCATCGCTGTCTACGCTACGTGATGAAATCTCATTTAGTTTATTTATATAACTTTCCATTTTAAAAAGCAAGAGTTCGATGCTTAGAAAGATTTAATTCTGTTCATCGTATATCTCTTTTCAAAGCATGCAACTTTTATGAGATCGATTTTTCTGAGGAAATAACTATATTAATCGAGATGGTAACTTCAATCGCGTCGCCCTTTACATTTAATACAGAGGAAGATACTGACTTCTGTCAATGTCATCGTTTCACTGAGAAAAGTCATTTCAATAAAACTGAACAACCTGGGAGACATTTTCCAAATCAATAAGATCAAACGTGGATCGAACGATCAATATTACTTTCTCATTCTCCGATCTTCTCACGAACAATCTAATCCAGCCGTTCACTGTTTATGCCACGCGTAGAATATAGCAAGTGAGTGTATCGATTAGGCGTCAAAAGTTTTCCCTGAAATAACTTTTTCAATACTGTAACAACTGTTACTCGATCGTTATAAGGACGCAGAGTTAAACTTTATAAGGGCAGCGATGTCTCAAGAGAAGAATTAGATTTTTAGGATATCTTTGAATATATTTAGAGAACTATATTTGAAGATCCTGGGCTTCTATTTTCTGACGGGGGAAGTAAAGAGAGGAAAGAAGAAACTCGATTAAAGAAAAAACGACGTTAGTAGCAGTTGCGTTTGTCACAAAGAAATACATCATTGTCATAACTGATGTTGCGGATATACTGTACCGTCATCCGCTCGAAACAATTTATTAATTAGTGTGGTATGTTAATATATATATATAAAAGGACCGACAAGTAGCAAAAAAGAATAAGAAAGATTATCTAGGGTGTACGGCGAATGAAATATTGTGATAAGTATACTATATACATAAATATACCTGAGGGTTGCATAAGCGTTGTAAAATAGTACTATTAAATGACACCATCGTTTATAGCTTTTAATTATAAAAATGAAAATGAAAAAACATCTTTTTAAATAGCTATCGATATTTTGTACTTTTATCCTTAATCTATTTTCGCAAACGTTCACTTGTACTTGCATATTCGCGACATACGACTAACGAGCATTATCCATTTCAGCGTGTTGTGTAATCTTTCTTTAAGTGTTTCGATAGTCGGATGAAAAATTTCTTTCCACAAACGAGCTTCGATTCTCTAAACTCTAAATAGTGCGACGTAACGAGCATCATAGAAAAATCAAACGAAACTCAGCCGCTTGTATTAAACATGTACCCTTCGCGTGCCAAAAATATGCCACCACAATTTTCAAAGGGTAATTATCGTACAATCATTGTTTTTGGTAACGATGCACTGGCGTTCGTCTGTCGGCTATTTAGAGTCGCATTACGTTTAAGTATGTAACATTCTACAGCAAACATGCTGCGCTCTCATAATTTTACTGCCGTGTGAGTAGTCACTGGAATGAATCGCTTGGGGTGTCTAAACAAAGTTACACAGATATGGCGATCAGCGTTGGATTGCGTGACGTTTCCTCGCTGCAGGAAACGTGGCATTTAATGGTTGCGAATAATCGTGCGAATGGTACTAAAAAAAAAACTGGAAAATGTATGTAATTTCAATATCGCTTGAAGGATTTCTCTCGCGTCTATTCGTCTGATACCCAATTGAACAACTGAACAAATATTGAATTTGTGTGTTTAGGTGAAGAATTGACTGATCAAAGTCCAGTCTAGTTGAATTGCCGCTGCGAATGATAACGTTAGAGGTTTTCCAGATGGGACAATTGGGTGGAATGGATACAGTGATCGTGTAAATCCAGGGAAGCATGAAAATGGCAGTCTCCTTGAGTGTGAAGAGTTAAAGACTCACAAGGGAAGATCCCGAAACCGGAAATTCAAAAAATTTTGAAACTTTGTGAATATGTAAGGAATTTCCTCCCGATTACAACGCAATTTTTTTTTGCTGCCCAAATTCACTTGAAGGGGGTGAAATTAACCCCCGAAAATTCGGCTATTTTCCAATTTCGTGTTATAACTCGCGAACTGTAAGAGATAGAAAAAAAGTTTCAAGACTAAAGTAACTTCTTTTAATTAGATCTATTATTTGGTAAAAAAATTATTTTACAGTTCACAAGTTATAACACAAAATCGGAAAATAGCCGAATTTTCAGGGGTCAATTACACCCCCTTAGAGTGAATTTGGGCAGCAAACAAAAATTGCGTTGTAATCAGGGGGAAATCCCCTACATATTCACAAAGCTTCAAAATTTTTTGAATTTCCGGGTTCGGGATCTTCTTTTGTCAGTGCGAATTCTGTTAATACAGTGTTTCGATACTGTAGTGGACGGTCCTGGGTCCTGCAAAGAGGATTGTGGTTGTGAGAGATACGCTATGCCTCACAAACTTGTAACGAGCATAAACACACCCTTGCACTCACAAGGAGTGCCACTCGAATGTGCCTCGCGGAGTTCACTATATATCTTCTGCCCAGTATATTTTCAAATCTCGTGGAACGGAGACTTGAGCAGCTAATTTTCGTTGGGACTATAGGGGTCGTCCTTAAATTACGTAAGACTTTTGGGGGGGGGGGGGGTCGCGAATTTCTTACAGGGGGGGAGTCGGGTTGCGTCTTACGTAATATTTTTTTAACCTAATTTGCAATAAATACAAATTCTATCATATTAACGTTCCAGAAAAGTAGTTTTAGTTTTAATTTCCCGAAACCGAGTTAAATGAATTATATGAACCTTTAAAAGAATTTTAATAACTAAAAAAATTCAATATAAAAAATATTACGTAAAGAGGGGGTTGCAATATCAAATCTTACAAATTCTTATATTGGGGTGGGAGGGGGTAAGAAATCGACAAAATTACCCTCACGTAATTTAAGGACGGCCCTATAGCAGCAAGGCATTATTTTTCCTGCAGAGAAGAGTGAAATATATTAAAATGATGAGCTAAAACCAGAAAAGGAAAGTGTGTAGATTTGCTACGAGTGTCTCAGGGGTTGCATCCTAGACACTAGTCTCCAGTCACAGAGTATTTAAACTTTTAACAGTTTATCCCAAACTAGGCAAGTGCAGAGTAAAATAAAAGAATAGAAAATTCTTTTCTTTACACTTTTTATCATAAACGGAAAATTTTCGGAACATAAAAGAAATGTCCACTGTTTGAACCGGAACTTGAAAATTTATTGAACTCTCAAAGGGTTAAGGAAGACTATTTTTTGAGGAGACTATTCGCAGTCCAACGCCGATCGTAATAAATGTTTATCGTCGAGGTACTTAAGTTTAATAATCGAGACAATTTGGGCAGCTACAGAATCATGCGGTGGAGGTCTATTTAATATCACCATATTTTTATATGTAATATTCTTCTAATCGCTAACTCGCGTGACGGTTTGACGATATGATGGTGGGGAAGTTGATTCGGTCAACCGTTGAAGGGAGGATTGCGGAAATTTTCGAGAGCACGTTAAATAGAAGGATATCATATTTTGGATAAGATTTATATACGCTCTTTACGCATCGCTTATGGAGCAACCAGTGGCGGATTTAATGGGCGGCCATTAAATTATTATCCAACCCCTATATATTTTTTTTCTGTACCACTACACTTAGCTCGTTTTTAGTAAACCACCTCTTCATTTCCCCGAAAAAAATGGGCCCCTCGGAACGTTCGCCACCTGGGCCTTTTCCCTTAAATCCGCCACTGGGGGCAACCCGCAATTCGTATGAATCACCAGGCTGCGTCCCTGCGTTTCGAAAGATCCCAACGAAAAACTCTGACACGCTAAATTCGACGTTTCAAATTGAACAGTATTATCGCTATTGTACATATGTATATTAACCAGCAATGTTCTTCTAATTAAATATCTGTGTGCAATTGTATCGCGTACTGTGGTGGTTAGTACTTTCAAAAGAGAAAAGATTAAAAAAAAATTGTATCAGCTGATTATCGTTGTCTTTGTCGATAAGATTTTAGACGTATTGCAGCAATATCGATCAGTGTCCAACGAAATCCACATGCTTCTGACTATAAGTTTGTTTTCTATTGTAGCTTTACGAGGTTGCTGTAGCGCGAGCTAGTAGTCGAGAATATTGTGGTGTTTTTTTAGTTTAAGGCGAGCGAAATATTTTTCATTAACCAGAGAATTCCTTCTTCACGCGAAAAGAGAAGTATAATAGCGTAGATTTTAGTGGCCTAACGCTTGTAATATTATTCAAACGTTGATTCGTGACGATAGGGTTCATCGTTAGAATATCACAGACACAGAACAGAGTACAGGGCGAAATTAATCTAGGATAATATTCCATTCGCGATGTATTGAATTCACCGAGACCGGTGCAGCTACCGCGACGATATACGAGAAAATCTACCGCACTAATATTACTATTAACTACTACGATAACTGTATAAATATATTTGTTGTAAAATGCGTGTAACTTCGGTCAGTTCGAATTTATTTACTAGCGTACTATTTAACGTTAAGTTGTATCGAGAGCGAGAGAGAAAGATATTGTGTTATTATAAGTGAAAATTCTCTTTTCGGAATTCGTGGGAAATATATAATTCGCGAGAGAAATATTCTGTTCACAAAGGCTGCGGGTCGTCGTTGTAAATGCTGGCTGAATATATTTATAAGGCTTTGTCTAATATCTAGCCAGGAGCTGGAAATTTGTATACAAATCCGGATCGATGCTCGATCGGCGAAGTTACGGTAGCAGAACATTTCTCATTTAATGGTATTCAATTTTGTTGTGACATTTCCGGGGAATGAAATCTGAGAGACAGAATGGATTCACAAGGTAGAAAGAGAGACAGGTAAACTAAAAGAATAAAAATTATATTTTTCCAGCATTCAGTTGCAACTATATTCACTGTGCCCGCCCGTTAGCATCGTCATAATATTTTTGTACACATTTAATTGTCATTACGAAGTTGGGTATTGTACACGAGGGGAGCTGATTATTCTCCGCGCTAAAAATTGAAAAAATAACAGAATATGTCGTTTCAAGGGACCACAGAATATAGACAAATAATAAAACATTATGGAACTTCGTTTCTCATTTTTACTTTTATCATCAATCACTCCTCCATCGTTCTCTTTGATTTTCGCTCCCTAAACATCTACAAAATTCGCCTCGAGCAACGTTCAACTTACTCCACGCCTACGCAATTATAATACATCTGTTTTACATTTTCAATTACAATATTTCGTTTCAATAATTACATCGAGATATTTTACTCCAACATTCTTTAACAAATACAACTAATACACGTGCAAGTTCATTTTATGAGACGATCAGTCCTGAACTTCTTAAATATCGAATTTGTGAATTTTTCTTATATCTAAGGACGAAATTCTTCCCAATGTTTTGTCGTCATTTTCGCAATCCTTTTTTAGTGTATTTGCTGCACTTTCTCTTAAACGGTTTAATTGGCTTCGAATCGCTGTCGCTATTCTCGATCTTGTCCTTGCTGCTCCTCCTTTCCAAGTCGTTACCGGCGGACTTCCCTTTGTTTCGAACCAGCAGCCTGGCGCTTTTTCTGGGCGTTCTACTTTTGCTCTTCATCCTTTTCTTTTTCTTTCGCTTCGCCTTACGATCCATATTGGCTATTATCGCCTCGGTGTCGGCGGATATCTTCACTTTCGGCTGTTTTATTGTAACGGCGACCCTTTCGAACAGATCGTAAATAACGTCGCCGCAGAACTCACCGAAGCAAAATTCTTCCCCGCATTCTCCGCAAATCTTCACGCTGCTCTCGATTATGCCGGCTCGATTTTTGCTACGCCGGATGGGGCTTCTTGTCGATCGACGTTCTTTAGCGATCGTCTTCGCTTCCAATTTTCCCATTTCCACCTTGAAAACGAAATATCATCGTTAAGGGATACGTTTATAAGTATTAGAGATATTTTTATTTTCTTGTGTCTATTGTATTATATTACGGCAAAAGGCAAAACGATATTTATCAACGTGCGATTAAATAAATATCATCCTATTCCTTTATTTATAAAGTATGTATTTCGAAAGGTGAAACAATTTGGAAAATATCGGAAGAAATACAGTTTTCATCCTGCTTTCAACCTTTTTGAGAAGTGGGTCAAATTTTGTTAATTATTTTTTTAATACTAGCCCGTGGGTCACTAAGTCAGTGACGTCACTTGGAAAGGGGAGGGAGGGTGGTGAAAAGGGTGCCAATAATTTGGAAACACGGAAAATTTGTTAACAGAAAAACTTGACAATTGACCTTTTTTTTTGGTTCTCAGTTTTAAAATCCTCTAAAAAGGTTTACGTTTCCTTTTTGTTTTACAACTTTTACTTTTGCAAGTGAAGAGCAAAAACTAAAGGTCGACGTCAAAAAATTTATATCAATGGAGTGATACGATGAATTACCGCACCAGGTGACACCATGCCAAGATCTAGTGTGTACAGTACGCACTCGTTATAAGCCCGTTTCTGCCATGCGTTGTACGCCCGGCGACTATCCCCACCATCTCTTGGAATCCTTCGGACGAGAGTGAGAGAACCCGAGAACGAGCGAGAGGTTCTTTCGTTTCCTTCCGCTCGCTCTTGGGTTTTCTCACTCGCGCCATTGGTCGCGCGGATAGTGACCACAACTCGCCGTACGCCCGCCGCCAGACCCGTTCGTCGGGCTTATAACGAATGCATAGTGTACTATGAGTCTCCAAGATTAAAGTTTGATTTTTTTAAACATTGCTTCTAATGTGGTACCACTTGAAGAATTAAAGAATTATATCAACTTATTCTTTGAGCCTTTTTTTATGTACGATGTTCATTTCAAAAATGTGAAATGCTAAGCCATGGGTGTCCACAGGGCGGGGAACAAGGGGGCAGTTCCTCTCCCTGGCTTGAGAGAAAATCGTTTATTTTTAAAAATCAATCTTTATTCAGTTTATATTTAAAAAGTGAATATTTAATTTTTTAATTCAATTGACACAAAATGGGTTCAGTAGGTTTTCTTTAGCCTCACTGTTTCTCAAAGTTGCACCCCTCCCTCTGAAAAAAATCTGCGGAGGCCCATGTTAAAAGCATTAAGAACAAAAATCGTTTAAAACTAAAATTTACGACTTTTTTACCCTACAAAGTGTAAGTGTAACTCCTGTGTCACGAGTTTTCCGCGTCAAAGTTTGATTTTTAGTATTCTTTTCAGTGTTACACCGTATAAAAAAAATACCAGTTCATTCCTTGAGCCTTTTTATACAAAATGTGCATTTCAAGAAAACACTATACATATAGTTGCGAAACTGATAACATGTAATAATATACAGTGTGTAATGATATTGGTATATCTGATAATACACCACAATGCTTGTAGTCGTAGTAAATGATCAATTAAATTAATCAATTCTTTAATCGTGTGTTCTCAAATGTTTGTCATATATGTATTGTGTCATTTATTATTAAATAAGATATTGTAAAAAATAGAAACAAACAAATTTGACTGATCAAACAATTAAACCAGCGTGAATATGAACACCAAGAATGGGTGGAAAGAAACCACAAGTGCCCATCTAGTAACGTCTGTATTTACTGCGGCTGACTAATAGTTACGTTTACTACTACGCGTGGCAATACACAACATATCAGGGCTCTCCAGCGTAGGGGCCCCTCACGCGCCTACTTCCCCTTCCAATCTTCCTCTGACGTAGCGTGCCTTCCGTTGTCAAGGAGACCGCGCGACGCTACGAAGGCTGCCATGACGGGCTAGCCAGGTTAGCGTCTTCGCGGTTAGCGTCGCGCCGTATCCCTGACAACGCGGACGAGGGTGGGAGAACCCCGAGCGTACGCGTACGGCACCTTGGAGAGCCCTGCAACATATTAAGGGTAAGGGGAAGCAGGGAATTTCACAAAAAATCTTTATCGAGAAAATTAAGTGTTTTGTTCCAGTCTGAGTTGCCACCAACGAAGTATGCTATGAATAGCAAAATCACAAAAAGGGTCATTCCTCGTTTTTCCCCTTACCCTTCATATGTTGCATTATAGTATCGCGTCAGGAGATAAACGCACCGTTTTTTAAGTCCCTTATTCCTTTCGCTACTTACCTACAAGAAAAGATCCCCAACCCGGAAATTCAACAAATTATGAAACTTTGGGGATATGTAGAGGATATATGTATAGATATGTATTATGCATTTTTGTACCCCAAATTCACTTTAAGGGTGTGAAATTGACTCCTGAAAATTCGGCTATTTTCGGATTTTAAATAAAAGAAGTAACATTTATCTGAAAACTTTTTTTTTTATTTCTTACAGTCCGCGAGTTACAACACAAAATCGGAAAATAGTCGGATTGTCAGGGGTCAATTTCACCCTCTTAGAGTGAATTTGGACAGCAAAAATTTTAATGTTTTATTCCCCTATACAGTAATTCCTCGTTATTGTCCCGTTTTTACCATGCGTAGTACGCCCGGTGACTATCCCCACCATTTCTTGGAATCCTTCGGTCGAGAGTGAGAGAACGAAAGAGTCGACGGCAACTTCGTGTCAACTGTTTCGTTCCCTCTCGCTCGCCCAAATAGTGTCCGCATCACGTCGTACGCCCGCCGTCAGCCCCGTTCGTCGGGTTTATTACGAGGAACTACTGTAATACTATTATTATATCAATGTGTATTAGTTGTAGAATATTAATTTCAAAAACTTTTCAGTCTAAAAACATTCGATAAAATCGAATTTTAATTTGTTATCCCCTTCCACGACACAAGCAATTTTACTGGGGATTAATTTTATAGAAAAGACGCGATGTATAAAACAGCTGATAAGATGAATACCAATCTGGAGAACATTTCTTCATCCTGTCGATGCTTCGGTCGGAGAGGTGTCAACATTCTCCAGTCGATGGCAACCTGCTGTAATTCACGAAGATTTAAACTCCTCATATCTGGTGGTATCGGATTTCCATAGTTCCATTCCCTTCCAAACGCCTTCAACTCTTTTTTAGTTGGCTTCCAAGAAAACTCCTTATCGCGCACTTTTGTGTCCTCCTTCTTCACCTACATTCACAATCTTTTATATAGCTACCACGACGGCTATAAATTGATTGTGAATTAATATGCTAATTAACAGTGGACACGTTTCGCAATTGTGCAGATATGTATAATTTACCCCAGCGTATTTTGTTCTTCACCTACATACTTATAATTAATTTCCAAAATTGCAAATTTCTTATCTCCTCTCGACTAATTACAAATGAATTTCTTATAAGAAATTAACATTGAACCTTGACGAAGTTGTAACGCCTCAGTTCAAACAAATGGTAAATATTTCTACTACACTTTTATTATCCCGGATAATTTTGTGATTTTTGGCAGCACTGTACACATTTAATGTCTAGTTGGAGCATAATCTATTTTTATAGTTTAGGTATCGTATAATCCTGATGGCAGTGTTTGATTAGATTAGAAAAATTCAGGCATATCTACGTGATGAGAGAATTATCGCGATAGGCAAACAATGCCAATCTGTCATTCGCATCTGTCGTCGCAGTATCATGGAAAAGAGAGATTAATTCAACTACACGAGTCAAACCTTTTCTGGCTTAATCTTAAATTCAGGGCAATTCTCGAGAAGTCGTCGGAACTCCTCTTGCGAGCTACAAGTCGCCCTACTTAAGTCGGGTAATAAATTCGCATCCTTTTTGTCGTCCTTCAGGAGATCGTCCAGCTGGAAGGCCATTATTTACATCTGCAATCCAAGAAAAATGCTCAGATCTCATCCCTCTAACCGTAAACACGCTAAGTAGTTCCTCTCGCCACCCCATGCATTCGCGCGCAATCTCACTTCCTACGAAAATCAAACGAAAGAAACGAAAATATGCACGGCAACGCGACTGCGGGGTTCTCGTTAATAAATCTCGGATGCGGCAGGAGAGACTAGGCATCTCTCGGAGTCCCATTCTATCTGTTTCATTAACAGCCCCTGGAAAAACAACTTTGTTTCAGTATATGAAGGACACTTTTCTATGGGCGGTGGCGGACTGGTCGGGGTGTCAGCTGGGCCAGTGGCAAGTTGGCCCACTTCAGTGCTGGATTAAGCAATAAACAAAGGGGGGGGGGGGGCATTATAGAAATTTTCTGAATTTTAAAATCTAACTTTTGGTAGAAACAGTTTTTAATCAAATCATCCGAAATGCCTAAGAAATCGTAATTTTAAAGACTCTAAGAAGTGCTTAGAAAATTTTAATTGTAGGTACTTCTTTGCCACTTATCTATTTTTTTTAAATTTCATTTCTTTCTTATAAATGTTAAATGATAGCCTTATAGTTGTGGGTGGGCCCCTTTGTCTCCTGGCAACCAATATTTTTACACCCAGTCCGTCACTGTTTACGAGGTGTAACTGAAACAGGTGGCTAAACTTTGGTAACGTAGTCTACCGGAACGTAGTCTAAACGGAAATCGTGTTCCGGAAATTGTCCCCGGGAATTGGGGACGAATGGTCACCTTACCTTAAAGTTCGGTCACATATTCCAGGTTACACCCTGTACATTATCAACAAAGAACGTACGTTTTTCAAGGTGGATAACTTGGACAGAATTTCTCGTCCGCACCAGACATTCGAATTTTCATTTCCCGATTGCCTGACGTTATCAGCCTCGTAAACATGATCGTTATCTGACCGAGCCCTGTTCCCTTCGCACTTGTTGTCTTCGATATTAATTCTTCCGTTCTTATCGGTTCGAAGCTGCACGATAGAATTCAAGCTGTCCATCGAGAGGTCTGCATCGTAGCTGTCGACTTTCACTTTTCGTCTATTTGCCGTTCGATTTGCCTTCGGCTTGATATTTATAAGCTTTCTTCTGTCAGGAGATGGTGATCTGTTTCCAAGAAGAAAAGGAGGATAATGTGCATGTCTCGTAGGAGAAATATGCTTCCCGTATTATAGAGCAAGGAGAAATTAGTGAGAACTGTTTGTACCTAGACCTTTCGTCGCTAGATTCAACCTGACGCCTCCTCATTCGCAATCGTCGTTGATAATGAGGATCTTTCTCGCTCTGCGTGCGATATCGAGTGCCTGGTCTGAAAACAATTTCAATTATTCGGAATATCTATTGCTGTCTAATTCTCGCCAGGTACCATAGGGTCGTTTAGATCCAAGGGTGTAGAAAATGTTACTGTGATCGACTAAAGTAATTTTAAAATATTCCCCCTTCTTTTATTTCTGAGCGAAGATATTACTGCTAAATTATTAACGTCCTAGGTTCCTTGTCACGTTCCGTGACTTTTAATATATAAAGTTACTCAGTTATTACTTTCTGTTTTTCTTTTTAAAACTTTATTTATTAAAAGTCGCGGGACGTCACATCATCATTTATAAAACAGATGGCCGTGTTTTATTGATTTAAATGTGAATTATAAGTCTGTATAAACCTAGATTATTCTTTTTTAATTTCTTCAACTATGTTTTGTATATCTCCTCGATGTTAACTTCACATATTGTAATTGTAATTTATGAGGAAGAACATTTATTACTTCAGTGTTTTGAAAACTTTTCTCATTTCATTTTGAACAAAGTCGTTCTTACGTATATAAATATGTATACTCGTTATAACATTGCTACAATAGTTGATTATATTTTAGTTTTATTGTTATAGAGTATAAGAAACGCCTTATACATAAAGTGGCCTGATTGAAATCACTAACTTATGCAAGGTGAGTCACGAGAAACTGGATTTAAATACAAAAGAATGTATAGGATACAATTTAGATCGTACTAAAGGGTAAATTTGTTGAATATTTTGATCTCAAAATGGTCTAAATTGGTGTTTTCTTTCAAAGGATGTAATTACTTTGATCCTGATACTAAGGTGAATTCGACTATGTGTCACGATATGACTTTGCAGTAACATTTAAACTAGGGTGACCATATTTCTTCACCAGCAATCCGAGACAGGTAAAAAAAAAGAGACAGAACGAAATTTTTTGAAAAAGAGAACTTTTATTGTAGTAGTTAGAAAATGATATTCAATGAAAAATAGAATAATAATTAAAAATTCGGGAGCCAAGACATATTTTTCTGAACATAAAACTTTCTTAAGGAATGTTTCATTATTCTTAATTTCTTCGTGGAATTCCGTCAAAAATCAAAAAATGAGAAAACCGGGTGGTATTTGTAAAGCAACCCGGACACCCGGGACATGGGTTGAAAACCGGGACGTATGGTAACCCTAATTTAAACTAACAAAATCCTTTAACTCCAAAGGAAATATTCAAGCTTTTTGTTTCATGCATTTTTTAAATTGAAATCGTAGATATGTAGATCCCGCGATATTAAAAGGTACCTGCTAAGGATTAAACACTGTTATTAAACATGAATTAACCCTCCGTACTCCAATTTATTTTGTGTCCGATGCTGTATAGATGCAGAAGCTTGGAGTAGAAATATCTACACTTAATTCTGTTTTTACACGATATTCATTTAATACGGTCTAGAAAAAATTAATTTTCAAGTGACAAATGACAAATAGGACTACATCATCATTTCTTTCAAATTTTTCAATAGTGACCTTCTATTATAAAATTGCATTTCTTAGGAAGAATTGCAAAATAAATGATAAAAAATTTGTGTTTTTTAACTTAAATAATTTTTATAAGTTACTCTTATGTCTCCACTGTAAGCACCCAAAAGCTCATTTCTATCTGTTTCTTACTTCAACAGTTATAATTTATTGAAAAAAGGTCAACGCTATATTTAAAAGAGCTGTGAGATCACCAATTTTTAAAATTTTGCAAAATCCTTCGAGATAAGTTTATATACCACTAAAGACTACAACATATCCAAGTTTCAGCAAAATCCGAAATGTTACTCCAAAAAGTGTCCGCTTTCGCGTGCGAAGATCCTATTAGTGATTTCAAAGCCTATAATTCAGATATCTAATCCTACGAATCACAAATTATTCCACGTTTAACTACAAAGTTTCAACAATATCAGTATGTAACTTTAATTTGAACTTTCGTATGCCCGAGAGACATGCTTGGAGTGCAAAGGTTTAATCTTCAGTAGGTAATAAAAAAAATTACCTATTTGCATTCCACTGGGGCCTAGAATCGATGCTCGTCCTAGGTTGAGATTTGGATCGTGGAAAAGTTTTAACCGTGATTTCCCCCGTCGAACCAACGTTTACCGGCCTTTGAAATAGATGAACAAACGTCACGCATAAATTAATCACCTTTATAAATAACTCCTCGACAAAATTTGGAACATTTACGAAAGCTTCAAACTCGCAACGTTTAACAGTGCATGTTCGTGCGAATAAATACAGTTACTCAAAAGAATATCTGCCCACCCCATACGTATAAAATATTACATTCAAAACTACCCATTATAATTTATATTACTATAAACCTTGATTAATATATTTTGAGTTCAACTTATTCTAATTACATTAGTATAAATAGAATCTTGAATGTGGGTGAATATTTTTTGCACGATCCTTGCTACTGCCACGGATAATAATACTTATTTAAATAAACATCTTGTGTGCAATTTTATTCTTCAATTGAATGCACCCAAAAAAATAGCACATTAATGTGAATTAGAATCGCGAATTCTTACTTTGAAGTCGATTTAATATGCAAAACATGGTACATATAGGGTGGTCGTATATTTTTCTGAGCAACCGTATACTAACACAACATTAAGAGACGCATAGAACGTTTTCGTTTCTGCATAAGCGTGCATAATAAAGAATATAATCTCGTGGAACGAAATGAAATAATAATTACCGCTTCTATTTGCAAGACAGAAGAATAATATCCTCTACGACTCTTCAAGTTTTGAAGCGATTCAATGCACCATAGTACGACTCACTTTTCGATGTCCCTTTTACTAGCATTCGTCGCGTCCTTGCGGTCCTTCGTAGACAGATCCTTGATCGTCAGGCCTTGCATTTTCTCCCGAAAATCTTGAAGGTCGCTTTCCACGTCCGTTTGCGTGCCAAAGTCTCGGCCGTTCGCCGATCTGTACTTGCTGGGCGTGAGCAATCTGTTCTCCACGATGGTCGACGGTATCCTGGACGCACTGCAGGCGTAATTCATGGCTCCCGAATTGTGCACGAGGGTACTCAGGCCTGCAGATAGATTGCTCGGATTATTATCGAATCTCCTTGGCGTCGGAGTCAGCACCAAGTTCACCAACTGCAGATTCGCTTTGTTCAACAACTCCGGGTCCTCGAGCCTGCCACTCAACACTATCGCCACATCCTTGCTAATAGGGACTTGGACAGACTTTATACCGTTCGCATCTTGCTCTGGTTTACTCAACATGTCCAACGGCTCCTTATTATTATCGGCGTTACTGTCTTTCTCGTTTAACGTTTCTTTCTCCTCTTTCATGTTTTGAATTTCATTATCGAACGTCAGATTTTGCCGAGTCCCAACGCTCAGGCAATCCTGACCGAGCTGGCTGACGTTCGAAAGATTCGACTCAGAGTTTCTGGAGGAGATGACGACGTTCTCTTCGTCACTCTCGTCCCGTTTGCGGCGCTTCTTTTTCTGCTCCTTTGCCAGACGCTCTGCAGCTTCCAAAACCTCCCGCATTGCTTCGGCTTGACGTAATTTAGCCTTCTCCTTTTCTCTTAATCGTCTTTGTTCTTCTTCGAGTCTGATGTAAAGATTAGTTATTTTATTATTACTGCTTATTATATTTGGGTAATTCAAGACTATACGTTAGAGCAGCGTTTCCCAAACTATGTTCTGTGAAAAATTATGAAGATTGCAGTGGGTGGTCAAATTATTATACTCAAACAAAAAGGTTTGAGATTTTGTCACTTTAAGTGATGGAATATTTAAGCAAAAAATATTTAAGTAACGCATTTTAACGCTTGAAGTTTCTAGTTTTCAAATGAAGGACTCGATTTTTTTTCAACCATTATGATACTGTTTTATCAAGATGAAGCGCAGGAAATGAAGTTTCAGAAATTTTTGCCTAGTTTGAACGTATGCACGGGCCAAAAAAAAATTTTTCCGGTAAATCCTACGAAGAGCTCTTATAGGGCAAACGTTTCTCTTTAATTTCGATTGTTTTGGTTTTGTTGTATGATTTTTATTGACCGAGTTATTCGCGGTCAAAGCAAAAAAGGTACTTTTCACTTTGAACACCTATAACTTGCGAACTCATGATCGTAGACCAATTTTCATGAGTGTTTTGGAAAGCTAAGAAAGTTTCCTTTCAGACCCTTTAGTTGCCAATTTAAGATTTTTTTTTAATCTTATTAAATCCATTTTAAAATAATCCCAAAAATTGATGAAAATGTTTCGAGTATAATAATTTGGCCATCCTCTGTAATACGTATGAACCTGGAATGGTTTTAAATGCTCCGAGAAGTTCAAGCATGTTTGAAAATCTGACGCTCCTCCCTTTGCGTGACCTGGCAGTAGCTCGCGATTGTTGACACCGAAGTCATTAAGGGGGAATCTTATTTTTTGGGCTAAAAACACAGCAAAATTTGGGGATTTTTTTTAAGACACTAGCGATTCGATTTACACTGAAATTTGGACCATGTTTTTATGCAGCATAACTCCTATATTTATTATTAAAAATGATTAAAAAGGAAAATGCAACTTGTTCAAAGATGCATAAAAACATGGTCCAAATTTCAGACAAATCGAATCACTAGTTTCTTAAAAAACAATTCTAAAATTTTGCTATGTTTTTAGTCCAAATAAAGTTAGGATTCTTCCCCCTTAAGAATTTAATTTTACAATATATGTACGCTAGTTTATTTTACTATTTTTATGTGTTTTGTTTTAAATACCTAATTACCATTTGAGAGTAAATATATTTTTTTTGTTAACGCTTCAATTTACTTATTTATTTTATTTATTATTTATATCTACCTACCCCACAAAATAACCAAGGTGCGCCGTTAAAATTTCAGGATTTGTGAAGTGTTCCATCGGAGGAAAAGTTTGGGAAACGCTGCGTTAGAGAATATTAATACAGTTATACCTCTCCTGTTCCTTCTCCCTTTCCCGTTTGATGCGTTCCTCCTCCAAACGTTCCTCCCTCAACCTCCTCTCTTTTTCCTCCCTCCTCAGTCGATCCTTTTCCTCGAGCTGCTTTTTAATGGCAGTTTGAAGCTCCAGGGCCTTCTGCCTCTTCACTTCTCGTTCCTGAAGAACGTCCGCATCGACGGGAATATTGTGACCACGAAGATAAGTCTTGTTGTCAGATCCAGTTGAGCCTACCGTTGAGCTGTCCGAGCTACTGGTGCTCTCGTGATTAATAACCAATACCTTGATGAACATTGACAGAGGTGAATGGTCAATCGAGTGGAGAAATGTTTTGCCATGGCTTTTGTTGAAACGGTGCAAGAACCAAAAGGAAAAATGGTCATAAGATTTCAGTTGTGTACAGCTTTAGGGTTTTCTGTGTGTCCTTTATGTAGGGGCGAATTTTGCAATTTGGCGGCCCTGGATTAACAAGCGTCTGCCGGCCTTTCCGTGAAATATTATGAAATATTTTAACTGAAAAAAAGGCGGGACAATTTCAACTTTAATTCAATGTGACTACTCACATGCGAGTTTTGCTAATTCGCTGCATGAAAAAAGTGAATTGTTTTTAAAGTTGTCTCAAGGCCCTGTGTTTAAATATTTATCAATTTCGATTGCTTAAAATTTGCCGCTCCTCAAAATTTGCCGCCCCCCTAAAAATTTTCGCCCTCCAAAATATGTCACTCCCCAAAATTTCCCGCTCCGAAAAAATTTGCTTCTCCCCAAAATTTGCCGCTCCCAAAATTTACCGCCCCTCATAATTTGCCGCTACCCAAAATTTTCGCCGCCCCCCCTCCAAAATTTTGTTGCTCCGCAAAATTTGCTTCTTTCCAAAATTTACTGCCCCTCAAAATTGTCGCTCCCCAAAATTCGTCGTCCTCCAAAATTTGTCAGTCCCCAAAATTTCCCGCTCTGTAAAATTTTCTTCTCCCCAAAATTTGCCTCTCCCAAAATTTAGCGCCCCTTATAATTTGCCGCTCCCCAAAATTTCCCGCTCCGTAAAATTTACTGCTCTCCAAAATTTACCACCCCTCAAAATTGTTGCTCCCAAAAATTTGCCACCCTAGGCTGCAGCTAACTTAGCCTATACACAAATCCGCTTCTGCCTTTATAAGACCAAAACTCACAATTACACACTTGTTCTTTAATTCTGTGTATGTAGTTCGTTTGATCAATGAATATAAGTTAGATGTCAATTCCTGGCGTGGATTAGTATGTAGGCTAAATAGACTGCAGCCTATGGCGGCAAATTTTGAGCGAAAGAAATTGAAAAAGGTTCAAACACAGAGGCTTGAGACAGCTATAAAAACAATTCACTTTTTTCTCCTCTAGCAAACTAGAAATAGTTCATACGTGAGTTGTCATATTGAATTAATTTTAAAATTGTCTCAACTCTTTTCAATCAAAATATTTTATAATATTTCACGGAAAAGGGGACAGACCCTTGTTAATCTAAGGTCGCCGAATCTACAAGTCCACCTCTGGTCGATTCAATTATATTAAAGAAATAAGAGTATTGTAAGATAAGTGCGGATAATAAGGCCCACTTAAGGTTCCATAATTTTTTTCGACAAAAATGATACATATTTTTGGGAACCTTTTATTTCATAGAAATTTATGAACATTAAACTATAAACTGTGATATTTTGAATAACATATGAAAACAAGAAAAACGAAAATTTTTAGGTTTTTAAAAACCTCGTAAATGGGCCTTGTTTCGTGTAAAGCAGGTAATTAGGCCCATCCATGCATAATGAAAACAATAGATAGGTGTACCAGTCTTGTAAATTGACCTATCTGAGAAAAATGACGACTGGGCCTTATTCCTCGCACTTACCTTTCTTACAAGGGGAGGACAAGGCGTGATAGACATCGATTTTGATGAGCCTTGGCACGATGGATTAATAATTTACATGTAAATATCTCTATTATTAAGGCCTATTGGCTTAAACGCTCGGACAACTATTTACTTATTTTCGACATAGACCCATCGTGCCAAGGCTCATCAAAATCGATATCCATCACACCCTGTCCTCCCCTTGTTAGTAGAAAGGAGAATTAGTAAAATCGAATTGTAAAGAGTTTCCTGAATGATCATACTTGACTCGAGTGTCCCAATCTTGACAACCAGGAGGGTGGTGGCGGATCTCCTCGTGTTGTCTCCTGACCCCAGACACCACCCCACCTTGGCCTGTTAAGTTCGCCTATCCTGCCATCAGATAATCTCCTTGATGGTGGTAACGAACTTTCGGGCGTTCTATAGTAGGGATTCTGCCAAGTCTTTTCGATCATTTCTGCCCCTGGTGGTTTGCAGCCAGGTAACAGTGCTAGCACAAGGCAGAAAATTTCATGTAATTTAATTTCACACAACTAGAATAGCTTAATACAGGTTTAGAGGCCCCAGGGATCTACAAAATTAGAGATAAGAGTGATTAAATATCGAGAAGTGATCGAAGAGTTTTCGGGACATTAAGCTGCTAAGAGTTAAGTGGGCCAACCTGTATATTTATTTGCAAATCAAACCATAGACTTTTACAGTACCTAATTGATGACAATGACGTCTATGCGTATCTTTTTGGAGGAAGGTAATAAATAAAATAAATATATATGTATAAAAGATGTTAGAAACTTTCTTTCCCTTTTTGGCAAGTGTCTGGTAATTGCAAGTGTGTCAATATATTTCTGAAGTGACAAACTTCGTGGTCACGCGGGGTGTATCGCACCCCTGGATATATTTTTGCTAATATTTCTGTAAATTTTTAGGCCTTAATAATAAAATTTAAAAATTTTGTGAATTTTAACAAGAAAATCGCTTTCTCCACAAATACTTTTTCAAATACAAATTTACATTTCTAAAAGAAGACTAGTAGAGCATGATTTTATGAGTATTGCGACTGTACAATGATCACTCAACAGTTAAAAGACTCAAAAATACGAAAATGGTAACTCAGAAATGACACTGGGGTGCAGTGAACCCCACGTGACTAATTTGTGATTATAAGAAGGTGTGATCACGGAGTGTTAACAGGGCTTGGAAACGTGAAATAGAAGAACAATAATTGATTTATGAATTAAAAAACTGAATACTAAAAGAAATAGTAATTATTTTAGAAATAATTAGCTTTCCCCTTTTAAGCAAGATTCACTAATTAAAAAAAAAAAATGAATACTAAAAAAAACTTGCTTAAAAAGAGAAAGCTAATTATTTCTAAAAGAATTACTTTTCGGATATATCTATTTTCATTTCTTTCAATAAATACCATCAACCCCTAAGTTTGTAAACCCCTATATTTATAGTATGCTTATATTAAACCCCGCGCGAAACATTAAACTGGTAGGTCTAAAATTACAGCAACTTACTTCCTGTAGTCGACACAGGTACGTCCACAGAGTCGCTGGCGTAACCGGAAGTTTCGCCCTCTCGTTCCTCGCCCTGGGAGCCGTAGTGGCCGTTCTTTGAATTTTCGTAACGATCGTAAAGCCGATGATCGCGCTGCCGTTGGGACTTCTCGGCCTGGCAACGCAAACCGCCGACGTCGAAGTCTCGCTGTTGCCCCTAAAACACAAAAGGAGCAGTTTATTCTGGGAGGGACGGCGAAAAGGCTCGCGTGACCAAATAGCAATTTTGCGTTTTCATCAATCTTCGAATCGTGCTTTCTTCGGCACAGAGATAGACCGTGTGCGATTACTGTGCCAGTTCGAGACGGGGGCGACAAACCGTGACAGGGTATTATATCAACTCCCAAGATTTATGGTTCCTCCTTTGTGATCATGACGTGGGTGCAATTAATTGCAAATGCGATTCTTATTTAGTGCAGCTGAATGTCTTCGGATTTAAACGAAATGCCAAGTAAATATAAATTGGAGCAGGTTCTAAAAAGTGTCGGGAAAATATAGTTACGTGTGTTATATTAATGCAGGAAATGTAGGTCATAAATTAATAAATTTCTAAAGTTATTTTCGTTCCTTCCAGGGAAAATCTTCAACTCGGAAATTCAACAAATTATGAACCCTCTTTTTGCTACCCAAATTAACTCCAAGGGGGTGAAATTAACCTCTGAAAAAGTAAGAGATAGAAAAAGAGGTTTCAGAGAAAAGTACTTTTTTTTAATTAGGACTACCATTTCAATATAATCTAAGTAATATGCCTGATAAAAAGAATATTTTCCTTTTGAAATTGGGTTTTTCTTGATGAAATACATATGTAATACAATTTTATAAATATATAAATAAGCTATTAGGCTCATACCCTAAAATAGAAAATTAAATTTCTTTTATATATTTATAAATCAGTATAATATAAATATTTTTTCAGAATATTAATATTAAAATTTTTAATTACTAATTAAATTGTATTTATTAACATTTTTAATTCTTTAAAATTCAACATTTTACATGCTTATACTATCAGTTCGCGAGTTATAACACAAAAACGGAAAATAGCCGGATTTTTAGGGGTCAATACACCCCCTTAAAGTGAATTTGGACAGCAGAAAAAAATTCCGTAATACATATTTCTATATTCTCTACATATCCCAAAAGTTTCATAATTTTTTAAATTTCCGGGTTGGGGAGTAGGTATCGTTAGTTAGTTTGTTTTGTTTCGTTCAGAAATTATTTTCTGAGCTACTTCCATAAATCAATTTCTTAAGTTATTTTCGTTCCGTAGTTAGTTAACTTCCTTTCCTTCATAAATTATTTTCTGAGCTACTTTCACGTGTCAATTTACCTAATTTCACCAAAAATGCAGTCACTTTACAGACACTTTTAGTTGCATTCTATGTACATACATTTGGATATTCCTGTATTGCAAGCGTTTAATATAATTTCTCAGAGAAACTTGGTCACTAAAACTTCCCTGTACATAATATACCTATGTATATGTATACATACAAGGGACGACCAAGAGGTGACTGAACCCGGCGATAAGAATCGATTTGCCAGACTGCCTCACTTTTGCTTTCCCCTTACGAATCAGATACAATCGCGTAGAAGCTTTCATGACATTCTCATAACAGCAATTAAAACCCCGCGGTCGATATGTTATTCCACTGAGAAATATAATAATTACTCAAACATTATATCTGCTCATGAAGAAATATTCGTAGCTACCTGTTTTGTACGTCGATATAGGTGCAACTGTAACGGTGTGAAATGAAATTGGAGGATATTGCAGCGCTGAGGAAGTCTCGTTTCTAGTTTTTGTTAATGACACTAAATTCCAAGATTTACAACCCCGTGAACAATTGAATACTCGTGAAATTTTTCTCACTATTCAATTGCTAATCTGTACAGAAATTCTGTTGACACTTTTCATACTTCATAGTTCAGTCATAATATATTAATAATCAGCGGTGGATTCATCAATAAGCAAAATAAGCACGTGCTCAGGGCATCAGGAGAAAGGGGGACACCATAGAAATTCTCTGAGTTTTAAAATCTAATTTTTGTTAGAAATACTTTTTAGTCAAATTATCGGAAATGCCTAGGAAATCGTACATTGCATTGCAGTGATCACCCTGTATAAGGGGTCCTCAAAATCTTTTAAATGCTTAGGGCCTCTAAAGGTCTTAATTTCGTCCCTATTAATAATAAAACTTGTTTTGCTTAGTGTGGGCAGGTTTCTTACGTATTATACAAACAATAACTGCTAGCTTCATAAAATTATTCAGACTTATACCGTTTCCAACTCCGTCCAATAAATAGTTTCATGTTTTCAATGCTAAACGCCTGAGCATGCATTTATAGAATTACGATCAATAAAGATCAATTTCAAGCCTATTCAGACGTGCAAGCGTGCTATTTCTTCGCTGCAAACACGGTCATGGAATCTCTTATTTATAAAGAGCATTGCGTACAGCGATTATTATGAAAGCGAACTACAATAAAGTGCAGGTGAACATGAATCGGAAAATAAATCCTTTCCCAGTACAAGACACTTCATCTACATCTTTTTTATATTATACATATAGGTAAATCCGGGTGAGACGGCCCGGCTGAAAAAGGTAACTCGAGGCTACATTTCATCTCGACTATAAAGCAGTACTGTACACAATTTAAAATATTTAAACTATACTTCTACGGTAATTTTCGTTTAATGTTTTGGATAATGAGATAGTAGAGGTATTGAGGGACAATGCAGAGAACGTATTTGGCCATATTAATCCTGCCTTTCAAAGCTAACGAGCCGGCCATCTCTCCCTGAAGAAATGAGAGATGGCCCAGTCAGGATTGGGTTAGATGGCCCACGTTCAAACTGCCTAGAATGTTTAGAAAACTATTTCAGAACAAATCTAAATATCGACTGGCTAAAATGGTGATAGATGTAAGAGTTGTGGTGGAAAAGAAAAACCAATTCGGCACAATAAAACAAAAAAATGTGTATCTGACTGTTTCTTCTGTACAAATGTTAAAATAATTTATTTTGTTTGTTCACTTTGGTATTCATTTACTTTGCTAATCGCCAGTAGATACTAGGTAGTTCACTTTTTGTTTGATGTGTTCTTGACTTGTTTAGCGTGAACAAATTAAATTTCAATAAATCTGTAGTTGTAGTATTCACTCATAAATAATTTTGCTTCCTTTGTTATTTGTTCATGAATAAGTATGTGGGCCATCTCTCCCAAAGACGCGAGCCACCTCTCTCGGCATCCCTCTCGAGACCTGACCAGATATCATGACTTCAGTTTTCAACCTGACTTTCAGCAAATACTGTCTTAAAAGAAATATCGGCCACTTTTTCTGAAGCAGCATAAAATTTTGAACATATTAAGTTTATTCTGATAAAATAAATAATATCAGTAGGTATTAGTTTCAATAGCCGTTTTATGTTAGGTGGGCCAACTGTCCCGGACTTACCCTATATTATATACTCGACAGCATTCGATACACCCAAACAAATGGAATCAATTTCAATTGATAAAAGGAGGACCTTGTATTTCTGAGCTTATATGATCCTCGTTAAATAAACTTAATAGGAGTAACTCGTTGAAATAAGAGGAAGGTACATCCAACATCTATTTCCCGATGGATACCAATATTCCTATTCATTAACACTAGAACTACCGACAATTATTAATGTATACATACCTATTTCTACCAGATCAGTGAAAATAACTGGTTATTTATAAAATACGTTATGCAAGGAAAATAAACTTTAATTCATATTTTTTTAATTATTATATTTTTAAAAAAAATATACATAAGTATATTAAAAAAATTAAAAAAAATATGAATTAAAGTTTATTTTCCTTGCATAATGTATTTTATAAATAACTTATTATTATAACTTAATATTATTATTATACATATTTATACTATTTAGAAATACGTTTTTTCTTACTAAAAAATGGTAAATTTCTTACCAAATTTAAAACCAGTCATTTTGACTGGTTTGGTAGTTTTAGTGTTAACTTAGGTACTCCAAATGTACCAACACTTTTCCATTGGTTTGGATGAACGCCACACAGTGCATTTATTCCACGAACTTATGAGCATCCTGTGTCAGCGCTTTGCTTGGACAGACCTGAGACAGATACTGTTGCTGATCCTTGTTGTAAATCGGCGGCAGGCTCGGGCTTCTGTGTCTGATGTGCGACACATCCGGTTGCTCGTGGAGATTTATCAAGCTACCACCATTGCAGTCGAGACACTTGAGGCTCGTGGTACCGTTTCCGGAACTCTCTGTCGCGAGACTCTTCAGGCTGACGGTGCTTCCGTAATGGCCGGCAGCACGGAAAGGTTTCGAGGACGCTAGCTTGTCCTTCGTTTCCGCCAAGGACATTCTTCCGCTGCGTTACGCGTTTTATTATGTGCCGTGTGTACGAAGGGCCGAGCCGCTTGATTTACAATTGGATCGATAAGCCTCGCGGGCTTCCTTTGAATATGCTTATCAACCGTTAAAGTCTTTTCGCACGAGACACTTCTGGGGCTGGCAACCGGTACTTTTGATATATTTATTTATTGCTTCAAGGAGTTTAAGGGGACATTCTACTTTGAGCTATTTTTAAAGATATTTTTCTCAGTAAATACAACATGTAATAAAATAAATCTTTTTGGAATTTATTAAGCTACTCCTATATTATACAAGAAAATTAAAAAGAATTTTTTTAATTTGTTTTAAATGTCTTTTTATAGCGTCAATATGGCATCTAAAAAAGAGATATGCTCGTGGCGCAGGTGGTTTCCCCACTCAAGCTTATCTGAAACAAAAAAATTGAAAAGATTCTTAAGCTGTATGAGTGTCGCTATGACTCGCACCTCAATTATCAATTTTTGTCGAGAATTAACCGAGAAAAAGGGTGTCTGCTCAAACTTTATTTCAAACCCGCGCCATCTTGTTATTATTCAACAAAAATTGTTAATCGAGCTACGGGCGATATCGACACTCATACAGGTTAAGAATCTTTTCGAATTTTTTGTTTCAGATAAGCCTGAGTGGGGAAATCACCTGTCCCATGGACATACCTCCTTTTTTAGGGCCATATTGACGCTATAAAAAACATTTAAAACAAATTTAATTTTTTTTGTGCAATATAAGAGTAGCTTAATAAATACCAAAAAGATTTATGGTAAATGTTTAGATTGGGGGAGGATGCTCCGATTTCAATGACCTTCACATATGTTGGTAAGGTCATCATTCTAAACAACATTTCCCTCTAAACTTTTTGGCGGTTCGCCATAGTTTCAGAGATATTAATAAAAAACTTTTTCATAACCGACGGTATTAGTATTGGTTTGGGCTAGATTAGGGCGGGGGGCGCGTAAAGCATGGTAGCGAACCGAAGTGTGTATGTGTTAAACTCGGTAATTCTAGTGTTAACTGTGGGTGACGAGAAAGTGAATTGACTCCTTGGTTTACGCGACCCCGCACTTACCTAGCCACAACCAATACTAATACCGTCGGCTGTGAAACCGTCGGCAGTTCTAGTGTTAAGTAAAGTTTCTTGTAAATATCTCGTAAACCAAAGCCGAGCGCCGAAAAGTTTAGAGGGAAATATTGTTCAGAATGATGATCTTGACAACATATGTGAAGGTCATTGAAATCGGAGAATCCTCCCCTAATCTAAACATTTACCGTTTTTTGTGAATATCTCGTAAACCAAAGCCGAGCGCCGAAAAGTTTAGAGGGAAATGTTGTTCAGAATGATGACCTTGACAACATATGTGAAGGTCATTGAAATCGGAGAATCCTCCCCTAATCTAAACAGTTACCGTATAATGACCCTTTAAACCAGATGTGCTTTATACACTGAGAACTTTAAATTGTAGTACGGGGAGAGATTCTATGGCTCAAAATAAATCGAAATGATAGAATTTAACTGTCTGTCATACGAAGTACCAGGCTTCAGAAAAATGATTTTGAAAATCAATTTAGCATGCATGCTTCTGACCGATAGTTTACGTAATAGCTTTCGCTACTTATGCATATACAATGAACTGTTTTAAAGTATTTAGAATAATTTTGCACGAATATGTAACAATTCGTGAATGCCTACGCCATCTCTTTTCTTTTTTGGATAGAGATTAAACTAAACAACTCCTAGAATCTTACATTCGAGGGGCTCAGTGGAGAAAAAGCACTTTCCTAATGCACATTAATTTCCGGTCCTGCAATGTAGTGTAACTCCACCACCTCCTAATATAATAGAATGTACGTTTCACAGAGCCGAATCATATTAAGGGGTAACGCCACGATGATAGGCCAAAAATGGTAGAATAACTTTGGAGGTGATTTTAAAGAAATTAATGAACTTTATTCAAAATCATAAATAAAAATAATAATATTAATAATCAGAATCATATTAAATTTTCTTCGCGTTGAAAAAATAAATGCTTAGTGAAAAAGGGTTTGCTTAGTGTAAAATTTGATAATAGTTTTCATTTACCATCCAATTCAAGTACCGTTCAAAATAATTACTATTTCATACCGCATTTCCTATTAAAACAATTTTTCCTTCAACTTGTTTTCCCCTAAAATCCTAAAACGGTGGCATGTGCCTGTTTTCCACTGAGCCCCTCATTTCTACTCCACTAATCTACTCCAATCTAATATTCGGTACTCACCGGCTACTGGTGTGGATATTGATGTTATTTTTCAAAAGTCCCCAACTTCCGCCGAGTCGTGCCATTTCTTCTATAGTGTTCGTACAAATGATTAATTCCCCGCCCAACATTACACATTCTGACGCTACCATCTTATATTTAATTCACTGTACACTTAAATAGACGCTACTTAAATTCCCGATTTATCGGGAAATTCGATGACTCAGGTTACGATTTTAGACGACCACGTATATCGAAACGATTAAGGCGTCGCGTTTATTTAACCCTTGTACGGAAATTGGGTCATTTTGACCCAAAAGGGGGCCACAAATCCTTATTCCTTCTTTACTAATGTATTATTTGAACTGAAACACCTTCATTTCTAAAATAAAACTCAGTTTATTTCATTATTACGGTGTAATATTTTGAGAACTTATTAAATTGATATAAAAAAAAATTCAGAATAAATAATAATAATTTTTTTAAAATTGCTTATCCTTATTTTTTCTTATTGTAATAATTTAATAAGTTCTCAAAATATTAAACCGTAATAATTAAATAAACTGAATTTTATTTTGGTATGCTCATTTTTTGTAAATAAATGATATTGGGTCTAATGGACCCAAATTTACTTATCCTTGTAACTTTACAAACTCCGTATAATAGTTAATCCAACGCGAATAGAGAAAACAGAGCTTAAAAAATCCTTATATACATATTTTCTATTTCCTAACAGAATTTCTACCACTATACATACAATTCTACTGCTCCGAGGAACATCATGCCACTTATATAAACGATAATCCGAGAACTTACCTCTCTCTTTCGCCCACTGGATCCTCTTCTGTTCCACCAGCGACGTTCTTCCGGTCATTCTTGGCGCGCGGCGTGATCAGCGCGAAAAAGGGATCGGCGCGGTCGGTAACGATGGCGCGGTGAAACGTACGAAAAGAAGGAAGAAAATAAACGAAGGATCTACATAATACGGTCCCCGGTTTAACGATAGCACAGCTGATTTTACCTACGCGCCGTTCCAGCCCTCCCGAGTCAGCGACGGTCGTTCGATCTTCCGCAGCGTCGCGATCCTCGGCGCGAACTTTCGGCTTCGGTTCGAGACCCTGGGACGTCAGAGGACGATGCTCGGGTTCATCGTGGGTCGTGTCAATATTTGAGACTGCGGTAGAATCGCGGGACCGGAGCAAGGTTTGCCCGGCACGCGCACACATGCCCGTGTTAAAGGGAAGGTGTACGCGCGGCCGCGATTCGATCGCGAACTACGTTTCTATGGGAACAATCGTGAATCAACCGCGGAGCCTCTTGCACCCGCTGTCAGGGTCGATAATATTGACCAGACAAGCGAGATAAGGGATAATGACCTCCAGCCGGCTATTTGACGGTCAGAGATGGCATCTTCGGACGCAAGTATGCGAGCCTTGGGGTACGCAATCATACGAATAAATAGACGGTGTTGCGATGAACCGATTTATGAGTGATTTGTATGGGTATCGTTGGTAGAAGTAAATAATGGACGGAGAGTCTTTGCGACTTGTCTTTATTGCCTGGTCGCGTAGAATGAGAGAGACTGGTCGTGAGTGTGCCTCTCGCTCGTACGCAGGCTGTCTCATTCGCCGCGGCGGGAACAGAAGAAGTAGGGAGGATAGCGCTCGCCTTAGTTCGAGACAATACAATCTACAGCAGCGCTGTGCAAGCAGAACACGCGGGGTCTGTGGGATTCTCCCACTCTCGCCCGTGTTGTCAGGGATACGTGCGACGCTACAGAGGCGACATAACGCTACAAATGACGTGTGCATTAGTGAATACTGATACACGTCCAGGGTTGCCAGGAAAATCCGTACCGTAGTGGAGGGGATCAACTACCTTGGTGTCGATTGGCTTGGCGTCACGGTGTCATCACGCACACATATACCTCACTGCTATAGATGTTCCCATTCCACTACGCGTAAGTGCCCCCCCCCCCCACACTACGATAGGGATTTTCCTGGCGACCCTGCACACGTCGCCAGAGAGAGCCGATTTTGGCGATTTCTTACTCCCTCCCACCCTCGGTATAAAAATTCGTAAGATTTAATATTGCAACCCCCTCCTTACGTAATATTTTTTACATTGAATTTTTTCAGTAATTAAAATTCTTTTAAAGGTTTATATAATTCATTGGTTTCGGGAAATTTAAACTAAAACTACTTTTCTGGAACATTAATGATAGACTGATACCCCCCCCCCCCCTGTAAGGAAACGTTAGGAATTCGCCCCCCCCCCTCCCCCAAAGCTTTACGTAATTTAAGGACGACCCCATATTCCTCGCGAATATTGTGTTAGGGATGGAGCGATTGGAAGGGGAAGCAGGCGCGTGAGGGGCCCCACCGCTGGACACCGCTGATCTACAGTAAACTCTTGGTATGAGCGAGCGCATTCAGCTATGCGCTGAACGCTCGTCGTTATCCCCACCACATCTCGGAATCGAGAGTGAGAGAACCCGAGAGCGAGCGAGAAGGGACGAAATAGTCGACACGACGTTACCGGTGGCTACAAGGCCCGATCTATTTAGCTCTTCCGCCGCTCTGGGCAGAAATGAGTTTTGCCGCCCTTTATATTTAGTTATAAATAATTATTTTTTAAATATAATTTTTGACAGTCGGTGAAGTTTCTTGTAGGTATTTGTTGAATAACAAACACCTTTTGTTTTATAAAAAATTTAATATTTATAAATTACCAATGAATCAATTTGGCCGCTCTGGACAGTTGCCCTGCTTGCCCCCCCAACCCCAGATCGGGCCCGGTTGGCTATGAAAGAGAGAAAGTATGATACTTTGTCTAGCTTTGTGTTTCACGTGCCTACGCTCTGGCTCTCTATCGCCATCGGCGACTCTGGATCGTCGACGCTATGCGTTGAGCGCTTGCCACCAGCCCCGAGAGCGCGCCTATAGTGAGAGTCACCTGTATATGTGTCACTATAAATCTATACGCTCTTCTTGGTACATAAATATGTGTAAATGAACTTTCAAACTTCAGTTGATAGTTTTGAAATCATCGTTAAATTCTTAAACCATTTGTTCCTTAAAAACTAATAGTATAGTAAAACAGTAAGAATTCTAGTTCAGTTGAATGTTTTTATTATCTTGTTGAAAATAACAGAAGGCGTAGTATCGTGTTTGTTTTATTAATTGCGATCACTTCCGTATTGATTTTTGTATTTAAAAATACACTTGATAAAGATATCGGAAATTTGATTTGAAGAAAGGGAAACGCGATCTATCTACTATGCACGGAATGTCGGGACTCTTCGCGTAGAGCGCGCTGCCGCATCATTGCTATAATTTTGCTAAATCGGCAATTCAGGAATCGTTTATTGTATCAAACTATACTCTCTATAATGCAACAATTTCATTTGCAATAGAACATTTATTCAATTATTGAATGCGCCACTGTTATCATTATTATATAATATTACGAGTATTATGCTTAATAAATTCAACATAAAATTCGTACGATGAAAAGAGCGTGAAAAATTTAATTTAAATTGTAGAAAGAATTTGATGCTACTAAGGATTGCATTTGAGCATGATTTTATGTTAACGTTTCTACATTAAGTTTAGATTATTAAAAATAAAATCTTGATAGAAAATCACATTCATACAAGTTATACAAAATCATGTGCACTTGATAATTCACTCCTTTGACGGCAATGGCGTGAATGACGCGATTCTGTACAGCTGGAATTGTTTGTTTTGCAACACACCGCGATCAGATGCACGCGCGAAGTAAATAAAAATGTCTCTGGATCAAACAGTTTGCGAGGGTAAAAACTACAATTTATTAACACTGTTATGAATTCGATTGTTACGTTCAACAAGAAACGTGCAACCTTATAAGAATGCCATGCGGCAGCGAGTGAATAATATTGAGGTTACTTCTTAAATTATCATTTTCAGACCTGAAAGCTTTCGAGAGACGTCTCACCGAAGTGATTGCTGGCTTGCAACCAGCTACTCTGCGTTGGAGAAGTACGTTTTTCTATTTCTCTGTACGTGTTATATTTAAATTTTGGTCACTTGAAACGTTCCTTCTTTTAAACGTTGACAAACAATTTTATACCTGTTATTTCTTCGTAAGAAAGTTCGAAAATAACATGAAGTGAAATAATTGTTTATTTGCGATGTGCTTAATGTAATATTATTTTCAGTGCTATTAGGTTTCATTTCTGTCTGCACTGCTGTCGGTGCCTGGCATTGGTTGACAGATCCAAACACATCAGCTGTATCGTTTACCCAAAGTCTATGTAATCATCCATTCTTTGCGATTGCCAGCATCATTCTAGGTGAGTTTAGTTAATATATACGTCTCATTCATACGTAGACAAACAAAGGAAATATTGTTCCAGTGATATTATTTATGATGGGAGTACACAGACGCGTAATAGCACCAAGCATTATAACACAGAGAGCTAGAAGTGTCCTTGGCGATTTTAATATGAGCTGCGACGACACTGGGAAACTTATTCTCAAACCAACAAGACCGCCGCATCCGCATGAAACTTGAGAGACAAATTACATAGACTTTGTTTTAATTTCTGAAGTGTTCATTTATATTTAAACTACTGTACAGGGTGTCCATAAGTGTATGTATAAATCGAATTTTTAATACTAATGTAGAAGTAAATAAATGCCGTCGCGCATTTTGGCGAAGCGCGACGATGCGACGAGGAAAGTTTATAAACGATTAATTCTTATGGAGCCGCGTACAGTAGATCGAAGCGCAGCGACAATTAATTATTATTAATTTCTGTGATTCGTCGCGCCGCGCTTCGCCAAAATGCGCGACGGCCTTAAGGCAGGCTCTCATTAAGCCTCGCCTCGCCTCGGCTCATTTTATTCTTCCTATGCTTTTCTAAAGGTGCGTATCGACTTTGCGAGGCATGCCACGCGAAGTGGATCCCCGTTCCTCTTCACTTTGCATAAAGTGGTCATGGTCGAGGTAGTCTCCGGACTCTCCACTCTGCGAGGCGTGCCTTGCAAAAAAGCCTCGCAATGTCGATATGCACCTTTATGTAGTTTGACAATTTGACTCACACTGCGCCTCGCCTCGGCGCGATTCTGCGCCGCGGATTCTTCCTCGAGAATATTTTGAGGAACAGAGGCGAAGCGAGACGAGGCGTACTGTGAGTGGATGCAATGCCACCGCACAGGAAGAGGTTCTTTGAGCAACTGACTAAACACATGAACCGAGACAAGCTCAGATAACTTCAGGTACGGAAAAACCGAGGCGACGCGAGCCTATAGATGTGAGTGCGAAAAGAAGTTGCACCGAGGCGTAGTGAGAGCCTATCTTAAATGTTACAATTTTTGTACTTAGCGTTTAATGATATATGTAGCACTATATTGTTGTATTAGAAATTTCAAATTGGTAGGTTTAACTGTTTAGAATTCAAATTATGCATTATACACAGTGTTTTATGTCAAAAATTTAATTTTAAGTAGAAACTGTTTACATTCAGGAGTACAAACGGAGGGAGTACAAACTAGAAAATCAAATTTCAGTCGCCTAAAAAACAGTAGTGCGCAAAATAAAAAATTGTGAAATGCCTTCGAAATTCCCGAATGTTGAATTCCACAGACAGCAAAATCTCAAGTGTGGAATATTCCAACATTCCACACAACTCACGCTGGCCCTGCTTACATCAATCATATTTTATGCACATTCCATCTGAACAGTAATAATAAATGGTCTAGTGAAAATATCTACTAAAGTAATGCTACAAATATTCGTCCAACACGAAGCAATATAAAGTAATAAATTTACATACTGTGAACAGTTTCGGAACAATAGTAAATCCAATAACAATTTTTTGTATATTGTATCAGATGTACGTTAGTGTCCTGACTTCCTAAATTGTGCCTATACTTTATAGTTGAGTAGAATATTTTGTAAACATCGGAGGTATTTTTATAAATATTATTTATTGTACATATTGTAATACAAAATCTGCGAATGTGTTAGAGTATTATGATAAATGTTCGTTGACTTTCAATGTATAATATACCTTTTGCCAAATATACTTGCCAAGAGATAGCACAGGTTCAAATTTTTGTATGATATTCGATTATTTTAAATTATCTAGTATAAGTATAGGATAAATTATAAATACTGCATTAAATCTTCCAATTTCGTGTATGTATATATAAGCGATATAAGCATATCGTTGTGTATTGATCCAATAAATGTAATACAAATTTTTTAATGATAGCTCAAATAATTAAAATACATTTAAGAAGCTTTCATTAAAATGTTTCATCATAGAATGTGATATTTTCATTCTCCATTACCGTTTGTTAAAAAGGAAAGCTACGTTGAAGAAGTCAGGTAGTTTATAAAATGAAAGGTACCATCCATGATAAATACTAAATACGCACGATATCGAATAAAAAAGTCGAATTGTAACGATCAAAACATTTATTCATATTAATATTTTGCATATTATTACAATTTCCGCAATGCACAATCACGCGATTTATTTCGTACAATATTACATATACAATATTATTTATTTACGCAATCCAGTATTTAGTATACTGTTGCGTTATATTTTAATGTGTGTTTCTCAGTCCCAAATTTATATTACCTACAATATATGTATATATATATATATATATATATATATATATGATGTATGTATGTATATGTATATGTATATACACAGGGGATGATTACCAAATGTTATAAGTGCAACATTCTAAACATTTCTGGTTAGCAATAACCAGGCAACTAAAATTTTTCAGTACTTCGATTTCTCTAACTGCACACTCGTAACGTGCACAGCATTTACGCATTCTGTTATCTTATATGTATATGTATACATTTCTGTTCCCTGTTCAGCGGAACTCTTTAAAGTTTTAGTAATCCTTTTAATACAAGCTGTCGACGAAACTGTGAATTTACATCGCTCGACGCTGGAAACGGGGGCATGTTTACTAGAATTTATTACATACCTCACAGTTTATAATAGTTTCAATATGCGAGTAATGTATTTAAAAATTATATAATCGATTAAATAGATTGATTTACCAGTACAAAACGAGATTGTATGAAATTTATCCAATATTTCGCTTCCCTCTTAAAGTTCATTCATAAAAATGAATTTCGCGCTTCCTTTATTAACTCCACAGTGAAAAGAAAGAAGACATTGAGCTAGGCAATTTTTAATTAAAATACAACATTGAGAATTCCTTGCGTAACAGTTTTATAAATTTCAAAGATTTTTGTATAATTAATTGGTTCATTTGTTTATTCGTATTAGTAAAGTATTGTGTAAAATAATTTCACGGTATCTTCATTTATCAATACTTCTTTGTCTCATGCTTTGTAATTAGATGCTAGAAGGCTGACCAATATTTAATGTATTAAATATTGAAAAGTAGAAATTAAGTATGTAAGATACATTGCATTATAAAAACCAAGCTAACATAGCATGGTTGTATTCGTCTATGTATGGAACTCAAAAATAATTCAATGGTCATAGTCTTTAAACTCACGTGCTAGTGCATAGAAAATAAATCACCAGCCGAAGGAAGAGGCGCCAAACCACCCGTGACGTCGGGCAACTGTGTCAAGTCGGGAAGATTGGAAATGTGTGACTTTACTTCTGACCTGACTGCACATACTTTTTTCAGTTTTTCCTTATAGTCCTGCAACGTAGCATGTATCATTAAGTTTTCAATCGCGCATTCATCTTTCCTCGACGAAGTATTAAAAATTCAATATTCAAAAGCACAATTATCATCGTCATACTTCTAAAGTTGTTTGTGCCTGTTGAAGTAATTGTCTCTGTGCCAAAGTGTAATCTCTCAGCATGGTTAACAATCTTCTCCTATCTTCCATTTCAGCTTGTAATCGTCCATTGTAGTCCGCTAACAGTGCGGCAGCTTCGTTCACCGCAACGCTTAATTGATCCGCGGCTGCTCTGTCAGCCAAATTCGCAAGAAGCGAAACTTCAGAAACTTCCGGCGGCAAGGACGCGATACGTTCTCTAACGCCGGCATCCGAGGATGCTGTGTTTTCCAAATCCTGAAATGGAGAAGGCGATTTTAGTAACTGCCTCCAATGGTTTCATGTTTAAAATATCTATTCACACGATTTACATGGCCTGCTTGTATAAAGCTCACGAGAACGATGTAACGTTTATTACAGAAACATTAATTCGGTAGAATAAGATTATTTATTATATTCATTATTTCTAAAATAATAAATTAACTACTTATAGCGTCACTTTAAAATAAAACCAACGCAATATCCTTCTGATCGGGGTGAGGTGTAATATAAAATTTCGGAATAAAATGGGAGAAAAATACATTGAGAATAAAACTGATGGATGTAAATAGAAAATTACTATTGGGGATGGAAGTATATCAAACTGTAAATGTGCTTGCCAATATGCCTTATGGATTCAACATATATTTTTCTATGTATAAGATAGTTTATTGCTAACGATACATATTCCGAGTGTTTGTACTTTTTATAAATGGTATTAACCATTAAGGCTTTGATGAGTTCCTCCGTTTCCGGTGGATCCCCGGCGGGAGTACGCGGACTTAACGTAACGTGCAGCTCTTTGGTTCCGTCCACTTCGACTTCAGTCTCTGACTTTTTCCTCTCCTTTTTTTCTTTCTGTAATACACAATAACCACTTTAATTTGGATATAGATATTGACACTAGTGGAATATCGGGCCAATAATATCCTACGTTACCTTTATCTTCTCTATGTCATTTTTAAGTTTCTTTTTCGGAGGTGGCGTTCCTGGATTCTTGGACGTGTCTACGAAAGCAGTTTTAAACTCTGCGATTTGTGCCTTGTCGTATACGCCTCGCTCCTCCCAAATTTGAAGCAGCCTATTCAACCTCTCCCTTGTCTTATCATCGAACCCCTTCATGTGCTCGAACGCTTTCGGCAACACTGTCTCAAACTCTTTCCCAAACTCGGGCCCTTTCTTTTTACTATTCTGAATAACATCGTTTGCCAGATACATGAACATTAACTTGCGATTATCCTTCACTGGAAAAAATATACCAGAGACAACGATACTTTAGAGAATATAATTCGACGGGGATTAAGCTTATAACGTTAAGACAGTGAGAAAAATATACCTTAATCTAAGAAACCCTAAGAACTTTTAGAATAAACTAATTTTCAGTTTATCCATGCTGAAATCCAATTTATAATGATTTATAGTAAAGATTCAAACAGTAAATTTTTTACGACAACATAGAAGAGTTTAAAGCATTATGAAATATTCCATGGTACCCTTAAATACTTAATCACCAGAAATATTTCTAGGAGCAACCAGTTGACGCTGCAACTGCACGCAGGAGCATGCTACCTGAATTAAGTTGTAAATTGAAAATCGCGGTATATTGTAAGGCGCAACCTATTCTCATTATAAATTACTGACCACCAGCGATATAAACATAATTCTGCAGTTGTCACACAGTTGGAAGAAATATGTCTACAATTACGTAGCGGGCTAACTCACGAGCTAACCTAGAAATCCCCGCGATCGTTATTCCACGTTTATTTCGTTCGGAAGGAACTTTGAAACAGAACTCCGTGACAAAATGATATATAAAACACAACGTTTCACACTGATAAAACGCATCAGCAAAGATATACTTACGACAATCGTCACGTACCTTTACACATCTCTTTGAACCAGACTTTCACGATGGTCGGGTGATGTTTTCTGTGGTGAATTAACCAAAGAGAAAGTGTCTGAATACTCTGTTGAGAAGGATTCAAGTCCATTAACCTTTTCACAAGCGCACTTTCTGTAAACCCTGTCATTTCTAAGTTCCAACGTTACTTCGTCGGAAAGAATGTACAAAACCGTGCGTATTCCAACTCACGAGCCGCACAAGTGCACGACTCAACAGCTGAAATACAAACACGAACGGCGTATAAAATGTTGCACTCTACCGCATATTGTCTCAGTCATTTTGGTCCCCAGCGCCATCTTACCCCAACATTTTTCACTACATCACGTTGCGTCGTCGGATCTCGCGATCGATAATTACAACCGTACAGTGTGTATCATATTATATTCCACGAGCTTTGTCAACACGTTTGCGAATGTGTACGTACGATATGCGTATCCACATGCCATATTAAAGCAACAACTTTATAGTTTTCTACAGAGAAGTACAATTCAGCTACCTAATAGTGTGTTTTATCGTAACGAAATGTATTGCAATCTTATCTGGCGACTCTTGAGAAACAACGAAGGACGTTTCGAAACGGAGAGTCCACCTATGTTCACGGATTGAGGAGAAACAAACACCGGGTGGTAAAATTATCGTGATCCTTCTCTATCGGCGGCACAAAGTTCAGTGGGGGAACTGCGCATTCGGGTTGCCGCATTTCGGCGAGCAGAGCGCAGCAGTGATTCCCAGAGATCAGTGCGTGATCGGAGCCGACTCGGGGGGTGAAAAAGGATTATGTATCATCGTTGGGTTAGTTCGCCGTTCGTACCTGGCTATTCGTATTTCGTGTTTCGTTGCGCGTAAGACTCGTGTGATCCTCGAGCGAGGCACATCGTAATGGCCGCGACCTGACTCGGGCGGCGTGCATGCGAGCTACCGCGTTCACGTTACGTGAACCAGACGAGTGAGAAATTAGGGCCGGAGAGCGAGGCGAGAACGAAGGAACGGAGGATATACGGCCAGAGTTTTAGGGTTACGCGACTTTGGTGTCGCAGCGAGTGCGTGTGGGTGGGCGAGGCGTGAGCGTACAACAGGAGGCCCCGAGGACGACGAGCCATGAGCGAGGATCGCAGCGAGGAGGATCCTATAATGGATCTGTGGTACAGCAACTGGGAGCAACAATGCGTCGAGGCGCTGGAGGCAGAGCCGGATTACGAGACGCAACTGCACAACGAAAAAGAACTCTATTCCCAGCAGATGTGGACGAGCTTTCAGACGACGGCGTCGGCCATCGCCCAGCTGTACAAAGGCGAGCTGCTAATCACGACGACAACACCGTACCGTCGTTCGCCACCCTCCCCGTGGCTCGGCCCCGCGGAGCCGAGGGCAGAGGACCGCGAGCAGAGGACCGCGAGCAGCGAGACGTGCTCCGTACTCGTTCTGCAGTTACCATTTTGCGTGACATCCATTTTGTGCGATACACCAGACGATACGCCACTGTTCTCGCTCCTCGTCCGCTCTGATTCCCTTTTTTCGCCGTACGAGCATATCGATCTGATCGTGTAACCAGTTCCCTTCGGCTTTGCTCTTTTACAGATCGTACACAGGGTGTCTCTCTATGGTTACCCTTCCAGACTGCTGCTGGCACCGTCACGTCGTTGTACAAAGGTGCGTGCACTTCCTTGGTCTCTCTTGTCAACAATGCGAGCAAGATAAACCTTCGTTCTCTCTTTCTTCCTCTCACGCACTCACCCTTCCTCCCTGCCACCCTCTTGTCATCGTTTCTCTCTTCAACGTCGTCCTTTCTTCGTTGTCGTCCTCCCCCTCCCCGTGTTCCTCTCTCTCACTCTCTCTCGCTCCCTCCCCTCCCTTCCCCTTACTTCGGTCATCCTCTTGTGCAGCCGTCACTCACTTCTACGCACACCTATATCATGTGTCTGCACGAACGTGTGCGTCAGAACGCTTTGCACAGCTGACCAATGCTGAAGGTCAGCTGTTAATTGATGCGAATTTTTAAGGCTATTACGAATGTTTATTGAGAAGGGGAGTAGGCTTCTGTCATTTCCAAACAATTATGTCACTCTTGCAGATGATTACAAGCTTTATGTAGAAGTAGGGAGTAATGCCATTTATCAGTGATCGCACACCCTGCATTCACTGATTCTGCTGTTTGCTCTAGATCTTTATATCGATATTTATGTACCGTTGCTCAATTTGGAAGTAACAGAGTAATTGGGAATAAGAGCCTGGAATTTTTGGGACTATTTCAGTCTGTGTAAACCATTATGGTTCCTGACTCTCGAAATTGCTATTTAATAGTTATGATTTTGGATTACGAGCCATTTTTAGTTGTGCCCTGTTCGGTAGCCTTTGAGACTCTTTAACATTTTGACTGTCACAGCGTTTTTAGTAAAGTTATCACTGCTTCCTCTTGAATATACTGGTAAACATTGGTGTTTAAAGTAGTTTTGTATTATTTTCGTACTTTGGGGGGTAAACTTTTCCCCTGGAAAACCTTTTTTCACTGCAAATTTATATTGGTCGAAAGCATGTATCCAATAAGATGCAAAAATATTATTTTTGAGTTTAGGAATTTATCCGTTGCAAAGTTATTATGTTAAAAAGACTCTGAAATTTTGACCAACCTATACTAATACTCGGAACAAGTTGAAAAGTGGAATGCGTTGTACTGTTGAACCATTTGTGAAAACTATAGAACCCATTTTCAGCTAAATACTTTGTTGTTAGACAAAGTAACTGTAACAATATCGACTAGAAGATATGTCAAGATTTCGCAACCTTTTTCGCCTCATAACTTTTCAACGATAACATTCCTAAACTCCAAATTGGTATCATTAAACTCTATACATCCAGTACTTTCCATAAATATAAGTTTCGACCACAAAGAAAGGTATCCCAGAGGAAAAGTTCACATCATATTTTTATCAGTGAAACTGGTTGGGCCAGAAGGTTTATTAATTAAAGAAGTATTAAGAAATAATAGCGGTCCTAATATGACCACTGAAAGGAAGTTTTAGCTTGCATTTGTTCGCGCTGCTAATAAAAGTGCATATCGATAATAAATCTATATTTTTTCATCATCGAATCTTTTCGTAAGCCATAAAAATCGTAACGAATGATTCATGAATGGTATTGGAGGCTACTATATCTTCTATTCCGCATCAACTCTGTCAGCCATATACGGCCGACATGGCTCCGTAAGAACCTTATGCCATCGTCCATATATGGCTGACTTGGCAGTCGAAGTGTTAAATATAAACGTATCGCTCATTTGTTGCAACAACGACTTAACTCAAAATTTGCAGTTTTCGAGTTATTAGTATAGAAAAAGCGGTTGTTGTCTAACAAAACTTTTGAACCCGTTTCTCCAAAAATCGTGAATTTTGAGTTGCATCTTTGTTGCAGCAAATGAGCGATATATTTATTACGACCGATTCATTCTTATTTATTTGTTTTTAATAGCTTGCGCAATATGGACACAAAAATCTTCACACTTTCGTGCAAGAATATGTGTGTTGTTCATTGTTCGCACAAATAAATCTTGTTTCATATAAAATAAATGAGGTCCTTGCAGCAACGGGTGTGCAACTCCATCTTCAAGTAAATTAGAGAAAACTGTTTATAAAATTAGTGCTTTCACTTAAGATTACAAAGATAACACTAATTGCAAAAATATATATTTCCACGCAATAATCAGTAGTTATTGAGTCGATAAGTTTTTATTTTCATTTTTGGGGAATTTTTCAAATTTGGAGCTGCGCAAAAAAAATATAACACAAAACAATAATGGGTGCGGGTTCAAAATTTGCAATAAATCACTCATTTGTTATCGGATTTGCATCAAACGACGTAGAATTTTTTTTACATATATTACACGTCATAACTCAAAAATTGTCAAAAATGGAGTTACAACCCCTCTCGCTGCAAAGTCCTCGAATGTAAATTAGATTCTTCTAGATTTATCTATAAAGAAGTCTAAATTATTTCTATAACCTATAAACTGTAGAATCTTTCTACGAGTTATTTATAGTAATTATATGGAGGGTTCAGAAGCGAATCAGTGTAAGTCGAACTTTCCCTGAAAATGAGTTACGTAGTTCAAGAACCTCTCTATTGTCGAAACTTTCAGTCGAGGAATCAATTAAGTCACTACCTTCGTACGTAAGCAATAAATAGCTAAGAATTACTAAGCATAATTTCTAAACGTAAATCTCGGTTTTAACGCTAATGGACTTACACTGATTGGCTTCTGAGCCCTCGATATATAAATTATAATTGCATATAAATAATGATTATTATAACTTGATTCCTAAGTGTAATTAATATTTCAACAGACTCGGTGGACAGCATGCGTCGATGCAGCGAGTTAGGCATAGAAATGGGTCGACAAAAGCGTAGTAAAGAAATAATGAATTGGGCTAGAAAAAAAAGGCGTATGATCCGCAGGGAGGACCTCTTAGCATATCTTGCGGGAAAACCACCACCACCTCGGCCACATTCGCACAGGTAAGTATTCTATTAAACCTGATGTAAACAGATGCGTTACCAGTAGCTTCTATGTAAAATAATTTAATAAGTATCGAAAGCTCTGTTAAAAATTTGTCAAGTAGATTCTATTTGTTTAGATATTAATGCAATAATTGCTTTCGCGATGTTTCTCATACTGATGGAGCCCTTTGTAAATAAATTTCCAGGAGTTCGCCCAAACCAAGGATGATGGTGTGCGGTTCGCCTCCGTCTCAAAGTTCAACACCAAGTATGGTTGTTGCACCAACACAAACATCTGGCAGTGATCCTGATCCCGAGTTGCACACATTTAGAGAAGCAATCGCGGTGTCTGGTAAGAATGCCCTTTATTCTGGTAGATTTGTGAGTGAAAAAATTCGACGTCTTATATAATATACCAAAATTAGTGATGAAATTATATTCTCTTTCGCGTATTATACGTTATTAGCAGTGATGGGATCCGAAGCGCTTCGAATCTATTTATATGACGAAAACTTCGAAGCACTTCGAAAATGATTCGAAGCTTAAAACTCTTGAAAGTCTTGATAAGTCTTGAATCTTGATAGGTCTTGAAAGTCTCGGAAGTCTTGAAAATGAACATCTGGTTGCCAAAAACTAGCCAGGTTGATCGGCCAGGGGTCTCGTCAGGGTCGTAGTTTATGACTGTATTGTCCCGGTGGACAATAACCCAAAGCAAGAGTTTCAAGACTTCCAAGACGATCAAGACTTTCAAGAGTTTTAAGCTTCGAATCATGTTCGAAGTGCTTCGAAGTAGTCGCCCGATATTCAAGACAGATTCGAAGCAGTTCGAAGCGCTTCGAATCCCATCACTAGTTATTAGCAATGGGCATGGAATATTATGCATCGGTAGTGACTGTTAGTTCGCCGTAGTTTGTGTACTATTGCTTTTGATTAATCAGAATGTTTTAAAAATTGGATAGGCTCACCAATGTCTCGGCGTACTGGAAGGCAAGCCGAATTGTCGGCTTTTATTAGTAGCGAATTCGCTCGGCATCACAAACGGCCCGCTTCGCATGACGTGGATATGGGATCTCCCACGCACAAACGTTCGCGTTTCATGTAACGGCGCGCGATGTGTAAAGTAGCCTCACTCCCTTGTTCCCTATTAATTAATCAGTTGATCAATTAACTATTAACGGTTCAACTCCCCTACATAGGTCCTGGTTAAACATAATCATTTCAGGAAGCTGGCAGTGGTTTGCATTGCCATGTAAAAACACGTTCGTATGTTTCGAATACCTTGTACTATCCGTTGTGTTTCACTATTGCTGTCTATAATTGTGTTTTACAACAATTCCGGTTTTAACACTTGCGAGTAAAGCGATTGATTTGGTCGCAGGAAATAATTAATTATAGTATCAAAATTACTGTGTCACCATTCGAGGAGATCGTATCTCAGTAGCTTTTACAATTGCGGCGCATTGGCGCGTTACCGTGTGCGCGTTAGAATTTCCTTTAAAATTATTTATTTATTCTTATTAGTAGTGAGATAATACAAACGTGTTTCGAAATAACATTTAAAGTGCCCATACAGAGCGACTGTCATTGTTTTATGTACAGGGTGTCTGTATACCTGATTATCAGTTTATCAATCTATAAACCAAGAGTATTGAAGTTTGCTAGATATACTATGAAATGTTAAAAGCTGCAGCCGACATGTTTTACACATGTTTGATGTGTATGTTAAAATTAGCAGCTAATCGTGATATTTCCCAGTCGTTTCATGGTGTAATGTAACATGTTCAAGTGGGGTGTTGATAAGTGATGAAATGGTAATTTAATATTCTATAACTGTATTATTGTCCGCGATCATAATTTTACGGGGGAAAAAACAAGGGGGACAGGGAGAGGGTGACTGTAGAATATTCTTTAATAATCCAAAGGATCGCTTAGCCCTCTGATTATAATATTGTTATGATTATTAAGTGATCATAGGTAATTGATATTTGGAGGCTTTTATCAATAAAAAGATCATTTTATACGGTTTTTTGTTGGCAATAAAAGGGAACGAAAGATCAGGGAAGGGATGAGAGCATAGTTAACGGCGAGAGAGCTGCGTCGACGAATTGTTTGGTTTCTGTACTGTGTAAATTCTATTCAGCAAACTACAAGCAAGGGATCTACATTTTCTGTTGTACGACCTCTATATGTAGAGTAACTATAAAACTGTCTTTTGGATAATATATTTAATTGTTTTCTGTAATCCTCTCGTTTGTAATTTTATATCTGCTTTACGTGTATATTCGTGTTGCGATCCCTTGGAAGGAATCGAGGATGGTTTGTTTACCGCAATGTTTTTCGTGTCATGACATTTATGCCAAAGTTTCGAATAACACGGAGTCGAGCTTGGAGGCGAGGTTCGAAGAGGACGTTTAAAAACAAAGAAACAGGGAGAAAAAAAGGGAAATAAGAGAGAGGCGTTGGCGTTAATATTCTTTCCACGTGTGTCGCGGGTGCTCATAATTCTGTAACTACGGATAAAATTCATAGACTTCGTGTAGTTGTAAATCTTAAAGCAGTTAGGGTAAGCAGTGCTTATATCAAACGGGAGCGATGGATGGAATTAACGGATCGGTGGGAAGGATCAACTTGAAACGTTTCTTCCAATCTCTAAGTATCCGATGTCAATTCGGTAGCGACGAAAGATTTAATAGTGTAAAGTTCATTTTTTTTTTGTAACGTGTATGTCAGGGGCAGAGGGCTGAACACTCGCGTTTAAACATGTCTCGGGCAACGTCTGCACGAAGGCATTGCAATGCAAAGGGGATCTACTTTTCCACGACTGCTAATACGGACCTAATCAATAAGTGAGCTTTCTGTCTTCGATGTAGCCATTGTCAGGGAGACACGGCAGCTCTGCTATATACATACATACACACACATATATGCACTGCGTTGTGTATGTATGTGTGTGCGCGCGTGTGCGTGCGTGTGTGTATGACTACATGTACGTGCATATTTTATAAGGAGCATTGCGTTCAAAGACCTGTACTGGACTGATTTGTCGCTCCGTTTTTAAGGTCACTGTAAATGTATATTATTTCTAGGCGGTCCGTCTCGTACTGCTTCTATTTGAATTTTGAAGACCGTCGACCGCAGGAAATTCGAGACAGTTTTATTGAATTCGAAGTGTCGGTAAATTCATTTACACGATTAAATTCAATTTCCCTAGCAAACGTTGCGAATTTCCTTTACGTTCGTTCTTCGGAAGTCACTTAGGAGCCCAAACTCGCTTTCTACTCGTTTTCTTTTCTTCGACATTGTTTGAGCACCGTTCCGTAGACGAGCAAAAATTGTTGTTCAGTTGTAAATATAGCGTACGTTTATAATTGATAACGATAAACGATAGCCTTAGGGGTATTGCTAATATTATTATCATTATTAATATTGACAACTATGCGATAGCTTTAATAATATTTATCGTATGATCGGCAGTTAATAAAACTCCAAGGACACTATCTGACTCTATTTTCCTGACCAGTTAGGTAACGCAGGGTCATATTTCTGAAAGTTCTAAAAGTTCCATTCCAACGAAATGTAAATTACAATACCGAGGGGTATCTTTGTACGCGAGAAAAATTTAGCTTTATCGGACATCTGCGTCGGGTTTTCTTTGACCGTCGCCGAAGAAAACGGTTTCTCTTTCGTTGCGCTTCTGTACTGTTTGGCTTTCGTTACTTGGCGAATCTTCCGTACAAAGGTAACTCTTTAACTAATGAAAGAAAAGAACATACATAGAAGAAAGTAATATGCTGAAGATGCCATACTTAGGGATACTTTATTGATAAGAAGAAAAAGAAAGATACTCGGTGATGTAGCATCGAGTCATTTTGTACAGACCACTGTCGTTTTTGTTTTTGTCTTATCAATAGAGAGACGTTCTCAGATTTATAATCGTAAGCTCTGCTCTTGGTCGCAAGGCAAACTAATGTTTGCCCGCATTGGATTGATAACGTGTCGCTGGTCCGAATACTCGCATGATTTTGTCGGCACAATTGGCATTTTCCTACATTGCATAATGCAAGACCAACCATGCACGTTAGACGACACTTCGAGGTCAGCAAACAGAGTTTTCCCACGTACATAAAGAGCTTTCCCTTTCTCATGGGGAGTTAATCTTGTTGGTAATCTATACTGTGTCTCACACAGAAACGAAGTATTTTTTTATTTTTATTTAATACAGCTAACGCAAGACAGCGTGGCGCATGGTTTAAAGAGTAAATTATTTTGTTTAAATTTTTTTTTTTCGTTATTTATAACTGAAAATTCTATGAAATTAATACGTTTTGTAAGTGAAAGTTTTGAGATTGTAAATCGATAGGAAAGAACGTGAATATCATGTCTTTCATAAGGAACTTAGACTTTACGTTAGAATTAATTCTGTTGTGAATCAATGACTTCCGTCTGTTTTTTAAGAGATGCGTAATTCGTACTTGCTGCCAAAAGGAGTATCCAATGATAAAAGTTGCCATTATACAAAACCGACTGTTGTGTATTCGTATAGAAATAGAGAACGTAGATTTATAGGGCTCTGGAATTAATCGATTAATAATAAAATTGCAGATTAACAATCCGTTTTTATATTAATGAATTGATAGTCGTCTAGAATAACGATCGGGATTATGATTCGAACGGACGCGAGATATTTATTATCCATTAATCGATTAATCATACAGCCTTCGTAGGTGAGAGATCGCGAGGAAATCACTTGTGTATCATATCTTTTTCACAGTAACGTAGTTCGTACAGTTGGTCATGCAGGTGCGTAGAAACGCGCGTCGTACGTACGTGCCACGGGCACGGTGCACCTAGGGATTTTCTACGAGCCTGTTTTTCGTTCTGATGCACATTAATCGCGAGCGCGATGTATCCTTGCGCGTTGACAAGCGTACCGTCGCACTCTTTACTTGCACGAACACAGAAGAGCCGCGACACGGCACGAAGAAATGTTTATGTTCGCGACGCGGCGAGAAATGGTGCTGTTATTTTTTTGCGAACATAAGAAGCTTCTATATTTTTGCGTCTCTTGTTTGTAAGATAATCATTTACAAATAAAATTACAAGGATGAAAATGTCACTCTATCGCTATTGTCTACTTCTTGTATTTATGCACGTTAGGGGGTACATTGTTAACGACGTGATACTTTATAAGTGTATGTAGAATGCATTACGCACTAATTACCGTATTTACATATTCTATTTTACGCATTCGATTTGTACAGTTTGTATAAGATCCATTGTACTTACATAACATACTAACGATAACAAAAGCTTGAATTCTTTCTCCTTATATTACTTAAGGGATCTTTTATAAACATGCGCTCTATTAAGCATTTATACACTTTCATTTACATCCGTCGACTTAACCGAGTACATTCTACTATTTTAAGGCACCATGCATAGAACAAGTATCAAGGCTAATCGAGGCTTTACACGATCAGCCAGTTATCATTGCAGCACGCCTTCCGTTTATCGCATTAACGATTTGCATTTTTATGGCGACGATTAAAGACACCTGTTTCACGGAAGCAGACATTTCTCCAGTCTCTTATTTAAAGATTCACAAAATAAATGGCAAACAGCGTTATACATTTTTTTTCTGCGTACAATATAATTGCCACAAGAAATTGATTTCTGGCGTAATCACATTGCACTTATCACTCCATTTAGTTGGAGGAATTTCCTCCACATATTTACCCGCTCGGAAATCATCGTTTTTTTATACCGTGGGCTTTGATGCGAACTCGCAATCGGTACAGACATTCTTTCAGCTTTTTTTTATATTTTCTCTCTATACAATATACAATCTACTTTTGTATGAAAAGTTGCTTTCGTCACGTTTCATTAGGCACTTGGGCAGTTAATTAGGCAAGATCGAGGCATTGTTTCTCTTTCTCGTGTTACTACAATTTTACAGTCTACTGTCCTTGATGACGTTTTCCGGTGCATCCAATGCCCTTTTCCGGTTCGCTATCGCGTTCATCAGCTTCCTTTTGGGCCCGAGCGGAAGCTTTAGGGCCCCGATGTCAGCTTCGGTGAGCAGCATTAAAGCTTCCAGGTCAATCTGTTCTGACTCCAAAACCGGATGTATGGAGGAAAGGTTGTTGGCAACTAAGAATCTTTGCAACGGTGTCCACTCCTCGTCGGTTTCCTCTTCTTCTTCTTCCTCTGTAATCATAAGTTACTTTTCCATATAAAATTTTAATCGAAGCTTGACCAAGCTGTTAAACAAATGGTCTCGCGAAACAATGAAAGTGTTTCTTACCTGAAAGAAAATCGTCGTCCCACATGCTTTGTCTGCGAGCTAAGCTACCCGCGCTCCCAATGCTGATTTCTTCGTTATGCCCGTTCGAACTGGCTCTATGACCATTTATAGATCCATTTACAGAACCGTTCCCGCAAGAGTTGCCGTTTTGGTGATGTGCCTCCACTTGCGAGACTGGCAGATTATCGAAGGTAGTTGTTATCTAAAATTAGAAGACAGTAGCCCTCTAAATTTTAAATCGTGCTTCAGATATCACAATCCAAGAACAGATTACCGCTTTAGGGTTGCAATAGTGTCGATTTAATTTTTAGAGGACCGGATTTTACCGAAAAAATTGTGGTTTTCAGTTCCCAAATTTATATATATATAACGTACATGTTGTGCAGAATTAGAGGACTCGCGCAGAGCCCCAAATAGGACTTTGCCGGTCCGGAACGGTAATAAAATTTTCAACATTTCTATATTTTAAAAATCAAGTATGCCTGGGGTGTTTTGATACTGCTGATCACGAATCTATAGTCGGATTATAAAAATATTTTACCTAGATGGCAGTTTTACTGACCTAAACGAATGAACACATACCAAAATTCCGAAAACTTTCTTTTAGCGTTACCCAGAGCTAACGACGTAGACGTAGATTAGTTTTTGCATCATCTTTCCTTTTTCTCCATGTTTTTATTTTTTTGGTATTTTTGTGTTGTTTGAGGAATTATTTTATTTTCTCGTATTTTTTGTATTCTTTTGAACAGAACGAATTTATAGCCGAACATATGTACATACAAACACAGTCGAGCATTAACACACACATACGATAGACCCGAAAGGGGCTTTGCCGGTCCCCTAAAGGTTAATAAAAATTTAACGATCTTGCTATTTTTAATCCTGCGTTATCTCTGTTGAGACGTGTATACACGTATATACCTACATAATTACTTCGACAAGCCTAGCATTCTTTTGGTGAAAAGGTACAATATCGCTATCAGTTCGATCAAGATTGCAACGATTTCTACGAAGTAATTATTGGTGCGAGCGGTGACCGTGCGGAACATTTATGTGCGTTTACAGCTATGCATACATTACAACTCTACTAAGTGTCGTGATGCTAGAATAATCACAAAAATAGAGCAGAGACGCTGCGTACTCTATTTCGCATTCGCGACGAGTGCGTTGCTTCTTTTTAACCGACTTCAAAAAGGGAGGTTATAGATTCGACCCGTACGTATTTTTTTTTTTATATATATGTTTGTCCCCGCATAATTTCTCCGCATATGGACCGATTTTGATGATCTTTTTTTTATTCGAAAGAGGGCGATGCCCCTCACTGCATCAACATTGACCCAATATTTTGCCATTTCTGGTTAATAATAAAGCGTATTGCCACCTAATTATTATTATTTTATGTACGGACGCGCATATCTTCTTAACTTATTGTGTCAATATATATAAAACTAAAAGTTAAAAATAAAAAAAATTAAAACCGTCTCAAAAAAAAATAAAAATGCACTAAAAAGTAAAAAATAATTTTTCCCTTATTTAATCTACGACTCTCATGTTTTTTAAGTCGGTGCCTCATCATTTGCACTGCGTAAATCTGGCGCCGACTTAAAAAAATATGAGAGTCGTAAATTAAATAAGGGGAAAAATTATTTTTTATTTTTTTGGAGTCGGTTTTAATTTTTTTTTTTAAATTTTTAAAACAAGTGTTTCTGAGGATATATTCGTATTTATGAGGATTTTAATAAATAAGACCTCGCTGGTAATTTTCACAGAGGTCCATACGACCCAATCGCGCGAGCTTACCGCTCTCCTAAATGCCACCGAGCCAAAACCAGGTCGATTGAATATACTCGCGGGTTCTTGCAAGAAGGTGGTGTCTCTTATCCCATTTATGTATTCCTCATCGCCTTGTTCTGCGTTCTCGTCAAAGCTGCGGTCGCCCAAGAGGTCAGGCGTGCTCTGCGCCTTGCTCAAAGTGCCCCAAACGTCCGAGATCCTCCCTCTCCTTCCTATCTGCTGAACTTGGCTTTCGTAAGTTCCTACGTACATCACTTCGGAATCCCTTCTAAGGCCGGTGAGGCTGCGAATCGACTTTTTCCCATTCACCTCGATCTAGAAGCGCAAGCGGGACTATGCACTATTCTCTTCGCTGATTCTATGCTGATTATTATTGTATTTAAAGAAGGGAACGGCGAGTTTAATTAATGGATTCGAAAGACATTCCCGGTTGAGTTATAGTCGGCCGCGTACAATGGGCGCCGAGGAAAGCGCGATTTTAAATGTTTGCTTTACCTCCACAACCTTGAAGTCGTCGACCGTCTTTTTCGCCAGGGCTTTTCTGCCGACCGCGCTACCGTGCTTCTTGACGGTGGTGCCGACGATATCACTGAACGTCGGCGAAGGCTTCGCGCGACCTTTGAAGGTCAATATACTGGGTTTGTGAGGTAGAACGCCGGTTTCGTTTACCGTGGCCAAGTCCAATTGCGTTCGATCCCTCGACAGCTTCTTTTGCTCCTTTTCAGCCTTAACTTCTGCCATCTTCTGCTTCTTCATGTACTCCTTCAACCTGTTTACAGAGCCGACAGAACGCGGTGCCGTGGCACGATTTAATAAGCGATAATAAACATTGTATTCTTTAAATTTGTGCTTTAATTATTTTAAGCATCGGAAATACCTTCTCTCCGCATCCTTCTCAGCCTTCTCGCGAAGTATTCGGCTTTTCTTGCGATTGTTTAGTTCCTGATTCGCCTGGGCGAGATCTAGAAATTGGAGGATCACCTCCCGCCCGTTTATTGCGGCCAGATCTCTGGCAGAGTGCCTATCGATGTCCAAGGACCAAATGTTACAGCCGAATTTAACGAGGAACTTGACGCAATAGTCGTGACCCCTTGCTGCAGCCAGGTGAAGGGCTGTGTTGCCGAAATAATCGGTTTTGTCGGGGTCACCCCTGCGAAGAAAAGCGTTAAAAAATGCATGACTCTACCGTCTGCCGTTTCCTGCTCGATGCGTGTGATCCCGATATGCTAAAATTCTGTTGTCCAATCATAATGCAGTTGAAGGGTAAGGGGGGAATGGAGAATGTCCATTTTTCAAGATTTTGTGAATTATGGTATATTTTGTTGGTGGCAACTACAGAACTGTCGAATCGCAAAGGATTATAAAGATCCAATGCCCTGTTTAAAAACAGGAAATATTCACTCTGCACTGGAAAAAAACACGGAATGTCCCCACGCTTTGTCTAAGAATAAGCTTCTGTCGTCAAGGTAGAACAAGAAATTATGATAAGGGAATGGAGATCTTTCCTGCGAGAAAATTTTGTTAAGAGATGCCCATTCCTCATTCAGTATGTGAAGGAAATACGAATATTACATGGCAGTTTTTATCGAACCATTTACAATGGTTGTTGGTTGAGTACCTACCTTCATCATCATTAAAAAAAAAGACGAGACAGTAATAGAGAGAAAAGAGACTTCGAACTTCCCAATGGAGCATACAAAGAACTCCTGCTTATTTCAAAAACAAAATATGAAGACCTCATGATTTTAAAAAAATTAACCATCCTAAGGCTCAGCGGTTTTATTATGAAGCCTTGTCTCAAAAGTAAGTGAGAAACAAAATATCTGACAATTAATAAAACGAGTGGTTTTCCTCGTTTTGATAATAATAGAAGTGGAAATTTCTTATTTTGTTTGAGTATGCTGCTCTGTTCAAACTTGAAAAAATATTAAAATAATGTAAAACAATTATTTTCTTATTTATTTTTTTCTGATGCCCAATTAGGGTATAAGCTTCATGTTCTGAAGGATGCGGATAAATTCACTGAACCATGTTTCTTTACAGGCGGATTAAAGTATTAAAACTTAATTTTCTCGATAAAGCTGTTTTGTGATTTTCCTTGTTTTTTCCCCTTAGATACCCTTCACTTATCAATTATGTCATATATTCTCCTTTAAGGGCTCTCTCTAGTTAGCCGATCTGGAAATAAGGCAAATTTGGGGGGATTTTTTAAAAGAAAAGCTTGTTAATTGACATTCGAAGAATGTGCTCAATTTTTTTCATTCAATAATAATAATTTTGTTCAACGTTACAGTGGTAGTAATAACAGAAGTTTAAAAAAAAAAATTGTTACTGGCGAATGCAAAATTTTTAACTAGAATGAAGTCATTATTTGCAAAATTCGAGTTTTGCAACACAGAAAACTAACAAATTCTTTTCCAAAAAATGGAAACTTTCACTTGAAACGGTACCATTTTTGTGTGTGTTTTTAATATATTTTATTCATTCTAGCTAGTTCATACGATATAGATTAAGAAAAATTATGCGTTCGTCAGCAATAAATTATTTTTGAAACCCTCTTAGTATTACCACTGTAGCCTTGAAAAAAATTATTATTGTATGAAAAAATTTGAGCACATTCTTCAAATGTCAATTAATAAACGTACAAAGTGTGGAATTATAATACTCAATACTTTTCTTTTAAAAAATTCCACCAAACATGCCTTATTTTCAGAGCGTCATACTAGGGAGACCCCTTAAACTAAACGTTATCAGTGGCGCACCCAGAGAGGGGGGGGGGGGGGAGGGACTGGCTGGCACCCTCCAAAGAAAATGAAAAAGGAGATTAATGTAATCACGACTGAAGTAATTCAAGAGCTATGTAAAAAGAAAAGAAAACTGGATTGTATTCTTTAAATAAATTGTTATAAACACCTAATGAATTTACATTAAAAATACTTTTATCCGTTCAACTCGGCTCCCCCAAGATTAAATCCTGAGTGCGCCACTGAATGTTATTCAGTATTTTCATTATGTCATCCTAACTTTCCCTCTCAGAATCGTGGATCGAGATATAAATTCCTGCTGTGTCATACCACTTCTACTTCCTCTAAATCGAATTATGGTACATCAGTTTGTAAGCAACAATAAGTTCATTTCTATTTCAATCTGAATGCGATTATTGCGAATTACACAGAAAGCTTTATCCTTTCATAAATCACCCATTAATTTTAAAATTTAAAATTTCAAAATCTTTCAATTCTATAATAGTTACTAAACTTCAATATTCATAAAATACGCATTTTGTCATTACAATATGAAGTTTGAAATGATAATAGTGGACGATTCAATTACTGTTTCATTTATCGACAAATTTAATTCCTAATTGTCTAATTTCTTGGGCGATATATCGAATTCGCAAAATTATGATTATTGAAGGTTAATATTCTTGCATGAAGGGACTTATTCCTCGGGAACGAGTGCAGGGAATAAATGGGCCCTATAGCCCCGTATCCTGTCACGCGATGACACACGAGCGGAACAAAGTTCCGGAAGGATAGCAGGTCTTATATCGAATTTCCATCGCTCGTCGACCGCACCGAAGCCAATCGAACGACACCTGATCTTATTCACAATAGGGCACGTGCGGTCTTTCGGCTTTTATCTCCCTCTTCACGGACCATAAGTGATCCATTGAAATAAGACCCGAACACAGGGTGATTCCGACACAACTTGTCACTCCAGACAGGTTTCGAAAAATTTCATGTATAATTTTACGCAATTCATTCAAAGAGAATCTGTATTCAAAGGTTGAGTATGTAGGCAGAAGAATTCCGAGTGTGAACACGGTTAGTATGTTCTAAGATCGATTGCCATTTTTTAAATAAAATCTTTTTTCTTTCGCGTTTCATAATAATTGTCTGATTTTACAACAAAACATTTCAATGTGATTTGGTAGTGACCAAGGTTTATATTTTACGTGTTCTGAATGCGATCACAAAGTATGTTATCACTAATTTTCAAAAAAATGTTACGAGAATTTGCTGTAACTAAGAAAATTTAAATGACTCTCAAAGATTTTTCACGGTTTCATAAAGAAATAATCATTTTAAATATCTCCATTTCCTTGCTCTGAACAGTTTTTAAATTCTTCATAAGCTATGTACAATCCACGTGTCATTGTATAAATAGCAGCAATAAATTATAAATTAGAAGTAGAACTAGAAATTCGCTACTACTTTTCGCTCCAATTTTCAATATGAATTTTGCATACTTTTTCTTAGCAAAACTCGGCGTTTATTGTTTGAACATTTTGCTCATGTACAATAGTTCTATGATACTTCGCATTGTTTCGTAAATAAATTAACAAGCTAACGTTAATTGCTTTTATAAGAAAAGCAATCCTTTCATAAATCGACATTAGATATATTTTATGTATAAACTTTTTCGTGAAATTGCAAAGCATTCTTTTGCGTTTATAGTAAAAGATATTCCATGTAAAATATAAGCTCACTTTTTTATTTCAAATAAGTGTTCGATGTAGGTAAAATCGATTACACAGTTTCGATCACGAAGGCGTGACTATTGTTTTCAGAAAATATAAAAGTTGTTCTTAATCGTTTAAAACTAATTGTTCTAAGGATATTTATTTTCGGTTTACACACTGTATATTTATGTAACAATAAATGGAATTAATTCATACTTTCGTCAAGCATTAGTAGGTACTCACTTGATTCAAGTAGTTTGTGACTCGATTATATTCAGTACATACTAGCTTTACTACTCGGCTTCGCCCGTTTAGATTCTGATTTTATAAAAAAAATTTTTTTTAGTTTCCTTTGTTTTGTGAAAATGGTCACATTCATCTGGATTAGTCAGGCATAATGTGCTGAGGCACATTTCGTGATCCCAGAGTTTATCGTCCAAAAGTTTTTAGGCGCAGCCAAACACAGAAACATATAAAAGCTCTCTGCTTTATATATTAAGATTTTGGAAATATGGAGATTGAATAGTAGAGAATTGATTACATACTCGGTATGTTTGATAGAACAATTGTCAAACTTATATCCTGCTCCGTTATTTTCTCCTACACCTTGCGATATAAATGACACGAACTCGGCGAAAGTGTGGTTATCGTAATTATCAGTCGGTAAGTAAATCGTTTTTACGAAATGTCGATATTGCAGATTTAGTGAACAAGATTGTATGTGTATGTACATACTGTACATACGAGTGCGATTCCTTGTTCCCCGATTCCGTCCCATTTCGTTCCGTTCCCCGAACCCTCACGTTTTGTTCCATTCACATTCGATTGTTTTTCATCGGTGTTCGCTTGGCCGCTATTTCCGTTCGTGGGGTCGATAGATGCCAGATTATAGCGTATATTTCCGGCTTCGCACATCTGTCATCGCTTAAATACGAGACTTTCGTGTACGTACACGCGTGCATTATCGGGAAAGGGAAACAGTGGCTACGTGCAACGCGTTATAAGCGATCTTTTCAAGTGTGAAAGCAATCACCATCGTTGGCTGCAATTTTTTTCGACGTTCCGTGGATGTCATTTGCCGTGAAGCATTGTCGAAACTTTCGTGTTCACTAGCCACGACGACCTCGCGCTTAATTTACATGTTCGCCTTCAAGGTTAACCCGAGGTACGCATGAACGTTTTAAATTACTCGTAAAGATTATTACTTTCAAAGAAACACGAGCTCTTCTCAATTCCTTTATAAAAATTCTGCAAAGAAGCTAACCTCTTTAATATATACTCACGTAAACGACGTTTTCGACGATTTTATATGGCTGTTTAATTTAACGAAACTTCATCGTATAACCTATATTAATGTGTTAAATTCGTTTCAACCGGGATTAACTGTTTAGAAAAAAGAGAAGCTGTAGTTTATACTCCATAAAGGTAATATTGAAAATTACAGAGAATTCAAATTTCAGGCATATATATATGTATGTAACTATTACCAATGCTGTTCTTCGGTTATCAACCAAATTCAAAATTTTGTTTAAAATTAAGCCCTCGTCGTAAATATTAAGAAATACATGTATTTTTAATCATTTTATTTGCGAATTGGAATTATACTCATGTAAAATTGTGGGACCTTATTAGGATATATTCTGCGCATGCGCAGTGCACTACAGTCTCCCGCGAAAAACTGCTGCCACTTTGGCGCGCAAATCTAGGGACACGAGTGTAACCGAGAATGACAAAAATGTTAATTTGTCGCTTGCACGTGATACATGTAGCGTCTTTACGTCCATAAGTCTTATTATTTTTCGTCAATTACTGCTGGGAATATGGTAAGCTGGTGCAAAGTTGTGCATCGTTGATACCGAAATTGGTGCGCGGGTAAAATTATTTTGCAATATCAAGGTGGACGTTACTGCGTAGAGAGGATACGCAGAATGTGCGCTCTCTCGATATTTCTCGAACGCGTTCGTAAGTGAATAGCTTCGCGAGCATACCCTTTGGCGACGAGCAGTCTCAGAGCATCTATATGACCTTCAAAGGCTGCCCATAATGTTGGGGTCATTCCTCCGTCATCCCGTGCGTTACAATCCTTTTTTGTTGCTTCTTTTAAGATGTCCAAGGCGCCGTCGCGTGCAGCTCTATAGATAAAAAAAAAAGAGGATTATTCGCGAATACTTGGTGACTATATACAACTGCTTAAAGGCATTTTGCGATTTAATATTTGCAATTCCTAGTAACTTTTTCACAAATATTAATGTCGAATTTTGAATACCTCGATTGGAATATTGTACAGTGCAAAATTTGAATAATTTCTTCTTCGTTTTTCAATACAACTGTTTCCAGACTTGTCGGCCACGGGGCATCAATGTACAGAGTGAGTCAATTAAGACGGTCCACCTGAATAATTTCTACTATAGTTTTTGAGATAGGAAGAAATGTTTGAGGCAAAAGTTGTTTGGTTTCGAGGGGCCCACTATGTGGTGGACAAAAATTTTTTCTCGGGTGGAGGTGCTTCGGAGGTTTGAAGGTCAACTGGATTTTTTTTAAATGGAACCATATATTTTTGAACACCTATGATTATAGCTCTTCTCAAGGGCTTCTCAATGATCGTAGTCGTTCAGGGTCATTCAAGGTCACGGACATATAAAGGGTGAAAAATGAAAATTCATTGTGAATGCTTCAGAAATGAAATTTTTTAAATGAGTTTATTTTAAAGTACACTAACGATAGCGTCAGTAGCGACCACTTACCTTCGCGCGACGATTACATATTTGGGTTGCGAAGTATTTACACTATATATAGAATTATATAATGCTCAATTATAAGAGATTAAATATATTTATCGCTATGAGAAATTGGATTATCATTTTGGATGTTTTTAGATTCATTCAAGTAAAACTTCAAATTCTCATTGAGTCGATTTCTTTCATGCGAGGAACTTAGGACAGTCTAGCAAAATATGTTCTATACTTATCACTGTTCCACAAGATTCGCAGACGGAATATTTTCAGCTCCAAGTGACGGAAATTCAGTCTTAACCCTTCGTTGACAATCCGGGTGTGAGTCACCCATAAGCTGATTTTGACGCTCTGTACATTCTATATGCAAAATAAATACCTTTTTTCCAAAGCCAACTTACAAACTATTTTTTCTCTCAAAATATTATATCTGAACAATAACTCTGTAGATTTTTAAGTTCTAATATTGAAATTTGTGAAAGTTACAATTTTTTGAATATTTTCTTCGTGTTTTCTCGACATATGGTAATCTAGATTTTTTTACAAAAATTGTGATGAAATTTCAATAAAAAAACTGTTGGCATACATTCTACAGACCTTGAAATTGACACGATTTTTTTGTATTCTTCAGATGAGAATGGCAGTAGTTCAAAAATTGTTCTGGGTGTGAGCCACCCTTGTATGTCATAGTTATCGACAAAAGAAGTGTGTCAACGAAGGGTTAAGCGTTTGGGTGAAGTTTGTTTCAGTTTACGTTCACACAGTGGTGCACTAACACCATTGGATCTTTTCTATGGGGAGAATTAAAAGAAAATGTTTAACCTCTTTAGACACTGACTTTCTGTAGATGATCACCATTTTGAGCATCTGTTTTTTTGTTTTTTTTTTAAGGTTGCATCAACCCATTTGGGTAATTAGCAATTATGTTAGTTTACATAAACAGGAAGGTAGAGATAGATATTAGATTCGGTTGAATTGAAATTAAATTAAATGGAAAATTTTAACATGTTTCAAGAATTTCAATTGACTTGAACATGAATTTGCAGTTCGAGTCACTTCTGCAGGATTTACGTGGAGTTGGTATAACCGTTTATCATGTTGATATTTCGAGCAAGATGTGATGGTGTGTTAAATTGAATTTATTGTGTTGCATCTGTTACACATTGGCTGGCACTATTTTTTCAGCAGATAGGCATGTGTGAGGTTTGTATGGTCAATCCTCAGTCTTGTTAATACTACTTGGTGTTTTCTATCAAACGATAATGCGGAAAATGCGTCATAAATATCATTCCTGATAGGGTAAATATATGTAGTATGTGAATTTTTTTAAGAAATGTTCGAATGTTCTTTAAGAATTTTGTTGAATGAAAAGAATCTCCTAAATCTTGTAAAAAGAATCTCTTCGTGGTAGGCAGGTATACTTGGGTTACCAGAAAATAAATTTGCAGTCTCTTTTGCAATTCTGTCAGCTTTTTCGTTCTCTTCAATTCCTATATGTGAAGGAAGTTCAGTGGCTCCTCTGTTTAACAAAATGTCATTATATTTCTCAATACATAATTTGCTTGATAATTGGGTTTTCAGATTTGGCGTCTTCTAGAGCGGAAATAATGTTCTTGGAATCCGTGTAAATAATGTATTTGTTGCATTTGTTGTCGACTTTGATTATTATTTCAGTTTTAAGCGAATTTTGTTTACATTTTCAATTGATCCAGTTCGATTCCGTTAATAAAGCTGAATGACCTTGAACGACTATAGTCATTGAAAAGCCCTTGAGAAGGGCTACAATCATGGGTGTTTAAAATTACATGGTTCCATTTAAAAAAATTAAGTTGACCTTCAAATCTTCTAAGTACTTTCACCCGAGAAAAAATTCTGTCCACCACGTAATGGGCCCCTCGGAACCAAACAGATTTTGTCTCAGACAATTCTTCATATCTAAAAAACTGTAGAAGTTATTCAGGTGGCCCGTTTTATGTTATCAAAAGGATGGTAATTATAAATTTGAATTATTAATAAATTAGGAATGATATAGTATTAATAACATGAATAATAATACATAGTGAATCACAAAGTCTATGAACAAACGATTGATCGATTAAGGAAAGTATTATTCAACGTACATGTTGAATGATTGATTTCTGGTTTACGTCAAACATTCGATAGGTACTTGGTTTACGTCTACTTGCATGCCATTTATCATTAACTATTCAATTTATCGAGACACGCTCGTTATTACGAACAGATGCAATTTATTATAATATAATCACTTTCTAAAACACCGATTCTGATTTGCATATTTTTCATCATATATGTATGTATGCTATATTTATATTTATCGGCGTCTTGATGTTTTATTACCAGTAATCACGGCCGCTGATAATTTCCTAGTTCTAATTACAAATTGAAGTGCACACCTCCGCGCGTGACACTTGGTACCGTGTCGTTTCAATTAGTCTTTCCCTAATTAAGAATCATTACAGTAGCTTTCGCGTGCCCACATAAATATTCGACGTTCAAGGTTTGCTTTATGTCTCTATGCATAATGATATTTCGAAGACTGCATATTCCAATATTTATTGACTTCACAGATCCCTAAACACTCGACGAAATTGAAATCAGCGAATTGGGAGGGTTAATTAGAATGAGAGCCGTTAATGAGAGCGAAGCTATTAGAGAAAGTATATGCTTTTAATGAGTTCCTTGCATGAAAATTTTCCCCGTGTTACAAATCATTTACCGCGATCGCGTCTTGACACCTCTGCGCTACGCGTATTGAATTCACCTGAATGAAAGTATAAGTACCGCGGGACGAAAGAACACGGTTGTTAAACGAAGTAAGTTTCTCCATTATCGTGCCTGCAAAGTCGTAATTACTGCCTTCGTAGAAGCGTATAGAGTTTACAGTTTGAACCTCGAATTAATAACAAAATGCTTTCGCAAAGTTTAAATGGTTTTGTTATTTGCTGTATAATGATTATTGTTACTTAATAAATAACTTAATATGTAGCAAGATACAGGTTTGCTGAATAAGTGCGAAGATTTGTAAAATTAAAAGATTAAATAATCATCCACGTCCATATTTATATACTGTTATTTGATTTAACACAAGAATAATTTTAATTCGCTATAACGAACACCCAAATTATTTCGGGATTACTTCCCAAATTATAAAACGTCCCCTTTGTGTGTTATCTGCTGAAGGGCAATTCAAAACCCGGCTACATCCGACATTGCGTCATGCTTCAGATAAATTGGAATAATAAATTCAGGATTCTCATTGAGAAACAGAAGGAAGACGTGTTTCTGTGCTATGGCATTTTCGATAAAGAAATCCGCTGAGCTTTATGTATCGAGAGATGATGTAGATTGTAGACATATCGACTTTCATTCCTAACAAACGAAGCTATTTTCGATCGAGAACCCATGTTTATTAATACTTTTATATCCAGCGAATGAATTATTGCAGCATTTAATTAACTGACACTGCTTTTTCTCCGGGGAAAGATGATATTTAGAAATGTCCCCGTACACCTGATGCCTCGTGCTAGTGAGCTGAGTGATAAATCTTGGTGCTGAATCGAATAAAAGCAAAGGTGTTCTCATGCATAAATTCCGCACGCTCGCTGTTGATGTTTCATACATGCAGCAACGGGGTAGGATGATTACACGTAGCTGGCTATTGCCGAGTTTTAGATAAGTAGATACTTCAAATTTCTTTTTAACCATTTCATTCATGTATATCTCGCTTCAATTAATTGATACACCTCTGATACATTAATTACGATAAACTTCCCAACCGCGATGCATAATTCACGACATAAAGATAGCAGTTAATTCGTATCAGGAATTCTTATTAAATTAATTGTTTTATCTTTCGCCGATTAAACGATTTTCTGCGATGAAATTTTTGGTAAAATATCACTTTGTCGTGCTGCCATACACAGCAACGGTAGGTACACAAATATTCAGAAGTAAAAGAGTAGCATAAATCGTGGTATTATATGCGTTACGAAACGATAAGTTTCCCTTCTGTCTGGTACCGAGTCGAATGGTAACCTTTGATCAAGTTTTCAGAGTGGAATACTTCGTTCTCATGGTTAACCAGGCATGTGATTTTTTCCATTCCGGCCAGAGACAAGAACCTGGCTCCGCGACATTTCTCTGCTTCCTGGGTCCTGTCTCGGTCATAATATATATCTCGGCGCGGCGTAAAACATGTACCAATGGCAGGGAAACAAGAACACGAAAACTCAGAGGTATGCACAACGAGTCTGTCGCTTGTAAAAGGAAACTCACTTGTGAAACCGCTCGGACGTCATTCTGTTCCTTGACCCTTTCGGAAGTTTCGTTACCGATGGTAAAACATCCCTGACCACCGCGCGGGGGGAGGGGGGCAGAGCCTCTTGGCACTTCTTATATAAGGGTGGCTTCGTGCAGCAACTAACACGAGGATCAGAGAACGTGCATGCCCGCAACAGAGCGTAGGAACCACGCGTGCCGAGTATGGCGTCCAGCGGTGCACTGTTCAAACAGGCGAACGTACCACGACGGTGTTCTGTAGCCCCTCGCCACGTGCTATCTTCCTTCCTTACAGTCATTTCGTAAGCCCTCTCTCGCTCGTTCACCCGTTCCCGCCGTCTCTCGCCTGCACTGGTGTCCTAGTATGAATACCAGCCGCCACCTGGCGTCCACTGTTCCGTTGCACAGGTACGCAACCTGTCTCTGCTCTATCGACACACTTGTGCAGCCCACGTTCCGCATTATTCTTTCCTAGTGGGCGCGAGTACTGTTTCCAAACAACATATCAATGACGAACTTGAGGCTTTGCAAAAATATCCCGTGCAGCGAATAAACGCTTGAGACTTGAAGTAGATTACAGCTAAGAATTACGCTCCTATATAGGAACACATTAATTGCCATTAAGTAACTCCCTACTTCTTTTGTCACTTATAACTTATCGATTACAGGCACCTTGCTCCGCGTTCCTGAATTTTATTATGCTTTTGGGTATTGATGATAATGATACATGTTCGATGCGTATGTATATTGAATTTTATGTTCGCGTTATATGTTGACGAGGAAATTGCATTGTAGGGAGATTTACTGACGGCTGATGTGTCCAGAAGATCTCTGTTACCGGAGTTAAGTGCCTTCGTTCGTGAGTTACCAGAGAGGACGCTGCGATCGGTGAGCGCGACTGTTTTTATCAACCTGTATGCATGCAATGAGAGACATTTTTCGCGCCTGGTGTGCAAGTTTGTTGATCTTTTCGTAGTGGTTTTTATTGAGACGTTACAACAGTTAGCATGCAATGATTACATTGAGTCCAGAATCTTACAATGGTATTTATTTATTTCAACACGCTTGCTAAGTACAATTATCTCGCGACAAAATCGCTTGTCAGGCGAGAGCAGTTTCAGTGCTGTAAACGACACTTTCAAGACGTACTTACTCAACAATTCTCTGTCAGCTTAGTCGCTCTCGTTTGACTTTCGATCATGTAGAATTTATTAACAATGAGTACAGTGAAAATTCCAATTTTACCTTTTTATAAATGGAAATGGTCTTTCATTTTTTATTGCAAATTTCGTATTATAAATAATATAAATAAGTTTTTATATAACCTGAAGCGTATATTCTAATGTCCCGTTAGTAACCGACGTGAATAGTGTTTACAGCACTGACGATCATAGCAAACAAAATTCCTACTGTTATTGATTCTTATTTAATTACGATTTCATCACAGCTTGATTATGTTTTTGTTGTTAACTGCTAGCTATGTATTTCGTACATTCACAATATATTGGCATGAATAATAAACAGAGCAATGCCAATATGTAATTTATATTCTTTTACAGTAACTCGAGATTATATTATAACTCGCGTGTACGTAAACTTACATTTTAAAGACTAAATCTTACTGTTGTACATAAAAAGTGAAAGTCCTTAAAACCTGTTGCGGATGTCTATACACGACTATACACATATTCATTCAACTTTATATCTTAATTTCGTTTAAATAACAAAAAACATTTTTCATCAAATAATCTGCTGAACAAACAAATAAGTTTTAGTCTTTAAAATTGAATTATGTGTACACAAGTACAACGAAGAGTGCCCTAAACGTGTTTGGGCGCGACATGTTAGGTTATGTTAGAGAAGCAATCTCCCAAATGTCATCAGTAATTTATCACTTTTATACATATATGCTTGTTAAATATTGGTCCATTCAAAATCGAATAAGTAATGTCTTTGTTTTCTGGGCAAATGCAACTCCTTTCCCCTAATCCTCTATTTCCACATTTGGAACACACTTTTACTATTAGCTCTTAATACAACTTATCGGATTGGAAATAAACAAAGAAATTTCTTTGCACGCAAACACACCTGTTTATAGGTGTCTCGTGTTTCTGTCTGCTAGGTACAAAAAGCGAATTAAAACTAGGGTACACTGCCTTCGCCAGCGCTGGCTTAACATGTATAACTGTGTATCATAAATGCCGCAGTGCCACCACACGAGAGATACAAAAATAGATTTATTACATACATTCGGTTAAGCCTTTCGTTTTAAAAAACAACACGCATATCACTCGACGTTAGATTGTCACTTTTGCTAGGTTTTTTCTTTTACACGCGACCTGAGCACCGTACAAAATTCATTAGTTTCTTTATCCTCATTTTGATACTCGCAAAGCGCGCTTATACTTCGATCTAAGATCGATGTCAGTACCATCATATGTTAGTATAATGATATAGGCCGCATTTGCGCGACCATATGAAACAATTTAACAGTAGAGTAAGATAGTCTTCGCTAGTCAATTTCCTTCTGGATTATGGCGGTTTTATAAATATAAAGCCACGCTTGCACGTGTGTAGCGTGTGGCGTAGAACTCGCATAAAACTGGATTTATACGTGCAGAGGCTTACCGAGTCAATACGAGGTCTGTAATGGGCATGATTAAAAAAAATAGGTGGAAAAATGGGTGGAGCAACCTCCCCCCTCCCGCCAACTCCACAACATGAATCTTCTCTAAACTGCGTTCCATATAAGAGCCTACCGACGCCCCTACCGATATGCGACCGATCTGCGCAGCTCCCACGGATCTGACACACGCGATTGGTCGTAGCACTTTCCTTGCCAGTTTACTACCAATCAACAGTGTATCCCTGCGCGAAACCAGTATGCTCTAACGTGGAACGCAGTGTAGTAGCATTTATTGTTGGCATTTTGATGGCCAACTAATTTTCAACATGGGGATCAGTGGCGGATTTAACAGGGCGGCTGATGTAGAGTCGCCGCCTGGGCCCCTGCCCAGAAGGCCCCCCACAGGGCCCCATCTCCAAAAAAAATTATGATTAGGTATAGGTATGCAAACACTACATTTTTTTTGTACTACTACACTTGGCGCGTTTTTAGTAAACTACCTCTTCATTTTCCCGAAAAAAATGGGCCCCTCAGATCGTTCGCCACCTGGGCTTTTTTTCTTATATCCGCCACTAATGGGGATATTGTGGGCCAACCGGAAATGCTACTAGGGTTGTAGGTTTCACAATGACCAGGTTCGAGGTATGACGGACGATCTATATACCATTCCATATGAGAGTAGACCTATGCCTCCACCGATTTGCAACCGATTTGCGCAGCTCCTACTACTGCCTGCGCACGCGATTGGTTGTAGCGCTTTCTCTGCCGGTTTCCTACCAATCAACAACCTCCTCAGAATCATTGTTGCGCAGAACGAGTCTACTCTTAAGTGAAATTCAGTATAGTATCGAGGCATGGTGAACAAATATTTTTCATGAACTCATTTGTTTCCCATCCTCTTTTTTTAACTTCGGCAAACGTCACTTTTGATGGGTGTACTTGCAATAAAGTAGCTTAATATTCAGCTGTAGCTATTAAAGCCACGTTTTCACATGTGTAAGCCGCTGTACCGAACACATTTAATAACCCTCAAGAAAGTATTTGAAGCGCGTTATTTTAGCGGCTTCAACTAAATGTTAGATTCACCGTTTTATCGCAAGTGCAGATGCGCCTTAATTGTTTGAATGCCGAGCAGCGTGATGTAGCGCATGGATTCTACCGAAAATTAATATATGGAATGTTGTACATATTAGCAATACTGTAAATTCTCGTTGTATGATCACCACTCGGGACCCAGCAGGGCCTTAAGGTGCGATCCCATGACGCGTGGCCCGGCGAGTTTCGTGGCGTACTCATGGAATAATCAGCTTGGGCTAGCCCCGTCATCGAAATGCCCATGCAGGGTTGCCAGAAGGAGGGAAAACATGACCGCAGCGAGAACTCAGTGACGTATAGGGAGTAGTAGAGGAGAAACAGTTATTGGAAGTTGGACGTTTGGAACTCACAATCAGTGACGTAGTAAAGAGTAGTAGAGGGGGAATCCTCGCATGGTGTGCACAAGTCGTATTAGTGTATATAGGTCTATGTGACGTTACCTTGTCCCGCCGAGAGGGAATTCTTCCGGCAACCCTGCCCCCATGGCACGCCGACTCATACTCGCTAAAGAGATTTGACGAGCCCACGCGCTTTGCCGATCCATGCGCCGTGGGAATTCACCTTTACAAAGAACTTGCCTTTGCCGTGGGAGGACTTGTGTCGTCTTTCACGCTTGACTGGTTCCGACGGAGAGCTCCCCGGTTGGTGGGGAGAGCGATGAGCATACAACGAATAACATCTGGCGATCTTACAACGAGAATTTACTGTATAAACACTCATATGTTGGTTTTAAATTGTTGAACACAACTGATTAACGTAGGAATGCTAAATGTTACATAATCAACGAAACTGCGACTATGTCGTGAACAGAAGGAAACAGCGCGATTGCGGTACTTGGCACTTTACGACATGAACCAAGAGAAGTGTGATCGCGCCACTTGGTATTTTTCGACCGGATTTCTGTGACGACTCGCGGCACTCAAACGATTAAGCCTTTTCTACACACGTTTTTCTAAAATAGCAATTCTTTTTAATTGCTTGAAATATGTTTCACACTGTAGATTGTACACGCCGGGACGTGACTTAACGGTAAATACGTTTCAACGTTGTACAAATATAATACCATATCCATATGCCGTACGTATTTAAATTGAGTTTGATATGATATAATAAAGCCGCGTCACATGCATAGATATGTGTATATGTACATTGAGTTCTTGTAGTACGTTGAACATTTAATACAACTTTCTCAATTCGAAAACGTGTTTGCAAAAATCTCGAAGCATCCACACATTTTTGTTACCTTTTTCGTTATAAAGGTGATTCATTTAACGCGATTACTATTAGTAATATGCTAATTGTTCGTTCCGTGAAAGAATGTTTTTAACAAAAATTGTAAAATAATTAACTTTCTATTATTTCGCTTTTCTTTAATTCTGATATAAAAGTTGTCTTCATCTTTTAAATGGAATACCTAATATTTGAAGTTTGAATTTTACGGGGCATTGGGAACTACATAATTGTAAGTAACAAATATTAAAACGCGGGGTCCATAGTTACTGAAATAATCAACCACGAAATATTCGACTACTTTTCCCGCTTCACCACCGCCTTATCTGTGTAAATATGGTTCCAAATACATTTTTTGTCCATCATAATTGTCATTTTTTGGCATACAAACCCGTTATAACGCTAAATACTATTACCTTTATTTAAAAATCTACACTCAAATCGAAATCTCTTGAAACATGTTGTCATAGAACGGACAATTTATGATTCATTTCACACAGTGTATTCTTTGTAGAAACTTCTTACAATCACAACTTTTAATTGAGATGCGATGATACAGTGTTCCCAGCATTAAAATTTAGAAATAAGGTAAATGTTTCCATTAGTTTCCATATGATCATTTCTATTCTCCGAGTACAAATTAAAAATGAATGAATATGTTGAACGAAAATAATACAAAATTTTAATAACTTTTACTTAAGGTTGAAAATCGAAACTGGGACTTTTAAACAAAATAAAATTACGAAATTAATTAATGGGGATGTAAGATAAATGACACCAGGTGCAAGTGGGTGCATTTAGAAGATAAGATATTGACTGTTCATATGTATTTCTTATTCACGTACGCGGTGTATACCTTTGCGAAAGATATACTCATACAATATGGAAATAAAGCATTATGTAATCAAAGTAAACATTTACAGGTCTTTGTTTACTAAGATAGCAGTCTACAAGAATATTGATATGACATTTAAGAAAAAGATGTAGTACTACGTCCGCGACTACTAGTTTCTAAAAACGAAAAGACTTAACATTTTTAATATAATTTTGTTATGAACAGTTCGTGTTACAGTTCAAAATCAGTTTCACTTCCAAAGGGGTAAAGGTCAGTGGTCTCGATAATCCACTCTTGTAACGTAAGTTTTACTTGTGTCTCGAGAAAAACTTTATTTTCAAACGATCATATTTTTAAATATTAAATAATGGGGACATTTACCTTTTGCCTTTACTTTTTGAAGGTTTCAAATTTCGCAACAAGTAACTTGTAGGAATTGAATAACTGCTTGATTTGCTCGGACATTTTGCGAATTACTCGAAATCACATACGTTTCGTCTTAATTAGGATTAACGAGCTGGAGACTCTTTATGTTCTGAAAACGTTCAAACATATTACTGATAGGTTCCAGTGTTTTCGTTTTTGAACTCGCACTGGTTCTTTGACAAACGACGGCATAAATCTCAGGGAGAGTTGTTTTTGCAATTGTTTGTGGCAGAAATATGTTTCCCAAGTCAAACGTGACTTCCGCGTCATCATTTTAAGTATTTAGTTTGTATAGATCAATGCGTCCCATAAAAAGGTGCATTAATTATTTGTCAATAGTCATTAGTGTGGCAAATTGTACGTTTAATAACTTCGCGGAGAGAGCAACGTTAATTATTTATACAAGTGATTGTCTCATATCAGAACTCAATTCGTGGAAAGCTTGGTTAGCTTTTGCGCCATACTGTTTCACGATCATTGAGTACATTTACATTTACCGCTATTCGCATAGTCGAAGAAGTAAAAAATTTAATTATTCAATAAATTACGTATGAAAAATAATTACGAATTAGTAGGCGAAATCTTTGCTTATCCTACAAAAATGAATGTTTCACTAGGTACAATATTCAATTTCCCTCTTTCAAATCTCAATGCTCATACCATTCTTTAAAATCTCGTTTAAACGAAAAATTTATGGTGCAGTCACCAACACGTGGAATCATATCTGTTTCCTAAACAGTGACTATAATCTTAGCTCATGCACTTCGAATCCTTGTGCAATTTTTCATCCAACTCAAGCTGTACAGTGAACATTAGAAATACCCCCGTACTTTACCAAATACATTATTAGACAATTAACAGTTGTGTCACCTTGACGATACCAATATATCAATGTATAATTAAATTTATCGTTCCTTCTTCGAAACGTTCAAGAGAGTTACGCAATTCTTGCGTGTAACGAGTAATACATAACTAGTAAAGAGCTTTATACAATCCTTTACCTTTTAAACTTCGTCATCTGCTATGTATAATGTTTCTTGGCCCTTAGCAACGCCTTTGAAATTATCACTAAAAAAGTCATCCATCTCTTCACTCTGCTCTTTCGTTCCACGACCTCCCAGTATCAGGTTCTCGTCGTTGCGGTTTAAGCGATCCGTCGAATTTTCTACACAATTCTCTGGAAGATTTTCCAATTCGGGTTCCTCGAGTAACGCATCAGCTTCGGTCAGCCCTTCAGGCGGCATGGCAATTGGTTCGTCGATATCCACCGCGTGGCTATCGTCCGAATAGTCCCCTCGGTTTTCTTCAGCGTCCAACGATTTCGTCGCGAAATATTTGAACTCGTCAGCTTCGCCACTCTCGATCACAGCACGAGTGTTCAGGGAATACCTGCTGGACTGGGAGTCCTTTTGGTGTTGGTGCTTGTCAAAGGATGGCCTTTTGTTGTCGTCCGATCTAGAATGATGGAGCTTCGGTTGACGCTGCCTCTTCAAGTTCTCACCACTGCTCGCCCTCGATCTCATCCCCGCGTCGTCAGACAGATATTTAGTGCAGTCGATGCTGAATCTGTCCACTGACAGCTTCCTGCAACAAACACGCGTCATTTCAACTCAGATGTTTCTCTTATCTTCAGAGATTTTATTTAGCCTTCAGTTCTTTTAATAATTTCGGGCGTTACCTGTAGTCTCCCCTGCGGAAGTCCGGGCTTCTTCTGAATTCAAGGCTAGCTTTACGATGACCCATCGATCTCTCTATCCTGCGTTCACTTCCAACCTTGTCGAATGACATTTTGTGGAAGTTCGGCGAGGAGATCTTATGGAAGTCTCTGGGAGATATTTTCGTCAGGTCTTTCGACGCGGTCAGCTCTTCGAACAGTCTCATGTCCATCGAGTTCCGCTTCCTTGGCACAAAATCGTCTGGATACTTACTGTAGGCACCTGTGGAGAAAGGGTAAATTGTCATTTGCTGGGGCTTATAGTTTGGGTGGTAAATTTTTGGATATTTTCTTTCGGGATAACTGACCTGACAGCTTAGGCGAGCAACCACGATTCGTGGGAGATCGTACTGCTGCTTCATCGACCTCTTCGACGTACTCAACCTTTGTCTGACGAAGTAGCTGATGCCGTCTCGCGGTGTCTGACCTGTCCTTCACTTTCAGTGTTACTGGACCTTTATTCGGAATGTGTAAATCCATTGCCATCGAGACTTGACTGCCTCCCATCTTCTGCTGCTCCAAACTTTCTCTGCTGACCTGATCAAATTGCTTAATACGCGGTATAAAAAATAATTCCCCTTATTAGTATTATTAGGTTTATAAAGTGACCGATATAATCATTAACAAAGTTCGAGGATATACTGCTCGACACTGTTTTTTACCGATCGGTCGCTTTAGAAAAGCATGCAAAGTAAATAAGTAGTGTATCATCTGATATATAGATGGAATTGTTGTAAATTATCAGTTATTAGTTAGAAGAAGATGGCGTATTGTTTTAAATTGAAGGATTAATAAACAAGTGACTTTTCAAAATGACAAACATTATCGTCAAAATAAAAGTGTCGCAATAAATTAGTCCTCGTTATAATTTATCTAAAGTGTATGTAAATTTGGTGTATTCAAATTGTTTTAGATTTTTAAGAAGATTCATATGGCTTTCCTTGGGCATTTATTTTTCAATTAATGTATAAATAATTGTATATTCGGCAAAAAATAGTGTCGAGCAGTATATAGAGGGTGTCTCTGAAATCGTGGTGCAACCAGAAAGGAGGTGATTGATTCCTCGTGCAAAAATAAATCGAAAATATAGAACGAAATTTTTTTAGATAAGGGTTCATTTTCGAGGAAATTATTTCATTTCACATTTTCGACTTATTTGTGCACTGGGAATCATCCCCTTTTCGACTGTACCACGATTTCGAAAACTTTTGATTCGGAGGATATTTTCCAATGGAATCCATATTTCTTATAAAGGCGTCAGTGAAATGGTCTTTGCGCTTATTCTGGATTGTTTTCAAATTTTCGAATCTTGAACTTTTAATGGTACTGATTTGTCGGTGATAGATAACGCGATATCTCAATGCCAAATATTTACTTTTTAATGACAAATCTGATAACCAAAACATATTTGAGGATCTTTTACTCTTCTTTCACATTTTATTTTTATTTTATGTGTAATAAACGTGGAAGAAAGAAGAAAAGACAATTAAATTTAGAAAAGCAGAAATGATATCTGTACCTATTTTTTCTAATTTTATTGTATTTTCTAACTGTATAAAATAAAAATATGTTTCATTTTACTTTGCTTTTACTATTTTTCTAAATAAAATGTTAAACTTAAGAAGTTTAAATGGAAAATTAAAAGTGTTTCGAAATGCCGCATCAATTCCGGAAATGCGGCGTTTCTCTCCAAAAACGATGTTGTTAGTTTCAATTTTTCAAGGGTGACAAATTTTAAAATTTTCAACCAATAATATCTATTCTCGAAAAAATTTCAATGCAAAATTTAAACACGGTGACAATTTTACGTAAAATGCGCCATCTCTTAAATATGTTCTCTCATAATTACCTTAAATATGAAACAAAATTGAATTCCTAAATGCGCGTATGACAATCAACCGAAATTATGTGACAGTGGCAGATAAAATATTAAAAAGAGTTCAATGATTTATTGCACGTTGCGATTCAAGGTCACAAGCTTCCACAAGAATAAAATGCTCTTCTTTTGAATAGTTACTTTATATATCAACAAGCTTGAAAATAATCAATTCAGTTACTTTCAGTTTTATACCTGATGGGGACTGTAGCTTGGGTTGTCAACAGAGAGCGCGTGTCTTTGCAGCAGTTCTGGATTTAATAGCGCGCATCCAGTGTATTTCGGTGTCCTTTTACGAGGTGATTTTTTATCTATCAAGGTTGGCGCGCTGGGGCTCTTTTTAATAGAATGAGCAGCTTCTTTAGCGTTCAAGTCTTTCGAGAATTGCATAAATTCTGCTGTCAGCTGCTTCCTCGAAGCTTCGTGCGCGCTCGGGCTGGGACTTCTATTCACTCTGAACACACCGAGTTGGTGGTCCCATTTTGTCGTCTGACTAGACGTGGACCTCCGGTTCCGTTGGTTCCGTATGTTTTTTATTGTCGACGCCTGAGGAAAACGGAAACGAGCTGGCACCACTTTGGCAGCGTTGTCGCGAGCCTCGAACGTCATTACGCAGGCTGCCACTACGATAAATCCTGGAAAAGTTCATTGCATTACACAAGAAGGGTTATAAATTCTTGTCTCGTTTATGCGCAAAGTGTATTTCCTCTTTAAAAGCTCATACAATGACTATGTATATTTTTCACCCTGTATATTTTTTCATATCACCATATCACCCTGTATATTTTTTCCTGTTCCAATGTGCTGCATTTAATAAATGCCAGTGTCAACTGAAAGGTTTCTGGTCGGCTGACGAGGGAATAAGTTGCCGTGCAAAGGGCTGATTGTGTAATTTCCCGAGTGTACCATTTCGTGGTTTATGAGGCGAACAAAAAAGATGAGGAAGCTATAATTCACCATCTGCACTTAAAGATTGTAATTTAGTGACAGCGATTGTGTGGCAAATGCCTGATACTTGATAGCAATAACACTATTGTACAAAGAATAGACAAAGGTAGGATCGCTGTGTATACATATACATATATGTCTAACATACTAAAGTGTTTCGCGTGAAAAGGACATAACGTTCACAAGGCCTTATCCCTTTGTACGACCTTAGTTTCTTTTATAAATATTTTTACGGGTGGATTTACGAACGGGTCGAGTACTTTTTATTATGCACATTCGTTCAGTTTTTTCATTCTAAAGATTATAAAAATATGTATGCATGTGTTTTTGAACAACATCAAGAGCTACGTTTGAATTGAATAATCTTTCCTGGCGATGTGCAGAGTTCAAACCAAAGAATTATAATTGCAACAGACATTGCACGATATCAAATTATGCTCTGCTCGAACATTGGCTTGATTAAAATTGATATTAATAATCCTGGACAGAAAATTTTGAAATATAAAATTAATTCAGGTCTGAAGAGATTACAATCCATTGGTGGTGAAAGGCAGAGCAAAGAAAATGGTTAGTTTTATAATACATTTATGTAATCGAGCTATTCTTTTGTACGAAAAGGAATCAGTTTTCAGTGCACGATTAAAAGCCAAAAGCGAATCAAGGGACAAAGGGCCGATAATGGAGCGATCAAGTGGCCTGTAAAGGCTTCTCAAAGTTATTTTAGTAATTTTACATGTTGGTTATAAAATACTACATTTAGCATTTTATAATACTGAATTATTGTATAAAAATGTTTAAAGAAATAATAACGTGACGCTGTATTTCGTTTTTGTGCATTAAAAATTCATTTATTTAAAGTAAATTAATACCGCATTTATACAGAAATAAAAGAATCCTAATTTGAAATTAGAATTAAAGTAAAATAAAATAATACATAATGGCATATAATTTTAACATTGAAAACAGGATTGCTTTTTTCATTAAATTTGTGTTTAAGTTTACTAAACTTCTAATGAAATTTTATCAAAAATGTTATCAAAAAGTATTTAAATTACTCGTGGCTTATAAATTATTCGAATGATTGACGTAAAAACCCGACATTTTAATTAGTGTTTTTATTAATTAGCGTATCTACGGTTTGAGGAAAATTTTAATACATTACTTGCGTTTTTAATAGCTTAGTAATAAATTATTTCAATTTCCGAAACAACTGTTCTATAGTATATATTAACTGAGCAATTTGTTATTAATTCATATTCGTGTTTTTATGTACAATTTTTAAAAAGTTTCAAAAAACATACAAAAAAGAATATGTAGGGTATGTACGATTTTCAAGAACTAGAAGACCGTGAGCCTCCATAGCTCAGGGGTTAGAGCACTGGTCTTGTAAACCAGGGGTCGAGAGTTCAAATCTCTCTGGGGGCAGAATCTTTTTTTCTTTTCGTTGCGGAATAAAAATCATTTAGGAATCTATGTTACCCCAAAAACAAAGAATTACAGTGTTTTACTATCGCGCAATTTTATTCATTACGGTATAAATTATTTTTATAATTTTCTAATTAGTACTCACCATTTATTGTAATTTTCTTCTTTAGTAGCATATAATTTTATCATAGAAATGTATTTACTTAATCGCTCCTTTGATTACATATCAAGATAAAAAGGGCCAGAGACCAATTAATTCGTTCATTACAATTTCGTTTATTAATAATCGTTTTCAATTATATTTTAAAATATTTTATGTAATTTACTGAAAGTAATAAACGGGAAATAAATTTTTTTATAATTTTTTACATTAATTTCTATCGCCCTGATAATTTTTTATTGAATTTAGTCGTTATTTCCAAAAATTTTTATACTTCCATCTTTTTACTCATATTTTATAAAATAATAGGGCACTGAAAAGTATTGTAAACTTATAAGTCGAGGAAGTAGGCAGAAACCAATAGTACATGCCAATAAAGGGTGTATGACTGTATGTTGTCATTACCTCCTACGCCCATCACTATTGGGCCCGCATAGCTGAGATTGTTTAGGTGGAATCCACGTGACTCGTTCTTCACTCTTATCGTTAGATTACCTCTGATTTCTTGCGCCACAGACAGCTGATCTGCGAAGTATCCTGTACGAGATTCACACATCAAATTCCCTGATTAATTGAAATGAAGAAATAGGAGATATGTATCAAGAAGTTCTTATTCCATTTTTTTCTTTTACACAACGTACAATTTCATTAGAGCAGTGCCTGAGTTTAAATTATAACGGGTTGGATAAAAAGATTTCCCTACTCAAAATAGTATTTAAATGTGAAAAATACATAAGCAAATATAAACCTCATCTGTGATGGTGCATTTGAATAGCAATTGTAAGTGGATTCACCTAACTCAACGTTCCTAAAAAACTGCAACATGTATGAAAAGCTCGTTTAAACAAAATTATTAGGTTCTCAATTGTTTAAAGGAAACAGTTATGTAGATATCTAACTCTAGAATTATTGAAGTTAACAAATGTGATGGGCAAATGGCGTAAAGAATTATTTTCCTAAAAAAAGTAGAACATTTCTCGGACATTTTGAGTTAATCAGAATTTTTTTCGGACAAGTCTATGTGCACCAAAAATAAATTCAAACACGAGCCCCTCGCGCGTGATGCAATGCGAATGAACTGGAAGGAAAGCACTCTCCTGTGAAATCGTGTTTCTTTGTCTTCACGTACCTTTTTCTCGGAAACTACTGGAGCGATTTTGATAATTTTTTTTTTAACCTTTTAAGAAATGAAGCGACTACAATTTGATCGTTCGGTTTAAAGAAATATGTACAATAACTTTGGTTCTGGGCGTTTAACCCTTAGTATCATAGTGTAACACCCGTGTTACACGAAATGAAAGAATTGTGCGCGCCATTTGGGAGCTTTTTCACGAACTTTAAAGCGTTACTTTACTATTACCATATGTAACAAGTGTTACACTAGTGTTACGTACATTATTATGTTCGACATGAAATTTATTCAAAAAGGAAAACCGAAATAATTGAGAGAAAAAATTAGCATTTACCTGGTACTTTGAGTGGCCCTGGGAAAAATTATGACGTGTAATCAACAATACGAGACAGTGTATCACAGTAGAATTTCTACGAATGTATTTCTGATCTAAGGACACTTGTTACATATTGTAATAGTAAAGTAACGCTTTAAAGTTTATGAAAAAGCTTCCAAATGGCGCGCACAATTCTTCCAATTCGTGTAACACGGCTGTTACACTATGATACTAAGGGTTAAAGGTGCAAAAAATACACGGTTTACTAAACCCGGTATTAAAACTCATTCAAAGCTTGGGCAGGAAAAACCTTTGATTAAAATGTAGTCGCACACGAGAAAAATGTGAAAAAGAAACTTTTTAGAATACGTTCATTCACAAGGAGAGGTTTATCAAGTATTTATATAAAGTTTTATGCAACACAATGTTAGAATATTCTTTAAACTAACAATAAGAACTTTTGTACCTCTCCTTATGAATTTTGAGGGGTGGTTTTTTCACCCCCTAAATATGCAAACGGACTTAAATAAAAAAATCCGTTTTGGTTATTTTTCGATCCTCTAAAACATATCCAAAAACCAAAGCAGTCGGAGGCAGACACCTGAAAATCTCTCCTTGTGAGTATTAAGAAAAAAGAACAGAAACATATGTAGGTAGTTTTGTACTGGTTTTTCCAACTGTACCCTCCCCCTTAATAAAAATCGTATTTTTGGACTTTGTTGAAAGGACAGGTGCGTGCCAAGCCAGACAAAGATTGCAGGCCAAGGCAATCCTAAAATACAGAGCGTATGACACATTTGGCGTATTAATTTGCAATATCGCAGACATCATTTGTGTTTTCCTCAAGCGCCTGACTGAGGTCCCTCCAATCAGACGCTATTCTCCTTCTCTTTCTTCTTTTCTTTTGTTTCAAAGCTCGCAATCACGAACTTTAACGCGATTTTTCAAGATAATCCTCCTTGATTACGTTACACGCGATAAAAAAATTGATAAAAAAATGTTTCGAACAAAAGTTAGTCAGCATTCAGTTGACAACAAATTCAATTTTTCAGTTTTATTCAATAAAAAATCAAGATCACCACCATTTTTTTAATCGAACTGTATATTTTTTATAATCCAATCGATGCATCTTTATATCCCTTTTAAAAAAGTATTAGAGTACTTCGGGCGGAAACTGATTAGTTCAGAAGTTATGATTTTTGTCCCGAATTCCCATCTGAATGTCGTCCCTTCGTTAAAATATTTAAGGGCGACTTTTCTCTGTCGTTTCGCGTTATTTTCGATTTCACTGTTATTCTACGATCGACAGATACCTCTTGCTATTAGGAAGGAAGGTATCAAGGAGTAAATCGATTCGTTCAGGTAATCCGATCATTGGTAGTGGACTGTAGCGGTTGTAAGGTTAATGGAAAACCGTTTGTTATTCTAGGAAGTTCTACTCACCTATGGTCGCCATGCAAGCGCCTAAAAGCATTAGTAGCAGACCAATTCCGAGAGCTTTACAGGCGTACCACAAGCACCGCGTTGTCACCTTGCCTCTCACCACCTATTCGATTTAATCACTTTCGTTAATGGCTAATACCCTCTCCAACGTTCAGTTATTTAATGGTCTCGTATGCACACTATCGCTCGAAAGTGTTCGCCTACTCGTATGTTTTCTCTATTCTCAGGTATATGAAAAGCTTTTATATTACAGTAAGGATCAGCAGGAAAATACAATACAAAATTCGTTATTTAGGAAGTGGGATGAAAAAAAGAAGGAAAAGCCAGAGTTAGTCTCTAACGAGAAAAAGAATTAGCTCATAGGAGGTTGTAAAGCGTTAAAATCTGCAGGAGCATGTACTAGATTCTAGAATTTCTTCTGGGAATTTTACTTACTATACATATTACGAAAAACATTTAGCTATTGCCTCAAACTTTGAAATGAAAAAAGCAAGATTGAAATGGTGGTATTCTTTGTCATTTGGAACAGTGTTATTAATTAATGTCGACGACAGTAATTTTTTAACGAAACAAGGAGCTTAATTACTTAATGTAGAGTTGGGACTATTCAAATAATTCAATATTTGATTACTTTATAAGTACTTGAATATTACGAATGTTCCTCGAATGTTGAGATATTCTTTTTTTTTTAATTGTGTTGTTAAAAATCAACTTATTTGTATAGATAGAGTATCCTGAAATTGAATAATTAAATGATTATTTAATTAAATAACTATTCATATACTTATAATTAAATCATCATTATAATTAAATAATTATTCAATTTCAGGATCCCTTATATAAATATTTATATAAATTCATGTAATTTCACAAGGGAAGATCCCGAACCCAGAAATTCAAAAAATCTGAAAGTTTGTGAATATGTAGGGGATTTCCTCCTGATTACAACGCAATTTTGGTTTGCTGCACAAATTCACTCTAAGAGGATGAAATTAATCCCTGAAAATTCAGCGAATTTGCAATTCTATTTTGTAACTCGCAATCTGTAAGAGACAGAAAAAAAGTTTCAAGACAAAAGTTACTTCTTTTAATTAAGACTATCATTTGGTAATTGACAGTTCGCGTGTTATAACACAAAATCGGAAAATAGCCGAATTTTCAGGGGTTAATTTCACCCTGTTAGAGTGAATTTGGGCAGCAAACAAAAATTGCGTTGTAATCAGGAGGACATCCCCTACATATCCACAAAGTCTCAAAATTTTTTGAATTTCCAGGTTCATGATTTTTCCTTGTCAGTTAATCAGATAATAGATTAATATTGTATTTAAGTAGTGAAATATTTGCACTGTCATAGTTCAACAGTTCTATTCGGGTCTATTTAACTTGAAGTTTAACAAAAATATTTGAGTACAAAAATGAAGATAAAATAGGAGTACAGAATGATTGAAAGCTGGAATGGATACATATAAATTTCTAAATGTAAACAAAGCATATTTTGCTTTCATTTAGCCACGTAGCCTGGTAATGCTAATAGAATATTAATTTCCAAAGTTTCAGTAGAGGAAAAGTTTTGAGTGTACCTGGACGTTCCAGTGCGCTCCTGGACCGCAGGCTCTTCTCTGCGTCCCTTGCCAGTGGATGCTTCCTTGGGGCATTTTGCACTCCTAAAGTTAAATAAATTCTGAATTATTCACAGACACCGGTGCAGCAAGCAGTTTGATAAAAGATTCTATTAGAAGGAAAATGAATTGAAAAGTTACTTGGCCTGAAGGGAGTTAGACTAGAAACTGTGGTAAATGAAAATAAACTACAAATGAGGGGGAAAAATTCAAGATGAATACTAGTACAAAATTATTATTATGATTAAAGTTTGCAAAATCATTTCTGATGGTTTCTCATAAACATGGAATATATGTACTTTTTAATAAGTAGGCTAAACTCATTACTTTTATGTCGTTTCTAAAGACCTACAGATTTTAAAAAAATACGGTTTTGTTATTTAGTTCTGCTAATAAAAATGGAATTTAATTAATCCCGGAAGTAAAACGATGCAAAATTCATAGTTACAAAAGCAATGTGTAAAAGAGTGGAGAACGTTAATTTGTACAGTTTTAAGAGTTTCGTGATTTTTGTGTCTCTCAAAAGTGTAGCATAAAAATTTATTACACTGCGACACTTTTACATCACATTCGGAGAAGGGGTGAGTCTAATAATTCTGTGAATGTAAGAATATCTAGTAGAAATACCTAATCATTAATGATGTACCTACTGAAGGAATGTAATCAATTCAAATATTTTTCGTAATGAAAATAGCGTTTTTCTTTTATAAGTATGCGTGTTCTTAGCACCGTCTATGATTTTCAATGTAATGTCTGCTACAGGAGGGGTCATGAAATTTGCGGAGCAATCGAAATTAACTTTGTCCAATATGTAAATCCGAACGTGAAAAATAAAATATTTTAAAAATGCTATTTCTATATTTTTATAATAAAACATTTTCTTAAACATAATCATATGCAAAAATTCATAAAAAAAACATTTATATAGCACGAAATAATAAAAACACATGTGAAAATAACTTAAAAAATTTATATTAATCAATATTTCTTGAGTAGGCGATATTAAGTACACATTTTTCAGAACCTGATTTTTGTATGTCTTATGTTTTCTGATTCCTAATTAAAAATTTGTAGGTTTCAACGATTCTAACTTGAAGCATGAATGATATTCCTCTTTATTTTGATACAAATTACATAGAAAGATATCAATTATTATTCAATTAACAGCGATTTAACTTTTGCTAGCCGATATTAGGTACCATCACCCATAAGTAATTTGGATTTGCCATTTTCTACCATCTAGTCCTCGCTACTTATAATTTTCTCAAAATTCATTCCACCCTCCTACTCCCACCTACAAACCTAAATCTCTCGAATCTTTTGCTGACCGGTGTACTTTTACAGTCAGTATAGACCGCATTCCATAAAAAAAAAACTATTTGTAAATTTAAATAGTAGATTCTAAATATCAGTGCTACAAAGGAAAATACACATTTTCTCCTGATAAAAATATCTGGAATCGTGACACGACAAATGTTCGTTACAGAGAAGTGACGTGCTTAACATTCGTCTCGAAATGGAGCACTAGTTCGCTTAGTGTCTCATTTCATTTAACACGAGGCGAGACTCCACCCCCACGCTTCGCTTTAATTCAACGTCGCGATACGTATATAGTACTTGCCGCAGCTTTTATCACCCTCTCGTACTCATTCACTTTTACATAAGGGTAGGCAGACTGAAGCGGGCGCGCACAATATGTTCGTGTAAAATTATCTGCCAGCCTTGCCGCGTGTGCGTGCGCATGCTTATGTGCGATTTGCATACAGAGACAGCGCACAGAGAGGCATTGTTCGCCTCTGTTTCGTATCTTTCCACGTCTTTCGCCGCAACTTCGTAGTTTCGCATCGATCCGAATCCTTCTCCACGGCTCCTTTCACAATCTCTGTTTACTATCGAGAAGTTGCCCATTTCCTCTGCCACTGGCTCACTGGGGATTCGAGAACCATTCGAACTTTATCGAGGCTTCGGTGGTGCCGCGGGGCCTCCCTTTCACACGTCGCCACCGGAACTCAATTCTTATTGTTCGAACGTTCTCAGGTTTTCTAAATGATGCATGGAGTGCCTACGTTATTACTGTCCAGCGTTTCACTCGTAAGTTGCACTGGTGGTCGCAAGAGAGATTGAAACTGATGTTTTCACGCGCCTCCGTGGCTAACTTAAGGGGTTACCGCAGTCAGTAAGGTCAGAAAAAGAACGATTCTTTGGGAATTTATTTCAGAAAGTAGATGAATATTTTTATGCAAAGGTTTTTGTATTCAGATGAGGGCCACTTTAAGAGGTTATTATACTATGTTTTGGTGTAAAAGTATTTATTTATTGCAAAATTACAACTGATTTCCCGGAAGCTGTTTTTAGAAATACGTTTCACGGTGACTGACATTATTCGGAACTGGGTTATCTAAAATCAAAAAACGAAGAAGTTTTTGGTAGTACAATAGTTTATCTAGTCCTTAATCGTTCCGTTTTATAAAATAGTAATCTGGGACAAAATGGCGGATGTTAAAGTGGAATGATCGATTTTCGTAGAAAAAACTCATTGTTCATCCATAAAATAAAAACTATGCATTGCAAAAACAAATGCTTTGATTAAAGACTAAATTTTGAATGTCTAGAAGAAATCTACGAAGTTTCAGAAAGATTGGGGGAGCGGTTCTTGAGAAATCGTGGTCACTGCAATCCAAAAACCCATTTCGGGAAATCAGTTGTAATTTTGCAATAAATAAATACTTTTACACCAGAACATAATATAATAACCTGTTAAAGTGTTCCTCATCTGAATATAAAAACCTTTGCATAAAAATATGCATGTACTTTCTGAAATAAATTCCTAAAGAATCGTTATTTTTCTGACCTTACTGACTGCGGTAACACCCTTAATGCTAGGCTTTAAGCATTATGCTGGTAGCCTAGCCACCTATTCTGGCAACCCACAATCTGGGATATAAATTTTGGGATGTAGGTCTTTATACTGGAACTATTTTATTTTTGTTACCATTCACAGTTTAAATTTTCTTTTCAGCGCTACTGTACAAGTGCATGAAAACAATGGATGAGAAAGACTTCCCCCGTTTTTCATAGGCAACACAATTGAGGACATCCATTTTTTAAATTTGCAATAACTAGAACAATGACGGTGAACTTTAGTTTTCTTAAATGGAGAGCTTTTTTTGTATCATATGGTAGCCACTGTTCAAAGTCATATGAGATCGAGGATAAAAGGAATAATTTGAACTTTTTATAGCAGAGTTTCATTGAATACGCTATGCAGACTTATCGATAAGAATTGCTAGTAATAAATACATATTTCTTTCATTCTTGACCTCATGTGACTTTGAACGTGAGTCTATCTTGTAGCATTGAATTCAAATTGCTAGTCGTTTTACTACCATATAAAAATATATAGTTTTCCATTTAGAATAATTAATTACTATCGTTGTTCGAAAGTTATTACAAACTTAAAAAATTGACGTATCCAACAGTGTTTCTCCTAAAAAGTGGTGAAACTTTTTCCTCCTATATTTCTTTTATACAACTTACTGTACAGTAATAATGGGAACACCCTGTCATATTATATGTCACCACTGGCTCTGAATTCTTACTGTTGAACATTCTTTGTTACCTACTCGTAAATTAATAAGCATGTAGGGTGTCTCAGAAACAAATGGCCAAACTTTAGGAGCTCATTCTACTCACCTCGAGGACGAAAAAAGGTCATATAGTCATATGTCCAGAAACGTTTCCTTTCTGAGTTTATTTTTTATGTACTTGGGGTACTGTCTTGCAGTTTAATTCACAAAGTTTCGAGAACAAATTGATAATTTATGTTCATTTCGTCGCAGATATATTCATTCTGATCACAAACAGCAATTTTCTTCCTAAATAATTTCTTGTTTTACTTTGACGACAGAAGCTTATACTTAGGCAAATAGTGGGGACATTCCGTATTTTTTCCAGTGCAGAGTGGACGTTATATTACGGGGGTATTTGAATTTTATAATCCTTCTTGACCCGAGAGTTCCATAGTCCCAGTTATCACTAACATCATCAGATCATGAAAAATGGACACTCACGGGTTTTTCTTTTTACCTTTCATTTGTTTCTGGGATACTCTGTATATTGAAATTTTTCGAAAGGCGAATTACAAAAGAATAAACATTGTAGTTTTCAAAACGGAAGTAGAGCTGTTTTCTTAATTCAAGCAACATGTATGACTGCATTTCTTTTTTAGTTTTACCGCCTTGTGTATGAATGCAATATCCACTGCAAAAGGTCCTTTTATTTCCATTCAATGTCAAACATAATCTTCGTTGTGGAAAAAGTGGGCACCTGCAATTCACGACATGAAAAGGTTCCTGACAATTAAAGCGATTAAAGCTCGCTGTATTCAGGCCACTGAAATCCCCTCGTCGACTATTATATTCTTTGTAGAAGCCACAACTTCTCTATGTATTATAATGTAAGGCCAGACATTTTTCAGTCTTACGATTTAAGTGGCAAATGTATTTGATACGCTCCTCGACCCAGGGCCACTATTATCCGGCTATTGAATTGAGAAGGATAAGCAGTATTTCATTTATACTATATGCTGAGATAAATCAGAAAAATCAGGAAGAAAATAAATCCTCAGTGTTTTGAAAGAATCCTAAGCGAATATACGAACTACCCGTCATTTTGCAGAGGTCTATTCTCTGTTGAGAGATAGAGAGAGGTTTTTTCAGTTTATTTCAAAGCATCAATACAAAATGTATTCATAGTAATAGTGTATGGTAATAATAATAAGAACTGTATTAATAAAAAATCGTGGACACCTTTACGACGAATACTCTGCATACAAAAACCCAAATTCATTAAGACAATATGTAATGGGCGAGGTTCAATGAAAAGGAAGTTTTTTGGTATTAAATTTAATTTAAAAATTTTTTTATGCAGAGGGTTTCAATATTTTCTCAGTGAAACGGTGCAGTATATTCTACAAGTAAAAAATGAGAAAAAATGTTACGTGAGTTTAGGATAAAAAATGTTTTATTACATATAGTAGAACTCCATTTGTTGAAACGAAATTTCAGTCAACGCCAGATTTAATGAACTTTTGCTGAGCTCCTATTATCTGAACTATTGTCAAGTGTTACTCCAGTTATATGAACACTTTAAAAAAAAAATAAATTAAAAGTAATTGCATATTTAATAATTGATATTTTAATTAAATTAAATTTACAAGTTTTGCAACATTAGTAAGCAGAAGATTGAGCAAATGTATCTTCAAATCTACCTATTCGAATGTGAACACTTGAATGAAAAATTATAGGTGAACGTTTGAATGAAAAATTATAGGTAGCGGAGAAAATCAGTGAACTTCTTTTATACTGACGATTCAGTTAACCCAACGGTTTTGTCTACCGACGGGTTTGAATAAATGGAGCTGTACTGTAGTTATAGAGAAGATATGAAATGTGAAAGAAGCACTAACGACCTTCTGCTTCTAAAACAGTGTACGAGAGAAACGTATTTACAATATCATATATATGTATATTTAATTTGCTTGTCTGACAATGAGTTCCATTCATTAGTTGAGATCGCTAAATGCGGTCAATGCAGCTTCCATTAATCACTTGCTATTAATACATCATTTCAAAATGTCGGTCAGACCTTCATAATAGATTACTCATATCTCTGAAATACTGAATTTATGATCACGCAAATTTTGTGTGGATTTTGCTTCGTCTCGCGAAAACGTTTGTAGCATTAGTTCATCACGCTTATCAATTCTTCCATGGTAAATTTTTTCCTTCAAAGCTTCACGCAACTAAAAATCTAGTAGTATCAGATTTGGTAATTTTGAGTACGAAAGAATAGACCGTAGTGATAGAAATATTCGTAATAATAATTAACGTAATAACTGATCTATTCTTATCTTGTAACCTTATTAAAGGCAAGCTATAGCTTCTTCCACATTTTGTATTTTTATTGTCATTTTTTAATAAAACATTTATGAACCTATATTTATATAACATTTTTTACTTATTTTTACTCATAGAATGCACTGACACAGTTTAATCTGAAAACTATAGCACATCCTGCGTAGAAAAGAACGTACGCTTTTCCTAACGCTTTTCCGAACGCAAATAGAGGGTGTCCCTTAATGAGTAGTACAACCCGAGAAGGAGGTAGTTCTACAAAAGGCAAATTAAAAATGTAGAATAAAATTTTCCTACAGGAGCTTTCATTTTCGAAGGAACCATACTTAAAAATAAGCGTACGTACGCCTGATTGAAACCTGACAGAACGCAGCACTTATAGTATAACCGATTCCAATTTTCGCACCGGTTTGTCAAATTCCACTTTCTCGAGAACGAGGATGTCTAGTATAAATAAACTGTATTTTACATTTTCGACTTTCTATTGGGTGTATTGGAATCAGCTCCTTCTTGGCTATACTAAATACTCATTTTGGAACACTATGTATAACTTAAGAACAGTGAATAAGAAGAATCTCATTCCTATGTAGCTTACACGCGTTTTTTAAAGCTTCTATTGATTCGAATTATTCGTGCTCCAAACCAGTTTTAAGATAATGTATGTGTGAAAGGTTTCCGGAGGATAGATTTCCTGTCATATTGGTTTCAGGGTACGTCTGACCATGCACGGTCCGCTTCCACTTGTTCTCCTATAGCAGGCATGACGAGCCTATGGAACGCGTGCCAGAGACGGCACGTACGATGCTGGCACGTTAATGATTTACAAGTGATATCATTAATATTTGTATATTGATCCAACATAATTATTATATGGTTAAATGTACTGAAATATTTTTGGCTAACTTTTAATATACGACAGTGTGTATCTCAAGTTATCAGTTTTATGAAATTCTATGTTAAATTTTAAACTTGTCTCAATAAAATTCTGCAATGATTAATTTTCTGTTAATTTGTCCCCCTATTAAAAACTGACAGGCACGTCAGCAATTCGATAAATATTATTTATAAATTGTTGGCACGCGCAGATAAAAAGTTTCGCCACCACTGTCGTATACCATCTGTCTCTCGCACTTTCCTCGTTTGACGACGAAGTAGGTCACTGTCTTGTTTTGAGTCACTTCGAATATTATTCGAATTTAAACCAGTTTGGAAAGCTTGATTGGCTTTGAGTGTCTCGATGAGTCCTTTGCTTCTGGTTCAATGTGTGATAAGTTGAAATGGAAATTATTCTAAACACACTTACGTGTACCTTTACAATTCTGATTAAATCCCACATGTCTATACGTATTGTTAACTTTTTCATTGGTAGCTTCTCATACATCATACCAGAAGCAAAAGGCACGTCGAAGCTGTTAGGACTCGACGCAATTTCCAAAATCTATTATAACGTCCATAACCCGTCAAGACTTTTAAAAATGAAAGAAGTTTCTTTGCTTACCAATTAATTTTGTAAATTTCTAAAACATGTAGTCTTACTTGATGGTGCGCTCGTGTCAAACAGAAGTCGAAACAGACACGGCATAATATAAGAAACATGAAGGATCATCAAGATAGATTTAAAAAATTATTGGATTATACAGAAAAGTATCCGTTCACTCATATTTTACATATTAAATCGACTTCAAAGTAAGAATTTACAAATCTAATGAACACAGTGCAGAAAAATATTTGCTAAAATTCAATATTTAATTTATACAAACGTAATTACAATAAGTTAATATTCTTCTAATATTTCTGCGTTTTTATTATTAACTTTAGTCTATTATGCATTATCTTGTTCTATTCTCCGAGCAAAATTTCTTTCACCATTTCTTTGGTCGACGATACTAACCCAAAATTTATATTAATCAAGGTTTATACTAAAGTAAATTATAGTGGGTAATTCTGAATTTAACATTACCTAAATAAGTAAAATATGTTATGCGTATGGTGTGGATAGTTTTGTGAGCGACGGCTTTGCAAAATCTGCAATGTGACTGCCGCTCCACGTGGCAGTCTCTGTGGTCGTGATTAAATTTCGAGTTTAGATAGAATCTGGAATGGCAAGTTGGGGGAGCAAGCCGAGGACGTCCGCGAATGGAGTAGCCCTCTTGTTTTTTTAACCAATTTTGTAGTGCCCATTTAATTAAAAATTTAAAACAGAAATTTAAGAATATCCACTTTTTAAGTATAAACTTAATAAAGATCAGTTTTTAACAATAAGCGATTTTTTTTCAGAAGCCTGGACACCCAAGAGCAAACTATTGAAATTGTATATTCAGTACTCCTACGGTGTTATTAATTATAGTAATCAGCGGATTCCCGGTGTCCCATTTCCTCTTTCTATTCATTAATAATTAAATGTTTAATAACAAAGTAAATGCATTGCATTGATTAACTCCAGTTAGTGCTCACAGCTTATTGTTTCATGAAAATTATACTTATACTGTTGTGAAAATGTAATGTGAACGATAATAGCTGGCAGGATGAAATAATCGTGTGAAAGATTTGCTAGAAGTTAATGGTCAAGAGCGTTCAATAACGCCAAAATAAATAATGCATTTCGACCATTGCCGGGGATTGGTTGTCATAACGACCGACTGAATTTGCATAACCGCGACCTTCCGTCGCGTTACAGTGTTCTTCTTTATTCCAATCGAATCTCGCTCGCAAGGAACAGAATGGCTCGTTTGAATAATGCATCGAAAAAATTCCCTATTCCTACAGATCTTTTCCGGCTACGGTTTTAATGTACCTACACTACCGCCCAAAAGTATTTGATCCCTTATTACGCGTAGGTACGTTCGATAAAAGAGATGATGGAACGTATCTCCACATTTCTATGGTCCAATTCTGATGTTTCTCAGATCACTGCAGTCGTTGCATTCCAATTTAGTATTTTAAAAGTGGTTTTCGAAAATTTATCGCTCCCGGTCGGACTCAATTATTTATCTGTGTTTGTAGATGCGGGAATTTCACTTATAATATTTTTCTCACGAATTTTGGGACCAAATTTCAAACGTCCCCGTGATACTTCAATTTATTTGTGTTAGTCACTTGTGGTCTTTTGGTGTTTTTAAATGTTTGAGCTCAAACTCTACCAGTCTGGAAACTGTTGTTTCTCATTGCTTGACAGAATATATATTGCATTGCAGTGTACGGTAATTTTAGTTTATTTGCAATAGTTCCTAACGCCACATTCTCTGTACATACAATTACAACAGCGCTTCTAATTTCGATCGATTGCAAGACTAATTAAAGGGATGAAAGAATGAATTACGAAAATATCGTTAGACCTTACCGTAACCTGGAGGAACATTGGCAGATTGTAATATTTTGTTATATAGTATAAAAATTAACACGATGAAGCCTATGCATACAAATGTATGTTGTGTGTTATATATCCGCTCGTTCTATTGTATGTATATGTATTGACACCAGCACCTGCTGTGGCGTGTATGAATTTTTCTGGAAGATTCCAGCTTACGTATGCACATTGCATAACGTGTTGAATGATGTATTGCTTTTGCCACTGCCAATGTTTTATATATGTAGGTCTGGCATCTGAGAAAGGATATTGTTCTCTTCACGAAGCCCCTATTACGTTATAAATGTATATTTTAACTTACAAACTTTTTTTATAGTCTTTAAAAGTGATATAATAAAGCTACGAACATGCAAAATGATACGTTTTTTAATTCCCGAAAAATTGAGTTTTTTTAGCATCTTTGTGATTGAACTGCAAGTATCAAAATGCATAAAATTTTTCTCCTGCTCCATCTTTAATACATGCTAATTAACTACCAATGTTACCCCGCGGAAACCGGGGTCAATTGGCACATCATATAAATAGCATTAACAGCTAAAGTTTTACTAATCTGAAATCACATTGACACTTAAATTTGTTTCTTTTTATATTCAATGCATTCTCTCTTTTTTAATCTTTTTTTTAACCGTTACCCCGTACTGTTAATGTTCCCCCAGTTTATATTTTAACGAAAAAACAACGATGCGGCGTGGTCAACGATACTTCCACGAATGCCTCTCCGCGTGACCGTCTCAAAAGCCTCCCTTGTGCAGACCCTGACGCAATTCCCGAAAAGGTCTGGTTTATAGCCCCCTCAAGTGTCGACCGCGCTTTGTTTTTTTCAAGGCCCTCGTTGGCGACAGCTAAATGAAAGAAACGGTCGAAACGAAATCTCATATTCCTTACACGATGGCCCTTTCATTTTAGCATGTTTTATGCAACGATTCAATAATTTACACTCGATAGTTGTAGTCTTCCGTTTGTTGACATAAGTCTGTTGATTTTAATAGTTCAAACGTTTTCTTGGCGACAAAACAATTACTGTATTGATATAGCCAATTATAAAATACAATAATGTTAGAGATATTAAATTTTAGAAAAACCGCGCTTCCTTACTGGCGTTTCTTTATTTTTTTTTCGAGTCTTGCGCCCCCTATATACGAGTAAGTTAAGTTACTTTCTTCCTTACTTCTGCATTTTGATTAAGAAAAGTAGTTTTGTATTTTTCGTCGCAATGTAGGTACAAGTGCAAAGTTCAAACGCTGTATTCTACTATAAATAAACAATAAGTGTTCTATCTATTGGCGAGCCTCTCTCGTGTATTGCCAATTTTTCCCCCTTGCCAAAAATTTCCAAACACAACATATAACATTACCGAGATTAAAATGCCATTTAACAATAATAGTCTTATCTATGGATTAAAATGGCAAGATTCCCTATGCAATAAGAAAAGGAGTAACAATTTGATAAAGACAAGGAATAATCCACTATGTTATGTTTTGTTATATCTTCTCTTTCATGGAACATAATACAAGTCATCAGATATTTTTCAGCAGTAGTGTATTTGAATCGTGAACGACCTGACTGGTTCTATAAAAATTATTTTAATTGTTCTCATACACCGACCGACAAAACGGCTTTTATGTTCGCTTTAGAACGATACTTTCATACGTAAACAAAAAAAAAGCTGAATCGCTTTGGTGGTTAAGCTTCACCTCTTCGAAATGTTTTCATGCTAACCGCGCAGGGAAAAGTACTCGCGTGGAAAGCGAGATAAGAAAATTTAAAGGTGGATAACGAGGGTCTGGTTCGTGCTAGAGGCATGGCGTTGAAATTCAGGGTTCTTAAGGAATGCACGTCTGTGAATTGTGCTTTGTATATTATTTATCACCCAGGCGCCGTTGAAATAATGATAGCCTTTCTATATTTCTTCCTCTGTCCAATATGAAACGAGGCATTATCGTTTTAATGTCTGGAGCACAACGGTATTAATTCATACGGATCGATGGAATGCACCTTTCTGTGCAAAATGATATCTCCTTTTGTAGCATACCACTTTAAAATCTTCGAGAAAGTAATACATGACTTTCATGTTCGCAGTTTGTGGTCTGGTCTGTATAAACTTGAACAGTGGTTCATTTTTTGCTTACAAGTCTTAGAGATATTTCGCTAGAAGGATGGAACAAGATAAGCCCGAATTTCACAGAAAATTAGTTGAACCTATGCATAATAGATTAAAGCATAAATATTAGAAGAATAATAACTTACTGTAATTACGTTTGCGTGAATTAAATATTGAATTTGGGCGAATATTTTTCTGCACGATCTTTACCTACTACTTCCACGGAAAATAATACTTTTTTAAATAAACTGTGTATAATTTTTTAATTGAATGCAACCAAAACAAAAGTATACGGATTAATGTGAATTAGAATTGCGAATTCTTGCTTTGAAGTAGATTTAATATGTAAAATATAGAGTGGACAGATACTTTTGTGTGTAACTGTATGTAGAATATTTTTTAATACACTATCTAAAAGTTTGTGAATGAGTGATATTACTTGTCAGAAAGTAGGTATTTCGTAGTGACTAAATAGATGTTTATTTATTAATAAAAAGTGTTTTGTTACTCTAGGTTGAAAAATAAGCCTTGTCAGAAATAATATTTTCCGTTTGTATAAATTAATTTGGTAACATTATGAAACAGACAAATATAATCAACATTTACAGCTAATTAATATTGAAATAATCATGATTGTTTTATTTTTATAAGACTGTAAAAAATTGATACTTTCTTGTTGCGGCACATAAAAAGTAGAAAGTACCTGTTAAGCACAGACGAAGAATTTAAGAATGAGTACCACATATTAGGGTACAAAGATGCTAAGATTTCGTGTAATTAAAAACGGGAACACTTAGAAAGCCTTTTAAGTACTTTTCGATTTAACACCAACCTCCGTAATATTATGTTTCTTGCGAACCCTCTCAAAATCCCACCTTAGCATAATAAACACTTTTCTCGGAAAACTGTTTCATACCAGTTTATAAACAGTTCCTATATAGTAAAATTGAAACATAAAAAGAGGTTGTAACTTTTGAACGTTTATCTAAAATTTAGTGTGTCGTTAAGGGGTTAATTAAGTAAGCAATGTTTGTCCCATTCTAATTAGTACTATACGCCTTGTAAATCTTAAACCCCTTTGACAACATCTCATCGCTAAATCTACTATAAACCTGATTCTATAATAGTGGCCGAAAGAAAATTTAAACTGCGAAGTGATACCAACGTAATACTTAAAGCCTAGTATTAATTAATTTAAATAGTTACGCAAACATGTAAAAATATCAGTTTGGAACTTTCTGTTGTCAATTCTCAGAGATTAAAACCGCACCACGACATGTCACACAAATCGATACGCAATAACTGAAAACTCTACAGGTCCCTCATAAACCATATGGAATTGAATAAAAAATACCAGAATACGCAGCAAAAAAATTCTACGTGTCAAACGAAAACATATTTCATTCGAATTCTCTTCACTCACCTTCGCACCTATCCAGACACGTTATCGCAGCATGTCCCTGTCGATTACTCTTTCAATGTGCCCTTCGTCGAAGCTGGACTCGAAATGGAAGAATCGGTCCTTCGTACGTGCACGAAAAAATGACCAACTTCGGACACGTGATCGCGAGCACGATTGTCAGGCATGAAACTCTAGAAACAACTGTTGATAACGGGTTCACAGTACGAAGATGGAAGTTGGCGCACGGCAGGCGACGGGGCTGCTTTATTTTTATTCCAGTACATGGCACTGACGCGAATCACCCTCGGGCCAAGGAACCCTGACGTTGAGACGAGTGTGGAATGTACACAGACAGCGGGGTGCCACTTGAACCGCGTTTATCATTTCAACGAGTTCTCTTCGGGGTGCCCTCTAATCCCGTAATTAACTCGCTGCATCATCATCGACAGGATACCAATTAGTTTCCCTGCAAGCTTTGGGGCTCTCTTTACGATCTTTGGCTCAACATCGCACGATCTTTATATGCACACACCCCACGTTCCACTGCTTTTAATGCTGGCTAAACATTTCGTCAACCGTCAATTTAAAAACGTACATTTATTTATTTTAGGAAATAATTTTGTAACTGAGGGGATCGAGCGAGTTTCTATAAAGTCAAAGGAATTTTGGAATGTTCTTTGCACAGTTCTAATGGTTTATTTTGTCTTTGATTACACGTGTGGTTTAGTAATTTTAATTAGATCTTTCCGCAAAGGTGGCAAGTATGGGATTTTGCATGATGCAGTTTGGGGGTGAGAAATAGAAGTCTCGTTAAAACCAGCGTTTTAATTCACTGGTAACGTCCACGAGCATTTGTTCAATTTTAATAATCCGTGAATACAGGCTTTCGTTCAATTTGAATTTAACGGTGCAGCATGAAAACACCTTTAATTCACTGCAACAAATATTCCCCTTATCGTGCCATTCTTTTTTTGTAATACGCCATTGAATCTATTCCAGCGGAAGTTATAAATTCGACTCGTGCTTATTCAGCATCACAGAGTTTCTCGATAGAGCCGGAGTATCGATATTCGGCAATATTGCCGGAGATTTATTGCAGATTAAATTGAACGGGAACTTCATTACAATATAGTTGAATCAGGGAAGCCAGTCATTTAGTGGTAGCAATCGATTGTTCCAATTTTCCTCGTCCATTTCGGCCTTCCAGATGTTGTTTATTTACACCGATCGTATCTACGTTCTCTCTTCAAGCTGCTCACACGAACCTACCATACGATTTTCTTTTCACGCATGCAAATACGGTGTGCAAACATTTACTTCTCATTTTTCACTGTAAACGCTGCTTAAAGGTTACAACATTCTCTCCTGCGAGGAATTTATAATATCACCGCGTTGCTCCTGATATACCTTGGTAAAAAATGTTTACTCGACAACGAGCATTGTTCCAGCACGCGAAGGACACCGCGAAGAACTTCGAAGGAATACTATATATTTTTGCGAAGCATCGAAAAATACCTGCAGAGTGTTTTCATTAAATAAACATCCCGTTGCGTTTCTGTACGAAACGTTTACGATCCTCCGACTTCCTCGAATTCTTCAAGCCCTCCAAATCCCCCACTGCTCCATCGAGATCGTAAATTCTAGTTACATTTATCGCCCCTGGAGCTTTATCCACACGTTCTCAGAATCGCTTCTGTTCATCGTCGGCACGCTTTCAAGGGGCCATCAGCTGGCCTCCGAACAATCAGCGGATCGGATCGATTTATCTGGCCGAGTAGCATCCTCCAGGAACGTATCCAATCAGGTTATAATATTTACAATCCACTTGCCGTCTCTGGTCCTCCGTTTCGTTGGCGAAAACAAGCCCCTGAAATCTGCACTGTATCATCCTCGGACCGTGGCTCTTCTTTGTCCCACTATGTGAGTAAGGTTCCCTTGGAGCGTTCCGAGTTATTCCACATCGAGAGCGCGTTATTCACAACCGATGAGGCTTGGTCGTCGGAATTGTTCACTATGCCTGCGTAAAGCGAGTGCCGTCGGCCACGTTGGTCCATTCTGGCGGGGCCTCGAGTGTTTTCAAAGCGACGCGGGTGCTGGCTCGGCATGCAGACTGGAAGGGACAAGGGAAGAAAGAAAGTAAAGAGACGGGCGGCACTGAATCATCGCGTTGCACTAAATCATCGCGAGATCGAAGGCGCGTGGCTGCTTCGTCGACGGCCCGCCGCTTACCGATTTCCTTCGCCTTGTCATCGTCCACGCGTCTACCCTAACGAGCCTCTGCGATTCACCCCAGACCCCGTGTGCCCGTTCACCCGCGACGGGCGGTGACGGTACGCCGGTATGGGAGGCCGGCTGGAAACGATACTAAATCACCGTCAGGATCAGGACTCGGGGGAGACGACCAGCGACGACGCTTGAGGGAGTGCCTCTACTCCAGCATCACCTGTTGGCATCGTATCCCGGTCACGGCCTGTACGGGGTGGCAAGGGGAAAAATCTGCTCCCAGACGCCCGGCAACGCGCCTGCGCGAATGCAGATCGATGTGTTATATCGCACGCTTTCCTACACGGATACCCCTTCGCGGCTTCTCTCCCACCCTTTCCGGCTTTATACGCGATGCTCGAATGTAAGGCGACCAGACAAGCCGTTGACGTTTATCTCCGATTTCACGAGTGCCACTGCGTCTATCGCTGTTTTTTGTAAGAAGACTCTTTCGGGGGCCTGGCTCTTGGAGCATTCAGTTCGATTTATCTCTCACGTTTGGGTTCTACAGTGTTGAGAGGATTGGCGGATTTTGATTAAGATGGAAGGGAAGATAATTGATTGTGATTGAGGTGTGTCGTATGTTGGAGGAAGGTTTAAGGGGTAGTGACACTGTCGAGCCCGGAAAGGCAGCCTGATTTTGAGAATTTTTTTATGCGAGTATAGGGAATGGAATACAAAATCTGTTTGAAGGCCTTTATTGTACATACCTTGAGGTATGATCACAATTTTTTTAAAATTTTTTTAATACAAAGGGCGGAGCCACAGCTCAACGAAAGAAGCTTCTTCTGAAAAATAGTGTTTCGCGGCTGGAAAGATTTCTCCTTTAATTTTTTACCTAGAACAAAAAACCGATTTTTTTTGAGTTCTATATAAGATTATCTCGGGAAGTTATCTCGAGGAAATTAAAAAACACTGATTTTTGTAGGAATGGTGCGTGATTGAACAAAACACGGAACTGCCACAACCTCGAAATTGTTGAAACGTTTTATTCTCTGTCCTCTATCCCCGCTTTTAAATGTGCTGCCCGTTCTTTTATTCTCGTTCACTATCCATAACTCCCTTTGTCTTGTGATTCTCTCTCTCGCTCTTCTGTTGTTTCGCTAGCTTTATTTCTGATAGATAGTGTTTTGGGGTTAGGTTGCAAAACAGCAGGTATGCTGAACCTCGCCCATTTATCACATAATTTATGTAATTTGTGGTGAATAAAATTGAATTATTATTATTATTATTATTATTATTAATTCGTCATTGAGTACTCATAGATCGCGTATGACGAGTTAATTCGTCATTGAGTACTCACAGATTGCGTAGGACGAGTTAATTCGTCATTGAGTACTCACAGATTGCGTAGGACGAGTTAATTCGTCTTTGAGTGCTCATAGATTGCGTATGACGAGTTAATTCGTCATTGAGTGCTCACATAGATTGTGTATGACGAGATAATTCGTCTTTGAGTGCTCATAGATTGTGTATGACGAGTTAATTCGTCATTGAGTGCTCACATAGATTGTGTATGACGAGTTAATTCGTCATTGAGTACTCACAGATTGCGTAGGACGAGTTAATTCGTCATTGAGTACTCACAGATTGTGTATGACGAGTTAATTCGTCATTGAGTGCTCACATAGATTGTGTATGACGAGTTAATTCGTCATTGAGTGCTCACATAGATTGTGTATGACGAGTTAATTCGTCATTGAGTACTTACACAAGTTGCGCATGGCGAGTTTACTCATCGTGACAATTTTAACCCACTAACGATAAACGATAAGTGTTGTGACTTGCATTAAATAGATTTTTTGCTACTGCCCTAGCAAAGTTTTTATACAATTGCTGTATTTTCCTATCATTCATTTAGTTATTACGAGATAGCTGAATGCATTAGCGTGGTTTTAAATACACATTCTGGTTGCTCTTTTGAAAAAGAAATTCCTCGCTTCACGACTTAATGGCGGCCCTCCCTCGTTTTCTGTTTCTCTTTGCTTCAGTTTGATGGATTACTAATGGAAAGGCTGTTTTATTGCAATTGCTGAAGGTGCGAATCCACGATGAGATTTTAATTGAGACTTTTCTATCATGAGACAAAAATCTCAGCAACAACTAAATGTAAATAATCGCGAGAGATGAGATTCTTGAAAATGTATCATGAAACTTGTTTGCTGGGAGTCGTTTTATGAAACTACTGACAAAATAATTTCAAAATAATAAAATAACATATTTTTTTTAATAAAGACAATATTTTTGTCTCATCATGGATTTGCACTTTAATAACAGTTAGAGGTTGTGAAGGAAGTATCTAAAATCAAACTGCTCTGAAGTTCAACGTTTTCTTTGAAGTTTCCTCCTTCGTTTGTCATAAACTATTCTGCCACTGAATTGTCGTATATCTGCATTTGCATTTAGAATTTGAATATTTTGATAATTTTAGTATTGTCATGTTAGTCTATATGACAGACATTATTTTTTTAAAGATATCGTGCCACAGAAACAAACTACACATTTGTTTAGTAATCGATCTTCAATTATTTAAATATTCGAACGTTTTTCTCAGGACTGTAGTATTGTAATAATTATGCTGTTGTTATATTATAATTGTTATTGTATCACTGTATATATGAATGATTATAATTTTGCAAATGTTGGTTGCTGACTAGACAATCATAGAATGTTGACAAAAACTGATTTTGAGTTTCTGAAAACTGCAAACATGTTTACTAAACTGTGCAATATTTTACAAGAATTGCGTTTCCTTATTAGTTAGCGCTGCACTTGTAATAATGTTCAAAATAATAATTCCATCTATAAGTATAAGACTGAAAGCTTATTAGTCAGATTTATTATTCATTTATTTCTAGTCGAAGAAGCAGTGAGTTTTAGTGATTAGTTATATATTAATTTTAAAGGTAAATTATGGATTATCAGCTTCTGTTTCTGCATTCTTGGAGAAAGAAGTGAAGAAATCCTTCTGGCGACACCTTAATTATTTTTGTAAATGGTTATTAAATAATCTATGTTTATATGTACCTACCCTAATGTCCTTCATAGAGATCATACAAATCATTGTTCCAGTAATCATTGTCCATAGGCAAAATGTCCTCGTTCAAATTAAGTCATTACAGGTGCTTTTTGCATGGACAATTAAAATCACATTTGTTTATGGTAATTCCAAGTCATGAGTTCGTCCTTATTCAATCTTCTGATATTTTTCTTTCGTTTACGTATGCATTGATATTGATGTTTCTGATTGATACTATAATTATATGTTTCATAAAGAAATTCTTCTGACTTGTGAAAATAAGTCTGATATTAAAGAAGTCTACAATAAATGAAGACAATTCTTCTATTATACGTTACTTTATTTCAGAATTTAAAATTTGGAATTTGTAGTATTATACTGGTATTTAGTTAAAAAAAATTAAATACTAAATTTTTTTTTTTTTTTAATTAAATATGAAACCGTATCCGCCTATTTTCAGATATTAACTTTGTTTTTTTGTTTAACATTTATATATTATAATAATAATAATAATAATAACATTTATGAAACAAAATCATTAAAACGTTCCATAGTCAAATTTGTTGAATGCTTAAAAGCGTTTGTCACGTGCACAGTCGTCTAAAGCGTTCGTGTGGCTCAAAGGGGTATTGATAAAGTCGTTAAACTAAACTCATTTGAATTCGAAATTAATGATCTTCGATTTCCAATAAACTTTATTTGATTATAGTGTTCTGGTCCACGAGTCCGCGACGATCCATTCAGCGTTCAATAAATTTTCAATGTGAACTAAATCGCAGATCTTGAATAATAGTTCATACACAATCTAAAATTCTATCTTTTTGATAATTTCATGAGTCTTATGCAGGCCCAACATACCAGTTAACTAATTCTGTCAGATAGCACATTTTTATTTTTTTTCTATCTGTTATATATTTTTGAAACCATAAGAAATATAAAAAAAAATTGTTCAAACAAAAATTGGATGGCTTATGCTGTGTTAAATTGATAATAATAATATAACATTAGCTCGCGATCAATAATTACGGTAATTCTATCTGTTTAGTTAGCTACCCCTCTTATTGTGTTGCTGTGTATTTTTGAAATTCACTTGTGCATTATGTTTCAACGATACCATCTAAACTAATATACTCTACCGAAATCGTTTACTCAGTTTCAAATAATTGTTTACTGTCTACGTAACATATACCATAAATGCAAGAGTACCTACGGTAAAGGCAGGTAATATGGAACGGCACGTAATATGGAACTTCGTAATATTTCGATAAAGAAAGAACGAACTCTTCAGGTAATCGTGTGTACTAGATCTCTAGACACAATAGACGATGATACTGACAATTAAGGGGAGGTTCTGGTCTAGAGCCCCCAAAAATAGGTGATATTTAGGAATTAATTAAAGGAAAACTACTATATATAATTTAATGGGACTTTTTGCATTGTATTAATGATGTCTTAAATTATAGAAATATATTTTTTGTTATATAATTAATCATTGCAGACAGCCCTGGGGAGTCGTTAAAGTCAAGGCGTCAAAAAATTGATCCAAATCGGTGGGACTAGTATCTCCAAAACTTATTATCCGATTCGACTGAAACCTTTTTTATTTTGAAGATTATTTTTTTGGCTAGGGGGGTAACTAAAAAAAATACAAAAATGACATTTTTTTTAGAAAATAACGACACTTCAAGTTTGAAATCACTTTTTCCCTATATTTCTCGCCCTTTCAACGCCTTTGAAAATTATAAATTTTCAATTTTTTGTAATTTTTTCTGGTTTCCCCCCTAGCCAGAAGTATATTCTTCAAAATAAAAAAAGGTTCAGTCGAATCGGATAATAACTTTTGGAGATACAGGTCCCACCGATTTTGAGAACACTGTTTCGGGAAAAATGCGTTTAAAGTTTTACGTGAGCGCCGAGTGGCCGGTTGTGACCCATGCATTTGCCGCTACTTAAATGCCTATAACTTCGGGAATTTTACGAATTTCAACAAATCCTTTTAAACACGTTTTCCTAAAAGGTTGAACATTCGAAAAATGAAATAAAAAAAAAATCGATATTTAGACCAGAACCTCCCCTTAAGCATCAGTTGCGCATCCATCATTGAAAGAGAAACGATTATATTTTTCGTGGGGTGTAAAAGTTTCTGAAAAGTGCATCAAACAGTTAAATATTGTAGTGAAGGTACGTTACAAAGTATTATTTTGATATAATTTATCATTAAATATGTGTGTTCTTGATTATTCAATAATAGTTTACTAATAAAGTTACTTTCTTCTTAGTATAACTCTTAATTTCTTGTCGGAACATGTGTGTACGTAATATGGAACATACCGAGTAACATAGATGAAGTTGATAATGACGATGACGACGACGATACGAAATGCTAATTTTGCGATGGTAATTATAAAAATAATGACAATGAAAAGTAGACCCAATGTATTCGCTGCTTTCAGTGGGCACACGAAGAATGTGGGGCTTCCGACGTATTATTCACGTGCCCAACGTGTAGGAGACGCAGAAAGCAGGAATAAATTCCAAGAATTATGTATATTTATTTATTTGTATCTTCTACTTAATAAATCTTCATTTTTAGTAAAAAAAAAAGTAAAGACTTTTGAGTTTTCTTTACAAATTTCCTAGGTGTTCCATATTGGGACCCATTTTTTCGAACGGCAGATTTTCACTCTTTTCAGTTTTTTTTACTATCATTGCAAAACAATTGGATTTTTTTACATTTGGCTATACAAATATGATTATGCATTAGTTCCTTCGGCCCCTCATGTCAGTTTTATTAAAAAAAACAAATTCCCCTACTTTTGACAAGCTTTTGAAATCAGATGTTCCATATTGCCTGCCTTTACCCTATATATTACGGTAGAATGTATACTACAATGTACACCATCCACATCTATAAATAAATGTTATTTATCCCTGTTTACATCCGTTATAAAAAAAAAAACGATGTTATCCGCTGACAGCAGAGTTACTAAAAAAAAAAATAGAATATTAAAAAAACAAATAGAATGGAGAATATTTAAAGACACAACCACTGTGGATTTTTATCATTCGAAGTGCAATTAAAAAAAATTACTCAAAACAGATTTATTTTGTAAGGCAAACTGGTTACGGAAGTTTGTTTATATAAACCGTGGATAAATGGAGCAACGATTATCCTCGTTGATAGAGAAAAATGAACTGCCGTATTTTTATTTCAACGACTGGTTCTTATATCTTTTATAGCGCCATACTTCGATACTGAAAATGGATGAAAAAAATTCTCGACACTTGCATCAGGTCCCTTCTACAAACTAACAATGTTAAAAAAAATCAAGATTTTTGAGTAAGCGTTTGCTTCTCCTCTCGTGTTGTGTGTCTGTTTTACGTTCGCGATTATAACCGATCTCGAGTCGAATGGCGATTGAATTTATTTCCGCGCAAGATTCTGCATATTCTCACCACTGTGTTGTATGTCTACATTCGCGTGTGTATGTTCGACCTGCTAACCGTTAGAGACGAGTTAACTCGTTATTGGAAAATCCCCCCCGAGAGAGTAAATAGTTTATTAAGTCAAGTGCCGCATTCACTGCAGACAGAATCAATGAACTCTACTGTATTTAATTGTTTATAAATAGGGGATTTTAAATATGCTGCAGACGTCCTTGGTCGAAAAATGACCCAGTTCATCAGTTCGCCCGCGATTAAATACCGGGTGTTTCGTAATAAATAATACAACTGAAAGGCAGTGACATTACGCGAGAAAGTAAGTCGTTGCTCATAGGAGACTTCCTTTCCGAGGAAATCGATTTTGAAAATTGATGTGCATCTGGCTAAAAAATCAGCAGAATTCATCAGCGAGTGTGGTACAACTGCGAACGAAATGAATCCTTTCGCAGAAATCACTCTGAATTGTAGAATAACTTTTTTTTCGAAATAAACCTCGTTTTCCAGAAAATCGAGTTGGAAAATCCGTGTAGTACGTTTATAATTGACGAAACATCGATTCTACCTTGAACACGCTTTTCTCGGAAATCGATTTCGACTTACGTGCACACGAGGATACATTTTTATTCGCAAGTGTGCCACATTTTCTGATAAACACTGTTGATTTTCAAAACAGATTTGCTCAGGAAGGAAGCCTCCTTCGAGGAAATTTTATTCCAAATTTCCTACTTCATTCTTTATACAGAATCACTACCCTTTCGATTGAACCAGTTATTACGAATCACCCTGTATACACGTGTAGGGGTGCACGCCAGTGTATGTGCTGAGTTGGCCAAAAAGTATTTTCGTTTCTCCAATACGACATTTTGGTTGCGACACACGAGGACAGTTTCCTCCAGTTTGATATTCACTAATAAAATAATATATCAAAACCCAATGACATACATCCAAAGTTTTCTGAATTTTGAATTCCTTTAAAAAAATATACGAAAGCTTTTTGACCATCCCAACACTACGTTGCTTAGGTAACAGGCATTAATAGTGTCTCCTGGTTGTAGCATTAATAATTAATTTATTAAAACTTTCTATATCATCTTAATTCTCATAGTCTCTTTAATAATTGCCTATACATTCCATCTCACTTTTTCTCTTTCTCTCCCTCTCTCTCATACTCTCTCTTTCAATCTCTCTCTCTCTCTCTCTCTCTCTCTCTCTCTCTCTCTTGCTCTCGCTATCTCCTTCTCAAGTACGCCCCCTTTACAATATCTCGTAAGTAGCTGCCTTCATTTAAAACTCTCGACTGTTTCAGTTTAAATTCATTTTTAAAAAGATTCCCGTGCGCGCGATCGTCGAACAGCTCGAGGCATCCCGGTTTTTATTGTAACGACGCAATCGCATGATATCCTTAGCTGCTCTCATCGAATATTCGGCATCGATGCGCTACATCAAACAAACCGAAACGTCATTATAGCTAAGTGAAAATTCATCCGATACTTCGAGTCATTCGAACGTAATAAGCAGACGACTGGCGTAGGGGAAATGTTTCATAGAACGAGCAAAGAATATCGCATCGTTATGTCGACGTTGAATGTCGTCGAGAATGAAAAGAATGGGATAAAAGTTACCTATAAATTGAAATTTCAGCGCTCGGATATATCAGGCGTTTTCTCACTCAGGCTGTTAGTAGCCTACACGCAGGATTTCCCCTATCACTGTGCTGGAAGCGTTCCTAAATTGTCCGAAATCATTGTTGAATTTTTGCACGATTCATCTCGAGCGTTCGACATTGTGGAGAATCGAAGGGTTGAAGGGACAAAGTGTCGTTGCCACGTTTTCCCATTTCAGATCGAAAGACAAGGAGATTCTAGCTTCTGAAAAGCCTGGGAATGGAGAATTAGTTACTTCATCCCCTATTTACTTTCTTAAACTAAACGCTCGTCAAAATCTTTTTAATTCCACGCTTTCGATGCGACTTAAGAAAATAAATAGGGCTTGTAATTCTGAGGGTTCGTTGACTGTAAATCATGAAACTGTTTTTAGGTCGGTGGGAAAATTAGTTCGCTCACTGTCGGGTAATGTTAATGTTACATGTACGGAGATGTAGGAATAGATTTTGTAGTTCGAAAGCTACGGAAAAAAACGGGGACCAGGTGACGGGGGACTCGAACCCGCGATCTTCGGATTCTCCGCGTACTGGCCAGTCGCCTAACCCACTCCATCAAAGCCGAGTCTCTGAGTTCTCTTATTTCGGGCTATCTCTTATAGAAGTTCGTGATTCCACAGAGATGCAGTGGAGGATTTAAGGAAAAAGGCCCAGGTGGTAAACGTTCTGAGGGGCCCATTTTGCGGGAAAATGAAGAGGTAGTTTACTAAAAACCGGCTAAGTGTGGTAGTCAGAAAAAGAATGGTGTTTGGATAAAAACATAATTCTTTGTGAGGATGGGGCCTTATGGGGTCTTCTGAGCAAGGGCTCATTTTTCGGGAAAATGAAGAGGTAGTTTACTATAAAAGGGCTAAGTGTAGTAGTACAGAAAAAGAATGGTGTTTTGATCAAAACATAATTTTTTTGAGGATGGGGCCCTGGGGGTCATCTGGGCAGGGGCCCATTTGGGGGGGGGGGGGGGGAATGAAGAGGTGGTTTACTAAAAACGGGCTAAATGTAGTAGTACAGAAAGAAATGTTGTTTGGATAAAAACATAATTTTTTTTGAGGATGAGGCCCCGCGGGTTCTTCTGGGCACGGGCCCATGCGGCAACTGCTCGTCGGTCGCCCGTTAAATCCGCCACTGCAGAGATTTATTCTTTTATTACAGCCACTTGTACTTCTCCCAGAAAACTGGCAAAACGTCGCGGATATCCCAGGAAAATACACGTAATATACGTTTACTTTTAACAAACACTTTGGTTCAATAAAGCGAACGAACTTTTGCACCGACCTAACAGAATGGATGTTCGGCAGCGCACAGGGGAAACGAGATTACATACCGGTAGATCGACAACTTTATCCATTTATCCCTTCGATGTATTGGCTACTAAACTCTGGCTTTACCACGAACGATCGCAAGTGTGATGCTTTCGAGGAATAAAGTGAAAAATCGTAGCCATGATCAGACAGAAACGGCTTCGAGTGCCCTCGAGCTTTACTTTCGAGACTGCTCTCATCTCTCCTCTCCCTGTTATATACATTGTGGATTACACGTCGATATATTCTATTTACATGCGCGTGTCTCGTCTTGCCAAACTTGCCTTTTTGTGCGTTTGGACATATCGGTTGTAATTGTATATAATATAGTAAGTTATAATATTATTAATCTGAGTTTCTAGGCAGTTGTGTGTTGTTTATGTTATGTACGTTAAGATTTATCTCTAAGGTCTCTCTCTCTCTCTCTCTCTCATACACATCCTGTCGCTCAAACGCACCGCTTTCATCCATTACAAGAATTTCTTTGGCCTCTGTGTTCTCGCTAAGTCGGTTCAGAAAAGAATCTCCAACTACGCATGCGATCGTGTTTACTACATTTAGTTCATAGAAAATGAACACGTCCAACTGATTTCCCTGAACGTTCGAGCTTCCCAAGAAGATACATAAACGGCTGCTACCGATCTCAGTTTATCGGGAGGAAATCTAGGAATCGAGATACCAGATCCAAATAAATTAGAAGCTTGGAGTTTTCTGAAAACGCATCTGTACACTGGAAAAACGAATGCGGGGGTCATTCTTCTATCTTGGAGCGCTCGAGAATTCAGAGTCCCTTTGAAACTTTCGCGTTCTTCGATCAGTCGCGCGCAACGATTTACTTAGATCGCATTTGTTTATCATTCTTTCCCTTGCACGCGCACCCATGCACCCACGAAATGATTATCTAGAGTTCCTCTTCACGAGTCGATTCGAAATACTCCTTTTTTTCGGCATCTCATGCGGCTTCGAGACCCATTCCCGGCGATTTTCGCCCGAAGGAAAAATTGGATGCTTCCTCTCGCTCATTCCCCTTATACAAAGAATATACCGTTGCGGCCTATACGAAACTAGAACGGTATCGGTTTTGTCTACACGTGAGTAATTTCGTGAGTCGTTCGGTTTTTTTTTTGTAACGCTATCGTAAACGCAAGAGTGAGTCTTGTTTTCATTATCCGTGTCCCGATCAATGGTATTGAGCAATGTACCGCCATTGGATCGATTATTTCAGGAGTACCTTATATCAGTAGTTAAAAAGAAAATACTGAGACAATTATTCTAGATTCTTGCTTGGTAATAAATTTCTCTTCATTGCGAATTATATATGTTAGAAATTAAAAATGGTAATTGAAACTTATGGCGAACAAATAGCAATATTGTGATAACTTGTTAGTGCAAAGTAGTTTTACGTGATTGTTTAATCGAAGGTGCAGATTCGAGGGAGGCTTCACTCTTCTTTTCTCTATCGAGAAGACGTAGAATCTTCGACGCAAGGTATTCCCTAAACAATCCATCCAATCGATATTTTAACATGCTAGACTTACTCTTTATGAATTAGAAATCGTGAATATCATCCTATTGGTCTTTTACGCTACTTAATCGTTCGCTACGTGGCGGTTATCAGTGCTATTGCTGCTAAGAGTTCATTCAACAGGATCCTGCAGTCTCGCTAAGGTTACATTATCGGTAGACAATTAATTCTGCTTGTCGGTTCGCACGTTATCCTTGCTAACGTCGAGGAAAACGCAAGCTTACGTATTTTTACTTCGAGGAAAAAAGCTTCCACTAACGATCGTGCTCAAGACCTTTTCGCTCCGTGAAGAATTATTAACAATTCCGCGCACCCGTAAACTGACGCTCCGCGACGGACACCTATCGTCCTCGACGCTCTGCTCGCGTTGCGAGCGCGCTGTAGCGAGGGTCGCCACGCCCCAGCTTACGAGGACCCAATTTCGCTAATCCTTTTCCACGGGATAATCTGCTATCGAAGGTTCGTAGAATGGTGTTGCGAGTCGTCGAAGGCGCCTTGGTTTCATTTATATATAATATATGTATATAATATATATGTATAGTCGTTAACAATATTTAATTACAGGTACCTAAAAATTTCTCGCACGCGTTCCCCACGTCGGAAAAAAAAAAAGTAAGAAAAGTCGAGATGTTCATATAAGTTGGGACAGACTACGCTAGTTTTCTCGGTCTCATTCGATTTCCTTCGTCTCTCGATCGACGTTAAAGTTGTGAATTTTAAATCGGGCGCCCTTTTACTACCTACTCGTGTTACATATCGTGATATTGCGAGTCGAAATGGAAAAACGTCGTTACGTAAAAACAAAGACGCTGCGAGAATGTGTCCTCGTCGAGTAAACGCTGGGAAAATCGGTGTAATACTTGCTGCACGCGAGCGTGAAATATACTGGTCGTTTCAAATTATGCGACACGAGTAAAATATGGAAATGTATGTCAAAAGAAATCGAAAAATCTTTTAACATTTTGTAATCTGAGATACAGGCGAGTCAATTTTTGGGACCATTTTTTTAGCGCGTTTTTTAAACGAGAGATGATTAACAAACAGGGTCTGGTAATTTACTTAAGACGAACCTTTTTCTAACTCCACCTTTAAACCTCACCATTGCTTGGCATCAGAGTTGGGCATTAACTAAATAAATATTTCTTTAAATACCGAATCGAATAAAAGTTACTTTAAATTTATTCGACACATGAATAATTTTTTTTAATTTTTATTCGGCATTCGAAATTTTTATTTAAATGAAAATTTTGCCCATATCTGTGTGGCACATACACTTATAATTATTGTTATTAGTAACTCAACGCTAGGACACTAAAATTTTCATCTGGAATATATTTATGTTTGTCAACATTTTTACCTTCATCTCACTGACACGATTTGTTTTCAATATTTTCCGTATCTTTAGTGTACATATGTGTGTTATCTTTAATTTCGACTTACGGAGATACTTACAGTTCATTGACGATGTTAAGGAAAGTTTATTACAAATTATGGAACAAGTGGCAGAATTCCAAAGGAAGCCACGAAGTTCGAATATTTACTCGCAGAAAAGATGTCCCTATTTTATTTATATACTAATGCAAGTGGGTTGTGGTAGCCGTATAATTAATCTTGATGTTCTCTAGAATATTATAACAAAAATGATATGGTCCCATTAAAGAAATTCAAATTTTTGAAATTCAAATCCAATTTTTTTTAAATTTTTCAATCGTCTAGAAAAATAATACAAAGTGTTAGATATATACCTTGTCCTATATCTTCACTGGTATTAACAGTGTTTCATGCTCTAAACACACACGTTTCCATTACTCTTATGATTTCGAGTACATTTATTATTTCAACCATAGCAGAATAAAACTTCAACTCCACGAAATTCCACGCACTGTGAGTTAGAGCATTCGCAATTCAATGATATGCTGGCGAAAGTTTCTTCATCCTTTGAAATAAATTGCGTACAACCAGGAACTCTTTTTGCTACAGTTGCAATAATCAATCGTCTTTCGAAACCATAAAGACAAAAATAGCGCATGTTTGCGTTGCATGAAATATTGTTATTACTGAAAATATGAATAAAAATCGTCGAGAATATTTCAAACTATCTGCTATTAACATTACAGTGAACACGAACATCCTTTTATGCGTGTTTCTCATTTCTGTGCGCGCCCTTTTGTCATCTCGTATTTAAACAGAGCGCGCCAAAATTGGAATCCTTAAATTTCGATTGTTTATACCTCGAAAAGGAAACCTCGGACTGCAAACTGGTAAATGACTGTTCGATTTCTTTTGATGCAACGTGCAAGTTTCGGCTCGTGACAGAATTTTGGTACAGCCTGTATAGTTGCAGCGTTCGCGACAGTAATTGATCCGATGTTACTCCCCAATGTCTACAGCCTGAGCTTTTTGCCTCTTCCCTTGTCCCTTCTCCCGTGTAATCGGAATCCGTCCTCGCGTCTCGCGTATTGCATCTGTAGATCTAGGATGACTTATTGTTAGGACAACGTCCAAAAGCGATTGGCAAACAAGATGAAATTGTCAGTACATACTCGTCGACTGTCTAATAAGATAACATCTCGTTGAGATCCCTCTCCTAGGTATATAATAAGTATTTCCTACGCGTCTCTTCGTCCTCGAATCTTCGGTTTCATTGACGATTCGCCGACTAATGTTTATTGCTACGTCTCGGCTATTATATGGAAAAGGGATTGGCGATTACAATCTCTCGTGTTGGAAATCATTCAATACAAAGTGGCTTGGCAGTGTTTGACATTGATGGCCATAATAAACGAGTCTGCCAATTTTACCGGGATTTTTGAGTCTCTATTGCGATCTGTATCCAAGTGATATTCGAATATCCATGATAAAAATTGGGAACATTCGATATGCTTGTAATGAAGGTTAATGAGAAATTTATTATTGGAACTCTCTAGTATTCTCAAATTAATGTTCCCTTGAGGAAGAATACAGTTTGGTATTTTTGAAATTTATTACGCCTTCTGGTGCAAGTTGTGTTTCTATCGAATTTACAGCTATTTAGAAACAGAATAGTGGTGCGTGTAGTGATTTTAATTTACAAAGTATAATTTAACATATTGTGTAAGTATATTTTTTAACGAAACATGATGGTAGATATAACTATTAATAGCAATTAGAAATTTTAGTACAGACGATTGTTTGAACAATGGAAGGAAAGAAAAGTTACGTATACTTCTCAGATTTCATAATTCATTATTTAGAATTTATAGAGATTGCCTTTTCATTTGACGTTAGCGTTTTAGGTAATTAATCTAGACTAAAAATAAGAAATAAGAGAAAAGTTTTTTAGTTGAACGTACGTTATCCAGGCTTTATTTTCTGAATTCTGAAAAGTTAGATGTCTCTAGTGTACCATACAGAGTTGAGCATTATTCGAATAATTCTTATCTATACCAACATTTGGATTAACACTTACAACCGTAAGTGTTAATCCTTACTGACTAACCAGTCAAATACATTTTCTTCAAGTGTATAAACGAAACGAATATTTTTTTTAACTTCACCAATGATGAATAACGTTAATAGAAAAAAGAATATAATTGTCAACGACTTTCTTTATTCTTCAATTTATATAATCACATAACTGCAGAAAAACACCAAAAAACATTTCCTCGAAAGCAAGTAAACATTAAAATTTACAAATATAAAAATACAGACAAATTCGTAACTAACGAATAAATGATGTATTTCAAACAAACATTTATTCCCTTCCACAAATAAATCTCTAAGCTATATTCTTAATTTTTCATCAATTATTCGAAATAAATTTTTCTCAACTCTGCTACCAACACGTGCCCATCGTTTTCTGTAACTCTTGTCTTCCATTAACTGAACGTAGCTAAGAAAATGAAACCTGAAGATCCTGCTTCGTGCTGCAGTTCTGCAGAGTTGCCTGTTCAACTAATGACACGCAATTACGAATCACTCGGCGAATGCACGAAAGGCAATTGTTTCATCGATATCTGGATATTCGAATATAAATGATATCCGTGTGGTCGCAGTTCTGATAGGGTGTTTCGCATGGGAATTAACAAGCAGCGTCTCGAAACAATAGCATCATGCATGCCTAATTCAAGCCCTCTCACAATAAACGCTTCGAGTCGATAATACTGAGGATTTCAGTCGAATGGTCGGAAATATTTGTCGATTCGTGCGCAGTGTCAAGCGATGGAGCCGAGTCTCTTGATGAGCTCTACAGATTATTTATTAGATACCTGCTGCTGCAAATCTAGAAATCTCGGAAGCTTGAAGCAATTTCAACGTATGCAAGCAGTGAATCGTTACGAGCTGTTTTCGAACGTTTAATTTACTAATGCAAATTTTATTTCCTCGTCGTCTTATAGTTATCATCTTTTCCCCCTTCTCTCTGCGTTTGGATGTAATTCCTTGGTCCTAAGCGCACTTATTAATTTGACACTAATTCCGGTGCAAGCATTCAAACGAAGATTGATCGCATTTTATAAAGGTAGAATTTTTATAATACTCCTCGCGGCTTTATCGATTATTAATTATCGACGATTAACTATTAGAAACGGAAAATGGAAGGGGATATATTCATCCGAGAGAAACCTAACGACAGTGGTTTTAGAAGGTCCGTCTATTTTAGCGTAATTAGTCTTACTTAGTTTAATTCCTTGTTGCGTTAATTCCCTACTGATCTCGGTAGTAACTCATGCAGTAAATTACGAAAGTAAAGAAATACGAAGGTGTCGCGTTGTTAAACTCGTGGTTAATGTAGCTTCTCGTTTCTCGGATTCGCATTCGAACGCGTGCTGCTTAGTATTCCAACGCTTCAGATCTTACAGAATTATTCGAAGATAGATGTATCGAAAAAACACTTATTGGATTCTGTCAACTGGGAGAACAGTTCTTTTCACGAATATTCTCGCTTCGAAATGAATGTTTCCTCTCTCGCGCGAGCATTTTGGCTGCCTCGATTGTCCGCGTCAATATGAGTTATTCATTTAGGAACGCTTTTCTTACGTTTATGATTATTCATTGTCACGTCCTCAGGACCAGTTCAGACTTCTGTGCGAAATTTTCATTTAAACAAATTCGCCTAAAAAAATCGAAAATTAAAAAACAACTCCCGTTTCGTTCTCGTGTTTTTGACAATTAAAATTAGCTTTTTAAACTGGAGAAAATTCAATGGCCGCTCAAGTTTCATCAAGTTTCGAGGACGTAGTCTTGAGTAGTCATTGACTCAAAATTGAAGACTCAATTAAATCTTGAAAACCATGCTGTAACAATTTCAGAACGTAGACGAATATATCGAATTATTTAAAATAGAGAAAAGTGATCACAAGTGCTCGCAACAATTTTACCTTCACTGAATTTCTGACGAATTGAAAAACATTTCAAAATTTTTTCAGTACGTCATTGATAAATTATGTTTCTATTTTTATTAATACCTGCAATTCGCATTTGCAATGCGTTGCGGTTGTATCTAGAAAATAGGAAATTCATTTCTATGCGCGGCTAAAAATGCGACACGAAAAAAACGTTGGATTTTGCGAAGAACCGGTTGGAAGCGATGAAGAAAATTGAACTTGCCCTGAAGGCGATCATTCTTATTACGGGTCTCGCCCCTTGTCAGTTTCACAGATGGATCTCACAGTCCCGCTCGATTTTTCATCTTTCATAAGGCCCGATTGAACTTCCCCTGGGAAAGTCGGAAAGATTTTATCAAGGGGAGAGTGATCATTCGGTTGATTCCGTCTGCACGTTTACAGGGTCCTATAGTTCCGTGAGACGTGTCGAATCTTCGGCGATCGTGCAAAATCGAGGAATCCCGCTGCGAATGTCCTCGAAGAAGATCAGGACGCTCCGTAGACGCATGCAGAGTTGTCAGGTGGACTGATCTTTTCCACTGGCAAAACTGCTGCTCTGTGCCACTCGTCGCGTACCTAGAATCCAAAAAATTCATTGTTTTAAAAATGAAAACCTGCACACAAAAGGGTAAAGGGGGTGGGAACGAAACATCTGAATATCTCTTTTTGGTTTGAAAACATAAGAAAGTGAGTGTATATAATAATATTAAGGGATCTTTCCACTGTAATGTCCTAAAAAATTACCGTTATTTGGAACCTTTTTTTGCCACAAAAGAAATTTCTTTAGTAAATTGAAGATTTTTCTATTTATTGATATGTGTTTTGGCAGTACAATTTTTTTTTCATATTTTTCTAATGCCTGCTCTCGCCAAAATAGGTGGGTGTAAAATGCGCTGTAAATAAAAAAGACGCCTCGATTGCGCGGTCTGTTTTGGAGGAACCATGTAGGTAAAAGGGGCGGGGGAATCAGGGAGGTTTTTAATTAGTATGATTGTCGCTATGGCCCGAACTAGAAGCATACCTTTTCGTTGTGTTATTCGTCGCAAAATGATTAAAAAAATTGGCTAATTTCGATATAAGCCTTTGGACGTCCGCCATTTTGTTAATTCTTTAACAATCAAGTCAAATATAACTCGGGATATAGTGACAGTCATGTTGATTACATATCTTCTTGCCTTCTTTGTTTCGTATACATGGTTCCTCGAAAATCGACGGCGCAATCGGGGTGTCTTTTTTTTTACAGCGCATATTACATTACTACACCCACCTATTTTGGCGAAAGCAAACATTAAAAAAGTATGAATTTTTTTGTACCCTCAAAACACTCATTAATAAACTGAAAAAAAAAATTAATAATTTAGTCAACACATTCTTTTTGTGACGAAAAAAAGTTCCAAGCAACGGTAATGTTTAGGACGTTACAGTGAAAAAGCCCCTTAAGATATTTTGAACGGGTAAATATAGTGATTAGAAACTTTTTCAGTTTTTTTTCGGAATCGTCAAGTTCGTCAGTGTTTTCTTGTTTAGTCGAACCGCATATTCGTACATCTTACATATCGTAGCTGGCGTTAAAATGAGTCAAACCATTTCTAGGTATAGTTTATTAAAAATATTAAATTGCAGATTTAAAGATAATTCAAATTTAGAAATTGACAATGTAAATATGTAAACGAAAGTCCATACAGTGCAACATGACCTTTATATTTTCGTACTGAATTTGATTTCTCTCAAAGCAGGGTTACAAACTAATTGAGTGCCGTTTAAATGAATTTGCAGTTTAAACGTTGCTTCAAATACAACAGTGAGCATGCTCTTGTTCAGAACATCTCGTTTTTCTTCTTTCCAACAAACCTTTCAGGTCACGTTATATCTCCTCACTCGTAACGAAGAACACACAGGGCCCTTTTTGTTTGCAATAGAGTTAAATCGAATCGCACAGGACCTGTCTTTAATTAATTGAAAGCGCAAAACTCACCTGCTCTACCTTAGCAAATACCCTCAGTAAATTGAGGCCAGCTAATTTTTTAATATCGTTCTCCGTCCATGTTGGATCCTCCAGCAGGGTAGCCAACAGCTGAGGATACCTCGAAACATCCTCCAATCCAGTAGGAGTACTGGAAAACGACACTGATGCTGATACCGTTCCTTTAATCGGACTCGTAATTTATTTTGCCCATTCAGAGAATAAAAGGCGAACGGCGAATTGGAATTTATTCCAATGGCTCGCATGAATGACAGCAATTCCATAATTTACGTGCCTGCCTACATGGTTCGTCGTGTATCTCACGAATTGTTGCAAATCCCTTTATAGATGTGGCCGTTAATGCCTCATTGAACCCTGCATCGATAATTATGATTCTCTGAATGCGCAACGCAACGGCTGATACTCAAAAGATAATTACAAATTTATCCCGTCGAAGCCAGCTCCTATCCCAACGTGATCGATCCCTGCCACCTTTCGAATGTGATTGATGTGTGCTGAAACAACATCGCCTTTTAATAAAGTCGATCGTTTTAACAATACGAGTTTTGTGACAGGAAAACGCTTGAACCACCAAGATCAAAAGTTTATATCTCGGAAAATGGAAAACTACAGGTGTCAATAATAATTGAATAATAATAACAATAATAGAATTGCAGTTCGAAAAACACTTTTAAGCTAACAAAATAGATTGAAACGTTTTCTATGTGCCAAGGAATATCCAATTGGCACAACAGGCATGCGAAAAACCTTCTTTTTTCTCTTTTATTAATTGTATTTATAACAAGTGATCCAATACTTTTGTGTACAAGTATATATGTATACATCACCGTTGACATATATAAAATTCCTGTATACTGTGTACTGTCTTGCAGAGAGATAGGTGACGCCGTGAAAGCAGCAAGGTGCGAAATTTGTAGGACCCTTCAGTGTGTTGTAGAAAAGTCAAGGGTCCAGGGAGATCTTCAGCATGCTTTTTCGATATTAGTACTCGAAGGTTCGAAGGTGTGTCAGAATTAGGTGTGTGTGAGAACCCGAAAATTTCGGAAACCCGAGGTCGGGTCGGGTTCTCGAAAATTTTGGGATTCCCGAGAATGTCCGGGATTCTCGAGAGAGTTGGGACTCCCGAATGTCCGGGAGTCTCGAGAGAGTTGGGACTCCCGAATGTGTCGGGATTCTCGAAAGTGTCGAGACTCCCGAAAATTCCGAGGACACGTTTAATGAATACGACATCGCACCTTCAACGCATCGTAAGAAAAAGTGTAGAGGCATTGTTGATTTTCCGAAGTACAAACATCAGTCAGTCTTAATAATACGAATCCTGACATTCGCGGGAACCCGTCCCGAGTCTGAGAAAAATTCTCGTCCCGACCCGACTCGACATTTTCGGGTTCGCACACCTCTAGTGGGAATCCGATCAAATAAGTTCAAGCTTGTAATAAGTGACGAATAACAGATTTCATTGGATGTACCCTCACGGATATCCCTTTATACGTCACTTGTGTGGGTTCCAGGACTTGCAGGTGAATCGGTACATATATCTTTGCAAGGCACAGTACACAGACGAACCGAAGAAACAAAACGTTTTACCTGAGTGAAGCATTCTTTCGTGTTTACAAGCTTTCATCAATAAGAGAATTAAAATGAAGATTGTGTGTATTTAACCCTTAGTATCATGATTTTTTTATTTGACCCCAAAAAATTCTTATCGTTGCATTTTTGCCCACACTTCATCGTAAAAATAAGCAGAAAATTCCTAGCGTAACAGTTTTTTATATAAATGAAAAAATGTGAATATAACACCACTGTTAAACCACGCATAAAGGTACCTATGTATTATAATATTAAGCCAATGCTCGTTTCTGCAGAATGTTACACTAGTGTTACATATATTATTATGTTCGACATCAAATTTATTCGAAAAGGAAAACCGAAATAATTGAGAGAAAAGATTAGCATTTACCTGGTACTTTCAGTGGTCCTAGCGAAATTAAGAGGTGTAATCACAGTGTATCACAGTAGAATGTCTACGAATGTAGTTCTGATCTAAGGACACTTGTTACATATTGTAATAGTAAAGTAACGCTTTAAAGTTTAAAGTAAAACACTTTAAAGTTTATGAAAAAGCCCCCAAATGGCGCGCACGATTTTTTCAATTCGTGTAACACGAGTGTTACACTATGATACTAAGGGTTAATTTGTGGTTGAAGGAAACGTTATCTCGTTCTAAAGACAGTGAATCCAAATGCAAAGTACCAGTTTTTGCCGAAACTGACTTTTATTAAATCGTTTGTATGAAAATTCATCGAAAGACAGCTTTCAACGTGACACTGCTAATTTAGCATTGTAGATTGGCTCAAGTTGCCCGAATAAATTCACATATTCGGTGATGGGTCTCAATCATTAACATTTGTACATATTCATCAAGTAATTGTAAGATTTCTGTACGCTCGAGTGATTGGCGCAATTAGTTCAGTACTGTTTTAATTTGCAGCATTATGGATACAATTTTCAATCGCGAAAATATCGGACAATTAATGAAGCACCAAATATATGTTCATCGATGTCTGCCAGGTACAAAATTAATCATTTTATGGATTGTCACGTGTTGCCGTGTTGTTAGCTTCAAATACTACAAAGTCCCGCGAAAACAAAAAGTAAAAGTATTAGTATTATATTATAGTAGTGGTGAATATGAGTGTTCACTTCTATTGTAATAATAATCTTCGCCCTAGTGATAGTTTTCAAATGGACTCTTATTCCGTTTTTAGTAAATAGATAATAATTAAGGCGGTTATTGTGAAAGTGGAGTAAGCAAGAAATCTATAAAAAATTGAATTTATAACTTACTTTGTGTTACACCACCTTACATTATAAAAGAAGTGATAAATATAATTTTTTTAAATTTTTGAGTTATACCACTTTCATAATTACCGGCACAATTATTAACATAGATAATCCTATTGAAGTGTCTTCCTTGAAGTACCACATTTTATACGCTGTTGTTATTAGTTTACTACAATTTTTTTCAAATCACACGAAACTTTATTCGCGTAAGCAGATTAGTTAGGGTTAAAGCAAACATTAAGGGGAGAACCTGGTTTACAGCTCTGAAAAAAAGTGCCTTTCGCGAATTTTAATTGAAAAATGTCAAGTTTATCACGCCGAAATTGATTAATCATTGATGGTTATAGCTGGCGGGAAAAATGGAGCTTTTAATTCTGGCCTCAAATTGAAAAAATTGTTGAACTTTAAAGAAGAATTAACGATTTTCACCGAAAAATTTCGACGGTTTTATGCAAAAAACATGGTTTAATTTAAATTTTGCATAAACGTTTTTAGTTCATCGACGTTGATCATTATTTAACTGAAAAAACTCAGGAAAAGTGGATCGACCAAATAGATTTGGTGCTATCTTTCCCGCCATTTCACAATTCCAGTGGCGAGGCGCATCAATGATTAATCAATTTCGACTCGACAAGCTTGAATTTTTTTTAAATATATATCCCTAAAGTTTTGCAAATTGCGATTGTTAAAAAAATTCGCGAAAGTCACTTTTTTTCAGCGCCCTAAACCAGGTTCTCCCCTTAAAGCAAACATTCTTTTACATGGAGAGGTTGCGGACCCGTAATAATCGTTTTCCAGTCTTTGCTATAGCGAAACATTGCACTTTATATAGCTGACAGCAAAATGACACATGGGTGATGGCGTTCTACGTACCAATAACGTCTTTTATGGTGGCGGTGCTGTTGCACGTTATGAAGTATGTATAAAACGGGACCATTGCCACTCCGCCATTTTTAGCCTGTGAACAGACGCATTAACTTCATTTACTATGTGTATTTAGTATTGAATATACAGTGACTTGCGAAAATATTCGGACACTTTTTAAAATCGCATAACTTTTTTAAAATTAATCCAAACGACTTGAGTTTTTTGGAGAAGCTAGATGGATTAGTTTGCTAAGTGACATGTTTCGTCGTTTTGGAAAAAATTGTAATTGATCGAAATAGCGAAGAAAATAGTGAAGATCGTTTTTGAAACTTTTTTTTATGAGCCTGCAATGAAAATTCAAAAAACCCGTTTGTAGATTTAAGTAAGTTGTACACATGCAGAAAATTTCATCAAAATCGGTTAACGTTGCTCTGAGATACAAACGTTTAAAGATCGCAGAATAAGGTCGAAAATCGCTGATTTCGGGAATTTCCGCGATTCTCGACTTAAAAGTGATTCTTCTGGTGAAGCAGATTTTACAGGGTTGTTGATTGATAGCTGTTCTACACTTTAGTACTAAAATAATCATGCTTCGAAGGCTTGAATTATATCTACAATTAATCCTCGATAAAGTCAAGAGATTGTACAGTAAGCTTACAAAATTTGGAAAATATTTCACCTTCTTGCATTAAAGTTTCCGTTTCATTGAATTTTGTACAGGCGTGTTTTAACATTACAATATCGTGAATTCAATTGTAAATATGGAAATTTTTAATTTCTGTATCATTATTCGGCCAGTAGAATTATTTAAAAAAAAAACGGTCATATTTCGTTTTACAATGAATTGCATTAAATCAACAGCTCTGATGCTTCATTTATGTTTTATATTCTGTCGGGCGTTGCTCTGCGACCTTTTGTCGCGTTTTCGAATTGCAACAAAGGGCACGTAAGAAACGCAAAAGTGGCTCGCAAAGAACGGGTTACGAAGCCCATAGAGATTGTAAGGTTGCCATTCCTGGAGTTGACCGCATAGTTTACGATTCCTCGACTTTAATCCATGGCCCGAGCGCAGCGGGTCTGCGGGGGATATTAAAAAAGTTGCGATTCGAGATGGCGCACTTCGCAAATGCATCCGCGACTGGGAAACGCGCATTAAAATTCGATGAGGAAGCTTGCTCGAACCAACGGCGCATTTGTAGCTGTTCATATTGATTTCCAACGTCGTTTTTCGAAAGACAACCGAAAACAACCGTGACATTATACATTGCGTTTCAGAACTATGGAATAGAACCGTCCTAAAGTACCCCGATTTTTGTAAAATACGGTCCGTTTTACTTTGCCGGTCGAAAAAGAGGCCTATTTTCATGATTTTTTTTTCACGAACTAATGTACGGATTTTAATGTTTATTCTCGTTAAATGTTTATTATTCCTCGCTGTATAGAATCGTATTTTTCATGTTTCCAAAATACAATTAACGACTACCAATCTAGTAGCTCAATGATAATTATCCAAACTCGCCTCATATCGCACAGCGTGTTCCAAGAGTGACAGCCACTCAAATTGCATAAAATCGATAATGTACTCTACGATAATTACAGGTATACCAGACGTTAGGTTTACAATTGGGTCACATTAGGAAGGCAATTAACAAAACAAGGCGCGAAACATTTGCATTTCAGCTGATGAATTTGAAACTCGCAGAGACACTTGTGAAGTACATGTGCAATTAAACTGAATTTTCACTTGTATTTTATATTATACTGTATATAAAGACAACCGTACTATTAAAATATGTATTTCAAATTTTCCTTATCTACCCAACTAGCCAATGAATTTTGAAACACCCTGTAACATCGAGTTAATTCATGCTTGTTCTAGAAGCTTTTTAGCTTTATGTTTTTATTTATTATGTGAAATCTTTGCTAACCATTACTGCAATTGTAAACATTTTGAGGCAGAAATAGTAATAATATATGATATCAAGTGTTTCCTAAATGTAAATTTTCATAAGCTGATGTTACGGGGAGATTAAGAATTAAATGGTTTGCTATTTGAATCAGAATCATGATAGAAAAATTGTCTTTATGCATCCTCGGCCGGGTCTTGAAGCGTTGGTCAATAAAATTCAAAGAAATCGTAAAGTTTCTACGTGGGAATGCAATTTTACTCCCGCGGAGCAGTATATATCGCGATGAAACTTTAATATCGGCAGCTGCTATAAATATTTCTCGCTCGCTAGGATTTTTAAACGATTGATTCGGGATCCCGTGAAACATTCAGTGTCGAAGGTTTCGCGCTGAAATCTCCCGAAACGGAGGTAGAATTTTTTGTCCAATGTTTTTCATAGAATCGTAGTGCAATAATAACATTTTGAGCAGCTCGGTCAATTTATATTTTTAGTATAATATATGTCGAGTTTAAAATAAAGGTTTTGATCAGAGTTGGGCATTAACTAAATAAAAAATTATTTGAATAACGGATCGAATAAAAGTTAACTTTAACTTTATTCGTTTCGATAGGTATTCCTTATTCTCTAACTTAAAATAAAACAATGAAATAGTTTGGTTAATATGAACGAAATATAAATTGTGTAAATTTTAATTTTGTGAATTTGAATTACACCAGACTATTTCAAAATGCCAGTTGCTTCAAATCTTGTGGCATGATGATGCTAAATTTTAATTATTTATTTATATACGGGACAAGTCATATTGTACAATTCTTTATAACAATAAATTGTGGTGAATATACAAGTGCAGTGAAGCTTGATAGTTCTTTTACTATGGTCTCGGTCTTTTTGTAAACTGAAAAAGTTGAAAATACAGCTGAATATGTTTGCACAATTAGACGATCTAAGCCTGGGATTTACATATTGCATATATCATTATATTTATTTATATTACTACTCCACGCTAAATTGATGACTTTTACTTGCTGGTAGGGATTTCAATAAAATTCAAATATAGGTAGCGTAGCCCATTAGAATTGAAATAGGATTTAAGCCGCCACTTTATTGGTTTTGAATTTTCTTCAAACATATTGCAGTTTTCCTCATTTTCAGGAAAACAGGCTCCAAAAATTAATTTCCATTTCCCAGGCTGTCAATCACACGAATTTCGTTCTGCTTCAGTTTTAATTACAAAGGATTGACTTTTCCGAATAAATTTAATTTTATACCGAAGAATCGCTTTTTCAGCTTAAAAATTATAAACGTATTCTTACTTCTCAAATATATGTACCTCATAGACTTTATGTTTAAATATTCTTTTACGGTTACCTTATAGACTTTATGTTTAAATATTCTTTTACGGTTACCTTATAGACTTTATGTTTAAATATTCTTTTACGGTTACCTTATAGACTTGATGTTTAAATATTCTTTTACGGTTGAAATTATGATAAATCCGTCTTAATTTCCATGGCCGATTTTATTTATCCTACGCAGTTCTCTGCATTCTCCTTTAATTTTATAACCCCGTTTGTGACGCCTGTGCAGCTGCTCTCGGGCAATTCATCAATGCCCGAATTCTGGATAAAAATCTAAAGCACTCCGAGAGCACCAGGGCGATCTTTATCGGGAGCCTGGAATGGTCCCAGCCACTGCGCGGTGGGTGCCCACTTTTATCTGGTCCTTTTTATCTTTGCTTCCTATCGAAAAGTACTGAATGAGCCAATCTAGGAAAGACAATGCCTCGCTGTCTATCCGATACCTGACCTGACTTAAACTATGAGGTAGCCGGCATTAATTGGGGCAGCAGTGTGGCACGGCTAATAACATGTTACTAGACAGCCCCATCGTTCGGGTTCTGATTGGTGTAACTCATCCCCCTTGTTGCCTCGTCATGATCGAGCTGGTATTGATTCTGCTGGGGAAGCAAATAAGAAACAATCTCGGCTCCCTGTTGCAAAGAATCTTCTGCACGGCTCATAATTAGGACAATTGTTTCGTAAGAAGAGGCTTCATTTAATTTGCTTCAGAGAGAGGCGACTGCTGACACAACGCGATCCTTAACACTTGGACACTGGACACCGAGTCTATTCCGACCCAAAATTTCATTCGTATATGTACATCCCAGAATAGGATTTTTTTTATTAAATTTTCACACTGTTGTGATTTAAAATTCTCATCTTTTTTTTTTAGAGAAGTGGTATGTAACGCAAGTAATTCGATATACATGCAGGAGGGGTCAAAGTGGACCCCGTATTCGTTAAGTGGGGGTTCGTTATTGGTTGGTGATTTAATTACTTGTTCAGCGAGGAATAAGTGTTTGATAAAGTATAAAAGAAAGAAGAAAAATATTGTTTTGAAATGGGTCATATTTTTCGAGTTGTAAATTGGTGACGGAGGTTAATATTTATTATTTTACTATTAACAGATATTTATAATTATAGGGAAGCGTAGAATTATTGGTGTAGGCAGGGATTTTGCAAAGAAGATTGAAATGGAAAACGAACGGAAATATGTTTAATATTTTTGTGTTTTGAAATATATAGCTCATACAAAGTGGTAATGGGATAGTAAACCAGAAGAATAACGGTTTCAATTAATAAATTAATAAATTTAGTGATCTATGGAGAGTTTTTATTATTTCGGACATTTATACTGTTCATAACTTGATTCTTTAATTCATAAAAATTTCAAAAACGATGCCTGAGAAATACATGTTCATGTAACATTTCTTCCTTTTTCTGCGATGTAGATTTACCTAGTGAAATATTGACATGAAAATAAGAAGCATCTTGAAAAGTAAACATCTATTTTTACCATTTAATTTTATATTTTAATTTTAATTTTGAAAGTTAAATTATAAATAATGCTCGTGCCATGCTCGACTGATCAAGTTAAAAGCGAGAATTAAAGCATTATAAATTGGACGATACGGCGTTAATCATTCACATTGGAGTTCACGAGCGCATATTTCAATCGCATTTAAGGCGACACTCGCATTGTTCTCGGTTCAAATTTAATCCTCGAGATTAGTTTCAAGCGTCGATGGAAAGTAATTGTCATTTCGGCATCAATGATTGGCAGGTGCAGAGCCCCGATAGGATTACATTTTAATCGAGCTTCACGCGCCAGGCTTCAGCACTTAGTTTATCTAGCGTTGTGCCATTGTTTTCAGATCAGCTACGAATCGAATAGAAACTTGTCTAATCTCAATCCTTCAAAGAAATGTTAGCTCTTGTATGAATTTAGTTGCTGCTGGAGGTATTTGAATATAAATACCTTCTAACTCATTTTATACAAAATGATTCTTAATCCCATGTGAATAATTTAAAGAACAAATCAAGATTACAAACGTTTAAGATGGGCGTGACGGAACAGCGTATTCAGCATGTTATGTCATACAAGTTTAACAAAGAAAACAATATGATTGCATCGGTGGAAAATATTTGGAAAATAACACGAAAATGTAATCGACGAATTTATTTCAAAGACAATCAAAGGAATTTTCTTGAGAGGGAATAGAAAACTTATTGTTAGTAAAAATATGTGATAGGATTGTAGAAAAGGGGGGAAGTGAAATATATGTATATTGTTGATAATTGATCGTTAACGGAATGTTGTTCATTCAAATGTGTTACCTTTTGGAAAACTAATAAAAACATGGTTAACTGTTTTAATAATTCCAACCTCTAAGGGGTCACGCAGTGTTTCCTGGGGGGTCGCCACGATTTTCTTTTTACTATTATTAAGTTAGAATTATATTCTGAAATACCTATTTTTAATGTGTTTTCTTTACATTATTAAATTTACCTTGCCTTATATGGGGGGAGATCGCAGGTTATTTGAATATTATAAAAGGGATCGCAACTAAAAAAGGCTGGGAAACATTGGTCTAAAGTATTTTATCCACTTAAGAGCCACTTAATGAACACAACATTTAGTACTATTATTAAGCAAAAATATCTTCTCCCAATGGTGGTGTGAACTTTCAAAATTTGGAGCTGCCCCATTTTTGCACCGAATTGTATAAAAATCCACTTCTCTCGGGTTAACAATTAAATTAAACACCATTATTATGTTCTAAAACTATTGTATGATATATTACATGGAAATATATTAGAAAACATCAATCTACACAATTTTAGAAAAATTATACTGAAATATGCTCCCTTCTTTTACCAAATACAAACATCCTTATAATTTAAGACTGAATTATTATCGAAACTGCCTCTTTTTTGCATCAGTCAATCCAGAATTCTTTTTTACATTCACTGATATCTATGTATAAATGAATTTCAGCAAATTACGTTGCCTCCTTTTTGCAACAGAGTCTTCGATTACTTTCAGTCTACCATAAAACGCACATCACGTACATTTCTCATAACTTGAAGCATAAAGGCTGCATATGCTCTGATAAAATTCTCTTCTTGCCCCATGCTCCAGATTTACCCCTTGGAGTATCGACATACAATTACGAATCACCCTGCGTTCGCCGGTTTCCAGGCCATGCACCGTTTCCCATGAAAATTGGAAAGTACCGTACTCCAGGTCCGAAGTTCCACGTTCGGGGAGCCGTAAATATTTAGATAATTGTTTTTTTTCCAAGTGTCCACGGTACGCGGGAGCACTGTGAAACGGGCCGCGTACTCTCATCGGGCAGATGACTTCTCTGTCGCATAAATCACGCCGATTCACGTATCGCGATCCCAATTTAATCCTACAGAATTCTCTGCAGAACTATTTTTTGCCGACCTCATTGACCCAGGCCATTTGTTATTTAATACAACCGCAACGACTGCCCCCCCTTGACTTCTCCCCCATTATTCCGAGCGTAAATTCCACGCCCCGTTGAGCACGTACTTTCTGGCTTGAATAATATCTCTTACAAGGGAACTTCGGTAACCCGAAAATTCCGATTTTTTTCAAACTTTCCTGGTTTGTAGAGGACCACAATAGAAATGTCGGAGAATATTTTTCGCCGGGTATATTTTGGTTCTTCAGGGTGAAAACTACCCTTCAAGATTTATGTGTTTTCCTATTTTTTTGTATACCTTGAAAACTATAGTGGATATAAAAACACTGTGTTACTGTATTTGTTTATATGATATTAAGAAGTATAATGAAAAGGTGATGAACACAAGTACAATGATAATTGAGATGCAAATTGGTGATCTTTATGATTTTTTTACAAGACGAGGATATAAAATATCCTAAAAAATATTTTTGGCATTTATTGATACACTCGTTAGGGTGCAAACAAAATTTTTTGTTTCATGTTTTCAGTCTTGATGCTTTTTCTAGGTGGCGCTCAGTGGAGGCGCTGCTAAAAAGAGATGTTAAAACGGTAAACACGAAATTTACTCACAGGATCTTACAAAATAAAAAATTCAAAATTTTTTTTAAAATTTATTTTTAGTTACGAATTTTGGTGTGAAACTTTCACATGGTATTCTCAGGATGTTATACCTACTGCAAATATATTTGTATATATATATATATATATATATATATATTTCTTTTTATATATAAAAAGAAATCGATTTTCTGAAAAATTTTAACCGGAGGGTTTCTTTAAGGGTACTAAGTAGGCATTCGTTTTTGTCGAAAATTAAGCATTTCTTTTTCAATGCATTACAAAGAAATAAATTGAAACTGAGACTGGTTTTTGGACACAAAGTTTATTAATATCACAAGCTTTAAAAAAACATGTTTCTTTAGTGAAAAATATGTATTATATATGTATAACGCTACAGATGGATCATTAAAGAGATTTTTTAAAAAAATATCTTTTTTACCCTTTTCTACCCTAGTACTCGATGACGCAGTACTTAAAAATAGTTACCTATATCAGCCACGATCATTTAAGATGTACATATCTGTTAAAATGATCGAATTAAAGGTTTAATAAATATCTTTATATTTAAAATAACATTTTGCACACTTCTAGACTTCACAAGTAGATCAAAATTTAAGAGCATAAAGGTGATGGGAAACGTTTTTTATTTAAATTACAGATATTAATCAATTTTGTTGTAGTTTTATACAGCCCGATGAATCATTTAATTTTTATTTTAATTGTTTGTCGATCATAATTTTGAAGATATATAAAATAGGGAAATAGGAGACCACGCGTTACATTTTAGGGGGTGTCTTCACCCTGAGGAGTCAAAAAGGAGCAGAAAGAATTGCCCCTTACTATTGAGACCCTTTACGAACTGTCAAGTTTCAAAGTTTCAAAGAAATCGGAACATTTACAGAAGTTACAGAACAGGTTACAGAAGTTCCCTCCTTTGTAGCTTCCAGTGGGTTTCGAATCTCCGCCATTGAACGCGATGCCTTCTTCTCCGTCGCCTTAACAGAGGGCATACACTGAACGAGAACGTACTGTGTCTTGCTGAGAAGATGTCTAGCGCATTCCTTTCAGCAAGGGCTGTCCTTAAATCACGTGAAGGTAATTTTGGCGATTTTTTACCCCTTCCATCTCTCAGTATAAAAATTCGCAAGATTTTATACTTCAACCACTAGCCCCCTTCTTTACGTAATACTTTTCACACTGCATTTTCTTTAGTTATTAAAATTCTCTTAAAGGTTTATATAATTTATTTAACTCGATTTCACATGTGCGATGGAACATCGTTTTTTTAGGCTACCCATATTGAAAATTGGGTTAAAAAATATGACGTCAGACGTACGTGACTTCCTCCTCCCTCCCCCTTTATAGGAAATCGTAAAAAAATTCGAGACACCTCTCCTCTCCCGAAAAGCCTTATGTAATTTAAGGACGACCCCCAAAGCACAGTATCTACGCTACTCTTTCCTCTATTCCGCCGATATCTAGCCGGTTTTCGAATTTTATCAAGAGAGAGTAAAAACGGCAGGAAGCGGAACAACACGTAACCGTTCGTGTTTCTCCGCATGTTTTCATCAAATCCTGCCAACGAGGTTGGCCCCGGACGAATCCTGAACTTCTCGAAACACACGACCTGGTTCTATCCGCGTGTTTGCTGACCTAAAACCAAATAATCTCCTCGTTGGCCAACGGCGCGCTGGCGTTCCGGGCGAAAAGGGTGGGCCGATCAGAAACTTTCACGTGCGCTGTTTTACATTTTCCGCGTCCTCGCCGAACTGGCAGTCGTTTGGAACTTGGACACCATGCGGATCATGCTACAGCAGCCTCTTAACCTTTGTGGCATCAGTTCTGGGAATCTGCCGAACTAGTTTTATTGGCTGGATTAGTTCTCCGGATTGAATGTGGATTTTCTTATAATTCGATGACAGTAGGGAGGACGTTTTAGAATTTAGTGTGAGTCCATCGAGCTTCAACATAGCGGGCAGAGAACTGCAAGGGAAACGTTAAAATTTATCGAGCGACCCAAAAAAGATACACTGGCGGTCAGTGGGTCAAGCATGGATTACAAATGCTCCCTAACAACTTTATCCGTGGAAGTGTTTACCTTTAAGGGAGTTTTATTTAACCCTCTAACGCCCAGACCCTTGAATCGTTATTTTTCAAAATTGCGAGACTGATACATATGTTGTATCTTGGTATTTTAAATGAAAAATAGCAATTTTTTAATTTTTATTTTTTATAATAATCCACAATAATTTTTTAAGAGAATGTTTGATTTTCTGAACTGAGAACATTGAAATCTATTTTACCATCAGGAAAACTGCGGATGGTTGCTAACAAAAGTTACATATAATCAGGCGATAGAATTTTACGCTCTTTTAAAATGATTGTTGCACCGGTGCAACTCTGGGAGTTAGAGGGTTAAGAACCCCTTACCCTTTGCCATCATCAAAACCCAAGAAACATAATTGAAGAGTCCTTGTTGAAAACACTGTGCCAAATTTAAAAAAATTTTATTGGTAGGTATACAATTTGATTCTTTGCACTTGCAGTATTTTTTACAAGGACTCTTCAATTTTTGGTTTGATAGGAGAGGTTTTAAAGAAGAACATTTGACGATTTATTGCCTAAATTTACTCGTCTAAAAGTATCGTGTTCGTGATAACCTTTGGCTGCACGAGTATAAGACTAATATTCTTACTTGCACTTCAACATTAATGAATTTCAAATTATTCTATGAAAATGTATGATGCCTTTGAAATAATTAGTTCAAAATTTAAAAACTCGATTTTCTGAAAATCAAAGACTAACGTCAAAAATTTTAATCCATATTTTTTACATAAAGTACCATATTTTATACTATTTAGAAAATACATACACTTTCGTCGATTGCCACTCCACTAAATTTTACAGCTCTTTTTCCTATTGCTCCATATTTTACTACAAATCCCTTCCATTTAAAATTCGTTCTCTAACCACTCTCTTATCTTTCAAACATGCACTGACATTATTCTTTGCTAAGTATCAACAATAGCAATTAATTCTTAGTCTTGCTATTTTCGACGTCACACATATGGCTTTAGTCCTTACTCGCGATTATGTTATTTGGCTATTGTTAGTTTTAAGTGGTTATGTGATTAGATTAACAACCGCTGACAGCTGACAGCTGGACGTCGCCTTTTGCACACTACTCCTACTTTTACATATCCTTACTTAATATATAAAAGTGAAACGTTGTCTGTTTGTTTGTCCTTCTTTCACGCCTAAACAGCTGAACGGATTTCAATGAAATTTGGAACATACATTACACACGCCTTAGATTAGATTATGTGTTGTTTATTTTTTTTGTTTAGGCTTTTTTATTTTTCAAACATCATAAATAATACCCGGGTGAAATCGGGTATCGGGTCAGCTAGAACTATATAATTTCTAACTCTACTATCTTTCTCTTTCTTGTTTTCTTATATGTATATGTTTCTGTTTTTTTAACTTTTGGTTATTTTCGTAATGTCTACTGGTGCAATAAAGAATTATTATTATTATTATTAGTCAGTGAATAGTTGTTATAGAATTAAAACTAATACTTATTCATCCTTTAGAATTTTAGATTACATAGAAAATGCAAATTATATGTACAATATTGAGGATCTTATTAACATGTTAGCGAACAATCTAAACTTCCTTTTTATTGACGTATCCTTTCCGTTTGGAAATAACCACTCAAACTAATAATTGTAGTTTTTTAAATATTCATTAACTAATTTCATTCCAACCTTGCAATCCTCTTCACAAGTCCTTCTTCACCTTTGACAACGTTTTTCGCATTTTTCTACCGACTTCATCTCATATCTTAATCAGGTCACATGTATACATTAACAAATTTATATTAAAGTAATAACCTGCGTGAAGTAAATACCACACACCGAGATAATAAAATCGCTTCAGGAAGCGGTATCTCTACCAGCTTTTATTTTCGCAAAATAACCAGATGTCCAAATAACGACTGCACAAGGATTTCCTTCCTCCGTGGTTCCACCATATTCATAAATTCTGCTGACTTTCGGTCAGGTGCACGTATACCTCACGAATTTACTAAATCGATCCACTCGAAACCGGAGGCTAATACGAAAAAATATCCTACATTCTACATTCTGCATATTTCTGTCCAAGGGATCGCCATGTGCCCTTCCTAACCCTCCGTATACCAAACAGATAAGTGATGATCGCGACGAGTTTCATTGTTTTAAACTCGGCTCCCAGAAAAGCCGCATTACTTATGAGATGACCGTTGTAAGTAAACCAGAAAGCGTTCCCAACGATCAAGATCTAAAGAATCCAGTAAGGGTCCGTATTTCTCGGGATCCACTTTGGTCCCCGTACAATACGGCGACTCGTAACCGTAAAGTCGGAATTTTTACATTTACTATCGCCTCCCCTACATCTGCCTGCTCCCAGCGAGCGGACACGAAAGGTTCATACGGATGCATGCATGCATGCATGCATGTATATAGGGCGTGTAACGCTGATCCAGGGAGCGGATCAAGGGGATCTTGGAAGGTAGAAAGTAAAAAGTTTTTCGCCCGTTGTTCCCCATTTTCCGCATCTGGTCAAGCCGTGGTAGCTCGCCCGGTATACGCAGCAGCTGGCTGCACTCACGGCATTAACTTGCGCGGGGGCGATGAGTGCACTCCTGCCGGATGCACTTTTGCACTGCGCGCTGTGGCGCCTCCAGATGAGCTCGCGAGCCGTCGTCGATTCTCCTCCTTTCATTTTAATTCCTTCCTGCCTTTATCCCTCAGTTTACGGCGTGTCCTTTGGCTCTCATCTGAAAACGACCTTGCGGGCGCGTGCTTCCGCGGCCCTCCTCGCCAAGGTTTTTGCGACAACGTCCCTTTTTCCTCCCTCCCCTTTCCGAGCTTCGTTCTTTCGCACAGTGTCTTCTCTAGGCTGCTCTTTTATGCGAGCTTAGTTCGTTGGCTAATTGAGAACCTGCTGGTTGATCGTTTTGTCTGTTGTTTCTGTACTTGCAGCGGCGGAAGTGGATAAGGAAAGTTTGGTGAGACATCATCGGTGGACTCGACGGTGATTTAAGGCGAGGGAAAAATTGAGAACTTTAAGGGGGATTCTCGTCTAACAGCCCCAAAAGTAACTGATATATTAGATTTTTTTTTAAAAAACTGTTGGTCTTATTGGGTTAAACTCTTTTGGGATATAATGAGGCATCTCTAAACTTGCAGAAAATATTATTTTATGTCGATCCATCTTATTATGTATTAATTATTGTGGAATCTTGTCCACCTCTTCGACGATTTAACTCCTGTTCGCGGGATGTGCAGCACCTATCACAGTTATCTGATTGAAGAATAAATAGACGTTTCTTAAAGTTGGATAGTTTACACTGGGATTGGTCCACATTAAAGAAAAAAAAGGAAAAATTGGAAGAGTTACAGCGGTTGAAAGAAGAAGTAAGTTTTTTCCTTAGACAAATTTTTCATATTTTTCTTTATATCGACGAAAAAAGGATTATAGGTAAAAACTGAAATTAAAATTTTAGGTCCAGTACCAGCGTAAATTATTTAACTTTATGAAAATTTTCTTCTTTTCGCAATCAGATGACTGTGGCAGGTACTACACTTGATGCCAACATCGTTGAAGAGGTTAACACGATTCCACAATAATTAATAAATAATAAAAAGGATCGACATAAAAAGAAATTCTACAAGTTTAAAGATGCCTCCTTACATCCCAAAAGGGTTTAATGCAATATTAACAATAGTTTTTAAAAAAAAAAATCATAAATTTCAGGGGCTGTTACACGAGAAGCCCCCCTTAAAAATACAGTTTTTTTTCGGAATTTATTTATGAGAAATTACTTTGTTTATCAATTTAAAACTTTGTTCATTGCTTGTATCTTATTTAGAAAATGTTACCTATTTCTTTTTAAGGAAAAATAACGATTTTATTAAAAGTTATTAATGAAAGACTTTTCTCCAGCAATTTTTCTTTGCTACACCGACATTGTGTTATTTTTAGCGGGTTAGTTTTCCAGTAATTCGATTTTCAAAAATTGTTAGAAAGAAACAGAATTTATCAGAAACTACGGTACAACTGCGAATTGAATGAATCCTCGTGTACAAGTAATTCGCAAACGTGGAATAACTTTCTTGAAATGGGATTTGATCTTGAAAAAAATCGATTTGAATGTGCAACCGAATTTCAGATCTTCAAACTCGATTTTGTTTACAATTTTGACTTATTTCTGCCCAGGGATTCACTCCATCGACAGGTGTGGCATGTTTGTTGATGCATTATACACTTTTGATTTATTTTTGCATAAGGTATCACCCCCTGCGCGCTCTTACCATCATTTCGGGCCGCACCCTGTATATCGAGAGGCTGGAGAAGACAAAACTTGGAAGTTGATTTCCTTACAAGCTTTTGAGCAATATGCTCCACGCTTTTATTAAATTATTACACACGCTCCGCGGTAACTATGAAAAATTGTAAACAACATCAGTGACTGAAACATTTTACACCCCCCTTGTAAGTGTTTCCGTTTAAGAATTTGTTGATTTTGCAATGTCGCATAAAGATGAAGGGCTTCGCAAGTGGAGATGTGGAGACATGCCGTCCATTCTACGATTTATTACATAAATTTAAATTGAAATCACCTAGAGAGACATAAACTGAATAGAGGCCGGGCATTTATATCGTGGTAATTCGAGGAGCCAGAAGCCGCGCAATGTTCGCCTGATCGAATATCGAAATTGGTTTAACCTTCCCACACGTACGATCGCATTTCCATGCTAACTTTTGCGTGTCGGCGTGGTTATATGGAAACTCACCAGATTTCTAAGCACGTCGTCTGGCACGTTTCTAGTGGAATTGCAGAGTGCCCTGGCAGCACTGTGAGAGAAAATCACCGGTGCCCTCGTCGTCTGCAGGGCCGCCCTCATGGTCCTCGTCGAGACATGAGAGAGGTCCACTAGCATTCCCAGTCTGTTTAGTTCCCTGACAACTGCCTGAAAAATAATAAGAAATGTGCATAGTTCCTGCTTCTTTCCCCTTTTGAAAAAATACCACATCTTCTATTACATAAGAAATCGACTGGAGTTTATTATCCGTGTAGAAATGAAAGGAGACTGAGATAGAGGCAGAGCTTCTTCATGTTTAATAAGCTCCAATGATTTACATCTTTCTTAAATTGTAACCTATGAAGGTTTGCCCAATGGCTGCTTAATGTTTTCGTGGAAAAAAATTGTTCCTTCATCCCCCAAAAGCTAAGTTGACTGGAATGAATAAGAAATATTGAAAAACACAAAAATAAAAGTTTTCATTTCTCGGAAACGAATTTGTTAGTTTTCTGTGTTAAAAAACTCGAATTTTGCAAATAATGACTTCATCACAGTTCACACGATAACCACACTCATATAGATTAAGAAAAATATTTCGCCTTTTATTTCAGATGACCACGACAGCCAGAATCATATTCGCCGGCAAGAAACTTTTTTTTCAAACCCCTCTTACTATTACCACTGTAACTTCGAACAAAATTATTATTACTGCATAAAAAAATTAGAGCACATTCTTCGAATGTCAATTCATAAACGTACAACGTTTGGAATTATAGTACTCAATACTTTTCTTTTAAAAAATTCCTCAAAATTAGCCTTATTTTCAGAGCGTTAAACTAGAGAGATCTCTAGAATCATTCGAAAAAATCTCTGTAAAAAAATTCTACAAACAGCAGACACACTTGAGAAAAAAAAAACCCTAAAACCGTACCATAATAAATACACTGCATATTTCAGCCCATCATGCGGCTGCCTCAAAACATTGAACCCTCCCGGAACCTTTGTCCGGACCGAAATAAATTCCATTTGCCGTTGAAACGCGTGGCAAATAATTGTCACGTAGTTAAGGATCGATAGGGGAGGGTCGATTCGCGGATTCGATTGAGCGCGCGTAATTTCGTAGACGCCGCTCGAATTGCAAATTTTCATAGGGGGGGTTAACGGCAACAAAGAGATTACGTGATTTCGCAGCTTGCATCGCGATTACTGGCCGACAACTTTATCCCCGCGCGCGAAACGACACAAATCTCGTTTCGGTAGCTGGGTTTCAGGGCCACGCGCCCCCGTTATGCATTCGTCGCTGTCATGGGCATTATACAAATAAACGGACGTAACAAATTGCCGCGGGTCCTGTCGAGGCGCGGCCGTGTATACGCTCTTTAATTAATAAAACCTAAACACACCGTGCAGGACTGTACAACCGGGGGTTGTTACCTATTTCGCCCACACCCCCGGCCCTCAACCCCCTCGGCACCACCCTTCTTCGTTCCATGTACTGAATTTTTACTTCGTGCCGTATTCTGGTTGGCGCGCGAGACTTAACTGCCTGTGAATTTGTGCGCGACTCATGGAACCGGAAACGGATACGCACCCAGCATATCGGGTCGTTGCTGACAGTGTACATTTTCGTGCACTATTTCTCGACTGTGCTTTTTCTTCTAGCCTCTGAACCGTACGTGGTTTGGGGGGTACATTCTCTCGGCGAAACCACGCGGAAATGAAAGCAGGTTTACCAATGCATTACCCAAGAACCCCGTTTGTTTTGAATTTTTAACAGGATGAATTGCTTGCACGTGGAACGCGTGACGAAAGCCTTACCCGAGGATTCTTCGTACTTTTCAATGGTCGCGTTGTTCCCACGTTCCTTTAATTCCTTCGTGTGTAATTCGTGTTTCTCAGGAATTAAGGGTAGTTGAGGAGGGGTTAGCATTATTGTTTTAAAGGGTGGGGATAGAAAGGTGGAAGTGACTGATCTGTGATTACAAACTGCTTTCAATATGGTAGCTGTTTTTAATATATTTTTGGGCGCTGAATTTGGAGAACACAGTAAAAGTTTTATACTACATCGGTTACTGACTGCTTCGGAGTTTTCATAACGGCAGGCGCAGGTTCAGGGTGTATGAAAAGTGATGGTCACTGCTTTCAGGGGTGAATCAACACGTCTAGATCGATTCGCGGTGGACATTTGTAAAAGAAACTTGCCGCAAAATTGTTTCTAACATTGAAAATTAATGTAAAAGTTATTTCTTGCATCAACGCTCTTTGCTCAATGGGAAGAAGAAAGTTCAAAAGAAATCATGTGCTGCAAACGCACCGTTTCGACGCCATTACTTTTTTTACACCCTGTACATATTGGAACAACTTTTTGGGGGTGATTCTACGGGTCGAGATAAGACGAAAATTAAGAATGACGAAATTGCGTTTGAGGCTTCGTTTCCGAGTTATTAATTGTGGAAAATATGGGTAAAATGCGTCTGACGCGACGGACTTATACTACTGCCGGCGCGCGTTAAGTAGTCTATCACTACTATATGCCCCTGACGTCAGAAGCTTTTTACGCGTATGTTTAACAATCAATAACTGGGAAACAAAGCTTCAAACGTAATTTCGACATTCTTGATTTTCATCTTATTTTGGCCTGTAGAATCACCCCCTAAGAGGATTTTAATTTCGAAAATCGATATTTTTCTGCAAATTGACGCCATTTTGTTAATTTTGCAGTTTTTCCTGCAAATTGAGGTTCATTACCCGCGCAATTTCCTAAAAAAGAAAAATCGTTTTGGTTTCTTGGTTCAGATGAATAGAACAGCCGCTATGCTGCACGCCGCACAAAAACGGAGCGCCTGATAATTAATTGTATATATAATTCTTTGAAGTAATATTTTTTTGCTAACTAATGGTTTCTTCTTTTGTTCATAAGTATAAAAAAATACCCTCACAATTTGATATGATTCCTCTGTTGAGTTTCCGAAAAAAACACTCACAAATTTTCCTATGAATTTGCGCTCGTCGATTGGGGTTCCCCCTTTAACAAGTATATAACTGAGTCTTATAGTTTTCATAAACAAATATATACAGAACTGGCCCCAAAATATATGTGATTTCGTTCAATCCCGTATTAGAACATAAAAATGTCGAAGCAATTTGGGGGATAACTGTACGGCACAGATCAAATCTGAGGTTATTGTTGCATTTAGAAATGCAAATTCGTATAAAAGCAGCATAGATTTAAAAAAAACAATTTATGACTAAATCCTGCAGTCCTCCTGATTATAATCAGTGGGATATAAACTACATATTACAGCTTGTTATTTACAACTTTGGACAGGCTTTCTTAAATTTCCAAGTTGTACATTGCTTCTTGAAAACCTTTGCTACTGTATCTTATAAATCCAATTTTCTCGGTGGTATGTACGAAATAAGATGGAATTCTCGGGCTTACATGCTGTAATGGATCTAAATCGCGAACTGACGCGTACGTGGCTGCGGCCGATAAAATATTAACACTCTGTCTACACTCTCGGAGCGCTTTCGACAATTTCGCGTAATTACAACCGCTGTTACACGATGATCACTTTCGCTCTAGCCAGAATGGCTGGCACACGTGTATGGACTTACGAGGTAGCCCTAATTCAGCACGATTCCGCAGGGCCTTGATTAAGAGGGATGATCAGGGAGGGTTGTGTGTAACGCGCGAGAGGAGCACGAGGTATTATTCTGGAGGAAGGAAATGCTGTGGGGGAGAGAGTGAAAAAGAATCAGAGATCGCGAAGGAAGGAAGGGAGAGGGGTGGGTAGAGACAGGAGAATAGTAGAGAAAACGAAGAAAACGCGGATGTTTCGACCAGTGAACATTAGTCGAAGGCGTAAGCAAGAGCCGCCTCTTCTATCACTCGAAAATAGAAGAGAAAAAGGCATACGGCGCATACGACCGGGACGTCGATGCGAGAGAAAGGAAAAGAAGGAACACAATGGGCACCGTCTTTTTTGCAGCCGCATCCTTTGCTCTAACGAGAAGCCAGGTGATATTCGTTTTCCTCGACAGGCGCGATTTCCCAGAGACAACGGGGGACTAGGTGTTTCCGCTAGTTTAAGGCGCTTTTGTCGCGTGCATCTGTGTGTACCTGAGAACCAACTAATGACACCATGTAATATTCATCTACACGAGCAGTATCTGTATTATTTAAGTGGTGCAAATATATGAATTATTTCTTATTTATATTGTAAGTCCGAGATAGTTCGACCACTTTTTGGAAAAGAAATTGTAGCATCGTTGTTTTTCACATATTTGTAGTTTTTTGCAAATTAAAGCAAAGTTCAAGCAGTTTAGAATATACATAAATTATAGTGTGTGATAATTTCAAATATTTATTTTCATTTTCAACCAAAAACATTGGCACTGCAACTGGTCGGTCTCACCCGCATGTCGGGGTTAGAGCGTCCACCCACTACGGGTGAGACCGACCTTGAAAAATAGCAAAAAGTGTAGCTGACAAAAAATATAATACACGAGAAAATTAATTGATATGTTATTTCTTCTTCAGTTTTCCACATAAATCGCAAACACTCTCGTACTTGGAGCATCTAGTATCACGAAACCAACGACTGCAGCGCACACATTTAATCCAATCTAATCGAGATTTCGAAATAGTTTTCTCCGCATCCCACGCATTCGTTTTCGTTCCACTCTTTTAACGACACATCACTATCTTGTAGAATGGAATTTTCGCTCCCTGAATCTGAAGATGGGTTTACAGTAAAAAAGGCACATGTAGGAAGTTTTAGAAAACGTTTCGATGTCAGTTACAAGAATAAGAAATAAAAAACTACGAGCATGCTATGTCCCCATCGACATCCTACAATTTGCGTCTGAAAGAATTCTTCGAACCATTCTTATTTTTCGAGATAGTTGCACTTTTTCAGATACAACGGACACACTGTATATTTAACTAATGTGGTCGGACTATGCCATAATCAAGGGAGTGATCGACCACCTTGTCAAAATAAATTAAAAACGAATACATACGTATTGTTGGGGTTACACTGTAGTTTTATGCATATTATATCCCCCAATATCGGAATAGTGTAAATAAACTTACCTGTCTTTCAAATATCGCTAGCACTGTAACTTGGTCTAAAAACTTTCAGACTCGCGTAAAGTCTTAAATGTATCTTATAATTTGAATATGGATCTATGACAAGGGTCAATGCGGGATCAACAACAGGCGCATTCATTTCTTTTGTGCCAATGACACACAGCACTCTTTCTTGCGTCAGTCTTAAAATATCAACACTGGCCGGACTCTCCCGGTGGTCGAACTATACCGGACTTACCCTATAGTAATAGTCGAATGTTGAAAGTTAATTCCTACGATTCGCAATACACCTATAAAATATTTCAATACTTCAGTATCCGAAATTAATTCGTAGTATTCGAATACTTACAAAATATTCAATTATTCAAATCTTCGAAGTTAATTCGTAGCATTCGCATATCTATAAAATATTCGAATACTTAAATATTCGAAATTAATTCGTAGTATTCGAATACTTCCAAAATATTCAAATACTAAAATCTCCGAAGTTAATTCGTAGCATTCGCATATCTATAAAATATTTGAATAATTAAATATTGAAAATTAAATTATAGTGTTCAAATACTTACAAAATATACGATCATTTAAAATCGTAGCATTCGCATATCTATAGAATATTCGAATACTTAAATATTCGAAATTAATTCGTAGTATTCGAATACGTACAAAATATTCGAATATCAAAATTATTCGAATGGTCTCAGCCCTAGCCGCATGCACGCATACGCTTACGTATTGTCCGGAATCACCTTTTTCAAATATATCTCGTCCATTAGGAGAGGCGAGGTTTATGGCGCAAAAACGTATCGCGCGAAAGTTTTGCGGCTCTGAGGGACGCATGCAAAGGCAGTCGCGGGATTTTTAGCAGTTAACTTCCTTTATTTTTCGAACGGGTACAGGACCATTTTTCAAACGGAATGTGGGACTTGCCGCGTCCACCTTTTTTCTCCCCCCCCCCCCCCCCCCATCGCCCACCGGATCGAGGAATTACGGACTAGCTGGCGCTGTATTTAATGGTGTCTGGCTTTACTCAACGGCTTCTGCAGCTTTTCGATATTCGACACCTTATTTATTGGGTGTAGACTGGGGATGTTTGTTGAGTTCCTCACAAAGTTCTTCCCTCGATTTATATTAATTCAAACTAAAAATCACTAATTTTGCAGGGTGACTCTTCTTCAACAAGAGGAACTCTTTAGAAGGGTTTAAATTATCGGGGTTTGTATATTGTGTCTTCTGCAAATGAAGGCCCATTTTTGTGGATTTACTGATTTTTATGCCATCTGGTGATATTAAAGGAAGTACTTTAACGTGATACCTATAGTTGAGAAGGAGAACAACCCTCCAAATCCAAAGATACAAGCTTTTTAAAAATGGGTGTGCAGGGGAATCATATGACAAGTGAAACAGGGGGATGATTTGATAAGTTTACCACAAACTCGATTTTAAATATTGAGCTACTGGAAAGGTTTGAATCAATTGGAGAACTTAAATGACAATTTAAGGGTAACCTAAGAAGTGATTATTTGGGAAAATAATTATTTACAGGGGGGACAAAGATAAGTCCATGAAGTTTTGTAAAAAACCAAGAACACAAGTAATGTTAGGACGATCAAAATTTTTTAAATGATTCAGAGGGTGACAAAAGCATTTAAGCCCAAAACCAAATAAAAACACAGTGTCGGTAATATGGGATTGGTCGAGAGCGTTTTGAACTTTAAAATTGTTTCCCTATAAAAAACGGAAAATGTGACTATCGTGTGTTTTCCTGCGGTTTTCAAATGATAACACAGGCCTGCAAAATTAAGCGTCGTAAAAACTTTCTTAAACATGCATGCTAGTTTTATACGAATTTAGACTTCTGAATGCAAAAATAGTTTTTGATGTGTGAGTTTTTTTAAAGACGAATCCAGCCTCCTGCTCAGTTTTTAGAAAATGTCACAAAATATATTTTCGACCCCCATCTTTAGGAGCTCTTTCCACTCCTTCAAAATAGACGATTACCGATAACAAAAAATACGAGTAAAATATTTTTCTCCATTCTGCAAATCTGCAGAGTCTCATCAAAATCGGCGCGTGCGGGTTCGATGCGTCCTCTTTAACTTTCACAAGAAATGATAAAACATTAATTTTGACTCCTTCCGCAGTTTTCCTGTAAACCGACTTTAATAACATAAAGTAAATTTAAACAAAGCCGTTGACGATTCTTAAATCTGCCACCGTCCTTTTAGCGGCTCGTTATTTTTTGCCAGCGTCTCGATCTATTAAACAGCGTGGACATTAAAATCGCGTTCAAGACGAGGAGGACGAAATATCAGATTATTTTTCGAACGATTTATTCGAGTCGTTCACGATTCACTTGGCCGTTACGTAATGTCGTACAACGGCATTGAAAGCCGCATGAATTCAATATCGAGAACAATACGAACACGGGGGAAAATCCTTTCGGAGAAGAGGGGCTCGGTTACATCACGAAATTATTTTCAGTCTCTATCGTAACAGCGTAGACAAGGGTGCAGGATACAGTCGAGTGGGTGGAAGGGTGGTTGGAAGTGGAGGGAGCGTGGGTGGAAGAGGAGGAGGAGGAGGAGGAGGAGGAGGAAAGGAGACAGCTGGAATAGCTTCGAAATCCTCAGATTAGTGGAATTTTGTAGTAAATCGTCTGGCAACGTTCGCTGTACCCTCCGCAATAACGATTTTGTACCGACGTTGTTTCGATATAGTCAACGCTTGCGCTTGAACAATCGAGGCATGTCTAGCAATGTGGCTTCGTGCTTCCACACAAACACAATGGGGCTAGGGTTGAAGGGGTGGGTTGGGAGGAGGGGGGTGGCGATGGTGTATGTAAATGAGAGAGTGAAAGAGAGGGAAAGAGGGTGGCGGGGAGGGGTGGGAAAAAGAATGCTGAGAAACGGAAAGGAAATGAGGGAAAGGGTGGCATCGGAGGAGAAAGAGGGAGAGTAAGAGACAGCGGAGGCTTTCGAAGGGGAAAGATTAGAGAAAGAGAGAGGAAGAGAAAGGATGGGGTGGGAAACTGGGGGTTGGGGAAGATAACAGAGATGGCTTATTTGATTTACGTTCCCGTTTGCATCTCTTCTTTCTCTAACTTGTACTCCCCCTACCCCTGGTTTTCTCTCTTCCTCCTTTCTCTCTCTCTCTCTCTCTCTCTCTCTCTCTCTCTCTCTCTCTCTCTTTCTGCTCTCCTGTTTGCAACGACCGTTCCTTTTTTGTCATGCGACAGAAACTACCGCCGAGAGACTGCAAATTTTGCGCGATCGATAAAAAAAAACCTCGGGTCCCCTCCCCTCCCACAAAAAGATTCGACGGTGTATTTTTTTTGTGTTCCTTTTTCGGGTTCTTTTTATCACCGTATATCGGAGCTTGTGCAACGAACGCCAGAAATTCGGCCGGTAAATTTGTCGATTTTGTTTTAACGCCTCGAAACTTTTCCACGAAATTCCATTGAAGCTGCTCATAACTTTGCGGTAGAACGAAGAGGCACCGGTATAAATGGAGCGTGCAGCATCATTGATTGCATTCCATTGATTGCTACTCTACGTTTCCCGGGAATAGCGTGGTCACTTTTGAATATAACGTTTGCGGCGGACAATAATCCGCCGTTAATTTTTCGACACCTGTTTACCTGCTTCGTTGGAACTTGGTTTATTCTTGTCATTAATTTTATTGTTTACAGCGTGCGTATTACAGAAGTTCGCGTACCGACAGTCGTGGATAGGAGAAGGAGAAACAGGAGTCCCAGCATAAAAAACAAAATACTAACAAACCATATTAGCTGATACTTGTTGATATTCATAATAATATTTAATAAAAACTAGATTGAAAGTATACCTACTATATTTACCTCGTTGACTGAGTCTTTAAAAGTACAATAAACCGTAAAAATTTAAATTCACTATTATATTTCCCTTTTCTAGTCAAACTTTTACATGAACTACTTTTCTGCGTCTTTAAAAGTTTGAGAAATAATTGAGCGTAAATTTTTAAATCGAGAATGCTTTATACACAGAAACTATACAACGTAAGTCAAACGTATTTAATCATCTTGACCAATTCAAATTATTTTCGTGTTGCATAATTTGATTCTGAGAGACCAACGAGTTAATTATGGTACACTTTTTATAAAGTTAATTTTTTAAATAAAATTTTTTCATTTATTTTCAAGTAATTATAGAGATGATTTAAGCAAGCACTATACAATATTGCTTTCCACCCTTAGAACTAAAGATGCCGCGGAAAAAAATATTTAAGGATCTTTCGATTTTATATAGTGCGTTTAAAATGTAATCTGTCAACTTTAATACGCTTCTGCAGGCTGTAATTTGCAATTTCGAGGGAGCTAACTTGTGCATCATTGGTCATGGCAGTTAAACTGGAACACTCAATTGCATCAGACGAGTTGGTTTCTGCACTATTTTGTTTCTGCCAATTTCAACGTCCATATCCTTCAAGCGATTTAAGCTTTAACTACTCCTCACTGATCAAAACAATTCCCATTTTATTTTCTTTATTATATTTTATAATTGCGAACACGCCATTCGGAAAATAGGCCACAGACGATTGCTAGCTTTTGTACACGAATCTAATTTACAGTTTCAAAGTACAGATAAAAACGTTAGCCAATGTCATATCAAAGATCTCACATCAGATAACATGTATCCCACACTAATGCAGAAAGTATACAGTATTGCAGTGTACTTATTAAATAACTTTGTACATTGTATTTTCATTCTTAAACGTGAAACAAATATCTTGTGGTTTTTGAAGTCTCTGTACTCATTAAAAGATGAATAATAAATTTTAGGGTTCAATGTTTCGAGTTTCAATCTTATAATCTAAGAACATGTGTTTATTTTACACATTTTTTTTAAGTAGCATGCCTATGCCAGAAGGCCCTGTTAAACAGTCGATAAAGAGCTGGCCAACTGTGGAAAATAAAGATTTATAAAAGGTGAACTGACATGAATTTGTAGGTTCTGAGTCGAACTATCCAAATAAATAGTTAATAATGTTTGAATCAGTCCACTAATACTGAAAATAAGCAGTGCCTGCATTCAGAGGGATGCTTCTAGAAATATGAAAGCACTATTTAGTAGTAGTTCGTATTAAATATTTCTTCGTGAGAAAATAGCTATCGTGGCACGATTACTTTGCCGTTTCAGTAACTGCACTATTTGCAGCGTGCTATTTCAAATGTACAAGATAAAGAAATTAAGAGGTGAGGTAAAATAATGATCGTGGGTAAGTGAGGGATGATGGTCACGTTTCTTAACTCACCTTTCCAAACTCGCTGAGGCCTGGCGTCGAGTCCTGGGTATTGTTCGTCTCGCCAACTGAACAGACTGCCCTGCCAAGAAAATGTCTGTTAGAACTTCTTTCTTCTCGCGCGTACAACCACCGGAAAATTCAATAATTTTTCAATACTCATGCTCTTTTCTTTTCCACATCCCGGGGAAACATCAATAACATTTTTCAACCGAGCGATGTCACGCTAGCGCGCTCTTTTTCTTTTCGTAGTATTTACAGGCTCGCGTGGATCACTCGCCAGAAAATTCAGACCGCTGTTTAGAAAAGTAGACTTCTTACAGGAATTTATATAGGGGGTGTTTTTTAATTCGACGTTGACACTTTCAGCGTAAATCTCTCCCACAAAATGAAAAGAAAATATTATGTGAACGTGAAGAAATATTATATGTACTGTTTTCTACTGTCCACCAATTAATTTCCAAACAGGGCAGGTCCAAATAAAATAATTTATGGGAATGCAGCTGGCATATTTTACTGTTTACGAGAACTCGTTACTACAAAAGAACATTTGTACAAACAGCTTTGTAACATTTCTCACACATTGTGAGGAATTTACGTGAAGCTCGAATGTATGAAGTTGCCTTTAAAGGTGTTGCACTGACAAAAATTGATTTTTTACCAAAATAAGATACTAACTTTCATCTAAAAATTAAAATGTTCCCGTTACCGTCGTTTCCTCGTAAGATCCCTTTTCGTTCAATTAAAGATACATCCAGTCAGCACATTTATCGCATCATTTACATTTGAATTCAATAACGACTGTTGACGAGTTCCCTTAACTCAAGTTTAATTTGGCTCCTCGTTTACAATGAATGACAAATTAATACCTGTTTGTCGTCGATGGATGGAGAAGATTAAAAAATGTATTCATACGTCAACGACTGTCTTTTCGTTTTCTAGAAGGGGGATTTAATCCAGTGGATGGCAGAAGGAGGGTGATTCGAAGGCGCAATCTTCTGGATCGCATCAAAATCGAAAGATAACACAGGTCTGTGATAAAAACACTTTTCCAATATTTAAGCTGTTGATCAAATATTTTTTGGTAGGTACTGAATTCGAGAAATACATTAAAAATTTCACACCACATTTCATTTTTTACTACTACTTTTATTCGATCGCATATCACAACAAAAAACGCAATTTGTGAAAAAATTTTGTATTGTGCAAAGGTAGGTACTTTTGTATTTAGAAGTCCAAATTTCTATAAAACCAGTATACATTTTTAAAAAAGTTTTTATCACCCTTAAATTAACAGCCTTGTGTTATCATTTGAAGACCGCAGGGGAAAACATGATAGTCATATTTTCAAAACGCTCTCGACCAATCCCATATTACCGACATTGTGTTTTTATTTGGTTTTGGGATTAAATGCTTTTGTCACCCTCTGAATCATTTAAAAAATATTGATCGTCATAACATTAGTTGTGCCCTTGGTTTTTTTTTTACAGAACTTCGTGGACTTATCTTTTTCCCCCGTTAATAATTATTTTTTCAAATAATCACTTCTTAAGTTACCTTTAAATTGTCATTTAATTTCTCAAATTGATTTAAATCTTCCCAGTAGCTCATTATTTAAAATCGAGTTTTCCGTAGACTTATCAAATCATCCCTGTTTCACTTGTCATGTTATTTCCCTATTTTTAAAAGGCTTATACCTTTGGACAGCTTTTTCCCCCGTTAATAATTATTTTCTCAAATAAACCCTTCTTAGGTCACCCTTAAATTGTCATTTACCTTCTTATATTAACTCAAACCTAGTCAATAGCTCGATATTTAATATTGAATTTTCCGTGGACTTGTCGTGTAATTTCCCTCTACATCTAGTCTTAAAAGTCTTATATCTTTGGACTTGAAAGGATGTTTCCGCTTTTCAACTCTGTCACATGAAAGTACTCCTATTAAAACCACCAGATGGCATGAAAACCAGAAAATCAACAAAAATGGAGTTATCATGTTTTCCCCCGTGGTCTTCATTTGTAAAGATGTGTAATTGCGCGCAGATTAGAGCGAGTACACTACAGTAACAGTGCAGTCTGTGAGCCTTTTAACGTCGTGGATGGCCGCGGTTCAAAAGGTAAAAGGCCGTAGGTTCGACTCGCGAAGCCCTAGAAAATTTAATCCGCCCCGGCGAGAGCCGGTAATCTTTCTTCCCCGGTCGATTTTCGCCCCAATGCCGTCGTCGCCACTACGGGAACGCTTCAGAGGGACGTTAGGAGAGGTCGACAGCTCGTCGTCATCGAGAATTGCGGAAAATGCAATCGTCTCGACGATTCCCCGCACCGTTCCCACAGGGGAACTGAGCGCAGAGACAAAGAGCCGTATGAAAAAGGGCGGAGGGGGCAGAGAGGGGTAGGATAGAGATTGACGTTAGTTCTGGGGAACACTTTCTCCAAAGCGACTCGGGCATTGTCGTAATAAAGGAAGTTTTTTTGACGGTGACCGCCAACGGAATGGAATTCGATTTCTCTCTTGGAGGTCGTCCAGTTACGGAACAAATTTCCAAGGAAATACACGCTGCTGCTTATAAATTTAATAGCATTGTGTATCTTTACAAAAAGACGAAATCAATGTGCCACGTAAGGGAAATTGTAGAATAAGACATTTTACATTTGCTCGAAGAGAGTCATCGATATTTTTATTTCGCTTGAAACGTATGTTCTTCTATTTTTAATGGTAGGGAAGTAGAATCTCTTCAAATTGGTTGTTTTAAAAAACAATGGATTGCTTAAGAAATTTACAGAAAATTAACCTCTTAATTTCCCTTCATGAAAAACACTCTCCGTTCGCCATTGAGAATAATTCTTATTAAAGTACAAAAATGGCTATAACTTAAGGACTTAAGGTGACCATTTTTTCTTTGGGATTTCCGGGAACATGAGATTCTTTTTAGGGACCACCTCTACTTCTCGTAGAGCTAGTAACAATAATAATAATTAACTTACAATACTAATCAAGTTATTTAATAACACAGTGAACGCACCATGTGTTCAATTTCTACGAAAATAACTGCGAAAAACCTCATCCATCGCTGACCACAGCGTAGTGCCGAATATTTGACATGAAACTTTGGAGATTCCCAGTAGGGTTACAATGTTGCCAAATTAGTAGAATTTTAATAGCAAACTCGTGGCTTCGGTTTCATTTGGATTATTTTGCAACTTTAAAGAAGAAATACAGAATCGGGGACTATTACCGAAAATCGGGGACAAATGATTACTTTAAATTTAGAATTGGGGACAAAGTCGTGGACAAAAATTACCGAGGACACAAATCGTGTTCCGGGGACGGTCCCCGGGGACGAATGGTTACCTTACTATAACTTGGGAACGATGTTAAATGGGGCACACGTATACATAAACTTCTTCCATCGCTGAAATGAGTCCCTCATCTTAAGGAACACCCTGTATAACAGATATTCTGGTAATAGATGCCCCCAGTATGCACGCCTATTTCCTTTACCTGTAGCACCTTAGAACAAAGCAGCATGCATTAGGCTGGTCGCCGGAAAGAAAAATATGTGTCGGTCGAACGAGAGATTTGCTCCGGAGCAACGTGACTCAAGGTTCTTATTTACGGCGCCAGGAGGCACGACGCTCGGGGGACGTATAAACCAGGGAAGGATTGAAAACCTGGCCGAATCGGGTCGATGGCCATTGTCGTGTAATACTTTCGACTGGAATTGTTAGTTACGGCCAGCAATATCAGTAACCGTGCCGGGCTTCGCGTTTCAGACAGATACCGGGGTTATCCCACGGAGCTCTTTAAGGATATAAATTCCGCGGTTGGGGCAAGGTTCGCGGAATTATTCCGGCTTAATGGCGAGCTCTCGATGCGGAAAGTATGTGCAGGTCGTTCTGCGGACATGCTTTAAGGCTACCGTACCAGCGAGGAGAAGGGTAGCGAGATGCTGCCTGTAAAATTGATGCTTAACTATGACAACGGCGAAACGGGGGGAGATCGTTACTTGGTTCCTGCTGGTCGATAAAGAGTGACCCAAGAAATCGCCCATTTTTGGTCCCGCGATTTTGGAACTGAATTTTGTGCCAAATTTTACATTATGATGAGTCATCATAAGGTACTAGGGGTGTGCGGGTACCCGAAATTACGGGACCCGATTTGCGAATCGGGAGCCGATCTTTTTGTTAAAAATTCTTATATCTGCAAAAATACATCTTAAAAGTTTTCGGGTACCCAAACCCCAGAAGACGCGAAAACTTTTAAGTTGTGATTTTCTAGATGTAAGGATTTTTAGCAAAAACATCGGCTCCCGAATCGCAAATCGAGTACCGTAAATTCGAGTACCCGCACACCCCTAATGATGAGACATTAATCACGCCATAAAGGCCGCACATCGAAGCATATGGGCAGACGCGTTAATGAATTTCCACTTCTTTGATCTTCCATATCTCAGAAACTAATTGTCACCTTAACTTGAAAATCGGTTGTGATTGTAGAGATGATTCTACCCTGGATCATATGATGAAGTATCCCAAGATAATATTCAGCATCCATTAACACAATTCATATTTCAGAATTGGATTACAGATTGTCACTGACTTAACAGAAATCATCATTCCCGCAACTCCGTAAATACTTGTAATTATTCAGAAAAATACATCTTCTTCTATGGAAGTCTCCTTTTGGTAACTCGATTGATCAAAACTCAAAATTTGGAATTGTGCAAAAGACAAGCATCATGTATCTAATTCCAAACCACTGCAATAGAAGACAGAAGTTTCTTTTTAATAAAGTTATACATTTCATTAAAATTCGATACGTGAAATTACGAAAACAACCCGAATGAAAGCGTTCTCACACTTTTGCTCGCCACTGTAACGCTATAGACTTTTCTCAATTACACGTGAATAAAACATATTTGTTTCATTTTTAAACCGCATGGTTTGTCGAGATAAAAGATTCAACGCATTCCCCCGTGCACTTTTATGCTGGAATACAACAGAACTGAAGAAACGCACAACACGAAGCTCTATTTACAACTGGCGCGGTACACGCGGTGCCATGGGTCCCATAAAACTTGCCCCAAGGATTGATGTCCTCAAGGAGCTCACATTTCTGCCGCGGTTCGGCATTATTCCACTGACAGTCCCATGTTTCTCGGTGGCCCACGCGCGACAATTTCGGTGCCCCCTGCCGCGGCGGAGAGAAAATAATAAGAAACTTTGCAAGCCATAAATGTTGGAGTTTTGGATCACGTCCCCGGAGATTGAATCGTATAGCGAGTCTGAGGAATTTCCCAGAAATATAGCGAGTGAAACGGAAGCCGCAAGAACTTTCGCGATGCAAGCAAGACCATGGATGAAAGAAATTCTGATGGAGGATCAACTCCTCGTAGAAGGGATTGGTTATAGGACGTGGAGGAATCCGTTGGCTCTTTGAAAGATCTTTCAGGCCATTCACTGATCGAGCACGATCAAGAGGATCTAGGGAAACTTTTCTATGGATTTCGGTTACCGAACGTCTTCCTCACAATGAGTAATGGGAAGCTCCTTGCACAAAAATCTTTAAAATTTGATCGGTACCGGTCCGAGCAGAGAATCGATAGTAAGATTTGCTTGGAACGGTATTGAGCGCGGTCGCTGGCGAGGAGTGCGCTTCCCATTTCCTTCCCTTTCGAAACAAAGTTCTTTGGCGCGTTCGTTTCCTTCGAATGTAAGACGTGAGTGTGGGTCCTGTCAGGGCACTGAAATCGTTGAAATGGAAGAAATTTCTGCGCGCCACGGTTTTAGATTGCTTCGAGCTCTTTCAAGCTGATCGGTCGCGGGATAGGTTTTTCTTCGACGATGGATCGCGGCACAAAGCGGGGCAGGCAGTCCAGGAAAAAGTAGGTACTCGTTTCGGCGAAAGATCGAACCGTAGGAAGTTTCGTTCATCCATTAATTGAAATGGAAAGGGGGTCATTTAGCGACGGAGTGTTTTACATGTATGAAATCAAGCAAATGCCCAACGTTGGTGCATAATGTTCGAATGGGAAGGAATTTTGAAACTTATTTTTTCATTTTTTGTAAAAACACCTTCCATTCTTAAATAAATATTCCGTCTGGCCAACACTTTATCGCTGCTTGACATTAGAGCTGTAACAAATATTCGAATACTCTAATTATTCGAATACCAGAGAATTCGAAATTATTCGAATATTTGAATATTCAAATATTATCAGCTCTACTTGACATTGATAGTGGCATAACTAAAAAAAAATGTAAATTTCTTTTTTTTGCACAAATAGACTCCATAGGTACAGTATTTTTATCATGTCAAATGGCACATTTCGAACTTCATTGTTTTTTTAATAACACTTACTCATTTTCAATTGTTTTTTGCAGCTGTAAGTGGAAGGTTATGCTGTTTTCTAGAATAGTGGCATGTTTCGTGTTGTGTCAACGTTTGCGATCAAGTTATTTCGTTGATAACGTTTCATTTAATTTATTCGATAATAAATGGATCACGTTCGTACTCGATTAATATTGAAACTAGATAAAACGAGAACAGCAGGGATTATGGATAATGATGATGTGCCGGCGGACGATATACGGAAAGTACGGGGGGGGGGGGGGACGGGTAGCCGATATTTCGGGCTTGGGTTGGGTCGAGAATTTTTTTCGGGTTCGGGTCGGGATCCCGAAAGTTTGTCGACACAAACATATTCGGGTATCCGTCATTTCGTGACCCGATTTGCGATTCGAAACTCGATTTTGTTGCTTAAAAATCTTTACATCTGATCACACTGCAAAACAGGGGTCGAAAACGGTTATGACATCGGTTTCGGTTCTCGTAACAGTTATAAGAACCGAAATAATCTTGAAAAAGTTACGAGTGAATAATGTCCATATCGGTTTCGGTTCCGGTTACAGTAAATTTTCGGTACCGAGATATATACACGACTGTTATAAAACCGATATATGACTGTTATGGAACCGATATAACATCGGTTCTGTGGAACCGCAACCGAAATCGATATAGTCCGAAATTTCGGGTCCTTATAACAGTTATTAAGAATATCAGTTCTTTATAGCTATTTCAGTCAGATCCGATGTATAACAGTTTGAAACAGTTATTTTCGGAATCGTTTCAACCTCTGCTAGAAAATCACAACTGAAGAGTTTAAATATACGACCAGACGGAGAAATTATGTTCTGAATCGAGGGTCGGATCCCGAATCGAAAATCGGGTTCCGAAATAACGGGTACCCGAATATATTTATGTGTGGACAAACTTTCGGGTTCTTGGTCCGATCCGTACCGATCGCTACTCGACCCGAACCGAGGCTCGGGTACCCGTAATTTCCTGTACATGCACACCCTAGGAAGGCGCAAGCAAGGCAATTGCTCAGAGCGGCAAATTGGGGGGCGGTAAAATTGGTTAATTGGTAATTTATATATATTAAATTTTTTATAAAACGAAAGGCTTTTGTTATTCAGCAAATACGCACCAAACATTTAACTCGCTATCAAAAATTATATTTTAAAATAATTATTTATAATTAAATATAAAGGGCGGCTAAAATCATTTTTGCCCAGACCGGTCGAAAAGCTAGATCGGCCCCTGGCAGTTACACCTTGAAAAGTTAGAATTGCATTTTCATTAACAACATTTGATATTCGGTTGAATTTTTCGGCGAATATACTATCTGCGATCCTTAATCTGCATAGATGCAGAAGTAGAGTAAATTTAAGCAAATTATACGATCAATATTCAACTATTAATCAAATGCAAATTTTAAACTGTGTTTCCTGCCTTTTCGTTTTTTGAGTTCTGCCATTAGCAATGCCAAGCAGCGTTATGCGAAGTGGGAAAATATGTTTTCTCCTATTATTTCATTGTGCACCATATTTTAAGTGGAATCGAATATTCTGATTCAAGGATTATTAATGAAATCAAAATTCATAATCGGATTCATTGATTAGTTTGAAATTTAAGCTATTACTGTCTACTCGTGTGAGTTCCATTCAGCGTTCGGTGTAATAATTTTGGTCCTCTGATATTTCGAAAGTGGTATGAAATGTACTCACCAGGAAGTATCGCAGGCATGCGTCAAGGTAAGGTATCTCGCGCCCAGGCCGTAAAATGTCCTGAGAACACCCAAGGAATTCCCTAGGGAGTGACCACCTTCGACCCCGATAAGACTCGCGATTTTCCCCTCTCGATGCGCCTCGATAAGACCTGTGCACGCGAAAAAATATTCCTAATTTTAATCCCTTATTCCTTATCTAAATGACAGGCTAATGTAATTTAATAAAAAATGTAGTTAATGGGAGACATTAAATGAACAAAATTGTTTTCTTTGTCCTCAGTTCTGTTTCTAACATTTACGTAGCACGCAGTAACATAGTTTGAAAGATTTTAGAAATGCATCTAAAATCTAAATGCAGTGTTGGACGAAAATATTTGCACACCATGTGATTTCATGTATCATGTATTTCTTCTGTATGAATCTTTACTTAAAATGTCTCACTTATCTATTATACGAAAAAATAAATAGATAAAACACTAGTAAAACAGTGCTTTACTTGTGAAAACACTGAGAACTTGTTTGAAAAAGTTATTTCAACCACTGAGAACTAGGACTGCCCTGAAATATTGCTTGTAAATTAAGTGTTTATTAGTTTTCTTATTTGTTATATCTTTTTACATACTTCTTATGTATAAGATCCACACAAAAGAAATACATAGTGGCAGCATTTTAATGGTTTCAAATATTTGTATACTCAATTGGGTGGTGTTGAAATAAAAAAATTTATATCACTTGAACTAAATAAAGAATTGAACTGGTCAACTCGTATAAGATGAGAGTTCTGGTGCCATAAGTACTCGGATCAAGTGAGCAATATGTTAATACCTAATATATTTTCAGTATTTACTCCTTCACCTTCGAAAATTTGTTTAAATATTTTTTTACACCTGAGGTCAAGTAAAATATTATTAAAGTAGCAGGTTACTCATAGTACTTCTAGTTTGAAGCCACAAAATATGAAGTGAATGTGAAGTTTTGTTTGAATTGCCCTTTTCAGTACAATATTTGTATTTGTTAGAAATATTTTAAAACTACCGCTCAATCCCAAGGTTCTGGGGTGAGTGCCGTGCGGTCCGTCACACATTATCTTCTTACCAGAAGGCATCCTCGTTTTTCTCACTTCGTGGCTAGATCCTTTTAAGGAGCAGAGTCCTTATTCTTTAGCAATACAGTGTCAGGCCGCTTCCCATCTCCAAACTCTCTCTCTTCGTTCAAACAATCAATCCTATGACACCCGATAGCTGGGAGACCCAATGTGGTCACGGCTTGGCCCAATGTGGCGATAGTCAACCGAATACATATACAGCTCACCCTTCCGAGTCTAGGAACTATTTTCCAAATACATTTCCCGCTAACTTTCACCTACATTAGTCATCTGCGCATTTATCAACCCCTTTAGTTAATACCTTAGTCCTTAGCAGCATAAGTCCGTTATAAGTTAGTAAGCAGCATCTTTAGTTTTAGCCTCTGTACAACCGACAAACCTCTACTTACATTAAGGGCAGGTAATACATTTTAATGTGTTGTCTTTTGGCATAAGATAATCCCTCATCTAAACAGTATATTTCTGCAACGGTGTCGAAACATATCGCGAGAATCGAAAAGTGCTCAATCATAAAATCCTTGAAGGCTATCCGCATCGCTGCTGACATATTAAATACATTGTGTCGCAATGTATCTGTGAAATCTAAAGCGCAGTTCAACATTAATGAGGGATGTCTCGGATCAAACTCGTAAACTTTTATAGTCCTGTTACTTTTCATTCGTTGGGTAATAAAAGTTCTAGCAGTGCACGTTTTATTGTGTACCGATTACTTGTGAAGTCTTCTTGTTCCGTGGGAGATCTATTATCTAGGTAATGAAACTCCTGCTTTGTACCACGGTGTATCCATCACGTTCTGTTCACAAGTTATGATCGATTGCGAATGCAAAAGAACAGATATACTTATGTTCCTATGACCAACGAAAAATAATTAGAGCTAATCGACAAATTCTTGTTTATTTCAAGAATAAAATGCTTTTTCAGCTTTTTATAATTTCAAATTACTAGTCACCGTCCAACCGACTCGCACGTCGCACGCTTTTATTATGCGTGTTACATAAAAGCATACGCAGTATCTGGTTATTCAAACTTTCCTTGATAAAGGTCTAAACATTGACCGAAACGTCGGAAGATGATACTTCTTATATTTGCAAATTAGCTTTTATTCTTTTAATTGACCGAAACTGTGCGCCGAAATCATAAGGTTTAAAATTTTAAAAAAAATTTTACGGTCGAAACTCTGACTTCATTATTTAAATTACTAGTGGCCAAGACTTGATTAATACTTTAACGACCACTGTAATGTGGCAGTGATTTTATCATTTTCGGCACTGTGTAACGATTCACTAAAATTTCCTCACATTTATTTCGACTTCGAATCTTATGTAAATTTTTTTATAATAGTTACATTCATATCTTCTTCTAATAACATTCCCAGCATTTTTACATTTTAGAGAGTTTTTTAACGAAGACATAACAGCACTGATGATGCCTTTGTTCGTTTGGCGAGGTTCAAGAAAGGTAAACGTAATATCAAGCCAACATGTCGGTGTGGATAAATGGATAAACAAAGCTAATTGAATATGATTAATAACAGAATGTGGTACCAAAGGTGAATTTACACGGTTCTCTTTGGTTGAACAATGCGGTTGATTCAAAAAAATTGAAAGCCAAGTGAACCGCGTTAATTCGTCTTAATATTTAATTGCTGGTGAAATAATAAATATTGAATTTAAATTTAAATTCATCCAGCCAGCAAATGGTTTTGAAGCATTTGCTCCGAATCGTGCAACTGCGAATATCCACAAGTAGCAATGCCAGCGCAATTCGTTAAGAAATCATCGACACCTCGGAACGAATACCTTGTACTCGCGTAACCTCATTAAATACTATCTGTTTTCGTTCCATTCCGCAGCTCCTGCTTCGATTGGACGTAAGATGGTTCAAAGCTCTCGGCCGGCGGTTTCCTGCGCGAATCAGAGCCTTTCCCACCTAGTGTACCCTTTTCTTCCGCGACCTCGTTTCGGTTTCCCACTTGGAGGAGTTTCTCGAGCTTATGAAAATGGCTGACAGCTTTCTGGAGCGGGTTACTTGTCGCGCGAAGTTTCACTACAAGGCGTTCCTTATACTTCCCGGTGCACGGCTCCCCCAGTTATCACACTCGCTACGTGTCTTCCCTCCAGTTTTCTGCAGCGACGCGTGCATAACACCATCTTTCCTTCACGCTCGTGCCACCGCGCGAACGCACTTGGAATTCCAGTCGAAAACCTGTCTGGCATGTTAGAGCTGTAAATATTCGAATAATTAGGTGTATTCGAATAATTAGGAGTATTCGAATATTCGAACGTTATTCGAATAATTAAGAGTACTCGAATATTCGAATAATTAGGAGTATTCAGATATTCGAACGTTATTCGAATAATTAGGAGTATTCGAATATTCGCGGTGATCGAATTTCGGATTGTACTGAATAGGAATCTGAACATGAGATAATTTGTTTTTCAAACGATAAATTTGAAACTTTATTAAGCTTTGGTAAATTTATAAATTTTGATACGAAAACTACCATCAGTTATTAGTATTATTATTTTACTTATTTTACAATCGTTATTCGAATACATTATTCAAATAAATAATGATGAATTATTAGGATAGAGATTAATAAAGTCTCAAATTTATCCTTTGGAAAACAAATAATTGTATAGGTCAATGTGAAAAGAATTTCATGATAAAGTGTGAAAAAATATTTCATGTTCAGATTCCTTTTCGGTGCAATCCGAAATTCGATCACTCTGAATATTCGAATACTCCTAATTATTCGAATACTTAGAATATTCCAATACTCCTAATTATTCGAATACTTAGAATATTCGAATACTCCTAATTATTCGAATACTTAGAATATTCGAATACTCCTAATTATTCGAATACTTAGAATATTCGAATATTCGTAACAGCCCTAAGCCATGTCAATGATTATCTGCATCCTCCGTCTTACCCTGACATTATTACGGTGTCTTTTATTGTATAGAGTCCTAAATGGAGTCTTCGAATAGGGGGGAGCGAGATGAGGGAATATAAATGGGGGGGGGGGGGGGGCAGATGGGCAGAAGGAAGTGGAGGATACGTGGAAGGAAGAAGGGGACGTGGGAACATGTTTTGGGCCGATATGAGGGATCAAGGGATGAGAGAGCAATTGGAGCGAGGTTGAGGGAAATTCTAGAGGACAGTGGGACAGGTGAAAAATGAATGGAGGAGTTAGAAAGGAAGGGGAAGGGCAGTCAAGTGGGGGGTTAAGTAGGAATGAGAAGAGGTAAGGAGATAACAGAAATAAGTAAATAAGAATGAGCTAATTGGCATTAGGGAAGTTGTAATCTGTAAGATAAAAGGGTAATGGTATAGATAGAGGGCAACCTCACGGATTTTGACGACCTTGAAATATGTTGTCGAGGACGTCATTCTGAACAACTTTTTCCTCTAAAATTTTTGGCGGTCGACCTTAGTTTCCGAGATAATTGCAAAAATCTTTGGTAATTATTTAGAAGTTTTCCATCCTCACCGATTTCAATGATTTTTGGATATGTTATCAAGATCAAGATTCTGAACAACTTTTTGCTATACATGTTACCGTCGCATGGCAGTAGTTTCCGAGATATTCGCACAGAACATCGCCGAACGCTGTGCTGCTACGAATGCGTACGTATAGGTAGAATACAATGTCGACCTTTCGGTTGATTTATTCCGACGCAACGGACACAGCGATCAACTTGAGGTGGTTGATCATCTGGGGGATGTGTTTATCTCTGTCTCTAGACACATCCCAAGATGACCAACCACCTCAAGTTGATCGCTGTGTCCGTTGCGTCAGAATAAATGAATAGAAGTTTTTCGCAAATATCTCGAAAACGAAGGTCGACCGCCAAAAAGTTCAGACGAAAAAGTTGTTCAGAATGACGTCCTTGACAACATATTTCAAGGTCGTCAAAATCCGTGAGGTTGCCCTCTATCTATACCATTACCGATAAAAGTCAGTTAGGGTAAATAATTCATAAAACAGAAATAATAGTAGTTTATAAATAACAAATTACAATTAGAGCACTAAAGTTATTATTAGGTTCCCTCACAGACCCCATATTGTTTTCCGATACGCTATAGTAAATGTAGGTAAAGCAGTTAAACAAATGGAAAATGGGGCAGTTCAAATGGAAATGTATTCCAGAAACACAGTTTGTATTCATTGAAATATAAAATAAATTCGAGAAAAAATGTGAGTAAATAATTTATGCATCCTTTTGTTCATCAGATGTGCACATTATTAATTATAAAATCCTGAAGTACCACGGGGGGCCTTCTAAAGATAGTAGCCGTTGTTTATAGCAAAAAAATATATGAACACTTTTGAATACGGTAAGATACACATGTATATGTTTGAAAATCGGTTGAAGAAATGGAAGTAAGGAACAAGAGCAGATTAATGGATTTTTTCAAAAATATGCAAAGATGTGGGCTGGGACACACAAAGTCGTACTTTGAGGGTTAAAATGTAAGGGCTCGGTGGAAAACAGGCATATGCCACAATATCATAAATTTACAGGGAACCAGATTTTAGGAGAAATAATTTTCTCCGGAAATTTGGTACTAAATTTGTAATTATTATAACTGATAATTGAATTAGATGATAAATAGCAACTAATATCAAATCTTAGCTCCAAAATTCATGTTTCTTGACACCTCCCATTACATCTCACTTTAAATAAACCATTGATTCATCAGCTCCTGTTAGTTTGATATTTTCAATCAGTTTGGAATATTATATTGCTATATATGTATATTTCCTAAATAATAAAGAAATATATTAAATGACACTAAGTAATAATCAGAGCATAAGTACAATAGCTGTATGAGTGGACACTATTATGTTGTATCTCAACCGTACAACAAATTTTTATCCAATCTAATTCTTCATCGATATGTGCAAGCTCTTCTCTTTTCACTTTCACCATACCTCGTTGAAAAAATGGAGCACACACAGAGTGACATGGGCCTCTTCTCCACTAGGTATTCGTTTCCTTTCGATATCAAGGAATTTTAATATGTTTCTGTTCAGGAAAGAGTACATGCCACAGTGCTACAAGTTGCTAAAATGGGCGATAACTTGACAGTACAAAGAATAAAAAGTCTATATACATAGATGTGACATGTGCCCTTTTCCACCGAGCCCCTCAATTATTCCAATTTAGAGAAACAGATGACACAGTTGTCTCTAGATTCCTGTAAGGAGCCAACTCTAACTGATCCAACTTCCAAGTTATTGAAAAGAACCGTCCATGTTTTCAGCGCAAAGAGCCACGATTTCCGTGGCAAACTTCAAAGTTCGTATGTAACTCTCACCGATGTTCGTGTTTGTTATGTCTTCACAGATAGCAGGCGGAATAACGAGACTACACGTTACGTCTTATCGCTGTGTTTACGTAGCTGCGAGTAACGTAACTTGTAAGGACACCAGGAGCTTGAGAACTTGGAGTCTAACTACTGCAAGTGATAGTTATCCTGCGATTAACTGTAGCTGCCTTGGCGATTGACTCAGACTGAGTTTAGAGTTTGCTTTTGTGTACACTTTATGCGAATGGAATAGTTTTACTATAATAACAACGGACACTATCAAGGTGTCCGGCGCCGATTTCTTTCTCCTTGAAATATGTTGTTAAGCACAAAATGTAAGAGGCACGTATTTTTTTATTTTTGCCCAATCTCAATTTTAAGGGATGAAACTCCTCGATGTGTGAAAATCAGAATTTTCCGGATCAAGTGTTCTGTTACTATAAACCCTAAATGTTCGACAAACTAAGGTCGGTATCATATGTATTGGCCGGTGAGTTTCGTGAGGGGTATTCTCTCACCACACAGTTTGCCTGCCTCGGTGCTCCTTTTCTCAACGTTTTCTGACTCGCTCTCGTTTCATCTCGCTCTCGCCTTCGCAGAACAAGAGTGAGCCAGAAGTGGTGGGGATGGTGCCGAGCTTCTGAGGTGTAGGCCAAACCGAGCTGTCAGCGTAGAAATACACGCATCAGAATAGGTGTGCGTTAGTTCCGAAAAAATTCAGAAGCTTTATTGGTTAGAACATTGATCCTTTCTCGATAGTTTCATCTCGTATTGGTCTACGCATAGTTTCGTAACGCATACAACTATTACGTTAAGAATAAATAACAGCCTAACAGCTAGGTTCAGGCGGGGCGGAGTAGCGTTCCCGTTACCCCACCATACCCTTCGGGGGTCTAGCAACTCCAACTGACAAATCACTAGTTAGACAAAGAAAGTTTCAGAAGCTAGAAAGAGTGCCGCAAATTTAGCGAGAATATAGAATACACAACGTTGGAGTATCTATGGTAGTAGCTACATTAATATTCATTTTTATTTTTGGTATTGTTACTTGTACCTTCCTTTCTGAAATATGTATAGAGTAATCACCATGAGGAATGTGTGTGCCACTATCCGATTTTTTTTTATCCGAACGATCATGTGTCCTCTTATTAGCTAGAAATGTAGTTAGTATCTAATTCTTGACAATCTTTTATAAAAAAAAAATTGAAGAAGTTAGGAGAACATATCTGACGCTTTACGTTTCCTCAAAAACGATCTCCAGCTTGAGCTGCATTATTCAAAAGACGTTTCGTGCAGAATTCAAAGAAATCCATGCAGTGACTCAAGAGACAAGTAAACAATACTTTTCTCGACTTTCAACGGTACATATTCCTTTTGCCCTCCCGATACGGTTCCTTATCCGACATAGTTCTTTGAACTCACGAAAATGGCCGATAGCTTTCTGACGCTGGTTATTTATCGTCAAAACTTGTACAAGTTTTCGTGCATGTCACGAACTCCTTCGTCTTTATATTCGCCTTATTCGTTCTGTTTCCTCTCGCAAAATGTCCGAATTTTTAGCTGAGTTATAATTTTCTGTGAAATTCGGACTTATCGATCTTATTTATTTTTCTAGCATTTCTTTGAGTATTTCTTTGGTAGATGGTAGGGGGAGTTCCCCTAGTGCCGTACGCTTAAGGTTTTTTTTTAACTAAGAAGAAAAATAATATTTTATTCTTTTAGCATCTTCTATTCCAACTGCTTTATAAGAAAGATCTCTGCCTATATTTTGCACATTTCCTTAAAAATCAGCGCGTAACGAAGTTAAGAAAGAAGCTTGTAATAGGGAGCTGCATGAACATTAAGATTTCCATGATGACCGTTTTATCGATTAACGTGCCACTGGTAAGCAAACATTTTTCTCAGCCGCTGGTGACCCTTCTGACAATGTGAAACGGTTTTGTCAAGTTGGAACCAATAATTACTTTCCTCTTGAACGATACTACTCGAGAGAAATCGAGCAATTAATACTAGTCTCCTTTGTCCCCTCGAGTTTCCTCGAGAGCAAACTTCCTGTCAAGCTCTGCCGTTTCTGCTGTATCTATTGTTACGTGCAGTTGGTACGCGTTTCTAGCAATCTAATTACCACTGGGACAAGTAGTAACGTTTAAAACTCGAAAATCTGTTTCACTCCTATCTACCTAACTCATGTTACAATGGGTTCTTCAAGGCTACCAATTTGTATTACCTGCATGCAACATTTACTAAAAGGAGAGAAATGCCAGAGAAAGAATAACCGAGACTGTTCTTATATTTTATTCGGTTGGTGCATAAGCAATTTCGTTTTTCATCATTAAGTAAAAAATTAGCAAACATATATTGCACCCTAGAACGATGAAATGATCGTAATAAATATGAATCCTCGAATATTTAATTTTGCAAGTAACAAACAATATAGTATTATTAACAGAGTTGGATCTAATTTTCTGTTTTGGTCTGCAAAGGTTAATTGCATCATTTTGGTCTTCATGTCTGCATATTCTGTTTTGGTTGAATTTATGTAAATTACTACAGTGAATTACCTCCACAGTTATTAATTAATAGAACGAGAAATATGGCTTATTGCATCTCGCGGAAGAATAGTCGCTTTGGCGAGGCGCAGTGGAATAAATCGTAGGTAGTACTGCCTCGAAATCCGTGGTAACGTGCTGTTGCTTTTCAGAACGTAAGTCTTTGTTCTTTTTTCGTTTCGCGGTACCATCAGATTACATTTTTTATTTTCAGAGGAGCCCAAGAGAATCGTGGCTGATAAATATTGCCCGAGCCATTACATCCGCCTTGATCCTTTATGTTGCAATCTCCTCCGGAACTCTTTCTTCTTTTCTGTTCCACTCAGCTTTAAATCTCTTACGAGCTTGCTTTCATAGCCATCCCGAAATTGTAAAGGGAAAAGCCCAGTATTTATTTAATTATTGAGTGGGGCTTTTTCAAGTACTATACGTCACTAGATTCGTCAACCCCTTTTTCAGATGTCCTTCTACAGAAAGTAGTACTCGTGGGCTGCCACTAATAAATGTTTTCTGTTTTACCATTTTTACCATTATCGTTTACCATTGAATCATGTCAAGACAACGTATGTCAACTAATCAACATGAACAGCACAAAGAATTTTACGTTAGAAACCTGTTAACGATCTAGTTCTATGCTTTATGGAGGACTTACTTCCATTTACAATCTACGTTACAGATCTTTTTTTTAACAGTAGAGAAGTATGATCCTTTCGATATTATTTTTCATCTTGTTAGTATTTTTTATTATTATTATTAGTATTGAAGAATAATAAACTAAGTAGTCATTAGGAGAATTTAAGGCAATTGCTGAAACCTTTTTGTACAAAAAATAAGCAAAGTAAATAAAAAATGAAAAAGATCACTGGCAATATTTCAAAGCAAAACAATTACTACTACAATATTTTAGTTACAATAACTGCCTCAATTATAGCTTTGATACGTCGTAGCTATTAATTATCACTTGCACAATTATTTTCTTCCTTTTGGTTATAAACTTCTGGTATTAGACATTTATTACCAATTGTTACTCACATTCACTTCAGTTTTCGTAACCTACCACACACAGGGAGTATAAAATTCTACAAGGTGTTTGATGTAGATACCTGAGATAACGTAACAAATTAAGTTATAAATAAAACTTGGTCTGTTTTGAACGAGAAATGAATGAAAAAGCAGAGGTTAAGTTTTTTAAATGGAACCGTGTTATTTTCCTTTTTTAAAATTCAACGATCACTGAAACCACTAAGTAGCTTTATCCATACATGAATAAAACAGGGAATATGGTTTATGCATAAATGTTTGAATTACATGGTTTGTAACACAAAATTGTTCTCTTTCTAGTATTAAGCCATTTCGAAATTATTATTCCATTGATGATTTTTGAATTTATTACTGTATTCACATTTTATACTTATAAACAGAAACTAGGTGGAGGTAGGTCCAAGAATCTATTGCTATTACAAAGTTTCACATGTCGAATATACAGAAAGTAGTAAGAAAAATTAATGACTCTAATAAAAGAAATATGTATCTATTTAAAATAAAAATAAAAAATGTCCTCATCTGATAACCGTATTTCTGATACACGAAATAATTCTTACAATTAGTTAGAATTTATAAAACTCGAATATTAGAGTTGTTTGATTGGAATACAGCTTAAGTAACTCTATCTTAAATATTATCGTGAATTTGATATTAAATTCAAATTCATATGACCATACATGTTATATTGTAACATTTAAAAAATAGTCAGGGTGCGCTTGAATTCTGGCCCTGCTTTTTTATGTGAAAGACATTTTCGTTGCTCTAATAATTCTAATTCATTACTCCTTCCAAACAGGCCAACTTTCGTGTATAACTTTTTCATTACATTGTCACAAGTTTTTTAATTGAGCCATTTGTTGACCAAAAACACGTGTTAAAATACTTAAAAATTATCGAAGGTGAAGTAACTCATTTTGCCACTCGCAAATGTTACAGTTTCTCTCTTCGTTTGAGTATAATGATTGAACTTTATCTTCTCAAATGCGGCAACATTACCAATTGACGAATTATACTTGTTTTAACCAGTTAGCAGGTTTAAACGCCGTGATAACTATGTATTACGGCGTAGAATTCGTGTATTTGAGTTTTAAGACTTTAATAGAAACGATGAAATTATACGGCTGGATTTAAAACAAGGCCGATTCTCCACGAAAGGATATAATCGCGCTCGAAATTTTCCCGGTTGAATAGGATACTCACCTTTCACGGAGGTAACCAAAGTTAAATGTTGAGCATTCATCTCGGCGAGTCGACGGATCACGTCGATCTGTTCCAAGGAAAGTTGAACCGCGTTCAACTGAGCTGCACCGCATGGAACATAGGCGGACCAGAACTGAAACAGAGAGATAGAAAGGATGCTGTCAATAATCTACATTTGTACTTACGTAGGAAGTTTTACAAAAAAATTCTTACAAAGGCAACACGAAAATTAAAAAAAAAATTAAAACTTTGCAGAAATGTAGTTCGAGTATTGCTAATAACTCTCTTTTGTTTGGCAATGAAACGTTCCTAGAGGTGAAAATACCTCCCTCAAAGAAATTGTGAGTTTTCATATTATCGTGAATATCTGCGACTCTGTAAAAGATATCGATAAACAGTTTAATTCAAAGTTTTATGGTAATAATGAATTTTCAAAAATAATTAATTATTTCAGAATTTACCCCCACCACACTTTTTTCGAAAATTCTTTAGCACCATAGGTATTGTAGGATATCGAAAACCAGTAAACGTTGAATCAAACATTTTTCGATATTTTTTAGGGTTTCACAGATATTCGTGATAACATGAAAACTCGCAATTTCTTTGAAGTTTTCTCCCCTGGGGGCGTTTCATTGCCGGAACAAAAGTTGTTACGATATTATCATTATTTGAATTACATTTCGGCACAGTTGCAATTTTTTTTTTAATTTTCCACTTGCCAACCATCCCTTGTTAATAATTTGTAGCATTAAATGTAAATTAACAGGTAGGGGATACAAAAATGTATCGTTAGAGGGGAATTATAATCTGAGAAGTAAAATTTAACTGGAATTATCAATTAACAAAAAGGAAATAGTAAATTATTGTTAGAGTTCCTTAACGACTTAATACTTTTTTTAATATGTTATAGTAAATTTAGGTAAGACAGTTAAATAAATTGGAAATTTATTCCAGGAACTTAGTTTTGGTTCATTGTAACATGAAATAAATTCAGGAAAAAAATCAGGGTGACTAATTTTTGCCTCCTTTCGTAAAAAAATATAAAGTTTTAATCTACGTTTGTACTATCACACGAAATCCTAAAATTTAATCTAGAAAATAGGAATAACAGAAGCTTCCATATAGAATTCTTAGTAAATAAAATACAAAATCTGGACAGATCAAAACTAGAAGAAAGGGATGAAATGAATGTTGTCAATAATAATCTAACATGTCCACTTTTACAGGAAATCATAAAATATAATGAAAATGGGAATAAAAGGAGCTTCGATGTAGAGTTTTTATTAAAACTGCTGAATGGTTTATTAATTAAATTCAATTAAGCAGTAAAATCAGAAGAAACAAATGTAAGTTGCTACATACGGGTAATGGACATTACATAAAAAATATCGTGTCTTGCACGAAGCTTTAATCTCACGAGACAATTATTTCATTATTTTATTATTTTTTAATTATTTTGTCATTAGTTTCATGAAATTAGACTCTCATGAGTCAAGTTTCATGATATATTTTCAAATATCTCATCTCTCGCGACCATTTCCATTGTTTACATTTAGTTGTTGCTGAGATTGTTGTATCATGATAGAAAAGTCTCGTGTAAAATCTCTTCGTGAATTCGCACCTTTATGATACGCCGAAAAGAAAATAAAAATGCTTCCTATTAATCTGTTGGACATCCAGTGCTTTTGGCACTGATTGGCACAGTCGGAGATTTCGATGGGGTGAAAGGGATACGAGTGAATTATTAATATTCATCGCGTATTCGCGTGCTGGTAGTTAATCACTGATTGTTGCATCATAATACGTTCATAATCATAATACTTGAGAGCACTTAGCAGTGGGCGATATACGATTAATTAACACTTCTCCGCGGATCATCGAAATTATACTCACGCGTCAATACAAAACACCCCTCGTACGTTGAAGATCATTTCGCACGGCAATTACTCAATTAATTTACCAAAGGGCAAGAATGGCGTTGTCAATTACTTTCCATGAAATGTTAAAAACACTTCCACCTTTCAATCCTCAATTAGAGTATCGCATTTCTCCAAATAACAGTAAAATTGTAGGTATGTAGAGAACGAGCTACTGTTTTTCGCTCGAGTAACAGTACCTCTTTCTTAGCCTCGAAGCTCAAGGAATAGTACATAAAGGAAATCAAACAATTATCAAAAAGATGGGTTAAAATTATAAAACAAATTTCCCTTATTTTGAAGACTAGAATCTATTACTTATACGATTTTGTAGAGAACAAATAAATCTCGCGCACAAACCCTACAAGAATTTCTGATTCATTCTCTGTAATCTTCTCAGCTTCCTTACGTTATATTAACCTTATGAATTTACATTTATCTAAAATCTTTCCTTCTACGCTGTATCTACTTATCAAGTGTAGATATCACTTTGAAACAGGAAAAAATATTTTTATTACGGTTTATTTTATTTCGGTTTATATAAAAACCGATTTTTGAAAAAAAAAAACGGTTTTCGAGTTCCAATATTGAAAAAAATCGATTAAACCGGTTTTCGAATGTTCACAATCTCTCCCGCCCAAAATATAATTAAAACAATAAAAAAATATTTATACTTATTTTAATTTTTTTTAGTTTTTTTAATATCTATGGAATTACAAAAATATAACAAAATTAAATATACTCCATACAAAACCAAATTAAAAAAAAAACTAAAATGACTAAAATCCGTACAAAATATAAATTATAAATCTTTATTTCATTTAGTATTTTTCTTTAGAAAATCTGAACTAATGGAGATTAGTTTTGCAGTAAACTTTTACTACTATATGCTTGTACCTCAGGCTATTTCAATTCAAAATATTAACGTTCTTAATTAAATAATTAAATCATTTTTACATATTAATTTTTGTATCTAAAACTGGTTTTTTAAATTTAAAAAACGGTTTTCCAATTTTACAAATTTATTCCAAAAACGTTTTTTAAAATTCAACGAACCACGAATACTCCCACTTTTACAAGGTTCAACGAAATCAGCATGTAATATTAATTTAAACTTTGATATGCTAGAGAAGCATAAGTACTTGGATTGCGCAGGCTTAAACTAATGGACACATTACAAATTCTAAAAAGGAGAGATAGTGGTGCCACAGTTTTTAAGCGTGTACGTTTCCCCCATAGCGAAATATTCAATTTAGGACAATTAAAAATTACACGATTTTACATCGTTAAATTACACGGCCGCGCGATAGGGGATAAAAATTCTTCGGGGGGCAGGTTCGTAATGGTTAGACACGAGGATTCAGGCCGAAGAGTGGGGAGAAGCAGGCCTCCGCGTTTCACCACTTCCGTTTTGAGAAGCAACGTTACCAATTACTCGGCGGTCTGATTACCGTGGAGTTTCTGCGCCAGCGTAAATATTGAATTTCGGCTCCGGTCTAACCCGATTGGCATCCCTGATTCTCACGGTGTAGCTACCACGAGATCAACGTTATTATACTAATCGTGTGGTGATATGGAGGTGGCAGAAAGGAGCAGATGGCGCTGCCGTGCGCAAAAGCGGCCGCACGAAAATTCATGTAGACTGGATTAACTTTTAAAACTGGTGGGATTAAGCCTGACGCGCACCGCTTCAGGGTTACTGCTTTATTTACTTTAATCGCGTGCTTCGTACGGAGTACCTTATTGTTCTTCAGGTTTTACTCGTGACCTCCTAATTTTTTTGTTCTAATCTAACAATAGAACAATAATTTAATCTAACAATAATTTTTTGTTTTTTTTAATCTAAGTTACTTATATAACGTACACTGTTTTGGGGGTGACTTTTAAATCTTATTCTATATTTAAATCGTATTCTTTATGTTTAAAATTCGCTTAAGGATCTGAAAAAAATTCGGAGATGTTTTCAAAAATCAACTATGTAAATTCTTTTTTATATTTCAATCCTCGTGCATAGTCGTGAAATTCAGTTTTTACGTTTTTGAGGGGAGGATTAATATTTTTAATGGAATAGAAATTGTAATAAATTTTATAATTTTGTAATATATTAAATATGCAATCTTCATACTTTGACTTTAAATGTTGACAGTAGATTCAAATTCTATATATGGCTTTTTCCAAAATAGTAGTGGCTGCTACGTTTTGAAGATTTTACTTGTTTCTTTAACATAAAAGAAAGTGAATCTTAAAATGTATCTTCAAAATTCGAAGCCAAGTTGTTTATTAGATTTCGAGATGTTTCATTTTACTGTTCGAAGACTGATTTTTTAGCGCATCCATAAATTTTAGATAATAAGAAAAGGCATTACTAAATTCTAGAGTAAATTCTAATGTGAAGCTTTTAATCTGACACAGTAATTATACATATCTCTTAAGTTGGTACGCCAAGGTATTTAAATGTACCTTATTTTAACGGGAAAGCTTTACTTCGAGCGTCTAGGGACACTGTTCCCGCGTTACCACTCACTAATTATCCGGTTGTAAATTAAATAACCACAGTACAGTTTTTGTGGCTGGTATAGCTTGCCAGTTACCGCGCGAAACGTCACGTAAGGAAAATGAGTTCGCTATCTCGAGTGGGGAAAACGGATTAAGGGCGACACGGGACATTTCACGGCTGGCTTTTTACACCTCTCACCATAACCAGTGAAAATAATTGAGTTGTTAGCGTGTTGCTGAAACTTTCACGGTAAATTGGGCATTTTCACAGCTACGAAACGACAGGGTCGAGCTAAGAGCCATCGCGCTGCAAATTTCTGGAATGCAATTAAGTTTGTAGCTCGCGTCGCGGAGAATTATACGTTTAAAATAATTTTTCTCCAATCGTATAGAGAGTGTAAATATATTTTGAATTATGAATAGACATAAATTTGCATAGATTGTATATTTCTGTTTTTTAATCTACTTATTCAGATTCGTAGTTATCTATGTAAGTCTAATAATGTTAATACAAAGCAAACATTTCTCTCTTCAAATATATCATTTAATTGAAGCTACTGACGTTTATGTATTTTATAAAATAGTTGAATCTGTTGAAAATTGGATTGCTTATTATTCAACTTAAATATAACATACTTTTACTGTTATTGCGTGCATGATTGTCTTGATAGTTTCTGCTTTTTACTATTTATATGAAAAGCTTTCAAGTTTCTATTCAGGGGGCCTTGAACGGTGTCATAAAATACGCTCTTGTTTAAAAGAATTATGATCGATCAACATGACTGCTATTAACAATTAATTTACATGTTAGATATCTGCCAGCAGCATTTTAGTACAAAATAATTCATCTCCTTGGTCGTAAAGAATAAGTCACTTTAGAATTCGTTAGTGCTACAGCTTAGAAAACAGTTTTTAATCGAATTTATGTAGGTAAATTTGTACAACTTCAATACAATTTTCAATTTGTGTAGATTCACAATTCGACTATCAAAGGTTTCGAAGAATATACTGTTCCAAAATATCGATTTCGAATAATTGAGACCAAGGAACAATTTCTACTCTTCTTCATCGAAACATTTTCAGACGTTTGAAAAATTGGAAAATTAAAAAAATAGGGTTGCAAAAGCTAGAAAAAAAAAATGGAAATGGGCCCTCCAACTGTGATGGAAAGAAAATAACGAATAGGTACACCAAAATTTAGATTTTAAAATGGGGCCCTTTTCTCATGGAATGCACCTCACGTTTAATCTTATTTATTTAACTGTTTTAATACTTATTCACTTCGAGTGTTAGCGCGGTATTTTTGATTTTGTTTAATTTAGAATAATTTAGGGGGTCCCATATGGAGCTTGCCTCAGGGCCCCCGAAAATGATATATATCTTATCACCGATGCAATCCGAATTTTACAAGACTTTCAAATAAATTATACAACCCTTTATTAATTATAATTCTTCAATGTCAAATACAATCTGCCTGTCACAGCCAATATCCTATCAGTCATCCATGCTGATTCCACTCGCTTAAATTCCTTATTGTTTTTTATCTGAACGCCACCCAACTATTATTATCCCCCTCCCAAAACTGCAGAACTTGGAGGCTTACAGGACCTCCGCCACTCACTGCGATATCCAACGTTAATTTATTACCTAAAATGACCATAGATACCAACGCTTGGAGACCTACGTGACTTCATTCGTCCCTCACCAAGACACCACCATACCATTAGCTTTAGTATAAAAACCCTTGCAACCAACCGCAAGCAAGCCACTAAAACCTCAACGTAATATCACGTCGAATCTCTGTCGGGCAGCACTTTGGTCAGTGTTCTAATTCTGATTGTAATAGACGCATCCCACAATAAACTGGTGGATTGAGGAAACCTCCCCGGAGTTACCTTCCCTTCGCCCCAATCCTAACAACGCGCAACTGTCTAAGTGATTATTACAATGCTGTTCTTTTTAGTGGAATATTTCACTTCGACGCAAGCACGATCACAGGGCGATTGAAACCTCCATGGCAATTTATAGAGGGCCACCCTTTAAAGAATTAATTAACTCTTGTGACTATCGCGAGAGTTTACTCTGCGACGGAGGGAAACGTAAAATTGAACGGTGTTGCGTCGCTAACTGATCGAGTTAGCGTCGTGACCGCCCGAGCGAACCTGACGTCTCTATCTTCTTGACGCCCTCTCTAACATAAGTAGTATCGGTGGAGTCCGTGAACCTGTACACGCGGCTGGGATCGGAGTTAATAAGCGGGTGGTAGATAAGGCCGTCCGACCGGAAAGAGACGTGCGTTCTTCCAGAAGACAAGCAGATAATACTGACAGGCTGGGTCACGTGTTTTATTAAAAAAAAAGCATGCAAACTGTGGAATACGCTTGCGATAATAACTGAAAAATAATATAATCAGACCTGACGGCGGCGGTTTCAAGGAAAAATGAGATCTTCCAACAGAGCCATCTGTACAGGGTGTTCTTGAAAAAGAAATGGTGGTGTCCTTCGGGTGTTGGCGGGGGAGGTCAAATGAAGTAAAAAATGTTTTATCAACATAGAGTTGAAAGTGCATATTTAGTCAGATAAATTGTATAACAAATTTTTAATGTTATTACCATTTTCTTTTATGTAGAGTTCAATTCGCCACAAATCTACTAAGTAAGTACCAAGTACCACTTTTATTTGCAGTTACAATGGAATTTCGTAATTCTTCTAATTTGTCTAATATGTTTATGTAAATTAATTGCTTCAAAGCAATCGAGAAATAAAAATTAGGCATGAAAATTCTTACAATTTACAGTGCAACATACACCTGGGACTAGAAAAATCAGGTTGAACTTTGACATTTTTTTTTATTTTAAAAATCTTGATATGCATGTTAAAATACATACTTGAATGCAACAATTGTGTAAATTTAATTCGAAAATTAAGAAGATTGAATACGTAATGTCAATTCCTGTCAGGCAGTTCTCGATAGTTTTTTCCCGAAACGAAAAAATTTCTCTTAAAATAAATGAATCTACTTAGTTTTTATCGTGGCCGATATTCAAAATATCAACTTTTCGCAAAGTGGCGGTCATTTGAATACAGACGTGTGATTTTGCAGTAAAAAACATTCTTTTTTAGTGGCTAAAAAATTATCTATGTCGTTTAATAAAACATCCTAAGTAGGTAACAAAAACTGAATAATTGTATCAAAAACTTCTCTCCCAAATTTAAACTGAATCGATCCACTAATTCTCGAGAAATACTGATTACCATTTTTTAAAATACCATTTTTAGAAAAAACGCTATTACATTTTCAATTAGTTTTCGAATTAAATTTACGCAATTATTACATTAAAAATATTTTCATTGGAAGAAAAATGGTCAAAGTTCACCATGGTTTTTCTAGTCCTAGATGTATGTTGCCCCTTGACACTTTCACGTAATGTAAACATAAATATTGTCACGTGACGATTCCCAACCCGAAAGTTCTGATTTTCACGAAACTTTCCTAACATCATCGCTCGAGCAGAAATGAAAAATCTTGTTGATTCGATTCCCACTTGGAAGTTTTCTCGACTGGTGTTAATTAAGAGAGACACGTCGCGGGGATGCGTCCCATCGTTACACTGCTAAGCAGTTCAACAATTTCTCGCGAAATTACTCTGGACCATTTTGGGGGGGCATGAGGTATCTAGCAGCCGCAAGGTGGTTCCGTCCATTTAATATTCTTAAATCGGCTGCTCAACCCGATCTTTCTACATGCCGTTTCTTCTCTCGCGGTGACTAATAGAATGGAAAGCTCCTTTGACGGTAAAGAGACTCAACGAGCGGGGTTATTTACACCGTAACGAAATCTTCCATACGAAACACGATAGGATTTCTCTCCGATATTCCCTTTCGCGGAGTCTGTTGTTTCGCTACCTCGTTCCCGGGAACAACTTCGGTCGAGAGAAAATTATTTTCCTGCCTGAGAGACTGGCCGCCCCGCGATTTTATGCGGGTGGACCGCACGCTCGATACAATCGTGGAAAATGACTGGACGTAAATCACAATGATGATCGTGATTATTGCCAAAGGGTGGGCCGTCGGGTTCAGCTTGGAAACGGTCCTCTCGTCGCGTCGTCGATTATCTTTCATCGCGGTGTACCCGTCGGAAAGTTTGATAATCTTCCTCCCTGTCGCGATGCTTTCCCCGCGCTTTCCAGAGGAATCGATACGAGGGGAGCACGCGAGGGCCTGTTTGTGTTTTCGCGCAAGGCTCCGCCGCGAGCAGAACTTCGTCATTTCTCTACAGATGCGTCTCCTCTTTGGTAAACAGGATAATTTTCATGATAATTTATAGACGCTCGTAGACGGAGTCATTTATAGACCTTCTCTTTTATTGGCAACGATTTCCGGTGGGAGGAACTTTTATTAACTTCCAGCTGAGAGCGTTGAGTTTTTTTTTAAGTTAACGCCGGCTTCTGACTTCGGAGAGTGGAGACGAGGATTTTGCAAAATATTTGTCGAGAATTAGAAGCTGAATTCTTGTGCCGTGTGTTTACTTGCTCGTTTTATAAATGGTTTTTGATTCGTAGTCGAGATGTTTTTAACTTATTGTTAGTTTCAAAATGTACAATGTCATTCTACGTCGTATCGATAATTTTTTGCGATTTATGTCAGGGATTTTGATGGTATTGAACCATAATGTAGTTCAGGTGAATTTAGGGGGGGGGGGGTTTAAGTCGTCATTTTACTGGCTTCGAATTTCTTTAAAAAATACAGGCTGTCGAAGCTTGCAACTTTTGCCGTTTTTTACGAAACCTGTCTTTACGAATGAATTTTATATATCTAAAACTATCAATCGAACCAAGTTTGTTCCTCTTTTATTTACACATAAGTGAATTGACCTTTTCTGAATAAATTTCTGTTCGGCCCGAAAAGTTATTTTTACAGAATATCCGAATAAATGGGACCGGATGTTTTGAAATCTTCTATCCGAAGCACAGTGGTCTGGATGGTGGCCAAAATTCAATTTCTCAACTTCAACTTTACAATGTCATTTGTTTTTTATGAATTGACAACCCTCCAGAGCTTCTAAATCCGCATAGCTCTCTCTTTTCAGATGACTCTTTGATTAGATATAATATTACAAAGACAAAATCATCAAATTTTATGTGAATCTAATTGTTTTAATTACTCATTATAGAACATCAAAATACGTGTTTATATCATACAGGTATATAAGTAAGGAAGTATATTTCAGTTATTTATATGTGTCATAGGCATTTTTTAGTCCATGAACAAATAGTGCAATGTTTATATGAATTTAAAGTTTGAGAAGGCTTATAAAAAAGGGATTAAGCCAGATTAACATCGGACTTTTTTTACATGAAAGCTTACACAATTGTTAACAAGAGCATGTAAATTTCAAATGCAATCTCCTGCAATCTTCAATTTTATGCAGACTTTTAGAAATGACGCTCGAGGTATTGTATATATTTTATATGTATAATAATTTTTAATATTTTTTTTTAAGTCAAAGATAATGTTAGGTCTGATTCTTTTTTCTCTTTCTTTCTCTAGTACGGCTATGATTTTTAATTTTGGCTATAAAATACCGCTTTCCAGATCACAATGCGCACCATATTGAATCCGCCATTTTGATTTTAAATTTTTGGTGCTAAATTCGTTATCAGCGACCGCAAAAACCCTTAATCACCAAGTTTCAGAATGATCAGAATTTTGGCCGCTAAATGTAGATATCCCCAGACCACTGTGCGAAGTAAGGTTTCTCTTAGGGTGGTAACTTTCAAATTGACTTTACAGCGATCTCTTAAAGACCACAATGGGCCGAATTTCAAGTAACTAATTTATTTTAATGATATCAATAAATAAAATCGGCAAGCCCTTATAGCCTTTTCAAAATGTCACTTATACCTCCAGAACGCTTTACACGACCAATTTTACCAGAGAAACTGAAGTTCTGTCGACTGAATACATTTTACTTATCGCAATGTGTAGGTACAGAGCCCAAAGTTCGTCCTCCATTTGTATTTGACTCTGTAGAGGGTGTATAAAATATTAGAATGCACTAGCAATTGGCATGAATTTTCTTTGAACGTTACTCTACGTATCCACGAATTGCAAAATGTAATTATGTCATGTTAGTATGAGATAATAATCAGAATGTGAAAAAGTGCAAAATGTGGAATTAGAAAAAAGTGTTCCTAATTTCGTCCCCCAAGAAAATGTTTGTAAAACAGGAAATAAACCACAAGGTTTACGTGTCCAAGCATTCGTTGCAAATGAAGGTCTTCTTTTTGGATGAGCAGCAGTACACTTCGTGGAACCACATGAAACACTTAGTGCAGCGAATCCATTTTTCGCCGGCGAAAAATATTTTCACATACAGGATATGCGGTGTTATCCTTGTTACCATCATCGTCAGTAGAATCGTTCTGGATGTCTATATTGCTTTCGCTGTCACAAAGTAGGACCTGCCACTCTTTCATCTTTCAGCTCTTTTTATTTTAAATAACACATTCGTAGATAACCGTTCTCATTTTTCTTTAGGACCCCTAATTTCGTTCCTGGGATGAAATTATTACTTCCAAGTCTCTCAGAATACTAACATATAGTAACGCAACATTTACCACCAGACGCAACTGAAAATGCAACCATAGGAATCGAGAAACGCAGGGGATGAAATTAGGCGCGAGGACGAACTTCGAACTACTGTATCCCACGAAATTGTTCGACCCTATGTTCAAATCCGCTCGCAACACGTTCCGCGGTTAAATAAACATTTGGACGCAGCTTCCACCATTTTCCACTTCCCCCAAACGGGGACGTTAAAATGTCCACGGGCTTTCTTCTGTCGTGCTTGGGAGAATCACTTCGACGGAGGCTTTTTACGTCGTAACCAGCGACCGTGTTCGTATTCTGTCCAAAGGATCCCTCGAAACAGTCCAATCCCCTGTATTCTCGCGGCACCGTCGCAGGGGCGAACTTCTCGTCCCGCGATCTGCATCGGAATAACTCGGAAATGCATCGAAAGTGCATTAACACGCAAAAAGGGAATCTGCATCGGCGAAGTTCGCTGCTCGCGGCTACTTATGCATAGATAAAAGCTCGCCCGGGAAAATGGAAAGGGGGAGAACGGTGGCTGGGCGTAAAATCGTTTCCACCCTAACCCCCGCGAAAACTCGAAGAAAGCGCGCTGTAACCGCGGCTAGCGTTCGGGGTACGGATTCCGTCGAAAACTGGGGACAATGTACTAGGTCATTTACGATTCTGGGGTAGTCTGAACGGCTGCGGAAAGTTCGGCACACTGTAACGCGGACTTAACTGACTGTGCACAGTGCTAAATTACAAGGGGAATATAAGTGGAAATCATTAGCAAGTTGCAGAATGAAATTGCATGTAGTTGTTCCGTAATACATTGAGTGTCGCTCTACACTTACTAACAGTTCCAGATATCAGGGCGTGTACAGTGCTCCTACTTCGAAATTAACCTGCTTTTAAACAGTTTTTCAAAGTCTAGTGGAGCACAGTTTATTGCCTACTGAATGTAAAAAGGTAAGCTCGCAGCAATTGATGACCTTGCTGCAAAAAGGAGGCAGCTCCAGAATTTGCTGAAATTGATGTATAGGTAGCATTCAATTAAAAAAAGAAAATTAAGGTTTTTTCAAACAGTTTTGAGATACCTGTGTGGCTCAACGACTGCCATTCTCATCTAAAGAATCCAATGGTTATGAAAAAAATCGTGGGTCAATTTCAAGGTCTCTAGAATGTATTCCAATAATTTTTTGCTTGAAATGTTATCACAGTTTTTGTAAAAAAAAATCTAGATTACAATATGTCGACACAATACGAAGAAAATCTTCAAAAAATTGTAACTTGTACAAATTTTAATATTAGAAGCAAGAAAATCTACAGAGTTGTTGTTCAGATATAATATTTTGAGAACAAAATAGTTTGTAAGTCGGTTTTGAAAAAAGGTATTTATTTTGCATCTAGAAGGTACAAAGCGTCAAAATCAGGTTATGGGTGGCTCACACCCAGAGTGTCAACGAAAGGTTAATTCAACTATTTTGTAGCTATGCCAGTTACAGAAAGAATAACGCTCGAACATAGTATAGCAGATGCTTTCCTTCTGAGCTGTTACCTTTCAAAATAATTGTGAGTTAGTAGAAGCATTTGAAGTTATTCTATGAATAAGAAAACGAAATTCAGAACTTCCAATCTAGAGGAAGTGCAGCATATTTGGAATACTATTGGTAATTTGGCATACCGAAATGTTTAATAAACTACTAACGCTATCTAATGTGTACCACCTTAGATAATAGGGGTAATGACCTGTTAACAAATGACATTTGTGGATGAACCGCCATTTTGGCATTTTTTACTTAATCTGCAGAGTAAGAAAACGTCAATCTGCAAAACTTTTTCAGCAAGTATTCAAACGTTCCAATCGTGGTTAAACTATGTGCAAACTTTAGAGTTAAGCACTTAATCTACTCATTTGCGTGTTCCTTCTATGGTTCCGTGTGACTTTTGCGACAATTTTGAGAATATAAAGTGTGACTTGAAATTTTAGGTTTCAATGCCATGTTGATAATTCGCAATACCGAAGGTGGAGGTATATTGGAATATTCCAAAGCTTAGCGATGCTTTTGTTTCACGCATAACGGCTACCGCCGCGTCGGTTTGGGCCAACGCTATCCATTTATTTATATTTACCTAAGATTGTGATCTTGAAGTTTGATTAGATCATAGAGGAATTAATTTTATTATCTACCTGTTTTTATTTTAAGTTTATAAAGTGAAGGTAATTTGGATTACCGGTATTCCAACTTACCTGCACCTTAACGAACTCGATACTTCCTGTCATTTTTCATTTAGATCAAAGTTTCAGCTACTTTTTGTTTTTTATTATTATTGAGAGTTTCAGATATAAAAGTTTATTAGTTTCCCTGTGATATTACGCAGTTTGCTGTAATTTTTTATTCGTCTTAAACAAACTGGTATTCCAAATAAACTGCACTTCCTCTACTAATATTTTAATATGTATAATTTACTGCCAAAGGAAGAATGAAAATATTGTAATAGTTTCTCGGAATTACAGGCTATTGCGACGAACGTGGTGGACAGTAACCAGTTCTCGTAAACATAAAGATCTTTACGGTATTAGAAACTAATTGGTACGTAATTGTAGCGTACTACAGCAATTTCTTTGTCCACTTACTAAAAAACAAAGGGTTCTTTCAAATAGTCTTCTATGGGAAAATGTTGTATAATTAACTGTTGAATACGGGTGATTACACGCGAATAGCGGTAATTGTTCGACTGCAACGCTCGCGTATAAAAGCCCGCGCAATTACGCCAATGGTTTCGAATGCGTTAAGCGAAGTTTGAAATCAATTTTTGAATGTAACGAAGAAACAAATTGCGGAATCACTTCAGGAATTTTTGTGTTCGGTAACGACAATTCTTTCCTCCCCGGATTATTCTCGTCAAATAAATTGCTGCGCATACAATTTCGTAATAAATAAACGAGCGTTAATGCCGGAAGTTGCACAATATATTGTTGCTTAATACCATTGTGAGATATCGTAAGTATCAACCATATATTACTGCTTAAAATCATTATGAGATATGGTAACAACGTTCTGAAATGAAAAGTAAGCTTAGATTTACAATTTAATTTTTGATTTTTGAGTTCTCAATATGCCAGAAGAATCTTTGTTTCGATGGGAGTGTTATAGGCTACATAATAGTTCCAAAATAAAAAAAAAAACTTCTCTGTTGAACCAGAAAAAGGAAACAGAAGGAAAAACTGTAATAAATGCAAAATTCAAAATGAACTGCAGTGCTAATCAAAATTAACTGCAGCACTAATCAATACCGTAGCGAAGCACGGGTATTTTACCAGTGTTGAAATAAATATTTTGTGAAATTTTAGCAAACAAATTAAAATTTCTCAATGTTGATGCCGCGTGAACAGAGTATCCCACGCTTGGGGAAGCCAAATTTTAATGAATGAACTCATTCCGAATTTTTACAGTACGTTTCCACATATTTTTGCGAAACAATAAATTGTAATAAAATGATTGCCATGCACAGTTGAAAATTCTATTTTTTCCATGAAATTATTCAGTTTTAATATGAAATAAGAATAAATGAGAAAATGAAGAATAGCCGCGAGCGCACGATAGACAATATAGTTTAAAAAAAATTTACATACGAAACTATTTCAGTGGCAAGCAACTTCAAGTAAGTTCTACAATCTAGTAAGATCTAAGATCTTTAATATTTTATAAATAAATTACAATAGTAAAAGCATTACCTAATTCGAAACTAAATTGTAAAATTGACACGTTTCGAATGATCACAGTGGTTATATTCCTAAATAGAACTTCATGTGTTTAATTATTCGCATCATTATACAACCTTATTATAATATTCCACAATGATTTTAAAAAGTAACGTATGATACAGCTTCCAATATTAAGGTTTCTAAAGCTGACATTCGTTAGCAAATGTCACTGTCACTGCAATATAATTTACATCCAATTCTGCTCCCCCATTTAAATATTGAAAGAATAAAGATTTACGTTATTCGTATTACGAGGGGAGAAACGTAGGTACCTATATCATATTGTACATCGTATTTGATGTTATCTTCGCGGTACAGTGTCAATTTATTATACTGATCGTAGAACAAAACCATACAGGGAGACAGGTGTAATACAGAGGGAAGGAAAGTGATCCTTTAGGAAACCAGCACGGATCGAATCTTCCCTAGAAACCATAAAACTTTCCACTCCCCCGATTTCCGTTGCAGTTTCGAGAGGGTGAAAACGAATCCGCACTTGCTCTTTATTTCTCATACGGCCCTTTTTACTGCGAACCCCTCGCTGATCAGCGCGTTCGTTCTACTTTCGATTAACTTCCTAGCCCGCGGGGGAGGTGAAGTAAAATTTACGACGTACCCACGGAAAATGCGGGGGTTAAATACATACAGTTACTCACAAAAGTATTCGCCCACCCTGTATGTAACATATTCCCCGTATTGAATCTACTTCAAAGTAACAATTCGCTTCTGTTTTACTTGTACACAAATTCAATATTTAATTTATACAAACGCAATTACAATAAGTTAATATTCTTTTAATATTCCTGCGATTTTATTATAAGCTTTAATTTATCACGCATAGGTTCGACTAATTTTTTGTGAAATTTGGCTCATCTTGTTCATTCTTCTAGTAAAATATCTTTGAGCATTTCATTGGTAGGTTTTTTACTAATGTAAATTACAAGGGGTGGTTTTGAATTTTTTTGAAGGTTTTTCACTAATGTAAATTACAAGGGGTGGTTTTGAATTTACCATTACCTGAATAAGTAAAATATGTTATACGTATGGGGTGGGCGGATACTTTTGTGAGTAACTGTATATCGTAAATCGATTCACGCCGAGATCCTTTTAAAAAGCATTGAATTCGCCGTGGATGAAATGGGTTTACTCGTTCAGCGATTTTCGTCGGTCGATGTTTACATTATTAACCGGTTAATTGGCACGGCTTTTTTCTACTATTCGTGCCCAAACTGACAACATCGAAAAATTAAGTGAATCACACAAAATTTGGTATACAGGGTTTTTTTTGAGTCGCTGAATCGATTCCGGGAGTTATTTTTTTCATCTGACACCCCCAACCCGTAAAAAATAGGATTTAGGGGTGAGTTTTTTCAATTCTTTACCAAACCTTTTTTTATTTAAAAATTTTTTATTTGTGAAGTTTTCTTGTCTATAATAAAAAAAAAAAAAACAAAGTGGAGTGTAAAATCTTTCCGTAACCTCCTCGTCGGTACACTCTGGGGTCGTGAAATTTTCACCATCTAACTACGGGAGTAAGAGCTTACTTATGAAATTGAATACAGTACGAATAATTTATACAAATCCCAACAATTCGCTAGTCATTTTGAGCCTGCCATATTGAAATTTAAAATTCCAATGCCAAATTCAGATTCAGCGACCCCAAAAATCCCTATATACAATTTTTCTAAATCCCGATAATATTTTAATATTTGGCAGCCATTTTGGGTCGGCCATTTTGAGTCTGCCATATTGAATTTTACAATTCCAATGCCAAATTCAGATTCAGCGACCCCAGAAACCATTACATACCAAGTTTCATTCAAATCGTTTGAAAATCAGAAAAGTTATTCCATTTGATCATATATGATACATACATAAGCAGAATTGGCCAGATTTTTTTTGATCATATATGATACATTGCCAGTTAACCGGTTAATGAAATAATGGAAGCTACTATTTCGGGACGTGGAAAGTCGTAACTCGCGGTTGTGTGTCTGCCCGTACTCATGGAGTCGTCTTCTAATTGCTTTTGAGTTGATGGGAATGGCGGCAGGTTGTGGGAGAAATGGTTTCACGTCTACTTAGTTTTCGATCGCTCTGCATTTTCTGAGTAGGCTTTTATTTAGTAATAGACGCTCACGAACTACTATTTTCTTACACCTTTTTTTCTTGAATAAATTATTATCTTCTAAGTAAATTGCGGTATAACCGAGAAGGGGATGAATCCTCATAAAGGAACAAGTGACAAATGTAGAATAGATATTTTAATTGGTGGCTTAATTTTCATGAAAACTTATTTCGAGTATAGGATTACTTTATGCGTACTTGTTGTTCATGAAGCATTTTTTATCTGTGAATTTCGTATTCGTTTGTCTGTCGAGTTTTGCTTATGGGGCCACGCGGAAGAAATTATTTACACTGACGACAGAGCAAGTTGTGAAGAATTAAAAAGATGCTAGAATTTTATTAAAAATGTACTAGATTTAATTCGTAAGAATTTAATGTTGAATGTGCCACTGTGCTTACAATATGGACGACACTTTCCGCGATTTTTGGAATTTGTAATACTATTATGAATTGTATGTTGGTGTATTATAGTATTAATAATTACATATTTCTCCCAAAGCAAGGGACCAATCAAAAGAAACTTGTTCTACACTATAAATAGTAAGAATTTCTATGATAAAGTGGAGTTGGCAGGCGTTGAAATAAAAGATACCGATTTTTAATTATTTTTTTGTTGCTTTAGTAATAAAAAAAGGAAATGTAGGAATTGATTAAAAAAAAAGTTGACTCTGAACAGTTTTATTTCCCAAAAATTTCAAACAAATTGGTCACATATTTTTCAAAATGTCTTGTCCATCAACCTGAGAGATGTAGTTTAGAGAAAATCATGGCTACAGATTCGCTATAAGGTACCTCTCGCGTAAGACACTCAATTTCTATTTTACCAAAAGTACATACCAAAGAAGTGTAGATATACACAACAGCGACAGAATGTGAACTATCCAAAGGACGCAATGAAATTCGTACCCACCCTAATCACTGTCTTCTCCATGGTGAGGTGTGTCATGTGCTCGTGAATTTGCGTGATCTTTCGCCTAAATCACCATAACTTGTTTAACTACGTAAATTTCAACGTAATGTTTTGGTTAAAATTTGTTCTCAAGGCATCATACCGCACATTATTACTAACCTTTTCCATTTAGCATTCGTCAACTAGAATCATATCCGTCCTTTAAACATACTGCTTGACAATATATCTTTCAACATTATTCTTAGTCCATTTTGTAGTCGAGATCAATTCTCGTGCAATTCGTGCCACATTTTAAAATTGTATTTAGTTTTATTGCAAAAGTTGTATAACGGCTTATTAACAATATTTATACTGCAGCCTCGCCTTTTATTCTAAGATATCACTGAATTCACATATATTTTACTATGACGAGTAATAAAGACGAATAATAATAATGATTTAAGGTTAATTAAATTACGTTAACAAACTACAAATTAATTTATCGAAGTGTCCAGGTATATGCAATCAATTAAGGAGATGATGATGCAGTTTCCAATCGCCCTCCATTTTATAATTATGCTTTTATTTGCCCATAGACGTTCGCGGACATCCAATTTTAGCTATGAAGATTCCCTCGGCCCCTCGTTAGTACGGTATTTTCAAGTAGCCGGGATCGATTTATCGACGCGAAAGTGATTCCTTAGGGAAACCTTAGAAACGTCGTTTCCATACAGGAGTGCTAAATTGGATTATTGGATGACTTGACCTTAAACACTCTCCTACGCTTGCATGTGCAATATTTCGCATTAACGTTATCGCCTTTACTTAACTGTTTCGCTAGAAAAAATAGTGTTCCAAGGGAACTGCTGACAATGAGTAGTTCTATTAACGAGTAAAATGTGTCCCTTTGGTGGAGAAGTTCGTGTAAGGAAGGGAATTTGTCGAGTTGAGTATACAAATGAAAGGATTGTTATTGAAATTGATGTTTTGACACTATTTCGTGATCCTCGTCAGGATTTTAGAATATACAGTGTTTTGAAGTCGAAGGATATTGATGTTAAGAAAATTTCCAATTTGGAAGTGTGCACGCTGAACTGGCGGAAGTTTGAACTTATTTACCTGCAATAAATATCTGAAAAGAGTATAGTCCTGTATAGGAATCGAGAAACACGAATATTCAAATATTAATATGTTTTTAAGAACAATTTATACAGTTCGTAAATTATTTATCTCTATTGCCTTTGATATTCGATGGGTACTTCATATTTGTTTTGAAACGTGAGTGCGTAATTATGTACTGCAGTGTACTTTAATTTTATAAGCAACGTTGGCAGACATTATACTGAAATATTAATATAGTAGATAATTATTATTATTTAATTATTGTAAGAGATATCGTAATCTGTGCGAACTCGATGAAAACAGAAATTTTTCTCATTCATGGTTTTTCGTAACTTTTCTCTGAAAAATAAACTAAGTAGTTTTCTATACATCATTGATGCTACTGTGTCAGTGTGTGTTAAGTACTGTAGTTTTGTGATAGCTATTTAAATTGAAGATAAAATATGATATTAAAACTGTCATACTTGGAGTAAAATCTTTATACGGAATTATGTAAATAAGTATTTTGAAATGAACGTTCTAATAAAACGTAAATAATTAATTTAACTATAATAACGATTTTAATAACTATTTTACAAAATACAATAATTTATTCGAATATCTATTACAAAAATTATTAAAATAATGGTATCAATAACTTTTCATAGTTTTGATTTGCTCTTAGTTTTGTAACAGTGTTTTTATACGATCTATACAGCGAGTAAAAAATTATCCGAATAAAAATTATTTATGTTATCTGGATAAATCATCAATTTAATTAGGAAATTATTCTAATAAATTTTATTCGATTCAAAATTTATTCCAGAAATTTTTTTTCTGCTACAAATTAATTTGTTATTATTCTTCTTTTATCCGAATAAAATGTTACCCATTTCTGCCACTATGGCGGTTTTCCCGCCCAGTTGAGACGGGCAAATTAAAAAAAAAAACATTAATTTATGTAAATTTGTTTGCCGCTCCTACCAGAATCAAAGATACAACATATAATTTGGCCAAACAGTAGCCTTGCACAAAAATGTCCACGATTTTTCACAAATTTATTTTTTTCCGGTTGTCATAAAAGGTCTATTAATTCCACTAAGTAGGAGCGATAGACAGACGTTCATTTTGTGTGCGCGTGTAAAATTTGGAATTCTTCGATGAATTTAAGAAAATGTAACAAGCTTCTTCTAATTTTTCTGCCCAAATGGAAATACCCCCTTAACTTCGTTCCCTCGCGACCCCAACTTAATAGCGACCATCCTATCCATCGAGGGGAGAATGAAACTATTAATAAATACAGGCAAAAATAAGAAAAAGCCTCGCGTCCGATCAATTTGCAGCGTGCCACGTTGCCCCGGTACTTCCGGTCTCCCGTAACCCTACCTTGTTACATGTCAAAGTCGATATGCAAACGAGGAACGGGCAAAGTGCAGCGGTCTTATCGAATTTTAATATTTACTCGTGCCGCGAGACTGCGCTTCCTCGAAGAAACTAAAAAATTGAATTTCACGGGGGAAGATGGTTATTGCCAATGACAATGGGGCTCTGTACCCTTGGAACTGCGCCTCGATAATCAAATTATGAATCCCCAATACCTCGTTTCGCGGACGGACGGGGAGGGGTGGCGGTGTGTGTGTGTGTGTGTGTGTGTGTGTGTGTGTGTGTGTGTGTGTGTGTGTGTGTGTGTGGAGAAAGAGGGTTGTTCGCTCTTGGTTCCCAGAGCCATCCAATAAATGCAATCGGAATTTCAGATCCTGGTTACCTGCGTTTCTAGTTCCCGTGCTTATGCTCGTGTCTTTTCGTCCTTTCGACTCTCATTTGCATTTTAGCCCTCCCCTGCTCCTCCGTGCACCTCTACCCCCACCCCCGTGCATTCGATTTTCCCACGCGGCCCACTCCTCGACCGTCGCCCCCCTTCCTCGACTCTCCAGTCTTCTTACTTTACCGTCGTGCCTTTTTTCCGAGTAAATTTAAAGCTCTTCCCCATCGCCCGAGGAAACACCCCGTCGATTTATCAGTGAAACTCGAGTTAAGTGGAGAGGAAGGAGAATGAGAGCGAAAGGCGGGGGAGGGGATGTGTACGAAAGCGAGCAGATATTAGTGTTTGGGTTAGCTGGCTGGAAGGGTGTGCTTGGGCATCCAAATGTACCCGAGGAGAATGGGAAATGGTCTCGCGTTTGCCTGTCAAGGAAATTTCGTTGAACGGTTCGGTGTTTTACTTGCTTCGAGTGATAAATTGTATTTATGCTGCACGTCAGACGTTCAGATGTCTCCTAATTAGTGTGTAGCATCTTCAACTTGCTTTCAAAGTAATTAGTTGTCCAATTAGTATACTACTGTGTTTATCTAGTAGCGGCAGAGTCTTAATTTGAGGATCGTTAGAGAACTAACTTCTATGAATTACAAGGGAATTGCAGAGTTGGGCATTAACTAGATAAAAGAATATTTAAATAACGGATCAAATAAAAGTTAGTTTTACTACGAAGAAGGTTAATTTTATCATTCGACGCATGACGAATAATTTTACATGACGTAAAAGTTGATAACATAGTATGTTAAAAGAAAGTTTTATTTGTAACTTCGATTTATAAAAAAAACGAAAGAGAAACTGTTTAAGCTTTGTCCAACATTTATATTCTATCTTTATTATTTAAAATAATATTTTAGATCACAATTAAAGCTTTATTCTTATTTCTTTACTCTTCAAAAATTTGATTTAAATAAAAATTTCGAGAGACGAATAAAAGTTAAAAAAATGATCCGTCTGGTTAACGAATAAAAAATAAAAAAATTAACTTTATTCCTCAAATAATCTAAAGTTAAAGTAACTTTTATTTGATCCGTTATTTAAATATTTTTTATTTAGTTAATGCCCAACTCTGTATAAAACCATAGAATAGTAATAAAATCTTTCACAAAGTTATAATAATAATATGAAACGCACAGAATGCAATGCAGATGTTAAAACGACCAGCAAAAATGATCACAAATACCATCTTACAAATTCTCGAAATTATTGGAACGTCAAATCGCCGGCCGTGATTACCTTTAACGATGAAAATTCGATTCGAATCGAGAACGTAAATCCGGAAATAAACGAACACGCTCTGCCTTGGAAACGGCTAATGAACCCATTCGTATTAATCGGATGTATTTCAGTGAGCAAACCGGGGAGGGGAGTGTATTAATTGTCGGGTGTACTTGAAATTTATCTTCGATACAATACAGTATAGCACTAATTACCGAAATAACCTTCTACCGTGTGCACGCGAATACGCATTTCTCTTAGCGCACAACCATGCTTTTCGCATGCTTCGTATTTATCGTGTTCGATACGCGCAGGTGCCCACCGATGCGAATCATTTCCAAGAGCGTTTGATTACCATTTGTGTACTTGGTTCGACGCTGCCTCAGATACGCCGTCTAGGTATTCCTGCGTCCATGGAATTTTATTGAAATATATTAAGTCAGTCCATAAGTAATTTCGACTACGTTCCAAACTTTAGAACTCCCCCACCTATTCCGATCTTGTTAGTTCTTTAAGGGGCTGCTCCGTTCTAGAGCCCATAAAAATAGGTGATCTGTAGAAATTAATGAAAGGAAACCTACAGCATATAATTCAAGGGGGCTTTTTGCATCGAATTAAGGATGTCTTAAACTATAGAAATAAATTTTTTGTTTTATAATTAATCATTGTAGACGGCGCTGAGGAGTCGATAAAGTCGAGGCGTCAAAAAATTCATCCAAATCGGTGGAACCTGTAGCACCTATACCATTGGTCTGAAGTAAAAAATAATGCCAGATTATTAAAGGGCATGAAACTCGCTCGTGGACTGACCAGAAGAAAAAACAAAAATGACATTTTTTTTTTAGAAAATAACGAGACTTGAAGTTTGAAGTCACTTTTTCCCTATATTTTTCGTCCTTTCAACGCCTTTAAAAATTACAAATTTTCAATTTTTTTAATTTTTCCTGGTCTGTCCACGAGCCAGAAGTATATTCTTCAAAATAAAAGAGTTTCAGTTGAATCGGATAATAACTTTTGGACATACAGGTTCCACCGATTTTGAGAATACTGTTTCGAGAAAAACGTGGTTAAAGTTTTACGTGAGTGCCGAGTGGCCGTGTGTTACCCATGCATTTGCCGCTACTCAAATGCCTACAACTTCGGGATTTTTACGAATTTCAAAAAATCCTTTTAAATGTGTATTCCTAAAAGATTGAGCATTCGAAAAATGAAATAAAAAAAAATCGATTTTTAGACCTGAACCTCCCCTTAAATACGACCGTTATTGGATTGCACTAGAAGTAAAGTGAAACTTGTTGATTATTCTCTTGGCCCTATAATATTAGGTCTATAATTAATTTCGGTTATGTTCCAAAGGTTCTAAATGCAAGTAATGTAGCCTTTTTTTTATTTTATATGTACTATATTATCTAGATAATGTTAATCGACAGTCGATAGAAATGATGTAAATAAGTGAATGTAGCTTTTCCTTGGTCACTGAAATAAACAGTGAATTTCTAATTTGTCTGAAAATGGAAGTCGACAGAGTACATGTACGACATTGCATTATTTTCCTATTCTACCAGGGAAAATCGGCTGCAGAAGCAGCTGGAATTATTTTTGAGACTTGTGGTGAAGGTGTTTTATCTGAAAGGGTATGCCAAAATTGGTTTAAGAGTGGTGGTTTTAACGTTAGTGACAAGCAATGTTCTGGACAGTCTCAGGAAATGCAAACAAACGATGCACAAATATTATTGGACGAAAACCCTGTACAGTCATCTTATGAGCTTGCAAAACAGTTAGGGGTTGATCATTCAACAATAATTCGACGCCTACGTGCAATGGGAAAGGTGCGAGAAGAAGACTTAACGATGGAGAACGAAATTATTTATGGATTTTCTCTCGTTGAAATAGGATACAGTAAATAATGTAAAGAAGAATATAAATAAAAGAAAAAAATTGATATGAGAACTAGAATTAAGAACCGTAGCGTAAGGGGAAATGTAAGGGTAGTTTTGAGAAAAGAATGTAATTGTAAAGAAAAGAAGCGAAATGGAAAACCTTTGTCAAATAATGGGGGACGTTTACATTCTGTTGACCTTTTGAAGGTTTTATGGATCGCTAAATGTAACTTAGTGGGATTGTATACTGCTTGCTTTGCATGAACATTTTGCAAATTACTGAAAGTTACTACATTGTATATGTTTTGTCTGACGAAAGGAGCTCATGAAGTGTGACGTGCCGTTTTTAACATAATTTCGGGAGTAAATAGGGAAGCAATAAATATTTCACCTATGCTTAGTATTTCGCATAAACAATTAATAGTTTGCGAGATATTTAACGATAGGGGTGGCGTTTCACTCGTTATTTCGTTAAGTGTCTACGACTTGAAACTTCTTTGAAGTAAAAGGGTATAGACGTAAGTGTAGGGTCACAGGATTTTGTGATTTAGAAATCACTCGTTCATTTTGCTTTGTCTGAATTTGTACACTAAAACAATTTTTTACGGTTCTTTCTTTCGTGTTTGAATTGACTTTTTAATCGTTTCGAAGGGAAGCAAAATTTCATATTTTTCTCTGTAAATTTTTGTTTCATCTTCTTTATTGGTAAATATGTGGTAAAAAAAATGTTTCGTTAAAATCGGCCTGTTTCACTTCACGTGGCCCTCGTGTGAGAGTAAGTTTATTTTTTGTATTACTTCCATAATATGTAGTATGCAAACGAAAATTATTTTCCATAAAATTTTTTACATTACTGTGTCAGTGGAGATACAATTATTTTCCACTTTGAAAGATTAATTTGGAAATTATTTGAATTTTGTAAATTAAACGATAAATCGAGCTAACAGAATAATCTAGAGAATGTTAATGTCAGATATAATGCAGGATTTCAGAGAATGAATGCATTAAAATAATGAACGAGTAGGATTGAGTAATTTCAATAAGCAGAGGTAACAAGCTGTGTACGTTACCTTAATTGGCTGATTCGAGCAATTGAAATTTTACATTCGATAATGGCCAATATGTTATTGTGCAAACATCAACCTGCGATTTAATTTTTATTTTCTTCTGATAAAGCTACAGTTTATTTAGCCTAATTGGTTAATCAAAATATTGGTCAACAATGCTGGGAGCAAGCAAATAGTTAAATAAATAATACCGTTTCGTGTAAAGAGCTGATGAACTCATTAGTAAGATCTACTAATTATTTTCATCAATATAATGAAGTTTTAGGTAACGAAGTATGTAATAAAGTCTGGAGTCAAATTAGATCGTATTATTTAATCAGTTTAAATTATGGTAATTAATTGTATGTTCAATATTTGTCACTGCATATCTTCGCTTTGCTGCTTTCGTCATTTTAAAATCCAATGCAATTCAAACGGTTATAAAACAATATTTAGAACAATAATTATAAGCGCACAAGTTAAACATTATAGGCCAATGTCTTTAAACCTAACGTGAATGCTTTATTATTTTTATCTAAACCGAGGTTACCTTGATTCATTTTCAAATGACAACGTATGCCTTCGAACATTTGTATTTGCAACCTATTTTTTAATAAAGAAAATAATCGTACACAATGCGTATCATACGAAGGTCGTATTAAAAGAATAGTGAGTGAAAAGCAGGAAAAATTTATTTTCCAATCTTCGCCATGAACTGTTTTTTTACCAGATAAACACGACAAGTAGATAAGCCCAGTATGTGGTCAGGCACGAATCGCCACTCTGCTGATTTTTCACGTTTCCCTTCAAATGGGGTTACAAATGAACCATCATTAAACAGAATATTTTAATAATGATCATAGTATTGGAAGTTTGCTGTTTTGAAAATACCTTCGTTCCTATTTGCAATAAAAATTGAATGTTTTTTATTCACTATTTTTCTATTTTATTCTTCATTACCTCCTGTCGTTTTGCCTATCAGCAAAAGAGGCTACAAACGTAAGCATGTGTTGCCATTAAAAATAATCAGGGTGGTATTATCTACATATCTCCATCTACAGAGTGTTCGAAAATAAAGAGAGCCCCACTTGTATCTGATAGGGAATGTAATCCTGCGTTAAAGGACCATTCAAAGTAAACGTAAGCATGTAAATCCTTCCATGAAAAGTTATTATTGAAGAATTATGTGCGCCATAGTTCTTGGATATTATGTTATTTGTCGTAAGATTTATATCTGTCGAACTGCATAACGTAGGAGAGAAGAAAACAATCGATTATACAAATAGTGATGCATGCAATCTTATGATGCATGGAGAATGAATTACAAAATGTATTTAATTCTATAATATAATAATTCAGTATAAAAAATGTCTACAAAAAGGTGGAAAACATTTTGAACAGCCTTTATCATAAATCAATATCGTTGTAAGCTAAGAATATCTATGAGTGTCATCTATTACAATTTTTTTAACCTCACGAGTAAAAAAGTATAGCGTACAAAATTCTTTAACAATAACTTTTTAACCCTTTGCACTGCAACTTATTCGCTCATTCAATGACCAGAGATCGATTACTTAGTGCTGCACTTTCTAAATGCAGAACTTTATAATAGGAATAAATATAGTAGGTACAGTGATTTCGAAATCGATAATTTATTTAATTCTATAAATCAGGACTTCTCCCACTTTTACAAGATTTAATGAGTTAATTTATTTTAAACTTTGGTGTGCCTGATAGGCATACATACTTGGAGTGCAAAGGGGTAAGGAAGCAATAACGAGGATGTATATACGTATATGTTTACTGAACCCTTTTTAATTAGAATTACATTTCCCATCAAATCCTATGTCTTTTTATTTGGAGGCATTCTACGTTAGCAACATAATTTTAATTATACAGGGTCTCTATCGAGCCCAAATAATCTTCCCAAATAAGAACCTCAACACCTTGCTAGAGTTTAGAGGTATCACTTTGAATTTTGCATCTTCCAAAATGATGAAAATTATATATGTATATAAACATCTATATTGTTTCTTATGGATCACAATCTCCTTTCTTTCTACTAAACACATGTACACTCCTTAATGCTCTACTTAATGCAATATCTTATTTGCTATCTTCTACTCACTATTACCTTCTTTTTGTTTACTACCCTAGCTTAAATCTAAATACCCTACCTTTCTATCCTCCGTATCCTCCCTTAAATCTATCCTACATTTCTATCCTCCTCTCGTTCATCTCCTCCTATTCCTATTCCTATTTTAAGCTACCTGTTCTTCTTCATCCCTTAATCTACTCATGTCTCCTCCCTTTTCCATTCCAGCCCTTCCATCAAACTTCTCCCCCGTTTCACCTTGGTCCAAAATTTCCCTTACAGAATGATGGAAATTATAAAAATGAATGGACAAATATTAAAAATTCTCTTATTAGAACAGCCACATTTTCCTATTTCTTGTTAATTACACTAATGGAAGTTCCACTTCAAGGCACGTAAAGAAAAACGCAAACAGGAAAGTATATTTACTTACCACAGCCACAATTCTTGGGTGGAAATGCCTGTTTTGCAACACTCTGGGAACAAGGGGTCATACGCGGGTAGAATAAAAGAAATGGAAGCAGATATCGCTGGGTAAGGGAAAAAAGTAGCCTGCAGGCTGAGCCCTCTCTTTACGAGTTTGCTTCTCGAAGAATGTTTGCGAATCCCGAACTAACGTCGAAGGAAACAAACACTTGGAATGAACTAACGCAACTGCTAGGAAGTATGCAAATGCAAGCATCTCACGCATACACAGGATGCATGCACGATGGATGCTGCATCTTTGAATTACGAATGATCCTGTCTGGAAACTTCTTGAAAAAGTTTCGCGAATTTCCGTGCAAACATCCGCGAGGAAAGATGTGTTTCACGTTTTCCGCGCGAGCTACTCCTGATTTTCATAAATCTTTCCTAGCAGTGTTTTCGAGCGGGCATGGCATATGCGGTGTAACAAAGGGCGTGCATTCTACGTTCACTGTTAGCGAAATAAAACTGTTTTGATAAATATGTGCCGGGAAGATTTAGTTTTTTTAATGTGCAAGTTTATGTGATTATTTGCTGCACTGTCCACGCGATGTTCTTCTAACAAGAAATGTCACACGGTTTGAACTACATTTGACGGTGCGATAGTGCTTATGCGGTATTTAAATCCGTTATTTCAGAATTGAGCATGTGACATTTCTGGCATTTTTGAGTCTACTGAACAGAGTTTTAACAAAAACACCCTCACAGATTGAGTCGACATACAGTTACTCAGAAAAGTATCTATCCATCTTATATACATGTAAAATATTTTGAACAGATAGAAAGCAATTTAGATTTTTTATATTTGAATTTTCTAATACTGTACCCGAGTTTTCACTCATACCCGTTATGTCTACCATTAAGATAGTGTTTCGACATAAATTTTTAATGCATGTATTCTTGTATTTTATAATCATATCCGTAAATGAAATGTGTACAGAGGTAAAAGCGATATCAAAATGGAGGTTTGTGCATTACGTTTATTAATACTTTCAATATGAAATTATATTTTTATTTCTGAAGGAAAATTTAATTTTCGCCGTCTTGATGAATTCTAATTAGCCCGTTCTCATAATGTACCACAGATTGGTGGACGAGGCACCACTCGAACAATTGAACCGCTTGATTTGAACCTTCAGTTTTTTTTTTAAAACAGATAGTCTTCATTGGAAGATGAAACCAAATTCAGCGAAAAATATTAAAAATGAATAAAGTGAGAACACTTCAAAATTAGGTAAATTATTTCGCTTCTTTTTATTTACTTCAATGTACAAGGAAATAGGTTTGAAATTTTTTAGGGGACTTAAGTACATCCTCCAATAGTTTTTACTATGGTAAATATTCACAAAAAGGGAGCCACCTCCCATTTCGATAATCTTTGAATATGTTGTCAACGTCATCACCTTGAGTAGTATTGTGAAGGTTTTAGTTGGAGGCAGAGATGAGCAAAATTTTAATTTAAATAAAATTTCGAATAACGAATAAAAGTTAAAAAAAAATCATTTGTTCGGTAACCCGAGTTAACTTTATTCGACACATGACGAATAATTTTATTAACTTTCATTCGCTAAATGAAATTTTATTTAAATAAAAATTTTGCTCATCTCTGGTTGGAGGTCGCTGTTTATTAAAAAGTTGTAGGTTAACTTCATTGTGCTTCCTATTTTATCCCTGATCGGTAGTTACTCGGGGCTAGATTTGTTTAGCGATCCCCCGTAAGATAAAAAACGTGTTAAACATTTTTTCATAATAACGTTTTAATAAACAGCGACCCCGATAATTATTACCGAAATCGAGGGTGGCTCTCTTTTAGCGAATATTTACCAAAACTATTTGTTTTAAAAACTTGCAAGCTCAAGTCGATCGGTTTGCTTGTTTATTCCACATTTGTTCCACCAACATAATGAGCGCGCTTTCGAGAATATCAACTATTAACGTAGTCACTCCGAGCAACGACGAGAAGCTTGTGCAATGTGCAGCATTAATTTGCATCACACATTTCACACGTACGTGCATATGCTGCAACAGCTTATGTACGTACTCGTTCGGGCAGGTATGATTTTGTTGAGGCAGGCTGTTTGTATAACCTAACGAAATTCCCATATATCTACACGTCGCACGGACTTGTTTTTCTCTTACAATTAGTGCACCACTCTATTCAACAGTTTATGAGTTACTGAATTTTCCAAGTACCGGAATATCCTTCGGCAGGCATACTTCACAAACGCATAAGCTTGTAAAAGAAATATCGCTTTCCACGAGCCCTTAAACCAGAACCTCCCATTAATGAAACCCAATCGTTAAGTAGCAGTAGAAGTGGTGCGTTTACTCTTTCAAAATGGCTGCGCGCATCAGGCCTAGCTGGGTGGTATGACCTAATTATGATAGCGGTATGTCGGCAGAGTGCCATGTACCTACTATAAATGGATGCCCGTAAACCAGTCCTGCATGTGCTGCATCACGATTATACCCTCTCGTAATAACAACCAATCCGTCTCACCCTTCCCGGCCACCACCGTAAATGATGAGAGGAGAGGTGCATGTGCGGAGGCAACGTTTTGTGAACCGCATCTCCACAGCCCCTGCCAACTGATTGACGTATCGACACCTGTCACTTACTTTTACCTTGATTTCATCGTCGCGCTTTAGAAACTTTCAAACGACGACATTAGAAGATTAACCGCTAATGAGGCTGATTAACGGTGCCCCATTTTCGCTAGAAAATTTACTCCGCAATTCTTCGGCGTCACGAGGACGCGTGGGATCGATTGCTTTGAAGCAAGCGACGAATAATGAAGCTAAGGAGACATTTTCTAGGGATAATTTGGTAATATAAAGCGTTCCTAGTCGGAGGGTTTTATAGTATTTATAAATGAACGTGTACAAATTGGTGTGAGGAAAACGGTGAATTATTTTAGGACATATAGTATTGGAAAGAATAAGTATATAAACGTAGGTCAATAAATTAATGCTAAATGAAATAAGTTAGGATAAAGATGTGTGTTTACTTTAAGTCCGATCTTATTCCAGTCTTTTGCAAAAGATGTTTTATGTATCCATTGTTCATTTCAACTAAAATTTCACATATCTGTAGGAGGGAACTACTTAAATTTTGCAATAGAGTAGTATTTTATTTCATCTCTTTCGGTTATTTTCCTTGGTAATTTGTTATTTTAATTTTAATTTTAATTTTAATTTTACCTTATTTGTTCGTTCCCTATATTATTATGTTTTTTTAATGCTATTATAATGTGCCAAAGGGTTGTTATCCCGTAATAAATTTATAAATAAATTATTTTAAATATTCTGCAATTTCTTTTCTCGGTCAAAGAACCTGTATATTAGTTTACGAACTATAACAAAGAATCAGATACAGTATATCCATAGTAATTTTATACAATCTAGTTATTCGGGTTTATTAAATAAACGAGATCAACTGCTGAAAAATTAGAACTACTTTTGTAAATGTTTCAGTTTTTATTTCATTCAATAAATCAATTTTCTTTCATTTTGAGAAATGAATGCGTGAAACGTAGCATTTGATAGAAGGATCAAAATTCATTCAGCAAATTGAATAAACAAAACGTGCTATTAAAAGCAGTGGTTGTCACTGTTGTCAGTGGTAAGGAGAGAACTGCAGATTCTTAAGGTTAAACCTATATATGAAGCAATAAAAATGATTTATACCACTAATTTGAAGATTAACCAGGGAAGATCCCCCACCCGGAAATTCAAAAAATTATGAAACTTTGGGAACATGTACATGCTGGGCAAATCCACTCTAAGGGGGTGAAATTGACCCCTGAAAATCCGGCTATTTTCCGATTTTGTGTTATAACTCGCGACCAGTGAGAACTCGAAGTTAACAACTGATAGTCCCAATTAAAAGAAGTAACTTTTGTCTGAAAAACTTTTTTTCTTAAAATAGCCGGATTTTCAGAGGTAAATTTCACCTCCCAGAGTGAATTTGGGCAGCAAAAAAAAAAATCCCCAATACAAACCTAATATCCTCTACATATCCCCAAAGTTTCATAATTTTTTGAATTTCCGGATTGGTGATCTTTCCTTGCACATGAGTCGAACTCATACTTTGTCATATTTTGCATTTTCTATTCACAACAATGAAGACCCTCATTTATATTAGTATAAGTGCATTTTCTATTTTCAACTACCAATTGTACAACTATAAGATCAAGTTTTGACTACAAATATCTCTATCTTGCACGTCCTGTTGCAGTAGGCAAATAGTTGGAAGAATTGAATCAATTAATGACCAAACATCGTAATTAATAACGACAGGCGATAATTCGACGTGGTGCACGTAAATGACATTTTCGGTAGTTTATCGTCACGCGGAATATATAATTGAATAATTTAAACGTTCGATCAAAATTTTGTTCGCACCGCGTCACCTGCACTGGTTTATGCACACAGAGGCCCGCCCCTATGATGACGGTGCTTCTGCCCGTGGACGAAGAGGTAAAAAGGGGATGCGCGTTATGCAGGCTGGATTCCAATGATCTCCAGAGTGATTGACGTATCGACACGTGCCATCTCTTTCAGCTAGCTTTCCCGTCGTTCGTACAATGATATTTCAGTTTTTTATTCTCGATTTTCAGTGTCGATTAAACGAAGCACGAAGGGATAAACGGTTTAAGAAAAATTAGTTACGATCACGTCAGTTGAGCGGCGCATTCTTGATGAACTCGCTGAAATTTTTGCACAATCGTTCCTTTCAGATACTTCTTATAATTCGTGTAAAAGATATTTCAGTTTTTTTCTTATTTTCGAACATCAATATCGACTTAAGGAAGCTCGAAAAGATTAACGGTTTATGCAAAATTAGTTACGAATGCGTCAGTTGAGTGGAACATTTTGTCATGAATTCGATAGAATTTTTGGGTGCAGCACTTGATGTTCATCGGCAATTCGCGTTCAGGTATATGATACGTCTGCGATACATCCGCTTCATCGGGCCATGGAAATTTGTTCATTAGCAATTAACGGAGTCAGAGGAACTGATCCTTTGATTTGAAAGCGAATCGGTTTACGTATGTGTTCGGTGATTAGAAACTATTGATTAGAACCTGGTAATTACGAGCGATCCATATGCTGCCATATCATAGTTTTGATAACACGCGTGTAGATTCGCTTCAATCTATTCCCCAAATTTGTCACGCATTTTTGCAAGCATTAACAATTAGTGTAACTGTAAAATGCGATGATGTAGCCAACAACGAATAAGGAGATTCTTTATACATAAATATTAACATAAGACTAGAACGATTAAAACGTTTGCCTTAGTGCAATTAGAGTTTAATAGCGTAAATAATCGCAAACCATCAGGTTTAAAAAAATTATCGATAGAGAAGCTATTAGAGCATTGATAAAATAAAGCTATTCGACTAACAAGTGAAATTAGGCAACCCGAAAATTCAGAAAATTATGCAAATTTGTGTGCAAGTAGAGCAGTTCATCCATAACACATATCTATCTTTTGTTGGTGCCATATTGTGGTTTTAGGGGGTGAAGTCACCCCTTGGAAAAATCCAGAATTTTCTTTTTCGTGGAGTACCTTGAGAACGGTAAGAGATATCGAAAAGAAGTTTAAACAAAAGTTGCACCTTTTTTTATATCTACAAAATAGTGTACAAATAATATTATCGTTTAAGGGGCTGTTCCGGTCTAGAGCTCATAAAAATAGGTGATATTTAGGAATTAATTAAAGGAAAACTACTGCATATAATTTAATGGGACTTTTTGCATCGAATTCAAGATGTCTTAAACTATAGAAATAAATTTTTTGTTTTATAATTAATCATTGTAGACGGCGCTGAGGAGTCGATAAAGTCGAGGCGTCAAAAAATTCATCCAAATCGGTGGAACCTCTAGCACCTATACCATTGGTCTGAAGTAAAAAATTCAGATTATTAAAGGGCATGAAACTCGCTTTTGAACCGACTAGAAAAAATGACATTTTTTGAGAAAATAACGACACTTGAAGTTTGAAGTCACTTTTTCCCTATATTTTTCGTCCTTCTAACGCCTTTAAAAATTACAAATTTTCCATGCCCAAACCCATGGCCATTTTACAAAAGCCCAAAACATTTTTAGGATATGTTATAACCTTTTCATATAAAAAATTCATAAAAATCACCTATTTTTCGAGCGTTTCGACCGCAGGATCCCCTTAAATGATAGGGATGAGGAGAATTAAACGCCGAAATCACAGACGCTGTGAACTTCGTCCAGTGCGTGCATGGTTTTAGCCAAATCGGCGACTCAAACCTTGCGCAACCCCCTTCTAAGCCTGCGTAATTATCGTCTCGATAATCGAAGCCCCAAGTTTCCTTTCAGCCTTCTCGGCCCATTGACAGGGTCGTTAGCTGGCCTCCTTCCTTCTTTGCTAGCTTCAAATACTAGACGGCGCAAACTTGTCGAAGTTTCGAATGCACCGCGGCCCGAGCCGAATACGTAATGAGTACGTGGCCCCTTGGCTTTCGACCATTATGCGAGCTGGACCATTATGACTAATCGCTTGGAATGCTTTGCTATCGGGGCCGGGCAAACATTTCGCCACGAGAAAGACCGTCCCGGAATAATGAAAGTTGCGATCATTACCTTCGATTTACGCTGATTTTACATAGATTCAATCCTGTCTGAATCGCCTTATTTAAATGTCCCTCCGCGGGAATCATTCTTAAGGGGATCCCTATGGAATCTCCAATGTGGTGTGTGACCGGAAAAATTGCAGAGGAAGGGTCTTAAACAATGTTTATAAATGTGACAAAGACATGAGTGTATATGATTGTATCGATAGACACAACTACCATCCAATGTAAAATTATACAGGGCGCATCATAACATGTGGGACCCACTTCAGCGGTGGACGAGTGATACATAAATAGTGAAGAAAGTTTGTATAATCCCTAGCAAAAAAGTCCTGCTTCGCTAGGGTAGAATAATTAAAAGGAATTACTTTCATATCTGTTTTTTTAAGTAACTTTTTATGCGATTTTTGTGAAGTAACCTTTGTTTAACGAATATTTTTTTCTATATGTATATGTTGGTTTTTAGGCATTTGTGTGGGTAACCTTTGTAAGTAGAAACCAAGTTGATAATCTAATCAGGCTTGAGAGATATTAAGGAGTCCGAGAAAATACATTTTACCCCTTTTCACCCCCATGGGGATGGAATTTCAAAAAGTCCCTTCTTATCGAGCACCTAGGTCGTAAAAGAAATATACTCTAGGAATAAAAATATGTTCTAAGGTCAACGGTTTGGGCTGGACGTTGATGAATCAGTGAGTGACACAACGATTTTATATATATAGACTAAGGTCGGTATCATATATATTGGCCGGTGAGTTTCGTGAGGGGTATTCTCCCGCCACACAGTTTGCCTGCCTCGGTGCTCCTTTTCTCAACGTTTTCTGACTCGCTTTCGTTCCATCTCGCTCTCGCCTTCGCAGAACAAGAGTGAGCCAGAAGTGGTGGGGATGGTGCCAAGCTTCTGAGGTGTAGGCCAAACCGAGCTGTCAGCGTAGAAATACAAACATCAGAATAGGTGTGCGTTAGCTCCGAAAAAATTCTGGAACTTTATTGGTCAGAACATTGATTCTTTCTCGATAGCTTCATCTCGTATTGGTCTACGCATAGCTTCGTAACGCACACAACTATTACGCTAAGAATAAATAACAGCCACGCGGCTACGTTCAGGCGGAGCCGAGCAGCATTCCCGTTACTCCACCATACCCTCCGGGGGCCCCGCAACTCCAACTGACAAATCCACGATCGTCAGATGGTGGTAGCTGATTTTTCCTCGATCGCTGTTCGTGAAAACGAATTCACCGGCCAATATATTTGATACCGACCTTAGCAAAATACCCTTGCGCTTCGCCTCAGGCCTAAGAGATAGATATTAAGGACTCCATGAAAACACATTTCATCCCTTTTCACCACCCCCTTAGGGGTTGATTACGGCAAAATCATGAAATTGCTATTTATGCATTTATGTGGGAAACCTTTCGAAGTAAAAACTAGGTTAATATCTAATCGGTTCTAAGAGATACTAAGGAATCTGTGAAAACACATTTCATCCCTTTTCACCACCCCTAGGGGTTGATTAGGGCAAAATCCTCAAATTAGTTTTTAGGCATTTGTGTGGGTAACCGTTGTAAGTAGAAATCAAGTTGAGATCTAATCGGGCCTAAGAGATATTAAGGAATCCGTGAAAACACATTTCACCCCTTTTCACCCCCTTAGGGTTTGATTAGAGCAATACCCTGAAAATTGTTAACCTTTGTAAGTAGAATCCAAGTTGATATCTAATCGGGCCTAAGAGATATTAAGGAATCCGTGAAAACACATTTTACCCCGTTTCACCCTCTTGGGGATGGAATTTCCAAAAATCCTTCCTTAGTACCCACCTACGTCATGAAAACAATGTACCTTCCAAATTTCACGTTCCTACTTTCCTAGGTTACACGGTTTGAGCTGGGCGTTGATGAGCCAGTCAGTCAGTCAGGACTTCTTCTTTTAAAAAAAAAGATAGAAGATAGACAGATAGATGGAAAATTTTTTGACGATGTCAAACACAACATCGTCATCAATGAATGATCCTGTACCACCCGAAAATACCAGAAGCTCTGCACCGAGCTCCCTCGCGACTAATTGTACGTAAGTCGCTTCCCCAGGGAGCGTACTCACTTGACACGACGTCGCGCCATCTAATCTATGACCTAATCTCGAATGTAAGTACAGTCCAGCTACTCGGCGCGCGACCCGTACACGTCGCCATGGAATTGGACGAAGTGAGGGAGGATAGGCGATAGGCGTACGGCTGAGAGAGACAGTGACAGATATGGGCAGAGAGCGATAGCGTGCGAGGAAGCGAGAGAGAGTGAGAGTGCGGGGCGAAATGGGCGTTCAGGCATTGGTAGAGGCGTATTAGTGCAGCGATTGCCCGCAGCAGGGCCTGGGCTAAGTGAATGGCTCTGCCGAGGGCTTTGCTGATTATGGTGTCGTCATTGATCCAGATCGAAATTGGCTTACTTCTGTCACGGAACGCGCCCAGAGGACCATTAATATCCTCCGTGAAACTAGGGGTCGTTGAAAAAGGGACGGGGAGAAGAGGGGGTTTGATGCTCACAAATTTTACCGGTATATATGGCCTCGCGCGACCCCTGTCCAGACGAATCGATTCGATAATTGGGCAATTAATTCGCCATCGAGGGGCACTTTTGGTTCAATGTTGGAGCTTCATGTGCTTCTTACCAGCTTCTGATGAAACTTCTTTCTCTCTTCCATGGAAACTACTTCGTTGAATTCTTTAGAGATTTTTGTCAGTTATGCTGAGATCTACAGGGTGTATAAAATGTGATGGACACCGCTTTCAGAGGTGAATGTACACCTCTGGAGCGGTGGACATTTGTAAAATTGTTTTAAACTCTTTTTCTTCTCATGGAGCGGAGCACTTTGATGTAAAAAAACTTTAACATTACTTTTTAATTTTATAAACAATTTTGTGACAAGTCTTTTTCACAAATGTCCACCAATCCAGAGGGGGAGATTCACCCCTAAAAGTGGTGTCCATCAATTTTTATTCAGCCTCTACTGTCAGTCGCAGAATTCTGCATATAGTGGGTGACTCGTAAGTTCTTGCACAGTTTGTGCGAGTTTGTCAAGTTTATATTTTGTTCTATAAAGATTCATATAGTAGATTCTAGTGTTCGACTAATTATATGATTACTCGTCTGTACCATTGCTTGGTATCTGAGATCAACAGAAAGAAACAGGATGTAAACTGAACAAGACCTTATGATTCACTTCTGTACACCCTATTTTGAAATATGTAGACTTAACCTTCGATTTGAATGCTACTCTAAAGGCACGATTTCGGTATTACATGATCGGAGAAAATGCTATAAACGTTCGTTTTACACGGTTTAAAGAATAACAAAATCCTTAACCATTAATTAGATTGCCGGGTACTCTCGACACCCCTGTTGTGTTATTTCTCGGACATTTTGTACCATGAATATATTAAAAATAAATAAATTTAAAGATATTTCTTAATTTTCATTTATTATTACACATCAAATCATTGAGTACTAAGTTTTATTTAAGAATAGTAGTATTATGTAAAAGAATGGTAAAAAGGTAACTTGAGATGCCGAGGACACCCCACATCAGGTTGGGCATTAACTAAATAAAAAATGATTTAAATAACGGATGAAATAAAAGTTACTTTAACTTTAGATTATTTGACGAATAAAGTTAATTTTTTTAGTCGACGAATAATTTTTGTTAACTTTTATTCGTTATTTGAAATTTTTATTTAAATAAAATTTTTGCCCATCTCTGCCCCACATTATGCAGTTAGGTCTTTTTTTACCAAGTACCTAATTAAGGGTTAAATGCTCCTTGAGTAGCTATTTATAAAAAGGCAGTGTAAAATCTATTGAAAAAAGTACGTAAATTATTTCAAATGAGTATATATATGTAGACTTCCATCCGAACTGAGTGTTGATAAATGGCGAATGCAAATATTGCGCGGATGATAATAAGGGGAGAATGTTATTCCAAGTTCGCATCATTTTCCCAAGTTTCTCTGTTCAGCAGCCTTAATTCGGAGCCAGAAAAGTTTTTGCATGCATTGAATCACACGCGAATAGAATGAGTTTCATGGTCGAAGAAAGCGCGGGCAAGAAGGGCGAAAGGAAAGAAAAAAAGCGATTACAATGGTAAATCCATCGAGCTTCCCGCGTTCACCTCGTAGGATTGAATTGGTTTTCTGAGGGAGTTTGCGTAAGATATACTGGCTCGATAATGTACGCTGACGGACTTCATAATTAGGGGTTGAAGTCAATTATATGGAAATGCGATGCTTTCCTTTGTCGAACGCCTTTGGAATTCTTGCACGTACTTTCTGTAAGGGAACATCATATTCGCTCCTTCGAGGACAGCTAACGTACTGTCAGCGATATTACAAATCAAAGGAACTGTAAAATTACAATTTGTATTATGTGTAGGGTAAGTGCATCTAATATCGTCACTCGTAACATCCCGTGAAGAAAGTGTTCTTAAGTATTTCAGTGAATCTGTGATGATGTAAAAATATATTGAACCGTGACAATTTTGCATCACATCAGGAGAAAGTATAAGTTTGCTGCTATTAAATCTAACTCAGGTTAATAAACCTTTATACGAAATTTGTAAAGTTACACTCAGTTCATTTAATTATTACACTTTAGTATTTTAAGAACTTATTAAATTTTCTTATTAAAAATTCACGCTTTAATTTTTAGTCGTATGAGGGAATTATTCTAAGGCAGTCATTTAGGCTGGTATCAAAATTATTTTTTTCCGTTTTAGTACATTTTAATAAAAGTTTTTTTTTTAATAAAATTGCTACAAATTCTTTCACACTTTTCAGTGAAAATATTGTATTGTCATCAAAACTACGTGTGTGTGCAAAGTTTCAAGCCGATCGGATATGTGGAAGTGGGTGAAAATTAGCTTACAAGATTTCGCCCTAACAAACTAACTAACGAACTCACAAGTGAAGCTAAATAAAAGCTTGTAATAAAAAGGCCAGGCTTTTCACAAAAAGGCTGATCTCACAATTGCCCTGTGACACGTTTACATTTTTCACAATGAAATTTAAATACTCATCAAGATGGAAAAGAATCCCAAATGATTTAATTCACCCTTAACTCCTATCTCCACAAAAAGTCGTTTCAAGTAGCAGTCCTGTGCCCAGAAATACGTTCATAACCGTTTTACAGGATCGCGATCCGGCGATGTGACGTGCCAGACGAGTAGACAAAGGTTATTACTGATAACGCGAGCATCGCGTGGCCGTGGCAAAGGATCGTCAAAGATACCATTCCAATCTGTGGGCAAAGTGGAAGCGATACGATCGGGCGTGGAGGAGCGTGCCCGTTAACTGGTAAAGTCACGCCGAAAAAGAGGCGCTTCTGCGATAGACAGTTGGATTTGTCGGGGGATCGTACGGTTCTGTACCCCGGTCTATTGACTAATTAAAGATCTGAAAAGAGATACCTGGCCGGGTATCTCTCGGGATCAGATTAAAAGCTGTCTCGTTACGCGAGATCAAAGGGCTCAATTTTCTGGCGGTCGGGTAAAAATACTTTGCTCCAATTGCACATGCCACTGTCGATCGGTCTCTGCCGGATATATGGGAGAGACTCGTAGCACGGAAACTCTTCATAGCCGTGGATCGCTCCCTTCTCGCTCTCCCCTAACCCGCTCTTCTACCCGCCCGCTTTTCCAGCCCCCCCCCCCCCCCCCCTATCCATATCTGTCGATTACCAATATCTTGGCAAGATGGTAAGAACCGACGGTACGAGCAGGATCTCTAGGTCAGATAAGAGTTAGTGCTCACTTGTTGACCCGTTTCAACGGGCTCAATTTATCGAGATATGCGAAGCGGGAGAAAAGGTGTAGGCGGGTTGCTGAAAGGCTTCGACCGATTGCTGAATTTCCATCGGAAAATGGCATTAACGAGAGAACGCGCGTGAACGCAATAGGTGAGTGATTGGGGTTTATTAATTCGTTGCGTTAATTGTAAATTAATAGGATATTTTACTTCGTGTCGAGGGTTGTTAATGAGTTCTTGGATCGATACTTTTCCTATTTTGTTCGGAGTTATTTCGATTTAACTGCGAAGAAATGGCTTGAAACAGGTTTCAATGTAAATGCTGAAAAATTTAAGTTTCTATATTTATTTTAGTCCGTTCAGTGGACAGACGTTCAAAAATATATAAAAAAAGTTCTTCTAAAAATATATAAAAGTTAACACTTCAGAAAAAAGAGCTTTTACAACCAATTTTAAATATATTTATTTAATATTTACCAAATATATTTGGTTGTATATAAATACATTGGTTGACTTTTACAACCAATTTTAAATGTATTTATTTTGAAGTTGTGTATCTTTGTTGCGTTTAAATTAATCAAAATTTGAATTCAATTCGTTTATTATAATCTGAGAAATATTAACAACCATGCTCCACCTGTTTTTCGTACCAGTCAACTTTAACGACAAGTAACTTCACATAAAAATAATATTTTATAATTGATTTTTGTTTCTTTCGACTTCAGAAATAAATTATACATTTGTCCTTACTTTTTAAACCAGCACAGTAGTTCTCCCCTTCAAACTATTTTACTTATCTGTCGCAGATTTTACTGCCAAAACATTGTCCCACAAAATCAACGAACAAATATAAACCCGTGAGAATCCATACGAATAATTTGTTGGGTGCAGGCGTACGTATCATTTACTCCCAAATTTCTCGTTAAATACAGTTATACAACGTCACCCAGTTAATTTCAGTTCGTCAATGTATCGAAATTGATAATATAAACCAATCGCTTGCAAACCGCGACCTTGATTAAACGTTATTCACCCTGCAATTAAATGCAGACAGCATAATTACCAATTATGCCTTACCTATTGTGGTAGCTGATTGTAGTGGCAATTCCGCTAACAAGAGGAAGACAATTTTAAGAAGAAACGTTGTATCAATTAATTTACGTGGCGAATATTTTTGTCAACATTCGATAAAATAACTTCTAAAACAAATGACAATATGTGAGACATTGAAGCATCGCATTTAAATGCTTTACTTTTGCGTTTTAATTATTATAGTAAATAATGAGGCATCGTCAAAAGTGTTCGATCAAACCCGACGCAATTATATATTCAATTTGCTTCTAACGTTCCGTGATTTCGCGCACCGCCCAAGTGAATGTTTCCCAGCAGTTCCTGTTTCCCCCGGTTCTGCAGGTTCTCTTTGAATTCAATTCTGCGGAACTCGCCCCGAGGGTTCGGGCATAAACTTGCGCGGGATTTATCGATATGTTCCTTCTGAAACCGTTCAAATAGTCTCTAGCGAATGTGCATGAGTTCGGCGCCACTAAACAGCAACTAATCTCGCAAACGCTATTCCCAGCGTGAAGTTCAAACGATTTGGAGACGGGAATTTCTAAACGGGGTTACGAGGATCGAATTAATCCCACATGTGGACTTCTATCTCGTCCCGTGTTTGTTGCAAAAAAAAAAAGAAGGAAATAGAATGGGAGACCAAACGTTGGTTTCGAGGCTACAATAATATTTGTACGGACAGTTTAGTTGGATAGTGGTCGAGGGTAGTTGTCAAAACAGAGCTTGCGGGAGTCGCGGAGGTGCTCGAAAAGTTTGTTTAAAACGTGTAACAATAACGTCAAGTTAACTCGAGGTGATTAAACGATGAGATCCCACGTTGGGAAAGTTTAAATTCTAATTGGGGGCGAGCGAAAAAACCGCGAGTTCGGGGGTTGTTGTTTTACGCTTACCTGTGCGCCGACGAGGCCAGCGCGTAATCTAGGAATATCTGTGTGACTCCAGTCCGATCTGGCCCAAGGATCAACCCTGCCGAGGTCGCTGCTCAGATTAACCTCGCCCAGCTGATTGTGTACGAATTTTCTGACGTTCCAGGGCAAATCGTTGTGCCTGAGAAACGAAAGCACGGAAAATGTTCTTATTCCAAAATTCTTTGCCAAGTCAAATCGAGAAGCACTGGTTTAATTTAGTCGAATTTATTCCTCACATTATCAAGGACTTTATGTGAGTAAAATCAAACATTAAGAAAATGCAATACAAAATATAATTTAAAGACTCAGATTTCCATTAATGACAGGTCTAGGCCTGAGTAGAATTTTTTTTCTTTCAATACTTTAGCTGTACTTTTATATATTTTTAAGACTTTAATATATTTTTGAGTGTTGAATTCGAAAAGCGCAACAAAATTTTTATACCACATTGGTGCAGGTAAATATTAGAACTTAGTAGAAATTTCTAAGAGACCGTAAATGTTGGGTCACCAAGCCATTTCAGTTAGTTGTGAGTTCATTAATTTTCCACTACTAATTTCATCCAATCGCATATTACAACATAAAACGTGAAGGCAAATTGTGAAAAAATTGTGACGTTACTTTTGCATTTGGAACTCCGAATTCCTATAAAAGCGGCATACATTTTTAAAAGAAGTTCTTATGACCCGGCATTTTGCAGCTATGTATAACTATTGGACCTTAATTTTTTAGGCATTTTAATTACTATTAAGCTATTTTCAACGTAGAAGTGTTAAAGAATAGGTACAGAATTAGAGTTTCATACATTTCGCAGACCTGCACGCCGTTTCAATTAGAAAATCTGACTATTTAAGGGGCGCGTGATTTTCCTTGTGCCTGTTTCTTAAAGATATGTACTAACTTACCCGTCGATCAGAGGCACTTCAGTGAGAATCCTCCTGATCACGTCCAGCCTCTGCTGGTGCGTAACAGGGGCGGATTGTAGAAGCAACGGTAGACAAAGTCCTCCGAGAAGCAGAGCCGCAACTAGGAGCAAGATGGGCGCTAATACACGGCATTTTCTACGAGAACTCTCTTCCCTGCGATCTTTGCTGCTGCCACTACTAGGGGAGTCCTCGCACGGCGGGGGCAGTCGCACTGTGCCGTTGCACGGTGCCACGTCTGGCAGTTCTGTTAGGCACGTCGTCTGAAAACAAGAAAGATAGTTATAAGAATATTATTACTCGTATTATTTATGAATTCTATACGTATCATCGCATACGAAATAATACACTGCTGGAAATATCAGACAAGAATTCTTCTCGTTTTTGTCTCGATTGTATAGCATTTCGGAAATAAAACGCGAATAAAAGTCGTAAGTCGAGTAGGGGGATCGAAGAGAAATATACCAGAATTATAAACGTATCAGCAATATTTCCATGTTTTATAACAGATCAAAGTAAAAACATTTGCTCAAAAATGAAATTTTCTCCTTCACTGAGTCGCCATTTTTTTCTCTTCGATATTAATGAATGATTGAGATAGGGGCGATAAAGGCAAGTTTACTGAATGGAACAAAAGTACTAGTTTTTTTTTTATTTTAGATGAATACATTGGGGGCAATGATGTTAACCATGAAGGAGAAATTTTTTAATGTGATCGCACATGAACACTTCTCACCTACTTAGTAAATATTTATTACCTTTCATGCAACGGCTTGAAAGTGTTAGTAAAATGTTAGTAAACAAATATACAAAACCAGAACTATGTAAAACATTTATTTTGGAATGGAAAAATTCTTTCCCTCGAACCTCGAACGAATATACAAAGCCAGAACTATGTAAAACATTTATTTTGGAATGGAAAAATTCTTTCCCTCGAACCTCGATAACTCGAATCTCAAGGGAAGGGAAAACACCTTCGAATTATAGAGGTTTCGGCTCATCGAGTTTTCGAGTAAGAGAGGTTCAACAAATGAAAATTCGACTTGTAGAGGCTTTGTGCGACTGTTAATTGTTCGACTTGTGAAGCTTGAAAGCAAGACAAATTCAAGTTTTAAAGGTCAATTGTTTATTGCATACCTATAATCAAATATACCTACAACTTATGTACTACATATATAGCTACATATATAAAAATAATTATAAGACACATTTTATGCACGAAATATTACTCTTTATTACATATTAAAAAAAATGTAATTTTGCTTTGTGCTACTCTTTTAGTGTATTGTAAATCAATAGCATTTTTAATCGCGAATAATGCAGAGAAAACATTTTCTTCAATATTTTCAGATCATTCTACGAAATTTTGTAATACATATGTTGAAGCAAACTTCGACTTGTAGAAGTCGGAGTTCTTCTAAATTCGAGTTGTGGAGATGAAATACATAATTTAACATGCAAAATACAGTTTGTGTTAAGGAAGTTTTATTTCGAGGTGTAGAGGTGTTTACAGCGGAGCGGAAGGGAATGAAGAAAATTTTCGTCTTATATAGGTTTTCGAGTTATCGAGGTTCGACTGTAGTCGTAAATTATTTTTCATCCGCGCCAATCTTAGAGATTTCGAAGGCCCACCAAAATATGTTTCTCGATTATGAGCTGCCAAAGTGTCCCGCCTGAAAAGACGGTAAGTGGTTTGGGGGAGTTCGAAAGTCACGCTGGTAACGAGCGTTTTAACTGTTCGCTAAAAGGTGGATTACCGTGAGACGTTGCTGGTTAACGCGTAACCTGACTAACAGCAGCTACAGCACGCTCCGTGAAAAAATACGGCGGTCAGAGTAACACTACTACGCGACTTAAGGGGGTATCCTCCATAGCGTTCTACTGAGACGCATTGCAGACGCCTGGGGACTTTTCTTCGCACTTATACTAACTCCCATAAAGTACAGTAAAACTCAGGCGGATTTTCCACGCGTGTCTTCAAATCCCTCTACCCATCCACTAACACTCTTAGCGCGGACGAAACTTTTATGGGGCCGACCAGCACACGGAGGGGATCCTCTTCCCTCTCTCGTAGCGAGCTGCGCGCGTGTTCGCGTGCTAGTTTTATATTTATGACATGTAAACGCGTCATTTTTCGCAAATACGTGACTACTCCATGAAACTAGAAGCTACTGTAATCGAGAACTTCAGAAAAGATGAAATTCTTTCTGCTGTTCTGAAGTATGTACCTACATGAGCGATACCAATAAATTAAGTATTAAGTCATTAATTCTAGATCCATGTCATATTTAACCCTTCGTGGTTACACCTTCTTATAATCACAGATTGGTCGCATGGTGTTCACTGCACCCCAGTGTCATTTTTGAATTACCATTTTCATATTTTTGAATCTTTCATGTTTTGAGTGATTGTTATACTCATACGCGATTGGCCACTGATTGGCTTCTGAACCAACTACTTCTGACAGTTGGTGATGAGCATAAAATTATTATGACTTTTTCAGTAATAATCTATACTTATATAATCGTTGTGTCACTGATTCATCGCTGTCCAGCCCAAACCGTTGACCCTAGAAACATGAAATTCGGAGAGTATATTCCTTTTGCGACGTAGGTGCTCGATAAGAAGGGATTTTTTGAAATTCTAATCCGAAGGGGGTAAAAAGGGGTGAAATATGTTTTCTCGAATTCCATATTATTTCTTAGATCCGATTAGATATCAACTTGGTTTTTACTTACAAAGGTTACCCACGCAAATGCCTAAAAACCAAATTCAGCATTTCGCCCTAATCAACCCCTAAGTGATTGAAAAGGGATGAAATGTTTTTCTACTGATTTCTTAAAATCTCTTCAGCCCGATTAGATATCAACTTGGTTTTTACTGCGAAAGGTTACCCACATAAATGCCTAAAAACCAATTTCAGTATTTTGCCCTAATCAATCCTTAAGGGGGTGGTGAAAAGGAGTGAAATGTGAAATGTGTTTTCATGGAGTCCTTAATATCTCTTAGGCCCGAAGCGAAGCGCGGGTGTAGTTAGCTAGTTCAGTAATAAATCAGTAATAATTCTCCACGAAATAGAAGTGTTCTAGGCGGAAACCTGCGACGTGCTAATGCCCCCTAAACAATAATCACGGAATACTGTAGAAATGTTCGCGAAGAAAAGGGACAACCATGTGAAGTCAATTACTAATCAAAGACACGTGGCTAAATCGAATGAGCTGTGTATAGTTGTGTACATACACAATTCTGTGGGTACATATATAACTCTCATAGACTAGGGCAGTGTTTCACAGTCTGGAGGGCAAGGATATCTGGATTTTATTCAGATCCCCTTCGTTTCACAGCTTTCGTGGTTCTTTCGCGCGCGCACGTACCATTGCGAACTTTGCATCTCTATGGATCCGCATTATTGTAGCCCATAAATATAGAAAACTTTCCACTGCCGTGTACACGGAGGAAAGGGACAGAGTTGTGCGTCAGGCGGGTAAAAGTTTCGTTCAACTTGCTCGCTTGCATAATGGAAAAACGGTATGTCGCGTCAGCGGGGCCAATTGCGAATTTGAATGATACGCTCGTTGAAAGTGTGAAGTGTATTGGTGATAATAGACGGGCATTGAAGTCGTAAATTAGAAATGGAAGTAAGGTACATGTACCAATACCCGGATGCTTAAAGGGCTTACGGAATAGCGGCAAAGTTTGTCTGCTACTTTAATTTGTAAAACCATCATGAAATAAAAAAATGTTGTTGAAATATGGAAGATAACACAATATTATACTATCGGAAAATGAAAAAAAAGTTGATGTATTATAATAGACGTATTTATTAATGAAAATACGAAAACATGCAGATGTCCAGTAAGCGGACAACCTAAAACTGCATGTCCCAATACCTGAATTATATCGTCCCAGTAAGCGGACAACCTAAAAATGCATCTCCTGATATCTGAATTATATCGTCCCAGTAGCCGAACATACATACAGTAAATAAACTTAGACCTGTTTAAAAAAATATTAATTTTCTTGCAAGTTTAACCATCTTAAACTAAATTTAAATCTATTTACTATTATAATAATGTATTATTATAATATTTAAATAAGAAATGCAGTTAATATTTTTTTAGTAAATGACAGAAGTGTCTTGACAGATGCTTAAGAAATTTCTCGAAATCTGCTATGCGTACGAAGTGTGTTATAAAATAATTATTTCTATCTAACGATTTTTACTTTTCTATAATAATGATTTTAATTAATATTCCTAAATACTTATGCATTATGGTACTATTTTTTGTTTTTTATTACATTAAAAATTAAGCTTAAAAATAAATAAAATTCGCGTTATTGTTCAGGTACTGGGACATGGTCGAGCACTGGTACATTTACCTTATACGAATAAGAATGTGTACACGCGAGTAGCTAAGTTTAACTAAAAATAGAACAGCTCAATTTTATAATCCTTGTGTCTGAATTTACCAATATATTTATAATATATTTTAATAACATTAAAAATGAAAGTATCAAGAATGATTTTTTGAATCTTTTGCTAAATTTTTTACTGTGTATGTCGTGATATTTTACGTAAAGAAACACGAGTATCTGTATAAAAGTTAGTTTTGCATTTTAGAGGCTAGATTTATCCTTTAAACTTGGGTTACGACCGCTGAAAAAGAATACATGTCCCTTCTCTGCGGTCTTTCGACGATATTCATCAAAATCGATATCAGATATGTCGCAGATGCTCCTTGTCAATGAAATGGAGCATTATTATTGTGTTCACTTATGATAAATTTAATCTTGCTTTGATTAATCAATACTACATGGTATTAAATTCAAAATGCAATTTTAATTAAACCCTTGCGCTGGGTGCCGTTATGGCGCATAATAATAGGAAATTGCATACTCTGTAAATGTTATTAATGTTATATGCTACAACAAAAGTTACAGTAAATGACCATTTAGCAGTTTAATATACACGTGTTCGCACGTAATGTATCCATCTGTAGCTTCTACATCGACAAACTTATTATGTGCAAGACAAATTAGTTAATACATTCTGACAAAGAGTTATTGTGCATTAATTCTTCCAATTCGAATCTACGTTACCTTAATTTGAATTCAGAGCTTATAATATACTTGACAACATCATTCAGTCACCGCGCAAAAATTTCCATGATTAACTGTGACACCAGCAATTAGACTTCATCTTCCCTCGTGAAATATAAAAATTCAACTTCACAAGAAAGAAAATTAACCAAGTTCCTCCCATCGAAAATAGAAACATCGCCCTTACATTCCAAACCTTTTCTACACCATTCATTTTCCAAACCCGAGCTCGAACAGAAAAATATAATACACATAAGAATTTAATTATTTATTCGTCACACCATTTCATTTGCGAGCTAAAAATTCCCAATTACCTTCGCATCGTTCCAATTGATTAGATTATTTTTTGATACTAGTATTTCAATTTTATATGAGCATTGCTATCAGCTGAGCGATAAGGTGCTCATTGCGAAATCTTTCGCAGAGGGATCGAGGGCGCGAGGTACCGGTGCAAAGCTGCGAACTGCCGTTCCTCGAGAACTTTCGAACTTTTGTCTGTACGTTCCCTTGCACGGCGACGTCTTCGTTCGTCCTTTCGCGGTTTCCTTATCCTGGACTCCCCGTCCCTCGATATTCCATTCTCCGCCGGTTACTGTTACTTCCTCTCCCTCGTTACTGGCACATCGCCACGCGTTAACGAGGGAACAAGATGAAACTTCGCCGACAGATATTCCTGAGGCGTGGAATTCACGGCGCACGCTTTGGGAACCGGAATATTCAACATTGATGTGACATCACGTACACCTCGCTTCCGGGTTTTCTGTGCGGCTGAACATCCGTGCTCCCTCTGTCCGTGGCCTCCCGACCAATTGGCGACGTCGACTACTCAAGTTCCGTCGCGCCGTCGAAACTCTGCTTCGACATGGACATTGGCCTGCTAAATCGCGAGCTTTCATCTAGAAATTCATGCCCGTTTATATTCGAATATCGTCTTCGTTCTGTACCATTAGTCTCTTTTTCGAGAAAAGAGTGCGTTAATGGAAATGAAAAGCTGTAGCTTCCGATAGAAAAAGAATGTACGAAGTGTGACGGTAAAGTGTTGAGAATAATTCGTTTAAAAATTTTATTTCGAAAATTAAGCAGATATGAGGCCGTCGCTTTTAAAGTAGTCCCCTTGAGACTATACAGTGCGGAAAAAGTATGTCATGGTTCACATATATAGGTGATTCCACATCTCTGGAGCTGATAAAGAAATGAGCCGCAAAATTCATCTTGGCCACGAAATTCAAGATTCAATGTTTTTTATTTTAATGCCTTCATTTTTACGTGTTAATTTAGGCAGAAAAATTTATTCTATTCCTCGCCCACCCTGTACGGAACTATGATCTGATGACTTTCTAACAATAATCAATTATCAAATTGCAAAAAGAAACTTGTTGCAAAACATTGTACAGGCTTGACTCGTTAGTAAACAGAAGACAACAATTCAATTTCCAAGAGTGTGTTAACAATTTGCCTCGTAATTGATGGTTAAAATTACAATTTTCAACCACAAAATGTCAAATGAGGATAATAAATTCTCCACTCCAAAATGATAATTATTTTGGATTTAGTAATTATGTTGATGTGCAGAATCCATCGCACTCTTATAAACACCATATGTATCGCGTAATGGAATTTCATGACTGGACTCGATGAGCTTATTTATTTCAGAAACTTATAAAGACACATTCGTTTCTTGCAAAATCGATTACCGTCACAATTTTCTGTTATTCTGTCGTCTTTCGTTTACCTGTAACCTGCCTTCGTTTTTCAGTCATCGTCTGTTCTAGTAATTAAGGAACGGTCGTCCGAGGAGTCGTAAATGGTTATTAAAGGCCGCGTGTTACGGTCGTTATAGAGTTTCCGCGAAGGTTGGTTCATTAATTAAAAATTCTTTAAAACTAGTTCCTACCGTTGAGCCTGTGGTACCCGCGAGACATTTCACGAAGTTCGCCGTATAACAGGTCGACATACAGGGTGACTTTTTCTAGAAAAGGTTGAACGGCCAATGAACTTTGGTCTTCCCTGGATTTTTTACGAGTTCCTTAATTTTTCCAGGAGACTAGGAAACCCGAAAGGTATCGGGAATTATCAGAATTAATACCCCTAATTAATACCCCCAATTAAATGTAAATTTTGTAAAATTCTAACGCTCTATTAATATTATTAGGAAATTTTCTTTAGCGCTAAAATATATTTCAGAATTAATTGCGTTCACTTATGAACATCCATTAATAGATCTCGGCGACAGAAATTGCGATTTTGAGATCTATGGTATAGGTACCAACCGAGCAATAGTTGTATTTTGTCGAATTAATTATAACGTGAGTTTTACAAAAGTCGATTAGTACGCAGATCGATAAATCTCCGGCATCTCCGGTTCTCCCTGGAACTTACAAGGCTCTGCTCGTAATTAAATTCGTAGTTTGCAAAGCAGATAACTGTTCCGAGCATCCCGTGAACTTGCAGATCCATGAAATTTCATCGAATTTCTGGAGGGGCCTTCTGTTGTCCTTCGGGGAGGCAATATTATGGAAAGTAGAGCAAAGATTAAAGTCTGGGTTAGAGGGACCGATATGAGAGGTGATCTTATTCGAGTGTCTGGAATTCTCACAAAGGAAGCAGGGCCATGCTACGCTGTGAGAGTGCCTGCCAGTTAATGGAACTAAGAACCATGGATATCTGTTAAGTCTGGCAAAGGCTTTTCCCTTTGATCCGTCAACTTCGCGTATTCCTGTCTTTAGCCGACTAAATGCTTCAGTAGTATTCGATGTGCATTCTCATTTGTGTTCACGTATTGTTCATTTGTCGTTGTCTTCACTGTCATATAAAATTATAGAGATAACGTTCGTGATCTGGGAACTTTTAACAAAAAAAATCTGAATCGACTGATTGCGGCATAAAATAAGTTACGATATGCGTTATAGAAGAATAAGAAACAGCAAAGTGTATTGAATTAAATTGAACAATTTACAGTGATATTCTGAAACATTGTTCTTCCTCGGAACGAAGTTTGTTCACACCTATGCGTATTATAGAAGCTGATACTTTTAAACTATTGGTCTGGGTATAGAATAAGGTTTTAGCGAAAGATCCTTTGCACACGACAAGTGTGTGGGAGCCAGGCATTTTCAATATATTCACATAGTATAGGCAACGCTGATTCGTAGAAGGTGGAAAAAAGGTAGAAAAACGTATTCGAAATTCGGAAATATCATTCGGGAGCCACTGAAGTGTTCGGTGTGAAATGGGCCTAAACCACTACTTTCTAAAATAAAGAAGCAAATTCTTTTTCAAGAATCTTCTAACACTCTTTTATTAAGCAAAAAATGTTGAAAAATACTGTTTTAAGAATCGAGGTACTTAAACATTGCATTTGTCGTAATAGTCTCCCTTTGAATTCTTCACAACTTTCACAATTTTGGGCATTTTTTCCATTAATTTTTCTGTATTGGTTATATCTTTTATACATCATGATGGATCATGTATCATCCTTCAACCTTTTTGTCCACCTCGGCACTTATAATTTTGTTGGACTCAGATTTGGTGATTATGACGGCCAGATTTTTCTTTAATTTTTTCCAAGCTTTTGTTATATGTTTGGGAATATACATGGTTCTATTGAAATAAGAAGTTTTAGCTAATCGAGGCACTGGTGGTAGGTAATGCACGTTGCTTCGATAGTTGCGTTTTTTTCTGATTTACCCTCAACATTTGTATACTCTATATATTCTTCCATATGTCTCAAATTTGGATGGGTAAATCCAGAGAATAATCTTTTTCTAGGCGTTCATCAACTGTATCTTCTTCATGCTCAGTGCCTTGCAGATATAATGACGCACAACAAATTGGTGGGACCTTTGAGTGTCTTACTGATAAGTTGAGAATTTAAGGATTTTATTTAGTTTAGTTTAGTTTATTGGAGCCAGGTACTTTAAGGCCCCCGTGTTATGTAGGAATATAACCAATAAAGTGTACTCATTTAGCAGTAGTCAAGAACATATTTGGTACTTTGTACTTCGAAGAATTATTATTACTTTACACACTACTACTAACTAACTAACTTGAGTAGTGTCACAGGTTAATTCACTCTATACATTTACATGGAGCTAACACCTATTGGGAAACCAAGTGGAGGCGTGGCTTAGATTTCAGCGCTGTGGTGGTAAGTTGGCAAACTATTGAAAGTAGGCTCGGATCCCACCAAACATTCCGAATAAGTATTTACTAATCGAATAAGTAAAAATTTAGTGTTCAAAAAAATTTAAAAACAATCGTTTTTCAGAACATGTCTATATAAACATTGATAATCGTATGGACTTCAACGGATTTCGGCCTACTCTCAGTAGTTCAACTCTCTGTTACTAGTTGGCGTATCGAAATTCTTGGTTTCCCAATATAATATTATTTCTGGCCTTGACGAATTTCAAGTTAGCTGGGAGTCGGCCGAGCGCGACAAAAACATCAACAACCTCTACCAAAGTCACTACATCGCCGAACGGTGTGCCCTAACAGTTCGACGTTGTCCGCGACGGTGATCGGATCACTAAATATCTGTGGATGTTACAGTGCATACTATTTCCTGATTTCTCGATTCCTACATCAATTCGTTCGACTACTGGACTAAATAGAAGACCGTTTAACAAGATTTCACTAGAATATACCTATCATCTAGTAGACTTTTTGACAGAGTTGCCTAGTGTTTGATTACATCTCGCAGTGATAAAAATACGTGTATAAGGTGCGGGGTGCATGACTGTAGTGAAAAGTGAAAATTTTGCAATGGACATTGCTATATAATATTATTTCTGGCCTTGACGAATTTCAAGTTAGCTGGGAGTCGGCCGAGCGCGACAAAAACATCAACAACCTCTACCAAAGTCACTACATCGCCGAACGGTGTGCCCTAACAGTTCGACTTTGTCCGCGACGGTGATCGGATCACTAAATATCTGTGCAGTCACAGTGGATATTATTTCGTAATTTCACGATTGCTGCATCAATTCCATCGATTACTGGACTATGTGGAAGGCCCATTAACAAAATTCTACTACATTACACTCAGTGTCTAGAGGACTATTTTGGAAACACTTTACTCGACTCCGAACACGTCTTCCCACTGTTGAGAGATATTTAAAAGCGTGAAGTGCTTTTGTAATCGTGTGCAATGCGATTGTAGAGTCAGTGCTTATTTCGCGATAAAGTATTTCGTAGTGCACAGTGGCTCTGCGTGTTAGTAACGTGAACGCGACCGTAGAATCAGTGTTTTAACGCGTTTAGAATTAATTCAGAGCACCGGTGCTCTTATTGCTTCTTCATCGCGAACTTAATGCGACATATTTGTGAGTGTGACATGTTCTATTCGGTACTGACCCCGCAGCTGCGGGACATTGGCCTGCAGATCGAATAGCTGCTGCTGAAGGGAGATGCTCGTCTGCATGGATAGCAGTGAGACTGTCGCAACGAACGGTGAGTGATACCTACGTTTTCATTCTATCAATCTTTCTGCATGCAATCGAACAAAATGATTATTATAGCGAGCATAGTGACCACGAATACATACTTAGTACTCGTGAATAGTAACATTAATGCGTGTGCTTCCAAATGTTTAACACGCGTAGAAAAATACAATATATAAATTTTAAATTCGCGATAGAAGTTTTAATGTCGCGTTTCAAGCATTCTAAACTACTTTTCTTTAATTTCACAATCATACGGGATGCTTAATGAATCGAATACGAGTTACATTTTTGAAGTTGAACTCTTCCGTGTGAGTTCTTTCAAATCTTCTCTCTTAACAGTAATTACATTCGAGTCATTAGAACTTGAGAAATTTCAACTTGCATGGGAAACAGATGAGGTCGACGGCAACCTCTACCAATGTGACAACATTGACGAAAGGTGTGAGCTATCAGTTCGACTTTATCCGCGATAGTGATCGGATCGGTGAATATCTGTGAATGTTACAGTGCATATTATTTCCTAATTTCTCGATTCCTACATCAATTCGTTCGACTAGTGGACTAAATAGAAGACCGTTTAACAAGATTTCACTAGAATATACCTATCATCTAGTAAACTTATTGATAAAGAGTTGCCTAGTCTTTGATCACATCTCGTAGTGATAAAAATACGTGTAGAAGGTACGGGGTGCACGACTGTAGTTGTGAAAAGTGAAAATTTTGCAATGGACATTGCTATTGATAGAGGAGAAACCTGTAGTACATTAGGTATATAGTTAGGTACAGAAATAAATGAAAAGTATTGTGATCAGACACTAATTATTGCATTCGTTTCCATCAACAAATGTCGGAATATTTAGACCAACATTGAATCATCTGCAAGAATCCCATAAACAAAATTGCCCCAGAGTTTTTACGAGATGCTAACCGTGCTCAGCGCGCAGCAGGTAATGAACGCGATACGTAATGAAACATAATGAAGAGCAGCGCGCATAAACTTTATTTGCATTCCGTGGATCGCGTACGAAACAGAGTTCAGCATATTGCATTCCTCTATTCGATGGCAGCGCATGCATACAGCGCGCCTCGTTCTAATGCACCCCCGAAAGTGATAATGGCCTTCCTTCACTACTGGAAATATGATGCCACTGGCGCCATTAACGTGGCGAAAATAACCACATCGTTGAATTACATGATCAGACCGTGAATTGCTACGTAATTTCATGAATTATCCTGCAATGCTGTTTGCACATAGTTAAATAATAAGCCGGAGTATGTGCACGTTGCTGCTAACGCAGTGTTTAATGAGATTATCTTCTGAAATTAGGGGCATTCAGAGAAACAGATCAAAAACCTATTCACTTGAAAATTACCTTTAAAATTGCTTTGAATTGTTGGGAGATAAAAAACGAAGTCTTCATAGAATTTGATCATTTCGATTGTTATATTCACTTTTAGGAGAAAAGTGTTCTTACACTGTTTAACCCTCGGTTTGTTACATTGGGTTAAAATGTCCCTAAATTTGACTTTGAGGTAAAATATCTTTGAGAAGTAATTTCATGTATCCTTTACAGAATTTTACTTATTAATTTTCTTATTATCTTTATTAAAGTAGCATATCTCAAGAGTATAACCATACATTTTTAGCTAGAAATATTAAAGCTTAAAAAAGTTATGATTTTTTTAAGCAAAAACACTTTTTCTGCCTCTCTTTTTCTTTCAAATTTTTTTTTAAACAAGGTGATACTTTAAATGTTAATTTTCAACGGTCAACATATATACTACAATATTCAAACTTTATCTCAGAATTTTTGCGACTGAATTTAACAGATAGTTTTTAAACAGCAGCTGATTGAAAATTGGCTTGGGTCGAATTGACTCAGTGTGACAACTACGTCCGAAAAGATAGGTGTGACAACCGAGAGTTAAATAACTTAAGAATCATAAGCTTTAAAAACACTTCGTACGCAAGCAAATTGGATTCGCAAACTTTTTACTTGAGGTACAGTGTTTGTCTTAAGAGACACTTTACAAAAATGTGAGGCGGCCGAGTAGTATACTTTAAGAAGTATACTACTCGGCCGCCTCGCATTTTTGTAAAGTGGCCACAGTCTGCAAATGTATTTAAATTAAGTCGCCGCGAAGTTAAGTCACGGGGCGGTTGTTTAGCGCGAACAGTTACACGCTGGTCGGTATAAAAATATTTATCTTCCCCTGTGAAGAAGGTTCGCGCTTCAGGTTTGCAAGAACTTTTAAAAAAAATTATCAACACTTTGATTGGCACAGGGTTTTGAATATTGCTCTTCAAGGCGTCAGGCTTTTCCAATTAGTCGATTCTGCCGGGAAAGTTTTGTCCAGCTCCCTCTGCGTTGTGAATACATATCGTCTCTAATGAATTTTTATTTTTATGATTAAAGAACATGCTTTCCTGCATTTTACATCCTGTATAATAGTCCAGTAAAATTGGGATTTCTCTGCGGAATAATTCCCAATAAGTTGAAGTTTTGTATGAGCCTTTATTTCGTCGCTTTAAATTGTTAAATGTGAGAAGTCTCCATCGATGTGATCCCTGCTAAAAATTTTACAGATGGTTACAGGTAAAAAAAGTAGTTCATGAATATCTCGTTATCTGTTGGTTCTACGACAAAAGTAGTTATTATGATATTTGTAGCCTAGAAAATTCTCTACAAAAAAGATTTTATAAGTTTCTTCATAGGAGCAACCATTTACATGTATGACGGTTCATAGTGATTTTTCTCTATATATTATTTATATACATAGATATAAGGTACGACGTTATACCCCCTATAAATCATACAATCCTTTTTATAGAGAATTTCCTATGCTACGAGTTTCATAATAACTATTTTTGTCACAGAACTGATAGACAACGAGAAATTTCCGAAAAACTGTTGTTTTTTTTACCTTTGACCCTCTGTAAAATTTTTAGCAGGTTTCACATCAATGGGGACTTTTGACATATTGTTTAAAACGACGAAATAAAGGCCCATACAAAAATTAGCTTGCTGATAATTATTCCGCAAATTGGCCATATTTCCGTCTAATTTCACTGGACTATAACTGCATGTTTTGGATGGAGTTGCTAGGTATGTAACCAATTAAGAACGATCGTTATTTTTAAGAGCGTAAGAAAAACACGTCCAAACTGATTGAGGACAAATTCTATCCCGAACAAAATAACCGCTTCATAAATATTAATAACAAAATCTTAAATACCAATAAATATTTACAATAAAATAATAACTAAATATAAAACATTAATAACCCACTTCATTCGTTTCATAAATTACAAATTGGCGCGCAAACCAATCATACAGACAGACAAGATGCCAACACAAAACCCTACAAACCCTTTAAAAAAAAAATACCTTAGTAACCACAATAATACTATAAGCAGGATGCTGGTCATCCAACAGCGCAATGGCCACGTTAATTCTGTTTGCTCCGCGCTTCAGTGAACGAAATTTCGATACATTAGGAATTAGTAGAGAAACCAGCATGTGCCATTGATGACCGCAATGACGATTATTTCTCGAGCGGGTTAACCAAACTGTGGACATAAATCGATGCATTGTACTGTACCAGCTCGCAAAGATTATGCGTCTAAATAATCTTCAAAAATCGGGCGAGCTTGTTTGCGTGCAAATGTAAATATTTTATCCCTCCCCCCCCCCCCATGTTACGGTATAAATGGAAACGATTTACAGGCGGGACGTCGAATTTTGGCAGTATTTAAAGTTATTTTATGCGCAAACAGGAAGGGACCGGAGGTTGCAATGTTTAACGTCCAGAAAATCGGTCGGGTTCGCGGCTCGTCCTACTGATCCAATGGTACACAACAACGCTGGCTAACTAAACTAATTAACATGAATCAGGTACACGTAACGCTACCTGCCCCCAAACAAGCAACGCGCAACTGTGACACGCGAAATAAAATATTAAGTAGTGTACAGTTTTGTACGATTTCATCTGGTTTCTGCGCTAGCGGATGATTTCCTCGGATGGAATTTTGGTTTCTTCTGAATCGTTCTCTTGGCAAGGAAATTCAAAAGGGATAGAATATAATTTTATGCAGGCTAAACATAACCAGTTAATATTGATTTCACAAAATCTGGAAATTAACTACCCAGATTCCAAGCGAGAAATAATAGGTACTTTGTGTTCCTAGCAATTGGTTTGGAAAAAAAAAGTTAAAAGTATTCGATTACGTTATCGAAGTAAATTCGAGTTTCTTTCATTTTAGACTGTATATTTATCCCATTTTATGTATACAGGGTGTCTCCATTTCTTATTACTGATACGAGAAATGTTTAAAGCACAATTTGAATGATTGCGAAGGCGGAATACCGTGGAAGAAAAATTATTTTTAAGGTAATTTTTTCCGAGTTATTTTCAAGGTCGTCGGTCGTTTTTTGCAGGAAAGCATATATTTCTTCGATTGCATCTTGTAGCAGATGAAAAATGCACTCGAGCATGCCTGAGTTGTGACCTGCGGATGACCTTGAACACCAAAAAAAAAAAAAATGATCAAATTCTAAAACAGTTTTACGATGGTACGTGAAATTATGGTTTATATTACTGTATTTCTCCTTCGGAACCATTCAAATTGTGCTTTAAATATTTCTCCTATCACTAAAAAGAAAGGAGATATTTAGGTGGTCTCCATCAACTGGGGCACCCTGTATATAGACTGCCTCTTACATATAATTAGTTATATACTTCGTTGTAACTGAAGAATATTCCCCGTTAAATAAACAAATAAATATGTTACTCATACGGTGGATGAATACTTTTGAGAGTAACTGTAGAGTGTAGGTCCTTGTTTCTATCCTTCCCAAAACTACGATGTAACGTAAAAAATATAAAACAGTGGCTTTAAGCGTACGAAAAGTAATTATCTATAAGAAAATATCGTTCAATACATAACACACCACTGAACACCCTTCACCTACTATATGCAGAATCAGCTGGTTGCGCGTGCAAAATGCGCGATGCACATAGGCGCCGCAAGAAAAAAAGCGCCTAAAGGACCTGAAAAAGTATGCGAAAAAATTTTAAATTAAAAATGAATGGCTATAAACTAGAGCATAAGTAAGATCATATTGTAGAGAGGTTTTCATTTGCTTCCCATTTCCTGTTCGCGTTATTGGCAATTTATTTGGAAAATTTTTTTTTTGGAAATACGCCAAACATTTATCGCACGCACCAGAAAAACACCACGCGCTAGGCCTGACTACATGTACCCACACAATATGTGCCTACCTGAAACATCCCTCTATGATATCGGTATAAATCAATTGAAAAGGTACCCTGCATTTGCCTAACTTTATTTGTAGCTGCATAGATAAAAGATAATGACCAATTACGACAAAGCGGAACAGAATTCAAATAGCAAGAACGGAGCACGTATTGCTCGAAGCAAGCCACTTTCACTCGGTATCACCAGATGAGAAGTGCGATAGGTATAATGGGTCCTTCACCGATCTTTCCGTAGAATGTCTGGCGCAAAATGGTACGTTCCGAATGGGACAACGACGCGGAAGGTGCAGAAAGCGGCGTCGGGGAATAAAAACAAGCAGGACTAATTTCTCGCCGGTGTGGATCGTTAATCGCTCCAGAATTAAGAGGACGAGCAGACAGCCGTAGATAAAGACGGCAAAGGAGGCGTAGGTGGAGAAAGAGGGTAGGGGGACTTGGAAATACCTCGATGCGTCGTGGCTCATCCCGTGCGCCCCCCTTACCGTCTGTTCGGCCCCTTCCAGCTCACACTCTGTCTCAGCTACCCCTTGGAGGTGGCTTTGTACCCTCGCGGCAGCCTTTGAATTTACGTCGAGGAGAAATTTATACGAAAACTTGACAATGCTAGCCCGGCCTCGGACTGAGTTCGTGGGCTTTCAAGTCCTCTTCTTGCCCCTTCACCCTTCCACGATCTCTCGCGTACACCAGGGGAGATGGTGGTGTTTGTGTGCGCGCCCCCGTGTAAGGGTGGCTACTGTATACAGAAAATTCGACTGCCAGCAGTATACATATTTAATAAAATTTTGTGTCCCCCTGTTTATGGATGCCGGATGCATATAGCTGTTGCAGCAACTAATCTGCTTTTAAGAAATCCCTGCCAGGATGCAATGCAAAATGTAGAAATCAGAGACAATTCCTACGAACAAATATTATTTTACAGACTTCTGAATTTGCGCGACACCCGTGCGATTAAGGAAACGTGTATTGCTAGAAAACTGTGTTTTTGGTTTAAGGAGGAGGGTACAGTTAAAAATGAGCAACAAATAAAACATTTTTTTAACTAAAAAAAATATACCACTTCCTGGACATTTTGAGCTAAGCAGAATTCTTTTGTACACGTCTGTGTGTATCAAGAATAATTTCAAACGTAAGCTAATTCCCGCTTTTCCAGGTGATTTTTGCACGAAAGAATTGGCATTTCAACTTTAAATATCCGCCATTTTGTTTTAACTTAATATTTCGGAAATTCCCTCCGTTAATCAGAGGATACATTAATATACTAACGAAATCTTTTTTCTTTTAGATAATCTGATTCCGAATGGCATTGCTCACCGCAAAACCAAATTTTTAAAAAGGCTTCTTGGATGTGGGTTGTTACTTTATTATAAACGTAAATATTTTTCTACGAAAAAATTACCAAACGTTCTTTAAATGTTGCTCTTTTAAGTGCAAAAAGTTCTGTAAAAATATATCCTCCCGCTTTTTCAAAAAAAATTCACAAACATTCGCTTCTTTTCGGCCGCCTGCCTAGGTATAACCCCTTAAGGGGTGTCTTCATCCTGAAGAACCGAAAATGAGCAGAAACGAAAAATTGCCTGACACTTCTATTGAGATCCGTATTATATTGTAACCGAACTTCCTTTGTTAGTGTAGAACCATGTCATTCTAATTTTCATGATAAACTAATGGGAGCATCTTTTACTCTTCACAACGATTTAGATACGCGACCTATAGAACTATTTCACGGTTCCTGCTCGTGATTGAATTAAGAAACCATGCATGTCCGCAGAATAGCAACGTGAGTAATGCGGCAGTAGTAGAAGCTAGGGGTAGCGGTTCATAGGGAGATGCGTTTAGTCCAGAGAGGGAGCGAGATGGCGGCTAAAGTCGGACAAATGGTCGAGAGACATGAATTATAGTCGTGGAAGTATTATAGAGAACGCCGTTTATGGCGACGCTGTCTGAGATGGCGAGCTTCCTGGGGTCGTAGTCACGGCTCCATGTGGTTGGGACGCGTCGTGGAACTTTGCGAGCGTTATCGATGGAAACTATCGACCGACGTCAATAGTTGGTTCAATTCCTTGAACTTTTCGGGGACGTGTAGCGTTTTAGAGACGGTTCATATTGTCAGGGTTGGAGGATGGAGAACGCGGAATCGGCTCGGGTGAATGCATGAGAGGTGCGCGTAGAGGCGCCCACAAGTGGAACACCTAAATTGAATCGGTTATTTCAGAAACGGCGTGTGTGACATTTTGTATGACATCTTCACACATGTTCTATGTACCCTACTCTATTAAAGACAGCTTCAAAGATTGAGTTCAGTGCAGGAATAATATATGTAGGGGGAAAGTTCTGCAGTACCGGGCAGCGTACAGTACCGGCCAAGGCTAGATCTCGCTTCTAATGTTAGTTAACTGCACCATCGATGGAGAAATAATTAAATACTAAAAGTCCTGAACAACGTATTCCGGTGACGTTCTTTTGTCTTCAGTATTACCAGAGTTTTAAGACGTTTAACGTTTACCCTGGTTTTCCGTACGATAAAAGTTATTTTTCATAGCTGATTTCTTATTTTTCAGGTAATTAAATAGTTTTTTCAATTTGCCTTGTATATTACGCATCAAACGTAAAATTTTTTTTACGTGCTTGTCGTACAATACTGGCCACCTTATAGTCGTACAGTACCGGCCAATTTTTTTTAAATGTTTTTCTGTAATTAAAATCCTCAGGTTTTTCTCATTTGTTTTTCTGCAGAATAATGTCCAAAATTAAACGAAAAAAAAGGAAAACAGACGCAGAATGATGTGAATGCGGCTTTGAAAATGTTACTATAAAACAAAATTAGACTAAACTAAACATAAACTAGGCTTTGATGAACAAGTCACTGAGTGCATCAAATGCAAGGGCTGAGCTCACGAGGACTGTACAGACCAGGGTTGACTAACTGGTGGCTCTCGAGCCACCGAGTCCGCTCCGCCTTGCTGCCACGTTGAACGGCCCCCCTCCATACCGACTAGACTCTGACGATCGCAGTCGATTCCTGCATCTTTCCTTCTCTTTTCGACTGCGATCGTCAGAGTCTGGTCGGTATGGAGGGGGGCCGTTCAGAGTGGCAGCAAAGCGGAGGGGCCCCCGGTGACTCGCGAGCCACCAGTTAGTCAACCCTGATACAGACCAAGAAAATTTCGATCATTTTACCTGTGATATTTGTAGACGTGCCTAAATAAATGTTAATTTTAAATGTTTTTACTAACATTATTAATTACTTAGACCTCAAAATCTACTAACTAAGTAGTTGGCCGTTACTGGACGACAATTTTTCGTTTTCTGTGAATTACAACTTTTTTATTCCAGCGAATTATTAATCTTTCTGATAAAATTTAAGAAAAACGATTTATCCCCTTTTATTAAGCACAATTACTTTTTTGAAATTTGATTTTTACCAACAATAGCCCAAGTTATAGTGCAAAAATTTAGAGTGGCCGGTACTGCAGGACTCTCCCCTATGCATAAAGTTTCAACTTTACTGACAATTCTCCCTCTCTTAACTATTGCCTAAGTGTTCAAACGTGTCGGTCACAGATGATATCATCGGTTCTTTGTTCTGACACTCACGATCGTGGAGGCTATTACTTTGCAACATTATGAGTTTAAGGCTTTGCATGCAGGCCCCAGGGCCTGTCATTCACGCCACATGCTTCACATAATTGGAAAACACGTTGAAAAATATCCCCCATGAGAGGAGAGTTGGGAAGATTAACACACGGGGTAGTATAGTATGTCGAAAAGCACTTGCGGTTCCACTTGAAAAAGATATCGTACCTTGGGTTAACATCTAGAATGCGTTTAACTTTTTGCATTCAAGTATGCCTCCCAAGCAGACTGAACTTTAAACGAACGTTACATATCTACTGATTTGATTAAACTTTGTAGAAAAATTCGTAATTCGCTGGATCACATGAATTCCTGGCTCCGTAATTACTTTACTATATTACTCCGTATTCCAAAGCACTGCATTTAATATGACCCGCATAGAGCAAAAGTACCTTTGCTCGATCCACTCGCGAACAAGTATATGTATATACACATAATAACTTGAACTCTGCGCTCCGACTTGCTCCTGAATACTTCAACATAACCAATTGCGAATTCATTTATTTTGTCCACAGTAAACTCTACAGATAATTTAATATTATATTTATCCATTTTGCACAAATGAAAGTATTAAATATTCACGAAGAATGAGTTCGTTCTGCCCAACACAAAGGAATTTTGAAATGAGGATTTATTTTTCTCATTCAGTTTAAAATTTAATTATGAAAGGATTAAGTAGGTTCTTGTATTGGACACCTTTCTATATTTTTAACAGTAAACAAGGTATGAGGTCTTCTGCTTCTGGTAAACTACCCTGTACATAAATTATCGATCATTTGAAGTGAATTTTTATTACTTCACAATTAAGGAGTCCTTGTAGAAAACACTGTAAGTGCCAGAGATAAAAAAAAATTATCGGAAAATGTTCCACGTATTGATGGTAATACTGTAGTATAAAATTTGATTTTTGGCACTCGGTGCTTTCTACAAGGACTTTTAAATTGTTTTGCCGTGGTAATAAAATAAGACGAGCGTTTCTATCATCAAGTCACGTTGGCTCGATTCAAATTTGAAGCGAAATGCCATCATTTTTAAAAGGAAACGATTGCTTCTGTGTAAATAAATGGAGCAATATTTCAATTTCTGGTATCCAAAATACTGGGATCATGCTAGAATTGATACTAGCTTTGAAGGTTTATTATTTATCAAATGTATACATATTGTGATGATCAAAATAGGTCGATTAATTAACACTTTATCACTTACTAATTAAATGAAGCGAAAATACAATGAACGATTGCTTAATATCTACCAATTAATAATGGAATAATTGTGATCATAGGTGTTAACATATGCGAGAGATCGACGCGAAATGAAAATCTCGTCCGTGAGTGCTCTGCGGAAATGGGAGTGCGGATTAAAGTGATTAGTTCGAGCCATCGTAATTGCATTCGCGAAACTTGTGTTTAATAACATTTTTGATCACCTATACGCGTTTTTGTCGTTTCGTGGAGTGGGGCGTTAATCAACGATATCCGATTAAGATATAGCTACCTCAAATCAGTCAAGATTTAATGAACAAAACACGCGCGCTCACTGCAAAATAAAAGAATTATTTCAATTGTATGACACATCTACATGGTTTTTTCTATGTTTCAAAGCTCCAAGCGGATGGACATCGATTATTTACATTTTTTAAGTAGTACATATTCGCAGAATCAGCGCGTGGATTATGAAAAGTACATTTGTTCAGGGAAAAACATGATATGATAAAATTTGTGCGTGTATTATGATACAGGGTGTTTCATAATAGGCGGGTACAACGTCAGAATACTCTTTTACATGAAAAAAGAAGTAGAAAATGTGGAATAAAGTTTCCACATAGGACACTTCCTTTTTGAGGAAATTGATTTTGAACACTCTTCTAATACGTCCACACCTGATGAAAATCAATAAATATGGCACAACTTCATTCAAATATCAGTTAAAATTGTTTGAAAAACGTGTCTTCAAATGGTGCTTTGTTTTCGAGAAAATCGAATTTGAATGTCTGCTGAACACGCGTGCTTTTGGCTAAAGATCAGTTGAACCTATAAAAAGGTATTCTCATTTGTTTAAAAAAATTCCATTTTTATATTTTTGCATTTTTATAGTTTGAAGTTGTACAATAAGTGTAGTAAGGGGTAAGAAAAAAGTGACGCGTGGAGGGCAGTGCATTCTTCATCGATTTTCACGAAAACAAGATACCATTCGATTTACTATAATGTACACGAGAATTTATTTCATTCGCAGTTGTACCACATTTACCGATTTTTGGTCAAGCGCGCATGTACGAAGCGATCGTACTAAAAGAAGAAGCCTCATAAACTGTTTTTTTTTTATATAAAATCACTATCCTTTTGATTTTACCATCTATTACAAAACACCAGATATATGTGAGCAATGCAATCCGAAATAAAAAATGATAGGCATGCCATTAAAGTCACTATAGTTTAATTTAGTCTTCCTTTTGATGTAGCAGATGTTTTTCTGTATTCTTTGCATACAAATTTTGTGCTCCTTTAATATTCACGTATGGTACTACTTTCACACTATTTACTTTGCGTTTTAAAATTTTAATGTATGAAGAATATTCGAAACATTTTCGATCAGTTGAAATCGATTTATTTTTCCCCAATTTTCGATTAAGCAGTAAGTGGAGTAGAAAATGCAATAGAAACACAATATTATCTAGAATGGGAACAAATATACTTGGTCAGAATATTGTCTGGATCCTGTATTAAAATTCAGGTCCTGTCGTAGGTTCGGAGAATTTAAGGATTCCATACTATTTAGCATCTAAATTGAAACGTCCAACTGATACTCTTGATATCAAATGAACTCCGAAATGTTCACCCTTCGTCAGTTAATTTTATCAAATTCTGAAACAGTACCCTTCAAATGACGCGAAATAGAGGTTGAACGCTTGCTTTCAGAAACTGTTGAACACCAGGAAAGACAGGCTAGGACTGAAACCGCTGTTTCCCTTTGCAATTTACCGTTTTCTGGTTCAGAAACAGTTTGCTTCCACCCGAACTTTGCAAATTAGCACCGGAAAAGTCCATCGAACTTTCCAGGTGCATATTGAATCTCGTAAACTAAACTGATTAGCTGATAAAATTTCAAAACGCCCGGACTTCATAAATTACATTTGGGGGCTAATGATAGCGCACTTGTGAAACGGTTTTCATTCTTTGACGCTTCGCGAGACAACTTGGGATGAAGGAAGAGTTCATGAGTTTTCACGAGGCATAAGTGTCCGACTTATTTATTTTCAAAGGCAGTTTCTTTTTTGTCGATGGTCAGTCAATTTATTTATTGCAAAGAAGTATACACACAGCGAAAATTCATTAATTGAGGAGAATGAAAGTTCATTTTCTAATATCTGCATAAACTATTTTTACCGGTTTATGACAGAAGTTGACATTTTCGAAGAAAATTGCCGTTCTTCCGTTATAATGTGTGGTTTAAGTTTTTCCATGACTTGTTATACATCATTTCCTATAGATTTTAACGCGCTGACTCCAAATCTGACCGCAGAATTTGTCTTGTCCTTAAGGCTTCTTTAACATACATTTTCAATGCCAGAACTTGTTTGTGATACTTTTTTAATATTTCACTCGAAGGGGGTGAAATTAACCCCTGAAAATTCGGCTATTTTCCAATTTTGTGTTACAACTCGCGAACTGCAAGAGATCAAAAAAAGTTCCAAAGCAAAAGTTACTTCTTTTAATTAGATCTATTATTTGGTAAAAAATTATTTTACAGTTCGCGAGTTAGAACACAAAATCGGAAAATAACCGGATATTCAGGGGTCAATTACACCCCCTTAGAGTGAACTTGGGCAGCAAACAAAAATTGCGTTATAATCGGGAGGAAATTCCCTACATATTCACAAAGTTTCAGAATTTTTTGAATTTCCGGGTTCGGGATGTTCCCTTGTGAGAATATTTCCTTGTGAGGGCTACATCCATTTATGATTCTGTTGCTTGGATTCTTGAGATAGAACGAACGCTAAAAATCGACATACCTATGTTTACCAAATCCACCAATCAGGGCACACGTTAGGCAAAATCTGAATAATAAATTTCGATTTCGTTGACCCCCTAAATCAACACCCCCGCCCCCCCTTTAATTCCGCCCAGCTAGCGTCTTCGCCTGGAATCGTAGCCGCGATTCAGGGGCGATTATCGTAAAGACTTTTATTGGCTATTCGACCGTAAATTGCAGCTTCCACTCGAGCCGATTTTCTCGGGGCGTGCATTTTGAAATAATGACGGCACCGCCCCAGGAGAGAAGGGAAAAAAGTGTTCGACGAATCGAAACTAAGCGAGGGCGCACGAAAGGGTCCAGGAACGCTGGGCGTAGCTCGCCAAGTTCCCGTGAATTCTCAGCGTTCCCGTATTTCGCCGTTGCGGTACCGCAATATGAGCGAGCTGCGGCCATGACTTTTGTTCCGAAACGGCAGGAGAACTTTGATCTATCTGAAGAAATTCAGAAGAAACTGCCCACGTCTGACATCCTGTCCCGGTTCCCCATCCCTCCACTCCCACCCTTGACGCGGGAGTGAAAGATGCGGAAAAAATTATCGACGTTCAGTTAGACTACACCAGCATTCTTCCTTCAATTGAGAGGACTATCTTCTTCCCTTTCTCAGCGCCCCGCAGCGGTGTCCTCTTCCTATAGGGCGGGCAGAGGGGTAGAGGGCGCAGCGTTTGTGAAAAATGGCCATGGAAAATGAATCAAGTTCTGACCTCTTACCAGAAGTTGCAGGACCTTCCACACCTGCCTCCGCTAGACCCTCTTCGATATTATTGGAACCCTCGCTCCCTTTATTTTTTATCACCCCCTCTGTTCGCCGTTTTTCATTCTTTAGTGCGTCCAATATTACGTTTGCATAGTGTCTGCACCCAACGGGGACTTTACGCCCGAGTCCTACACGATTCTTTTCCCTTGCGAAGTTTAACCTCTTTATCGTATTACTTCCACTTCCGTTTCATCGTTGCACGACGCCTCCCACGATCATTCCTTCGCTCCCTTTAACACTGCCTGCTCTCCTTCCGCCGCGTTCGCCTTCGTCTGCCTGTATCGTCGATAATACTCTTACTTTGCCGTTATCGTCCCCACTTCCACTTCTATTATCTCTTTCACCCTTCAGTTAATCTGCAGGCGCGCCGTGACACTGTTTCCCCTCCTTGCAGCGAACTTCTAATATCTTGCTTGCGTTTAAGGACGTGTCGCAGCCGAGTGTGTCTGGTGTAAAGGGAAAGGGAACAGATCTTGGAGAATTGGAATGGACACAAGGAGAATGTGAACTACCATTTCGTAAAACAGAGTGATATGTATAATTTGAATTAGTTGCAAGGCACCATAGGAGTGCTACAACGCTGTACGCTTGGTTTGAGGCTGAACTCGTTTTTATGACCACTTAACAAGGGCCATTCCCGAAGCTAGTAGGGAAGGATCATTTGGTGATAACAGATCTAGTGATAGCGAATATGAATCAGACGTTGAACTGAAATGATTAAACAAATTTTAAATAATACTGTTACGTCCAGAAAAACCGAAATGTTGATTATTGAGATTCCGGAACGTCAAGGGATCGTGCCCCGTCGCACAGTGATACATAATGACATTTTTTGTTCGAATCACACTACTAACGGATATTCTAATATCATACGTAGCATATGCACACGCACACATACACACATTCACGAACGCACGCACAAGAAAGAAAGAAAAAGATTAATGCAATTTATACATATTTATTCAGTTTAGTAACACCAAATCGGGGCGCAGCGCCAAGTATTTTGAATAAAATATTTATTCGTATTAAAATATTTATTTGTATAAAAATATATCTGCTTAATATTGTTTAATACATTTTTCTCTTTGTATAAATAGCCATTGTTATAATTGGCGCAATTTTTGTATATCATTAATTTTGTAAAGCTATTAATTTACGACAATGTTAACCTTTAGAGGGCCGGGATTTTTTCATTGAAATTGTAAATTTTATTTACTTAAAATTTATGCATATATACCACCAAAATGGCCGGCAAAGTATCCAAATTCTTAGGTGGCCACTATAGTGGCCAGCCTGGCCGCGAACGGTATGGCATAGACTGGAATTTTTAAAATTGGAACTTTAATGTTTCTAAGGGTTTTTGATATCGCTAATCACGATTCTAAGGTCAGAGTATCGAAATTTGACGCAGAAACAGTGTTGCCAACCTAAACAAGCCTAAATGAATAACAGCAGTTACATTCATATATTATTCTTTCCTTTGGCGTTACCCAGGGCTAACGATGTGGACGTAGAAAGTTTTGTAGCTCCTTTTTTGTTTTTGGGGTTTTTTGTGTTATTTTTGGATTTGTTTTCTTAGTTTTCTGATTTTACTATTTATTATGCGAGCTGCAGTCGTGCAACTCACTAATATCCATGCATTATACAAAATGAATAATGAATGTGTATCTCTTTGTTGCGTTTTTTTTATCTGTTTGTTCATACTTTTTGTCCTTCCAAATGAAAAAAAAAATGAATTTATATGTCGGAAATTCGAATTTACGGTTAGCCCTGGGTAACGCCAAAGGAAAGAATAATATATGAATGTAACTGCTGTTATGCATTTAGGCTTGTTTAGGTTGGCAACACTGTTTCTGCGTAAAATTTCGATACTCTGACCATAGAATCGTGATTAGCGATATCAAAAACCCTTAGAAACAAGTTTAAATTTTAAAATTTTCAGTGGCCACTATAGTGGCCAGCCGGCCCTCTAAAGGTTAAATGGGATTCTTTGTGATGGATTAATTAAAATGTCCGCGATATGAGTATTGGAATGTATGAACACAGCATTTTAGCTGTGTATATGTAGTTGTGTCATCTTAAGCGCAGTTGGAAAGCACTTTTATATACTAGCAGCTCATTTTGATTTCACATCTTTTTTTTTATTTTGTAATTATTATTATTTTCTATTTTTTGTGATTTATTTGATTTCATGCACTTGGCGTAATTTTTTTTACTTTTTTGAAGTTTTTTATGGAGATTATGATATTCTTACACACATTTGACAAACAAAACGAAAGAATAAACTGTGTAGGTATTCTTTCCTTCGTAAAAATTTAATAAACTGTGATTTAAAACGTCTGATGTCTGAAACGTTTCTTTGACTGATATTTTCTCAGAATTAATTTCTTTCCCTCACGCCCTTTTTCAATCTACCTCCACAATTTTGTTCAATAGTGAGAAATGTTTTGCATACCGAGTCGGGTGCTGCGCCAACCCCTTCGCCCAGCACTGTAGATATAATTGCTCGGTTCTGTTTCAGCTTCAGCAACTAACGACTAACAATTTCACGGAAGTTTCGTAGCCAAGCCGAGCGTCGTTATTCCTTCGCTTTCTCCCATCGCTCCCATCGAGAAAGAATCGCTGTAGGCTACGAAATAATAAATGGTTTTCCCTTCCTCTATTACAGGGCGCTCGTCACGGGGCGCGTCGTTTTTCTCCGCTTGTCTTTTCATACTCGCTGATATCGGGCTTTGGGGCCTCCAACCACTGGACCCCATCCTCGCCGAGCGGCGCCTGGCTCGTGGGTAAAAATGCCGATCGGTTTGACGAAACGTAATTACGGTATTCCACGCGGCAGCACTGGAGAATGAGGTTGCTGCCCCCCCTCCCTCCTCCGCCCCGTGGAAAACACTCCTGTCGGAAATCCATTTTGCGTGCCGCTGTCGCTGGAATTTCTAACGAACAGGCACGCCGCTGATACATTTTACCGCGCAGCTGCCCCGATATCCCCGCGTTATTAGAGGAGACACGGCGGAAGGAAAGAAATCTATCGCGATCGAGCTCAACGCGCTACGGCAGGTCTCGACCTATGTAAGTGTGATTTTCTTGGGGAAGAAAGAAGCTTATAAAGAACGAAGAAGAGGAAAACTCTTCGCGGAGACCAATATGAAAATTAGAATTAAATTTCGACCCTTTGGGTTACGTTTAGGCGAGAAATGTACGAGAAAAGAAATTGTCATTCTTTTTGTGAAAAATATTTTTGCGATTTCGCATGACGCGGCAGAAATAACTACGCGATTTCAATTAGGATGAAGTATATTGGAAGTAGGTTCGAATCTGACTGCATAGTATCGATCAGTTCACGAGTACTTCGAAAATGAAAAACTATTCTTTTAAGTAGACTCGAACCTCGACGAGATAGGTTCGAACACTCTATAAATACTTTGAGAAACGTAAGCGGCAACTTTCAAGTATAATCGAACCCTGACCAAGTAGATTCGAAGCTTTTATGATTTACAGATTTCCTACGATAGTTTTCTGTTTAAAATATTGAATTCAAGTGAAATCGCAGTGAAGGTACGATGTAAATACATACAGTGGCGTGCAAAAGTATTCGGCCACCCTTTAAAACAGAATAACTTGTTTAAAATTCGTCCAAACGACTTGAGTTTTTTTTTTGAGAAGCTATAAGCATTAATTTGCTAAGTGATGTGATTCGTCGTTTTGAAAAAAATTGCAGTTGGTTGGAATAGCGAAATAAATAGTAGGTAAATGTCGTGTTTTTCAACTTTTTTGTCTGTGCTCGCAATGAAAATTTAAAAAATGCCTTTTGTAGATTTAAGTAAGTTGTATATGTGCTGAAAAATTCATCTAAATCGGTTAATGTTGTTCTGAGCTACAAACGTTTAAAGATCGCAGAATAAGGTCGAAAATCGCTGACTTCGGCATATAGATATTAACAAAAAAAACAACCAGTCGAAAAATGGTGAGTTTTCAGATTATCGTGAATATATACGAAGCTGTGTAAGATATAAAAAAAAAGTTAAATTCAAACTTCCCTGTTTTTTTTAGGTTCTATAAAGCGGAGATATAAAATTTGCGAAGAACATTATTTTTTTCAAAATTTCAAAATTTATCCCCACCACTCTTTTTTCGATAATTCTTTATCATCATGTTGTAGGATATCGAAAGCCATAAAACTTTGAATTAAACTTTTTTCCGGTATCTTTTACGGTTTCGCAGATATTCAGATATGAAAACTCGCAATTTCTTTGAGGGGGTGTTTTCACCCTTAGTACTGTTTTAATACCGAATCAAAAAATAGTTACATTATTAGCATCACTTGAGCTACATTTCTGCAAAGTTTCAGATTTTTTGGAATTTTCGAGTTGCCGAACTTCCCTTGTTAATTATTGAGAAAACAAATCGTTCACTTATTTTTGCTGCTCTCTGCATTAATTCTCTCAAATGTTAAACACTTGAAATTGCGATAAGTGAAGTTCACCGTGTTGCGAATACGATTGCCCTGTGTAAAAAAAAAAAAAAACAGAGAAGATAAAAATAATGCTCGTTTGTAAATGTAGACGTACAGGCATACAGGGAGGCGAAAAATTGAATTTTTGAAAATGGTGGGACAATTTCCTTGGAATGGCACTTCCTTTCTCTTTTTTCCTATTCTCTTTCCGTTTTTTGTTAAACGTATACAACTGGAGTTGGAATGTTTCCACAGAATGGGATTACAAGCAATTTTCAGAGATGTGGATTTTGGGAGGGAAAAGGAATTAGTGTCGTCGTTAGGAGGATGATTGCGTTCTCAATGTAATCTCCAGAGCATCTAGCTCCACTGCGATTCGTGCTTTAGGAGTGACGAATTTGGGGGAGTTGCAAATGTAGGAAACGTGTGATATTAGGACTGTGGTAATGAAGTATTGTCTTTTCCAATTAAACTTTGGATTCTCCAAGCACTCTTGAAAACTGAAGATATTTAATCCAAATACTTTTTGGGCTTTTTCTAAAGACGAACTAGCTAAGTTTTATCAATTTAACGAAAATCAGTTAATCTGCAGACTAGACATTTTGCAATCTTTGTTTTCACCGATTTTTATATAAATAATCCTGTAATAAATGGTGCTAAAATTTAAGTAATGGAGATTTTTAAAAGATGGAGGAAAACGATGATTTCCAAGGTGAGGAATTCGAGCATGTGAATGCTTGTTAAAACAATAAAAGAATACGTTAAATGACTATATAATAAATTATAAATTTACATAAATAAATAATTTAGTCTCATTTCCTTTTTTACAGATCACGTATATATAGAATATGGTACAAATTTGCAGATAATAGATGTAGTTTATGTAATACTTCATATAAAAATTCAAAATCATTCCAAACTAAAGATTGTCTTGCACCTAAATAAACTATATGCTCTCATTAACAATCACGTCACCCTTATCGATCAGTTATTTCTGTTCCTTCATTAAAAGTGACATAGACAAATGTATTTAGAAAAAGCGTGGAAAAATAAAACTTCAACATATTCTGTTTATTAATTAAATTTGAATTCGGTATATTATTAAATTTGCTGATAATTTCAGTGAATACAAAGTATTAAACTTCTTCGTTAACACGTACATAAACATTTTAATAGAGTATAAATATATTACTGAAGTTGTTGCTTTAATATCAGGACTGTATCAAACTATTAACTCATTACAGTTATTGAAAAAATAATGGCAAAATTAATTAACGAAGCTATGATAAATGATACTAAATGTACTTAGGTAGTCCCATAAAAACAACAAAAGGATGTGTGGATGTATTTTCAAAATAATATTTTTGTAAAAACCAATTTAATTACTAAACTGAAAAGGCCAATCTTTGTGATAATCCACGTTTCAGGTCACTTTCTCTTATGTACCAGTAAAAGATACTTATTCTAACACGATTATATTCTCCAATGCTCAACAATTTACCTTGCATAATAATTACTATATCCTTCCTCCACAATTTTCAAATTCTCATTCTAATTTCAGTTTAATCTTCCTATCAAGCCATGGATTTAACGATCACGATACCCCTCTTTTTGTGCTCGCACCCAGCGCGCACAACCAGCAATGAGGCGTCGAGCGGTGTGCAGATGACTGACTTTTTTCCAACGACGCACAGTCAAGGACTTGCAGCTTCGTGGCACCGAAGTACCATGATACTTCGGAATGTCCTCGTAAAACAAACGATTCTCCAGGAAACTGTGAACTCGGTACGAGCCTACGGGGTGATATAAAAGTAGTCTGATAACGCTACACGCCTTCCCCTATCTGCGTTACTTTCCCATGCCAGTTTATCTTCACACTCGAGGAACGAAATTTACTGCGAAGAAGATTTTTTTATCGAATATTAGATGGCGCGGAATCCTTGAATTAATTCCTCCTGTTATTGTCTGACATGTAGCTTTAAGAAATACAGATAGACAAGCTACCTAAGCCCTGTACTATGGATCAGGATGGAATTCCCTGAAAGGTATAAAATTCAAAAGAATTGTAGGCCTGATACGGTCCTGGAACGTATGTCATGAGGCATATTTGGCGCTCTAATCTGCTAAACTCTAGCTAGACTATCGCTTACATCCCTTGGTTTTTCCTTAAGTGTCTACCCGAGGGCCAGATGGGATTTTACTACCGACTTCTTTTGTTCAAAACCCATTTGAAGGGTACGGGAAAAATTGAGGAATAAGTAAAGTTGCAAGAATTTTGACTACGCTTGAAACTTGAAAGTAACTTGAGGGGACATTTCAAGTCAAGTAACTAGCAGGTTCCCCTTGGCAAAGTAGTTTCAATTTACTTGAAGTCAAGTTGTATTTCAAGACAAGAAAAGTTCAAAGAATCTTGACTTCACTTGAAACTTGAAAGAAACTTGAAAGGATATTTCACGTCAAGTAAATAGCAGGATCCCCTTCGCAAAGTAGTTCCATTTCAATTTACTTGAATTTAACCGACTTGAAGTCAAGTACGTTGACTAATGTGAACAAGCCTTAAACACGTTAGAGACTTAACATTGTCATTTGTTTTGGAGCATATACGATAGAAAGTGCACTACGGGTCAGAATAATTGACCCGGCTTGCGCGCGTTATCTCGCCATCCGCCTTCCAAGGATTAATCTGAGATCCAGAGATTTCGAGTGACCGATTCTCACCACGCTGTCGCTTTCAGGTTTGCTAATTTCTTGATGAATACAGTTCGGCACGAAAATGGAGCCCTCCAACGAGTGCACCTAAAAGTCGATGCGCCCATTACACATTTCTGGCCCCTTGATTCCATCGTTGCATCAGGACACCGTTCCCCATTTGCGGCTGCGGTCGCAAGCTGCACATGCACGCAACGCGAATGGCTTTGGACCACCAACTATTCCATTGCGGATTCCTTGGCCCAACGAAGCGGAGAGTATGCCAACGGATTCTCCTCGAACTCTTTCTTTGTCATTTCTGTTTCCGTTCGCCTTTTCTCCGTCCCTTCCTCCCCTCCCGCCCTTCCTTCCTCTGCTCGCGCGTCCCTTTCGGTGAACCGTCCGCCAACGTTTTTCCATGGGCAATAAGACGACAAAGGAATTAAAAGCAGACCACATTAAACCGCCACTGGTGCTGTTTGCTTTGTTATGAAACTAAGCGCCGAGCTTTAAGAATCTCTCTCTCTCTTAAATAGCCTCCTGGGCACTGGGAGAGTATAAGAGAAAGAGAGTGAGAGAGGGGGAGAAATAGAGAGAGGCAGGGGGATGAGAATGGGAAAGAATCTGGAGAACCGTGGGGCACTTTAGCAGTTAGGACGTTCCTGTTTGCTGTCTTTCCACACATTCCCTCTGCTGCTCTCTGTATATATGTATCTCACTCGTTCGCGCTCCCCTACACACATTTTTTCCCCTCCTTTTTCGCCTGTGTTCTCGTCGCGCTTTTTCATTCTGCGCACCTCTTCTTGACACCTTCTCCAGGAATCTGAAATACTTGTATCTCGGCGGCTTCGAACGAAGGAACTTGCTTCTCGCAGCCGGCTTTTCAAGTAGCCAGCGTCGCGGCGCTGGTTCAACTTCGTTATTGTAACCACTTGGTGATCTCTTCAGCCAGAAATTCCTTGGATTGTTTTATTACGTTCATTAAGCGCGGGCTTCAGCGTGGCACTTGTTGTACGTAGTGCACACCGTGGTATGTACTATATGAGCGGCCACAATAACAGGGTTACCGATACGAACCTTCTGAAGCTTCTAGCGGATTATAAATACTGGGTCGTCAAGCCACGTCAGTTAGTTGGGAGTTAGGTAACTTTTCACTACTAATTTCATTCAATCGCACATTACAACGTAGAAACGTCGAAGCAAGTTGTGAAAAAATTATACGCGATTCAGCAAGTCCGAGGTTATTTTTGCATTTAGTGCTCAAATTCTTATAAAACCAGCATACATTTTTAGAAGACTTTTTAGGACCCTCAATTTTGCCGCCTTGAAAGTTAGTTTGAATGTGCATTGTTTTCAAGCACATTTAATATTAATGTAGTGGTAAAATGGAGAAAGGTTTGATTATTCGAATTAAGGGAGATGAGATATACATTTTAATTCGAAACGATAAAGGGTAGGTCTAGTTTCCTGTGCTGGGTATTCTTTTTATTACAATTTTTTGCTTTAACCTATATGGGTTCCAAAGTGTTTTCTGGGAGACCGCCGCGGTTATTTTTATTTGACGATTTTTAGCACTTATTTATTTTAATATGGTTACATTGTCATGTTTTATTAATGGTGTAACACCGATTTTTCATAAATGAAAGGAAGGAAATATTTACCTTATATGGGGGGTCGCAGGTTATTTGAATATTATAAAAGCGGATCGCGACTCAAAAAAGATTCAGGAACACTGGCCTAGTTCATTCAAATACCTTTTTTTAATGTCTGATAATACCAAATTTATTTCTTTTTACTTTACTGCATATCGTCAATTTACGACATTTCGTTCCTTTTCCAAATTAAAACTTCAGTTAAGGAACATCGAAATTTTATCGTAGTTTTATAATAAAATTATCAACTTTCAAAACCACAAGATGTAAAAATTTACTTATTAGTTTACTGTCAATATTTCTTCCAATCTTCATTGATATGACAAAATATTCCTACTCTGCAACAAAACGGTTTTGTTCCTGCAAAGCAGTTCCTTTCACAAAATGCTTTTATTGTAGCAAATATTTAATATCCCATTAGCAATCAACTTTCTCGTCATAGTAGTAAAACATGATTAATATAATAATTTACAGTAGTGTTACATTTTATTTTGCGCTTTATCATACGTATTGTTTAGTTACTTGAGGTCTTTCTTAAATAAGTTGATAGTTTTAATGTTTAGAAGGTCACCATGATTTTGGTAAATGACGACAATTTATAAAGAAGTGATTTAGAGGATGATTTAGAAGAAATTTTAACATAAATTTTGTTCCTTAGAAGGGATGAACACGACCCTTTAATTAATCAATATATTAAGTTACATATGTTAATGAATAATGTGCATTCGCACAAACGCTTGTGCCTATATGTTTAGACCATATTTCCAACAAATTCCTCCTTTCTCTTATTAAGACATTGGAAAGTTGTGTTAACTCGGGTGATATTAACGTGCACAATGCTCGTTATGAAACGTATGCAAATTAAATTCTGGACATTTAATTCCATAATTGCCTCTGTGAAATTTATGCGCATGGCGTGAATAGCTTAAGGATTCTGTGTTCGTATCATTTAGAGATAAAAGCAGTTTGCAGTTTAATTAAAACTATTTGCGAATAGTTTTAATTGGCTTTTAAAAAGCTTTCCAGGTAGTGCAAAAATGTTTTGCTAGGAGTGTAAATTAAGAGCACAAAAAGGGCTTTACACACTTGGGTGGAATATTATATAAATATTGTATAAATTATATAAATAAAACGGTAAATGCATTATCAGTATATGGACAGACGTCAGACACTGCATAAATATAGGAAAATTCATATCACAAAAAAATGTTTTCCTAAATTAAATTTTGTCCAAATAATCGTTAAGCAAAAGATGACATATTTGCCAAAAATATTTTGAAAGAATATAGTGAGTGCACAAATATATATATACACATAAAATAAAAGAATATAATATTTATATTTGTTTTTTAATGAAATGCGAGACTGAATGTCGATGGAACATTTTTTAATCATCTCCAAGTAGAACAAATTAACACTAGGTATAAAGATAGGTAAAGTTCCATCATCCTTTACAATTTAAATGAAAAATAGGGCAACTGGATAATTTGAAATCCGCTACTGCAAATATTTATTTATTACATCACATACAAATCCAAGCAATGTTCACAATTTTCATACCTACACGTTTCATTATGTGGTTGATATTCAATTTATTTTATCGAAAATATTCAGTTTATATTGAATATCTAGTCAACAATCACGCTATAATATCTTCCCACTACTAATATTATGAGAGGTGTAAATAACAACATCTCAAATATTCGAGTAATGCAATACATGTTTAAAACACATTTCCCCCTTCTTTTAACACGATTAACTTGCATATTTCGAAACCTCCTGCCTCCACACAGGGTGTTAAAAAAAGGATCTAAGACTTTAGGGGCTAACAGTACCCACCAAGTGGGGTGAAAAATGTTACTAAGATAAAATCTATAGAAAGTAAAATCTATTATTATATTTTCGATGCAAAATTTATTTTTGTATTTAATGAAGACTTGCAATTAGATCTTTTTCTTTAACACCCTCTATATGTTTCACAAGTAAATGCTTCTTATCCAACAACTTGGATTTCGTAAGTATGCTTACGAGTTCACTAGTAAATCCAGAACGTAATACACCCCCCCCCCCCGCCCTCCCCTCATCCTAACCCTGCGCCACCGCTGCACCGTGAACGCAGAATAAGAAGAAAGCGGCAGCAAGTTTCATATTTTCTTCTCTTCTTCAGGCCGTTGCAATGTAACGCGCGCAGCGATGCACGTTATCGGTAGCCTTTTAAAACGTGACACGAGGGGGAAGCATGTTCACCGTGAATACAGCAAGAAAATGTACTCCCGCTGGATCAGCTTCTCTCAAAGTGTAAGTAACAACGTTTGTACAGCCAATGCACGCGATCTACGTGTTTGCTATTCTTCCACTTTCGCCCGCGAGCGTCATCCCCCCGCCCCCGCCCTCCCTCCAAACCCCCGTGATCCCTCGCCACCGTCGGGGCTGGATCCCTTTTGGACCGATAGGTCGTTCCACAGACGAGCGATTTCCCGTTAAATCGGCCGGTAGACAAACTGAATGAAAACGAGTTCCCCGACGCTGTAATAGGGTCGTCTTCTTTCGTCTCCCAAGCCTCTCCTATCATCCAGATTAACGGAGGGTAATGGACATCAGAATAATCCTTAGAGAGACCCCTTTCCCCGACGGTGCCAACCTTACCGTCGCTTTTTCCCCTGCCCGTCTACCTGCGCGTGGCGCCAGAGAGAAGGCCATGTATAAAGGTAGCCGCGGGCAAAAGCAGTCTCCCCGACACATTATGTAACGACGTTTAAGATCGACGAACCGTGATGCGCCACCTTCCTGGTCAGTTCGGCCGATCTTTCAGCAGTTAATGCAGTCACAGGTGAGCAGACCTGTGACGCCAGACGCGACCCTGCAACATCGCCGCTTGTACGCCCGCGCGAAGGTCAATGATCCTCCAGAGGCGTCCGTAAGAGACACTGTTGGGGATCTAAGCTGCAGCGAGATGTTCGTCGAACGGTTCGGCGATTGTTATCGAGATAACAATGCGGTGACCAAAGTTCTCCAAGAACGAGGGTCACCTGGATATTTCGATTGGTGAATAATTGGAGACTTTGCTGCAAAATAGAGGTAGCTCCATAACACAGTTCGATAAAATTTGTCTTTTTTTTCGGACTTGTAACATTCAATAGCCGTTTCTTATAGGTTTCCGTGCCCGGAAAACGAATCCGCAAACCGTTTATCGCCATCACCCTCGGTTTTTGAGAAATTCGATTTTGAAAAAAAGCTGCAAATTTTCAACTTTGAACATTTTTTGTGTCGAAACAGTAATAGTTATTCGGTTGCTTGTTGCGTCAAATTATTCTATGAACATTTAAATATGTTTAAACAACGATCAAAGGGAAAAGAAAACTCGAAATGCACCCAGTTTTGCGAATATCTTTCAATTTATTTCCAAAACTAAGGATCTAGGAGAAAATCGTACTACTCCAAGCGATGCAGCAGACATTTTTCCTTCGGAAAGCATCAACAGAAGTGGTAGTCACATTTCGTTTTCAATACAGAAGCGAAATAGTTTGGCAAAACTTGCGGCGTCGACAGTGGTAGTCAACGGAGGCGCGGATCCACTGCCGCTCAGTGTCACAGAATCGCGTAACGCGCGTGACTACCACTGTCGGCGCCGCATAAAAAATTCAAACATTTTGTAATATTTTATAATTTTTTTCTTTTGTTGTCATTTTAATTTTGAAATCATCAGTCAACAAATGTACATGCACTAGTGGCGCCCTCTGCGCTGAGCTTTGCGTCAGCTTCCCCATTGGGATAAGTTATGCAAAAATCAACCAACCCCCAAAATTTAGTTTGAAGATTTTAATTGTTAAAGGAAAGTAGCTTCTTTTCTATTGGGTACATTTTATTTCTCGTTATTGTTTTACAATGTTTTTTAATGGGTTTTTTAATAGTGAATAGTATAATTAATATTAAGCCTAAATGGAACTATGTAAGAGTTGTTCTATGGGTTGGTAATTTTTTGCAAAATAAATATCACAAAATTATGGGAACCGTACTGTGTTTAATTAATTTTCTGTCACCCTGAAGGTTCGTAGATTTCTGCATAACTTGGCTTAATTGTCTCACGAAAATTATCCATAAAAAGTATAATAGGTACGAGCAGTTTGTAAACTGTTTGGAAACTAATTATACCTACAAAATGAAAAAGATTTAGTTCGTGCCGCATATAATGGAAATAATTATGGTGAATAATAAATGTAGTTCATTCTGTAGACCCCTCTGTACAAAATGTGATTAAAGTCGTGAAATAAATTTCTATTAAAAAAGTGTAATTCTGTGTAAGACAATAGACAGTATGTTCGTTATTTTAAGAGCGATGAGTTCGTGGAAGGTTCGAAGGGCGCGGGACTTACGATTAATGGTGGGTGAAGTATTTGCCTCTCGTTTAAGAGGAAATTTTTATACAGATCGCCGAGATTTCTTCATCGTTTGTTTTCCTAATTATAAGAACTGGTTTTTCAGTTCGTTGAATTTCCTTGATCCCGCGGAACTTTTTCAACTTAGAATTGGGTACTTGAGTTATACGCCTGGAGATTGGAGTATTCTGTGTCGGCGGGAAGGAAAAAAATTTGGCAATTCGTCCGAAGTGAGTTGAGATTAAATGTTCGGAGAAATGTGGGCCGCGTTCCGGTTGTTTAAGTTATGAATAGGTTCGAAGAAAATCTCATCAGAAACTTTTCATGGAGGAGCGCAATTTCGGTTATAGTACGAGGTGTACTTTTTCTTCGGTACAGTGTGCTGTAATTTTTGTAGTATTCGCTCTTAGGAAAGAGAAAAGTTTTCTTTCGCCCCAGAAATAAATAAATGGGACGTATTTTCTGTAATCGGGATTTCGCTTTTACTGTACACCGTGCTTGGAAAGTTCGAGAGATTTAAGATGGACGTTCCCATTGCTGAATTTGTCCCAGAATTGGGCTTTATTCGAATTCTTTTGAAGAAATATTTATTTGAGATAATTATCCAACTGAATTCCCTTCAGTCAAATATTTCATTTGAATAATTATTGTTCGTTACTCATAATAGATCACTTTACTATATTATTCGAATAATTGATCATTATGTAGTCGAATACGTTTGGAATAGTTATACGAAAAAATTATTCGGATAATGATGTAAATAATTGTTATGGTAAATAATTAAATGCTAAGTGTGATATTCCGTGAATAACAAGATTGCGAATAAGAAGTAATGCAAATGACGAATAAATACTTATTTGAATAAAAAATATTCGCCCTTCTACGCTAAATATCTATTTGATTAAGGACTTATTTCTCGATGGCAAATAAAAACTTATTCATTATTCGTTATTCGCATCAAATTCCACTCAATTCTGCTTTGCTCCCTTTATCGATCAATTACCTTATTCAAAATTGCTGATAAATAATAAAATTATATATATTTCTGTGACTTTACTTATAAAAATAATTCTTCATATGTGAATTATTTTATTTGATAATTGGGAGCAAAACAAATAGAATCGCACGTCAGGCCTTCCCTTTTTCGGAATTGAATTGAATTTTATAATTATAATTTCAAAATTTTAATTACAATTTCAAAAGTTTTTAGCCGTCTAAAAACATTTTGCATTAACCTTATAATATAATTGCACCTGCCATTCGTATTTTAATTCAGCAATTCATCAGCGACCCACTTTAAACTTATTGTTAGTATTTATCGTATTTGCTGTAAGTGTATTATTTATAGCGTGTTTTATTCTATGTGCGAATTATTCGAATTAGCTCTGCTCTGGTTTTACCAGACAGCGCGCGCATGTTCAGTGATAACTCCAGTCGACAGCGAGCCACGCATTCCAGATAATGCCTTCGCGATGTTTCGTGTTTCGATTAATTGTTTCGCTCTGGGTCACGTTGCTCGTATTGTTTTCAAATCGGCTCGCAAGAGCCACGTTTAGTAAGCAATGCATCGCCAATATCTTGTTCCTGTGGAAACTTGGACGGTTGCAAATTAAATCGCGAATCGTCGCTTCCGCCTCTGCCGGATATTAAAATTCCACGTAGATGGCGCAAACGTTTCCCTCTATTTCCGTAAAACCCATCGATCTGGCTATAAATATTGTTATCGTACATTTCTATTCGTATTCTGTTTCTGTTTCGATCTGGGACATGCTGAATAATTTCACCAACAGATCGTTCGAACGCGTCACATGTTAAAATATACTTTTATTAGCTTCTTTACACTGCCATTTATTATTCAAGTATCAATGTAAATTCTAATGAAACAGTAAGTAATAATGAAATTAATTTTCCATTATAGTTAAGATGCTTGCAGTCTTTTCTGTCGTTATTTTCAGTATAATAGTGAATTCACAAAGCCAATAAACGTAGCAGTAATTTAAACAGATTCGTAATTTCTTTCACGTACTTTTACGGTTGTGCTTATCGCGTATTGTCTATTTTACTCTTCCTGGCATCTATGTCTATACATATTAAGTCTATGAGAAAGTTCAGACATTTTTTGCTTTTCGTATTTACGGTATTATAACATAAAGGAATACTGAGATTAATTTCTGGTATATCCACTGTTATAGATTGTTTATCATCCGTTTACATAAAATCCCTTGTTTTCTTATTAAAAATATTTCTAAATTACATTCACTGCTTTCCTAACGCTGTCGATTTTTTTGGCATTTAAAATATTTTACAAAGCCTTGATGGTACAAATTCAGGGGAGTATGCAGGGTGTTAGAAGTAAAGGGTAGGTAGCACTCATTAAGATGAATAAAAAATGCTTAGTCACATAAGCGGAAAAATCAAGGCAGTCAGAATTATTTAGAAGCGATTTTCAGTGTTGATAAAATGTAAGGGGTTTATATCAGCAAAATTTGAGCATGTAGAAGATACACAATTGTAGTTAGACAACAAATTAGTTAAACACAGTACGGATCCTATAATTTTGTGATCTTTATTTTGCAAAATATTACCAACCCATAGAACAACTCTTACACTATACAATTACTAAAATTACTAAGCCATAGTTCCATATCTTAGGCTTAAAAAACAAAAACTACAGAAAATTCATAATAATATTAATTATACTACTCACTATTAAAAAACATTGTGATAGAATAACAAGAAATAAAATATAGCGAATAGAAATAAAGCTACTTGTCGTTAAAAATTAAAATCGTCAAACTAAATTTACTCCATTTCAGATCATTGAGGCTTCGCAGCTTTCTGCACAAAGTGGCTCAATTGATAATTATTTTTGCGTTGAAATTTTTAAATATTATATACCAGAATACTGTATTTCGTTCTAGTAAGTAGAAACAGGTTGTCTAGACCAGACCAGAAATTCTAAAATGAGTATACAATTCTGTGGTACGAAAATATTGAATCCTGTATAAAAATGGAGGCAAAAGATCTATAAATTCCTTTTGCAAACATCAATGTAAGAATGTGGTAAGATAATCCTTTGTTATCACTCTGAAAATCACCTCACACCTTGACAGGGTTGATTTTACGACATACGTCCCTTAAAAAATTTTCCCTAACCTCCTCTATAACTCCTTAACTCTTTCTTTTGTAATATCCTGCACGTGATGGGTCATTACTTTCCAACTCAAATTAAAAAATTCCATTATCCGTGACTATTAATTTGATGGAATAATCTCAAGCAGTGAACACAATTTGAAAATATACTATATTAACAATAGTGGTACACGCAATATCATCCCTCCCATATTTTATATTTTTCTTTTACCTTATCAACAACACATTTATCGTTCTACGTTCACGTAACGCTTTTCTCGTCCACCTATGGAACGTAGGAGCGAACTTACGAACGTTAGGTCGTTAAATCGAGACACACCCTGTATAAGAACAGACGTAATTGGAAAGTTTTAGGCAGTTGCGCTGAAGAGCACGTTTCGCGCAAATCGAAAAACATAATAGGCACTGTGTGCATGAGCGTATATAAAAATAGGACGTGGGAACGTAACAAAAAAGTAGCACACGTGGCAATCACCTCGTTAGCTCGCCATTCGGCAGGAAAGATGCTTTTTCAAGTAGTTAGGGCTCGGGATTTCTCGGGGATGGAAAAGACGGGAAAAGAAAATTGTAGGTAGGGCCTTTGTGCGCGCGAAATCATGGCCCTCGAACTTCTCGCATCTCGAGGACGCTATTGTGCGCGCCTATTGGCCGGATCGTGCGCGATTTTTCACCCTCCCAGCCAGACTCACCCTCTTCCTCGTGTCAGACACGTCCTTTTCGCGATCTCTTTAAAGTTTCATACTTTGCTGAGATATGATTTATTAATCGCGCTCGAGGGAACCGTTAATGACTTCACATTTTACCAAATTATTATTAACGCTTTTATGGAGCAACATTAGTGAGGGACGGGGTGGATATTACAGGAAGGATGAAACACGTTGTCAAGGTAATGAGAAAAAAGGAAAAAGCTGCAGAGACAAGGGTTGACTGGTATGTATCACTGTAGCAAGACTTATCTACTTAAAAATCGTTTTTTACTGAACTGCATATTATAGATTTAAACGCTCGAGAAATAAGTGATTCTTACGAATTTTTTACAAGAAGAGGTTGTAACATATCCTAAAAAATGTTTTTGCCTTTTATTAATATACTCGTTAGGGTATAAAAAAAATTGTTTCATGTTTTCGGTTTTGATACATTTTCTAGTCGGAGCTTACAAGGGAAAGAGAAAAAAAAGTAAGAGGAAGAACATTTTCGCTTCCTTCCAAATATTTGCAAAATACTGGATTCGTGAATTGCAAAAGAGCCCTCATAATAGGCAAAGCACTTTGTCTGGTCTTAAAATTTGAGATAAAGAAAGCTAGCTTAAATAAGCTTAAGAATAATTTAAAATGAGACTTGAAGAATACGAACAAGCAACATCTGGTTAAACAATTTTAGAAAAATCTTATTTTTTACTAGCCTTCTGACTGTAAATAACGCCCCGTTCGCCCATTAAAGTATTTTAATTTAATTTCTCCTTTGTGCCGGCGGAATAACATTCGTTTGCAGGAATTTTAATTAAAAACGTTTAATAGAAAGCTCGACACGGTAGAGAGCAGGGTGGTAGGAAAAAAAGGAGGGAGCGTAGGACGCAATTTTCGACTCTTCATAAATCTGTCAAATTTCGCTCGCCTCATCACACGACGCCATCGATGGCTCTCGTGGGCGGCTAGTATGGAGGATTCGAACCGCGTGGCCTCGCGGTTTTCGATTAATTCGCGGGGATAGCTCACCCAGGCACTTCTCGTTTAAATCCCTCGGCTTGTTTATTTATGTAACACCAACCTCCGCGCGGCTTCCTTCCGAAACGAACAATGACGAGAAGTGGCGAGAATAAAGGCGAAATGAAAAAGAAATGGATGGTGGATGAGAGCGACAAGATCGCCTCCAATTCCTCAGCCTTTCCTCTAGCCCCTACTCGTTCCGATTGCCTCTGTGACGCTCGGAGCGCTGGGAAGCAGTTCCCTAATGTTTCTATTATTTGTTAACTAAATTGGTTATGGGTAGTGTGGTCGCGTGTGTAGAGCTGTATTTAAGAACCAAAAAGAATGATGCTTGGATGTGCTACGTGCATACATAAAAAAAATTATAAAATATATCCTGCATTGGATGATAGTAAGTGGATAAGGAATGTTCTTATACATAAGAAATCGATGGTTTGTATAAGTACGAGAACTCGCGGTTTTATGTGATTACGGGCGATTCCAAAGGAGGAACGAGCAAGTTTTTTGAATCACAGTTTCGATTTTTAACGTTAATCCTTAACCGGTGAAGTTCCACTTTGTAACATAAACGGTGACGTGGCGTCCCACAGACTCCTTTTTAATAATTTGACATTGTCAAGCCTAAATTTATTTTTAACATATACTGGAGTTATTACTGACTGTATTATGTAATATGAACTTTTGCATGTTTTGTTCAAAACCACTGAAATATTCCAGTGAAATTAGGATTTGTTTAGGGAATAATTCCCAAGCAAGCTACATTTTTGTATGGGCCTTTATTTCGTCGTTTTAACCAATATGTCAAAAATCCCCATTGATCCGACATTTGCTAAAAAATTTACAGATGGTCAAAAGGTAAAAAAATACAGTTTTTCGCGAGTATCTCGTTATCTATCAGTTTTACGGCGAGAATAGTTATTATGAAATTTGTAGCTTAGGAAATTCTTTACAAAAAAGGTTGCATGAGTTTTTTCTGTAGGAGCCACCATTTTCGTGTATGACGGCTTACAATGTTTCAACCCTTATACTTTTGACAAGGGAAGATCCCGAACTTCGAAATTTAAAAAATTATGAAACTTTGTGAATATGTAGGGGATGTCCTCCTGAGTACAATGCAATTTTGTCTGCTGCCCCAATTCACGCTAAGAGGGTGAAATTGACCCCTGAAAATTTTCCGATTTTGTGTAATTACTCGCGAACTTTAAGAGATAGAAAAAAGTTTTCAAGAAAAAGTTACTTCTTTTAATTAGGACTATCATTTGGTTACTTACAGTTCTTATAGTTTTTACAGTACGCGAGTTATAACACAAAATCGGAAAATAGCTGGATTTTCAGGGGCCAATTTAACCCCCTAAGAGTGAATTTGGGCAGCAAAATATAGGAAAAATAATTCTGCACGAATGTTCCAGACTCCACGTCACTGTTTAAGAAGTCAAAGACTCAGATTTTGCTCGATTAAGGAAGGTCTCAAAATGCCAACGTTTTATAAAAACAATACGAAAAAGCAAATTTTATAACAAATACATTTGGAACATAACACCTCAAGCTCTTCCTCCTCTTCCGTTGTTCGCGACCGAGAATTTAATTTTCTTTCGAATTACGACAGTCCTGGCACCTTGCTAAAGTGAAATAATGAACAGAGTGGGCGGCAGTGCTTCTTTCTTCTGCCTCCGCAATTTTTCTTTGCACCCCTCTGGCCTCTGCCGCGGAGTCGACTCGATTCTCTGCTCGACTCTGCTCCCTCGTAATTTGCTTACTGTCCCGCCACGAGGCCAGGGGCCAATGATGTACTTTCAAATTAAGAAAATCGACGCGATCCAGGTCGAGGGGGCCACGGAATTTTCCCGCTCCGGAAAGTTACAAGGAGAATTAAAGTCGAAAGGGACTCTGGGTCACCTGCTCGGGTAAATCTACCCGGTGGCGTAATAACGTTCCCCTCCTTACTCGCGAAATTTTCTTCCCTCGTCTCCCTTCGGAATTCATTGTCTTATTTAATTTGTAAGTTTTATTATCTTCGTTGCCCCTCGTGGTATGTTAATCAGCCGTAAATTATGCACCCGTCTCGTTTTTTCGTGGTATTTGATGAGTCAACGCGGGAGGAAATATACCTGCATAAGCAGAGTGACTGGTGTCTTGGTATACATAGAGATGGAAGCTCATTTAGTTATCGGAGAATCAGAATGGTGTATTTGATAATATTCTGAAGATGTAAAGGGTGAAATGTAATGGAAAAATTATTTTCTTTCAAGATATTACCGAGTTATGAAATTCAAAAATATAGTCAGATGTAGGTATCTACTATTCGTGACCACATATCAGGAGGTATTGAATGAAAATTCGTAGCTTAATATTCCATATCAAATACCTCGTAATGTGTATAAATTAATGGCACATAACTATAGTATATCCTTTAAATTTTAAATGAAGCCAAATATAATAGAATGTATAAACACCTCACGTGTTTCAGATTACCAGAATACCTGGGGAGGGAGGCGAGAGGCAACTGCCAAAAATTGATAGCGAGAGTGAGTGTAATGGAATTGAGAAAGGGGAATGGTCTTTAACGGAAATAATAAAGGGTTGGGTAAATGAACGTGCGATAAAATAGCTGAAAATACTAAACAGGAAAGTGAAAGATAAAAAGAGAGAGAAATAATATACTAAAAATATAAATATTGAGATGGAAAGGAAGGATGGATGAGTGGTTAAATAAAGACTGGAAACCTATGTCCTATTTTCCGGCCGATGAGGCTAGAATTATAATAAATAAATATATACAGGGTGAGTCACCTAACATTTAAACTAAAAATATTTCCGTTATTTTTAATTATACGAGAAAATATATAAGGAAAAAAATGTCTGCTTCAGCGAGGCAATTATTGTGATCGAGAAGATTTTTTCTCCAGGTCATATTTTCCGAAATATCAAGGTCGTCGAGGTTTTAACTTCTCTTTAATATTGATACATATTACAAAAACCTACAGTTCTAATCAGAAGCTTACATACGACTTTGAAAATCAGGAAAGGAAGAGATAAATAGAAAGAAAAAGACTTTCCATCGTAATATTTTTGTTTTTAAACTGAGTTAATTCTACTTCTATCATCTTTTTTATAAATTCAAATGCAACAGATATTCAGCTGCATCATTCTAGACACCGGATGTAAATGTACATGTAATATGTTTGTACTTGAAATTAATAGTGTCAAAGGAACTGAAACTACATTTCTCAAATATTTATAAGGAATGCTCTTTCAGCAATTCAAATGTAAAGTGGCAAAATATATATAAAATATGAAATCCATCCCCATAATAAGTAATTTCTATACAGTAACATGAGGGATGCTGATTTTGCATTACGCAGATTAAATTATTTTATGTAACAGTCTGAAAATATGATACCTGCGAGATGACAACGTTGCGCACACATTATAATAATGGCAGAACGGTAAAGAAATATTGTTATCAACGGAACGTCCGCCATCATTTTGTTACGTTAGTTCCATTTTATGGAAATATAATATTCGCTCGATTACATGAAATTCCCTTGTATTTCGGAATTATTTGCAGTATTTTGCATTCAAATGGAATACATTTCTCGATAAAACCAAATTTTGTCCCTTTATGATAGGCATATCAATCGTGTTAGAGAAACATGATTCAACGAGAATAGCACTTTGAAATTCAATGCCTTAGTTGCTACTCAATTAACAATTTTCATTTGTATTTTATAAATTTCGGTGAGGTGCGAGCTTCGAGTTAAAGAAATTTCGTGCAAACGTTCAAAGTGTTCCAGATTGGAGTTCTTTTCTCTTTTCTAATCCCGAAGCTCCATTTCCCTCGCAACCTTAAATCGGTGTGCGCTCTCCTGTGTAAATTCCCTTTACAACTGCAATTTAACACTGAATTCTTCGTAAGTTGGTAAATGTGATCAGGCATATCGATGCGAGAAGAGAAAGAACAAGATCGTCAACTCATCGCTTCCAAGTCGAGACTTTTACTTAGTGGTTCATTAGTGAAAGTCATTTTTACAAAGAAAATTTGCGCTATTTAAAATACGCAGATCTGTACGTGATTCCGAAGAAAGAACTTGTAGTTACTCTCATCTGTTGACTAATTGACTAATACTAGAAATAAAAAATTCGTGAACTTTTTAGAAAAAAGTACATATCTCATTTTCAATAATCAGAAGTATTTATAAAATTCATAATGTAGAGATTGATTTATATAACGCACTAGATGAATAGTTACACTCGAACATGGCGAATATTTTAACCCAGCTTGCAGGTACATATGTACACAGCCGTTCAAACGTTTGGAGCATCCTTCGTGATTCGAGCGAAACAAACTTTTTCATGTATATGCAGTTGGTTTATTCGAAATATTGCAGTTGTATATTAAAATAACATTACGTAAGTATGATTTAAGATTTGCACTGCAATTACATCATGAATATTCTTTAGAACGATCGATAAGTATTATCTAAAACCGATCTTTGGAAATATTTAAAAGCAGCCTGGAGCACTATTCAATCGGAAACAATTGAAAAATTAATTGCCAGAATGCCGAAATTATGTCACGCAGTCATAAAGAGAAAAGGAGTTTTGCGAAAAAACACTTTCATAAATTTCTATTGTTTTCCTAAAAAAAAACACAAATACATTACAATTATAATTTTTACTCTTAATTAAAATTAAGTACAGTTTGATTACTGTAGCTGAATAATATTTTCAAAAAAAAAACATTTATTTACTTAAGGAAAGCTCTGTTTGTTTTGAAATACTAACATGTTCCAAACTTTTGAGCGGCAGTGTAGATATATCAAAATAAATATTTATATTACATGTTACTTATCAGCACTATTCCATTAAGAGGATGAGAATTTTAGATCACAACGAGATTAAATTTTCTAATACAAAAATTTATTCTGTGATCTATATATATTTAGGAACAAAATTCTGAGTCAAAATTGGCCCAGTATCCATCGTCAAAAGATTAGGTACTACATTTAGTGGAGTGAGGACTCATTATTGAAACAAGGAATTATCTTTGTTTTCTGGAACTAATTCCCCAAGGAAGGCCACGGCTGAAAGGAAAGAATGAATGTAATTATCGATTCCTCGAGGCAGTCTCGTGAAATCCACTTGCTTGTTGATTCGTCGAGTGTCTTCTTGAGACGAAATAAGAAGCGCGGGGTATTCAGGTGTTGAAAGAGGTCAAAGTGCCTGGCTGATGAGTCGCGAAAAGGTTTCCAGGATGAAAAGTCAGGGTTGGCACCTCTTCAATTGATCGATGGTATTCGACGAGACAAGAATCACAAGTTGGCCTCGCCTGTATTTTCGATGGCCTAGCATTGCTCCCCACGAGACACTTAGATTTGATTAAAAAAATTTCCAAACTTCTCTGCGCGAACTTTTTACTCTGTGTAACTTTGGAAACATCGAAAGCAGTATTTGCTTAAGAGCTTAAGTTAAGGGAGAAGATAGATTAAACTGCGAATTTTTTATAGCCCATTTATAGTCTTCTTCATAGTCACTTATATTGTAGTGTGTTACCCAATGCATTGCCGGTATTGAGAAAATAAACATGATCTATTTAGTAGATCTATTAGTTTTTACTTTTTAGTAGCCGTTCCTGAAATGATATATATATATTCTTTGACACCATATTAATTTATTAGGCGTTAACGGAATATTACTATCACTGACTTGTGTGTTGAATTACGATTGATAAATAAATACGAAGATAATAAGATTTCTAAATCTCTTGATACTCTCTCAAAACTTCTTTTTAGTCACGTTCACTTGGAATTTTTGAAGATTACTGATTGAAAACTCGTTTAACAGTTTCAGTTAGTGGGACTTAGTAAAGAACGAAAGAAGAATATCTTGTTAAACAGTACCTTCAAAATATTTTAACAAGCGCTCGTTACAACCGAGTAAAAATAAAATAAAGGTACAGCTACGTGTCATCAGTTAAGAATTAAAAAATAATTGAATATTAAAATTATATCCTCCAGGTCATTTCAGTCCCATGTTGCCCTAAGTCAATTAATTTTTCTAAACACTTGCTATAGTATTATATGCACAAAAGTTATAGTTTTATTCAATAAAACTGCGATCATTTCGAAATGACTTTTACCATAATTTTCACAGCAATTTTTCTGTGATAATAATTTCTGTAGGCTTTTAACCAAAAGATCGAAACAATTCGTGATGTTTGTATCTGACCTCGCGCATTCCACTCCATTCCTTGCCTCTGCATCCATTTTATGCATCGCCGTATGGCTTTGGTACCCAGATAAATTATTTGGAATGAATTTTCCTTCAGGAAGTCAGACGATTTGGAGAATTTCCAACGTCGATATCTTAAAGTAGTCCGGAAATTAGCGACCCAAATTTATATAGGCATGCAGATGATAATCAATTTGAGATAAAAAGTGTAGGAACAAAATGCAAAGTTTTGTTCAACCCTTGGATGACGGATAGTTTGGTCGCACGTTGGATAGAGGGTAGATTTTGTGTGATAAAATTATTTACACACACAGCTGACTAAACCTTTAGTGTTAGGATGAGAATCTTTATCTGCTTTAAGAAGTGATACTATTTAACAATGAAATGCATCCAAATGTACCCTGTAACCGCTATGGGAGGATTAAGCACTTTTAGAAAATGATTCATTTTCTTAATCAAAAGATTTATTATTTTTCAAATGTAGATTCTTTTATTATAGTTCTATGTAGAGTAATTTGAGAAGAAATAGTATATATACGTACTTATCAAAAATTAAATATTAACGAAACATTATGCACAAAGGTGTGAAAGAATTCTAGCAGCAATCCAATACACATGTGTTACCTTTTAATTTTTACATTTGAATTTAAAAGGTGTTAGTGGAAAAGTAGACTTTTACGCACAAGGCACATGTGACATGATGCATAATAATTTCAAATTAAGTTATTTCAGTCGAAATTAACTTCGATTTTAAATAATTACGTCAAAATTTTTAGTTGGAGGAGGTCAATTTTAGTAAATTCTAGGTTGTAACTTAATTTATGATAGCTTCAGGGACAACATAGATAATTTCGATTCGTTTGATTTAATGTTCAAGTATCCCAATTTTTAAGTAGCCTGGCCACGGGCAGAGAATTTAGCATAACATCTTTATTAGTTACAGAATTAAACGCACATAGATTATAATAAAATTTCAGATTAGAAGATTATGCTAATCAGCTGTCCATCAAATTTTGAAGGTACGTTTTCTGCGTCAATCAGAGTTGGGCATTATTCGAATAAAATTTTATTAAATTTTATAATCTTCGAATAAAAATGTAGTAAATTTTATAATCTTCGAATAAGAATTTACTAAATTTTATAATCTTCGAATAAAAATGTACTAAATTTTGTAATCTTCGAATAAAAATTTACTAAATTTTATAATCTTCGAATAAAAATTGAGAATAAAATGAAGTTATTCGAGAATAACGAGTAATTTTTCGCCAAATAAAATCGTTATTCGTTATTCACGAATAAATCCTGCGACTTTATTCTTTATTTTTTATTCATTGTCCGTAATAAAATTTGCTCAACTCTGCCGGCAATACATTCTGCGCGAGCTATTGATTCTCCTTTCTGTTCGACACAAACTTCTCCAAGAAAAGAGATCTTAAGAGACCTATTCGAAAAGCTCGCAATTCAATGATATTGCAAGTTTGCGTTTGCAGAAACTCGCATTGTAAACTTTCAATATTATCGTCACTCTTAAGAGCGCTGAATTGGATGGTCTAACTATTGAACGTACATTAAGAAAATATTCGAGCAGGTGCTGATACTAAGAAGCCTGCATAAGCATTGAGAAACATAACTATATCGATAACCAACAGAAAGTTTAAAAGTCTCATTTTTATATACCTGTATAACTAACTTTAATTTAACTCGCCGGAGCAGTAGCGAAGGTTTGAATGCGCATGCCCAAACAGAAGAGTGAGAAAGTAGGCGGAGTCTACTTGCCTGGCTTCTTACTTTACAATTCTATTCTGTAAAATTCCTCCACTTTCATCAAATAACAGCTATTGTTCACCCCGCCAATTTATTTCTCCTCATACCTCTATAGTGACGTAACATTTTCAACTTGATACTGTTCATAATACATCGGAGGATATTATTCAGTTGCATTATAACTACTCCACTGAAACCTACTTCGAAAGTGCCTTTATTAGTAAAAGTTAAAATTGATCCTCCACAGTGGAAAATTTATAACGACAGGAATTTTCGCGAGGCTACTTCCTAATTTTACAATTCCTGGACAATTACTTTCTAGGCGTCATTCGTTCTATGCTCGTAATAAAGTTTTTGCGGGTCGGCCCTATGCGCGCATTATGCACACGGATACGTGCTCTATACGCCATGGGGAGATGTTGCCATGCTCGCTACAATGAATAATAAAATTTATTACCGCCGTGTCCCGTTGTTGAATCTCGTATCTCGTTTATAGCGTTTCGTAGCGTTGCCTCGCGCAAAGTGAAATTGGCACAGTGTATCGTACGCATTCTGGAAAAACGATGCCACCTCGAACGCATAAATACACCCCCCCGTGACATTTCTAATGTCTCATTTCGAAAAGGTTTCATAGTTCCGCGTAACAATAGTGTTGTGGAAATTTGTTGGAGAATTTTAATTGTTTATTTGACCATGTTAGGTAATTACGCGAATAGAATAATTGGATTTGTTTGGTTTTAATAACAGTTTTGCAGAAATCTCATTTCTAGGAATGAGGGGTCTTTTAGTCATCTAGTTTTGGGAATTTTCGTGTTGGAAGTCATTGCGACGTGATGTCTATCTATTTATTTGTAATAAGGGACACTGTGCAACGAAAATCAGTGACATTTTTGTTACTGACAGATGACTTTACATTCAAGTATGATTGAAAAAGTGTTTGAATTTTATGGAGTGATCGCAGACTCATATTTCTGTAATTTGTGTTGATATGGTAAAATGTTTGTGCATTTCCTATTATTTATTAAAAATTAAAATAAAACCTCGAGCCACTGTTCATGAATTTGGAATTACTGGTTACATCTACTGCTTTACAGAGTATTCTTTAATCTTTAAATTCACCCTTTTAGGTTGGGCCTAAAATCATCTTCTCTTATATAGCGCTCAAAGGCCTCTTCATACTATTAAATTCAATAAACTAATTATAGAGACACAATCAATATATTCTTGATAGACTCCGTATAATAGAATTTGCAAAATGTCCTGTAGAAGCTACTAATGTAATCCTCCCCAGTAGCACAAATTATTAGCACAACATATTCACGCAATATTGAAAGGAGAGTGGAAACAAATATTTTGTTTCTAATATAAAATAACTATTTCTTGTATATCCGGGCAAAAATATTTTGTTTCTGATATTAAATAAATATTTATTTTATATTTGGAAATAAATATTTTTTCCCTAATATCAAATAAATAATTATTGTATATTTGGACGAAAATATTTTTTCGTAATATAAATTGAATATTTCCTGTATATTTGGAAAAAGTATTTGTTTCTAAATCTAGAATAAATATTGTATGTATATTTAAATATTAAAAAGAGATTGAATTTCTTTTTAACATTGCATGTTCAGGACAATGCATTCAATATTTTGTGCTACGAGAGCTAGATCTGAATATGCGCCGAGATCAACGGCCGAACTAATGAACTAACATAACTCATATTTCCCTCGAGAATTACCAAACCACAATATACCTGGTAACTAGATAAATTAGGTGAAAATAAATTTATCCTAATTAAAATAGCGTGGGAGAGAGTGGAAAATAACCTCTTATCTGCTGATTCATAATATACACAGGCTATCTCAAAATTATGCGACAAGCCGAAACATGCAAATTCTTCACGTGACAAAAATGATTGTGTTTACAATTCACTTTACACTGTTTTGTCCTTAAATCTTTTTCAAACCACTTTGTGGTTATTTTTCTGTATATTGAAAAAAAGATTCCAATTTTTGTTCTGTAAATTATACTCATAGCAAGACCACAGTCTTTGGCTTTCAGTTCGTAAGAAAAACATTTCATTGAGTATAGTCAGTGAGCCACCGATGTGGAATAGTCTTGGCACAATCTGACTCCATTAGTCAAGGCTAGTTTGTGCCAACTGAATTTTTGTAATAGAATCAGTGTAGCATAGTCTGACCCCTTATCAGATTAACTTCAAAATATACAACAATGCCACAGTGAATATAAAAAAATAGCTGTTCACAATGTTTAAAGGGGACTTTCTCATTAACTCGCTCAAAAATAAGTGATTCATAGGATTTTTTTTTAAAAAAAGTCTACAACATGCAGTAAAAAAATCTGTGGCCTTTATTTATACGTTATTCAAGGATATGAAAAAAAAAATGTTTTCATTTTTTTGTAATGGTTGGATTTCTACGTGCCACTCAGTGCACTGCTACAACAAAAATACTGTAGCCATGATAACCGAACGTAGGATTGTCTAAAATCAACAAACCAAGAAAATTCTTAAACATTATATCAATGGGTATCGCGTCAGCCTTTAAGAAGGCAAAATAACAAAATGGTGATGTTTGGTATACGTTTGAACCAAAAAGTGTTAAAAGTCGGGCATAAAAATATTAATAACAAAAACAATATGTGTTTTAAAATTTTGTGATGGAAGGCTGATAACCATTCATAAAACATTTAAGAATTTTCTCGGTTTTTTTATTTAGACAATCCGACGCCGAGTTATGATGGTTTCAGTCTTTTTGCTGTAGCAGTGCACTGAGCGCCACGTAGAAATCGAACCACTACAGGAATGAATTTTTTTTTCATATCCTTCAATAACGTATAAACAAAGGCCATAGAGTTTTGTACTGAATGTTTAAAAAAAAAATCCCACAGCTCACTTATCTTTTTTTAGCAATTTGATGAGAACGTCCTCTAAATAAAGTTGCACACAGTATCCACTTGAATGCAGCACGAATGGGAGCTTCAATCTTCACTAACCAAGCTACAATCTACATCCAACAGAAATGGATGGAAATTTAAAAACACCATTAGTCACAATCTACCCCTAATGATGATATACTTTTCACGTTAAGGATGTATCGGACCTATCCTCAAAATGGTACCAAGTTGATGAAAATTTGTGACATTGTTCTTTTTAATCTTCCTGGTGTGCTCCAAAATTTTTAAACGAATTCACTGAACGGTTGCTGAGTTATAACGATTTTAATTTTTACTGATGTACTCTTATGAAAAGAGACGATCTTGACAGATAAAACAGCTGAAAAAATGTTGAAGAAATGGTACCAATGTTTTCAATTTTTTTTTTTCATGTAGTATATGGGTAGATCAAAATATCTGCCGAGTTTCAATTGTTTTCACTACACCGTTTTAAAGAAATAAATTATAGCTTGATAAAATTGTGAATGCAGGGCATTTTCACTGCCAAAAGTTTAGCAAATAATGCTTGGAAAAGCATTTGTACAGTGAAAAATATCTTTCTAGGAGTAAGAATAAGACTCCAACTGTCGTTCGAGTCCCTTACATCTAGATTTACTATGCGTAAGACGTATGTAGATATTCAAGTATTTCCAGTTTCATACACTTTTATCTAATATTGTACGTCCGATACATCCTCAATGAAAACCGTCAAGAGTATCCTGAAATATTAAAAGAGGGAAGGAAACAGACAACAGACGCCCACGCGTATTTACTTACAATAGATTCGCAAACAGAAACAATTAAAATACGTAGCCAAACGGGGGTCATGGTTCTTTTTATGATCGCTCGTAAATTCGCGCAGGCACGGCGCGGGTGGAGGGGCGGGGGTGTCCCCGTCGCTCCATTACCAGAGATACGGGGGTTGGTGTTTCCACAGGCAAGGGCTACGTACAAGGAGGCAAACGAGAGTCGAATGGAAATTCGATAATAATTATTGCCGGCCGGGCCGCGGGGCTACAGAGCGTCGAAAAGCTGTGGTGTGAGCAGGTCGCGCCTGTGGCGTCCATAAATTTCGCCGGGGCACACGTTATACGGCACTGGCCTGTGCTCAGATTGGCTAAGGTATACCTAGGAGCCAGACGAATGTGCACATTTATCAGGGGTTCCACCGCCACGCGGGCTGATAATTCGATTAAAAAATCGTCGGCCCCGCGGCTACGAAAGACGAATCCCATCCCGCGGAGCGTCGCGGCGCTGGTCCTTTTTCTGAATATTTATTTCGCCGGCTAATCCCTTCTTTCTTCCGACGGTAGCCATGCAAATTGCTCGGAGGAAGTAGAGACTACGGGCACGGGGCTGAACAGGGATTATTCTGTCTTCGTTCGCCAGGAAATTTCGTAATTTACGTTTCTGCGTGGATCGCGCTTTGTTCCGCCACGGCTGCGCGGGATTTGCGCGAACGTTGACAAATATCGGAGACGTTTATTCGGAGGGGCAGCGAGAAACGCTGAAAGAAGCTCGGATGAACTTTTTTACAATGTTTTACGGGATACCTTTGTACCGGCGAGCGCTTTCTTTTTGGCTAATTAAAGCGTCCGAGTGGTTGCATTACGGATGCTTTAACAAATACGGCGTCTATACAGGGTGCTCTGTAAATAGTGGCACCAGCCGAATTGTAGGTAGTTCTGCGTGAAACAATGAGTGGAAAGTGTAGAATAATGTTTACCGATTCGAGGCCACGATTTTGAAAAAAAAATGATATTGATTACACTGTCATCAGAGGCCACTTTGTTTAACCTATCGTATTTACAATTACCGCTTTCAAATGGGCTTAGGTATTATTATCTCTTGCTCAATGGGCTTATGATTATTATTATCTCTTGCTCAATTGAATTGTTCTTTACAGACAGCATTACATTTCTTTTTAACCGACTTCAAAAAGGAGGAGGTTATAGATTCGATCAGTATGTATTTTTTTTCGTGTTGGTCCCTGCATGACTTCTCAGCATATGGACCGATTTTGATGGTCTTTTTTTTATTCGAAAGAGGGCGATGCCCCGGTGGTCCCATCTGGTACTGAATCAAGATTAGTCGAATATTTTGCCAGTTCTGGCTAATAAAGGCTATTGTTACCTAATTAATATTATTTAATTAATTAGTTATTAATTTAATTATTAGTATGTACGCGCATATCTTCTCAGCATGTTGTGCCAATATATATACAACAAATCAACAAATAAAAAAATTTAAAAAAAATTAAAACCGACTTCAAAAAAATAAAAAATCTCTAAAAAGTAAAGAATAATTTTTTCCCTTATTTAATCTGCGACTCTCAATTTTTTTATGTCTTCGCCTCACTATTTGCACTGTGTAAATCTGGCGCCGACTTAAAAAAAATGGGGAGTCGATGATTTAATAAGGGAAACAATTATCTTTTACTTTTTAGTGCATTTTTATTTTTTTGAAGTCGGTTTTAATTTTTTTTCGAGTTAGCTCGACCTAAATTACAATATGTCATTATTTAACATAAATAAACCATCATTAACGATTCGACTGAAATTTCAGGTCAGTTCTAATTGAAACTTTTTTCTAATGCGAATAAAAAGAAGAAAGAACGTTTTCCAACTTTGATATGCACTATTAATATTCACAAATATGTACTGTGAAATTAATATTACTACTCTAAAGATTCGTATGAATCGTCAGTGTGAATGTTGATCCTGTATTACTGCCTTATCAACAGGGCTGCGTGCAAGTTCGAATTGAGACCTCCAATGCTGTCGATGATTTAGGGGAGAGCGATATATATTGTTCTGATACACCATTAAGGAATGTTCTGTTTCTGTTCGGTACACTGATTCCAACGGAAATTCAGCAACGCGTATGAGGCTGGCTCGTTATCGCTTTTAAGCGAACTGTATTGGAGACGAATGATTAGTTTCCCTGCTGAAAGCACTTAATTTTCCAACTTTCTTGATTGAGCTTCTACGTTCCCAACTTCTTGTTCCGTTACTCGCGAATCCCCAACACGAAGTATAAAATTCCCCTTCCTGTCTATCATCTGAACAACTACAGCCTCCTTCGAGAAGGGAGAACGGAATCACTTGTCCGCGTTAAAACGTAATCACTAATCAAGTCTACCAAGGGGGTGCACGAAATTCAGGTCACCGAATTTCGCACGTAATTAGTGCAGAACGTGTAGGGCGCATGCGAGAATATTTTTACAAATTTTTGCCTTTGAATTATTGAATATAAAATTGTTTTGTAAAATATAATATCGAATTTTGTATTACTAGTATCTTGCTTCTAGAAACAAGATACGTTTTAATTTATAAGCCATGCGAGGAAATTTATATTACTCCATTCTTATTCTCTTCTGCCATTTTAATCGATTGACTTCCCAGAATAAATTTTTTCTTATACCTGGAAATCATTTTTGCAGAATGAAAATTATATACAAATTTCTGCTTTGCAAATTTAATTTCAAGATCAATCCCACGCGAATAAATGGAAACAGTTTTACCAAAGAGATGAGTTCGTAAGGGTGTGTATATACAGTGTTCTCTGTTAATACGAACTGCAAATAAAAAAATGCCTACGTAACCGAACTAGCACTTCATTTCATCTATCGATCGATCCCTTTTCGTTCTGGTATAGCGATACCGCCGCCAATAATGCGCCAGAATATGCGTATATTCGAGCCGGCATTACGGAATGTTATTATAACCGAGCGGAATTCTGTTGCGTGTATTACGGTGGATCATCACTGCGACTAAATGCCACTTCGGAACGATGCTAACATGTAAATTTTCGGTTAATCAGCTGTATGAAATCATGATTCGGTTCTGCTGTTCTTCGTACTAAATGAATGGGTCCATTGTTAAATTCTGATAAGCCTAAGCGGTCACTTTTGAAACCATCAAAATAGTGTATCGTAAAGGGGTCATCCGTATGAATTACGTAAGGCTTTTTGGAGAGGGCGGGTGGTCGTGAATTTCTTACGTTTTCTTGTAAGGGGGAGAGAGAGTCAGATCTTATGTAATATTTTTCTAACTTAATCTTCAATATGAGTAAGTTAAAAAACGATGTTTCATCGCATACACGAAACTGAGTTACATAAATGAATTATATAAACCTTTACAAAAAATTCTAATAACTGATAGAATGCAATGTAAAAAATATTACATAAGGAAAAGGGGTGGAATATAAAATCTTAGGAATTCTTATATTTGGGGTGGGAGGGGGATAAGAAATCGCCAAAATTACCCTTACGTAATTTAAGGATGGCCCTAAATGGGATATAAATCTCCGACTGTTATAGTTTTGTTGGTGGCAAATACGAAATAAAATTGACGTCTCAGGCTCGTGGAAAGTAGTAAACCAAAATCGAGGAATCACGCGTACGTGACAGCGGCTGTCATACATATTTTATTTTATGTATATAAATTTGTAAAATGTACACTTTTTTAATGTATTATTTAATCAAACGGATTTTTTGAGGGCCTGTTTGCACAGCTGCTTTCTTTATTAGAAAATAAATAATTTTGCCATTTACACCGTTGAGGGCTGTTTTCACTCCTTCAACACGAATATCAGCCGGTAAAAAGAATACGTGTTAAATATTTTTGCAAGATCTACTTTCTACCAAAGTCGCATCAAAATCAGTGATTATCAGTTCGATATGCTCCCTTGTAAGTGAATCAAATCACTTTCCTGAACTAACTGATTTTTGCAAACCAAAGTAAGACCAAATTTTAATATATAAAGCAGAAAGCTTCTAATATGTTTGTGTGTTTGTCTGTCGCCTAAAAACATTCGAACGATAAACTCTGAGATTAAGAACTGTGCTTCAGCTCATTGTGCTTGACTAATCCAGATGAATGTGACTATTTTCACAAAAAAAATTAAAAAATTTTTTTTTATAAGATCAGAATCTAAATTTCGGGCGAAGCCGAGTATTAAAGCTAGTAAGATATAAACATGTTAAGAATGTTACATAAAGAAATATGAATGCAAATACCAAAAGGAGCATTTCACATAAAATTTAATCGTCGGTACTTATATCTAAGAAAATTTGAATACACTATAATAAAGAGGTCTAAAGGGTAAACTTATGTTCTCCTTGTGTGTTATACATGTAATAGTGATATTAACAGGTTGAGTGCCATATACATTTTCATGGCATTACCATAACGTGTTTCGTGTACTGTACAGGTGCACAGTTAAAATTGACGTTTAATGAAGTGCGGACCTCCTTGGTGGTCGTGTATGATGTGGAACCATTGGAGTGTAAACTAAATCTAGCCTCTAAAGTTACGTGTGCCAGAATTGGTGCACAGAATAATGTACATGGTACACTTTTCTTACAAAATGGGTGCAGGACTTGCAGGATAGATTGTATCCACGAAGCTAAAGAGAAAATGCTTAACACGAGGACTGTCATAAGTACCACGTCTGGTAAATAATAGTGGTGCCAATCAGTGTTATCAGCAGAACTAGTAGAATAGTCCCAGAGACCACGGTGAAATTTTTGGTGAAATAGTAATGCTTATTGTATAAACGAACTTTTATGTAATACATATTTTATTTTATGTATATATTGTTTTCATGGACAAATCATGTTACGGTAACATCATTACAATATCCCTGGCAGCCAGCATGTTAATGAATATAGACCAACAATCAATTCTGTCAGTGTTAGAAGCAATTTTCGATTTCGTAATGCGAGTAGTTTGTCTAAACTATTTATCAAACACAAAGTGAAAACAACAGATTATTTCACTACACTGTCGATTGCAGTTAATTCATATTATTATAATTAATAAGCACTGTAAGTTTCGCTTCTTTAAGTAGAACATGTATATCACGAACAGACCAGCAGTGTAGAATACTGTGGTAAGAAAATATTGAAGCGTGTGTCAAAATGGAAGCCAGAGATTTACAACACATTCTGTAAATATCCAAGTGAGAATGTGGTAAGATAATCCTCTGTTCTCGCTCTGAAAATCACGTCTCAATCTAGTAGGATTGATTTTTCAATCCATTTTCATTAAGCATTTTTACTCAATATGATAGATATGATCTAGCCTATAAGTCTTGTATCTTTTTCTGTAACACCCTATATATATGTGCTACGTGATTTAAAGAAGAAAAATACTAGCAAAATACCCGTACTTCGATACGGTAGAATAATTAAAAAGAATTACTTTTATATTTGTTTTTTTAAAGATTTTTTTTATGTAATTTTTGTAAAGCAAACTTTACTTAACTAGCATTTATATATGAATATGTTGGTTTTTAGGGATTTATGTGGGTAACATTTGCAAGTAAAAACCAAACAGATATTTAATCGAGCCTAAGAGATATTAAGGAATCCGAGAAAATACATTTTACCCCTTTTCACCCCCTTGGGGATGGAATATAAAAAAATTCCTTCTTATGGAGCACCTACGTCGTAAAAGGAATTACTCTCTGAATTTCATGTTTCTAGGTTTATAGCGGTTTCGGCGGGACGTTGGTGAATCAGTGAGTAACCCAACGATTTTATATACAGATATAGATTTGCCAAAAATACTTGCATGTCTACAAAGACCTTATAAATGATTCTACTTCACAGTAAAGTAGATTGCCACCGGTAATGTGCACGAGTAAAGATGCGCATGGTAGTCAGTCCGTTAAAGAGCATACATTATGTTTAACTGCTTTGTGCGTTCATCATTAAATCCCAGGAAGCTAATAAACGTTTCGTAGGACCAGCGATCCCAGCTTAACATTTTATCCATCTCTAACATCTTAACGAGACACGATGCACAGCCTCGCCATTTTCCTTTGCACGGGCGCACATGTTCCAGTCTACACGGAATACTTGTCCATTTATTGGACAAGCGATTAAACGATACTTTATCACGAGGGAGGATTACGTTACACAAGCTTTTTTATGCTCCCACCTTTTGATGTGGTTTCCATAAATTACCCGTAGCTCCAAAACGTCAGTTTAAAGCTTTTAAGCACCCTCCCATTATTCCCGATTGTGCGGCGATCAATTAAACAATTAAATTCAAACGTAAATTCCACATTTAGAGGAGTATTCCGTACAATATTAATACAGCTGCCTCAATTTATTTCTAAGCGAATTTACTTTAAATGAGAACAGGTACATATTGAAGTAACTACCTAAAAAAATATCCCCAGCGAAAACGTCGAAGAACCACCAAGAAAAATCCCATCAAACAACTCGCCCATTAAATTAAATAATGCAAGGTAAAGTCCATCGCACCTTCCTTCGTCACCACCGTCACCTCTGCCGCCAGGCATTTAAATTCGCCTTTCAAGCAATACCACCTCTCGAGGGGTGCTCGTCTATCGGTGGTAAGTATCACGTAAGGAGTTACATCGAAAGCATAGGACGCCGAACGGGGGTGGAAGTATGGAAGCTTCCTCTCGAAGGGGCTGGAGGTGGAAGTAATTATTTAAATATACGTCACCCCCTGGTGAGCTTCGAGCGGGAATATTTCACAGCTCGCGCCATATTACGCCTGTAACTTACGTCCGGCCATCCGGGCCAGATGTTTCTGGAAGGCTCCGAGCGACGAGTATTTACGGCGAGAGCCGAGCCCGGCCGATTCCCGTGTCGCTCGGCTGCGATTCGTGTCACGTGGTGCAGCGGAGCCGAGTGGTGGGACGGTAATGGTGACTGGAGGGGAGGATCGCGGGCGAGCAGCGGGGCGAGCGTTGTAGGGGCGAGAATGCGGGGGTGGCAGAGCTAGAGGTGGCTGTGTTGTGCCCGATATTGATGTCAAGGTCTTCCATCTCGGTCGTACTCTCGTCTCGCGTGGGTCACGCGAAATCAATAGGATAAAATCGTTGCCGACAGGCACCGTCTTCTCTCGCTTCCCAGCTTCTGCTCCTCCTGTTTAAAACGTGGATGCGGCTGCGAGGATTAAAGCCTGATACACCTCGGAATTTATACGACACGCGAGCGTATCTCGTGCTAGATGCTTTCACTTCGAAGGGTGGTTTTTAAAGAGAATACCCGAATTTTGCGTGGGCAACTCCAAGTGTTTATGCGGAATACGATCAGTAATTCTTCTTTTTTTCCTGTGGGCTTCAAATTGTAGAATTATAATAAAATTCACTGGAAATGTGTGTTTCTAACGGCAGATATTGTAAGGCATCGTTTTGAAAATTTATATTGTTGCGCAGTCAAGAATTTTGTCAGGTGGTATTGCGTTTATTTTTTTCTCCATGAATATAAGAAGTTCGTGATCTTTTCTTCGTGTCAGTTTACATTCATACATCGTAGCAACAGTTAATCACGGTGACTTTAATTTCAGTGTTATCACATGCAGCTTTTTCTCCCCCCTACCCCTCCCTCCCCGGGGACCAAGTCGTCGTGCGTAATAAATTCTGGCCACCCCCTCCTGCTTTGTTTCTACGTCCGATTGTTTCCCTTTTTCCCTTCACTTCTAGCGACTAAATTCCGTGGAGGCCGTTTCTTGCAGCTCCGCCTTCATTTTACTCCACTTTAGGGAGTACTTACTACAAGTTTCCGCGATTGTTTACACCTTCGTTACCGTTACAAGCCGGCTCGTTTTTATCACCGAAAGTCTCGGCCATTTTATCTATCGCGGAACCAATAAAAAAGTTGTTTTATTAGGGGCAAAAGGTGCGGGTGGAAACACGATAATGAAAACTATCGAACTTTACCTGACGTTCTGGAAAATAATTTCGCGGTGATATCGATTATTTATAATATGGTTGCCCATACTTTTGGAACGTCTCGGAGTCTATTCAAGAAAAGCGTGAAAATAGTTATTTCATACTTTGTATCCTGACCAATGTAGATGGATTAGAAAATGTGTTGTGAAAGTCATGTCGACCTCGAATTCCAAGACCAATGTTCTTCGTTAATATGTGTTTTACTCGCAAAGAGAAAAAGAGAATAAAGAATTATGAATTAAAATACACTGAATGAAAAGCTAAAAGTGGCTTTGCAATCTATTGAATCTAACAAGTAGTCAATAATTAGGAATAGGTAGCAAATGAACAAAATCTGTTTCGCTGTCTTTCATCAGAAAGTGATACGCTGTGAATATTAATAAGATATTGCTTCTCTTCAAGTAGAATATTTCGTTCACATCGAATGGTTTCAAGTAGCCCTATAAATATTCGAATAATTTAGAATACGAATAGTTTATTTCTATAATTAAGAGTATTGGAATATTCGAATGATTAGGAGTATTCGAATATTCGAACATTCTTGATAACTTTGGAACTTTATTGATCTGTGGTAAATATTTAGCTTCCTACAAAAATGTTTGCTTATACTAATGTTTCAAACTTTATGTTGAAAATAAAATCGCGTAGATCGATTGCGAAACAGAATTGAGCATTATTCCAATTGTTTCGAGTAAATGTATACGTATGTGACGTAATTATTCGAATAAATTCTTTTTAGTACAATATTTTATTAAATAATATATATTTACTCTTTGCAAAAAATTATTTCTTCTATTTATTAGAATAATTCATCATTATTTATTTGAATAATTTGTGAGATTAACGACTGTAAAATAATTAGAATAATAATACTAATAACTGATGGTTGTTTTCGTTTCAAAATTTATAAATTTACCAAAGATTAATAACGCTCCAAATTTATCATTTGAAAAACAAATAATTTTAAAGACCAATATGAAAAGAATTTCACGATAAAGTGTGAAAAAATATTTCATGTTTAGATTCCTATTCGATGCAATCCGAAATTCAATCGCTGCGAATATTCGGATACATCTAATTATACAAATATTCGAATTTGAAATTCGAATTCTCTGGTATTCGAATATTTGAATCTGAAATTCGAATTCTCTGGTATTCGAATATTCGAATCTGGTATTCGAGTATTCGAATTCTCTGGTATTCGAACATTCGAATCTGAAATTCGAATTCTCTGGTATTCGAATATTCGTTCCAGCCTTAGTTTCGAGATACTCGACCAAATAGATTTCTCATCCTCAACTTTAAGGGCTGATTTCACCCCTTCAGCATGGATAATGGTAGCTAAAAAAATACGTGTCAAATATTTTTGTAAGAACTATTATCTACCGAAGTTGCATCGAAATCGGTGTTTGTCACTTCGGAATATAGCCTAGTTACTAGAAAGATGTGGAAGGTTAATAGATAATGGGGGAAAATAAAATATATATTGTTGATTGATCATTAACAGAAGGCTTTTTATCTTAACCTAATATACGCACAAAAAAATCGCATTATTTATGCTATTATGTAATACAATACTTAACGTTTACTGAACAAAGAACAAGTTTCAACTGCAGGGGGTTAACCGTATTTAGGCATTTACGATGGCATAGCCTGCATTTGCACGGTCATGCAAAACGCCTCGTAGGGTTTAAATGAAGTAGTTCTTGCCCAGCAGCTCTACGACAGCCTATGACACGTGTGCCCCTTTACATTGTCTGATCACGAAACTCGATATCTACTTTGACGGGTTCGAATCTAGCAACTCCGTTTCGTCGATTGACGTCAATGAATACCTACAGGAGACGTCCATCGATTTATTTCCAATGTCTTGTGGCCAGAAATGTGTTTGTGAAGTTTGCTGTTTCATTTTTGTCCATCGAATGGATGCACAGTACTGAAATAACTATCTTCTCTCCTGACTTTTGTTTTGAATATTTTATGGCGCTTAAAAGAAATGAATACGACTCATATCTCGGAGGACTATTTAAAAATAATCGTTACGCAGTAGGGAAGAGTTGCCAATACCGTACTGGTCACCTAAATCGTACCTCATCAATTTCTCAGTAATTAATGAATGTAAACGACATCTGATAATAAAAATATCAAGTAAATGCGAAATAAGAAATAGAAACAAAACCTTTTGAGCTTACACTCTATTTTGTGCGTGCTATAAACATTTTAAAAAAATCAGGTATGATTGATGTAACATTTTACCAGTTTATTTTAGCTGATAATAATCAAACAATGCAATTTTGTCCTGTATTTTTGTATTTTTCTAAAAGTGAGTTTAATGTAGAATATTTTACATTCATTTTAAGTACATATTACATTCATTATAAAGTTTAAATTGATATTTATAAATAAATTGATCATGTTTCCTAAATCGTACCACTACAATCGTACCAGTAGGATTTGACAACTCGTATGTTATATAGGTTATGTACATATATCATATACATAGGTTATTGCAGTGTAATCCATATACATATGTGTATATATAACTATATAATAATTATTACTTTATGTTGAATATTTTCTTCTGTATTTGTTATTGATACTATTTTTAGCGGAGTTACGATTTTGGAAACCGAGGGGTACGATTTAGGAGACCGGTTGCCTAAATCGTACCTTTTACAGTATGTGACAAAAAAATTAATAACAAATTAATTTGTTCCGAACAAAAGGTTAAGCATATAATAGTAGGTGCCTAAAAGATCAGACTACAATATCCAATAGTCGTTTGCGTTCAAATTAGTACCACATATGAAATATAACGTAAAATATCTTAAGTGGTACGATTTAGGCAACCCTCCCTTACGTCAGTCAGAGTTATTGCATAAGGGTATAAGTATGGACAGTTCACATTTAAGGATGTATTTTATCTCACGGAAGTTCAAGTTAAAAATGAAGCTCCATAATGCGTGACCACAGGAAGCAGATAACATCTTAATGACGTAAATGGCTATAAAAAGTCCTTCGTACAGTATATAAATATATCCTTGGTATATGTCAGTGAACAAAGGTTCTCATTCATTGTAAAAGATTGAAACATCGACCTATACATTTTGTGTTGTTGCCTCGTTTTTGTATTTTGTTTGGCTAAAGATGGTACCCAATATTGATTGGATCTTCGACGAACGTGACTCTACTGCTCTTTTTGAGATGGAGTATTTTTTTGGCATGGGCATATTATAGGGTGTTGCAACGTTAAATATTTTCGTTGCTTTTGAATATATGGAGAATTATCTAAAATATGGGTTAGAATCAGTTAGAAGTAAAATTTTCAACTTTGATCAATTTACTTAAATTTCAATATATTTAATTTAAAAAATTTCTATATTTCAATATGTATGCTGATATTAATCTATAATTGAGAAACGATTTGACATTGCTTTTTGGTGTTCAAGGTTATTTGAGTGCCATGTTATCTTAGAATGTTACAGCTTCTTCAACTGCAGCTTTAGCATTACAATTATTTACACAAATAAGAACATACAGTGACGTTAAAACAAAAACTGTATTCATTTTGAAAGAACCTCAACAAAAAATATTGAAGACAATATTCTTTTCCATAATCTTAATTCTCCATTTCTCCCTGAGAACCGTACAATTTTCTTTTAAGTATTTTTTCAAGTTTGTCAGCAGTTAACTAAACTATTTGCAAATATAAATCACAAAACGTAGAAACTTTATTCATTCAGGCATCACTGAGCGCTGTTGCCTGTTATCTCTCACGCGATATCTGAAGACTATTCGACGCGCAATTAATCGATTTGCTGCAATTTTTTAATTGCCCAGTTATCGAAACCAATTTCCATCTGGATGGCCCCAGGTGAATGAAAAAGTCAGTGTTAGATGGAACGCTAGCGCACATGCTTTTAAATAAATAACATTCTTGTCCCTCATCGATCAGTCTCGCAAAGCGATTTCGCTGGCAACAGGTGCACGAGCAAAAAAAAAAGATTTGGGAGGAAGGTTATACCATCCCTACGAGGATTTCAGATTAATGGCATAACCTAGAGGAGAGGTTGAGAAGGAGTGACTGGCACGGAATGGGAGGGCAGGCTCTCCGAGTACGATGCAAATTGCAAATGAAATTTTAAAAAGTGCAGTTGCTCTAAGGGCGTTACAAATTTTTTTGTACGGATCGCTTTCATGCAGCATTTCGCCCGTACTTTTCACAGTGCCATTATACGTGTTCCGTAAGTAATTTTTCAGTAAAATGAGAGAAATGTCGGAACAATAATAGCTAGTGAAAGAAAAATTCAAAAGGCTGAAAAGGGTAGGAAGCGACAATTATAATTAGGAACTAAGTAACATGTTTAATGAAATTTTAGTCTGCTGCTGAAACAGGTTTAAGAACAGAAATTTAAGTTGATTTTTCAACTGTATTCTAGCGTACAGCAGATTAGTTATGAATTTAAAACCAATGAATATTATTTAGATATGTTGACGGAATGTAAACAATTATAGATTAACAGGCGAATTTTGTCTTCAATTATTGTAAAATTATTTTATTGTTTTATTGAAGTATGTTACATTGGCAATACGTCCTCGAACGTCATTTTTTTCGCGACAGTGCTTTATCCCATTTTGGAAAAATTATACATAATCTCTTTAATTACCAGTTTTCTCAAATTGACAATGCAAAATGGTTTCACAAATGTTTGTATCCTGCAGAACGTTTGGGAGAATCCGACAAGCATTTTTGCTGGGAATAAAAGCTTGTGAATTTCAGAAAGCGAAGAATTTTTGAAGACCGGTTGGAATTTATGTAACAACTACTGTAATAATTCCTACCAACAGGCCTCTAAACATAAAATCAATAACTGATAGTTGTTTGCTTCGCAATGAGCAACTCGTCTAAGCAGTTATGAAACCCACAAAGTTAGGTACCTATGTTAGTGAATCATTGGTTTCTGATATCCATTTAATAAAACATTTTCAGACACAGTTTCGCATAAATTTCGATCACCCAAAGGACTGCATAAACGGAGAAAGTATTTCGATCGATAGCCTGTTCTACAGTACCATTGTTCAGTTGAAGGCACATCTACAACGATTTATAGATGTCTGGCAGGTGATGTACCCTTTCCACTGATTTCTCCCATAATATGATGCGCTCTCGAAAATGTTCTATCGCTCCGTTATTTTTCCCAATTTTAATATAAAACTTTAGAGACATATTCTTCAATAGTTAAACTTCAAAATAATATTAAAAAATCCTACTCTTTCCGGCCCCATACTAACTTTAGGAAGCTTTTAACAAAACACCTTAGAGTGTTTTAAACGCGGCCGTACATGGATTCCCATCAAACAAATGTATAAATTTTTTAACGATATAGTATTTTGTCATTCATAGGATAAATAAAATAAATTGAAGGTGGTGTAAATAAGCTCGTTATACAATCGGTATGGCAGTCAATACGTGTAATATAATAGGAATCATTTGTCGCGATGATTTCGAGATACAAAATGAATGAACATTGCCGGAGTAACGGTTATATTTTGCGTACGGATTAAATTGTACTCAGTAATTGTGTATCAATAATAACGGGTGAGAAATTATGTTTTGATGCATAAATTGCGATTGTGGCGCGTAACAAATAAACTCCGGAACGATATAGCAGTATACAGTTTTATGTGACATAATGTGAATGTTCTGTGCCAATAATTCTTATGTTGAAATTAGCTTCGAATTTTGCGAAATGTCTGTAATTTTCTCAAGGAATTATGTCTTCCAATTGTTCTACCACCGAGCGTTTAGAGAGAAATTCCAGAATGAATCTTTCCACGTGGAAAATGATATTTGAATACTTAATTTAAATACGAAACGTTGGATCGTCCGATTTTAAACTTAAAATTTTGAATTATCTTAAACGATTTATGATTCACGGTATGAGACTGGAATATTTCCTCCACACCCTGTGCGTATAGGAATTTCTGTAGCATTATCAAAATCTTTAAAGATAAAAAGGCGTTAAAGAAGAATATGAACAAGGCGATGATTATGTGAGAGAAACAAGTATGTATACTGTTTTAAATTTAGATACTGTAGGAATTAAATATGAACGACCCAAACGACTTAAAAAATTATTTGCGAAGGAGTGACACACTTTTTAATAATCTATTGGTCATACTGTGAGCGGCTTCGAATTAATTTTTATAGGACTGATGGCAGCGTTGCCAAATTTACTACGTTCCAGCCTGTAGATACTAACTTAACCTGCCATTAAATCCATTCTTATTCCCGGCAATAAGTGATCCTAGCGAAGATTGTTGCGTCAGACCTATTTCGGGGAAAGCTTTCCCCCAGTCCTTCGATTTTTCACCTCGAAACGTTACAATTGCATCTAGCAGCAGCATTTTCCACCGAGTTTCCAGGCTCGTAATCCAATTAAAACTTAATCGCGGCAGGGGAGGGAGGAAAAACCGCGGCCGGTTAGCCCCAGCGAAGTAAGCAAGGCGGGGTGCAAAAGTGCCAGGGCGGCCAATGAAATCGGCAGGAGCGGCGTCGATTTTGAAAAATTCGATTAGTGACCACAAAGGCTGGCCACCCTTGCTTCCCGTAGCATCCCCTCCGCTGTTTCGCTCATTTCCGACTGCCTCGCCAATCGCCCCTTCCCGCCGGCGAACGTCTTCAATCCCCACCACCCCCTTCGGCTCTTTTTCTCTCACTTTTAGAGGCCCGCCCTCCTCAACCCGCCACGAGTTTTTCACCTTCGAGCTAAATATTTAGATCGTCCGCGCCTCGCAAGTGAAAAACGAAACTTGATGCCAGACGTGGCGAGTGGTAGGGCGGTTTCAGAGCCTGGAGGCTAGGGGTGCAAACAAAAGGCGCAACCCTCGCACCTCCGAGGCAGTCGCGTAGAAAGATAGAAAAGGTAGAGTACGGAGACTAGCTGGAGGGGGAGAATGAAACAGATTTCTCGGTCGACGTTGCCGCGATGGGGTGGAGAGTGGGACTAGTCGAATAATTCACCGTTCCAGTGTTTCATAAGAGTTCGAATATTCTTGGAACGTGGGTAGTGGGGTATTGGTACTCGAATACACAGATTTTATAGGAATAAAATAATTGAGTTGGTGACAGATTTCATGGGAAGAAAAGGTGTTAGTGAATATAGTCAGTTCAGATACCCAGTCTTTTGCTAAGGATTGGTTTAAAGATTTGTAGTGCCATTGGGCCTATGCAGAAAGCTACAGACCTTCAACGATCTGAAACTGACATTTAGTAAATTAAGTTTGAAGATTTTAATGGTTAAGAAAAAGTAGCTTCGTTTCTTTTGGGTATATTATATCTCTTGTTGTTGTTTGACAATGTTTTTTAATGGTTTATTTAATAGCGAGTATTATAATTAATATTATTTTAAATTTTCTGTAGCTTTTGTGGGTTGGTATTATTCAGCAATTTCAGTTTCAGTTTCGTCCACATCAAAGTCACAATGATCTGCATTGAAGTCATCTATATATTTTCAGCAACCCTATTGTCATTGTTTAAATTGTCGTAAAAATTTCTTATAAATTTTTAAGTTTTACATCCGATATAGGTTTGCTATTTGGGCATTAAATTGGTGGTTTGGAAGTTTTCTGCAAAATAAGCATAAGCCTGAAGTGGAACTATGGTTTCGTAGTTTTAATAATTGTATAATGTAAGAGTTTGTAATTTTCTGCAAAATAAAGATCACAAAATTATAGGATCCGTACTGTGTTTAACTAATTTTTTGTCATTTTAAGGGTTGGTAGCTTTCTGCATAATATACTCATTTGCACATCGATGCAATGAATGTTATTCTTGTTTGTACTAGAATAAAATGAGTTTGGTACTTGAGGTACTGAGATTAAGGAAGAAGCAAGAATAGTAGTGGGTAGACGTAACAGAATCGATCGGAAACATGGCTTCGCGATTGCTTGGATGAACCACGATTAATTGGACTGGATCTCTGCACTACTAAAAATACAAATGAAACTAATTCATAGTGGAACATATTTTTAGTCCAAGGCCATTAGTTGCTGTCACGCTGAATTTATTGAAATATTAATCATTGCATGTGCTTCTAATATATTTGACTGATGACCAAGAAATCTAAATATATTAAAACAATTAGTATGTGGACATACGATCATTAGAACTTTCTTATCTCTATTCGTGTGTTCTGTTAAACAGTCAAGTGTTTGCCTATAGTTTTAAAACACCCTGCATTTTTGCCAGACGAATGATGTAGGGCACATACACTACTTGTAGTACACATATATGTATGTTTGCATCAAGAAAATGTAGGCATTGGTGATGTATGTATTTCAGTTTTCTGCAAGGTGGGGAGAAATTTGTAGTAAAGCTATGGAAACGATTCCTACTATAAAAATAAATGTGTAAATAAATAAAAAATGACCAAGCTTTTAGAGCATATTATATTTATCTGGAAACAGAATAAAGGTAATATAAAGTTGGTTTGCAAACGCCTGCTTTCTGAGACATAATAACTTTGTAGTTAATTCTCTCTAAATGTATCTCTCATTATTTAATTATTTATTAATATGTTTATATGATCCTTTTCTACTCTTAAGATGAGCAGAATACGCTCCTACATTTTGACCACCTATTTTCAAACCACAATATACATATGTATTTATTTATTCATTTACACTTTATATCAACATGTCCTCATATTACCTCGAACGCCCCAAAGTATTTTAATAAAATTGAAACTTTTCATCCAAGCTGTCTGCAGCGTGCGAATGATCTCAGCTAGAACGACACGATCTAAACGGTCGGATGAAAAATGTTTAAAATCAACGTTGTCAAAACGTCAATAAATACCGGTTAGATCAATTTTTTTTGAATTCATGGCTATTGGGAGGGGTGGTGCTTCGCGACAGCATCGCTGGAATGTTCAAGCATCGTTTCGTTTCGCGACGGATATTGGATTCTCTTTGTTTCCGGGTGTTCGATTCGAGTTGACCCCATGCTTGGCTTTTCCCTTGTTACTGCTCAGCAAGACACAGATGATAGAAATCTCCAACGTAATTGTGGCTTATCTAGTTGCTATTCAAGGCAACTTTGTGGTTAAGCCTTTTCGCTTTCGCGACACTGTAATTTTTATCGCGGTCTCTTTGCACCCAGCGATTTTCAGAATAAATTGTATTTCCTTTGAATCGTTTTAGACTTTTGTCTTTCGCTGGCACCCACGTTTCGTGCGTCAAGATTATGTGTAAAACCGTTGTGGAGTTTTGATTGCTCATTTTAATGGTAGAAATTTATTCTTTTGTGTATTTGAAACGTTGTTGCAATATATAAAGCTGGAGTAAAACTGTTATACTATTTAAAAATTTTAAAATTCTGCTGTGAGAATATTGAGTAATACTGCTTGGCTATTTTAGTGGAGCTCATTGATTTGGTTATGATAAGGGTTAGTTATTGAATGATAATGAGCAGGCTTCCACTTTGATTATTAAAAAATAAGATTCATTAACTTTGTGTGAAATAATCCTATGCATGTTTTATGATATATTTTTATATATTACTATTAACTACGCAGTACTAATTACTAATTACTTCAATCTGAGCAGAAATTGCACAATTGTAACTGCACTATGCAATTTTTTCGAATTCTAATTAATATACTCGTTTGTTTGACAGTAAAACTGATAAAATTCATGTTTCCTAATTTTCAGTAAATGCAAATTTGAAGTTCAATCTATTACAAAAAAGTAGATAATAATTGAAGCTATTGCCAGTGCAATAATGTAACTGCAAATTGCAAATTTCGAAATAAATGCGTTACTAGTTTCGGTCATATTTAATCTTTCTGCTGTAAAAGTTTCATAATTTTCCGAACATCCCTGGCCACTACCTACTCAATAGGTGTAACGTCGTTATTGAAATATTCGTCGCCGGCTATCGCACTTCGTAGCGATAACGACGTAAGTGTTAATTGCGTCGCAGGTTGAGAATTTGATTTTATTTTTCTTGTGCAAAATTTGTGTGGAATAACAGATAATAAAATGAAAGATTTAAGAAGCTTAGTTAACACTAATGATATTCCAAATTTTCATCAACATTTTTTCAACTCTGTTAAATGTTTGATTATTACACAATAAAATTTGTTTACTAATGTATTCCGCTATTTTCATTACTTCACTTCATAACACTTTTGACACAAGTGTTGAATATCAGTTTTCAGTTTCGGGGCTACAATGACATAGTGACGCAAAACGGGTGAATTTTGGAGTAAATTTCAGCAATATCATTACTGACCAATACATACTTAAAAGTAACTAGAGAATGCGAACAATGTTATTTTTCCCAAAATTATAAAACATTTCCTTCATTATTTAATTATAAGTTTTACTAAATGAAATTGGCTTTCCCCATATAGATTTTTATTAATTTATTATGCAAAAATTTTGGAAAGTAATTTCTTCCATTAATCCTTAAGGATTTTAGAATGAAATGATGGTCTTGGTCTGTTTTATTAACAAGCCAACGTAATATTAAAAAAGCTTCTTTACTTTTTCTCTATTATAATATAATTCCAAATCTGGAAGAGTACAAAATTTGTCGAAAGTAATAATTTTCCCAAGCTATCACATAGATATAATAGATTACGAATTTTTCAAAATATTATTTACTCTTTCGATAAGAAATTCACGTTCAACGCGTGACGAAATTAGATTGACGCTACATTTTAGTTTCAAAGGTGCGATTTGTAATACCCTGATTCACAAACTCGAGCGTGCACAGTACAGTTATACGGCTGTACATTTCGTTCCACATGAAAATGGTCAACGATAACATGAAAGCCGGCGGAGTTCACAGATTCTAGCATCGCATTTTCGTTTCACGTGGTGCGAAACCTTTTGCAAGTGTATATAAATCGTGTAGGCTAATGGAACATCTGAGTCCTAAATCTGCACATATTTTGCAGCTTTAGTATTCTTTATGCTAGAATTATGCGACAAATAAATAATTTACCTCTGACGCTGAGACGTTTTATCTTCTCCGCGTTAAACACTATTTTCAAGCCTGTACCCTTTGCTCCAAATCTAGCGCGAGCATAGTCATTTCGTGTATATCAAACTTATTTCACTTTTACATATTTTCTCAAAATTATACCCTTATTTATTCTTTCTATAAAAATTGACATGTTTCTCATTCCAATTCTTGGATCCGCACCAATTTCTTATGTCCTTTGGAAAGAATTATTTTTAAAGATTCTCGGAGAAACGCAGAAGGTCCAAATATTATTAACCAGATTTTGAAAATAAGATTGCGATGGCACTATGGCACAATGATAAGTAAGCTTCGTCAGCTCTGCATTAATTGATAAAAATATTATATTATTCAAACCACCTCGTGCACCCCTCACGCTTAAAGGCTTTTATTGCATATTCCATTGCTAACGAGGCGTATTTATACTATCATGTCGTTCTTTTAACTCTATTTTTGTTATAATTCGTTATTCTGCTAAAAATGTGTATTTATAACTTCTTATTATTAACAATAACCGCCCCATTACTTTCCCATTATTATTCTTTCGTACATTATTTGCCGCTTCGCGATTTCGTTTAAATTTATTTCAATGCATTGAAACACGCTTCAGGCCAAATTTTTTATTCCACTTCAAAGTATCTAAATAAAAAAATTACCTTTTCCACAAGGTTATAAATTATGCTACTCTTCAATTAAAGCTGGAGCATTTTCCGTAAACCAATAGATAACACTATTTGGCAGTGAGAAGCGTTGTAAACTTACAAGGGGAGGACACCAAGTGATAGACAACGATTTTGATGAGCCCTGGCACGATGGATCTATGTCGAAAATAAGTAAATACGTGTCCGAGCGTTTCTGCCAATGGGCCTTAATAATAGAGATATTTACATGTAAATTATTAAACATTTCATAGCGCGCCTATAAAATATAAAAGCCATAACCTCCACTTAAAGATATGCCGTGGAGCGTTCGGTATGATGTCTCTATTTTTTCCACACTGTATGAACAGTGAGAAAAAAGCTAATGTTCATTATTAATTCTATTCGAAGTTTCCGGTGGTCCTCCATCGCGCGATGGAGGCCGTGGGGTTTTAGTGGGTAAAAATCTCACATTACCCTGGCGCCCTCGGGGGATTCCCCTCTGGAGGTGTTGGGGTGTCTTTTGAAGATTTGCCCACGTTAAAAAAAAATTAATTGTATTTATACATTTAAAAGAATTAATAATGAACGTTACCTTTTTTCTCAGTGTTCATACAGTGTGGAAAAAATAAAGTATGAAAAAAAAAATATATATATAAACACAGGCGGCGAATCGAACTCACGACGACCGCAACAACACCACGCCGACGTCATACCGAGCGCTCCACGGCATATTTTTAAGTAGAGGTTATGACTTTTATGTTTTACACGGGCGCTATGAAATGTTTAATAATTTACATGTAAATATCTCTATTATTAAGGCCCATTGCAAGAAACGCTCGGACACGTATTTACTTATTTTCGACATAGATCCATCGTGCCAGGGCTCATCAAAATCGATGTCTATCACTTGGTGTCCTCCCCTTGTTAGTTAATCACAGTTTTATGCATATTATCCTATCTAACCCTTACCTGGTAGATATAAGGGCCATTTAAAATTCACAAACATACTTTCTGTACATACATCAAGCTATCAATGTTACTCATTGCTTATTAGTATCACTTCCTTAAGAAGATAAGAATTTCAGATGATATCCAGATCAGAATCTAATATGAAAGCTTATTCTGGGATGTGTATGAATGAAATTATATAACGGGTGAAAATGGACCCTGCCGCCGCGAGAGGCGTGACTCGCAAGTCATCCGCCTTTGAAGGGTACATTACTTCAATCCCCTATCAGAGTCTGATCTCCAAGAATATCCACTGAAAACTTTTACTTTTTCAAATTTTAGGCACGAAATATCGAAAACCGTGCCAAGTAAAATCTACAGTGTTTTAAGTCATTTACAATGGGCGAGTGCATGTGTTAACTGCATTTAGCTTATCACGCGTGCCGCCTAATAGTATTTGGTCAGTCAATCTGTTTCCTGTTTACGGAACCAAGTAACGACGTCTATATAGATCGATTTGCACGTACGGTGGCTTGTTTGGGCTTATTAAGCCCCTAGTGTTAACTTAAGCGACGATATACACGTGTTTCGTCGCTCTAGACTATATTAGTTGCACCCAGCCACACTGCGTCGACTACTGTTTGAATAAGCACTGCTCCAAGTGTTATCAAGATGGGCTCCGAAAATGGCGTCCAAAGAAGAGGACACCGTGGGGCTGAAAATGGTGTTTTCTGTACTACAGTAATCGCTCGATGGAAGTGACGAAATCCTTGTCCGATCTCCCTTGGACCCAGCCAACCGTGAAACATAACAATCTGGCTTTACTTTATTCAGATATAAATTGTTCCTAAAAATGACCATTTTTGCGTCATAAAATAATTTACAGGTTCCATCAATAGCATCGTGACGTTTTTTTTATGAATTGCCTTACAGTTATTTGCAAAATAGAATTTAATTTTGTATTTCGTGGGGCATTTTTGAAAAGTGAATAACTTACGGTACATCAATATTTTTTAATTTCGTCTTTTTTTAGTGTATTTTGGAAAATATAGGAGTTGTTATTAAATTCTGCAAAAAGTTTTGTTTAAGTATTAACATTGTACGCGTATTTGACGCGTCACGTAGACTAATTGTGTCGATGCCATTGGCTGCCATTTAAAGACAAAAGCGCGAGTTACGCTGAAAAATAAAATTCTCATATTTCTGGTGTTATTCTGAGGAAAATATTTTTAACATATTAATGAGACTTTCGTGGTGAAAATAAGATGAAACACGATACAATTTGGCTAATTCTTCCACTGCCATTTTCGGCAAAATATAAAAGCATGTTATAGTCGCGTTGAATAAACAGCTTGAAATTTATGAACTATTATTTAAAATTATGAGCAGAATAAAAGTCCATCCATGTTCCGATCCGGTCCCGAGCTTGGAAAAGAAATCGAATCATTAGTGCAGATACCGAAAAAAAAATTTGTTACCGTAATTTCACCGATTTTTCTTTAAATTCGGGCTACTTATTGCCACTCTGGAAAAGCCCTTTGTGTGAAATTTCGTCACCAATTAACTACGGCTGACACAGAAAACTATAATTTAAATGATAATCGAAATGTCTAAATAATAAAGATTCCAATACCCAAAGTGACAATTTCCCACCATCCTCCTTTCTAATTGGTCACTGGGGCGAAACAGTGACCAGCTCGGCTGCCAGCATTTCCTCGGACACACGGAGAGAAATTATTTTTTGAGACACGATTGTCTGGATATTAGTTGAACTTTCTTCTGGAGTCTAGTGGAAGCTAATCGAAGTTTTCGCGTTCACGGCGTGAAAAGTTCTTCCGAGGTTTTCTTCCTGTTTTAACTTAGCAACATGTCCGCGAGGTTGTAGAAAATTGGAATTAGTTCTGGGTTGCGTGCCGGCTTGTCATATTAGCCTCACGCGTGTTTTTAGCCTTAATCACGTGCTGCCTTCCCAACGAAATAGTGTTAAACTATTGGCCAATTGTAAAGTCACTCTTGGAAGCAAGGAGTTTGTTCCAGTTTGTCTTCTGTTACGTAAAGAGTCGAATCAGGGGAACCAACGTTTAAATTGGTGAAATTGATGGAATGGTTTAAAGTTTGGACTCGAGTCAAGTGCAAATCGATTCTGATATCTGTGCTCATAATGGGAAAGCTGCGCTGAATTTACTTAATACGAATTGAAATTGGTTTGATAGTTTGACGTGCAGGGCACGGCCACGGTACGGAGTATTTATTCAACGCCAATATCCCGGCTAATTGGACTTTTGACAAATACAGTAGTTTATTGAATGGTACAGCGAACGCATTCGGCTACACCGCAGTTTCCAAAATGACTCACTACTTTATGTTTACCCCCCTGTTGGAGAAACAGTCAACAATGCCTACATGTATTCTGGTAGTCAATGCGGAATATATCCAGTGGCCAACATGTTATTTTTAAGTAGACAGCAATTAGAGTTCCTATGTGGCTCAATTTCGTTATACGAGGACGCGTTAATTATTCCATTAATTACAAGAAGGAATAACACAGAGCTCCAAATGATCTCCTTAAGTAGTTGATGGAGCTTATGCCTCGACGTGGCGTTAATTTATATATTAAGAAGTATTGATATTTTATACTGTTATTCGTTATTCAAGTTTCAATTCTGCAATTTGTGCCACTTATCGACACTTATGGTGCAAAAATTAATACAATTTATAGCCTGATAATTACTTTCATCATAGCTAAAACTACCTACTCATACTAATGTGTCGTTAATTTATTATTTTCCATTTCTGCATATTCTATTCGATAACAGAGTAAGAAGTTCAAAATGAACCATGCGTGTCACAAGAATCGTTTCCTCAGGAAAAGTTGTTGAAGATTTACCTAAGTAGTTAATTTTGGAAATGCAAAATGAACGTTTTGGTCGTTACACGTCTGTTGTGTATTTTCAAAGCTGCTCGCACCACGTGAGTGAGATTTAATTAAAAATATTACTGTACTGGTGACGATTTCAACTTATTATTTATTAGTACTGAAATTCAATGGAAGTATTATTACGTGGAATATAATTATCAAAAAAATGATATCTCATAACAGTTTCGAAAGATATTCTAACAGAGGGCCTGGAATCTGCGACATAACGTTTCTTAGTTCGTTTGAAAACATGAGAGTATAAGGGTTGCTGGTTTTCGAGGCAACGACCCCGAGTCCAAATTGGCCTGATTTACAATCACGCACAGTGTCCTTTTTAACGAGAATACGTGATTCATCGTAGCATCTCCCTCTCGACATAATTATACCAACCTGAGTTCTTAAGCAACTCGAGGAGCTTTGGTTTACCGGAAATCCTCCAGCAGCTCAAAATTTCGTGAACATAATCTCTGGGATCTCTTTACATAAGTCTCAAATACTTGAGAACGTTGGAAACCATTATTCCGATGAATATTTCGAATTCAGTCCAACGACCAACACAGCAAACTTCTACTAGTATTTTGTGTAATTAACAGTGCACGTATAATAAATACGTACTATTTAAATGTCATCCTGTTTCCATGTGCTAAATTCCTTAATTATTTGTAAAGGAATTTCAAGAAACTTATAAAGCTTCAGAAGATTCTAACGTTAAATACATTGCACAAAGTTGCATGATATGTATAACATTTACTCTCATAAATTACATACATCCCTTAATATCCCTGAAGCTACCAAGTCTGTTGGAAATTAAATTTCGTGGGTAAATTATAGAAGATAATTTGGGACTTTGTTCAAACCGTGGAAAAATACTGTTTAAAAGAAGTAAAATTTTTATTCGTAAAAAGATTTCAAAAGTGTAATGGTATTTTTTTAACCGATCCCTTCGAAATACTGTTACGAGAAAAGAGAAGGCATTATAAATAGTTTTCTTACCCTTTGAACAGTTAATATGTATAGTTTTTGAATGAGGGTAGATTCTATTATAAAATAGAATCTCTTCGTCGAGTTTAAAATGTTCAATTAACAATATCAATCGCAGAAAAAATATATATAAAAAAAGTGTGTTAAACAATTTTACTAAAAACTAAAAAATAATTATTTTCTTGTACTGCAATTTCGATGGTGATATGTGACTTTAAATAAAATCATACAAACTCTGGGATTATCCTTTTTCTTTACAATTGATTTCAACAATTCTACAGGATAATCACAGAGTTTGTATGATTTTATTTAAGTCACATATCACCATCGAAATTGTAGTACAAGAAAAGAATTATTTTTTTAGTGTATTTTTAGTAGAATCGTTTAACATCATTTTTATTATATATTTTTTTATTTTTTAGGTTTTAGTGTTTGTGGATTTTTTTATATTTTTTCATTTTTCTTTTCTTTTTATAAAAAATTGTATTGACATCACACCCACGCACGCCTACAAAGTTTTAACACAATTGGACTGATGGAAGTGGGTGAAAATTGAGTTGCCAGATTTGAAACATACACCAAACAAACACCAAAATACAGAGGATCGATGCTAAGTAAAATAATTTAATAAAGAAGAACAAGGAATCGAAATTATTGATAAATGCTTGTACAATACGTCAAATTTTATGTATTACGATTAATCAAGTATTTGCACCCTAACAAACATTTGCTTTTACAAATTGTATGATTTACATTCATATTAGCCTTACGACCCATGCATGATTTTCCAAAATATTGATATTTAGTATATTGAAAAAGATTACAGCAGTTAGAAACATGACACAAATATACATAAACTTACAAAAGAAAAATTATATCCACGAAGTCCAGTCTTATGCACCTTAACATGCTCCTAGCTAAAATAACTGAGATCCTTTTTACAATTACATTTATTCTCATCCTATCAATCAACTACTCCATCAAAATGTCCAATGCCCACACATTACAATTCCATACACACACAATCCAGCGTTAAAAAAAAGCACTGAGCATCTAAAAACACCTTCGAAAAATCAATAACCCGTTGCACCTAAAAACAGCTTGTGCAAAAACGAAGCAATCTCTAACTGTCCTTTCGTACCCTGCATGACATTTGCGGCTCGTCCGAGGCGACAAAAATGGACGTCGGCACGGGAAGGGCTGGCGCAGGTAACGCCATACCTGGGCCCTGATAAAATAGAATGTAAATCAAAAGCAGGGAGGGCGCGAGAGAGAAAGCGAGCCGTTTCTATCGAAGGACCTAGCCACCCCATGTGCGTTCCGCTCGCACGACGACCAATGTACACACACGCCGCCGTACATATGTACACTGCCGAAGTTTACTTGCTGCAGTGCAGTAGTAACGGCGTCCTATCCCCTTCGTGCACCCGGCCATCCTATGCCCCGTGCATCCCTCTTTCTCTCGTCCCACACGGTTCACTTTCTGCCTTCCCGCATGCACGTCTCTCCCTCTGTCTGTCCCCTTCCCTAGCCCCAGCATCACCTACGCCGAACCATCTCCATTCCTCCGACCGTACCTATCCCCCGTCTATTTATCTCAGTTCATCCTTCCATCGTCCAATCTCGCTCCGTCCCTCTCCCTTCACCCGGGCCCTCTCCTCTCTGCCACAACGTCCGAAAATGGGTTCTCTACCTGCTCGAAATGGTTTTCGGAAAGTTTTGCTCACATGCGGCCATCCAGTAGCTCGTACCCCCTCTCCCGCACCGCCCCTACCCGTCATGCACCACTTGTACAAACACGCGCGGCTCGTTGATGCGCCTGGATGCACGCACACAGAAGTCCACCTGACAGGTATTACGATGATGGATACGCGCGTACCACTTTTTTTCCAGCCCCCTCCCTGACCCCGCCGCCCCCTCCCAGCCACCGTCCCTCCTCCCGCATGCCGTGGTGCTGGATCTCTTCCGGTCCTTTTGCAACTAGCTGGCGCCCAGCCAGAATTCCACGGTGCACCCCCTCCCCCGAACCAGGGCACTGGAGTTCGACGTTGTAGCATCTCCGTGGGCAGCGCCATTTCAAAATGAATTTTTCTTTTCCTCTGTTCGTCTCTTCCCTCTGTGTTCTCCGTACGTGTGCATGCACGCGCGTGTGTGTGTGTGTTTTTTTTTCTCTAACCACGCGGCTTATCCGGTCAAATGAGGGCACGATAGCGAAGTTCGAGCCAGGGGACAGTGTGGTTCGGTCAAAAGGACTCGTTTTCATGAGAGCGCATTTTACTCGCTGCCTTTTCGAGATCGCTTCTTTACCTTTTCTCTTTTTTTTTTTTCACGTTTCTGAACAGTTGTCGCTGAAACTTGTTTCCAGCGCCGTTGAGTGGATGGAGACTGGGGATTCAGTCGCGAGGGTTATTGATACGTAAACGTTTTGCTTGTCGCGGGCGCAGGTGATAGAGTAGGCTGATTGAATGGAAGCGAAGGCGAGTTAACTCGGGATTAGGAAATTCCTCTGTGGTGGGGAAGACGAGTTGACTCGTAGCGAAGAGTAAACTTTCGTTAAAAATCATATTTTAGTATCATCAGATTTTACATTTTTTGTGAAAAATAAAAATCGATATTCCTGATTTGGAGAATTTTCCTTGAATGTACGCCGACTAAATTGTATATCGCATTTATTGCGGGCAGAACAAATTAATTCCCGTATAGTCATTTTTAAATATAGAAGTTTAAATACGCTGCAAACATTTCTGGGAAAGGAAATGACTCGGATAACACGTTAATTGATATGAAGTTGATTCCAAGGTACAGTTTTGTCTCGTTATAATGCCGAAGCTCGAGGGACAGACCGAACCTCTAACGAAACGGTATGCTATTCGGCTCGCCTTTCTTCTTTGTTATCTTTTTCCAGTAAGACTGCAAGTTGCGGGCTTTCTCGCTCATTCGCAGTCTCTGGCACTCCCCGCGGGGACTACAAAAGAAGAAGTGGGAATAGGACTGTACTTCAAACGAAACAGGGGACACGGACTTATAACGGGACAACAGTGTATTTAGCACTAACAAGGGAAGATCCCGAACCCGGAAATTCAAAAAAATCTGAAACATTGTGATTATGTAGGAGATTTCCTCCTGATTACAACGCAAGTTTTGTTTGCTGCCCAAATTCACTCTAAAGGGGTGAAATTGATTCATGAAAATCTGGCTATTTTCCGATTTTGTATTATAATTCGTGAACTGTAAAATAATTTTTCACCAAATGATAGATCTAATTAAAAGAAGTAACTTTTGCTGTGAAACTTTTTTTCTATCTCTTACAGTTCGCGAGTTATAACACAAAATAGGAAAATAGCCGAATTTTCAGGGGTTAATTTCACCCCCTTAGAGTGAATTTGGGCAGCAAGTAAAAATTGCGTTGTAATCAGGAGGAAATCCCCTACATATTCACAAAGTCTCAGATTTTTTTGAATTTCTGTGTTCGGAATCTTTCCTTGTAAGAGAGCTTTGTTGAAAACAAATTTTATTTGTAAGTTTTAGATTTCTAGATAGTCTTCTGTGATAATAGCCTCTTTCCTTGAAACTTTGTAGTGTATGTGCCTGAGCAAAGTTTTAATTTTAGTTAAGGGGTTATACCTAGTCAGGCGGCCGAAAAGTGGCGAATGTTTGTGATTTTTTATTGAAAAAGCGGAAGCATATATTTTTACAGAACTTTTGCACTTAAAAGAGCAACATTTAAGGAACATTTGGTAATCTTTTTACGAAAAATATTTACATTTATAATAAAGTTACAACCGACATCCAAAAAGCCCCAAAACAATTTGTCGAAAGGCTTCTTGGATGTCGTTGTAACTTTATTAAAAACGTAAATATTTTTCTGCAAAAAATTACTAAATGTTCTTTAAATGTTGCTCTTTTAAGTGCAAAAAGTTCTGTAAAAATATATGCTTCCGCTTTTTAACAAAAAATTCACAAACATTCGCCTCTTTTCGGTCTCCTGACTAGGTATAACCCCTTAAGTCACGGAGTTTCAAATTTGATTTTTTTTTAGAACAAAGTGTTATGGGAGAGAATTATTTTTGCACTCTTTAACTATTTTCAAACGGGGAATCATCTTCTTTCGATTGTAGTGAGAAATTACTAATGTGTGCAGCAATAGTAACAGTGCAGGGAAAATATAATAAAAAAAAATTATAGGAATGTAGAATAGCAATTGAAAATTCAGTTCGTGAGGTGCCATTTTCTTATGGAAACAGGGTTTTACAGTCACAAGATAATATCATTCCGAATACACAAGAATGATTGATTCGACGTAACAACCTTAGATAATCCATAAATAATTGTTCTCTAAAAAAAAAGGGTTTGAAAGTAAAGCTACATGTTATTGTTGGAAGCATATGATACTGTAATTATCAAATTACATGTACGAGTACTTTTTTATTCAGCGTTCGATAGTCTTTTAAATTTCAGAGTGGAAGTCGCGAGTACCCCACTGCAGGAATCGAATGATTACTATATACTTCGATTAAAAAGAGAAGACATTAAACAGTACACCATTGTATTACACTGTACTGAAAAAATACCTCCTCTCGTTTTATTGCTAGTTCTTACTTTATCTCCTTCATGAAGTTTATAATATTTCTCAACTCTTCTACTTTCATGTTTTGTTCCTTCCTTGGTTAATTGACGTTAACCTCCGCTTGCTGTTTTGTTTGTTGTTCAGTTGGTGATCTATCTACACTTTCAATTTTTTCAAAGTCTTCCAAAAACTCGTTTTGTACCTACGTTTTGGACTCCTCTCTTCTTCTTTTAAACAATACCTCTACTGAGCACAACCAGCCTAAGTAATACTCGAATCCTTTTTATTTGTTGAAAAGTGCTAGAGAAATTAATTTTTTGTAAAACGTCCGAATATTCCTCTACTATAATATATATACTTTTTATTTGAGCTCTGTTCCGGAGTAACAGACTACAATGAAGGTAAAGTAATACACAATTCTATAAATCTAAGAAAATATCTTGAATGCAGTACAAAACAATAAGCTTCTTGTCCAATGATGTACAAATATTAGTAGCTGTACCTACATTCTACAGAAGAAAATGCAGAACGAAGTAAACGTTCCGAAACGTGCGCTACTATGTTTAAAATCCTTTTTGGCGGAGCGCGTTGCTTTGTGTTCAGGTTTACGTTCAGTTCACTGTAAAAGATATGTCCTGGCAAGTCCTATAAACAGAAGGTATACTCCGAAGGTCCGTGCATAATCGTAAAGAAACAGTGTTGCGAGGTTCACAACATGCAAGAACGAGGAGCTACCTATTTCGCTTTGTTGCCTCTACGTTCATATTGCCTCTGTATACACGGCACAAAATTTTACGACGTTTCAAATTAATCCCTCTACATGCAAAGGTAAGTGACTGACATCAAAGATAAATGAATGAATGTTTTTTCTCGTATGAGATTCGAGACAGTTTAAGCAGAAAATAAATAAATCCACGATTTGTACATAATTTTTGTTTAAAGCGTATTATGTCGCGTTCAATGATAATAATTTTTCGGTGATAATATATAGCGCGCGATGAGCAAAATAAATGCAAAACAAACTGAGGGACTCGTATTTGAATATTTATTGCATATTACTTGAACAATGTGCAATTTATTTTGCAATGAAATATGCATTGTAATGGGGGCTGTTGAACTCTGCTAAGAGATTTACAACCCTATCTAGGTATTATACAATGTGTGGCATTAATTGTGTTACAAGAAATTTCAAAGAATATACAGGTATTGAAAATTTTAGAGAAGCTTTTTTAGTTTCGTTATATGAGAAACCTCTTCGTTTCATTTGGAGAAGAAACGGTTTATATTATCTTATCAGGGTCAACGATAATGCAAGATAAAGGTATTACATAAATAGAATCACTGATAAAGTACATTTGTCGAAGCTTCTGTTAATCCGAGCAGCGTACTCTGGAAAGAATTTTTAAAATAATGCAGATTTTAAAAATATGCATAGCAGGATATCGGAAAGTATGATTTGTAAGTTCAGAACGAGTACGAGAAGAACGGAAGGGAAACCGGATAGTCTATGGTCAGACGTGCTCTGCGAACCAATATGACCGGAACGATATTCCTCTGCAACTTTTTACAAGTGCATTATTTCAAAAACTGTTTTAAGTGAAAATTATTCAAATTGGCGAGAACTTTAAAACGATGGGCGAATTTTTCAATATTTTATAAAAGATTTATAACTTACAACTTCATTTACATGTTCGAGGGGAACATGCAGTCTTTTCCTATTTAAGAAGAAAGGCTTTTTGTAATATAATGCGTAATAAAAATTATACTGATACTTTAATGTGTTTCAGATAAAGTCTTTACAATAGTAATAATGAAGCTCTGTATTATGCGAATGTAAGGGAAAGTGAATTATCTGCGATGAATCGCAGTTTGCAACATATTTCGTTTGCAATTTTTTATAAGTGCATTTTTGTGAGACCTATTTTAAATTTGAATTATTTAGATTAATAACAACCTTTAACATACACAAATTTAGCAACTATTTTATAATATTTAATGTTCTTAAATTACTTAAATTAAGAGGAACGTAGAGTTTTGTTTCTAATAAAGATGACGAAGTACCCTATATTCTTTAAAATTTGATAAGAAAATCATTCTGATATCATTAATATACTTTTTGCAAACTTTTTGTAGCAGATTGAAAGGGACGTGGGTATATTACAGTTGTAATTGTATAAATATTCACAATGTTTTTAGACTTCATTTACCACACTAGAACATGCAAAAGCCACATTGAAAACCATTTGATATCTTTAATAACGTAGGACGTAATGAGCACGCATTTCTGGTATTTTCTGGTACTTGGATCCATTTGAAATATTAAACACGTAAGTACTGTATGTAGTACTCTAATGCATTAAAATTGTGTGTCGTATAAACAGAAATTCATTACTTAATTACTTCGTATACTATCTAATTATTAAACTAATTATTAAATTTTAATACCATAAATATCATTTTATCGTAATTTAATATTAAAATAAAAAAAGTACATAAGGTAATACACATACATGTATATATATATATATAGTAATAATATGTATTGTCTGTATATATACTAAGAAAACATTCATTTTGGAAGACCACTTAAAGTGAAGGAGAAGAGGTTTCCTTCAAAAGATTGAAATAATAATATTACAATCTTTTAAACTTTTTCAATGAAATTAAGCGCAATTATAAACCTGTCATAGATACAACATTTTCGAATTAAACTGTTCCCACTGATCTACATCATTCCTACAATTAGTGACAATAACATATAGAATCAGTTTTTCATAAATGAAGTCGTTCGTTATTAATTTCCTTCATAAATCAACATTACCGAAGGTTTACTGCCGAATATTTAAAACCTGTAAAAGAATAATGAATAATTCCACGATACTTTCGAAGGTTTATTGTAAAATATCTGAAATCTATAAAAGAGTAATGAATATTTTTGCAATACTTGGAAACGTTCCCCTAATGTAACGAAGCATTAAAATGTTGGCTGTACGCGGAGAGAAAGAGAGAGCCGGCAACAAACGCACGATAGCCCTCTATAAGAGGAGGACCCTTTTGTGGAGGTTCCATAGAGGCTTGTACGTTATCGCAAGTACGTAATCGTAAAGACTTAAGGTATAACGCCGTGGGGTCCTTTTCTTTGGGGGAAACTAAGCGTCGCCTCATCATCCTTTCTTTCTTTATCCTCGCCTATCTTTTCCTTTCGGTCCTTCTATTCTGTCAGCCCCTTCCCCTCGGTGTTCCTCAACCTCACAGAAGAATTTCAGGGACGCTTCAGTCCAATATAAAAGACAAGGCTCTAGCAGGAGCTGGAAAGTTGAGGAGCGAGGCGGGCGAGGAATTCTTTGTGAATTTTTCAGACTGCAATGAATTACTTGCGATAGTGGCCCCAACGACATGGATGGGGCTGGCAGGGGGATGGAGGGGGCGAGCCAGGCGGAGAATTGCAGCACGAACTGTAACAATTTGACGGGCCAGCGTACCCGTACTTGTTACTTATTTATATCCATAGCGACGCCCCAAGGACGAGCTTCACACGAACTGATTTAATTACGGTCGACGCGACAGACTCGCTTGAATTTGAATGCGAATAAAATTCCGCAGGGCGGTTTGTTCGCGATCTACTGGAACGTGTATCTGAATTTTGCGCCGTTCTCGTGATTGACGCCGTGGCGCGTTAGGGGGTCTTGAAAAGCGGGAGGCTTCGTCGAATGTAAAACTGTATTAATCAGAAATATTTGATTTTCAGGTACAAGTGCGATATTAACCATTAGTATCATAGTGTAACACCCCTGTTACACCAATTGAAAAAATCGTGCGCGCCATTTAGGGGCTGCTTCATGAACTTTAAAGCGTCAGTTTACTATTACCATATGTAACAAGTGTCCATAGGACAGGAACACATCCCTAGAAATTCTACTGTGATACACTGTCTCGTATTATTTATTACAACTCTTAGTTTTGCCAGGACCACTGAAAGTAGGTACCAGGTTCTTTTTTGAATAAATTTAATGTCCAACGTAATAATGTTTGTCACACTAAGTAGTGTAACATTTTGCAAATTATATCCATATTGTTTCATTTATATAAGAAATTGTTACACTACTTAGGAATTTTTTGCTTATTTTTACCATGAAGTGTGGATCGATAAATTTGACGCATTTAGGTTACTTTCATCGTCAGCGTCAGTCGTGAATTGCTGATACCAGCAATCAAGGGATCAGCTACTTCTCGCGGTTAGCGATGAGCTTGAAATAATTATGACTTTCTTAAAGTTTAATGGCAGAGGTTCAGCTACAGTAATGTTTCCTCACGAAATAGAAGTGCTCTACACGGGAATCTATGGGGTACCTGCGGGCACCAAGCAGAGTTTGAAAAAGACCAGACGAAGGAGTCAAAGTATAATGCGAATTTGCTTGCTGCTCAATTTTCTGGATGCAGATGAAACCATGCATATTTCCCTTCTCACACAACAAATTTTCATGGACGATTACACGAACGACAGAAATTCTTCCTGAACGAAAAAAATACAATTGAATACTCTGCAGAAAAGTCTTTAATGAATCCGATGAATCAAACGAATTCTACATTAACTTTATGCTTTATAATTACAGTTACTAGTATCATTTCTGTATACAACAAATTTTTGTATACAACCTTTGCAAATACCAGTTACCAATGATTTCATTGTCTTAGCGATTTTTCCAAAGATCAAGAAAATAAATTTTGAATTTTCCTTTACAGTCATAGGTACATAAAGAGCCAATCCACCACGAAGTGTAAAAATATCTTTTCAAAGATTTCTGCCAAATCTCTTCACGCATAGGAAACTTAATTTTCTGGCATTTCAATTAGTCGGGCATCACTTTAGTGTTATTTAAGGCTTAAGCATCTTGTTCCTTGTAAGAGGATAATTCAAGTTTAACAACGAATTCTCAGACTACATGAAATTAGTGACACACCTGTATAAGCGGATTTAGTTCGTGATCCTGCTGAAACATTTACAAACGTGAGTAATAAGGGTTCGGGCGTCTCTTCCCCCGCCAGCTTCAGATTGTTCCGAGTTTCTTCAGGATCCAGTTTCAGAGTCAAGGACTTAAAAGCCGTCGTTCAATGAAGTTCGGACACGTTGAAAGTTTGACGCTTAAACGTCGCCCGTCGAACTAGGCTCAAGTGAACACGGTCTCTTTCTCATGCTAGAACTTGATCGGGCCGAGCCATTAACGTTAAAACGTTTACTTTCGCCAGCCGGGAAAACAATCAGAAAGTCACTGTTCCTCGGCATAAATCGAGCAAACGTTGCTACACTTTCGTCCTTTCAGACGTCTCGCTCGAGATTCGTATTAGTTTCAACTTCGAAGTGCCAACGCGTACATCATATTTTACGAGAAGTAGGGGTTTCCACGCTGCTTCACCTTGGATGGACTTCTGTATTTCAAACTTATTTCATTAGTCACAAATTTTCCACGGGAAATGTAACATTTTCTTCCATTTCTGCCTCTTGAGGGATTATAACCTGCTTCATAATACTTGTTTCTATCAAAAAATGTTCAAGTCTAACAAGGGGAGTTAATCACCGTTACCAAATATAATCAGTGTTGAATATTTATAACAATGCATTGGACGCATAGTGTGCACAGCTAAATATTCTTCGAGAAAATCGAGTTACAAGCCTTAATTTTTCGATACCCTCGATATTAGTTAGGAGTGTACGAATACTCGATTTATTCGAATACTCGAGTTTGAGTATTCGAGTCGAATAATGATCGGTCGGGCAAGCCGAATCGAGCGTTTGAATTTTCCGAGCTGCTTGAAATCGACGAACTGTTTGAAAAAATATGCAACTCACTTGAGAAAGTCAAACAGCTCAAAATTCGACTTTACTTGGAGATACACAGCTCGAAAATTTTTAATTTACCACAATTACAATTGCATTACTTCCTAACTGTAATTTTAATTGTGCAAGATAATTACATGGAAATTGTAATTGTAATAATTGTGCACAGCATTTACATTGTAATTGAAATTACATGTAATTGTAATTACTTACAATGTAAAATCAATTACATGTAATTGCAATTACTTACAATGCAATTGCTAAATTAATTATAGGTAATTACTTTTTAATCAGAATTACACTGTAATTGCAATGAACGTAATTGATTACATAATCAATTACACTTGTTACTAATTACGCCCAACTCTACACGAGGTAATGAATGAAAGTTTTAATTTGTCATCACTTTACTGTTGCAGTGCAACTGTAATATCTTGTCAGGATGCTTGAAGTCATAAAAAGTTTACAAATCCAGCGCAAAATAACAAAGCACCCACCAAACATTTCTTGTTATACAACACAAAGTTTATTTTCTACTTTCACCCACCACATCGAGCAGCGGACGCCACAATAATTTCTTGCACATCTAGCCTGCGCATCGCCTTCCGTCAACCGGCGCCTAGGAAGTGGTGCCTTCCCCGACGTGCACCTATGATACTTGGATAGATATTTTTGCACGGAGTATAGATATGTAGATACATATACAAAATGTGGAAAAGATAGAACGTCGAACTTGATATTCTTACAAATATTTTGTACAGTTTGCTCTATGAATTTAATTAGCTATACGAAAAATGTTTGCCAAATCTATGATCCAAAGCAGAGTTGGGTTTTTACCCAAAAACTAACCAAAACATTTTTGTAATCTAATTACAAATTGCAAATTACGATTGAAATGTAAATGTATAAATGGTTACACATTATTTTCTGTAATCGTTAATTTAGGTAGTTGACCATAATCAACTACCTAAATTACAGAAAATAATGTGTAATCGATTACACAATTACGTTTTAATCGTAATTTGTAATTAGATTACATTTTGCCCAACTCTGATCCAAAGTTAGTGCGCGTTTCTAGCAGCATATTCGAATTTACAATACACACGATATTTTCGACAAACATCGATTCACCGTGAATTCGTTGCGTCCCGCGGCTGTCACGCGATTATAGAGGCCCAATTTCTGAAACTCGATGGAGCCCAGTAGGCCCGAACGAGGTTAATACCGGTAGCTACCGATGAGCGGTTAAACTTCCAGCGCTGTTTTTAATTCCTCGAAACTTTCCAGCGCGCCCAACAACGCCGCTTCCGCGCGGCCATTAAATTCGAACGCGCCGGCGAAACAATTCAATTCCCCGTCAGCCGATAATCCGGCCGAAACAAAGGCGCGCACGCTAATTTCATTTAACTCCGTGACACCATCATTTTGCCTGAAATAATCCCTATTCCCGCGCTCTTACCCTCGGCGAGTGTCACGGCGCGCGAGCACGGAAGTATTTTAATACACGCCTGGTTCCACAGCGAGAGCGTCAATGTTATTATCGAGAGAGGGGGCTGTTGGGGTGAAGCAGGAGATGGGCAGGGAGATCCCTGTCGGGGGGTGAAAAAGGCTGAATCAATTAGAAAGGCAATTTACCTGATAGTCCATGTAGTTCCCGTAGCCCATGTGGTTGCAGGTGCAGGCACATGCCTGAATGTGCCTCCGCATGTCTAGCTCGACCTCCTCGCCGCAGAGGCCTCTACTTGTGGCCATCATGGTATCCCCCATGCAATAACCGCTGGTGCAATACATCCTGGGATCACTCTGCTCCAGGAAACCTCCGCCCGTGTCCTCGTACCCGAGTCCACTGGCACACCTGGAATCCGAGGTATACCCCACGCGTGATTGGGGACGCTCCTCGTATCCCAGCCTGGACTGGGGCCGGTGAAAGGTCGGAGGTACATCCTGCGGTACAAAACACATTTTTCATTAGCCGTGCTGCGTCAGCTGATATCGTGGAGCCGTACACTACCGGGAACATTTATTAACCACGCGTCTACGAGATGTGTATGTAGGTACAATTCTCACAGCTGCGCGGTTGATAAAGTGGCTGGGGCCCAACTTAGTTGGAGCAAGATATCACGCAATAACAGTCTCCTAATACTAACATTAAGTGAGATGTAAGCAGAGACGGGCAAATTTTTTATTTAAATAAAATTTCGAATAACGAATAAAAGTTGAAAATATCATTCATCATTCGTTCGTTAAGGGGGAACACCACTGTGACGGCTGGAAAAGTAAACCATCCTTAAGATTTTTTTTCAAGAATAATTTACAGTTTTCATAGAAAAATTTTATGACCTACCTTTAGTACGCTGTTTTAAGAGACTGTACCAAAATAAATAAATAGAAAAACATCCATAAATTTTAATATAGTAATTAATCTTTTAGACCCCCTCACGCGAGCTGGTCAAATGTGTAACTATGGAACAGCAGGTCCGAAATCAAATTTCATTTTTTTTTTATAAACTATATAAGTGTAGTTTCCGTTGTACTTACCGATTTCTTAAACAAATTAGTTTTGTAAAAATGGTGCGCTCTAGAAGAAAAGTTTCGAAAATCCACGAATAAGATGGACAGCTTTTCGAGCGTATTTCAAAAAATTTGTTTTCAATCAAAGAATCCGTACGTACAACGGAAACTACACTCATAAATTTCTATGAAAACTGTAAATTATTCCTGAAAAAAAATCTTAGATATGGCTTGCTTTTCCGACCGTCACAGTGGTGTCCCCCCTTAACCCGTGTTACCTTTATTCGACACGGGGCGAGTAATTTTTTAACTTCTATTCATTATTCAAAATTTTATTTAAATAAAAATTCTGTCCATCTCTGGATGTAAGCGATGATGTGTTGGAGTACTCGAGTGATGCGATAGATACGTCCAGTGGTGCCAATTGAACAGTTGAGGAGGTATTCTGGTGTAAAGGGCCCAGAGAATTGAGTTTTCATTTATTATATTTTATGACCAAAATATGTCTGTTAAAGTATTAAAACGAAATTCGTGAAATTGATAGAGTTATGAAGGTTTAAAATCCACAGTATTCAAACGGAATTCAATTCCCGCGCTACAATTATTAATACTACGGTCTTCTGAACTCTTGGTCCGAACTAATCGACGCAACGCAACTGCAATTTGTCCAAAAATGATTGCATGCAACGTTGTGGGTATAACTCGAGAAAATTTGTCAGATTTTTCGTTAGGAGTTATTTTTCTTGATTACTGGTTTCCTGATTTTTGCTCGAGTATCGAAAAACACTAATGAACACGTGTCGTATCTCATTGACACATCCAAACTTAGATTTCATTTTCATGTAGTGCTGGTAAGCAACGCGTAACGAGAAATATCCTTCGAGACAGTTCCTTGCGCTGTCACGGCCTGAATAGTATTCAGTGCTGGAAATTAAGCTCGACAAGGAAATTTAGTGTCCATTCACAAAATCAGAATCTTCAATAAATGTTAGATAAAGGGTAAACAAAGGTGGGGAAGTCGATTAGTGCCAGTAGTACAGATACAATGACTGAGTCCCTCGTACGTAAAATTTATAACAGACTAAAGGGAGAAAAGGGTTACCTGATTTATTCTATTAAATAGTAAACGTGCCTATTGCTCGCTGTTATGTTCAGTTTAATTGCGGATTTCGCTTTTCAGCCATGTGTCATTAAAGCACGCATCGAAAGTCGAATTCTTAAACTTTAACTGCGTGTGTCTAAATACTGAAACTCCACAAGTCAGATTTGTAAAATGGTACAGGACTGTTTGATATTTTCCGCTTGAGAAATAGACATGCTTTGGGTGGTTGCATGATACTGGAAATTCTTGAAATACCATTTAGTAGAATTTAGTAGAATTAACCTTGTTACTGTAACGCGTAGTTAAAGTTTAGTTCATTGATATTCAGTTGGCTTAAGCAAAATTATTTTATCTACTGCGGTATGCATAATAATCGAGTGCCCAGTGACGAACTCCAACAGCATGAGTTTTCTGGTGAAATTTCATACCATGCTGGTTGTGAGGTTAATGTAACCAGCAGTCGTAGAGAAATAAATGAATAATAGATAGAAGGATTTTTATTAAAGAAACTCTTTATATTTTTATTTATATTCAGCGAGTAAAGGTAACTTTTTTTCGTAGTAACATATAGTAATGGCCAATAAGTTACATAGTTATTACGTGTTTATTAATTGAAAGAATTGTATTAAAGATAAAAGGGTTTTCTACTTTCCTTGAAATGTCACCCTTTTATAAAGTCTCATAAAATTTTAATGATCAACTTTCGTAAAATAGGTACACGGCTTTCGTAACAAGCTTGGTGAAAAATTTAAATTCAAATTAGGAAACTGCTTGCACGACACGAAATAAGTAGGTTAAATAATTTCCCTTTCAGGGAACCATATTCTTTGTGCTTCTTAACTATAGAAATGCCATATATTAGAATTTTCCAGTGCTGGGAAGAAAGTATAGAAGGCGCGCTCTCGTAATTGCAGTATAAAACCTTCATGTCGTTCTTCCAGAAATGTTATTTAAAAAGAGCTCGTAGTAGAAGACTTCCATTATGCAACTCAGTCGTTTTTCAACGTTACGTTCTTGTTTCGGAGAACTCACTTATTCCTTTTTATCACGAAATTAATATTGTAAACATTACTGTCAGCATTCTGCTTGTTCTTAATTTACTCTAACAGGAGCTTAGAAACGCGATGCTTTTAAAAGTCAGTCTCTAAAATGTCGGACACGAATTTTGTTGCTCTTACACGCCAAGCAAGATGAGAACAACGATGCAGAAGCAAGGTGATGAATCGAGTATCGAAACTCATCGATAATGATGCACAGTAGTTTTTAATTGTTCGCCGGCAGTTCAGGGGATAAATTTAGTGCATAAAAGGAAAGACAGGTGTTGTACCTACAAATGTAGTATTTCCAGGCTTCATTTCTTGATGTCTAAAGTTTCTTTTAATACCTACTACTTAATATTATAATTTCATTTTTATAGAATACAGTTTGCAATTGATTATCATCTACTAAACTTTTCGACGTAATCAAATGGCGACGAATTGTGATTTTTAGCAGAGATTACAAAAATGTCTGTAGCTAAAAATATTTTCAAACAATCGTAAAGTCCGTCGGTACATCTTTCGATTAACATAAAAGGAAGATCGGGTGAATAGTCTCTGAGATCTGCGCAACGCCGATTGGCGAGTGAAGTTTAAAGGACCCACCGCGTAGCGGCTGTAGCACTGCCATTTTGTTGAACAAACTTTTTTTTTAATCTTCCAGAGATGTATAACAAATGCCATTAACCAGATTTTCGATTTTTTCTATGATTTTTCAATATTTAAAAAAAATTGCTAAGTAATCTTCGCGAAAATCAGCATTCTTTTCTTCAACATGCTGTTACTCAGCGAATTTTCAAAATATTTTTTCAAAGTATTAATTTTCAAAAAACGGGCCCGTTAATGCTTAGGCATTACATTATACTTAATACACAAATTTCGTTTTTCTTTTGTTTCAGATAATCCAGAATTGAATTAGGGAATGCGTCGTTTACCCTCCGTGAAAAAGGACCGTCAATTCGAAGCCTCCTCGTGAGTTATATCAGCATATATTTTCTTAACTTTCATAATTGTTTTTAATGCTTTACAATATGCTAAAATTAAGTGCCAAACCGCAATTTAATCGGATGATTAGTTTCTGTACAATTTGCATCAGAAGATTACTTACTTTTTCGGGCCGTCACAGTAGTCTAACCCCTTAGCATGGTATTTTTACTTTATGCTCCGGACTTCCCCTTCGATTAAAAGAATCATCTGTATAAAAGGATCACGCATGCAGTCGATACCATTCATACACCAAAGCAATTACTTATCATTTCTACTTTGCATTCCATCCATCGAGTCATAAACCCCGCCGTTGCTTTCAATACGTTCTGAAATCTGCTCAGCCATGGGGGAACTAACGTATTGCATTACCTCGGGAGATGATAGTTTCCGCTTACGTTAACTACCGCGATACTCGCGATTGTTCTCAGTGGCTTGGAGCGAAATACGATGCAGCTGCGTTCGCATCCAACCACGCCGGCACACCTACGTGCCACGAAAATCCGTGTAATTCATCGTTCGAATGTAAACCACGGAAAACTCGAGCGAGACAGCCGAGGTTCTACAAACCAAGAAAAAAAAAAAGAGAAGAATAATGCAAGCCCTCTATCTAAAGATCGCCATTACCGTAAAGCTCGCGTGTCACGGAGTCTCTACTTTATTGCGCTCGACTGAGCGTATTGGGATCTGAAAATTGAGTGAAATACGCAACGCGTATCTCCTCCACGGGATAAAGTACGCGAGATTCATCAGAGAAGGTGTTATCTATGTCCACATTCGTAAATCGTATTCCACCGTAACTTCTTCTAACGAAGATCACTCCAGTCTTCCCTTGCTTCATTATTTTGCCCCTCGTTTTTATTTGTCGCGCAATTTATGCACCATCCTTCCAGCAGACGATTAATTATTAATATCGTTTTCTTCCTCTTGGAGGGGCTGAAATATTCCTTAATAACGAGGATACTCCAATTATCGATTAATTTTATTTGGGCCTAGCAATTGTCTACTTTCTGAAGCCTTCGAAATATCCATGGAATTCCTGCAGTTAAAACTTCGTCGGCCACTGTCACCTACCTGCAATTTTCAACCGCTATATTATTATTATTATTATTATAATGATACAAGAATGAAAAAATACAGAAAATTTGCACAAGGCGATGTGCAGCCATTAGGCTAAAATTTAACTTTAAAATAATCATCTTTAATTATCTTACGTTTGTTTGAATTTTGATATTGTGTCGTATGGTTGTTACATTATTTATGTTTATATTTCATTATAACAATCTTCTCAGCAAAGATTCAAATAAGAGTAACCCTGAGCGAAAATTTGAATGATCACCACCGAGTATTAAAAGTATTTTCCTTCCTGGAAGATTTAGTGATTTACAACAAAATCTGGCTCTCTAAAATTCATTTCCCATAAATCTTCCTCGCTAATGACCACTTAAGTGCAGTTCATGCGACGTTAACATACACAATGAAAAAAATCATTCCAGCATCTTCGTATGCCACAGTCATACGTTCTGTAAGGAACAATTTATTTAGAAAACTATACCAATTCACTCAGCGCTAAAGTGTCAAAGATAATTTCTATTCTGTTTGTATATGTAAATTCATACAACTTCAACGAAAGTTTCAAGTTGCTCAAATTCTTAACTCAAGAGTGTCTTATCATGAAATTTAAACTTATTTGCGCAATAAGAATAAAACACAGCAACCCCTATCTATATTTATAGCCACCGTTGTAAATAAATAGTATTCACGAAAATTTTGTCAAAAATGGAATCAAGGGTGATTGCAAACCAAACATGACTTCATGAGATAAGAGGAAATATCTATTGAACAAACCCAGCACTTACTCTGTCTAAAGAAGAATAAATCATTGTAACTAGATTGAGGATAGGACGTAATAAAATGACACACCTGCAGGTAATGTCGAAAACTGAACATACACAATGTAATAGTTGCAGTACGGAGCTACCAGTAAAAAACATAATGGAAGAATGTCCAGTAAGTCGAAACATAAGAGAAAAAGTAAAACTTCCAATAACCATCCAAGAATATTTGAATGACAAGAAATATGTAGTGAGAATCCGGGGCTATGTAAAAAGAAAAGAAAACTGGATTTTATTCTTTAAATACATTTTTTATAATCACCTAACGAATTTTTTTGAATTTACATTAAAAATATTTTTATCCGTTCAACTCCGCTCCCCCCAAAATTAAATCCTGAGTGAATCTTGAATTTTAATACCAAAAAATAGAAAAGAAACAATTTTGTGAACATTAAAAATATAGCCACATATATATTATAGAATATTAGTAGATGGCTAAGTAAGTAGGTGCAAATAGACACAGTAAAATCTGTAAACAGTGTAAGAAGTGTAAGTCTAATATAAAATAAATAAATATAAAAAAAAAGTATTTCGAATTTCATTTATTATAATATTCTTAGCCACCTGTATAAACAGTTTCTTGGCATTAATTTAAAGGAAGGATTTTCAAAGGTATATTTAGTTAATATTATTTACTAACACTTTTTAATTCAGACTTGCATTTCCTGCCAGATTCCAAGCTAGTGAATCTTTAGTTTAGGAACACCGTGTGCATACAGCGGATTTTTCAACATCATCTTGCAACCGTAATCAGACTTACAACCCAATAGATTCGTCTAGACACGGGGTGTAACACGTTCGCTTTTCAAAGTCCTCTCGAGCCGCGATAAATTTCAACGCGCCAGTGTTCTTGTCGTGGGCTCGAACGTTTCTCCAGGAAATGTCTTATGGATGATAATACATTCAACGGATGAGCACATTCCGTTGACCCACATCGTTCGAATTCTAATCAGTCCTCATTCCGTATGAGTACTCCGCTACCCTATAATAATTCTTCACGCCGAAAGGCTCCCACGCGGCAACGTATCGGTTTCAATTTGGGAACAGTATCAATTTGTGAGTGACAGAACAATATCCAGGGTTGAACTTCCATGTTTGTCCTAGTAGCTTACTATCACACTTCGATAAATTTCTTTCAACGAAAATTTGCGCTTTGTTTTGATTGGAGAATTCGAACTTGTTCTTTTAGTAGTGCTTGCAGTGGATTATTAACAGGGAGGGGGTATATAGTTGGTAAAACAACAACAAAACCACATCTATTTCGATCCTTTTCTCTCGGCACTGACGATGAGTGAACAGAACTTAAAAAACATTTTTTCACATTTTTATCTTGTGATCGACTGCCCAAGCATGCGTGTTCAATGCGTGGAAAATTGTTTTTTTTTTTTTAAATTTTTTACACGTTTTAATGCTGGAGACCTGATATTTATATTATTTTTCGGGGTGGTGTGATTTCTGGGCATGTGTGTCTCGATATGACAGTGGACTACAGTGGATATAATGGAAACAATGGATTTTAGCGAGGTGGCAGGTCTGGTGTAATTCAACGATACCCTTTAATTATGGATTAAGTGTCGCAGAATCGAGTGGCCATGCCGATTGTCGTAAACTTCGTCGCAGCCTCTCTGAGGTAAGTGACCCCGTGCGACAGTGGCTATGATCACCACTGCTCGACCCTTCTCCTAGCTTCACCCGCTTCACGCGGGTTGCCTGCGTTTGGGCAGAATGTACGCAATCTTTAAACGCTTATAACTAACAAACGAAGTCTCAACCGCAATATCGTTATTCTTGATTTTCGTCTCATTTTGGAGTCTAGAATCACCCTCCAGTTAGTATAGAGTTCAATGGTTCGAACAACTTGAAAGCAGTGGAACCAGTTTCATTACAGGTTTGAAATTGCAGTGATGCAAAGGTTCGGTTTTCAGCTGTTGTCTATTTCAGTAAGTACGTGCTCATATTACGGATAATTGATTACCAACCACGGTTTCGAATCGATCAGGTAACCGAAACTTAATGGAAAATCCTTCAAGAACGTGGACGATGTCAAAAATGATGTATCTAACTATTTGAAAAATGGAAACGGAAGCTTTCACATTGATGTAATGTATATTAACCTATATATTCATCTGAAAACTGACGAGTCATAAAATTGACGTGTAAAGTACCGTTCATAATTATTCGAGTAACTTCATGTACCAGAAAAAGCAAGAACTAATTGCTCGTCAAATATATGTTTTCATGTTATTTATTCGACATTCTGAAATAATATTATATTCTTAAGAATAATAATTTAAGTCAGAAAATAGCAGGAAAAGAAATATACTTTCCATTGCAATGCACACATACTGTCAATTGTCAAATAAGTAATAAAACAACCTATATACTTAGGATTGTAATTAATATTAAAGATTAGGTTTCAAAAATTTTTTGATAAACCTCGAATAGATTTTGCTTTATCCTTCATTTTCGTGACACTGAAATATTACTACATAATATATATTTGTTTTAAAAGAACCAAGTTATTAATATAAGTAAAAATTCAATGATCGTGGTAAATTTAAAATGCATTATCTTCCAAATAATTGATTGTTGTTGATTTATAATAAGGAAAGTCATTCGTCGTTGAAAGGAAATATAATTAATAAACTATTACAAAAATGAATTATGTCAGATTATTATTTGAAGCATGTGAAAATGTAATCCCGCATAAATAAATATGTCAAAAAAATTGTTTGATAATTTAGCAGTGAACAAAGTATGCCACTAATACATTCTTCAGAAAAATCGTTGTGCATATATGTCTTATAATTTTTGTTATTGATATTTATACCTATTATCGTACTTGAAATATAAAATATTCAACGTCAGTGGAGCGAGTCTGTAATATCTGAAGTTACCCTTATCCCAGCAATTATGTTTCTCTTATTAACTTCGATAATGGAGATACTACGGTACTTATTTTCATCCACTAATATTTCATGTCGGGAAGGAAGAAATTAAGCAGACGCTGTAACTGTATCTGATACTTTAATTCGCGCGTTAAATCAGGTTACTTTTGCATCGCCAGTTTAAAGTTTGCACAGTCTCTGGAACATGTTCAAGGCAGAGATGATACGAAACGCAAATTACCGAGTCACGGAACGGACTTACGGGTGATTGTTTCAACAATTTCCCCGGCTCTATTCTGACTCAGCTTTGCGCTCGAATTCACGAATTTAACTTTGCTTCCTCTCACTAAAGCGACTTCGGGCTGGTAAACACATACAAGGTGCCAATTTATGCAAACCGTATCGATTTTCAAAAACTGTCACTGTTTTTAGCTTTATCAAACTTTATTAACTTTATTTACTTTTATTGGACGTTATTGTTATTTCTCTATATATCGTTCATAGAAATCATTTCAGAGGAAATGAACAGGATTTGCTGTGAATATTCTTTCTCGCTTATAACAATTAATTCCGTTACACGTAGAATGTATTCGAAATTTTGTTCAGCTGAAAAAGCTCCGGTTCCATCCCCTATTCGATGTCAGTGTTTTTCCATTTATTTCTCATTTATTAGAGTTAGTTTTTGTTCGAGGGATTTATACTGAAAATCTAGTTGCATTTCTCAAAGTTGCAACAGTTACTGTAAACAATTTTAACTACGTTTTTTATTTCTTCTTAACTATTTCTTCACTTAAGGAAATAGGACATATCTGAATTTATTATTATTATTATAATATTGATTGCAGTGGAACAACAATTAAAATAGCTTCTTTCGAAAATGTCTGTGTTCGTTTATTCATTCAATACTTTGCATTTATTCACTTCTTTCAGAATATAAAATAATCATTTGTAATGTGAAAATATAAATATTTTCTAAAATACCTCACTGCAATATATGTAGAAAGTTGTATGAAAACTCTATTTTGTTCAGAAGTAAAACATTTCCATCTCACTTGAGCATTTGCCATTTTTCCAAGCAAAAGTACTGATTTCTATTTTCGTAGTAGTTTTTAAAGAATACCAGCCGAAAGGAAACGAAAGAGAAGGGAAATCGGTTCGATAACCATCCTCTGCTTCAACACCAACCCACACTTCAGAGAAATATTATTAATCTCTCGCGATTATTTCACCATCAATATTTCGGAAAAAGAGTTTCCGGACCTATGTTCATATGACCTTTTCCATCATTAGAAAGAGTAGAACACAATACCAAAGTTTGTCGACCTATTAAGGTTACACCCTGTATATACAAGATCTGAATGACTTACATATTTCGAACTATTGGAAAGTTATGGAGACGAATAAGTTCACCTAATGCAAAGTAACTTCATCATTACTGTGTAGTCAATCATGATTCGAATTGGCGATGTGGCGATGAATGCAGTGGGCAGTACTCGAAACTTCATTAGAAACTCAGGCTAACTAAACTTATGTGAAGTGTCAAAGCGTGTCCAATGTATCTGGAACTTACAATTAGTAAGACGTACTGAACAGGGCCTGCTTTATAGAAAAGGAATGACAGGAAAACAAACGAGTATATGCATATGTTCCTTTATAGGTTCTGCCAGTAAAAGTATCCATTCAAATTGAAATATTTTTGTTTTTGCATACTTTTCCTAAGGTGAAAATTTATACATCTACTAGTAAATTTTTAATCTTTGTTAAGTTACAAGAAATTGAATTACCACACTTCAACTTAATAATATTTATTAAATAAGGAACTGATATCCGACCATTACGAACTAATAAAATACATTGCCTTCTTAAGGGGTTATGCCTAGTAGTCATCTGGCGAAAAAGAACGCGATTTTCGGAATTTTTTGTGGAATATCTACTGTATATTTTTTACAACTATTCACTTATTTTAAAAGTACATATATATAGCAACTCTCAGTAATTTTGTTATAGGAAAACATTAAAAAATGAATGAATAACAGCCATTCTCGCGGAAGCTGTTTTGATAAAGGCACTGTGCGGTGAGCATGATTTCTCCGAGCCGGATCATTTAAAATTAAAAATGAAAAAAGATTCTGTTAATATATGGTTGAATTCAGTAGATGAACGAAGGTTTTTTCAAAAAGTTGATTTTTAACAAAATGGCCTTAATGGCCGTTTTACTCAAAACCACGATTTTTCGATGTCTGAATTGTTCGTTTTTCGTTAATTAAAAATAGTTTTTGTTAAAATAAAAAATCTTTCGTCCATCTACTAGTCTTTGGTATATAAAAGAAGTCTGCAAAAGTTTCGGCCAATCGATACAGCGGTTTCCGAAATATCTTATCCGCCGATATCAAAAGCGCTTCCGCGAGAATGGCTGTTATTCGTTCGTTCTTAAATGTTTTTTTTATAAAAAGGTACTGAGAGTTGCTGCACATATGTACTTCTAAAATAGTCGAATATTTGTAAAAAAAATATACAGTAGATATTCCACAAAAAATTCCCGAAAATCACGTTCGTTTTCGCCAGCTGACTAGGCCTAACCCCTTAATTAAATTTTCTTTGTCAACAAATTATTATTTAATAAAAGAGTAACGTTTCTTAATGACCTATAATTTAGGGGGAAAACTCTAGGAACCATTAAATTAGCCGCTACAATTTAATTTCTTGTGACTACTGTAGCCAATCAGTTTGTGTATACATTGACTAGTGAATTTATACATTCGCTGAATTTAACGCTCTGACTGTAACATATACAATAAGACAACAGTATTCTCCCCTCTCCAAAAATGCCACCATAAGCAGAGAATATTCCAAAACCCGAGGCCCTCCCTGTTTCCCACCAGGATTAATTACAGCTGATATGCTTCCACGAAATCTTTCAAGATATCTTCCACGCTTCCTCAGCGAAATTCCACGAATTTCCTCGAATCTCTGCCACGCGGAGCGCAAATTGCATCAAGAGGTGACCACGGTCGCGTAAAAAGAGACCGTCCCGCGATATTTCAACGTAAACGTTCGCGGATGTCGGCGCCCCTGGAATCGTCATTCATCTTTCTCCGTGAAATTAGTGTTGATATCACGAGCGACGGTGGCGCTCCGTGTCCGCGAATTCCATCAGCCGCGGGAGGATCTACACGTAAAGGCCATCCGTTATGGAGGTGATAACAATTTACGGAAACAGCGGCAGATAGAAAGACGATTGGTACGTGGCCGTTTTATATGCGCATTATGCATCGGAATTGCATCAGAGGGGTCAGAGGAGGGGGTTGGTAACGCGAACCGACGGGACAGGTACTTCCATTTTCGGGATTATTGGCGGGGAATAACGTTGATTTATCTTTGACAGTAGCATTTTCCAGCCCAGGTCCCGTCCCTCCGATCCCACCCCCTACCTTTCTCTCTTACCCCGCGCGCGCTCGCTGAATTCCTAAAATATGGCGTGGAAGCGCGGAACGCGAAACTGGGCCAAATCGATACCGGCCAGATATACGTACGGCAAAACTTCGAACTTAAGGCATGCACGCCCGGGTCGAATCAATTTTCGGCCCCCCCAAAAACCCATAATGGCTACTGGAAGATTCAAGCCCGCCCCGGTTAGCGGGACGAACTCCGGCGAACCGGGATGAAACTAGCGAGGTCTGATCGCCGCGCTCGCCGCCAGATGAATGGACCCCGATGGTTGGCTTCGAATTGCCTCCACTAGCGGTGATATAGATAGCAGTTATTAGAGTGTGCTGCGATCATTCTTGCTAATGACACATGCTGGAGAGTTACGGGTGGGGGCAGCATTTTATGTGGCGATTGAGTTGCATAAAACGGGGTGGGGGATCACGAGCTTCTGGTCGCTGTAGCTTTTAATTTTGAAAAGGGGATGTTGTTGAAGCGAGGGAAGTCAATAAGAGTTTTGCACCTAGCTGGTCCATGACATGTGTAGTAATGTGTTGAATGTGTGGAATATATTACTCAATTTTTTTCAGGATATTGAGTTCAAAATCTCGGCATTCCCAAACCTGGTACTCACAAAACTATCCGCCAACCCCATACGTATAATATATTTTACTTATTTAATTTAAGGAATATTACATCCAAATTATTCTAATTTACATCAGTATAAATCTTGATTAATATATTTTTATTTTGTATCATCTACCAAAGAAATGCTTAAAGAAATTATGCTAGAAGGATGGTACAAGATAATCTCGAATTTTACAGAAAATTAGTTGAATCTATAATAGATAAAGGTACGCAATAAAATCGCAGGGATATTAGAAGAATATTAACTTATTTCGTATCATAATAAAAAAAGTATATTAACTTATTGTAATTACGTTTGTATAAATTGAATATTGAATTTGAGCAAATATTTTTTCGCACGAATATACTCTTTTAAATAATCTGTGTACAATTTTCCAGTTGAATGCACCCCAAAACAAAAGTATATGGATCAAGGTTTATAATAATGTGAATTAGATTTACGAATTCTTACTTTGAAGTCAATTTAATACGTAAACCCTATATTACATTAGGGTGGCTCTTATTTATACATGCCGAATTATTTTTTCGTATTTCTTTGCTCTCACACCTTAATGTAGTTCCATTTCATAAAAAAAATATTCCCTGAGAAAGATTATTGCAATGGGACAACAGGAAAGGGTGCCGACCAGGCCTTAAAGTTTAGAATTCATCAAGAGTTTCGATTTAAAGAATTTTTAAAAAATGGTAAGCCCTATCGAAATTTTTTTCAAATAAAAGAGCATTCAATTTTGTACAATTACTGTACATATAATTTTTTCGTACTTCCAACCATTTTTTAGATAATAGCGTTTGAATATAGAGGTCCGCACTTTGCGCGCACCACAGCGTGACGTATGTCTATACGCGCGTAGCGTGCACCTTTGTATATTCAAACGCTATTATCTAAAAAATGGTTGGAAGCATGAAAAAATTGTATATACAGTAATTGTAGAAAATTGAATGCTCTTTTAGTATTATTTGAACAAAATTTCGATACGGCTTACCATTTTTGAGAAATTCTTTACATCCAGCCCATTGATGAATTCTAAACTTTAAGGTCTCGTCGGCACCTTTTTCCTGTTGTCCGATTGTAATAATCTTTTTCAGAGACAATTATTTTATGAAATGGAACCATATTGGGGAGTGCGAGTAAAAGAAATCGCATGTTGAAAATAAAGGCCACCCTAATGTTATATATAGGGTGCCGGATACTATTGCGATTAACTGTATAAGTAAGAGCTAGTAAGAGCTTCCTACGACTAGAATTTAACCACTGCGTTTTGCGGGATTGTTATTTTACAAATGCCGCAGTCCCAAGATTGTACAACTTGCCACTGACATACTTACAAGCAAACATGTCGAAGTGACAATCGCCGATTTTGATGCGACTTTGGTGGGGCTGTTCCTACGACTATCTTGGAAACTACTAGAGCTAGGAGAAAATAATGCATTAAAAACGGAATTTTTTGGAATCTGTTTGCACGGCTGCGTTCCTAATTATAAAATTCACAATTGTGCCATTTACACCGTTCTCTTAGCTCTAGTAGTTTACAAGGTATTCGAACAAACATGTTTCTCACTCTCAACTTCCAGGGTTGTTTTCACCCCTTCAACATGAATGTCAGCCGATAAAAAAATACGTGTCAAATACCTATTTTTGTAAGAACTACTTCCTACCAAAATCGGCGATTGTCACTTCGATATATTCCCTTGTTCGTCCACCAGTTTCTCAGATTTCGAAAATTCGCGGCAACCGCAAAACAGCTTTTTTCGAAGGCCCTAACTTCAACGACAAGTAACTTCGCCTAAAATTAATATCTCGTAACGATCATTTTTTATTTTACTCATAGAAGGACGTATTTTTAAATTGCGATATAAAGAAATATTACTGATCTAAATAAAATAGTTGACTTTTCTTTTCGATGCAGCAAAACAGTTATCCATGTCAAAACATATAAAACAAAGTCTCATAATTTTACCGATTCTGAAATGCAACCTCAAATGTGCCTAAAGGTGGTGCGAGGCCAGGGGGAGAAGGGGGCAACCGAAATATGTATCAGTAGGAATAGTTTAATGTGAGGATGGACGTCGCGAAATGCAGCCACGTTAATATTCCAAGCTCAAAGAAATATGTGTATATCGTTAATTTCAGATGCAACGAAGTATGTGAGTAGTAAAGCTCGCTGAAGCGGGGATCAAAGAAACTCGGCTACGCGCATGCATAGACAGGAATTTCAAAAGGGAACGAGGTTTCATTGAAAGAAAAATGGTATAGCTCAGTCAGAGGATGAAAAAAGGAAACGTATGAAGCGCGCTGTGTGGGGATTGTCGAAGCCTTTATTTTGGAAATCAATCAGCGCGAATGCCTGTAATCGAATCATTTTCAAGTTACGCGCTCCATTCGAGTCAGTTAACCGAAAAGGCGGAAGATGAAACGCAATGAATTATTAATACACGTCACCGGGTCTGTCGAACATTTAACACACTGCCTCACATTTGTGGCAATCAGAGCCACAACGGACCAACCCACATTAAAAAATTTTTTCCCCCTATTTTATATGGTTAGTAGAGCCTATTGGAATACGTTATTGCTACTAATTCAATTTCAAAAAAAATGTGGGTTAGTCCGTTGTTGCTCTGACTGCCTCATTTATCCTCTGTCAAGTTTTATAGGTTGTAATAACACAATATTAGAATTTAATAAATTTGTAAGTCTTAATTACTATGTTGAGTTAAAGTAAACTGAAACTGCATTCTTGTGCCTCTACCTTGATTATATTTCAAAATTACCGAATCTTAAGTCAGACTTAATGACTCTTGAAATTGCAGTAAAAGAGTTGATAACGCAAGTCCGAAGGTAAATACCTTGGAAAAGAATGATTACTATGTTAATATCAAAAAACAATCATATCAGTTTAAGTGGTTCATGCAGAAATGTTCCATATAATGGAAAAATGAAACATACAATATCATAACATGGGCTTTCACCTTGCGAGATTTACATAAGTAAAATAAAAAAAAGTATGAATATCTAAAATCGTATTTAAATGGTCTTTTTATTTAAAATACAAATAATTTTCCTTTGAAATCTTTCTAACACAATTTGAAAACGTGTCAATTTGAATTTTTTTGATTAAATTATGTTAGATGTTTCATAACTATAGGTAACTACTGGACATAAGACTTTAAATTAGCCATTTCTTCAACATTCAATTGTTTATGTCGTAAGCTATCTCTTTGCACAATTACAAGTGCTATAAAGCGTTTGATATTTCCAGAATGCAATTAATGTTATATAATTTAATACCAACACATGCTTCAAATAATACTTTTTGTTTTCCCTTAACTCCTACATTAGTTCATAATTTATAATAAACTGACTTCTTATGAAAGTAAAACTAAATACCTCGTGAACGATAAATTTATGAACTAATTTACAAATTATATTCCCTAAAGCTCCTTCAGTTTCATTTTACATGTTACACTATATTTATACCTGCCTATAATATGAAACCATTTATTTTGCAAGTGATAATTAACTAAACTGAGAATAACGTTGTTTTCTATTGTAAATCTTCCATATAATAATCCCTTTTATTATCGAATTAGCCTCCTATGTAAACAAACAGCTTCGCCTACACGTTGAGTACGAAACTTGAATTAATGTTCTAATTATAAGCGTTTTAGGGGTACTAATCGCTTCCAGAAGGTCGCCGTAAGTCTTTAATGTTGCAGCAACTCTACGTAACATGAGGTCCTAGAATTAGCTAAGCTGAAATGGCTCATATTGCTGGCGTCAGGCTATCGAACAAAGTTTCCCGCTGAATCATCAGCGGCTTAAAGTTTCCCTTCTCGGCGCTAATTAACTTCCTCCTCTCGTGGAAACGTGAAATTTAATTTTCAACGAACAATAATCATAAATATTAAGATCGAGAGGCGTGCTCGTTTGCGAGGCTGCGAACTCGTTTCATTCTATTGGGCAATTAAAGAAACCTGCACACACCTCAAGCTGGAATTAAATTTAATTAGTGCACCGATCGAGGTACAATATTAACGTAACTGAGAGTACGGGGGATACGGAACGATAATTTTATTGATTTCGCATTTTAATGTTTAAAATCTCTGTTGTAATGAAGAACGAATGAAAGGTGTTTGTAATTTTTCATCCAATTTTTTATGTAGAATAAAACAGCGACAAGGTGAAAGACAGTTCGAGAAGATAGAAATTATTGGAAAATGGTGTGACATCGGCGTGAGGCGGAACTTGAGCAGAGCGAATTGATCAGCGTGAATTGAGCTCTGCGATTTGACATTCGATATTTTTGACTGCTTCACGTTTTCTGAATAAGAATAATACAATTTAAATGGTTAAAGTTCACTACTCTACTCTTAATCGTTTAATGATATATTCTTGAAAAGTGGTGGCTTTCTTTTTATAAAGAGGATATCGTTGGTTTTCTGGCAAAACTGACCAAGTGACCTACTGCAGTTTATATTATAATTAATAAGGTTTGCTCTCCTGCCGCTCTACCGGTTGCCATTCTTCCAGTGTTTATTTCTTCTAAAATATACGTAATTTATTGGATATTTGGGCCAAGTTATGCAGAAACCAACCAACCCCCAAAATGACAAGAAATTAGTTAAACACAGTACGAATCCCATAATTTTGTGATCTTCATTTGCAAAAATTAACCAACGCATAGAACAACTCTTACATTATACAAATATTAAAACTACCAAGCCATAGTTCCATTTTTAGGCTTAAAAAAGAAATACTGCAGAAAATTTAAAATAATATTGATTATACCATTCACTATTAAATAACCCATTAAAAAACATTGCAAAATAATAAAAAGAAATTAAGTATACCCAATAGAAATAAAGCTACTTTTCTTTATCAATTAAAATCTTCAATCTAAAACTCAATATCAGATCATTGAGGATTGGTAGCATTCTGCATAATTTGGCCCATTTGGTGTTCATACTGGCTGAACATTTCACTCGAGAAATGTCAATTTTCTTTCTTTGAGGGGCTATCTCATTTCTTGAAATAGAGTTTGCGAAAAAATAAAACAATACATATCTCTCAGATTTGTATGCCTAACAACATATTTCAGGAAGAAAAAATTCTACGCGATAAGACAATAGAAGCTGCCCTTAAATTACGTAAGGGTAATTTTGGCGATTTCTTATCTCCTCCCTCCCTCAGTATAAGAATTCATAAGATTTTATATCCCAACCGCCTCCACCCCCTTCCTAACATAATATTTTTTACATTGCATTTTTTTCAGTTATTAAAATTCTTTTAAGCTACTCATATTAAAAATTAAGTTAATGAGATATTTTGTAAAACGCGATTTGACTTCCTCTCTCTCTTGTAAGAAAAAGTAAGAAATTCGCGACCTCCTCCCCCCAAGAAATCGGGGGACCCCACCCTAAAGCCACTAACAAAAGACAAAGTTAGGGACCTTTTTGTTCGTATAAATAAAAATATAGGGCTTGGATTTTTTATATAGTTTTAAAGCAACCTTTATTTTGCTAGAAAAAATAATTTTCATAAAAAATTGTACAAAATGACTTCTCAGAGGACTGCAAAATCTGGCCCACACTCCCGGGAATGACTGGATCATCTGAGAAGGAAATACAAAAAAGATATATAAACTGGAGTATATTATCTTCCATCTGGCGTAGAATTTTCTCAAAATTCAAATTACTTTGGAAATTATAGCAGTTTGAAGAATTGACTTTAATTTTTTACATAAAAATTTGCACCGAAATACTTGTAAAAAATCGAATAATTGAAATGTCAAAAAAATCCTACGCTAGGTGGATGTTAATATATTCCAGTTTATGAATCTTTTTTGTATTTCCCTCTCAGATGATCCAGGCATTCCAGAGAGTGTGAGCCAGTTTTTTTCCAATCCTCTGAGAAGCCATTTTGTACAATTTTTTATGAAAATTTTTTTTCTATCAAAATAAAGGTTGCTTTAAAACTATATAAAAAATCCAAGCCCTATATTTTTATTTATACGAACAAAAAATTCCTAACTTTGTCTTTTGTAAGTGGCTTCAGGGTGGGGTCCCCCCTTAACCGTTAGAGGGCCGGGCTGGCCACTATAATGGCCACCTGAGAATTTGGATACTTCGCCGGCCATTTTGGTGGTATATGTGCATAAATTTTAAGTAAATAAAATTTACAGTTTCAATGAAAAAATCCCGGCCTTCTAAAGGTTAAGTAATTTAAGAACGACCCCATACAAGCAAACCGAGAAGACTCCCTGCCCCGAAAGACGGTTGCATTCGGTCCCGAAAGTCACCTTCTTTCGACACAATCCGCCCTCTGCAACGATCAGACGGATAGAGGAATCTTAAGATATCAGCGTCACGTACCTGGGAATAGGTGTCCTCCTGATAGGGAGTCCTGCGATGACACTCATCGTAGCACCTGCCGTCATATCCGCTCGGTGGCCGTGGATACGGGTCCTGGACCGCTGCCGCGGCTGCGCAGCAATCCGGTATCTGGGCCTGGTAGGTCTCGTAGGGGCACTTGTCTGGTTGGCCCGCCGTTCGCGGCGCCTGGTGCACACGCTCCTGGGGCCCGGTCCCGTAACCGGTACCACCAGAGTGATGCATCGTCCTCCCGTGAATCCACTGCTCGATCACCGATATGATCACTGCATCTTCCAGCCGTTCACGCGATCCACGACAGGCGCCACGTACCTCGTCTTTAGCGGAGCCCGCCCTTCCTGCCTGTCCATCCTCGCTCCGCTATCGCGTTTCGGCCGCGCCAGCTTCCTCTAGCCAGGACCTAGCGCCGACCTAAATGGGCACAGGGTGAGACATGGCAAAACCGTCCCACCCTGATCTTTGACACCCTACAGTGGATCGCGAGTTTGCGAATGATCGAAGACACTTTTCGAATAGTCGACAGTGAGCGGAAGGAATACGGCATAATACTCGTTCTAATGTTTGATCTCCCAGGGAAGGATTTGCATCCAGGGGTCAGAAGCGTGTGGCTGTGAAGAGTTTTTTTTTTTATAGAACTGGGCTGAAAATCTATTAGTGAATCCGATAATATTAGCTGCTAAGGTCAAGCCATGTTTATAATAATTTGGCTTTGAGCAGAGAAATTTCGAAGTTGTGAGACCAATTTTGTTTTAGATTGTACAGCTTGATGGAAGCCATCAAGGATTATTGAGGGATTATTTAGTACGAATGTGTTCACATTCTCCAAAAAGTGAAGAAAGTCGATGATGGTTGAAACGCTACAACGACAGAAATTGCACGAGACATGTTTCTCTTTAATTCCACATATTACAACGATCAGAATGTAGCAATCTCACAACATTATAGTTTGATTTAATAATTGCTAATATTGTAATGCTTGAATATCATCGTAATCATGAAAGTGGATAAAGCGGATGCCACACAGTTTCATAGTAATTAGTCAAAATTCTGTACGCTTCTTCGCTGAAAAAGTTTACATTTTCGGGTATTGATTGAAATATGTCTGAGCTCGGAAGAGATTCCGAGATTTGAAGAATACTTTTGCAATATCCAATTATGTGTATATACGGAGGTAGATCTGTTCCTATGGAGTTTCTACGGAGCTGATCGCTCGATTCCAATTTACCACAAGTTATTCTTCCTACGAGGCCATTATTTTCGTCCATATTTCCTTGCACGAATGTTCTGGAAAATTCTGCCGTATCCGAGAACGTCCTCGCGAAGTGATATCGATAGATAAGAGCTTGATTTGTTCAGTCGAACGATTGAAAAATTCCCTGAAAGCAAGGAACTCTGCAAATACTTCGAAAGATATCGCTACCTATCTTGGTACGTGTTGCAAAAGGAAACACACGTACTTCAACCAAACGCTCTTGAACGTGCTTGGAACTTTAAAGTAATTACAGCTTTAAATGGTTGGACGATTAAGCTTTTCTGGATCATTTTAAGTTTTGAATTTATTTTCCTTTATTATATGAGACTATAACAATCGTTTGGTGCATTCTGAATACAAAATGCAAATCTGACGACGACAATTTATTATTGGACGAAATCTATTGCAACTGGCAGACATCCTAATCAAATAGAAAACCGAGTTTCTAGTGTGCTACTATCTAATTTTTGACTCAACAAATACATTCTTTCCGTACATTTTATTTTTGCTAATAAATTTTAATTTACGAAATGAATATATACTAAAATTTAGTAAGTCTTAATCAACTCATTGGATGAAAAATTCTGGAAGGGAAATTGTTTAGAAGAAATTTCTTTTCTTTTATTAGCTATCACGTAATTAAATTTGTCTTCTGCCTATTTTCTTCGTGGAATGAATTCATTTGCAATAATTACCGAACACGAATCTTAATTTTTTGAAGTTATATTCAAACTCTGCGGTTGCAATTTTAAGTAAGTTTAAAGAATATTTTAGGCTACGGGTGGCAATAGTTGCAGGTGTGAATATATTTTATAATTGTCACCAACTAATGTTAATAAAAGCATCTCATTGTTGTCGTATCGTTTAAACAAGAAGCAGCAAGGCAGTTAATAATTGAGAATCGAGAACTGAGAATTACGAGTGGCATTCAATTGAACGTTCATGTATCTCTTAATTCCATTAATATTGCACTATACGCAACATCGAGGACAGCAATTTCAACGCTTTCTCGGTCAATAATTTAAACAAACTTTAGGATATGAAATAATACATGTGGTGAATATTCAATGCATCAAATTATATTCGTACTAAACATACACACGCACTCAACGTCCGCCCAATTAATCTTCCCAAAAAGAACAAAGACGAAAGATATCCTCCGTTTTCGATTGATTTCTGCAGGGCAGAAGCACCACTCTTCTGGTTGCGTGACGTTTGTCGCAGCCGGTGCATTCATCAAAATTCGTCGGAGGCACCCAGCCACCCAAAATGACTAAAAAACGATTCACTTCACATTGAAGCGCTCTTATACCTCCTTCAGACGATTAATTCACGCAGACCGAGGGTTTTGAATCGTCACCCGCGAGAGAAGGCAATGAAATCTTTCGTTTGATCTCGCGATTCGTTAAAACCTGAACGCACACGTGCACGCGCCATGTTTGAGATTCACCTGGCCGTTACTGAAACCCGCTCGACCATGAATCCCCCCTATCCTCCTCCAGCCCAGAGTTTGTTACGCCAGACAGGACCCTTTGTTTCACTCCACGCTAGCTGTTTCCATCCTTACAGCATCCTCGAAGCACCACTTCCGGTGTACGTGCCCCTATTCCATCGCCCCACCCCCCTCCCTTCCCCCCGCCTTCTGCGTCGCCAATTTCTTTCCCTGGCCAAAGGATACTTTCTATTCCGCGAAGAGAAAAGCTTTCCCGAGGCTTTCAATGATCAACTGAAGATAAAGAGCGAGGGGAAAACAACAGGCATCGAGAAGAATCAGAGGGAAACTTTATTTTTGGCTCTTTGACGTTTTAAAGTGGATGTAACGCACAGTATAGGCACTGAGGGAGGGATAATTGTAATTGGAAACGGGAGTACGTACGTACATCGAAGCTCCGTTTTATTACGTAACAGGCTTTCAGTTCTTACGTTCTTGGATCACTTTTACGTAGCGGACTACAGCAATAGAATCTTATTCGAGATGTTATTGGGAATTTATATACAGTGTTACTCAACTTTATATTATGTTTCGCGAAATGACGGGAGACTTTTCAAATTTAGAAGTGTAGAAGCTGTACTTAAAAGCACTTTTGTCTAAAAGTATGTAATATTCTAGAGCAGTAGATTGAAAAGATTCTCAAACGGCTTATGATGCCACGGAATGTTTTAAAACGAGCCACACGCAACGCCACTTAGGTAATTGAGGGTCTCTGATCTTGACGAAATTTTGTCACACGGATAGACTACTCAAAAGTACTCGATATATACCCTAGTAGCACAAAATATTGCTTAAATATTTTTTCCAAATATTAAAAAAATATTTTTTAGCCACACTTTTTAATATGAAAAATATGTTGATTCCAAATATTATTGTGAAATACATGTTTAGAAAATATGAACTAAATATTCGTGGAATATAAAAGAAATATTTAGAGAATGTAAAGTAAATATTCAGAGAATGTGAAATAAATATTCAGGAAATGTGAAAAAAATATTCAGGAAATGTTAAATTAATATTTAACCCAAATTATAACACCAAAGCAAGAAATTTAAAAAATATTTTTGCGAATATCTCGGAAATTAAAGCCGAGTGACGGTAACATGTATAGGAACAAGTTGCTCAGAATGTGGAGTTTTACAACATATCCAAATTTCATCAAAATCGGCGAGGAATCGCTAAAGTAAATAATTACCTTTGTTTCTACCATTAAATAAATATTTACTTTATATTTGAAAAAAAATATTTTTTTCATAATATAAAATGAATATTTCCCGAACATTTGGAAAAAATATATTTTTTCAAATATAAAGTAAATATTAATTTAATGGTAGAAACAAAATATTTTTTTCATAATACAAAATGAATATTTCCCGAACATTTGGAAAAAATATTTTGTTTCTACCATTTAATAAATATTTACTTTATATTTGAAAAAAAAATATTTTTTTCATAATATAAAATTAATATTTCCCGTATAATTGGAAAAAATATTTGCTTCTTAATCTAGAATAAATATTGTATGTATATTTAAATATCAAAAAGAGATTGAACCTCTTTTTAATATTGGATGTATGTGCATTCAATATTTTGTGCTACTAGGGTACTATTTTTATTGGCGGATATTTATATTCTTTATGCGCCTATTGTTTCTCTCAAATCTCCTTCTCTTTTTTGCTTATCGAGACACAACACTTCGTTTGGCATGCAGAACTCTATCGCCAGAATATGTAAATTAGAGAATCTTTATAGCGAACATGTTGACTTTTTTTAATGGTACACTGACCTCCTTTAAATAGATATCCTTTGCGGGCTTTGGTTCGCAGTAATGTCTCTGTACATGTCCGTTAGTTTTATTAGTTCAGTAGTTGTAATATTTTTTTGTTTCATTGCTTGATTACTTTTGTACTGGCATTTCTTTTCTTTTACACTGCTTCTTTGTTAACATTATTAACTGTATATTGTAAACTAATGGGTCTTTACCAGTGGAATAAATAATAATAATAATATTCGAGGGTGAAAAGAACCCTGAAGCATGGGGTTGAATACCTATTTAGTTCAATTTGTCGGAAACTAATGGAACCAAGAAAGAATGTCCAAAATAAAGGATGCTTGCCATTTCTTGAATAATAACATGGGCTACCAATTTTCTTTTTAAATTATAGGTGGATCTACTATAGTCAGTACAGACCTACGTTTATAAAAATGTCATATAAAACAGATTATTGTTAGCTGAAAACTGGCCAATGTAAACAAGTCGTGCAAATAAACAGACATATTTTTCTAATTTTCCAGTGTGTTTAAGAATAAAGATAAATACTAACAAGGGATGTTCGGCAACTCGAAAATTTACAAAAATTTGAATCTTTGCAGTAATTATAGTTCAAGTAGGGTTAATAACGTAACCATTTTTTGTTTCGGGAATGAAATAGTCTGAAGGGTTAAAATACAAATATATTGTGATATTTCATATTATCGTGAATATCTGCGAAACCGTAGAAGATATCGAACTCAATCGAATTCAAAGTTTTATGGTATCTGATACTCTACAATATGGTGTTAAATGATTTTCAAAAAAAAGTGCGGCGTGGATTGAAAAAATTATTCTTTTTCCAAAATTCTATATAGTAGGATATCAAAACCCATAAAGCTTTGATCTCAACATTTTTCGATATCTTTCACTCACAATTTCTTTGAGAGGGTGTTTTCACCCCTAGGACCGTTTCATTGCCGAAACACAGTCTCAAATTTTTTAAATTTCCAGTTGCCAAACCGCCCTTGTTAGTAACTGCACGTCCGCTGCTAAAAGTCATTGAAGCATCGAAGCACACGTGTCTGGGATAATTCTAATTAAAATTCATCAGTATAGGAACATCGACGGACGTAATACAATTGAAACTCCAAATTGATCAAATTGTTCACTACGGTAGCAGACACCAGGTTTTCACACCTCTCCGCAAAAAGCACCGATACTTCCGTTAATTTTAATGATAAACCGCCCGACATCGAGGATCGCTGAATTCACAGCGATCCGATCTGCAAAGCCGTTAAATCCATAATTCCTCGATCTGAGAGGTCTACGTAGCCATCCCTCTTCCGTCCGTCAGGTCCGCCGTTTGCTGTTTCTTCCGTGCATTCCAGCCCTTGATCAGAAGGCTTCCCACGGAGGAGAAAGCTCTTCCAGGCTTTCAGCGATCAGACGGCTGGGGCCGGAGGGGGGACAGAAAGTTGAGGGACCGGAGGAATGAGAAAGAGCAAACAGTGGCGAGGGTAAAATAGTAGAAAGTAACGGCGAAGAAAGAGAGATGGAGGGAGCCACGAAGTTAAGGACTCGTCGGTATGATTTCCTTGGCGAGGCTGCGTTGTTTTATTCATCGGCGTCGTCACGAGAGAGGTAAGGCAGGATTGGTCGGTTTCAGTCGTTGAACAGGGTTATCCTGCGGACACTCGATTAACGAAGGGAATCTTGTTTTCGTTTCATTATCTCCCGAGCTTGTACCAGAGATGAATTGTTTTCTGTCAGTCAAGCTGACCCCCCCTTCTGTTGCACGCCCCTCCCACACTTCCCCCCTTGACTACGTTCTATCGTCTACTTTGTCTTCCAACGTTAATCGAAACGCCGCCTCGTTAATTTATCCGTCGTTCATCCCTCCGTGCGCGAGTCGTTATCCGTCTTTGCAGAGACTTGCTTCTACCCCGAGTGTCGCGTTTCGATGTGTCTTTGGAATTCCGTAGTACAGATTATGGATTAGTTAATTGCCAGTTCAGCAATTGTTTGGGCTCTTGAATTTACGAATTGAAGTTTGCGCCTTCCTTCTTAGATAATTCGCTTTAGAGCAGTGCAATGCTATCGCGTTGTTTTTTTTTTTTCTAAGGTCATTCGTCTTTACAGAGACTTTTGGCTCAGTCTGAGAATTTTACACTACAGATTGAATTAAAATTTACAACTTTTCTTTCAGATGATTCCTCTTGGATAATTGTTATTTTATTGTATTAGTACGATTTCAAAGAATCCCCTCAATTTTGTAAAGAATGCTTACAATTATTAAGAAGAGAGTCGAGGTGTTTTTAAATGAAATAATATTTTCAAACAACATTTGCTTATGGAAATACTATCTTTACTACTCGGCTTCGCCCGAAATTTAGATTCTGATATTATAAAAAAAAAACGTTTTTAATTTTTTTGTGAAAACAGTTACATTCATCTGGATTAGCTAAGTAGGCATAACGAACTGGGGCAAATTTCGTGACCCCAGAGTTTACCGTTCCAAAGTTTTTAGGCGACAGACGTCACAAACACTTTGTGCTTTATATATTAAGATTTCAGTTTTTAGTATTTCGCCTCAAACTATTTCAAATTTTTCCCAGCCCCGGTTTTAAGACATGTGTCTCATGAAATAATTGTTAACCCACAGAAAAGGCAAAGAAACATTCTAAAGCTTCCCTTCGTTACTTCATATGCAGAATCCAACACTATCGCTGAAACAATCTTCTCCCAGCTTTGAAAACATTCTCAAAATCATCTCGAAATTTTTACACTCAACGCGTTTCCCCTTCGATATCGCGACATCTAAAAACAAGCAACAGATTCAGTACATTCGTTTGAAATTGAAATATCAATCCATCAGATCACTAATAATTTCAACATTTAAAATCGTCACTCATGCGAAAAGAATAATTCTCGTTCAATTACGACGAATAAACGGTCAGTTCGATTTCATCAATATTCGTAAGCGAACGCAAACAATCGTGAATATCTTGCTCGTGTCGTTTTTCTTTCCACCGAGCTGTCCCGCGACACACGCCATTTCTCGAATCGCTGCCGCGCCAATAACAAATAATTCGCCCTCGGATCCCCGAGCGGCGTTTACACGCGGGAATTATCAGTCGTTCGTTGAACAAAGGTGACGTCACGCTCGAACGCGCAATACACTCCTTGCCCTCCCCCCTCCCCTACCCTTCTGCCGCTGTCTCGATACGGGGGTGGAATCCCTGTTAGATCGGTCAGATAATTTTCTCTCCGGCTGGATCCGAAGGCGACTCGCTGGAGCGAGACGAGGCTTCATCGCGCGACCTGGCGCTCGTCTCCGCGCCGAGCGCGATCATCAATCTTCGAGGGCGAGGGTAACACGTTCATCTCCCAATTACGGGGCTCTTCCTTCCGGGAAGAAGGATTTGCATCCTGGAAGAGGCACGACGCATCGCTCGGTCAAAGACCCTTCGATAAATCGACTTCCCAGGGCGTATGTTTTTCAACACTCCCGGCTCGGAGGGGCTGAACTTTTTCACGTCAAGCTTATGGGCCATAATTTTTTAGTTTTCGGTATTTTTTGCGGTCTTGTTCCTTCGAGGGGGAAGAAGAACTTTGGACACTATTTTTGGTGATTGGTTTAAGTTCTTTCGAAAGATTTCGTAGCGGGAAGTCGATGGTTCTAATCCTTGTTTATGTCGACGACTAGGGTGGTGGATGACGACTTATTTATTAACAAGCTGCGGAGTATTTTGTAGGTTTAGTTCGTGCAGTGTTTCCCAAACAGAGGGTCGCGAAATGTTTTCTGCGGGGTCGTCGCGGTTAGTTTTAGTTGACGATTCTTAGCACTTATTTATTTTAATATAGTTACATTGCCATATTCTTTTAATGATGTAACACTGATTTTTCATTTATGAAGTAAAGAAAAAACTGGTTACCCAGAGGGAAGCACAACAATAATTCAATATATTAAATGTCTTTAAGTATGTTTAATATATGTATTAAATATTGTTAAGTTAGAATTATATTCTGAAATACCTATTTTTAATGTGTTTGCTTTACTTTATTAAATTTAACTTACCTTATACTTGGGGGGGGGGGGGTGCAGGTTATTTGATATTGTAAAAGGGGGTGGCAACTCAAAAAACGTTGGAAAACACTGAGTTAGTGACTTTCACTTTTCTGCTCGTTCTAGCTAATTGTTTATAATAATGATGAATATTACTATTATTTTATTAACGGACAATATCCTTTAGCAAAGAGACGTAAAAATATATACACATGGTGAGGGACTATTAACGCGACAGTATGGAATAGTTCACATTGTCAATGACGTTACAAAGTTTGCATAACTGATTTTTTAAATCCACCCAGTGTGTCGGAAAAACAGTCGACAAAGTCGTACATGTTATTGGTACAGATACAAATGGATACGATTAATACAACCCAATTTTCCGCGTACATATAATAAAGTGTGCTGTTTAAATATTGACAATGACCTCACCCTTGACATATGTTGTCCAGGTCAACATTCAAGTCAACAAAATTTAAAATAATATTTGGTGCTAATCAGTGAGTAACCATTGTTTCTTGAACATTGATGAAAATGCTGCTTAATATGACTAAAATATTTAGTAAAGTTACCTTCTTGCACTATCGAGTGCCATTTGCTGTTATAAGTTTTTGCTCCCCTTTTTTTACAGCGTAAAGGATTTTACATTTGGTATTTAAAAACAACTTGGAGTAATCAAATTCCTTATTTTACATATAATCTACTTCATATTTTGGTATTTCTCTTTTCAACAGCAGCGATGTGTGATTTTTTCGAAATTATTTGTTTCGATTCTTTTTTATCAATCTCCTTGATTAACGATGCAAAAATCACCAAAGAATCTTGCGACAATTGCTGAAAATGATTCCAACTTGGAACTTCCAAGTATAGTAAGAAAAAAATCAGGGAGAAAGTTTTCTGTGAATAGAAAGTAGCATGCACTGCTAATTGCTTCCAAGCAAACAATTAGTAATTGCACACCTCTAAAATGCCAGTTCACAACCTGCCTTGTTTCAATTTTACTCTCTTCAGGATGCTTTGATGAATAAACCTTCCGTCGTGTTCGTGTACTAAAATACTTATTCTAATTGAAAACGATATTTTCGAAAGAGCTGTCATATTACTGGGAACAGAGAAATCAAGTGGATGAGCAAATACTCATGATCGATTTCTAACACGTTTCGTGCTGCATGTGGGTCACTCATGACCCACATCGTTTATCGAAAGCGAGACTTTCATGCCGGACAAGGGTGTTTTTCAATTCGATGCTGAAATAAAAGTAGGAAAAGAAGAAGCTGGAATTATAAAGAATTTAACTTTTACTTTTCTGTAATTGAGCATCTAATTGTTTTATTATTTTTTATTTTTCTATACAAATTCTGAATCTCGTTATGTTAATGTTAAGATTTAATAGTTCAGTGCAATTGGTGATCCATCGACTAGCGTGCCCTGGATGAAAAGTTGCAGGGAAGCTAGATTACGATACGAAATTCAAAGGAGACTCTTTCCCTCTGCCTGATACCTCCCTTCATCGACAGTTACTTCCCTGAAAATGCGAGGCACACATCTCACGATCTTAGGGTAGCCTCCATCAAAGAATTACGACCTGGTTTCGCACAAGCGTATACTTCAGGGTGGAAATCCTCGATTTCAAAGACATAGAGGCGAGTAAGAGGAAGGAATCGTCTCTTCTTCTCTCGGAAGGGGATGAGAAGGGACAGGAACAAGAAGACCCTCTTTCGAAGGATCGTCATCTAGCTTTCGGTTTCCACGCTAAAAAAAAGGTCGCACCGTCGCGGTGTCGAAATGTTACAGTCTCTTTTCTGCCGTTTGCCATTCATAACTCATCTTCAATATTATTTACGTCCAAGCCGGTTCTGTGCGAGGAGATTCGAATCTAGTTTATCGGAGGATGGATTAGATTTAGCTATATTTTGTGTAAAATAAAAATTTATTTGAATTGAATTGTTTACTGATTAAGTGGGGGTGGTCAAAAATGGAATTTTGTTGACATGTAATTAATTTAATTCCTCTCAGATCAAATACCATTTCAATTGATGAATAATTAGTTTTCATAAATAACGCTAAAAAATCACGAACAATAATATTCTCGCAGAAGAGCTTATACGTTTTATACCTCGAGTAATTTGCATATACTCTCTGTGTTTCTTACAGAAATGATTACTTAAACGATCTCTAATTTCACGTGGACTACAAAATATTTCAGTTTAATCAACAACGCTGATACCGGGTGCAAAATGCGATCGACTTGGCGTGGTATGATCCGAGAGAAATAATTCTATATCTTCAATAATGTCGTCTTCTAGCATTACTTCTATACAGAATCGATAATAGACAATAAACAGTAAATGGAAAAATATGTTTGGCACAAATGGACTCCATTGGTGCAATATTTTATTATGTAATTTATGAGGTTTTCTATTATTGCACTACTATATTCTGTTGCAAATTAAATTGTATATTTTATTTTATTTCAACATGGGTTTTATTTCAATATAGATATTCTCTTGAATTTCTTGGTGAATCTGCTATCTATGATCCTTAATCTAGATATGTATCTATAATACCGCAAAAGTAGAGTTAGCTTAAAAAAAATATACGAGCATTCAACTATTAACCAAATGCAAATTTTAAACTATTATTCCTGTAACATTTACATCTTTTCAGTTATGTTACTATCGATACCAACCAGAAGGGCCGCACTTATACTTTTGGAGGCCCCAGGCGTAACATCATCACGAGGCCTCCCAAATTTTTCAGCTGCCTCTAGTTTTTATATTATAAATTTAATATTTAAAAAGAAGTATTTTATTTCGCAACTATAACTAGGCTGTCTTTTATATTGTTGTTTGCGAGGAGTAAGCAGCGAGATGTAGGTAATGTGACAGTCATAGTGTCAGTAAACCTTGCAGCGTTTCGTCTCATCGAACATTCGCCACACTAATCACATCGCTCGTAATAAATCTTAAGGAGCCAATTAAATCACGACCTTAGATCTTCGATTTGGAGAGCATCCTTCACCCTGGAAATCCTCGATTTCCAAGACAGCGTATCCTCGTCGCTCTCGGAAGAGAGATCTCTCCTTTCCTAAGGATCCATCCTCCCATCCTTTCAGCGTGCACGTACGGAGCATCCTTCCCTTACAGAAAAAAAAACTACGTTTCTGGGAATCCTCGGATAACTTTCTCGTTTCCCTTCCAGCTCACCTATTTCTCTATTCTCGTGATGCTCGCGTATCATAGCACGTGCAACAGAAACTCCCGTCGATACCCACGGTGAAAAGTCCTCCAGAAATTTTTCACCGAGACTGCTGCCCCCACGCGGACCAGTCAAATTCTGTTTACTGTGCGCGCGGGACGTCCATTCTTCACGTCTCCCTTACATTCTAGAATTGCCCTGACTTCTTGAAATGTTTTTTAGAGAAAAGTCCGGTATGCAGTAGCGGTGTCACTGGCGATTCTGAGTAATGTATTAATATTTTATCGATAGGATCATTAATATATTCGAGATTTATCGAGGGGGTTAGTAAAATCATTAAGATATCGGCCATGTAAATGTGAATAAGTGAATTATAATAAATAGTCGTTTCGATACAACTTTATTTATTATTGCTTCAGTTTAACACAAACATATTAAGATATTCTAGTTTGTTATTTCTTTGCTTCCTGTCTTAGTCCATGTTTGTAGTCGAGATCAATTTAATTGTGTGCACTTTACTTTAATTGCGTGTAGGTAACTTTCATCTTTTTTATGTGTATTAGTTTTTAGTCTTAGTTCTTAGTTTTAGGTACCTCATGGTTAGGCTTATCAACAGTATTGCTACTGCAGCCTCGCCTTTACTCTAGATTTATTTTTGCCATTAGGGGGTTAGGCCACCTTGGACGGGGCAAAATTGCAGTCATTTTCGGCATTTTTTTTAGGAAGATAATGAAATAAAAAGAAAATTCAATATAAAGCCTGCTATTGTACAACTCTCGCCGGAAAAATCGTATTTTTTGCCTACAAAATGGCGACGGTAGAGCTGTGATACGCAAGATCTTGAGGAGCGACAATTTCCACCAAAAAGTTTTATTTTATACATGCCTAAAAGTAGAGAAGTACATGTGGGTTTTGCGATTCTTGAACATATTCTTTGCAATTGACACTTTTATAAAAAAAATGCACTTTTTCTCCGCATGTTCACCATTTCGAGACAAATGAATGTTTATGGATTTCCATATGTACTTCTCTACTTAGTTCATTGAATTTTCTGTTTATTTCATTATCTTCCCAAAAAATAATGCCGAAAATGACTGCAATTTTGCCCCGTCCAAGGTGGCCTAACCCCTTAATCATCTATAGGTATGTATTACTTCATTTATTTTCTATGAGTAATGAAGACGTAATAATAATAATAACAAAATATTTCTGATGTAAGAAGGTTTCAACGAAACTTAGAAATCTATTCCACTTTTGAAAATAATTAACTGTTGATGAAGAATAAAAGTTGTGGTATGTAGATACAGCTCAAGTGTCCCTACGAATTTTTTCAACATTCCTTTGCCCAAGCAATCGTTTTGGATCAGTTTTACTACTCGATGGTATGTATGATTTACGAAGAACTGAATTCTTTTCGGTGACATTTCAGTATACTTTACAGTGGGTGGCCAAATTATTATACTCTAACAAAAAGGTTTGAGATTTTGTAAGTTTAAGCGATGGAATAGCTGTATCTCTGCGAAAAATTGTCGCAGAAAATATTTTAAAAACGCATTTTAACGCTTGAAGTTCCTAGTTTTTCAATCAGAGACTCAATTTCTTTCATCCATTATGACACTGTGTTATCCAGATGAAGCGCAGGAAACGAAATTTTTGCTGAGAATCCTTGACAAGCTCTGGAAGCGGACTTAGCTTAACGAACTCATCGTGATATTCAGACCGCAGTTGCTCATAAATTTGTGGACAGATATAGCCGGTTGGACGTGGTAACCGGAGAAACGACCAGGAACTCGTATTTATCTGCTCGAATTCCGTAAATTTCCTAGCGAATCAGGGCATGAATTTTTAAGTCCCCGGGTATCGCGGACGTTGTTCATCGATTACTCTATTCCCGCGTCGTTATCGACCGCTCGAACTAGTGTTGGGATTCAAAACGATTCAAACCGTCTAAAGTTAAAGTGCAAAACTCAAAACGTCAAAACACGTTTTGCGTGAAATTTTATTTAAATTATATACAGGAAGGAAATTAAGCTTTTCCCTTTTATGAAATTTGGAAAGTCTTGGATGTCTTAAAAGTCCTGATATTCTTTAAACTTTCGATTGTGAGTCAAATTCTATGCTAGATATATAATTTACATGCAGTTATACTGTATTTGCTATATAAACCACATTTGGTTTAAAGCAATAAATAAATAAAGAGACTTCTGAGTCTTGAACCTTCAGTGCTTTGCTTTCGTTTTATTTGCATCACACTGTAAGATGAACCCAAGAAAATTTTTCAGTATCGTACCAATTCCAGCAAGCAGAGCCAAGATTTTCCAGCTCGAACATTTTCAATGCTTTCAGGAGCTTTAAATCTATTTCAATCTTAAGACAGTTAAGGGGACCTTCCGGTCTAAAAGCCGATTTTTTTTTATTTCATTTTTCTAATGAAATACCTTTTCGGAATACGTGTTTAAAAGGATTTGTTTGAATTCGTAAAATTCCCGAAGTTATAGGCATTTGAGTAGCGACAAATGTATGTGTCACAACCGGCCACTCGGCGCTCCCGTAAAACTTTAAACGCGTTTTTCCCGAAACAGTGTTCTCAAAATCGGTGGGACCTGTATCTCCAAAAGTTATTATCCAAATCGACTGAAACTTCTTTTATTTTGAAGAATATACTTCTGTCTAGGGGGGGCAGAAAAATTACAAAAATTAAATTTTCGAGAAAATAACGACACTTGAATTGTGAAATCACTTTTTCTCTATATTTTTCGTCCTTTCAACGCCTTTAAAAATGATCAATTTTCAATTTTTTTGTAATTTTTCTGGTTTCCCCCTAGCCAGAAGTATATTCTTCAAAATAAAAAAAGTTTCAGTCCAATCGAATAATAACTTTTGGAGGTACAGTTCCCACCGATTTGGATCAATTTTTTGACGCCTTAACTTTCACGATTCCCCAGTGCCGTCTGCAATGATTAATTATAAAGCAAGAAATATATTTCTATAATTTAAAATATCCTTAATACAATGCAAAAAGTCCCATTAAATTATATATAGTTGTTTTCCTTTAATTAATTCCTAATGATCACCTATTTTTTTTGGCTCTGGCCGGAAGGTCCCCTTAAGACAGTTTGAAATTGTCTGAAAATTCCGTTTCCTCGACTTGTGGAAAACATTTGCAGGACATCTTGTCCCATTGCTAGTCCGAGCCAAGCCTGCGGACGCCATTGTTTGCATTTCGCTGTGTTATATGAGCAGAAAAAAAGAAGACGCGACGAAGTCAACGGGAGGTACTCCGAGGATCGCGTGACTGGAAGCTGTTCGACTTTCAGAAAGAATGAATACGACGGTATTTCTCGTGAATTTCAGAGAATCCCTGGATAACTCTTGTTTCGTTTCGCTGACTCGACTATTTCTCAACTCCTACAGGCTGTGAGAGATTCGTGATAAATCTGACGGAACTGCTTCTGAGTGCACGCACCTCTGATATTCTCGGGTTATTTATTGCGGTACAAGCTCTGAATAACGAAAGGCTAGTTGGACGTTAATAAATAAGGGGAGGTGGAGATTCTTTTTGGGCGATAGAGATGTCAACACAGGATGTCCCCCAGCAAAAAAGAATACAACATAGCTTGGCATCTGGAAGGAAATGCACTGGTTATGCAAAATGTTTGCACAAATAATATTTTCAAGTTCTTTAAAAGTTATTACTAAAAAGTTTGCACAAGTTCCGTTGAGTGAGCAATTATACACTGGAATGTTGTTATTTACAAGGAGAGAATAATAAGATATATGTGTTTTTTTTTATATTGGCCCGTTTTCATATTTAAGGGGTGAAAACATCCCTCAATGTTCTTAAGAAGAGGTGGTGTGTGCCTCCGATTGCTTTGGTTTTTGTTAAAAAGTTCCTATTGTTACTTTAATAGTACATTGCGTGACAAGGGAGAGATGCGATTTTGCCTCGTCGTAATACTTTTTTCAACACCTGCATGGAAGGTGTGTTTTTGAAAGCCTGCTGAGCGATTCGCAAAAAAATATGCTCGTTCCATTGCTTTTTCATTGAATTAAAAAGAAAGAAACTAACCGCACTGCTTGCGATAATGACTCCACTTTTTGGCTATCTCGCCACTCCATAAATTTGTTGTACATCGTCTAAGTACTTTTCTCCCGATTTCGACGGCAGCAAATTTTCCTCAATCGCTTTTGCAGCTTCTGCTATTTCGGGAGGCGTATGGTATCCCGTATCCCTAGCACTCTCATTTTATCTTTTAATGAAAAGAGATGCTGTGACATGTGTTGCAATGTCAACATAAACACACATGATCGATATCGATTAGTCGAACAATTGCTTCTTCATACCACAGGGTAATGCCGTATTCACTCAGCTCGCAAACACAAGTTCCCTTGAGAGGCGTAAAGAAACACCCATTTTCATGCAGCTGTTGAAAAAAGAATATTATGACATTGTGATGAATAAAAGTTAATATACCTAGGTAAATTTCATTTGCGTCATAATTTGCTGTATGGATGATGTTCTTGTCGTCAGCCACTTTCGTATATATCTCTGCTTATGAAGTTTGAGGGGTGGTTTCACCCCCTAAACGTGCAAACGGGCCAAAATAAAAAGACACGTATTTCTTATTTTTCGGTCCTCTAAAACATTTCCAAAAACCAAAGCAACCGGAGGCGAACACCTAAAAGCCTCTCCTTGTTAGAAAAACCTACGTTTCCTGTCAGATCCCAAGCTAGTGCGCTGTAAAATGACAATTAGTACAGCAATATAGATTTTTATTAGTTTCTGATGACCCAACTGTCTAATATATATTTAATTGTCCGGTGTATGTGCTTCTTGATTTTCTCCATCTGTGTCTACATAAAGTGTGCTAGCTATTTCCAACATTACCACAAAAACGCTTTCAGCAAATATTTTCTGTGCATCGAATGCATCTTCCTACGATTAAGTGATTACGCCACCCTAACGGTTAAAAAAAATCCTGCATTTGCTATATAAACCACATCTGGCTTAAAGCAATAAATAAATAAATAACGAAGCACACTATAAATCCTATTGTTTAATTCTTTCATTCTACACTTATTGAAATCACTGTCATTATTTCAACATTATAAATATCAACCAAGGCATGACATAATCAAAATCGTGTGCTGAGGCCTAACAAACAATTCCGTCGTTGTAAATATTACGAAACAAATTCGTCACGCGCGTACCGTGAAGCGAGAGCAAATTTAAATTAAATTCGCTTGATATATTTAAATTTTATTCAAAAATTGGGCAAAGAACAGCACGTTGGAATGGCGGTAAAGGTTATAGCAGCGGGCGCTCGAAACTTTCTGCGACAAAAATAAAATTACTTTTACGGCTCGCGCTCTCTCGTAGGACGAATATAAATGCAGATACGTCACGGTATCTTTCACGAAGCCACCCCGGATCCACCCCCGACCCCCCCCCCCCCCGCCCCACCTGAATCCCGCGGAAATTTTTTAATAAAAGGAATCTCCCCGACGGGCTGGAAATTTATCGGTACAGAAATAATTTTTTCGCAGGGAAGAGGTTTCCCGTAAGATGGAGAGATGAAATGAAATCCACGGATGCGGCAAAATAGACGTATGCGCGGATACGTGAGTGTCTACAGTAAATAGAGGCCCTTGCAGGGAACATAAATTTCGTTTCTTGACAGAATTCACTGCCTTTCCATCTGTACAGCTTGCGACTTATTTTATTACTGTTCTATTTATCAAGCCCATGCCCGGACTGACAATTTTCCTTCACCTCCCCCTCCCACTTTCGATACCTGTCCGGTTATGATTTTCGTTTCCTCAACTGGATCAGCAATGACTTTCATAAATCGTCTCGTGGAAGATAGTTATTGTCGACAGCGTACCATGTGCGTTTCTTTGCCCTCGTCCGCTTTGCATTCGGGAATCTTGTATTCGACAGAACAGCTTGCGTTTTACTAGTTCCCCGTGAGCTCCCGTCGTGAAACGGGTGAACCATTTTTGACGGAACGGGATCAGCGTTTTTGTTTTATTCCGAAGAAAGTATTATTCGTGTTTCAACGATTCGCGCTGGAAAAAGTTCTACCCGCGGATGTCGCACTTAAATATCGTGTAAAATACTTTTCTTGGGCTGTTAAACAAATTTCGTAAAATTTTTTATTAATTATTAAAGATGGAGTGAAGAATTATAGCAATTTTGGTCTGTTGCTGTCTATTCTGAAACTTATTTCCACGGCAGGCGAGGTTCCCATTCTTTTATTTATTTATTTATTGCTTTAAACCAAATGTAGTTTATGATAGCATGCAATTTATAAATTACAAGCTACCGGTTTGCATAATAATTTAGAGACAAGTAGATCGAATTCAATACTACATAAATCCAGAGCAAGTAAATTTATTGTTAATGCAGCTCCATTTAAATTCTAATTTTAATAAAAATATTCCATAGAATTTGGTTTCTATTAGTTACACTTGTCTAGAAATTTACAAAGTTTACAGCAGAGTCTCTCCAGAAGTAAAAAAGAAAAATGCTGTCTTTCGAGAGTTTTAAAAATGTTCTGAAACGGTGCACGAGTGAGGAATTGCCGAGAATATCGGCTGACTCATCTAGGTTGTGGGAAGTTGTCTATCCTTACAGGAACATAAATCCTGTTTCCTGGCGAAGCACAGAGCTGCCAGCGTTCAGCTATCGGCTTATTCCATTGTTCTTGTGTTTATCGAGTTCACGTTTAGTCTTTCACGCTCTCCGCTCTTTCTTCTCCACCCCCATTTTTTCTTCCTCTCCTTTCAACCCCCTCGCCTGCTTCTTTTAAGCTATTCATCGAATTGCTCAATAAGGTTTCGCAGTTGAACCTGTAGGCCAGAGGTATTCGTTGAAGGCTTCGTAGAGCAACGACCTCCGCGGGCAGACTTAAGCTCCTTTATTTTTTCTCTCAACGGAATCCATGAAAGGTGATTGTTTGCTATTCCATTAAAACTGCTGATAGTAAAAAGAACCATTGATTTCATTTGAAGTCGTGAATTATGAATGGTTTCAATTAAAAATTGCATAATTTTGAGTATTGTGTTCCTAGAAATATTATTATTTTACTTAGAATAAAGTACTTGTGCAAATATGAATTGGTCAACGGTTTGCTCCATTTACGTCTATGTAAAACTTCCTCCTCACATTTTGTTTAATCTTGGATAATTATGTTTTATACAAACATATTGGTGAATTTTGATTAATCTTAATGTTATTTCAATATTTCCTCCTCCTTCTTTATTGTTCCTTTATTAATTTAATGTGAAGATAATACCGTTTAGTTAAGAATTTTTATAGTAGTTATTCTATCAAACGAGATGAACTGGCATGCGAGAATTTTTCATATGAGTTGTTATTGTTATTGTAGTAGCGAAACTATAGCGTAGTGTTAATGAAAGGAAATTTGTTTTTCTTAAAGTTCAAGTGAGAGTATGTGCTCCGTCATTCTAGTTCATACAATAAACACACTCATACAGATTAAAAAGAAATGCGAGTTTTGTTTCAGATGATTATGACAGCCAGAACCATGTTCGCCAGTAACAAACTATTTTTCAAACCCCTCTTACTACTATCACTGTAACTTTAAATAAAATTATTATGATTGCATAAAAAAAAATTGAGCACGTTCTTGGAATGTCAATTAATAAACGTACAAAGCTTGGAAATATAATATTCAATACTTGTCTTTTAAAAAATTCCCCAAAATTTGCCTTATTTTCAGAGCGTTAAACTAGGAACTCAAGGGAGACCCCTTAAGGGGAGAACCTGGTTTACAGAATCCTAATTTTCGATATTTTTTTGCTTTAATCCATACTAATACTCTTAATGAACATATTCCTAAAGTTTCAAACCGTAAACTTTAAAACGCTTTTTCTCAAAACAACATTTTTAAAGCTGGCAGGAAAAATAGCAAAAAACTATATGACTGATCGACTTTTCCTAGTGCGTTTTAGTTAAATAACGATCAACCATCGTCGATGAACTAAAAACATTTATGAAAAAATTAAATTAAACCATTTTTCTTGCATAAAAACATCGAAATTCTTTCGTCAAAACCGTAACTTTTCCTGTAAAGTCCCACAATATTGTCAATATTATATTTTTTCTTATTTTTTTAGTTCATCGACTCTATTCATGAAAATTAAGAAAAACTTCGATTTCTTTATTACAGGAAAGAATCGAAGGTTCCATTTTTCCCTCCAATTCACAATTCCAGTGGCAAGACACATAAATGATTATTCAATTTCGGCGCTATGAACATGAAATTTTTCAATTAAATTTTTTTGTATTGTATATATAGGTATTAAAATACCCCCAAAGTTTTGGAAAGATCGACTTTATTTTTCCGTGTTAAAAACAATCGTGAATATCACCTTTTTCAGCGTTCTAAACCAGGTTTTCCCTTTAATGAGAAACCTCAGATTCCTGAACAGCGACAACTGTAACCACAGAGTCACCCAGGCGAAGTGACCAGCGAATTTACATCTCGAAATTCAACTCTGACGAAACAATGGCGGAGACAACCGTGAAATTGAGTATTGCTGGAGGGTGTAGTCGAAGTTATGATTCGCATTAGACGCGGCATTCCATTCGTAAAAGCGAATCTCGTACAGGGTACTTGTACCTTGCAGTCTGGAGGAACAGTCCTCGTTCCATTCTCCGATATAACGACCTCGAGGGGTCGATCAGACCGTAAGCGCCGTCGTCGATGTCCGACCAGCTTCCAACGAGCTTCCACGTCTCAAGGAACGAGACAAAAGGAAGCTACTTCCACCTGACCTACAGCCACCTTCTTCTGCTACGCGAAAGTTCAACGCCTCGATACTGATCTCCCGCACGGATTTTCCGGCATGTAGCCTTGAATTCCGTCGAGAGGTCAACTAGTGCTGGGACTTGAATAAGTTGCCTTGCAAATATTAATTTTGAGCGAATCAGGAGTACCGAGTTTTGAGACAGTTAACAGCTTTGAAAGCCTTGAAAGTATTGAAAATATTCAGGCATGACAGCCTAACTCCTGCTTGTTGGCATTCATAGGTTTCAACACGCATCCAGTCACTTTGAATAGTATTTAAACTTCAAGAGTTTCATAAAGCCTCGATTGGTATTGAAAGTTTCGAGGCCTCGAAAATCTTGATAAATTTTTAAAGTCTTGCTGTGCATTTTGTTTCTCGTTCCATGCGTGACAACTTAAAAGTAGAAAATTTCGCGAACACTTATACCAGTGTACAACAAAAGATTCATGAAGATTTTCAAGTCCCATAAAGGCTTGTAAAATTATTTCTATGAAAACCTTCAGGATCAATCAAAAAGTTTAAAAATCTGAAATTTGAATAATACTAGAAGTTATTCGAAAGTGGAGAATGACTAAATGGTTTGAAAATGTACAAGAGTATGAAGTCAACGTTCATCGTTACAGGGAGGTACGGTAAGAGGGAGATATGGCTGATCTATACTACTAGCGCGCATGTAGGAAGCAATGCGTGAGGTAGCAAGTGAAGAGAGAATGTTTATGATCAGACGCGTCTAACAAATAAGAAGAACGAATACATTTCTATTCGCCAGAAAGTATTTATCCGAGTAAAGCTTGAATCGAGTATTTATCCAAATAATTTTAATCAAATAATAATAATCTATGCAGATAACATGATTTTAAAATAATTTTTATTTGGATAAATATTTACTCGTTGTATAGATGCTACCAACACACTTCTACAAAACTGGTGTGAGAATAGTTATGCTAGATAAATATTCGAAACAATTCGAATAATGCTCAACTCTGTAACAAACCAGTATGATTAGCACTCTCTCATATTGTAGTATCAAAGCGAAATTCTTTCGCGTATGAAAACCAAATTGACGTCGGAAAATTTTGTTTTAAAATATAACCGAATTTTTCAATTTATTTGTTACCCTTCTGCAGCTTCAAAGATGGACAAAATTTTTATTTAAATGATAATTTCGAATGACGAATAAAAATTAAAAAAAATTATTCGTCATGTGTTGACGACAGTACAAAAATTAACTTCATTTATCGAATAAATTCTCGTGGTATAAAAAAATTAACATTATTCGTCGCATAAAGTTACCCCGGATTATTCGTTTCCAGCAATAATTATTCAAATTGATAACGCCTCAGTAACATGTACCAATTTTCACTCAATTTCATTTAAAGTTCTCAATTATCATCTTCATTCCACCCTCCACCCCCTTAAAAGGAGTATAAACCCTCAATTTACAATCCGATTGACTGTGGTGAATTTCTTTTTGAAGCGCAACGAGTCTGTCATTCCTGAAATTGCAGGTGGTAAATTCCATGGATCGACCGCGACTGTTATTCGCGTGCCGTCCAAGGATAGTGGTTTCTGACAATGCCTGCCACAGTCCAGGACAATGATCGGATGCGTGTTTTCGTTCTAATTGTGCAGACCACTCGAACCCAACGAGAGCTTACACATCAACAAATTTCTGACACGAAGTGAATGGGTACTGCATTTTTGGTGAAAATTGGTTTAATTGCTTGCTGCTAGGTCACTTTTAGAATCTACGTCATTTTTAGAATTTCATCTAAAATTCTTGTTTATTATTACCCCTGTCTATTATTCCTTATAGCATAGACTATTAATAGATACAGGTCGAAATACGCGAGTTTCGTATAGCGTTGAGTAAAAACGGAATTCCATCACAGTGACAAAGGATGGTACTGATAGATGGCGTCAGTTGACTCGTTCATTGATGACAGATTATTAGGTGTCGGACTATCCTGAGTCTATTGTTTGCCGCATAACAATCACTGCAAATGAATAGTGATTTAGACGGCCTGAACGCCAATGTGAACGTCTATTCAAGATAAGTTATGGCACGTGCCACTGGAATCTGATTTATCCGAATTAATTCTGAGCTATTCAGCCAATTTCCTCAGTGAAATTTTCTTCTTAGCTGAGTAAATGATTTATTGATAGGGTGAAATAGAATCAAGCTGAATAAAACCTAAATTTTGGGACTGAAAAAATTTCTGGTGCTTTTTCATTTAAGGGAAGCAATCGGTTTAACATTTTCAGAAAATCGATCCCTCTTTTGGGTATTTATTTAAAGCTCAACATTCCAAGAATACCTAGTGTCTGAAATATCCAAAATAATTCGTTCTCTGATACTTTTGAAGAAAAAAAACTTCAGAAACAACTCAAATTTTAGTGATACTTTCACTTCTTTCGTTTAAAGCTTGGGTTCTTTCAACGATACATATTCTTGAAATGTTCTAATTGCAAAGGTAGCCACAATTGCATATTAGTTTCTACAAATTCTAAAGTTAATTATCTCACACTATTTGTGAGTCAAGGCGGGCAACGTTATCCTAACTGACAGTTTCAGTGTTCATTAAAATTTATTTTTAAAAATTGTCACAGTTTCCGAATCATGTGCTTTTACTTCGTCCATAGAAGATTTATATTTGACGTGTTTTATTGTCAAAAAGGAGTCCTTAGAAAACAACTTTTTACATTCTCTTGAATATTAAAAAACTTTAAATGCACGAGGTAATATACACGTAACTATTTTAATTTATTGTGATTTACATATTTGTTTCCGACACTACAGCATCTTTGTATTTTACGTAGGAAGCTATAACGTTTTTCATAATAGAATCAATTGATTTTTTGAACCTCATAAAGGTATGTACCCCCTTAATAGGTGTTTAAATATTATCTTTGTAAAGCACCACGTTGAGATCAATATCTCATCCTCTTCATGAAACACATTTTCCAAGTATTACACGTATGCAGAATGGGTTGAAGTTTTCTTTCAGTACTGGATCAATTGCTTACCCAACGGATGGTAAAGTATATGGAGCAATAACGAGAAATATTTCTAAAATGAGGATGTTTTATTTGTGCCAAGTGTATCAAACTATCAAACTCCACTTTCAACCTTCCCCATCGTATACTCTAAACTCTAAGCAAGCCTTCACTTTCTCTAATACTTTCAGAATCTTTCGCCAGAACATAACACTTCTTCTTTCCTTCAACCACAGACATTAACTTCCCCTCAAAAAACACCTTCTCATCTCCACCCAGTATTTCAACTTCTCCATTACTCTCAAGCATTTAACTACCGGAAATAAGTATAAGCTTCATCCCAAACATCCACTTCGCAACAATCATCGAACAGAGCGAAGCATTCCGAGGTGTTCAAACGCTCCTTTCACTTTCCCATTTGCCAAAGTTTCGCGCCCGGAATTCCTCGCCCACGATATTGATTCTCTCCGCGCTAACGATCGCGTACAACTTTCGAAGCGTTCCTCCCGCCTCTCTTTCTCAGCCCCGACGTCGGTTCCGTCGATCCGCTGCCACGAGGATTGCCGAGTGGGCCGATTTTTGCGCGATCTCCACGCGCTAACCAGCCACGAATCTCAAGTTTCCTGGCGAAACTCCGAGAAATATCGTTGTAGACGATGTCGTGGCTGTGCTTAAACGTGAGTGGAAAAGTCTGTAGGCCATTTCCTCAGGCGCTTTCAGCTTTCTTCCTCTCCCTGCCGCCCCTCATCGCCAGGCCCTACGCCTCCTCGCTCTTTCCACGGTTTTGGCCTTCAGTTTCTCTTTCCAGCGAGCTACGTGTGCTTCATAACTTAGCGCATCCTGGTTCAGACACTCCCTAAATTCCCGCTCCAGGGAGGGGCGGAAAGAAAAATCTGTCTATTAGGAGATCTCAATACCTCCGTGGAAAATTGATTTCATCCATACGTTGCTTTTTATTTCCGCTGGGAATTCTTGACCTTTGTTTCAAATGTTACGCTTTCGAATAAGGAGAGTATACAGAGTAACTATTTAGCTTTATCACCTAATTGTGTATCTCTTAAATCAACTATTATGTAAAAAGAAATTCATACGTTAAAATTTTAATTTTTATTTATAATACTTTTTTCATCGATGTAAAGTAAATTTATCTAAGGAAAAAAGTTACCTTTTTTCAAACGCTATAAATTTTTCAATGTTTCAAATTTTTTCCTGAAATTAGGTTCAATCCCAGAGTAAACTATTTAACTTTAAGAAACATTTCTATTTTTTGCAATCAGATGACTGCGACAAATGTTACACGTCACGGCAACAGGAGTTATGCACATCGTCGAAGAGGTTCACAAGACTCTACAGTAATTAATAAATATTAAGAAGGATCGACGTAAAATAAAAATTCTGCAAGTTCAAAGATGCCTCCTTATATCCCAAAAGAGTTTAATCCAATATTAACAATAGTTTTTTCCCCAAAAAATCAAAAATATAAGTTACTTTTGGGGTTGTTACGTGAGAATCTCCCCTCAAGGGAGATATGAGGTAGGTAGGTGTGCTCAATTTCGCCACGCGTAAGGAATTCATGAAGTAGGAATAAGGACTGCTAGATATCATCAGTGTATAGTCTGCAGAGAAAAGAATCATCGGTTCACAGCGTGTCAGCCACGAAGTACAACTCGCTAGTCAGCAGTAACCATTTTTGTTTTAAATAACGAGGTCGATCTTGCTTTTTACTCGATAACTACGTCTTATAATTTATGAGCCAGTAAATTTAATATTAATGGTAATATATCACCGAATCCATTTGGTTTTTTATTTAATTCTCTGTGTGGTTAGTTATTTGCCATAAACGAGCACTGCAGCTTCACTTGCAATTTCACTAAACAAGCTAAAGAGACTTTCTTTTGCCCTGAATGCACTGTATGATAAATTGGAAAATGTAGCTTAACAATGTGAAATATGATACATAACTGTGTAAAAACTTTTGTAGTTTTATTTAAAGAGAAATCTGTTTTACTTTTGACCATATTGAGATTAATTTTTGCAGAAGAAATTTGTATTTTTCTTTTGGTCAAATGTCTCTGGCAAATGAAAAGAATACTCATCAGTTGCTAAATTAATTACTACTCTCATGATACCAAATGAAAATGAGGCACCAACGAAGGAGGAAGATATATTTGCCTTTCTTGTACAAACGAACCAACGAAAACAACTAATTTGGCAAATCTCGTTACTTCTTTTTCCAGAAAATAAGCGAAAAATTTCTTTCTCTCTCTCTCTCTCCCTCTCTCTCTCTCTCTCTCTCTCTCTCTCTCTCTCTTTCTCTCTGTGGAAGTTAGCCGAAGTTACACAAGTTTGTGAACTGTGAGCTTTAATGTTGTCTAAATCTATTCAATTATTAACACATGTAATTTTGGCTAACTTGGCCAGAATCAAACTCCCTTTGCACGTAACATCCAATAATCTTATACTTGACATAACTAATAGCTTCTACGTATATGAATCATCTACTATATCTCTCTTCTTTGCAATGTAAATATGCTTAATCTCCCCGACAATTAACTTTCCTCTTAAAACTTCCCTGAAGTACTTACGTACAGTTTGCCCGTTCGCGTAGAAACGGGTGAATTTTTTTTTAGCTGTTTTCTTTTACAAAGTGCTCGAAATCCTGAACAAGAATCTGCTTCATTTATGCAAGTGTCAGAAATTTTGTTAAAAATCGCACAATCAAAATTATTTAGCCTGGATTGTATTTCGGGAGCTCAGGCAGCAAAATTAAAATTCCATTTTCAATTATATAGCAGAATTTTTACACATACAGCGCATGTGACACGATATTTAACATCCATGAAAAGTCTGCTAATAATTTCGTAGGCATCTTTTTTTTCTTGTATATCAATTTGAAATCTTCGACTGCGTTGACTTCTTTCTTATTATTATGTAATATATTTCCAGCGTACATCAAGTTTATAATCTCTGCTTAAATTGTCCCTTACATTAACAGCAATTTTTATTAAGAATTTTGTCAAAACCTTTTGGGTTTATAAACTAATAATTGTAATTAATAATATTATTATATATATCAATATCTTCTCTTAAGTTATAAATCCATTTATCATTCAATTTTCTTCTGCGATATATCTAAGCAATAAGCATGTGGGAGGAGCTCAACGTTTTTCCTTCGTCGATTTTTGATTATTTAGTTCGGAGGGAATATAATTATTAAGATTCTGTACGTCCATATATGTTTCTAGTTCGATTTAAGGACATAACATGGTCTATTACCACAATCAAACATTTCGCGACTATCATTTACTGAATTAATTAGCCATTGAAACGAACACCGCAACCGAGCCGGCGGCGATATCAAATACCAAACCGTGGTGTTGATTTCCGTCTAATAAACCGCCATCGAACGCCACGAAAGCTAGAAAAGCGAGTAACCACCTCTATATCGTGCACCTCGTGCAACGGAGGCCTCTCTCTGTCAGCTAGGAGCTATAAGAACACTCGTACGTGAAGATCTTTAAAAAATCAATCTTTTCTTTTTGCCGCTTGTAAATTATGAATTTCTTTTTGAACGTGGTAATATATAGGATTTATACGGCTGTAACTTTGAAGTGGCTAAAATTAAGAAAGTTTAAAACTTAGCGCACTATAAATATATAAACAAGTAGGGGAAACTGGGGCAAAGCGAAAAAGGCAGAGTGAAATTTTCTTTCACCTGTTCATCTCCTACAAATAATTTTATCCGATTTTTAATGTATTACTTCTTTGTGTGTATTTTATGTGTATTAAACTTTTTCTCAATTTTGGATATTCAGAAATTAGTCCTTCTGTTTTTTATTTTTTTATAAATAAGTTGTAACATATTTTTTATAACCTCGCATTCAATAAAAATACTTGATTTTCCTTGACTCATTTATTTTGTGACTTATTTTTAAAGAATTCTGCAAGATTCTTGGAACAAATGTGTCATTAAATTCTAAAGTGGTAGAGCTTTTGTATAATGGATTTTAGAAAACAAAAATATGTAAAACATATGCTCACCTAAATCTTTAAGTGTTTCAGTTTGCCCCAGATCCACCTACATATATTTTGAAAACTATTTAAAGTAAGGAATTGAAATTTTTGTGCAGCATTTTGGAGCGAAGTAAAGTACTATCGCCCCCCTGATTTAACAATTTGTGTGGCTTTAGCGGTTTTTCACGCCGAAGGATTTATATTTTCTGCATTTTCATCTGAAACTTTTCCATTAGATAAAAAAATATTCTTTATTAAGCTCGTCGAATTTGTCAATCCCTACTATCTGACAGGCAACAAAAAAAACTATTTGCTTATATTTAAAATAGTTGAAGCTAGCCTTGAGAACTTACGTAAAACAGAAAAAATCTAATGTCAACACCTTGAAGGTGTTTGAAAACCGTGTCCTCTATGACAAAGAAAATTTGATCGGTCCACTATCGAAATAACAGGGGTGGTCAAGCTACACGGCTTAACCTGCAAATCACCTTACTATTTATGGTGTTAAGTAAGAAGCTATTGCACAATGTTGATAACTGTATTTTAATAAAATGTTGTCGCCTTCCTAAGTCTATGTCTCTTACGGTATACTTTTAAAAACGTTATCCTAGGAAGGGGTCCGTCGTCCTCACTTGAATGTCAAAAGCACCATGTCACAAAAAAAAAACGTAAAAAACTCCCGCTTTAAGGGTTCGCGTGGTTTTTGCCGCTGTTTACGAACCGTCGAAGTTTTGGCTGATAATGAGTGAAAGGAAATTCACCGTGTTGAAAGTCGCGAGTTCTGGAGTTATATAGTTCGGGAGTCCACGAAGTTACAAAGTTCGAAAGTACGGGAATTTGTTGTAGTTTCGTTACACAGTTCACGGTTCGATTGCCAGACTTTAAAGTGCGTTAGAATTTCCGTGTACCAAAGTGAGCGACGTACCGAATAAGAAATACTGACTTTCTATAATTCCTCGATTATAAATTCCCACTCGAAAATGTTTATGGACAAACTGGGGGTTGCTTTATTTATAATAATGATAAGGGCGATGCGCTGAAAAACAGGGTAATTTTTTAACACTTGCTTTACAGACAATATGCAGCGTTAGTAAATATTTATTTAATATCTAAAAGCATATAAATTATACTGTATATCTGCTGTATGTTATTAATCAACTTTGGTTTTTTTTTCAAAGTTATGGCTAATCTCATGGAGCACCTAAAAACGATCAGGTGGACTAACGAAAACTGTGCCTGATTATTAAGTCATTTCATATATAAAAAGCAAAAATGTTTTACAATCTGCATTAGGTAGTATCACTTCTGTCAAGCGTAAGGATTTTTTTTATTTCTAATTTTTTACTTTTGGTAGAGGTCCAAATATAAACATTGACGTTTTACTCAATATTTTTGGCATTGCCTCTGACATAAGTTCAAAAGTTTAACGAAAAAAGGAGATCCTTATGCTTATTAATAGCGACACTAATGCGGATCATAAAAATTTAATTTTTCGAGATGCGCTCGAAGGGATCGAAAACCTTTATGTATAGTTCAATGTATCTACTTTTAAATAATAAATAAACGTTTCATAATATTACATTACTGATTTTCAGAAAAAGATTTTAGCGATTACTTTATTTTTCAGCTCATCAGCCTGCTATAATTCCATAACACGTTGATTGCCCAGTGAATGTCCCACGTTTCCCGTTCATGTGTATTCTCGCAAATAAGAATATTTCATACTTCAGTGATGAACTGAACATTCCATATTATCCCCTACTAACAATAATATTATTCAGCAGCTTGCAAATCCAATGGTTCGTTTGTTGCAAGCATTCCAAACAGGAATTGTAAGCTCAAAGCGCTCATCGTCTGTGAATTACATGGCAGTCAACGTGTCAACCTGTTAACTGGGTCATTTCTTAGCCAGAATACTCCACACAGGAATCTCCAGAATACTTAAAAATGTTTGACGACGTATTAGCTCAGTTTACCCACAGCAAGCACTGTACTTGCTCTAGCACTACATTCGCTGCTTTTGTACAAGTGTAATTATTAAATTTTCACATTGACGTCACTTGCCTTGCCCGGTACAGAGGAAGCTTCAAGTATCGAGGTACCTAATTACCCCTACTTAAGGGGTTAATTTGGAAAACCAAGTGCCCTGATTGTTTGGAGTACATAGGTAACTTTAAAACCTGATGTTCTATTGGATTTACTATGTCTTCCACTGTGCCTTGTCTTAAATAAAAAATGACTGATTTCTAACCAATGTAGTAAACTTGTAGTAAACTTAACTATACCTACATGCAAGAATATAATACCACGTCACAAACATTGATTTTTTAAGTATGTGTTTTAAGGGTAACTCTTATTTACTTTTGGTGAAATTTTTTTCAAGGTTTACTTCGCGACACCCCCTAGAATAGTTCCAATCAATAAAAAAAACTGTGTAAAGTTCGAGCCGCGATTGAATTAGGGCTGAAAATAAAAAATGCGTATTTTTTTTGTCTTCTTAAATAAGAAATGTTATTATTTTAATATTCTTTTTTCAGTTTTCCGGATTTTTTTCGAAAACCGTTAGTCGCACAAGAAAAAGTAATACAATATAAAAGATGCTCCTTTTCTAGATCTACAAGTTTTATTTGATACGTTTTTTGTTGATTCGATCTATTCTAGGGGGTGTCGCGAAAGAACTCCAAAAGTAAAAAATAAGAACCACCCAAAGTGCATAAGTCTGAAAAGATGAGAAAATACAATATTCTCGGAGGAATTTTGCACGAAGCTACTGCATCTTGCATTTGTAACGTGGAAGCATACTGTAGAGCTGAGCTGGGCAAAATGTAATCTAATTATAAATTACAATTTACGATTAAAATATAATTGTGTAATTGATTACACCTTATTTTCTGTAATCAGTTACACAATTACATTTTAATCGTAGTTTAATCAAATTCGTAATTTGTAATTAGATTATATTATCCCCAACTCTGGTGTAGAGGCACTTACAATTAGTAAATATAAAACTTGTATAGACACTTTTCATTCGCCAGGAGCTTCCACATACAAATTTCTATAGTAATCTGTGTCCTATTCTCGTAAACTCATCAATTTTACCAGTTGTACCCTACTGAATGTAGACTGTATTGAGAATAAATATATCAAGTATAATTTTTGTTACTCCAACGCGAGATATTCTATCGCCAACTCTACTCTCTCAAAATACCTACATAGGTACCTACATAAAAAAAATGAATAGGTGCTGAAATCCTACTGCCCTCTGGTCTTGACCACAATTCTCCAGCTCACAGCCACACAAATGAACATTTTTCCACAACTCCCAAATTTAGGAAAAAAGGTACCACAGGACCTGAGCGTCGTATCCGAGTCCAAACTCCGTCGACAGCCTCGTATCTCTCTTTTCACAAAGTCGCGAGGTTGCGTCGCATTCGATTAACGTTTGGTAGCATCTCAAAGGCCGCCGTGATCGAAGATGAAGTTAAAGGGGCCGGGGGGGGGGAGGGGAGGTTGAGAGGCGGGGAGGGTGATCGATACTAATCGAATCATGCCAGGCTATACGGATTATATCCTTCTCACGAGATTGGTCCGGTCGTGGTCAAAGGACATATCGCTGGTCGACAATCACTTAAGGTCCTCTCTTCGTGGTTAGAGAGCTGACCGGCCGCAAGCATGCGGGGCGGCTTCTTCCTCGGTGTCCAGGCAAATCGATCTCCATCGAGGCCCCGTAGTATGCACCCCGGCAACGGCTGGGTCCCGATTCAATCTTCCAGACGAGTAATGCTGTCTTCAAAGGAATTATCATTCCTCGGCGATCGACGAGAACTCTTTGGCGAATGCTTGCTTGGTAAATGCATCAGTGAACGAGGAGCGGGTTTTTTTCTTTTTCATTTTGCGTTGGTTCGGATAGTTTGAGACGAAGGCTGCAGTGTCAACGGCCCAAGAACAGTTGATCGATTGCTTGTAAGAACAGTGAGTGTTGGATGCTGGACGAGTGCAGTGGATGGAACGGAGCGAAGTTCATTTTGTTACTTACAACGCACGCGCGCCGGATTTTGAGGCGGTTTGAATTGATGCGGCGGATCGGAAGCTGGTGCTCGTGAAATAAGAGGAAAATCTGGAGCCTTCGGACACGTGTGAACTTCTATGAGAAAACGTGCCGAAGTGTCTGGCGAAACGCAAGGGGGAGACGGATCGAACGTTTGCTCTAAACCGAGGCGAGATATTTTTCTCACGATATTTGTTAAACCTTGGTTCATTGTTGGATGCATGGAAAATTTCTTTGGAAAAGTTACTGTTTTGTAATGTCTTCGGATTGTTGTTTATGAGTCTGATGAGAATAAGGGATCATACGAAGATTTTATTAAAAGATTTATGAGGGATTTAAATTATTATTTCGAATAATGATTCTTTGTGTAATTTAATAATAATGCAAGTTATTATTAAGTAATAGTAGCTTAGAGTACCCCTTTAGGGAATGCTGAACAACCAAGAACCATAATTCTACTATACTAGTAATTCGATTTATTAATAATAAATTAGTATTTCATCTGTATTGAGTATTTTAATTGAAAAGAAATTAGTAATATTATTGAATCCACATAGATTTAATATAGATTTTTATAGTAGTCTTGGTTGAAGTCTGCGCGTGGTGTCGAATAAATGTTTACCAAACATAAATTTGCGAATAAATTCTCTTCAGTCAAATATTTCATTCAGATAATATTTATTCGTTATTTGTTACATATTATTATATCCATTTATTCGAATATCTATTACAAAATTATTTCAATAATGATACGAATAACTTTCCATAGTTTGGATTTCCTCTTGATTTTGTAAAAGTGTACTCACACGATCTATGCATACGACGAGTAAATAATTATCTGAATAATTTCGATTAAAAAATTATTCGGATTAATTCTGATTCGACCAAAAAGTTATCCGTTTGTGGCGAATAGAAGTTTATTCGGTCTTCGTCATCCGACTAAAATTTTTCCCATTTCTGGTTTATACACACTTGTTTAGTTAAACAATGAAATGTAATTTTGAGTGACTGAACATATTAATTAAGATATCGTAGTGTAATAGCTTTGTCTGCTGGGTGCAAAGCAGCGATAAATTATTGGCGTCCTCCGTTGTTGATTGGACAATTATTACACTGGCAATGAGGAGGCAGTTAATCAAATTATCAGTTCATTTAATCAAAAAGAACTTCCTTCATAATATATACATTTTTGTACCTGAAATTGCTATAACAAGAAAACGTGTTTATCGTGCTCCTCTCTTAGCAAAGTTTAATCCAAAGATATCGAGTTCCTTTATCAAACTTCATTATTCAATATATCGCTCGAGCTTCGACTGTAATCTTGCATAATTTTTAATCCAACTTTCTTCGCAGCAATAACTCGAATAATATGCAAAAATAGAGGTCGCCTCATTACAATTTTCAAAGAGCCGCGGAAGGCTCCCGCAGTGGAAATAGCAGATTCTGAAACTTTCAGAAATTCAATTCCAAATTACTGTCGGATTAATTATTCGAACGGGACCTGGCGTCGTCAATAAACGTGCTGCTCGTCAAAGATCGATTAACCCCCCCCCCCCCCCCCTCGCTGAATATTCCCTCTTCATAAATATGATAATGCTTCACAAACGCGATTGCAACCTAACCGCCCTCGTCTAGCAACCGTTTTAATCTCTTGTTAGTTTGAAGAAGCAATCGAGGTTTCTCGCAGTCCTTTTCGTTTTTTTCTCCCCCATTATTTATCTTCAGACGTCTGTAATTGAGCGCGCCATAAGTCTCTTCCGCCAGAAATTCTGCATAAATCGCGTTTACTTCGCATCTACATAAATCGATACCGTTTGTTATTTTATGTGCAACTTTTCCGCCCACGTAAAGCCCGACGTATCGACAGTGCGTAGGTTTGTATTATGTTTGTGAAATTGTTTACGATGCTGCAGGTCGTTTTAATATTTCCCCTGTACACACTCAATTTTTATTCGGTTCACGCGTTATTTAGCGACTGTTGCTTTTGAATCTAGTTCGGTAACTTCGCGGTAGACGGGTCTGAAAGTGCGTAGTCGGATTTTTAGTTCTGTATTCGTAGTTGGGATAGGAGCATACTTAAGAATAACATTTTTCTGCTGACTAGAAAATCTACCGAAAAAATGTTGTAGCGATACCTTCGCACTCGTCCCAAGAGAATGTTTGCACTTAACTACCGATCCCTGTATATTGTTGCTTGACAGTGATAGTCGCATAACTTGATTTTTGCGCATCCCCTACTACCCTCACTTTGTACTTTCTTTATTTCCGTTACTAATTGGGCCTAATTATGCAGAAAGCTACCAACCTTCACTGATCTGAAACTGAGTTTTAATTGTTAAAGAAAAATAGCTTTATTTCTATTGGGTATATTTTATTTCTTGTTATTCTTTTACAGTGCTTTTTCGTGGGTTATTTAATAGTGAGTAGTATGATTAATATTATTTTAAATTTTCTATAACTTTTGTTTTCTAAGCCAATAATGGAACTATGGCTTGGTAGTTTTAATAATTGTACAATGCAAGAGCTGCTCTATGAGTAGGTCATTTTTTGCAAAATAAAGATCACAAAATTATGGGATCCATACTGCGTTTAACTATTTTTTTTTATCACTTTAAGGGTTGGTAGCTTTCTGCAGAACTAGGCCGAATTGTAAGTGATCCTGATCACATATCGTTCACTCTCGATACATATATCTGTTCACTTTCCTTGCCAATCTGTTATAAGGCCAATTTTTGGAATTAAAACGCGAGAATTTGAATGCGCGGACCCGACTGATAATGCGGACACTACTACAGTATTGTCTCGAACTAAAGTGAGCTCTATCCCTCCAACTTATTTTACATATTCGTGCCGCGACGAATGAGAAAGACTACATATATGAGTAAGAGGGGCACTTACAATCAGTCTCTCTCGCTCATTCGCAGTCTCTTTGATTCTACGCGACAAGGCAATAAACGCAAGCCGAAAAGACTCCCCGTCACGAAATTTACCGTCTTCCGAGACAAATCTGTATACAACAGTTTGTTCAGCTTCGCGAGCCCAAACGAACGGTGCGTGTTAATGTCTTTTTAATTTAACTATACCGTTTAAAGAGCAATTATTTTCGTCAAGCAAAACGAGAACAAGGGGCCCATAATTCCTTTGGAATTAATTAAACCGCTGACGCGTATTGTCGTCCCCGTGCGTTCATTTCGACGGCGCAATTGCCGCGGGCAAAAACTGCCACGCGAAACTTCACGGGAACGCGAATTTACAGGCCGCGTGTGGCTGTCTGACCACAAATGACTCACTCCACTAGACCCCATTACCGCCCCCCCCCCCTTTCCCCAGCCTGCATTTGGCATACAGAATTCGTAACAGTCCACCGTCAGTATTTACGCTTCATCGAACTACTTAGGCCGTATTATGACGGACAACAGACGAAAGTAGATTATTGTCCCCGTTATTCGACGAGTCAGCCCGTCCTCCATTATGCTACAGGCTATTTCTCCGAATGATACGCGCCAATTCGAATTTTCGATGATGAAATGAGTCCTGTTGCATTCTACTGCACGCCTTCATCCTCGACATCGACGAGGTAAAAATGAATATTAACTGGATGAATTATTAGTTTGCCGACAGTTTCACCTATTTTGAGATTAGGATCGTCGTCTGAGAGGAGTATGGCGTTTTAAAATTGATTGAACACGTTTTTCTTTAGGGCAGGCATGACGAACCTGTGGCAGGTGCGAAAATTTTGCTGGCACGTCAATGATTTACAGGTGACATCATTAATATTTGCGTATTAATCTAAAATAATTATTATATGGTTAGATGTACAAAAATATTTTTTTGCGCGCGTGCGCAGGCGGGGGTAGGCGTTAAGGGCAAGTAGTATAAGTTAGAATAAGTAAGAGGCGTAAGTTAAGAGAATTATAGGCATAAGAATTGCGGAATTGTGAAATGGATGTAAGTGTAATGGAATTGTAGTCCTGAGGGGAAAAATATAGGACTACAATTCCATTACATTATATATATATATATATATATATATATATATATATATATATATACTAAAATATTTTTAGACAGTTTTTACTGTACGACAATTTGTACCTATGTCAAGTTATGAGTTCATTCTTACAAAATTCTATGTTAATTTTTAAACTCATCACCATGGACTACCGAAGGGTGTGGGGGCAAAGGGAGCAGTTGCCCCCCCCCCCCCCCTCTCCCCCCACCACGTTTGAGAAAAAAGGGCTCATTTTTTAAAACTGATCTTTATTATGTTTATTCTAAAAAAGTGAATTTTTTAAATTTCAGTTTTAAATTCTTATTTAATTTGACACTACAAAATGGGTTAAAAAAAGCAAGAGAGCTACTGCACTCGCACCGCGTGTTGTTTTATCCGATTCGTCGATGCTATCGCCAGGGTTGTTTTTTCATTACTATATTTTTCTTTACCGTCACCCCAAAGTTGCCCCCCCCCCCCCCCGCCCCCTGGAAACAAGTTTGCAGACGCCCCTGTCTCAATACAATTCTGCAATGATTGATTTTTTTACCTGTGTATACGATTGAATTTGTAAACTTCCAAATAATATTACCTACTGTGATTTAGAATGAAGTAGAATGTTAAGCCTGTGAGATGTTCTTATGTTTCAGAATTCACATCTGAATGAGTGTAAATGAAGGGAAAACGTGAAACAATCAGGTGTCAGTGAACGTGTTAAAGGTGTTAATCGAGAGCCACACTGTACGGACACGTCGATAGTGTTAAAAACTAAATGGTCTGTTGAAAAATGGTCTGTGCGTTAGGAAATGGTCTCTTTTAGTTGTTACTAAATAATGAAAGATTAGACTCTAAATAGATGAGATTTAAAAATGTTATGTATTATATCTTCCTACAGGAGTTTTACGTAATTCCTTTCGAGCCAGAAAATTTAAAAGATTCCAGTTAGAATGTAAAATGTTTGAAGCCTTTTGCTGCTTCTCAGTGGCGATTTACGAATTGTAGACCCACGGGAGCATTTAATTTCGGAGCGTCTTAAACTAGAGGATTACAGGTTAGTTTCACCTTTAGTAATTTATGCAACGTTCTCGCACTTTGTGCCCTATATGCATGTGGTATGTTGGCAGCCTTGCGCAAAGCGTATGTAGAATTCAGGAAACCACTCAAAGTCCTCATTCATGTTTTTGCATCTTCATCGCGACATAGAGATCTGAACAGATACCTTAAGGCGAATTTAAAATTTACACTTTGGATGTGCATCGCGGATGATTCATCCATAGTGAAAGGGATAGAGATTATTTTCATTTGCATTTCGTCCAAAGTGAACATCCGAAGTGACCAGTGAACAAAGTAGAGGCAACAACGCTGCCATGTTACGAAAACTATGTTTTCCTTTGGTTTTTGGGATAAAACATGTGTATTTCTCACCCTCTTGAACATTTAAAAAATATTTATCATCATAACATTACTTGCGCCCTTCGTTTTTTTTTTCAAAGCTTTGTGGACTCATCAGCTTTTTCCCCTGTTAATAAATATTTTTTCTTAGGTTACCCTTGAATTGTCATTTCTCTTCTTAAATTTAAAAGCCGTGTCGTGTTTTCAACTTTTTTGTGTGTGCTCGTAATGAAAATTTAAGAAATGCCTTTTGTAGATTTAGGTAAGTTGTGTACGTGCTGAAAATTTCATCAAAATCGGTTCACGCAGCTATGAGCTACAAACAATTAAAGTTGGTGAAAATCACACATTTCGGCAGTTTTCGGCCGAAAACTGTGATTTTCACCAACTTTAATTGTTTGTAGCTCATAGCTGCGTGAACCGATTTTGATGAAATTTTCAGCACGTATACAACTTACCCAAATCTACGAAAGGCATTTCTTAAATTTTCATTACGAGCACAGACAAAAAAGTTGAAAAACGCGACATTTACTATTTTTTTCGCTATTCCGGCTAATTGCAATTTTTTCAAAACGATGAATCACGTCACTTAACAAACTAATCCTTCTAGCTTCTCAACAAAACTCAAGTCATTTGGACCAATTTTAAACAAGTTATTCTGTTTTAAAGGGTCGCCGAATACTTTTGCACGCCACTGTATGTATGTGTTTTTATATTGAGTTTTTCGTGGACTTATCAAATTATTCCTCTGTTTCATTTGGACTCATGTTATTCCCCTGTAGATTTACTTCTAAAAAACTTATATATATATCTTTGGACTTGAAAGATTGTTCCCCTTTTCAACTATGTCATACTAAAGTACACCCTTTTAGCCAGCAGCTGGCATCAAAATCAGAAAATTCACAAAAGTAGACTTATCATGTTTCCCTCTCTCCGTGTGCTTTCATGAAAATCAAAAATGGTAAATCCGACCACGTCCTCTGTCACATTATATTCAACGGGTGCGTAATTATTTTAGTCACGTCAGTTCGATTTACCCCAACAATGAGTCGTACTCTTATACAACTATCCTGCTTATAAGCTGTGCTCCTTTTGCAACACATTTTCAGAGCACATTCTATTGTTAAAGTATAATCGCTCTACGACGTATCCGGCCCGGGATTCCAGCAACATACGACAGCCGCGTATTACACGAGAAACGAAATCCTTGGGGGATGATTTCATAATCCATAAATGCCAACGGGGCATTTCCCAGCAGCGTTACGCGTCGTGTAGCGTGTTTATAAATCAGGCCCGTCGGCGATTGTGCTCTGAATAACTTCGTGCCGCAATAATAAAACGCCGCGGGGATATCTGTGTGGTGGAACGGATGCATTTCCGCGAAACTTTCGCGACAAGTCCCACGCAAGTTTCCCGTGGACGTCGGTGCTTAATGGCGCGGTTACGCGGTCCACGCGAATATCGGGGGTCGGGGGTGGGTGGGTGGGGGGGAGGGGGTTACCGCGGGACCATCCCCCGTCTACGAAAACATTCCCCTCCGTCGGCGAAGGAGAGACAAGCAGGCACGTTCTCGTCGAGGGGGTAAGTGCACCGATAAAATCTCGACGGCTTCTTCACGATAATATCATTTCGAGATACTTTCACGGGGGAATTCACCGCGCACGAGGAGGGAAAAGGATACTGGCGACGACAAAATACAATCGGATCGGTTGAACGGTTCTCTCAAGACCCTTGGAATGAATTCCTTCTCACATTTTTCATACGCTTATTGCACGGAGAATTCCTTCACTCGCCTCCAGTGAAAAGCTTCGAGAAATAGAGATTCGTACAACCTGAAGGATTTTTTCTTCCCGATTCTTTTTTCTCCTCTTCTTTGCTGGAGGGAGAGAATATAGCACTGAGTTTCGGTGGGATCTCGTGTGGATTCTTATGCAGCGTGCATAGTTAGTACTGCAAGGGAGTTCCTATTTTGCTGAGACCGAAAAAGGGAATATAGTGATGCTCAGCCTGGGAGAAATTTAAGGCGAACGGTGGAGGAATTGTCAAAGTTTTGGGAAAGCTGATTTTGAAAATCTGTTGGCATCTGACTAATAAGGGATGTTGATGCCACTTTGCTTGATTGTTTGTTGGACCGTCTTAAGAATTTAGACGTAATTCGTTCGTGCTCGTTTTTTTACTTTAAGGGAGAAATCAACCCTTTTATCCGAGCTGGTCCTTCTATGTAAATGCTTATAAATCTTAAATGGCAAAAGATATCAAAAAATGGTTGGAATAACAGTTATACTGTTTCTTGAGAACTATAAATATGTGTGAAAATTTTCTGAAAAAGGGGAGGGAGAATTTAATTTTTGTAAAAAAACAGATTTTTTTAAAAAATCGCACAAATTTATAGATCTCAAGAAACGGTATAACTTTTATTTCAACCATTTTCTGATACCTTATGTCGTTTAAGATTTATAAGCACTTACATAGGAGGGTTGAATTCTCCCTTAAAGTAAAAAACGGGCAGGAACGAATTAGGGCTGCATTCTTAGGAAGGTCGAACAAACAATCGAGCAAAGTGGCATCAATACCCTGCCATTGTAAAAGTGGATTAAGCGTTTTATAGTCTTTCTGGAAAACAAAGCTCTAGAAGAAAAAATGTTATATTAGAATTACAACTTGTTTTTACAGAAGGATTATTTTATCTAGTGTTATCATATTTACTGATAAATTCTAACAATTCTCAGTCATGCCCACTATTACTAGACAAGTTTACAAAGTCGGTATTTTTTAAAAGGAAACCTTCTATGAACAAAATTTATTTCACATTTGCTATTTATCTTTGAATATCGTATTGGCTATTTGGCAAAACTGACAAAGTCCATCATTTCGCCCTAAAATCCTTAAGGATTAATGGAAGCAATTATTTTCTAAGTAATAAAATTATGTAGGTACCTATTTTGCAATAGCTTTCAATTATTACCTGATTCAGTGTAATAGTTTGAATTTTAAATTTGCATTTACCGAGAATCAAGAACTATGGACTTGGTGAGTTTTATTATAATGAATCATTGCCCTTTCAATCATACCACCGATCACGAAACACCCTGTATACCACCCTCATGTGAACAAATTTTTTTCACATTTGTTATTCATACTTTCATGCATTGTAATAAATCACTACTCTGTCAGTCGTACCACTGATTACGTAACACTCTGTATAACAAGGTAACGGATCTGGACAGACAAGCCATCAAAATACTTTTTATGACATTCAGTTACGGAACGAATATCGATTTCACATAAATACGAGCTATTCCTTGAATTTCAGCGCAGAAACGCTGAAACAGTTTATTGTCTGGCGTAATTGGAATATAATCGTTTATCCGGTAACAACTTTAAATGGCGCTTTCTAATTACAAACGACACAATTACGCGCCTGCAATGGGACTTGATCTACGTGAAAATTTCCTAAAACGATTTTCTGCAAAATCCTGTCATTTAAATTCTCCGTTGTAATTGCTGATTCTTTCAATTAATGGACCCAACTATTTCTACGTCAAGCTTTATTATTTCCGACATTAATGTTACGTAATAACAAATTTTAAGTTAAACGATTTTATTTAATTTTATCAAAAATGCACTAAAAACTAACGAATATTTACTTCTTAGTGTTTGAGTTTTGCAACTAAAAAAACTCGAATAATTGAATTATTTGTAGGATCATTTCTCGATAAATTGTGTATTTACGGAAATCGCGATACTATTAGGCAACGCAGCGACATTTTGTCGTTTTCGAGAAGAACGCGAGAGGCTAATTTCAGGTCTATTGCATTTGTGGAAGTGGGTTAAAATTGAGTTACAACATTTGAACGAAACAAACAAACGGACAGAGGAGTGAAGCTAAATAAAATCGTTTAATAAAAACACTAGCAATCAGCAATCTTTAATTTCCAATGAAATTTAATATAAATCATTTAATTTGTAAACCTTCAATTAAATCTTAAATATAATCTACATTAAAACAATTATAATCTTTAATTTCCAATGAAATTTAATATAAATCATTTAATTTCTAAACTTCCAATTAAATCTTAAATATAATCTATATTAAAACAATTATAACCTTTAATTTCCAATGAAATTTAATATAAATCATTTAATTTCTAGATCTCCAATTAAATCTTAAATATAATCTATATTGAAACAAGAAATCTTTCCATAAATACTCGAATGATGCAATACAAGTTTCCAGTAGTGTGCGTGGATAGTCAGATACGATGTAGTTGGACATCCCGAAATGACAGCAACTTCATAATCTATCAACAGTTCTGTTTAATACGCCGCGAGGGCAAGTTGTCAGTGCACATTAAATGGTCCAGGAGTTTTAAATAAACGATACCGCGACGTTAATTGCTGCGAATTCGTGCAATGTTTTTGGTCAGGATGCCAAATGTGTTCGTACGTGCCTGAAATGGCTCACCGAATGCAAGGAATGAGCTGAATTTTCGACAGCCAGCAGCTACGCCCAGCGATGGAACTGTGCACGCACAATGTGGCAGAAAATCTACATTTACGCATGCGTTGTTGGCATAAAGCTTCGGGGATTGGACAGAGCCGCGTTATAGGATGTTCTAAAACCTTCAAAGCGTCGAAATGATTCTTCTGCCCTATTTCTAAACAGTTTTAAGGGAGCTGGTAATCATTGAACACGAAACTCGAATTGCGGTTCGGAGTGATTTGCGTCCGATTTAATTATCGAGAACCTATAAAGTACTGAAGGAGCGTCTTTGATGCAGAAAGAAAGAAATGACGGCGCACTGGGTACAAGTCTCCGAGTTGCGATTCCTAGCTACCTAATATTGAGAAGATGCGTGGTTATTTGCTCTTACGATTAGAGTTGACAAATCAATAACTGCGTATGGAATACTTCTCCTTTCACAATCGATAAACTAACTGATCTAACAGAAAGTATTTACGGAATATTCGCAAAAGTATCCGGCCATCCTATATGTAACACATTTTACATATTAAATAGACTTCAAAACAGAGATGGGCAAAAAATTATTTCAAATAAAAATTTGTGTTCGAAATTTTTATTTCAAATAATTTTTTGCCCATCTCTATATTGACGTGATTTAGAATTGCGAATTCTTACTTTGAAGCAGAGATGGGCAAAAAATTATTTGAAATAAAAATTTCGAACACAAATTTTTATTTGAAATAATTTTTTGCCCATCTCTGCTGCAAAGTAAGAATTCGAAATTCTAAATCACGTCAATAGAAACACAGTTTATTTCAAAAGAAATATTATCCATGGTAGTAGTAAAGATCATGCAAAAAATATTCACCCAAATTCAGTATTTAATTTATACAAACGTAATTACAATAAGTTAATATTCTTCTGATATTCCTGCAATTTTATTATAAGTTTCAATCTATTACACGTAGGTTCAACTTTCGTGTGAAATTCGGACTTATCTTGTTCTCCATCTGTGTTGCACACGTTATTAGTATATCTGGTAGAGTAGTTGCAACAGGATTGCACACTGTGTTGTCAGTATTAATGGGGGCGAAATGCATATTGAGTGGACGTATTATTCATTCCTTGGAGATCCCTTTTCATTTCGTTTTCAAATCCACAGCACCGAAGGGGAACGGTGTCGTGGTGGTCTACGATCGATTCAGCAACCGAAGGCCTGATTTCAGAGGTGTCTGCGACGGAAAAACTGTGATCGGTTTCCCGATTAATTGTATTTATTAATGAAGCCAATCAGTGGTAGGTTGAAGCGAGAACAGGGGGAACAAGGACGTTTCATTCGTTTTGACGGCTAGAAGCTGGATCAGCGTTCTAATTACGTGCATGCTGCTTCATTGCTTTTTATTACCAATAATTCGTCGTAACTTTAAAATTACATAATGAACTTATTTGCTAAGAAACAGGTGATATAACTCTCTCTCCACTACTTTCGATAAACAAACTCACATACTAAGGTTGTTGTTTAATTACTCCACATTGTTTTCGATATTAGAGGAATACTAACGATGCCTTCGACACTACCATGTGTGTATATGCCACAACTTTACTTCTAAGTAAATTCTTAGCAGAATTATAATTTGTCCATCAACGTATCGCAATTGTGTCTCACAGGAATAAAAATACTAAAACTTATACTTAATAGAGAAATGGCTTAAAACTTTGGATGAAAATTTCATCTACTAGAACTTTGTCCTACACTGTTTATTTTTAATACTATGCAGAGCGATATTCGTTGAAATACAAATTTAATTCATAGCTACTATTAATTTTTGTTCAATTTAAAAAAATTAAAAATCCTATCTTTATTACATTTTACTAAATGTTATTTCCATCACGATTTTTAATAATAAAAATATTCTAATGTTTACACTTTCCTCTGCATAAACACCGAAAGCTTCTGGAGTTTACATAACACTCTTCAAGTTTGAATGAAAAATAAGAGAAGAAGTGCGTTCAAAAATGGGGTCGCCAATTTCCATTAACGACATAAAAGTTAATGTTGCTTCAGAGAGATGAACAATTCATATGGCCGTTGATTAGTTTATACAAGAAAGAGAGGTCAGCCACTGATCTTCGTTTCTCTAACGTCATCATATTAACAGTATTAAGTATTGAGACATAATTATGATTATTATATTGCATATGATTTCGTAATTTATATGCTGCGAATCTTAGCAAATTCCGTTGAACTCTTTCTACGAGCAATTCATATCTCTTGTTATCGGTCCAAGGATAAAACGAAACGTTTCGTTTCGCCCACATGTACAGTTACTCACAAAAGTATTCGCCCACCCCATACGTATAACATATTTGAATTATTTCAGTGACGTTAAATTCAGAATTACCCATTATAATTTACATTAGCATAAACCTTGATCAATATATTTTTAGTTAGTGCCATCTGCAGGAATATTCGCATAAATCGCAGGAATATTAGGAGGATATTAAGTTATTGTAATTGAATATTTCTTTGCACGATCTTTGCCACTTCCACGGATAATAATACTATTTTAAATAAACTGTGTACACTTTTTAAATTGAATGCACTCAAAACAAAAGTACCTATATTAATCAAGGTTTATATCGACGCGAATTAGAATTGCGAATAGTTACTTTGAAGTCTATCAATTTTAATATGTAAAATTTAAAAAAAAATTAAAACCGACTTCAAAAAAATAACATTGCACTAAAAAGTAAAAAATAATGTTTTCCCTTATTGAATCTACGACTCTCATATTTTTTAAGTCGGCGCCAGATTTACACAGTGCAAATGATGAGGCACCGACTTCAAAAATCTGAGAGTCGTAGATTAAATAAGGGAAAAAATTATTTTTTACTTTTTAGTGCAATTTTATTTTTTTGAAGTCGGTTTTAATTTTTTTTTAAATTTTTTTATTTCAAACTTTTTAGTTTTACATATATTGTCACAACATGCTGAGGAAATATGCGCGTACGTACATAAAATAATAATAATTAGGTGACAATAGTCTTTATTATTAACCAGAACTGGCAAAATATTGGGACCACCGGGACATCGCCCTCTTTCGAATAAAAAAAAGATCATCAAAATCGGTCCATATGCTGAGGAGGGGACAAACATAAAAAAAAAAACATACGTACGAGTCGAATCTATAACCTCCTCCTTTTCGAAGTCGGTTAAAAATATGTTTCCGCAAAGTTTTTCCGTCGCCTTACGAAGCGATGTTTGTCCACGTCGTCGCAGGAGCCCCGTTTATCCAGATATCACGAAACTCTCACTGGCAAGCACGTTTCATTTACGACAGGATTGAACCATTGCCAATCAATCCATCCGTTTCACGCGCTTCCGACTAGCGACAGAAGACGAGCATTCGAGGCGACGGAAGCCCCGAAGCAACCCCTCGACGTATTTCGTGGTCGATATCCGCGATATCGAGCCCCCCCCCCCCCTCCCCCGAAGCCGATCATCGAGAGAAAATCTCCGTCAAGAGCGCGGGAGGGGCAAAAAGTATCAAACCTTGAGAGAGAAAGAATTACGATCGGCTCGCGGCTATTGAACATCTGATAGAAACGTATGCTCGCCGCGTCTCCTCGAGGATAAGGCCAGATCCGTCAGGAGGGACCGCAGCGAAGCTCCCATGGAATTTCCATAGCCATTCTCGAAGTGCCAGCGAGGGTCCGGGGTCCGAGGAAAAAACGAAACGCCGCGGGAAGCAACTGGTTGCAAAAGCAGAAAGGACGATCGTCTCGGTGGAAGTTGCTGGGGACATTTTTTGCCCAGGTGTCGTCTTTGCGATGGTGTCGTGTCACACATTCTTCAGGGGGTTTGGGAAAAGAGTCACGGATGAGTGAATGGAACTCGAAGCAGTGGGCAGAAATTTAGTAATTGGAGTTTGAAAAATGGTAACAAGATTTTTTCATTTGTTTTTGTTTTAGTAGAGTGATCTGTTCACAAATTAATTAATTCACTCTTTTTGAAGAATTTATTGATTCAACTTTTATTGATAGTGTGTGTCCAGTTGTGCTGTACGCGTTGCAACTTGATTGGTAAAAGTAGGAATCTTATAAGTCTCAGTTTTAATTGTGTTTCTTTAAATATATATTTTTGAAAAGATGATAAATGTTCAGCTATTTTACTTCAAGTCGAGTATTAGGCTACATTTTTTAATCACTCCAGTTCCCACGAAGTATATAAATGCAAGTACACTAACTTTCATTGTTAATTCAACTTTTTAGTAACTTCATATTTAATTAAAGATCTCTGGCAGATTTATAAAATAAATGATCCTTGAATAGTGTATTTACAAAGATGTTAAAGTTGTAGCTTATTCGTTCAAATGCCACTGCTTCAAATGATAAATTAATATAAAGTACAAAACAAGAAAAAAAATGTCATGTAAATATAATTAATATTCAGACTTCACTACGTAAGTTACAATTTTAAAGAAAAATGCTTGTCACACGCGTGACTCTAATATTTACACAAAGCAAAGTATTATAAATTTTTTTATCAAATGTTGTGCGTTACTTCCACTGAAGATACTAAAATCACTAAATGCCTCACTGTCAGTACACTTGCATCGAGACGATAAATGCGCGCTCTGTAGTACATTGTCTTCCATTTACACGTACTCGTACACTTTCTGTTCCTATCCTCCCCGCAATTTACCCCGTGGACTTAAATCGGAAAAATTAGAAACACCCTGTGTAACAGACTATTACAAACTTGACTGATTAATCCCGAATTCAATCGACCCAAACGCTACTTCGTTCCAAAGAAGAAGTTGCCAACGCCTCCTCGGCGGAAAGTTTGCGCCCGCGACGTCCCTGTTTCAATAACAAGAAACGCGCGCGCACGCTTCAAAGCGCGAGATGACGTGCTCCCGCGGACGAAAAATGATTAAGAAAAAGGAGAGACTCGCCCGGAAAGCGAGGAACAAGTTTCTCGGGACGAGAGGCAGAGTCTACTTCAATTTCCAAAATTACATTCCTCCGCTTATCTTCCGGCGACAGTGGGAGCCTTTGCTAACTGGATTGTGTAGTGATCTTCGCGACGGACGACGTGTCCGCTTCACAGGTTCTCGTCAGACGTACACGGAGCCGGCGTAAACTTGTTAACGGCGGCAACGACGGTCTGGCTGCGTGAAAATTGTTTGCCCGCGGTTCATCGCGATGAACCGTGCCATCGTGATTTAGCGGGACCGGCATTAGGCTGCAATCGAGTAGTTTGGGATTTGTTGCCGAAAGGGAAAGCGGGCGGGTTGGTTTATTTACGCAGTGGGCGCCACGATAACGATTCTCTTGCGGGCAAGTGTGTCGATGCACTTCCATCCGTCACGTTTTCAAAATTCTGTAAAGAAAAAGACTGTTTCCCTTCTTTTCCCAAATACCAATGCTCGGGATTTGTTAAGACACTCGTGTTCAATGAACGTTGAACGTTGCATAACAAAATATTTATTGCCAGGACACCGATTAACGGAATATTCAATTGATTAGCTGAATGCCCGCATGTTCTGGGGTGGAAAAATAAAAGCTTGCAGTGGACATATTTATTTTGCTCGTTTGCTTGTTTCTAGTGAAATGGCAGTCTTTAGTAGACACTATGTGCTTTTAGTCTGTCATTTAGTATTCGCAGTTTGGATTTCGATAGTGAAACTTGTAGTGCGGGAGACAACTAACGTGTCGTCTCATCCACAAATTTATACACAGCTATAACGGGCATAAAGAAAGTGGTGAAGGAAGAGAAAAGAAGGAAGGGGAATCTGGATCAAATTGTAATAATAAACCCCACAAGTATTCACGTCTTTGGAAGTAGTTTCGAAATTATACGAAACCTAAATAGAAAGTACTATTCGCAAGTCAGAAAGTATGGGAAGTAAGAATAGAAAATTAAAAGGACGGTGAAATCTTACAATTACATGAAGAGTTGTTTGATATCAAACTACTTGGAAATACTTCCTTTATCCGAACACTGTGTGACATAATTAATTCGGATATTCGAGCTTCTACTTGTATTTGTTTAAGTCAAAAACTAGTTCCTTATATGGGTATCTGTGGAGAAGAATTTTGGAATAGAAAGCTTCCTTTGGCAACACGTACACATATTTCAATTTTGCTTATCTAACAAAAATGAATCCTCGAATAAGTACCAAAGCTCGAGTAACTATCAACTCACTGCTTTCACACATTACTATAAAAACTACAAATTTCCCTTGAATTAGGGTGCAGCAATTATTTGAAATTTTCAAACGAAGACACTCGGAATTTAATTGTGTTGACTACGAAGATGATTGCTTCTACTACCACGCTAGAAAGGTAGTTGTAAGAAATGATATCCCAGGGACTTTATCTCCATCGTTATAGAGTTTCAGGTCAACTGAATCCCGTCGATTCCTCACAGTACGTCCGTTTTACGGACTCGCCAAGTAGTCGCGTAAAACGCGATATCGTGCTCAACGAATACCAGTAAAAACCGTCGAATGGAAGCGTTCTTTCCTCCTCTGTTGTCAGTTTGGTGCTAGGACTAAGCGATGCGTTTGATGTCGGCAGAGTATCGACTGCTTCAACAAAAACAGAAGTCTCACATATTTGGAGGCCTTGCAATTTTCTATACCTCCATCTGCGTAAGAACCCCAACCTATCGACAGTCTAATTATCAGCTACTGTAAACCGTGCTTCCCATGGTAAAAATTAGAAATGAATTCCGACTGAAAATTTTTACCACCCAAGAGCCGCAATTTCTCCAACAGTCGCGACACTAACCGCGAAACGACTGCGCCGACTGTCACGCATTTAATCACGGACCCTTTAATACAGCTTGAAACTTCATCGTCCCAAAATTTCGTAGCACGAAGCCCCCTAATGCTCCTTTCCCTCCTCTCTTAATCAGCGAGTTTCGAAGACACCTGGCGAGCTTTCCGCATCCCCTCTTCACGCCACTTCACGATCCTCCCAGCAATCTTCTCCCCGGCTATCGCACAACCCCCGGAGCCATGAGACACCCGACAAAGACATTCGCTCTACGTCTGACACACGATGAGCGACGTATCGTCGGGACTGAAGAATGGCATGGTCGAAACATTTCTGCCAACTACGAGCGTCGAGAACATAAGGCTTAATGGAGCAGAAGGGATCGAGGGTCCTCGTCGGATCTCTCGATCCGAGGACACCTGGCGCGGCCCGATTTACGCGTGGCGTAAAATTTCAGTAGAAAACAACGGGGTTGGTGGTGGATGGGGGGGGGGGGGGGGAAGAAGAGGGGGAGATGAATTTACATTGTGCAGGTGGAATGGCAGCCGCGTGTCGTATCCCTGGCATCCGTTGTATCCCTGGGACTCGTCGCACTCCCCACGGGTCTGTTAAACACCAGACTAATCACCAACTTAAATCAGTCACGTAGAACGGGCATATATCACAGCCGACGAAACGTAACAGATGAACCCGAGGCGAGGGAACGAAACCGTTGTGCACTCGGCGACCGCCGCGGCAAGACTGGGGTCTGCTACCCGGCCGGGGTAGCTGCCATGGCAACCCGACCACCCCCGAAACCTTCGTCCCACCGTCCGCCCTCTCCCTCTCTCTCCCCGTCTCTCCGCAGTCGCCCTTTCTCTTTCCATCCCTCCCCCAAGCCGGTGCACACTTTCCTTCGCCACCCCCCTCGAGCCCACGTTCTCCGCGTCGCGCAAGCTCCGACTGCTGCCGGAGGAAAAGTCGCAGAAGCTCGTGGCCTCCACTCCTGGAGGTCCTGCGATCTCTGCTTCGGGATGCTCCGCGTATAGACCTCCTGCGTTTCTTTCTCTTTCTCTCTCTCTCTCTCTCTCTCTCTCTCTCTCTCTCTCCTCCTCCACTGCCGCTTTACCGGGCCTGTTTCCGTTCAGCTGGTCTCCTCCTTTGTTTCGTTTATCGTTTAGATAATTGTGTCGTTCCGCTAGCGGGGGCTGGATTGGAATCGGAGGTACCGGCGGATGCCTGCGTTTTGCTGAGGTGCTGGCTGTTTGTTTTTTGGTTGACGGTGCAACGAGGAGCGGGCTTGATTAACCCTTGGACGGCGGGTAGCTTGAGTCCACGGGGGATGCAGAACACATTTTCAAGCGAGTTTCAGTTAAATGAATCTCAGCCCTGAGGTCCGTCTAAAGTCCTTGTTTTCTTGGAGAGTAATAGTGGGCAGTAACACGTCTGGTTTGATGTTTGAGACGGGTCTAAGTTGACCCTGTATACGCTGGGGGAGAGTTAAGGGGTACATCCACCTAGAGATCCGGAAAAAGCATACAAGTTCGAGATTTTTTTGGGGGGAAGGTATAAGTGAAAATCATACACAATGTTTTTCTACTAAAAGATACATCTTTTAACTAAATTATTCTAAATTCTCATGAGATATTATTATTAACTAAATATCGGCTTGGATATGTGTCCTGTTTTTTTTAAGCATTAGCTGGTGGACATTCGCTAGGCTAAACGATGCATCTGAAAGCAAAAATTCAAATAGATTTTAAAAATAAATAAGTTTCAGAAGTACCTGACGTTCTCATATTTTTAAATTTTGTTTTCAATTTTGCGATAATGGAAATACTTGCAAAACCTTCTTGAAAAAAAGAAAAAAAAATTCCACGAAATTCGATATTTCAACTTCAAACGGTCGCCCTTTTTTTTTTACCAAAATACAATATTAAAATTGAGAGAACATCAGGTACTTCTGTAAGTTATTTATTTTGAAAATCTCTTTGAATTTTTGCTTTCAGATGCATCGTTTAGCCTAGGAAATGTCCACCAGCTAATGCTTAAAAAAAACACGACTCACATCCAAGCCTATATCTCCTTTAGTCAATAATAATATCTCATGAAAATTTAGAGTAATATAGTTAAAAGATGTATCTTTTAGTAGAAAAACATTGTGTATGATTTTCACTTATACTTTTCCCCCAAAAAAATCCTGAACTTGTATGCTTTTTCCGGACCTCTAGGTGGATGTAACCCCTTAAGAAGCAAATGGGTTACAATAGGGTAGATTAAATTTCTGATAGCAAGGTTTGACGGGAATTTCAGTGTGTCGATGTTTGCAAGCTTGTCTGAGATATCAAAATATTTTACCAATGGGGATAATTACTTTAATTAAATGGAAATTGCTTCTACGTGGTGGGAGTAGGATTATGTGTAATGAGGGGTTTAGTAATTACATTGAAACGTTCTTAATGCGACTTTGTCATCGATAAGTATTTGTAAATGTGTTACAATTTATTATAAATTGCTGGGGAATTATTATAGGTGAGATACAGATCATTATATTGTTCATATGGTACTTCCTTTTCTCGTAACAGGCGAACGTCGTTTACACGTAATATCGATTTTTTCCATTTTATTTTGATACAATAAATGGAGTTTATTTTTTAGAAATGTTAAGGGGTTTCCCTACTTTGATGGCCTGAAAAGGAGCGCGATATTTGGGATTTTTTTAAAGAGAAACCCTCAAATTATATTAATTGAAAACTTTATGCCTATATTTGTACATGTTTAGGCAACATTTAAAAAAAATTAATTTAAAAACACGGTACCTAAAATTTTAAACGCGTTTTTCGCAAAAACCAATCACCCGATTTACTTCAAACTTGGCATATGTCTTCAGTAGATGTCCCATTCTCGTTGTTACTAACACGAAGTCGGTTTCTGCAAAATTAGACTTTTGCGACTTAAAAAAACAGCGAATTTTTTGCAGAAATCAATGTCTGTTTTAGACGTTGCCATTTTTTTTTTACTTTTCAGTATTTCTCATTTAATCTAGTCCAGACAATAGCCATACTCATACAGATTACACAAACTTTTATATTTTCCATTTCGGACAACTACAACGGCTGATTTTATGCTAACCATGCGCATATGATTTTTGTAAGGCGCTCTATTTGAAGCACTATAACTCCGGATATAACCACTTTTTTTGCATACAATTTTTTTTCATATTCTCTAAAGATTGACAAATAAAGCCACAAAGCTGGAAGTAAATATATTTAATGGTTTTGTTTAAAAAATTCCCAAAGTTCGCATCATTTTTCGTCTGTCAAGGTAGGGAGACCCCTTAAAATCCCATTAACAAGGTAACCTCTTTATTACATTCTTCTTACACCTAATAAAAAATATACATTGTGCTGAATTAGACTACTAAATATATAACTAAAAATGTGGCATGGACAGTGGTAGATAGTTTTCGAAATGCTTGATGGCGAGGAACTTATAAATTTGTAATATCTTTTAATCTTAATATTCTTTACTAACAAGGACTCCTAAATGTCAATTTACTTCAAATCCACGCAGTATTAACCGAAATTCCTTAAAGCACTGACAGGAATTCCTTGATTAAGAATCTCGTTGGACCAAATTAGTCTTGAAAGTCATTGCTATCCAGATTCTCGGCAATGTCCTTCATCTTCACCCTTATGCATAATAGGGCATCGCGCACCCTACCTGCATTTCTGACCGCAGGCGCACTTAAAACTTTTTTCTGTAGTTCAAAGGGCAACGCTCCTACCTGCTGCGCCAGCAAGCTGTCCTGTTCTACACACCACCGCTTGCCATGACAAAATCGGAATCAACGAACGAAAAGACCAATCCCAATGCTGCGCAATTCCGTCTAATAACTTACAAATTACAAGTTCTCGAAGGGTGTAATACCCCTGCATAGCACGGATAGTGGCATTACTAAAAAAATGGCAATTTTGATTTTTTATGTATAAATAGACTCCATGGGTACATTATTTTTATCATTTAGTCGTTATCAAGTTCGCCATGGTTTTTCAACAACTGACTCATTTTCAGTTATTTTCTGCAGCTGGAAAGTTATGCTATTTTCTCGAATAGTTGCATAAGCATTCTTTATTTGTTGCATGCATTCATTTTCTTCAATAATATTCTAATTAATGAGATTTTCTATTATTATTTCATACTACAATATTTTCTACCAAATAAATTGTATGTTTCATTTTATTTCAATATTGCAACTTGGAAAGTTGGAATCAGATTTTCTCGAACAATGGCACAACTGAAATGAGAGTGTAAAATATAAGGTTGGTATTTTATTTATATTATGATGTTTACAGAACATGTTATATGTACCCTTCTTCCATTTCCATGCACACAATCCACATCAACGTATTACAGAATTGCGAACTCTTTAAAATACGCCTGTCTGACCAACACGTGCGTTTTCTACTTACTGAAGTTAAGTTTATACGTAGTCTCGAACCAAGCACGCTATGTCATACAATATTACAAATTTATAACAACGGTAATTACTAACTGTACTCTGAGTCACATATAATTGTTAATGTAGTAAAATTATCTCATAGAAGTAATGTAATACTTTAGCTTCTTTCCAATGGGCAGGCAAATCGCTTTTAATTCTGACAGGCTTGACTTTTCGGCCTATGTTCATTAATTATTATTTATTCAGCTGACAGATAAGCGAAGTACGGCAACCTGAAAATTAAAAAAATCTGAAAATTTGCAGAAATGTAACACCCCCGCAAAGAAATTGTCAGTTTTCATATCGTCAATATCTACGAAACTGTAAAAGATGTAAAAAAGACGTTAAATTCAGAGTTCTATGGTTCTTATGTCCCATAAAGGAGCGATAAAGAATTTGCGAAAAAACATTATTCTTTTAAAAATTTATCCCCCACCACACTTTTTTCGACAATTCTTTATTACCATATTGTAGGATATCGAAAGCCATAAAACTTCGAATTGAACTGTTTTCCGATATCTTTTACGGGTTAGTAGATATTCACAATAATCTGAAAACTCACCATTTTTTCGAGAGGGTTTTTTCACCCTTCGGACTGTTTTATTTCCGAATAAAAAAATAGTTACTTTATTAGCATCACTTGAGCTACAGTTTTGCAAAGTTTCAAATCTTTTTGAATTTTCCAGCTGCCGAACTTCCCTTGTTAGTACTATCTACCCTAAAAGTCCTGAATACTTTTTTAAAATCAACCTGTATAACGACACATATTCGTTTCACAAATTTGACACATATTTTTCTTCGTCGTGTGTACACCCCTTTTTCTAAATATACACAACGTAAGTGCTTCCATTGAAAATTTTTGAAGTATACATAATATTCAATTTGCAGTCATTAAACTCTAACATCACAACGAAGATGGAGAATGAAATTCACGTTGATTTACAACCATTCATTCAATTTAATGTTAAACTTGCTGTCTGCTTGATCGCCAATCCCGTCTCTGCATTCTCCTTTTTACTATTTCGATTATTGTTTTACTTTGCAGCAGTATTAACTATTAAGGAATGACGGGGTATCGTAGCGGGCCTCGGTTAAAAACTTAAACCTTCCAGGTCTTCTCCCCGAGTAAAACAAAACTGCTGCTCAAGAGAACTTAACTTGGAACAACAGTTGTTAATAAAGAACTTGCTATTTGCTTCTGTAAAAGTTTTCACGCTGCTGGTGTGCTGTGCTGTAATATATTATGTAGAGTGGATGGAGCACCGAAGACTGAGCGCTGGAATTCAATACTTTGAGCGATTCCATAATTTAAACACGTGTTTATTCTTAATGATGAGCAGCTTTTCTTCAACAGTTTCATAAAAATTCCTGTTATCGAGAGAAAAAGGTGATTAATTTATAGTGAAGTTGCCCTACTTTCAATTCCCCACTTAATAAATATGATTCGAATAATTCAGAAACCTATTTGATATTTAACATAATTAAAAAAAAAATTCAAACGTACCATGTTAACTCTCTAGATCTCTTTAGCTATCATACTGGATGGTGCACAAATTTCTGTGCTTATGAATATTCAAATCGCCAGGCTATTTTCAGACGAATCATGAAAAAATCCGAATTGCACGCGAGCATTTGCTAAAACAATTACGTAGTCAAACTGTCCCGGGGTCCTGTATATTCGTCAACTGTCGGGAGACACAAGGTAAAACCAGCACTGGCTTTGTTATTCGTGGAATGCACTCGAAGCTAACGTTTCATTCTTCCTGAATGCGACAATGAAAAAAATATTTGTTGGTTCTGATGGAGCCTCCTCCTTTTCCTCTATCCCTCTTCAGAGGCGTCTGGTATAGATTACAAAGGAATAGCTTCTAGGAATGTCAGCTGGTTCCACAGTGGGCGAAAGATACTGGCTCTCGAATTTCTTCTTCCTGTATTCGTATATCGTCTGCCCGCCGAATAAACGACTCCATTTCCACGCAATTTGAAGGGCTGCCATCGTCTTACTACCTAAAACAGCTTATTATTTTCTAGCATCGATGCATCTGAATACATTAATGATGAACTTTGGTGTTGCAAAATATAATATGCCACTTTTTTCGAACGCACTTATTCTTATCGTGAAATCTTTTCCTACTGCTGAAAAGTTGCTTACATAACGCCTTTCTGGAAATAATATATCTACTCCTTCTAATAAATATGCGATAAACTTTTATTAAATTAAAACACTTGTGCTGGTAATTGACGTTGGTAATTAAATTCGAAGAACTTCGGAGTTCTATGTATTACAGTATAACATGTGGGATTCTCTTTAGTAAGGCTAACTCACAGGGTCGCAAGATAAAAAGAAGTTTATTAATATCATATAATGAAAAGGAATAAAATAAAACATGGATAAGCGTCTGTACGTGGATCACGCTTCGGAGGTCTCCGATCAACTGCTGACGCCACCGTCGACGCCGATCGCTTCTTTTCCCGTTACGGGCCTCTTTTGTTCTTTTTCGCTGTTCGGCATCTCGCGCGCCTCACTTAATCCAAATCGCTCTTAGCGATACGTAAAACTAACAATCCTTCATAACACATAGATTTCATTAATTATTAATGTTATTCAAAAATAGTTCAGATGTTAGTTGAAAAATATACAAAAGAAAGATTGTAAAGTTCTCTAACTGAACGTAAAACCCAATTCTCAAACATTAAACTCATTTCATGTTTAGAATGAAACATTTCGTCCAAAGCGTGGTGCTTATTATTATTAAATAGAAAAGGGAGCCATTACGTTTTCAAATCCAAACGTGACATGTCACTCAATCTTTCCTATTTCGTGCTTTTACAATCTGTGTCAACACCAAAATGCTTATTACGCAGTTTCATATTTCCGTAACTATTTCACCCTCGTTGTATTAGCGGAGTTAATCACTTCCGCAAACATGTTCGCGGGACGACTTAAAAAAAACGCGGGACCATTCGAATCGCAACTGGAGCGTGCGTGAGGCTAATCATTGATAACGAGTTATCGGGAAAACGTCGAAGGGAATTCTGGATCCCCCTGCAGCTGGATTTTAATTCCAGTGATTCGTCGACCCCTCCTTTGACCGTTTAATCTAAAATTAAAGCAAACGATGTGTACGCTACCCTCGACGTTCTGCATAAGCAATGCACCGAGCAAAACACGCAAATTTATTTGAAGGGGAACCCGTTGTCCTAGCCACAATTACCTTAAGCGTATCCTTCGCTCTTAAAAGGTAATTATTACGGCGGAACGATAAATCTGCCTTAACGTTACTCCTCTCCCTCTCCAATCCTCTTTTTCGTGCCTCATCTCCTCTCCTCACAGTTGTTTCTACTCCTCGCTCTATTATTCTTACTCTCCTATTTTCCTTCTGCATACATTTTTTTTTGTATACCTTTTACAGCTTCCTTTCAAAGTTTCCCTTCCTTATTCACCCTCCCCCCTCTTTATACCTACTAAATTCTGAATCATCGTGTTTTGTTTGTTTCTTTATTCTATTTTCTATACGAACACATCTTGTACACATCTTATTTATTCAATTCCTTTGCGTAATGTGTTATGTGTTCATATAGTCTTGCAGCAAATAATATAAGTAGCAAAATAATAGCAGATAGCAGTTAAATAGTCGAAATTCTTCAGGGTCTGAAATCTTCAACTTACTGTAATTATTTACAATTACTTATTTTTTTGTTCATTTGTTTTTTCATATATCCCTTTAATATACAAAACCAAATAAGAATGAGCGAGGTGAAGCGCAATAATAAAAAAGGGAAATTAAGAAAAACACACACATATATATTATTTATAATTTGTGTTTTACAGTTGGAAATGATCTCTAAAAGGATATATTGCTACATATTGCTTTCAAATTAGGGAAAAGTGAACCCCTGAGAATAAAAGAGGTGTAAGTTAAAAAATCTGAAAAATTACTTTGCTTCCACGTGTTTGTTATTTTCTTATTAAGTATTGAAATTATGCAAAGCAACATTGCGTGTAAACGCTAATGGAATACATATGTTATTTAGAACGAAACTGGTGTACGTTAAATTTATTCTGACAAAATATTAAGATTCCATATATTATTTTCTCTCCGTGTCAATAACACTGCAAGTATTTATTTTATTCCCATTCCTCCAGTTTAAATTAACTAAACAAGTAAATAATTAATAAAAATTACTTTGTTTGTCTGAATTATCGACCCCCAAATATTAGCAAATGACGTTCCTTCAATTATTGAAATTTTCATAATTTAGAAAAAGGAACCAAATACAAATTAACAATGAAGAGAATACCATGTACTTAATCCTGCTTTATTTAAATCTATTTAATTTTACATGAATCTTATTTACGTATAGGTACTAAAATACAACACATTAAATTCAGCACTCTAACGAGGAAGAAAATCTGTTAGGAGGATGAAGTTAAGAAATATCAGGAAAGTGATTTTATTAGTTTTGAAATTATTATGTAAATAGTATCGAAAAAAATTGTGTTTTCTTCTGAGTATGTATTTCGATTGCGCATTATAAGAATAAGTGGCGTAAAAATATTCAAGTCATATCTCCATAAATATATTAATTAACAACACAAAAGTCTCTTGTTGAATAATACTTCAAATGCAAATTAATCCGACACAAATTTTGGTGCGAGAAAATTACGTAATTAATACACTTAAAATGAGGAATCTCATGAGTCGATGTTGCAATGCTGTTATTCTGTATTTTCCATTGATTTTTATGAGAATGAAATCGCTGGAAAGTAGACAAAGAATAATTGCAAGTTTTATACGGTGTCCAGTAGAAAAATCAAGTCATATTTTCATAAGTGTACGATTTAATAAATTTCAATAAGCACTGTACTTTTTTTGTTGAAAATAATCCCCATGTTTACCCTTTTTTTACTCGTAGCATAACACTATTATCTTCGACGATATTGAGATGGTGGGAGATTTGATAAGACGATGATCGAGAAGATCGAGGTTCCACTGCACGATGCTTTGGCATGATACGTTTGCACTGGTAACCCAGTTTTAAATTCAAATTGAAATCTCTTGGGTTTAGACAGAGTAGGTGGCGGAACTGGATGGAAGTAGTCTAACATACAGTGGAGACGAATCGCCGAGTGGCCACCGTTAATTACCCCTTAATTATCCTTCCCGGAGCATAGTCATTAACTTATACTGACTACCCACGTAATGCTACTATGGCGGAAGTGGCTCCCAGGCTTTTTCTCACGGACGTATCACGCGGTGCATTTCTTGGCTCGCCAGGAAAACGCTGGCTGCGAACATTTACACGAGGAAAAAAAGGCAGACCTTTAAACGCTTTTTAATTTAATTTTAAGTAGATTCAGATCCTCCTTTTCCTGCGATGTGACTGTTGTTTTGAAATGCAACCGCAGAGATTGAATTAATTAGTTGCGCACTGAGGTTGTTCGTCTAACAGGAACATTTCTGTTATGCGAAAAGTACGATTTTTTGATAAATAAATAAGCAATTCTTTATAAATAAGATAAAGGCATTTGAATTGTGAAACGATTTATCATGTAAATCTGAATACTTGAAAGAATAATGTTAAACGCCACGCCATATTGAAAATTAATGAAATGTGATTGTTTAGTTGTTAGATTAGATACATATACCATTAGCAGCTTACAGATTGTTAGTAAATTGTAGGTTTTACCTATAAAGAGCTGTTAAATTTGCAATATTCAAGTACAAAAGTATCGAAATTAATAATTGTTCAGCTGACAAGGATTGGTAAAGTACAATGATAGTCAAAGATAAGTTCAAAATTGATACTTTTATATACATATGTATATAACTAATCACAGGCGGGCGATGAAAAAATTTTCTTCAGCATTTTAGCTGTTTCTTATACATTTTTGGGTGCTAAATTTAACAAACCCAATACAAACTTCATTTTTCACTATTAATTTCATTCGATCGCATATTCCAACATAAAATCGTCAAAGCCAGTTGTGAAAAAGCTATTCGTGATGGAGCGAATCTCAGGTTATTTTTGCATTTAGGGGTCCAAATTCCTATAAAACCAGGATACATTTTTAAACAAGTTTTACGTACGACCCTCAGTTTTGCAGCCCTGTGATAATCGTAGTAGACAGTACCATGTTTGACTTTATCATGGTTATGTCACTGGCCTGTTATGTGGTGATAAGAACTCCTTAATATGCATAACATGGTATTCTGGTTTCCGTTTCTCATTTTAAGCATTCTTTTCACTATCACGTGAGAGCGGCAATGTAATTTCTCTCTATTATTTTCTAGCGTTTCTAATAATTCACAATTTCCGAAATTCTGAGATTTTTTGGTCATTCATCGGTACTTATATTTAATTATAAGAATTTAGAATGACGAATTGTACTGTTGGATGCAAGAACAACGTTGGAACACTCAAGCCCTTTGTGCATAAAACGCATAATTCGATCCCTCATTTTTTTCTACATATACCCTCTAAATTTCATTGCCATATCTTTAAAATTGACAGAGCTATGATCAATTTCGTAACTCCATTTTGACCAACTGACCCTAACTCGTATTGTAAGCCAAACATACTTATATACGAGTTTTTTCTAATTTATTTTTCTCTTTATTTTTTTTCTAATCCCTACTAATATATAAAAGTGAAACGTTGTCTGTTGGTTTGTCCTTCTTTCACGCCTAAACGGTTGAACGGATTTCAATGAAATTGTGAACACTTAACATTACTTACATTCTAGATTAGATTATAGGCTATTTATTTTATTTTTTAGGCTACGTTATTTTGGAAACGTCATAAAATTCCCGAGTGAAACCGGGTAACGGGTCAGCTAGTATTAAATAAATACTAAAAAATAATGTTAAAAAGCAATGTTTTTTTTCAATAATTTTCCATTTTCTGCAAGAAGGGCCTGAGAGGGCTACAATGAAAATTAATTTTACTGGTCAATTTATTACATAATTCCGATTATAAGAATACAACTCCAAAAGAAGTATATCAAAATTTTAAATACAATAGATAGTTTTACAATAATTTCACTGACTTTTGGCACTGAGGCCTTTCTTGCATCCAACAGTACAATTGAAACATAATAGATAGTCAAAAATTCGCGAAATTATTTAGTTCAGTATACAATTCCTACCAATGATATTCGAGCCCAGGACATCTACTAATCACCCAGTGAGTGCTAAGTCTATAGTGGGTGCTCCGTGCAAGTATTTCGCAGAAATAAATGAACCTGGTAAAGTCAGAAACGAATGTATCTCCGTGGAAACGGGGAGGTCGGTGCAGAAGTAAATAGAAAATATGTAGTAGCTTTGGGATGTGTTGAAACGTACGAAACAAATGGAAATATAAACTCTTTCCAATCCTTCGAGCAATCGACTGATGAAAAATGGAGAGAAAAAAAACGGAGGGCGAACAAGGAGGGTGAGGAAAAAATTCCCATCCAGACGCGACACGTATAATAGCTTTTCATTTGGCGGGTCGATTTAAACGAGACGCGGAGGTTCGAGGTTCGATCGGTTTTCCGACGCTAAATCCCTGTCATGACGCTATCGAGAATGGTCGGGATTCAGCGACGGATTTCAATGAAGCTACAACGGGCTTTCTCCCCTGGGCATCGCGTTTTGCGGATCCGCCTTAACGAAGCGTGCAGGTGGTTTTACTGTGTACATGTAGTTAAGCGTGAACCCATCCACTGAGGATCATTACGCGGCGAAATAAAAAGGGCTGATGGTCTTTCAAGGACACGTGGGAAATCCTACTGGATGTGGAGATTGATTCAAACCCCCCGAAGGGAAACGTAATGAGAGAACGCTTTTGATGTAATTTGTAAAGGGTCCCTTCTCGTTCACCATCACCTGGATATCAGCAATTGCACTTTATTATTGTCATCATTCCATCACTCTGGATCGTTCTGGAGATGCTCGCTGTCCTGTATATCACTATTAAAAAGGAAATAGAATTTGGCAAGATTTTAAGGGGTTACGCTCAGTCAGGAGGCCGAAAAAGGCGTGATTTTTGGGAATTTTTTTCTCAGAAACTACAAAACTTTATTCAAAAAACTCTTTTTTGTTCGAAAGGTAGTAGATTTAGCTATGTCTCTGAATTTTGGCGTAAAAAATATTTATTAAGAAGAAAGTCATTTACAATCTCCTAGATGTCCTGTTCGAAAAAGGGGTTTGCGGTGACCACGATTACTCGGAAGTGGATTATCTAAAATCGAAAATTCAAAAATATTTAGTTAATATATTAAATTATCTAGTCCTTGGGCGAAGGGTTCTTCGAAATATTGATTTAGGGCAAAATAGCAAATGTTCAAACTTAAAGTATCGATTGTCGGCTACAATCGACATTTTACAGTCAAACTACCTTTCAAACAAAAGAACAGTTTTTTTAATAAAGTTTTATAGTTTCTGAGGAAGAAATTCCCCAAAACCACACCTTTTTCAGCCTTCTGACTAAGCGTAACCCTTTAAGTCTCATTTACCCTAGTTTGTAAGGATATTCAGGAAAATGTTATATCGATGGCTTAGTGTATTAGTGATGGCTTAGTGAATTTTCGATTTTAGATAATCCACTTCCGAGTAATCGTGGTCACCGCAAACCCCTTTTTCGAACAGGACATCTAGGAGATTGTAAATGACTTTCTTCTTAATATATATTTTTTACGCCAAAATTCAGAGACATAGCTAAATGTACTACCTTTCAAACAAATATTGTGTCCACTTTTTGTGAAATTTGAGTTTTTATATGCAATAAATAGTTCTCCAACTGTTTCTTTATGCTGTATAAAAGTCACATTTATATCTATTTCTATCTTTTCTCGAGAACGCTAAAAGTAGACAGACAATTTTTGTGCAATAAGCCCAAACATTCCAGTAACCACCAAAGAATATATTAATCATAAGAGATATGCAGAGAGAATAATAACTTACTTAAAAGAAGCCAAATAAGTCAAAGAAATTTGACAAAAATAGGTAACAACTCAAAAAGTAACGAACAATTTTATAGACATTAAAATTCGATGCCCTAGTATACAGTATAAAATAATAGTAGACAACTAAGCACGAACAATCAGAGATTAGTATTTATGTAGACTTAAGTATAAAATCTGTGTTCAATATAAGAAGTGTATAATATTCTCTGAAAGTATGTAATTCACTGTAATCGCTAATGGCTAACAAACAGATGCAACATTTAGAAAAAAATGTTTGTGCACTAAGCCATCGATATGTATAATTTACTACCAAACTACCTGCAATTTAAATACCACGTGACCGAATAGAATGCTATTTTTTATTTATATCTGCCACGGATTAACGAAGTTATTAAATCTGTGACTGGTCCAGAATTAGGACGTGCAAGACCAATGCAATACAAAAGCAGGGAAACATTTAAACGTACAAATCATTGAATTGACCATGGTCGCCTTTAGAAGTAAATGTGTTAATATTGACGAATGTAATTGTAATGGTCGAGTCTGTTTACAAGTGGATTTGAATGTAACGTGATGCATCATAAATTTGTATAATCGATGAACATCATTTGATAGCTTAAAGCCATTTCCTCCTCTATGAATAATATCTAGCTCGATATCTACTTTTAGGCCATGTCAAATTGTCAAATCGTGTTCCAGATATTGCTGTTGGAAGAAATCAACATAATAGTGTTAAAAATGTATTACTTGTCATATTTTATTTTACCTCTATTTATTTGTTTTATACACAATTCTACAGTAACACTGATAAATCAAATCTCATCGATAAACTATTGAGTATCCGTTACTTAAAAGCGCAAAACATTCGATAGATGTGTAATTACTAATGAATGATTTTACAATAATAAAAAAATAAAGAATGGAACTATATATGTAAAAGATAACACTTGGGTTTTAAAATTACGAGCTTCGATATAAAGTAAATGCTCTTCGAATTTGATAATAAATGTCTACAACTGTTCTTTGTAATTCACCTCGATATTCAACTTCAATTTCGTCTACAAAGGGGACAGTTCATTTCACTGGGGATGATCGAGTTGGCAGACAGTCTACACTTGATTTCTTCCTCTATTTTCTTTTTCATTAGACAGGATGGAGCGTGGAAGAGTACCTATTTTAAAATTGAAATAACTCACTCACTCATAACTAAAAGTTTTCTTTCTGTACCTTAATTGAAAGTACAGACGTTCAAATTTTTGCAGAAATTATGTTATTTTAAAAGCAATTCCTTCTAAATGGTCAGTTTCAGCATTGCACTGTTAAAGCCACTTGATAAAATTGTCTGTGTCCTTTTGCAATAATTCTTGCGACATATTCCTAATTTTTTTTTTAAACGCAACCATTTTGTTCTTTTCTGGCACAAAACTAAATTCAGGATTTATAATAGCTCATTAAGGTGTAAAAACTTATTTAAAACCACGAACATTTACGTTCCTACCACACTTTAGCGTCAAAAGGTGAAATTTAAAGAAATATCGTTTTTCCGTAATGTAACAAGAATTTCAGAGGGGTATAACTATTACAAAAGATATATCCAAAATAATTATTTGAAGCTCTAAATTTAGGAATTTGGAAAAATAACGAGCAAAGTAAGTAACGAACTTACTCTATTTTCCTGCTAAAATTTTATATAATATTTTTTAGATCTGAAACTGTTGATGAGTCAATTTTAAATGAGAGACTAACCTCTGACTCTTTTCAATAATTTCTGTACAAAATAATAACAAATCAATTCTAATTAAGGAAATGATTTTTGTTCTTTCCCCTACAAATTCTTTATTTAGTAACAAAAAAAGGGCAGTTGCGTAAGGTTCTGTGAGTGTTTAATGGGGCAATCCAATAGGGTTCGCGTGAACGCGTACGGCATAGACGAAGGATCTAAAGTGTCTTAACATACTAATTGGGTCAATTTACCTTGCAAAGTTTCCGGCATTGTGTTCATTGTGTCTACTATTCCTCTTCAACAAGGTGTGAACAGAGCCTCGCGATAAGATTCGAAACAAGGGGCAGATAACTGAGTGAATCGGATATTCAATATGATCATAAAGTTTCAGCTTGCATTGTCCCGTCACGTGACACCCGGATTTTGCAGCTGTAACGAAGTTTGTTTGCAGGTTATTAAGTTATTATAATGCTCGCTGGTTTCGCGCACGGTTCGCGCACCTAATAAATCTGAGGACGAACCAAGCACCAAGATTAGAACGAAGCATCCGTACCAGGGTAGCGATACATTTGACAAAGGTGCTGTAATACGTCCGCGACCCAAATTGCAAGTTTCATATCCAGAACCTGTGCACGAATCGCTGTAACGCTTTAACGCCAAGAATATATTGTGCGTAACCCCGACATTGTTAATGAGCGTGTAGTACCTACACTGGAGATTAAAGGGGTTGGCGCAGTTGTTTATTGCGTCGATGCAGAAATAAAGCAAGAAGTTCGAATTAGGCGCGCTCGTGAAAATGAAGTGCGTTTCCTTTTACTCTAAGATCGCGTAGAGGTGTCCTTCCTTCTTCTTCCTCCTGGTACCAGTACACAGTGGTTGGAATAGGGGTAGTAGGGGACATGTGGCCCAAAAATGAACTTTCTCCTATCGAAATATAAAATCTCCTATAAAAATTGAAATTGGGACGAACACTTAAAGTTGGACATTTAAAGATAGCATTTTTCACCAGAAAAAAACTGCTTTCTTCTTAGAGATGCCCTGAAGACTCTATTTAATATTTTCTCTTCTTTATTTTCATTCTTTTGCGTTAAGAATTAATACCGTGAATTAAAAATTACTGTTCAATATGTATTAAAAAAGTAATGCTCAATGACATAAAGAAAATTGACAAGGAATATCTTTCAAGTCCCATCGAGTTCCACGTTCTAACCAATTGGAATATTTTCAGCACACCTTCTTCTACAGAATCATGGAAAAAGCATTTCCCCCTTCAGCCCACTCTTCACATTATTAATGTTTAAAACTGTCAGCGTTATGTCATTTTACGTATATATACGTTCGTATTCATCGTATTATTATTGTATTACAAAGGGCTTTTATAAATATTTATGTATATATTGGGCTCTAGTCCGTTGAATAAATTAATAATAAATGAATAATAATGTGTAACTAAACTATAAATTTCATCACAATTTCAAATAGTACTATTTGACTTTTCCTTATAATTCGGAAACGAATAGTTTCCCCAACATGCGATTTAAATTACTTAAAGAGCATTAACTAAACTACTACATAAACAGTTTTAAAATTTTTTTATAACAATTAAGTTGAAAAAATTGAGAAAAGAAACATTAAATAAACGTACAATATATTCAATTATAAATCATTAGAAAGGAATAATTTTTTCCTATTTTTTCGACGTAAATTTCATTCCGATATTTTTAATGTTTAAAAGTTATACATGTATGTCCCCTACTACCCCTATTCTGACCACTGTGCGGTTACTGAGCTCACAAAATTTATAAGTTAAGGTAAAACATTATACCACTTCCTATTGCTTCAATTAGTACCTTATTGTAACTTACATATAGTCGTTAAATTTGTCACGATTCGTGCTAATAAAAAATATTAAAAATATGCTATTATTTCCTTTAAAAAATAGAAGGTAACATCGACATCTCCGAAAAAGATGCAGATAAAGAAACTTATGCACACTTAAATATAGTTCAACTTTTGTCTAAAAAGAAGTTCGGTAAAGTTCCAGGAAAGTCTTGAAATTATGCAATACGCGATGACACTTACGTGGGACATCCTGTATAGTCCAGCGCATGCGCCACCGCAGAAAGTGTTCAGTCCAAACAGCACGCGCGCCGCAAAGGTATGTATGGCTGAAAGGATTAAAGGAGGAACAACGTCTCATCTGGAATTTCTGTACTGATGAAAATTCTATTACTTATGACAATCTCTGTCGACTAGGTCGGTGTAACGGATCTGCCCTGAGCTATATGCTTCCAGTGGTCTGCGTTCACTGCCTGTGTTCTGATGAGTCGAAGACGAAACAGAGTCGGACACCATTCCCGACCTTCCAGCTTTCTTGGTCGCTGAGGTAATAATAACCAAATGGGTATTTATTAAACGCACCATCGTCGCGTTGTGTTTCGTACTTTCCGGTACTCTTCAGCCGAGCCAACAAGCTCGAGATGAATATTCTATTAGACACCGCGCATTCTGAAAGAACGGGCCCACGCGCAACGTCCCCCGCGTATTCCTAAATCGAGTTCTGCAACATTCCTGCTAGAACGCGCTGGAAATGACTCGTGTGACAGCTTATAATTGGTACGTGTCGAAGTAATACCGAGATACCCCGGATACCGGATACACTGACTCTAGGAATGTTTGGTTTTGGCTCGCGCCACCGAGTTTCCCCGGCTTCTTGGCCCGCAGCACTGCAGCGGCATTAATTACCACGCGTACAACTCTCCTCTCCTCGCCGTAAACCCAATCCAGCCGCTCTTTATCCACCGGTCGCACGAAACTTCGTCTCCCTGAATCGCTGACAAGATAGCATTCCGTGCAACCGACCCCTGTTTCTTGATCCTCGATCGCCGAGAGATTAAATTTATGGGCGAGCGTCCAGGGAGTTTTCATGCTGGAGAATATGGACCGAGGCTGCTCGTCGGTACTACTTTGATGGCCGCTTCTTTTGGAGCAGACTTACTCTCGCTTTTTGAAAACCGCCCCAACGTCATATTGGGAATAAAATATAGATCTTTGAATGATACAATTTTTTGGACGATAAATATGAAATAAAATTGATTTCTAAAATAGTAGATCGAAATTGTGAAACAGCGTATACATGTGACAGCTGCCGTGAATTTTGTCACGAAGAAAAAATTTGGTCGAAGGTTTTGGTATTATTAATTTTACCAGGAGAATAAATAAAAGTGTTAGGCTTCTATTTTGATGAAATTTCGTAGGGGTTATTCCACCCTAAATCGATTACTCCCGGCGCTTGATGACATGGATTTTGATGAAATTGACATATGATGTGATCCGCGTGAAATTAGGGAGGGTTTAAGTCACCATTCAACTGGTTTTGAATTTAATTAAAATATACAGGTTGTCAAAGTAGGGAATTTCTGCTTATTTCAGGCAAGAAAGTTTTCTTACTGCATAAGGGATTACCACTCTGTTGCTGTGCTTAATTCTACAGAAAGTATTAGAGGAACGCCTGTGAAATAACAAAAACGAAGAAGGACAAGCTTCTAAGACTCCATGAGAGGGCGGTGTAATTGCCACAAGTGATAAACAGTATCGAGGATTGTCTCTCGAAAAGACGCAGTCGACAGTGTAATTAAAATTGAAGACGTGTACAGGAGACAAAGACCATCGATCAGGCGTATACACACAACAAAGAAAGGGAACAATGAACAGTTCTCATTTAAAATTCGTTGATTCTGCGGGATACATTTCATTGTCGCTGAAATTCTTCGCGGCGCAATATGGGGCGCAAAAATCGATAAACCAGCTGGTAGTTTCTCGAAACGCGTACTTGATGGAGCGCAGTGTGTACCCGATGACACATGGGTAACTGGGAAGCGAGACGCGTTTCTGCGGGTGTCATACATACAGTGTGTTAAAAAAAAGGGAATACCCACTTTGGACGCGTGGTGCACACAGATGAAAAAATTAATATTGTCGGAAGTAGATTCGATTTTCTGGCCTGATAACGCACGTAAATTAATAAACTTACACCACTGCACAAGTTGAGTCTCATAGGCCTATATCTCCAAATCTAGGTATGCATGGATATTTTGAGAAAAAAATATTTTTAGGCTGCACGTAATCTATTGTACGCAATCTTTATTAAGAAAAATATTTATAACAAAATGAATCTATTTTAATATCATGAAGACTGCCCACTTTGGTCTGTGTCAGGGCCATGTGTACACTGTAGAGTCAATTCTGTATGGTTCGTAAACAGAGATTTCTAATCAGTACTGCAATTCGAAGATTTCAATATTGTTAGCTTACTATTCGAACCAAGAAATGGCAGACATATGATGCATTCCGTGCTGATGGAAATGCTAAATCTGCACGACGACTGCACGCTGAAAGAATATCTAAATCAGAGGATGCCATCTCATGTGCTGATGCAAACGGTTCAACAGAAGCTTTTGTTGATATCAAAGATCCTATTACCACAAGACAACGCTCGATTTGCAAATCATATGCGATGAGGAATCGTTATAATTTAAATGCTTCCCTAGCTAGAGTTAATTTCATTCCGGACAATGGTTGTCACTGCGGAGCAGAATCTCAAGGCTTAAATCGTGTCATCTGGCTATGTCCAGGGTATGAGGACGAACGTATAATTTTGTTAAAACTGCTCCTCAAACATCAAGTATTATCTACCATATTGTGTTGGTTCCCTGCTACCAAATGTCTTAAAATTTATCATTTTCTTGAGAAATGTAAAATAAGAATCTAACAACTGCCAATTATAAATCTTAAATATTGTAAGTGCTATTATGTAAACTGGTACTTTGTAATTTGTAAATTGTATGCTATATAAATTAAATGTATACTAATAAATAAATAAATAAATTATATACGATGAACAGAAACAGACAAGTCACTTGTGCTACTAAAACAGAGAATCGCCTGAACATATTAATTTTTCAATTTACTGACAAGGGAAGATCCCGAACCCGAAAATTCAAAAAATTCTGAAACTTTGTGAATATGTAGGGGATGCCCAAATTCACTCTAAGGGGGTGAAATTAACGCCTGAAAATTCGGCTATTTTCCGATTTTGTGTTATAACTCGCGAACTGTAAGTAATAGAAAAAAAGTTTCAAGACAAAAGTTACTTCTTTTAATTCGATATATTATTTGGTAAAAAAATTATTCTACAATTCACGAGTTATAACGGAAAATCGGAAAATAACCGGATATTCAGGGGTCGATTACACCCCCTTAGAATGAATTTGGGCAGCAAACAAAAATTGCGTCGTAATCGGGAGGAAATTCCCTGCATATTCACAAAGTTTCAGAATTTTTTGAATTTTCGGGTTCGGGATCTTCCCTTGTGAGTACTATGCGTCCTCAAAGTGGGAAACACTTTTCTTGAACACCCTGTATGTACACACCCCAGGTGCACCTATGCGTACAAAGAGGTGTTTTCCGATATGAAAGCGATGCTAGTGCTCCTGTGTATCGTCGGCTCTCGAATTTGAGAGATTTCAAAACTCACGGTTTTCACGGGGGAGCATAGAACCTCACACAACGGCAGTTCGATTGTGCGTCCGATTCTATGCGAACGTAACGCGGTCAAGCCGCTTAAGTGTTAATACCGGCGAATTTAGAAGTCAAATAGTCCACTTTATATGTGAACAATATACGTGTTTATGGAAATTAGTTCACTTTGGGGGTTGACGTCAAAGAGCTTAGATCCTGTATCATGCATAATAATCCTCCCTATGACAGAAGATATTAATAGAGTTCCGTGTGGGTAGTAGACGGTCCGATGCAACGTTCAGTAAATCGTGGTATAAGGCATAATTAAAGATCAAGTCGTGATTATGGTAAACATGGCTGGTTGTATCGGGAGCATATATTTTGTGAATTAAGTTACACTGACGAGGAAAGTATCGCGGGTGTCCGGCTCCGATTGTTTTGATTTTTGGATATGTTTTAGAGGACCGAAAAATAAGATATACGTATTTTTTTATAGCGGCCCGTTTTCATATTTAGGGGGTGAAACCACCCCTCAAAGTTATAAGATTTTTAGGTGTTCGTCTCCGATTGCTTTGGTTTCTTGGATATGTTTTAGCGGATCGAAAAATAAGAAACAGGTGTCTTTTTATTTTGGCCTGTTTGCATGTTTAAGGGGTAAAACCATCCCTTAAATTTCATGAGAATAGGTGGTTGCCAAACACTAAAGCAATCGGAGACGAACAGCTGATAATCTTATAATTTCGAGGGGTGGTTTCACCCCCCAAACATGCAAACAGGCAAAAATAAAAAGACACCTGTTTCTTATATTTTGGCCCTCTAAAACATATCCAAAAACCAAAGCAATCGGAGACGAACACCTGAAAATCATTTAACTTTGACCCCCTAAATATAAAAACATACTGCTATAAAAAGACACGTATATCTTAATTTTCGGTCCTCCAAAACATATCCAAAAATCAAAGCAATCGGAGGCGGACACCTGGGATATTCTCCTTGTGAGTAATGAAATTAGCACAATGACAGAGTTAAAAGTGGCAACGAATGAACTATGACAATCCGAAAGAACAGTTTACTCTATCGTTCCGAATTTTTTCCTCACGTAAAATAGGCTCCACAGTTGTACTGCACATTTTGCCACACGGTTTATAAATCATACACTGCTGCTTTTGTCGAGTGTCTGTCCGATAGACTTTATCACTAAAAAGTTTAAATAAGACAGTAGGTATATCGGAAGGGAACTTTGGTGTAGAGAGGTTTTACCGTAATCGTAGTCAAATGTTTCACTTGTGCTAGATCGTCCAGCATGTGCTGTCTGTAATTCAGCTACAGAACACGCGCACCGTTTCGCACAAATTAACTAAACGGGAACGGCAAACATCGTTGGGGTATTTGTCATTATAGTATTTGCATGCCGTCATTAACGTGCTCAATTATTTATGACATCGTTCACCAGCGACATGAGAAATCTGCAGTGGCCACAGTGTATCCAATCGATATTTATGGTACATTGTGTTTTCATCTGTCCATTCCGAATTTTGATTTGATCCCGCCAAAGAGTTTTCCAGTGGGACAACAATACGGGCGCAGTTAAAACGGCGGGGGCCGGGGGATGGAAGTATTCAATTTCCAGGGGGTGAAAAATTTACGAAGTTTAAAGCGGCCCGTTTGTATTGTCGGCGTGCAATAACATAAGCCTTCGAACTTTTACGCTTGGGGATCCGCAGCTCGTTTAATTCTACGTTTCACCGATTCATGAGGAAAGTGAGTGGAGCGAATTCCCGCCGAAAATATTCTGTAAGATGTCCTAGCAGCTGAAATATCTTTTACACCTTTGAATCCTCCAGAAATTGCTTCCCATAAGAGCCGCGTGGCTTTGCGTTCAGCATTACAGGATGAGAATTCTACTGACTTTTCAGTGAAACGTTGGAAAGTAGTGATATAGGTATTAGTTTTGGCAGAAAGATTGCGATTGCACGGGGTAGTTTGCTTAACTACTAAATTTTATTGAATTTATTGCGGATTTATGAGGACCGAGTTTAGAACAATACAGCTAAACTCAAGCAGTATTTATCCATTTGGTGTAAATGCTAGCCTACGTAGGGATTTTCAGACAATGCTGTGTCAAAACTTAACAAGCATAGATAAAATATTTCACTTCAAAACAACACAATTGTAGTAAGAGAAAACATTTGTCAGGTGTATAAAAAGATTATTAGTTTGAGTTGCTGATAAAGTTGGTTTGAAGAATGATAAATTCAGCAGGGAAAGTCGAAAATATAATTGAAGAATTTTCTCAATCAGAATCAAATGGATTTTATAGAAGAAGAGTAGAAAACTTGGTAGAAAAATGTGAAAGAATTGCGAAAAATCAAGGAAAATAAAGTACATATTACTGATTGATCATTACCAGGATTAAATTGAATCAGACTTGGTTTTGAAACAATAATAAGATGGAGTTATGAAATACAATGGCTTTGAAGGATTTGGAGAAAAGGAGTGGGATAATAGAATAATTCAGAGTTTAGGAAATTTCGGTGGAAAACACGGGAGCTAGGATCAGTCTGGTCTCATGGAGTATGGATGACACAGTGCGCGCGGGAATGGCGAAACTTGGGGAAGTGAATAAGATTTACAGAGATGAGGAGTGTTCAATAAATAATTATTTAATTACTTACTTATCATATTAAAAATGATTATTTCTGGTTTCAATGATAAACCGACAAAAATTCTTCAAAGGAGCAAAAATTCATTCGGATTATGCCCAAGGGCGTCCGCAGACTTTTTTCCAGTGGGGAGGAGCAACTTTGAGCAACCGTCAAGCTGACAGGCAACGATTTGTTGCTTGTTTGAACCCATTTTGTAGCGCCAATTTAATTGAAAATTTAAAAATATTCAGTTTTTTAGTATAAACTTAATGAAGGTTAATTTTTAAAAGTAAGCGGTTTTCTCTCAAGCCAGAGGGGCTGCCCTTGTTTTAGAAATATACTTACATTTCGCACCACTTATCTTCGTTAATTTCAAACACACAAGGGTAGTTTTAAGGATATTGTATAAAGAAGTAGTGGTAACTAATGAGTACAGCAGGTTTCAATAGAGGGAATCATTATTGATGATGCTGACCCATGAAGATCAACAGCTCGCATGCCCATTCTTTTTGCGGGGAAACAATGAAGAATAATAGCGAAATAAGGGAAAACTAATAAGTACCTATTAGTCAATATTATCGATACTCCAGCCTTATTTATTACGTTAGTCAGTGAAGATTTCTTTATCGTTTTAGTTACCTGTTTTACTTCCTCTTTGTTGAATTTTGTACATTTTACTTAATATCTGGATATTCTTTGATACGCGTAATTAAACGTTTGCACGTAAAATACACACAGACTAAGCTTCTTCAGGCTCTAATTAATTCTGTCAACAGAAAGGAATATAATTCATGCAAAAAGATTACTAGCACTGACTTTGAATGAGGCAATGTTTAAGTAGTTTAAATGAATAAATGCTTTTGAGCAGCGGTATAAATGTTTTTGTACTATCTCATCTTGCATATCAGTACTTTATTGTAATTTAGAAACTCATTACCCGCTAAATAAATAAATAAATAAGTAATAATACGTCTTTACACTTGGAAATTATAACAACGAAAATATTTATTATGTAAATAATTTACGTAATTATATATAATTCAAAATGTAAATGGCTAGGTTCACCAAGATGATGTCCGCTGTTATTAAACCTAATCCTGGGTTTCAAATACGAAATCTGCATGACCTCGAGGGGCGCAAATACCTTACACTCGAGGAAAGCAATGTTTCTAATTCCGTTCCGCAGTGTCGTATATATCCATTACCCACTGTTAATATTACGCAAAAATCCGGGTGGCTCTAAAGGAACCGTAATAAACGGCAAGCGTAATGGTGGTCGCAAGCATTCGTCGTAAATCGAAGCTGTGGGTCTTGGGTACGGGTCGTTGTTCGTAGTGATACAGAAATGATGAGAACTAATGGCGGCAGGATGGAAAAGTAATAGTAAAACGTTCGCGAACACCGTGGCGGCTTATCAGTTTTATTTATTGCCACTGAAAGCGGTTTAGAAGCTTTTTTCCAGAACTTAACCCGTGCGTGGCCACGTGGCACGGTGCTTTCGTACCGCAAGCGTCCAGATGAAGATCGTCACGAACTAGCGAAACAGTTCAGTCGACGAAAGGCTGGAGAAACGAGTCCCTAGCACGCCATCGCGCCACATACATCCTCCATTGTAGCCAACTTTTCCCCGGAATCACGTGTTATTTCATCAAATTTTCCAATGATTTTCCATTACTTGGCTACTAAAGATAGAACTGCTCAATAATTGTCAAATAATGTACTTATATATTTGTAAACTAACGAAAAATAATTTAATCAGACCACAGAGATATGTTTTAACCACTCAGCTACTATCTTGGGCTATACTATTGAAAACACTTGCTAATTTTTAATTTCTTTGATCATGAAATGATCTAAACTATTTAGTTTCACTAATTAATAGTCCTACAAATATTACTTACCTTATGTTTGATGAATCATCTGCATCTTTAAACTACAATTCTGCTAAGAAACGTAATGTGCTCCATCTGTTATTTATTGTTTGATATGTAGGTAAATAGAAGGAACCGAATTCTGGTAGAAGATAGCTTCTGTTAATCCCAGTGGACTTTTTAAGAAGAAAGAATGCTGCACGCACTACTGTTGGCCAAATGAAAGGGCAGAGGTAGACTTCGATGGATCTACTTCGCAGCAGCCAACTCTGTTCCCAGATTGAAGAGGAAGGGTTCCTCGGCGGACGCACAGATGGGATGTTCTTTTGTGACGCGACAGGACAAAACAGCTTTCTCGTGACGTCGTAATGAAACATTGGGTGTCAGGCTAATTTTTGTGGAGAATATGAAGGAAACGTGGAGTCTGAAGGTAGAGGGCCATATTTGGCTTCTTTAAGTTCGATACGAACACCGATTTCTCTCTAAATTTATGAATTGTATTTAGAACTGTACAGTGTGGTCCGTCGCAAAGAAAATATTAAGTCACCTTATTAGTTTAAAAAAAAAAGAGAAAAAAAACATACAAATGGGTCGAATCTATAACCTCCTCCTTTTTGAAGTCGGTTAAAAATGTGATAATATACTATATTTAGATATAGGTTGTTACGTTCCAAATGCATTCGTTATAAAATAGGGTAGAAAGTTTTTTTATATTTGAATTTTTTCTCTATTTCAGTATTTATGTAGTTTATATTGATTTAAAATTCACTCAAGGGTGTGTTACATTCTGTATATTCTAAAAAATCCTATTCTATAAAGCTTTAAAAAATTACCTTCGTCTATTCTAGTTGAACTACAAAGTCTGGGGAGCCGTATTTTAATTCTCAAAATGCTTTAACCATACATTCCGCTTATGCCCGACGGTAATTAAACGTTTTCGTTTGACGTTCACTTACGACTTACTAACGCTGCCAAGTAAATGGTCCTTTCGCGCAAATTCATGTTTTTCTACACAACCACGCAGAGCGGAAAATTCTTGCGAGGCAGCAGAAGGTATCAGTCATGGCAGTCGCGAGGAATACAATTGTCAAAAAATTGGGATTAGTGGCATGTTCTGAAGAAAACAATAGGTACCTACGTGGTGAAATTTGTCATTACTACAGAGAGTGGGAGAGAGAGTAAAAAACATATTTTCTATTTAGTAATATGCAGTATTATTTTTCTGATATTGACGAATAATGAAACATCATAAACAAAATAGGAAGAATACCATGTTTTGTAATACAAAATTTCATTGCACCTTATGATAGAGCAGCGTCAGAAATGCGGACAGCTACCCATGCATTGTCGTTGTCGATTTTAAAACCCCGCGAATATTTGCACTTGAAATTGTTGCGACATTCTTCTCGTTGATGTTGGAGCTCGGTGCATCACCAACGGTGTGCCGGAAAACGAGGAAGTTCCGCATTTTTCACGCTCCTGCACGGCAAAGCCGACGCTTTACCCCCATTGAATGTAAAGCCTTGACCGTTACTCATCTCGTAACACATTCCACATTTTCGTCGCTACGAATATAACTCCTTCGGTCTCTATTCCGCTAGGAGCGCTAGTCGTTTAGGTGCGTGATTATCGATGTTACATTTTGGCAGTGAGCTTTGGATTGTCAGCTTCTGGTGAATTTTTCAATACTTCTCTAAATGACATGCTGTCGGACAGTCATTAAGAATTATACAATAAGCAAGTATGTACAATTGTTAGTTATGAGTAACGGTAGGGAAGCTTTAAATTAATATCTTACCTTCTTGGACAAATAAATTAATAGTATTTGAAACGAATCCACAATGGAACCAAACCTTTTCTTTCAATTAAATGCCACCCTCGCCAGTATAATGTATTAAATAAATGTTAAAGAGTTACTTTTTGTTGCATCATGAAAGCTGCATTTTTAAAATGTAGGGATTTTGAAAAAGTAAAGTATTTTAGTTAGTATGATTTGCCAAAGAAATGTTTAAACACTAGTTGAAGGATGGAACAAGATAAGAGTGAATTTTAGAAAAATGTAATTCAATTTATGCATAATAGATTAGAGCTTATAATGAGATCGCAGTAATATTAATGGATTGCAGGTAAATTTATGTAAAATTGTAAAATACATATTGAATTTGGGCGAATATTGTTCTTTGCTACTCCTACATCGGAACATAAAAATAATCCAGCCAATCGCATGTTAATCAAGGTTTATATTAATGTGAATTAGAATTGAAAATTCTTACAGTATCATTGCTGTAATATGTATGGTGGAAGGATACTTTTGTGAATAATAATATTTATTTGACCACATAATGCATTACTTTTTAGGATAGTGTAATATCTTAAATTCAATATTATCCTGGATTTCCATTTCGAATAGTTCTTACATAAAATTGTAACTTTTACTTGATTTAATGCGATGAAGATAATACCAAAGGATGTAACTTAAAATACATAGATTTGCACAAATTATAGAAAAACAAATCTTAATATATGAAGCAGAAAGTATTTGTGTGTTTGCCTGTCGCGTAAAGAAAAAGGTTCGAACGGAAAACTTTAGGGTCACGAAATGTGTCGCAGCTCATTATGCCTAGCTAATCCAGCTGAATGTGACAATTTTCACAAAAAAATAAATAAATAAAAATTCTTCTTTTTCATAAAATCAGAATCTAAATTTCAGGCGAAGCCGAGTAGTAAAGCTAGTGTCAAATAAAAATAAAGTGTGAAATATTTGAAATCAAAGGCTGACTCTTCCCAACATTGTTTTTCATGATTTACTGTTCCTCGTATTATCTTCCGCGAGAGACAGGTACCTATTCTAAAAAATGGAACGTTCGTGTTATTGAAAAAATATGAAGCTGAGGGTAATTTATTGAATCATACATCGAATTCGTCCAGTCACGTTGCAGCCTCAGAAACGGTTCCCCATTTTCTGTTTATTGCTGTCATGTAGAAAACTGACAACTGAAGTTACATATTGACATGCGCACTATGGCCAATATTTCTAGCAGTACAGTGAGTGGGAAAAACGTTCTTCGATATTATCGAATGGGAATGACACGTTGGAAAGAACAATGCGCATATTAAGACAAATAATGGATTACAACATGGTCCTATAATTCGTTAAGGAAACGAAAAATGTGAAATATTAGCTAAGGTGAGAAGTCAATGAAGATTTCAATCTGAGTTTCAATCTTAGTTTGTCATTGATAAGATAAATCTTCTAAAGTACTCACAATTGCGTCTAATCTAAAAAAATACTGATTTAAAAATGAATCATTCTTTAAATCAATGTCTTCTGAATATGGTTTGGGTTTAAATTGCACGGGCACGACGCCTTCACTGTTTTTGAGAATAACAATATCTATGCATTTAAATCTTTTCTGTTTGGTTACGTATGTCTATAAAAGTAACAACAAAATCCTAAGATTAACTTTTGTAACTTTGAGTTCCGAAATTTTAGATTTAAGAATAGATTTTAGCAAAATTTGGCACATGTGTTAACGCAACATTGCCCAGCATTATGCGCAAAATGGTCTCTGAACAATGTAGAAGAGTGTAAAAAAGTAGTTCTTTTTTGGAATAAAGACATTAGTAGGAAACGTTTTTGGACTAAAACGTCTGCACTTGCTTTATAAATCTACAAAGCTTCATTAAAAGAATAATCAGACATTTAACGAGCTATGATAAGAATACATTTTCCCGCCTTTATTCAGACATTCTTCTTAATCAAATAAGTAGTAGCTTTCAGTAAAACCATAAGTGTGCTTAGCGGAAGTCATTATTCTACACAAATTATCTTATATCGCCTACCGTTTGCAGCGTTGATTTTACTCCTTCAGAATAAATTCGGTGTGAAAGGGAATAATGCTTCAGAAATAATGATTTGTAACGTCACCTCCTCGATATAAGGTCGGTATTGCGGGGTTGATTAACTCGCCCGAGATACAAGTGCGTTTCAGCTCAACACGCTGTCAAAAGGGCGACCCCTGTGATATCTGAGTATTGCAAAATTCTAAGGAGAAGTGCCGTATTCCGCGGAGGCCACGTCTTGCTTCCCCAGGGGCCGAGAGAAAAGGGGCAGTGGAGGTGCCGTAACACGTCTCCCTCTACTGGTTCAGGAAAGAGTGAGGTTTCGATCGTCCGAGGAAGTCTCTGTTTCCTCAGTCTTCGGAAAAGGAAGTCACGTCGGAATAGAGAAGACGGAGTTGAATTCTGAGAGAAGCAACCGTAACTAAAACGTCGCGTCGTAATTCGTCTAAGGATGTAGTCAACGCAAACAGAAAAGGAATTATACAGAGTTGTTGCGCACCTTTAAGAGCTAGTTTCTGAAAGACGCGTTGGTATTAGAAAATTATATCGATATAGTCCCTATACACACACGTACTTCCGAAGTCTCATTATTTTGGAATTTTGGAATTCAAGGCCTACTTGAAATTTTATTTCGGACTTTTACAAAATCCACACCGTTATCACTCCGCGAATGGAAAGCAAAGAACAAGAAGGGCGAAGAGGTGGGGGGTGATAGGACGAAGTTCGTCATAAATCGGGGGCGGGATTCGAGGCCAAGCTGCACTCGGTGCAAATGAATTTAAGAGGCCATTTAATGGCACGAAAGTTAGGCTTGATGCCGTACTAAATGTCCTGTCTAAACCTGTCTTTTCATTTACCGTGGCGTTCCACGATAGCGGCACTCATCGTTTCCCGAATATTGTTCGTCTAAAGTTGAATTTACTTTATCCTAGCGGGATGTCGTGTCTCGTTGTTCTGTTTCATGTCGCTGGAGATATCTGTGCTTTTTTTTTAAGCTCATGTCTCCCCTGGTGAGTGGAATTTAACCTTTGCTCCAGTTCGCGTCTCTAAAATTGGGGACACCGAACAGGCAGCGCTACGTAATTAATCAAAATTGAAGAAGCTTCCGGCAATATGTGCGAATGTATTTTCAAGCCTGAGATGCAGTGATTGAAAATATTTTATATTTGACTCGTGTTTATGGAAACTTCTAACTATACACAATATTTGTCATTGCACGTTTAATATACAATGCAAATCAATTTATCGTACAATCAAAATGGTGTCTTTTCTTTGCGTAAAACTAAAGCGAATATGTGGGGTAAGTTTCTTTCTTTTAAGGGTCTGTTTTATGTAACTTGATTGAGGAAGATGTGGGGTACAGGCAAAACGGAACGTTACCATAATTATTACAAATAACGTCTTCAGCTCTTCACAAGTAGCAAAAGGAAAATGTGAGAGATAAAGAGCGAAAATTCATTCGCTGTTTTGCGATAGGTAATTTCTTCTTTTCGAAAACCGCTTTGGAGACATCAGCTTGCCGTATTTCTATCTAAAAGTAACAAAAGCGGGCGAGTCTTTAAGAATTTAGATATTCTTCGCTCAATGTTACGTTCGGAGACTGTCTTTCGACATTTTGACCCTTTCGGGTGTCCGGAATGCACGTGTGAAGTCCCATGCACAATGGGGTCGCGACTGTTAGTGCTCGCCACCGCCACCAGAGGGCTAATCTGTCTAACTCTTTCTCGAAAGTTCTAAGTTCCAATCTCGTACGTATATATACAAGTTCCAAGGTTATTCCTCTCGGGCCCCAGTCCTCATGTGTCGTAGATCTAGTTAGCTAATGAGGCAAAAAAATACCGTTCCGATTTTATCAGCAGATGCCTATTTTTTCCGGAACATAGTACCTGAACTAGGGCTGGGACTATTCGAATATTTTACAAATATTCAAATGCTACGAATAAACTTCGAATATTTGAGTATTCAAATGTTATTATTCGAATATTTAAGTATTCGAATACTATTCGAATATTTCAGTATTCGAATAGTATGGTGTAATTATAAATCATGTTATTAGCTTTACAAGATTTCACCCTGACAAACTCACAACTGAAACTAAATAAAAGCTTGTAAAAAAATGAACCTAAAGAACTTGATTTATAATTCACGCCATACTATTCGATTACATCAGTATTCAAATACTTAAATATTCGAATAGTATTTGAATAGTTTTCGAATACTTGGATATTCGAATTATATTCGCCAAATAATTGAGCAACTAAAGTAAGTATTCGAATATTCGAGTACCGAAAAATTCGACAAATAGTCCCAGCCCCAACCTGAACATGTTACCTGGTACCCGTCACAATCGGGAAACCGCACAGATAAGAAACTATTTTCTAAGTACTTTATAGAGACAAGCAATACAGATTGTGAGCGTCGCCAAAGCGGTTTGGCATATGTATAATCGGTAAGTTATTCACTACAGTGAACAACGTGACATGTACTCATTGTATTCTCTGAATACAAAATTTTTTTTAAAAAAGAGCTAATTAGCTAAATTATTCATTCTCGGGGAATCGGGCAAAATCCTTTTCGCAATATTGAATTTCTCCATATGTTACTTAATAAATAAAGCAATTATCATGAACGTTGCATACAAATAATATATAACAAAACTCAACTGACAATCATATTTAATGCAATTTCTCCAAATATTTTCTATAATTATACAGAATATCAATCAATGCTTAAGAGCCCTTCTGTAATTTCCATGATGGAGATTTACTACCCCCACCCCCCCCCCCCGTTCTGTTAATTTCATTATCTCAACTAATCATTCAAAACCTCATCACAACGCACCTGCCTCTTTTCTCCCTTTGACGTAGTATTTTTCTCGTCCGAAGACCGGAGTAACTGCATAAAACAAACAATTCGTGTTTATTTTGCCGATCGTAATTTATGGGTTCGTGAATATTTATTAATTGTAGCACACAGCGAGTGGTTCGCCTGTGGATGTTTCGACGATACAGTTTCGCAATGGCCAGCAAAATTTCCATAAAGATGGGAGAAAATAATGTAGTTCTTCAAGTCAGGTTGAAGTAGCGGTATGACTTTGATATTCTTTCCTTGCGAATTTTTTAAATAGATCAGGAATATGGATTGAGACCATCTTGAGGCTAAAATGGGTTCGAAAGTCTTGGCAATATTCAAATTCTTCAACACCTTAACCTTGCTTGATTGACTTCGCTGTGATACTGAAGAATTTGAATCATTCAAATGGCGAACCGGAGACCTTCAAGACCTCATAAAATTTGCAAGATTGTATAATGAAACTAAACACCAATACTCTTGCAAAACCTGTTAAATTTCGGGATTTAACTCAAAACGTTTTGAATCGTCTTAATCCCCGCGACGAGTCAAAAGAAAAGATTTTTCGCTATAATTGACATTCTCTGAGAAGAGGATTTTAATCGCGTAATGCGGATCGTAACTTCCGCGAATCTTTTGCGAGGAATTTCCTCTCGGCGAGGTTGAAATCTTTATTCGAGCTGCAGTCAACTGATCAGAAGTGCAACGATGGCGGCTCGTAGGAACAGCTCGGCTAGAGCAGGAGAACGAATACCCTGTAATTACAGAGAACCTTTTTTATAATAAAAGGGTCTGCCGGTCAAAAAATTCCGAGCGTAAAGAGAAACGAGAATTACAGAGGGAATCAAGTGGCGTAGTTTGATAAAAAGGTAAGTGCCGGAAACCGCAACGTCCACGTTAAAAAAATGTCTCAGTCCTTTGAAGTCACGCCTTGCTTACAAAATGTTCGTTAGCATTGTCACGAATACTGGGTGTTTCGCGACGTATCCAACAAACTTTTCCCACGTCTTCAGCAAGTCATTCTGATTGAAAAATGTCATATGCACTACCGGACTTTTTCGTTTTGTTATCACAAATAACACACTAGCAAATGGCGGACTGGGTCTAAAAATATTAGTTGGCAGGAGGCAAAGGGGACCCACCCACACCATTAAGGCTATAATTTAATTTTTATAAAAAATAAAATTTAAAAATATACATGGGTTGCAAAAAAGTGCAATTAAAATTTTTGTGAAATGTATATTTTTTTAGTAATTACAGCGTACAGGTATTATACATATTACTAGCACTATACACAAGATATATACTAAATGTAAATACAGATCGTTACAATTGAAATTTTAAATTATTTTTTCTTAATTTCAAATAAATGGTGGATACTTTTAAATAGTTTGCTTGTACTGAAGATTTCATTAACAGGTAGTTCAAAAGCATATTTCATGCAATTCACTATTTTAAATGCTGTCTTCATTAGTAGGTTGCGAAACTAAATAGAAATAGACGATTAAGTAGAAGAGCACAATACTTGATCAGACATACATCATAACTTCAGGCTACGGAAGCCTCTACTCTAACGTTACATTTCAAATTCAGGTACAAATATGAATTATCAACAGTAAATATTCTAATCTTGAAGAATAGAAAGATTAAGAACAGACGTGACGCTTTTTTTATTATGCAGGGTTGAGTCACTGAATCATATTCTTAGTATATCAAATAGTTCCTCAGTTTTTAGGATGAAGTGTCATAGAAAGGTAGAAAGAATATATTCTGTTTTTTTGTGGCACATCCGAAACTCGAATGCAGGTTTTAATTACTTTTATAATTTTAACAATATTGAGGCCACCGTATTTTTCAACACTAAGTTTTATAACAAACGTAAATACAAATTTAATAATCTATAATATTATGACTGTGGGGTTGTTTTTATCCTCAACATTCACATCCAAAGCATAAAGCCTTACAATTATTTACCTAACGTAAACATATACATAAGTACAAATTGCAAACACTTGACGATTATGCTGCATCATATGTTCAAATTTACAGGCAGAAATTTGAAACTCCGTATACTTTCGAATTTCGATCTGAAACGGCTTTACGTCACTTGTAAAATTCTGTAAAGAAAAATACCATGTTCCATTGAAAAAGTTATGTTCACTTCAAAATTGTTTAAACTATAAAAAGAATTAAAAGCTACATCCAACTACTCGATGTACCCCCTTAAACAGAACTAACTCTTCAGCTCATATTTCGTCCTAATAAAAAAAATTAAAGAATTATTTCAGATGCTAAGGTTCGATGACTCACGCTGTATCCAATATATCGAAAAACACAAAAAGTGGTAACCAGGTGTTGTATGTCTAACAATAACAGTGAGCATTTTTCAAAACCCCTCTCGAATTTTCCTCCTTCATCATCTGGAATGTGGGTCACAGTTTCGACATACCTATCTGGATTCTTGATTTGTCGAATTTTCGCATGTTGAGTAATTGGAGAGGGCGTCCTGGAATGTTAGCCGTGTCTGTTTTAATTATTTTCACACTTGGCTTACACGTCCAAGGTTTGACATTTATTCGCTAATATTTCCTGCAGTGGGAACAAGTACATGTTTGGGGATTAATGATACTGGAACATGGGAACAGTGTAATAACAAGGAGTGAGAGGGCCATGAAAGAGTCGGATTATTAGACTTCAAGTTTTCATATGACCCTACCGTTTCATTCTCAGCATTTTGTTACATCATGTCGACGCGAGGGTAGCGCCTATGTATATCACTAATGCAAGAAAAATTAAATTTTAGGTTCATTCTTGTGAGGTACGTAATATCTGATTTATAATACGAATAAGGGTAGCACAGTTTAATAATTCGAAAAATCTAGAATAAGAACTTTTTTTGTTAAATTACTCTTTTATATTACAAGCAAAAGTTGTTTTCGTTAGAATACACACGATCGATTTTCAGTTTCTACTTTATTTGCCGAACATAAGCCACTGCACTTGTTTTTAAAATTTACGCAAGAATTTATTCGCCCGTGTTGCCTGCACGTACAAATTCTCAATCAGCTGTAAATCTATTTGTTCTCCTTTTCTCTTTAATCAAATATATCGCTGCAATGCGTGTTAAAACATATACACATGAATACGGTTAGTGATGTAGGTATGTAAATTCTGCCATAGCATTTTATTCTTTGTAATTTGTTACCTCTGGTGGCGAAAATTTGTCACTTTAAGTAGAAAATATATTTTCGTTACCCATGTACGTTTCAATTTCAACTCTATATGTATTAAACAGATTAATAATTTTTAAAATGGAAAAGTGGGGCTTGCGTTTTCATTTGTTTGATTATTGAGTTTTGATTTATTTTTGAAGTAATACTATGGGTATTGGTAGACATATTTCCAAACCTGTATACAATAGAATAATTCAATAATAATACTATTTTTGTTGATGTGAATAGAATATATTTGTTTCGTGAAACGGGAAAACAGACGAATAAAAGTTTATCGTTCTGTTTTTCCATTTTGTGTGAAACTGAACCATGGAAATCTGTCAGACCATGCAATTCTATGCCTCCTCCCTGCCCCTCAATGAAATAAACAACAGCTGATAGATAATAGACCGAACAAAACTCTTGACGCTGAGCATGAAAAATACAGAGACCACTAATAGAATTGGAATGATAAACGAGTGTCAAACGATCGATATCCAGAGGAGAATTATTTTCAAAATAGGGTAAAAAACCTGGTACCACTGAAAAGCTCCACTTAATAATCTTTTTTCAAACTGTCACACCTACTTGAATGCTTGTTGTTTCTGCGTTTCTGTGTGCCTCTTATCTGGATCTCGATGGATCGATCCAATTTGTCTCGATTTGAAATCACGAGACGAAAGACTTATTTTTCCACGATTGCGATGGACGTAGAATTATGTGGCATTGAAACAGAGATTCAGTGCTTCACTTTAGTTCAACCACGGAATATTTTAAAACTGTTGTTGAAAAAAATTCAATTTTAGAACAAAGTCAGTATTTTTCGAGTGACATATTTTACGATTTGTTACTATTTGTTACTCTCTTTATTTAAATAGAATCTTTATCTTTGTTCAAAAACTGAACAATTGAAAGTCTGTAAACTGAATTACACTTATAAATATAAATTGTACGATTTGCAGTTATGTAGATTAATATGATTTAAAGTGAAATTCCACAATATACGACTAGAATACGCTAATTTCGCTAATTTCAAATCAGTCCATTACCGCGCAAATTATTCGTCCAAAGCCACAAAGGTCCCGTCATCGCTGCTGCATTACAGAATATTGGTACTAACTGAAATTTTGTTACAGGCGTATGTGATATTCGGCTATGTCTGATCAAATGAGCGTTGTCCTTTAATAGTAGGTATTGTAACTTTCGAAAATTCCACTTATGTGATACAAAAAACATTATAATTTTGTTTCCTCCTTAAAGTTGTTTCGATAAACAATATATTTCAGCGTATTTCATCAGCTGTACAAAATATTAAGAAACGTTTCAAATAAACATTATTGGCCACCAAAAGCGGTATCTAAATTTGTGAAAGTTATATATCACTACATAAAAAAAGATAGGGGCCGTAGACACCCCCTCCTCCACCTGATAACCCGACAGAGGATTAAACAACGCTACTGCAGTTTTAAATATGCCCCAACCACGTCACATGATGTGGACTCTTTTCAGCTCATAAATTAATTTTAACCAATAAGCGTCGTCAATTAACTAATTTAAGGTTAATAAAGGTTCCATTATTGTGCCATATTTTCAAGATACTTATATTCTTTGCATATGTTGATATATTTTTGTATATGCTGATATATTATATTTTCACATACTTTTAGTGCATAAACGTCAGACAGTCTGGTAATGGCCATACGATGACTGGCTTTGTAGGATTTTGCTCATTATTATAGCGTTAAATAAATAGCTGTACAGTTACAGTCCGTAAATAACTGAACAACGATGCTAGAAGGGAAAGTGGGATGGCGGAGGAGGTGGGTTACAAGGGGTACCGACGACCAGTTGAATCGCCGTCCCGTCTGAAGAGGCACATTGAAAACGTTTTACCTCAAAACCGTCCGTACATTTCGCCAGTTCGGCTGCTGTGTTGCTTACTTGACAATCCGCATGTAATCCGGCGAACGGATTGTGGCCCCACCGTCGTCAGACCGTGTCAAGGTTTTATACTAAACTAATGCTGGACTACATCAAGTGCAGGTCCAGCGGACACGTGTCGTATGAAGTTTAACTCGCGAAGAGTTACTCTTTGCGGTCCCAAGTACTGTTTTGGCCGTTTCGTTGCAGACGATTCGTATCAATGAAATTACCCTGGGTAAATATCTACGCAACTCTCATGAATATTCACCTTGGATTTCATTTTTTAAATACGGACAGTAGGTGGGAAACATTTATCAATGATCATATACGAGCCATTTTGAACGTGACGTCTTAAATTCTAATTGTTAATCGTAATAGGTTTGTTGAGACGCAATTAGGGTTTCGTAGTAGAATTGATAAGCGGCTTCCCTTTGAATTGAAGGTAGTCCTTAGATTCAGGTAAGTAATTGCCGGTTAATTATATAAGAGATAGAAAATGTTAACACTGTTATTATTAGTAATTTATAGTAATTACTCTCAGTGTATTACCAGATGAAGACATTTTCTTACAATATTGGATAATTTTGTCATTTTTTGTGTTTCATTGTAGGACATTATAAAAATGTGAAGTCAGCATAAATGTTTCAAGTAGAATACTATTGTGAAAAAAAAATGAAAGGGAATAAATGTAGATAAAATCATTCTGTAAGCAAGGGACCAAGGAAACGGAAACTTTTATGTCTTCTATTTAACTGAAAAATAGTTGTATGTATTGTTTTACGTTTCATATAGCTGAAAGAAATGAGTTCCAAAGAAACTTTTGTTTTGTTGTGTTGCCTATCATAGTTTGTTATTCCAAGATATCCATTCCCAGAGAATCTAACACAATTCAGTGAACGATAATTCGAAGAATAAAATTTTATCTCACAGTTTGCGACGATGTCTCTGCGATGAACATCTTGTCATCTCCACTTGTTAGAAGAATCTGCTACGATAATAAGTTCTTATACATTACATTGAAGGAAACCTGTCCGAGACAAGTAATTACGAATACAGTCAGATTCCTTTTTTTTCCCCTTTTCTATTAGTTTAATTCAGAGGAAATACCCTTCTTCAGTATATTTTTTTCAAACTAAACAGTCAAAATGATCAAAAGTATCAAAGTTATCAAAATTATCAAAATGGTCAAAATGGTCAAAATGATCAAAGTGATAAAAATTACCAGAATTACCAAAATTGTCAAAATTATAAACAAATTCTTCTTCTCCAAATTTACTATACATTCTTCATATGAACATTTATGAATTGGATTTCTATGTATGCATACGCATATCTCTCGTGGGTCAATAATATTTGCATAACATATTTCTATAAAAATTTAATATGAACGTTTATAATATCTATAACTTTTCCAATCGAATGATGCACAATGCACATGTTACAGTGCCAGTGATATAAAAAGTTATTATTGTAGAAGGAGATAAAATTTATAGCTCCTAAAAGAAAAGTTTCTGCCTTTCTTGTTCCACTGAAACTGCAAAATGAAATTCACATATATGTAGATCTAAAAAATACAAATCAATGCAACGCCCAACTATTCGTGACATGCGCCGAATATACGAAACTACCTCCTTCGTGGTATTGCCAAAAACAAAATGTAGGTCACAAACAAGGGCGATCGATCGATCTGGTAAAGATTTATCAGAATTCAACGGTCGGGGTAGATAAACGATGACCAGTCTGGGTTGAATGCTTTCGATTAACCATTGCATGGATTTTCACGCTGATGTAGTTTCAAGCGACACGTTATTTTCTGTTTAAAAAAAAAAACACTCACATACACACGTATATACGAACAACTATAATAATGAAAGAGTGCTGCTACAAAATCAGAATCACGTATTCAGTCGAGTGGAGTACCGGCGTTAGAACGATTGTGGTGGTTAATCCAATCGCCAGGAAAACAATCGACTAAAATTACATGCAGCGGATTTTAGTAAGCCGACTAAACTGAATGTAGACCACTCTGTTACGTGAAATTAATCTTAAATTGCATTTAAGACATTTTATTCTTTGAACGTTAGAATAATTTATAATTTCAATACGTTTGTGTTTATTTGCATGTAAATCAGTAAAAAGAATAGTTAAAATTTATGAAATATCTGTATATTTCGCTGCTTGGCATTGATAGTGGCATAACTAAAAAAATGTCAATTTTGACTTTTTTTGCATAAATAGACTAAATAGGTACAGTATCTTTATCATGTAAAACGGCACATTTCTAATTTCATTAGTCTCACACTGGAAAGCAGATGTGTCGTTATTTAGTTGGCCATGTTTTTTCAACAACACTGATTCATTTTCAGTTGTATATTACAATTGTAAATAGAGGGTTATGCTATTTTCTTGAATAGTGGCATAAGTATTCATTTTTCGTTGTACACAATCATTTTCCCCAATAATATTGTAATTTATGAAATTTTCTATTATTTTTTTACAGTTCAATATTTTAACGTGTATTAGAAAAACTGAATAGAGGGTAAAAATTATGGGGATTCTTAGGGTTTATTTGATATTCTTTTTAATTTCTTGGTGAATTAAACAAGTTATATAATGAGTATTCAACTATTAATCAAATGTAAATTTTAAACTGTTTTTACTGTAAAATTTACATTTTTTAAATTACGCCACTGGCAATGCCCAGCAGCGATTTGGACATGTATGATTGATTCCCTTTGTGTGCCTCCAGTCCATAGTTTAGACAACTTGTTATTAAAACACGGAAGGTAAAACATCTAGTAAAACGAGCTTCCGTGGATATCGTTACTCGCTTTGTATACGTTTCTTTTTCAATCTGTAAACGTTTTTCCAATCGAGGAGTATGTTCGGAAACATCAAATCTGACGTGTATATGTGTATCTAACGACTACACTACGTGAAAAAAAATAATTTCCTTTTTTTTGTTTGCTATCGATATCGTTTCTCTGTCCATTCAATCCCCTCGTACGTCCATGACGACACGAGCGTGAAAAGTGTTGGTTGGTAGAGACGAATGGCACTACTCGATATTTCCTGTTATTTTTTACAGACTCTTCCCATTGGCTTTCTTTCTCTCGAACGCCTGTTTGAAAAAACTGCTTTCTATGGTACAAATTACGTATAATATTTACCAGTACGCTAAAGTTAGCGAAGGAAGCCGTGTTGGCACTCTCTGTTACTCGAGTAGGAAGGTTCTGCCAAAAGTGGTCCAACGTCTTCAACAGCTTACGAAGTGTTTTGGGCCAAGGGTGGCTGAGGATGTGAAGAAGACGCAAGAGGAATACAGAAACATACATGTCACCTGTATAACATTGAGAAAACTCGAATTATATACGGGGTGTTTCCGAAGTGTAACCAAAAAGGAGATGATTCCTCATGGAAAACTAAATTGAAAATGTAGATTGTAGAATGATGTTTTTCCATACGAGACTTTGCTTTCGAGAAAATCAATTTTCAAAATCCGGCACGTGTGTGTGCTTCTGGTTTAAAAATTAGTTCCATTTGCAAATCGATTTTCTCAAAACTAAATCCACGTTCACAGAAAAGTGAGAAAAAGAAAAAGGGCAAAGATCAATTCTTAACCAAGTATATGCGTAACAAACGAGTTTTCAAATTTGTTTTTCTCGGAAAGGGAGCCTTATATAAAAAAAATTCATTTCATATTTTCGACTTATTGATGCATGAGGATTCATCTCCTTTCTGTTTGTACCACTATTTTGGAAGCGCACTGTATATGTGTGCTGAATTACTTAAGAATCACAAATTTATTATTTAGATAAAATTATAACTATACTTTTAAATATATTTTCACACTGTACATACATATTATGTGAGTATGTTTGAATTTCGGGAAAAACTTTTTTTTATGTGACATATTTTTTCTGCCTGTTTAAGTTCATATCACTTTATATGTTTGATCGAAATACAGTTCACATTTCTTGATTCAGTATTTCTATACGAAAATGGGTTAATTTTGGATGCTATCAAAATACTTTTATTTACTTACAGCAATGTTTCTCTTCAACTATTGATCAAACGTTGTATAAAATATTTTTATTCCGTTCATTTAGATCCACAATCGTCAATCGGGGCTTTGAAATCTTTGTGCTGAAAGTTATTTTTTACAAAAATAGTCGAGTGTTGGTGGCTTATACTGTAGAATTTGATTACACTCCTCAGCTTTTGATGTATATCTGACTCTACATCTGATGCGCACTTTAATCTAAAATGCGCTCGTCCGTATGTTGACTCTGTAAGACCAACTATAGTAATTAATTATAACTAGTATTTGATGCAACACACTTTCGTTTGTACAATATCATGATAGTAACAGGAAGCTCGTGGATTTATTTACAGTTAAAAACACAGAGAGGAAAGATTCAGCACTCAAACGAATAGAAATAGTTACATGTATCGTTGTGTATCTGGAATATCTGTGAGATCGATAACAAGTTGGCACGTTGACGAGAAGTTCGAGTGGCAAATGAAAGCCATCCTCCTTTCTGTTTGCAGACATCTAAAGTGAATATTTACCACGTTCGCCAATACCTACTTTCCATTACAGTACCTAGTGTTAGTATTACAATGCGTTAACGACACTCTCCCTTTTAAATTTTCTAGCTATACAAAATACAAAAATTAACCGCAGTCCAAGTGCAGTTTTATGTTCGAATATTTCCTCGTGATTTTAATTAGATCACCTATATTTCGTTACTAAAAACAAAATACTGGATGGAGCGCTTTTAGTAACGTCTCAGAATAACTTCTTTGGAGGCCTACAGGTCCTTCGCCACTCATTGTCAGTGTCATATCGGACGATATCTTGTCACTTAAGGGAGGATTCTCGTGTAACAGATATTTAAATATGCTGACACATATTGATGATTTTTTTTTCTAAAAACTGTACGTTAATATTGGACTAAACTCTTTTGGGATATAAGGAGACATCTTTAAACTTGGAGAAATTTTTTTTTTATGTTGATCCTTCTTCTCATTTATTAATTATTGTGGAATCTTCAGTGACGGATTTAAGAAAAAAGGGTCAGGTGGCAAACGTTCTGAGGGGCCCATTTTTGGGGGAAAATGAAAAGATAGTTTCTTAAAAATCGGCCAAATTTGGATACCTATACCTAATCATAATTTTTTTTTTGAGATGGGGTCCTGCGGGGGTCTTTTGCGCAGGGGCCTAGGCCATCAGCCACCCTGTTAAATCCGCCACTTGATCACCTCTTCGACGGTGTCTGATTGCAAATTCTATCTAGATACTACAGTCGTAGAAAATCCCTGCATTTCTTAATCCATTAAAATTGAGGAATGGCGAGAAACCTAGAAGGGTAAGTTCTTGCCTTCTTTCTAAATTATGTATAATTACTCTCGCCTCAACGTTCTACTTAACACGTGTAAGTCTTAATAGTACGCATTTATTTTACCTTGCATCGTGCTGCAATCGTTTAAAACTTTTTCCCGTACATATTAAAGAGCAATTAAAACTTCAAGACCGAGTGAAATGGTTTATGCTTGTGGCATGATCAAATAGAGTTCAGCGAGCCGAAGAGCCGCAGTTCATGTTAACCTACTTAACTGATTAGGGCCATACTAATTCACAAAATTAACCTCGTCGTATTATGGCTGAGAAAGTATAGAATTCTATTTTAAAATTAAAAGTAAATAATTAAATAAAAAATTAAATTGACGTGGATATTTCCTTTGTACCTCCATCTACCATATTTGCTCCACGTAATGTCCGCCTTCAAACCAAATAATTTTCAGAGGAGCAATTTTATTAACAATTTTAAACACAAAGTTCCTCTGCAGTTTTTTTTTACTGTTGAGTTTAACCTCGATTGAAAAAAGATTCTTATTTATTAACTCCTTATTGTCAAAGTAAAATCAATTTATTGTAGTTATTGAATTGAACAATTGGTTTGTATTTCTTTTACAATACATTTAACTAAAAAAGTTGGTAAATTAATGCTGTTTGTTGGATCTCTTCGAAGAAATATCTGATTTCCTTATTTATTTAATGAAATTTCTAGTATTCTTTTTTTTGCAGCCTCAAGTATAGTTAATTTGAATTGTGTCATTAAAAGGAATTTTATATATTCAGATATAGGTCCTAACAAGTGAGGCCAGGTGTACCTGGGCAGTAGCGGCGGCTCGACATACCAGCTGCGCATGAGTAAAGCATGGGAGGGTTGATTTCACGCGTTCGGCTGGCATTAAAAGTTCAAGTGTCATGCTTGTGACGAGTGGTAGCGTTTGTGCCGTTTATTTATGTAGGTGATCGACGTCTAGTTGGTAAGCCATTAAATTTTTCAATCATTTTAGTTGTACGTAATACGAGCATGGATAGATTTTACGTCAAACATTCAATTCTGGTGTGAAGCATCATCTGTCATTTCCGTGGTGCCGGTATCGTATGTCTTGTGAACTTAAAAGTGTGACGTACAAAATTCAAACGTAATATTGTGATTTTAATAATTGAAACTTTTTCACAAAAGATATCCATACGAAAGAAATTATCAGATTCAATTTCTAAGTACCTGACCAAAATATATTGTGCAGTCAGTCACTTGTCAATTTGTGACTCCTTTAATCTCAGTTCAAGGATACATATCTAGGTTTCTGTTTTATATATTACAACATAATTAATTGAAACTTTTCTAGCAAATCGAATCTTCAGACGAAAAGATTTAAGCATTCTTTTTTAATGGTAACGAAGTTACCTTTACTCCACTATTTATTACATAGCATTATATTTAACACATTCGGCGTCACGGTGGTAATTCAAACTTTCGAAAAGTTATAGATTATAGAAAAATAGTAGTTGTGTAATATTTTCCGTAATTTTAACACGGTTATATTTTACTTTGATTTCGACACTGAATTGAAAAACGCCCTTTTCCTTTGAATGAAAGTTTGATCACCGATAAATATCGTTAGTAGCGCACTCAGGATTTAATCTTGGGGGGAGCCGATCCGAACGAATAAAAATGTTTTTAATGAAAATTCAATACAATTCATTGGGCGATTTTAAAAAATTAGTTAAAGAATAAAATCCATTTTTTTTTCTTTTTACAAAGCTCTTGAGTTACTTCAGTCGTGGTTACATTAATCTTCTTCCTTTTTCTGTGGGGGTGCCACCCCCTCCACTGTATGCGCCACTGAATATCGTGGGTCACCGGTAGCCGACATAGCTGGGAACGTGTTAATCCACCTTTGGATTACCCAATTTCGATGAAAATATATTGCATGAACTCGTATTGCGAATAACATAATTTTAGTTAATATTGCTTCAAAAACTCACAAAGTAAAATAAACAAATTCTGGCGTTCTTACTTGCAATAAGCCTCGACTCGTTATATTGCTTGTTCCGCATCAATCGACTGCCTGCACCCCAATCGTTATCTCTCTACAAGTAGGTGCTCAAGTTGCTCTTGCAATTTTTTCACACCCTTTGATTCCTGACAGATCGAATGAAACCATGCTCTGGAGGCGAATTTTTTAAGTCACAAACAAGTATTTTATTGGTAACTGCTTTCACTAATACACATTTAGAGTACTATCAAATTTGACTAGTGCTTTTTTAGTTTAAATATTCCGAAATAGAATAATTCATTTTAAGAAAAAAGAGAAAATAGTGATACATTTTTCAAATAACTTATTAAAATAATCTCCACTTCCTCAACGACCAATCTCAGGGTCGTTGGCGTCTTTATCTTTACTTCTTTGTGTAATTCAAAATTAATTCTTATTTTACGTATACTTAATATTTAATAAAACATTTTGTTACACAATAAGTGTAATTTCAAATCTCAAAATATTCTGAGAGCACCCATTTACACACGCCCTAAAAGTTTCGTCTCTCTGCCACTGTAGCTTTTGCTACAACTATAAAGGTAAAACACGCAAATTTCACTGTACTTCTGAATGCGCTCACGTACAGGTGCTCTTAATTTGTTCTTAGCCTGGGTCGAATTTCTAGTTTATTTTATAGTTATAGGATTTGTGGAGCCAGATAACAGTTTTGCTTGATCTCCTGTAATATTCACACTCTAGACTCTTAAGATAGCACTGTACACTACCCACCAAGAGTTTGGAACCACTAGTAGATTTTCATTAAAATCGCACCATATCATAACTAATATTCTCCTAATTCGAAGTTAACACTTTCAGCGATAATTGCAACGTTTCTCATTCAAAAAATCTATAACACCTTATCATGCAAAAATTGCTTAAATTCGTTCATGTAACGAGGAAATTCGTGATACCTTTAAGTCATATAGTGATTCTGAACTTTCGGTCGATAGCGTATTTATACATAGTGTCCTTCACTGGTCTCCTTAAAGAAGGTAATTGGGGATGTAAAATGAAGACAAAAATGTTTCCTAAACATTGCGTCGAAAACCAATAAATAACGAGCTATAAATCTTTAAAGATATAACCAAATGATGGGAAACATTTTGTGAGAACGTTCAAACAAAACGGCCACCTAGATCACCAGATACGTCACAATTACATTTCTATTTTTGTGAACAATAAAACGAATAGTTTACACCTGTGAATTTGAAAATCGTGACGAACTGTGGAACGCAATATTAGCTGCAAGTGAAAATATCTCGATAAATACATTCCTAAAAATTCGTCGATCACTGTCTACGCCCCATTGATCTTTGCATAGAAGAAAACGTTGGTCATTTTGAATATTATATGAATTATATTATAATAAAAATCTTATAGGTATTATTTATTCGTGGGAAAGCTATATCAGGTGTACCTATTATTATAGGAGTAAGTCAGTTTCCAATAATAAGTGGTATAACTATAAAAAAAATTATAATAAATTCGTGGGAAGTTATAACAATATTATAAATTTGATCATTATTAATTCATGTTCCTGGGCTTCTTAATTCTATCTGGATAATAAATCTTAATGATGCTCCAATTATTCGTGCTCATATAACAAAAATAAAGTATAATATAACGACGTAAGTAGTGCTAACCTTTGAAAACGTATATCTCATTAAGTTTTCGTTTTTTACACCCTGTTTATAGAATATTTTTCCCCTCATTTTACCTCCCTAAGTAGTCCTCTCCTGTAAGGAGGCCATTGAATAACCGGACACCCTGCATATTGCGCTTGAATTATAGTGGTCAAAAATCAAATAATTGTTTTCATCTCTCTACAGCTTCTTATAGGTACACACTAGAAATTTTCCCTTTTGTGGCGTAACTCGGTAACCAGTTTAACTGTAATTGGAAAATTCAGTTTTCTGTTAGAGATGCGGAACTGTCGTCTGGCTGTCGCGCTGCTCGTTAATGTTTTCATTTTGTGTAAACTTGTCGAGTAGCTAGCGGGATATTATGAGTATCGTCCCTGGTTCGTGCATAATTAGCGGTCTTGCTAATTTACTCTCCTGAAGTGCTGCGAATGTAATTGACCATTTTTGAACAGCAATTAGCATACACGAGTTGACAAATCTCAATTTTGTATTGGATTACACATTCTTTTCGACAGACTATTTTACACGCTTCTATTTTCACGTGTAGTGCGGAAGCCGTAATTTCAAATTACGTGAACAGATCGTTGATGGACACGTCTCTGTAGGTAATTAAACGATGCAATAAATATTTTAATGGTTCATTCCCTGAAAAAAAATCGAATTATTTTGTGGCGAGTGAACCTGAATATAACCGAGCATAATTAACTGTATGAATAAATGTAATGCTTAAATAATAATAGAAAAATATTAAAAAATCCCGAGAAATGCGCATGTTTTATAATTTAATACTGGATAATAAAAAATATTAAACTAATGAAATGAATATACATATTTGTTTAATCTACATTAATTTCAAGATACCATTCATTTTAAACAAATTTTAATAATCCTATATTAGGACACTAAATGCAAAGCTGAAGATTGTTGCACGGGTAGTAAAACACTTTTCACTTGTAACATTTCTGCGATGTTTAAACCAATGAAAGTTTAAAAGCAATTGGTGATTAGAAGGCGGAACGAAACGACACAACTTTCGACGACTAGGTACTCAATAGGATCTGTTGTGAATTACAGGACGGAAAAGTAATTAAATGCTTGAGAAACGCACTTAGGTGTTCCGGAGGAGTTTCGAAAGCTACTTAGAAAGAAAAGCTAATTACAAGGTGGACAACGTAACTTGACCACCTTAATTATTTCTGTTATTACTGGATAAATTCGAATTATTTTTTCTTAAATACCTTGGTTTAGACCCGGTATATTATATAGACTTGGTATATTTTTTCAAAGTTGTCGAAATCATTGTCAGTATATTAAATAAAACCACATATTTTTTTTTAGCCTATCTTTTACTGGACACAGAGACAAATAAGGCTACAAATATTTTTTATCATTAGAACTGAAGATATGGTGAAAACCTGTATTTTAGAGGAAAAATATTTAGGAACTTATCTACTTACAGAATGTGTTCAACGTGTACTTAGAAATAAAGTCTTTCGTTATAAAAACATGCAAATTAACAGATGGAAGAACATTTACTTTCCTTACAGATAGCTAAATATCATTTCTCTTTCTAACAAGTAATTCGACTTCAAATTACTTTCGTTAATATTTGATTTTAAAATAAATTGAATCTGTGCATGAAACTTATGAAAGCAACAATATTACACAAGAGTGCTGTTAGTTTGTGAAAATATTAAACATTGAATATGTCTAATTTCCTTCTCATGTACTTTTCAGTCCCCCACTTCAAGTATTTCACTTCATAGAAATTGCTTTAATTAAAGAATTTAAACTACATACTCTTTATAAAAATTTTCCAAATCCTCTTTGACAATAATGATACAGAACTTTTCCGTTTTTTGTTAAATACCATTTTTAATAATTAGAAATGGCCTTTTAATGAACTACGAGTGTGGTGATTTCGTCACAAGTGAATATACCGATAGAAATGGTTTCAAGAAAATGATAGCAAAAGCAAGAGTAAAAATGTTTTAAAAAATATGCGTTTAACTTTAATAAAACGTGTTGCAGTATTGTGTAGGTGTACTTGGGGTACTATAACGAGATGTAATATTCATGACGGGTACATCGAGCGGCAGGCTGGACAAAGAGGGTTGTTATCCTGAGGTTTGTAGGGGTTCGAAGGGGTGAAACTCAAGGAAGATGGGTTGATGGCTCTTGACTGGCCGGTACCAGACACTCTTCATCTTCTCCTCAGTAAATATGAAGTTTGGTGATTCTAACGTCCCACCTTCTTTTGTTACCCTTCGTCACGTCTTCACAACTTGTCGGTGCATTGTTACGGAAACTTTTGTTAACTTGTTCAAGATTGCCATTAATTCGAATTACTACAAAAAATGTAATTATGGTAGTTTTATATGACTGGATTCTGGAATACTTTTAATGTTTCTCTATAGATTCCTTTTATACGTTATTTGAATTTCATTTACATGAAGCTTGGATTTGCACTTAAAAGTGGAAAAAGAATTGCAATTGGATGACGTTATTCTACTTATATTTCTCTATTTTTAGTAATTTAATCGAACATAAATAGTTCTCTAAAAAGTAATATTTGACAAGAATTCCTTTATAATATAAAACAGAAACGTTTGAATTAATTGTGAAACGATAAAAGCTATACAGAGTGTTCCAAAATTCAAGGACTTTCCGAAACATGCAATATCTTCTTCGAGAACTTCTCTTCGAGACTTCGTTCCCGAGATATTCAGTTGCCCTGGTTAAGAATATTTAATTTTGATTTTTTATTTAACTAAATGTCAGAAAAAAATATAATGTTGCAGTAAAGAATATCATATTGATTTCTGCAATTACAGAAAAATGGGAAGCTCAAAACCTCGACTGTAGTTTGTAGTGTTCAACTAAATACAGAATAATATTTAAACATCGAAGTTAAAGAATTTAATTTATTTTCAACCGTAAGAAACAAAGTACCGTAGCATTAAAAATTACATTGATCTCGTACTTTATGACTTTCTTTATCTTACAAATAATTCAATTTTAAGTGACCACTGTAAAAGATGTCTTAATATTTCAGTCTCAAGTGTATAGTTTATGTATATAGTTTCCACTCGCCACTAAAGCAAATTTCAAAACTTAATTTACATTTCTTTATGAGTATATGTTGTCATAAGATTGACAATGCTTCCTCACAGAAACACAGAAAGAACATTTAAATGATTATATAGAAATGTAAACTCGATTAACGTAGTATCCTGTTCACAGAACTGAAAAGTCCACGATTACGCCTCTCGGTTTCTGCTTTTGTATAATTCCGCGCCATCGTCGCCACCTACTCGGCGGGCCTCCAAGTCTCTCCCTACATTCTAATGTTTGCCCACCTTTCACTTAGAATCCTGGACCTCGTTGTACTTCATCTCTCCCTCTTCACCTCGAAATCCCTCCTTACTTTCCTGTTTCCACTCTCGTCGGTCTCTTTATTTTCTGTCCTTCTCACGGATCAAAGATAAGTCTCCGAGAAGACGGTCCACTTCTCCTTTGTGATCTAATTCACATCTAGCGGATTTCAGTAGTCCAACTCGTTAATTTGTCAATGATTACTTTTACTTCGTTTAACTAGAATCAGCTCCATTCTGCCCTCTTTTAGGCACCGCGGTTTTTATTAAACGAAAGCCACGTTAATTTGTGCGACAGAAACAATGGAGCCTTGCATCTTCGGCACAGCGAAATGTTTCGCTTTAAGGGGTAACGCCACGATGATAGTCCAAAAATAGTAGGATAACTTTGGAGGTGATTTTAAAGAAATTCATGAACTTTATTAAAAACTGGCAAAATACCCCCGCGCTTCGTTTCGGGCCTAAGAAATATTAAGCAAGCCGTGAAAACACATTTTACCCCTTTTCACCCCCTTCTGGTTGGAATTTTAAAAAATCCCTTTTTACTGAGCACCTACGTCGCAAAAGAATATCCCCTCCGAATTTTATGTTTCTAGGGTCAGCGGTTTAGGCTGGACGGTGATGAATCAGTGACACAACGATTATATCAGTATAAATGATGTAACATAAGGTCCTTATGATATGTATAAAAAGGAACAACAAAACCATTTTTCAGATTTTTTTATTAAAAAATACCATCATTCCACAAGCAATACTACAGTGTTTTCAGTACATACAGTTACTCACAAAAGTGTCCGCTGACCTCTTACGTATAACATATTTTACTTATTTAGGGAATGTTAAATTCCAAATTACCCATTATAATTTATATTACAAAGAAATGCTGAAAGAAATTTTGCTAGAAGAGTGGAACAATATACCTACTTACGGCCGAATTTTACAGGAAATTACTTGAATCTATGAATAATAGATTAAAGCTTATAATAAAATCGCCGGAATATTAAAGGAATATTAACTTATTGTAATTACGTTTGTATAAATTAATGTAATTACATTAGTTTAATTACATTAGAATTGCGAATTCTTACTTTGAAGTCGATTTAATATGTAAAACATGGATACTTTTATGAGTAATTGTATATCTAATGAGAATAAACAACTTTTTGTTAACAATCTATTACCTATATATATTTTATTTTCTATCATTTCCATGAATCTACAAGAAGAAAAAAATAATAAAATAAAGAGAAGAATATATGTATGAATACGTTCATACATGCATAAAAAAGATGAAGAAAGAGAGATTTAAATTTAGTACTTATTTTCAAGAGTTATTGAATATTTTCAGTTACAATTTACATTTTAATTAGTCACATTATTAAAATCCGTTATTTACATTCAAGTAGATAAACATTTCTTAAAATATTCGAAACATTGGTACGGGCCGAAACGTTCAAACTTCAAGCTACTCGACACAGTCGGACTGCTCGAAAACTGAAGAAATTACATGTTGATGCATTGCTTCATAGAGAACAACGCTCATAAAAAGAGCGATCCCCTTTAATATCGCACCGAATTAAATTAATTATCTTAAATTGTGCAACAGCGTGTTACGAATCCAATTCTTTGATAACCACTTTGGATTACGTCAGGCACTTACGAGTCCCGCCAGTTCTTTCGAAACAACGAACTAAATAAGAAAAAGCTTCATACCACAGATTCAATTTTCTTCTACGCAACAGACTACACCACCCCGCCAATTCCCTCAGGCCCCCAAAAATAGTCTCACTCCTTGAGAATTCCTTTCCCTTCCCCGAAATCGCGAAACGAGCGATCAAACGAGGAGGAACAGATCGAACGTATAATCGGTTTCAGCTTTGCCTCGTCATAAAAGTGCATCCTCACGGGCCGTTTTCTGAAATCTCCGCGCGAATTGTCGCGTGACATTCCCCTCACATTTGTCTGCCCTGGTGGAAGCTGCGACAGATCCGTCTGGTGCTTTCTCCCCATAGAAAAACCGTGGCAGTCTCATTACACCGATGGCGGGGAGAGAAAGGAGGGGCGAACAGCTCGCGGAAGAGCATTGCGTCATGGCGAATTCTTCTTACTTGAACCCCGCCCGGATATATACAGCTCAAAATACAGGAGAAGACGGAGAATAGACGGTATGTTACACTGCTGGGACGAGGATTGAGGGAGTACGGGGGCTTTTGTTGCGGTTGAAATATTTGAAAGCGATGTATCTTTCGGCGTTCACCCATCCCCTTCCACCCCCCCCCCTCCACTCCCCCCAGAGGAACGTCTTCTCGGTTTCTTCTTCGTATTCCCCTTTATTTTCTCCCCGTTCCCCCGTCTTTTCTCGTCCCTAGTTTCTTTTTTTTCTTCATTTTCTTGTACATACGGCCGAAGGCACGAGCCGGGGCAAGCAATATCTTAAAAACCCCAAGACTGGCCCGCGTCCAAAGTTCGGGGCACCGCGAAACGGTTGTTACAGGGCTGTGGATTGTTCCGAGATTTTCTGTACAAATGTGACAGTACTATCACCTTGGCAATCGTGTATTCGGAGACCTTTACTGTTCGATTAAAATTTAAATCGTGCCCGGGGGAGGATCAAATATTGCTGCTTGGCATTGATAGCGACATAACTAAAAGAAATGTCAATTTTGATATTTTTTCGCACAGATAGACTCCACGGGTGCAGTATTTTTATCATGGAAACTGGCACATTTCTACATTCATTAGTTTCACAGCAGGGTGTGTCGTTTGCAAGTGGGCCATGCTTTTTCAACACTGACTCATTTTCAGTTGTCTCCTGCTGTTTTCTCAAATAGTGACGTGAGAATTAATTTTTTGTAGTATACCTACAATATTGTAATTTATGAGATTCTCTATTATTCTTTTTTTAGAATACAATATTATGATGCATGTAAATTGTATGTTTCGTTTTATTTCAACATGGGTTACAACTTGATAAGTTAGAATTATATTTTCTCGATCAACGGTGGAACTCAACAGAGGGTGTAAATTATGGGGTTGATTTGATATTCTTTTGAATTTCATGGTGAATATGCTATCTATGATTCTTAATCTGAATAGATGCAAAAGTACAGTTAATTTAAACAAATTATATGATCAGTATTCAACTATTAGTCAAATGCAAATTTTAAACTGCGTTTCCTTTACAATTTTTTGAGTGATGCCACGAAGCCTAGAAGCAATATGAAAGCGGGATTATTTAGGGGAATCTCAAATGGTTATTGTTGGACTGAATGGAAAGGGGGCGCAGGCGGGTTAATTGTTCGGGACTAGCAGAGCTACCCGTCTGTATTGTTTTGTGACACGAAGAGATAGCGATACAGGGTGATTTTTTTTGACAGAACGATAGTTTCTTTTTTCTGTACAGAGTTTTTAGAGTATGCATTTCATGTTCGTATTATTATTCAGGATTTCCTTGAATTACTTCAGTTTTATCTTCCGATGATTCCAAAAAAATCCGTTTGTTTAAATAATACATTAAAAAAATAGCATATTTTATTAATTCTGTTTGCACAGCTGCATTCCTTATTAGAAAATACACAAGTTTACCATTTATACCGTTTTTCTAGCTCCAGTAGTTTCCAAGATATTCGACCAAACATGTTTCTCACCCTCATTTTTGAGAGGTGCTTTCCCCCTTTCAACATGAATGTCAGCCGATAAAAAAAATACTTGTCAAATATTTTTGTAAGAACTACTTTACTCCAAAGTCGCACCAAAATCACTTCGATATGTTCCCTTGTCAGAATACTTTCTTGACTTTCCAGTTTGTATTTATAACTCATTGCAACATGTGATTTTTTATCCTCTCTTTATCCCATTAGTGGTGTCGTTAGAATAATTACCGAAGATTTTTTGAGAAAATATTTTATCAAATTCTAAACATGCAGAGCTTTTGCATTATGAATTTTAGAAAGCAAAAGTGTATAATAATTGTGATTAAAAAATATGCTTGTTACTGTTATTTCTGTAACTTGTGTGTCGTTAAATCTTAATTAAGTGTTTCACTTCGCCCCAGGTTCCCCTACATATTTTGTATACAGGCACGAGTAGAAATGTTCCCGTCCGTAGCCAGACAAGTTCAACTCGCATAAGGGCACGTGTACACGATGAAATTTTAAAGTTACTTTCCAGAAAGCAAAGCTTCGTACGAAACAAAATTCTAACATTTTGATATATTTTACCACAAGGAATCATTCTACTCGCATGTACCATAAATTTTACCACGTTCTGTATTATAAAATACGATCGATCTCCACGTTCCTCACTCGAGCTCCAACGTCACTTACCTACTACTTCCGAGTATATATCGTAGGTAGATTTTTACGCCCGAATAATGAGAAACTCCTTCGATTGCAAAATCACAGGATTATTGCCACTGTCCCCATTCGCTCTCACACTTTTCGCCACACTCGTCAGTCACGCGTCCAATCCTCTCACGCCTCCCTCCCGCGTCGCGGCAATTTCAAATCTTTTCGCCACACAAGGATCATAACTCCTCCGTCGTCTTGGGATCGCGTAATTCCTCGAAGAGAGCCGTGTGACGAAAGTAATGGATTTCGAGACCAGGGGCAGGCCGGCCGAGATGAACGTTCCCGAGAAAATTTCTCGACAGTCTATCCACGTGCTGAGACGTCGACGTTCACTTCCACAGGCAAACACGCATGCGGCCACATCCATACGTAATTTAATTTAATTTAATATTTCGCAGCTGCTGGGAATATCAGTATCGTCTAAGGATCCCGCCTGTCTTCTTCGCGAGAACGTTTCCTTAACCAATCTCTCACCCCCCGCCCTGTTTTCCGCAAATCTTTTTTAGCATTTCTTTGAGTATTCATGCTCCTCGTTGCACCATCGTTCGTAAGTTTCAAGTTACATAGAGAGAACTCCCATTTTCGAAAAGGTGTATCGGAAGCACTTTATAATTTTTATATCATTGGCTTGTTGGAAAAACTGACCAAGTCAATCATTTTATCTTAAAATCCATAAGGATTAATGGAAGCAGTTACTTTCTAAGTCGTTTACGACGATAGATTAATAAAAATTAGTATGACGGATACTTATCTATTTTTTAAACTTACATTTTAACTTTAAATTTACATTTACCAAAAATTAAGAAATATGGATTGGGTCAGTTCTACCAAGCCAACGAATATAATTGTACGTACCAGGTCACTCTAAAAGGTAAAAAGTTAATAACTTTTTTTATCACATTATCCTAAACTGCTAAAAAAATCGTGCGAGCCGTTAAAGTGAACACCCTGTATATTCAGAATCGTGTGTAATTATTTCGCGTTCAGAAAGTTAAGCGAAGTAACGCGATAATGTGATTCTGTCAAAGTAGAAATTAAAAGAGTCACGGGCAAATTGAAGGGAAAATATTGAAAGCTCGGTGAACTAGGCCAATCGGAACATTTCGAGGACCATCAGCGAAATTTTTATTCGGTATTTATTTGAAACTAGACGCATTGTTCGCGCCACTGGCAGAACTGTGAATTCGTGAAATTCTTTCAGTTCACCCTATAAAATCGCTCGAATTGGCCGTGCCGGGAGGTCTCATTTGCCGTTTAAAATCAAACAGTACAGAGATAATTTCACTGCTCGTGCTTTAAATGGATGGCTAGGCGACCTAAATATTCAAATTGAAAGCTCAAATGTTACCATTAATCAAAACCTGATCTCTTCAAAGATGTAAGCAGAACATTTCTAGACCTCCATTTTATTCCAATTTCAAAGAAGGTAATACTAATTTACGACGGTAATATTAATTGGTTCTGCAAGATTCATGCGGCCCAAAAAATGTTTTATAATTTTCGAAGGGAAAGGAAACGCAGAGGGGGTAGGGGGCTTCGCACTGAGGACGCCAACTGCCAACGTAAACACAAATCGTTAGATTGGACCCCCTGGCTAACCCCTCTTCGTCACTATCAGACCACCCTCCCGTTGCCACCCCCGGTAGGCGTCTTTTTTGCTCATTGTGTCAAGCCACGCTTGAATAATTTTCCGTTTTCTGCTTCCTCGCGACTTTCGTCAACGACAGCAAATAATAACTGGTGTCCTGACTGAGACTGGGCCCGAAGCACTCGGAGGCTGTTTCGAGGGAGGAAATTTTCTTTCTCTCGCTTTCCTCTCTTTTTTTTCAATCGCTTGTCTGGGGAGCAGACCAGCGGCTCACCGTTTAGTTTTTAGCGACTGTTGGTATCTCGTAGCGTTGTGGCGCGTTTTCTTCCAGATGCAATCGCCGAAGGCTTTGCATATACCATGTACCTCGCATACTAAGGTAACGGTGTGTGGGTGGTTAATGTATCTCAGGAAAGAATTAATTTTAACTCGATTAGACTTGATTTGGAGTTACTGAATAATAATGATGGGACGAGTCAGAATATTTTCTAGACTGGTTTATTACTTGGTTTGATTTATTTAGTTATTAATTTCCTTGCCAATGTATCGATTATTATTCTACGTTTAAAAATTAGGTAAAGAATGAATATAAATATTGTCAGTTACTTACTAATGAATTAACAGTGTGGAAACTATCGACGGTACGGGGTTTGTTTCTTTTCTTTCCCCTGAAATTGAGTGCATAATGTGGTCCATTTGGCATGGAATGATCGGAGTATTTTTTTAATAATCTAGGCGTCACATAGAATTAAATTGATTTCAGAAGAGGTGGAAGTATAATAAATCCTTTTCTGATCTTAAATAAGAGCATAAGGTATAATTCTGGTCGTCTCTCTGGAAGGATTATTAAAGCTTATCTACGTACGAAACTAACCACGCATTTTACATGCTGCTGTTCCTAATGAGTTTTAATATTCTTCAAATTAGAAGCTGCATGAGCTATGAAACCAAGAGTTTCCACGGCTGCAATAGCAATATTTACGCAATGTTTACTCTTGACGATTTCCACGTACAAATAGCAAGGATTGTATGCCAATAAGCAGGAAATGATAAATCACCAAACATCGTGCAAACTAGTATACACAAGCTGAACCATGTAATCTGATCACCTCGATTCCCTTAATATTATTCCAGGGAAACTGCAAACTGCTTAAAGTAGACATTTCATAGGTTTTTCTTTTGTAGTATGATCCTTTCATTGTTTAATAAAATAATAAAGTACCTATATACTTTTTAATTATATAAATTACCTCTATTTATTATAAAATTTTGGTACAGCATGTTTCGTATACCTATAGCTTTTGTTCCTTTAGAATAATATTTGGTAAGCAGAATAATATTTTGATACTAGTGTATCTATTACTTGCAGATGAAATTGCGTCTTTTTGATCCACTGTTCTTCTTATATTTTGCAAGTGAAATTAAGATTTTATAGACGAAATAAATTTTTACAGGTAATTATGAATATAAAAGGTATAAAGAGTGCAACTAACTCATGTTACAATTTCCCATTCCTTTTAATAAATGTGTAATGTTTCTCTTAGGATATGATTTTAATTTCGAATCGAATACGCGCCGTTGGTGGTATCTTGATACCCAAAACAATCATCGTTTAATAACACCGGGAATATTGGTTTTCCCGCGATGAGATAGTGCATATTACTAATGGCAATAAATCCACGAGGCGATCGGATCTACTGATTTATCGTGAGAAAATTAAAACTACCGGGCCACATGCGCTTTGTTTCGAAGTTAACCGGTTTCCCGCCTGTTTTCGCGAGCGAGTAATGCATTCGAGACTTGACAGCCATCATGGGACTTGGAGGTCCGCGGATAAACAATGGAATTACGTTTTCCATGCTACGCTGGTCACGTCCTGTCCCCGCTGAATAACCGCCAATTATATAACAGGTTCAACGAACTTGCGCCAGTGAAATAAAAACCGTTGAATTTTTCAACGTTGAGTCGTGCTGGACCATTAACTAATTATCAAGAGAGAGACGAGAATGGTAGAAAATGGCATGTTTTTGAAGTAATCGAGAAAGAAATATTCTTTCGTAGCATGGTTCTGTGTGTTTTAAGGAATTAAGATCCAATCATTATTTATCCTAGAAGCAGAGGCGTAACCAGGATTTCATTCAGGGAGAGGCAATAAATAGTGAAACCGATTTTCGAATTTATGTACGTGGATGGGAATTAATATAACCGGGGTCATGTAATGCGGAATTACTTTAGAATTTAATTTATTTTTATTTTGTAATAAATTAATTTAAGTTTAGACGAACGACTAATTTATTACTTTTTTAAATTATGATAAAAACGCGTAAATGGAACAATGTAATCGTGATCATAGATCACGACCACGATCATAGATCGCTCCTATATTTGGCCCTCATTGTCTCCAGATCATGATCTACCTATGAAATAATTATTTGGAAAACTTGCAGGAAAATTGATGGAGGATTGCTATCGCGAAATATTTAACTTGATCACCTTCCACTATTGTGTAGGGACACTTAAATGGCAAGTAGATATCTATTGTTTTTATGCACTTATAATTTGATAATTTAAAACTACCTATCATAGCATTTTTAAATGATTGTCTATATGAATATTTTGCCAATAGACTTTCATCTGAAGAAAATGGAAACGATTTGTAACAACCAGGGAAGATTGTTTAATTAAGATTACATTATAGTACATACAGGAAGTCGAGACCGATACAGTGTCCCAAAATTCAGGGACTTCCCGGAACCTGCAATATCCTGGTACAAAAAGACACCGAAAAGTCCTTTACCGTTTTGGGATCCGAGGCTTCATTCTCGAGATATTAACAGTTTAATATTAGCGGTGAAACTTCCGGGCCGCGCAGTTTAAAGCCGAAACAGCTGAGCGTAGAGCAGTAACCTCTGGCGCGCACGCGCAGAAGACACGCATAGATATAGACTCGCGCACACAGTAGAGCGGCGGCGCTAGTTCAAACCGAGAAAATGGGTTGCCGAATCCGAATATCACGGATTGGCCTATTATTTTGGGACACCCTGTATAGTAAGAAAAGCTTTTCATAAATAAATTTTAGCCTCCTGTCTAAAAGGAGATGACTCTATTATTTTTTATCACCGTATAGGCAGCTATATTTTAACGGACGGCAATAATACAAATTTTAACATTTGTAGGATATATATTTGAATATGCTTGTAACTTGAAAATGTGAACGCTGCAAAATTCAGAATACTACATACAGGAAAGTTATCTTGATCTCGCGCCAACAACTATAGGATAATTTCTCCATATGAATTCTTGAAGAAGCTGGCGAAATTCGGGATGCAGTTTTATTCAGACTTTCACTTGCAACGTAATAAAATTTTGCACATCCATTGAACAAATGCTTTTGTATTAAGGTGAACTATATTTAATATTTTAATGTTTTATTTTTTTATAACGTGCTGAATGATTTTCTCATCGTACAAACCAGCTGTGCTAAAGCAGCGTGCATTAATTTGCTGGCTGCATTGTATTGTACGTTATCATCATTATGTAAAATACTGGTAGCGGTATATTAGTGCTAAAACCTAATAACACTTTGTACAGAATAGCATTAACACACCATTTACTAACTAGAAAGGGTTTTAACTAGTAGTTACAGAGTGAAAATTAATGAGTTGACTTACCGAACCGAGATAGCGGCCAATCTTCCTTGTAATTCTGTGTGCTCATGAAAATTGAATTTAATGGAAACTTGCTGTGTTAAACACAATTGAAAATCTGTCTAATTGAATGCTAATAAAAGTTATCTTTTGTTTCAAATTCTATACTGTAAAAAAACAAGGAGGGAGAAAATTAACAGTATACCTAACTTTCCTTATTACTGATTATGATAGTAGAATGTAACAGGATTTGGAGTTAGAGCCCATTTATAGTCCAGTGCAGTCGTATTCAATGAATCCTTAAACTCAATTTTTTCGAAAACAAAGTTACTCTACTATTTCCACTAATTTCGACACAATGCAATGGTTCACTTTAATTGCAGTTATACGAGACATATTTTCTTTTAGCAGTGAAAGTTCATGTTTAGGGGGTGAAATTACTCATTAAAGTTGGGATTTAGTAAATAATTTAGTCGAACAACTACAAATTAATCAGGGGTAGAGATAGATATCTGCAATAAAGGTGTTGGGCTGGTACAATCTGAGGGGTAATTAAACATTGGGTAAAATCGAATATAGCGTATTGCTTTGCAAACTCTTTCTTCAAACTTCAGAAGTGAAAAATATCGACTTCTTTTCATTTCCCGGTAATTTTCAAAAATTGGGAAAAATATACGTCTCCAACTTTCGTTTTGTTGTATGTACTGACACATTTAAAAAAAATTCCATCCCCAGTCCTTTTCGAGTTATTCGACTAAATATTTTTCCAACCCCCGACTTCGAAGTGTAATTTCACCCCCTAAGCATGAATTTCCGCCGCTGAACAAAATACATATCTAGTATTTTTAGGTACTCTACTTGTATGCCCAGTTTCACCAAAATCAGTGTGTAACAGATGAGTGATGTTCCTTGTCAGGCAGGTGTGTGTCTGCTCAACTAATTTTCAGAGTTGATTTTTTCGAAATTGTTGGCTCAATTGGAAAAATTTTATTCTACATTTTCAATTTATTTCTGAGCATCAAATTATCCTATGGCTTGTTGTACCACACATCCTAATCCACCCTGTATAATAAAAGTAGAAAGATTGAATGGCTGATCGTGATCTGCTAGAGTCTGCTTACTATCCTGCTTTTCTATAACCCGCCTCTATCGGTTTTATTCTAGGAACCTATGCAAACACTGTCCTCACGAATTCAAACCCAATGGCCAGGCAAACAATTAGAAAATACTCGACCGCATCTACCTGGAACTTAGGAGAGGACTAGAGAAAATCAACCTTGTCACTACTCTTGGGAACTGTCAACCCTTGGGTATTCTGGTGCTCACGATACAAGCATTCAAGCCATAGTGGAGCCTTCGTAACTCACAGTACTGCTTCCAGTCGATCCACTTGCACGATCTCACCACTGGCGATCTAGCTTAAACACCTCGGGGTCGCTAATTCCCCCTTAGGGCAACCATGGATAAATGAAAATAGTCATAAACGGCCAATCGATTTTCTTTTGTATAAAAATATTAGTGATAATTTAACTTTTTAACCGAGTCGTTTCTCGATCAATGATCTTCCTTGTGTATTCCCAAATGTACGTCTGAAGATTAAAGAAGAATTAATTCGTTTCGACTACAGAAAAATTCTATATACCACTTGGCAGGCATAGTAAAATAAGTCTTTGCATTAAATTTATGATGTAATGTCTGTAATGTTTTTATAGAAGTGCTACTAATAATAAGTAATAAGTAATAAGTAACAGAAGTAATGTGGTTTGAAGTATAAGATGAATAAAAAATGGATCCTGTATCCTTCAGGTGAAAGATAAAATTCTGATTATTCCGTTTTTTACGGGGAATGAATTCTTTTCGCCTAAATGGGAGGCACTTTCAAATGACTAACTCACTCGTCTTCTTCGATTCACAAGTTAAAGTAGCTACATCTTGAAGGCCTAATGTTTGCAAACTCATTGTCCTAAGAAATTTTTTTTTAGTCCTGATAGGTATGTAGAATATGCCTATGAATTTTATGGCGTTACTTTTGCTATCCTCTACATTGGTAAGATTTCTGCGATTTGTAGGAATAAAGGTTTGGGGTGGGTTGAAGCTAAGCCTTAAAGCTAAGGACGTGCTGTCAAAGCTCTTTACTGTTTCATACTCCTCCAGTTTCTCGCAGAGAGTTTGCCCTCGATCTGTTTATTTATGCATCTTTGCAACGTGGTAAAACTGCGGCGTACGTTTGGAACGATTTACTAGAAAGATCTTTGGTATGATAATATTTTATGTTGGCGAATAAGTAACGGCGACTCATTGAATATGTTGTAATGTAAGATTAATTATATTTATGTACCTGTGGTTGGTGGAAAGAAAAATATTCTTGTCCCGGTTTCGTATTTTTCAAAGTAAGAAACCAAGTTTATTACATAAGTGAAGAAACAGAACAAGGAAACCTTTGTCTGATAAAACATGGTGATTAAATTTTGATTCATGTATAAAATTTCTTTTTTTGAATGACATTTAGATTATACAAATTTATGCACCTATTGAACCCAAAAATGCCTAGAATGAATTTTATATAGCTTGTAAAACTTTACACGATGCATGTTATGTATTAAAAACTCAAAACACTAGTAACAGGCATATAATTTATATTTTCTCACTTATTGAACGAGTCTGTAGATTAATAATTACACACATAATAGTCACTAATAATCTTACTTACTATTCCAATGGTTCACTTCAATACAATATCGTTAATACACTAAACATTGCATATGACCAGCTACTCTGAACAATGGAATGTTTTCAGTCGTATAAATTTTCAGTTATAAACTGTTACACAACAACATAGAGTTCAGTTTAAAATATTGTCACTTTACGTGGGCATGAAAGGGAATATATCGTGGGTACTCTGGTAAAACACACTAACAAAAAGTCAAGAAATGTCCGTCTTTAGTTTATGGCAGAAAAATTCTAATCAACATTAATTTAAAATACTTGTTGCGTTATAAATGTTTAGATAATAACATGATTTTTAGTAAATCTTTAGATATTAACATGAGTTATTTAGTTCAAAATTTGTTTCAAATTCATTAATTTTTTTTTACAGTTTTACTATAATTGAACAAAAACTTTAAATACAATTTCTGAAAAACCATACATATTGACTTACTGTGGTTTACCCAGTAAATCCACGATATTATCGACGTTATGTAATCCGCCGAAATAGAAACAAGATGTCGAGGAAACTGTCTGTTTCCCTTATGCATATTTCTTGGAGGACGAGAGGGTTAAACGTGCGGAGAGTGAAGGGGCGGGTCTGGATGGAAGGATTGCAAATCGGATTCACGAACTTGCACCGACAAATCTTGGGGCGGCTTTCCTCTTTAGAAAAAGAGACGCGCATGATGCTCAAGGTTGTCAGAAATGGTTCTTCGTGGCGACGTTTGGTGCCTGGAAAATGTTCAAAATTTCACTGTCACTTAGGAGAGAGTTGTCGAAATCGTACCGGTCCCCTAAATCGTGCCTCGTCAATTTCTTTTCTGTTATTGAATATGAGCGACATTTAACAGTATAGATATGAAATAAACGAGTAATGAGAAGTACCAACAAAAAATTTCCAAATTACATCTTATTTTGTGCGCGCTAAAATCGTTTAAAAGAATCAGGTACGATTGATGTAACTTTTGGCTACTTTATTTTAGCTTTTATTTTGCAATTTTGTATTTTTCTAAAAGTAAGCTTATTGTGGAACATTTTATGTTTGTGTAATTGAAGATATTTATGAAGTCGCAGGAAAATTCATCTTTTACCGTCATTGTTACTAATTGCAATAAAGAATCCTTGGATTAACTCAACGAAAGAATTTATTCAACAGGGGTGATTTTCCTAGGCGACTCACCTTCTTTCCTCAGTTCTATAGTTAAATCACGAATTGCAATTGGTATTTTAGAAAAATATTTTGAATAGTGTCTCTTTTACTTGCTTGCAAGCAAGAAACAACAACTTGTATTTACCTTTGGAGTAGGTGTTCCTTGAGCCCTGTTTGTAAACATTCTGCAGAACCCTTAGATACCGTACAGTGTTCTCTATTTCTTTAATTTAATTCTTAACAAATGAATGTAAACCATTTTTATTTGTAGTAATAATAAACGTTATGTTTCTAAATAAAGTAACGTAAATATTATTTATTTACTACCTTTCCTAGTGAAATTATACAACGCCAGATAAATTGTAATGAGATGTACAGAGACTTTTTGGACTTACTGTAAGTAAAATACACCGAACAGTCAGGCGAATAAGAATATCCTCGAATATTCTGCTGCGCTAAGAAGCTAAAGATAAATAACAAACTACAAGCTACCGTTTCCACTGCTCTGTCCTTTCCAGAGAATAATTGGAGACTGGTGCAAAAAGGAGGCAGCTCTATAATTAGCTGAAAGGGAATTATAGGTAGCGCTGAATGTACAATGTATAAAAAGAATTAACTGTGAGTTAACTGAAGATGTTCTGTAGTTTCTGGTACAGATGACGATGATCAAGCAAATGAACTTTGAAACTATTTCATGATTTAATTAAGTATACATATTTCACTATAATCTTTCTAAAATGATGTAAATTGAGGTTTTCTTATAAGTTCCCATGTACTAATCACGCTCGGCTCGTCCCTGTAGCAAAAATTAGGCAACTGCCTGAGGCGTAAATTTGACAAAGGACGCGAAATTGTCTTTTCGTTGTTGGCATTTTTTAAAATAAAGTTTTAAGTGAAATATCAAAAGTTTTACTATAAATGTTTTAAGCTACGAATAAAAATTCAGAGTAAGGTCATCAAAAAGGTCAAATAAAGGGTGCAATTTGGCAAGTTTGCCCTAGCGCCAAAAATACATATGTAGTTTTTATCGTGACATGCAAACTAAGAAATGGCTCGCGATCACATTCGTTCTTTTCTTGCCATAATGGGAAGCTATCGTTTTTTATAAATTATCATCAAATATGATTCCGTATCGAAGGGATAGCCTGCCTCACTAATTTCTTGATTTATTTTATATAGGTAGGTACTGTTCAATTATGAGTACAAATTGATTATGAAATACAAATTGTTTTACTTAATAGTTCGATAAATGTTTACCACTGAACCGTTATTTTTAATCATTGTGTAATATTCCCAACTATTTAAACAGTGTAAAAAGTGTAAATTCTGTTGCAGACCCACAGTCCGCGCGCGACCGCTGGTGGCCCAAAACTAATAAGCGCGACCGCCGTGCCGGAAGGTTAATGTAATTATTTACCGGGGATAAACGGATTTTTATACAATTTGGTGCAAAAAGGGGGCAGCTCTGAATTTCGAAAATTCACCCTGCCACAGAGAAAATATATTTTCGCTTCAAAAAATACTTCGAACATATACCTAAAAATATTTTGTTTACACTGTTTTTATTAGTTTTCCAAAAGTTAATACATTTGGAGATGTGCCCTCATTGCTGCAAAGTCTTTAATTATCGAATTGAAGATTCAACCCAGATTTCACACCAAATTCTAATGCCTACGAAAATTTATATTCGGAAACTATCGAACACAGAGGAAAGAACAGCTCATAACAGTGATGCGCGAAATATCTAAGGCTACATCCTTCTGTTTAATGCTGCATAAAAATCTGGAATCATTCCAGCAAACATTCAATATGTGTTTCACAGTACAATGCTGTTGATAAAAAAGAGTTCGAGGTGCAGCTCTTTTCTACACGAAAATATAACGAATTAATAGAGGAAAACGTTAATGTTATAATAAGTGAGTGTTTTTAAAATTCTTTGTTTAGGTGCAACGATGCAACTGCAATATGCGTGAAATAAATTGTAATGTAAAATTGTCATTTCAGAGGACCGAAAAATGATTGTGTTTCTTTATTTTTACCCGTTTGCATATTTAAAGGGTGAAAGCAACCCTCTAAATTCATAAAAAGAGAACCCCTGTGACTATCAGAGGGGATATTTATTCTGAGATCATTTTTCTGTGTTTTCGATTAGTTCACTTTCCACTTTCTGGCTCCCTCCTGTGGCGATCAATGAAATTCCACCCGGGAGAAAAAAGTTGGCCAACGAGATTGCAACAAGCTTCAAGAAAAAGACAAGTTAGCGCCTCGTGCAGTTGCAGTTCGAAGAGGATACCGCCTCAGAGTCACCGGATGAGGAATATATTTCAATCCATTCTTAATTCTCTTCTAACCGCCCCTCTCTTCCCCTCACCCGCCACTTTCTCTAAGAGAAACCCTTTCTGAAATCGTTTCTTCTTCCTCCCTATATGTTCTTACGTCGCTTGGATTATTCCATTCTTGATTGCAAAAGTTCTTAAAAACTGGTTTATCAATAAACCAGATGTATATTCTATTAGAATATTAGATCATAGTGTGCACAACCAAACTAAATTGAAATAGGTTGACTAAATTTATCGGTGGATTAGTCTACTGAGATGTATAAGTTTTCGAGTATTAAGGGCCACTACGATGAGGTAATTATTATACAAGGTGAACTACCAAACTTTACCACCACAAATAACACTCAATATTGCATAAAAAGTCTTTCACATAAAATTTATATGGTATCCAGAGGAACATTTCTGGAGCATTTTTTTCAAAATCAAATTTCTCGAGAACGTGATGGCGAGAAACGGTTTTTAGATTTGTATTAAGGGGGTACACGGGTATTAGGCGGCTAAAATGAACGGTTCCTTTTGGGTTGGATTGAAGGACGACTAATAATTCATAATATTTGCACGTTTTACAATACTTTATTGTGGATATACCACGCATTTTAAAACCAGGAAACCTGAAAAATATTAAAAATTAAAGGAATTACAAAGCGTCAAAGTGGGCGCTGCGCAATTTCACGCGTTAAAACGGTGAATATCATAAGTCGAGAACGGATTAATATTTTTAGTTGAAATTTTAACTGAACCTACAAAACACTTTTCTCCACGATGTGGAACTCGGTCGAAAATTTTTAATAATAATTCACGGAGTTATACAACAAATATCAACTTTGAAGAATTTTACGAAAGTAATCCTGTGATAAATGTTGTGTTAAATGTTGTTAAAGTTATGCGATCTTATTGAGCGATTTCCACATTGTGGAGAAAAGTGTTTTATAGGTTCAGTTAAAATTTCAACAAAAAATATCAGTCACTTCTCGAGTTACGATGTTCACCGTCTTAAGAAACATAGTTTTGAGAAAAACGGCTTTAAAGCCTGCCACGGCGCGTTTACCTGCATTGGCCTGCCCGTTACTTTTTACGCTGTAACTTTCGCAATTTTTCTATTTTTTCAATGAAATCTTTTTTTAAATACTTCTAAGAGTTGTGGCTATCATAAACAATTGAATTTTTTTCTTTCAATTTTTTGATCCAAAAATACCCGTGTACCCACTTAAGCGCACAAAAATCTATAAGAAACAGCTATTGAACGTTACAAATCCACATGGCTGTTGAACAATAATTCAATAAGGTATTTATTGGATAACCGCGAAAGTTATAATTCCCATTAGTCGAAGAATGAAACCGTGAAATATAAGAAAGAAATCACAAGGCAAACAAATTGTAATACTACATTTTGAAGATGGTAAATATTTTCTCCACTTTTAATGCGAAGTTACGAAAATTCCCATAGTTTTCACTAAAGGAGTATAGTGAAAGGGTTTGAATATACTGTTCTACTTTTATAAATAAATCTACGGTGAATAAGTAACCACTAAGCTAAAAGTATGAAGACAGTGATGCAGAAAGGATCCTCCTAAAGGAGCGAATAAATTGTCGTTCAACTTACATACGTGCGAAGTCTTCTAGGTTAAATTAAGTATCCCTTGTCGACGCGTTCAACAACCGCTTTGGCCTTCTTCCACTCAAACGAGGGTAAACTCTCCTATAAATAAAGGTTTATCTTAATCAGCGACCCTTCTTTACGCGTGTTTATCTTTCAGTGGAGGGTTGAAGGAACATCTGCACTTTCAACCCCATCCATTATTGTCGAATCCTTTAATATATCAAGCAAGGTAATGGGAATCTTATTTCAAGCATCTTTGTGAAGAAGAATTGCATAACTTGCAATAAAATCGAAAGTTTGCAGAGAGTCAAATAAAATAATTAAATACAGGTTGAAAAGCAGGGGCCATTTCAGATGCGACACTTTTGTGGCTCGCAATTAATATTTAAATTAAAATACGTTCACACTGCAGAGAGAGAGAGAGAGAGAGAGAGAGAGAGAGAGAGAGAGAGAGAGAGAGAGAGAGAGAGCGATAATTATAAACGATAGTTTTTGGTGAAAGTGTTTCACGTGAAAAGGCCCTAATGTCGCCACGTAACACGCTTTTGGTTTTCGTGAACTATTTCTTTATTGCAGTGTTTCCCAAGATTTTTTGAGTCAAGACCCCTTTTGTAATATTCAAATAACCTGCCCCCCCCCCCCCTTCGTCTCCTCCATGTAAAGTAAGGTAAATTTAATAAGGTAAAGAAAACACATTACAAATAAGTATTTCAGCATATAATTCTAACTTAATAATATTTAATTTTTAAACCCAGTCCTTCACTCATATTAGGTGACTGGCAATTGATAAGAAACCCATACTTATACGTGAAATATTACATGAAAATAATGTTGAAAAAGTGTGTATAAAGTGTTCATAAACCGGAATGTGAAATTTTCATAAAAATGTTTCATTTTCGTTGTTCCTGAATAACCGAGACATTTTTCCATTTGTGACAATAATATTCCGAAGGTAACAGCTTAGAATATAGAAATTTCTTGCCTGGATGTTTATGAAACGTAATTCGCGGTAAAATTCTCCCCTCAGAAGAAAATACTATATATATCAGACCAGTTGGCAAAGTAAAAGGGAAAACTAAAATTCCGATACGGGGTATGCGATTTCAGCAGTGCACCAGTTCAAACTTGTGTTCGCTGCATACAAAATTACAAACTACCCAAGAGTAACACGAGCACGTAAGGGGTTCAGTTGTTAAAATTGCGCCCATAAATCTGATCGCAGCTTTATTGTGTCCCGAGAATACTTCAAAATTCCAATTCCTTTAAGTTGTAACTCTATTATTTCACTGGTATAATGGCTGCAAAAAGAATTTCATTGCACGTCTGTTAACAGGAAGGAAATAAAAAATTACTTTCAGAAAGTTCTACTTTTAAAAAACGCCTGACTTAAAATTCAATAAATATGCTACAACTGTACATGAAATAAATCCTCGTCTAAAAACAGTTCGAAATTATGGAATCACTTTTCTTCGTCAGGACTTTGCTTTCGAGAATATCGATTTTCAAAATCCGTTAAGTATGAATGCACTGAATTAAAAACATTTCCAAATCGATTTTCTCAAAAATAAAACCACGTTCGAAGAAAAGTTATTCCATAATTTTTACTCTTTTTTTAACATAGATCCACTTCTTACTAAAATCCTGCCCAATTTTTGGCTAAGTGTGTGCATATTGCATACTAAAAGAGTTTTTAAATTCGATTTTCTCAGTGACTGTATATGCAGACAAGTATTGCAGTTTCAAACTCTCGGCCGTCACATGGAACGCTAAATAATAGAGAAGGCTACATTTGGTTTTACACGACCATTTAAAATCTCTCGTTAATCCGTTTCTGTCGTCAGCTGCTTAAATGCCATTCGTATTCCCATGCAGGTAGAATCTAATCGATTGGTATAGATGGAAAGCTAAGGTCGCCGTATTAATCGATAACGCACACGATGGTAGAACTTTTTCAACAGCTTCGGTTTTATTTGAAAGGATTAAATAATTGATATTCTCGCTATGTTACAGATCGCGAACGAAGTAAATACCCCAGTTTTTAGCCAGCTCATGCTCGAGGGCAGAAACGAGTTAAAACGTGCGGGGCTGAACTAATACCCGCATCATTAAATTGCCAATAAATAAAGCGTTGCAATTAAATCTGCATTACCCGTTTCGTTTTATTTATAATAGAGAAACACGTCTACCTATCACTCATATTGAACCCCTATAAACGAATTGACGTAACAAATTCACAGCCAGTGTGCTGTCAGATAAGTCCACAAATATTTCTGCAATATTGCAGAGGTGAAATATTGTTTTGGCAAATCAATGATTATAATAAACGCGGCAAATTTCATCCTTTATATTTTGTACTGGATTCACATATTTTAAGATCTGGAGGAATATTTTCCACAAAACGTGAATTTGTAAGCAACAGTAGCAGTACTTGCCATATTTAACGATTGCAGGAGAAAATGAATAGAAGGTCACTAAGTATTCATTCTGTAGTTCTATAATACCTCATTGAATTCTAAACTTGTCTGCGTTTGTGAAAATGCTATCTATCATACACTTTCAAATGTCTCTCACAGCCTACACCAATTCACTTTTCGTTATTCCTCCAGGCTCTTCATCATATTTCCCATGCAAACCGTGCCATCAACAACCACTAGGATAATCACAAAATTTCTGCTCAGCAGGAGCAGATGGGAGCGGATCGTGTCAATGTCACGCGTTTCATTATAACAGAATTTCAAGAAATGGATATGGAAGCCCAGGAAGATACTGCTGATGTAGATGAACATGGGAGAGAGAGAGAATCATTGTAATAGATAGAGAGAAGGAAGCTCCTCGTTTGCATCGCAATGATGCCTCCAAACCCATGGATTCTCAAACTGTCGATTGGGGTTTCCTAGAAATTACGAAGTAAGACAGATGCACGATTTTTAAACTTTTTTCTGAAACACAGTCATTTTACAATGTTATAAATTCTGTGGAATAGCATTAGAATTACAGTGAATGTCAAGAAATTATATTAATCAACTAATTTAGGTGCATCCTTGCATAACATAAACAAGTATGCATAAAGTGTGTGCCTTTAGCCTTTCTACACTTTACATTATTAATGTTTTCTGATTTAATTATGGATCTCGACATAACTGTACAAGGAATATGTCATTATTATTATGGAATTCATTCCTCAGTTATGAACTCACTGAACTTTTATGATATACTCCACTGCAATACAAGCCTTTAGAGATTTCAGGAACGCGTAAAGAATGTGCGAGATACGATCAGAAATAACTCGGACGTACTCTATGCATATGACGAACTATACAAAAGAAAAAGGTGGTACGATATGTCAGTGCGCGTCTGAACACCTATAGCTCTATAAAAACCGCCACTTGTACTAAAAAGGAAGGTTTCAAATAAACCATCTGGTACCCTAATAATACAATTTCAAAAAAATTAAAACCGACTTCAAAAAAAAAATAAAAATGCACTGAAAAGTAAAAAATAAGTTTTTTCACCTCATCATTTGCATTGCGTAAATCTGGCGCCGACTTAAAAAAATTGGGAGTCATAGATTAAATAAGAAAGAAACTTATTTTTCACTTTTCAGTGCATTTGCATTTTTCTGTAGCCGGTTTTAATTTTTTTTAAATTTTTTATTTTTCTCTTTTTAGTTATTTAAGTTGTACCTATAACTACATTTATTTTAAAAAATATGGGCTGGCCTATAAAAGGAGCTTCTCGTAAAAAAAGAACCGTTTGCTAGAAACGGAAGATTCCAATAATAATGATACAGATTTCTTATTTTTAGTGTAACTATAAAACTACTTAACCGATTTTGATAATTCTTTCTCCATGACCTAAGTTGATTGAAGCTAAACTAAATGCAATAAGATTCACAAAAATCGGTCCAATAGTTACAGAGAAATTCGCGGACAAACATAATACATACTAACATACAACCAAACACATCGAACTAAGACCCTCTTTCTTTTTGAAGTCAAAACTATAGACTCACATTTTACTCGTTTTAAAAACATAGAATGCTAATATACATTTTACTGCATCCTTCTTCCCTCTATTATTTCTTCATCGACGTGTTCATCAAATCCATGCTAAGCATAGCAAACATTAGCAACGATAAATCCTCATCAACTTTTTGTCTAGTTTTCATCTTCACAGAAATGGCACATTTCCAATTAATCTTGAATGGGTTGGCCGACGAGGGTCTCCACGGCTATCAGCGATTACACAAATTTTCACACCCTTATCATCTCTAATAATCACGAAATTTGAGAACCAGTGGCTCTGGCGGAACTAGAGAGCTGTACGTGAGAACGGCGCAACCTGCAGCCCGCTGCACTGGTGCACTCTGATCTCGCTTTGTGAGGGTGCGTCAGTGTAGACTGTCCATACGAGCGAGGCGTGGGGTTGGATTTGTGGACGTGTACGTTGGTTCCCCGTAAACAGCATATTTTCTGAGTCAGTAGTGCAAACGTAACGCGATGCGCATATTTAGAATTCAGGATGTTGCTCAGCCTCCGCGACCCCTTCTTGGCCCCAGCTTCTACAGCCAGACTTTCCCTATCCTCCTGCCGATGTTATTCCTGATGCCGTACCTACGATGCATCGAATCACCGTCTGCTGGCTTAAATGTGCCGCGACGGACTCTTTCGATCGCACCCATGGACACAGAAGTGAAGATCCATAAACTCTACAAAATCTGACTTCCAAGGTAGGGTGTGTGGGCGTTTGTAGAATCGGGATTCGTGTGAGCGTTTTGACTTTGTGCTTCGCAATAAATGAACGTCACTTCGCCACTGATGAAAATTTAAGAGGTTGCGGCAAGGAGGGGGCAGCTCCAAATTTTTGGAAAACTAGTGAACACTGTGTTAAAAAAATATTTTTACTCACGACGGAACGGAGAAGGTGTGTGCGTTTAGGGTAAGAGGTTGTATGTTTGTGTATGGTGGCGTTTGTTAACATTTTTCTTCAAAACTACTGGACCGATCTTCATGCGGTTTTTTGCATTAGTTAGATATCGTTTGCCGGCTGGTTCTTAAACATATTTTATAGCACTTGGCCGCCAGGGGGGCGCTGCAGTAGAAGATTTTTCTCCAAAACTACTGGACGGATCTTCATGCGGTTTTTTGCATTAGTTAGGTATCGTTTAACGGCTGGTTCGTAAGCATATTTTATGACATTTGGCGTCATTGCCCAGCCCACCTACCTAGCCTACCTAAACGTGAGGGCTGTTAATTAATTAATATTGTCGTTGAAGACAAATATCTAGCCGAACGTATAATGTGTCACATTTTTTTAATACCTATAGATTAATTATAAATCGATACAAATATATCATGAAAAGTTCTAGTGTAAACACATTATCCAAATATTATTATTTATTATTTCACTATTTTTAGAGGACTGTGTTTTATTTTTTATTATTTTTAGACATATGATCAAAGCATTCCACCCACTTAAAATTGAAATTTATTCTGAATAAAATGAAATAACATTTAATCATAACGAAACATAATAATCTACAAATAAATAATATTGGAAAACAAACATCGAAGAGATATCTTAAAATAAACTTTTAGCGCGATTTCTAATTATTGCAAATGGGAAGCAGTAAACTAAATTTCATTCAATTATTTTTTTACATTAATGGAAGTCTTAGAACGCCCCCCCCCCCTCCCCTGACTCAGCCTTATTTCTAGGGCTGTCACAACATAGAGCTGAAGTAAGTACCCAAATCCACAGAAACAAACTTTTGGTTTATACCGAAAATTCCCACTTCTGGCACTTACGTCATTTACCACTTCAGCTCCCCAACTATTCAAAGAACTTCGTTCACCTTTACTTCTGAAAGCATACCTACACGAATCGGAAGGACCATCATTCGCACAAACTAGCGGCGAAGCGCATTCTTTTCCTTCCTATAAATGTCAGCATGCATCGAGGAGAAAGTAATGCCGTTATCTTGCCTGAAAATCCGATTGCGAACGATACAAGACCATTCGCAGTAAATTCAACCATCCCCCCGACATCCTTAAGGCTCAGAATCCTACGGCGGTGCATACAGCTGCGCCCAGAGACTCACGACCAATCATCGAGTATAGTGTATAGTAACAAGGTGGTTGACTGCAGTCGGAAAACGGAAGGAAACGATGGAAAAAGTGGAACGGATAGACGTCTTCATTTATTTGCAGATAGAATTGGAGCGCTAGGGCGCGGGGCGATGCCCGAGGAATTCAAAATAAGGTAAGGAGAAGCTGCGAGCCATTTGCACCCGGGAGCCGCGTACGAGCAGACCCAGGCACATACGTATCTGCACGATGCAGTGGTTTTCCAAAGTTTGTGATACCGTGAAATTTTGTAGCTGCTCGAAGACATAAATTTAGGGAAGAGGAGAGCCCAGGTGTTCTGTTCTTTAGTTTGAACTGTCCAAACTTTAGGTTAGGATTTGGGTTGTTTTCTGTCACTGTCTAGTGGATGGTTGAGGGCTCAGGTTTAGGAAAAATTACGGTTGAGAGTCAACCGTGACACGAGGTGCTGGAGAATATTGTTGAATTATTAGATACAATCGTGTTTTATTTCCAACGCAAAGAACTTGATTAACATTTTATAGTTTCATTGTTATTTCATTGTTAAATTGTTATGAATACATACATGTAGGGGAATCGGTGCGGTGACGTAATTCCTACGCTTTAGGGAACCTCGGAAAAAAAGAGCCACGGCGCCGGGAATCGAACCCGCGATCTTCAGATTCGTTGCGCGCTGGCCAGCCGCCTTAAGCTAGATTCTCACTAACCGTCTGGACGGCGGCAAGACGGCGGCCATCCCATTAGCGCAACGGAGAAGTATGCATCTGTGTCTCCCTTGCACTAGTGGGACGGCCGCCGACCTGCCGCCGTCCAGACGGATAGTGAGAATCTAGCTTTAACCCTTCGACTACCGACCCCTGAAACGACAAACTGACTGTGAGGCCCGGGCCCTCGGAACGAAAACGTCACTTTGCTACCTGAGACCTCGACGCTGAAACATCACTGTACAGACAGCCTCTAGAGTATCTGGTACTGACGCGGGAGCCGCTTGAGAAACAAGGTCCGTACGAGATACGGAGGCGGGCGACCAGTGGAAAACTTAGGGTCCGTACCGGGATACTGAGGTGGTAGTGGAAGGGTTAAGGCGGGATCGCCTAGCTGCGACAGGTCGCAAAGACCGGCAGCGACCCCATTAGCGCAACGGAGAAGTATGCATCTGTGTCTCCCTTGCACTAGTGGGATCGCTGCCGGTCGCTGCGACCTGTCGCAGCTAGGAGATCCCACCTTTAGCCACCTCGGCTACCGCCGACTCCCCCGGTCTTGGTTATTCCGTGCCCTCTCTTATGGTGTGGGTTCCTGATCCCACATACATGGTTACTCATGTACCTTCGGTGTGATGTAGTCCTGGCGAAACTGCTTGACATGTATTTTTTTTATCGGGTATGGTCCATGGTGGAGGAATGAAAACAGACCTCAAAGTTGGTGGTAGAAAACATTTTCTTGAATACTTCGAAAATTACTCGGTATAGGCAAAAAGTTTTTATTGCGAAATTGTGTATTTCTAAACAATGAGTTTAGTTATTTAGAGAGTTTTTTAAAAAAATTATTTGTTTAAAAAGTATATTGAAAAATAACAATTTTGTTAACATTTCTCTGGTAAAATATTGATCGATTTTCAAGAAAACTTGGATGCGTACACTACAGACCGAAGTACAAAATGTGTATAAAGACTTTTGTTTGTTTTGTATTTGTAGTTAGCGCACATTTTGTCATATGCAGCTTTTAGTGCAAATATAATCGAGTGATACATTTTACGATGTTTTTACTGCGTGTTATTAGTTGGTTCTGCAATCACCGAGCCGAATGTATAAAATTCCGGTTAAAGAGAGAAAAAATGTAATTGAAGAATCTGATCAAACAAAATGAAAGGAGTTTTATAAAAGGATAATATAAAGCTTAGCAGAAATATATTAAAGGATTGTAGAAAATAAAAGAAAATGTACCATTGAATAGACAGTTATTAAATATAATTATTGAGATAAATTTTATATTGACGTTAATAATTATAGTTCGAATTATATCAGGTTTGGTATCTTCCCATCTTTCCTTCCTACACTCCCGGACCTCTCTATCTTTCATTATTGCTACGTTCAGCGAGGCTCTGACGCTAGACGCAGCTCTCGCGCCGTATTCTTTCAAGACTTCTCGACAGAAAGAGAGAATACTATGACAAAAGCGCGACAGAGACAGAGAGAACAGAAGATGTGGCAGCTATGCGTCAAAATTTCATCTACACAGAGTACCTGGAGACGTCACCTATGTACAAGTTCTTTTTATCGATCGCAGTAGTTTCATTAGGGTCCGTCTGTTTACAAGGAACGCTTCGATCGATTCGGACCATAACAAAAATATGTCTGGATTACAACTTATATCGAAACACCAGGAATTTAATTTAACGGGAATAAAAAAACGCGCAAACACTTCAGAAAAAGAAACAGTTTTAAATTCAATGATATTTTCTTGACCGTATAATATCGACAGAAATTTCTGTTCGGTAGTAAATCATGGCAATATTCGTTTCATAAATTTTTGGTAGAAATAAAAGCGAGGATAGAACAGAAGTAACAAAGTCACTTTATTCCTATTAGACATAAAATTCAGTATTCTATCATTTCGCCGATAAAGAAGAACCAGTAAGGCGGCCGAAAACTTTCCCTTCTTTCGTACGACTTACATTTTCGGCACCAGTGACACAGTCGGTGACATAAATGCGTGTGATCCTTTGATGCCTATCTAAGGAATACGCGTTCCATTTCGTACTGGGACAGAGAATATACGTCGGATCAAAGGGTTTCCACGGCTTCCTAGTCCGCCATTTCTCGCATTTTATTGCCCCCTCCGACCTCCGAAGAGCTCCAAGTATTCTTTCAAAGGTCCCGGGCCCGCCATACTTCGCGTGCGTTCGATCCGCTCAGGCCTTTCATACATTCTACCCCCGATGAGGTGAAACACCGAGGAAATATTGTTTCAAGACACTGAGGATTCGAGATTCATAGAAAAATCTGCGACAACATAGAAATATCGTTACTAATTATAATACTCAAACTAAAACTAAATAATGGAATACATATTCGGCGTGTGGCCTACCCGTTGTACAGGGTGTTACAAAAGTGATGGTCACTGCTTTCTCACAAATCTAATCGAATCCTCTGAATCGGAGATTTGTAAAAAAAACCTGCCGCAAAATTGTTTATAATATTGAAAATTAATATTAATATTTCCCTTACATCAACATACTCTGCTGGCTGAAAGGAAAAGAAGTCTAGAAGGAACCATATGTCGCAAACGCACCGTTCCCTAAAAAAAAATTGATAAAGTTTTGGCATGGATGTATTTGATGAAAGCATTTTTCACGTTTTTGAGAAAACGGTGCGTTTACAACATATGGTTTCTTTTAAACTACTTCTCCTTCCAGGGTACAGAAAAAAAATTAAAATTAATTTTCAATGTTCCCACCGGCCCAGAGGTGTAGATTCACCCCTGACAGCAGTGACCATCGCTTTTTTAACAGCCTGTACAGTAGATTGTTAAATGAACAGAACGTGTAATACGCTTCCGTGTGGTGGGGTTGAAAGGATGAGCGCGGATATTGCGATCGCAGAATCCCCTTACTGGTCCTCCACAAACACGGCTGAACATTGCCGGTAAACATGCAGGACGCATCTTTTGTGGGGCGAACGTCGCAGAACAGAGTTGTCGTGAGCAAACACACGCTCGAATAAATAAAGGAACAGTTCCACCGCGCTACAGTCGGTTGGTAAACGTTAAACAATCTGTCGGCCATAGGCCCGGGAAAAGGACGAGGAGAAAAGCAATCTAGATAAACGTTTCTGACGCTCGTTATGGAGAAGAGCACGAGTCCCTTCGTCGCGAGGCGAGACGATATTATATGTGTTTTGAAGCGATGAAACGGGTCGTGTTTCTTTCTGGGTCCAGGAGTCTGACGGTTTGACAAGTGAAATTACGTTAAACGTTTTCTATTACTTGTCTCCGATAAACATTAACTCCTCAACTGGGATTAACGCGCTGCCACGTTCCAACGATTCCACCTGTTTACTGGCATTGGCGGATTTTCACGCCCAAATGATTCCACTCATTACCTGGCATCGACGTGTTTTCACGACGGAGCGGCAGAATAGTATTAAGCCGGGGATCCACTTGAAAGCTGAGCTGTGCTATGCTATGCTAAGTTTTAAAAAGTTAGCTTCAATATATCCTTGTAAAACCGGTTCCACCGAAAGCTATGTTAAACTGTGCTATGTTTTTTTATTTTTTATAACACAGTCAGACATAGCATAACATAGCTTAGCTTAGCTTATCTTCCAGGTGAATCCCTGACTTTAGGCTTTGATCTAGGGATAACTGAGGCATTGAGAACAAAAACGAACTAACCCAAATTTTTTGCAAAATTGAGTTAGTAGTAGTAATGTATTCCAATAGACTGTACTAATCACATAAACCAGAAAAAATTATTTTTTTTTCAATTTCAAATCATATGGCATAACAAAATCACTTGTTGCATTGAAACTTTGTGGTGACATCTCTGCGCAACACTTATTAAAATTAAATGGAAAATTCGAATAGAATCAGAAGCTAAACATTATGACTGCAAATAGCAACAACGCCTGCAAAAAATACGTAGGAAGAGTTAAATAGATATTATTCCTAACTGAATGATTCGTTTGATGATGGGGAGGGTGGCTGTTTAGCATTTATAATGCGAGCTTATTGCTTATTGTAAGATTAATGTTTCATATAATAAAGTTTCTAATAAGATTCTCGTAAAGTGCATACAGTAACTGACAAAATATATTTCCAAATAAGGCTGATACATTTACTTATACTTGAGTATTTCAAATTAAGTGACGCTTATCCTTCTAGAAGGATGGTCCAGGGAAATAAAACGAGCCTATTAAGAGAAAGTACCTAAATGATTTAATACTTAATTGTATAGGTACGTATGTGGAGATAGTAAATCTTTAGTAACCGTAAATGAATCAGATTTCGAAGAAATAATAGCAGATTCTAGTGAATTAAAATCCGAGGTAAAATGTAGGAGTAAAAAAACTTTTGTTAATTGACCACATGCTAAATCGGAATATATAGTGAAATATATTAAAAAATCTTCAAAATATTTGGGATATTTATGTAGCTGTTTCATAAGAAGCTTTCGTGGTACGACAATGCATTGGATCGATTCAATTTTCCATAAGAAGTTTAAGTTTATCATTTACACAAGATTCGAAAATTTTCATCTTTATATTTGAATTACGATCTGCATTATGGATACACATGAATGGTTTAATATTACTTATGATGTGGTAATATAGGCAGTAATGGATATTAGAAGTATTTCATTAAAGCTTTTAAAGAATTTAGCTACGACGTCGAAAATTTGCAAAAAGGAAGTGTAAATTAATATTGATACAAACATTAACACTTATAATTAAATCTTTATAATAATATCAATAAACTTATAATAAATTCTTATAGGTAATAATGTTTGTGTGAGCGCCACCGTTTTGTTGCCGCTCCGTGGTTGGACGGATAGTAGTATAAATCGACTTTAAAGTGACAAGTGGAAACGTCCAGTATACGATCAGACATAGATCAATAATGCAAAGTGCGAGCGTATATAACGTTACACTTAGAATTGATTTACAAACACCAATTGGTACTAGCAATAAGAATATTTGAAATTTATTATTTCAAAACTTCGATGCGTTTTTTCTGAAATACATAATTATAATTGAACACTTTACACTTTTTATTACTTTTTGGTGATTATAATGTTGGTATGACTTTGACAGTGCATAAACAATGCAATGAGTACCTTACTCATTACAAAATGGGTTACAAATGTAGTTTTTTTTTTTTAAAATACCAATCCCAAACAAATTGTGTCTATGTTTTGTCCTCCTTGAAATGAACACTCTCTAAAAACTGATTGTTAGTCTCACAGATATTGCCCACTAATAATTTATTATTTTACATAGATATTACAACACTCTGAATTTGATATTCTGTATTTCATGTCTTCGACAAGTTTTCAGTAGTAAATTGTCGGTAGTACCTTTTACGTAATTCCATTACAAGAGGTTATGAACATATATTTGAAATACTTTTCTTGTACATTTATCAGTACAGCAATTCGCGTATGTACATTATTTACAAGATTGAAACACAGTTTATTTAAAGAAATAGCAAAGGTTATGCAAAAAAATATTCGCCCAAATTCCATATTTAATTTATACAAGCGTAATTACAATAAATTAATATTCTTCTAATATCCCTGCGATTTTATTATAAGCTTTAATCTATTATGCATAGATTCAATTAATTTTCTGTGAAATTATGGCTTATCTGGTTCCATTCTTCTACCGAAATTTCTTGCAGCATTTCGTTGGCAGCTGTTATAAATTATGCAATATAAATTATAATGAGTAATTCTGAATTCAACATAGAAAAACATGTTAGACGTATGCGGTGGGCGGATATTTTTGTTAGTAGCTGCACATGTAAACAAAATGTGAATTCATAAATCCCGTATAAAGAAGGGTAAAATAACATTTTTGTATACCATTAATCTGCCAGACTAGGCAAATTGCACATCTCATTCTGTAACTTTCAAGCAGCATTGCGCTGACAATCTGATAATCACTTTTTAAAGTAAACGTCGCGAAGATTGACAGTCGAATTCCTCCCCTCCTTCCTGCTCGGTAGTCAGTTTCAGGGAATCAGCCAAGAGGTAAGAAACGTCGAAGTCGGCCCCGTTGGCTAATTTCAAACATCGCGACGCCGCTGCATCGGCGACGGGACAGGCCTTTTCTCGATAATGAACCGTTTTTAAGATATCGAGGTCGTCGCGTCACGAGATCCGACAGGCAGAACAAAGCTCCTGGAAGGCTTTAAAACGGTACGACAGTGGACAGATTTTGGTACGGATAAATGCCGGGGAAGAAAAGTGTGCTAGATTACTGGGCGCTAACATTGCTCCGCTTTCAGAATATTGAGGAACATCGGAATTACAGGGTGTTTATAAATATGGGGGACATTTTCTCAGGATGGGTTCTACTCACCAAAATAATAAAAAATGTTGGTATTCGCGTATGTCCAATAATGCATAGTTTTGCAGTTATAAGCGTTTTTATATTTCGAAAAACGTGGCATTTAACGAAGCCCAGCTGTTTCCGCGGATCGATATATTGATTATCATTTCATCTTTGTTTTTTCAGAGCAAGAAGGAAACGATAAGAATGAAAATATAGTACCTATATTAAGCCAACTGGCGAACGCGCCAGTTTGCCAGATGCCCTTTAAGGGCGGATTCTCGTGTAACCTCGTGTAGCCTCCGAAATTTATGAATTTTTTTAAAATACTATTGTTAAGATTGCATCAAATTCTTTTATGTATAATTGAAAATTAATATAATTATTACTGAATTCTTGTTTCAATTAGAATCGAATTTTAATGAAATGTGCTAGGTGCAGTGTTAGAATAATTAATTAATCATTCATTGAAGTATAAGTAATTTGACTGTTAATAATCCGTTAATGTTCTAATACCATTTTGTTAATTAAATTACACAATAAAGATACGCTATCCTCCCTTAACTACAGTGGCCAAATACGTTGTGGAAAGGAGCCATTATAAATTTAAATACGTACACCCGCACAAAGGGATAATCGCAAGAAGAAGAGGATTTGCTGTATTCGTCGAGATTCCAAGGGATTAATTAATCCTTCGTGGCTCGACATATTCTTCTATTTTGTCTGGGTGCCTGAATCAATTCAGAAAGAGTATAATCCAGACAAATCACTGTATAATGAGATCAAGCACCCCTATTTAAATGATATTTACAAGGATATAAATATTTCGAATTCGAATACTAATGCGTTAAATGCACTACTCAAACCTCTGTAATAAATCGAAATTCAAAATTTTGTCCTTCCCAAACCCTGTATACAAATCTGCAGGGTGTTCGGTTACTCACTGGTCCCTTTAAACACGATAATCAGGGAGCTAAAATAAAGAAAAAAAAATCTATGAACATAGTGCCAAAAATCGATACTAATGAGATGTAAATCTTCAAAGAACTCACCAGAGACGTCAACGTGTGGAATAATTTGACCCGATTTATCAAAGACGTAGATTTATTTATTTATCAACAAAATGGTCCCTTAGATCACCACGTATGTCACCATTAGACTTCTATTATTGGGGAGCAATAAAGCAAATGGTTTACTGTTTACTCCCATGAGTTTGAAAATCGTGACGAACTTGTGGAATCCAATATTAGCTGCAAGTGAATATATCACATTAAATACACTCTCACGAATTCGGCAATCACTGTTACATGCATAGAAGAAAGGGGTGATAATTTTGAAGATCTATTATAACCTTTCGACGAAAATAGTGCTAATATTCGAAAACGTATATCTCGTTAATTTTGACGTTTTTCTTCATTTTACCTCTTTAATCACCTTCTTCAAAAATACCAGTGAATAACTGGACACCATAAATACATGAAGACCAGATCGATGTAAACAACTGGTCGTAGAAATAGTGTTAGAAACAGTAAAAATGTTTACATATGCCTGGAATTATTAATACTATATTTGTAATTATATAATACTGTACCTATGGATTACAGTTGAGTATGAGTGCGCATATCGAAGTTCCGCAGAAGCAAAACTTTGAACCCGATTTTCTGAAGAAATTATAAGCAATGCCCTGTAAATTTAACACATTCTACGTGACGAACATTGTAACTACATGTAAAGTTTGAACGTAAAACAACGTAATATTAACTCGACGTACAGTGGCCGTAGGAAGTATTCGTACAGTGATTAATTTCAACCATATTATACATATTCTCTGGCATTTCATATTAGAGACATATTCGCCTAAGCTTCTAGAATAAATATCAAATAAACAAACGAAAGATACTCGGATTTTTTATGTAAATATGAATAGAGATTCACAACATACCAGAAATAATTGCGTAATAAATATTCGTAGGTACAGTTCTTAAGCGATTAGACCACCTTGGTCAGGTCAAGAAATACTGCATCTTTGGAAATTTATTTCTAATTGACAAAACACTTTTTTCGATAAAAATTTTTCAATAAAAATAGAGACATCTTTGAATAATATATATAATTTTTTTCAAGCTTTCTTTAAAAATAAAAATCTGACGTTCGAGAGTATACGGTGGTGTGTATGGTTGGGTGGTGTACGCTATTTCTGATGGACGGGTGTCTGAAACAAAATTTTAACAATAGAATGTTAAATAAAGCTAACTAGGAAAGATCCCGAACCCGAAAATTCAAAAAATTCTGAGACCGTGAATATGTAGGGGGTTTCCTCCTGATTACAACGCAATTTTTGTTTGCTGTCCAAATTCACTCTAAGGGGGTGAAATTGAGCCCTTAAATTCCGGCTATTTTCCGATTTCGTGTTATAACTCGCGAACTGTAAGTTACCAAATGATAGTTCTAATTAAAAGAAGTAATTTTTGTCTTGAAACTTTTTTTCTCTTTCAGATTGCGAGTTACAAAATAAAATCGGAAAATAGCCAAACTTTCAGAGGTTAACTTCACCCCCTTAGAGTGAATTTTGGCAGCAAACAAAAATTGCGTTGCAATCACGAGGAAATCACCTACATATTCACAAAGTTTTTTGAATTTTCGTGTTCGGGATCTTCCCTTGTAAGTTGTCTATCGTCCGACTGTCAATGTTTTCAAAAGCATCAAACTGTTGAATACGAAATAGTAATTCCAAAACATAACTTCGCAAGGATCTCGCGTCTCAGCTTCATCGAACCCCGATGAAAATCGTCCGGCGGCACGTCCAGTCCCTCTCGAAGGGTTTTTAAGTGAACCGCAATTCTCCAGGCTGATATTAAATCACTCGGCATAAAGCTGGAGCGGCCGCGTCTACGGGTCGAAATAAAAAAGTGGTATATCACGGGCGGCCGATCGCCGCAGGAATCATAACCCTCTGGCCGCCCTAAAAACCGGCCCCGATCTCCAGCAATCTTCGGCCGGGGCCGATAAAACGCAAGCATCCAGTTTACATCCAGCCGGCCAATGAGGTCCGCGGGGTCCAGCGGCGGCGCCGTCACCGACACCTGAAGCGTCCCCCGTTCGTTTTCACCGAGTTATTTCCGACTACATACTCCGGCTATCTTCCTGTCGAAGAAGGGCCGCCCTCGTCCCGGGGCTTTGCACGCGTCGATTTCCAAGCCGTTTCGTGCGCCTGACGTTTCGCTCGAAACGAAAATAGGGAAGAGGGACACTGATCGCGGCTGCCTGTTAGGCGAAAGGCTGGCTGTTGGGGGGGGGGGGGGTTGGATAGGGGATGGGTTGGCGAAGGGGGACTGATTTATCCTCCTACGCGTCTGCAGGAGCCGGCTAGAGGGTAAGAGGTGTGGAAAGAGTGGCCCGAGGGAGCGAGGAGAACGTACTAGTGACCCGAATACGTCTTGCTCCGGGGCACAATCTGCGAACATCTTTTCCTGGTAATGCTCTATGCGAATTCCTGTACCGCGGCCAGCCTCCTGCAGTCCTCCCATCCGCAGATCCCCTTTCAGCCCCGCCTGTCTTTAGCTGTATGAGTGTGTTTGTTGTTTCCCTCTGTCTCCTGTCTCCGAGTAGACTTGCAGACTTACAAGCTAGGGGAATTGCCCCATTACTGGGCTCATAGGGATATAATCGTAAGTGCAGATTATCAACGGTAAGTATATACTGAAGCATAGATCGTCGACCTTGGTCGATTTCAGCTTTTCAATTATTCTATCAATTTGATCTAGTGAAGTCTATGTATTTGTAATTAAATTATACTGCTAACTAATGTGAGTTAGATTTAATAACTTCTCATTCCTGGTTGTTTTTATGAGGTTTTTTCTTTGCTTGTTTTATTACCTATGTGTGTTTTATGGTTGCATCTAATAAAGGGCCATTGTTGTTGTTGTTATTCTTCTTGTTATTAAGTATATTTCACTCCTTGTGCTCTGTATCAATCTACTTACTTCAGTCTAATGTCAACCACCTTATGCTCACACACTAATCACCTTTAAATTCTATGGATGTTATTAATGTCATGGTAGGAAAAATAAACACATTGAATGCAGAATGTTTAGACGAATTTAAGTAGAAATTTTCGGAAAATCGATATTTCAATTTTTACATTTTCTTGAAGTACATATTGAAAATATTCCACGAAAGTGTCAAGTTAATCCGACCAAAATTGACAAAGTTATACGCCTGTAAGTAGGTAGGTGTTCCTCGATGTAGCGCTCAGACCCAAAACTTTAAACGCGTTTTCCTCAGAAATCATGTTTTCAGAGTCGGTGACACACATACCTAAAAAATTAATGAACCGATATTTACTCGAGGCTTTGCAGGCTTGTTGTAGGGTTAAAAATCTAAGCGCTATCGAGAGCTTTTCCTTTTTTTTGCCTAGATTTTTTTTTACACTCGGAAAACGAGCAAATTTTTGCCAAATATCGATGCTTAAAATTTGCACAGCCGCCATTTTATCTCAAAATAATTTTTCCAAAATCGGGCCCGATAGCGCCTAGATAATTTCATATATTGTCTAAGAAATTTCGAATTTTCAATTTTGAATGATCCTGCGGCTTTCACCGTTAAACGCCTGAAAAAAGGACGTCTCGGGTATCGCCTTTAACTCACAAACCTTTCAATACTGTTTACCACAAAAAATACTGAAATATCCGTAAGATGTACTCTTTCCAATAGACTAATGTTTAATAATAAAAGTTTATCGGTTTTTCTAGAAAAAATTCCCAAAGGAGCATGTTGTTTGGACCATTCTAGGTAGGCCTCCCCCTTAAGGGGGTACAAGGATATTCGAAGGCGAAAATGGACGGTTTCTTTTGGGTTGGATTGAAGGACGACCGATAACTCATACCATTTACACGTTTTACAATACTCTATTGTGGATCTAGCTCGAGTGATTTAAGGAATGTGCATTGAATACACATCATTCGAGCAAGTTAATTAAGTGACCTTTGATTAAAATTCTCCATAATTAATCGAAGTGGCGCTAATTATGATCGCAAGGATCGGAAGTTGTGTTTAATTATGAACGTGGTCTATCAGAAGGAACCATGACAGTGCTATTTATTAATTAGCACAAAATAATATAGCATTCGAGTTTATGCATTATGCAATTACACAAACGCCCTGAATATATTATAATGGACTTAGGACATCTACAAATGGTTTGGAATATTCAATCACGTTAATTATTATCGTTCCAATTGGCTCACCCTTATTAATTTATACTTAACAAAGCATACGTTATTGTGAAAAATACTCGATACTCCAAAGTCATAAATAACTATCAAGAAATTTTTGCTCTTTCGTGTTCGAAATTTGGATAAACGAATGGTGCCCAAAACTCAGAGTCAAAATCTTTCGTAACGTTACGTATTTATACACAATTTGAATTCACGTGTTTCATACATAATTAAGGAAGAAACCAGAACAGAATGTTGTGCTGATGTTGTTAACTTGTTCGGGCTAACAGCACAATTAAAATGGCACAACAGGCACAGACATACCTTGCGTGCTGTTTTTATTAAAGCTGAAAGAATTTCTGTGACTCTTCAAAGAAATACCTTGTTTTATAAATATAAAGTTATGAAAAGAATTCTATCAGAATCGAAGGTAATTCTTTCACAAAGGAATGAACTTACCACCTTCTGTATAAATAACTCTCTTATTATAATTACAGTTACTGCCAATGATGAAAAATGTGAAAAACAGCAGTTTTTTAATTAAAAGCAGCTCTTTTTATCAGTATGAACTTTTTAAATAAAATTTTTTTGAAATTTTATCATGGATGTTTTTTAATGCAGGTTTATATATTTTTATCAATAGCTACTTGCTTGTATTTTTAACTGTTTGTTATAACATCATTTTTAAATAAAATTTAATAACTATTTCATTGTCGGCCTCCGTGCCGTCCTGGAATAATTTTCAATTCAAATTTTTATTCTATTTTACTGAAAATATTTTCAAATTTACGCGAAATTTTGAATATTACACGTGTAACCGCAAATTAAAACAGGAAGTGTATTTTAAAAAATGAGCAAAGTAAATCAACCTTTATAAAAATTTAGATATATTTAAAAAAGATTCTATGAATATCCCTTTACTATCTATATTGTTTTTCTATAGATTGTTCAATCTAATGTAAACAGAAGATTCGTTTAAAAACCTTTCGACGATCCCACAATTAACTGCTAATTAGCAGTTAATTAGCTAATAACCAAATTTGGTTATACTTATCATGATCACACATGTACACAAACTAATTGTTATATTACAGTTATTATTATTACATTATATTGAATTCCTTAAAGTCTACGCACTGTACAATTTTTGGTGATGCATAAATAATCGTATCGAAACAAATTGGTAATCGGCGAATAACGAATATTTACCTACATCGCTAGATCCACACATGTAAACCTAGCCGTCATTAATTTAATGTAATTTTTTACGTATTTTTGATGATACAAAAGTGGTTCAAAAGCTACATGCCGTCTATACTGAAGTAGCTCCCTACGGAACCGCAGCAAATATGTTAAGTATTTCTTCCACCTCTCGCTGAGTACCATAAGCCTCTAAAGTTTTAAATCCTTTGTTTAACACCCTGTATATTACACACATTGCACGAGTTAATCTATTCCGAGCGGGTTAACCAGCTTTGTAAACTACTTCGGAATATCAGTTCTTGGTTGCTAGAGATTTCATTAATCTTACATTGGTAACTCGTCTTTCAATTCGTTTTTTCTTTTTGTGAGGGATCTAGAAGATGAATTATTGTGTATAAACATTTATGCATGTTTCCCTATTTATTTATTTTTTTATAATCTCTTAAGACATTGTACTAAAATTAGATAATAAATATTTTATATGGAAACTGAATTATTCCAGGAAAAAAATTCCTAAAGATGGCTTATTTTTCTGACCGTCACAGTGGTTACAAACCCTGATCGAAACTTTCTTCGAACAATCTTCAATTCAAATAAGTTTTTAATAATTCTGATATCTTCTCGAACTAACCATATTCGAGCATTAATTTTATTAGTTCCCTATCGACCCGTGTCAGTGAGTCAAATCATGGGACTATAGTCGAACGATGTACTGGAAATCAATGTCAACATTGCCACAGTAGGACACGACATCGTTGACATGAGTGGAGCATTTTCTGCGAATGTCGGAGTCGTCTGCATCCCGGAATGTTGCCCAGCTGACCCGGAATATGATGCACCATCAGAGAACGCAGTTCCGATGCATCAGGTGTCACGGCAAGCAACAGTATGTTCAAATAAATTATGGACGTTTTAAGCCCACGTTAGAAAGAGGTTCAAGGCATTCCAATGAAACGGGTGTCTTTTACTCTTGTATGACGGATAGTTTCACCGTTCTTTGGAGGTAGGGTCCACGATGTCTGATAATAATTTATTTATCCATTGATCATATGTGTATGAATGTTAACACTGTACGTAAACAATTCGATTTCTTCGACTGCTCATTTCATACATTTAGATATAAACTTAATCATATTTGTAACTAAGTAGTAGTAACTTATGGAAACAGTATGGATGTGGAAAAAAAACGATTTTATTAAAAATGCACTAAAAACTAAATTAAAATGCACTGAAAGCTAAAAAATAATTCTTTTCTTTTACTACAATTTCGATGGTGTTTTTTCACTTTAAATAATTCACTTTGAATAAAGTCGTTTGCATTTGTAGTTATGGATTATATTTATTGATGACTAGGTAATTTTTTCACCCTCTCGGGGTTAATTTTTTTTAAAATATTGTATTGTCCTCCAAACTACGCATGCCTGTAAAACTTCTAGTCTATTGGATAGTTGGAAGTGGGTTAAAATTGAGTTTCTAGATTTGAACCATACAAACATACATACAAGAAACAAACAAACAGAGGCTGTTCGAAGCTGAATAAAATCGTTTAAAAAATGTGAAGAGATGGAAACTGTGTCAATATATTCAAGGTTTCCTATTTTATCTATACAGATTGAGAAAAGTTATATAAAATAGTCGACTATTTAGTTTTATCGTCATCCTTATACCGCCATCGATTATTGACTCCTCCTACTCCTTTCTTTATTCCAACTTATTTTTTGCCCATAAAAGGGACAAAGTCACGTAATTCAAATTTGATGAAAAAGCTTGAAAAGGGTCCCCAACTAAACTAATTATCAACTGAAGTCTTCGTAGAGTTTAGATGAAATATAAAATTGGCGGTGGCTCTATGTGACCCATTAATTAGCGACCTATTTTCAATCCACTTCTGTTATACCGTGTATTCAATATTCGATATTAACCAATGAAATATTCGGCAACAAACACAGTTTCATAACAGCATAAGCATTTTCGTTTTTAGGTACGCTAAAAAATTACTTTATAATATTGTTCGCATTTATGTTTTGTTACTTTCAAGTCTTCATTTACAACTACTTCTTATGAAAACCAGTTACATAAAATATCCAACATAAATATTGAAAGTAACGTAACAAAGAATCCTGCAAAGTAATGTTGCTTTTTTTATAGTCTCATAATAAAAATCAAATTCTTTAGAATATGTAATTAAAAATAACTGGAGGTAGATGCACGCCAAGAAAATTTGCTGCTGTTTTATTTTCCATCACATAATTCGCCATCAAAATCGCCTCTATACTATGTATAGAGCTAGGGGCAAGTTTATCGTCGTGCAATAGATGACTTCCTCCACGGATGTGAGGCGCGAGGCACTACCCTTACTTTGTTCCCCATGACGGAGTCGAGTCAGGGTGATAAAATGACGGGTCAATTTTGAAACCGTGCGCGTGTCATGCTTTACGGTGTCCCCCCATTTTATCGTGGTAATTAGGTTGTCATGACGTGGAACATTTAAACCCTTAAGTACACCTTACGTTTTATCATAGTATACATATTCCATAGTACGTATTATCCCTGACAAATTGATCTTGAAAGGGCCTACGTAAAAAATGCCCAGCGTTGAACCACATTGCAAAAAATTTTTTTACAAAACAAGCTATTGTAGCTTTGCAGAAAGTCGATAAGCAGAATTATTTGGACAATGTGTAAACATCGAAACATAGTGAGTATAATTTCCCTAATTAATGCATTTCGTTCTCATTATCTCCAGATGATCCACGTGCGAAATAATTTATAGAATTTGTTGCAAAAAGGGGGCAGCTCCAAATTTTGAAAATTCACCCTGCCATAAAGAAGATATATTTTTCCTTAGTAATATAATAATATAAGTGGGTAAAATCCTTTGAACATAGGTCCAAAATTATTTTGTTAACAGCTGCTTTTATAAGTTCTCAAAAAGTTAATACATTTGGAGCTGCCCCCTTTTTACTGCACTCTTCATTTCGATCATTCGAAGTAAAGCGAAACGACCATGTTAACGTTCGAATCAGAGTTTCTAATCTTCATGGCGTACCCACGATCCTAATAGAGAAAGATACGTTGCTTATGAATTCCCGTGTAAGCTCGATTCAGTGACACGGAAAGCTCAGGAGGGGACGAGCGAAAACAAGTAAACTGGTCAGCGGTAGGAAATCGGATGGCCAAGTCCACCAGCGTGGCACCGCGTCAAGCCCCGAGGCGGATTAATTTAAGGGGCAGATAAATCATTCCGCTATCTCGACGGGCACAGTAAAAACATTTATCTACCTGCTAACCTGGCCGGGAGCGCTCTCCAAAACTCGCAGTTATAATCGCAACTGGATCGCGGCTCCGTGTTGATCATTATCCATGCTGAGATACACGGGCCGAGCTTGGAATTTTCGTTTAACCTTCCGCTCTTCCACTCCCCGATTCGACTGAAATCGGTGATTGGTAACGCCGCCTGGGTTCTTTTTTAAAAAGCTTTTCCATTTTTGTTTCATTCGAAAGCTATTACCTTTGGAACGTGAAAACGAGGAAATGTTAGTGGCCGAGAATTGCAGAATTTTTTTTTATCGTGTGTTTTAACGTCGCATCAACTACACGTAAGTGGTTATTAACGACGAAGGTTGAAGGTACATGAACTTTAGATAGCTAGATTTTATTGTAGAGTACCTACCTACTGAATTTTCCAGGAAGAAAACACTTTTAATTCTATCTGGAAACCTCATTAATGCTTTATATACCTACCTCTAGTCAGAGTTGGGCATTAACTAAATAAAAAATTATTTAAATAACGGATCAAATAAAAGTTACTTTAACTTTAGATTATTTGACGAATAAAATTAATTTCTTTATTCGACGAATATAGTTGATTTTGTTATTCGTCGAGTGTTTCAACTTTAGCGGCGATAAAGTTAGCCCGAGTCAACAGTATGTGACACATGATGAATAATCGTTTTAACTTTTGAACTTTCGGGTTGCCGAACTTCCCTTGTTAGTGAAACATAAAAGCGTTTATCAGTGAGGAACATAATTAAAATAGATAAGTGTTTATATAATCGCTTTTTCCTATTTCTGTGCATTTACTTCGGTCTTGAGGTTATACTATATCTACAATTTATGAAATACTCTATATGTGTCTTAGATTTTGTATGTAAAATACTCAATTCGTAACACATAGTCGTGCTGAGTATTTTACCTACAATATATCACGACGGCAATCAGCGATCAAACGTGAAATCTTTTTTTTTTTCGAGCTCCGTTTCCACTATGAATAAGAATTCCCTACTTGTTTCGCGGTCCTAACGATTCCCTTTGCTAATGTTCAACAGAACCGTCTCTTATCTCTCTTATTACAACTTTCCTCTGAAAAACTTAAAAACACGCGATACACGTGCTGTAAAAGAAAAAAAGATCCTTAGAATTCTCATCCCCAGTTCTTTATTCATATTACAAAACTTTCATGTTTCATGCCTGAACGTTGACATCTTATACGAAAACATCAATGATAAATATAATAACACACAGGAGTAAGTATTTAGAGAATTGAGATTAACTTAATTACAATAATAATTACATATATAATTGTTGAAGACTATAGACTATCTTTAAATGTAAATATTCGTCATCATTGAATAAAAAAACTACTCAACCAATAAAAAATTGACTTTACTAAAAAGTTTTAAACGAGTTTAGTGAGTAAAATAAAACAAAATCTTTACTACCATCGTTAATTCCAATTCGTATTGAAGTAACATAAGGGAGAAGCTTCCAGTAGAAGAAATAAAAATAACAATCGGCAATAAGAGGAGTTATAAATATTGAGTTCTACGGCGTATCATGTATTGTCGTCATAAGTTGAAAAAAAGCGGGATTAACGGCGATGAACTGACGTAATAAGCGATGATAGGGCATCGTTGCGCTGAACAATGTGCAATCCCCCCAAAGCTCTAACGAATTACAGTCTCTTCAGGGAGCTTTTTCTTACGTGCCCTTAATGACAGTGCAATTTATTAGATTCACTGGCGCCCTCAATCTGAAGAGCAGAAGGTATCTAAATGCCAGCAGGTGTTTCAATGCAAAATGCATTTTCTACGTTTCCTCCATTTCACTTTTTCAAAAATCACATCGGTTTTGTTATGGTTCTTCAAGTATCATTTCGTTTCCTTGATTCGTGAAAACGGCACCCCCTAACATTCGTCCATTGCCTTTGTATAAAATCACAAAGTCAACGGGTACATATTCACACTGTACTATTGGATTTGAAAATTCATCTTTGTGCGTTTTACCAGAAATTTATTTTACTGGAGAAGAGTTCGCATTGATTTGTAGAGTTTCATTTTGGAACAGTACGTGAACGAGTGTTCAAAGTACGACAGATTTTATTTGAAAGTTTATCCCACGACCTCGTATAAATTTCTCGAGATATTGCATTCAAGGTAGAACAATTTACACAGAAAATAACAAAACTCTCAAAATAGGTGGGGATTTTAGAAGTGTGAGGTAGAGAGAACGTCACAGGGTCTAGAGCTACATAATGTCTAAAGCAGAATTTAGCCTGCGGATACATTTTGTGTAATCCACGAAAGGGTGGACGAAAAGCTCATTATTCAGAGTTTGGCTATCTGCAGATCTAACTACAGTTATTCTTGTAGCGGATAGAAATTTAATCTGGGATGGAGAATGTAATAAAATAAATAGAAAATTCGTTTTTAAAATGTTAATAAATTATAAAAAATGAGGTAATAAGTCGGTTGAGGGTAAAATATGTATATTTATTTATTTATTTTAGAAAGGGTAACAGGGAACCTTAAAATACCAAAATAAAATATTGTGGCCATATATAATATTCTCTACACACAAAATTAAATTAATCTGTATTCAGTTTAACAGAAAGCAGAACATAAATATATTTAATTTACAATTCATTTTTAAATAAATGTTTTGATATGAACTATTAACGTCGTTTACTTTTTACATCTATTTTAAACCAAAAAGAAAACCGCGAAAACTTTAAGGGCTGATGACACCCCCTCAGAGTGAATTTCCGCAGAAAAAATTGCTCCTTGAGACAAGAAGTTATTCAAAACACAAAAAGTAACTCGGCGATCACATTTTCGATTGCAATCGACGAAACACAGTGGAAGATAATATTTACAATTTAATACATTTTACAGTCAATATATCATATTAATCTTAGCCTGGTGGATGCAGGTTTCACTTGGCTTTCAAGAAAATAAGAATTTTAGATCGTGAGAAAGTCAAAATCTAATTATAGAAGCTTATTCGGGGAATTACATATATAGCGGTTCATAAAGGACCCCGTAGCCGCCATCGGCTGTCAAGCTACCCGCCGTTTAAAGGTTAAACTCTAGATTCGTTAATTCGAGAATTCCTTACAAAATTCTGGAGGTATGGAAATAGCAAAAAATGACGGCGGCTTCCAGGCTAAGCCCAGTTTTAGTCACCGTACTTCGTAGTATTAAACGTAACAAGCTGATTCGCGCATGAGCCGGTGCATACGCCTCCGACTACGTAATTATGTGTAAGGCTTCATTACGGAAAGCAGTTGCAGAGATAATAGAATGCCGTGTAGCAGAATTAAACTGAATTAACAGAAACTGCGTACGACGCGAAATAAATCAAAATGCTAATGTGAGGATGTAGGTTAATCGTATCGCGTTCCCCTTCGCAATATTTGCACAAGATAATTTCATGTCGAATCGTCTATATATGTATATACTTAAAAAAATTATTTTCTATCTTTGAGACGAACAGAGTAACCGCTTGATTCTTTGAAATCATTCCCACAACCAAAAAGAAAAGAATCTTTAAACCGTTCCATTGCATTTAAACGCTTCCAAAGGTTAAATAAAAATTTCAATGATTATAAATGCACTTAACGGATAAAAAAAGGTCTGAATACGGAATCTTTTTCTAGGAAACTACTAATTTTTATTAATACAATTTGCAATTGTTCAACAATGCCTGTATCAAAGGCATATCAAATTTGATCATATAAAATTTCATCGAAAAGTTTAAAAAAAATATTGAAGTGGCCATTACTGTAGGACATGATTTTTGGGTAGTATTTTATGGGGTAGGTGGAGTGAAGAAGATGGAAGAAAGCTGTCAGTCACCCAAGATTACTATTTCGACACAACATCGTCTACCAAGCCTCGAACTTAATTATCGCCATCCCCACAGTTTGCGGTGTGAAGTAACAGAGGACGATCCCTTAACCAATTTTTCAATCTTCTGTTGGGATATGCGCATTGCAGATTTCACTGTTGTTTGGTATATCTATATGTACAGTAGCGGACAAAAAAATTACCGCTGTTCAAAAGCAATAAAAAAATCTATTATTTTGTGGGGGCACCTTTTGCTTTTAAGCCGACCTAAAAAAATTTCCAAAAGTGGTAACTTTTTTATCAGCCCGAAATCTGTGTTGTTCCGTTCAATGCCATGTAAAACTTTTGTTTCTCGGGTAATAAATTCAATTTTAACTGGGGTTTTATACAGCTTTACATTCTCCATCAGGATATGTATATTAAACACATACCACAGTTCCATGTTGATGCTAAAAAATAATAAAAATAAACAAATCGGATAAGTGGTACCTTTTTTTACCGTTACTGTATGTTTTGTACTGCTGGTGGAATCTTTCTCAAACCCTTGTTTCTACCATAAATATAATATTTGGGTATTCAGTGACTCACCAAGCGCGAAATTTGTGCCGCTATACTGTGCAAATTAATTTTTTAAATTGTTACAGTTATTGATGTTTTTCTCTAATGGAGTTAGTCAGGTTTTAATGTAAGTGACAGTGAATACATTTATCGAGGAATGTGTTTCTGAATGAGTTAACTCGTCCCGACATTATCGGTGGGCTGAAAATAAAAATCGTTAAGAGCTGTGAGTTACAAAATAAAACGACAATTTCATCGCAAATCTACTTCAACTCCCTGTCTACTCTGTACCTTTTAATAAAAGTGAAACCACAAATTGATGGTCAATATGATACTCGTTCATTTTGCAAAATTGAAAAAGAAATCGATTCTCTTTCAGTGCACACGAAAGCTTGTGTTTTCACATTCGCAACAATTTCAGTGGTGTGCATTCCTATTGTATACAATGCTCTTCTTGTTTTCGAAAGAACAAAAAAATGAAAAAATGATTATCGATTTTATACATGATTTAGAAGAAAGGCTGCAGGAGGAAACCAAATTTGGGCAAATATGGTTTGAAATACAAAATAAAAGATAATACTTTGCAGTCTCCTGTGTGAAACAAGCGTTTCAGAAAAGTTGAACGATTCGGAAACGTGAAGGAGACAAAAAAAATGTTTGCAACGCTTTACGGTGCGTGGGCTGTCCAAATCCTATGAATTATATCTGTTTCACTTTTACTGTGACCAGCACTGCATTCCATATTCCTCCAAAATGTGTATACCTTTTATTTAAAACGAAGCACAAACCCTTCAATAATTGCAAATCACAAAATTGCATCGTATTTTTTCCATAAAATATCTCTCGTCTCCCGTTTTGTTTTCATGTTATTGTAATATTTACAACGTTATATGAATACATCAATTCCACGAGGAGTTATCAAACAATAACATTTAATAATTATTTGTAACAGAGTATGTGTGGGAACAATATTTACGATTTCAACATTAACATTTTTGATCGATATTTCCAGCAATGCATCGTTTAAATGAAAACATATTTTTCTCCCTTGAATCATACTTCGTAAAATATGCATTTTGCAAAAGTAGAGCAACTTGTGCAAATTAGCGAAAGAAAATAAAACTTTGCGTTCAGCGAAATAAACATCAGGCGCCATAATTCTTTGAAATGTATCTTTGCGGTCGACTTAAACATTATTTCCGAGGGTGTACCGTTTATGAAAGAATTATTCGTTGAACCTTTCATTGTAAAATGTGTTGATTAGAAAAACGAAGCAACTTAGGGAGTTTACGGGAAGAAAGAAAACTCACGAATCGCGCCCAAAGAAGTGAACGTCAGGCGCTGCGGATCTCCGTAGTTAATCTTTCCTGTCGATTTAAACGTTTAAGATTAAACGAAAGAAGAGCATTCACGAGACGGAAGCAATTTAAAAGAAAGATTTGTAGGCGCTCGAAGAATTCCAGACACACTAACAATGTATTCGTGCCTTCCACAATGCACAAATAAATTAGAAAGAAATTTTTGAATATTTATTCAAACGAATCTACCTATATGTAATGTTTAATTTAATCCATCGAGCATACCTGCTACATGAATTTTAGTTTTTCCCCTGGTTTCTCCAAATTTTAATTTACCTGCACCTAATTATAAGAATAGGAACCTGGAATGAGTGAGTTAAACAGGTAACAGTTAGCTAAACAGCTGAGCTAATTAAAAGGTTAAATGGATTAGGAAACTACATATAACCTGAAAAGGAAATAATTGAAGTTATACAAGGTGGGTGAGGACGGACGCAACCACGTAAAAGGTGATTCGTTACGCAAAAATAAATCAAATATGTGCAATAAAATTTTATAATATATGCTTTCGTTTTCGAGAAACTCGACTTTGCATGTACGCGCGCACCTAGTTTATCTTATGAATTATTATTACTAATTAGAGATTATTGATAATTATATTATTGATAAATTAGAGTATATGTAGTACAGTAGAGGGAGATATCGTTTGAATAAGATTTTGGGATATAGGAACACACACTCTGCCCACGATGATTATTTTATATTTAAAAAAGAATAATGCACGTAACAATTGCAAAAATGAAAAATAATATAAGTATATCATAGATCTTCCACCGTTTTATATTCTTGCTAATTTTGCGGCACTCTCACATCTTCCTAGCTTTTGAAGTATAACATGTTTCGTTCCAACAATTAAGGTATTTATTTTCTCTCAGAATACATCTGTAATTGTTCCAAAAAAGATGGCTCTTCAAGTTATGCAACTAATATACAACCCAACGAACTGTAGTCATTTGTCCCAACAGTTAAAAATAATTATTGGTGTTGTGGTGAATTATTTTAGTCTAGATTTGTCACGCCATCTTCTTTCGAGACAGGGGGTCTCTTTGGCTTGCCTTGATTGCCTTATCGTTCAAGTAATCTTGAACGTAACTGACTCTACTAAACACAAACTTGAATTCCAGCGACTTGAAGTGAAGTAACTTGACTAATCAGAATGAGGCTTAATGCTTCACCTGCAATAATTATACCACATCTACTCCTGTATTCTGTTAATTACAAAATTACTGTATTCTACCCATTATTAAAATCGATTTTCTCGAAACGAAAGCTCGTATAAAAAAGTTTCGTTGTACCTACATTTTCGATTTATTTTTGCACAAGAGAATCGCAATATGCCCGGTTATACTAAACATTCTCATGCACCCTGTGTGATAACACAGACGAGGTATAGGATAGACCTATCACCTTATGGATGATCGTGTCGCCACCCAAACTGTGTTACCGACCCATAATTTAAGGACTAAATGTAGTGGCATCTGCTCATGAACAGCGTCCAACTCAGCAACTACTTTGAAATGCGTTCAAATGCTGAAAAGTGTGTGCGTGCTTGTATACGTGTGACTTTTTTAGAGTGAGAGAGTTTGACATAGAAGGCAGGCTTTTGTTACGCTATACTTTATCTCGGTTTGTCAACGAATCACGCGGATGTCTCTCCGAAAATCCATTTCGGGGATCAAGACACTATGGCGCTCAAAAATGATATTTCTTATAAATTGCAAGATGACATTGTTTATTAGCACTTTGCGTGTAGTAGAACCCTTTCACGTATCGTACCCCGCAAAGTATTAAAAATTGAAGCTGTTACTCACATTCCCGCAAATTTCTAATGCACTGTTTAATCAGTCTAGTGAAGTAATAATAATTGGATTCTATTTGTAATTCTTAAAAGCCTCGCAGAAAGTTGCATAATGCATGAGTGTCGTGGGGTGCTTAGATGCAACTGCAAATCGAGTTACTTTTCAAACACGCATTGTGAAATAAAATTTTGTCTAGCAATGAACATTGCTATATAATATTATTTCTGGCCTTGACGAATTTCAAGTTAGCTGGGAGTCGGCCGAGCGCGACAAAAACATCAACAACCTCTACCAAAGTCACTACATCGCCGAACGGTGTGCCCTAACAGTTCGACGTTGTCCGCGACGGTGATCGGATCACTAAATATCTGTGGATGATACGGTGTATACTATTTCCTGATTTCTCGATTCCTACATCAATTCGTTCGACTACTGGACTAAATAGAAGACCGTTTAACAAGATTTTACTAGAATATAACTATCATCTAGTAGACTTTTTGACAGAGGTGCCTAGTGTTTGATTACATCTCGCAGTGATAAAAATACGTGTATAAGGTGCGGGGTGCACGACTGTAGTTGTGAAAAGTGAAAATTTTGCAATGGACATTGCTATATAATATTATTTCTGGCCTTGACGAATTTCAAGTTAGCTGGGAGTCGGCCGAGCGCGACAAAAACATCGACAACCTCTACCAAAGTCACTACATCGCCGAACGGTGTGCCCTAACAGTTCGACGTTGTCCGCGACGGTGATCGGATCACTAAATATCTGTGCAGTCACAGTGGATATTATTTCGTGATTTCACGATTGCTGCATCAATTCCATCGATTACTGGACTATGTGGAAGACCCAATAACAAAATTCTACTACATTACACTCAGTATCTAGAGGACTATTTTGGAAACACTTTACTCGAGTGCGAACACATCTTTCCACTGTTGAGAGATGTTTAAAAGCATGAAGTGCTTTTGTAATCGTGTGCAATGCGATTGTAGAGTCAGTGCTTATTTCGCGATAAAGTATTTCGTAGTGCACAGTGACCCTGCGTGTTAGTAACGTGAACGCGACCGTAGAATCAGTGTTTTAACGCATTTGGAACTCATTCAGAGCACCGGTGCTCTTATTGCTTCTTCATCGCGAAATTAATGCGACATATTTGTGAGTGTGACACGTTCTATTCGGTACTGATCCTGCAGCTGCGGGACATTGGCCTGCAGATCGAATAGCTACTGCTGAAGGGGGATGCTTGTCTGCATGGATAGCAGTGAGACTGTTGCAACGAACGGTGAGTGATACCTACTTTTTCATTCTTTCAATCTTTCTGCATGCCATCGAACAAAATTATTGCTGTAGCGAGCGTAGTGACCACGAATACATACTTAACCCTTATGTACGCAACCGGATACCCGGGTACTCATTTCTATGTTTCCTTTAACAATTTTTAATGTTCTTGTAAAAATATCGACAAACCGCTTCGGCTCCCCATTCTGTAGACATTTTTACGTCGATTTACGTTTTGAAAATAAAAATGTATTCATAAAATTTTAAATAGTAAAACTTCAAACTTATATACACGCTTGTTGGATAACCGGGGTACCCGGGTACCCATATAAGACAAGCTTGGAGTTAGCTGAATTGAGGGCTCGGATGCAATAAGGGGACTAGCGCTCGAAAATGCGAAAAAAAATTGTCCAAACGCGAAGAAATATTGGAAAATTAAATGTTGTTACACTGTATTTTAAAAAATATAGTGTTGTAAAGCACGTCACGACACACATTTTTTCTACAAGTTACACTTCTCAAGTTTAATTACATTCGAGTCATTAGATTCTCTTAATAAAACGTGAATGGAAAGCATTAATTTATTACGGATTTTCAATTATATAAGTTAAAGTTCTTTCTCATACAAATAATAATAACTAAGATTGACAGTTGATATTTGTACTACTTGGTCACTATGCTCGCTACTTCTACTTTTCTCTCTCCGTACAATATTGAAATCATAATGCACCGACATTAAAAACACTAGTGGCAATGTTACGAGAAATAAAAAATGACACTATTACCTCCTCGTATCTGGACCTCACATGGTGCCTTTATAAAATAGTAGTATAATAATAAATGACAGCTGCCAAAGTGGCTGGTGTTTAAACTTAACTTTCTTTCTCCCAAACATTAAAATGACTTTATGCTACTAAACCTAAAGTTTTATACATCGCGGAAGAACATGTCCGCGTGCTTAGGTTCAACTAGCCATAGTTCTAGCAATAAGTCTTAGCTTAAGAACTTTAGTCGTAAGACTTTTTCCAAATTTTCAAAAATGCGCAAATCAGTGGTCGAACATGGACCAGAAATATATTTCGTAGAAATGGGTCACTTTTGTAGGTACCTCCATGTTGGTGTGCTCGGACAATTGGTAACGTTTCCCAAGCATTGCGACTTGCGAAACGGAATCAAAGACCGAAGCCTACGATCTACGTTAAGTGCCCAGATCGAGCCAAACTTACGTTCAGTGACTTTGTTTCGGTCTCGGTAGCTAATCAGAATTTTATTCTGTTTCGGGTAGGTATTTCTTCGATGGTTTTGTATGACTCGGTGCCCTTGGCAGGCATCTCATCAATCTGTTTCCATTTTCAGCTCTCAGTAGTTGACTGTTTCAGCTTTTCAGGTTTACCGTTTCGCGGGGAAGGGAGTTGATGAAATAATATATTTAAACCGAAACGAGTAACAAGTGATGGTGAAAAGTGGTAGTGGTAGAAGACATTTAAGGAAACGTAGGTTAATTTATTATACCATAAAGTATTTAAGACCCCATGTAAAATCGCTCAGTAGTCACTGAATTTTATTAGTTTTGTTGCTCGTTTGCTGGCTCCTCATCTCCGGTGAGGAGGTGGCCGCTGCTTCCGTTTCCGGAAGCAAGTGACTGAGCATGGAATTAGTATGGGTGGATCAGTTTTTGATCCCCTGGTGTTCTGGTCGAAAGGGAAAAGTTTCGGGCGTAGGGGGTGTACCTTTTGGTACACTGCCTGCGTAAGTCACCCGGGCTGATTACCCAATCTCCGCGTAAAACGGCTTGAGTCAGGTCAAGTGTTTGCTCCTGTCGAGACGCATCGGAGCAAGAGGAATCGTATGGGAGACGCCAAGCGCTTTTCCCTGAGTAGTGTAATTATTGTCACAGACGAGGTATAGATAAATAAACCGGATTAGGACAGAAAGGTTAAAAGGCGAATGTGACATCGTTTTATTTTCATCCTCTTTTGTGTTCATAAGACGATCTTTAAATTGTTACTCTAACAGAAACATTTGTAAATCGCGGGCTCCGACTCTCAAAAAATTACCTACTTTTACCTGTGCTGAATTCTAGTTCCTACCACGCTTAGCGTTACAATCTTATTTTAGACTCAATCGATAACGTTGGGTGTGACATGAAAATGGTAAAGGGGCTCGCGAGCCCCCCGAGCGTGTGACATAAAATTACATTGCGTGATGGGTCTATCCTATACCTGGTCTGTGGTGATAATAATTGTGTATTATAATAATTGCGCGCACATTGGGTGACTCGTGATCTATGTTAGAGGTTAATAAAGCCAACAGTATTTATAGCAATTATTTCTGATAACACAGCTATATACCAACTGAAGTTTCCTAGCACAAGGGATGCTCAGATCAGAATATATGCATGGGAAATGAGATACGAGTGCACACTCTTCTGACTGTGCTCAACCCCGTTGCATTCCATACATTAAATGTACTACGGAAGCTTACATAAATGCATGAATAGTTCATGCCAGCTGAACATTCTTGGGGACATCGATGAATCGAACCTCCTTTTGACTGAGGGCTTGAGGAGGGATTCAAAGTGAGCAAAGCCAAGATGCGGTAGATGTCCTCCTTTCGAACGTTCATCGTTATCGGTATATGAAAATGGTAGACGTCATTCTCTAGCTTTCTATGCATTTTCTGTTTGCGAAATACAAAATGAGCATGTAATACTGTGGTGCTGCCTAGATCTGTGCTAATATTTCTGCAATGCAATGCTATTTTGGAAATGCATCATCGTTTCGTAACATAATAGTATTGTAATTAAGATTTTATATCGGTGTGCACCAGAATAATTCTGATTGTGATTAAATCTCAGTGTTCGAAGAAAGTAATTTGGATCGTTATTGAAGTCAGATATTTTGATATTAAATATGGTTTTATTTTAAACACACACAACAGTGTATGTGTAACACATCCATCAAAAATACCTTGACAGTATATGCTCTTTTGTCAACATTTTCTAAGGAATCGATAATGGCAAGTATGTATCTGGTATTCATTTGTTTAATATAGCAGCATTCGAGAAAAAGAGGAACACTTTCTATATTTTTTTTTAATCTCTGATAATATAATTCAATGATATGCGAGTTTGGTAAAAACAAGCAAATTAGCACTTTCCTCATCGACGATATTAATTGGTCGCAGAATCTTTGTTCCCTAAATAAATAAATAGGGACAAGAATACAATTTTTGAAAACACTTTTAGTCGAAAATTAAATGTTTCTAATTTCTTCGTAAACTGTATTCGCAACCATCACTTGCGCATATCATTAAAATAAACAGGAAATGTTAGAAAACTTAGGCCTGCAAATCAACTATCTTCGATTTACAAAATAAAAATGTTTTCATTTAACATTATAGGAATTTGTTTAGACAAATTTTATTCAAATTGTGTCTAAGTAATGGTAAGTCCTGGCAATGCCCTAAACTCTAAATCATGTTCACGAAATACTGTAGAGATATTCGCGAAGAAAAAGGCCAGCCATGTGAATTCGACTACCAATCGAAGGCACGCGGCCACAATTAAATGGATCGATTTGCTCTCGCGAACAGAACTTATGCAGCCACCTAATAATATAAACAGTCTCCAAAACGTTTACAAAATCTCAACCTACTGCGTGTTTTATCCCACCAGTAGAGCCACCTAGGGTAGAATTGTCGACTGTTTCGCAGGACCTTTAAAAATTTATAGCGAGTCACTGGGGCTAAATGACAAACGTGGGCGGGGAAATATTTTTCCCAGGAGCGTCCTTCGATCATCCCGTCGTAAATACTTGGCAGACCTGCAGTTTCTCGTCATGCCTCGGCTCGCTTTTACGCTGAATCGACTCGATATCGATTCGATATCGCTCGGGTCGGAGGATCGTTAATTCAACCGTATACCCGAAATATTCGTGCAAAGTCTCCAGCACGCCCTTGTATAAAGCACAGGCGTGTATAAAATTGGGGCAACAGCCGTCCACTTTATCGCTTTCGTCGCCTAAAGACCATGGCTCGGAGAATGAAATATATTTCTCTTTGATTTTACGCCGACCGTGAGAAAAATTGATCATGTAACCGATACCTGTGAAAAATTCTTACGGAACATTAAATAACTTTCAGTTTAAATATTCAACCTTGAGTTGGCCATTCCAGTTCGTTTCTTTATCATAAAATCATTAGCAACCGAAAAATTGCGTACATTTTGTGTGGTCGTGGAATTAATTTAGACAACGCATCCCTCAGTTGTTCCAAGTTTGCTGTCCTTTTGCCAGTCTCTACGAAAACGTTAAATTCTTGAGCGAGTTTCCGATATTTATCATTACCACAATAGGTATTTCAATTCCCATAAGGGGAGAATCGTATTCTTTGGGCTAAAAACATAGCAAGATAGAGGATTTTTTTTTTTTAGAAACCAGCGATTCGATTCATCTGAAGTTTCGAGCATGTTTCGATACATCTTTGAAGAAACTGCAGGGTTTTTTTTATTAATTTTTAACCATAAATATAGTAGCTATGCATGATCGACCATCGCGCCGCGCAAAATTCGCCGTCCGTCGGTGTGCATGATGTTTATCTACCGTGTAATCTGAAACAGAAAAATGGAACGGCGTTTTATTTTATACATATGTAGCTTGAAATTGATGAACCAGTAAAAAACAAAAAAAAATGATTCAGGAGTGTGGAGAGTTTTCAAACTAAAATGTCTGAACATTTAATTTTTGCGATCCAATTTCACGCCAATTTTCTTATGTAACAAATGAAGTATAGAACTTAGCGGTATTCTGGTTCAGCAAATTGAAGCTACATTTATACAAAGTAAAACGTCGTTTCATTTCTCTGTTTCAGATTACCTGGAAGGTAAATATCATGCACACCAGCGGACAACGAGTTTTGCGCGGGGTGATGCATAATTCCTATATTTATTATTAAAAATAAATAAAATAAGAACTGCAACTTCTTCAAGGATGCATAAAAACATGGTCCAAATTTCAGATGAAGCGAAACGCTAGTTTTTTTAAAAAAATTCCTAAATTTTGCCATGTTTTTAACCCATAAAATAGGATTCCCCCTTAAGCTTTCTGTTATAGATGAATTTAATTGATCTTGAAAAGACAATTCTTCTCCTGTCTTAGATTTCCGTATTTCGCCGTAAAAATCGAGATGAAAGTGATAGCATCGAAAGCACGCACTAAATCGCTTTCCTCATCACACACACACATACACTCTCTCTCTCTCTCTCTCTCTCTCTCTCTCTCTCTCTCTCTCTCTCTCTCTCTCTCTCTCTCTCTCTCTCTCTCTCTCTCTCTCTCTCTCTCTCTCTCTCTCTCTCTCTCTCTCTCTCTCTCTTGCATCCCACACAGTTGATATCTATAATCAAAATTTCCTCTAATCTTCTACGTTTTACTTTACAAATGTTATAGGATATTTCTCGAAAAATTTCTCAGGAAATTTCTCCAGAAAGGAGAAATCAAAGACTTTACTTTTTCTCGCAAACGAGTTCTAGAGAAGAAACACTAATCAGAGGACTCTAATTTTGTTTATTTAATCCCCGATATATCGCACCACTTACCAGAGAAATAAGCACTTGGTCCGTATTACAAGTTGTAATTTACAACCCTGATCCACATTTACCTACACCTTCTCCCCCAGTCATGAAGTTTAATCCGTATCAAACATGTATTCTTAAAACGCCCAGTAAGAGTAACGCAGTGGTATTTAATAAAAAAAGAACTCAAGAACTTTCCGCTCACTCCATTATCTGCCATCAGACAAATATTAAGCTGAACAGACTGTAGTTCAGCCACGAATTGCTCTCGGAACGAGCCAGTACACGATACACCGTTATCTACACGCTTTAGGGAGCCAACCGTTAATATTATGGCGAGTGGAAAGATGCCCTTTGCCCAGAACTCGAACTCGGAAACCTAGACGTCGCTGGCGAAATCGAAAGCCATATTTAACCGGAGAGACAGCGCAGCTTCGTCAAACTGTCGGCGGGAACTTCTAAAAAGGGTCGGCCAGCAGTTTTTGCGTCTCTCGTTTATAGATCTCGTTTCTCTGGCTTTGTCTAGCTCCTTTTTTCCTGACCCCGCCGCCCCCGCCGCGCTTCCCTCGCCATTTCGAAACCGGGTGAACTCGCAGCGTGACACCCGAAGTATATCACTGCTAATCAACACGGATGTCGGTGACCGCCGTGATTTATGTGGGATACCAGAGCCGCCTGCCAATAATCGGCTGACCACATCCAGTCTTCTTCCACTTCGGTTCAGGCTTAACCCAGAGCTTCTGGGAATTCCAACTTCTCGAAAGCATCGAACGAAAATTTAGAGGACGGGCTAGAATTCGCGGTAGAATGGAAAAGAGAGAGCTGCTTCTCCGTGCGATAATGAACGAAGATGAAGAAACGTTTTATTAGTCCCCTGGGATTGAATGCTAAATGAATGAAGCAGTGAAACACTGGCAAGGGGTGGTCGGCAACTCGAAAGTATAAAAAAATTGAGGAGTTTTCAGAAATGTAGTTCGAGTGATGCTAATAACGGTAATGAAACGTTCCTAGGGGTGGAAACAACCCCTCGAAGAAATTGTGAGTTTTCACATCATCGTGAATATCTGCGAAATCGTAAAAGGTATCGGAAACAATTTTAATTCAAAGTTTTGTAATTTTTGACACCCTGCAATGTGGCGATAAAGAATTTTCGAGACGAAGGGCCGGTGGGGGATGAATTTTGAAGAAATTAATTTCTTTCGAAAATTCTTTATCACCATATTGTAGGATATCGAAAGCTATACAACTTTGAATTGAACTTTTATCGATATATTTTACGATTTCGCAGACATTCGCGATAATATGACAACTCACAATTTCATTGCCGAATCAAAAAATAGTTACGTTAATAGCATCAATTGAGCTACATTTCTGCGAAGTTTCAGATTTTTTGGGAATTCTCAACTTTCCAAACTTCCCTTGTGAATGTTATAATTTGCCCGTTCCTCGGTTAAACGGTATTTAATTTTCGTTCGAACGTGAATGGAAGCAGCCAAGGCAAATCACGTGCCCATTTCATGGCTAGTTGCGTGGTAAGGCCTTATTACAAAGAACATGCTCTTTCGCCACGCTCCTGAACTTTACGTAACGTTCCTGTTTATAGATACGTACGGCTAGACAATGTCGTAGCTTCGTCGTTCTTAAGCTCACTCACACGTACTTACACACGTATATTTCACTTAGAAGCTGGCCTTTAGTCCTGGCAGAAGAAGAAACGATACGACACTCTTGGACCATAAAGGCGACCACCGACACGCTATTTAGTATTTCGCTGTTATTGTACGAATGGAATTGAACGACGCCATGCTTGTCTGCACAGCTATCGTCGTCCAGCAGCGTAGAAATCGATGAAGAAGATTGTTTGGTGTTTGGTTTCGCACTTTAATTCAATTTGCTTTGATCTTAGAGTGAATTTTTTATTGTTTATGTATTATTTAGTTTGTGGCCAGTTTAGGAGCCTGTGCTTTAATTCTTGAAGCGATTGTCGAAGATATGGAAGAACCTTATTTTTCTTATGATAAAAGAATATCACACGACCTTAAAGTTGATAAAACAGGATGTTCGATAGTTGTGGAATAACTAACATTTAAGTTACGAACTCCAGATGGAAAAGAGTATTTTATTTTTTGTACCAAACAAATATCCCACCCTGTCTTTGTACAGAAATAGCAGAGTGTAATGTCGTAGCGAAGGAATTAAAGAGAGAAAGAAAGGAATCAGAGGTAGGCGACTGAAAGTTCGAGAGTGTTGCCGGGTGAAATAAATAAATTGTAGATATAAACAAACAAACTGACTTTACAGATAAAAGTTAAAGTAGAAGTACTACTAAACTATAATTGCACGCACTAAGAATACTAAATACGGCGCAACTGAATTAAAATAGTAGTATTAAAATAGTTTAAATACTTCAAAGTTAACAAAACTCGTTATACTAAAAATAGTTATACTGTACTGTCAGTTTCACTTCTAAAAACTCTTGTTTCGAATTCTATTCTGTGTATCCTGCTGTTAATAATAAATGCCAGAAAGATATTTGTTTACTCAGAAGTATGCCTAATATGATAAAATAGGTGTTAAAAATCTTTTGCAAAATTTTAAAAGATAGAAATTATATTCCTGAGAAGATTAGTATTTGCACGAATAATACCTGCTTTTTATAGAAATATTCCCACTTAGATTTATATTTATAATATCGGACTTTCTCAGTATCGCAATGAATCCGCCATTTTCATTCTTAATCGTTCTTTATCTCGCAAAATGAACTCACAAATATTTGTGAATTGTATAAAAAGTTCATGAAAAGTGTAGAACAAAATTGTTTCCTCTGATTTCCAATTTCTGTTCCATTCTAAACAACTTTATCTACCCAAAGTCCTTTAATTATTCTATTAACAAAAACCTTGCTTTTCCTTCGCGTAAACATTTCGTGTAATCGTCTCATTCATTTACCCCCAGAACCAAATGGGTACTAAAAGATAACTTGACAATAAAACGAAGCACGAATAACACTATCCATAAAAAACATCACTTCCACACACACACATATGCTCGTATGCGAATAATAAAAGTAATCGATGTTGACACGTTCTCTGCCACGTGGGCCACCGGAGGCGCACGACATTTATCGTCGATGAAACTTTTATTCAAAGGAAAAAGGTGTTTCTCAATTCAACGTCGAAATCAAAATAGAATAAATAAGAGCTGAAATTATGGAGAATATTACACAACCACTATTTTTCTACAATTGAATATCGCAATTCAATTTTCTCGTCACTTCTTATGGTCCCACGAAAAATCTGAATTTCCACCGTGTCACGGAGCGTGTGAAATGGCTTTTGAACGGAATCGAGACGCGCGAGGAACTCAGGGACATCGTTATTCGAGAAAATGCTGTGACATCTATAATAAATTCATTAACGCGAATTTCAATAAGGCACGTCGAGGAACAATAAATCGTACCCGCGGACTTATTAGCTTTTCATTCAGATTTACTCCCGCCCGTTCTTGCTCCATTGACCCGAGAGATTCTCAATTTCCTAAAGGTGAAACGACTGCGGTACCTATGCACTCTGCGGATCGCTACGGTCCTCGTTGGTGCTGCATTATTAACTCGAACTTGTTAACTTCGTTTCTCCTTGGTTAGCCGGATGGATCTTCTGCTGTCCCTCCTCCTAGTCCGCTCTTTCCCTCAATTACGTCTCCTAGTAAATTCTAGCCTACTTCTGTGACAGTCGCCGAGACAGGTCTGAAGGAGCCATGTACTATCGATATTGCCAAGTAGCAGACGATTGTTAATGACCTCGAACTGAGGGTGAGTTTATCATGCGTACGTGACTACCTCACTATTTTACAGATTAAGAGACTCACCTGTGGAATTGCTGCGACAGTAACATGTGTGGGCCATAAATAAGAAAAAACTGCGAAGGACTGTGATAGAAAATTACCAATTTCGGCCCCCGCTACCAACGTAAAGTATTTTCAAATAGTAAATCTGTAGGTTCTATGAATTCCAAATAGCATAAGTGAGGAGTGATTTTTCGAAAGGGTGTGTTTCCATTTTTAACCCTGAAGCAAATTTTGATAGCGTCGTTTTAATAAACTTAAATTATATCTTCAAGTGGAACAAAACACTACAAAATAGGTTCATTCCTTTTTGAAAAATTGAAGTGAAAATACATATGTTTCGTACAAAAGGTCCTATTTCCAAGAACACATGTTTATATGAACTTTTTTCAGCGTTTTTGTAAAAAATGCCTACATATAAACTCCAAAACACAGTGGTCAGTATAACTTACCATAATTAACATGTTTCATAGTTTTTTTTGCAAAGTGATCCATTTACGAAATAATCACTCAAGGAACCAACGGCTGTATAACCGTTATCTGGTTATATAATTATGTAATTACACTTTTCGAAGTTACACGAACCTGCAGATTTATGATTTGCAACCATTTTATGTTGCCAGGAAGTTCCAAAATTGCCCATTTTGTACTATTGTCCTTTCAATTAGGATGTGAGAACCTTGGAATCTCATGCTGAATCTCAATACCGATTGACGCATGATAAACCCTTGGATAGGAAGCGCACATGGAGGCCCTGGCAATTCGCGGAGCTTTAGGACGGTTCCAAAATTTACGGTTACACATGTGTCTCGTTCTACTGTACTTCTCATGTAGCAAGGTGGGTGGAACATTGCTCAATTTGGGAAACCACCCCAAACTGGCACCTCAAGCAAAGGATTGGTTTGTATTAGTCCTCCCACCTTGAACTAAACTGCACCAAGAAGATCGTAGTAGGGAAACAGAGGATATACACCTAGAGAGGCCTGCAAACTTACGTTCTTCTAGAATTTTTTTTTAAGAAAGTATTAAACTTATTTTAACCGCAATTTTTTTTATTAATTATGACACATCTTTCGCTATAATACTTAATTTTTGTATGTAAAAATATTAGTCCTATGATACAGTTACAGAGGCTAGTTCCAAATACGTCATTCGCCGCAGTGATTTGCGGTATCCACTCCTAATTAAACAGATTTTACACGAAAGCAAAAAGCAAATTAGTTTATTAAAATATATTAACAAATACTGTTTCTGACGGAGCAAATTTAAAAAAAAAGTTAATTTTTAATGAAATGACAGCACTCTCAGTGAAACGTTCAATTCTCGGACATGAAATCTCGCCTTTTTATGCAATAAAAAAACATATGATTCGAATAAAAAATCCAGCACGTCAAAATCTGCGTAATAGTGTATCATACAGCTATTAAAAATTGTAAGTAAATCGGTTGAATAGTTTTTGAGTAATCCTGGGTGCCGTGTTTGAAAACCTGGTTTCGAGAAAATCGTATTTGAAGTTCTCATCAACGTATGGCAAGACGTGAGCATAGTTCACTCCTAATGTATATATCTTCGATATTTCTGCAAATTTCGGTTCTGAATTTTGGGAAAACATTCTTGACATATCAAAGACTGGAAATATGTGTAAAAAGAATCAATCTTTCTGGCATATCTAGGTGTGTGTCCTCCCTCAAGATTTCCTGCTATCGAGAAAATCAGACTCCTTTTCAGCCTTTAGTAACGGTTGCACATGAGACACTTTTTCGGCAGTATTGTTAGTGTCGCCCACATAAGTCTCTCTGAAGCCTTGGCAACGGCTGTATCAGACTTCCTGGCCTTTACTAACGGCGGTACGCGCGATATTCTCGCGGCCATAGTGGTGACCATTTTGGACATTCGTCCTGGATTCTTTATCGACCTTTGCAACGATCACTTACTTCGTTATATGTTCAAAATCGAGAATCATTATTAAACCAACACCGTTTAAATAAAACACATACAGTTACTAAAGTATCCATCCACTCTATATGTAACATATTTTACATATTAAATTCTAATTCACACTAATATAAACCTTGATTAATATACTGTTCTCCTGGGTGCTATGAATTAAAAAATTACGCACACTTTATTTAAAAAAGCATTATCAATTCAATATATAATTTATACAAACGTAAGTACAATAAGTTAATATTCTTCTAATATTCGTGCGATGTTATTATAAGTTTACGGAAATTCACATGACGACTTTAATATATCCATTTTAAATGTTACATAGGTTTATAATAGACATGTATATGACGATTATAAATTTGAGAAAAACGTTCCAAAATTACAATCTATTTTTTATTTTTCTATTTTACTATATAAATGTTTATAAACTGGAATGAAACACTTCTTTCGAAAAAAAAACCTGAAGCGATTACGATTTTATCGAACGTAATATTACGGAGATTGAATTTTGAGACTGGTCATAAGAAACGTAATATTATGGAGGTGGGTCTCAAGGGGTTAAGAACGCATAAGAGCTTAACTCAAATTAAATTAATTACATCTTTCTCTTACTCGAAGCAAAAGCTTGCAAAACTACATAGCTTTTCACGATATCGAATTTTCTTCATTAATAAAACAGATTTTTTAGCGGAAATGTTCCCACTATGGTCAATGGAAGCAAACTAATTCATCAATGCGAAATATTAATTGGATTGCAGGGGCTGGAGGAAAGATTTTGAAGAGGATCTGATGGGAGAAGGAAATATCCTTCACATCGTCATTTATCTTCAACAATTTACATATTTTTTATTTATTTATTTAAAGTCGCATGTACCTCTCGGGATTATTAGCCACTACTATATTACACTATTCATTAGTTTTGTTGTACAGTAGTATATTATACTTACCTGTATACTTATAATTTGAGCAAGAGCTGTACACCATACATATTTACATATTATTATTCTTTGTCGAGTATATAGCTCCTTCAACAGTAGGTACGAAATTCCATTTCAACGTACGATCTTAATCTGTCACGGTATTGAAAATCAAAGATCACCCTTGCCCAGTTTTCGAGCATTTGTTACTTCTCGATACGCGGCTTCCAATGTCCCGCGAAATTTCCCTCCCTCATTTTTATCGCGTCATTTTCGTTCCGCCGGAGGATGGTACGTAACAGCGTGTCGTAACTATCTTCCTCATTTCCAATTTCCTGCCTTCTTCATCTTTCCCCCCTTCTTTCCCGCGTTCGTCCTGGATCGCGCGAGGGCGGCGCCAGAAATTTATGGAAAGTGCGAATTTCAGGGCCAGAGGGATGACAGACAATTCTCGTGGCGGCGGGTGAGAAAAAAATAAAAGAGTTTTTTTTCGGCCCACAAAGCAGAACTGCTGATGAGATTTCGATGTTTTCGATCAGATACACGACCCCAATATTGCCTATACCGGCCGGATACATCCAACGGGTTTCGTCGTGGAATTCGCGTTCTTCGTGACGCCGGAAACTTCGATGTTTATAAATATCTCGCGTTTTTCCAAACCGTGAAGTACCGGGGGTATATTCGTTTTATTACCTCCGTAACAATAAACCTTCGGGTGGAGTTAAGTACTACATTAAGCAAGGGAACATGCGAAACGAGATGACAAGAATGGGATATTGTAGATTGAAATCGACGGTTTCTTGCTGAATTCGGAACAAGAATAACCGAGGTTCATTTTAATACTGAAAAATCGATCTTCGCTGTGAGTCGTTTAATAAAGTGAAAGTATGCTAATTATTACAAATCGGGGGTAGTACGGTGTAGTAGTATGGATAAATTAACCATACCGTTATAGCTAATAATAATATTAGTGTACCTCTAAAACGATACAAATATAAATTTATTTTATCGATAAAAAAAGTTCTTTTTTTAATAATTTAATTACATCACTAAAAGGCTGTATTAACCCCAATATCCCTACTTTATTAGGCCCCTTAAGATCTTGAATATACTCTAAAATTGTACGTTCAAATAATGTTAAAAGAGCCTTACCAATTATTATTAATAACAACAAAATAATAATATATAAATAATTATTCAATAAATTACTGCCTGTAAGTAATATACATATTTTAAATTCTAAATTTAACGCACTATTCTGATTATTAGTAATTCTTATTAATAATCTTAATATACTCAAAAAAATCATTCATAAATTAAGTCCTTTCGTACAAAAATTGATTAAATGAATATAGATAGAAACCGATCTGGCTCACGCCGATCTGAACTGAAATCATGTAAGATATTAAACGTGGGCAAATTTAGCAAAGTGAATATAAATGATGATACACCAGAAACTGAGCATCTAAATATCTCCCTGGATACAAAGTTATGAAAGTACGTTTCGGTGCAAAGTTGCACGCGATTTCTTTTGTTAAAGGTCAGCTGAAGGTCAACATACTTACATCGTTGAATTTGTTTATTCATGAGCTATAACATTATGGCAATAGAAACAGATCAACCCATTAAAAAAACATCGGTGACCTTGATAATCCTAGATAGAGTTTTAGAGTTTGTTAGTAGCGAACGAACCGGTGTCTGTTATCACTGGGAGCCACTAGGAGGGTAGGCATTCGCGGGCGAACCGGTGTCTGGTATCAACGGAAGTCGCTAGGAAGTTGGAAGTCGTGAACGAACTGGCGGTGTCTGGTATCACCGGGAGCCACTAGGAATGTTAGTTTAGCCACGTAACTTTATAATGTGACTAGCTTAAAGTACTCGGCGTTGCCCGGGCTTCTTATATGTATCTCTGCATAGTATGTATAAAATAAAGTCCTCGGTAAAGGTCTGCTTGTTCGAGCTAATCTCGAGAACCACTGGACGGACTGCGATGCGGCTCCCACCACCCCATAGAGCATTTTCGAGGTACACTTCACTGAAATCGTCCCTGCTCAGCTTCCGCTGGCCATAGGTTAATATTTCATACGCGTAAACTTTCCCCGAGAAATGCTCTATAAAACGGTGGAAACCGCATCACAATCCGTCCAGTCGTTCTCGAGATTAGCGCGAACAAACAAACAGACGCCTACCGGGGTCTTTATTTTATACTATGTAGAGATACACCTCGATCGGTAAACATATATCTCTGTGTTTAGCTCGCACTGGAAATTCAAATGATGATTGGATTATAATAAAGAACTCCGAGTAAGTAATAACAGAGTATATTCTATTAGTTTAGTCATTACAATTGATAAAGTGTTGTTTGTCGCAGTACCTAAGTCCACCTCTCAGTTTTGACGCGTTTAGAAATGCGGGGGTCTCAAAGAGTATAATAAATATACAAGGTGTCCCAAAATTCAGGGACTTCCCGGAGCATGTAATATCTTGATGCAAAAAGACATCGAAAAGTCCTTTACCGTTTTGGGATCCGAGGCTTCGTTCCCGAGATATTAACAGTTGAATATTAGCGGTTGAACTTCCGGGCCGCGCAGTTTAAACCCGAGTGGCCCAGAGCGTAAAAATGGGTTAGCGGGGTCCGCTCTACTGTGTGCGTGGGTCTATATCTACGCGTGCTCCTGCGTGTGCGTGCGAGCGGCCACTGCTTCGCGCTCAGCTGACTAATACTACTGATATAATCTATTTTAGATATTGACAGATATATTTTTGCCTTTGCATTTACGGACAAATAATTAATGAATACTTTAAAAGACAAAACATTTACGGTTAATTTATCTTAAGTTATCTGTTACATGAATCGAAACTCATTGATGTACGTAGCTATGCCAATTGTAAGCACTATAATATGAAGCCGCTAGTCATGTAGCCAACAAGTGACGCACTGATTTGCATATGCTTATGATATGTCAATCAATTTAATAATAGTTTCAATAACAACAGTGGCACGCCAAATTTGCAGATGCGAAAGCAGAGGAACCATTGAATTTCCAGCAATGATCCTCGTATTACCGAATATGTATGCTTGAAAATTTACATTATTTGATTGATTCAGTAAAACTGTCAACTAGCGGCAACCATTATCAAACGTAATCTCGATAATTACATGGATTCGTACGCGACTGATACGAATATTAAATATTAAACTTTGGTTCAAGCCAGAAGTACACATTTTGTGAACATGCTTAAATTTGATTTGAATCTATTGGAACAAAACAAAGGAAAAGAAACGGTTTTTAAAAAAACCTTTTAATGATCCATCTGCAATGTCATATACAATGTATATTTTTGACTAAATAAACATGTTTCTTTAAAGCTTATGATGTTAATAAACATTGTGTCAAAGAACAAGTCTCAGTTGCAATTTATTTCTGTGTAATTAATTGAAAAAGGAATGCTTCATTTTCGACAAAAACGACTGCCAAGTAGTACCCTTAAGAACCTTGTCTTTACGACTACCTGCACGAAAAATATTATAAACAAATGGTTTAAAAAGAATTGTCAAAAATAGCAGATCATGTGCGCACTTATTGTAAACCTCATCTCATTGGAGATTTAATTCCGGTTTTGTTGTGTAGAAATAATCAGAATTTATGGATGGAACTGTCAAATCTCGTACCTATTCTGATTTAATTGAACTTCTGAGTATTTACGAATTCAAGTGACTCTTAAAAAATATTAAAACGGACACAAACGTTTCAATAAACGTATGACAGAAAATGAATTCCGAATTGTATGTAAGTCTACAACAGTTCATTTTAAGCATTAAAATATAATATTTAATAATATAATACAATGATATCGGCGCACTGGATCGGTCAGGTTAAAATTCAGTGCGCCGATATCATTGTATTTAAGTTTTACGGTCGAAATTTAGTTTATTAAAAATTCTTTAATAATATAATGTTCAATATTTCAACAAGTTAAGTTTACTAACAGATAATCAATACTCTGGAAGTTAAATTATAAAAAGAAAGAAGATTCATTTCTGAAAGATACTACACTCGTTTGAGAGCAATATGTATTTCTATAAAATGGTTAATTTTGTATAAATTAATTATCGCATGATCGTATCATTTTACAGAAATCAATTATATTTTATTTCAGTTAATAATACTCTTTGTGTCTTGTATGACATTGGAAGTGATATTACGTGATCGAAGCAACACAGATTGTTAAATATAAAACGCTAAAAATTGGAATAAAATCATATCTTCTAATTTTATTAAGATCCTCAACAATGTAAATAGGTGTTATTTGCGTTAGAAATACCGTAAATTTGTTCTCTAACAATGCGCCCCAGAATAGAGAAATTAATTTTAATTTGTTCCATTTCTGTTCATCGCGTGAATTGCGGTGGACAATTATGCATGATTATATAGGGAAAATTGTATGTGGTTACAAGGACGCTGCTGCTCACTCTCCGTGAATTTTCTTTCGGCTTTTGATGCCGACGATTATTTCCGGCCATCATTTCACCGCCAGTTAGTATTCTGACGTGAACGAATTACATATGCATGATTTCAAACACTCGAATGGACACAGAATCATGAATAAGACACGTCGAAAGAAATGAAAATAGAGAACGAATGAATGAAACATGAAATATGAATTATTTTTAGTTCGTTTGAATGCAATTTCTCCGTAAAATTATGCCAGTTATCAGTGGCGCACTCAGGATTTAATCTTTGGGGGGAGCCGAGTTGAAGAGATAAAAATATTTTTCATGCAAATGCATGAAAATTCATTAGGTGATTATAAAAAATTCATTTAAAGAATAAAATCCAGTTTTCTTTTGTTTTAACAAAGCTTGGTTTTAACGATATCATTTCATTAACCAATTTTATAATTTTCTATAGTTTAAAAATTTTATAATTTCTAGAAAGCATCAAATTAATTCAAGTTATAAGTCATAAACTTCCTGTGGCTTAATATTGGTAGTTAAATCTAGCCTTGACCAAGGTAACTAATATAGTAATATACCAGCTGTGTATCAACCATCTGAAGCCCGTCGAACCCGAGCACCACTATTTCAAATGGTAAGTAATAATGCACACTAGACATTGAACGCAATTCCATTCATAGCAAGCGAAATTGTTATCCACTATGAAAACAGCATCGTAGCACACAGCAGAATGTACCTCTGTTTTTGTGAATATTCTATTGTATTGAAATCAATTACATAGAAACGTTCGAAATGAATAAATTTAGTTCTCTTTCTTGTTATTTCAGGCTCCTAGGATATTCAGGCCTGAAGCGTGTGTGTTATATACAGGGTGAGTCCGAAATCGTGGGGCCATCAAAAGCGAGCTACTACTTCCTCATGCAAAAATAAGTTGAAAATATACAAGGAAATTTGTTTCAGCACGTCGAAATGGATGAAAATGACACATTGCTGAACATCGGGCTTTGTTTTCGAAAAAATCGATTTTCAAAATCCGTTAAGTGTGCGTGCATTGAATTAAGAATTAGGTCCATTTTCAAATCGGTTTTCTCAAAAACTCAACCACGTTCGAAAAAAGTTATTCTACAATTTCGACTGATTTTTAAATGAGGATCCATTCCACGTGCAATTGTAGCATACTTAATCCTGTATTCTGTCCAATTTTAACTAGAGGAGTAACTACACGAGGTTTCAAATTCGAATTTCTCGAAAATGGTGCCTTATATGTAAAAATTTCCTTCTATATTTTCGACTTCGTATCTTCGTTCCGATTGTATCGCGATTTCAGAAACACCCTGCATATTTACAATCGGTCCATTATTTATTCAGTATTGTGTTTTTTTATTACGAATTTAAGGTCACATGCACCGTCTAGTATTGTGTTTTTAAAATGTTGCACACTGGAGTCTTGATAGTTGCAGGACACAATTAAGATCATGATTATAATTGTTACTCCAATATTTCGAGTAGCTCAATTTGTATCAGGCACCTCGAATGTTTGAACAGCTGTTCAATGAATGAAGGGCCCAAATGTTTGAACAGCTTGAATATTTCCAGCTTAAAAAATCTATTCGTTGGAATATTTCGATCTAAATTAATATACTGGAACAATTTAATTAAAACAATGAATCAAAATCTTCTGTAGGTGTTGAGTACAGAGTACACTAGTTGTAGACATACTTGTAATTTACTATTGAAAAATCGCGTAGGGAGAAAATAAAAGTGTTTACCCACTTTTAGATACCAAATTATTCAGGTTCTTACGTAGCATAAATTTTAATTATAAAAATTCATCCTGCGGTCGTATAATAATTAGAATGGCAACCACGTTTGCATTGTTAAACGAAACTGTTAAGTACGCAGCTATGAGTACATTATGACGCTTGCAGTTAGCTGGATTCTGATTACAGTTTAAAAATTCACGCTTCATAAATACTGAGAGTCATAACCTTCGTTGATGGCCCCTTTGTAATTGCAAAATTGGCATTTCTTGTTGAAAGAATTGAGACGCAAGAATATATTATGAAAAATTATACATAATCTTATAAATACACTCTTACATTATGCTTAGGTATAATGTATTATAAAATGCAATATATAACAATGAAACAAAATGTGAAACAATATGTTTTGCTGCCATTCTATGTGCTAAAATGCATCTTTAACGTGACTAATATAAGAATTTTTCTCGCGAAATTTTGGGTAGTGTTTCCTATACAGTTAACAGAAAATTAATTTCCTCGAAAACTAATCCCCATTCAAAAAGAAATTGTTCCACAATTTCAATTCATCTCTGCGCAAAAATTCATTTTATTCGTAGTTGTTCTATATTTACTACCACAATCTACTAGGTCTTGATTACTTAAACGCGCACTACATTCAGTGTCACTATTTCGAAAACAAAGCCTCAAATCGAAAAACTTTATTTCACATTATCGACTTATTTCTGCAAATAAAATCACTTTTCAGCTTGTACTGTCAATTATACACTACATTAAAACACCCTATACTTAGAATTCAGAAAGTACCTGAAGTGTGTTGCCTTGACGTGTGAAATATTATTGAAGCACAGGAGAATAAACTTCAAGACTATAAAAAATGAACACATATTGTTAATGACACAATGCATACAAATAAAGGTAAGTGTACTGCGTCTGTTTCTTATGTATAAAGTCTAGAATTTAAATTGGAACTTTCCCTCGAAAACCAAACGTCAGATTGCATAATGGTAAAGGACTTTTCAATTCCTGTTGACATAAAGAATTTACAGGGCTCAGCTTAGCCATAACTTTATAAACTAGCGTAACTGTTATACCATAAGTATAACTCATATCTACTCTTAACTCCGCCTACGAACCGCAGTATTGCTTGATATTACCTAGCATCATAGACAGGGAGTTTGACTACAGGTGTTTATCCTTTTAGAGGGTGATTCTACAGGAAAAAATAAGACGAAAATCAAGAATAAGGAAATTGCGTTTCAGACGTCGTTTCCGAGTTATTAATTGTTGAAAAGGTGCGTAAAAAGCGTCTACCGCGCGGAACTTATACTACTGCCGCAGTAGTGCATAGTTAGCCAGGTCAGACACGGCGAGGACAGTGCCGGAGACACCTAGAAAGACCCATTTAACGCGTGGCGTCATATGTCATCACTTTGACTACGAGATTTTTTCCTGTTATTTTCAAGATTGTCTTTTATTCGAAATTATTTATACCTGTGGACGAATTTTACAGGATTCAAAATAAATGAGAATCTACAGAGAAGATAAAAATCTTTAGAACTCTGAAAAATAGAAAGATTGAGATTGCGGTTTCAAATTATAAAGTTCATTTTTTTGCAATACCACTTTAGCTGTATAGCATTATAGCGATACACAGGAATCCTTTTCATTTAACAAATGTTGTACGTTTCCATATTAATAATATGCGTAATATTCGTAATCGTTGAATGCAAGTTTCTATCATTATAGTCTAAACTTGCCCCACAGAGTCAAAATGGATTGTCTTCTCCACACTTTCCTCCAAATACACAATAAAATCTCTTTCGAATGAGGTCCATACGTTAAAACACAGCAGAGGGTCTCTTTACGAGTAACCTATTGTCTTCTTCGTAGATCCTTCTATAGCACCCACGTTTCATCTCCAATAGCAGTGTGGCGTTGGAATGGTCGATTAATTTGTCTTTCTCTTGGCGTAGCAGAAATGTGCATTCATTGAAAACACTTTGCAACTGACAACCTTCACTTGGGATCCCAAACATTCTCGTCCTTCAGTGTGCTTACATACAGTGCCCTACCTAAATTTTGCACTTTCTGAATATTCCTTTCACACTTCTGTATTTGATGAAAAAGTTTTCTATGGAAATTGCTTGATGTGTTAAGAGATATCGTGTGAAAAGCATATTGTCATTGACATTGTCATGCGCATTTAATTTAAATGTGCGAATCGATCAACTTGCATATATATTAGCAAATTCTTCCAACGAGCCGCTGTATTCAATACTTTATCTTGCACAATTATAATGGTCCATATAAATTTAAATCTTCCACCGAATTCTTTCCATTCATCGAATTTTTCTCGCGCAATGTAATTCGTACTTCACGCGATAAAAATAAAAAATTCATTAGTATGCATTTGTTACTTTAAATAAGTGTCTTCAATGCTATTTGTTCCATTCAATTATATTATTTGCGCAAGTAATTTCAAAGAGATGTGCATATAATCTATGTATATTTGTACATAATAGCTTATATTACACTGATCTTTGGAAATTAATAGCTGCAGCACTTTTGTTTATTTTAATTTAGGATCTAAATTAGTTTAGAGGATAGGAGTCGAAAGTGTATCGAAATATAAAAAGGATACCTTACACAAGTCTGTTGCAAATGAACGAAAAATTATAAAAAATTTATCAACTACTATTATTATTACTAATATAATACAAATTACTAAAGCTAATATTTTTAATAATATATAATTAGATACTATTTAATATAGGGGAAATTGTTCGAATATAATCGATAAATATTATTATGCAATGTAATGTTGTAATTATAATACGTACCTCGTATAAAGTTTCAGTCACAGATGAATCGTTAATTTAAATTTTTATCATTAGCTGACAACATTTTTTTTTTACATTTCATTTGCAAACGAATTATTGTTTGTCGTAAAATTTAAAAAAAATTTTAAATCAATTACATTATAATTTACCAAATAATATAATGCCCCCATTTTTTTATTAACTTCGTTTATTGGGGCTCGTTATTCTTTAATTTTATTTAAAATCTTGCACTGGAATAAAGCGATACGATCGGTATACACTGCAAATATTTTACCTGTCATCAGAAAGTGAACATGAATGGAATTAATAACCCTGAAAATTCCGCTAAATTCAACTGACGAAACTATTTACATATATAAATTTAATAATTATTAGGAACAAATGTCTCGCGATATGCATAAGTTTAACAACAGTCTTAAAGAAAATGATTTAAAATAAATATAGAATCCGAGTGGATTGTATGTTCAGGACACTTAATACCTATTAATACCAAGCATTTTTCATTTTTATTATTCAATGATATCGGTTGCTTCAATGGTTTCCGATTGAAATGATTAATGTAATGAAATACGTAGATACAACACATACAAATTCTCCACAATCATTACAGCAAATTATCATAATTATTTCCGTCATTGGAATCTGTTCCATGTTATGCAAATGAAAATGTGATTTAATGTTTTTATCGTTCATTCCTCTGCAGCAATAAATTAATTAATATTTTTTTCACTGAAATTTCTGAAATTTCAGTCCAAATGCAGTTAAAAAGCGAGGCGACTTTTGATTTTCACAATACATACTGCCTATGAGAAATGAAAGGCATACAATAAACAACATATTCCCCACACAAACACACAAACTCTGATTGTGAGTTTAACTTAATTTCCACCCTTTAATTGCATGGATAATCAGGGCTTTCTAATTACCTGAATGAGTACCTTCTTAAATATGTATTTTTAAAAAAAAAAATAAAGAAAAATTTTTTGAAATGACATTTGTATTCATTAATTTTATTTAAATAAATATTTTACAACAAAAATAACACAACGAATAATGGATAACATAAGACACCCAATTTTGAATTAGAAGTCTGGATAATACAAAAATCTTAAAAACTCATAAAGTCTTAGACAAGTTTGTTTCGAAAGAAGCAAAAAATATAGGTCTGTAATAATCTCTTAAGCTATTATTATTGATAGAAAGAGCACCCAGCTTAAAATATTTCGATGATCTACACGTCTGACCTTGTCGCTTATAAATCCCATATCCGATTTAACAATCCTTCATTTATCCTTTGAACGTTCTCGACATATGTGTAAGTTTCACATGTAACACTCAAAAAGCTAATCCTTTATAGAGACCCAAACTGCTGTAGAATTCACATGCAGTTTATCGCGGCAGTCTCGTACTCGGGCACTCGACGAAGATCGATTAATTCGTTTTACTAACGATTACGAACAATCGGATTAATTCGGCTGGCTAACAGAACAGAACGCTGTCGTGACGTCGTTGCGATACGTCAAACAAACTGAATATCGAACTGCATCCACGCAGATGCCCTTTTCATTTCTAATTATCTATTCCCCTCTCGTTTGTCATGCCGTCGTAAATTATGAAAATATCGAACTTCAATAGGAAACGTTATAACGCGTGTTGGAAATATTAGATCTATTGGTGTCACCGAATTTCAAGTACATATTTTATTTTTTGACTGATTGTGAGATTTCTACTTTTTAACATCCATTTTTTCATTATTAATTTTCTACAACTCGTATAAATAATTTTCAAATTAATTGTGCGAAGTGTATTCAAAGTCTAAAAGTTCAACTGAATCATAGTTATTTTCCAAATGAATATGATGAATATATACGTATAGAGAAAGTTATTGGGGGACGTACTGCTATGTTTAGGGAGTTTTACATTTCTATGACTACATTTTTATTTCAAAACATGCATTAGTGTAGCAGCAATGTGCACCTATTCATCATACTTTAATGTTTCTGTGTACTGCACTGCAAGTACAAACTTCTGAAATAGTACAACTTTTCCTGTAACAATTTTTTCCATCTTCAATAAGGAACTACTTCTTCTGAGAAGCTTTTATCAAAGGCACTTTCCTGCTTCCAGAAATCTGAAGAAATAACAAACAACTGTCCACGAGGAAATCCACAGGAGAAATTGGGGCGCGCGTACTGTAGGAAATCAGGTGGAAACTTATTCCAGTCGGCTAAGTAATAACAGTTTTTAAAAAATATTTTAATATCATACGTGTTAAGAAATAAATTTTTATTTATTATATATTGTCGAATGCGTCGATCAGCAGTGTGCACATAATGTCTGCTAATTTTATTCGAAATTTCAAAAGATAAATACAGAATAAAAAGGTACAAATAAGAGGACGTTATTCGAAAGTGAAGATATGATAGAAAGTTTCTTGAATAAAAAGCATAGGTACACTGGTGTTCTTAAGTATTAGGACACCTACTCTGTGTGGAATAATTGTGAAATGCGTTGCAAATTTATTGAAGAACTCTTACGAATTTTACTTTATTTGTGTTTGAAATTAAAACCAGAAAACAAGAACAGTGGAAAGTATTCAATCTGCATCAAATATCACATTTTGTGAAAATACAGCAAGTTTCCTAATACTTACGAACGCCAGTGTATCTCTACGTGTCAAATGATTTGTCGTTTAAACTATCGAATAGCAGTAATTCGTATTATTTGAATCCTTTAGTATCTTTAATAAAAGACAAACGTTCTTCTATTGATTAAAATGTACTATTGTTTAAAAATTCATTAGAATTTTCATATCGATAACTAATTTAATTAGATAATTCCCAACTCTTCTACAGTGCTGTGACTTGTTTGAATTCTCGAGCATGACCTTATATAGGTATTCCATATTTTCAGCATTATCATTAAATCTGTAAAATGTCATAACTTGCAATATATAAACTGCGAATTATTGATACCCATTATTGCCACTTAAAATTAAAACAAAAAAAAACATGAATGCCTCAATTAAATGTTTAAAGCCAGACAGTTACGTGAAAACAACTAAGCCTGCTATTATTGGCAAACAGGGATTATTAATAAGCAGAGGGAAAATAAAGATACTGAGAAAATAAACCCTGGGAGAGTTAAAAAAAATAAAACTGGTATACCTTGTAAGTGACGAAATTTAATTATTTCTTACGCTTATTACTAAGGGAACGAGAATTCTTCTCGACCGGCGCTCCTAAGAGAGCGTGCATTTCATAAAGAATACAAGCAGAACCGGATAATTTACGCAGTGTTGCTCCGAATAAAAAAAAAAGACAGCATAATAAAACCAACGAGCCAGATACTCGTCGTCTTTTACAAAGGGGAAGACCCGCTAAGTAACCTCGGTATAAAAATTATCAGAACACGCTTTTGTTCGGACTTGCCGGCCGACAGAAATGAATGAGGAATAAATGCTGAAGAAGAGAAATAAATACTCCATGGAAGATGAATGAACAAAACAATAGTGACCCGAGGCCACGTTAACTGCGGCGTGCAACCACGAGTAACAGTATTTGATTTGCCATGCAATAAAAAGGAAACTTTTATGAAAGATAATGTGTCTTTAGTTCTCGCAACGAAATTTAAAATATCTTTGTACATTACGGCAGGTGTTTAAATACTGAATTAAGTAATTCATAAAATATGTTTGAATACGGGGAAAAATGCAAGGTATTTTCGCATTATAGAATGCAATAAGATACTGCAAGTAATTTAGTTCTTTATTAACTCCGTTAGACATTTTTTTCATGTCAGTAAGCATAATTTAAAAATTCTCTCAGGACGGTACACAGTAATTTTTTTAAAGTTTGTACATATATCTCCGCTTGGTGAAATGTGGAAAATTTTTTGTGCTGTAATATATAACTAAAAAATAAGGTACCTATAATTACCACGGGAAGCTAATTTACGTCGAAATTAGAGCTATGTCCAACAAGCTTTTATTTTTGTGAAAGAAAGAATGCTTTTCACCCTAATTCATTTTTAATAATTTCTACGTATTAGTTCTTCTTGACTTTTATAAATGAAACATTTCTTGCTAAATGAAATGATTATTTCAAGATTATACCAGGATAGGTCCGCGAATTTATTTTCGCATCAGCTGCAGAACCATGCGAGAAAAAAGTTATGATCCTCTTAAAGAACTCGAAACGACATTCCAGTTTGAAAGAAGCAATGCCTAATGAATATTTTTTCTAAAAATAAAAAATGCAATTCTCTGCATGCATTCCGTTGGGAGAACCAATTCGTTTGGGATTCGTTTTTTGAACAGGGAAGAGAGTCGACACATTGATGCATTGGTTTAGGTCATGTTTACTGAAATAGAATTTCTGCGTGGGAGACTTGTTCCACGAAGACGTATAAATTTCGCAGCGACAAATGGTACCGTTGGGACTGGAAGGGTTAAACTAGCTTAGGCGAGTGAAACAAAAGAGAAATAAAAGGATACAGGAGGTACGAGAAAGAATCGTGTTCTCTGCAATAATGTTGAAAATCTTTCTGAATCTTTTTCCATGCCCCGACAGAAAACGAGTACAAGAACATCGTCTAAATGGATTTATATATCTTCTGGGTATTTTGTTTAGCTACAAAGTAGCTAAAAGTCTTCTTCTTCGAGACATAATATATTATATTTATATTGGTAATTAGTTCTAAGATAATTAAATCATTTTTCTGTATTAAAATTGTTCTATAATGCTTGGTTACAGTGGGTAGATATATCGGATTTACTCGCCTTTGTTCCAGAGTGAAATTGGAAACTGTAAAATTGTGAGGGTAAAAATGCAGGCTCGGTAAATATATGCATTTATTAGTAACTTTATACGCACGCTTAATATTTTAGGAACTGAGCACACTAAAATGTATAGTCTGTTCATTATTATGAGCAACTGTACGAATAAACTAGTGTACGTATACAATTACAGGCACGGTGTAGTAAAACCATACAAATGAATAAGAAAAGCTTGCATTATTAAATTTAAATGAAGTTTCGTTGCATGAAATTAAATTGAGATTTCTTTTATATTCGTTCGAAATATGAAATTTAATTCAGCCATAACCCTGGGCAAAATTTTTCCACCTCATCGGAAATGTTTTTAATTCATTATATCTATAAATTGCTATCTGTCCCGAAATGCTGGGTAATAATTAAAATGATTGAATTCATCTACAGAATTAGTAATAATTCTGTGTTGTTGTGTTAATTTACGAAAACATGGAATTTCATTAAAGCAGAAGTAGATCCATTGAATTGTAAAATTTACAGCCAATAAGTTGTAAATATAGCAGGCACCTTATTATTTGAACGTTTGTTCCTGAAATGCGCTTTCTAATTGAACGTTTTTCTAATTGAACCTTTCACTATCCACACAAAGGATATTACATATTGTAAAATATATATACCTCCAATGACATTTTATCTGTATCTGTTTAATCTAGTTTCGATTATAACAATTTAATGTAAATTTGATAGTATAACGATTTATATAGATATAGTAATTGTGATTGAATTATACATCTTTTACATTATACTTTTACAGTTTCGAAGATATTCACGATAATCTAAAAACTCACCATTTTTTCCGAAGGGATTTTTCACCCTTAGAACCGTTTTATTGCCGAATCAAATAATAGTTACGCTATTAGCATCACTTAAGCTACATTTCTGCAAACTTTCAGATTTTTTTGATATTTCAAGTTGCCAAACTTCCCTTATCAGCTGAACATATTAAAAACTCTCACGACTCAACATCGTATCTTCATTTTTTTTATTAATAAATCCATTACTTCACATAAAACATGTTCGAAGTAAAAAAAGAGTATACGTCTATCTGTTATTTCGAATAATAAATGTCCCACTGTACTACACTTATCCCGAATTACAAAATCTGATTATAAAAACTTGAAAATGTAGAAAAGTTCGAGGCTAGATTAGCTTGAGCTTTTAAAATTCGTCCACCAGAGTTCGAACGCGTTTGATTACAGAAAGTACTATGTTTTCCCCAAATTCTGATGTCTCCTTTCAAAAGTTTTCAAAGAGTTACAGGAATTCACATTGAATCTTATTTGGTTCGTAACTTCGTTTTCTTCTGCTTGAATAACATGTGGAACGAGCACACAATATCAACTTCGGAGATCTTTTACCGTAAGAAATTGTCAAGATCCCGATCTAATTCTAATAAAAATACTGAACTCTACTCAATCCAAATTTTCAAATACTCACATACGCACCGAACAGATTGAGATAAATAATATCAATAATTATTGTGGGATCAGGAACTCCCATAAGTGGGAGCCCGGAATAAAAAACCTCGGGGGGGGGGGGGGTCGACTTTGGCGACATTGGTAAGGCGTCTGACTAATTGTAAGTAGTAGCGCAGAGGACCCCGAAGATCGTGGGTTCGAGTCCCATCGCCCGAGGCTTTTTTCCGTGGCTCTCGAAAACATAGAAATTAGAAAACCTATTTTGTACATTAATATTCACATGTAGTGACTGTAACATTATCGATCCGAAGCAAATTAAACGAGTCTACTCTCGCCATTCTTCACAACCAAAAAGCCTCAACATTGCATAACAAAATTTTCAATTACAAAGTGTTGAAAAGTATTTGTCAACAGTTTGCAGTGATGATTATCCGAGTGTGCTTAAAAGCAGCCACAAGATTACAGGGAATTCCTGAAATGTGAACTTCAGATTTCTCGTAATTGGAAGTGAATTGGCAGCGCCTGAAAATGGGGCCGTAGTTAGGAACGAAGCGGGGAGACTAGCGCCGAAAAACTCTCGCCGGCGATCTGGCGGAGAACTGGCGAAATCAAGAGAACAAGGGAGAATCGTGGCGCTTTGTGGAAGGGCCGCCAATAAAACGGCACGCGACAAATGTTGCAACGCCTCTTCCGGTGCAATGGCAATGGCGAGGCAGAGGGAAAGAATAGTGATGAAGGGGATAGAGAAACGAAAGGGGAGACAGCCAGAGAAAACAGTGTAGAAAATTCGAGTAAGGGGTTAGGGGGAGGGAGGGGAGCGAGAGGGATGGTTGGAAGAATAGAATGGACGATAAAGGAGAAGGAGAAAGGGAGGAGAGAGTAACGAAAACGGGATATAGAAGCACAATGGAAAGGTGACAGGAGGGTGAGAGGTAAACTATTTAGACAAGCGAGGGAAAAAAGGTAGCCTTGTATACGCTCGTGAGCGCATGTAGTTGCTAAACAATGGCGTCGGAAAATGGGCTGCGCGTTGTCGGGCCGTCAGGACATTATCCAAGCCTCGGCAAGAAAGCCAGAAATATGAGAAAATAGAGAAGAAGTAGGAGAGAAAGGGGAGATAGAGAATAGTGAAGAACGGTGGGCATTCGTGATACCATTAACAGGGCTGGCTAAGTTTCTTTGCATTGTGAACACCCGAAGTCCAATTAAATTCTACATGTTCGGGATTCATTAGCGTAATTGTTGGAAATCTTCGTAGGTCTCATCGATGGTGAAATGGTTCTATTGATCGAACTCATGATCAGTTGAATTTGATGGTAGTAGGTACAGTTGAAACTCAAATATCATTCATCGCCTTTCATCTTCGTTCTTCATCAATATATTTATATAATCGATGCCATTGTTCCATTTGACTATCGTCACGTTGATTTTTTTGTTCCAAATTATAATCTTGATACAAATAGGTACATTATGAATAATACATCCTTAATTAATACCTAATAGTACATTTAATCGTACTAAATGAGTTCACCAAAATTTGTTATTCATCTGAATTATTTAAAAGAATGTATATTAAGGTGGCTCTTATTTATTCTTGGTAGAGGTGAAAATAAAAAATACACATTTTTTTAGTCTTCATAGAGAAGAAATGATTGAGATGCATTTAAATTTAAAAAGTACATAGGTAATACATGTTTGAATTTAGTATTAAACTTATAAATTGTTTTTAAATCACCCATATAAGGTGCGTACCTATATTAAAGACATTGGATGTTTCCGCTTTTCTCATATTTATTTTCTTTCATTCGTTAAATCCTTTTTTTTTTCAGATTTAAAAAATAGGTATCTACCTCCTACCTATATATTTTATTTTGTTACTGTTTCCTTATGAATATTAATTTTTTTTTATAAAACATAAGGCTTTTGTTACTCCACAAATGCCTACAAAAAATTTCACTCACTGTCAAAATTATATTTTAAAATAAATATTTATATTTAAATATAAAGGCAAAAATTATTTTTTCCCAAAGCAGCTGAAGAGCTAGATCGGGCCCTGATAAAAGGTATCCATTAATAATCTCTAAAGCTGAGAATCGAAAACATATTTTCTGAAATTTTCTAAAAACTGAGCAGGGATCTGAATTCATCTTTAAAAAACTCACACTTCAAACAAAAAAAATTGTCCTTCACCTAATGGTTCTCGAGATATTTAAAAAAATATGTTTTCGATCGCCAACTTTAGGGGCTGTTCTCACCACTTCAACATGGACGATTGCCGATAACAAAAAATACGTGTTAAATATTTTTCACTATTCTCCAAATCTGCAGAATCGCATCAAAATCGGCGTGTGCGGGTTCGGTGTGTTCCCTTGTAAGTAGAATTACCTACACAGCTTCTAGTAATGCCAGATCAACGTTCAAAAATTGTATTCTTTCAGGGGAATCGCCGGATTTATATTCTTTATTACTGTATTTTCGTGTTTGCAATTGAAACCAATATCAGTTCTATTTAACTGTTACATATACAGAAAATATTTGCGAATGTGTGGAATAACGGAGCGAAAGCAAAACATTCGGTAAACAGAAGATGTGGCGGATATAGGAAAAAACAGGCTCGGTGCCTCCGTGATGGCGTCCTCCGGAACAACATTACGGACCATCACCGTCAACAACGGGGCATAATAACATTCTCGTGGGACATTCTGCGAGGATTCATATACAATGGAGTCCGTGAAAGAGCCAATCTTTGCGAAATGTACACGAAACTAGGCGGAAAAAATTAGTAACCACTAACAACATTCCAAATTAATACGAATTTAATATACAACATAATTAAAGAATGCACAAGTCGAAAAATTAATAACAATAAGCAGAACTTCAAAATTTCGGAAAGACAATGCAAAACGACAATGAAGAATTAATTGTAAGATCTTCCATTTTGCCGCAGAAACCTATTTTACATATGTTCAAAGCTTTTATTCACAATCAACTGTCAAGGGAAGTTAGGCAACCCTGAAATTCAGAAAATTATGCAACTTTGTGTGCAAGTAGAGTAGTTCAACCGTAAAGGAAACCTATTTTTTGTTGTTGCCATAAAGGGGTTTTAGGGGGTGAAATCACCCCTTGAGAAAAATGCAGAATTTTCTTCTTCGTGGAATATCTCAAGAACGGTGAGAGATATTGAAAAGAAGTTTAAACAAAACTTGCATCCTTTTTTATATCTATAAAACTGCGGAAAAATAATTATCGAAGAATCCATACTTTTCAAATTTCCCCCACCACCAATCCTTAATTCGATAATTAATTTTACACACTTTTGTAAATATAAAAAACAAACGCAATTTTTGTTTAAACTTCTTCTCGATATCTCTCACCGTTCTCGAGATATTCCACAAAAAGAAAATTCTGCATTTTTCTCAAGGGGTGATGTCCCCTAAAACTACCCTACAGCACCAACAAGAAAATAGATTTGTCTTACGGATGAACTACTCTACTTGCACAGAACGTTGCATAATTTTCTGAATTTTCGAATTACATAACTTCTCTTGCAGGCTTACATACAATCTTTCACTAGTCCTCCAGTAGAGCAGTGTACCAGTAAAACATACATACATATATGTAGATTGTAGATACAGCAACATCCGGTTGCAGGATGTTAACAAACATAACAAGACAAATGCACGAACATACGAGCTACAACGTAAAACGCTTATGGACTTTGCTTCGGCGTGCACAGTGTGTACAGCACGGTACATGTGCCTAGCCCTCGATCTATAGTAAAATAGATTTTATATTTCAATCTGTATGTACGGGAGTAGTGAGTGTGGAACGAATTGAAGGGCATTATATGCTGAAACAGCACGTGTACCAAGGTAAACGCAGACGTAAATTTTGCACATAGGCATGTAAGCACCAGCACCTAACTGCACATAATCCGTTCGCGATGAATCCATACATTCTCACGTGGGGACATATGTACCTATTTCGCGCGTACGTTCGAATCACAACGTAAATTCATACACATATCCAAGCAGCGCGTAAATATCCATGCATACGCATCCATATGCATGCCCATATATTCATATACATATATGTACCTGCGTGGACATATGTACAAGTATACATAGGGTGTTGTGTAAGATTCAACCCAGACGCAATGGGACGTTAGGTTGGGTATGTACACGTAATATATAATGGTTGTAATGCAAATTGTAACAAACTAATTAATATACTACTTTTGAGATATGTGCTGGTAATTGTGAAAGTAGCTTACAAGGGAATATCCCGAACACGAAAATTCAAAAAATTCTGAAACTCTGTGAATATGTAGGGGATTTCCTACTGATTACAACGCAATTTTTGTTTGCTGCCTAAATTCACTCGAAGGGGGTAAAATTAATCCTTGATTTAACCCTTGAAATTAATTGATTTTGTGTTCTAACTCGCGAACTGTAAGGGATAGAAAAAAAGTTTCCAGACAAAAGTTACTACTTTTAATTAGATCTATCATTTGGGGAAAAAATTATTTTACAGTTCACGAGTTATAACACAAAATCGGAAAATAACCGGATTTCCAGGAGTCAATTACACCCCCTTAGAGTGAATTTGGGCAGCAAACAAAAATTGTGTTGTAATCAGGAGAAAATTCCCTACATATTCACAAAGTTTCAAGATTTGTTGAATTTCCGGGTTAGGTTCGGGATGTTTCCTTGTTAGACCATTTATGTTTTTCGTTTGTGTGTATTGAAAGATACAAAAAAATAGGAATACAATTTCTCGAAATTTCTGAGTTAGGCCATTTTCAAATATGTTCGCTTGAGTAAGCTTTTGATATGAATTTCCAAGTTTTCTTTTAGACTACATTCAAATCAAATAACGCAGCAGGAGATTTACAAGGTTGTAGAAGAAATCTGGAAGCAACTTTATTGCTTCATGCTTCTAGCTCCTTGTAGTGCCTCAAACTTTCACTGTATGTAGAGATAAACAAAGTTCTGTTGCCACAAAGTGTGACTTTCCTTCTATTACTTTAAGTAGAATTGACTTACGATTTAAGTTTATGCCAAATTGTGACTGACTTTGGGGAAGTATCGGCAGAATACTTTCTGCCTGTATCAGCCCTGAACGCTTAAGTAATTATCCAATGCGACAAAACTATCTGCGCATATTCTTTGTTCACAAAATCGCAAGATGACTCTCCCGAATGTTTAGAACAACGGCCTTTAGCCCCTAGAAAATGAAAAGGACGAGAGTCTTGTAACAATTTTGCTATCGTAAATAATTAAACGTCGTTCACAAAGTACCACGTCGTGAACATCCTTATGTATGTCACGCAAGATTAATTTGAGGTATGACAATGTGCATTATTATACCCCTGCAACATTAAATTGAACGATTTATTCTAGTCTGATAGTTGAAGCCACTGGATATTACTAATTATATACTTAATTTTCTTGTCCCTAATTTACAAATTTATTCACGCTTGGATTGGTTCACATGGAAACTAAAATTAATTGAAGTAAAATTATGCCTGTAAATTAAATTTTCTATGCGTGAAATTGCTGAAGATTATGTTTAGAACTTTCATGCTTCATTTAATTGTTGTTAGTTGTGACATGGAACAGAATTTCTCAAGATTCTTTAGTAGCTCGCCCTACACTGAATCTAATTCATGTGTGTGGATAATCTGTTTTGTGTGCTGAGTGGTCGGGTAGGTGCATAAAATCACTGACCACTGATTGTAGCGAATAGTTCAAGTAAGTCTCAGGGTAAACTTACTTGAGTAACTCTCAGGCTGAGAGTTGCCTTCACTTATTTTACGAACATCCAGTACCTGTTGAGTTTAAATCTCATATAGTATACTGTTTTCTTACTGGCTATTCCATGTTGATGGATCTAAAAAATAAAATGAGATTCTTGTAAAATAATGTTGCCATTACAGTCTGTGGAGCCAAATATTTTAATTTCAAAAATATAAACAGTTTATGGCAATTTAAATTTTTTCTCATGCAAAATTTCGCATTACAATTGGTTAATTCTTTAAAATTGAATTTGGCTCAACAGATTACAATGGCAACATTATTTTACAAGAATCTCATTTTATTTTTCTGATCCATCGATGTTTAGAGGAGATATCATGTCGATCGTGGCGAGGTATTTTTTCTGTAGTGATCTAAAGAACCTCAAATATCATACATAATTTAATACAAAAATTATTGTAAATAAATGTTTTTTGCACTTTGTGGACTAATAAATCATACGTAATAAGTATTTTGTTTTATTTTTTTTAATAAAACCGCTAGAAAATTTCCTAAAATCATTCATTTTTGGCGCGGCTGGAGGTATGTAACCCATTACAAGAACAAACGTATCAAATAAATAATTCATATAAACAGGGTGCAGAAACGTATGAGGCACCATAAATTCAGCTCATTCGATTGTGGCCGCGTGCCTCCGACTAGTAGCCAACATCACGTGGGTAGCCTTCTTCTTCGCGAACATTTATAAAATATTTCGAGAACATGATACATATTGCCACGCTATAGGGTCTCGTGTAGAACGCTTCAATTTCAATGATTTATTTAGTGTGGATATTTAAAGTTCATCATTTGCGATACATCGTTCTTATTTTCGTTTGAACGAAGGCACCAATGTATAGATAGATGATACACGTGCTTCTGCCGAAATTTAATGAGTGACAATAGAGATACTTTTACTGAGAAGGCTAATTGCAATTTTAAGATGTCTTCAAAAGCAGGCGGTTTCATTGAATGCAAAACTGTATTAATCAGAAATATTTGATATTATTATTATTAAGCGTCTTTATTGCACAATACAAAAATAGGAATGAGTAGGAAACAGAAAGAAAAAAAATTGTGCAAAGGCGGGGTTCAGTTGACGAATATTTTGCAACCGAACCTAATATTCATTTTAACCCTACAATGCACATGTAAATTAAAATTACACCATTGCCCACGTTGGGCCTCACAGGCCCATATCTCCAAATCTAAAAATGCATGGATATTTTCAGCAAAAAATTTGTTTAGACTGCACGTAATCTATTGCTCTCAATCTTTATTAACAAAAATATTTAATAACAAAATGAAATACTGAACAAATATCTCTTTACCACTACGAGCCATCATTATCTGAATCTTTTTCAATATCATGAGAACTGTTCACTTGGGCCTGTGAGGCCCCACGTGTGCACTGTAGTGTTAAAGTCGATACTTCGGTCATCAATTTGCGCTAAAGTATCAACTATTTCTCGCGATTAGCGACGAGCATAAAATGTGACTTTTTTAAAGTTGAGATGGAGGGGGTTTGGTGCCAGTAATATTTCCTCGCGGAATACGCGGGAACCTACGGCAATGGCCCAAACCATGTTCATTAAATATTGTAGACAAATTCGCGAAAAAAAGGCCAACCATGTGGAATCAGCAATAATCTAGTCTAATATTTTTGGCGCCCTTTTTCGAATCACTGCCGCACGAAATGGTCGACGCGTAACTGATAGAACACCGCATATGTTCGTACATAAATACATATAAACGTAGCTGCACGGGTGGAGGTGGATGTGGGGCTGCATGTTGGTGCATAGAGAAGTTCATGCGAGGGTGTACGTGAATCGAGGCGATCTGCATAGGCACGCTATCAGGCGCGTGGTGCGGTCGCCTTGTTTGCGATTGGCTCGTTGACTTAAGCCGATGATGCACGGCTTCTGACTCTGCGTTGAATATAAATCCCAAGCCCGCGGCCGACGCTACCGGCTCTGGTGGACGTTACCTGCGTCGAATAAATCTGATCGCGACCGGATAACGTCCGCGAACGAACTTCCTATTGCGAGACGGTTTAATGCCACTGAGGTGGCCAGATTCGAGAACGGCACGGGACGTTGGTTCCCACGTGGAACGTACATTTTGGTCGAGTTAATTGATACCCTCAACCCCGCGCGTATTTCGTATTTGAAAATATACTACGCGGTTACAACAGCCTTCCGTTTCAGCGTTTCAGAATGGGAGTGACGTGGGTCCAAATAAATGGGGCATTGAGTTATTTTGAAACGCTTTATTCTTGTCGTAGTTAACACTTGGACGATTTCTGAAATCTTAATTCACTGCTCGCGGATCATCCCCCACATTTTTCGTTTAACCCTTCGTTGCATACTTCTGTTGCAAATAAGCAACGTATTTTTTCTTTTTAATTTTTTTCTTGTAACTAGCATGTAGTGTGATGTAACTACTTTATCGCGAATGATACATATCCTAGTGTCTCAACATTTACATAGATCGCGTTGAACGCTGTAATTCCGCGGGTTTTAAATAATCACAATCGTAATGGCGGAAAAAGTGGGAAAATAAGAAAATGCAAATATTTTTTTTATTATTTTTCCCTTAATATTATCACTTGTGCGAGTCTAAAAATGTATTTTTTTCAGAAATAAAAAAAGTTATGCAACGAAGGGTTAATTAAGTAAAATAAATTTGCTTCATTTTGTTTATCTTCGATTTTCTATCCAGTAACTTGTCTGTGCAATCATAATTTCATAATTGAAATGATCTCTCCCGTTTTTGTCTGGGAAAATAAATTTTACTTGAAACAGATAAAGAATGCAGTAACCATTACTTTTCATTCTCAGGATTAATATTCTCGAAGCTTCAAGAGTTTTATATTTACCATAAATTTAATAGCATTCATACTTTCTTAACTCGGACAAGAAGTGAAGAAATAAAGTCAAGAAATTAGTGAATGAATGTCAAAAAGAAATTGAAACAGCCACAGTGCCATAAGAGAAGTCACGAATCGCTCTGACAAAATTGCGAATATTTTCGAATGCGTGCATCGTGTTCCAAATATCATATGTACGTTGTATTGATATTCGAAATGTTATTTATCGGAATGATTTACGAGAATATGTCCTTTCGCATTCGTATTACATTAAAACGAATTTGTCACTGCTTGTTATTGCTTTCATTTTAGAACGGTTTAATTTTATTCTTTATGGCACACGTGACACTGTTGCAGAATTTGGGCAGTTAGAAAATGTTTTATTACGTTGATTCCAAAGTGAAATCAAATCTGCCTTCCTTACCTGCATAGGATATGAATTATTACAAGGAAATACGTGATGACTAATGTTTAAAACAGAAAACGAAATATATATACAATATTTAAAGAACTAATCGCTTGGGAAAAATTTTAATCTGTGAGTTAGAAGTAATTAATTATAATTTATATATACTCACCATTATACTACGATATCCATTACTTATATAAGTCATATTTAGCACTAAACAACTCTTAGGTTCTATTGAACACAAAAACTTTTATCGGCATACCGAAACAAATAAATATCCACCGTCGTTTTAAGGAAATATAAAATTAGTGTAAGAACAGTAATTAAAAAGGTGGAAAATTACTTTTCCTTCTGTTTCATGTGCTTGCACAAAAATTTCATGATGCGTAATTTGAAAGTTGAAAAAGGAACAGGTTGCTTTGTTTCCGTCAAAAGAGTATCGTCAATTAGTTAGTTTTTATACCTATAACATCGTTATCACAATAATATATTAAAGTGATTACTAATACAACATACTAATTTTGCAAAAAAGTTTGAAATTCGTCCAAATACAAAAATGCATCTGAATTGACATAGGACTGCAAACTTGGCAATCATAAAATCTGTTTTAAACATGTATGCTGGTTTTACAGAAATTTGGACTGCAAAATGCAAAAATAAGTCGCGTACAATTTTTTCGCAACTACCTTTAACATTTTTATGATGTGATAGGTACGCGATGGAATGAAATCATTAGTGAAAAATGAAACGTGGTACGTAATTTTTTCGAATTCAGCACCCAAAAATATATTTAAAAAAAATAGCTGAAATATTAAAAAACAAATTTCATCGCAGGTCTGTGTAATCGTTCTTCCGAGTTCACGTTCAACATTTTTGAATAATGTATACATATAAAAACAAGTTGCAACGCGATTAACTCTTAAAACATAAAACTCTTCCCCAGCATGTGATTCGTGTATAAATTAACCACGGACGAGAAGCGAACTCGAGGGAGTCGTAGAAATCAATTTTTCCACAGGTGCCCTCTCATTGAGCCCAAAGCCGCGGTACAAAAAGCACAATGGCTAATTGTAGTACCTGGACTGCTTTTTGTCATCGAGCGTCCTCGCTAAATTTCGAACCGCGAGCAACGAGAATTAATTTTACGTCACGCGTAGTCCACGTCGAGGATACTTCTGTTTTTCACGACAAAAGAAGGATAAGTAAATAAAGCATCCAGCTGGGACGATGCTATTCTGTCTCTCTTCTCGCACATACTCTCTCTCTCCTTTCATCCTCCTTCTGTCCATTCCAGCCCTTCGTTTCATTCCGCTTCTTCCTCTGAATTCGTTTGTCCGCCTCTTGTAGTTATCTCTCTTCTCCTCATTCTTCTATTTGGCTGCGGCGTTCGCCCGTCCCTCGCACGCGAGCCACGATTCCAACCTTCCACCCCGCTGGCCACCCCCCTTGCATATCCGTCCGCAATGTTTACTTGCGGGAAACCATCGACCCACGCCGACATTCTTCTTCCCGCCGTTGGATGAGGAATACTCCAATTTGTCAACCGCGTACGAGCACTTTTTTCTAAGACCCCTCGCCTGTCGAGTTTCGAAGGGGTAAGCTTTCACGAGAGCGACGCCAGCCGCGCGATACCTGCGAGGCCTCGAGGATGGCGCAGTGGCGTAACGTCGTACATACTTACACGGGATGACTCGAATGGCTTTCACATTACACGACTACAATGGAATTCGATAGCTTCTTTGGAATGCAATAACCTAGTCGATAAAATTATACAGACTGTGTCCCATCGAAAATAAGCTACCTAATTAAATTGATAATTTCGGAAAGGGGGTAGGTTCTCGTAAACCAGAGATGAGCAAAATTTTTATATAAATAAAATTTCGAATAGCGAATAAAAGTTAAGAAAATTATTCGTCATTCCTTCGTTAACCTGAGTTAGCTTTATTCGACACATGGCGAATAATTTTTTAAATTTTACTCGTTGTTTGAAATTTTATTTAAATAAAAATTGTACCCATCTCTGTCAAAAAACAATTTTGCAGGAAATTGTGTTACGGCACTATTTATATTATTCGAAGCAACATTGGCCTTCTAATAAATATAATGCAGTTCGAATAATTAATCTCGATATTAAATCTCATTATTTATAGTAAACCATCAATTACACATTTTCCAAGAATGTGTGTACTCAGAAATTTTTGCGTCTCAGCGTTGTTCGCACGATCGCATTATAATAAAGGCATTTTTACTAGTTATCTTTTCTTGGGTAATGGTATAGATAAAGGGCAACCTCACGGATTTTGACGACCTTGAAATATGTTGTCAAGGACGGCATTCTGAACAACTTTTTCGTCTGAACTTTTTGGCGGTCGACCTTGGTTTCCGAGATATTTGCGAAAAACTTCTATTCATTTATTCCGACGCAACGGACACAGCGATCAACTTGAGGTGGTTGGTTGGTCATCTGGGGGATGTGTTTATATTTGTCTCTAGACAGGTGGATAGCACGTGGAAATGTCATTGGAAAAAAGAAAGTAACTTTTTTCAAAAAGAATGTAATTTTTTTCAATCACATTACCACGTGTCTAGAGACAGAGATAAACACATCCCCCAGATGACCAACCACCTCAAGTTGATCGCTGTGTCCGTTGCGTCGGAATAAATCAACCGAAAGGTCGACATTGTATTCTACCTATACGTACGCGTTCGTAGCAGCACAGCGTTCGGCGATGCGCTGTGCGAATATCTCGGAAACTACTGCCATGCGACGGTAACATGTATAGCAAAAAGTTGTTCAGAATCTTGATCTTGATAACATATCCAAAAATCATTGAAATCGGTGAGGATAGAAAACTTCTAAATAATTACCAAAGATTTTTGCAATTATCTCGGAAACTAAGGTCGACCGCCAAAAAGTTTAGAGAAAAAAGTTGTTTAGAATGACGTCCTTGACAACATATTTCAAGGTCGTCAAAATCCGTGAGGTTGCCCTCTATCTATACCATTACCTTTTCTTGAGTTCATAAAATCAATAACCATATCAGCGCGGCCCTACCGCATTAATTTGTGATAGAGAATACATACACAGAGCGTCAGCTTGGCAATGCTCAACAGAAATCATATTTAATAATCAATTTTCTGTCCGCGGGAATTAAGGAATTTCATTGAATGATCATTCAATAATTAATGCGACGATTTCCACCAAGATATTTGAATTTCATTTCTGTCAAATATAAGTTGCATCAGGTCTATTTCCTGCAGGATTAAATTTGTAACTAATTCGGGGAGCTATCCGCGTTAAATTCACTGCTCAACGTCTGAAACGTTACCGTGAGCAATTGTTGCTGATTGGCGCACACAGCACACGGCACAAAGCTGAAACTGCAAACAATAAGGGCAAATCGCGCTAGTTTCGAGAACTGCCGGTGCTATCGCAGGCTACGGTCGCGTAATGGTTAAGACAAGCTGTAATCGTCGAGCTAAATCAATAATCTCACACCGTTAGTTTCCTTTAATTTACCGTGTAATGCAATTGCAAGCGGAAGTGCAATCGCGTTTCGTAAATTACAACAACGAAAGGCAAGCATCAAACGTGAAATCTAATGGAGTCTAAGTGACCACGCGACTCTATTGCCAGTTCATACATCGATGTGCAGGTAACTTATAGGTAATTTATGATCGTATGCACGCAACGTTGATTACTTAGGTCACGTGTTGCGATTCGAATTTTCACAAACTGCTCGTTTTAGTTTCTTTTAATTAAAGAAAAATCAAATATTAATTTTTCGCTAGCCCGTTTTGGTTAAATAAAGTATTTTGGGTAATGCGTAAAAAATTTTATACCTAAATGAAACGTGTTTCCTATTTTTAAATATCGTGTTGTTCGATTTAAGTACTTTTATAAAAGTGCACGCATTTCGCGATTAGTCATCCTAATGCTATAACGAAGTGGTTCCCAACCACTTCCCAAGGTCCCCCTCCCTTGGGAATCGCGAAGTGTTTTCTGGGAGGTCGACGCGGTTATTTTCAGTTGACGATTCTTAAGGCTTATTTATTTGAATATTGTTACATTCACATATTCTATTAATGATGTAACACTGATTTTTTATTTATGAAGAAAAGAAAAAGCTGGGTACCCAGATGCAACCTCAATCATCACATTAAATAAGATAATTAAATATATTAAATATCTTTAAGTATATTTAATTTATGTATTAAGTTAATTAAATATTATTAAGTTGGAATTATATTCTGAAATACCCATTTTTAATGTGTTTTCTTTAAGCAAACAAGGGTCGCAGTTTATTTGAATATTATAAAAGGGGGTCGCGTCTCAAAGAAGGTTAGCAATTATTGTTTTAATGAGACAAAACATGAATTTGATGATTTGTAAATAATGATGATTTATTACTGTTTTTGTCATTACAAAGTCACGCTTGTGTACAGGTTTAAAATTTATATTGAGGAAAATGTTAAGTTCTAACAAACAATTACTAATGTACATTCAACGTCCTAATTATTATTTTGAGACCGTCTCCGAAATACATTTAGCTGAAATATACAATAAAACAAATGATGTGTTATTGGGGGAATGGGGAAAAATTAAATAATTTAAAATACAGTTAAAACGTTATTCTACATTACAAAATAGAAGCTTCGAAAACAGCATAATTTTCTCAAATAAAATTATCACATTCTTATACTGTTTATTCAACAGAAAAGTAATTTTTACATACTCCCTTTCATATAACCTACTTTTTAGACGCAATAAAAAATAATTTTACGTTTACGATCGAACTATTTTACAAAGTAGCGGAAATTATTAAAAAGTATCAATTCGCCGGTGTTCTCTTGTTAATAAAATGTTTCACATTATTTCCATCTTACGATCTCCTATTGTTTCTTTTACAACACGATATTTTGTAACAAATGAATTGTATGTGTTACTTTATTTCAACATGGGTTACAACTTGAAAAGTTAGAATTACATTTTTACGAGCAACGGCACAATTCAAGAAAGGGTGGGAAATATGGGGTTGATTAGGTTCATCCTATATTCTGTTGAATTTTCCTAGTTAATATACTGTGATCCTTAATCTGAATAGATACAAGAGTAGAGTCAATTTAAACAAATACCATCAGCATTCAATTATTAGTCAAATGCAAATTTAAACTTCCTTTCCTTTAACATTTACATGTCCAAGCAGCGACATTATTTAATTGAAAAAAAAAGAGGAAAGCATTTGAAATGTCCATTTCCACAATTCTAACCAAACTGACAATTAACGTAACACCGAATTGCCACGAATCACAATAGTTCTATTAATGAATTTCTGCTCTGAAACCCACAAACATACTTGTGGTCCGCTCTCCGTGTTCCACGAATACCTACAAGCGTATTAGAATTCAAGCAAGATTTAAGTCCCATTATTTTTTGTTGCTATTTCCGTTAACGATCCCCCAGCATTCAGACATGGTGCAGATTTTACGCGTGCTCAGAATCACGGCTTGAAACATCAGTGGATCTCAGGCTAGTGGAGTTCTTGTTATATTCCAATGCTCCAAACCACATATACCGGACGTTGCATGGCAAGCCAGTATTGCAAGCAATAATCCGGGATTGTACCAGTTGCATGAGTTGCCACTAGCACCGTAGGCTAAATTGCAGTCTACAGTTAAATACATATATGAATATACAGTAATACGTGGTGAGTTATCGTATCAAACCGCGATAATGGTTTCGTATTATTTCCGTTTACGCGACTGACAACTGAGGTAATTTAACATCAGACGATCACTTTCGTTTTTTTCTTTTTTACGTCACAACGTATTCTGCTTTGCAGATATACATATACAGATTTGTCCCGTTAAAGAGTGGACGTTCGGGGAACAAGCGTCCCCTTAAGGGGTCATGCCTAGATGACAGGCGAAAAAGAACGTGATTTTCCGGAATTTTTTGTAGAAAATCTAATGTATATTTTTATGCAACAATTTGCTTATTTTAAAAGTACATATATTCAGCAACTCTCGGTGATTTTGTTATAGAAAAATATTAAAAAATGAACGAATAGCAGTCACTCTAGAAAAAAGAGTAGAAGTAATTCAAGAGCTTCGTAGAAAGAAAAGAAAACTGGATTTTATTCTTTAAATAAATTTTTATAATCACCTAATGAATTTCATTAAAAATATTTTTATCTTATCAACTTGGCTTCCCCCAAGATTAACCTCTGAATGCGCCATTGGTAGGAGGTGCGAGTGAGTTGAAAGTAGGACTGAAAACGAGAAAAGGAAAGATGTGTGAGTTTCGTCCTGGACCTCCTAGTGAACTCAGCAGTAAGACTTTACTTATTGTTAGCATACCCTACCTTAGACGCGGAGATGTTAGGAGGTGGAGCGAAACAAATATACAGGGTGTTCGGCAACGGGTGTCAGAAACTTTAAGGGGTGATTCTACATGCCAAAATAAAACAAAAATCAAAAATGATGAAATTGAGTTTGAGACTTGGACTACAGCGCCCTTTCACTCGGTAGTCGAGTTTACCATGAGTCATATGCTAATGAAATTTTGAATTTCAATATAATTCTATTAGACCTCGGGCGAGATTTTCCTGATTGGAGTCCAGAGTCCAAACTCGGTTACATTCGGGCTACTTTTAATTATTCCGATTCATTTTCATTAGAAAAATGAATACGAAATATGGAAACTTAAATTTTTATTAGTCTCGGTATATATTCAAAACGCGGGGCAAAGTGGCCAAAGCTCGGAAAGATCTGACCGACTTGGTACGATATTTCCCCAAACTTTACGCCACTCAAGGGATTAAAGCAAACGTTAGGTGTATTAAAAATGAGGAATGTTGAAATGCCGTTGAGCTGGCGGGTTGTAATGCCGCCGGACCCTTGCTTTTCTGTATTTCAATTTAATGAAGTAAAGCCGCGTTGTTGTGACTTACGTTGAGTAAAATTGCACGTTAATTTGGATAACTAATTTATTAAAATATTACTGTAACTATGGCCTATGGTAAGTGATACGAAAATGGTGTTGACTGTTCTATGGTCTGTGCATAAGAAAAACGGATGCGTTGGTCGGTCAAGAAGCAAGGAACACGGGGGTGCAACCTTCTAACTCTCGGCGATTGGTCCAGTAACCGTGAGCGTCCCGCGCGTTTCGCAGAAACCTTGGGTTTTTCCCAGGAAAGTCGGAACCACTCGCGACGTCACAGACTGACTGATCCAAGGATGGGGCTACAAAATTTGCCTGCGCTTCTCGGCGCATTCGACGGGGAGGTATAAACCCTCTGGTCGGTGGATCTCAGTCACCTTCTACCTTGCGACGCAACAAGGAACAAAGGAAAGAACTTTTTCAAAACACCAAATCAAGAGCTCGCCGTCCTGGCACTACTCATTTCCTCGTTCGACAACCTCGGACAACGAATTTCGATAGTCTACGATAAATCAAACCCATATCTTCCAAGCTCACTCCCGAATCCTTCGATGCAACGATATTTGTATAACACAACTTTCACAATATCCAACGGCCGCCACTTCGACGTTCGGGGCATAGTTCTCGTCCGTGGCCTAGCGTACAGGAACGCATACCGAGATTCTGATACAAAAGCGCCACTCGCGAACAGTAATCCCGTATGGCGCAAGTTACAGGAATCACCGTTGGTGGTAGCCTCGTTCGAGAGCTGGTCGCGATCGAATGGAGGAAAATAAAGGCCGATACAAAGCTCGATTTGGGACGATGTGCAAATATTATGGATTCGAATCGCCGCCACGTTGAATTGCAAGATGACGCGGGAATGGTCGTGTGTGTATTTAGGTAAACAGAATGAGCTGTAGACCGCTTAGGCGAAGTCGAAAAAAGGGACGGGGAAGAAAGTGTTGTACTTCTATATGCTCTTTATTGTTTCGAAATTAGTTTCTTATAAGATCTTAACAGAAGTAACGGTTAAAAAATCTACAAAAAATGGTTCTTTCCTTTATGTCTAAAGCTTTTGTTTCTTTGGCCGTGGCGTCAGTATTTTTCGTTTCTTAAGGCGTTATACCTAGTCAGGTTTGTGAATTTTTTTTTAAAAAACGGAAGCATATATTTTTACAGAACTTTTTGCACTTAAAATAGCAATATTTAAAGAACATTTGCTAATTTTTTCGTAGATAAATATTTACGTTCATAATAAAACTACAAGCGACATCCAAGATGCCCCAAAACAACTTTTTAAAAAGGCTTCTTGGATGTCGCTAGTAATTTGATTATAAACGTAAATATTTTTCGACGAAAAAATTACCAAATATTCTCTAAATGTTGCTCTTTTAAGTGCAGAAAGTTCTGTGAAAATATATGCTTCGGCTTTTTCAAAAAAAATTCACAAACATTCGCCTCTTTTCGGCCGCCTGACTAGGTATAACCCCTTAATACAGGAGTTGGTTACCCATGTATTGTGTCGTGTCTCCCACAGTTCTGTGAACAGCCGAGCAGTGCTGACACATAATTGGTCGAAAGATCAACCCAGGAGTATAAAAATAATTAGCGTCAACAGAAAGAAATCCTGGAATTATGTTTGGCTGCCAGCTATCCAAATTCGATTTCCCCGCTATCGTGTGGCCACGAAGGGTTAAACGTTTCATCTTTGTGAAACCTTAAACGACTGAAACTGTGCTATTATCACAGCTCCATTATAAACACACCAAAGAAAAATATTTTTCAGCAGCTTTTATTACCGTTCTGATCGACGCTCCTATAGCTTCTATCGCATCCTCGCCGCGCCAGACCTGGCTAACTGTGCACTACTGCTCGCTGGCAGTAGTCTAAGTCCCTCGCGTCAGACGCTACTTACACGTATTCTCAACATTAATACATAATTCGGAAACGAAACCTCAAACGCAATTTCGTCATTCTTGATTTTCGTCTTATTTTAGCATGTAGAATGACCTCTTAAAGTTTCTGACACCTGTTGCCCAACACCCCATACATATATGCTCGCTAAATTTCTGCCGCGCCAATTTAACAATTGTTGGCAACACAATATAGGGGCAACATTCACCAGTTACGCGGCAATTTCTAGCTAAAGGAGGATGGCAGAAAGTGGCTGCCGTACATTTACCAACGAGATTTAGCTGCACGTCCTAAGAAATTAGAGAAGCGTAATTATCTAAACGAAATGTCATGGGAAAAGTTATTGAAAATCAGTGGACATGTAACTTGGGCATTAAGTTCCAAATAATTAGAAACAAAATCTGCAGGTGAGGTGAATCTGGCAAAAATTAGTAAAGTATTACTAAACTGTTGCTATGTGAAAGCAGTAACCGACGACGTATTTGCTTACCATGCATCTGCATACCCGTCTACAGAGTTTAATAACCCAATGGCATACGTTGAAAAGCCCCTCCGAGAGTGTTGGCAACAAATCAAAAACCCAGGAATGTATGCAACACACTTTTTGGTTATTAGTACTTTAAGGGATCATGCCTACCTGTGAGGTCTACGGTCACATGTATTTTCGGGATTTTTTTGAGAAACTTGAAGACTTTTGAAGGGGTCATTCTACTTTGACCGGCCGAAAAATGAAGCTATTTTTAAAGTTTTTTTCTCAATAAATACAACATATAATGAAATAAATCTTTTTGGAATTTGTTAAGCTACTCTTACATTATACAAAAAAAATTAAAAACATTTTTTTTTTAATTTTGTTGCAAATGTTTTTGTATAGTGTCAATGTGACACCTACAAGAAAGCGATGTTCGTGGCGCAGGTGATTTCCCGGTTCAGGCTTATCTGAAATAAAAAATTCGAAAAGATTCTTAATCTGTATGAGTGTGCCTATCGCCCGTAGGTCAATTAACAATTTTATATGTATTAAAAGATATATATTATAGCCGGAAATAGCTTCATTTTTCGGCCGATCAAAGTGGAATGACCCCTTAAATAAGCGGTTGTGTATTCGGAAGTATATATTGTAAAATTCTTATAATATTTTTTGCAATGCAATACATAAATAAATAAAAGAATTATGGGCGATCTCCCGGGAGCGTTTTCTTAAGCACCTTGCGGTGACCACTGTGACTTCGACCTGGTTCATCTGAAATAAAAAATTCCACCTTTAGTTAGTATATTAGATTATATCTAGTGCCCGATCGTGGTTTTTTTAATTTCGTTGCGTAGTTTTTATTGTACAGATGAAAAATGATGAAAAATGAGCGATTCTGTGGCGAAAATCGATATATTTGCTATGAACAGCCGCCATTTGGTAGCAAATTAATTTTTCGAGATAATGAACGTTCGATGACCCCTTAAGGGTCTGGGATGTATAGTAATATGACCAAATAAATACAGTCTTATAATATTAAGTGACAAAGAATACATTTGGCAGTTTGAACCCTCAAGGATATCGTTTCACATCACATAAGTTAGGTTACACCTCAGGTTAGTCGCAGCCCTTGTAAGCCACGGTGCACCGCACCTTGCTGCGATCCTCTCAAGGATGCAATAGCAAGGGCGCAGGAACGCTGTGCCGAGTTTCTGGTGGTCGTGTGCCGCATTACGGGACGCTGGCCATACGTCTGTACTCCATTATGTAATGGGCCATTGTGCCGCACAATCCTACCACGGAAGAGGAGAAATGCCACTGGGTGTCGTATACATCGACCAGCGGCAGACGAACGCGCCACGTTGGATGCCGTAATTAAAGGAAACGACCGCGATTGAAATTATTGATGTCAGAGGTAGCCCTGCACAATCGAGTTATCAGCTCCGTCGGCCCTCACGAGCTAGTAATTAAGAATTTTCTTAAGTCGAGTCCAGACCTACATGTATACATAGACTCGAAGACGTAGAGGCCGTTTCACGTCAACTGGATCACGTTTGTACCACAATGTTAGGGGCTTGGACATTGAAATATATTGCAGCCCATATGAAATTAGAGAGGATTTAAGTCCGAACAACATTTCTTTAACTTCGTAAATTTATTTTTCATCTTACGTCGGCTGGACGCCGTCTCGACAATGTGCAAACATTCTGGCACTTTCCCTAATCGAATGCAACCTGAGTCTTTGATGTGAGAAATTTAAGCTTCCATTCAAAATTTGCTCGTGCCCTCCTTGGAAACACCTGTAGTCATAGAAACCGCCAATTTTTTACGTGCGAGAAAAGCCGTGTGCTCTTCTGAGGCGTTCGAGAAGTAAACGCGAATAGCCTTGTCGAGTTCTTCGGTACGATGCAATATTTTGAAATCGTCAGGCCCTGCCAGTGGAATATTTTTTGCGCCAAATTACTGCGATTAGGTTCTCATGCAATATGTTCCGCGTTGCATAGAGTCGCGAAAAGAAATAGTCAGGCTTTCATGAACCGTTAGGAGGTTGATTTATTAAAAGGCATTCCTTCGGTCCTCACATCTGCGACGCACAAGTTTCAGACGGTTTGGCCGGTATACAGGCCAATTAGTCACGGCAATCATGTTGTAGACAATCATAAACCCCACAGGTGGGCCAACGCTTCTGGCTGCTTCATGGGTGCCTTCGGAAGGGTCGCCGGTTAACGCGCCCGCACGTGCAACGCAGATGTGGGTGTCCGTGCGATTTCGCGCCGTCTTCCGCGGGCAGGTAAAAGGACTTTGCCGCCAGATTTCTGGACATAGCGGTTCCGCCAAATCTCGTCACTTTCTCAAAAAAGACGCGCCAAGGGCGCAGGGAATAGGTGGCGCGATCGGGCCTAGGGAAATTACCCGATTAGTTGACACTGACCACGTTGGCCAATCGGGTCAATGCCACCTACGCCGGATTCACTGGAAGAAATGGGACGAGCCCGGCAGTCAGTCAACTAAAGTCAGTCTAAGTAAAAAGGTCTTGACCAACAGGTCATATTAAAACAGACGACACGCGTTCGTACGCGACTCACACGAACAACATTTAATATACTCACAACTCACCATTTTTTATCTGTTTATATACTTGTTTTACTGAATAGAGGTTTTTTCATTGTTATGTGTTAAAACTTTGCTTCTAATTTAATAACCCTTCCACGGTAACACGTCTAGGGTATCCGCGCAATTACGGTGTCAAAATATTCGAGACGAAGATTTACAACCTTCGTTGACTCGAAAGCAACATTCGGGTCGCATCAAGTTGCGTGTGAACACAATATAACCCCAAAATATGTAAGAAACATTCTGATTGTGACTTTCCTGCTTTGTCAATGCGACGTCTTTCAATATTGTGTATAGTTAGAGAAATTGAGAAATCACGATAACTCTCAGTGACAACATTTCGTCCTGATTTCGTAAGACGACACATCGACACAGCTAAAGTTCGATAGGGTATGGAAACTTAAATATAAACGCGTGTAATCAAATTGTTTAAAATTTGTAGTTTAAACAGAAAAGCATTCTCCACCACAACATTTCAACAATTCAGTAACATAGTTTTATACAGCATAAAAAACCATTAAACTTTCCTTATAACAATTCTTTTATATCTTCTATAGTTTTCAAGATATAATGAAAAATAGGAAAACAATCTTTAGGGGGTGGTTTTATCTTGGAGAATCGAAAATGGACACAAACGAAAAATTGCCTGATACTTCTATTGAGGTCTGGGTTAGGAGTCCTCTACAAACCAGCGCAGTTTCACAAAAATCGGAATGCTCGGGTAACCGAACTTCCCTTGTTAGTTTCTTCGAGCCAGAGATTCACTTACAAATATAGTATATTTTATCGGGGCTGAATGGACTCATATCCTCAGTTATTTAATTCTTTCATGTGTTTCCTTTCTTTTCCAGACCAGTACACAACGAATAGTGTTTACTAATGTTTCTTTTGTTAAATCACTTTAGAATTTGGTGAGTTTATGTTTATTCTATGCAAATTTTTTTATCAATCTATCACAGTTTTTTCGATCTTAACACGATATTCTTTCTACCAATAGCAAGGTGTTTCAAATTAGTTGGTATAATCACGCCCGCGAGTTTTAGATAATTAACTTAGAAGGCCATAAATGTCAGTAGTTTTGAAGAGATTCTGTGGAAATCAATTGAAGGTTCAGAACTTAAATACCCCTTTACCATAAAAAAAACTTCCTATATGTAAAATTCTTATGTTTGCTTCCAGGATCCATTACAGATATACCAGATCTATTAAAAAATTAGATAATTTCCCCTAGTGTATTCCCTAATTCAGATTTTCATTTCTTCTAACGATTAACACTCCAGAATACTACAAATTATTTTTTAAGCTCCTGCAGTCCCTATACTTATATAGAATAAATTTTTTAAAAATTGTAATCATGTACAAATGTAGGTACCGCCTTTAATTCTACGAACACTTTAAACCAGCAATATACGAACAATTAATGAACCAAACAATCATCGTACCGCAGTTACTCAACTACCCCAAAATTTCTCCTCCATACTCCTCCACCAAAGAGAAACATAATAATAACAATAGTAGAAAAATACACGTTACTTGCCATGACACCGCCTAATTTCCTGTACTCGAAAAAGTGAAACTGTTCGAACGAACGGCGACAAAGTGGAAAGCCGACAGCCCCGGGAGCAGGGGACACTTTCGGAGGAACGATTCGTTTCCCTCTAACCATTCATTCCGATGCAATAAATCCTCCGTGAGCTCCCGAAACCGCTGTCGGGAACGCAAACTCAACCGCGCAAATAAACATCGGGGACTAATTGATTTAACAGCAACTCAACGGACTAGCGAGCTCCGGCGAACACTTGGCGGATGAAGGGTGAACGACGCTCTAAATTCCACCTTAAAGCTCGATCGATTTCGAAATTACTTCGATACACTAATTTAGCCACTCATCCCCCTCACCCTTCGCTTAAGCGATTATCACAGCGGGGCTTGGAATTTCTCTGCCTTTCTAGCGCCGCGTTTTTTTGGCAGCGAAACGTCGAGTTCGATTGTTACTGGGGGCGAGGGGGCGGGAGAGAAACAGAATGGGGAAGAGGCGAGGAGAGAAAAAAAAGAGGGAAACTAGAGGGCGGACGAGAGGTGACAATTAAAGGTAAGGGGACGTGCACGGGCGCGTAAAGTCATTAGCCTTAATTGGAGTGCGCCAGTCGGCTGTCAAGCGTTGAATAGGTGACATACGTTTCGCGATATGTTCCGTCGTTCGAGAGGGAACGTCCAGCATCGTCCAGAGCCATCGATTTTACCCGTATGCAGTCACGTGTGAGAGCCATTCCGCGTCGAGCCGCGCGAGATCTCGCGCCACAGTCACCGGACCTTTTTAAACCTGCCGCTTTATGGACAGTTGCAAGAAATTCAAGTATACGATTTGGATCGTTTTGGGAGACATTAAGGGGGCATTATACTTTATACAACGCTAAAACAAATTTGGAAAATTTTCTGGAGAAATTAAGTCTGTAAAAAGTAGGATCAAATTCTTTTATTGTTTCTGAGGTTCATCGATGAATAAGTTTCATAAATAATAAGAATATTTTTTATTTCTTTATTCTAGACAAGAATTGAAGGCGTTAATACCCCCACCGTTTTCGAAATTTGACGGTGACGCTGTAGGAAGGTGCCTCGATACTCGACAGCGACATCCACAATGCATATTATTAACATGAAAAATTTGTTTTCGTATCTTCAAATAATTAATATAAAGCCACTGAAATATTCAAAATGATTTGCTTCGTAATTTCTCCCGAGAAAATTCCCCAAAATCGCCCTGTTTTAGCGTTGAGTGAAGTATAATTCTCCCTTAAGTGTCGCAATTCTGAGAAATTAGAGGAGGTGCAGCCGTTTTGCTTTCGTGCTCTGCGCTAGACGTTGAGATAATGGTTTCTGTTTGTTCCAGCTACAATAGACTCTTACCCAAACGCGAATACGAAACCCGATCTGTTATTCGAACGTTCTATTATCTGTACATAATATAGGTATTTGTATAGAATTTACCATAAATCTGTCAGTAAAACTGGGTCAGTTCTGACCCATAATAATATTTGTTTATCTGGACATCAGAGAATGAACTTTCTCAAATTTTCATCTTAGGGATCGTCCTTAAATTACGTAAGAATTTAGGGGGACGAATGTCTTATGTTTTCTTAAAAAGGGGGAGAGGGAGTCGGGTAGCGTCTTATGTAATATTTTTTTAACCCAGTTTTCAATATGTTAGGTTAAAATACAATGTAAAAAATATTACGTAAAAGAGAGGGGTTGGAATATAAAATCTTATACTTGGGGTGGGAGGGGTCGCCAAAATTACCCTTACGTAATTTAACACTTTCATAATCACCGGCACATATACATATTCGTCAGACTTTTTTCTCCTACAAACTTTTACGAAAATGTGTTGGCAATTCAAGTCGACGAAGGAGACACACGTGTTTTACGATAATTAGTAAAGTAGTAAAAATTGTCGACGTCTGTTGCAACATGTATTAATGATGTTTAATTATCAACATTCTCGGTAATTATTCAGAATGGATGCACGGTTCTACAATTAATGACAAACGCAGCCCACTCTACCTGGCATGCTCGTTAAGTTGAAACCATTGTAAATTTTAATTATGACGCAATTAAAACCGATCGAATTATTTCTGATGGTACAATTATTTTTCCGTTAGACTAGGCACCAAATTTTACCTCAAAACCATCGATCACGACGAAACACTTTCGAAAAATGAAAATAAACTATCTACATTCTACATACGAGTATTTAAAATTATCGTTAACCGAAGTCACAATATTAAAACCATTAATTACTACTCTTTACTCCGTACACCATTTTACGTTTTAACAAACCAAATCGAACGAAGCTTGTTAACAATTTCCAATACGAGGGGAAAGGGCAATAACTGCCACTGAAAGGACCGAGAATAATTCTGAGAAGAATTCCCAAGTTAATTGACCATCGAAATCCGATCTGAAGATGAAATTCCGAAAGGAATTCGGAACTCTGTAAATTGGGGCGCGGCGAACACTTCAGCCTGAATTTCAATGGCTGCTTTTCCGCTTCTTTTAAGCCCCCCACGTCAAACACGCCGTCTTTAGTCAAACTCCTCGCGATTTCATCTGACAGGCAAGACGCGCAACGCTGAGTGGAAAATATCCAAGCGCGCCTGAGCTGCTCGACACGTGAAACACGAAAGAAACTTCGAGCCCTGACGGGATCAAGGGGATGTAAAATATTACATATAGCCGTGTCCGTCGATGCATGCAAGCTTCAATATGCAGCGCGGATAGATTCGGGCAGTGGTAATACGTGCCTATAATTCTGATGGATAAGCAACACTGAACACGGGGGTGATTCACAAATTTCTGCGCGCCCCAGCCCGCCTGCCTGTTTTTGGCGAGCGGAAGACATCACGTACGCGCGCGTGAAAGATATATGGCGACGAGGACCCAGTGTAACTCCACTCTTCCGTGGTTAAAGTAAATAGTTTATAACGATGACACGGAACCTGCCCGCTTTCCTCGCTGCACGTCGCTTTCCTGCCCGTTCATGGGAACAAGTATTCGTGTATTCCAATGCATGGACGCTTGCTAACTTCCGGTTGGAATGAAATTACCGCTTCGTTACTGACTCGCGAGATAGGCACGGCATTCTTTCTCTGGTGCTTTCAGAGTGCTTTGTTGAAGAGTCTTCTACAAACGTACTATGTATATTGTACCTATACAAAGCAATCGTATAATGGATGAGTCATTAAACTGTTAAGGGGTTGCGTACCCTTGACAGGTCGAAAGAAGAGTCATTTTTAAGATTTTTTTCGTATAGGGAAACGTGATATTTAAAAATCAAGATATAATTAAGATATTTTAAAAAATGGTGCCATAGCAGCCGGTGGTGGATTTAAGAAAAAAGGCCCAGGTGGCGAACGTTCTGAGGGGCCCATTTTGGAGGGAAAATGAAGAGGTAGTTTACTAAAAACGTGCTAAGTGTAGTAGTACAGAAAAGAAATATCGTGTTTGGTTAAAATCATAATTTTTTTAAGATAGGGCCCTAGGGGGCCTTCTGGGCAAGGGCCCATTTTTTCAGGAAAATGAAGGGGTAGTTTACTAAAAATGTGCCAAGTGTAGTGGTACGAAAACAAATGTAGTGTTTGGATACCGATACCTAATCATAAAATTTTTTTGATGACGGGGCCCTGCGAGGGCCTTCTGGGCAGGGGCCTAGGCGGCAACTGCTCATGAGCCGCCGTGTTTAATCCGCCACTGATAGCAGCCCCTCTTCCAAGGCCTCTCCATAGTTACAGCCTTTGCGGTACCGAAAATATCTGAGAGATTAGTGGACCCATTTGAATAAAATTTTGCACGAATATTCTTAAAACTACAATCTAGTACTGGACGTGTTGTCGTCGCGTTCCTTACATGATGAGAAATTAGTTCCCATGTATTTTAGATGATTGAAAATTAGTTCCTTACCTGATCAAAAATTAATTGCCATGTATTTTAGACGATGAGAAACTAGTTACCAGTTACCATATTATTCCATAGCTTATAAATAATTAAATTACACATAAATTTATCTTTCAGTAGCAAAAAAGTCTATGATTTAGAGTTTAATTACGTTAGAAATTAATGTTACAGCGAAAAGCCCTCTAAAATGACCAAAAACTGTCCCTGAACGGTACCTAAATCAATCTTCACGTATAGGAAAGAAGGGTGAACTAAAACAATATTTGGAAATATTTGGTGAACTAAAACTGAGCAACGCACAGCAGTTTAGATTACGCCTCTAACGCAAAAAAAGACCCAAAAAGAAATATCATTGTATTTTACTTTTGGGTATCTATTAGGGTTATGAAGACTTTGGGGTACTGGAAATAATAAACCATTTCAAGATTTTAATATAAACTGCAATGAGGGTGTACATCAATTAATTTTGTACTGAAATTGTTATGATTTATAACACTTGCTTTCTTTTACCCACTTCGTAATCCGTAAAACTACTGAAAAATGAAAAGTTGGATGTGCAGCCCTGCAAGTAACACGTTCGCCGAAAATACGCTACGAGTTTCTCGGTAGATGGTTTTAGGGCCGGGCAAGGTAATGCGCCGCCGACAGACTAAAATGGAAATGCCTAGCCTATTGTTCCTTTGCTATAATTTTCACGGGATGGCGGTCGCATCAAAATGCACAGTAATGGCTAAAGGGCCCTAAGTGCGCTGCACGCGCACACATGTGTAACTAGGCAGAACGACTGTTACTCGACGAACCTCGTTTAGTACATCGACTGCCAAAAGTAATTCTGTAAACTTTCCCCGGGAGTGAGCGTATCTTGCCTTCATCCATTTCGTGCACCTCGAAACGAATCTTCGCAGAATATTAAAGCTCATAGCGAAATTTATCAAGCGGAATAATTTTTAAACGATTGTTCTGAGTCACTGATTTAGAATATCAAGTCAGGCAGAAAGTGCTGTTGAGTTCCTCATTCTCTACCTACTTTAATAGCTAATAAGGGACTATCGAGGTGCCAGATTTTTTCCCCTTGAAATATGTTGTTAAGCTCAAAAATCTAGGAGACGCGTATTTTTTTATTTCTGCTAAATCCAAAAAATTGCCATTTTTAGATTCTGAAAGTTCCTTTGTCAGTTTTTCATTTATTGATACAATACATTTCAGAAGCGACAGTTTCATTGTCTATTAAAACTGTACGAGATATGGAGCATCACCCTCTTTTCATTATTTCATCACTGTTGACGTTTACATTCCTCTTTTCTCCTACAAGTGAAAATCTATCTTCAAATCTTCATTTCAAAGTTACATTAAAAAATTCTCTGTTTAAAAGTTTTACCATATCGCAAACCTCATCCCTTAATTCCTGTTTGCTTAAATACCAGAAAAATAACGGTGGCAGGTGGAGAAAAGAAAAATGGAGCAGCATGTCAGTCGACATCCATATGTATGCCCGATTCTCATGGAAATATGAACATTTTTGTTTGAAAGTAAAACCAAACTGGTATCGAAACATCGAGTAGAACAAAGCCGCTTGTACGTCATCGTCTGCCAGCGTGTCAAAACACGAGCATGCACATCCTTTCACGGAGGTATGTATGAGCGAGCATCTGTTTCCACAAAAATAGATGAACATAAAAAAAGAATCAATTATCACAGCATAACATTCTCCATGTAGAATAGAATACGTAAAAAAAAGGGATGCTTACGAAGATTAACTATCATATTTTCGTTCGCTGCAACTATCCGCAGACCTGCGGATTCAAATTGCACAAAAAAAAAATGGCAATATCCAGTGGATAAACCGCATCTGCATGTATGCTTAACGAGTATGCGGATAAAATTTCTCGCGAAAATCAAAACATGCACAGATTACGGCTACCCGCTATGCCTTTTTCCCCTCGCACTTTTTACATATATCGTTCCCATCTCAAAACATTCCTGGCGACCCTTCTCGTTTTCCTCCTGTTTCGTCCGCGTTTTGCCGTGCCCTGATATCTCCAACTGGGTTACCAGTATTAACTCAATGAAGGACACCGTTAAAATTAGAGTGAAGACCTGTTTGAGGCTTCAGGTTTTCTATTTTGGGAATTCTAATAATCAAAATTTTACTCCAAAAAACACAGAGGAAGGCATAAACTTAACCAAGCAATAGGTTTTCCGTTTTTTAAATACAAAATAAAAAAAAATAAAAAGTTACAACCGACTTTAAAAAAAAAATGCATTAAAGAGTAAAATATAATTTTTTTCCTTATTTAATCTACGACACTAAATTTTTTAAGTCGGCGTCAGATTTACACAATGCAAATGATGAGGCGCCGACATAAAAAAACTGAGAGTCGTAGATTAAATAAGGAAAAAAATTATTTGTTACTTTTTAGTGCATTTTTATTTTGTTGAAGCCGGTTTTAATTTATTTTAACTGTTTTATTAATAAGCATATTTCTAATAGTGATGAACGATAAATAGTATATTTTATATAGTTCTTACTACTTACCGTCTAACACGATTTTGCATATCACGTCACTGTTTAACCCTCGGTTGTCCCACTGGGTAAAAATGACCGCCTATTTGACTTTGAACTATAAAACGATGATACATTAAATATTAATTTTCAACGATGAACTTAAATATTCTACAATATTCAAACTTTATCTCAGAAATTTTGCGACTTAATTTAACAGATAATTTTTTAACAGCATCTGCTTGAAAATTGGCTTGGGTCAAATCGACCCAGTGTGTACAATAGGGTGGCCCTTATTTTCAACATGCAATTTCTTTGGCTCTCACCCGCTAATATCGTTCCATTTCATAAGAAAATATTCCCCGAAAAAAATTATTGCAATCTGACCACAGAAAAGGGTGCCGACCAGGCCTTAAAGTATAGAATTCATCAATGGTTTGGATGCAAAGAATTTCTAAAAAATGGTAAGCTGCATCGAAATATTGTTCAAATAATACTGAAAGAGCATTCAATTTTCTACAATTATTGTATATACAATTTTTTCGTGCTTCCAACCATTTTTTAGATAATAGCGTTTGAATATACAAAGGTCCGCACTACGCGCGTACAGACAATACGTCATCGTCACGGTGTACAGGTGGTACGCGCAAAGTGCCGACCTCTCTATATTCAAACGCTGTTATCTAAAAAATGGTTGGAAGCACGAAAAAATTATATATACAGTTATTGTAGAAAATTGAATGCTCTTTTAGTATTATTTGAACAAATTTTCGGTAGAGCTTACCGTTTTTGAAATGTTTTTTAAATCCAAACTATTAATGAATTCCAAACTTTAAGGCCTGCTCGGCACCATTTCCTGTTGTTCGGTTGCAATAATCTTTTCCAGGGAATATTTGTTTACAAAATGGAACCATATTAGAGGGTGAGAGCAAAAAAATACGAAAAAAAAATTCGGCACGTATAAATAAGGGCCATCGTAGTGTACAACTACGTTCGAAAAAATCGGTGTGACAACCAAAGGTTAAGAACCTAACCACCGTGTTCTACAAGCATAGCTTGTATTCATTTCCCCAACACCTTACGACCTCTGTAAACAAAAACGTCCCTCTCGTTCAGCCGAATCCCAAAATCATATACAAACTCCTCGATCGCCGAAACAGGTCCAACAAAGGGCCCAAAATTGCCGTGGCACTTTAAGTTGCGCGCACCACGAATTTCCCTATTGTTCGCTGTGAAAGACATTAAACAACTGTCGTACCGTCATTCACTCGAAAGGGGAAAAAGCGAACGCAAACGACCAAGCAAGCAAACGCGCGAGCGAATGCACCTATTATCAATGATCATCTGCGGGGCGAAACCGATGCGCAGAACTGCAGTCACCGGGCTCTATTACTTGCCAGTAGTAAAGGTCCGCATTGAAGCCGGCAACGCACAGAATCGGGGTCCGCGGGTCATCAACGTAACGGTGATCGCGAAAGGAACGCCGAACCCGTTCTGGAGCCGTGGAGCGCGTCCATTCGCATAATTAAAAAAAGAAAAATAAAAGGGGGGAGAAACGAACAAGCCCGAAAGAATCGAGACCGAAACGACGGCGAAGGGAAAACGGCGGAGGGAACACGAGTTGGCCTCATTACCACGGGAATTCAGTTTTCCTCGCAATCCGGGAGACTCCCTCTCTCGCGAGAAGAGGCAAAATAATCGCCACCACCCCCTCGCCCGTCCCGCTTTTCCTCCTCGTGTCGAACACCAACGCCGAGCCATTAAAGCGTTACAAAGGCTTATCCGCGAAGCAGGTTACGTCAACTACACTGTCGGGCCGCGGTACCATTCGATCCCTCTTTCAACAGCTCGATATCTCCATACCAGTCGGATAACTCGCTGAACTACGTTTACATCGGAAACTGCAAATGGACCCACGCGACGTGCACTCGATACCGTTGAAATATCGTTCCCCCGGATGGCTTCTCCGCGGTCATCCAAGAAGCGACCGGGAAGAATCGAAGGGCTGCGCTCGAAACCATCCCCGTGTTACTGATGGGGCTGCTTTCATTTGGAATTTTATTGTTTCGCTCACCATTGTTACGTACAGTTCGGGGTATTGAAAAAGTAGGGATTCTGAATGCAGTGTAGGCTGTGTAATGATATCGTAAATTGAGGAGTTTGCTGCGAAATGGGGGCAACTCTATAATTTTCCGACATTGAGTTATAGGTGGCATTGATTGTAAATGAAAATTTTTGATAAATTGGTGGAAGGAAGAGGGCAGATCAGATAATTCAGTCCCAAGTTATAAGGGTGATGGTACCTATTTGCACCCTATCTGGATTTGATGAGAAGGGAGCATATTTCATTACGAATTTTCTATAATTGTGCAGATTGATTAGTTGCAGTTTTGTAACATAATAATGGTGTTTAACCCTCGGTTGTCGCTCTAAGTCAAAATGACCCAAAATTTGACTTTGAAAAAAATTATCTTTGAGGCATCATTGAAAATGGTACTACTGGAGCCATGTAGTAGTAATTTCATGAATCTTTTGCAGGTAGAGGCGCTTCTCAAGTGAGGGGCATTTTATTTATTAAATATTTTGTTCATTACATTTTTCTTTTCATTAAAGTAGCATTCTTCTTTTTATTAATCTCAAGAGTATAACCATAAATTTTTAGCTAAAAATATTAAAAATTAAAAGACTTATGATTTCTTTAAGCAAATAACCTTTTTCCGGAACTCGTTTGGTTTCAAAAATTGTTTTAAACATGATGATCATGCACCGCAAATTTCTCAAAGTTGTATCTTCTATAAAAGATCAGCATACGCCTGGAATATTGTGTTTTTATAAAAAAAAATTATATTATAAGTATTCACTTTCAATTGTTATTGGGCGTTAAATGTTTCGTTTAAGAGGTACATAAATAATATGTTTTCACAAACAATTGAACTCATTCAAGAATCATAAGATGTATGAATAAGAAAATTTGAAATATTTGAAGTTCCACGCGTCTTTTACCTTTTAAGTAAAGTTAGAAAACCCTGCGTGCTTCGTAGAAATCTAGAAACAGTACCTAATTTATTTAATTTATTTTTTTTTTAGACGGACGGCACAAAAAAAATAATAAAACTTCAGTTTTCTCGGATATTTCCAAATGCTAGATAGGAGATTTTAACTAAGGAGTGCAGTATTGTACTTCTATTGTTGTATATTTTGAATTTTGTTTTAAATATATATTACATCTCACATGTTTTTTTTATTATTGTCTGTGAGTTATTAGAGATTTGCTACTATGAAAGGTTGAAGAAGATTGATCAAATTTTGTAATTGAAGTCCTTGCTTTACATGTATCGATCTACATAGAACTCAATTGCATATAAAATGGAGTTATAAAAAAAGCACAACTGTCCAAAATGATAAATAACCATATTGTAAACATAATCTTTCTAATATTAAATCCTTCGCAAATATAAATACATTCTCGAACACTTGGAAGTGAATTTCTCACAGAAATCATTTTTAATGTCAAGCGATAAGCGATTTTTAATAATGAATTCACGTTTCCAGTTCCACCTTTCTATAAATTATAAAATAGTTTTGGCTACAATTGTAAAAAAAAAGTATCTTAACTTAACAACCTATTTAACTGCACTATTTTTAAAGAAAAGTGACGTATTCAGGAAACAGGCTATACATTAAAACGTGCGGGATCAAATATCTTTGTTCATATTTTTGCTAATTTCAGAAAATTCGATCATTTTCTACGAAACTAAAATTTTAGTAAATTGAGAGTCTTGGAATTCGCACTCTCGTAATTCGACAGATGTTAAATAAAAAAATTCCTACGTAATTTTTACCGTAATTTCCTATAGCATCGCATGATTGCGCCCTGACACTACTTTAGTATTCTATCTCGGGGCAAAACTTGGCGCGACATAAATGCGCAGCCAGAAAGTATGACGTTAAATTAACTGCAGTGTATGTAACTCTTTTCACGTGAAATTACAGGTGGTTTCCTGAGCGGCGCCCCAGGGAAAAATGTTCATCGCGAAATTCATTAATTACATCACCTTTCTCGTCTCGCCTCTAAAAGCCAAAACATCCCATGATGGAAAAGGCGCTCGGCCGTTATTAAGTCGATCATCCCGATAACGAGTTTTATCTCGACATCCGTCGATTCTGCGATAGCTTTTACACGATCTTCGACACAAGAGATCATCATCATTCATCAGCCTTATATAATGTGATTGGGGTGGATACTAGTGACGGAACTGATCCAATATTTTCTCATGATTTTCAAGCGATTCATGGTGGAAGAGAATCTACTTGGTGTCAACATTTGCTGTTGATACATGTTAGAGGGATTACTAAATGATACCAATCGTATCACAACAGACGCATCGAATGTTTCAAATACTTTGCGAGTAGGGGAACCTGGGCAAAGTGAAGAACTTAAGATTTAATAAAACTCAAAAGTCATACAAATAACAGAAACAAGGATATTTCTAAAATACATAATACAAAAGCTCTGTCTAGTGAATAAAAACAACAAAAGTATTCAATAATTTATCAATAAAAGGTATTCCATATACCTACTTTATCCCAACTCTTCGTATTTTATCGAACAAGTTTCTTATTCGTTATTTTCTTTTTCACACGTTCCGCACTGAACAAAACGCGCTCCGGTCCGCTTCGAAATATCGGGCCGCGGACAGCCAGCACCAAGGCGATTCATGGCTTCGCAACAATTCACCGGATCGCTAACGACTTCTCGACTCGTAAAATTATTTTTGATTGAACGGCCCGGAACTGCCCGAGCAGCAAAATTAGGTCACAGTAAGGTTACTTTCCTCGAGGCTGGCTAGGGGTGGCAGATCAATCTGAACGACTTTTCCAGGAGGCTCTTGCACGTGGCCGCGCATGCTTTGGGATAAACATAAACCCCTGCTGTCTCCTTCTCTCTTTCCCACGGGTAGAAGAGTACGCCCTCGTGTCTGAATATATTTGCAAACACGCGTGTGTCGGAAGTAAAACCTCTAGGCAAGCTCGCTCTTAGACGGTTCTGGGGTAAGTGCCCTATGATTCATCACAATCCCCTTACCAGAAGGCAGCCTTGCCTTCCCTGCTTCGTCTTCATATCCTTTGGGGACATTGTGCTTGCCTGCAAGTCAATGCAACGTCAGGTTACTCCCTAACCCTAACCTTTCCTATGGCTACGAGGAATCACTACCTAGACACATTTATAGTACCTCACAGAGATATAGTGAGACCTGAGACCCTTTCAAGTGGCGTGTAAGGCGATAACCTTGAGGATATAGTGGCATGCAGAGATACGGTGATATCGTAAAAATAGCAAGGGACAAAGATGGTAGGACTCCTGAGTGTCTTGTCAATAAATCAAGAACCCAAGGTTTGAGTATAGTACTTTAAAGTATCTAGTATGCGTAGAAGTGTGACCTCATAAGTGCAACTTTGTAATGGGCAATAATGAACACATTTGGTGGTTTATAGTTTATAGTGTATACCCTTAGGAATATCGCTTTATAGATCACTTAAATTGTAGGCGAAAAAAAGAGCGGCGGGCGATAGGAATCGAACCCGAAATCGGTGGGTCCTCTGAGCACTAACCAGCCGCGTTACCAATCCCCCCAACACCGACTCTCCGATGGGACTATTTTCCGAACTCAACAAATACCCAAACTAACGGGGCGCCACCTGTATGCCAAACGCACCATAGGCCGTTCCCAAACGCCAAATGCCTACATTTAGGATTTATTGCAGGGTTGCACTTATTCGATTACACCCCTACACATTCCAGGAGCTCGCTAGACTAATGTCTAAAAAAGAATAGGCTGAGGACGTCTATAGAGTCCTGTCAGTTGCCGCCTGGGCCCCTACCCAGAAGGCCCGCAGGGCCCCATCCTAAAAAAAAAATTATTTTATCCAAACTATGTTTTTTTTACTACTACACTGAGACCGTTTTTAGTAAACTACCTCTTTATTTTCCCGGAAGACGGGCCCCTCCAGAAGGCCCCCTAGGGCCCCATCCTAAAAAAAATTATGACTTAATCCAAACTATGTTTTTTTCGGTACTACTACACTGAGACCGTTTTTTAGTAAACTACCTCTTCATTTTCCTGTAAAATGAGCCCCTCCAGAAGGCCCCCTAGGGCCCCATCCTAAAAAAAAATATGACTTTATCCAAACTATGCTTTTTCGGTACTATTACACTGACACCGTTTTTAGTAAACTACCTCTTCATTTTCCTAGAAAATGGGCCCCTCCAGAAGGCCCCCCAGGACCCCATCCTTAAAAAATTTTTTTTATCCAAACTATATTTTCTTCAATACTACTACCCTTAGCCGGCTTTTAGTAAACTACGTCTTCACTTTCGCCTGAAAAAAATGGGCCTCTCAGACCGTTTGCCACCTGGGCCTTTTTTCTTAAATCCGCCACTGGTCCTGGCACGACTGGAAAACACTTAAAGGCATCATTGCCTTTATTTCTGCAATACACAATGCATAATAAAACGCACGACATCCCCACCTTCCCACTTGCATATTCCTCTACGCGCCTATTCATATAGTTCTCAACATATCTGTCTTGATTCGTGCCTTTTACAATAGCAGAAGTTACATACACCGTATAAAAGTTTCTACTTTCTTCAAATCAAACTTTTCGCATAACATAGCATTCCTGTTTGCATAATGGAAGAATCAGGCGGTGTCGAAAGGACCTCTGTTGAGCCGTGGGGCCCCTCACTCTTCGCTAGTTGTGTCACCGGTGTCGTATCTAAAGGTGCATTTAGAATAATTGAATGCATATGAATATTTACGCCGCATGAGCGATCTAGCTAGATGAAAGTTGACAGTCTCACTGTTTCTCGTGTGCACTACCTCGTTATATGCCTGAGAGTCATCCCCATCACCTTTCTTTAAGCTTGCGCAGAACAAGTGTTTCATATAACACGCGCAACCAGCTTTAAGTGCGATGTTCTCGGCACGCCACATAAGTCGCCCAATAATGAAAATAAATAACTATTATAAATATATAATTATTCAATCTTCATGGTCCATCCATGTGCTTAGACCACTGACATCTCCAAATGTGCAATTCGTCCACACCCTTGGCCTTTCCATTCAGCCTGATAAGTTCCCAGCATAAAGCTTTAGAGAAGTGGAATGGGGTTGAGTTACCTGCCTTCGACTCCACTTACGAATATGCTTTCGACTGTAGCACGCGCGATATTACGCAATCTTGGGCGAAAGTCAAAGAGCCATGCAGCTCCGCGCGATTCCTGTGCATTTGTTAGAAGAATTTTCCAGCGCACAGTTATGTCACCATAAAAATATTCAAAGCTCGTTTCTTGTATAACGGGAATTTTTAATCGTCCCACCACGTTCGCTCAGCCGCTCTTCCGCGTCTCTACCTGCTCCCCCCCCCCACCCCCCCCCCATGATTTATCTCTGTTCCCGGCGAGTTCTATTAGGACACTTGGATGATTTATACTGTTAATTCTTTCGTCTACCCGTGCGAAATTTACCAGCGCTCCTTCAAGTGCTCGCATTCGTTGCTTTGCCGCCGGCACCGGGGAACACTTGTAACGAGGAATGTTCCACGGTCGTGGAAACTTATACAAAAGTTCTATATAATGACGCTTTGTTGTCACAATTAAACAACTACTCCCTTCTCTGCGTTGGAACATTTAAGTCGATATTCACACTTCTTTTTCGAGAATGGTAGGCACCCCCCAAAGGAAAAAGGAGAGTAATGTAACCACGACTGAAGTAATTCAAGTGCTTTGTAAAAAGAAAAGAAAACTCGATTTTATTCTTTAAATAAATTTTTATAATCGCCTAATGAATTTTATTGAATTTGCCTTAGAAATATTTTTATTCGTTCAACTCGGCTCTCCCCAAGATTAAATCCTGAGTGCGCCACGGGGTACGGCAAGGGAAGGAACTTACCTATATACAAGTATTACAATTCGAAAGATTTTCGCGCTTCTCGTTAATGTAGTTTTTGAATATATCAGTTTATTTTAAAGTGGTCGTATTAGTAATAGAGTCATCAGCGACCTCCGCACAATGATTACGTATTTGAAATTTGGTTACAAAGTATTTTGCACTATACATAAAATCACATAATGCTCAATTATAAGAGGTCAAGTAAATTTATCGCTTTGAAAAATTGGATTATCGTTATACATATGTATTGATGAGTATCGCTATACATAAAGTATACAGGGTGAGTCACTAATTCTGTCTAGCAGAAATATTTTCTGCTAGAAATATTTCTAGCAAAATATTGAAGATAGGTACATGATTTTATAGTTCAGAAGGGTAAATGACGTAATGGCAACATATTGTGAATGGAGGAGTGAAGGTGATATTAAGGACAGCTGTTTATTTAAATGAAACGGCTATTTTTTTGCAATATTCGATAGAGTGGTGATTTCTAAGGAAAAACGCTACCCTCACAAAATTATGCAACGTTTGTAACAAATATTTTTATGAAAATTTAAATATAGCGAATATATTTCGGGTGGTTATAGTCAGGTGAAATACCCTGCATATGTGATCTACAGATATTCATATAAATGTTAAAATGGAATATTACAAAACTAATCATTATACTTCTCGAAATATTGTGTTTTTCCCAATTAATGAATAAACTTCTTTTTAGAATCAATACTAGTGAAATGTACAGTTAAGGAATTTTTTCAGCTTCCTCTTCGTTGAGCACCAAGGAGCAAAGAGAACCTGCAGCATTTTGAAATCGGGATAAGAAATTTGTTCGCTTGATGGGCGGACACACCGAGATGTAGATCAGTCTGGAGAACCGTTTCGGAAGGTTTTTGTGAGTGGACGAGTATCCTGTCAGAACAAACATGACATATATCTCTTCTTTTGGCTCCCGCGAAGCCGAGAAACATAATCCTGTTTTGCTGAACAGACCTAATGCTAACAGCGTTTGAAACGTGCGTTTGAGAGCCTCAGAAAGTGCTTATTCTTTTTCTTTTTCGGTTTCAATTATTACACCTTTACACTACCAAGTAAAACTTCTATTAAAAATATACAAGATTTTCCATTCGTATTTGGACACACACATATCCTCAAAATTATTACTGACATCAACAATTTTTTCAGGTACCTTCAATAAATGAAGACATGCACTTATTTCATATTTTTTTATTATATTAATTATAGGAATTCTAGTTTATTTTCTACAACAATTAAATGAAACAAATTATTGAGCACGATATAGATATTTATAAAAATTCCGCCTGTCGATAACATATTCAAATAATCAATTTCCAATTGTTCAAATGCTACAGTAATATTTTCTTTACTTGGACAAAATTCAGATTATTTGTGCTACCTATCAAGATAGTTAAGGTTCGGTATTCATGAAGAAAAGCAAAAATAAATACTACTCCCTTCCTTTGGAGAAGAAGCTTATATTGGTATAAGCTTCTTTGAAATACAAAAACCAGTGGAAGTCTACTTGTCTGTACTCGTATATGTTGAATCGAGGTGCACGCTGCGCGCATGACCGATGAAATTTTAAAGCCACTTTCCTCAAAACGGAATCTTCGTAAAATGATTTATTCCGAATATTTCTGCTTATTTCTACATGAGCCTTTCATCTCTACATTCTCATCTTACATTCTTGAGTAAATAATCGATGTAAGAACATCAATATCATTTTCAATCGTCGTAGCCATTTTCGAGTTATTCGAATAAATAGTTTTCCAACCCCCGAATTTCTCACGTAAAAAAAATGTATGTGTAATATTTTTAGGTACCCTACTTCTACGCCCAGTTTTATTAAAATCAACGTGTAACAGTTGGGTGACGTTTGTATATAAATCCCACCTAAAGCCCATAATTAAAAAGTGAAAAGGTATCGGGGGTAGAAATTGAAGGAATTCATAAGCGAAAGGCGAATTTTCAAGTCTTCTGCAGCATCTTCTTCCCCAGGAAACGGTCATTAATTTCCTAGACTACGCCACCTGAGTATGGAAAATCCATTACTGCTAACCGGACAACTAATCCTTGCCCACTTACCCGAACGGCCCGGTCTGATTACATCGACTCTGTTACTACTGCCTGCGAAACAACGAGTTTCAGGACCAGCGTAATAGACAAGTCCATTAATGGGAAAATTCTTAGCCGGGTGCTAAATTTCACGACATCTTCCACGTAATTTGGCATCCATTGCTGAAACATTATCACTCGACTAAAGATGAACCCTGAATTACAGTCAAGTATACTATCGGTGAAGAAGGGCTAACCAGACACTAGGCAGTTCATACGCTCGGATTTTCATCAAACTTTGCACACAAATAATTTCGAAAATATTCGACACGTGTTTTTTTTATCTGACCTAACTGATGTTTACGAAAAGAGCTGGGGACGAAAAATCTATTTTATTGAATACCTTGGAAAGTACTGAAGATAGGAAAAAAGTTTGATACAAAAGTTACTTGTTTCTTTTTTTGTAAGGAACAAGATGGTATGAGCAAATTTTTTAGAAATCCTAGGTTGCGCCAGTATAATTCTAATTATGGAGGTCACATTATATCTGCACATGAAACTGGTTTATGCCACGAAGAGCTTGAATTGATATTGTTTTATACTGTGAAGTTTGTGTTTAAATATTTAGATTTTCATTTTTATTGTAAAATTCGGTTGCTTAGAGTTTGCTTAAAATATTCAATGTAAGACTTTGAAACCGTGAACATCAATTTTATAGCGAAAATTAATTTCTTCCAAAGCGAAGGAAAATTATTACTTGAATTTATAGTGTAGTTAATGTGATTCTTGACGGCTACATAATAACCCCCCCTTTTACTAATATTTTTGTAACTGGGTAATAGTGTTTACTGAAAATTGGAAAGTTTAAAAAGGAACCTAGTTGATAAACATACTGTATCTTGAATTTTATCCAAGTATAGACAGAAAGAATCTCGCAAAGTGTTGAGTTATTTTATTAGTAATTGATGATAAAGTTATGACATTTTCGTATTTTGTTAAACCTTCAGTGGAATTTTTAAGATAATAGGTTTTTGGACCCCTCAAGGGGAGGTGCCACCTTGGACGCATGAAAATCCTAGATTTATTTAGCATTTTTCCTTTTTTCTTAAAAAATTCTGATTATTAGCAGGAAATTAGGTTACAAAAATATCTGTAAAAAAATATTTTCAAGCAATCGTAAAATCCCTATGTACTTCTTTAGATTAACATGAAAGAAAGATTCCCTTAAAATTTCAGGTCAATCGATTACCAATTGGCGAGTCAATCGTAAAGGATCCACGCAGCGGCTCTAGCACCACGATTTTGTTAAAATTTTTATTTTTCATCTTCAATATATGTATAATAAATGCCATTAATATCTCAGATTTTCTATTCAGTTCATTATTTAAAAGAAAAAAGTGCTAAATAAACCTATAATTTTTATGCGTCCTGAGTGGCACCTCCTCTTAAAGAGACTCAAGCTAGCTTCCTATATTTTAAACAACATATCCATTTTTCTCAATGAATTTTGCAAACTTTGTTAAAAACATTTCAATTTATTCCGAAATTCCGACCTGGGACTTCCAAAAGAGTTCGCGACTCAGAAAAGATGACAAGCCTGTATGGAAGTGGACTAAGAAAACCTAGAACACTTTTTATAGACACCCAGGTAAGAATCTGGGAACATAATCCTCTATTTCCATGCCGCATGCCAGACATAGAAACTAAGTAGTAAATTACTCACGTTACTACATACAAAGTCATTTGTAACTCAAAACCGGTTGAGTTCTCGACTTGCCTTTCTACTCATTGCCAGGTTGATAAGCACTATCTGCGACACAAGTCGTGAACTATTTTTTTACAACTCTGTACATGAACGGACAGCTGTTATTCTCGGCCAACATACTTATCGAGAAAACTAGAGAAAGCACTATTTACAGAATGAGCAGCAAGATTTCACTCTTCCACAGAGACGATGAAGAGCTTATTGCCGGCAGTTACCCGTCATCCATGACCCGGCCAAAATTTCGTGCAGACCCTGACACAGACAGAGCACGGCGGGGGCACGCTGCACGCGTGTACCAGGCGTACATCTTCTCTCGTCTCACCTCGGAGGCGAGGGAGGTTGGCGTGTTTTGCGATGGGGTGTTCCACGCCGACACAGTGTTCTATAACGCTACGTGAGCCGACGCGGCGTGATAGGGGTGGGCGGAAGGATAGCGCGGTACAGCGACAGAGACAATGATGAACTTGTGTGCGGAGGAAGACAGGGCGAGAAGAGGACGCGTGAGACGGAACAAGACGAGAGATAAAAAGCCGCGGGTGGAAAGAAAGACGCGATAGGCGGGACGCCCCGATGGGAGACAGAATGCGAGTCAGAAAGAAATGGTGAAGGAGGGTAGGCGACATACGTAGACAAGATGAAAAATAGAAGAGAAAAGCACAGTAAACATCGAGAAGAATAGGCAGGAGAGAGAAGGGTAGTTTTGCATGATACATACCAGGGTGTATTCCGCGCCGGTAAATTGTCACTAATGCTTATCGATCCACCACCATCTTTCTCCTATTCTGTCCACCTTTCCCTTTCTATTACCTACTGCTTTTCTACTTATTCGTTGGTTCTTCTCTACCCCGATGGCGTCCCGTTTCTGTCCACGGAAGAGCAGACAGAGAGACAGGATATTGTATTCTGCCTCAGCTCCTCTACCTCTCCTTTTCTCTGCCTCGCTAACCGGCCAAATCGCAGTGGGCCAAATCGCCGATCTAGCTGGACAGAAGTCGTTCCGGCGACTGTCATAAAACCTCGCGATTTGTATTTCAAGTTATGGGAGAGGAGGGTCCGTGACGACTGAAAAGATATGGATAAATTAATTTTATAAAGCCTAATTACCGTGGTATGTCTATAAAGATGCCTCGGGTACGTTTTAAGGGGTTATACCTAGTCAGGAGGCCGAAAAGAGGCGAATGTTTGTGAATTTTTTTTGAAAAAGCGGAAGCATATATTTTTACACAACTTTTCGCACTTAACAGAGCAACATTTAAAGAACATTTGGTAATTTTCTTGTAGAAAAATATTTATGTTTACAATAAAATTACAAGCGACGTCCAAGAAGCCCCAAAACAACTTTTTAAAAAGGCTTCTTGAATGTCGCTTATAATTTTATTATAAGGCCCTTCATTTCGAATTTTGTCCAGCTCGTTCGGGGATTTGGCCCACGCGCCGTGTTCAACCACCCCTCTGTCAATCCTTTTATCCTCATATATTCTCTGTCGCGCCCCTTTCCCGCCCTTTTCGCATTTTAAAGGTACGCCGTTGTGTGTCCTCTAAAAGAATGAGCGGAAGTCAATTTGATCTCTTTTGTACATTCCACTTGCAGCGTGCGTATCGACTCGCTTTTTTTGCCACCCCCTTGTGCTCTGTTACCGCACTGCAAGCTTCTCGAACCGAGTCCAGGCCAGTTGGACTCCTGTGGAGTAACATCCGCGCCGTTCTTTGCAGTTTCACGGTTCTGAGAATTTCATTCCACCTAAGCAGAAGTAATAGGTTCAGAACGTTACGGAAGAACGAAATAATATAGGCTTAACTATTTTTCCTTCACTTTTGCAAATATCATTTTTGGGAAGCTCCGTTCACGTTGCTAGATAACTGCAAATATTATCATATTCCATTCAGATCAAATACACTATCGCGTCTGTGAAAGAAACATGGTCATACGAAAATGAATATTCTTAAACCATAAACATTCCCAGTGTTAAATTTCTGATCACACCTCATCTCCGCTGTCTATAACAATTTTTAAAAGTACCCTGCATACATTGCAATGCATTGAAAACAAATAACAGCTTCATATAAGCAAATATCCCAGTATGGACAAAATAGATTGTACTAGCTTAAGGGGGGATTCTCGGCTAACAGTCCCAAAAGTAACTGGTATTTAAGAATTTTTTTTGAAAAAACTATTCGTCATATTGGATTAAACTCTCTTGGGATATAAAGAGGCATCTTTAAACTTGCAGAAAATATTTTTTTTATGTCGATCCTTCTTATTATTTATTAATTATTGTGGAATATTATCACCTATCAAGATGTGTGGCACCTATCACAGTCATCTGATTGCAAAAAAATAGAAGTTTCTTAAAGTTAAATAGTTTACGCTAGGATTGGTCTACTTTAAAGAAAAAAAAATGAAAAATTAAAAGAGTTATAACGTTTGAAAGAAAAAGTAAGTTTTTTCTTTCGACGAATTTTTTATATTATTCTTTATATCGATGAAAAAAGTATTATAAATAAAAACTAAAATTAAAATTTTAGGTCCAGTCCCAGCGTAAATCATTTAACTTTAAGAAAATGTTCTTCTTTTTGCAATCACATGACTGTGATAGGTGCTACACCTGACGCCAACATCGTCGAAGAGGTTAACAAGATTCCACAATAATTAATGAATAATAAGTATCGACATACAAAAAATTCTACAAGTTTAAAGATGCCTCCTTATATCCCGAAAGAGTTTAATGCAATATTAACAATAGTTTTTTAAAAAAAAATTCATAAATTTCGGAGGCTGTTACGCGAGAATCCCCCTTAAAGCACCCGGCGTTGTTCGGGTAAAACTTTGTTTGTCACAAAGTGTCAAGGGAGTGAAGTAAGGGGGAAGGCGTGGAATGTCCAGATTCCATGGTAGTCCATATTTTCTGCAGGGTTCCAGAGAGTAATTATGCAAAATTTGGTCCAAAATTTCAGGAAGATCCATTGCGTAGTTGCGACGTGATTGAGTAACAAACATCCAAACACAATTTAGCATTTATTATATTAGTAAGATTAGAATGAGTCGACGAAACTCGCAACTCTATTTATTGAATTCGAAAGGCACTTTTGGAGCACGAGGTTCAAATACCCTAACGAATCGAGGGAAGGTCCGATTTCGATGCCATAAATCCTCCTTACCGCAGCACTCGGAAGACACGCCGCGTTGGAAAGACATAAACTGACCGAAGCGAATGGAAAAACACCGACATGATTTTACAGACCGCGCGGCCAGTGTCGGGTTTACTCCCTCAGCACGGTAGAATAGGGGATGCACGAGCTGTGTGCTTTAATAAATTCTCCCAAGGTAGCATATCCTTCCGCGGGAGCGGCTCACCGATAAAAATCCACCGCCCCAAATGTAAAACACGACGGACCGTGAAACCTCAAAAGTTACATAACCTTCCCGACACCTCCCAAGGCCCTCCACGACTTATCATCCCCTTTTTTGGAGTTGAGTCCTCGAGTAGCCGAGTATCACAGATATGTAAAACTCCTTTACCGAACAGCTACAACAGAGTCTGCATCATTCGATAAATCGGATAGTCTAATATACAGAGTGGGTCAGCATAACTTGTTACCTAAAGAAGTCTTGGTTTTCATGTTACAGAAATCTTTTCCCGGCAAAAACATATCTCCTTCAATGGCTTCGTGGCGAATAGTTGAAGCTAATTTTTTGGGGGTCTCGAGCTTTTTACAAGTTATAAGGTCACATTGGTTTTTTTATGTGGGAGGTGGTATTTTTCTACATCACGACCTTCGAGTGATTTTGGCTCTAAAAATCATTAATTAGATGTGGAATGACCCAACGGCATCAAAACGAAAGCGTGTAGCGATAACAATAGAATGGAAACAGCGAAAAATTAACAAATTAAAAAATGGGGAATCCTCTAACTATTTTTGGCATTAGAAAAAAGACAGTTTATATGAGATGTTCGTGAGAGATTGTAGTGCATATTTCTAGAAACGTAATTATCAGTTTAACGATGATTGAATCGCCAATATAAATTGATGTAATACATTATTATCAATAAAATACCTAACCTCGTTAGGAAAAGTTTCCAGGAAAATTCTAATAAGTTTATATGATCCTGTTAATTACATACATTCCGACTGCACGTGTTCATTCTGAGTAAAAGCAAACGAATTTCACGTTCCCGCGAGACTAATCAGAATCTGTCTGCTCGGTGTTACCAAATGGGATTTCCCATTCCCCTTTTTCTTAATTTTTTTAGTACTGGTGGGTGATTGTTACGGGAATTGCGCCCTTATGGCACGTTGGAACTGTTACTTTAACCATTTGGTATAACCCCACTTTTTAAGTGATTAAAAAGATCGAAGGCACTAGATATCGTTCGGTTTCACATCTAGATTCCATTCTAGATAAGCGGATATTGAAATCAGTTGGATTTAGAAGTAGAACCTTTCAATAACTTGGAGGGATGATACTTTTATCGCATTACTTATTCATAGTGCTAATAAATATTGATTTACTTATTTGTTTATTGAACAAAAAACATTTTTATATACCCATTAAATGAAAAAAAGCTTACTTGAAACAGACAGTGCATGTTTATAATTATTATCAATCTATAAAATAAAATGTGGATATATGTAAAGAATATGTAACTAGAGTAAGGAGACCATTTTTTTCTTGAGGTTTCCAGAAGCATGAGATTTTTTTAGGGACCACCTCTACTCCTCGTAAACTCGGTTACACTGTTGGCAAATTAGTAGAATTTTAATAGCAAACTTGTGGTTTCGGTTTCATATTGATTATTTTGTAACTTTAAAGAAGAAATACAAAATCGGAGACTATTACCAAAAATTGGAGACAAATGATTACCTTAAATTCAGAATTGGGGACAAAATCGTGTTCCGGGGACTGTCCCCAGAAATCGGGGCCGAATTGTCTCCTTAAACTAGAGGAGATATCTGTAAACCACAGTCAATCTAAGTAGTTATATTAATGCTTAAAAGAGATCTACGAAATTAAAGTACTCATTAAATTACGTAAGGGTTTTTGGGGGGAGGATTTCGCGAATTTCTTACGTTTTCTTACGGGGGGGGGGGGGGGGGAGGGCAGATAGCGTTTGCGTAATATTTATCATATCTATCATTAATGTTCCAGAAAATTAATTTTAGTTTAAATCTCCCGACACCGAGTTAAATGAATTATATAAATATTTAAAAGACTTGTAATAACTGAAAAAATGCAGTGTAAGAAATATTACGTAAAGACGGGTGGGCTGGGGTTGGAATATAAAATCTTACGAATTCTTATACTGGGGGAGGGAGGGGGTAAGAAATCGGCAAAATTGCCCTTACGTAATTTAAGGACGACCCCTTAGCAATCATTAGCATCAGTCATTGCAGACTTAATCAAAAAGATTAACTTTTACGTGAGCATACTTTGCGCAGAGTTTTGGAGTAAATGCTGAGACTGATTAATTCCAGATCATTTCAATGACCAACATCGCCATTATCATTATCACCACTGACAAGCTTTCTGTGATTAGTCAGCAGCATCAAATTAGAACGGGCCGTTTGAATCTTGCTAGCGGGCCACCAATTTAACAAATATAATTTATTTTTTTATTCAACCACTATGAAGTCATCGTCGACGACGCATATAACAGAGCATTGAAAGATTCAAGCATTGCAAAACATTTCGTACCGACGGAGTGAATTACAATTTTATTTGCATGGCTAATTTACAAAAATTCCTGCGTTCGTCACGGTATTTAGTTGCTCACGCAGGCTCACGCCCGCTGCAGCGGAAGAATTAAACAAGCACTACACGAACACGATATAATATTACATGGGCAATAAACGAATTAAGTCTTCCGTCACTTGAATCAGGCGCTTTTGTGTTCAGAACGGAAATAACGGGAGAGAACATTCATGGCCAGTGTATGCGCGCATAGGGAAAAGTGAATTATATTCTCCCTGGTATACCATCAAATCCGAAGAAACGAAAGGTCAGGAATTTCCCTTGGTCCCATCGGCTGCTTCTCATCATCGTTTAAAGACAACTCGACTTACACTTCCGTTCTGTGAGATAATAATATTATATTATTCATGCATAATAATATTCATACATTTTTCCCCGATAAATATATAAATCCTCTATTCTACAGCTGAATTAATGCATAAACTCAAATTATTTGAAATTGTGACATGCGACGTTTTTCCTTACAACCACAGATTAGTTAACAGACGTTAGCGAAGTTGTTTAAAAATTATGTTGCTTAAAATCATCCAAATTGCTTTCGTATTTATTTCTCCCTATTTACTATAAAGGTCCATTTAAATACGAGGTGTTAAAAAAAGCGTCTCAAACTTTAGGGGCTTAGAGTACTCACCGAGAGTAAAAAATTAACCTTGGACCTAAAATCAACCCTGTCGAGTATCCTGTATGCCACAAAAAGATTCACTTTCACTCCTCTACTTTTAACAATTTTTTAAAGGCAAAGTAATAAGCTGTTTTTATTCTGAATTCGCAATTGGTTGTATTTGTATGTGGAACTAATACTGCATATAATAAATTTCTAACAAAAAACATGTAATTAATTTTACTCTACTAAACACACAAAATCTTCGTGCTTCAAGCAAAATGACAAACATGCCACACTTTACGACCCAATATTAACTCTTTACGTTCCAATTTGATCGCTTATCGATCCACCAGAAATACTTTTACTCAATGCTGCCCTCGTTTAATGCAGAAGTTTGAAATACAGAATAATATAAAGGGATAATTTGAAAATCAATATTTCACTTAATCCTACGAATTACGAATTCTACTATTCTTATAAAGTTTAATAAAATCAGCATGCAACATTGATTTAAGGTCCTGTATACTTGGAAGGTATGTATATGTACTTCGAGCGTAAAGAATTAATACCAAGAGGGATAACTTACTGTACCAATTCGCAAAAAAGATCAGCTTTACAGTTTGGTAATACTTTTTTTTATTGCGATTTATTAATTAATGTACTAAAGATGCATTTTTAAAAGGGCAAAGTGAAACGAATATCATTACAAAATATTAATTTGAGTATTCGAAATATTCAAAATGTCAATATTACCATGAAGTTATTTGTCGTTGATCTTTTTCCGTACGAAAGAAGGTTATTTTGTGGTTCTCAAGATTTTTCAGAATTCCAATTCTAATAAGATCTGGGTATGTACTATCTGTTTTGCAATTGTAGCTTTTCACGAAACAATAATTTCTAACAAAATATTTTCCACGTTTTGAAATACTGATACATAACTTTCGTTATATTATAAGTAAAAGAAGCAGAATTTACCAACGATCCACAACATTTTCGGCAATACTTGTTGTTGAGGAATAAAACATTCGGTCCTGGTGGATCGACGAAATGCCGAAACGAAGAATGAATCGTTACGGAAAATGCTGGATATTGAAAGCGTGCGTCTTTCAAAACACATTTTACTTCCGGACGATTAAAAATCGAAATTCCACTCTCATTTGAACTCGCCTAGAGAAATGAGGGAAATGGATTTTCTCGTGTGTACGGCGTGTTCGTGCAGACGTTTCTCACGTGAACGACAAACGACGACCATGCTTGATGATTGTAGAAGCTCCTCCGCTGTATCATAAAGGCCCCCCCCCCCCCCCAGAATGCTTTCATTTCCACGGTTTCAGATTACAACAAACCGTGCAGGTAAAGCGCTTTCTACCTCTAGCGATCGTTCCTTCCGTGAATACTGAAAATTCTTGCTAACGCGTCTTGCAATACGATTTAGGAAGAACGTTTCGCTTATTTCGCTATATTCCTCTTCCTTTACGCGCGCACGCGTTTTATTGCTCGTCGAACTGTAAGCTTAAAATAAAAGCGCTTCTGCTGACAGCCAGTCTGAAAGTATCTTATTACCGAAAGTAAGTGACGATATACAAGAAGTCATTTGTTTTTCACACATAAATTGATATAAGTAAGTTTGTAAGAAATGCGATTTCTTATAAAGAAGAGTGAACATGATTATGTGCTTTATTTCACTAAAATAATATTTAATAACGAAATAATATTTTAGTGAAATAAAGCAAAGGTCGTCTAATAGAAGTGCATAATAATATTCACTCTTCTTTCTTTACATATTGTGTGATAGATAGTTGATTACAGAAACTGACAAATAAAAAAAATTATACGGTTGAAAATGTTTTTGGGTATTTATTCTTACTAAGCTCATCATTCTTAAGTAAATTCGTTTCATGAATCAAATTGTGCAACGGACAAACAAAAAAGTGGTTTATGTACAACGTAAAAATGAAATTACAAAAATCTTATAGGTACATACTTTGTAACTTTAGCTTTAAAGAAACTATTTACTGCTCATAAAATTAAATCGAATTAAAACTCTTCTAGATATTAGTGGGATTCTTGTGTAACAGGTTCAAAAAATCGATTTTTCGTTTTTGGGGTAAATTAAAAGTACAATATTTAAAAAATATACTCCCAAAATTTGAAGGTCGAATTCGCAAAAATAGTGGAGTTTTTGCCTACTATTTTGTAAGACGTGTCAAATTGCGAAGCGGCAAGCGGAATACACGAATTACATCGGCAATGAGGATTCCAAGATTCCACAATACAAATCAATAAATAATAAGAAAAATCAACAAAAAAAATTCTGCAAGTTTAAAGATGCCTCCTGATATCCCAATACAGTGCAATCCAATATTAACAATAATTTCTTAGAAAAAAAATCATAAATATCAGTTACTTTTGGGGCTATTACACGAGAACCCCCTCTTAACCGTTCAGTGACACTCTGTACATTCTATATGCCAAATAAATACATTTTCTCCAGAGCCGACTTATAAACTAATTTTTTTTCTCAAAATATTATATCTGAACAACAACTCTGTAGATTTTTGGCTTCTAATATTGAAATTTGTAAAGGTATAAGTTTTTGAAAATTTTCTTCGTTTTTTCTCGACATATGGTAATCTAGAATATTTCCACAAAAACTGTGATAAAATTTAAATAAAAAAACTATTAGAATACATTCTAGAGACCTTAAAAATGACCCATGATTTTTTTCATAACAATTGGATTCTTTGGATGAGAATGGCAGTCGCTCAAAAATTGCTCTGGGTGTGAGCCACCTAGGTATCTCAAAGTTGATCGAAAAAAGAGTTGTGTCAACGAAGGGTTAAAGCTATTAAAGCAAGTATCTTAAAGCATTAAACGTAAATGGGCTCAAAACACATTTAACATGAAAAGTAAGAGTAAATCCTATTCCCATGTTTTTTTCGTAGTTACCTAAAATTACACTTATTGCTTTCGTAGTACTCGACAGCAATATGGCAAAGATTAAAATAATCCCTTTCTCGGATTTCGAAAATCGAAGAAAATACACGGAGAACATTGTGGATTCAACCGATGTACCATCATGAGAACCCCCGTCGTATTAATCAGTAAAATAGCGAGTCCATGGCGATTTCCTCCATGCCCCCCTATTACTCAGATTAAACAGTTTTGTCAGAATTGTGTCTCATCCGTTCTAAAGTTCCGGATCCAGCCTGAACAAGAGACCTTCTAGATAACATTTTGCCCTCAAAGGGTATCATCGTAGGTTAAGGGTAGCCATCCGTGCTTCTATCCCCCTCCTTTCCATGCGTAGTCTCTGCTCAGACAAAATACAGGCTGGCATGGGTGGCGACCGAATGGAAGCAGCCTCCTGAAGATTGCAAAGGCAATTTCCCTCAACAATGCAGTCCACTTTATTTTACGCATGTGCGTGCCCTTTCTTTGAGCATTCACGCGTAAGGGTCGAGCACGCCAGAATTCACTCTTTTCTTTCCTCTTTCTTCTTGTCCCCTTTTTTTTCGGCGGTACACCCTTCGTCCTGCCAAAGAGCGCTTCTTGTCCAGGAAGGAAGGGTTCAACGGACTAGGGGGGCTGGAAGAAAGAAGCTGAAACTTCTAAACAACCGTCTAAAGCGCTGGGTTGCTGCGATAAATGTTTCGATGTGTTTCTGAATATTTCACAAACTGAGAATGACATTGGCACGAACTTTTGAAAATGCAGAGACCTTGAGATAATTCTTTTGAGCCGATTTTGATGCGACTTTGGTAGAAAGTAGTTCTTAAAAAAATATTTCACATGTATTTTATATTATCGACTGACATTCCTGTTGAAGGGGTGAAAACAGCCCTCAAAGTCGAGGGTGAGAAACTTATTTGGTCGAATATCTTGGAAATTACTAGAGCTAACAGAACGGTGTAAATTTGAAAATGGTGTATTTTCTAATAAGGGATACATCTGTGCAAAAAATAACAAAAAAATGATATTTTTCAATATATTATTTAAACAAACGGAATTTTTAGGAATCTGTCTACACAGCTGGAATAATATTCATGTAATTCGTAGACAAATTTTACCTGTCTTCTAGAGATTCTCGGAAAACCTTATTCTTTTTATTATTAAACAATTTTATTTAACTTCACTCCTCTGTCTGTTTGTTTGGTTTAAATCTTGTAACTCAATTTTAACTCACTTCCACAAACCCAATCGACTTGAAACATTGCAGGCGTACGTAGTTATGATGACAATCCAAAATTTTGAAAAACTCACCCCCGAGGGGGTGAAAAATTACATCCCCTACAGTTTTAACCCGTCTCTACAAATCCAATTGACTTGAAAGTTGATATAATAATTAGATCTCACTATTACTATCAGCTTCTGATATTACCTCTGACATTTCCAATGTGATAACTATTATTGAACTCCACTTGTTCCTCTCTGCGACGTCAAAAACTCCTCGTACGCCATTCAGAATGCAAAAAACTCTTGGGTTCCAATCGTATGTAACACAGTTTGACCGAATAACTGTTACTTTTTCTGATATTAACAAATTCTAACATTCCTATAGTTTCACAAATATAACTGTTATTTAATCCCTTGCTTTATAATAATGAGTTACACTCAACCAAGTTTATGAATTTAGTTAATTAACTCTTTAAGTTGATGTTGACGCGTGTAACATTTAAATAAATCGTAATGCGAGGGGTTAGCTCGACTCTTTCCCCTCAAATTCCGTCAAGTATACTTCGTTTAAAATACAATAGGCTCATTTCTAAACTCTCTGGACTCCACTCTAACGTGGCAAGGTTCGATCATTCTCGAAAGAAAATGGCAAAGAAGTATTCAAGTGTGAATGAAGCGATCGCAAGACACTGGAACAGGAAACGCATTCTATGCAGCGACAGCAATTCCTCTAAGAGCAGTGATTAACATTCAATAAGGGGAAACCGATTTGGAGGAAAGGGTCGGCGGCGACTCTCGATGCAAAACTGAAACGCTCCTCGAAAGATCTGACGCGGGCGGGCTAACTAACGTTTCAGAAACTCGTTCAAGCTTTAAGAAGCTTATTCGAAATTGATGCGCGCGGTTGCAGTCGACCGTGCGACCCATTTGCCATTCGGCCGCCAGAATCTTCTGTCAGTTTCCTTAGCCTGACTGCTATTTTATCAGGCAACGAGCCGAAATAGATATTTGGCCCCATTCGCGGGTCACGTCATACTGGGAAAATATTAGAGGTCATAGTTTTCAATGTGCGCCAAAGAAATAGGTGTGCTCGGAATTGGTGTGACGTTTGTTAGAAAATTAAAAATTCGTTTTCATAGTGCACGAATAATTTAGTGTAAATTTATCAATGGCAATCCTCTTATTAATGAACTTGGCCCTTTACACTTAAATTACCGCTTAACCACGTAAATTACAAAAAAAAAACATAAATAATCATCGATCTTATCGCTGTTGTAATTTTATGTATAACTAGAAAAATACCCCCGCGCTTCGCTTCGGGCCTAAGAGATATTAATAATTCCATGAAAACACATTTCACTCCTTTTCACCACCCCCTTAGAGGTTGATAAGGGCAAAATCCTGAAATTGGTTTTTAGTCATTTATGTGAGTAACCGTTAGAAGTAAAAGCTAAGTTGATATCTAATCGGGTCTAAGAGATTTTAAGAAATCCGTGGAAACAGATTTCACATCTTTTCACTCCCTTAGAGGTTGATTAGGGGAATATGCTGAATGTGGTTTTTAGGCATTTGTGCGGTTAACCTTTGTAAGTGAAAACCAAGTTGATATCTAATCGGGCTTAAGAAATAATAATAAGTCCGAGAAAATATATTTCTCCCCTCTTTATCCCCTTCGGGTTGGAATTTCAAAAAATCCCTTCTTTTCGAGCACCTACGTCGCAAAAGGAATATATCCTCCGAATTTCATGCTTCTAGGGTGAGTGTTTTGGGCTGGACGGTGATGAATCAGTGACACAATGATTGTATATAAGTATAGAAAAAAGTCATATTTAAAATATAGAATTAAATTTTTTCATTCGGGAGATTGTTTTCGAGAAAATCGATTCTAAAAATTCGTCCGATGCGCGCACACCTGACTAAAAATCGGCAGAATTAATCAGTAAATAGGTAGTTGACATTGTAGAATAACTTCTTTCAAGGGTGTTTTTATTTTCGGGAATTGATTTGAAAGTGGAACCAAGTCTTAATCGAATACACAGTCGTAGGTAATTACTTCCTCCATCTCAATTTATACCCCCTAATAGAAATTTTCGTTGGAAAACAGAAAATTAAAATGTCATCATTCGAAGTTGCAATCTGATTCTAAATAATTCAAACTTAAATATGACATTTAATGGCAGTCCTTTTATGACGATTAAAGGGAAAAACAGTTCGATGCAAATACTTGAAAAAAAAGGCGATAATAAGTATCGAATTTCTTATCAACATTCGTTTTGTTCCAACGGCACCAGTAACACCATCTGTGTGGCGCAGCGAAATATTACGAGTCGCTTTTACCCTCGTTGGCAACACCACCCCCTCCATCCACGAAGGCTATGACAAATACTTTTTTAAAAATAAATCTATTCATAAAATGCATCATTCTCTGCAGGTAAAAAGGAAAGTTGTATTATATTAATTACCAAATAGTACTTTAGAAAGTGTATGTTTTATTCGAAAAGTGGTGTAAACATGTAACAATTTATTAAATATTTAACAATCCATATTAGATTTCTACTTTTCTCAATATTTTCAGTGAAAAGGCACTATGAAATTTTACATGATTATTCATTTCTACATTTCACACTTTGATTGGCATCAACGCGATTCCACGCCGAGAGATTTGCACCCTGTGCACGGTTTTGGTGTATTTTTACCATGGACCTAATTAGGTCCACGGTTTTTACGTCCATTATTTTCTAGAAAGCATCGCAAGTATTGTCCCAGAGTTCTCGAATGTTTATTTCAAAAACAAACCATGCACGGAAGCTGTTTTGTACCTCGCCGCCTCAGTGATCCGTCGCAGGGTTTTATTTCGCGTAAACACAACTTCTTTTTCGTTGACAGATTTCCACGAGTTATACCCACGAAATTGAACAAAACCGTTTTTTGATCAAATTGCAGTTGCATTGTGGCGGTGGACGAACGGTATAACGTAAATCAGGTCGTATTAGAAGTTGGGGCTCATTTTTATCAGAAGAAATTCGGCTATACATTGGTAATACCTTCATGAAGATGTAATAGACAATATAGAATGTCACATTTTCATCAAAGTCGATATGTGTTCAAAGCCCAAAGGGAGCTAGACAAAAGTTTTGCGGCAGCGATGATCGCTCGAAAAGGCTTTACCGACTTGAGGTGGCATTTATCAAAACCGTGCGACACTTAAAGTGTTAATATACATATGTGTATAACGTATATGTATCAAAAATGTGATGTCACGAATGCATACTTCACAAAAGGCATAAATATGAATAAATACATTTTTATCGAGACAAAATTGTTAACGTTTACGCAGTTACTCTTAAAACTACATTTCGCAGTGTTAATTTTGTCACGATATATCTTATTATATAGTGCATTCTTAGTTTTATCATTAAAAAAAATATGGATTACTCTCATAAATAATTAATCCTTACGTTATTCAAGGCCTCTAATGATTGTTGCATTTAAATATTCAAGATATTTATCCAGTACCTACTTCTAGTTTTTACAAATAATTCATCGATTGCAAATACTCTTGCTTGTACATATATTCTAATGTTTATAAAACATTATTCAGACAATTTATGATAATCTTATGTGCTCTGTCATATATTGTGTGAAAGCAGGTAAGAATCTCTCTATTATGTCGTCCGTATATTCAAACATAGCTATTATGATTGTGTTTATCGTTTTGTGTGTTCTACTATTAGTAATGGAAGAAGAGAGATTTAAACACACGTGCCTCAAGTTTTCTTTTATGTAATGCCAGAAGAAATGAACTGCTCTAACTAAATACTGCAAGTCAAATGTACTTCGCTGCACTAGAATAACTGACATTTCGAATATTAGAGAGAAAATATGTGCGGCATTATCCATAGATTTCATATCGTGAAAAATGTTATCAAACTCACCAATATCAGGAATATGAGCGTTATCATTGTTTGAATGAAGGTTAATTATTAAATTGATTACCAAGTCTTTTAACTTGTAAAACATATCAGTGCAATTGTTTTCATCAACTGACGAAACACCGCCTTCTCCAGTATTATTCGTATTACGTTGATCTAAAGTAAGCAACGTTATTACAAATTTCATCGGATCTAATAATACAATTCCGTCAAGAATTATTTTTCCATTTTCAAACGACATGGGACTGCGCATGGAGACATTGCCCGTACCAAGTTTAAATTGCAAATCTTTTTTCCCATTGATGTAACGTATAACTTCAGCATTTTCAGATGCTTGGTCTGTATTATTCGCGGCAGCTGTACGCTTCGTGCGATTGAATTGTTTACGGAGGCGTTTAGAGCGTATACTGTTTCTATAATCATCCAGAACCCTGCCTTGAGTAGATTCAATAAGTTCTCCCGCAAATTGTAGATTCACAACGGCATTACCAAAGAACAAAATATGAGTACCCAAAGACAACACATCTACAGTACTAATTTCTTGTCCTTCCTGATATCTTTGATAAATGCAATACGCTTGATATGCTATACCGATGCCGTTGATACCTAAATTACTAAGGACTAATGAATTGTACGCAAGTCTAGCAGCTCTGTTTATATGGGCGCCGTTTTGCACAGCCCTTGTAAGAATGGTAGTTCCTCCAGTTGCTGCTATGCCGACTGTACTGCCAGTTATAGCTAACCACGAACAGATTGCAGCTCTATCTGTAAGACTTTCTTCGTGGCTCCTTTTGTCCATCAAGTTCTGCGCGGATCTGCCAATTGTCCATGCACCATTTATTCCAGCGGCAGCAGCACTTGCACCTACAATCATAATCATAACTAGTAAAAAAATGTATAATTCAATATTCAGATCTGTTGCTTATAATATGTATTCGTTTTTTTCTCAATATTTCGGCAACAGGGGCCAAAAGCTTTAAGAGGTGATTCTACATAAAAAAATACGTCGAAAACAGAATAAATTTTTTTGATATCGCGGTTTGTTTTCGAGAAAATTCACTTCGAATTTTAACCAAGTACGCGCGCACCGAAGTAGTTTTAGGCGCCTAAAGCTTGAAACTGTATAAGTACCCCGGTGCACACGCACTCGGCTAAAAATCAAAGTCAATTTCCTCGAAAACGAGGTCCGATTTCACAATATTTTATTCTATATTTTGGACTTATTTTCTCATGTAGAATCATCCCTTAAATTTTCTACACCTGTTACCAAACACCCTTATCACTTTTAGAAAGTTAATAGAAACTGTATAGTTTATAGTATAGACTATAACATAAATTCCTTTAAGCATTGGTTCACGTTAAGTTATACTTTTTTATATTTTTTCATGAAAAATCAATATTCAAAGTTAAGAAGCTATATTTATAAAAGGCTGTCCTTAAATTACTTAAGGGTAACTTTGACGATTTCTTACCCCCCCCCCCCCCCACACACACACACACACGCACGCATCCTCACGTAATATTTTTATAGTCGGGTAATTTAAATTAAATTATGAGTATCGGGAAATTTAAATTAAAATTACTTTTCGGGAACATTAATGATAGAATTTGTACTCATTTAAAATTGGGTTAAAAAATATTACGCAAGACGCTACCTGACTCCCCCCTCCTGTAAGAAAACGTAAGAAATTGCCCCTCACCCTTACATCATCTCAGGCCCACCCCTAAACATGTATTTCCCTAATTTAACTTCAGATATATTTCATATATCAATCAGAAATAGATTAATAAATTCAGAAGTATTGACTTACAAGCACAAATACAAGTATTGCACGAAAATGTCCTCACGTATGTGATTTGTAAAATATGATTTCAATTTTTATTTAATTCATCTGTGTGCGCGTGCCTGTACATATGTATTGTAAATTATTTACCCAACACTATAGGCCCAACCGGTGTAAACATAGATGCAATTCCCACACCAAGTCCTGCTATACCTATAATACTAGAGGCTGTATCTGCACCCCTAAGCACACTGGAAAGCGTACTAGATGAAGGAGAGTCAACAATTTCTAACCAGACTTCCGAAGACACGTCAGTAATTTCATGTTGTGGATCAGGTTGATACAATCCATCTTTTGGAAGAACCATAGTACATGGTGGTAAAACATTGTTCTCTTTATAATCAGTCCAACTTTTATATACTCTTTCATACATATCAATATACCATATCTCTATAACAGTACCAGTAGCTCTTTTTATTTTGAAAATTGGTATTTGTTGTATATTTATGTTGGATTGCTCATCCTTATCGACTTCGGGCTTTTTATCCTTTTTATCTTTATCCACTTCGGGTTTTTTATCCTTACTACCAGCTTCTGAGCTGGATGTTGTAGGGGAACTATTTTTAGTACGAAAAGTTACATTAAATATTACTCCATAATAAATTGATCCTGTATCCACAAGTCCTCCTGCAAATTCGCATACTTTTTTGAATATCGCATCTATAATCTTTTGTGCATCAGGTTTATAACAAAATCTATCGAGGATATCCGTGCTATCAACCGTTGTATCATTATCATGTACTGTAAAATTGCTTTCTAGTTCTGATGGAGGACCAAACAACGCAAATCCAATATTTTGCTTCAAGTACTTGTATTCGCTCTTCTCATACCTTGTCCATTCTGGCAGAAGTTCATAAAATTCTTGCTGCTGGCTTCTAGCAATAGTCAACATATAATCCTAAGAAAAGATATTTAATTAACATATTAAATATTTCTTTAAACAAAAACTATAAACTCTACAAAATGTTATCACTCATTCAAGTGTCTTTTTATATGTAACGTATATTAAAACCAGGAGGTAACAAACAAATAAAGAACTATATTTATAAAAATGTAAATCAGTGTTTACCCAATCAGGATCCACGCTAGCCATCTTGTTTCTTTGGACACACTAAAAATATAGGTGCAACTATAAAAATCCTTATTGCCTGGAAAAAAAATAGCTATTTAAGTACAACCTGCGCATTAAATATTATAGATGTTTATTATGGATATATTTAGTATGTCTAAAGGTATGGGACGTGCTACAGCATGGATGCACAATAAGCCACTCGGAGTCAGAGACCTCTTTGCGATTCTAGCCATCGGGTCAGAGCTGAGCAACGTAACAGTTCCACGCAACAGTTGGGACTATCGATTATCGATATCATCTGAGTCTGTATTTTAAGGATGTATTTGACCTATCATCAAAATGGTACGAAGTTGATAAAAATTTGTGAGATTGTTCTTTCTAATCTTCTTGATGTGCTCCAAAAATCTTAAACAAATACACTATATGGTTACTGAGTTATAACGATTTTAATTTTCACTGATTTTACATGTACTCTTATGGAAAGAGACGATCTTGTCAGATAAAACAGCTGAAAAAATGTTGAAGAAATGGTACCAATTTTTTCAATTTTCTTTTTTACATGTATATGGGTAGATGAAAAATTCTGCCGAGTTTCAATTGTTTTCACTACACCGTTTTAAAGAAATGAATTATGACTTGAGAAAATTGTAAATTCAGGGCATTTTCACTGCCAAAAGTTTATCAAATAATGCTTGAGAAAGTATTTGTAAAGTGAAAAATACCTTCCTAGGAGTAAAAATAAGACTCCAACTGTCGGTCGAGTTTCTTACATCTAGATTTACTATGCGTAAGATGTAGATATTCAAGTATTTTAAATTTCATATACTTTTGTCTAATATTGTACATCCAATACATCCTTAAATACTTCTTCATACAAGTCACAGAAGTTACAGAATTAATGTTAACATCTAAATATCACTACTGTGCTCCGACGAGAAGAAGTCGGTTGAAAGGTACAAGGGGCAAGGGACTACTTCATTCGCATTGACTCCTACCGCCCGCTTGCTTACTTTGTATTCGTCGACATTGTCGCGTCGGCCAATAGAGATATACTATTCAGACCTGACTCGGAGCCTAGAGTTTCTCGCCGATTTCTTCTCGTCGGAGCACAGTATTTTAATGGACGCCATATTGTCAAACATTATTGTACGTCACTTGCTTCGTAGAGATAATAGCTACACTCATAAGAATGAAAACAAAGTGTGAATTGTTTGTTTATCATAACAAAGAGGTCATCCAACTGCGTAGTATTGTTGTTCGGGAATAATTTTTCAGAAACAGCATGCAATGCTTTCTAAAACCTAACATGTTGTAGATAACGAGTTGCAATTGTTTTTGATCAGATAAAATATCGTTAATAGTATCTACAAAGCTCCATTGTTGTAGCATTATTAATTTTGTCATAGGTGACTTTAAATCAGCTTGTTTAGACGAAAATAACCCCTTCATAAGGTTAATAAATATAGTGCTATTGGATTTTGTAGTTTGAGTTTATTATGTAAAAGCACAATGCGCTAAAAAATATTTAAACAATATTCTGCAGTATTACTATTAGTTTTCCATAAACAACGAAAGTACTTTTCACTATTAGAAGAATATACGATATTACGTAGTTTATTTACAACTGTCCGAAAAATGTATCAAAATACACATATTGTATGTAATAAAAGAAGTAAATGTGTGTGATCGTAAATTCGTATAAATGTATCAAAATTCATGCTAAATTTCCAAATAAATCTTGTAAGTTGGTCATAACATTGAGCACAGAGAAGTAAAATATTTTTCATGATCTGTTCCTTCCTCACCTTATCAATTCTTGGCAAAAGTACTCCTGTCTTTTACCTACGACGCCACATCCAACTCGAACTAATGTTATACGTAAAGAGCACGCTGTTCATATAAGTTCACCTACAAAAGCAACACTACCATTTAACTGATTGTGAATTGCACTCGGGAATTACACATATGTTCCGTAATTAGCCCCCTCCACCAATTCCGATGCCCAACGATATTCACGGGTGAAGTCCCTTTCTGACCCCCCTCTATATGGCCATCAGGGGTGGAAGCTCCAGTCCAGCAAAAGTTACGGATCCCTATTTGGACGACCTCTAAGCTGTGAAAGATTTTATTTGAAACTAAAATTGAATATGGCGACGCATGGTGAGAAAATTGAAATACGCTCAGAATCTGAATACTGTAGAGTGTAGAATAAGAAATACATTTGTTGACATGTTAAGAAGATTTCGATGTTAAATTCAGGTTTTAAAGAAAACTATTTAATTATATTTATAGTAATTGAATGTAATTAAATATTTCACATTCGCCTGAAATTTCTTACCTAAACCTTACCCATCATTTCAGTTATTATTGGCATAATTGAACATTATTTTGCCAACAATAATCGATAATGCCAACAAATGTATCTCTTACCATACATTTTATGTATAATATGCTTAATTGTAAAAATACAGGTAGGAGTAAGGATTGGCACAGATTTTTCTTTTGAAATTGTTCTGTTTATTTATCTTATATCTGGCTGAAGCAATAATTTTATAAACAGTTTATTCTAATTAACTCGAAGTTGGTAAAGACGGAGCTGGACCCCTCTTGCTGCTACAGTGGCTCCAGGGTAGGGATGAGCGATACAGTATCGATGCACCACTGTATCGATATTCATGGTCTTAAATATCGATATTTTGTATCGACATTTTGAGGTTCGATATTTATATGTATCGATACATAACCTACCAACATCGGAGTTCGATACTGAAATGATTATGCAATACCATTTATTTACGAAATTTCAATTGATTAAAGCAAACGAATGTTTTAAGATTTAAATTATAAGTTGTTTATAAATAAACAGTTCAAATTAAAGTATATTTAAATTTTTCGTTTTATCAAGTTTTTCAAAAAATGGACTTACACCACTTTCAAAATAAAACTACTCCTATAATAAATGTATATGTAACCTTGAGTTTTCTTATTGTTTTTCATTTTATGTATTGGAATGTATCGATACTAGATGTATCGATATTTTTATTCCGATATTTTAAGTGTATCGATATTAAGGCTGTTGCTACGTATCGATACAGCGTATCGATATTTTTCGAAATATCGCCCATCCTTAGCGCGAACGTTGAAATGATGCTTCACCTTCGTTTGTATTGCTAAATTGCCACCAGCTTTGATTGCGCGATACACAACAGAGTTGAAAAAATATCTATAACATTGACAAATAACATTTCTTCTTTGATTATTGCAAATCATAAGAGTGAATATTAACAATTCTGAAGTTGACATCCCATTAAAAAGTATACCACTTGTACTAACTGTAAGATACTCTTGATATAAGAAAATCTCAATTATATTAATAAGTGTATCGTACATTATGCGAAACATATTCACATAATAAGTCTTTGAATTATAAAACTTTTAAACATCAACTATTAAAAATTGTCAACATTTAACGTGGTTTGAAGCAAAAATTTACGTTAATTGCAAACAAAAATGTAATTTCCACATGAATTAAATTTCATAGAAATACAACGTAAAATCAAATCAGAATTTTATTTTGCATTATTAAAATTAATTGGCATAAATTATACCAATATTATTACCATTTTGTTATGACGGTTGTAATGCCGTACCAAGTAAAATAATTCTGATGGTATGAGAGATACGGAATGTAAGAAGCATTTCGAAACATCGACACTTTTACATGCACTAACTTTTTACACATTACTGGTACATAAATTAATATTATCTAAAACACAGTCAAATGTTTGTTTTCCGCTGTAATCATCTAAATTCATGGGAAAATGGTGGAGGCATAAGCGCCTCTTACGGGAAAAGCACTAAACATCCGGTATATCTGGATGGCGTTGGGTCGTTTGACTTAATTTGTCCGGTCCCTTCTATATTCATTACATTCTAAATTTCCCTTTTCCCCAACATTTTGCATTGACACCGAGAGGAATCTCGGCGTGTCACACAAGTGCAAGATCCATAATTGCGTCCGCGTGTTGCCGAGTCTTTGGTGTCCAACACTTTCTTCGTGCTTCGAATTCCGTGTCCGTGGCTCATCCATGTTTGTTCACAGTTTCCGAGCGTGGAGCTGGCGCGCCAACTAGCGACGAGAATCGGCACTACGTTTTCAGGCGAATCGATATTCTGCTCAAATATTGACTTCGCGATTGTGCGTGGTGTCGCAAGCGAGTCGTGCAGTAGACGGCGATGCTCTTTTAAAAAGCGAGTTCTTGCGAGTGATAAGTCAAGTGCTGTCGGGTGGAGAACTGATAATCGGAGTATCCTGGGGACAGGACGCGAGGAAAATGGTATTGGCGGCTAGTGCTGTGCTTTTCGGGCTGACCCTCGGTCTCTCCCACGCGAGCATCCCAGCCCTCGAGTCGACACCGAGTTCCTTCAACAATCATGGAGGTGATTTCATTTTTCTTTTCTCATGCCCTACATTTACCTGAACCTCCTATGAACTCTTTCTTTCCTCGAACGAACATCTGCAACGATCTGTACTTCTATTCCGTTTTTCTCGTCAAGTCCCCATTCATTTTTTCGGTTTATCGCTCGTCGTGTAGTAACTCGCAGGTGCAATTGTTCTGTCGGGAGCACCTGCAGTCACCCGAAACTGTTATGGCGAATTCATTGACTAGTCCCGATAGCTGCTCCGATACGTGATTGCACTTGCCCACGAATCGGTCGATGTGCCGTGAACCCGACAAACCAACTACAACCAGATATAAATACGAATTATATGTTACGATCCCGCTGGTAACAGTATTAGTCACGTTTCGTTACTATAACAAAATAGATATGAATCAGATGTCGAGCCTGCTTGCATCGAAAGCGGGCTTGATTGAAATTTGATAATTTAAGTGATGTCATGATCTTATCACGCGTAGCTGCTAAAAATATTCCACAATTAACTCTTATAATTATGTGTATCAAAAATGTCAGTATTTTGGTGCGTCGAGATATAATTGTTAAATATTTTCGTATTAAAAAAACATTGAAAATATACCCGTTCTATTCATGGCAAGGCATATGTGTTGACGTACACAATTTTTATCAACATGCTCTTAAACGTTACGAATTTTTATTGCATTTCGTAAAAATGCATCTTCATCCCAGAGGTGAACGCCACCTTTATGCCTTAAGACTTTCTTCTCATTATCAGTTAGAATGCATTTAGAAATTCGACGGATATTTTGATTTGTAGTTTCAGTTTCTTTATACAGAACCTCGTAAATATTTTTTTACTTTCACTGTGTGTCGATAGTCGCGATAAAATCGAACGTGCGTATTTTTTGTATTATTTATTTCATAATTAACATGCTTAAAAGAAGTACCAGGTATAAATATCAATAATTCTGGGTATTCCCAAAATTTTAATGTTTTGCATACGCGAATATAAGGCGTTTTATTATCGCATAGGATATAGAAATGAATTTTCGGAGTTAATACACATTTACGATTTGTTTATTCAGTTTTCACACGAACATTTCATCTCAGGCTATAGTGCTGAGGGAAACAAATATAGTAGCCAACCTTGCAGTTATATTTTTTAGTATGTTACTCTTTGATTACGTTCAAAATGCAAAATCAGGCACTTAGAGTTTTTTAATGAAGGACTGTACCCTGGGGACACCATTGGCACCAAGCAACTGTGCATCAGTATCTACACAATAAATTAGCGAATATACGCCAAACAGCATGCAATTATCCACGAGGCCATAAAATATGCTCTTAGTACCAAAAATACCAAATTGGGTCGTTTACTCACAAGTTACAAACGGCGAAAACTTACACAAACGCAATAGTTTAATTACGCCTTCTGTTTCTAATTTCAAAAAATTGAAAACAATTCAAGATGTTTATTTGTTTAATAATAATTAATTATAATTGTCTCAGAAATAGTCATTACAAAGAAACGCTGCCTTTAACCCACTCGTGCGTTAAGACTTTTGACATAAAATATTGCTTCAAAAAATACTTATGTGCGATAAACAATCATTTGAAAATCATAAAATAGAAACGATTTGCAAATATTATAGGAATTTAGTTATTTCCACCTGGAACAATTAAACGATATAAAGTCTTATTCAAAAATTAAGAAAACTACTTTCCTCCACTCGTGTTCATTCCGACTTTTGAACAGTCACTTCAAATAATTACCCTGTTTCTTTACATTGCAGTTTGTTAATGAATAAACTCACTCCAGTTTTTACTACCCATTATAGCGTAATACATTTATAAAGAAACTTGAACTAATATGTTTTGGATCACATTTACATTCCGGTTTCCTTTCTGTTTTGTAATTCGCGATACGAAAACCGAGCATTTTGTTCATTCAGTGTTCAACATCGAAATAAACGTCGTGCTTATAAATAGCATTTCTTACCCAAGCAATGCATAATTATTCTCTTGTGTTATTGACAACTATGATTTCTATACTAAAAGTGCAGGTTTGGTATACACCGTAACAAATTGATGTCGAAGAGTACATGTACCTACTTCCCACCTTACATAATGCTCAGTATCATTATTTCTGCTTCTTCATTTTATCGCGAACACGACTGCCACTTATTCCCGCAGCGGAATATGATCATTTTCTAGTTAACGTCGGACGATAACTGTTTTTGCGGCAAATATACAGGTTTCCTATGTACAATAGTAATATTTTGATGCACGGTAGAGCGAGTACCTCGTGATCCTAATATTTTGTGAAACACGTTACGTAATAACACGAAGCATTAACGAACTGTACATGACAATATTCAATAAAGCGACGCTCGATGCACACGAGATAGCGTGAACCGGTCCCTTTCACCTCGCACGCTCATCTTTATACTCGAATAAGAAGCTAAAGAAGCAAGTGTGTAATTCGCTTCTTTTCGGCGTCCGTGTAATCGCAAAGTACTAAAATTAACTAACTAACTGGACACGTTCCCTTAATATCTCAAACGACATCAGGCGCCTCGTTATAAATCATACTTATCACACGACAATTTCATCGGTTAATTATCGTCAACTGCTGGTGGGATAAAATCACGTTAAAATAAAATTAGACTAAAATGTTCGCGTGAAGCACACTCAATAGTAAATGCAATATCCGTATCGATTCGTCTCGTATTCACATTCGGATATATAATCAGATGGGAATATTCGATGTGGGGGAGGAATTTTTCAACGGAGGAGGGATTAACACGCGATGTAACGCTGGTGCATATACCGGGTGATTCTTAATTGCAGGTCAATACTTTAAGCAGCGTTGTCCACGGGAGGGGCTCCATTAGGGTTGCCAACTTTTTTTCGGGAAAGTATAGTACTTCACGGCGAAATGTGATAAAAAATATAGTACACTGTAGAAAAGTATAGTATTTTTCAGAGGATAGTGGTACAAAATAAAACTACATTAAAACATCTTATTCTTTAAATGTATATTTTTTTTGTGTATTTTGCATTATCAATTAATTGTCTTTAACAAATATGTTAAAGGTTTGATTGCACTGAAAGTCCAAATTAACATTTTTTATGAGTGATAGACTGGCTCTGTTTCTCTCTTCCCGCCACTTCATATTCATTATAGAAAGCATCCTCTCTGTTAAAGTTTAATTTCGTAAATTAAAGTTTCGATGTTGCCATAAAATAAATAAGTAAAAATTGTAGAATTTTATCGATGTATCGGAAATATAGTATTTTTGCGTACTGTATCTTTTTCTAACAGTATATAGTACAGTAGACTAAAATATAATGCAATACTATATATTATAGTACGGTTGGCCACCCTAGGCTTCATACGAAATTTCCCTCAGCGCTACAAACGTTTTATATCAAGCAAATTTTATGCTTTAATAGCTAATACGCTTTTAATTCTATTCACACCGTAAAATTTTTATTCCTTATTTGCCTCCGTTTTTGCTTCTACAATTATTTCATTGAATGAAATTGAAAAATTAAGCACGTTCACGGTCGGTACTTTCAAGGAGTTCCCCGCTATTAAATTAATAATGCGCGTTTTATTCACAAGCGTGAAATTAAATGCATTCAGATTTTTATTACGTTTTTATTAAAAAGTGGTTTGTTACTTCTATATAACGTCCACTTTATTTGCAAGTGTAATAAAAATTTCGGAATAAATCTTTACTTGGAGATTTATGTTAAAACAGAATTTTCACAAATAATGCCCAACTCTAACTAGGGCTCATGTGTCCTAGTGACGAGGGTCTTTAAGCCCCTGAGCTTATGCCGGACAGCACTGTTTTAGGGCGTAAATCTGGACCGTATATCAGGCGAAAAATGTTATCCCTCTGTAACCCAAATTTTTTGTTTCGATCCCTAAAAAAATATCTGTATGGACAGTAATATTCTGCATAAATTAGCAGGTTAATTTAATTTAATAAATATTCTGCATAAATTAACAGGTTAATTTCATTTAATAAACACTTCACTCTTCAAGATAAAATGTACAACTTCTAAATTACAGTAGCTGATAATGGAGCGTTTGTACATTAGCGTGTGCAATAATTAATTTCGCACGTAGACTATGATAACTGATTTTTTAATGCAAATGTCTTGAAAACAAATGCCAATTGTATCCAAAAATTTCCTCTCCTCGTTAGTTGGAAATTTCACTTCACATTAGGATAATTGATGGATAACGATAATTTGATTCTCACCCTACGCTTGCACGCGAACATGTTTTTTCTCGCCACCGCGCAATGCGATTATTTAACTTGCTGAGAGTGTAGAGGACAAATTTGCTCCACCTGTGAATTCCTAAAGATCGGATTTAGTTCATTTCTAAAGATCAGTCTTGTTAGTTTCATAGAAATAGCGCGAACCGCGTGTACGGAAGCTAAAGAGTTTAATCAAGTTTATCAGCGGTAGTAACTAAGAGTTAACAGCTAAACTTTGAAATGAAAACGGAAGATCGCTTGATTGGGGAGTTAGGATGAATAGTAATGGGCTCGTATAGTATAGTCAGTTTAAATGTATGCGCTTAATTACTTAGATTATCGAAGGCGATAAGAAAGTTGTTTCATTTAGAAGGGGAAATCTGTTATTGGAATAGAATTTTCTTTTTAATATCAGTTCGCAGAATTTCAGTATCTCTTTAATTTCGTAAATGAAATTACGCAGGATGTAAATAAACAGTAAGTACTAAGTAAGTTTATTCGTTAATGTAAAAGCGGTGTTGAATACTCAGAAATAAAGAGTCTAATTTCATTCGAGTCGAATGTAACAGTTAAAAGTTTCTAATAGCTCGAGAAAGTAAAATCTGAAGGACTCGAATGTTTTTAAAATACTCGAATAATCGAGTATTTAAATTTTGAACAGTTTCAGTTGATAAATGTTAATACAACAAATAGAAAAGCTTTAGTAAATCTATTCACATTTTAATTTGTTTGAATGGAGCAAAGTTTGAAGACGTGTTCCTCTAATTGTAAGTCAGTACTAACGTTTTCGACAACAGTCGAGAATCCCTGAAAATATGAATCATTTTACAGAGAACTTTTAAGCAACGAATTAAAAATCTAATTAATTTTTATGTGTGCATCTATTGTAGATTATGTAAATACCCTGGACTATCCACTTAGTCGGTTATAAATTAATATGAATTACTTTAAAGTGAAAATTAGGTGCACAAATAGTCAATAATCACATTATCGTGCAATCTGAGTGTAAAGAAGATTGACATATCATTCATAGAAAATTGATCCGTACATACTGTAATAAATTGTCTTGAGGAATATCTTGAGGAAGTTGTTTTCATTAGTTATAATTTGGTTAATGCTAAATCGAGGTGAAATTTAATAACAGCGTCTCATCTTTTACACATATTTAATTCTATACTTCCCATTTCGTGTGTATAAAATACAGTAGAAAAAGACAATAATATTCCTCCCTAAGCTTTTGACTAATCAATACAATTTATACAATTTACTGTACAATAAATGGTTACGCCTATGGATCATCATTTTAGATTCACCAGAAACAGTTTAGTAAAAACCGATGACCCCATTAGTTTGACCTTATAAAAATTTAACCAGAGACAGTAAATATTTCATCAACTACTTGCTAGTGCATAGTAGTTTAAAAACGGAAAAATATTGGTAAAATTACTATAATGAATTTTATCCATGCATACCTTTATTTGTTAATAAAGGCACATGTATGTATATTTACTTTTTTCATATACTTCGTAAAAACATTTTTTTTATAGCACATAGTTTTTCATATACACCTCACAGCATACAAAAGATGTACGTATAAAGGTCGTATTATATTGTTTTCGTTAATACAAAGGAAACACAAATGCCACTACCTCTGTAATCAGAGCATCAAAAAAGGTCCATGAAAAGAATCTTTATGTTGCAGGATTTCAATCAAATTCCTTTCACCTCCCCATCCGCATCCTACAACGATAATTAGTTAGCCATTTTCTGCATACTTTCAAGTACAGTGAGTGTCACTTGAAATCGTACACCGTAACACTTAACAGATTATCGTTTGAAAAATATTGTTACTATAGATTTAAGGTGTAGGTTTTTTAGAAGAAGTACACTAGCATCGTGAAAACTTTATTCGTAAAAAAAAACGCCAGTCACTGAAAATCGAACATACGCAATAAACTGTTATTATTGTTAATAAAAAAAATGATATAATGAATTTCAATATTTTGTGGGGTGTCCACGATTATTTTCGATTGCTTTTGAAATTGAACCAATTTTTCGCAAAATTGTATATTTCTTTTCAAAGGTATCAACCTGTTAAGACATTAATTTTTTTTTATAATTTAATGATTTGGAAGATTATGTACATAAATTGTGGAGAATTTATTAAGTAACCGTCATCTTATATCCCCACCTGTCGCATTTTATGGTTAATTTTGTATACGGTGACTATATACGTTGCAACTTACAACCGTTCGCATACAACCGGGGAAGGGGAAATACAGATTTTTCTCAAGTTTTTTCGGCTTGCCTTTATTGCCTTATCACGCAGAATGAGAAAAACTGACAATGAGTGCTCCTCTCGGTCATACACAGTCTGTCTCATTCGCCGTGGCAAACAGAAGGAGTGGAGGGGATAACGATCACCTTGTTTCGAGCCCGAAACCCCGTCCCCCTTTCGCGACACTACTGTAGTTAATACCTTATTATTTCACGCCTGGCTGCATCTTCACTCGAACGGCTCGAGAAGGAGAGTGAATTAGCCCCACGGAGAGTGAGCGAAAGAGCAGCAGCTTGGACCTTCGATCGACGCGACATCTGGAAACGAAGAGCGATAGACCTTGCACACGACATGAGTCATCGGCTACTGAAAATCACAATTCTCGTATTTCGCGATAGAGCTTCGCGAGAGTATTAACAATAGATTGGCGAGTTCCTCTGGACGAAAATGAATCCAAACACGACGTAATTCAGACACAGGGCCGGCGCTAGGCTGCTTGGCGCCCTTACGCAAGAAAATATGGCGCTCTAGAATTATTATTATAATGTTTAGCATTAATATACGCCGTCAAATTTCTGGTACGCAATATACCTCGGCTTCTCAAAAGACCTGTTTAATAAAATTTAAAATAAATTCTCTTTTTGCGCCCGACAGAGGTGCCTCACACAAAAAGCACAGAACACCACTGGACTCATAGTGTCTATACACAATATACTTCGGTTTCTCGAAAGAACTGCTCAGTGAAAATTAAAAATTCTCCTTTTGTAACCGAGGTGCCCCTGTCATTGGCGCCATTGGCATCAAGCGCCCTTGCATAGGCTGCTTAGTGCCGTTCCACCGGCCCTGTTCAGACTCTTCTGTCCCATTTTTCAGTATAGAAATTATACATCTTAATATATAAAGCAGAAAGTGTTTATGTATTTGTCTGTCGCCTAAAAACATTCGAACGGTGAACTCTGGAGTCGCGGAATGTGTCCCAGCTCATTATGCCTAGCTAATCTAGGTGAATGTGGACCATTTTCACGAAAAAAAAATAAATAAAACAATTTTTTTTATAAAGTCAGAATCTAAATTTCGGGCGAAGCCGAGCAGTAAAGCTATTTGCTTATAATTGAAAATAGACCTAATGGCATCGTATTTGGACTCATTTCCATCGAGAGGACCTCACCAATCCATCGGCGATATTCTCGTGGAGATATATGAAAAATATGAACATATCAATTTCCTGTAACGGATGTGTCATCTGGTATGTACGCCGGATGTATTGCACTCGCCTGTCGACGGGTCAAGTGTCCCTGGGCGCAGTGTTGCCAGCGCCAAGTAAAGGCTGATTCACACATATCAGTCCCGTAACGGTTCAGTGCCGCCAGTGTCAGTGGTAAAAAAAATACCGTTTCCCTGTTTTGGAATGGAGCAGTTCATCACAGTTTTCCGTGTTAGTTACTGACACTGACGGCACTAATCCGTCACGGAACCGATATATGTGAACCCGTCTAAAGGTCTGGGCACACTTATCAGTTCCGAGACGACACAGTACTGGCATGCCAGAGGTGAGAATAAGAAGAGATCCTCTACGCCCCTCTTCTTCTCACCTCTGGCACGCCGGCACTGTGTCGTCACGGAACTGCTAAGTGTGTTTAGACCTTTAAGCAACACCATATTCCATATTAGAATCCAATCTCGTTATAATCTACAATTTTCTTACTTTCTCAAAGAAGTAATGCTAATAGCAAGTAATACTTGGAGGATTCAGAAGCCAATCAGTGTAAGTCTATTAGCATTAAAACCGAGATTTACATTGTTCGGCCTCTGAATAATAATTTTGCCTATATAGTAATTCCGTGGTCAATATAAGTACCGCCATTCATTGCTTACGTATGAAAGGAATGACTTAATTGATTTATCAACTGGAAATTTTAACAATAAAAAGATTTTTCGGGTGGCTTAAAATGGACCCTGCATCCGCCAGGCGAGGGTTAAATGACGATTGCGGTATTTACAAGGGAAGTGTACGATATTCGTGTCATCGATTTGGTGTTTTTACATATAGTTAGTGCATAATAACATGTATAATAACGTGTGAAATGTGTATGGCGCAGTAATCGATGCTTTTCGAAAAAAATTGAAATCAAAATTTTGCCTTTTCCAGAACCTCGATCTGTATGCACAAATGCATACAGATGAGGTCATACTTAAGATCCAATGGTGATTTAATTGCAATCCATAGAGTAGTTACAGACGTATACATTATACATATATACATTTTTAATAATTTTTATTTTTAGTACAAGTAGTCCTTTAAAATTTAAATCAATGTCATTCTTACATATAGATTCACATACTACAGGATTTGAAAAAGATACAGCTTGGAATTTGATTTCCTTAAATGATTTCGAGCGGTATGCACTTAATATATTATTATAAATGGCACGGACTATGTGCAAAATTGTAGAAAATTCGGGCCACGAAACACGTGCACTCCCTTTATTTCAGCTTTCTCATACCGTTTCAGACTACATATCAATAATTATATCAGAAGTAATAGTAAATTTATTGCCAGCGTTCATAAGTGACATTCTGTCAATCAATAGCTTTCGTTCAATTAATCAACAGAGATTGCTATTTAGTTACGAGACTATACCCTGAAACTCGACGAGTCGTTAATTTAATTAAAACAATTTAATTCGATTTGGAAACTGATGGTCACTTGGAAATCTATTATAGATTTTCTTTATCAAACTAAATATTAGGTCACTGTAAAAATTTATTTCCTCACTTTCAGGTGACGTTAGGTGTACGGAAACATCGTTTTTTCCTACACTCACGTGTACTTTTACCAGAGAAGTGTCAAAATGGCATAGAGAGCCAAGGAAAGCCTACTTTCACTTTTAATAAAGTAAAGTTTGGTTCAATAAAGCGAACGAACTTTTGCATCGGCGCAATACTTTCTTTGTTCGATTCTAATGAATTTGCACTTTTAAATGAGATGCACCCAATAATAAATGATTGTATCATTTTTAACGAACTTCCTTTCTGTACCTATATCGTATTGTTGAAATTGCCGACGCGATTTAGGAAATCGAATTATTTTACGACTGCTCAGATATGGTTAATGAGCATTAATCAGGAAGGTAATTTTGTACCATCAAAAGTATCATTCGTATCTAATTTCGAAGTATAGAATATCGTATAATTCGTGAGCCCACTTTTTCCACGCAAACGTCCAGGTTAATACTCTATAACTAACAGTCAGAGTAAAATGTCATGCTAGTCACTAATAATACTTGGCTCGATTATATGCACCAACTCGAAAACTCGAATAAATTAGAGTATGATTTGTGGCATTTCAAATTTTGTGAATACAAAACTGAATTTCTCTCGGCTCGAGTTTTAAACTACGTGCTGGAATGTTTCACGTACTTGACAGCTGTGAAGCCATTTTACTTTTTGTATATCAATACACAACTCACTCATTTCTTTATTTATGGACAAGTTTTCATTATTATCAGAAGAAACATTACAAAAATACGATAGCTATATGAACAGGAAAAAATAAGAAAGACAAGAGAGATAATGTAAAAGAAATAGAGTATGTAATGTAGGTTGAAAAGAAGTTGCTGAAAGGTTATTATATTTAAATACCAAAATGGTACATTTTATACCAAATTTTACGGACAAAATATTCATGCAAATTAGAGTTAAAAAATTAGTCGCTTTGAAAATAAGTTATCAGTAAACAAATAACCACATAACTATCTCAGATCTATCGATTAATAATTTATCAGCTTGTTCTTAAATAAGCACAATAATAGACACGTATGTTATTCCTATGTGTACATAACCCAGACTACTATCAGTGTTTTTCAAAGGCTCGCAGTTAAATATAGTTTTCAGTGATTTCAATATTGCAAAGACGCCTAAAAAACACTTAAATCAAAACTTAAATTTTTTAATATGCACATCAATCTCTGAGAATCTCAGAGAGTTAAACAGCAAATATATTATTAATACTGTGTAGTGTAAAAAATAGAAATGTGTAGAACATTTGTTACAAGCTCAAATAACATTTTTCTACGAGAATAATTGAGTTTTGGCCTATGTTTGTCTCTGCATTGAAATTGAAGATATAACAGTTTATATTTCGGACGTATGTGAAATCGATGCCTTATTTTGGGCGTATCTACCAAAATCTCCTTTGTAGCTAATGAAATATTTTACTGCTTCGGTTTGTCACAAATATTTAAACACCTTTTTATCCAGATTTAATATTTAACTTCATCCGATTTAGTTAAAATACCGTTGGCATAACACAAAATATTAAAAGTCGTTTATCTCAGAACCACCTTTTGACCAGATATTATTAATCAGCTGATACGACACTTTCACGAAATCCCCAAATCGAATCGGAACCGACTTCGTTCAGCTTTCGAGCTTTTACGATTACTGACTTCTAAAAATAAACAGTTTAGGTTACGCTTAATTAAACTTTCCAGTGCGACAACATTTATCGTGGAAGTTCCGTGGAAAAGGGTTAACCAATAAATACTTCGAACACATTCAGGCGAGGAACTTCCTTGCAAACATTATTACGTTCATCGAAATACCACGCCCTTTGTTTAAATAATAAAAAGAGAACGTGCTGAAAGACGAATACTAATTACCACTAATCACCTCTCAAGGAATAACTAACGACCTACTTAGAACAAGCTCGGTGAATTATTAATCTTATCTAGGGGTCTAATACGATAGTAATAATAAACATTCGCAGTTTTCGTTAACGTCCGCGCGGTGATTAAAACAGCCGTTGAAGTTTTGTCCGGGGAATCTTGAAAGTTTAATCATTGCATCTCAGCGTCTAACACGAGCCTCGAGATCCTGCAGTTTCCACCAAAGTTTCCCGCTCTATTTTCGTAGACCCTTGTTTCTCTTTGCGACCAAGTTCACCGAAAAGAAAATTCCGTGAGATTACGTTGTGAAATTGTGTCACACACCGTGGGATATTTCTGCCTCGACTATTAGGTCGCTGCTTAAACGATTTAACGAGTCTCTTCGGCGGTGCAGCGGCCACTTCCAGACGATAGTGTGAAAAGAAATTATTTTCAGAAATTCGTTAAGGCCATGGATTGTATCTTGTGCAACGATGACATCACATTGCTCGCCAACGAAAATAATGTTACGATTCAGAAACGAAATTCAGTAATGCTACGAGCTTATCGCGAATCCTTGAGAATTTTATGTTAATACCAATGTTGTGCCTGTTGCCGAAATATATAATTTCAGTTAAAATTTAAATTGAATGATTTCTTCGTTTTGAAATATTCGTCTTACATGATTTTATTTCGATAAAATAACAGTTAAGGAATTTTTAGAAATATATGTTTATGTTATATTACAACATAATATATTGTAATACATTATATAAAAATATATATATATATTACTATATTATGTATAAATATTATATATAAATGTAAATTGTATGATTTTATAAGATTTCTCCTTTTGAAGCACTCGGTGTTTCTAAGACACTGACTTTCAAGCATTTGTGTGTATAAAAAATAATGCATAAGTACTATACACAGAGTTAGTCATAAAATCTTACGTACACCCCTAAATTTGAAATAGAAAAAATGCTGTATTTTCGCCAATGGTGATAGGTGTACATATTCAGGCTTCTATAACTGATTGTAGAATTTTCCAGGGAAATGGGAAATTTAAAGAGTTGGGCGAAAGAAATTATCCAATGCTAATGTAACTCATTAGTTATATAATAAATTATATAATAAATTATTATTTATCACGTTAAAACGTAATTGTTCTAGGGGGCCGCCAAGTTTATTTTTAGTTGACGATTTTTAGCACTTATTTATTTTAATTTGATTACATTGACATATTCTATTAATGATGTAACACTAATCTTAATATATAAAGCAGAAAGTGTTTGTGTGTTTGTTTATCGCTTAAGAACTTTCGAACGGTAAGCTCTGGAGTCACGAAATGTGCCCCAGCTCATTATACCTAGCTAATCCAGATGAATGGATCTATTTTAAAAAAAAAAAAATTTTTTTTTATAAAATCAGAATCTAAATTTCGGGCGAAGGCGAGTAGTAAAGCTAGTATTTCGTAAATGAAAGGAAGGAAATATTTACCTTAACTTATGTGGAGGTGGGATTATTTGAATATTATAAAAGGTGATCGCGACTCAAAAAAGATTGGAAAACACTACATTAGACGAACATCATAGTGTTTATCGATTGATTCAAATAATCAGGGTTCTAATGTACCATACCATTGATTCCATTCACCAAACCCCTTGTCGATTGTAATAGCGGCTCCATTAGCTAGTCTTCTCATGAATCTTACGAAAGTACCTATAACAAGAAATATCATTTTCACGTATTAGATTTATGGTTGCTTACCTTTGATCATTGTTATGCTAAATACCGCCGCGTGTGTTCCTAGTTCCACGGCTGGATTTGGATAGTCTTGAAAGCGGATATCACGGCCTGGTGAAGGAAAACGAAACTCTGGTCGAGGTCACGCCACAAATAAGAGCTTTGGGTGCCAAAGTCTGCTCCTTCCGTATAGCGAACAAACATCATGGCGAAGCACCCTTCGAGATCGTTTTGAAAGAGAAAGGAATGGCGGAGCTGAGAGCACTCCGGGCTCTGAACTGCGAGAAACGGCGCAACTACAAGTTTGATATCGAAGCTGTCGGCTGCAATAGAGCACTATCGGAAAAGTATGAATTATGCGATATAAGCTCACTCTTTTCATGAATTTAATGTAATTCTAGTTGTCGTTGGAATTTTGACGACGGTATTTTACGGATGCATGATCGAATTACTGGACCCAATATCAAGCTCTGTATTAAGTTCCCATACTTTTGATTAGATTGCTCGCATTGGTTATTTACAAAATGATTGCCAACGTTCATATGTATTTAATGAACTATTTGACAACACCTTTACGCTGTTGTACTTGATTTTGCAAGAAAATGCATTTTATTGAAGTGGCGTTTTTCTAGAAGTACAATTCTATATGTCATAGTTTTTTTGTTTGCCTTTATTTAGAATGTGTTATAGACTTATGGGCATAACTTTGTAGATGGTTTACTATGTAAACAAACTGTTTCCTCGTTGCACTGATTTTTCAGCAAGTCCTTATCAATGTCTCTCTTTATACATAGATAATAGTCTTAGAAGTCGTTCCGAAAGATAATAGCTTCAAAAGAGGTCAGTGTGTGCTATGATTGCACGAAACATTGTCAGGATATCTGAGAATACCTACTTAAAGAATACTAGAAAGATTGCGTGAAACTTTCATTGTTTGTAAATAAAGATGACATCAGTTAGTTACTTGTACTTGCAAGTAGAAATTGTAATCAGTTAGAAGTAGATAGGAATAGAAAGTGTATAATAACTTATAAGTAGTTTCATTTCTAACGAGAGAATACTGAAATACAATTATTTTTACACGCGGAGCTCATCTTTGAAGTTATGTCACACGTTATAATGTGATTACAGTGTTTGCATTATCAGTTTTGTATATATGAAATACTGTTTTTCCAAGGAAATACCAAAGGCATAGAATAATCGAAATATTTATCAGTCATTTCTTACAGTTTTTCCAACAGCTCAGGAATTTTAAACCTGGAGATAGGTCAACAAATCTTGGCATATCATTATTAATGATGGTAAATGTTTAGATTAGGGGAGGATTCTCCGATTTCAATGACCTTCACATATGTTGTCAAGGTCATCATTCTGAACAACATTTCTCTCTAAACTTTTCGGCGCTTGGCTTTGGTTTACGAGATATTTGCAAAAAACATGGCATAATTGTACATTGAAATCTGCCTATACAGACGACTGTTTCACAGCCGACGGTATTAGTATTGTTTGGGGCTAGGATAGGGGGAGGGGCGCTCGCTTGCGGGCACATAAAGTCTAATTGCTGATTAAATGATAAATATTTATAAAATACGTAAATAAATATTTTAACCCCAAAAATGGTAAACCTGTCGGAAAGCTACCTCCTCACCGATTTCAATAACCTTGACATATGTTGTCAACAATTCCCTCTAAAGTTTTTGGCGGTTTGCCTTAGTTTCAGAGATATTAATAAAAAACTTTCGGCATAATATATTGAAATCAGTTTCATAATCGACGGTATTAGTATTGGTTTGGGCTAGATTAGGGCGGGGGGCGCGCGCCCGCTTGCGGACGCGTAAAGCATGGTAGCGAACCGATGTGAGTATGTGTTAAACTCGGTAATTCTAGTGTTAACTGTGGGTGACGAGGAAGTGAATTGACTCCTTGCGTTACGCGCCCGCAAACGGGCGCGCGCCCCCCGCACTTACCTAGCCCCAACCAATACTAATACCGTCGGCTATGAAACCGTCGGCAGTTCTGGTGTTAAGTAAAGTTTTTTGTGAATATCTCGTAAACCAAAGCCGTGCGCCGAAAAGTTTAGAGGGAAATGTTGCTCAGAATGATGACCTTGATAACATATGTGAAGTTCATTGAAATCGGAGAATCCTCCCCTAATCTAAACATTTACCTTAGTTTCACGAAACCTGTCTCATGAGAGTCTAGTTTCATATAATTTAAAATAGAAAAGATATAATTTAAAAAATCTCGTCTCTCGCGACTATTTCCATTATTTACATTTAGTCGTCGCTGCGATTTTTGTCTCACGATAGAAAAGTCTCACAGTTTTGTATCAGACTTTCGTTTTGCTGTGACTTAACCTTTTTATTTCCTTAAAGCAATGGTATTCATAAGTAACGAATAAGATAATATTGTCAGCGTGGATCTAAGTAGATCCTGCATCCGTCATACCAGAGTTAATAAATTAACTAGGAGCGCTTCCCTTCTTATCTCAGCTTTAGAATTCCTTGAAACCATCGTTGACTGTCTATTAAAGAAAGATTTTAATTTCATTTTAGTGCCACGGTGCATATTACCGTGGTGGACGTGAATGAATATGCACCACAGTTTCTACAACCGGCCTACGTCAGCACGGTAGACGAAGGACGCCTGTACGAGGAAGTAGTACGCGTGGAAGCGTCCGACCGTGATTGCACGCCGAAATTCGGCGATGTATGCAAATACGAAATCTTGACAGCCGATCAACCATTTATTATCGATAATGAGGGAGCCATACGCAACACAGAGCCATTGGACTACGAACGTTCTCACAACTACATCCTGAGCGTGGTGGCGTACGACTGCGGCATGAAACAATCCGCGCCAGCCATGGTAACCGTTAAGGTGAACCGTGTCTGTGCACCTGGTTGGAGAGGAATCCCAGAAAGGGTCGATTACGCCGCCGGCGTGGGCTCCCAGCCATTGCTTCCTTCCGCCAGGCTGGACCTTTGCGACGCCCCATGCATATTGCGTAACGTTAGAGCCACCTTAACCCTTGCCACCGACCATATAGGGAAAGGTTGCGACCGTGACACATATGGCGTGCGCAGCCAACGCAAATTATGCGGCGCATCTCGCGACAGCGTGGATTTATTACCAACACCTGGGCCTACGACTTCCTGGACGGCGTCTTTGTCCCGAGATGAAGGCAGAGAAGCGGACGAGATCTTCGAGTTCGACGGCGTTGATTCCGCTGCTATTGTACCAAACGACGTCCTCGAGCATTCCTTGGCACAGAAGTTCACTATCGGCGTTTGGGTGAAGCATCGTCCTCACCCCAGGCAAGATCCTCACGTTAAGGAGCACATATTGTGCGCTGCTGACGATCACAGTAAGTCTCCTTCATTGCTCGTCAATTTTCTATTCGTTTGTATTAAAAGCGAAGCGATATCTTATAAGACACAGTTCGGATCTGTCGATTAAACAACTGACTGTTGCAATTGCAGAAATGAATAGACACCACTACGCCCTTTTCATCAGGAACTGCAGACTGATTTTGCTACTCAGACGCGACTTCTCCGAGGGCGATCCTAATATCTTCCGGCCTGCCGAGTGGCGTTGGAAGCTTAGCCAAGTGTGCGACGACAAGTGGCATCATTACGCCGTTCAGGTTGACTTCCCTCACGTGAGCTTGTACGTCGACGGAGAGGAATGGCACACGGACGAGAAGAATCCCGAAGTGATCGACGACTGGCCGCTGCATCCTGCGAAAGGCGTGAACACCACCCTGATCGTTGGCGCGTGCTGGCAAGGCTCTGACAATAAAACGAAACATCATTTCCGCGGTTACCTAGCCGGGCTCTCTGTTCTGGTCGGACGGAACGAGAAGCCGGACGTTCTGTCTTGCCTGCGCCGCTGCCAGGAAGGGATTCGCATGCCATCCATGGACATGCTCCAACCGGGGACCCAGCTGCTCACCAATTCCGACCTGACAGAGGTACGAATCGATGGAGACAATCGCACCAATGTCGAAACGATTCTGCGTCGTATCGGTTACTCCAACTCCAGACGTTTCCCTACCCCGGGCCGTCGTAATTTCCGTTTAGAAACGACAATCGTATGCGAAGGCAGCGAGAACAATCCACTGCCGGTACCAACCGTGCAATCGTACGTCACTGTGTTGCCACCGCCGCGTCCAGGCATAACCGTGAACGGTACCGGTTATGTGGCTAGAGAGTACGCGGATTTCCGTTTGGGCGTGCGAGTATTTCCGGACGCCCGGGTCACTGCTGGCTCCGCGGCCAGATTGGACGCGTGCGCGGTCAGCGTTTACCCGAGCCTCAACCCTGACCACGAGAGCTTAGGCTTGCCTGGCGATGCTCTGCGTAGATACCATTCTATCACCGCGCGCGTAGATCGGGATGGTGTTGTTCTCTCGGGAGCCGATACCCCGTACAACTACCAACAGCTGATCCGTCTTATCATGTACACGAATCGCAAACCAGCCTATTACCTCGATCGTGTCTTCAAATTGACCTGCTCCGAGCTGAGCGGTCGGTTCGCTAGTAACGAGTACGTGCAGACGCTCGCCGTTATTCACCCGAAAGAGAAAACAACCGCTGTTCCTCATTCCACTCCGGGCGAGCCGCCGATAGCTAGAATTCTCGAGCCAGTGCCTGGTCACGCGCAGCTGTCCCCCCATCACGCCGATCTGCCAGAGGAATACGCGACAACTATGCTTCGCGAAGGTAACAGAGGGATCGGCGGCGCGAGCGGCAGCCACGCGGTTACGATCGTTGCCGCCGCTTGCATCTGCTTCTTGCTTTTAATGGCGGTGGTTGGGGCGGCGAGAGTGAGGGGCGCTGCCAAACGACGACGATCCGCCGGCGACGAATTGGCGGCTGAGACTGAGATGGCTTGGGACGATTCCGCGCTAGCTATTACCGTGAACCCAATGGAGAGGCTCACGGAACACGATCCTCACCATCAGAGCCAGAGAGACGAGGACGTCGATGATTCCGGAAGCTCAGACTCGGAGGATGGCTCGTACAGAGATGACGACGTAGATAGTTCCGATTGCGACAACGATTGCGAGCTAAGCAACGCCCGACATCGCCGTCACAATTCGCCTCATGACTTGGAGTGGGATCATCGTGATGTTTAAATTACTATTCCTCTGCATTCACCCATCCCCCTTTTCTTCGTATGGTAATTAAGCGGAGTACTAACTCGTATTGCTTTTCATCGTCCCACTCCGAAATGATCATTAGTATTTCGTTTCTTATTGTGCTTCGCGAAGCATATAGATTTCCGCGCTATTCTACTGGGAGCTGCTAATAATTCGCTCCGACTATATCGATACTCGCTCGTGACATTCATATTTTGACGTAATCTGTCAAAGATATCTGCAACTTTCCGTGATATTCACAATGTTGACCCAATTACTCCGAGATTCCTGTTGTAAATGCGAAAACATCGTATTATATCCGTCCCCATAGATGACATTGGTATCGTGAAAATGTTAATGCACCAATTAGTTAGTACTCTCCTTAAAAGCCAGCAAAGTAAGAGTGCGGGACGCTTTATCGAATAGTTAAAACACTTTCTATCTCCAACGTGTCACTGACAGTTCGATAGGTAAAAGATACTTAAGTTTACTGGGAAATTCTCGGTAAACATTGGAAACAATTAATTTATATTTCTCATTCATTACTGCTAATTATTATTATGAATAATTATTATTATCGCTACTATTATTATTACTATTATTATTTTTATTATCAAATAGTAGTAGGACAAGGGAACCTTTTTTATACTCTCAATTATCTTCTCCTTTTGTTCTATCTTGTTTTATTCCGCGATTACTGTCATAAATTTCTACTAACGCTGGCTATATTCGCTCTACTGATTATATTTTGCTTTTCTGTACGCAGGACGGCCCGATAACGTGATCTGAATCGATTATATCGTTCCTTATTTTTAACTAAATTTTTAAGTCCACATTTGATCTCAAGAAAATATATTTTTCGTAACAATCGTGTCTTTCGTATGATTCGAAAAGAATGTTTTTGTAGTAGTATACCCGTGACGTGGATCCTCGTATTAGCACGCTATCTATGAAAACGGAAAACGAAAAAGATACAATTGATCACGGTTAAGCTGATAATCGCAGGGTCTGGAGAGTATCTCTCCTTCGGGGTGGTAGGCTAATTTTACTCCTCCAATTTTACGCTTGACTGAGTTGCATGGCTTTCGGCGCTCGAGAATAGGGGGCCGGAAAGACGAGGATAGCACTACCCATTAAGAAGAGCAGAATGTCAAATTCCGCATTTCTCGTCGGATCTTTCCGAAAATTACACCAATCGATTCCTGGTGTTTCCCCGATTAGAATACACCGAAAGATCATGTAAATCGGACTATAATTAACAAAATTACATGAAAAGTGATTTTGCAGAATTTAAAGCCAACTTCGTTGAAAATAGTGCGATTTACATGGAATTTGGTGCGTTCCAATCGAGACAATGCCAAGAATCTATTAGGTGTCACTTTCATATCGATATGACGAAAAATAAAGAATTTGATCTTGCAAATTAAATGTCCGAGCGATCGACGTGCGACTCGGCGTCGCGTCGGTTAAGACCGAAAGACGCCGCGTCGCGCCTAGGGTCGCTCTGGCATTTAATTCACAAAATCAAATTCGTTATTTTTCAACGTATCCGTATGAAAGTGACACCAATGGATTCCTGGCATTGTCCCGATTAAAACGCACCAACTTCCATGTAAATCGGACTATTTTCAACGAAGTTAACATTAAACACTGCAAGTGACCATTTTATGTAATTTCGTTAATTATAGTCCGATTTACATGATCTTTTGGTGGCTTTTAATCGGGAAAACGCCAGGAATCGATTGGTGCCATTTTCGTAAAAATCCGACGAGACATGCGGAACTTGACATTCTTCTCTTCTTAATGGCTACTGCCATCTTTGTCATTTGTGGCCCCATTGTTCCCGAGTGTCGACCGCTCGGTTGTGAGGGTCCCCACGTCCCAAGTAGATAAGAAATGGTAGTGGGGATGATTTTTTATCAGCCTAACCGTGGAAGAATTATCAGCTCAACCGAAGAACACTGTATTCCTTATTGGTAGCGCGTGAGTCGGGCTGGGCCTGGGCCATGGTATGATACTTGCCCGATTTTCCATTGTATTTTTTAAGTAAAACCTGTAATAATTTGCACAATGTTCCTTCCTAATCAATCTATAAACTCTTAGCTCTTAGTAAGGACATTGCCGCGCATCTTATGATAGTGCTTCACCATTAAGTACGGTATAATATCATATCTGTATACATGTGTGCGCATGCATATAGATTTGTATGCGAATTCATTGCGTATACAGACTGTATGAAGTACATGTGTATGTGCATGAGACACGTGTACTTACATATACATACAGCGTCCGATCATTATTCTGTGGTGAGCAGCCATCCGCGCGAAGGAGGACAGAGAGAATGAAAGAACCGATTATTCTAAATAATGCGCAGCGATTAACCACGGTGGAGGTGTATCGTTTGTTATTTTTTTAAAGGAATTATTGTGCAATCACTCTTTTCATAGAGAAACTGATTTTTACGTGCCTTTATGCAACTAGTATGTTGAATTCTACTCTATATTTTAATAGCGAAACTTGAACTGATTTGCCGTCAGTATCTCGCATGTTAGGCGTACCGCACGAGAATCTCTCGGAAGCAACCGCTCTACTGTTGTTGTATTTTAAACATTACTGTTAGAATGGCATAGGTGTTAAGGAACAAGACGCATAGAGATGCCGCGGCCATTCGTTGACAACGATCCGGCACGTTCGCCGGAACGGGACGCGCCATGATATTATGCCGGATGCGTGCGTGTGATCCTAATGCTCGAACCGAAATCGCTCGGCGGACGTGAGGATCAGCTTGTCAAACGATGCCTCGTACGTGCAATGATCCGCAGGGTATTAATTGTCGATAAATGATCTCGTAACGACTGCGCATTCATACTCGCTACGAAGTAATGAAAGGATCTTATGTATGTATTCATGTATTTAGAGTTATACCGACCGATCGAATATTTAGTACTGAAAGTTTGTGTACGGATATCTATATTCATAGAAACTATATGAACAATTTATTTTTCCAACGAGCATATCATATCATTTTTATAAGAGATTCGTCGGAAGTTTTGAAAACTTTTCGTAAGAGCTCCTACATAGTGACTCGCTATCGTGATGATGTTACTTGCCATAATTGCGACTTCTGTTTCTCGTCATCCCACTTTCGGGGAAACACTTTCGTTTTCTTATCGCGTTCACGTAAAAATAGACGCGTTGTCTTTGTGCACTTTATTTAAGATCAGATAAAAGATGAGCAAACGGCACCTCGATCGACATGCTCGCAATGTCGCGAAAGGAAAGAAGATCAAGAGGAAAGTGAACGGGGGCGAAAAGCGAATATACATACGTTGCCATTTATTATTATTCTTCTCCGTTTAATTTCGTGAGTTCGTAGGTTCGCGTGAACTGCAAAATGTGACTCTTTAAACCTTCAGCTTGATTTGCTTTCTCGGTTCGTAGTTCTTGCAAACGTGAAATCAAGTTACTCCCCCCCCCGGAAAAAGAAAACATGATATCGATCTAACGTTGAATACATTTTACTTACGTACGATGGAACGTTCGAGGGAACGATCCTGCTCGGACAAGGATTAATTGCAATCTTTTCACGGGAATTAACACCATAACGTATCAGAGACGCTCACGGATTTATAAGTGGGTTGTAAAAGATTCACCGAATCGTAAAATTTAGATGATACATTCCTTTTTGATCGCACAACATCGCCAGATCCTTTCTTCAGTCTTTTAAGCTGGCATACATACGAAACGAAACAATTGCACAAAAGGAAGATGCTGGCTTTTGGAGTATGTATCGAGTAGCAGGCACGCGCGCGGGCGAGAATGCGAGTTGCGGTGCATTTCGTGTGCCGGGAGTCGGCTTGGACGGGAGGTTAGCTTTGAGCGAGCGCGACGACTACTCTACGTAGGATACAGGAAGGAAGCGTTTGTTTATCTTTTTGTTACGCAACCCAATGAACCATTGCGACACGATATCAGAAAAGATTCCTTTCCCGGCTGGTAGCGAAACGGATCCATGAGAGAAAACGACACCACCTGCAACCTAACTAGGTGTACACACATTTGCTCTAAAGATGTACTTAATTAATGATTGTGAGAAAGAAAGGAACTACGCAGAACAAAACCAACTAGATGATACTATTATATAATATATATTATACATAAAAATATATCTAAGCTGTTTGCAAATGATGATATAAAAGAGAGAGGGCGAGAAAGCGAGAGCGAGAGACAGAGATGGAAAAGAGAGGGAGGAAGGTACGAATTTGTAATGTACTATTGTATTTTGTAGGCAGCTAGTGTACGTATACATATGCACATGTATCCGTGTATGTATGTTTACGTATATAAATATACATACTCTTCGACATTTACACGTACCGTTCGCCTAAATAGTCAGCGAAATATTTTCAATTTTACGGCGGATCAAGCTGCACCGATCGAGGGACGTTATTCGTGATCGTAAAAGGGTCCACTGTGGCGCTCTGCAACCGTGAATTTTCGTTCCTGGAGAGTGTCGCTTGGCCTGGATCCGTTAGAGCACTTGGGCGCATGGCGAAATCACACGGAACACGCTCGCCTCTGATTCGTATAAAAAGAAAAAAATATATATATATATACACGTGCGTATATTCCGATAAAAGAGAAAGGTCGCAGAAATTACGTGCAGTAGGTACGTGTCTGTCACGTAACTGAGATAATTCAGCGTTTAGAGAGCGAGAGAGAGAAGAGCGAGTAAGAGAGAAAGAGAAGAGAAGAAGCAAAAATAAACCAATCCTACGGTGATGTTGTAATGAATGAAATAATCAACTACCGACTAGCTAGGCCCGCGAACGAAGCGTTGACAGGCCGACTAAATTCCCTCCCATCGCAGATTGATTGTGTGTTAACTAATAAGATTAAGTAATGATTATAGTACAGTTAAGGGATTTAATTATTACGGATAAATGATACTATCTGTACGCTAAGCACGTTTCAAGTCGTACCGTGACTCGTACGGCAAAGGCAAAAGTTTACGACATGAGTCTTTAATTTAAACGTGACACCCTGAGTTGCTCGGCGCGTCTGCACGCGACGCACAGAAACGTCAAATTAACATTGTTATTCTGCAACTGAGAATCGTTCGACAAGAGGAATATTAGCAATAGCATTGTACACGTGGAAAGGATAAAAAGAAAACATACGTTCACACATGCACACTTACACACACCGACAGACACACACGCGCGGCCGCATATACACGCTGCACAGGCTAGGAAAGTGAAATACTATCTATGACGACATATTATAAAAATTATCTTTAAGGCGTCAACTGTATTTGTTTAATAAAGATGTACATTCGAAAAACAAAACAACTGTTCTTGCAGCCGATGAGACGCGTTGCAACTGAATCGTTTCCGAACGGAAACAGGTTAGTGTTCTAAGAGCAATAACTCTTCGATTAGTGTATTTTTATATTCCAATATAACTAGAAGGAGTTGGTGTTCAGTTGTAAACTACTTCCATTGTCATACATTGAAGGGAAAAAAGAAATTGAAAAACAGACTTTTGAATGTAAAATTAAACATATTGCCAAGTATATTAATGATTTGTGAATTGAACATTGCCTCCAGAAACTCTAGTCGTGACAAAATTCTAAGGGACTTTGTACAGTTTAATGCGTCCTATAGGCTGGAAGATAGTTTAGTATTAATTTCGCCCCCTCCCGCTCTTGTTATAGCGTCGTTAGACACTTTCGGTTATTAAAATTTATTAGATCAGGGGTTTTATACGTCGAATTTATTTTTTTTAACATTTAACTGAAAAGTGGCAGTCCATGCCCGTTAAAATTTTTTAGCTGTGTGAGAGTCGGGATTCCCGAAAATGCCAGGATTCGTATTATTAGGGCTGACTGATGTTTTTACTTCGGAACATCAACAATGTCTCCACACTTTTTCTTACGATATGTTGAATGTGTGATATCGTATTCATTAAACGGGTCCTTGGAATTTTCGGGAATTCTGACATTTTCGAGAATCCCGGATACTCTCGGGAATCCCGGACATTCTCGGGAACCCGACCCGTCCCGACCTCGGGTTCTCACCTCTAATCAATAGGCTACTAAAACTATCAAGTACCTGAGTACATATTTCATTGCATATCTATTGACTATTACGATTTACTCGTCAATTCTCATCAAACCTCTTTTCTTATTCTGGATCTTTCAAATTAAATATCTAATACGTTAAAAAAAGACTTCTTTATAAGTATCAGAATTCTTTATTTCAATATATGTATATATATTATTCAATTAAAGTTATTCGTAGCATTAACAGCATCAATTGTATGTTTATACAAATGCTGTAGTGTTATAGAATTTTAATAAATTTTCATTAAATAGTTATTAACTTAATGTTCTTTGCATGCACTTCATATATACGTAAATATAAAACGTAAACAAACATATGTTTCGATATAGGATAAAATTTCTAGATGATTCGAAAATTAAATTATTTCATGTATATTTTTATTTTCCGTATTAATTTTTAACATTTTCGAAATAATACTCAAAATAACATTTTTACATACTTTGTTATATGACTTTAATCATTGAAGCTACAACCCACGATGTACTGTGATTGTTTACTTCGAAGTAACGAAAAAATGTTTTGTAGAAAGTCATTACCTCTGACTGTATGTACATTATGAGAAGCTTTAAAAAAAAGTTTCAAATAGAGGCTTACAAATGTTTGTTTACACGTTTTTGTGGATCCCTCAAAACGTTGCTTAGTACTATTTAGAATTCGTTCTTACTTTTAGTATGATTTTTATGTCCCAGCTGAGTACTTTGATATATTTATTTATTTTTTGTGTTTAAATACTTAAATGATAATGCAACTTTCTTAAAATAAAGAATTGAACAACTCCAGTCTTAATAGTACAGAAGCTTATGACTACGATGATATCGAACTCAACTTCATCGCCGTACATCGAATACTCTGATCGGCGTCACTTACAACCCACAATTGCTTTACAATACTATAAATACCCTATTAATTAGGCTCGCGCATTAAAGGCGTTTTAATACTCTCCACAAGCTTTTACAGCCTTATTTTTTTTAAACTTGGTTAAATTCAACTATCAATGTTAACCTCGACAAATGAATGTTACTTTACAAAAGAAGATATCAATATACATAAATAGTTAAATGAAGCACCGAGACAAGAAAATAAGTACCGCTTAATCAATTGCAAACATAAAGTAAACGTGTATTTTTCAAAAATTTTCTATTCTCCCTCTTTGTCAGTTATTACAATAAATAATAAAAATATTGTTTCCTTCTCGTATGAAACGAATATTCCACCACGAAATATCGTTCGCATAGTTCTTGCTTGGTTTGTATTACGTACAGTTACTGCAAGCAGCAGCTTTTGTCTCAGTATCAGCAAACAATAATCGTCGTTTGCTCACCGCTATGAGACGAGAATAATTTTATATTTTCCGCGCTCCAATGCAAGAGGGCACTTTGACAAACAACACTCCATACATACGGGATAAAGAATTCTTCTGGCTGTTCTTCCTCTACATATTTGAATTTCAATTCTGGGAATTTCTGTATAATACGTAAATACAAATTATTTCCATTATATCGTATTCATATTAAAAAGGAATCATGATAATGATTCGATTAAACGCAAACAGCGTATTTAAACACAAGTATAAGTTTACACGTACCCTCAAACGATCTCGTGGCCACTCACTGGTACCCTGTTGTATTGTTGTTAATACTTGACTAACGCCAAGTTGGGATTGATCCTTTTGCTCCAATTTATAAGAAAAGAAGTTAATGACCTAAATGAACATCATTCATTACCGTCTAATTCACTAGCAAAGTGTCGAACTACGTTGAAATAAAACTTACAGAATCTATATTTTGCACGATGTCTTGAAATGCTGAATGCGTTCTAAATGGTTGAAAAATATCTTTTTTATATAAAAGTGTATATATCAGATTTGGATTTTGTGCAAGTCTGTATGTTAAGCAACTATTTATGATTTCTAATACCATTCGTAGTACTTCTTCGAGTATCGTTAAGTCTTGGATCTAAAACAATAAAACTGTATCAATATTGCACATTAAATTACATTAATATGTATGAAGCATGTAACGTGATCAGCTGCAGAGCCTCACCAAATCGGTATTTGTAGTAGTTCCGTTAACTGTAATGCTAGTATTGTCAGAAGCAACGGAAGGTTGTGCTTGTATTTTTGCTTCCAGTCTGACATGCTTCTTTGCAAGAGTTTCAAACAAACTTAATAACCGTTGACTAACATAGGGATGTAAAGAAGTGAATTGCGCCGACATATTTGCTAAAGCTGCTAAACAATTTGTGTGCAGATATTTATCCTACGAAGTATTGAAAATATTTCATTACGCGTGTCTATAATTACAGTATATTTTTATCAAATACACGTTCTTACCCTCATTTTAAACATGTTGTATTGTATTGTTCTTATAACAACCAGGATTAGAAGACCTCCTAACGATATTTCGCTTATCGATCTTTCTGTGTACCAACTCACACCCTTAAGCATCTGAAAATTAGCAATTACTATTAATAATTTAAAGTCTTACACTTTCATGTATAATTTCATAGAAACAGAATAACGATTAATTAATAGATAAATACACATACGATTTCGTGTATCCTTTTATTAAATGTTTCATCTTCGCTCAAAATTAGCAGAATAATGAGAGACATATAAATGTGATGAGATGTATTGTTCGGGGCGTGATATAATATTTGCAGTATTGGTGTAACCTGTACAAAAAATGCCACTTGGTAAATAAATCTTAGAATTACTTTATCTTCGATTTAAATTATAATGAAGTATATGCTGAAATTGTTTATATCTTAAGAATTACTAATTTTATATTTACCAATAGTTGTATATCCGGTCTCCTCATTATATCCTGCTTTACGCTTGCGTTTCTGTGCAGTAGCATGTATAACAACAATGTAACTTCATCCGTATTTGGTATTTTACATATGGTATTATATAATTTATTCAAATTAAATTTAAATGCACCATCTGCATGCATTGTAGCATAGTCTTCTAAAAAAAGAATGCATTCATTTGAAACTCAGTTTACGTTAGAAAATTCATTTACTAGTTTCTTGTACTATTTGATATTAAAAACATTACTGTTAACTTATTACTTAGGCATACTAGCCTTGCATATCAACGAATGTGAAAAGTGCATTCCTGTAAGGATTCTGCGTTGCGGTACAATGATTTGTTAGAACTAGTAGCAGTAATAAAGACTGACTAGCTAGAGGTGTTTCTGTGTCACGCTTTCTGTCTTCTTCTTCAGAAGTACCATTACTAGTGATCTGTATATTTTTTGAACCACTACCCATACCCATCGTAATTACATTCCATAATCCAGCTGAAATATTTTCATTATACATTATTGAAGTATTATTCGTTTAATGTAACGAATAGGTATAAATAATCATTTCCTTCTCGTAAAGAGATTGATAGAACTGTACATTAGATTAAATTTGATCAACAACTTTTCACTTGAATTCATTTGTTTAGAAAATTATTCGTTATTCTCGAATAACTTCGTTTTATTCGCAATTCTTATTCGAAGATTATTCAAAAATTTTTTTAGAAGATTATTCGAAATTTTCTTCGAAGTTTATTCAAAAATTTTATTCGAAGATTATTCGAAATTTTTATACAAAGATTATTCGAAATTTTTATTCGAATAATACCCAACTCTGTTTGTGCTTTATTACAGTGCGCCACCTTTTCTCACCCTCGGCACACCTAAGCCCTCCCCAGAATTGCGCAGTACACCGCGAGTAAAAATTACAAAACATATAAAAGTTACAAAGCGTATACCCAAAAATTACATTTCTTTATGAAAAACTTTGTTCAAAAAAAAATCTTGCGCTTTTTCTCCTCTTGGAGGCATTGTGCCGCAGCGCACTAAGCATCGTCTCGTGGCACACCGGTTGTGGAGCACCGCCGTGATGTATAAAATATTACACAAACAGTACTACATCATGCTATGATATTAAACTTACCAGCTATACTGAAAACGATACTTCCACCCGGTTGCTGCGTGAGTAATCCTGGAGGAGCATGTTGTTGTTGTACAAAATTATGCAATAAAGTACACACTACTTCTGGTGCGTACTGTTTACTATAAAGCGAATGCATCACTATTCTATAGATACAGCTGTATTCGGCTGCAGTTTGTGAAAATAGTTGTACAGAGAGTAGAACAAGTAAGCAATTTATCGCTTCCAGATGAACAACATATGTGAGCTCGCTGTTGAATCAAAATTTGAATATAAAATATGCCTGTCTACGACGAAGAGGAGGCAAACAAATAATAATGAATAATTGAGAAACGTTGCAAGTATCTTGATATTAATTAATTATAATCTGATATGTGTAACATAATGGTTCGCAAATTTGTACTTTTCGTACAAGGTAGAACAGTACCTCTCTCCACCTAAAATATCTCTGCCACTGTTTCGTATACTCAAAAACCGTTATACACACAATCTATAGCAGTGGTGAGCAACCTTTTGTCTGAAGTGGGCCACACGTGGAAACCTACTGCTCTACGCAGGCCGCAATATTAAATACATAAATATAACTAATCCTATATCTTTTACAGTTCAAAAGTTATATATATGCCAATGTTCAGGCTGGCCACAGGTCAGAGGCTGGCGGGCCAAATGCGGCCCACGGGTTGCTCATCACTGATCTATAGTCTTGTTAGAGAATAAAAGAATGTAGCAGCTCAGTCACAAAAATTATTGCAGATGATTGGAGTTACTACTCTACCCCTTCAGTATACAGTTACATATAGTACCAGCAAAGATATAGGAAGGTCATAAATTAAACACTCGAACAGCAGCAATCTTTGAGGCCCCCGCACCGAGGGCCGTACGCGGTATACTATTGTAGGAATATCAGTAGGAATTGAGTCTCGGGCCTCATGTCCTAAGCCTTGAGGCCAGCCCTGAGTGAGAGCCAAGTCCCTTATCTGCCCATAGATTTGTCAATTCACTTGTTCCGACTCTCGAAACAGGTAAACAGACACGTGCTACCACTTTTACAACCTTCCTATATCTTTGCAGGTACTATACTAAAGAATCTTTACAAGCTTCATAATAAATCTCATTAAAAGTAGGCTCTCACTATGCCTCGCCTCGCCTCATTTTATTCTTCCTACGCTTTTCTTATGCAGTTTGACAATTCAACTCCACTACGCCTCGCCTCGCCTAAGCACAACTGCGATCAGTGGATTTCTACTCAACAAAAAGTAAGAAAAGAAGTTGCACCGAGGTGAGGTGAGGCGTAGTAAAAGCCTACCTTAAAAGTTTTAGAACCTCTTAACATAATGTTATAAAAATGTTAAAAGCCACTTACCACAATGGTACATCTATTATGATATTAACTAATGCTCCAGTAAGATCTTCCAATCTGTAAGATGAATTTGATTGCGTTGGCACGGGTAACTGGGGTGCTTCTATATGTATTATCATTTCTTCCTCGCCAACTGTTTCAATTAAATACTTCAATATACATCTCACTATAAATAATGCATTGTAGGTTTGCCACGCTGATATGATTCTGTAAGAATGGCACTATTAAGCGTAATCAATTAGTCATTGGAATATGAATTACTGTTTCTTCTGATTTTTTGTACTCTGATTATAAAATTTAAGAGCAAATGGAAGTACACCATACTTTTGGTTCGGCAGCGATCCATGCAAGTTGCTGGCGTGTGTAAAAGCAACTTCTATTAAACTACCAAAATTACCAGTGGTTAAATTGTTAGCAAGTAACTGCTGGCAAAAAGAATCCAATCTAGAATCTAATTCTATCTGATCGTTTCTTGTAACAGGTGGACGCATGTTGTAAGACAAAAAGGTACTCCAAAACGGATCGTTCGGAAGTATACTTTTTTTCCCGCAAAACCTTTCCAAATAGGCATTTTTAGAGAGATCATTGTACCGACTTGGCGTCGCACCCATTGCGTTCCCTTAAACTACTGCAAACAGAGTATACCTTAAGTCTCTCTAAGAATAAGAAATACGGGGTAGATGTATTTCTGAAATTCTTTCTTTCTCATCTCATTATCAGACACTGTAGAATACTAAATAATTTGTTTTCCAGGAACTGTTGTTCGTACCCAATGCATTTTAAACATTTCTCAAGTAAACTATACGCATACATGGTGGTTTTCGAATCAAATACTTTTCTGTGATGTTACAACTGTAGATGAAAAAGAATATAAAATGTTTTAAACCTATAGAAACAGTCAACAACATACTTTGACAATCCACTGTCATAGAAGCTTAATAATTTGATAATGATCGCGAATAATGAGGTGTAGCTTTAAACACTGGCGCTTCTATATGTTTACGAGTTTCCTGTGTCGGAACTATCATAAAATTTCCATATGACACATTCGCAGATAATACGAATATTATGATAGACACGGGAAATGTATAACCTCTTCACATGTCAGCCGTGCACTTCACGGACATATGTATAGGTAAATCAAAATGAGCGCCATCTTCGGAGTTTATTAAATGTGCATGTTGAATTATTTACTAATGTTTAACCACGTACGGTTCTAACGTTCAGTTTATAATTAAAGTAAATGGCGTTCGTGGATTATAAAAAGGTTTGGCTATTAGCAAAAAGAATTACATGATTTGAAAAAATATTTCCCGCATTTTTCTAATCAAACCTCGAAAGCGGCCACATTTGGAAATTTCATACGCATTCATAATTTCGATACGATTGGAAACAAAAATCTGTTCATTGCTGATAAACAAAAGCTGCGTCGAATAAAAATACATTCCTTACTTATAAATAAATCGTTTTATTCTTTATTTATTATTGATTATGGAAATAAGATTTTCTCAAACTTTGGTTTATTGTCTTGCGGGGTTTTTCGAGCTCATATGTCTGTCACTGGACGAATTCCACTTACGCCCAAATCGCCCGTGATTTTCATTAAGGTAGGTTTCCCTATACGCGACTGGATGCACCGTCAAGAATTTCAAAGGCGATTTTCTCGAAAATAAAGCGCGATATCAAAAAATGTTACTGATCCTTTTCGACTTAAAACAATTAAATAAATCGAGAAAAAGGAATAAAACTTTTTGATATTGCGCTTCACCTTCGAGAAAATCGACTTTGAAATTCTTGACGTTGCGTCCAGTCGCGTATAGGAAAACTTATCTTAATGAAAATTACGGGCGATTTGGGCGTAAGTGGAATTCGCCCATAAATGAAGGTATTGAAAACAGAAGAAGATACTGTATGTAAATATTATTCAAATAGGTAATATAATTTAAACGAATAATAGATATTTCCTGCATGTACCTTGAAGTGCATCTTACCGAAGCTAAAAACTGTTTATTTAGTGAAATTTTCTCAGCATTTCAGATTTCCATGCTTATTAGTTAGGCAAATAGAATGGAGCGTAATCACGAAACTTTACAAACCGCGGAATTATACCCTCAATGCATAGACATCATTAAAGAGTCTATAGTAGCAATTAAACATGAAATTTCCTTGCTAAAGAAATTTCTTGGTGATCGAAGAAAGGAAATTGTTAACCGGTTGAGGTTGGTTCACCATTTTTACAAGAAACTAAGCCTAAGATTCGAACAGAAAGGTTATAAAATTAAATAAAGCTTCCCTTTGAAGGCTATATATGTACTAGGGTGGCCCTTATTTTCTACCTGCGATTTCTTTTGGTTTCACACCCTAATATGGTTCCATTTCATAAAAAAATAGTCCCTGAAAAAAATTATTGCAATTGGACAACAAGAAAGGGTGCCGACCAGGCCTTAAAGTTCAGAATTCATCAATAGTTTGCATTTAAAGAATTTTTAAAAAATGGTAAGTCTTATCGAAATTTTGTTCAAATAATACTAAAAGAGCGTTCAATTTTCTACAATTATTGTATATACAAATTTTTCGTGCTCCCAATCATTTTTTAGATAATAGCGTTTGAATATACAAAAGTCCGCACTACGCGCGTACAGACAATACACCACTCTATATAGGTGGTGCGCGCAAAGTGCGGACCTCTCTATATTCAAACGCTATTATGTAAAAAATGGTTGGGAGCACGACAAAATTATATATACAGTAATTGTAGAAAATTGAATGCTCTTTTAGCATTATTTGGACAAAATTTTGATAGGACTTACCATTTTTGAAAAATTCTTTAAATTCAAACTATTGATGAATTCTAAACTTCAAGGCCTGGTCGGCACCCTTTCCTGTTGTCCGAATACAATAATCTTTTTCAGGGAATATTTTTTTTATGAATTGGAACCATATTAGGGGGTGAGAGCCAAGAAATACGAAAAAAATATTTCCGCACGTATAAATAAGGGCCACCCTAGTATGTACCTATATAAAAATTGATCCAAAGCATTTCCTTCCTCAACGAACAAGTTTATATATTTTATAAAATACTATTTTGAATGTACATTTCGATTTAAAATTGAAAATTGTAATTTAAATATAAATTAACGACATCAATTCTTACTTCTTGAATGACTACTGTCCTTCTTCGAGAGCAGTATCATTGAATTCGTTACCAACGAGGAGGCATTGTGCACCCTAGAATGTACACGAGATTTCTACACATACTCATTAAAGGAGCTAATAAAAATCGAAGAGGAGTGCGAGGAGTATCTTTTACGAATGGAAATCGATTTGTCGGCAGCAATGAGGGGTCGCGGGCAGCAACCGTCGCATCTATCTTACGCAGAAGCGAGCAGTGCTTATAAAAGATTTATGTGTTGCAACGTATTCGATGAAGTATGGGACGAAACATCCTGCCGTTGCACCTGGAGTAATGTGCCGCCGTGGTGTCTCGAGGACACTCGGAACATTTTGCTTAGGCCGAAAGAGGTCACGCGAAGCGAGTTCGACGAAACTGACTTGAAGTTTAAACAGGATATGATGTATCTTCGAACGAAAATGTTTTCCTTGACGAAAACGCCACTCGAACAGTAGGTAACATATAAATACAATATCGTTGAAAACATTCAAGTGTTCTAATCTATTGTCACCGGCAAGGGAACCACTTAGGGGCCGTCTTTAAATTGCGCGATTTCTTATCCCCTCACTCTCCCAGTATAAGAATTCGTAAGATTTTATATTTCACCCCCGCCCCCTCATTCTTTACGTAATACTTTTTACAATTTTTTTTCTGTTATTAAAATTCTTTAACTCAGTTTCGTGTATGCGATGACACATCGCTTTTGGGGTTACTCATATTGAAAATTAGATTAAAAAAATATTACGGAAGAGTGACGTAAGACGCTACTTGACTCCTTCTCTCCCTTGTAAGAAAACGTAAGAAATTCGCGACCCCTCCCACCCCCAAAAGCTTTACGTAATTTAAGGACGACCCTTTAAGTGGCGCACGTTGATTTGGACGAAACTTTTGTAGGAAATAGTTCTTCAAAAAATATTCGAAATTGCTTACACGGCTAAGTTTATCGTTAAAAAATACGGAATTCGTATCTAAAATATATGTAGTTTTATACACTGTGGAATCTCTGAAATCTTGGGACAAAAATGCTTTCCCAACCAACTTTGAGGGATGCTTTTTTTCATTTAGATTTTTTGCAATTAGAACTTTTTTACGAAACTACTCCTTACAACGATTTCATCAAAATTAGCGCGTTTCCAAGGCCGGCCTTCTCTATAAAGAGGCCCGGATGCAAGAAATATTTTAGGGTCCCAAACAATTTCTCGACCGTAAAAAAGGATACCGTCTTTTCGTAAAAAAAAAGGATCATAATAACAATAGTAACGACGATAAAGTAAAAAAAAATAAATATATGAGTTTTTTATTGCCATGTCATTAATAATATTAGATTATTACTTTATTCCTTATTATTACTCCGTAGATTATTACTTATTTTTTCTCATGTCTTTTTTTTTCCTTCTTCTGAATTTCTTGCGCCGTCCAGGGCCCGGGTGCTTTATACACACTACACCCCCGCTGTAGCCGGCCCTGCGCGTTTCGCTAAATGATGATCCTTATAAGCAATTTAAGAATAATAAACTTTACAGGGAATGTTTGACACCTCAAAAATTAAAAAAAAAATTCAAATTCCAAACAGTGATGCTAATAACGTAACCATTTTTTGCTTCGGTATGAAACGATCCTAGGGGTGAAAACACCCCCTCAAAGAAATTTTGAGCTTTCACACATATTATCACGAATATCTGCGAAACCGTCAAAGATATCGAAAAAATATTAATTCCAAGTATTATAGTTTATGATATCCTGCAGTATGGCGATAAAGAATTTTCAAAAAACCGGGTGATGGTGATAAATTTTGAGAAAATGAATATTTGAATAATTTTTTAATGTTTCAGTTGCCGAACGTTCCTTGTTAGTGTCTACATGAATATATTATGAAATTATTGTATAGAATTGTTATGAATTACTACATATATGTGTTTACGTGAATACATTTGTCTAGGAAAAGCGTTAATATTGGCAAGCAGCGAGCAAGCACTAGACTAATATCAAAAACTAAGGATTATATAGAATCTATGAAACAGAAGGAACCTCCCAACTTTTTTTCCATACAAAATGAACTATCTAAGATACATAATTTAAAATTCATTGATGGAAAATTTGTTAGTAGTTACAATTGGATAAAGATCTTGGATTCTTATGGAAACCAGTACACGTCGAAATGGCATTTAGTTCTCTTGCCACAAATAGAAAAAATCATGAATAAGCGTCAGATACCGGGACTACATCTGAATACGCGTGCTACGCTGGACTTTATGTCAACGATAGAAGAAAACGGGGCGAACTTTGTATTGCTAAAGGAAGACTTGATTCCTCTGCTGGAAAGTCAGGCGGAAGCTCTGTGGCTTGAAAGCTGGGAGATGCAGTTTCAAACGATCGATGGGAAACATATAGCCGCGACTTTGATTCAAGCCAATTGGCGTGGTTACGCGGTAAGCAATACTTTTTCTAGAAATAATGAGCAGTAATAATGATAACAGGTATTAAATGAATAATTAGTGTGCTTATATCTATGCTATTTACATCATACCTATCTACAATTTTTTTTATTCTAGTACTTGTTTATGTGTCCCGCAGTACCAGAGATAAAAATTTCTTTTATCATTTACGCAATTTGTTTATGTAAATAATTTAATATTATTCCAATAGAAAGTTACAGATATAAGTATTTATGACTTTTATAACTGCATCTATATCTTTATTAACCATAGCAGTACACATTAGCAATTTATAAAGTGGAGAATGTGAAATAAATTAATGGCGCGTGAAATAAAGTCCTCTTCGGATTAAAAGGGGAACTCCAATCGACGAGTGCAAAGTCATATGAAAAGTTGTGAGTGTTTTTTTCGGAAACTGAGAGTAGAGGGTCCATTTCAAACTGTGAGGGTAGTTTTTTATACTTATGAACAAGAGAAATAACCATTAGTTAGCAAAAAATATAAATTCAGTAATGATTTAAAATCGCTATGTTTTTTCAAACTACCGCCATTTTGTCAATTTTGTAGTTTTTCCTGCGGATCGGGGTTCATTACCTGTGTAATTTTCTGAAGAACAATAACCTTTTTGGTTTTTTATTTCGGAGAAATAGAACAGCCGCAATGCTGCACGCCGCACAGAAACAGAGATAAATAATTCTTTGATTTAATATTTTTTGCTAACTAATATTTTTTTCTTTTGTTCATAAGTATAAAAAAATACCCTCGCAATTTGAAATGAACCCTCCGCTCAGTTTCCAATAAAAACAAATTTTCATATGAAATTGCGCTCGTATTGGGTGTTGCACCCTCAAGAGGTTACGCCACCTTGATAATTATTTCCAATCGAGAATTATTTTTACACAGTTTTGGAGCTATAAAAAAAGTTGCAACTTCTGTTTAAACTTCTTCTTGATTTCTCGTCTTGCATTTTTCTCAAGGGGTGATTTCACCCCCTAAAACCGCACTATGGCACCAACAATAATTAATAGGCTTCTGCTACGGATGAACTACTACTCTACTTGCACACATAGCTGCCTAATTTCCTGACTTTTCGCGCTGCTCAACTTCCCTTGTAACCACCTCTGACCCCTTTTCAATTCCCCCTATAACTGCAATTTAAACGGGAACGTTTTAAAGATGTAATCATTAACGCAGTTGCGTAGCAAGAAATGGATTACAGAGTGTCTTTACATAGCCGCCAGTATGATTTGGTTGTCGTGGATCCGGCTGAAGAAAAAGAGAGAGATCCACCAGCGTTACCTAACGAAAATGCTGATGTCTTTGCACACTACCAGGGAAATCTCTTTAAAGCTAAGCACGGAATTTAACTCTATAATCCAAAAGCCGCACGTGGTCCTGCATTTAACTTCCATAGGTTACCCCGTAGACTTGCGCAGAACGCTTGCCCCGAAGACGTTCGCTATCCTCCAAAACACGACGATCTTACGAATCTGTTTCGCGCGTAATCCAACATCCGAAGTGATCTACATCTTACCGGTGAAGCCTACCGAGGATTTGCTGCTGATGTACAGCGATTTCATCGAGTCCATATCCCCCGAAGAGAACGTCGCCAAGCGAATCACCTTCATCGCTCTCTCGCAGGCTGCAGCCTTCCAGCGTCGTTCCTTGAACCTGTCCAGGATCCTGCACTGCTCGCAGAAGAGCCTAAAAGAGATTACAAAGAAGATCGCCGGGAAGCCTGTTTACTTCTTGCCATGGATCATCGACGAGTGCGACATGAGACTGGCTGGCAATCTTGGCGTCGCTTTGCTGAGCCCAGACATGGAGCTTGAGCATAAGATGCTGAACCTCTCCAAAATGGCAGAGATGATCGATGGCTTTGGTCTTTTGCAACCACCGTATGCCAGAGATATCTGGGACTACGAAACTCTTTGCGCGAGCCTGGCTCATTTGATAGTCCTTCATACCGAGATCTGCATGTGGCTGATCAAATTGAACTACGGATTAAATGCCAGGCATTGTGCCATCTTTCTGATTAATAATATCAGCATTCCGTTTATGCCAGTATTGAGGAGAGAGCGGGGAAAGCACGGAGAGAAATGGAAGATGTATTCGGGTTTACGAGAAGAGCTTCTGGAAAGGATGAAGGAGCATCTGCCGAAGGTCGTTTTCAGTGTTACTCGACTCACCCAGATGTATAGCTCCTGGAAGGACTTTTACGCTCATGTACAAAAATTTGGTTGCCTACTGCAAGCAGTTCCTGTGGAGAAGCATTCCAAAACGACTGCTATTTCTCTATTCATTCCTGCGAAAAGGACTGGTGAGAAGCCGAGGTGGATGGGAACCGCTTATAAAATGGGCCTCGGTATGTACATTTCCTCCAAAATTACTACTCGGCTTCGCCAGAAATTTAGATTCTGATTTTATAATTTTTTTTGTCAAAATAATCACATTCATCTGGATTAGCTAGGCATAATGAGCTGGGACACCTTTCGTGACCCCAGAGTTTACCGTTCGAAAGTTTTTAGGCGACAGACAAACGCACAAACAATTTCTGCTTTATATATTAAACCTAGCAAAATACCCCGCGCTTCACTTCGGGCCTAAGAGATATTAAGGACTTCATGAAAACACACTCTACCCCCTTTCACCTCCTTAGGGGTTGATTAGTGCAAAATTCTGAAATTGATTTTTAGGGATTTGTGTGGGAAACCTTGATATGTAAAAAACAAGTTGATATGTAATCGGGCCTAAGAGATATTGAGAACTTCGTGAAAACACATTTTACCCCCTTTCTCCCCCTTAGGGGTTGATTAGTACAAAATCCTGAAATTGATTTTTAGGGATTTGTATGGGCAATCTTTGTGAGTAAGAACCAAGTTGACATCTAATCGGGCCTAAAAGATATTAAGGAATCCGAGAAAATACATGTTACCCCTTTTCACCCCCTTGGGGACGGAATTTCCAAAAATCAATGTACCTTCCAAATTTCACGTTCCTAGGTTAAACGGTTTGAGCTGGGCGTTAATGAGTCAGTCAGTCAGGACTTCTTCTTTTATATATATATAGATTTTCGACTTATTTTTTCATGTAGAATAGTGTGTGATAATGAAATAATTAATTTCAATGACAGAATCCACAATTTGGACAGCCTTATACATGCTACCGCAGAGCTCTATCGATATCAAGAAATTGGAGCCAACTGTGAACAAATTCGCCATGGGGATGCAAAATGAGGGTTACTTTGGTTATTTGACCGTTGACTGTTATTCCTACACGCAGAAGGAAGATGAGAGATTAGTAGTAATGCTGCTACAAGTCCACCCCTTTTATTCGCATGTGCAAAGTTACATTGATTGGATGAAGTTTGCAATAGGAGGGCGGTACAAGTAAATATCGTTCTTACGTCGAATTTAAGTAAAAATACAAATTTCATTTTGAAAAAAAAAACGTTAAAATTGATCTCCATTTATAAAGGTGATTAAAAAGTAGTGTCAGGAAATTTAGAGATGTGTTCTCCGGATTAATGAAAAGTCTCTGACCCCAGATTTGATCTGCGATTTTATTATTTATTTAAGGGGTATTTGCGGGTTTCACACCTAATAAGGATACAATTTTTAGATTTTTTTTTAAAATAACTATATTTACAAGATATGTCTATGAAACTTTTTACACGTTTGCACTATAATTTCTCATTTTTATAGTCATAAAAAAAAATTATTTTGCTATTATAGAGGGCGGAGGAGTGAGTAACCTCCTTAAAAGATAGGTGTTTGCGTGCAATGTAGCACCTCATTCAATCACCTCAAATCGAAAAATCAAATGGTTTTTTAAAGTTCAGGCCTGAAACTAGTGGACCTCCCTAAAAATATTAAATAAAACTTAGAAAACCGAAACTGGCGCGTGTTTGAATAAAAAGTTACGATTTTCAGTTATTGTAAATAGTTCGTTCACAATAAAAATATTTGACCAGCACGTCGAACAATCAGTTTAACGCTGGCATTTCTATACGGTTGGAGGATACAGGAAGAAAATTGTCTCTTCTGCTTCCTCGAAAAACGCCAAAATGGAATGAAACTACAGAAAGATATGCAATCGCGATTTCTCAAGTATATCACACAAGATTCGCCGCTTATCGATGGCCGAAACTGAAAAGTTTATTTGAAAGATGCAATGTACGTTGAAATACTTATTGTATTCCTAAGATTAATTCATCGAATATAAATTTTGACGATTTTGCAGTAGTATATTAAAAAACATGTTTATTCAAATTATAAAAATTAGTTTGTAAAAAATTTCATGCTTCAATCTCATATTTCATTTACAGATTAAGTTCAATTCAAGAACGAAGCAGGGCGCCACTATATTATTACACGATGGTGAAATAAGACATTTTGGTTTGATGGTGGCCGTTACTTCGAGCATGAAGACCACAATATCGTTGGTACAAAACAGCCTAATGAAATTGGATCAAACACTTACGCATAAGTCGAAAATAAAGGCAGAAACGAATTTATCAGCACTCGCAGATTTCTTTAAGAATCTGTCTTTGGATTATGAAAACTTAGCTACTGACGCGTGTACTACATAAATTTTCAAAACAATTAAACATGATTTACTTAATAACATCGTTATTGTTACATATATATCTTGTAACAATAAATATAAATGTTTTAAACTGAATGTTTATTAGGTACTATTAAATTGACCACTCATCTGCTGTGAGTTGAATTCTATTAATGTTAATGTTTATATGCAAGAACGAATTATATCCGTATAATTCCTGAGATAAAAATTCATCTTTGCGTGAGTTCTAAATAAATTCGAAACCAGCGAAATGACGAATTAAAGTCTCCTTTAAATTTCACGTGGACTATATTTATTTATTTATTGCTTTAAACCAGATGTCGTTTATATAGCAAATACAGTATACAGAAGAGTAAACTACTACAGTAGTAGTAGTAATATTTATTTTGGCATTGTTGCTAAAAAATGGACCCGGTTTTACATATAATATTCAATAATATTTGTTTAAAATATTTCTCTCGTGCTTCCACCACAGACATTGCACTCGTTTCTCTCTGTCTTTCGTATCATCCACCCCCGCTTGCTGTACTAATTTATACTACCTATACTATTGCTGAACTGTTCCTTATATCCTACTAACTTTACTACTCGGCTTCGCCCGAAATTTACCCAGTAAACAAACTGACCGCAGTATGCCAGCAGATTGGCAGCAGATTCGAGTAGATTCTGCTGCCACGATCTGACAGCAAATTGGCGGTAGATACCGAGCAGATCCTGCTGCCGTGGTCTGACGCAGCATGCTGATCCTGCGCAGCATGATCTGCCGGCAGATACCGAGCAGTCTTGGCAGCAAATTCGGTGCCTACTATGTCCGCATTAAACTATGGTTTTGCCACAGACGAGGTATAGGATAGACCTATCACCTTATGGATGATCGTGTCGCCACCCAAACTGTGTTACCGACCCATAATTTGAGGACTGAATGTAGTGGCATCTGCTCATGAACAGCGTCCAACTCAGCAACTACTTTGAAATGCGTTCAAATGCTGAAAAGTGTGTGCGTGCTTGTATACGTGTGACTTTTTTAGAGTGAGAGAGTTTGACATAGAAGGCAGGCTTTTGTTACGCTATACTTTATCTCGGTTTGTCAACGACTCACGCGGATGTCTCTCCGAAAATCCATTTCGGGGATCAAGACACTATGGCGCTCAAAAATGATATTTCTTATAAATTGCAAGATGACATTGTTTATTAGCACTTTGCGTGTAGTAGAACCCTTTCACCTATTGTACTCCGCAAAGTATTAAAAATTGAAGCTGTTACTCACATTCCCGAAAATTTCTAATGCACTGTTTAATCAGTCTAGTGAAGTAATAATAATTGGATTCGATTTGTAATTCTTAAAAGCCTCGCAGAGAGTTGCATAATGCATGAGTGTCGTGGGGTGCTTAGATGCAACTGCAAATCGAGTTACTTTTCAAACACGCATTGTGAAATAAAATTTTGTCTAGCAATGGACATTGCTATATAATATTATTTCTGGCCTTGACGAATTTCAAGTTAGCTGGGAGTCGGCCGAGCGCGACAAAAACATCAACAACCTCTACCAAAGTCACTACATCGCCGAACGGTGTGCCCTAACAGTTCGACTTTGTCCGCGACGGTGATCGGATCATTAAATATCTGTGCAGTCACAGTGCATATTATTTCCTGATTTCTCGATTCCTACATCAATTCGTTCAACTACTGGACTAAATAGAAGACCGTTTAACAAGATTTCACTAGAATATACCTATCATCTAGTAGACTTTTTGACAGAGGTGCCTAGTGTTTGATTACATCTCGCAGTGATAAAAATACGTGTATAAGGTGCGGGGTGCACGACTGTAGTTGTGAAAAGTGAAAATTTTGCAATGGACATTGCTATATAATATTATTTCTGGCCTTGACGAATTTCAAGTTAGCTGGGAGTCGGCCGAGCGCGACAAAAACATCGACAACCTCTACCAAAGTCACTACATCGCCGAACGGTGTGCCCTAACAGTTCGACGTTGTCCGCGACGGTGATCGGATCACTAAATATCTGTGCAGTCACAGTGGATATTATTTCGTGATTTCACGATTGCTGCATCAATTCCATCGATTACTGGACTATGTGGAAGGCCCAATAACAAAATTCTACTACATTACACTCAGTGTCTAGAGGACTATTTTGGAAACACTTTACTCGAGTCCGAACACATCTTTCCACCGTTAAGAGATGTTTAAAAGCGTGAAGTGCTTTTGTAATCGTGTGCAATGCGATTGTAGAGTCAGTGCTTATTTCGCGATAAAGTATTTCGTAGTGCACAGTGGCCCTGCGTGTTAGTAACGTGAACGCGACCGTAGAATCAGTGTTTTAACGCATTTGGAACTCATTCAGAGCACCGGTGCTCTTATTGCTTCTTCATCGCGAAATTAATGCGACATATTTGTGAGTGTGACACGTTCTATTCGGTACTGACCCTGCAGCTGCGGGACATTGGCCTGCAGATCGAATAGCTACTGCTGAAGGGGGATGCTTGTCTGCATGGATAGCAGTGAGACTGTTGCAACGAACGGTGAGTGATACCTACTTTTTCATTCTTTCAATCTTTCTGCATGCCATCGAACAAAATTATTGCTGTAGCGAGCGTAGTGACCACGAATACATACTTAACCCTTATGTACGCAACCGGATACCCGGGTACTCATTTTTATGTTTCCTTTAACAATTTTTAATGTTCTTGTAAAAATATCGACAAACCGCTTCGGCTCCCCATTCTGTAGACATTTTTACGTCGATTTACGTTTTGAAAATAAAAATGTATTCATAAAATTTTAAATAGTAAAACTTCAAACTTATATATACGCTTGTTGGATAACCGGGGTACCCGGGTACTCATATAAGACAAGCTTGGAGTTAGCTGAATTGAGGGCTCGGATGCAATAAGGGGACTAGCGCTCGAAAATGCGAAAAAGAATTGTCCAAACGCGAAGAAATATTGGAAAATTAAATGTTGTTAAACTGTATTTTAAAAAATATTGTGTTGTAAAGCACGTCACGACACACATTTTTTCTACAAGTTACACTTCTCAAGTTTAATTACATTCGAGTCATTAGATTCTCTTAATAAAACGTGAATGGAAAGCATTAGTTTATTACGGATTTTCAATTATATAAGTTAAAGTTCTTTCTCATACAAATAATAATAACTAAGATTGACAGTTGATATTTGTACTACTTGGTCACTATGCTCGCTACTTCTACTTTTCTCTCTCCGTACAATATTAAAATCATGATGCACCGACATTAAAAACACTAGTGGCAATGTTACGAGAAATAAAAAATGACACTATTACCTCCTCGTATCTGGACCTCACATGGTGCCTTTATAAAATAATAGTATAATAATAAATGACAGCTGCCAAAGTGGCTGGTGTTTAAACTTAACTTTCTTTCTCCCAAGCATTAAAATGACTTTATGCTACTAGATCTAAAGTTTTATACATCGCGGAAGAACATGTCCGCGTGCTTAGGTTCAACTAGCCATAGTTCTAGCAATAAGTCTTAGCTTAAGAACTTTAGTCGTAAGACTTTTTCCAAATTTTCAAAAATGCGCAAATCAGTGGTCGAACATGGACCAGAAATATATTTCGTAGAAATGGGTCACTTTCGTAGGTACCTCCATGTTGGTGTGCTCGGACAATTGGTAACGTTTCCCAAGCATTGCGACTTGCGAAACGGAATCAAAGACTGAAGCCTACGATCTAGGTTAAGGGCCCAGATCGAGCCAAACTTACGTTCAGTGACTTTGGTTCGGTCTCGGTAGCTAATCAGAATTTTATTCTGTTTCGGGTAGGTATTTCTTCGATGGTTTTGTATGACTCGGTGCCCTTGTCATGCATCTCATCGATGTGTTTCCATTCCCTGCTCTTATTTATGTATCTCGACGGTGGTTTTGCATGCTCGTGCGTGCTCATCTATAGGTCGAAATTATCTCGATTGGCACCAACTCACTAAGTTTTTTCTTAATTTTCTTCCAGGCCGACCACATCATTACAAACATAACGTAGTTGATTGTTTGAGCTTTTCTGGTTCAGCCCTACGCTGGGAAGAGACTTAATAAAATAACACATTTAAAATAAAACTAGTGAAAAGTAATATTAATAGTGAAAAATGATAGTGATAGACGCTCAAAGGGGCCACTCCTTTCTTCTATCAATCTTGAGAATCATTAAGCGCCCAATGTGGCTGCTCGAAATTTTTCTTAATGTCTGAATTGCGTGGCGCTCCATACGGCTGCCTGGAATTTAGAGGAAATTTTTTGGAACTTGTTTAAATACAAATTGTTTGTTTCAGTAATAGTGTTTGTGATCGCCCGTAATGCGATCGTAGAGTCAGTGCTTTTGCGCAAGTAAAACTAGTCGAGAGCTCCGGTGCTCTAATAGCCTTTTCACCGCGAAAGTAGAGTCATGCACGAGTCCAACTAGAGCTGCTGGGCTGAGGGCTAAAGGGGTGCTGGTCAGAAGGGTGCTGGTCTCGGTGTTGCTGGTCAGGGCTTATGAGTTTGCAGAGATGCAGTAGTCTTGATGACAGCGAACGGTTCGTCACTTTATAATTCTTTGAATGTGGGTGCACGCAATAGAACAAAATGGTTTCTGTAGAAAATGTAGCGTAGCCAGCTCTTTCGATTCTGGCCGTTCCAACACAAATTCGCGACAAACAGGAGCCCATTTCACATGGTCGGTATTCGTTTCGGGAGCTCTTATGCAATATTTCGCGAATATGGTCTAGGCAGTAGCCTCATGACGTGCCTCTTTTCTAAACCACATTCACGAAATATTGCAGAAATGTTCCTAAAACGAATGCCAATTATATGAAATGAGCCATTAACCGCTGCACATACGTGTTGGAAAGAGCAGTATCCAATGAGCCGACCATACAATGTACTTGTAGATAGTGACATGCATGTGTCTGTCTTAAAATCAGAAAATTAAATCAATACAACAGTTGCTCGCGATTTTTACAATTCCGATTAATAATTCGCAAAATAATCGAATCGATCGAGTCGAGTAGAGTCACGTTGAAAAATTTGAAAAGGTTCCAAGTGGAACCAATCTTCCTAGCAATCTTGCAGTCTAGCAAGATCATTTGTGATCGCGCGTAATGCGATCGTAGAGTCCCCGCTTTTTTCGCGTCCATCTACGTATTTTGCAGAGCACCGCGGCTCTTAATTAGAGTAGTACTACCGTGAATTTGGAGTCAAATTTTTGCGTATCTGTGACTTGTCCAGAGCACCGAAGCTCCAGTTGAAATTTCTTCCCGAAAGTAGAGCCACTTTTTTGCGCGTGTAAAGTTCGTCCAGAGCACCGGCGCTCTAATTGTTTTTTTTATCGCGGAAGTAGAGTCAAATTTTCGCTTAGCTTCAATTTTCAGCGTAGACTTACCAATGAGATTCTAGGCCCTAGAGAGGGCCTGTCGTGGGCCCTGAAGAAGACCCAAGACATGGGCCCTAGAGAGAGCCTAGCGCGTGGGCTCTAGAGAGGGTCCAAACGGGGGGCCCTAGGGATTGGGCCCAAAGCATGGGCCTTAGAGAAGACCTGCAGCATAGGCCCTAGAGAGGGTCTAGGGTCACCACGCTAGCTTGGAAGATAGCGATGATGACTGGGTGGACCGTATTCGCTGACCGGTGAGTCATATTTTGTACTTGCATGCGATAGTAGACACGAGTACCTTGTATTCCTGGATAGCAATCTTTGTGCGTGCAATTTTGGAAGGGTAAGCATCCTACCTAATTGCACGCAAAAAGACTTTGCCCAACGAGTCCATTCCGAGAGCAAGGAATGTAAAATAATTGAAATGGCGCGTTTAAAATACAAGAGGGCCAAATGTTGCTGCTCCTTTTTAATAAAATAACACATTTAAAAAAAAACTAGTGAAAAGTAATAGTGACCCCATAAAAAAATTTCAAAAAAGTAAAAAAATTACGCCAAGTACATGAAATCAAATAAATCACAAAAAATAGAAGATAATAATAAATCACAAAAAAATAGAAGATAATAATAATTACAAAATAAAAAAAAGATGTGAAATCAAAATCAGCTGCAAGTACATAAAGGTGCTTTCCAACTGTGCTTAAGATGACACAACTACATATACACAGCTAAAATGCTGTGTTCATACATTCCATTACTCATATCGCGGACATTTTAATTAACCCATCAAAGAGAAAAATGTATTAAAGTATTTTGAATAAAATATTTATTCGTATTAAAATATTTATTTGTATAAAGATATATCTGCTTAATATTATTTAATACATTTTTCTCTTTGATGGGTTAATTAAAATGTCCGCGATATGAGTAATGGAATGTATGAACACAGCATTTTAGCTATGTATATATAGTTGTGTCATCTTAAGCACAGTTGGAAAGCACCTTTATGTACTTGCAGCTCATTTTGATTTCACATCTTTTTTTTATTTTGTAATTATTATTATCTTCTATTTTTTGTGATTTATTATTATCTTCTATTTTTTGTGATTTATTTGATTTCATGTACTTGGCGTAATTTTTTTACTTTTTTGAAGTTTTTTTATGGGGATCTCACTTCTTTTTACAAAGATAATTTGCATTGGGAATGAACTCAGATAATTTTTAATGTTATATTTATTATTATCTTCTATTTTTTGTGATTTATTTTTTCATGTACTTGTCGTATTTTTTTTTACTTTTTTGAAGTTTTTTTATGGGTTTTATTTACTCGTGCAGCAGGGTTACTTTCTCTTTCAGCTGTTGAAATAATTCTCTTCGTCTGCATCGTTAACTGAAAAATAGGACACATTTACTAATTATATAAATTATCACACGTGTTCATTGTCAAGATCATTGAATGAATAATTGCATATGCAAAACCCTACCTGCAAATTTGTGCGTACATAATCTGACGTAGATCACACTGCATCATCTTCTGCTTAGGTTATCTGTAAATATATATAAAAGCCACTTTTTAGTTATATACAACTTAACGTAGTAGAACTTACTTATATAGAAATAGAGTAGCCTTTTCCTATAGTGAGTGTAGAGACTACATAATGTGTCCGAAGGAGGTAAGAGCGTATGACAGAAAGTCTTATTGCAGAAAATTTAAATAAATGCTTAGGGTAATAATTCAGCGAACATGAACAAAGAGATCCAATATTTTCAACACACAATTTATTGGTGTTGGAATAAAATTAATTTACTATGTTTATTGGTGAATTGAAATATTGTTAATGGGAATCTAAAAAATTAATGAATTAATGAATAGCGTGGCAACTGCTGTGGATTTTATTAAATTATTACGAATGTTTTTCACAAAAGATTGAAAAGCATTAAGGGAGATGTGTTTTCAGCGTACTTTCTTCACTAATGTGACTTGCTCTACATTGCAAGCAGTCCATCATAATCTATTTTCTTAATAATTCTTAATGCTATGTCTTGACAAATTTTGTCGATTTACCTGATTTGACAAATTTCCAGAAACTTGTGCGAAACAAGATGCTCTGTCTATCTATTTAATCTTCTCCGGAGAACCTCCAAGCCTGTGCATCCCCTTCATATCTATCTATCCAAGCCTGTGCGTCCCCTTCAATTCTATATCCAAGCCTGTGCGTCCCCTTCATTTTTATCCAAGTCCTGGGCGTCCCCTTCCTTTCTATAATATTAAGCTTTACATAAAAACTCTAAATTGCTGGTATAAAAATATCTGGCAATTTAAATGCAATGCAATTTGTTACAATATATATATATATTATTTTGTACATGCGTGGTATTATTTTGTACATGCATGGTACAAATTTCCAGAAACTTATGCGAAAGCTTATATGCGGTTTACATAAGAAATATGCCTTTAAATTTAGAAAATATTGCAGGCGTGATGAGATATTAATGAAATAAGTTTCAGGTTAGGTTGGAATAGCCGTTTCTCGAGTAAATGATAGCGGTAGCGACAGTCGACATATACAGGGTGTCTTTTTTTTTCCTGTACTGGGCGTCGAGACGCTACCGCGTCTCTAGATATTGATAGTGATAGTGAAAAGTGATAGTGACAGAAGACATCTAAGGAAGCCTAGGCTAATTTATTATAGTTGAAGTATTTAAGGCCCCATGTAAAATCGCCAAGTAGTCACAGAATTTTATTAGCTTTGTTGCTCGTTTGCTGGCTCCTTATCTCTGATGAGGAAGTCACCGCTGCTTCCGTTTGCGGAAGCAAGTGACTGAGCATGGAATTAGTATGGGTGGATCAGTTTTTGATCCCCTGGTGTTCTGGTCGAAAGGGAAAAGTTTAGGGCGTAGGGGGTGTACCTTTTGGTACACTGCCTGCGTAAGTCACCCAGGCCGATTACCCAATCTCCGCGTAAAACGGCTTGAGTCAGGTCAAGTGTTTGCTTCTGTCGAGTCGCATCGGAGCAAGAGGAATCGTATGGGAGACGCCAAGCGCTTTTCCGTGAGTAGTGTAATTATTGTCACAGACGAGGTATAGATAAATAAACCGGAATAGGACAGAAAGTTTAAAAGGCGAATGTGACATCGTTTTATTTTCATCCTCTTTTCTCTTCCGTTGAACGGAATATGTTCATAAGACGATCTTTAAATTGTTACTCTAACAGAAACATTTGTAAATCGCGGGCTCCGACTCTCAAAAAATTACCTACTTTTACCTGTGCTGAATTCTAGTTCCTACCACGCGTAGCGTTACAATCTGTTTCGAGACTTGACCGATAACGTTGTATGCGACACTAAAATGGTAAAATGCGTGATGGGTCTATCCTATACCTGGTCTGTGGTTTTGCGGTCAAAGAACGAATTTCTAGAATTTTTATAAACCCAAAATTTGACCACCTCCACTTCAAATTACCATCTCCATTTAAAATCTACCGAAAATTCTATCATTTCATTCATCCTCCAAGGAACGAAATTCTAGAATTTTTATAAATTCAATTTTTTTTAATTTTATTAATAATTTTTGTATCATACAACAAATTAGAGGATAAATTTAACTATATGACTCCCCTGTGTCCCCATTGCATAATACTTTAGTCTGAGGAGCAGCTTTAACAAATTTATACGTTCGTCTACACTCTGCGGAATAATTATATCATACATATATCTATTAATTTTATAAAATAGCTTCACACGAAATGCAAAAAATGATCGATTTAACATGGAATGGTCCACGTGTACCTATAAAGAAATGAAATAAGATATTCGTGTTTGTTAATTTTTAAGCATTGCTATGTTCAGAAGTAAAGCAATGCAATTGTATTCTTCATTATACAGGTTAAGAAATAAGTCTGTCGCTTAAAAGTGTTTGTGAAACATTATTCTATTAATCCTTTAAATTTTGAGAACAAAACTATGACTCGATGTCTCTCATCTTAATGTTATCCGATCGGAACCAAAATGTACCTCCAGGCGTCAAGTTTGTCGTTGGTGGAGTATCTGGGTAAAAAGTCGGCAATTTTTCTCTTTATTCGCCCTCATAGAGTATTTAACATTTAAAACTTATTTCGTTCGTAAGTAAATGTATTTGACTCTAGAAATTAAAAAATTAATCTAAGTAGATACACAAGTACTTTGCAAAATATTTACGTATCTGGCTTGATTGTTCATGCATTTAATTAAAATTTTCATTGTTTAAAATACAAAAACAATATAACCGTAACAGAGCCATAGGGCAAATCACAACGCATCCCTTGGACGTCATTAAAGTGGGTATGCAAATTACAAAAAAGTCTCTGTCTGGTGCGATACGTGACACATTAAAGGAATGCGGATTTCGTGGATTCTACGTTGGCTGGGGCGCAGGTTTTCTTCGTCAATTAAATTTCAGTGCGGCGAGACTTGGATTTTACTCGATGTTATACGACTTCAGTCAGTTAGTGTCAAGTTTCCTTTTCTTTTATTTAACATTAGAAGAGTAACGCTGAAATGTACTAACAATAAGTTAAGGTCGTTGCTCACTTATCAGTGAACGTGTCAGTTGAACTGACTAATAAGGGGACTAGCGCTCGAAAATGGGAAAAATTATTGTTTGAACGCTAAGAAAGATTGGAAAATTAAATGTTGTTAAGCTGTATTTTAAAAAATATAGTGTTGTAAAGCTCGTCACGGCACATATTTTTTCTATTTACAGTTTCTTTATCCAATCATTACTATTCGAGCTAAAAATTATAAACAAACAATTGTTCATCGTCCAAAATCATTATTTCTTTAAACATAAATTGCGATAACTTGAGTAAATATTATATAAAAACGTGGGTTATGTCCAGTATTACTTTTTAATTAAATATTATTACATTTTTTAACATAAGGGTTTTGTGCATACATTTTACGGCTTCGCTAGAGTTTTCTGAAGTTATGTTTTAAGTCTTATAACGATCCCTTAATATTTACTCAAGTTATCACAATTTATATTTAAAGAAATAATGATTTTGGACGATGAAAAATTTTTTGTTTATAATTTTTAACTCGAATAATAATGATTGTGTGTCGTGACGAGCTTTACAACTCACCAACACTATATTTTTTAAAATTCAGTTTAATAACATTTAATTTTCCAATCGTTCTCAGCGTTTGGACAATTATTTTTCCCATTTTCGAGTGCTGGTCCCCTTATTGCATCCGACCCTTCAATTAGAAATTGTATAAAGTCTGAGCCAACGTAAAAAAGAAGGGAAACGGGAGAATATTATAAATATATTTATAAACACAGCTGGAAATTGATTATTATCTAGATCACAGTGGGGACGCTTAAATTTTACCACGATGGTTAGCCTTGGAATGATTTCTGGTATCATGAGTTCATTTATTGGAACACCGACTGATTTAGTTTTAGTTCGTATGATTGCTGACAAGCACTTACCACCTGGTGAGTTTATGCGTAGGTAAGCGTTTTCATTAAACAATTATTTTATACGTGGAAGCATTAAATTTATTAAAATGATTTATTAAAATAATTAATTGATAACTGTGAAATAAATTCAATGGAAAGTATACTACATTCTACTGTCCTTTATGCTTAAACTTTTATATACGCACGTACTTTTTAATAGATACCTACAACTCCTGCATATGCACTCGCACTCGTTGTATCGTGTTAACATTAAGTTGTTTAATACATTTTCAATACAAATTTCCCCTGAGCTTAACAATATTTCACACGCCAGAAACAAGCACACCTTTCAAGAATTCATCGTCACCAAACGAATAAATAAGTATATACACTTATATGAATTTTAAGTAAGGATGTGTACAACCAGCTCCATTTTATATTCTACATTAACTATTTTATATTTTTGTATAAATATTTTGCAAAATTTTAACAAAGAAATTGAAATTTCTCAATAGTAAAGCCGACTGAATCGAGTAGGTATACGACGCGCCGGCGGGTTAATTTATTTCCGACAGAAAAAATGTAATATGTTAGATCAAAAATAGCTAACAATATTGTAGTTTCGGAGAAAGTCTAGTATATAATCTTTTTATAGGTATACCGTGCAATAGTGAAGTCTCCACTGCGCATGATCAAACAGAAGACTAAAAAAGTGGGTAAATTTGACGTCCCTCTCCACACCATAGCATCTGTGGGAATAGCGATGACTATATTTGAGGTTTGGCAGGTGATCTTGTATCAAGGTATTACTATTGGATAGCTGCCAAACAAAGACCTCCCAGGAACTCTCTCTTAACTGCTCCTATAAACCTCACTATTGCTCGGTATACTTATAACTCACTAAGTCAGTGATTCCCAACCGGTGGGTCGTGACCCCCAATTGGGTCGCGTAGAATTTTCAGGGGGTCGGCACGATTTTCTTTTAATATTATTAAGTTAGAATTATACTCTGAAATACCTATTCTTAATGCGTTTCCTTTACCTTATTAAATTTATCTTACCTTACATAAGGGAGGGGGGTCGCAGGTTATTTGAATACTATAAAAGGGGATCGCGACTCAAAAAAGGTTGGGAAACACTGCACTAAGTAGTTCCTTAGAAAGGTATACATATACCTATATGTAGATTGAAAAATTAATTTTTAGAACAACGGTGGAACTATACAAATATTGGTAGTGCATGGCTTGATATTTGGAAAACGGAGGGTTTATGCGTATTATGGAGAGGAGCTGTACCAACGATGGCGAGAGCAGCAATTGTAACTGGATCCCAATTAGGGACATTCAGTAAAGCAAAATTAACGTTGCAAGAAACAGGTACAATTTACTTAGAGTAGGTACAATAAATTTAAAAAAAATCAAATAAAACGGTACTAATTTCCTTCTATCAGGCTGTGATTACAGCGGACGTGTCTTCCCTCGAACTGAGAAACGGGCGATATAAATTTCGCGCGGACATATTGATGTTTTGTTTTTCCAAACTACGTGGCTGTACGGATATTTAATCAGTATATCGAACGACATCGATGATTTTCGCTTAGACAATCCTTTATTCAGAATTTTATTAATGAATAATAAAAGGGTGTATGTAAACAGTATTTTTGCCTCGCGAAAAAGGAATGGTGAACACCACACACAATTCGATGATTTATTAAACGAATTACTTTAAGGGGACATTCTACTCTCTCGGCCTCAAAAAATTCGATTTTTTTTTGCCGAATTCGGAATAATGCACCTTCTACGATATCCTCCTAAATTTTTGGAGCGAAATTCGATGTATTTTCAATGTTATAGGTATTTGTAGCGTCAGCGGCCTGGTTCTTTCAACCGCGCCGTTCGGCCGGCCGACACGCTATAGCTTCTGATGTGCTTAATTATTGTTTTTATGACATGTCATATACTGCACCGTTAGGAGAACTTTTATCACCCACAGGTATACTAAGGCCAAATTTGTGCTCCTAACATTTTGCAGTGGTCGATTATTCAGTGCTTAAATACCTTTCGAAGGGGCAACATCGGTAATGGATGTAAAGCAAAGCAAATCCAGTGTAACTCGACCATCTCGTCCCCATAAAAGAAAGTTTCGCGGAAATCAACATACACGTGAACTTAATTTGGAGTGTACAAGTAGTTCGGTCAAAAAAATTAAAGGCAAGTGACGATTTTGGAGTGAATGTCGATCCAAATTTAAATTATTGTATTATACAATTTAATTTAGTGTTTTCTGCGTTACAACAAGTATTACAGTGCAAAGAATGTAATGGTGCTGTGAGATTTTCGAAATGTGACGTACGAGGATTAGGTTTCCAACTCTGTGTTTTGTGTTCGTGTAATGAAATGTTAATTAATTCCTGCCAAAAAGATGTCAACGCATATGAAGTTAATAAACGATTTGTTTTCGCAATGAGATTAATCGGCGTTGGTCTAAATGGACTTAATAATTTCTGCGGGCTTATGGATTTAGGTGCAGGTTTCAGCATCCGTACATACTACAAGTGCGTTGATAATATGAAAGTAGCCGTTGACGCCGTCCTCAAAATTGTTCTGAATAAAGCCGCTGGTGAAGAGAAAGACAAAAACGTAGAAGCAGGAAATAAAGAAAATGAACTTTCAGTATCAGGTGCCGGATCATGGGCAAAGCGTGGCTTCACTTCTCTTGTTGGCATTGTTTCTCTTGTTGGAAAGTACAGCAATAAAATTTTAGATGTCACTGTAAAATCAAGCATCTGTAAGGCTTGTCAACAATGGAAAGGCAACGAAAATTCAGTCGAATATGAAGCATTTTACGATGAGCACAATGAAGAATGTTCGGCTAACCACCATGGCAGCGCCGGAAAAATTGAAGTAGACGGTGTGCTTGAGATGTTCCACCGATCAGAAGATTTGCATGATGTAAAATATCAATATTATATTGGAGATGGCGATACAAAGACCTTTAAAGCCCTACTAGATGCACAACCCTATGGAAAAAATGTTGTTGTAAAAAAAAAGAATGCGTGCTGCACGTTAAGAAGAGAATGTACAGGAGAGCGAAAGATGCTAAAAAGTTATTAACTCAAGCAAGAAAAACAAGAAAAAGTATTGAAAAAGAATCCAAACCAAAAAGAAGATCAGGAGCAAGTCTCGAGCCTAAAAAAACACAGTTGACGAATAAATTGATGCAGGATTTGTCATTGTACTATGGTTTAGCCATACGTCGTCACCCAGAAATAGTTGAAGACATGAAAAAAGAAATTTGGGCAACCTATTACCACAAAATTTCGACCGACGTGAAGCCGCAGCATGCTTATTGTCCCTCTGGAACTGACTCCTGGTGCAAGTGGTGGAAGCATGAGGCTGCGGGTACCAATTATAAACATCCACCTCCTCTTGATAACGATGTGCAAGAAATATTGTATCCTATTTACGAGGAATTAACGGCAGGCGATCTTTTGGAGCATATTTTTGCTGGCAGAAAAATCATTGAGATCGCTACCTATACCTCTGCATTCGTTTTCAACGAAGGCTTCAATACTGTCTTAAAAATAATGGAGGTAATGGGCGTTACAATCGGGCCCGCAGCTCTCCAAATCGCGCGTAGGCACGAGAATGCACGCATCGCGCAAGCCGAACGCCGCAGCTCCAACACTTCCAAATTAGAGGAGGAAAGATATGAGGAAGCTGAAGGCATTTTGTGTGCAGCAGGCATAGCTGATTAAATGTAAGTACCTTTTATATACAAAAATTAAATATTCAAAACTTTAAACGCATTTTTCTCGAAACAACATTTTCTTGGTTGGAGGATGTGATAAAAAAAAAACTCCATGACCAATTAATCCAAAATTTTAATATGTTATTCTACACATTAGTGGCTTTCCCGCTTAGCACAAATATCTTAAGATTTATTAATATTTTCTCACATGTCATATCTATTAAACAGAGCAGAAATGCCCTTTTCGGTACTTTCAACTTCGATCGACCGCCATTTTAATAATATTGGTCCAAAGTTGTTCTTTCGTGGTAAGCGCGATAACCATACTCCTGCGAATTAAAAATATGTTTGGTTTTTTTATTTCCGACGATTCGGTCGTCCGAAATTTCAACCGCCAGCAATTCTGATGCCGCAAACTTAACTGCGAAATATTTGTGTAAACAAATGAAATAAACAAAGAACAATGATTTTTTCTTGTGTTTCAAGAGTGGTAAAATATACCCCCAGAAATTCGAAAACATTATGTGTTTACTTCATTATAAAAACCATCACCGAAAAGTGGCCGATTTTTCGGCCGAGAGAGTAGAATGTCCCCTTAAATACTTTAGAATGTCCCAGAGACATTCTTTTATATTTTACATGGTACAGAAAGATACATTCGCAAAGAGCGCAATTTTCGTCAATGCATTTCGCCAGAAGAAAGACTTGCCATCAGGCGATTTTTGCGATTTATTTATTTACATCGATTACTAAATAAGCACTCGTATAAAATTCAATGCGCTTGTTTTCTTTTGCAATCTCATAATATTCTATGCAAACTGGTTACGTAGTAATCGATGTAATCGCGAAAATCGCCAGATCACAGATAAAATATTAAAATATGATGAATTTCCAGGGTACCTTGAAGATGGCATGTTATTGGATTTCTGTTCTGCAATGATATCTGGATTAGCGGTGTGCACAACGTCACTTCCTGTGGATGTAGTTAAAACTCGGTACTTTGACAACTATCTGCTATTCTATTATGATTAATGAATCGCCCTCTTTATTTACAAAATACCTTTCTACCGTATTTCGTTGATAATTTTATTTATGATCATTTTTCACAGAATACAGAAATGGGATTCGCCAAAAATGCCCCCAGGAATCATAGAAATGATGGTCAACATAGGACAAAAAGAAGGAATATTATCTTTGTGGCGAGGATTCTTGCCATATTACGCCAGATCAGCGCCTATTACAGTAATCACCATGATGTGCGTAAATCAGTTTCACCGTATATACACTGATTTATTTATATCATCTGAATAAATTAATTTTTATCTCAATAGAATGTATATTCAACACATTTTAGAGTAGTGCACAATTTATTTCATTGTTTCGCCATATGATTTTTTCATTTTCGTTATATTAGTCCTTCTTATTTTCGATATAAAAAAACTACAGATTGATTGTCTATGAAAAATCACGTTTAATTTTGTTGTCACTGCAAAACGCGAAATGTATGTACTAATTAAACACAGATGGCCTGAAAGGGTTGTTAATTACGGACAATATTTTTCTGCTCTCACTCTTAAATTATTTCCGTGCTCGCCTCTGGGAAAGGAAAACGCTCAAGAACCTCTTCTCATATATCTCAAAATTCAAATACAGTAAACCAGCGCTGTCCAGCTAGGGGGTTCCTCACGCCTCTGCTTCCCCTTCCACCGTTCCTTCCCCACACAATTGAAATCTCCCCTTCAGCGTCGCACAGTATCCGTGACAACGCGGCCGGGAGTAGGAGAACCCACAGGACTCGTGGGTCCTGCGTTGGACAGCGCTGCAGTAAACTCTCGCTATGGGCTCGCCTTAACGCCCTCAACTATGCGTTAAGCGCTTGTCGCTACCACATTGTTACATTTAACATAAAATTATTTGAATCAATTTAATTTCCAAAATATTCTTGAATATACGTTTCAAAATGCACATCGACAAATTTTACGTATTTACAATAGGACCTACTCTCCTAATTTATCTTTTCGTGCATTCTTTTCTGTATGAACATATGGTTGTTGATACATAATATTTGGATATTCGAATGCATATTGTATAGATCTGTCACAAATGCCACCACGTATAAGTACGTAAACATTATAGTTGTTTCCAGCCAAATACTTAGCTAGTTGCCGTAACGCCTGCACAGGTTCACGATTTGTTCATTGATTAGAAATGTTAACACTGTATGTGGGCCTACTCTACAGTATGTGGGCACAAAACCCTTCCAAAGTGCTGCTACGCCTTCCGTTTTCGCTATCGACGCCATCATCAACAACATACCAGGTGGCTTGTTTGAGCTTCTCAGATTTTGTATTCTGAAAATTGATTAGAGCTCCATTGTAAAATTGAAGAAAACAAAAGTCGTAAATAAATTTTGCAATTTAAAACTTTCTACTATCTGTTGTCTAACACCCTGTCAGTAGTGTCAGTGGCGCACTCAGAATTTAATCTCGAGGGGAGTCAAGTTGAACGGATGAAAATATTTTTAATGCAAATTCGATAAAATTCATTAGGTGATTATACAAATTTATTTAAAGAATAAAATCCAGTTTTCTTTTCTTTTTACAAAACCCCTTCTTTGGGGGCAGGGGAGGGGGGGGGGTGCCAGTGCCCCTTGCCGCCCCCACCCTCTGGGTGCGCCACTGCACCCTGTACATGTTAATTTGCGAAGTTGAGATTTCTTTTCAATACACTTTCTTTCCTTATATTGCTATGCCACAACTTCTTTACGTTTGCATATGTATTAATCATTTAAGCAAGTATCGTATCAATTACTAATAGGAAAAAATGACCTAAAAAATTTACCTCGTTTTGGTTATATCAAATGGCATAGAATTGAAGGTGGTGAGAAATCCTGATAACATCGATGCACAAAAATGTAGTCCTACGCCCTCTGCCATGTGCACTGTATAATAAATTATATTGCATGGTTTTAACAATTGAAACCCATGATATGTAATATATTAGTACATACCATTTTTCAATATCATACACTAATTTGATGAATGGTGAATTCTATTAGAAGAAACTTCAAATACATCAGAAAGAAATTTTAAATATATCTTACATTTAAAACTGCACTGTAATATGCAATAATGTACCAGGCCGAAATATTTATAGTAAAATTAAATGAAGTAAAGAAATAATAAAAGTATGCTTTGTTTAACTGTAATCTATGTTATGCGGTCTATTCTCTTTACATATTTGAACACTAAATATTTGTAGCTGGAAATTTAATGAAAATAATTTTACCCGCACAAAATTTAAATTGCTATCCATCCTTAAACAGAAACACACGCTTCAAATATCTTAAGTTACGACTAACATTTTTTTAGTTTCTTAGTTATGCATACACAGGTATGTAGCAACATAAAAGTAACAACATTTGATATAAAATATCGAGCTGTGCGCACGATAAGGAAGACGATAATGAGAAAAATGTTAAATTGTGACATTACATTTTGATGCTATCAAAAACTTGGTCTGACTGTAAGTTGCAAGCTGGGATACGTTAACAACGACTGCTCGCCCCATTGTTGCTACACTTCCCCTCCACAGAGTTATAATCCCTTCGCTTTTAGCGATTGTCGCAAACGCATGAAACACGTTTTTGTAATTTCTTCTTTGATCTATATAAAACGAAAAATGTATTCGATATTAAAAGAATATGATTTGTGTCTCGGTTCAACAAATTTGCTTACAATAAAACGAAGTAAACACGGTAAGATAAAGGAATAATTATATGTATCTTTCGTATTTATCATATCTTTGTTGCTTTGTGAGAAATCATTTTTACGTCAAACTCGGGGTTTAAATACTTTTTCTACGTTTATTACTTTTAACTGTAATAATTACCTCAAAACACTGTTTAACATTTAAATGAGTTGTTAAAGTATTTAAAAAATTGAAAAGAACAAATACGAAGATGCGGAAACTAATTTACGGAAATTGTGCTGTTTTACGCGGACACATTTGTATTTGTCATTAATACGATTTGATTAATTTTACAAATGTCATATTTATTCAGTAATTCTGTTCCCTTTTCTTAACGAGCAAATAATTATTTTCTACTTTTTTAAACCAATTTCGAAGTTGTTTGTGGCAGAAAGGAAAAGGCATTATTCATAATTACTTCTACTAATAAATATATAATTTCTTAATTTCCGGTCACTGCTCTTAAATACACTACAGAAAAGCGCACATCATAGCGAAATTGAATAAATACTAGAACATAGTATAGGTATTCTGTACTAAAAATTTAAATTGAAATTATTCTTCTTTAATTTAAATCTTCTAATACCTGATCAAAGAGTTATTTAACCCTTTCGCTGCGGTGTTCGACTATAGTCCACGCATTAAAAAAAATGTATTCTCTTGAAAAAAACTTTTTTGTATTCTAAAAAAAAGTTGAAAATTAAAAACATTTTTTATTGATGGAAAATTTACACTTTTCAAGAATCATCCGAAAATTTAAATACGTAGCGAAAGGGTTAAACGATCGTGCATTCATTAACGAATCTACAAACTTTGTGTAACTAAAAACAATGCTCAAGGAAAAAATTAAATCTATTCCAAAAGACTATGTATAAGAGCATGTTTGAAAGCTACTATTAGTTAACTCATTATAGTTAATTTCACTAAACTTCCATCTGAATAATTTTTTGTACTCTCAAGAGCTAGAGTACCTACTTAAAAGTATTTAATATAATACTTATTCTTAATGACAATCCTGTAATTAAGAAAGGTTGTGTTAAGAACCTCGAGGTAATCTGCCATCAGCGGTCATCCTTACTAGAGCGACTTCCGCCGGTGTGCCAACAAAGGCCCCCAAGGCTCCTGCTGTTCCTGCCATAAGTGTCAACACGCCGAAGTTGGGCATGCTGGTGTGCCTATGCCTAATAAACATTATTAATTAAGAATAATATATGAAAATCGCCGAAGCATACTAACGCGACAGTGTGATTAGTCATTTATTATTACAAAATAGACCTAATTAACTATAAAAGGCACGAGATTTTTAAGTAAGCTTGTTATTTATAAGTGGTATTAGATGAGAAATGATTATTTAGAAATAATAAACTAGAAGAAGTAATCAGAGCAAAATGTACACTGTCATCCATAAGTCACCGGATACCTATTTTTAAATGCATGCGATTTTTTCGCGAAAAAATCAGGACTTCAACTTTAAATAGCCGCCACTGTGTTTTAAATTAATATTTCGGAAATTCCCTCCGTGAATCAGAGGGTACATTAAAATACTAACGAAATCTTTTTTGTTTCTTGATTTTAGATAATCTGGTTCCGAATGGCAGTACCTACCCCAAAACAACTTTTGAAAAATGCTTCTCGGATGTCGCGTTGTAATTTTATTATAAACGTAAATATTTTTTTACAAAAAAATTACCGAATGTTCTTTAAATGTTGTTCTTTTAAGTGCAAAAAGTTCTGTAAAAGTATATGCTTCCGCTTGTTCAAAAAAAATTCACACACACTTGCCTCTTTTCGGCCTCCCTCAGGTATAACCCCTTAATTAAATGGAAAATTATTTTTTTTTAACTTACCTCCAGTATTCTTGCAGTTGATTATAAATGCCAAGTCTTACGGTGGTGTACGTGGCCTGTCGTACGAGACCAGCACTAAGTCCACTATAGAATTTTAAAAATCCTTCATTTTTATATATAGAATTGATCACTGTACCGATCGAAGTCTTCTCCTGTTGTATTTGAATCCTATTTTTTATTACATCCATGGGATGAACAACGCAGGTAGCAGCCATACTGAAATACCATAATGAAGGACCACATGATGCACATTTTATCATACTTCGTATAGGTAATTTTATTTTATAATTTAATTAAGTCGAGTAATGAAAAAACACCGAGTGCAAGAACACTGTGTACATAGTTTCATTTACATGTAATTCCATAGCAATAATTTGTAATTCTTGATAAACGTTTAAAGTTTAATATTTAATATGTAATGTTAAATGTTTAAAGAAAGAAACTGAAATGTGCAATGTTCAATAGCATTAATGGTAAATTCAAAATTGTGGAGGAATAAACTTGAAACTGAACTTTAGATAAAGATCGATATTGAAATTGTTATCCTGCTTATCATTAATATGGGATTAGTAATAGAAATCTAATGGCGACATACATTTACATATTTGTTTGATCTTTGAAGCCAAAAGAAATATTTATATGCCTCATCCTGCATACGATGGCTAAATTTAAATGCATTAGATTATCGTTCCAGATTATTTGATTTTATATCGTTGACGCGATTGTTCCCGCAAATTTACGAACGTGTAAATGCATGACAATTAACGTAAAGATGAAACGTGAAAATATTTGAAATCAAGTTAAGTACCCGGAGAATCCAGCATTTACGAAAGTGAATGCTGTCGGCACCGCCTTTTTGTCAGCCTGTGCTTTCTCAGACATTTTCAATACTTCTTAAAACGTCGAGCACGTATGTATGGTTGAAGAAGGGGTGGTTTTTATTTAAACGTTCTTGAAGTTGTTGTAAAATCTGTATGTTGAGTGGACAGTTCTTGGGTAATCATTGAAGCATTAAAATTTAAAAAAGCCATGAAAATGCAAACGAAACAGGGGGCTGGTAAGAAAAATAGTTAACCTAATAGACGGCCAATCATTGTGTACAGTATCCACTTACATCGTGGCATTTACATTATCGATTTGAAGAAATAGGAAATAGTTTCATGTGGGGCGCAACACACGTGATTTTCATTAGGGTAGGTTTCCCTATACGCGACTGGACGCAACGTCAAGAATTTCAAAGTCGATTTTCTCGAAAATGAAGCGCAATATCAAAAAATTTGATTCCCCTTTTTCGACTTATTAACTTTTTATAAGTCGAAAAGAAACAGTAAATTTTTTTTTATATTGCGCTTCATTTTGGAGAAAATCGACTTTGAAATTCTTGACGTTACGTCCAGTCGCGTATAGGGAAACCTACCCTAATGAAAATCACAGGCGTTGCGGACGATTTGAGCGTCAGTGGAATTCGCCCATAGTAAGCGAGTTATCGAACTTAAATATTTGAAACACCAGTGGTTTCGAAATTTAGCACCAGCAAATTTAATTTAAACAAATTTCATGATGTAGATATCTCTTTAAAATAATCGTGCCTGTATCTGACTTTAAAAAATAAATATAAACCTTATATACTATGGTATGATTATTATGTATTTGTTTGTTTTCGTTTACAGCTGTATCGTAACTTTTATTTTAGTCGATTTTAGACTAATAGAAATATAATTCAATATAAAAGCTTCTAGCATATATTTGAAATAGTTATCAATGTGATCTTCGCTAATATTTTTTTATCACTGTGTTACTATTGCAAGTACAGGATTTTTTCTTCAGGGACAGGTATCGTGCATACACGAGGAACTCTTCGCTTCCTTTTCAGCGCTGTGTCCAGCACTATTTCTTCTCTTTTCTTTGGTGACACCAGGCCCATCTCCTCTTTACATTCCTACGATTAAAAATATTTCCACCTCCAATAATGTGAAACCCGTCCTATTCTAATTATTACAATAAATAAATTAACATAACGACTTGTGAATACCTGTACGGCTTTAAGAATTGGATAAAGCGGCCTGACACCTTTAGATTCCTCGATAACTTCTTCGCCATAATCAAGAACCCTCTGATTCTCTTTTTCAATAACGTGTCCCATATTCGTCTCTTCAACTTCAAGAATTTTCTCTCGTTTTCGGTCAGCCTCGATTATGCCCTAGAAATACATCACCGAATAATCATGGATAATAGATTATCAAAGTTTCTTGACTATCAGTAGACTATCAAAGCGACCTTGTTGATTTTTCAAAAATACTATTCACAGTTAAGATTAAACTTGCTATGACGATTCTTTTTGTCAAACAAGTTTGTTATTTAAGGGGGAGTAGCGCATATTTGCAGAGTTAAAACAACCAAACTAACAATTGCACATGAAAAACAATGATAGATTCTTTTTATTGAAGAACAATTCGTCGAAGGTAAAAAACAGTTTTCACGAATATCTCGTCATCTATCACTTCTATGACAAAAATAGTTATTATGAAATTTGTAGCTTAAGAATTTCTCTACAAAAAAGATTATATGGATTTTGAATATATAGGGGATGCCCTCCTGAGTACAACGCAATTTTGTTTGCTGCCCAAATTAACTCTAAGAAGGTGAAATTGACCCCCGAAAATCTGGCTATTACTCTGGACACTTACCATGTGTTTCTTCAATACATTTCCGTACTCGATTTTATTAATCTGCTCCTGCGTTCGCCTCTCCACTTGCAGCTGTTTGTCGTACTCGTCCTTTTTAAATCTTTGCATGATTTCCCAGATTTTGAGCTCTTTCTCTTCTTTAAGTTGCTTCGACTTCGCGACTGTTACTTCCACCTGAAAATCTTGCAACTCCTTTCGCAATCGCTTCTGATATTCTTTCCGTGCACTTTCATTTTCTTTGTACTGCGCCTCTTGCTCTGCCAGAGCCTTTTGCAAAACTCTTTCTTCAAATTCTTCTATCGAGTGCATGAATTTTTGATATTGCTCCGCTGTCAAAATAACGAATTCCCCGTATTATCAGTGTTTGTATTTCTTTAAATAGAAAAATGTATAGTCAGAAATAAAATTCAATTACTTATCCCTTGTGCCCTACGCTCAATCTCTTCTTTTTCCTTCAACGCCGCTGCCTTGTGCATTTTGTTTATCCGCGCTTTTGCATTTTTATAGATCTCATTTGCTCGATCTTCAAACTCGTCTTCCTGTTTAAACTTGAGATCGAATCGTTTTTTCTCTTCGATCGTGTCTTTAAAAAATTGCTTCAATTTTTCTTTCTTGTTCAGTAACTGCGGACATATTTTTAAAGCTCTTGTAGAACGAAGAAATTACGGATTAATAAAACAAACGTTAATAAATAAGGTTTTGAAAATTCTGACTTCTTGCGCTTCGTGTTCCTTTAGGTCCTGCAAATACTTGTTTATATTTATTTGATCTTGCCTCTCAGCTTCAAATTCCTCCTTTTCCTTCGTTTTTGAACATTTTTCATTCTCTTCGATCCTAACAACATCGGCAATCTATATCATCTAAATATTACGTGAAATCTCCTTCAACTACGTGTAACAACTCACTGTTTCTTTAGTGAAGCAGCATAATTTTGCCGCTTCAATAGTTCTTCTTCAGCCTTTTGTTTCTGTTCCACCTCAAAATTTGCCACATCTGCCTTCATCAACTTCACGTAAGACATTTCTGCTTCTTTATCTAAGTTTTTAATAGTTTCTTGGAATTTCACTTGAGCATCCAGTTCTCTAAAACACTAGTGAAACCATGTGACATAAGATATGATACTTGCTGAATATGTATTTATTTTTTACATGAAAAGTAAGGATAGTAGTTTTTTTATTGAGACTTTATTTTGTGATCGATATTAATTTGAAGAACCATTGAAGGATGATTACATCATTTTGTATATTGTAATATAGTGGCAGTGTTCAATGAACCCTGCAGCGGGCGGGTTTGATCCGCCCGTCACCCGACTGTATCTCGTTGCGCCCGAACCGCGCGGACCCGAACGTTCACTAACCCGCGGCTAATCCGCCCATACCCGCCCGACGCCGCCGAGCGCTTATTCGAATACCCGCGGCGGATGAGTCGGGTTATCGTTGATTTCCATCCGCCCGAGGCAGCCGAGAGTGTCGGATACGCTTGGTGACATCATGACTCGTGACTGCTTCGGGTGTCTCGGGCGTCTCGGGCATCTCGGGCATCTCGGGCGTCTCGGACGTCTCGGGCGTCTCGGGCGGATAGATATCAACGATGACCCGACTCATCCGCCGCGGGAACGGGCGGGTCGGGTGAATCGAAAGACGGTCGGGTAACGGGCGGGTTGACCCGCGCTATAGCCGCCCGTTGCAGGGCTCTCTTCCATCTGTTTAATAGCAAAAACTAAATCTTTTATTGATTTATATTGTCACATCAATACCTCGGATAGAAGAAGGGCTTGATTGATTCGTCTACACATTGGTTTCCTGTAAAGAATTAACCTTTTCGCCTGTTTCACTGCTTCTTCTCTTTCAGCTGCTATTCTTTCGGTAGCCTCCTTCACAAATCGTTCCCTTTCTTCTTCAGCGGCTTTCTCTCTTGCCAAACGCTCCTCCAATTTTTGTCTTCTGAGATTCTATTACACAAACACAATTTTCAGCAAATTTGTGAAATTTACAATATAGTAAGCCAATGTCTTGCATTTATTGTCAAAAGGCGCACAGTACGAAGGATAAAATGTACATATAATTTTTTTACACGCTCGTTTAAAATTCTTCAACATTTGTCAAATAGTAAAGAATTTTCAGTTCAATTTGATGAGTACTTCTGAAATAATACCTCATACAATTAAGATAAAATATAGACCTCTCCAACAGTCGCAGCTAACACTCCGAGTGGTTCGCCTGTCTTTTTGCCGACTTCAGTCGGTTTTGTAGCACGATTCTCCTTTTCTTGCGGAAGTGACGCAGTTTTCTTGATAGGTTGTTGAGAATTTTTCGAAATTGATTCTACCGAGCTCTTCGATATCTGATTGGTAAGACAAAATTTTAATACTTTGATCGTTAGATCGAGAATAAATAAAAAAAAAAAATAAGACAAAAGGAAATTAATTATTACATTACCCGACCATTATGCGTTATTAAAGTCAGCAAGTTTGGTAAATCATCATGTAGAATAGGCGACTTACTTAGCTAATTGTTCTCGTACAATCTTTTTCACAATATCTTACGACTTACACGAATTAGTCACAATGTTATAAAATATAATTAAATAATAATAATTTGGGTAATTAGGCAGTGTAGGGGAGGCAGATCCGACGACCTTGACCTTGACATATGTTGTCAAGGTTTCCGTTGAACAACTTTTCCCTATAACTTAATCGGCGGTCATTGTTTATTTAACAGTTATTAGAAAAAGAAGTTTCACAAAGGGCACACCTCACCAATTTTTATGACCTTGAAATATGTTGTCAAGGTCATCAGTCTGAACAACCATTCTCTATACACATTACCGCCGCTTGGGCTTAGTTTTCACGACGTTTATAAAAAAAATTGTGAATTTTTATTGAAAATATCTTGGTATTTATTTGAAATTAGGTACACCTGTGTCAATCGTTTCCGAGATGTTAGTATAGGTTTGGGAATATATAGGGTGTGGGAGCGTCAGGAAGCCCGTAGCTATGTACGTGTATGTAGTTTAAAAAAAAATTTAAGAATAATAATTAACAATAATATTTTATTAATATCTCGAAAACTAATAAATACCCAAAGCTAAAATTTTATATTTGGGGCCCACACTATATATACAGGTGGCTGCAGGCTCCCCTAACGGAGACCCTCCTACCCCCCAATTAAGTTATAAGTAAAAGTTACTCAGGATCATGTCCTTGACAGCATTTATCAAGGAGAAGGCCGTCGGAGCTGCCACCCCTATACTGCATAGTGCCCCTTATCTCCAAAAAATTTACAAAAACTTATGTTTGTAAAATTAGAAGCATAATTTACACGTAAAAAATATTAATATATATATGTTAAATAAAAATATTGGACTACAATATATTTTATTCTATTCTTTTTGTTGGGTGCTAATCACCAGTAACGTTAATAATAATTTACCAGGGTCGAATGTAATCGAAAAAAAATTTCACCATTGATAATGGTTATAGGTTTATCCCAAAAAAAATTAATCACTTATAATGGTTACGCGTAACAACAATCATTTAAACAAAGATATTAATTCTTATACCATAACTTTTAAAATGTAAGTTTTAACAGTTATTGTCTCTGGTAAAAAATTATTTTACTTAATACCACTCTTTCCCATCAATATGAATACATTTCAGAAAGAGACTACTCAGCATAATTGTTCAGATGAAAATTAACAAAAAATCAAAATGTACTTTCTGGTTTATTTAACAAACTTTTTTACAATCCGAATAATGTAAACTTAACACCTAATAAGCGAAAATTCAAAATTCCAATATCTCCATGAATGAAACAGTAATCGAATTACGGTTTTAGAAACATACTTTGACATTTTTCATTGGCTTCCTTGTTCTTTGATGACACGTGCCAGGCACTACATGCTGAACTACTTGATTCTGCACCATGATTATAATTTAATAATAACAACGCGAATATTATCATTCATTAATTCAGCACGAAGGGTTAAAAGGAACTAATATACGATGCGAGGAAGTGCGCAATTGCTTGCTTTAATGACGATGCAGATAATTTTACACAGCGTGATCGTTGCCCTGGAAACTGAATTGTAGCAATCAATATCGTTAAATGTAGAATTCGTTATCGATTTTAGAAAAAATAGTGTAACATAAGAGATCCCATTATGCTCCAAGTTCCATTATGTAGGTGCTTTTGTACATATTTTTATTAGTAAAAGTACAAAAGTAATATTTTTGTATTTGACATGTATAGGTACATTACGGTACGACATTGTTACATACTTACATATGTATTAGTGTGGTCCTTATATGTATGGTAAAAAATCAAAGTTTTTAAAAAAAAATTCTGGGTCTCTCAGAAGCTTCCAAATAGATTAAAAGAATTTCGTTTAAAATTTTGTTAAAATATATTAAGGATTATAGGTCGCACAATGACAGTGAAATATTACTACTTTGGTATAAATTGATAGCAATTTTTGCAAAAAGGACAAAATAATTTTATTAACTTTTAAGTGAGAGTATAACATTAAAATTCGGGCACACATCGCATAGACGAAACGGGTGTATACCGAGTGTGATCTGTATTGTGTTGCGGCATAAGGCTTTATATGCACATTTAAATTTCTCTCATCAGCAGCTCTCGAATCACATGCAGGCGCAAACTCTGGCGTACATTCTATTCAGGTTGTTAAACACATCGATAAAAGCAAGGTTTTGGATTCTGATATATAAATATGGGCCCCGTTTTATTAAAATTGACAAGTGACAATTATAGAAAGCCGCAGTTGCAAACTTGTGGTACATGTGAAATATAAAGTCCTTGAGCGACCTTTATATATCAAAATATACAAATAAAAAACACGAAAATATTTTTTTTTTGTCGAAATGAAGATTTTAAGAGAGTCAGACAATACAAATTTTAAAGTTGAAAAATAAGGACCACCCTAATATGTATGTTTGACTAGCAAAATACCCCCGCACTTCGCTTCGGGCCTAAGAAATTTGAAGGAATCCGTGAAAACACATTACACCCATTTTCACCCCCTTAGGGGTTGATTAGGGCAAAATCCTGAAATTGGTTTTTGGGCATTTATGTGGGTAACCATTGTAAGTAAAAATCAAGATGATATCTAATCGGGCCTAAGAAATAATAAGGAGGGCGGAATTTAAAAAAATCTCTTCTTATCGAGCACCTACGTCGCAAAAGGAATATACCCTCCGAATTTCATGTTTCTGGGGTCACCGGTTTGGGCTGGACGGTGATGAATCAGTGACACAACAGATATATAAGTATAGATAGATAAGATGGCATTAAATTAACATCCGTTCAGCCGATGCCGGGATTGTCGGGCAGCGTTGCTGACAGTTGCTGAGAAATAGTTTGTCGAAGTGTCTCCGGTTGGAGGGGGAACACGCCAAGCATGCGCGTGATGACTCCGTGACGTCAAACCAATCGACGCCAAGGTTGCTTCCCCCACCACACGGAGACACTTCGACAAACTATTTCCCGGCAACGCTGATGCCGATTGCCGGGTGACTTTTGACCCGTCTTTCATGGATGTATGTCTATATGTGTACAACCATAATATGTAAAAGACATATTTGCAGAATTCATGCAATAAAAGAATGTAATATTTTATGTGTAAATTGTACAGATAGCGAATAAAGAGAAATTATTTATTCTTTGTAAATTTATTTTCTTTCCTTCTAAGTAGTCTATATTATATAGAGTAATTTGAAAAATCCTTTAGTGTTGTATATTATTTTGGTAGGATATAATTTTGGTAGAGACACTAGACACTAATTCCAAGGTACATATGTATGCATAAGGGAAACACCTACGGCAGTGGCGGTAAGTGCGTGCTATAACTCCGTGACGTCACACCAACCGACTCTAACGCCAAGCCAAGCCAAGTGGCGCCAACGCGAAACCAAACCAAGTGATGCTGAGCAATTTGATTGGTCCTTTCATTAGTGACCAGTAATTCCCCACTTTTTAAATCGATTCTCTGATATTCGATTTTTCCCAGAATCGATTCTTTGACGTAAGAATCGGAAATCGATTTTTTGCCCTCTGGGATAGTGATGCGCTATATTGGTCTCTCAGGTATCAATAATGCATATCACTCAAATGCATATTACTCAAAAAGTATCGATATTGGTAATATCGATAATTTTTTTTACATAATCATCTCGTTCAAACACTCAATCCACTCACCGACGTTTCGATTCGTAGGCTGGTAGTTTTCTTTGGATACTCTGTGCAGTACTCACCCAGAAATTTAGTTAAATAAAAGTTTTTGTATAGTATTAAGAAATTATTTTATTTAAATTAAGATTCAAAGTGTTAAAATGAAAATAAGTAATTTAATTTTCTAAAATTATAAAGCAAACTAGAATTTATATGTTAAGAAACATCGGGCGAATTCCACTTACGCCCAAATTACCCGCAACCACCTAGATATCCATTACATACTGCGACCGCGGCGGGCGACCTAGGCGTAAGTGGAATTCGCCTATGGAGGGTGCAAAAAAATTATCGATATGTGGACCAAAAGTATCGATACGTGTAATTATTGATGTTCGAAATATCGATAAAAAATATCGATATTCTGACAGACAAATATCGATATATGCAGTTATCGATAAATATCTGGGAGAAACCAGAATTCCATTTCCGCTTCGCCAAAATATGCAACGGCCTTAACGTTTAATATGAAACACCCCTTATACAATAAATTTTACAGATCATACATAAAACATATTTCATATGCGTCTAATATCATACTTTATATCGTGGTGCATATGGCATTTCTTTTATGCGAATCATTTTTATGAAAGCCGACTAGAAATTCAGAAAATTGAATCGAGTCGCCCGTCTATTACACATGCGTGTTTCGCGGAAAACGATTAGGTAGTTTGTGAAAGCTCCGTACCATATTTTTCAACTAGTCGACGGCAAACCATCATGGCGGTGGGTTTTGGTTGCGTCTTTGATTTGCAGTTGAAAAATTCATCGTGATGGCCTGAAGCACGCTTTTCCTTGTAATCATTTCCGAAATCCACAGGATCTCTTTTCCTCACTTCGTTTCGGTTACCATTTTTGTATGAATCACAAATTCCACTATGGTGAAGTTAACAGAAGAGATGGTCGTGGCTCGGACACGAATGTCCGATTTCTCTGCCGTAAAGAAACTGAATTGTTGGTAAGCAGTTGGAAACATATCACGCGTTCAAAACAAATTGTCACTCGTCCCATTGCCGTCAGTCGGCTTCACTGTATCGAGACATTAAAATGACAAGTTCAATGCTCCTAGTATTCCTTGCAACAAACTCACGTATACAGTTTACAGTTTCTTTGTGTTATGCTTTTATCGAAATGGAGCTAGTCACGTTGATTCAAGCATCAGTGTATTTCGTAATCTCATAGTTTCGATGGAGTTCTTAAGCATTCTTACTCGCATTAGTTTCGTTAAACAGAAAGTAAAAGTTACCATTCGATTTTTCCTCACGGATTCCCTAATCGCGTTACGTTAGATTCCATTTGTGTTAAGCGTGTCAAATAAGCTTTGAATTGTGAGAAAGTTGCTACCTTTGTTTCAAATGATTCTACAATTTTGAAAGAAACTGATGCGTTATATATTCATTTAGATGAAATAATTCTATGAATTCAATGTGAAAGTTCTACAAAGTTGTGTGTTATTATACGTTTGCAACTTTACATTAATGTACCATTAATTTAGGGGGACGGAACTGACTGACGTGAGCATTTTGCAAAAAATGAAAAATGTGGAAGTATTGTCCTTAAGGTAGGTGATTAATATTAATTGCGTATAAAAATTATCATGCGTATAACTATTGATTGACTATTGCTAGTCTTATGATAAATAGTTATAATAAGAATTCCATTACTCATAGCAGTGATCTAAGTCATTTGGACTTGTTAATCATTGAAGCTCTCTTGCACTCCTACTATGGGTAGGTTTACATAAAACTCAAGATCACAGGCACAACCCACGACTTCAGAAGTTGTTCTACCCACACGTTTTGAATTGATTGTAATGCGTCTCACTATTGCAAGAGGAGCATGAAACTAATTTTAAGCAAATAAATTCTGCATTTTTATTCTTATTCTATACTGCTTAACAAATTACAGTAAATGAATGTTTTTCATAATAATTATAAATTTGACAAATAGAGGAAATAAAGAAATAAATAATGTGGCATTGTTTCCTTTGTATATCTTTCTCTTATTCCATGTTTAAGTCTTTCTATGCAAGATAATTATAGTTTATCTTAATAAGCTTCTGCATATACTTGTAACTTTCTATTTCATGATTTTCCAGTAAAGTTGAAATCGTACTATATCCTCAAATATATAATATATTCTTAATATTTAAAGAGCCTGCATTTATCATATAATTATTATTCATATAAGAATTGTTCTTGGTGCAATTTCATTACATATTTTAAAATTACACAAATTTATTTTCAGTGTTAATAACATCAATACTCTTGCTGATTTCCAATATTGCCTGAGCCTTCAAGATTTATTTGTACGGAAGAACAATATTAAAGATTTGAACGAAGTTTGTTACCTTCAAGGTTTACCTAATTTACGAAACTTATGGCTTGGTGAAAATCCTTGTGCGGAAAAAGAAGGGTATTATACATCGTCTCGATAATTAGCGATTAATCATTCGAAAGGGACTTGAATTAATGAAATCTGTTACAGGTATCGATCAGCTGTTCTAAGGGCTTTACCGAATCTGCAGAAGCTCGATGATAAAATAGTGTCAGGCGACGAAGTGCAAACCGCATTAACGAGGGGTCCCATTTTGGTTCATCCTCTCGACATGGATGCATCTCCGCCGCAATCGGATGCAGTTAGTCCAGAAGTAAGATTATTCGTACAATAATACTCTCAAATATGTCTATATAAAACATTTCCCAATACTCTCTCATATAGCATCTTAATTGAAATTCTTCCTCAATTTTGTTAATTACGTGCACCAGGCATTTCTGATTAATCGATCTCGATACTAAACTGGAATCTGTGATTTTACTTAATGCTACTAAAATAAGTAATAAGAAAATATTTTATCACTTTAATTCATGTTTAACATGCATCGTAACACTTGAATAACATTTGCGCAATTAGGATATTACTACCGAATATATCGAAGAACCTGAAGGGATACGACATCGAAGATACAGTTCGTCGAGCGACCAGGTAATTTAGCTGCTTTTGAAATAATTACATTTATAGTAATTCTTCCATGCATTTACAACATTCCCTTTCCTTTTAAACGAACACGCGTTCAGGCCGATACCTATTTACAGAGAAGTTTTGAGGAGACACAGCACACCCAAGAGGAGTATCATGAAACCGATCGTAGAAACGCAAACTATAATGGATCACCGTCGCAACGTTACTCGCAAAATAATCAGTATACATACGAGGTAAATCATTTAATCACGCGTATATTTTGCATGGAAGATATGCCTGTATTAATACATTTATATGTATCCCGAGAACGTAAGAAATGAGATGATTTTTTGTGTATCTAAGTTTTTATCGAATTACGTTCGTTTTTATGCTAAACTTAGAAATATGTTAACCACTTAGTGATTGCTGGGCAGATTAATTAACTAAATTAATACTTAATGAATATGCTTGATTACATTGTTGCTCTCTTTATCCGCAATCATACACTGACAGCTACAGAATGGACAGTCAAAGAATCACAGCAAAGATGACACTGTACGTACAGAGTCACGCAACGTCAATGAAACTGTGACCACTAACACTGTTGAAATGATTAAGGTACATTTTACAGAATCGCTCAGCGTTTCTGCAGGGCAGTAGTTTCTTTTAGCATTACCTGGATAGTCATCATGTTCATCAGTATAATTAATCAGTTAGTGGCATTATCATAGCTCGAAGTAATTTATTTCTTGGCAAACGAAAGAGAGATGATACAGAAAATGAGTCATTTACACATATACGTACACGTATTTAGTGTGTATTGACATATACTTGGAATAGCCCACCAGAAACGAAATACTCCGTTCATTTTTTCTGTATCTCTTCGTATCTCAAACGACATAATAAGATATTCTGTTTCTGGTGGCTTATCCAGAATATACTGCGTTCCATTGCAATATTTTCCATTGCGCTAGCATTTAAAACCTAGGAAAGGCGTAGAATCGAATTAATCATTAGTCGCGGTATCATGATAATTAAATACAAATGTGAATATCATTACTCTTCGAGTAGCTGAAGCTCTTCAACGTGTTAAAATACGTTTTAGGAGTACGACGATCGACCAGCAGTTGCAAGGCATAACGGGGATTACGATGAAAGACGAGCTTATTCGGAATATAGTAACAACGATACAGCCCAGCGTACATACGCGCCAACGTCTCCGCGTACGCAGTACTCCATGAGCGAGCCCATAGACGATAGGCGAGCAGATAGAAACAATTATGAGTACGACAATAGATTGAAAGCAGAGTACGAAGAACACCAAGAGAGGATAAAATCGGATTACGAGGAGCAACATCAGCAGCCACCTCAACCCAGGCGCACGTCAGCCCAGCACAATGCTGAGCGGGTAAGGATTGAAACTGTTATTAGCATTAATCCGAAACTAATTAATGCTTAAACAATTCTTGAACGATACAGGAAGATTCGAACCAAGTGCCTGGATGGGTAAGGCACTCCGAGAAGGAGAAGTGTAGGTCACAATTTCATTACCACAGAAGACCTGTTACGAGGGTGAGTAGCTTACATTACTTCGCGAGCCGGGGTAAAATGATTTCGAAGATCGCAAGTGACTTGTATTTCGATTTCAGAACTCGAATATATTATCAGCTGTGCTGTGCTTAGTCAAAGAACTTGATTACCCAAGCCTGGAGGTGGTAGAAATGGCTGTTAGGAATAGAATGGACGAGCTAGAGGAATGATGTTTCTGACACCGTCCCCAAAACCCTCAGGGGACGGTCGCCTTCTCTCAAATGGGCAGTGTTTCTTCGATCCCGAGTCCAGAATTCTCGGATTCTCTCGATACTGCGATCACCTCTTGTCAATGTATCGAGAACGATGCAAATAGTAATGTCGGCCACACGTACGATCGGCAACCGGTGGACGATAACAATGACAAACGCCAAATTCGCCGTAACGGATCCGCGGAGGCCAGTTCGACGCGAAGCCCGAAAAACGTATCGATCGACCCGAGCCCGAGATATTTTGGGGGTAATCAATCCGCGTATAAACTAAGGGACTCTGTGCCGGACAACTTGATGTCGGTAGTTGGGAACTGCGAGGAAAGGAAAGCGAACGATGTCAGAAGAGTGGCAAGCAGCGATAGTATCCCTCGCGGTGGTTACAGTGGTCTAAGTTTGAGCCCAGGTTGCAGGGTTTTGAGTCAAGATTGCGTAAGAAGGTCGAAAAGTCCGGACGTCAGAAACACAATTGTCCCTCTTCGTTATATTCAATCGGCAAAAGGTACTTGGACATATAACTTGTAAGTTGAATTTGTAAATTGCATTAATACTCGCTCGAAACGGAAGGTTCGCTCAGAAACGTGTTTCGAGAAATTCCTAAGCATTCTCAAGATAATACTGCATAACTTACAAGGAACAACGCTGTTTTGTTAAGTTTCTTAAGAGGAAAGATATATAAACAAAAGTATATATATAAATATATATAAAATTAGGAACGATTGTGATATTTCTGCAGAAGTGAAAAAATGAATTGTCCCCATGTATTATACGATACGCGAGTATCCATAAAATGTAAAAATCAAAAATAATGAATTTCGCGTTATTTAAAATAAATTTCATATTTATTCCATTGATAATTTAATATACTACGAGTTGATTGTCGATTAGTGTTATTTATTAATTTCGTGTGTACAAGTGATGTTGCAATCCGGGTACTCGTCTTTATATCTATGTGTTTCGAGTGTTACAGGATTGTTACCTATTTTCAAAGATTTTCTATCGATTGTAATGCAAATATTTCAATCACATTTTGTATATAAGGCATACAATCAAACACGAATTTCATGCCGAATTACATGTTATTTACATGCATTAGATAATTCTTAGTTATATGAAATATTCTACTTAGTTTTCATACCTGCGAAAATCTGATCTTTGCGATTTGCAATAATTTATGACAAATAGATTATTACATAGCTGTGTGTACATGCGTACAGGGTACTTGCAAATTTGCGGAGTATTTTTAAGATTTTTTAGAAAGCTATTTAATACCACTTAATATTATATTCGCTTTTCTTTTTTACACATTTACATTCACTTAAAAAAACGTTTAGATAAACGCAAGAACTTGCCGTGTTCTGTTATTTTTCATTGTTTTCGTTAATACTTTAACTTTTATTACTGAATTTACGTACTCATTAGCAGACTACGAATACAATAATTAGTTTCATTAACGTTTATTGAACAGTAAGATAAAATTGTACTTAAGACGACACGAGATATGACGAGAAAAAAAAATACATATAACGAGAGTAAGCCTGCGCAATGAGACGTATTATAGATTAATACTAGACTGATAAATATGCATGGCATATTTTTTTGGATAGGCACCTTCGTACATTACACATAGATAAATGGTAAAAGAAATTGAGGAAAAAGAGCTACTAAATTCTTTCTACAACCCAAACCGTTCCACACAACTGCGCCAATTTTCAACTTAAATCTAAGATATTTTATAAAAGTGCGGAATACAATATGCTTTGTTACACATAACCGTCCAATTGTATTATTTCATAACTAATTAATATTCTTGTTATTTCTATTGTTACGAGAACGATTATCGTAATCAGTTACTTAACGTCTGTTTTAATATTAAAGGCAGGTAATGTTCTTCTTTTTAACTTAAAAGAATGTTTCTAAGGAAGTTATATAATAAAATACGAAAATTGTGAGAAACGTCTTTCATTCCGAATGCAATGGTTTTGTATAATTAATATTGTTGGGATTATAGGACTAAGGAAACAGGGAGTTACAAACTGTTATTTGCAAATTCATTATTCGCTGGATGTTATATTTGTTGAGACTAATTAAATTATTGATTATTATAAGTTAGATACTTTTCGTAGTCGATGTGTACAATTACAATAACTTATTGCAATTGAAAGATTGATGTGTTTTGAGAAATAAATTAAGTATGAACGCAATTTTGTATCCACCATTCTGTAAACATCCGCATAGAAAAGCAGACAGAACGCGATGGGCGTAGAATCATAAGGACGGTTATCCGCGGAACACGAGATATCGCGCAGTCTCCACGTGTACTGCGCCAATTAATTGTATGTACACTGTTGTCGCCAGGACAACGGTACGAGTAAGCTAAACCATACGTGTACTAAAACAGTAAAAGCACTTTGTACTTTGTGAAAGTGAGTACGGAAAATCTGTCGCGAAGATGTCCTTATACGCGACACCGATACTTTACTTAAATTTGGGCGGCGAAATGTTATACGTTCTGTGCCAAAGATTAAAGGCGCAGAAGATCAGCGTTGATAAAACCATGCAAGGCTAGTTTAATATTACAGAAAAATATGCAGTCCGATGCTACTATTAATTTGCGTTGGATAGTGTAATTTAATTTTTACATATTCGCACTTCGATCAATTTTACGAAGTGCTTACATTTAACTTTCAGTATTAGACGATGTGACTGTTTCTTTACTTAATCCTACAATATTGTCATCTGTATTTGACGAAAGGCCTTTGACTGGGATATCTACCCTGCGATCTACTTTAGAATGCGTTGTGTTGTCATCGATCATGAAACTCGATAAAAACAGCATGAATAAACTGTTCGATTTAATGATTATGATGGTTAAATATCAATTAACGGCAGCGACTGGTCCTAGAGAAGTTATTCTGTTAACGTTAAATCACACAGATGCGATCCGAGATATGGTCAGCAATTCGAATGCGCAACAGTGCATCGGATTGGTACACCAGATGGTGATTGATGTAAGCATTTTGTTCTTTGATTCAGTTTCGAATTTGTATATCGAGCCTCTGACAGGAGCTTACTAATCGTTGTACAGTTTTATAGTAATTTAACTTGTGAAGATATCTGGGATGTCAGGCACGATTGTTTGAAAATGTTAGAGCCACATTGCGTGAGGGTATCTATTCTCCTCAGACTTGGATTGCAAAACGACGATGGCAGTTTCAATTTAAAGCCCCGCGATTACGACGAGAAATACGAAGAGAAGAAAAGTCGCCTCCATGGCATGAAATTGTGTGCAGTGGAGTCTAAAAGTTGCTGTAATGGCTCTTTTAATCTTTTCGACGAACGTGGTACTTCGCTAGGTAAAAACATGTAAGTATGGAATAAATGCCTACTCAGATTTTCCCGAAACAGAAATGCATCCAATAAATACAATACAGATACTCGATGACGCATAACATGACAAACGAGATATCTAAGCAAGAGAATGACGAGTATTTAAAAGATTGCGGTGCGAAAGCAGAATTTGGTATGCTGGCTGCTCAACTGGGGACTGAAGAAACTTCGTATAAAAGACCTTTCACTTTGAATTTATTTTCCAAAGAAGATAACGATAATGCAAATTTAGAGAAAGAAAATCCTGATCCTAACGAAGATAGTGAAAACGACATGGTAGCTAAGAAGCATGAAAATACAAAATTCAATGAAGACTATAAAACTAAGCTCGACAACGTACGTGCAGATTTTTTGGAAGATGAACACGAAGGAATTAAACGTAGCATGGATTTGCTGGAGCTCCTAGACGAAATGGAATAATTTTATTTGATTCATTTGAAAGGTGCGCAATTCGCGTCGTAATAGATAATAGAAATTCTCTTGTACATTTTGCTCATATTTATATATAAGTACTTTTGGTGCAAATAAATATTTCTTTATAACATAGCATAGCAACATTAGTTTTTATGATATCTAAAATCGTTTCTGCATTATAGAACGTATAGGAATGCGTTTTTTGTGGAAATTTCACTGGGTAAGAAATGTACTTAGAGACATATTGATCTTGCAATTACCTATTTAATTTCAAATCTTATGTAGATCTATTATACTTCATACTAAATTTATTATACACTGAACGTTCGCTAAGAGCTTAATTAAAAATCCACTACAGAATGTGTACTGTACAAAAAATTACAAAACCAATATGCCCTGCGACATAACGAATGGGTTAAAATTACACCGAACATACGAAAAATCCAACATTCTCGCCGCGAAATTAACGAATTTCCATTATCCAATGAAAAGTTGCTTTAAGATTTAGTCATGTCCAAAATATACTTTAGTCCAGTTTTACCATCTATGTTAAGCGCATTCACAACAGCTTCATGATACTGACTGAATGGAACTAACTTATGCGGCGGAGCTATTATTTTCTTCTGTTTGAACAATGTTCCTAATTCGCTAAACATATCCAGCCGTTCTTTGGACTCCATATTTGCTTTCGTCCATGCTGTCATCCAAAACCCTTTCAAAGTGATATCCTGCACATTTCGTGGATTCGTTAAAAATTATCAAGAACTTCATTGGAACTTAAATTATTGCGCAGATTCAGTTACCTTAAAAATAAGAGCAGAAGTAGGAACTGTCATAGGTTCTCTGGACATACCACCATAAGTTACCATAATACCCCCGTGCGCTAAATGTCGCAGGACTTCTAACGCATTTTGTCCACATATACAGTTAAGAGCTAGCTTCGGCGCAGGTAGCTGTTTGCTCTTAAAGATCTGAGTTTTCCTTATATCAGCCTCTGTGAGTATTTCATCCGCACCCATGCTCGTCAGATGATCCTACAATGGTTTTCAACGTTCGATACAAATGCAAATATTAATCCGTTAACGTTATTATACCTTTAACTCCTGAATGTTTGGTCTGTCCCTCACAACGCTGACTGATTTATAATTCCATACTTTGCATAATTGTATAACCATCTGTCCCACCACAGAATTACCGCCGTTCTGAATCACAGTGTCTCCAGCTTTTAGCGATACAAAGTCTTTGAGCATTCTGTACGCGGTACACGGATTCACGTTTAACATACTGGCTTCCACGGTTCCAACTTCTTTCGGGACCTAAGGTTTCAGCAAGAAAATAGAAAACACACGTAAACTTAACATTCGAATCATTCCATACCTTCATAAGCTCCTCTGAATTGTAATTCGCGTGCGTTCTCCATGTTCCTAAGTTCATTCCGTTTGGTATAACTCTGTCTCCGATGGTTAGATATTTTACGTTGGATCCAACAGTTGTTACTTCGCCTACCCCTTCGTTTCCTGGAATGGCTGGCAAAGGTGGCTTACTCGGATATTTACCTTGTATCGTGTTTATGTCTGCTGGGTTAACGGGTGCTAGCAACCACTTCACGGAAACCTTCGCAGAGAAAAGTTAATGTTATTCTTTGACGACAAACAGTTAAGAGCGCTTACAGGGAGTATTGTCTCAGTGTTTCATTGACTGTAACTACCTCCTTCGTCAGAAGATTAAATACCTGATCGGCTCCTGGTTGATTGATAGTTTCTGTCATAAAGTGTAAAACATCAGCAGGCTCCCCGTATTCCTTGTACAATAAGGATTTCGCAGAATCTGATTTAACAGTCGCGCTCATTTGGCGAGTCGATATAAAATTTGTTGTAATCGATCGGGACAATGGTAAAACTAACATTCGCACGTACATAACCATTTTGCTCCTAAATATGTCTTACTGGAATCTTGTTTCAAATTTCCAAAGACAAACAATTGTCTACGCGCGAGACATACAATTCCCTGTAACAATTCTGATGTCAAGACTATTGATAATGCTATAACAGCAGAAACATTCATAAATACGCTAAAATTGAATTTCAATTCACGTGACGTACTACTTAGTTTGAGATATGCATTTATCGTTGAAGAAAGGAATCGGCGAAAAGCAAATTTGTCTGATAACTTTGTTAAGCCCGTATCATTCGATTCGTGACATCTGTACTTTCGAGCTATATGTACATTCCTTAGGTGCTAAAGAAATGTGTTTTCTGCATCAATTTACATCGATACATAATCCATACGTCTCTACCCAACATGTGTTTAATTGCGCTTTAATTGCATAATTATGGTAATGTCACCGGGTCTAATTAAATTTTCCTAGGAATGCCAAACGCAGATAAAAAAGTTCCCCGTTTAAATGGGGAATTCTCGCAATATATGTCAGAGGAGCGTGAAATTAATTAAAAAATGCTGCGATAATTTTCTAATCTTAAGAAATGGCTTCGTGGTTTAAAGGGGGAAGTTGCGTTTAATACTTCCTGACACGAGTTTAACAACCTCGAATTGATACGTAGTACAGTCAGTTGTGCTTTGACGTTTCGATGGATGACATCACAAGTTCGTGATTTAATTACGTGCAGCGGACAGTTTTTTTTATTGTTTTATGTAAATAAAGAAGTAAGTAGGTACATTATAGTATCATTAAAGTGGCTTGTAGATAAATATATTCGGACTTGCCATGTGTCAATATGTGTTACTGTGACTCCACTTATGTTGGAAATGTCAATGAAACAAATCAAACGACTCAGCTTTAGATTTTTAGATACGAGTTAGTCACTGATGTGTGCGCTTAATTGGAAATTCTCTTTCTAGAAAGGTAAACAATGATAGCCTCAGAAATAGGTTCGACGAACAACGAACCTGTGCACGTTAAGATCACCAGCGAGAAAGCTCCTCTGATCCACGGAAGAAGCGTTCTTCACAGATTAAGCAATTTCTTTAGATTCAGAAGAGTACAGCATGTGGAAGGAGACGGGTACGTCGAGTTCGGTAGCTTGGGTGGAGACAGCGGCCGTACTTTGGGAACGTTCGCCGGCGTATTTAGCCCTGTGACGTTATCCATGTTCAGTGCCTTAGTTTTTATACGAATCGGTACGAATTTCGCAAATGTAATGTAGAGCGCTTTGTACAATTCTAATTATGAAGTTACACTCTTTGTTGTGTCCATATCAACGTATTACTATCCATGCGTCTCTGGCTAAGATGACGATTTTATCTAACAATCTTTATGTTTCAGGATATATCGTGGGAAACGCAGGATTACTCGTAACTTTGACTCAATTCATAATTGCTTATGGAATTTTGGTATTTACTGTAGCGTCGGTCTGCGCGATTTCAACAAATGGGGCAGTCGAGGGAGGTGGTGCTTACTGTATCCTTGAAAGATAAATTATTCTCGGTTTGTTTAATGTTTCCATTATCATTAGTAATTACCAATCCATTAAGAATGAACTATACATTGTCCAGAGATAAGATATCAGTCAGCTGCCCACTCGTATCTACTCTTCAATTACATATATTATTTTGCTGTTCGTTAAAATTCCGCTTTAAAACCTTGAAATATAAGATATCTTTTCCTTATTAATTATTACACAGTCATGATTAGTCGTACGCTCGGACCAGAATTTGGTGGTTCTATTGGCACACTATTTTTTATGGCTAATATCGTATCAAGCGCGCTTTGTATTTCCGGCTGCGCGGAAGGATTGATAGAAAACTTTGGACCATCTGGTTATCTGGTCGGCAAAAGTGGTCTTATACCAGGTGGTAAATGGAGTTTTTTGTATTGCTCTGTATTAAACACTGCCAATTTATTGGTATGCTTAATAGGAGCTGCAATGTTCGCAAAGACCAGCGTTGCAATTTTAGCTGTTGTTTGTGTTTGTTTGACCAGCGTTTTCATAAGCTTTTTGGCACAAGGATATATGGAGGTAATAATTCGAAATGTAGAGAGAAGTTTGTGAACGAAAAATGAAAGTATTATCTGCTTTGCGATGAAAGATATGATCGATGCTTTTACGATTTCTTTCGTTATAGATACCGATTCCAGTTGCAAATACGGTGGTTCAAAACGCGACTGAACATGTGAACGGCACTTATACTGGATTGTTATCTTCTACTCTGATAAGTAATCTTTATTCCAATTACAGCCAGGATTATTCAAGCGGAGGAGCAATAACCGACTTTGCAAGTGTTTTCGGCGTATTGTTTAGCGGCGTGACTGGTATAATGGCTGGGGCTAATATGAGTGGTAATTACTTAAATAACTTAATAATTCATATTTCATTTGTGCTTTAGAATTTAATATTTCATTGTTATTTATAGGTGAATTGAAAAGCCCCGGAAGGAACATTCCACATGGGACTTTGTCAGCAGTATTGTTTACGTTTATATGTTACATTCTCTTATCGATTTTTACGGCTGCGACTACAAGTCGGTTCTTGTTGCAAAATAATTTTATGTACATGATGCCGACTAATGTTTGGCCGCCGTTTGTAGCAGTTGGTATATTAACAGCAACGTTTAGCGCGGGGTTAAGTAACTTAATAGGCTCGAGCAGAGTTTTAGAAGCGTTAGCGAAGGATAACGTGTTTGGTAAATTGAAATCTGAAATTTCTATAAATTCCTCCTGTAACTGGTTAATTTTATCTAATCTCTGCACTTTCAATGTCCACAGGATCCGGACTGAATTTTATAGTACAAGGAACATGGAAAGGGAATCCAATTGTTGCAGTTTTAACTTCGTGGACCCTAGTTCAAATCATTTTACTCGTAGGTTCTCTGAACACCATTGCTCAGATCAATTCAGTATTATTTTTGTTAAGCTATTTAGCCACTAACCTGGCTTGCCTCGGACTTGAGCTTGCAAGCGCTCCAAATTTCAGGTACCTTTTGGACTGAACTTAAATTATTTCGGAAAAATTCAGACTGGAAATTAACGCAAATTGTATTTATTACAGGCCGACGTTTAATTATTTTACGTGGCATACGGCGACAATCGGACTTCTTGGAGCATTGATAATGATGTTCGTCATAAATAGTATTTATGCTTCCAGTAGTATAATACTATGTCTGATCTTAATCATTGTTCTGCATTTGTTCTCTCCGAGTAAAAACGCTCCGTGGGGAAGCATATCGCAAGCGTTGATATTCCATCAAGTCAGAAAGTACTTATTGATGTTGGATTCCCGGAAAGACCATGTGAAATTTTGGCGGCCACAGATGCTTTTAATGGTAGCCTCCCCGCGATCAGCGTGCCCGCTCATAGATTTTGTAAACGACTTGAAGAAAGGAGGGCTTTATGTGATAGGGCACGTGAAAGTTGGAGAATTCTTTGGTCAGAATATCGATCCCACCATAGAAGAATATCCCCATTGGTTGAGCTTGGTGGATCACATGAAAGTAAAAGCATTCGTCGAGCTGACTGTTACGAAAACTGTGCGCGAAGGATTGCACCATTTGATAAGAATATCTGGCATGGGAGCGATGAAGCCGAATACCATTGTTCTCGGTTTCTACGACGAGGAGACACCGGTAGACTTCTTCCAGAATTCTCAATACTCAACGGACATGTTCGAAAATGTTTCGGCATTGCCAAACAGTACTGCATTTCCATTAAGGCAGGCAAACACGGAGAAGATCTTAGATCCAGTGCAATACGTAGGAATGTGCTCGGACGTTTTAAAGATGAAGAAAAATTTATGTTTGTGCAGGAACTTTCATATGTTGAATAAATCCCAAATAACAAAGTAAATATCATTTGACGATATAATCAGCGCGTTTTGTTATATGATTTTGACAATGAATCATTACTTTTGCAGGAACTCTAATTTAAAATACATCGACGTATGGCCGGTAAACTTTTTCCAGCCTACTGATCAAGATCCATTTGATACAACATCATTGTTCATGCTTCAACTCGCATGCATTATCAACATGGTATCCGTATGGAAGAATTTGCACCTTAGGGTGTTCCATTGCGAGATTTCGGAAAGCGATGCAAGTTTACGCATTACAGATTCGCAAAATTCAATTAGTGAATACCCGAAAGTTTCTAATGAGCACCGTATAAGGAAGTTATTAAATTTGCTGAGAATATCTGCGTCTATTAAGAAGATTCCCGACTGGGGAGCACAAGTACAGGGATTAGAGGGTAGATCCCTTATCGAACCAAGAGTAGAAAATCAGTACGAATCGAGCACTGAGAACAGTGATAGCATATTGAGTAATGTTTCGCGTGCTTATATTTTAAGGTAAATACTTTGGTTATTAACGACTTTAAGGAAAGCTCCATTTGAATTTCTAATTTATCCATTTCTTTTTTAGTGTAAATCAACTAATTAGACAGCATTCCTCTGAAACTGCAGCGACATTCATTTATTTGCCCGCGCCGCCGGCGTCAAGTACTTGGGACGAGAATACCACGTACCGTCAATATATTCAATTGCTAACGGAATTGACGGCAGATTTACCACCTATAGTATTAGTGCACGGTGTTAGCGCTGTTACGTCGACGACGCTATAACAAAATGTAAATATAGGAATAGAAATTCATATTGAATAATTTGTATAGACAAAGAGATACTATTAACGAGTAACTTATCATTTTCACGCTTCCTGCATATTTGGAAGAGCAAGTATTGGCATCCGGGGCACAGAGATATTTGAAGTATTCTACTGCTCATATCATTAAGCATCATAATCGAGAAATTTTGTACCTAAATAATTCGATACTAATAATGCTTTCTTATTACGATAAGGAAGCCTTAATATTGTAACAAATGTAGTTTATTGCTGTGATAACGAAATTATCCTATAAGAGACTTTGCAGAAGCGAGTATTTTTTAAAACATGTAAAATATCTTTACCGAGAGATATGTAAGCTTTATCTTAACACATTTCGTACATGAAACTATTTCTATATCGTTTTTTTTGTACCGCACTTGATGTTGAAATAAACGTATTGGCAGTGGTTGAGGCAGATGTGAAATTCTGATGGGATTTTACAACGTTTGTATATTTGATTAGCAAAAATGAAGCTTTTGATAGCATTCATAGTAGAATAAATAAAATTCACGTACTTATAATCTTTCCTCTATATCTTTAAGCAACCAGATGAAACGTGTGGAACTTCTACTTGCACCATAGCAGCTGTTCCGTCTGACATTAGGGACACATTTTTTAATTTAAACTTTCATCAATATACTTGGACATTTTCCTTCTGCATGTATGTTTTATTGATTTTATATAATTCATTACTTATATCGTTATTACCATTTTTATTAACTACCACTTGATTTTTACTTCAGATATTAATTCGGAATGAGGGTAAGCTCTTTGTTACGTAATATACATAATTATAGACAAATTTTGCTCACACTTTGAGCAATTTATCACGACAACTCTGTTTTATTATTAAAAAATTTCAAACACCTTGATGTTTGATAAACCTAATGTTTAAAACTAGGGGTGAGTTCGAAGGTAGTTTTGGAATTCTCGAAACTCGAATCCGAAACTTTGTAAAGCTTCAAAACTCTTGGAACTGGAAACTCTCGAAACATGAAATGACGATTCTGTTTTATAAGTGGAACATCTTGTTTTAAAAACTGAAGCCAATAATATTTGTGCATAAATCTCTATTGATTATAGTTAAACAAAATACAAACAAAAATATAACAATGTAAAAGTTCTCGAGGCAAAATTCTTAACCGGCTTTCGAGAGTTTCGAATCACGAAAAAAATGTAAACTTTCGAACCCTCGAAATTCGAAACTGTCTTGGGTTTCGGGGCTTCGAGAAATCCATTCCTACTTAAAACAAGTGCTGGATCCAGAAATCGATTTCAAATCAATGGCGATCAACACGCGTTGCGCGCGCAAACCAGCTGAGCCAGTAAGACGTAAGCTGCACCCCGATTGGCTGAGGGTCGAACCGCGCTTTTCATGCTCACGACGATGGTTTGAAAACGCAGTGGATAGCTAAGCAGCGAGTGAGCGGTGTCATTCGAGGACGCGCGAGGCATCGATCGCACGAAATATCAATAGCGGGTAAGCTAATATTTAAGGATCAGCCTATTTCCTTCTCGCACCGTTTTATGTGCATAGCTGTGCCATTTGATAGTAATAAATGTAAACAAGGGGGGACAAAGTAATTATCTTTTACCCCAGCTTTCCCGCGAAAAATATCATTTGTCAGAGATATCGAAGATGGACGATTGTTTGTCTTTCAGGCTTAGAGCTGATAAACGCCGATCCCTTCTTTGTCGTCACCAAATATCGTTTGTTACGCCTGCAAGGAAATGTCCCTGGACCTGTTTGATAGCGTGGCATTTGGTAAAGGGTGAGTGATCCAATATTTTTTTTTATTTTTATAGCAGTGTTACAAGTAGATTGATCTCGAAGAAAGAATTGTGGTAGAGAACAAGTTCTCAAATATTCTTGACTGTGGTAGATTGTATAAGAAAGTTCTTCTTCTGGGGATTTTAATGTTAATATGTTAACTGAAACTAAAACGACGTTTGCATTTGACTAGAGTGAAAAAAGACATTCGGTTGCATTAGTCGAGTGAATTATTATTGTATTACATATCTATTTGAAGCTGCGCTTAACATTGGCCGCTCGGTACAACTAGGCGTTTTATATGAGATTGAAATGTCCGAGGCTTACTTGGGGCGCGGAAATTGATTTTGCATGTTCCGGAAGTGCAACGCCTACTGTGATGCAACATGCATCTATAGTAGAGCTGCTCGAGCCGAGCCGAGACCCGAACGGTTCCGGGTAGCCCAAATGTTTCGGGTACATTTTGGACCGATTTCTGGATCCAGCACTTGATTCATTCGAGCCGTTTGAATGTGTTTCGGGCAACACAACCGTGTTTGGCAGACTGCTTATTTAGAGTAGGTGAGACCTTTTATAAATACCGAATGTAATTTAAACCACATGTATATTCTATAATTGTTAGTATATGGATGATTTTTGAGTAATTTAAAGGCAAACTCCTTTGTGTACGAAATTTATGCTTAACTGCTGGCGAAGATTTTTGTATTTCAATTTAAAGTAAGACATTAGAAAAATTGCTGCGACTGAAAAAGTACTTAATATTTTGGTATGAAATTTAAAATATTTATGATTGATACTTAAGTAATAATAATAATCGATACTAATCGATAATCGATACTAATCGATAATCGATACTAATCGATAATCGATACTAATCGATAATTGCTACTAATCGATAATCGATACTAATCGATACTAATCGATACTAATCGATAATCGATACTAATCGATAATCGATACTAATCGATAATCGATACTAATCGATAATTGCTACTAATCGATAATCGATACTAATCGATACTAATCGATACTAATCCATAATCGATATTAATCGATAATCAACACTAATCGATAATTGATAATTGATAATCGGAAATAATCGATATTCTATTATCGATTATTTTCGATTAGTATTCATTATTGATTATTTTCGATTAGTATTCATTATCGATTATTTTCGATTGTGAATATTTCGAGTACCTACCTGTACAGCTGTAATCCACAGCGTGCGATGCAATTCGACGCTCGTGTAAAACAGCTCAGTTTAATCCGTGTCAGTGGCCGAGTGCTATCACGTTGATACGATTAAATCGCTTCGTATTGAAAGTAGATAGAATAGTCGTAGTATTAAACAAGAAATTCAATAGCGTTGAATTATGTCCAAAACCCATTTAAATGAAACAAATATCTCAAGTCTTCTTACTTAGAATTTGTTCATTTATTTGTCGAAAGTATAAAGTAGGTACTTAGGATTAATACAGTATCTTCACTTGAGTAGTTAAGGATGAACTTCAGTAACTTACAAAATAAGCTCCCCACAAAATTTTAGAAAAATTGATTCGGTAGTTTTTAAATTATTTAGCTTTCAATTTAACATGTATTTTTATGGGAAACGCAATATTGAGAAATATTTAGTTATTCTTTTTGATTCTTATAGAATTCAGTGATTCTCAACATTTTATTTTTATTGGCATGGTAGTCAAATTTCAACGTTGACCTCGATGTGGTGTTAACGACTAGAAAGAATCTCCTTCGTTTCCATTAAAATCTTCTCCATATTCGAGTCACTTTTCGAAACTATTCAAGAGTGTGATCTTCTAATTGCTGTTAATGATATATTCATATATATATGACGAAAGGTTTCAGGCGAGAGTTGCGACTTTTCAGTCTCTCACAAACAAGATTTCTCGCCCAAGAGGCAAGATAGATCGTTTTAAAGCAAGGAATAGAAGTGTTTCGCGAGTGAAGATTCATGAAACTTTCCTGAACATTTTTCTTCCCGTTAAATCAAAAATCAAGTTCCACCTCGTTCGCCGCACCCGTACATTCGATATCTCGAGTAGCTATCGGTTTCTTTCGAGTATTTAAGCAGCGCCAATAGAAAGCACAGTCCACTTTCCCTCGATCGTTAATACGTTTAAAAATGTAGCGGACAATTCTATGGACGTTTTTCTCGACAACGTCACGTTGCCTCGGATTATGTTAATTCGCGGGAAAGGCTTGGAAGCTTCTCGCGCGAAATTCGGAGCTGTTTTCAATTCCCTGAGCTCGGGACAAAATCTTCTTCCCCGTTAATCCAACGTGCATGCAGAAAAAAGTGCGGCGCGAAGCGAGCCGCAATGGGGATTTCACCGGAGGAACAGGTTGAAACATCCTCTTGGACAGGAATAACTAAATTCCCGTCGGCTGGTCCGCGAAGGAACGTGGCCAGTCGACCAAATGCGATACAACACGCTCTAAAAGCCAAATGCATGTTTAAACTACGTGTTCCTGGAAAAAATTCCACAAATACTCTAACAGGAATATTTCACCCGGAGCTTTTGTGTAAAAGTTATTCGATTGAATAAGGAAAGTAGAAACTTGAAGTAGTACTTGAATTTAGTTGCAATTAGGATGATAACCAGTAATGCAACAGTTTCTATTCTTCCTGCATTTTCAAGTTTTACACCTTGTTCCAAAAAGACTCAATTTTCTTTTCTTATGGAGATGCAGGTTGTTTATTATGAAATTTATTCAATTCCTGTACATTTATGTTTGCCCAGGTTGTATAAAGGGAAAGTTTCAGGGACCAATGCAAGTATTTAAAGAATTTTGGGTTCCATATCTAATTTCCAAAATTTTCAGTGAAACATTTTGCGCTACCCTACACGTATTCCATCTGCCAGCCCACCCCCCGTGGCTTCTTCACCTCTCTTTTTCTCCTTCGCCGCCCCCCTCTCGTCTCTGAGCAACAAATAAATAAGTGGAGACTATCTGACTTCATCGCAGGTCTACTGGGAGGTTAATATGCACTCCATCCAATCTCGCCGACTCAGTTTCCAACGGAGCGGATCCCTCGTCGGGTTCCTTTTATCTCCAGACGTGTCTGACTCACCTCCACAGTCACCTCTCTTCATTTTTCTATTTCCATTTTCTTTCGCGTTTCCCTTCCTTTCTGGGCGAACGTTCTGTGCATATCGTTGTCCGTCTTTTTCTGCCGCTCCCCAAAACATTCCCGTTCGGCGATCATGGTTTAATCGTTTCGAGCAGAATTATTGGGTCGCGACGTACGAAACCTGTTTGCGAATAAATAATACTTCATTTAACTCGAACACATTGATTCAGGTACTATTCACTTGGGCTGTACTCCTTTACAGTGGAGTAGAGACCGCTTGCAAGCTGGTATCAGTAGAATCCCCCCTTATTAGTCAGACGCATTTCGAATCTGGAAATTCTATGCTAAGAGACACAAAACACAGGTTGTCGATGTCCTAACTAGCTAGAATATCGTTAAATAATCCTATTATTAGTTTTGCGAAAATTAGGTTTAGTAATGAGATAGTAGTTTGCCAGTAGAATTTCCCTTTGTGGTTAGACCGACTCGGAGATTGAAGTCGTACTGAAAGAGGCACGAAGGGAAAGTTTGCAATGCTTCGAGTACTTCTATGGAGCAAGATGTCGGTTCTGTTATTTATTTTCTTTCTAATGAGATTCTACCAATCAGTAGAATGTTCCCTTATGGGCCAGACCTTCGTAAAGCCTTCAGTTCTTCGACGAAAAAGAGGATGGAGAAGTTTATACGGCTCCGACTAATTAAAATCTTCGTTATGGATCTCTAAAATGGTTACGGAGTTGGGTGCATCAACCTAGTTTCTAGAAAGTCTTCGAAGAAATTCGAAGTACGTATAGCTTTCGACGACGATAGTTCAGAGTAATTATCAACGCTTCTGGACGGAGTCTTCATTCTGAAACAATCAACGACAGACGTGACGGCAGATTTGAATTCGCGTTGCCTCGGTGCGACTTCGTTAGTTTACGTGCCAAATCGTTTCGTTTTAAATTTCACGAACTGAGAAAGACAGGCATCAAAGCATTCTCATTATCGCTTGACAACAGACTTCCTTTTAGAATACACTGTACTCTTTCTCTTTTCCTGGAAAATTTATTCTACAAACAAGTGGCATGAAGTATTCAATCATTAGTAATTTGATCTTCACATAATACTTCTACACTGTATTATTTCTTGAATTTAGAATTTATGTTCGCTCAGGTTTAGTCTACTTAGGGAAGAAAAGTTTTACTTATTGCTATACAGAATCAACAATGCAGTACAATTTATTTCACATTGAATTAATGAATATTCCAAGCTCCCTAAATACACAAAGAAAAAGAGACTACAGAACTTTATTACTAGTGGTTGCAAATATTTTGTAATCCATTCCATCGAGAACCATGAGAGAGAGAGAGAGAGAGAGAGTACAGAGAGGTTTATTTACACTGCATAAGCTGGCCGTGTTAAAGGCAAATAACGACGAAATGATGCACTGCGTCATTTATTGCTGGGTTCGTTGAGAATTATAAAATATTTCAATATTTGAGTCCGATAGAAGGGGCAGCAGATGAAAGAGTTGATTATGTAACACGATCAATATGAGCGCAGCGAAACGAAACGAAAGTACAATATATTACGTGATAGGCAATATCGCAGTGGGTCTTCTATTACGCAAGTATCCTTAAAAAGTCAATGAACGTACTTCCAATTTGAATGATACTTCTCCGTAGAGGGGTGCCTCGATCGCTATTTTCTTCCATCCCTGATCGATAATGCTCCAGGGGCTGAGAAATTTTTTAAAAAGACGAGACTCGCATGGTGCTGCATAAAAAGTAATATTCTGTACTAGAGAAGCAATTCAGCAGCACGCATTAAATCCAACTAAAGAATATTTTATAAAATCAATGAAGATTTCAGGACCCATCTTTTATAATCCATCGATCGCTTCTTTTGTCGAACGGTGGGAGTTTAAATCGCTTTCTAAAATATGCGAGATTGGATGGTTATAAATTGTTTAGCATCAGTTGTACATTATCGGGGTTTACTTGTAACTGCTATTACCTTTCCAAACGTCACAACAAATTTCCTGAAATTCGGTGGGTTTAACATTTCCTGGTTCATTGTTTCGATATCCCCCGAGCCTTCTCTTGAAAAAAACGATGCCAATAAAAGCTAACGAGTATCAGCTCGAAATTCCCGATATTCCATTTGTTACCGTTCCCCCATCATGAGAATTTTATCAGATCAGCGCGTGGATCATTGATTACGATGCGTTACAGAGATGTATTATTGAAAACACGCATTGGACAGGCATGCACGTCGACTGCTGAAGTGGAATTGAAATTCAGGTCAAAATTGCTTGTTTGCGAAGTCACTTTTTACCTCTCATTTCAGCGTCCTTTGTCTCTTACGAGTGACGAGCTTCATCGAATATCTCTTCAGCGAGAGCCAATAGGACTAGGTCCACTTTATATTAACATTCAAGCTCTATCCAAACAAGAGGGCATTTTTTTCAGCAAGAAAGTGCCATTCTGAATAAAACAATTTTGTAGTAAAGGTAATCGCAATAATTCTTGTTCGGGAATCTGATGGAACTGTAGAAAATCTGAAAATGGTACCCATGAACGCTCTAAATTAGAACTACGGTGATTCAGTATAGAAGTTGCTGGGAACATTTTCCAGCTGCTCGTATGCGAGCATAAATTATTCCACTAAGGCTGACAAGTTGTATTGCACGTTTTTATTAAATTTAGTCGGGTAAATGTTCAATTTAATTAGTTGTCGTGTACACAAGTTCCCTCGTTAAATCGCAATATACCGACGCAGCACGGGTCCGTTTTCCAACTGAATATTAAACGTGTAAAAAATTTTCAAACGCTCGTTAACGGCTCCACGGCACGCGCGGAACAACGACAAGCAACAATTCACCGTTGTCTCGGGCTGTTGCGCCTGAAATTTTATTGGAAAGCGCGGATTTTAATTACGTGCACCGGCAACGCTCGCGCCGAATCTTTTCTCCCCGGATGCACGCAAATCGAGCCCGGAATGTCCGATAATTAAATGCGACTCGAGGGTTTCGTTTGACGAAAACAGCCTCGTGATTACGAAAAGGTACTTCTCCCAAGGCTTGCCGCTGCGATAGACTGCTTCGGAACGTGTAATTAAACCTCGGTACCTATAAACGTAATTTTCCCCCTCGCGCCGTAAGTCGATGGCTGCGAATACCAGCTGGTAATAATTTCCGGAAAAAGCCCCGGGCCTCAACGACACGAGAAAGATAATAATTGGATATACTTAAGACAGACAAATAGTGATACCCCTTCAAATTTTCAATTGTATCAATCAGTGCCTTCTTTCAGATTACGATGAAGTCTACTGGAACTTAAATCAGAGAAGGTTTGAAAGTTTAGTTTCACTAGTGAGATTAATCCAGAGTCTTTGTACCTGGGAGGAAGCAAAATTATTTACAGCTACAGGTTTATTGAAATTTTATTTGTTTCCGGTAAACAAGTAAAGAACACATGAAATAAAAAGTGAACTACCTACTGGCGATTATCATACAAAAGTGAACAAATAAAATAAATAAACAAAAACTTTATTTGAATATTTGTAAAGAGTAAACAGCAAAATACTCATTTTTTTTAGTTTATTAAGCGTAATTAATTTTTCTTTCCAGCCACAACTGCCTATTACATCTATCACTATTTTAGCCAGTCGACATTTAGATTTGTTGTAAAATAATTTCAAAGTTTTTCAACATTCTAGGTAATTTGAAGGTGGGCCATCTATCCTGAATCGTAACTGGGCCATCTCTCCTTTCTGCAACGGGAAATGGCCCTCTCGTTAGCTTTGAAAGAAAGGGTTAATATGGCCAAATACGTTCGCTGCATTATCCCTTAATAACTCTGCTATCTTATTATCCGAACCATTAAACGAAAATTAACTTAGAAGTATATTTTATATAAATGTGACCTCGCTGTTTGGCTTCTAGAGAAGCAATTGGTCTGCACTTCAACGTGTTTTTATGTATAGAGTCTGAAATATAGCGACTTCGCCAACTCCCCTACCGGGTCGACTCACCTGAACTTACCCCATGTAGAAGATGCTTTGCGCGCCATAACGTAACCAGCTTCAGCCACGAGCCAGCTTTGAGAAGGATCGTGGCGGTAATCATTTTCAAAGCAGTGAGTTACACGATCGGTGAACCGTTCTATAAATCGCGTGTAACGAAGCGCCTGTTTCAGTTTCAATTTTAATCATCAGTCGGCTCGAATTAACTCAGTCAATTAAACACGTTGTCTGCTCGCGACAGCTCGCAACCATCCGTTGCTGTGCGCAATATAGCTTACGTATGGTAATTCGAAATAGCATCCCCGTGAGCACCATATGCCAGCGACATGGAATTAATTATCGCCATGGACCCCCTTCTCTATTTCCCCCTCGTTTCATTCGCGCCCTTCGTACCCGTCCCGTTACCACTCACAATTTCACAGCATCTACTCTAATCTTTCGGCGCGATAGTCCAGGGGCCACCATAGAGCTACCCGGTGCTATGGCGTTCCTCCCTTCCGACGTTATAGCGTGTTTTGGGGATGTTTTCTGACGATGTTCGCACAGTGGTGGTGAAATTAAGGTTCAAAACTTCATTCTTAATACTTAATACTAGGCTTTAAGTGTTATGGTAGCATCTCTGGTTTATACTAGGAAACCATCAGTTTATGGGATGTAAATTGTAGGATATAATTTCTTCTAATAAACCTGTTGCAATATTTTTAATCGACTTCAAAAAGGAGGAGAGTATAGATTCGACCCGTATGTATATTTTTTTATGTTTGTCCGCGCATAACTCCTCAGCATATCGACCAATTTTGATTTTTTTTTTATTCGAAAGAGGGCGATGCCCCGGTGGTCCCAACTTACACTGCATCAATATTGGCTCAATACATATAGTACTGGCTAATTCAAATTTCGCTTCATTACATAATTTGTATTTCATGTATACTCGCATTTTAGAGTATTTCCGCCTGTTGAGTTGTAGACCTCGTATGTTGAATTTGAGACGTCACTTTTTCATGTCACTTACTTTTGAAAAATTCCGTTTCTAGCAAACGATTCTTTTTCACGAGTAGCTCTTTTTGTAGGACTACCCATATTTTTAAAAAATAAATGTAGTTATATAACTTAAATAACTGAAAAGTAAAAAATAAAAAAAATTAAAACCGACTTCAAAAAAATAAAAATGCAGTAAAAAGTAAAAAATAATTTTTCCCATATTTAATCTACGACTCACAAATTTTTTTAAGTCGGCGCCAGATTTACACGTTGCAAATGATGTGGCGCCGACATAAAAAAAAATGAGTGTCGTAGATTAAATAAGGAAAAAATTATTTTTTACATTTTAGTGCATTTTTATTTTTTTGAAGTCGGTTTTAATTTTTTTTTTCATTATTAAAGGTTTATGTGTACGCATAAAGAATTAAAGTGGCACAGTTTAGGTGCACCAGCACCTTATAGGTGATAATTATTCACTTAACACAAAATGTATAATGGATATGAAATGGATAAACAGTGTTTATCGGCAGAACGTGGTCGACTGTGCGAAGTTTCTCCTTGCGGAACCGGTGTGCCATTAGCTTGGTCTGTCGCGTAGTCAGTTGTCTAAATTACCAACATATCGGAGAAGAGCGAAATATGAATTGCTTTACAAAAACTATCTTACTTTTCCTACAATTTACAATTTAAACTTTCTTTCCACCACTACAGTGGGCACAAATGCAATAGTATAACACTAAAGTTCCCTCAGAGGTCCCTGAGATTCGTTTCAAGCTTGTGCACTAGGTGCTTGCAATATCCATCAAGGCAAGTATCATTTATGAACGCCATACCCATCCCAGCATCCACGCCTCATATAACAGAAACAGTGCCCAATAATCCACAGCCTGTAGCCCCCACTTGCAAACAGCTTCCCACTTTCAAACAGCTTCCCACTTCGAATCCCCTACACATCATCAAATCTCGAATTTAAATTCCACACAACCCCTTTCCACGGGCTGCCAATGACCTCGCGTAGTAGAAACTGAGCAATTTCGGAGCGTTTAATCGAGATTAGGTTCCAGCGGGATGGACCGATAAAACTTACAACAATACGGTATTACATTTCAGTTATTACACGGCACGAGTGCGCCGGTAATTGCACTCGTACACGTGTATATACACGGTGGCTCGTTCAGAAATGCCGTGGACGTTTTGATGCCCTTCTCTCTCGGACCGTGTCGTGCGAGCGCTTTTTATCTTTCGATTACGGCTCGACGGAGAATAATTCGGTTTCGCGTGCAAGCGGAGCATCTATCGCACACAGAATTCCGCGGTTTTACTCGCTCCTCTGTCTCCCGCCGTTCACCCTGTACGCGTCGCACGGCTCCACGCGCCCGTATTAACATTTATTGTACGCGTATAATCCAATTGTCTAAGGGGCTGTAGACGCGGGCCGGGGCGAGGCTGCTCGGCATCAGCCGGCGACGTTTGACTGCGCGCCCGGGGTACGTTCCGTTTTCATTAACGACATTTCGGCTGCGACAAAATTAATTCGGATCGCCGCGGAGCAGCTTGGTTATTCTCCTGAGAACAACCCGGCTAACGAACGGTAATCCGCAACGAGTAAACAAGAGGCAGCGAGCCCTGATAGCGTATCGTCGCTTTGGTACACCTCACGGCCTCGTCGAGTTTCAATTCCGATGCTTCTTGCTACTTTTGGGATTCTCGGTGTTCAATGAAGCGTGGGTGTATTTTGGAGGGAGAAGCTGGTATGACGGGATAATAGAAAAAGTTCGCGTGAACGTTCTAGTTGTTAGTGTCGCGATAGTTCTCTATTGAAATGGAAATGGTATTAATATTTCTATTTTTTCTAATATTAATATTAATCTTTCTACTTTTCCTAATATTAATATTAATATTTCCATTTTTCTAATATTAATATTAATAGTTCTATTTTTCTAATATTAATATTAATGTTTCTATTTTTCTAATATTAATATTTCCATTTTTCTAATATTAATATTTCTATTTTTCTAATATTAATATTAATATCTCTATTTTTATTTATTTGCATATTACTATTAATATTAATATTTTTATTATGGAATATTTTTTCGCCAAAAGTAGAAATGAAAACTTATCAACTCAATAACTACTACTTATTGTGTGAAAATAGATATTTCTCAATAGCGTTCTCTTTTTAATGTTAAGTGAAAGCAATAATTTTGTAAACAATTTTTTCTAATTTACGAAGTTGGTAAAGGCGGAGCTGCATCTCCCTTGCTGCAAGCTCCTTAATTATTATCAATCTACTAGACTATGTATTATTTGTGAACACTTTCGTGGCTTTCTGTGCTTAATAATTTTAGTTCAGCTCTTAGGACTTTGGAGGATATAGTGAAGGGAAACTTCATCATAGTAAATGTTTCTTTCTTTCTGTTCATTGATCTGTGACGTGCTTAGGAACAATAATATACAGTAGAATAGTCCTGGTTTATTTATTTGAGTGTAGGAGATACGTGAACCATTTCGACACTTGGTTCTACAAGCGAATCGGCGATGCCCATCGAGACAGATTTTTTTCACAAACGAACATCACATTGCCATGCAGCTGGTGTGTGGCACGACTCGAATTACCGTAATAATTCATGGTTATTGCGACCCTTACAATGGCCCGTAGAGTGCAGCCATGCAATCATGTGTTACACTCGCAAAGATCAATTGTACTTGCCTTTGCACCCCCTCTATACATCGCCCGGACATCCCCTAAATTCGTACGCGAGGGCGGACTTATTGGCACGGTGCACAATATAGGGGTTCGGGGGAATATTAATGGAAAAAGTTTCTAGGACGATATGGTAACAAAAACGACACACCGCGTTCAGCTGCCATGCAACCCTTTAATGGGCCCAAAATGGAGCTCCATACGTCACAAACAGGACTTCCCAACTCCCCCACCCTTAATTATAACAAATCCCTGAAAGGGTACTCGTTAACGAAGTTCCTGTGGCTCGGTTATTACTTAATGTTTACCAAATAATAATTCTAGTATAAATTCGTTGTCCTTGGTAATAGCTCCCAGGCAAAATGCTTTCTTAACGATCCGTTGTTAAAGTGTCCAGCCCTATTATACAAGTTACCCCTTCGGGGTAATAAAATTTAACTTGCATGAAACTGTAGCTGGGGACGTGTTTATTGTGTTAGGATTTTCAACGTTGAAACTTGGATGAGCTGATAACAAGCTTCATTTACCAAGAAACATAAATAGGAATACTTTTTAACTCTGTTACGTGTAAGTTTTCATATCAAGCTTAATGATAAAATTCACAGTTGGAACAACTATCAGTTGGAGAAAATTTTTCACAGGTTACCAAAAATATGTAAGGCCCTGGTAAAACTAAAAATTACAAACTAATCCCCTTCCAAACAAGTTACGAGAAACTCTCTACCACAGAGTAAAAATAATCCCTCCACGTCTCAAAACTCACTGATCAGTGAAATGTGGTCTGATGGCAGGGGGATGTATCGTAATCGAGTACTACGTTCATTCCCTTACTCGATTTAACGATCGAATCGAATGATTACCTTCCCCCCATTAACTTTGGCCAATGAATCAGTTCGATTTCGTTAAATTATTTCGAACATAAAGCCATCGACGAGCTGTCGAGTTGCGAAAGTGGTAATCGATCGAATCAAAGAATGACGGATTGGTTAGCATTAATTGGACGAATATGCCGGGGCGGTGACTCGAGCAAGTATCGGGCCTGATTTGATGGTGCAGGGATAATTATCTTGGCTGATAATGAGAGACAAGGCCTATCCAATATTCCCTTTAACAATGTGCGTCGAAAGGTTCTATGGTTCAACTTGAATAATGACGTCGGGATACCATTCTACCTGTCATACTGATGTTACGCCGGGTAATGTAGTAGTTAATGGTATGGATTTTGTATCCAGCCGCCGATAGTTTATACCAGAAAGGCTTTTATCGCTTCTATATAACGGGGGCTCGCTTTAAAAATTGCCAACAGGCAGATTCCGTAGAAGCACGCCCCTTTCGCAGTATTATAGAAATGTATCGCAGTAATACTCTCAAGTAGAACACACGGAAATTAAGGAAACGCTGAAAGTGGAGCAAGTAGTGCTGGAAACGTGGGATAACCGTAAGAAATGGGGAAATATTTGTATGCCGCGTGAAGTTTACGGCTGCGGACGATCCTCGTCGCGCGAGAAATTAAATAATTTTTCTTATTTAGTAATCCAGGAGGGAAGGGCAGAAGTAGTGGCAACCTGGCGGCGGTGAAGTGAGTCGCTGAGTTAAGAGGAGGGGGTTGGTTGGTTGGCGCTTGTAATGAACTCTCGAGGGGCAACTTGACTACATTTATATGTATGAACACGAAGGTGTGCACACGCGCGCGTATTTACGCTCTCGTGTGAATACATGTGCATATATAAACGCGTGTAATATGTATAACACAACCCCGCCCGTGTTCTACACACGTGGAGCAGAGGAAACGTGTGCGTACAGCAAGTCAAATTTACACTGAATTTCGGGGTGTTAGGTTTATGATTAGTCGCGCTTCGGAATTTCGTGTGAAAGAAAAAGGAAGGTTCTCCGTTTGCGTTTCCCCACAACCCGATATTTAATCTGTTAATCTGTCTGACTGCAAACTGTACTGTTTTCTGGAAGTTACGATTCTCTACAATTGTATCACTTAGGTAAACACAATGACTGTATTCCTGAAACACTCCCCTCTAAATTTTACATTTTAAACAAACGAAGTAATTTTGAAAATGTGTTGAAGTAGATATTGTTCTCTATTATTATTATTATTATTATTCGTCTTTCTTACTTGGTAAATATATAAAGAACAGTAATACATAGAGCATAGCGAAGTAAAAGGCGAGGCTGCAGTACAAGACTGTCAGAAGCGTAACCGTAACTAAATAATTAAAACTAAAACTAAAACTAGGGAAGAGAAAAATTTAAGGGAAACAATTTATGGCGCATAAGCAAAATAAAAAGCATAGACGTAAATGGATAGACATGGACGAGACAAGGAAAAGAAAGAATATAGAGGTGGGTTAGGAATAGTGTAGAGATATGATTATATCGTCGAGCTTTACATTTAAAATCAGGAAAGGAATGAAGTACCAGTGTCGATACTTGACCATCTTTAGGATAATTTTCAGCATTTGTATTATTTAAAATAATACACACTTGTTAGGGGAAGGTTCAAAGGACGATGTGACGTACAGTGGCGGACGAAAGAAAGTTTACAACTTTTAAAATCGCATACCTTTTTTGCAATTGGTCCAAACGACATGAGTTTTTTTTTAGAAGCAAGAAGGATTAGTTTGCTAAGCGACGTGATTCGTCGCTTTGAAAAAAAATGCAATTGGTCGGAATAGCAAAAAAAAATAGTAAAGCTTTGTGAGCCTGTAATGAAAAGGTCGAAAATTGTTGATTCCGAGAATTTCGCGATTTTCGACCTTATTCTGCGATCTTTAAGCGTTTATAGCTCAGAACAACGTTAACCGATTTTGATGAAATTTTAGGCATGTATAAAACTTACTTAAATCTACAAACGGGTTTTTTGAACATTCATTAACAGACTCACAAAAAAAAGTTTAAAAACGATCTTTATTATTTGTTTGCTATTTCGACCAATTGCATTTTTTGTTCTAAACGACGAAACACGTCACTTAGCAAACTAATCTTTTTAGCTTCTCAAAAAAAAACTCATGTCGTTTGGACCAATTCTAAAATAGTTATGCGATTTTAAAAGTTGCAAACTTTCTTTCATCCGCCAGTGTATATTAATTATAAATTAACTCTTAGTCGTTTTATTTCTGGATGACCGGTAAGTGCATACTATCTACTGCCTTTGTCAATATTCACACAACGAAAGCTTTTGCGTTTTGCATTTAAAGGGATGGTAATGCACGACACACACACACACACACACACACACACACACACACACACACACACACACACACACACACACACACACACACACGTGTACCTATATACCTGGCGTGTGTGTGTAGGTGTACGTACGTGTGGAAGGTAAACTGTATGCAGTAAAGGGAAGGTACATGAGCGGCTGGGTGGCGTTAGACAACTCGACGACCTACATATCGTAGCCTTAATTACGAGGGCCAGATAGGTACTCCACCCCTTGTCGATTTTGTCAGCGAACCATTGAAAGTTAATCTTCTTCCTCGCAAGCGGCCAGTCCGCTGCGAATATGCCAACGAAAGCAATTATCCTGGTAAACGTTCGCTGGAAGGTTAATTCCCTTCTCCCTTCGTCCCACGAACGCGCTACGTACTTTGTATTTCGACGCCGTTAGGTGACATTTTGCAAAAACGAATTTCACATGATACATGCAAAACAGATTTTAAATTTAAAGAAATTTAAGAAATTTCAAGAAAGTTATTAGAAACTTACATTCATGTCACTTAAATGATTACTTCAAATTACAAGAATTACTTTCTTGCACAAAAATCCAAGTACCATTAAGAAGAATAAGGTACAGAACATGGCGCTTTCTTTTTCTTGCCCGTAGAACTTTGCTAGCTATTCTGTAACGATGCAAAAATCTCTAAAGATTAATTGGTCCGTTCGAAAGGTCACCATTTCTACGCGAATATCGACCTGGCCCCGGAACAAGGTCGAAGAGCGTTCGCTAAGCACTAATTTATCAACGGACAATCGTAGGATGAAGTCTTCCGCGCAATTAACTTTAATCGCGATTGGTGGGGGTTCCTGAGGTTTATCGAGAAATTCTTCCCCATTTAACTACGAGAGCACGTTGAAATCTGCGCCGATTTCCTGACAATTTTGGCACTTCCCTTCGACTTAGAGCGGCGAATTAAATTTCTGTCTGTGGTGCCAGCAGAAAATTTGATTATCCACTCTGAACTTTAAGTTTTTCTGTAGATTGGCAAAACTTTCCCGAAGACAGAGATTCTATTATTATACAATGTTTCAGCAGCCCACATTCCATAATATCTTCATTATTCATATCGTCGATAGGAAATTATGATATAATTATTTATGGGATTTAGGAAGGACCAAAGTAATAATTTTACAGTTCACGGAAATTCCTAGACGATCCGGTTACGTCTTATTGTTAAGAGAGATACGGTGAATTTTGGATGATTCCGAGTTTCAGGGAAGTTTGTAATGGTAACTTTCCAAGTTCCACGACGGATACTACTGTCTCAATTTACTTGGTTAAGACTCCACCCCTAAACCATGAACTTCGAGTCGATTATGTAGGCTACTCGTTACTTCGGGACATTCCGACCTACACTCCGTAATTTGTGGGATTACTTCGGGGGCTCACTGTCGAACCCAGCGTTACTTTTCAAACACATTATCTGGGCATGCTTACTATCCAGCAGCGCAGGACTGTATCTGATTTAATGTTTGTTTTTAAGATTATAAATAATGATATCGACTGCTCGTCGATTTTAGAATTACTTAAGGGGTCATTGCACTGTGAGTCGTGACAAAATTGTCATTCTTTAGAATTTATTTTTTAGTAAACGGAATGTTTAACGTAACTAATATTTTGTCTATTTATTAATACACTTATTGACAGTATAAAAAAATTTGTTTTAAATTTTTAACAGTTTTCTTAAAAATATATATCGCACTGATGTGAGCGCCTTGCAAAAGCGATGTAGTACTGGTGCAGGTGATTCCGGGAGAACGATGCATGTAAGACCAAAAATTCAAAGTGTGTTGTAGTCATTATGAGTGTGGTTATCGTTGGGAGCAGAATTGTTTTGACTGATAAAAAAATAACAAGATGGCGAAGGTTTGAAGTTTAAGTGTTGAAATATGTACGCTGAATTTCTCAATCAATTTTCCTTGTAAAAAGTATGAAATTGTTAATGAAAAAAGGTTTTAAAGGTCCCTGCGATACCCACTGATGTGCTGAATAACTTGTGAAAATTTTAGACTGATTGGTCAAATAGTGTTTTTGCAACCACATGCACCAGTTGAAAAAATGTTTTCAGATAATTGTGTTTAAAATTTTGAAACAAATTAAAAAAATTCTTTTAATTTTTTGTATATAATATGCAAGCAGCTGAATAAACACCAAAAAGATTTATTGCATTATATGTTGTATCTCCGGGGAAAATTTTTTCAAACATAGCTTAATTTTTCGGGCGATCAAAGTAGAATGATCCTTTAATGCACCACCTAGGAACTTTAGAAAATCTCCGCTTTTTCACCGGTCAAGTCACACCTCTGGTTTTTAAATAAATAAATAAATCTGTCTATTGTATCTCAAATCACAAATTCGGCGAACTCGATACTAATCTTCCAGGATTTCTAATAACCTGCGATAGAAATATCTCCCAACACTTTGTACCTACTTCACCTTTACAAACTTATTTCCACGCGAAAATGAAACGAAGCAGTGCAATGGAGATTCACATTATTTAATGAAAGAAGCTCGTTAAACCCCCCTCCCCCCACACGCTGCAACATTCCGCAGACACCTCGATTTAGGAAACGGCATTCTGTAAAAATTCACAGCCACTCTGTGTCGTCCTATTTCGCTCTGCAAAGTGCCATTCTTTCATTCCGTGCGTGGTGCACTGTGGAGAGCGGCGCGTCGTTTTATCTTTCAATGATACGCCTTAAAACCCTTTTGTTCGTGGCGAACGAATGTGCTCAGTAGCTCATAGAAGCGACTAAAACTGCACTGTCGCGTCGCAGCGCGAAGGGAAAAAGGGGGACAAGATTAAAGCAATTTCGTTGGCCATTTTGTATTCCTGTCTCACAAAGCTTTGTGGCCGGCCACAGCTGGCTGCCAGCGTTTCGTGCTTCTTGGACTCGCTTTTGACACGATTTTCGCAGATTTTTGTTGTTGCTTGCAAAACGACTGCGCGGTTTAATGACGTATTCAACTGTAGAAGGGATATCATGATATTAAGAGGGCCCTGGTTACTCATAAAAACAATCTTCCACGCTTATGCTTCGTGCAGGAAAACGACTAGTAGCATAGTCAGGATTTAATCTTGGAGGGAGCCCAAGATGAATATATTTTTAATGAAAATTCAATGAAATTCATCAGGCGATTATAAAAATTTATTTAAAGAACAAAATCCAATTTTCTTTTCTTTGCCAATATTTCTCTAAATTTTTAGACCTTAATATTAAAATTTAAAAATTTGGCGAATTTTTAATAAAAGAAATGACATTTTTCGAGAACTATTTTTCAACTACAAATTTCATCATATCAAAATTCACATTTCTAGAAAAAGACTATCAAAGTACGATTATATGAGTATTACAAACGTAGAATTATCACTCAAAAGTTAAAAGATTGAAAAATACGAAAATGATAACTCAAAAATAACGCTAGGGTGCAGTGAACCCCATGCCACCAATTTGTGATTATAAAATGATGTGACTATGAAGGGTTCTTTTTCTTTTTTGAAGGGCAAATTTTCTACAATTCTCCACCCAATAAGGATCAAAATGTTTTACAATCCCACAGTAACATCCATTTAAAATTACCTTTGCATAAAATGTAACGTGTGTACGTTCAAAATCAAAATTGCATTCAATTATTAATTAACATCTCGAGGTTCACGTGATGGACACATAAATATGGAAACTTCTTCCCGAAAGAACTTGACTCATTGAAATTGTAAGAAGTACGAATGTAGAAACCACTTTTCCAAATTTCAAGGCAAGTGATTCCCTTTAACATCGTTCGAGCTCGTTCCTATCTCGGCGGAGCTCGTACAAGTGCGAGCACCAGATGCACATTTAGAGATCAATTGAGCCAGATGCAGACGATCACGGTGGACGTGATTTTCGCGGCGTAAGACGCGATCCACGTGGCCCCCAATCAATTCCCTTTAATTATACCGTAGCCGAAAGTTGGCGTGGACGTGACTCGTTAGAAAGTGAGAGGTCAACGCTGGCCTCCCTAAACGGTGCGGAACTTTTGGGTTCCGGGGGAGGGGGGGGGGGGGGAGGGCTGGGGACTTGACGTTCTCGACGGGACGCATCGGTGAACCGTTGCTGCTTGAATTTATCGATTCGGGTATAATTGCATTGGTCGATAATTGTCTGTGTCAGCGGAATCACAATGCATGGTAAACTAGTTACACGAGGCAGAAGTAACAACTTCATTAACGCATCGACGCGTCGCACTTTCATGCCCCAAGCAGTCGCAGTTTGTTCCAGAGCGTTCGGTTTCGAGCGGCGTAATGGGATTCGCAGCTGCCTCGGCGTTTGCCCCGTAACGACGCAAGAAAATTCGTAATAGAGAGGAAATTGCAAAGCGGGAGTCTATTCGGTACAGCCTCTGACATTACAAATCTATTTCATATTAGCATTCTTCTTTTCGAATTAGGAAAATAGGTGTTTTGTCAAAAGAAATTTTTACATAAAATACAACTAGATTACATTTTATGGTACATCGAAATTTCTTTATTGAAGAGCTCATCAATTCCCAATTAATATTTCATTCACAACCTCTTAATACAGTCTGCATCTAGCAAAAACGAAATAAGGTAAATAAATACACCTATCGCGAACCACAACAATGTCCCCCTGAAATAGTCTCTGGGATCAGAAACAACCTGCCTGACCTAAGGAATAAAAGGAGCTAAAAAAGCTCGCTTAATAGCCTCGAAGCGAGTTAGATTAGTGCATGAGCGACGGGGGCTGGCAGCAGGGACCCGTGGTCGTTGATGTACGAGTAACCGGAAACGAGAGGATGCACGGTTAGAGCTGGCGATAGAAGAAACCGGAAATCCGCGCGGTTCCGGCCAGACACGACGATGAAAACGCAGGAACGTGGCGCGGAAAAGGGTGGCGCGAAGGGGAAGTGGAATGGCCGCACCGCTACTGGCAGTGGAAATGTCAGCGACTAGGGCGGCAGCGTCGCTTTCCAGATGCGATCGCGGGCTGGCCGGTGTCGCGTTTCATCGATCCTACAGTGCAACTGCGATATAAATGGTTTACACGGCGATGGGATCGCGTAACAATGTCTCCGCGATCTGGGATCTCTTACAATGGGAAGTGGAGGCCTCTTGTCATCTGTCGGGTAAATCTTGATCACTTGTGGTGGAGAATTACGATGATCGTTAAGGGGTTGTTTAAAGTTGGTTTAAAGGGGTTAGGCTACTTTGGAGGCTCGAAAATCATATGTAAGTTTCAGAATTTTTTTGGGCGGAGTTAGAAAATAAATGAAAACACGTTTTAAGGTCTTTATTCTACATGACTTGTGGTATATAAAAATATTGTAACTACTTTTTTTTTAAAGAAAATGGCGTTGCTGACGCTCTTCCATTCTTGCAGTTTTTAAAATGCCACTCTCCACGGCTAGCAGTGGAAGTCCCGTATACTTTGACGTAGGATGAAAAACCGGAAATTGTCATTATTTACACGACATCTTAATATATAAAGCAGAAAGTTTATATGTTTGTGTGTTTGTCTGTCGCTTAAAAACTTTCGGACGGTAAATTTTGGGGTCCCGAAATGTGCCTCAACTCTTTATGTCTGGCCAATCCAGATGAATGTGACTACTTTTACAAAACAGAAATTAGTACATTTTTTTTATAAAATCAGAATCTAAATTGCGGGCAAATCCGGATAGTAAAGCTAGTTTACTATATAAGCATATATACTTCGATTACTATAGCGATTTGTCAAAATATTGATTTTTGTGAAAATGATGGATGTTTGAAGAGAATGTCAGTTTTAGCCGAAAAATTTGCCTAAAATTTTAATCCTAAATTGTGTCTAAAATTGCCTGTTGCAAAAAAGTTTCTAATAAATCCTAAAATCCGTTTGTACTTCTGTAGATAATCTGGTATAGAAGATACTATTAAAACTTCAAGTGTATCGAATAAAAATTGTTCAATTTATGCTACTGGCCAATTTGAAAAAAGTGATTCCGATGAGCTTCGCGGGACAAAACATAACTCGGCCATTTTTTAATATTTCTGTTCAGAATTTACACAATATATTCATTAATACATGCCCAAAACATAAGAAGTATAGAAATAATTTTCAAATTCATAGTATCATGAAAAAAAATCGTCTAATTTGGTGCCGTTTTGAGCGTCTCAGGGTGGCGTGCCATTAAGCGTGTATAAAACCTTGAGGAATTAGAACAGAGAGAAGGTTTAGATATTTGTTGGATTGGGTTATGTTGTATGTTCGGGAGAGGATGGAAGTGACTGTCAATAAATATGTATGGACACGTGTGTATCATATATGGGCGTCTACAAGAAAGCAATAAAGAAATAAAGAATATATCGGCGCCGTGGAGAGACGTGGGATGATATGAAATAGTATATCGGAAGTGGAAGTGTCATCGATAACGTGGAAAGGATCGTCTCGCACGAGGCAATTCCGGAAAGGATGGAAACTTTCAATCCCGTATTGAAGATGTATGCAAATTCTCCTTGAAACGTCCACTTTTCGCGATTAGACACAGCGAGATTCCACTGTCGTCAATTGTCCTCAGCTTCTTTTAATACCACAGGGATCTTACTGAATTAATCCACTACATAATCCACAATAAAAAAAACAATATTGAACTGCATTCAATATACGAAGTAAATCTGAAAATGGGGTCTAGGGTCCTCAACATCTCCGACCTAAAAAGAAATATACATATTCCCCCGACTTCGCGCGTTGCGAAACAAGTTGAAAAGCCGAATGTTCTTCAACATTTCCTGGACGGTTTATTTACCCGACGAGGATCCACAGATATGCCTAAAGCCCATAAGAGCTTTATCTCTACATTAACAATAAACGTACTGACACTTTATATATGTATACCTATTCCTACCTTAACCTGTCAAAGGACCGATTAGGAAATAAAGGTCATATTTTTGCAAATTGGATGTAGGTAATGTTAATTTAACATGGGAAACAATGCACAAAAGACTTCGAGATAGCACAAAGAGATAACAATGCACAAAAGACTTCGAGGAACGATAAAAAAAGGAAAAATTGATTAAAAGGATAATATAAGAATTGTCATAAAGTCAAATAAACTAAAGTAACAAAAATTAATGCAGAATTTTTAATCGGATTTTAAAACCGGTCATTTCACCGGGCGTGGTATGTTTATGTAGTGTTAAACTGTGGCTTAAAAGGTTACATATACCTAGAATCGTGAAAAGAGGAGACTCTTTATGAATTCTTTTACCTGTAAGTAATTTTCTTAATCAAAAATCGTAATATTCGTCTTGTTCGCCGTGTAGCTGCTGTTGAACAAAGCAGGGTCGTCACGTGAGGAGTTTACGGTGCCAAAAATATCTCCTCTGGGTGTCATCCAAAAGCAAAAAAGATAAATTAAAGTATGTAAAAGAAACTGATCTTTATCATAAGCTATTTTTAAAATTTTCATTTTTAAAAAAAAATATGAATGCTCGAACTTTAATTCAACCCCGTAATGCAATTTCTCAGACAAAATCAGTTTTTTAATGATTAAAATCAAACTGTGGCTATTACAAAAGCCACAGATAAAGACTAGATATTGATGTGAGAAATAATCGTGCCAAGTTTCATTCAAATCGATTCAGTAGTTTTTGAAATATCATTGGCATCGATTAAAGTGAGATATTTATTTTTTGAATCTACAGAAAATCATCGATTTCGAAGCCATAGAATTGACCTTCCTTTAATGTTGTAGCTTCTGCTAATTCTTTATTGGAAAAATCGATTATTTCGACCATTCTAGGTGTATGTAACCCCTTAAACGTTCAAGAAATCACCAGTAAACAAATTAGCAAGCGGATTTGGAAGTGGAGTATCTCCTCTACGAACGAAATTCGGTATTTTCCTCCGCTCTGTATAAAGCTCGCGCGATTCGCTGGAGAAGTGGCGAACACGCTGGTAAACGAACCGACTCTATTCTCGGCGCGGTGCTCGCGGCACAGTTGCGGGATCGTCGACGCGTGGAGAGCGGCGAAATTTAAATTCGAAAGAAAGTTTCGATGGCAGTGAATCAGGAAGTTCGGGGCCCCGTTGAATATCTCTGCGGGCAATCAGCGTCGTATAAACATTATCCAAACGGTCGGCTGGCTAAAAGCGGTGATGCAAGAAGACGAGATATTCCGGATGAACGAGCGGGACTCTTACACGGAGCTTGTGGGAATTACGCCATCAGCCACGCTAACAGGGCGTGCGTGCGAGAGGAGCATACGCTGCTGAAGAAGGCGTAAAGGGACTGACAAGGGACAAACGATAAGTGCACAGAAATGGGAAACGTGTAGGTTGCGGAAAGGTCGGGGAGAGAATGTGGGAGAAATGGGAAGCATAATTAAATACAGGGAAGCTGGCGAGGCGAAAGATGTTGTAAAGAAGGGGGGGGGGGACGTTAAAAGGTTTCACCATTTTAGAATTTTTAAGTAACTTCTTATTAGTAAATTCTTAAGGGAGAGTTTGTTAAGGTGCACCCTACTGCACAAATTTTGATTCCTATTTTTAATTCTGTTTTATAATTTATTTACAGCGAGGGACTTTATTGAGGTCAAATCGTAGAAATTGTTGCAAGTGAAGTGTCTTCAAGTATTTACATTTTTACAAGATTTTATTTAGCTTCACTTGTGAGTTCGTTAGTTTGATAGGGTGAAATCTTGTAAGCTAATTTTGGCCCTCTTTCACGTATCTGGTCGACTTGAAACTTTGCACACATGCGTAGTTCCGACGACAATACAACATTTTCACTAAAAACTTTCAAAAAAAAAAAAGGAACGAAAGTATCAAAATTATTTTCCTCCTTTTTAGTACAATTTAATAAAAGCTTGTTTTTAATTTTTTTCTATCTTATTATATAAAGCAGAAAGTTGATATATTTTGTGGGTTTTGTCTGTCGCCTAAAAATTTTGCATCAGCTCATTATGCCTGGCCAATCCAGATGAATGTGACTACATTTGCACAAAAAACGTAAAAAACAGTGTTTTTAGAAAATCAGAATTTAAATTCCGGGCGAAGCCGAGTAGTAACCCTAGTGGTATTATAAATATGGGATGTCTTTTGTGACGCTGCCAAGATGTAGTTGAAGGAAAGGAAGAGTAATATAAAAGACAGAGTTTTAGACGTAGAGAATCGATGTTTCTCATCAACCACGTAGGAGCCCAGCTTCTTCCTTCCTTCCTTTTAGTTCCTTCGCTTATCCAAGCTTACAGGGTTACGTTTATCTTTGCTTTTGCGTCTCCAAGCACGCGTCGCCTCGCGCGGTCCGGTTTCTTCTCTTGAATCCAAGATCTCTAAGTGGCCCCGACGAAAGGCCTCATGAAAAGACTCTTCTCTTAATGCACACACACAGCCGGTATTTTCTTTCTTACCATGTGGATGAAGGGGGAATTAATGGAAAGGAGGATAGGGGGCTGGATTCTATCGAACCCAAGCATTGGCTGGGGGCATCTAGTAAATCATAATGCGATTCTAAAGGGGCGGTTCAAGCCCTGAATGCAGGATATTCAGAGGCAAAGGAAAAGAAAGGGCAGGGGAGAAATCACTTTTCCCTTTTATCTTCTTTTTGCCGGAAAGATGGTCTTCACCACGTGTTATATTTCTCCAGTTCATTTACGTTACCGCTACTCGTATCGATTCCCTGCAACTAATTTCCAGAGTGTACTACTGCCCTTTGAGCTTCGTGCTTTCATATTTCGATCTAATTAACTTCCCCCCGGCCAGTGTTCAATGGAACGACATTAGGGATTTATAAGAGATATTTATTTTTAGCTTGAACAGAGAGCAGGGAATTTGATCGAAGAATATTGCGGTTGCGTGTCAATTCCTAATCGATTTGCATAATCGTGCAACACCGATTCATAATACCATTACAAGCGTTTCAATGATCTGCAAACTGGTTACAAGTTGAATCATTCCGGGGATTAATTAACAATTACGCCGACAGTGGCGCGGGCAATTAGATTGGAGGAAGCGTTGACTGTATCGCAATCAAAATCATCAATTACATTTGCACTCTCTCGCAGTGAGCGGGAAGGTATAATTACGTTAGAAGGTTAACGAACGGAATTAATTGGGTTTAATGCTAGCGTTGTCTATGCCCAGTTGCATATTTCCACGGGGAAATGATCGGGCGGGGGCTACGCGGTACGAAAGGCCTTCGTCCTTTTTCTTTCGACGCAGAAACGCGTCGGGCGTGTACCAGGCGTCGCGTCGTTCACTTTACAGCTCTCGCCGAGTTGTGGTGCAAACGATCATAAATATTTAACGCGTACGTCCACGTTAATACCGAGCAACATTGATGAATGGTCGTAAAAGATTATTCCCTCCTCACTGGGAATACGTTATGAGATTCTGGCCGGCGCTGGCGAAACTTCCGAATGATTCTGCAGCAAAGTGCACACAAGTAGCTCTGAAATAAAGAAATTTTAAATAGGGTGCTTCGCTGTATTTTTATTAAGCTTCATGGTGTAAAGAGGCTTTTCGTATTAAGTACGGGGGAAATTTTTATCTTCCTCTTGGAGGGATGTACGGGGTTGTAATTTCAGGATCTGAAATGGGATTGTTGTAACATTTGTGCATACTTAGCGGGTACTCGACGATTTGTTTCACTTTTGTTGGAAAAAGCTTTTAAAATAATGCACGTGCGAAGAGTTCGAGCTGTACAGTTTCAATTATATTATTATTATTACGTCTTTACTCGTCCCTGTAGGCAAAATTAGGCAGCTGCCTAGGGCGTAAAATGGCATTTTCATTGTTAACATTTTTTAAAATAAAGTTTCAAATGAAATATTACAAGTTGTACTATGAAAATTTTAAGCTACGAATAAAAATTCAGAGTAAGGTCATCAAATGTATTATAAATAAAGCGCGGAATTTGGCAACTTCGCCTAGGGCGCAAGAAACACTTAATAAGCCCAATTATTTTGTACCTAAAACTAAGAACTAAACTAAAACTAATACAAATAAAAAGAACTGAAGTTACACACTTAAAGTGAACACGATTGAAAATTGATATCGTCTACAAACATGGACTAAGGCAGGAAGGAAATAAATGACATAGAAGTTTGGTGGTCCGCAACGCGTGTCTGACCAGCGATAGACCTATTTCACTTGATCTCTCACTCTTCGCTCCTCCCTCGCACCTCACAGATCAATATCTTTTGATGACTTACTACGTGTGCTGTCAATGTGTACATTATACTGAAAATTATATCGAAAAGAAGTTGTTCTGATTAACAAACTTTCATTTATCATCAATTTCATTTAAGATGTCTCTGTCACACTCGTTTTAAAAATGTTCTTTCTTCTGATTACTACTACCTCCACAACCACAATATGTATAATAACGACCACGCAGAACATCAAAAGCTTTCTTAACTCACAAGTTTCTTAAGCAACAATTACTGACATCTACGACAAAGGATATTAAAAAATAATAATTGAAGCCTGCACTCTGTATATCCCTCGCTACAGTCAAACAGTCTTCACAAACGGTGTTACACTAAATGTACATCCGCTTAAGTCTCCCTTAGAAATCTAGGATAATTGAATCTTAGTAGAATAAAGACCGTCTACAATCTACAGCCTCAGAGGAATTCAATTCCTTCGCAGCAGCAGATATTTCTCCCTCGGTTATAAGCCCTCCTTTCCCTGCTCGTAACGGTACATGTCTATTCATCCGGATTACCGAAAATATACTGTGGAAAGTCGTTCGCTAACAGCGGCCATAACCCACACAAACGTCCCTCCGTCGACGGAATAAAAATCTAGCCTCGAAATACACCCGAGCCGTCGAATGCTTTGGAGGAACACAGGATTCCAGGACGGTCTGTGCGCGAATTAAAATACGTCTTGCACTGAAAGTGTCTCTCGCCGTTGGTCGTCATTGGAGCAGGGTCATTGAATATCGCAAGCGTGGCTCGAGAAGCTGGCGGAATGTATTATTCAGGCAGCGATACGATCGATAATAGATCCCGACGCATCAGCGTGGCTATAAAAATATTTTCTCACGCGGCGGCGGTATCAGGACGGAAGTTAATGGAGTTCGAAGCAGCAGCGCGCGCGGATGAAAGTAATAAAGTAGCAGAACACCGAGATTAGGCATGAATAAGAAGCTCCAGAGGGGGAGCCGAGGGTGGGGCCACGGAGAAGTTCCTCGGCTTTATCCGCAAAGTAATCGCTTAAATTCAAACTGCATTTCCACGGCGGCGGGTTTTATAGCGCGCAGCTGCTCGATTGTCTTCCGTCGCCGCCGATTTCAGCTTCTTCCTCTTACGTTCGAGGGCCGAGGAAGAATACGGTCACGGCCTGCACTTCATAATGCAAAGTGACGTGCACGTACAGGGTGTCCCTTCTAGTAACTCTCAGAGCGTGCTGCGGCGTGTTTTGCCAGGTGATTGTGAGGCGGAAAGGTCAGGGACACAATGGGCCTATTTCTATCCTTTGGCCGAGGGGACCATTATTTAAGCTTCGAGTCGAGGCTGGTGGCTATCGATGGAGGTCTATAGTGTCCATGTGTGATATTTCTAATCGTATAAAAAATAGAGTACCTATAGAGAAATGCAGAGTTCTTTGTGCGATTTGTGGGCGTTCGGCGTTTAGGAACGGCCTATAACGCGATTGGCACATAAGTGGCGCCCCTTAAGCGGGGACAACACTATAATGGTCTGACAAGGATATTTACGGAATTTTCTTTCAACCAAACAACGCAAGTAAACCAATGTATTACTTACAAGGGAAGATCCCGAATCGGCGAAATTCAAAATAATCTGAAACTTTGTGAATAGGTAGGGGAATTCCTCCTGACTACAACGTAATTTTCCTTTTCAGCCTAATTCACTCTAAAGGGTGAAATTAACCCCTGAAAATTCAGCTATTTTCCGATTTTATTTTGTAACTCGCAATCTGTAAGAGATAGAAAAAAGTTTCAAGATAAAAGTTACTTATTTTAATTAGGGCTATCGTTTGGTAACTTACAGTTCTTACAGTTCGTGAGTTATGACACAAAATCGGAAAATACCCGGAATTTAAGGGGTCAATTTCACCCTCTTAGAGTGAATTTGGGCAGCAAACAAAAATTGCGTTGTAATTTACTTGTTAGTATAGTTAATATGTACATATTGAAGGATAAAAAAAATATTTCAAGCAAATTCATGAATCCATTTCCGGTATTCTCTTCATCAAAATGTGTGCTGTAGCAAAATCGTTCAAAATGGCAAGAATTCAAAAAGGCAAAAATATTTAGAAACTAGAAGCCTACGTCTATTATAGGACGTACAGAAAAGTCAATATCGTAGAAGATAACACAATTGGCGGACCGCTGATAAAAAATTCAATTCATTCATAGGGAAAAATATTGATAAAAAAATAGAAGGGGGACGTTAATTAAAATAACTTGAACATCATGTGGTAGAGACGGGTTTTTCGTAGAATAAATGGCCTTACTCATGTCAATTGGATGTATAGTCTTCTTTATATGCTGTCAACGCGGTTGGAAAATGTCATTCAGAGAAAAACGCATTCAAAGTGCCATTCGGTTCGGTCGCGCGCTTGACATCGCTTCACGGAAAATATTATATTTCTGTCAATTCTACACAGTGGAGACTCGTTTTTTCGCCCACAGATTTCAAGAGGAACTGCTTTAACTCTCACCCGTCCCTCGTCTCAATTTGACACACTTTTCCTGTAATAAGTTATACTGTTCTGTTATTTGTGATTCTTGTATCAAGCAGTATGTCCCGCACATCGTTTTATTTTATGCGAAAGTTGTGAAAAATCTAAGACGTAAAAGTTAACTCATCAATTTGAATAAAAAAATATCGAGAAATAACTGTTTACCTTGATAATTCATCGATCTTTTACCACTGTGTCAATTTGACAACGAGGGACAGATTCAGTCCGTGAAATGAGAAACGGATGAGGGTTAAGCAACGCAGCATGCTCTTTGATAGATCTAACCCTGACCAGTACTGTGTACTCATCAACGGTTAGCAAATTTCAGATGGAACACGACGCGACCTTTCTGATCTAGAATCACGCGCGAAGCGTGCTTGAAAAGTTTTTCGATTACCCAGCGAGACACCCTGTATATAATTGATGCCAGGACGAGTATCTGCTCGTGGCTTTCGAGGTCAATTACAAGTCGTTCCTTAAGTAACTGCCTCGGATACGATCTTACTCCTCATTTGCATGTTAGCTCCCTGATTAACATATTTGATGCCGGGGTTCGGCACAGTGCCGTACGTGGCAGCGTCTTTGATTCCATTTTAGATTGCGAATCGGTGAATAGGGGCGTCTACTCGCTGCTTGTAAACGGATTAAATCGATTAAGAGCGCGTCGAGCTGAATTTGAAGTTTACACTGGCGGAGTCGTAAAATTGATATCGCGTGGGTTACTGCAGGGTCTTCGCGATATCTAACAGATCTAATTAATTATTAAATCTGATAGAGCGGTACTGTTCGCGAGGGAAACGCCATATAATTTTCTATCTCCCCACTATATTTTGAAAAATCATTCAAAGGAGATAAAATTTCAGTACCTTTTAACTGATACTCTGGGTAGAAGTTAAAAATTAATTTTGCAGGATAATTGCTAAAGTGTGGGAATAGTAAATGAAGTTTAAGCTTCCTTTTTTACTTCAGCAGTTTAAGTTTAAAATTAAAAATGAATTTAATATTGCAGACCTCGATATTTCCCTCATTGCTAAGTCACTTCACACTAAGTGGTTTGCCGGTCTAAAAAACGTTACCTCATCGTTTAATGAGTTCGTTTAATTTCCCAGGTCCCCATCTTGCCCGCGATTTACTGTGACGCGAAGCAGGTCGTAAAGTCCCCAAGGACTTTTTAATACGGGTTGAAAAGTAGAGTACCCTTTCGAGAAGGTGGCACCAATAGCAATTGTATCATCAGCCGTCACGAGCCATCGAATGACCAAGCGAAGCACTCGTAAACGTAACGGACTGTAAAGAGAGATATCGATTTATCGTAACATCGTTTTACGCGTCATATTTCGTAGAGCCAAATTTTTACAGGCGCAGTTACGTGTCTATGGTTCGTCATCTGCGGCGATCCGGAATCACGCCAACAACATTCTTCCGGCGAACCATTATTACGAGACCGGCACTATCGCGAACACAACTTCCCTTATTAAATGCAACATTCATTCGTGCTCGGAATTAACTTTCTGCCGAGAGAAGGAATTGCATGGACTGTTTCGAGCACGCTGCTCACAGGCAGGAAACTTTAGATTCTGAACATCTGCTAACGAGTAGAAAACTGTGAAGTGTTTCTGACAAAATTAAAGGGTAAGAGTATGGAGGGAGGGAAGGTGGTTTCGTTAAAATCGTGCAAAGTGTAGCAGAAGAAAGACGTTCGTCACGAATGAAATATAAAGATCGTTGGCTCGCAACTTGGAGTTTCAATTCTTTTTGTTCGGGCAACTATACGTACAGCAGAGTACCATTACTGAAACTGCTCAGTGCCCATGCCTCGAAAATTTCGAATTTATTAAAATTCCGCTCACGTGGAACGAACTTTTCGTTCGAGCAGCCAGGATCCTCAAATAATTATTAGTCTTCGACTGTCCCTATCTCTGACGGTGGTTAATCGCCCCAGAAAAATATATTTCAGCCCGGGGACTAACTGGGATTGGTTAACGAGAGGGAAAATCACCAAATGGGACGTGATAGGGTAATTTCTCGAACGTGTGCGCCACGCGAGCAAACAGAATTTTAATGGCAATCGGAAATGTGCTCCTGGCATGGTGTTCCATTGATATATAGTAAAACTAGTTCATATAAATGGTTATACCATGCTAGGCGTATCACCTGAAACAAGTAAATTGAAGGGTAAGGGAACAAAACTGGGAATGTCCAATTTCCGTGATTTTGCGATTTATAGCATATTTTATTGCTGGCAACTGGAAGATAACGTTAAAGATTTGGTATACTGGTTAAAAACAAGAAATGCCCGCTCTACACTGGAATAAAATACGGAATGCCCCTACTAAACAGTGGTACAAAGGCCTAAGCACAAGCTTCTGTCGTCAAGATAAGAGAAGAAATTATTTAAGCAGAAAATTATATAAGAAAATTAAATTCCTTGAACCTTGTTTCTTTACTGGTGGACTAAAGTATTAAAACTTAATTTTCTCGATAAAGCTGTTTTGTGACATTCCCTGTTTTTCCCCCTTCAATTATCTACAATACATAAATTAAACGAATAAACTAAACATTTGCTTCTTTCTTAACAGGCTTGTAAACTCATAAAACGTATATTTGCAGAATTATTCCGCGCTATTCCAACGAAAATATACAGCAAACACGTTTCACCGTATTCCACAAAATTCTCCATTCCGATGATCGTGAGCCTCACAGTTGGCCGCGTCAAGTAGCGCACTTTAATCCAGATGATCCCCTCATTAATCTCGTTTATTTAATTACGACCGATAGAACTGCCTTCTTTGACCATCTTTCCTCGCGCAGGCTGGCTCCGAGTGTTTCTTGTATTTCATTTAAGAGGCCGGGCCGCTGTAAAAATCGGGGCAAAAATCCTCGAGCCACCGGGGTAAGCTATGATAGTGTCAGGATTTGTTTTTCTTGTAATCGCGTCGACTCGCCGTTTTCCAGCGTTTCGTCTTGCAGGAAAGTCGGACCGTTTAATCCCGGCTGGAGAGATGGGAAGGTAAGAACAAGTAAGAATGCAGGCTTGACCCCCCCCCCCTCCGTTTCCATCGCCCTCCTTTTATACGTTTCTTACTTCTGCACTCTGTCTTTTACTTATTTATTCTGCCCCCTGTCCCGGCGCTTGCTGCTCGACACGTTGCCCGAAGTTTCTGCGCGCAATCGAGTGATCGAGGGTGCCATTAATGTTTAACCCGCTATCAAAAGCGACAAAGTTTTTGTTGCTGGGACGCGTAAGCCCCGTAGCAGTTGGCGAGACGCGTGGGGGTAAAAGATTAACGCTGTGCGCCGACGATGATCTTCAATCGCGATTAATTTTTAAGGGGCGCCTTTTCAATCTTATTATTATCTTACAAGGGAACACCGCGAGGCCGCACTCACCGATTTGAACGCAATTTGGTGGGTTTATAGAATGACTCAAGACAAGAACAAAGGTATGCTTCATTCGTGACTAATCGCCGTTTAAGGGTGTGTAAGCTGACCTCAAAGTCAAATAGGCACTCCCACTTTTTCACGTATAATTCTTAAAGTACAAGAGATAGAGCAAAATGCTTTAAACAAAAGTTTAATGGTGCACTAAGCGCTGCAAATTTGCGTTAACAAAATTTTGAAAAAAAGTATTTTTGGCCTAGAGTTTTTTTTTAAACTCTTTTCAAAATTTTGTTAACGCAAGTTTGCAGTGTTCATTGTGCCATTACACTTTTGTTTGATGCATTTCTTTCTGTCTCTTGTGCTTCAGGAGTTATACGCGAAAAAGTGGATGTGCCTTTTTGACTTTGAGGTTAGCTTTCACACCCTTAAAGAACCATTGGGTACGAATGATACATACCGTTGTTTTTTACTTGAGTCACTCTATAAACCCACAAAGCTGCCTTCCAATCGGTGAGTGCGGAGTTCGCGGTGTTCCCTTGTTCGCATGAAATATCAATTTAATTTTGCGATCGCGCCGAAAGATGCGTGGAAGGAAGGATTCAGAGTGGAATAGGAAAATGGTAATTGCTGGGACTGCAGAAAGTGATTCTATGAATGGTATCTTTGTCGTGCGCGAATGTTGAATAAATAATTATTTGCTGACACGATATTGATGAAACCTTTTGGGGCCACTTGGTATTGGAATGTAGCCATTAAATCGGTTAGCTACTGGGGATCCATGGTGCTCGTTTAACACGGATAAAGTGTGGAAATTTGTATTCCAATAATCGAAAATCGGTCAATCATGAACCGATCGTTCAAATTGCACGGAGGATTGTATTGGTTTTCGGTCGGCGCAGCGAGCTCGCGTTGCGGAAACGGTGAAAATTTATCTGGTTCACCGAATCGCGCAGCATACAGGGCGATAAAAAATGAATGCCTAGTTTATTCGTTGTAAGTACGTTTCTATCGAAATAATCTACGCTTCCCGGTTAAATTAGAACCTTCATCAATGACAAGTTTCAACTTCTGCAACTCTACCGAGAATATTTCTGCAAATATGTTTCCACCTTTTTGTAGACTCATGCACAATTACTAAGAGAATATTTGAAGCATTGAGAAAAACAACGGACTAATACTTAGTGCTCGGTAAACGGAGAAATAGGCGATCTACAAAATAGGGTTTCAATAGGATTTTATTTTGCAAGCGTTGCTGCTAGTGCAGTTATAATTTTTACCTTCTTATACTATTCGAAATGCTTCCTACTGAAGACAGAATTAATTTTAATAAGTGTTGCACACAGATGTAATCTCAAAATTTCAATGCAACAAGTGATTTTGGTATGCCATATGGTTTTAAATTGAAAAAAATTAATTTTCCCTATTTTATATGATTACTACTATTAACTCAATTTCGCAAAAAATGTAAGTTAGTTCTTTTTTGTTCTCAATGCTCTATTTCATAGTATTTCAGAAACATTGCAAAAGAGCAAAGACTACTCTATAGGTATTAGTTCTATAGAATATTTATATTTCGTCCGAAGATATTAAATGTTAATGTTTCGTGCGCCATAATAACGTTACAAGTATTAAAACTTTATTCGATTCCTTCTCCCCTGACATTCTTCACGTTTCTTTTGAAGAAGAATTATTGATACATCCACAATGCACGTGACAGTAGAAAGTTCGCTGTCAAAGACGAGGAAGAGACATTCTCCCCTGGAATTTCCGCCACGAGGTCTACCATATTAGACGATGATGCGAACGCAGGCGCTCCATCTGTTAAAGGGACGGATCTCTTACTTATTTATATGTGCTCAGTTAGCTCGAAAGGACCCTTTTGACTTTACCCCGGCCCAGGCTCCCCTCCATTCATTGTGGCTCACCTAAGGCTGCATTCGTATTTCTGGGGAAACGTCGGATTTACGCCGTCGGCGATCCGACGTTCGTCCCTCGCCATAGAACCTCCATGTTATAGACACTGCGAATGATGGCTTTGAAGGAAGATAATGGACGGTGGTGAATATCGATTGTCAGAACGGTGTTATTAAAAGCAGAGCTGCGAGTTTATCAAGCCTGTATTACGAGCGATTTCCTATTGGGCACTTTTAACGAGCTCCTGTGTGATTCTTCATACTGTCTCGGGCGGTGGGACTCGAACCCACGATCTTCGGATCCACTGCGCGCTGACCAGGCGCCTTAACCGATTCCCCCAATGCCGACTCCCCGAGATCTCTATGTTTTTTTGCTGTTTTTATTAAATGCTTTGAACCTAGACAGCTTCTTTAAGGGGTCTCCCTACCTTGACGGACGAAAAATGATGCGAACTTTGGGAATTTTTTAAAACAAAACGCTAAGTTAAAAACGTTAAAAATCTAAGCGCTATCGGGAGCTTTTCCTTTTTTTGCTTAGATTTTTTTACACTCGAAAACCGACCGATTTTTTGCCAAATATCGATGCTTCAACTTTGGACAGCCGCCATTTTGTCTCAAAATAATTTTTCCAAAATAGGGCCCGATAGCGCCTAGCTAATTTCATATATTATCTAAAAAAATGGAATTTTCAATTTTGGATGATCCTCCACCGAGCTACAAAAAGGACGTCTCGGGCATCGCCTATAACGCAGAAACCTTTCAATACTTTTTACCACAAAAATATACTGAAATATCCGTAAGATGTACTCTTTCCAATGGACTAATGTTTAATAATAAAAGTTTATCGGTTTTTTCTAGAAAAAATTCCAAAAGAAGCATGTTGTTTTGATTGTTCTAGGTAGGGCTCCCTCCTTAAGCACAATTTACAAGGTTGGTATACGTAGTTAATATGTTTGTACTTATGAACCAGCTATTTACAGAGCTTTAACAAAGTATAAAAGTGAAAATGTCAGTTCTGGGTTTTAACAATAAAATATTTTCGCTGGAGACTATTATAGTAATAATATTTGTATATTTATAAATAATTTAATAGTAAATATCACAGTCCGTTTTAAACTTTGACCACAGCATACTAAAACTATCTAGATATCTAACCACGCTGTAGGTTATTGAGGTATTTCTATATTTTTAAGTTATTTGTCAGCAGAAAGGAGCAAAAGTACGATCAAAAAATTTCCTCCAAAATCGATTCCTCCTTTTTCTCCTAAGCTCTACAATTTTGTCAATTATCGACTATTTTATTGTTTTTGAGGTTCATCGATGATATAATTTCATAAATAATACGAATATTTTTGGTTCTTTGACTCTGGACAGAATTGAAGGCGCTAGAACCCCCACCGTTAAGAACCGCCGCCGTAGCAAGATGCCTCGATAACGACATACACAATGCATATTTTTAAAATAAATAATTTTTTTTTAAATCTTCAAATTTTAAGTATAAAGCCATAAAAAGGTTCAAACTGATTTGCTTCATAATTTCCCCAGAAAAAATTCTCCAAAATCGGCCTGTTTCAGTGTTGCGTAAAGTATAGTCCCTCGTTAAGTAAACGAAACCAATAACAGAGTCATCGATATATTATGAAGAAATACATACTTGCGTTGGTCACAGGAAAAATTGTTCTCCAGTTTGTCGTCTGCTTGCTTTAGTAACTTCCTTATACTTCTCTGCGCCCATAGTTATAGGGTGTGTTCAAAAGCAAAGTAAATCCATCACGATGTTTGCCTTTAGAGGGCGTGCTGCTGGTTGTCTCGACGAGCAGATGCTCCATTAGTTGGCGAATTCGTGGGCGACTGGAGGGTTCGACAGGTACGGATATCTCGGCGGGAAATTCGCGAATTATGTGGCAGGGTCACAATACCGCGTAGCTGGGGGAGAGCCGGGGGAGCAGGATGAAACGATACGGGCCCCTTGGGAACCGTCTCGCGCAAGATATACCCGCGTTCTCCGCGTCCTATTGAATAACAGCGTTACCATCAACCGCGCCTCTTCGCGTTTCCCTTTGCTCTCGGTGGCTTTTCACCCTCCGCCGTTTGGGGAATATCGGGGAGAAGCCCCAGGAAAATGGGGGGGATCGATGGAAAAACATTCGTCTCCTTGCACGTGTCCGCGACACGCACCACCCAACTACCCTGTTTACTCGCAGGAAATGTTTCCTCCACTCCCTGTTACGTTCATTGCGCTCACACGTATTTTTTCGTCATTTATTTCGGCGAACTTTATTACCATCGGGCAACAAAGGGAGTCCGAGGGAGGCTCGAAAGGGGGGCTTAGCAAAAGTACAAGGGTAAGGGCCTTCGTATAATTAACAGTGCGTTTATGCCTCTCATTTCAGATATACTTGATTGCTCACTGTTCCTTAGAAATTCTGGGGAATTTTTAATTTGATACTCACACTTTTTAATTGGATTTACACTGCTGTGGTAATTCGAAAAGGCGTATCTGGTTCTGAGATAGATGACTTTTAGTATTTTGTGTTATGTCATCGGAATTTTATATAAATCGGATTATGTTAAATATTGAACCTGGATAAAAAAGTATCCAAATTTTTGTGACGAACCTGTAAAATATTTCGTAAACTCGAAAGGAGATTTGGGTAGATACGCCCAAAATCAAGCATCGATTTCACATACGTCCGAAATTTAAATTGTTATAACTTTAGTTTCAATGCAGATATGGCTTTCTTATTTAATATATTACATATAGATAAACTATTTTTCTGCTACTTGGCAGCAATAACTCAATTTAAGCGAAAGTTGCAGATACTCCCTTTCAAATTAACACGGCAATACATCCTTTAACTTTGCGTTAGACTGTTGCATAGATTCATTCTGTGTATTTGTTATATAATTGCAAGCTTCGTTCCCACAATTTAACCTATCTTCACGTTAAGCAGTTCAGAATTTGATGTTAGTACTGCGCGTAACGGTGCTCGTCATGCCTATGGCATTAGAATTCGGGCGAGGCTTGAGACAGATCGAGCCTGAGCGTGCAATTTGTAGGTGGATTTCATTTAGAGTAGCTTTGACTCATTAGACACGAGCTGTGTTCAGATTAGAGATAAATTAAGACAGAAACTGAGATTCGGATATGTAAATGTGCCTGATCTTACGCTTTACCCACGTCCCCGCGATTAATTCACGGATTAGGTACCTTCACAAATCGTTCCTCCCTTTCTAATACAATCGTCACTGATACACATAACAACCCACCGTCAATTTAACACTATTTATCCTCAACCAATATCGACCACGAAATCTATTTCACCAAATAAACCTCATACATCTCTGAAAGCAATAATCTAATTCCAATTTATAGTTTCATCTACATAATTACAATAAAAAATCAACAAGGGCGGATTTGTGTTTGGGCTAAGTAGGCTGCAGCCTGGGGTGGCAAATTTTGGGGAGCGACAATTTTGAGGGGCAAATTTGATGGGCGTCAAATTTTGGGGGGCGACAAGTTTTGAGGGGCAGAAGTTTAGGGAGCGGCAAATTTTAGAGGATGATAATTTTGGGGAGCGGCAAATTGTCGAGAGCGACAAATTTTGGGGAATAGCAAATTTTGGAGAGCGACAAATTTTGGTAAGCTACAAATTTTGAGGGGCAGAAGTTTAGAGAGCGGCAAATTTTAGAGGATGATAATTTCGGGGGAGTGGAAAATTTTGGGGAGCAACAACTTTTGAGAGACGGAAATTTAAGGGGCAGCAAATTTTGGGGCGCGACAAATTTTGAGCGAAAGAAATTGAAAAATGTTTAAACACAGAGCTTTCAGGCATCTTTAAAAATAATTCACTTTCATTTCATGTAGCGAATTAGCAAAAACTCACATGTGAGTAGCCATATTGAATTAATTTTGAAATTGTCTAAACTCTTTCCAATTAAAATACTTGATCATATTTCACGGAAAGGGCGACAGACCCTGGGGGTGCCAAACCTTCAAAATCCGCCCCTGAAAATCAATCCCACTTATAAAAACCACCCAACACTATTAGCATCTCCAACCCCTTCAAATACAAGCTTTCTAACCCAGGTTCAGGATAACACTCTGCGTCAGCTGAACGCGGTGCAAGGAATCTCTCAGACATCGTTTAAAGTGATCCCGGGAACCTTCGAGACAACTTAGGCGAAGCTTGACGGGAAACAGCATTTAATTCCTCGACGACCGAACGGAATATGGGGCGATTATTAGTTGCAGGGGATCGTGCATAATTCATGGGGCAAAGAGGGGAATAGGGGGAGCAGGGAGGTGTTCTGGAACGTGTTCGATACACTAAATTATCTGCGTCGCGCGAGGATCCTTGGGCAGCCTTGCAGTTTCGCGGCTTCACGGCTCCGCGGGCTGCGAGCTCCGTGGAGCGGCAACGAGTAACTTCGTTTCCATTTCCGTTTGTAGCGCCTGTCCGATGATGCTCGACGCGGTAGAATCGAGACAGGCGGGCACTGCTGCGCGCACCCCGCGACACAAACGTGCAGTTATTTGGTTGCATTCAGCGGCACGAATGTATACCGCAAATGCAAATACTCAAACGGGCTACACCACGCTTACTCCTATTGTTCTATTACCGCCTGTCTGTCCATCTTCTTCTCCCATCGTCGCTGGAGTCTCCGCCGAAGGTATTCCCCAGAACCTTTGGACGACTTTCGACGTGGCGCTGTAAAGGGACACACTCGAAAATGGTGAAGGAATGCTGGTGGATCGAGCCTCGGTTGCTTGGGTCAATTTTGATCCGGGATCTTAGGAGTTTACTTGAGTCGTATTTTTGTTATTATTTAAGTGGAGCTTATTGAGTATTCTAAATGATAGAAAGGGAAAGGTGCACACTGGGTCAATATTCAACCATCATGGTTGTCGGATGCGTCGCTCTTTCGAGGGTTGAGGTAGTGAAATATTGGAAGAGATGCGTTGCGCGAGGTTTTTTCGTTGGGAACTTGCAGAGGTGAGGACGAAATCCTGCTTTGGTGTTTCGAGTAGTAATTTAAGCTTGTTTGTCTAATTTAATCTGGCTGGTAAGGTGGGGAAATGTAACAAGAGTAATAACGTGAGGTCCCTCAGACCCCCGCGAATAATGTAGTGTATTATAGAAATCCATAACTTTAATTAATATGAGATTAGGTAGTGGCGTGAAATTTTACAGAATAAAAACGCAGATCCACCAAATCAAATTTTTATTACCCCAAAATATTTACCCAATTAAACATCTTTAATTTTCAACAAAAATATACTCTTCCTAGCTTATATAATGAACGAACTAAATAAAGACACACTTCCACGCGTTTTTAAAAAGTTATACTCAATTTAAAATCTTTGGGGTCTGTGAGACTCCACGTAACCAACGCCGGGTTAAATGAATTGATGTAGCTTCAGATTATTATAATACTTGTGGAGGTTTGGAGATGTTCACCTTCTTCGATGGAATTGTCCACTTTCTTCTGTATGTAATGGGGCGAGTAAAGTGTATTTTTTGCCTGATTACATACAAGATTCTATGAAATAATGTTCGTTGGTACTTGATTCAATTAGCACCGCATTTGTTGGGAAAGTAGCTCCGCACGCAACCATTGGCAATTTTATAATTATATTTATAGAGATGTTTGGTCGTCGTTAACCGTAGCAAGCAATTATCGTTACATCTGAGGGCATACAAATGGTCCCTTTATTTCTCTTTCCGGCCAAGTTAATGTCCCACAACCTTTCCACTGTCCTGAGCATCGCCATTCCCACTAATTTTTAGACTCCACGCTCCGAGTACATTCCATTGTTATTCTCTGGAAAAGAATATACTGCTGGGTTCAGCTGGAGTTATGGCTTAGAGTGCCGCGACTTTCTTCCAACAGACCTTCCTTTCCCTTTTGATCTTTGGCCAGCTGCTTTGTTGGCTCCACGTAAGAAGTCATTTTAAGGGATGTATAAAACACTTCGCGTGATTATTCAAAGAATTCATATTACCTTGTATTTCGCTGAAGAGCTAGTTAACATAGAATCGCCGCGTTCATTAATTACTAAAAAGTTTACGCTCAAGCAGATTAGAATTGCAAAAGGTGCAAGAAATTTTAGTCCACTTGAACGCGCTCGACGTTTGAACAAATTTTGCGCAAGGCTGCGCGAAGTTTAGATACGCGTATGTTGGATAAACATCTAGTTTATTAACCAAACACAGGTGTTTGGTTAACTGTTGCAGCATAGCTTACCGTTCAATATCGCTGTATCGCGTGTTTGGGTTTACAATTTAAAACAAACAGATTCGTCTCCGGATAACAGTGGTAGCATATAAAAATAAGTTAAATATTATAACTTTGCGTGGCACGTTCATTGCGGGATTCTGATAAATAGGAGCCCCTTGAGGGACATCGGGAAAACAGCGGAAAGGGGCTTTATACGAGCGCGCGTTTCGCTTCGCTTGTTTTTTTTCAATTCACACGTTTCCGGGGTAGCCCTCTCTATTGTACGTTTTTGCGAGCGGTAAGATACGATGCAGTTAATGGCGACCGATAAGCTTTATGGGCCAGATGGAACGAATGGAAGGAAAACGATAAACGAAGGTACATTTATTGCTAGCTTCGACGTTTGAGGAAATTTATCAATGATTAATGTCGAATTGCTGGCTGCTTTTTGTTCTCGGTTCATCTCCCCTTTTTTGCGTGACCGCGGTAGATTCTCTTTCCTCGATTAGGTGTAGTGCAAGCGGAATCGCCGAGAAATACGAGCGCAAAAAATGGTAATATTTCTGGCGCTTCATCGCGTGAGTGTGTTGTAGAGAGGAAATATTCAAAGAGTAGACTTGTGTTTTAAACCAGCGTTTATTTAAAAGTTACGCGATGCGGGAAGTCTTAAAATTAAAATATCTTTCTCAGGATAACGAAAAAAGTTAATTAGGGAAGACCGGGGCTAAAAGTTCCGGGGGTAAGTTGTTCCGACGGTTCTATCTTTAAAATGAAAAGACCGTTGTACTTTAAGTTATTGTGTGAGTTGATCACGCCACTCTGTCGCCGATTTTAATAGCGGTCGCGACAGCGAATCGTGTGCTTGTAACCAAGGACCTATTAGTCGCGTACCAGATAAGTAAATATTCTTCTATCATTATTTTTTAATCTATTTCGATTATTTAACGTCGATATTATTGATTGATTCGTTCTTATGGATCAAATGACATTTAAGAACATGGTGTAACAGTGTTTATCGTTTCAATATATGTATAAGCAGAATAGTCTGTCAAATTGCTACATGTGTCGATAGGGGCTAGTTGTTACCGTGACTTAGGGCACGTTGTTACCGTAACAACTTGCCCCTTGCAAATGTATAAATTGTTCCTGCTGTGCTTAAGATGCGAACTTATGAATGAAAGGCAGAAAGGGGCACCATTTCCATCGAAGTTATGCATAAAGATAAAAACTGTCGCTAGAGAATTCAGTATCTGCCACTTGACTCTATCGAGAGTTATTAAAAAAATACAAACTGGACAAGAAGCCACTGTAGGCTACAAGTATAAATCTCAATAAGTAAGTACCCACAAACAGTTGAATGCAAGACTGATTTGTAGAGTTTAGTTTTTATAGCAAAGATAATGTTTATGGTTATTATATTCTTTTGGTTTTCTTTTAAAGATAATACATTTCTGTTGATCCGAACCTGCATAAATGAACATTATTAATGAAATTCTGTTTTATTTCATTAGAAAATGAAATATTTCATAAAAGGCAACTCTTATATCTTAGTAACAACTTACCCCAATGCGATAACAACTTGCCCTATAAAGGGGTAAGAAGTTCCGCTTCGACCAGCCACAAATAAATTACTTTTCATGAAAAACTTATTAGAATATATTAAATACAAGCTTAAAATCATAAAATATAATAAATATAACAAGAAATTAGTCGATAGTGAAGAGAATAACTACATTATTTTCTAGTCATTTTTTATGTTTTATCGAAATCGGAACTTTTAGCCCCGGTCTCCCGTACTCAGTTATACATTCTTTTGTATTCCCTCGAAATAGGAACCACAGACGCCTGTGGCAGGGCAACCGTCTTCCACTCGTGCACGTCAGATGGTCTAGTGTCCTCGTGCACAGCGCTATCCCTTAAGGTGGAACAACTAGAGATTTTAATCCTCTAACTAATTAATATCACTGTTAATATTGCCATTACTCTTATCACTATTATCATGTATCACTATTCACTCGAAATTTAAGAAACAAATTACAATTAGATTCAGAGCTATCAATACTTTAATTTGTAACTTACTTCATAAATTCACCACCAAATGGAAACACAATAATTAACCCTCCGTAGTCACACCTTCTTATAATCACAAATTAGTAATTTTTTAGTTACCATTTTTACCAACTTTTGAGTGATAATTCTACATTCGTAATACAATTATGCTCTAATAGCGTTTTCCTAGAAATGTAAATTTTGATATATTGAAACTTGTATTTAAAAAAAATAGTTGTGGATAGAAGCGATTTTTTATTAGTTAAAATTCACTAGATTTTTAAATTTTATTATCAACGTCCAAAAATTTACAGAAATATTGACAAATACATGTCCTTTGGCTGCGATACACCCCGTGTGACCACGAAGGGTGAAAATACTCCCTTCGCAGAATCGAAATCCCTCGAAGCACTCCTGAATGAACTCGAAATTCTCCTCCGCCGTCCAAGCTTTTAATCTTTAATATGCCGAGAGGCGGCCGTAAACTGGATGAGGCTCGCAAGCGAAACTTTTTTAACGCTGTCTGTGACAGCTCTCATTGTCCGGGCTCCAGCGTGGCGTGTTGTCTGCGCGCGGATATCTAGCTCGGTAATTCTCGCACGTAGAAGAAAGTTGCCCGTTGGTGGTGAAACAAATGAGGGGTTTGTGCCTCCGTAGCTTTAAAGCTGGCCGATCCAGCGAAGTTTCGGCACCGAAGCCGTCTCTTATTCTTCCGCCGTTTCCACCCTTCTCCCATTCTTCGCGCCACCCCATCGCCACCCACCTCAACGTCTATAGCACTCCCACCCCCCCGACATGAAATAAGAAGAGAGTAAATACTCGGAGTCGTCTCCGAGTACATGGGCGTTTGGCACGAAACCAAATTCCGCCAGCGGGTGGTATATCATCCCTGGAAAGCGAACAAGCATATATACAGTGTCCCCTTTGAAATCATTCTCGTAGCTTATTTCGAAGCGATGACGATAACGAGATTCCCCTCTGAAAGCGGCCGCGCCGTGGCGAAAAACTGGGACACGCGACCGGCAGGTATTTTACTTTCCAATTAGAATCCTTCCCCCATGGCCGGGCCTGTGATCTATTTTACTTCCCCCCCCCTCCCCCTCTCTTTTCCTTCGGCTCTGTGCTTTTTTGCCCTCTTTCCTTTAAACTGAATTTCGTTGCACGGGGCGTTTAAAAAATGGGATACCGTGATTTTTGGCTGGCGTCCGGTGTTTACAGAGCGGGCAAAAAAATGTTCGGTTAACGTTGGTCTTGTTGGATGGCATGCTGGAATAATGTTTTCGTAAACAGCGGACGGGGGCGTGAATAATTCTGCCCGATTTTCGGGCTTTCGGCTCGAACGAAGAGTCGAGTTTTATTATATAATTGGGGATTGGATGAGATTCGATATTAACGTTGTTTTGCTGCTTTTTTGTGATCATGGGATTTTATGAAAGACAGGTTGTTGGAGGGTATGGTGTTATTATTCGCGGTTTCGTTTGTGAGTAATTCTTTCGACAGAATCGCGGTTAAGGGGCCAGGCTTGCAATCGGTGATTCCACGCAAAATAACTTATGCACGATGCATCGTTGCCAGTAATGCGGTTCTCGATACACGAGACGAGAGCGCGGTCGAATTGAGAAGCTCGTTCGCAACAGTTTGTTAATTATCGGCAATTAATTCGCTCGTGTATGGCTTATGCGTCTGTCATTGCATCACGGCGTGCGGATACGATGTTATAGCGTGCGTGTTTCCGGCGATTCTCGTTCATTATTGACCATTTGGGTATCGAACCTTACAAATGTGGGCGTGACAGGAATACTGTATTAGTCCAGAGACTTATCATGGATAGTTGTAAAGGTAAATTGAGGACGTTTTTTAAACGAGCTTGGTTTAGGAATTCATTTCTTTGCTGAGGGTTTGAGAGGATTTTTTTTATCATTTTTATGGGAATTAGGAAGAAATCTTATTCTCTAGTTTGAGGATTAGGTGATTAAAAAAAGTAGGCGTGTAAGTTAGTTTGAACTTATTTATTTTAGTTGCGAAATGTATAATTACACTGAAGGTAAGTAGTAATAAATATAATAATATAAATCGCGTCAAATGCTTCTCCAGACTCGCAAGTCTAAAAGATCCTACACGTTATATATGTTATTATACATATCCTGTACACCTGAAACATTTCAAACATCTGACATGAGCTACATACCTCACGTTGTCCACACAAATAATACACATGTTTCATACACCTCATATATTCCTGACTTCTCATACATCTCACGAGTCCCAGATACTTTATATATTTCATATCATTTTACTTTGTCTCATGTGACGTATGTACATTAGGCTGGGCAGAACATTTTTTGGATTCTTTGCTCGTCATACTCAAAAAGGTGTAGCTGTGTACAAAAAGTAATTAGATTTTTTTTTCATTAAAAAACAGGATTAGCCGCGCCCCTTGGACCCTAAAGGGTAGACGGGGTCGAGAAGTGTAAAAATATTTTTTTTTTAAATCCTACTTGACATAGTAGAAAAAAGGTGTGTCAAAAAGCTCGCTGACTTTTTCTCATAATTTTAAAACTATATTTAGTCGCGCCCCCGGGGTCAAAGGGGTCGTTCTTTCAAATTAATAGTTTTTGTAGATCATAGGGCATAATTGGTTTCTACCAAGCTAGTAAGTAACCAAAAGTTTTTGTTGAATTATCTCAATGTTTCACTGCGCCCCGCTAGCAAAAAGGAATGTGTATTATATAGTCGATAGTGCCGATGCCTATTCCCTTACAAGGCACCCCTTTGACTCCCCGGGGCGCGGCTAAATATAGTTTTAAAATTATAAAAAGAAATCAGCGAGCTTTTTGACACGCCTTACACCTTTCTTTCACTATGTCAAGTCAGATTTAAAAAAAAATTATTTTTGCCCGTTTTTGGCTCAGCCTAATGTACATATCTTATATGTATATCTCGTTTATCACATAGGGTAAACCAACCAGTGAATGACCGAATTGTTGAATCTATGGACCTTTGAGATTAATACTTGAATATATTTATGTAGCCATAACAACAAAACAACTGTTGAAATTCCATTTAAATTTATTTTTCTTGAAATTTCTATAAAAATAATTACTTATTTTTATCGTAATTCTTAAAAAAACAATTATAAAATGCAAAATGTGTAGAAGTCCAGTAAATGACCGCATACTTTTAATAAGAATTATACTTATTAATGTTTGCTTAATACGCGTAACTAAAAATATAGGATATTAAAAGTGCAACTACACTCCATTTATAAACATATAATAATTTTTAAAATTTATAATTGACATTTCTTTGCATAATGGTCATTCACTGGTATGCAGTCAATTACTGGTTGGTTTAACCTACTAGATTTATTACTCTGCTTCGCCCGAAATTTAGATTCCGATTTTATAAAAATTTTTTTTTTAGTTTTTTTGTGAAAATGGTCACAAAAATCATCTGGATTAGTCAGGCATAATGAGCTGAGGCACATTTTGTGATCCCAGAGTTTATCGTTCAAAAGTTTTTAGGCGACAGACAAACACACAAACATATAGAAGCTTTTCTGCTTTATATATTAAGATTTATGCAAACCTCATATTTCTCATGTCTGTCATATTTCCCAATATCCAACATTTCCCAATATTCTTCACACTTCCTATATAAACGACATTACTCACATTTTCCAAATTCGATGTTCTCAGTGTGACAGTTATGGCTGTTTCGAAACCCGCAGCAATGTTTCTGGCCTTTCAGAATTTGCGACAATGTTCCTGGTCTTTCCAGAATGTTCACGAATAGTGCAGGCCAGGTTTACCTACCTTACAAGGTCTCACGATGCTACAGAATTGAGAAAGTGGATAAGGAGTAGTGTAGGAACAGTGTCTTAGGAGTGTGTGAATGGTACAAACATATGTGAGATTTGTATAATGGTATACGTGTACTGATGAAACAGTGAATAAATAATGTATAATATTATTACGTTAAATGTGCAGTAGTAGTCACTACTAGTAGTTAATATGTAGTAATATGTGTTACGCACTGTGCACGCGCAGTTAACAACTGCATTTCTGACATGAACATACGAAAATAGAAAAAAAAACGAAGACATATTTTGTTAAAACTGTTATAAATGTCTACAGCACAATATAGAAAACAATAGGCAATGAATCAAGACAAAAATAAAGCAAACAGAGTATAACAGGTGACCATATATGCAATAAGAATTTATTTCTACTCGAACAACACTGTGCAGAATACTAAAGAGAATCAAGTCTCTTAGAATCGTAAATGTGTGTGTACCAGAATACTTGTACCGTTGTGTAACTGTTGTGTTGTCATCGTGTTAGTGGTAACTTGTTCCGTATTGGTTGGCCCGTGACATCACATTAAGCTGTAAATCAAAATTGATTCATTAAAACTCCTCCAAAGCTTGACTGAGTCTACTAACAATAAAAACAAAAAATAAACTAAAAGACAAGCTGAATCTTTGGCCTTTCATCAGGATGAAACGTTATTCGCCACCTAAAATAATTATCATCGTCAATTTGGGATGTTGGGGTTGTAAGAAAGGACATCAACGCTTATCATTAGTTTCGATTAATAAAATTAGTTTACTATCTCGTTCACTTTACATCGCTAACAAAAACAATTAACATTGCGGTGTCTCGTTGCTTCGCACTGTTAATCGATTTTTATAGTAACGTGTGTATCACATTACTGACGTAAAGTATCTTTCACTCTGCCTTCCCCTATTCTTACGTATTTGCAACAAGGAGCCGGAAAAAGAGAGCCTCGGACGCGGGGACTCGAACGCGCGATTTTTAGAATCGTTTTGCGCCGTCGCCAACGCCGTTTTTCCGAGGTCTCCATATTCCGAACTCCTCTAAATGGACGCCTCCTATGTGCCTCGCACCATAGGCCGTTTCCTAAAACGCCAGACGCCTAAAAACGAACACGTGTAAAATATTCTAGCATTGAAATTTTCGTATCGTTTCCACTTTCCAAAAATAATTCAATGGACCCACTTGACCAATGGATTAATAAAGTTCTTCACGTTCAAAGTATTTGACTGTACTCGGTGGAGAGCTATTTCCGTGGGTCACACGTGCTTTCTGGCAATGTTAAGAAGTCTTTGGCTGTCGCGAGATGTCACACCTCGCTGCGTTTCACGTGTTACAGTAATTTACATAAATAGTATCACATAAGGACTTCACTGGTGTATAAGTTACAGATGCGCTCGGTGGAGTTAGGAACTTGGACGCGACGCAAATCGTAACAACCAGTCGCGGTGCTAGGATTACTCTAATTTTGATTATCGAAGGGCGGAAGCCACTCAAAGAAGCAGAAACTAAGGGCGAGAGGGTCTAGGGACTCTCAGCGATCGGGGGAGCGATAAGGGTTATCGAAAGTCCAACCTCGAAGACGATTACTTATGAGTACAACTTACTGTTTCTTCCTCTCACAGATAAACTAGAAATCAGCTACGCGTAAATACCTAAATATGGAATCGTTAATCGGTGGAGGATCGAAACTCAGCAAGTGTCTATATTTTCATCAGGACCGATCGTCTTAGTTCAGATTCCAAAAATTTGGAATCTCCAAACTTCTACGCTCGACATACACACACACACACACACACGCGCGCGCGCAAACGTGGTAGAAAAGAATCCAAATTTCGCTAACCAGTCCAATGCTACTAAATATAAAAACACAAGGGAAACATTGACTCCATGGCTACGTCATTTCACCATTCAACGAACCATCGTTGCACGACACTGCGGATTCCCTCTCGCAGTTATCTCTACTGCATTATTTTCGCGCACTGCTACCACTCGTCAACTTGCACCCTGTTTCGCGATCGTTAACTGGAATGTATTAAAAAAGGAGGCGTTCACTCGAGCATCGTCATCTCAGAATACTGTTAAATGCAGCTGCGCGGTCTTCCAGTTACTGTCGAATCGAGGCGACTGTTTAAGCTGCAGCTCCCTCGGAACTCCAAGCAAGACTGGTCAGTTGCCACTCATCGACAGTCGTGCGGATCCCTCCTCTCCTTCACTCGCTGTCGGATAAGCAGCCGTTTTCCTGCAGCCGGACCACGTCCTTGTACGCGCTCCCGTTGCCAGAGTAGGACACTTTGCTGTAGCCGTAGGCTCCCTTCTTCCGCGAGTACCAGCTGACCGCCGTGTAAATCCCCGCGACCGTCAGCACGACGATGTTGACGGCGAAGAGGATCGTCATCCTGTAGAACCAGACGGTGGACTCCATGGTCCAGTTGAGGTCCCTGAGGACGCACTGGGAGTCGCCGAAGCTGCTGAAGAACTGCGAGTCCTCGTGGCAGGCGGTGCACTCGGTGTCTGACGGGCCTGAGCAGGCCAGACAGGAGTAGTGGCATGGCGTGCAGACCGACTTGGTCTCGTCGGACACGCGGTAGGTCTCGGCCGGACAGTCGAGCACGCAGAGGCCGTTGTGGTGGTACCAATTCGGCTTACACTCTGAAAAATTACACATACATATTTGATGGCCCTGGTCTGTTCCCCACCGCTGCACGCGAGACTTGTTCTTGTGGTGTGTGTGTGTTCTGTGCTTGTGTGGCTGCTGCAGGCAGACATACGGATGACAGTAGACTCGGACGGTAGACGCTAGAGACCAATCTCTAGGGGTATAGTGACCCGGAAGTTCGTTTGACTGTTTTCAAGCGGCAGTCTCGTTATTCTTGCGAATTTGGGGAAAATCTTGGTCCCCGGTGAAGAATTTGTGATTTGAAGATGAAGGTGGTTGATGTGCAGGATATTTTTGATTAATTGGTTCGTAAGAGGTCTGGTAAGACACTTCGGGTAATAGTTTTTGAATAAATGGCACCACGAATTTTGTCATCATCAGTGGGTGTAATTTAATTCATAAGCAATTTGTAGTTTATAGTATTAAGGAGGTATTCTACTGTGACGTGCGATTTTTTTTACCTTTTTTGGGGAATTTTTTTACCTAGCGTGGCAGATTAGGTGCAAGTAGAATTTTCTGCACTAGAACTGTTTACAAAACTTTAAACGCGTTTTTCTCAAAACAGTGTTTTAGAAAATGGTTGCCACGATATCTCAAATTCTCACATCTTCAGCAGATTTAGCATTTAATTCAGCAATATTAGGCCAAAATATTTTTCTTTTTTTTTTTTTTTTAATTTTATAGCCCGAAAAGGTCGGAGAAAAATCGCGAAAGTCGACACTTAATGTCCAAATTGTAGCAATTTTCAGTATTTTTGAACGTTCAATCCAAATCTACTACCAACGATAGTCATACCCGAATAATTTAAGAACCTTTCTGATTTTGTTATTTTGGAAGAATAGAACGCCCAGAATCATGGCAACAAAGCGAGCACTTTTTTCGAGGTGGTCTGCTTTCATGGGCTGTGTCGCCATCTTTCTTTCATATTTTCACCCAAACGAAATTTTTATTCATAGCTTAAGGGGTCTCCCTACTTTGACGGCCTAAAAAGGAGCGCGATATTTGCAATTTTTTTTAAGAGAAACCTTCGAATTATATTAATTGAATTGTACATATTTAGGCAATATTTAAAAAAAAAAAATAATTAAAATAACGCTACCTAAACCTTTAAACGCATTTTTCTCAAAACAATGTTTTTCGAATTGGTTAGCATGATATCTCAAAAACCAATCACCCGATTTACTTCAAACTTGGTATATGTCTTCAGTAGATGCCTCATTCTCGTTGTTACTAAAACTAAGTCGGTTTTTGCAAAATTAGACTTTTGCGATTTAAAAAACCAGCGAATTTTTTGCAGAAATCAATGTCTGGTTTAGACGCCGCCATTTTTTTTACTGTTCAGTATTTCTGATTTAATCTAATTTAGACGATAGACACACTTATACGGATTATAATTTTTTTTAAATATTCTCTTTCAGACAACTACAACGGCTGATTTTATGCTAACTATGCGCATATGATTTTTGTATGGCGCTCTAACTCCGGATATAACCACTATTTTTGCATACAATTCTTTTTTCTTCATATTCTCTAAAGATTGACAAATAAAGCCACAAAAGCTGGAAGTAAATATATTTAATAGTTTTGTTTTAAAAAATTCCCAAAGATCGCATCATTTTTCGTCCGTCAAGGTAGGGAGATCCCTCAAGATATAATAAATATACACTAAAAAGTTCATCCTGAAAACCTTTCATTAAGTGCATAAAAAAAATCCTGAAAAAATTTGAGAAAATCGCATGTCACACCGAAGAATGTACCTTATACGTACACATTTGACTGATTAAAATGAGACGTCTTATATAATTCAAAACCTCCCCACCTTTCCTTTTCCCCAAATTGGTAGAATCACACTAAGGCAACCAGCAATCTTCCTCGTAAACGAGACTTCAGCTCAAACACTTCAAGCTTGCTTCGACGCGTGTATTTTTCAGTGGAACGATACGAGGAATTCGTTAAACCGCCGAAGATTTGTCGAACGACCCGTAATTACGCGTTCCTCGATCGATGCGCAAAGTTTTCAGATTCCCCCACGACACGGTAACTCGAATTATCAAGTAAGATGCGCTCGCTGAGAGCAAGTTCTTCGACGCGGCTCTCAGACGCGAGATATGTTCAGAGCGTCTTGGCGGAGTTAATGGCAATGTTGGTAAACCCGTGCACGACGCGGAACTGTTACAATTAACAGCGATGGTAACCAGAAGTATCTAATTCCTCGTAACGCAGCCCCTGGAATATCGCTAATTGGCGGCTAACGATCGAATTGATGCGGCGGACGAGAAAATGCGAAATTTCGAGGGACGTGTCATCCATACGAGAATGCTTTTATGTAGTGTCGCAATGTGGTCGTTTTGTGGGCGTTACATTAAATGTAGTTTACAGAAAGAAATTAAATAAATGATATTCCTCTACTTAAACGTAAATGTTTCTTACAGCTAAGTCTCTATACACATAATTGCGATAAGCGATGTTCTGTATCCTAATAATAAACAAATATCTATGGTTTCACGTGAATTAGGCCTCGGTGAATTATATAATCAATTAGTCGCGGTAATTTGTAATATAAGTGTTTATTTTTGTTCACTCTATTGCGGTTGAAATCGAAAGAATTCTTTCTACTTTTTTATTCGCCCAGCCCTAATGTTGGTATATTAAATTAGCGTTATTTTATGGAAAAATTAAGCGAGATATATCTGTGCGATGTCAGCCTTGCCAGCCCGTATTAACAATAATTACTCACATAATATGCGCCTCTATTATGCATGCTCAACTATGTATGTTCATTACAAGATTTGTTGGAATTAAATACACATTCGAAGTGTGGACAGGCAGTATGTCGATGAATTTAGAAATTGCTACAAGAGCCCACTTTTCTGTGGTTAATAAATAAAGAAATGATTAACAAATATGAAAACTGTAGAATATTTTTCAAAATTTTCTCTAGATATATTTCTAAGAGTGTTCACATTTATCTTCTGGAAAATATAAATAACCAATGTCTCTTCCATGTGTCGTCTATGCACTTAATTCGACTGATAAATTAAACAAGCATCAAAGCGCAAATAAAACCTTCTTCCCAATTGCAAAAGAGAATACAAATGACTAGGCTTCTAAGAACAGCTGTCGCGGGCATTATACACTAGCGGTTAAACAAAGAAGCAAAATCACTAAACATAAGATCAAAGATTATAAAGCTGTTTAGTGGAAAGAAGAAGCTTCGAGGAGTCGAAATAAATTGAATCCAGCCAGACATCAACTACTTTAAGCTTTGACAAACGACAATCATATTACCAAGCACACCAATACAAAACAATTTCTCCTTAACTAATTCGACATTGTAAACTAACTCCCCTTTAAATCTAATAATACACAAAGAAATCCCTCTGAGCTTCCCTTAAAACAATCCTTAATCAATAATCTGCACGCAATCAAATGCCCAATTTATCGAAGCCCAAAATCTACTGGCAAACAACACAGCTGTCACTAATCACATGGATGTCAGTCACGATTCAAGATGCTCGACTCGAAAGCAGTAATCAGCGAGAGGGTACAATATAGGAACATTATAGAACGATAGAGAAGTAAGACTCACCGTGCTGGTGAAGCGATCAGGGATAGGTGTTTGTATATATTTTTTTGTTTTGGTTGTATTGGTTGTGGATGTGGATGTGGTTGGTGATGGTGGTTGGTTGGCTGGTCTGAGAAAATCCGCGCCGCAACTCGCCCAACGGTGAGGCCAAGTACCTAAATACGTTTTCAGCGACCTGCTATGGAGTAGAGGGATAAAGCGACACGTGACACCTCGCCGGAGACAAGTAATCTTTCTTTTCACCTCCGATCCGCCGGGGACCCGATTTCGATTCTTCTGTATAAACGCCGCGACGGCCACTCGCCCTCTTTTTTCTCTCTCCATTCCTCCCCTCTTGCGCGCGAACACTTGCCAGGCTCTTTTTCGAGGGAAAACTCAATTTGTCGGGCGGAAATTGCCGCGAATTTTCCGCTGGACTTTTTTGCACGTTACACCCGATAGCGGGCTCTCTTGTCAATGGATCTTTCATGGTGGCTTTCTGCCGTTCGTATTCGCCGGGAATAATTGATCGGGGCGCACAATGACTCACGGATCTGTTCGGGGGGACAGAAATACAATAACGCTTGCGCAATTGCAAATAAAGTATACTGGGTTCGGGGATAATTCTGTGTTTTTACTTTGCGTGTGGTTTACTTGTGTTTCTTTTTAAAATTGACACGTGATTATGTGTTAGAATTTACTAGTGAGTACTTTAAAGAATTTTGTGTAGTTTTTTGTGTGACTTGAAGTTAGTGAGTCTGGAGCTCTGTTTTATTAGTTATGTTGGGACAAATTCGTGAGTCACTATACATGTGAATTTATTTGAGTTACTGTTTTTTTAATGTGTCTGCGAGTTTCAACGAAAAGTTTCAAGGAAAAGACACTTATAGTTTAGATTCTAAGTGAAATGTGACATTTTTCGGACGAGCAATCTTGTTGTCTATGTTACAGGCTTCCGATCACGAGCTTCATCCGCAGGATGTTGACAGATTTCTTTGGTAGACAGGATATTGCTCGAGAAAATTTGCTCGATACAGGAAAGCGGGGAAGCAAACGTGTAAAATCGAAAACTGAAGTCGCGAGTATATTACACGGGAAGGAAGAACAAATTTTAGTGATTAACTCGCTGCGAAAATTGCAAATTGTCGTGTAATTATGAAGAAATAAATGTTACTTATCAAAATAACGAGTTATATTTATATATACCAATCTCCAACGTGTTACTTATAACAATTCAAACTACATTTGATTAATCCTCAACAGGTACCACCGGAGTCTTTCGAGCCACAAAAATAAAATAACAAACTATCCACTCCCTTTTCCTTTTTAATATCGGATATTCACCCAGTGATAATCAAATACTCTTACACATCTCTCCATTCATTATTCAGTTTTCAATTTTCATAATTTTTTTCCATTGAATCACAAGGACCCATGGTACCAAAACATAACTAAAATTTCTGATACCTCCTGAGGACCAATTATGTATGATCCCGTTATTAGAAAAATTATGAGAAAGAGAAAGTTGATAGAAAGTCCAATTGCATATCAGTTATTTACAAACACACTTACTGAAAATTAATGGCCACGACTACGTCCATGTCGCATAAAGTATTCACCGAGTAAAATTCCAAACACTTGTTAGTTACAACCATAGACTAGGAACGCATAGAATCACCTTCACATCTCTACATTCATATTACATGCAACAAGACACTTTTCCAAACCCCATCCACAAACACAAGCATGCAGCACCAAACCTTTCGAAAATTTCCAGTGGAAGCTTGAAAGAAGTGCACAACCCCGCGAATTTGCAGTTAAAAGTTCGAAGATCTTTCTGTATGGATGAAGAAGAAATTAACAAGTATCTCACCAGCAGAGAAATATTTTAGATACGATGCAGTGCGTAAAAGAATTCCTAGAAAATCGCAAAGTTTAGAGCGAGATTTGTTATCGAGTCGCTAGACAGAAATGAAAAGATGAAAAATTTAACACCACTTTGGCCATTGCTTTTGGCTTTTTACGACAGAGCTGGGCTATTAGGCGATATTGCTTAACTAGGCGAACTGTTAAGTATTTTCATTATTCAAATACAGGCATTATAGAGCCCTTCACGCAGAGTTCACGTGGAGGCCCGCTGAATTATTCATGAGTCGCAAGCAGAAAACTTTCCGTATACACGAAAGTTAAATTAAAATCTATTCCTATGTTAACTTTTAACATTCCCTCCCCTCTGTCGCGTTACCCTGCTCCCGTGAATTCGAATCTCCCCAGATCCCTTAATTAAAATTAATCTTCCCATCAGACTCGATTTACCGCCGATGACAATCACCTTGCATTAAACATCTCGCACAGCCCATCGAGGCGACTGCGCTCTTCCACCATCCTACTCAAAACCTACCGCCCCTTGAATCTCTCCCTCGACATTACGAGTCCGAGAGTGTCCATCACCACAAAATATTGCCAAGCACCATAGAAGCTACTAATTTCCGAATCGGGCGGTCGATCATGCGACAAATAGCCTTTGTTACCGTAGGGCACAGCCACGGAAATTCGCCAAGCATGCAACTGATACAGCAGAACGTTGACCGACGCGCCATCGTGCACGCGAAGCATGCTTTAGTGGCACATACCTGTCGTCCCCTGAATATAAATAACAAACCAGATTAACCGTTACGCACGCCGAGCAAAGATCGAGCCGAACGAGAATTTCCCTAACGCGATTAATAACGCCACGCAGACTTCTTATTCAGGATATTCTCCCCTTTTAATTCATCCATGATATACAAATTTCAATGTCGCATATAATGGTTCGTAGTAGTTGCAATTACTTATACAATATATATTATGTATATGCGTACATAAACGTACGTGGCGAGCCCTGACACCGCTTTCGTGCGCCACGTTCCTCCTCCCTGCCTCTTTACCAATCCGTCCATAATTGCACGGAGGGGGTGGACCGACCCCCCCCCCCCTTGTTCTCACCTGGCAGGATCATCGAGCACCGTTTCCCGGGGTGTGAGAAAGAAGGAACCGAGGAACAGGGAGGGCGAAAGTGGCGCGAAAACGTGGACGAACGTCGGGCTCTGTTCGCGCCTTACATCTCCTCCCTTCCCTCCTCCCCTCAGAACTCTATAACTTAGGATATGTCGCCTTTCCAAGCAAAGATACATTTTACATTACATACAAACATTTACAGTAGATACATTAACAATATGGTGGATCGTGCCACCGCTGGACAGCTCTGGATATCCGAGCCGATGGGAGCCATTTCACTTCGGCGCGCTCTAAATGTTTCTGTTCCTACGAGGCGCGTTGAACGATCTAATGCAAATTCGGTATGCGAGGATCGATAGTAGCGTTTGCAGTGAAATTTCGAGGGGTTTCGCGTTCTTCTTCCCACCTCCAAATCCAGAATTCAGAATTCACGTTCGAGGGTACTTTAAAGGTGAATTTAGCTTTTTGGTAAGCTAAGGAGTGATTAGAATTTTAAATATTCCGTTCGGCGAGATTCGTGGAAGTTTTATGGTAGAGAGAGACTGGGTTAAGTACAAGGTTACATCACAGAGCTCGGATTCCGAGAAATGAACGGTGATTTAGGGAGTTTTATGGAATCCAGTAGTATAGCTGAATAATTCCTCCGACATATGGAATTCATTTGTTAGATTTGATTAGTAATACCAACTTCCACTTCTAAATTCTTGGTACACTGATGCCGAAATCATTCTCCGACGTCTACAATTTTTATTTAGAAGCCTTTCTAGGAGGAACTATGAAGGGAAGGTAGGTGAACTGAAAATTCAGAAAAATATGCAACTTTGTGTGCAAGTAGAGAAGTTAAAGTTATCCATAACACAAATCTATTTTTTGTGTATTATCTAGTATCTTTTGTCTATTCTTTATTATGCATTATCGAATTAAGGATTGGTGGTGGGGGTAACTTGATAAGTATAAATTTTTCGATAATTATTTTTACGCAGTTTTAAACTTCTTTTCGACACATCTCACCGTCCTCGAGATATTCCACGAAAAAGGCATTTTTTAAGGGATGATTTCACCCCCTAAAACCGCACCATGGCACCAACAAAAAATATATTTGTGTTACGGATGAACTACTCCACTCGCAAACAAAGTTGCATAATTTCTGAATTCTCGGATTGCCTAACTTTCCTTGTAAGAAAATCAAGCTCAAGTTAACACCTTTCACGAGCCACTATCCGAGCCTTCCACGACACGAGAAGTATAGTTCATTATTGTCACGCGATGATTCCACGGCATTGTCGAATATTCTACACCCAGCTGGGCCGACAGTGCAAATTTCATTAAAATTAATTCCCACCGTCCGATCGTAATTTAAACGTCAAAGCTCGACTCCGTCTACCTATTAAGTACTGAATCACGACGCCAGCCCATTGTTACAGTCGAACTAACCACCCGGCCGTTGATTATTGCCATTTTCAACGCGACCTCCTATCCTACCCACCTCCTTCCAATCCTACTCGCGCTATTCCACGAAGAAACACATTCGAACTCTCTACAAAGACAATCCTCTTCGTACAAAATCTACGGGCAGGGCCGACGAAACGATAATTATCGTAATTACGCAGGGGTGGATTTGTGTGTAGGCTAAGTAGGCTGCAAATTTTTGTGAATGACAAATTTTGGGGAGGGACAAATTTTGAGCGCAAGAAATTGGGAAATGTTTAAACACAGAGGCTTGGGACAACTTTAAAAACAATTCCCTTTTTTTTCCACGTAACGAATTAGACAGAACTCACACGTGAGTAACCGTATTGAATTAATTTTAAAATTGTCTCGACTCTTTTCGATTAAAATATTTCATGATATTTCACGAAAAGGCCGGCAGACGTTACCCTAGGAGCGCCAGCTCTCAAAATCCACCCCCCGTGATTACGTGAAAGCTGAAAATCGGTCCCATGGAGCGTCAGAAATTCGACTGTCCAGCCGTGGCGTCCTCATGCGTATTGTACACCTCGGAAGATACTTCGCATCTGAACGAATCGAAACACATCCAAACAGTCCATTACCAATGCTTCGTCCACGCTTACACCGTTTGTACCCATCTCGCTCGACTACCAACACGCCTCCCCGCTGATTAGGATAATTGACTCTTATATTGTTAGAACTCCGATCTACGCGGAACAGTCGGGCGCGTTACTTTCGTTTGTTTCTTCCCGGGATTCGGAAAACGGCTCTATTCTCGTCGTTCCTTCTCCCGCCTGCACCACGTCTCTATTATTTATCCCTCCGTCGACGGGACGAAGATGCTCGAGTCGAGACAGTGCTTTGAAAATATATTCGGGTCTCCGACCAACCCTCCGTTTAGTGATTCTTTGTCACGCTGCAAGCGTCTCGAGATTCGATGTCGACCGGTCGGCTGGAATTTTGAAGACGTTTCGTTTCAAGTGTCCTCGAAATTCCAGCGAAGGTCCAGGCTTTTTGGAGAGGGCTTGCGAATTCTTTGGACTAATTGGCAGTGGTGGAACGTGTAGGAGGTATAATCGTTCCTCGGTGGTTTCGAGATTCGGTGGATTTGTTTACTCGATTTAGGTGCAGTTCGTGGGTGGTTGATTTTTTTGTATTTGCTAGCTTGCGCGAAAGGTCGAAGGAACGATAGTCGATAGCTCCACCGATGAAGGTTTCGCTCGAGTTGCATCGGCGTTTCGTCCATTGCACGTATATATGTACAGTTATTATACACAGCTATGTCTGCGCGACTAACCCTCTGTAAGCCACGCATTTCGGTTATCGAGGGATGACACGGTTACTGTAATAATATGGTAATATTCCTTGGTGAAAGGAACATGGAAGTGAAACTGGATGCACTGGAGACAAATGTTCGCAGGGCATTTTAGGGTCGCTTGATTTCTCTAAAAAGAAAGTTGCAAGTTTGGGTTGGTTTATAGAGGGTTAGATACGAGCACATACGTAAGGGCATAAAACAGTGTCAGTGGAGGTTTAAAATAGAAAGCGTGTATCAAGTTTGAGCGATGCAGGAATGATAGAAAATATAATTCTGAAAATTACTTCTGGTAAATCATTTAGAATATTAGGCAAATGTCAGCACGAGTCGATGATACTATGGATAAAAAAATTTCTGGGGTACACCTTGCATTAGCAGACGAACAGATTATTTTTAAATTACCTATTAAGAGTAGAAGCAGAAACGCTGGAAATTATAGTTTATCTTCAACCCTCGGTTGTCATATGGGGTGAAAATGACCCACAATTTGACTTCGAGGTAAAATATTTTTGAGGCATCATTGAAAAAATGGTACTACTGTTTAAACATGATGATACTTTAAATGTTACTTAATTTAATGTCGATAGTTTTTAAACAGCAGCTGATTGAGCTTGGGTCGAATCGACCCTGTGTGACAACTACGTTTCAAAAAATAGGCGTGACAACTGAGGGTTAATCGAAAGCTTCGACGACTTTTTAGGATAATTGTAATATAACAAATCTTTTCTAGTACGTCATACATAAATAGAATTCTGTTTAAAGATATAACCCCATCATCATTAAACAGTCACCTAAAAATTGAATCCTGGAATATACAATATGGCACTTAAAAAAGGTGTTCCTCCTCGTCAATCTCTAATCGATAGTATAATCCAAAAACTCTGACTCCAAATTTTCTGAACAAAGCTAAACCATTCGAACAATTCCATTTCCCTCTACCACGATATTCTCCAAAAAATAACGAGGCAGTAACGATTCCTCTCACTACGAGCTGAATCGATATTCCCCCGAAAAAGTATGTCCCGAGGATCGTTCAATTAATCGAGATTAAATCCGCATCTGAATTACCCCATCGCGACGCGTGGACTTTTAATACCAGCCGCGCGCTTACCATGACAATTACCGAACAAGGATAATTACAATATTGCCAGATGCCCGAAGCGGGCATCGTTCATCTGGCTTTGCCGATCGCGGGCTCGTTAAGTTAATTAATCATCCACGCCCTTTATGCTCGTTACGTATGGCCCCCTACCGCAGCTCCCTTCTCCGCTAATAAAATCAGTGTTATTGCGATATGCTGGTGGTCGGCGGTGCCTAAGCGACTAATAAATTAAAAGCTAAATATACATAGATTCGGAGCAGCGCTCGATTGCTCGAAATCATCGCGGAGCGTAAACGATAGTGAGGATTCTCGCTCGGTGTCTCAGAATCGTCTAAGTACAGGCGACTGAAAGCTCAACGGGTGCAATGATCGCCATGGTCGCGTCAACTATTAAATATTATACACGGGAAGCGTATTCTCTTGCTTTTCATACCATTAACTTAAAATATACACGCGAGCCCCTCCCGTAAACGAATGCTGTGCGACGATTCCGCGAGTGTCTCCGCGAACACCAAAAAAAGGAAAAGGGGGGGGGGAGCTAATTGTGCGTGTGGTAAGTACGTGGGAATCGATCTCTTGTAAGTACGTTCTAGTGGGTTTTACAGGGCTGTCTACTTGCCCCAGGTCGGCTGGCTCGTTGGAAATTGTCTAATTAAACGTGCTGCGACACGAACCTGGGTGATTAACGAAGACAGGTTTCGGATCGTTCATGTCTTCGACTGATCACGATTAGCTGATCGTTAAGAGGGGAACTTCGTATAGATGACTAAAATAAAGCCTGATTTTTAGAATTTTTTTTCAAAGAACTTATTTGTTCTGACTTGTTGAAACTTTCAGGATGACGTAGTATATATTTAAAAGAGTAAACAAATTTTTTCATAATAAAAAATAGTAGTTCCCAACGGCTATGGCGTTAAAGGTACAAATTAGCGTGCAGCATAACTCAAACAATATTTGACTAATCAACTTCTCCCACTGCATAGATATAAAAAATTAAATTCTCCTCTATGTGAACCTAGAAGTTTAACTATATTATTAAATTATGTAATATCTATTGCACAGTGAAGACGGAAGTTTTTCGTAAGAATCGCTATCTTTTAGTTTCAAGTCCTGTCATTTTTTTAATAACGCACTTTTCATTATTGTAATAGGTTCATCCATAACGTAATCTTAATTGAAAAACAACATTTTTGTTTGCCACATTGATTAATTTTTATTATGAATTTTTTTACTCTTTCAAAGTCATCCTGAAAGTTTCAACAAGTTAGAATAAGTAAGTACTTTGACAAAATTTCCAAAAATTAGGCTTTATTTTAATCATCTATACGAAGCTTCCCCCTTGAGAGTGAAAGTCACTACTTAGGAGGGTATTGCAATAGTTTCTATATTCTTATCGCGAGATTCAAGTGATTTCTGAATGAGGAGTTGAAATGGTAAACTATTGTACGTTCCAAAAAAATGAGAAATCATTTTTTCAGTGGAAAAGGATGCGAATTCCATGCGGAATACGGTGGCAAAAGTTATAAGTGCTGGAATAATTTATTTGAACTGTCAGGCCTGTCGCAAGATAGAGCTAAAATCGTAAGTGTCAACTTCGCTGTGGCAAAAAACGACGAAAGTGCCAGCAACTTTTTTATTTCTCTCTAAATCTAAAAAGATGGTACACTTACGTTGAAAGTCCATCGCGATAAACGAGTGATAAATGACAAAATAAACAAACATGCGTTTATTGTTTCTACTGAAAATTTTAACTACTGACACCTACATCGTTTACCATTTCACCTCCTCAAACATGTAGAAGGGTTCTTTCAAACGAGCTACTCGGTGACTAGCGATCGATGGACACAAAAATTCGCCAACCACTGCTGAGACATGTCAGTGATTCAGTCATCAGAGCCACAGATTCCCTTTCCTTTATTAGAGCCATAAGGAACCCTCTGGATAAAACATTCACGAGAGGAGGATACCAAGAACTCCCGCCTCGACCTTGGCGTACTTACGCAGAACACCAAATCCCTGTCGCCATGACCAAAATATCGGAGAAAGAGAAGTCACCCTACCAGTAACTTCAAGCAACGATTAAAATTCCCTGTAAATTCTCCACGTACAAGCAAGGAATAACACAAAGGGCAAAGCAAAAGATTGAAAGGGGGAAGCGACGTATGATCCTGACGTGAAAGCTAGCAATTTCAGCAATGGGCTGTCCAACGATTATGCCAGTCACCAGCCGTCCAAGTGTCTCCTCTGAATGAGCCTTTGGGTCCCATCATTCAGCGGGATTTCATGCGTAAATGGAGATTCTGCATTTGAATGAAAATTCACGGTGACCTGGTTAACCGACGGGATAAGCAGAAATCGAAGGGCCGATTCCCCGGAAGGGATGAAAGGCAAACGCTTGGATTTAACGCGGAGAGCCACGCTCGCGCTGGAAAATGATATGTGATAGCATGCTCGGTCGATCGCGCTGGATGCCGCCCGGCTACGTGAAAAACGGCGATAAACCCGGCTGTTTTCGGGGGAGGGTTTCGGTATCGCCGTTCAATCGGGCGGCATTACTGCGCAGCATCCGGTTACAGTGATACGGCTCGCAATAGAATAACAACGGACAACAAACAGACGCTGCTCGATAAACGAACGATAACAATTGACACGCTCGGCGTCGGGAGCGGTCTCTTCGCTATTAAAAATATCGTACACGCTAACTATTTCGGCGTGGTTCGAACGAACGAACGGAGGAACTTCTTGGGATAGGTAAAGCTACAAAGGGAAGCGTTCCACGGAGGAGAAAGAAGATTGTAATGTACGGAACAATATCGTGTCCCTGGGTTCTGAAATTGGTAATTCTGGTTCAGTGTCGCTGCAGTTTTCTTGGCAATAAATTTTGGGATAGTTTGTAGAAATATCGGTGACGGGGTACACGATAGTGTTTCATGGATTGGTAAGCAGATTGAGGTGGAGGAGGATGCGGTAGTTGAATTAGGAAGGAAAGCAGTGGTTCGATCACAGACGATAATTAAAGACGATGAATATACAGCAGGTTTGTAGAAATTAAACTAAATTGCCTTCGTTCAAGCTTAACCGTTGAATTCGTCCACTATCGTCGCGCGTGCCCTCGGTTTTCTGTAACGAAGAATCTCGGCCGCGATTGGAAACGAGGAGAAGTGTATGCAAAGCGATATTTGTAACGCCACGTGGCAGCTGGCGTCTCGATCGAAGTGAGTGCAATTAAACTTCACGTCGTAGAGTTCCTTTCAACGAGAGAAGTCATTAGTATTTTCCATTCGACCCTTCCTTGTGGCTGACCGCCAATGATACCAATTAACAGTGAACTGGGTCGTTCCAATTCCACTGGCCTGCTTCTGCTTCTTATTTTCTTTCAGTCGCTCGAGCAGCCATTAAAAGAATTCTCACGTCTCGCAGGAACTCTCGTCTGCGCGCTCCCCAAACGGTATTTCATCCACAATCGAGCATTCTCGCGATCCTCTGGATATGCAAACTCACCCCTTCGCCCAAAATCTTCGTAAAATACGTAACGTCGCGTAATCCCTTCAACGCCAGTTGAATGGCAACTGAATTGCAACAGAGACCTTGCGGCAAAGAAACCGCGACAGTGGTTTCATATGTCATCCAACTCGATAAGAAATTAAAGACGAATGATTCTTAATCACTTCTGTCCGCGTTCATCTTTAAGGGGGGGATTCTACCTTATGGGGCCGAAAAATAGGGGTCTTGGCGAATTTTTTGTAAATCTTCATTTGTTGTGGTATTTGTTACCGTTTCTTTTTTATTTAAAGAAGTGTTTCCCGGTTTTAAGGCGCAATTTGGTCCATCTTTTTCAGAAGGCTGCCATTTTTTTATTTTCCTTAATGAATCTACTGTCATAGATAGCCACATTCATATAGATTAAGAATCCTTTTCTTTTTCGTGTTTCAAACAATCTTTAGTGTACTTTCCATCAACGCTAGGACCACCCGATTTTTTTTCAACGCTCTCAGTCCGCACTCTGTATCTACCATATTGCTTTTTTTATCGTCACGCAAAAATTCAGAACAATAGTTCTAGACACTATAAAACAGCCTGTCACATTTAGATTTAATTTATCGAACAGTGTTTGTGCAAAAAATTCACAAAGAATCATATATTTTTCGACCCCACAAGGTAGAATCCTCCCTTAATTAATAATTACCTTCTCCACTAATATAATGCAAGCTATTCCAAAGGGCGCCCGTTAAACGCTTTAATCACGCCTCGCCATAATCAAGGCAAGCCTCCAATTAAAATCCCCGCCGCGAACGAAAACGTCGAAACGATATCATTTTGCATCTCTCGCATTCCAGCACCCGTGTAAAATATTTCCGTGAAGTTTGATACGATAGCAGCACCAATTTCCCGCTCTGCCTCTCGTTTTTCCAAACGAAACCACGGTCCAGTATAAAATTAATAGAGCACGGCGGAAGCACGGTGAGTTTGATCGCGAGTTCCCGCGCGTGTTTTCGTTAGAAAGCCCGTCGTTTAACCGGCGATCTTCCTTCTGATCAACGGTCCGAATTCAGGAAGCGTTTCAACGAGGAAGGACCAGCAGTGCTCCATCGTCCTGCCACCCTTTGCGAGCGTTGAAATAGCGGTGCAATTGGAGGAACATAAACGATGTCCCCCGTGGATGAATTGGGTCGTTCGACTCCTGTGACCAGGGCTTAACTAAACATTTCGAGCCTTCCACGCGCGTGCCCCTTCCATCAATTTCCATCAATTTTTTGTTTAACGATATCCTCTTCAGCGACCCAATTTTTCCTCCACCCTCCCCTGAAGAGCTCTTCTCTATCGATGCTCGGGGAATCTCCAATTCCTATGGTAACACATCCGTGGCAGAAACGGTGAAACCGTGATGACCGAATCTCGCGAAAGTTGGAGAATATATTCCTGATGGCGCACTTCGGTAGGGTGTATATAAATTTCGTTACAGTTCTCGTGCACACGTGTACCTCTTTATCTCTCATTGTCTAGGCGGATTGAATTCCACTCCGCGTTAATGCTGCACGCGATTTCATTCTGTTTCTACATGTATCTGCCTGATTGTTTTTATTTCCCTCTGCGCCGGGCATGAAAAATCGCTTGTTGGACCAGCCTCGATAAAGTATTCATTTATAACGTGTATTTTGTTTCGATGAATTATTCCGGCGATCAATGGGAATGTTTTCAATTAATGGAGCTGTACGGACGGCCGCGCGACTTCCATGGGAAGAGCGGTTAATTTTGTTCGGCGCATCGAGCGATTGTCAGTGGACAGACAGCTCCCAGTTCGGTCTTCATTGTCGGGCTTTTCAACTGGGCAGAATGGTACGCGCAAGTCGGCGAGTTTTATTCAAATTTCGCTTGTATCTTGATCCTTTCGGATCCATCGTTTAATCATTCATTTTAATTAAGCGGGGCGACTCGATTTATTTCGACGAATCGAGAAACACATTTTCGTTTGAATGGTATTTATGGTTTGCATCCGATTATTAAGATGAAGATTGCACTCGTTGCGTCGGTAAATTGCGGTTGTTTGATCGTTGAAATAAATTGCACATTTTATATCGGTTTTCAATGATCGATTCGCATCAGTGATTAAGTATTTTTTTTTGTAATCTGTGCAGTGATATCGTTTCACTTTGAAAATCAGATTTTTCATCTTCGTTTAGTCGATGCTTTGAAAGCTTCGTTTGAAATTACGCTTCGAAAATGTTGATCGATTTCACGGAAAAGGGGAGTGGTTATTATCGAGTCGTTTATATGCGAAGAGTGTCTCATTAACTTTTACGTTTTCATAATACTCTTTAGCAGATAATTCACGCGATCTGGAAGCTTCGATTTTCGAGTTAATAAAAACGGACGATGAAATTTGTCGAACGTTTCAGGTTAGAGCAAATATTGAACAAATCTTGTTTAAATATTAAATTAGCGAAATACTCGATCGGCCATAGTTGGCAGAAATTAAACAGACATGATTCTTCATGAATTATAAATCGAAAGTTCTAAAGCTTCCTTTTTTGAGAAAAATAAGGGTGAAACATTGGGGGTAATATGTGCACTCTATAAGAATTTACATAGTTCCAATAAGTTGCTCAAGGGGTTATTCTCGTCTGGAGAGGCGAGAACTCTTTAGAGACGGCGCACAGAAAAACTACACAGTTTTTACCCATGAGCATTATTCACACATTATTAACATTTCAGTAGGATGTAAAAAAATGTCAGCTACATATGATGATAATTAATGGAGATATGGGTTTTTCTCAAAACGATGTTTTTCATGACGGTGCACACGATATCTCAACTTTTAGTGGGCTATTTTTTTCGAACACCTTCAGAAAACATATAATTCTAGCCGGTAGCAGAATCGAGTTGAAAGAGTTTTTATTTTACATATTTAAGGCCGTTTATAGACGAAAAAAATGCCAAAAATAACTATAAATTCAAAGTCTCGCTATTTTGTGAATTTTTTATATATTTTTTTATAAATCTGCTCGAGGCTACAGTTAGACTCTTACTGATTAAGAATCATTTTGGTTTATTTTATTTAGATCAGCGGAACAGCCGGAATCGTGCGCAACAATGAGGCAACTTTTTTTGCACACTCCATTAATTATTATTATATATATGGCTGAAAATTGTTTTACAACTTCGCAAAATGTTAATAAATACGTGTGGGTAATGCTCATCGATAAAAACTGTATTTTTTTTGTACGTTGTCCCTGAAGGAAGGGAAAAATTTGCTCTCAAAAACATATCAGTTTTGTTAGTTTCACTGTCTCCCTTAATTCTCATTTTTTCTCCAATTATTAATAATAACCCACACAGAAAATTCACCAAGGAGAAAATACACCCAAAAGCTGATAAAAATCTCCCCTCAAAAGTGCTTCAACAAACAACTGACCAATTCTTCCCACTATACCGAAAGTAAATTTTCAAAAACACTTCGTCCAGAAAAAAAACACGATCCAAAACAAATGAATAGTCTATGAATGCACGCTGCACTGCTGCCAGCTACACCGCCGTACCTTTTCGCCTGCAAACACCGATTTGCACACATATCCGAGTGCACACATATCCCCCGACTTTACAAACTGTCCACGCAAAAAAATTTCATTCCACTCCTTCGACATATTTTTCCGTGACAAAAATCATCTCCTTTTCAAACCGCGAGTTTCGAAATCTCCGAACCAAAAACGTTGCTTCAAATCAGAGATGGGCAAAAAATTATTTGAAATAAAAATTTGTGTAGGTACGAGATGGGCAAAAAAATATTTGAAATAAAAATTTGTGTACGAAATTTTTATTTCAAATAATTTTTTGCCCATCTGTGCTTCAAATACCTCAAATCCCAATCCAATTTCCTCACAACTTCTAATCCCCCATTGCAATTCCGTTAAACGCCAACCGACGTTCAAGCCCCCCTTCACCGACTGCCACGAAATTACGAACCGCTTCCTCTTGTCCGCAGCTTCTTGCCGTTTAAAATCGAAAGCAAGCAACCCAGTTACCCAGCTACCCCGTCGTTACGTAAATGTATCCTTTAAAGCCCCCCTCCCGCCATCCAGCCCCGATGTATCTTCCTTCCTGTTTGCATCAGCCGCTCGTAAACGGTCCGCTATCTTTTTGTTTCGGCAGTGCTGATAGCCCGAGCCGGCGCTCCCGCCTCGGGGCAGAGTAAAGCTGCGAAGGGAAAAAGCGAGGGCGGCGAAAGATCGGCGGACAGGGGGTGCGCGAAGCGAGACAGAGGGAACCGCGGCCGCATGAAGCTGGATACGGGCGGATAAAAGTGAAACGTCTCGAGTGAAAGGGGGAGGAAGCGGCAACGAAAGAGAGATGAAAGGGGAGACGAGAGACTCTCCTCTCGTTTTGGGAACACGTTGGGCTCGTTTCGTCAATCGATACGCTTGGGGAAAAAGCTGTCGCGCGATCGTCAAGCTTCATCGTCCCCTCGTCTCATCATTCAACGTGCAAGTAGCTTCTTAATGTCCAACAGACGTGACAATTTGGCATGCTAGCCCGGGGACCCGGTGACGATGATTTTACGCGTTCTAGAAGCTTCCCCGAGCGACCAGCCCGCTGTTCGTTGGCGAGTGTTCGGAACGGTTCGCGGTGTTTCCGTGTTCCTTGGCGATAGTACTACTAAAGTTACGCGAGGCAAGTTTTCCAGGATCGCTGTTGCGACGTCGCGAGGATCCGAGCGGAGTCGGGTGGAGTCCTCGCGCTGGCAGTTACGAGGCTAGCTCCTCTCGAAGAGCGTCAGCAGACGTTTCGCGTCGAGCGTGGCCTTCGCTGGAAGCTCATCCAAAATGCTTCCGCCTCTCAAGCGTGGATGAGCACAATCCCCTGACGCACTGAATCTTCAAGCTGCTAGAACTCTTACTCTAATCCTCCTCGAGTGACCCCCAAAATTGAGCAATTAACTAAAGCCTCCCGCGCCGAATGATCTCGTCGCCCCGAAGAATCTAGTAGCGTACTCCAAGGAACAGAACGGTCCCTAATCGTAAGTTAGAACGCCGGGCGGGATCGATCTCCTCCACGCTCGATCCTATTCTCTCAGCCACGATGAGCGACGTTAACGATCCACTCGACCGTCCAAGACGAACTCTCCCTACACGCGCGCAACCAGTCACAGAGGTCTCTCGTACGCGACACTTAATTGAACTAATCCTAACCCTAGAAACGACGCGCGTCTGTTGAGCGGTCGGCCGTCCACGCTGAGAAAGCACCGGGGACAGGCCCGCAGGACTCTTTATAAGCTCGATGTATCGGCAGGTCCGTCCTTTCCGCAGACGGGGGTTTTGGGGGGTGGGATGGCCGGGCCGTTGAGAGACGCCGGGCCCCGATACTCTGACGGAGCGTCGAGCCGCGTGTCAGGGGCTCGAGGGTGGATCACAAAACACACAGAGTTTACGGGGGGTTGAAGGAGAACGCGTCGACACCCGGCCGCGAAGCTCTCAGGCTCGAGCGGCGCCGCGAGTGGCCGTGGTATCGATCGTCCTTGGATGTCATCATGAGCACCAGGGTGCCGCTGACGATCTGTCGATCGCGGGGCTCGCGCCGTACTTTCGTACGCTCGACGTGGTCGAGGCTGGTCCCGAGGCGCTCGCCCCGAGCTGGCTCCGGGCACTCGGCGGACGCTGCCAGCTGGATGCCAGCTCCCCCCAGCTGGCTCCGCCGGTCAGGTAGGCTAGAAGGAGTAGAATGAGGCACCCACCTAGGCACCTGCCCGCGTCCAAGGAGCTGCTGCAGCCGCTCGTCTGGTTCTCCGTCGTAGGTCTCTGCACCTCCGGGTGGGACACCCGCTCTACCTGCTGGCTGCCCGTCCACGGGTCACCGTTCTCCGCCTCCACCGCGTTGTGCCTGGCTCCGATCGCGGTGTTGTCCTGCGTCGCCTCCTGCTGGTTCACCGGCGGGCCCGGCTTGTCCCTGTCCAGGTAGTCGTCGAACTCCAGCGAGGTCTCTGTGCCGTAGAACACCAGTTTGTACTCCTCTAGGGTGTCTGGAACAGTTGGGCGGTTCTTGTTAGCTGGGGGCACCCACGGCGGAGATTGGGGGTCGCCCTCGTGAGACGGAGATAAGGTTTCGATGGTGAATGGAGAGCCATATGGTAAGCGTGATAGAATTTGAATTTCATTTTTAGAATTGTGATTTGTGCTGGTGATTAGGAAAGTGACGTAAGTCATGTATTTTTTGTTTCGAGATATTTAGGCAGGTACATTTGGGCGTATTAATTTTTTTCTATTTTTGAACAAAATGTTTTATAACATATATCCTCTTCTGATATCAAGCTTATTTATTTATGATTTGTAAAATTTTATGAGTTACTTGCACGAAAATGTGTTTTTTAAACCTTTGAATTGTACCTCAAACGTAGTTTTTCGATCTTCACGACTTAATTTTTTTTTCTATTTTTGAACAAAATGTTTCATAACATATATGCTCTTCTAATGTCAAGCTTATTTATCATTGCGAAATTTTGTTAGCAACTTGTACGAAAATGTGTTTTTTAAACCTTTGAATTGTACCTCAAACGTAGTTTTTCGATCTTCACGACTTAATTTTTTTTTCTATTTTTGAACAAAATGTTTCATAACATATATGCTCTTCTAATGTCAAGCTTATTTATCATTGCGAAATTTTGTCAGTAACTTGTACGAAAATGTGTTTTTTAAACCTTTGAATTGTCCCTCAAACGTAGTTTTTCGATCCTCACGACTTAAATTCAAACATCATTCTAACAGAAGCAATTTTTATTTTCAAATACTTTGCCACTAACACTTTACCATTTTTGGTAATGTATTCTTTACCACTATTTCTCCTAATTTTTCTCATATTTTCAGCATAATTAAGAATATTTCGCCGTTTCCTTCTTTTTTAATTTCTTGCCCCCAATACTAAGGTTAATATATAATACACAAATATGTAATTATTTCCTTTCTCACAAATTACTTACAGGGGACAAATGACTTACACTCATCATGAAAGTGACACTATCATGTCATTGCTTACGTGACGGATATTTTGCAACAATTCTTTCATAATATTGAAATATAAATCAATATAACATAAAATAAGAGAAATCTCAATTTTTGTTGTTTTTTTTACTTACACCTCTTTCATAATCACTGGCACACTTATGATTTGGCACGTCTCCGACTCATTGGGCGACTCTTTCCTCTACGAGGGGATACACGTCTAGTTACGAGATGAGTGCACTATGGGAAGAGGGATCTATCGTTTCTCAGAATCTTTCGCAGGCGAGTGTTGGTACTGGGTCTTCTGGTGGTCGTTTCTGAGAAACGATAGCGCTCGTGCATTGGAATAGACGTTGAGATAACGGGACGTATACATCGAGCTATGAGAAGGGTGCTTACGAGTGACAAATATAACACGTGTATGCGAGCATGCTGAAACTGAAAACGATCGGAGAACTCGCGAGTCGTCTCGATGTACCTGCACTCGTGTCGAAACGTGGGAAACCATGGGATATAGTCACCTGTGTACTCGCATTGTGTATTGAGATGCAGCAGCGACGCACTCGAGTGCATGCTGAACGTTACTCTCCTTCGCAGGCAGGAAGATTAGAAGTAAAATTTGTAATTACCTTGTTTCGAGATAAATCGAAGATCGTGTACATACAGACTTACATTTTACCTTTATTTACTTGACGTGCCGACTTAACATCAAACATAATTCTAGATCACATTAAGATTTGCATTTCATTGCGAACATAAAGGTTCGTGACACTGAGAAATTATAATTCATAAATAGTTGAATAACAAAGAAGCGAAATACGTGATAACATTAATTACGCTATAAAGGGAAAGAAAAGAACTTATTGTATAAAGTTTATATAAAATGTTAGACAACTTCTGACACTAAAATAACATATCGTACGTAACACGCAGAGTAGAATTTTCTACCAATAAATATAAGCAAGCCCTCTACGTGATTCACAGGCAGATGCAAGAGCGTGCTTAAATGAAAAACAAATCTTTTAAATAAAACTCAACGTCGCCTCATAATTCACAACACGCGGAAATTACTCACAGACTCAGCAGCTTTTCCCCACCGTATCATTTAATAATTAAACACGTGGGACACTCTGCTATGAAAAATTCTCGCCGAAGGATGCTTCGATTAAAATTTAATCCCGGACTTGCGAACTGCGAGAATTGCCACGAATCGAGTTTCGAGAACGTGCTTCTTCTCCTTTTACGAAAACGAAGACTTATTACAATGAAATTAAACGTTGCGGCGCCGGGGCAACGGGAGTAATTACCGATCGAGATCATCGATATAGGAGGAGAAAGGGTTTTTCAGTGCCATTTGTCTGGTTTGCACGGCTAATCTCTGGCTCGTTCGTCTATCTCGATGAAATCGAACGACGCGAGCGATCAATCGTCGGGAATAATTCGCGGCGATTTGCAGCTCGAATGGTAATCTTAATTCCTGCTTGCCAGGAGCGACGGGATATTAATGATAGAGCTCGGAAGCTACGCGGTCCCAGGCAACGTATCGCGCGAGATTAAACCCATCGATACTCGTAAAGGACTTCAATTAAAATCTTCACCTGAAGTTCCCTCGTCCAACGTTTTATCGTTAATTAAAACGTTTGATGGCTGGGGTCGATCGATAAGCTGCCTGATTTCCCACAGCCGTGCGTGTTGTAAAGTTACTGGCAACCGCTCAAAGGAAGGATCCCCGTCAAATTAATTTGTTTTTACTAGATGAAACACCTGTACATCCTGGAATCGAGGGGGAGTAAACAGCGAGCGTCAATTCAGCGCGTATTGCTTCATCGAGCAGAGAAGTCCTTTCTCTCGACTCTTAGCTGGCAACATGTTCTTAAGTCCCGTTAATTACAATGCCATTTGAGAGCAGGCGCAACACCAGCTCTACCTTAACTACCCAAGTTAAACTTTTGACGACAGTTCGATGGACTGATATAATCTAACATTTCACAGCAAATCACTAATAATAACGGATGACAATTTCACTGTGAATTTTGTCTCTTCTACTTGCAAGGGAAGTTCGGCAACTGGAAAATTAAAAAAAAATTTGAAACTTTGCAGAAATTTAGCTGAAGTGATGCTAATAATGTAATAATTTTTCGATTCGGCAATAAAAAGGTCTTGAGGGTGAAAATGCCCCCTCAAACGAATTGCGAGCTGTCATATTATCGTGAATATTTGTGAAACTGTAAAAGATATTGAAAAAAAGTTCAATTAAAAGTCACATGGCTTCCGATATCCAACAATGTGGCGATAAAGAATTTTCGAAAAAGTGTGGTGGGGCTAAATTTTGAAAAAGAAATAATGTTTTTCGCAAATTTTTAATCGCCGCAATGTAGGACATAGAAAACCATAGAACTTTGAATTTAACTTCTGTTTTATATCTTTTAGAGTTTCGTAGATACTCACGATAATCTAAACACTGACAAATTTTTCGAGGGAGTGTTTTCACCTTTTGGGCCGCTTTATTATCGAATTAAAAATAGTTACGTTATTAGCATCACTTGAACTAAATTTTTGCAAATTTTCAGATTTTTTCTAACGTTCCCTTGTGAATAAAACACTAACAAAACTCCATTAAGCTCTGGCACAAGCCAAAATAAAAATTTATCGCCACGCCCACGCGTTCCATCCCAAATATCCGTTCCCTCTGTGCGATTCCTCTCTGCACCTCCAATTACGAGCACAAAGAACCACTGCTTCCAAAGAATTCAGCTATCCATCCGTCTCGCAGAAAACTGAAGCTTTCAGCGGGCGGCATCGTGCCCGATTCGAGGGCCCAAAAGCGTCACTGCCTCTTTCGTCTGCTCGGCGTCAGCCAGCATCACTGTCTGGCCAGAGACGGGTGCATCCACTTGGCGTGCCTCGAGTGCACTTTGCGTTATCTACGCGCGCGACTACGCGCGGTGTCTACGGTCGTTCACCGTGAACAAACCGTGTTTCACGCGTTCGCGAGCCCTGGCCTTACAACGACGGCGACAGTGAAACAGGAGGGGTGGTTCGGGGGGGGGGGGAGGAGGGGTGTCAATGTCGGCGGGCTGAGGAATTAATAAAGCGTCGCGACGCTGCCTGGGAAAGTTTCATTCCCGCCGTGGCACGAGGAAGGGCAGAAGTAGCGACTGAGCATTGCCGAATGATTTGCGATGTTGCGCGGGGGTATTAATAAAAGGGGGTGCAGCGAAGCTGAGACACGAAGCAGCCGTAATATCGTTTGTAAAAATGGAAGACACTATTGGGAGGGTTTCTCTGGGGAACCGGCGGGGGAATTGGATACTTCGGAGAGCAGTGCTTCTTTGTACTCGTAATGGTGAATTTAAGAGAGAGCCGTATCAAAAAGGGGATGGTTTCGCGTTTCAATGAAATATGAATCGATGATGCACAGCGGCAGCCACTTAATTTCCTATGCGTGGGTATCTCGAGACTGCGGTGTACTCTTCTGGGAGCACGGAAGTTTGAAACTGGTGTGCACTGTGGGGGTAGTTAAGGATTACGGTTGAGGGTAGTTAGGAGGAGCTAGCCAACTGCCAAGAATGGGGGAATAACGTGTGCTTAGTATTGTAATCGTTGTGCTGGATATTATGAAACTTCTGTGACATGTTGGAGCCATTGGAGTGTTCCGTAGCTCGTTAACTAATTAAGGAATCCTAATACTAGTCCAGGGTTTTTAGAAATTTCTTTAAAAAAAGAATAAAGATAGGTAGGTCTTTTCAGGAATCGCATGTTTCAGTGATGAATATGAACTCGTGAAAAAAGTTAAAATGCTAAAAAGGGCAGTATTTCGCTAATAACTCAAAGACGGTTAGTGCTACTGAAAAATATTTTAGACAAAAATTAAAGAGCATTAAATTCTGCATAAAATAGCTTCTATTATGTTTTTTTGCAAATGCAACCGTTTTTTCGATAGCGTCAGGTAAACGTGCTCCTACTGTAATATTGTACTGCTTTCCAAAACATCCTGGTGGTGCTGCCTGTACATTCAGTGCAAAAAAACGTTATAGAAGCTTTTTTATGCAGAATTTAATGCTCTTTAATTTTTGCCCAAAATATTTTTGGTGATCCTTTCATTATCTCAACCATTATACGTGCAAAAGTCATCTCTTACCGATTCGTTGTGTTTCAAATTGGAGGAAGAAGGAAGAAACTATCTCGAATATTAAATTCGAGCGAGCCAAGTATTTTTTCGCGTTGAGTAACCATAAATTTCCAATTACCAGCGGTGATAAAATCGATATTATAGTTCTCGTGGTACAGGAATGTAAGGCGGAAGGTAGTAAAGCGTCTGGGCATCGCGACGCCCTGGGATACGCATCGTTTTACGAACTGTCGAGGGAAATAACCCGCTTGGGACAGGATGGGAACGTTAAAGGCCAATGGGAGCGTGGATATCGTTATCGCTCTGATAAAAGATCGGCGAGATGCGCGGAGATCGTCTTTAAAATCTTCGGTGGGCTCTGGGGGGAATATTTTACGCGCCAAATCGAATTTCAAAGGCGAAGGAGAAAGGTACATATTGTCTGAAATAGAATCTAGAATTCGAGAATAATAAGTGAAGAATAAATATTATCTTGCTATCGAGTTTCAATTTTTCATCTATTGAACTCAGCTAATATTGGTTAATATTACTATTTAGACGAAACTTTGTGAACGCAACCTGCAAAGTACCTTTTTGTTTTTGTAAAAACGGACGAGTCTTTCGTGATAGGAGGGATACGTTTCACAAGAGAAAATGAATAACATTTTCTAGCTCAGGATTCATGCAATTCAGCTGCGTGTAATGCTACTCTGCGCACGACAAATGAGTAGGTACTGAAACGGAAGTGCAATCACCAAAATGTAGCGCAATATGCATATCGCGGTGCTGTTAGTTTGCAATCAGCAATAAGTGGACTTTCTACTTTATTAATGCTAATAAAGCAGGAAACCATATTAAACGCTTCACCCCCGTTTCTGGAGCAAGCCCGGGACAAACTGGTTTATTTCATCTTCCCGAACGCGGAAAGCAAAATTCCTCGCAGAAATATGGAATACCTGTTGAAGTGGATTGGCGTAATGGACTGCCCACGAGCACCGTGTTTATTTTTTTTTTCAACGACACAAATTAAGAAAAATCCCGATTTTCCACTAAAATAGCCCGAATATGTTCAGATCTCTACCAGAAAATATATGTAGACAGTGAAAAGTGCTGGCGAATCTGCTAAAAAAAAAAAATGGCTAAAAGGCATTGACACTTGTGTAATCGCTTGGCGCCACAGGTTTACATTTGCTCACTGACGCTATTATTTAACTTCTAAGCAGGTGTCTGCGATCATGTTAAGCAACTGATAACGTCTACGTGCTAACTTGCATGTTGTGATGGCGTTCCCGAAGATCCATCTCTACTGAACGCACATTCTCATGCATACCAGCGAATCAAGCAGGGAAGCATTACCTACAGCCAAGTCATCGCAAGTTTTGATTAAATGGCACAGCCTGCGTACACCTACCTTGCCAAGTTTCCTTATTATGATCATGGTAAATTTAAAGAGACTAGGCTTCAATCATCACTATGAAAAAACTTTGTTGCTCTAAGAGTTAGCGTGTTCACTAAAACTAAATTGGCATGCGGCTAAAGTTTCGTCAAAAGCATTTAGTTGGCGTGCCATTAATATCTACTTGTTTCAGTGAAATAAAATTAATGCTTTGGTTGTGTGAATTAATTTTGGTTATGATACTATTCAATGATATTGGGAATTTTGAGTTGTAGTATTAGTATATCATTTGTTAATTGTTTGGAGCTTGCAAGTATTGAGTAAGGTGTGAGTGAAGTAACTTAAAAGATATTTTAAATTATCGGTGTGTAGGATAAGGAGAATTAATAGTACGTCGGAATTTAATTAAAAAATCTCCGCAGTCTAGTTTCTACGTCAGTGTATCTGCATAATTCTACAATGTGCAAACGAAACCGATGGGAATATTGGGAAATCGTCTCGTGGATATCCATGGGAGCAAGCGGTACATAATCAACAATCATATCGGCAAAATTAACAACGATTACATTGAAGTGCAGTTACAGAGCAAACGAAGAAGGAGGGGCACGAAAAACTAAACTGTCTCAAATTCACTGAACCCTGTAACTTTACACATGGGTGCACTTCTATCTTACACTACTCTTGCGAGATGCATCAAGAAACTGCGTGTAACGTGCACCCGTGAATGCACGTGCCAAGCATCGAAAGCTGAACGAGATGTTGCAAGTGAGAGAGAAGACGAACAATCTTCCATTCCATGAAACTTTCTCACCTTAAAAATCCATAAATTTGATCTACAATGACTCAACACAACCCCTCAAAATACTCCCCAAGCAGAGTTGGACATTAACTAAATACCAAAATTATTTAAATAACGGATCAAATAAAAGTTACGTTAACTTTAGATTATTTGAAGAATAAAGTTAATTTTTTTATTCGTTGAGAGTTTCAACTTTAGCATCGAATAAATTTTTTAAATCTAACTTTAATTTTAATTTTAACTTTAACTTTATTTTTAAAATAGAAAATTATTCGACGACGAATAAAGTTAAAGTTAAAGTTAAAGTTAAAATTAAAGTTAAAGTTGAAATTTAAAGTTGAAAGTTTTAAAGTTGGAAGTTGAAAGTTGAAAATTAAAAGTTAAAAATTGAAAGTTAAAGTTAAAGTGAAAAATTTTATTCGACGCTGAAATTGAAACTTTCGACGAATCAAATTAACGTTATTCGTCGAATAAAGTTAACCCAAGTCAACTTTATTCGACACATGACGAATAATCTCTTAAACTTTTATTCGTTATTCGATATGTTATTTAAATAAAAATTTTGCCCATTTCTATCCCCAAGTAACACACTTCCCTAACTCCCCCCTTACAAAACAACTGCAATGTCCCAGTGTTGGTGAAAAGAAACTTTAAAACTGATTTTTCCACATATTTCCATAACAAAATAATCCAAGAACTTACGTACTGGTGTCACAGGTCTATTTCATACAGTCCCCAAAATATGGAATATAAATTACAATAAGCAACTATCTGCTTTCTTTCACCGTTCACAGTTTAAACTTTCTTCCAACCCCCACTTTACACCCCCAATTACATTTCACTTGCAACATAGCTCTCGACAGGCACACCACTCAAGGGCCCCAGTTACACGCCTACACATCCAACGAAATGGGAATACCCTTGTCGAAGTTCTTCGAATCGAACTGCTCGTCCTGCAGTAATTCCAGGCCCTTGGCCCTGGTGGCGTGCTGACCAGGCCCGCGCACCCCGGCGTACACAGGATACAGTGGGTAGAGCTGTTGAATTTTCGAGTACTGCTGGAATATCTCCGGCACATTGTCGATTATAGGTTTGGCCGGTGGCTCCAAGAGGATCAGGCCCCTTTGGAGTGACGAGGCCGTGACTATGTTGAGGATCCTCTGTCTCATGGCGACTCTGGGGGTGGAAGTGGTTGTGGTGGGTCTGGTCGGTGCGACTGTAGTTGTAACCGGGCTCGGTGTGCTTCTTCCGCGGGGCCTGGAGGTGATCAGCCGAACTTCCCCAGCAGGATTCGGTCCCCTGGCCGCAGTCAGGCCTCTTAACGTTTGGACAGTGGGCCTCGGCGTGGGCTTATTCGCGGACTTTCCGTTCTTGTGCTGGCCCCGAGCCTTGCCCTTCCTCTGAGACTGAATCTGCGCGTTCACCACGTACGGCGGACTCAGGTTCCCAGACTTCTCGGACTTGTGCTGGGGCTGCTTGTTCTTCGGGCTCGTCAGGCTGTTCTGCGCTTTCGAGAAGGCGGTTTCCCGAGGCTTCACGAACGGTCTTCTGGGGATGCTGACGCCAGCGGGGTTGTACAGCGCGTACTCGGTGCGATCAGGCAGCGTCGATGTCCCGTAGAAAATCAACGCCCACTCGTGGAGAGTCGCGCGACCTGATTCGCCGTGGCGGGGAGCAGCAGAAAATCGGAGAACACCGTTACCGTTTTTGGGCAGACAATTGCCTGGGTTGGGGGAAATATTGTGCAATCATTTCCGTATTGGCTTTTACTTTCGCATCAAGAAAACTACACAGAGTGCAATCTCTTTTGTGTATTTCGTTTTGAACAGGAACTTTTATAGGAATATGCTATTCAGAGTCGATGGATTTGCATAGTGAGTGTTACAAATTGAGCCCTGTAGTTACTGTAGAACTTGATAAAATGACATGTATATCTAATGGCACAACAGACGGGTGCAAGCGATTAACCGAGCCCTGCAATTGTACACTTTGACGAGCCTGATTGTTCGCTAAGTAGTTGGAGTCCAAGTGCTCCGAACGGAGATTAGACTGACAGATGGAAGTTCGAGTGCTTCCCATAAATTCTGACTGAAGACTGACTTAGAGACTGCTGGTTGAAAGTTTGATTGCTTCCAAGATACCTAGGTGCTGTCAGATTGAAAACTAACAAGTGCCTAGGATCTTTCATCCACCTACAATCCTCGTCTTCTAATTACCTTCCTCCAAAAGCATCACCGTTCTATTCTCAAAGCCCACTTATCAAAGAACTGGCGCAACGAAACCACATCCACCCACTGTTAACACCCTCAGAATATTTTAAACCCCAAGTTCCCTCCAGGAATCCAGCAGAAAAGTCCAACAAACAGCGAGCTGCGCTAACAATGGCGGATTAGGCAATCATCGACGATTATTCCTCAACAGGGCGATGGACTCGCGAAGCAGTACAATATTGTGCTTAGCCAAGGACAACAGAGCCAGGCCCGTTGCGCGGAGGATCGAGGCAAACACTAGGCGTGATGGTTTAAATACCTGTACTTGGAATGTACCCCGCGCATTATGCAGCACAATGGAGGGAGCATCCAGCTTATGCGCGGTTGCGCCAGTCTACAAGCTCCTGTTAACGCGGACTTCGTGCACACATCCGCTTTAACAGGGCTTGCCGCAGAGGGTTTGAGTGGTTCCGACGGTTCCGCCCTGCACAAGGTCAGCCGCTCCCTCCGCGCGGTGGATGATGGGGCCTCCATCGGGGCTGGGTGGAATCGCGGGGGAACACGCCTCGAATATGGAATTATGCCCTTGGGAGGCGATGCAGCAGCTTACGCGGGCCCCACGTGCACGGTTTACGAGAGTTCCCTTCATGTCCTCGAAGATGAGACGATAAGATAGCAGCTGGCTGTTACTGCACCCGATAGGTGCTAGGATCTACCTAGACGACGTTAAACGGCCCCGTTCCACCGGCGGCATCGAGTTTAAGTGAATCGACGACGTTTTATGGAAACGTCGAAGAAACGTGTAATTATTCTCGTTAAATGGGGGTTGGTTGGTACGACTGCTTGAAAATGGCATTCACGGTTGAAGATGATAAAGGTATGCCATCACTTGGTATATATATGTATGCATGTATGTTTGATAACAGAAAATGGAGTAAAAGATAGAGTAGGAGATTATTGCTTGGCTTCATCAAATTGCTGCTCCTTTTTTTAGTACAGGTGCCATTTGGCAACCGTTCAGGGAGCAACTGGCGAAATATGATGTAGCTTAATGACTTAAGATGTCATGAAAGTGTGCGATAGCTTTTACTCGAAAAAATTATCTCTCCAAAGAGGGAGTAAAGCAAATATATAATAATTATTATTGGAAGACCAGAAATTAAAAATTCAAAATATCCGTATTCTCCCTTCTGAACCACAGTTTACATATATAAATTTACGTGAAAATTGGTTAACATTTTGCAAGAAAAATTGACAAAAAAGTGTTAATTTTTAATATATTCTTTGAACAGAAAGAATTTGCTAAAAACTGTTACGGGGGTTAGATTCATTCATAAAAAACACACACTTTAAAAAAAAGATTTTGCTCTACGCCTAAAGTTCTCGAGATATTCCAGAAAATATGTTTTCGACCCCCAACTTTAGGGGCTGTTTTCACCCCTTCAACATGGAGGATTGCCGATAACAAGAAATACGTGTCAAATATTTTTCTGAGAACTACTTCTTACCAAAGCCCCATATCTTCTTTTGTAAGAAGACGTTTGGATTGAAGAATTTGAAGGGGAAGACAACAGCGTTTAATAATAATCGAATTGCAACTAAAATAGAACGAAACGATTGCCATGAGCTAAGGAATACCCAAGATGTACCACAGACCTGTGGAAACATGTTCTATTATCTCAGTGACGATGACGGGGGAGCTTCACAGAAACACCTGCGCCTCGACTATGCCTAAAGTATAAAAGTTAGCGCTGGCAATTTACTATGCAGGGATATAAGATGCAGATGTATTCCACTTAGGGACAAATTTTGCGCAGGTATCGGCTTTAATGGGGCTGTAAAAGCCCCATTAAATAGCCATGGTACTTGCGCAAAGTCGTTTGCTTCCCTTGGTGAGGGAAAGATGACTTCGTTGAAGACGAGATACTAGCTCAAAATCATCTGGGAATGACAGTACGGAGTCTGTTCTGCGCAGGGATCATTGTCTTTTACATAGACTCATAATTTGATTCATGTAAAATTAAATAATCCTCTAAAGGACGTAACCATGGAGTGTCTTCTCGCAAAATTGAACTTTACACGTGACTATCTTTCCTCCAAATCTATCCTAAATGTCAAGCTACACGTGTACCTTGTTATTAGTATTTCTTCTTGAAAAAGATGAGAGTTTTAAATGACAACAAGATGAGAGCCTAATTTAGAAGCGTATTCCCCGGTGCATAGGAATCAAATTATGTTAATAGTTGTTACTCGGGAGGTTCACTTTGCTTCTTAACACTATTTTAGATGTAGAAAGAGACTGATGTACCCTGTACCTTTAAATTATATCAATTGGGATGTTACTTCGATACCATTAGTAAGTTCGTTTCTTTCGTTTCAGAGTTAGAACTCTAGTTTAGAAAATGATCATATTTCCTATCGATATCGATGCTCGAAGTCTTGCCTAGAGTATTAACTAGAGTTTAGACACTTGTTTGGGCATCGAATTACCCGCGAAATACTTCGCGCGAAATAAAATTTCGCGCGGTGCCTGATAGGAAGTCTCGCTCCAGCTTATCAGAAAATATTGTACGCGACGATGGAAGAGAACAAAGAGGTGGGGCACAATGGGCTTACCTTGATATCGACCCTCATTGTGGATTTCAAGTTTCCACGTGCCATGTGGCCTTTCTCCCCAAGTGTGAACCGACATAAATGGCCATTGATTGAAACCAGCCTTCGAGACGTCGTGCGGCCTTTTTGCAAGCAGAGTACTCTTCGTGCCTTGTGGAGATGTTAGTTGTATCTGAAGATCCCCTCGTCTCGAGGCCATCAGGGATACCTTCGCCTGCGACAGACGAATAATCGATCAGTGGCACTCGGAAGTATCGCCCTTCTGAAATTTCAATTTTCCCGTGGAGCCTTCCAAGGCGAAAGGCTCTTACAACAATCCTGTGAAAATAGTCTGCTAGTCCCTCCATCTACTTGTATTATTCATGGGCAAGGAACCCTGCGCCACCAAGAAACGTGACTTTTCGTTTATGATTTTGAGCCCAATAGAGATACGATTTTATGATAGAATATAAACCCTTTGAGGAAAGTTTTTATTATCCTATTGGGAAGGGATTGTTCGAGTACCCTTTAAGTTTCTAAGTGAACCGTTGGAAGCGGAATGATTAATCGAGAACTTAATGTGTGCTGGTGACTAATTTTCAGAGTGTCTCGTTCTTCCTTCGTCACGTGACGAAACGCACGCGACAGTTTTCCATGTCGAAGTGATTGCAAGCTGTCCCGGAGTAAACTATTAATCTGCTGCTTACGTGAGTGACGGAACACTTACCTGCACGTGCTCAAGAAAATTAACACCGCTACACTCCTTGACGTGCAATTCCAGGGTTAACTGGCTCTTTGGCGGTATTGGCCTGCAACACACGTGAAATTTAGATCAGTCACGGAAGTGGAACGCCGGGGATTTATTCGAACATCCTGATTCCAGTGATTTCATTCAAACAGGGAGAATTACTGTACCGCAACATTCACCCTTTTCTGATTCTAGCAGTACTTTTTTCGCCTTCGAGGTATTTTATCGTCCATAAAATTCTGCTGCCTCGAGGGGCGACAACGGCGAAACGGTTGGCGTTAAATCAGGTGTACGGGTAGCGAAATCTGTTTCGAGAAATCGATTTATCCCCGCGATTGCGGCGAAAAACGAAGTAAACGCGCTCCAAGTGGCGACAGATCGTGTTGCATCGCAGTTCCCGCGCAGTCATTTAATTTGCAGAAGTTTCTCAACTACACGTGGTATTCTGGGACGTTCATAATTTGTGGGGAATTGTGTTTTGTTGTGGAACGAGAACGGGTTAATTCTCTTGAAAGGGAATGCGATATTTCTGCAACTAGTAGTTCTGAGTGTAGAATTAAGTTCAATTATACTCAGAATAGAATTCCATTAACCGAGGTACAGGGTGCTTTCGTATTCAATTAAGAGATTACTGTGCATCATTACTCAGAACTTTAGTAGCATGATGCAAACGACAAATTGATGAGTACCTTTGAGCTCCATGAGGACGAAAATGTAGAGTTCTCTCATCAATATGTGTACACATTCCAAAGTACAATAAATTAGAACAAGTTACTATCCCTAACAACGATAATGATCTATATTCAAAATATTTTTAAACGACAATTTACCTGCCCATATGTGGCGCAGAAACTTCACACTTATGCTGCTCTGGCACTGTTCGCCATCTCCTTGCTAGGCGCACCATGGCAGCAGCATCCATCAGCCCATAGCCGAAACTATGGCTAACTAAACATAAATCACAATTCTGAGCGTTCGCACAAATGAAACCACGTCCTAATGATCCCAATTCCTTCAGACCAGAGTTGGGCATTAACTAAATAAAAAATTATTTAAATAGCGGATCGAATAAAAGTTAAATAAGTAAAATGAGAAAATTAATTTTACTCGTCGAATAAAAAACTTAAATTTATTCAACACACGAAGAATAATTTTTTTTAACTTTTACTCCCTATTCAAAATTTTAATTTAAAATTACCATTTTCTTCAGATTCAACCTACCCCTAACTCTCAACTCCCATTCAAATTCCACAATCCTACAAACACTAACAATTCCCCAACTCACCGTTCCTTCCAACTCCGTTGGTCACCCAGTCCGGAGACTTTAAGTTCGCTGGCTTCGCCGTCCTGACGACGATGTGCTGCATGTCCCTCCAGGTGAGCTCCTTGTTGGCCTCGAGGGCAAGGGCACAGATACCGGCGGCTAACGGTGCCGACGCGGACGTCCCCGTGTGACTGCTGGTGCAATGTTGATGCAGATCGGTAGTGACCACTTGCTTCTCGCCTGTGGAGCCGGAGCTGTAGGTGGTGGCCAGGGTGGAGGAGCAGGCCTCGCTGTACCACGGCACCTGGCCGTTCTCCGTCGCGCTGCTGATGGACAACGTCCAGATGCTGTTCGTGTAGCCGTCGCAGTTGCAGTTGTCGTGGTCCCTGCCGCCGTTCCCCGACGCCCACACGAAGATCGACCCTTTGCCATTGCGACCCTGCCGATTAAATTGGTGAGCTTGGAGAATCGAGGAATTGCCTTGAGGAATTTTTCCAAGGAAGGAGGATGGTTAATTGATCGATTCGCCTTAATTGGACGTCAGGGCGTGTCTTAGTTCTTGGTTGTGCGTGAGGCTGCTGTTGGTTCTGGAGGGAGGAGTTTAGGAAACTGGGAATTAGCTGGAAAGGAATCTCATGTGGTTTGTTGATTGGTGCTTCTAGGTGTAATTATTTCTTGTGGCGATGTTTGAAGGAGGACTTGAAGGGGGTTGAGGAGCTTCTTGATATTGAGAAGGGAAAACAATCTGCGAGAGAAATGAATTTGAAGGTTTTGTTAAGGGGTCATGCCTAGTTGGCAGGCGAAAAGAAACGTGATTTTCGGGAATTTTTTCTGGAAAATCTAATGTATATTTTTTACAACTATTCGATTATTTTAAAAGTACATGTATTTAGCAACTTTCAGTAATTTTTTTATAGGAAAATATTAAAAAATGAACGAATAACAGCCACTGTCCCGGAAGCTATTTTTTTAGCGGTGAGCACGATTTCTCCGGGCCGAATCATCCGAAATCGAAAAGTGAAGAAGATTCTGTTAGTACATGAATTTATCTAGTTCGTGAACGAAGGATTTTTCAATAAAATGATTTCAGACAAAATGGCGGCCGTTTTACGCAAAATCATGATTTTTCGATGTCTCAATTGTTCGTTTTTCGTGAATTAAAAATAGAGTTTTCATCGAAAACAAAAATCCTTCGTTCACGAACTAGATAAACTCATATACTAACAGAATCTTCTTCACTTCTCGATTTCAGATGATCCGGCTTTGAGAAATCGTGCTCACCGCTAAAAAAAATAGCTTCCGGGAGAGTGGCTGTTATTCGTTCATTTTTTAATATTTTTCTATAACAAAATTACTGAGAGTTGCTGAATATATGTACTTTTAAACTAAGCAAATAGTTGTAAAATATATACATTAGATTTTTCACAAAAAATTCCCGAAAATCACGTTTTTTCGCTTGCCAACTAGGCATGACCCCTTAAGGGGATGGACATTTCCTGATTGTGAATTAAATGTAGTAGGATTTATTCTATATGAAATTCAGCTTCGTTTGAAGCACCACTGAGATAACTTGCTTTTTATATTTAATACGAGCAGATGGGGTGTATCTGTGATTCGCTTTGAAAATGTTTCGATGAATATCACCGCGACTCTTGGCGAATAACGAATCTTATCTTGGCTGGTGACGATATGCCAATATGAAATGCAATTTCAATGCCTCTGCTCTCAGTTGGCTATGAAGTTTGTACCACTTGTGGCGCCGTTACAGTTCCCATGATTAAAGGACCATCCTTGAAATTATTGGATTAGTTAGCGCTGCATGTTAAACGCAGTTCTGTGCCACTAAATGCACTTACAGTTCTAAATGCACATACACACGACGACCTCCTTTGAGCTTCGTTGAATACGATATGATACGAAACGTCGAACACGTCTGAGAGCCAGTGAACAGTCGCCAAACGTTTCGTCTCGGTTTACAGCTCAGATCGTCATAAAATATCGCTAAAGAAAATTGATTCTTAGTAATGCCTTCGAATAGAATTTGATTAAATTCTTCTACAACTATAACGTAGATTTTTATTTCTTTGATATTCTTCATTGCGATGCGGAATTCTTTTGAATTCTACTGAAATCCATTGCATTCTACTGAATTTTACTAAATTCTTCTGAATTCTACTTAATTCTACCGAATTCGACTCAATTCCAACGTATTCTACTGAATTCTTTTGAATTCCATTAAATTCTTTTGAATTCTACTGAATTCTTTTGAATTCTACTGAATTCTGCTGAATTCTTTTGAATTCATTTAAATTTTATTAAATTCTTGTGAATTCTACTAAATTGTTTTGATTTCTCCTGAATTCTTTTGAATTCTACTGAATTCCATTGCATTCTACTGAATTTTACTAAATTCTTCAGAATTCTACCGAATTCTACTGAATTCTTTTGAATTCCACTAAATACTTTTGAATTCTACTGAATTCTTTTGAATTCTACTGAATGCTACTGAATTCTGCTGAATTATACTGAATTCCTGCTAAATTCTTTTTAATTCAGAACCGCTATGAATGCAAAATTGTTTTTATTCTTAATAATGGACTAACGTGATTAGTGAAACCAGTAATTTGCATGATTTCGTTTTCCTTCAAGTAGCACTAGTACAAAGTTCAGTGAACATTCGCTACCATAATTTTATCAAAATCTTCCTTGCAAATCTAATTAGCATACGCGAGATACTCGCGAGCTGCCGCGAGCAGAAAGTCTCTTTATGAATATTTAACGATTAACGTTGTATCGGGCAGGAGTGGTTTAAATTCAGAAGTAACAGTAATTATACCCGAATGATGAATTTATATTTCGGGACAACAGTGGTTGGCAGTAACTTTGCAACAGTAAGAAAACTGTCCGTAAAAAGTTCTTTAGGTATTCAAATATCATGCAATAAATAATTTTCTACCCGCTGACTCTTTCCCGGAAATTCCTTGTCAAAGAGCAAATTAATAACTTCCATTAATTTCTAAGGGCTAGAGAACATGGGAGACTAATAAACGCGTTAATAAAAATAACTACTAAAATAAACATTAAACCAGTATTTGCAAAGCTTTAGATAGTATGAAGAGACGATAAAAGGAGTTTAATACTAAATATGCAGTGTTTCTTTCAAATTTCTCACGTCCGAATCATTCTTGAGCACTCTATATTCCCGTTAATTTATTAGCACAAAGAAACGAAGAAAATTTATTTCAGCTTCCTCCAACGCTCGAGTTTATTTTCGCTCTAAAATTTGTTGCTGCGTACATAAGAAAAGGCAGCTTTGTAGAAACGAGCATTAATCCTATAAATCTATAGAGTGGCTGGGGATTTATGAGATGAAGGATGAATAGAAAATACAGCGTGGAAATAAAGTATAGTATCGCGAGGAAAAGATAAAGACCTGATATTAAAGAATCTATTTTTCCTAAAGTAATATCGAACTAGGAAAGACAGTTTGCAACAGAGCATCAACTTCCCAAGCTCATGTATTCACCATAAAATGCTACCTCATTCAATGACGAGTAATGTGAATAGAAGACCCAAAATGGCCACTAAACCATGACAGCCATGCCAAGGTAACGACAAGATTAAATCCCCTTTACCTAATCGATTAACTGTATCAAGATTCGTTACTCGACGTGGCCAAGTACCTTTCACGAAAATGCATTATACGTCGGTTTTGATCGTTATTAGACTCCACAGCTACCACTATCTTACGAGTCATTAGCACCAGATTTTCAACCAGAAAATCAGTACAGACACCTTCTCAATTAGAAAATACAGATATTCAACTAGAAAACAAGTACAACTTCTCAATTAGAATTCTCAACCAGAAAATACAGATCCTCAACAAGAAAATTACAAGAACACTAAAAAATCAAATAAGTAGTCGCCTATTTCCTTAAAAAAAAAACAAGCCCCACACTCCACTATTTCCAATAAAAAAACACAGCCGTTCCAGCTGATCGATTTACATATTACAAGCCGCGTGACTTCACTCAACCTTCGAATATTAATTCAATGCCCTCAGCGGAAAATGAAATAGCTGACGAGTGCCTTGAGCGACTAATCGATCACTTTCCCCCGGTCGGGGGGTCGTGGCTAATTGCTCGCGCGCTATCTTCGCGGGCAGCCGGCGGAGATTCGGGAATCTCGGACCGAGTGAATTCTATTTTCCATCCGGCAGTGTTTTAACGAGTCCCCGGGACGAAAGTGCCCGCCGATATTTGCATATGACTTACGGCCGCCTCCCGGCGACTGGGCATAAAATGGTAATGCGTGCAGGTGCGGAGTACGCGGGGACAGGTCGCTTAAAAGCGGCCAATTAGGAACTTTACGGGGGCTGACCTCGTCGCCGGAGTCTGTTAAGCCCGGTCCAGGCGAAGAAGTTGCTCGTTCTGCTGGGTAATCGAGTTAGGTTGTCCCAGGCAACGACTATTTCGTCGCGCGACAGACTGATTCTTCGACCGGTCGAATAATTACGAGGCCATCGACATCTTTTATGTAATACCAATTATCGGCTGCGTTGATTTTCTCTTGGGGCTGCTTCGGTACTTGGTCGACGAGAGACGTAAGCTTTCGCGGTTGAAACCGGTGGACCTTGGAAAATGTCACTATACTGGAGACGTTTGAACCACGTATTGGATGCATTGGACCTATTTTCAAAATGGTACCAAGTTGATGAAAATTTGTGAGATTGCCCTTTCTAATCTTCCTGATGTGCTCCAAAAATTTTAAACGAATTCACTATACGGTTGCTGAGTTATAACGATTTTAATTTTTACTGATTTTACACGTACTCTTATGGAAAGAGACGATCTTCACAGATAAAACAGCTGCAAAAATGTTGAAGAAATGGTACCAATGTTTTCAATTTTTTTTTACATGTAGTATATGGGTAGATGAAAATATCTGCCGAGTTTCAATTGTTTTCACTACATCGTTTTAAAGAAATAAATTATAACTTGAGACAATTATGAATTCTGGGAATTTTCATTGCCAAAAGTTTAGTAAATAAAGCTTGAGAAAGCATTTGTAAAGTGAAAAATACCTTCCTAGGATTAAAAATAAGACTCCAACTGTCGTTCGATTTCTTTACATCTAGATTTACTATGCGTAAGACGTAGATATTCAAGTATTTCAAATTTCATATACTATTATCTAATATTTTACGTACGATACATCCTTAAGAGACCTCCACTGGTTTCCACTCTTTACCAGGAACGATTAATTAATATCTTTCTGTAGAAAGTAACACTGGCTTTTAATTTATGGTGAACTTGGAATAAGAATGACAGATTCTGTCACCACAATTCGAAAATGTGAAGTGAAACTTCTATGGGACGCCAGGACATGGAGAAAATTGATTTTAAGGGGAACACCACTGTGACGGCCGGAAAAGTAAGCCATTTTTAAGATTTTTTTTCAGGAATAATTTACAGTTTTCATATAAAATTTTTATTACCTACCTTTAGTACAATGGCTTAAGAGACTGTACAAAAAAATAAATAGAAAAACATGCATAAATTTTAATATATTAATTAATCTTCTAGACTCCCCACGCGCGCTAGTCGAATGTGTACTTATGGAACTGCAGGTCCGAAATCAAATTTCATTTTTTTTTATAAACTATATGAGTGTAGTTTCTGTTGCACGTACGGATTCTTTGATTAAAAATCAAAGTCAATCATATACGCGTATTCTTCTAGAGCGCACCATTTTTACAAAAATAATTTGTTTAAAAAATCGGTACGTGCAACGGAAACTACACTCATATAGTTTATAAAAAAAAATTGATTTCGGACCTGCTGTTCCTTAATTACACATTCGACCAGCGCGCGTGGGTGTCTAGAAGATTAAATAATATTATATTAAAATTTATGCATGTTTTTCTATTTATTTTTTATAGTCTCTTAAGACATTGTACTAAAGGTAGGTAATAAAAATTTTATATGAAAACTATAAATTATTTCCCAAAAAATTCTTAAAACGGCTTACTTTTCCGGTCGTCACAGTAGTGTTTCCCCTTAAAGGTTCCACTATGTATACGACTTGGCACGTGCGTCTGACGAATGTTTGATCTTTCTACTTGCTCACTAGTCTTCGCACTTTATAGAACGATTCTTGTAACTACAATTTCATCCACGGTGGTCAGAAATGCTTCTACCAAGTAATATCCTTCACCTGCCATTCATCTTAATCACTTTTAACCTTTTCAACATTCACCATATCCTACGTGCAGAAATCCTTCAACTATATTTCTTAACTACTCTCCTCGAACGCGCTTAGGTGTTTCCCGCACAGACTGCACCAACTAACCAAACACCCACAGATTCACATAACTGATAACTGATTCACATTGACATTCCTAACAAGCCAACGCCTTCACTAAACAGGAACCATCTACCATCGAGTATCGCCTCGAATTGCCCAGGCGAGTGACACAAATATTCTTCAAAGAATGCCCGGATAAAAGGTACCAAGCATCAGGCGAGCCAAGTGTCGCGAGATCCCCCATTCGGCATCGCCGTCCCGACAATACAGCGTGGAGACAATCGTCCCGGGGCAGACCCCGCGTTCCGGTGACTCGAGACGTTTCGTTTTCGTTGATACCCGGGGCATTGTTCGGGGCCCTTCTATTTAATTCGCAGCCGTACGCTCCATTCTAACGATCGGTCTTTCCCTCGGCGCGACGCAACGCCCGCTGACACGCCGGGGCTGCTTGTTGTGCTGAGGAGCGAGATAAAGGGGGCCTCCTTCCCCGCGCAAGTTCTCCTCCGGCAAACGCAATCGAAGAGAGAGTCGCTTCCGAGCGACTGCCAGCCGGTATACATCGAGATAACAATGAGGTAGCTGCCGTTCCATTGTCGTCCCGCGGAAAGATCCCCGGGTACGCTTTTAGGTGATACATTTCTGGGAATTTCATTTCGCAGCGGCGAACGGGATCTCGCGATGCTATCGCGACGGCTAGATGAGACTTTTCTTGTATTACAAACGGAGTAACGAATCCCCCGTTTACGGGAGGGTGGGCTGTAGCCCCGTTTTATGCGCGCGGGAGCTTTATTCCTCGATAGCGTGGTCACTGGGACGAGCACAGTGGAGTAACGAGAGATACAAGCAAGGGAATTGGGGTAGATTGCGCGATACTCTAATTTCATCTGCTGCAGGCTCGGCAAACAAATTTACTGTTTTTCTTCTCGTTCAGGATGCCGGGAGGGAGTTTTAGCTTTCCGGTTTTACGTTCGGTGACGTTCCAGCAAGGAGATTCGGCTGAGGATGCGCGAGTTTGTTTCGAGTATCGGCGAAGGTAATTTTCAGCGACGACTTCTTTGCAACTGTCATCGCGTTTCTTTTGCCATGTTAATGGAGTTGGCGGGCGCTGATTTGCCTTGTAACTCATTAAACTTCTAATGATTAAAGCCCTCGAGTGGAACGACCAGGAAAGGGGATTCGATGGTGACATTTTCGAGCGGAGTTTGTTTTAATCCATGGGAAGATATGAATAGGGTGGTGGAAGGTTTACTAACCTTCGTGATTCCTTCGATGAAAGCTCTGGTGGCGAGTTCACCGGGGCCGTCCACGGTTTTCCCATCGTCGTCCGGACCCCAGGATGCGCTGTAAATGTCGATGTGCTGGGGATTCAGACTGAGAGACCTGGCCTCCACTGCGTCCGTTACGTCTCCGTCCAACATTCTCACTCCTGCGCGTGGACAAACAGAATCGGGGATATTTGATTAAGTATTGGGGGTTTGGGTGTTGTTTGTGATTAAAGTGGTGGGACGGGGTAGTGTTACTAGTGTTTGTTAAGACAGCGTGGATTTTGCAAGCTTTCTGCAACTGAAGTTGGTGCTAGATTGAATCGTGAAACTTAGGATTGCAAAATTGAAGTAAAAAGTGTGTAATAAATGAGTGATTTAAGCGAGTTTCGTGCTGGCTTCACTCTATCTTTTTCGTTTTAATGGGTGGACGAATTAGAGCAATTTGTTTTAAGGCTCCATTCTATTTTGCCGGTTGAACAAGAGGCCTATTTTCATGATTTTTTTTCAAGAACTAACGTACGGATTTTAATATTTTTTTTTGGGTATTAAATGTTTATTATTTCTTGATGTATAGAATGGTATTTTTCATCTTTCCAAAATATAATTACAAATGTGAGGATTTAAATCGCAATGTTTGTGCCTCAGTGAGAACACAGATCCTCCGTGGAAGTTCTCCTGGGCCTTAAAGGATCCTAAAATGATAAAAATTGAATGATTATGACCTATAGGGGTGTACGCATAAAGTGGACTAGAATCTTTCAGATATCAGAAAAAGTTTTGGTTCCATCCACAAAAAACATCGAGAAATAGGCAGAAAATCCAGAACTTTTTCTTTACAAGGCCACTATTTTGTAATCACTGTTGATAAATCAATAATTCTAGTCCACTTTATGCGTGCATCCCTCTAGGACACAATCATTCTATTTTTCTCATTTTAGAACCACTTTGACGCCGAGGAGGACTTTCGCAGTGTTCTCACTGCGGCACAAACATTGCGACTTAAATCCACACATTTGTAATTATATTTTGGAAATATGAAAAATACAATTCTATACAGCAAGGAATAATAAATATTTAACAAAAAAAAAAACTGAAATCCGTACAATAGTTCCTGAAAAAGACCCATTAGTTTAATCGGCAAAGTAGAATGGATCCTTAATCGATCTGCGAAAATACAAAGGAAACATATGAGACGAAATTTGTAGGATATCGAGGGAGAATACCTTTTCATCCATCATTCATTTCTAGATTCAGAAAATACAGTGCATTAGTCGAGAGCATTTATAATTACACTTCCAATTAATGTAATGCACACGAAACAGGATGTTCTTAAGCTTGTTCCTGAAATTCGAACGCCTTTGTATGAAATAATTTCGTAGCACTTGACTGGTAATTGGAGATTTATTGCTACGAATCCTTTCACACAGATTATTCCGAGGTGAGTTCGCGGCAAGCAGTTTCCAGATTACCGGCCACTAAATATTGTTCCTAACTAGAGGGCGACGTTGGTTACTGCATCGATTACAGTTTTGAACTTGCTACCAATTATGGAATCGGGGCTAATTTCGACCTACCAATTTGGGCCTCTGTGACAATACACTATCAAATCTTGTTAAATCTGCACTGCGTGGTAGCGGTTACCTCTACGTACCAAATTATTCCCTCGCACTATCGGCGATCAGCGTTTTCATCAAAGGATTCAGTGACCGAGTAAGAAACAAATGTGTAACGACAGAATACCGATTCAAATGTACAATTCACAGAATAACAGAAATTACAAAGTAAAAATGAATATTTATGCTTTCGTATTATCACACCTCTCATATCCACATTATCTTTATGCTATTACCCTAAACTTTACACCCTGTCAATAAATACCTAAATAACTAAATATCAACGAATATTTTCTGAAGCACCTAGGGAAAAAGTCCCTTAAGGCTCAAATCCACAATTATATGTAAATTCGTAAAAACCGTGGAATGCAATTTTATTTCCACGGTTACGCTTATTTTACAATCGTCGTCTCACCGTTCCTTTTTCGTTCGATGGAAACAATTCGATTTCTTAAGCAGACTTACCCCCGATACCAGCCCCGAACGCGACACCCACAGCGCAGATGGAATTGTTAGCAGTCGCAGCCACTTCGCCGGCGCATCTGGTGCCATGTCGATTGCTGTCGAGAAGATCGTATCTCGGCATGGGATCCTCGTCGTGATTGTTAACATCGTAGCTGGCCTGCGGGTCCTGGAACAATCGTTCAATTTTCCGCGTGAATCGTCAGACCCTTCCTTTCGCCCCATTCTTTTTTCTACGTTTAAACTTCAGCCAGTCCGATGATTCATTCATCAGTCCAAACATCCATTATCGGACAGAGATTCTTCTGCGCGAATGTTTCAATTTAAAAGTAACTACGTTCGATGGCGTGTTCACAGGATTCCAGATCCGTCCCTTGTGCTACGGCTGAGAGATGGAATGATAAGCTCGGTAAATTAACGTCGAGCGAACCAGTTTCGGAATCACTGAATACAAGTTGGCCACGATTTTACGAAGTTTGGTCGGGAGTATCGATCGAGTACTGGTCCCGATGTAATTGCTTTTTCCCCGGGGCGGTTTACAAGAGATTGTTTCGAAGTTCTGTGTCCGATATCACGGCTCTCGAGCTCTTTCGTGGGGAATTATATTCAAACCTCCACGAGGCCCTTCGATTTCTGGGGAGCATCGCAATTTGCATGAGAATATCGAGATCTGTCACGGTATGTCACTCTTTGATAGAGGATACTCAGTGTATTTTTTTATTCTGTCCCTATTTTCAAGAAAGAAATCTAATATTTCAGGCCGCATTATAAAGCAAAGATGGGCAAAATTTGTATTGAAATAAAATTTCGAATAACGAATAAAAGTTGAACAAATTATTCGTCATGTGTCGAATAAAAGAATTAACTTTATTCGTCAAATAATCTGAAGTAAAAGTAACTTTTGATTGATCCGTTATTTAAATAATATTTTATTTAGTTAATGCCCAATTCTGTTATTAATATTGCGTTGGCGATCGTGGATAGTGTAAAAGTTCCTTTGTTTATGGTGAGGATACAATAACAATTACTAATGCTGGCTTACGAGTTACGACTCGAGAAATGTCATAGAAACTCAAAGAAATAAAATAAATATTTTCAACTCCTCTACGCGAAACAACTTCATGTGATCCAACCTAATAACATAGGACCCTAAATTTGAAAACGATACTGCATATCGACTGTAATATTCTCGATTTGCGAATAGCAGCTTTTATCGGAACTAGGTGGATCGTTGAAAGGTACATATCTCGTTTAGATCAATATCATAGCGGGCCGTGTCTGATCATGAACGTCCATATCCGCTGCAAGATTACAGAGCTCAATACGCATTTCTCTGCGGTTGCTTTATTAACTCAGGTTGTCCACTGGTAAACACACGGATCGCTTGTGGTTCAAGATAGCAGCTCCATTTGCTAACCCATTCCGTGTTTCGTGATACTCGGAGGGGAATCGACTGGGTGCCAAAAACCATTGATGGGCTAGCCCCGTCTATTTCGTTACATTATTAAAAAACTGTGTTTCGCGAATGGTATTGATAAATAACTAAAAACTACCCCACGAACAATATGTGACTAATCCACTAAAAAATATTCCAATAACAGTCTCATTAGAATACTAAATATTACATGACTAACTACCCATATTATGTTAATTAATTATATGGAAAAAAAGTTTACTCTTTGGCTGGTTTATTGAAAGTTATCACCGTCACACTGTCCGCTTTGGTTACGTCGAAAAATTCAATCACTACTTCTTTCTGGATGCATAGGTAATTCAAAGCTATCACACTACGAAAGGATATCCTCACTACACTTGCTCAGCCACACGAGGAAAGGGTGCCTTCAAAGTCTGCCACTACTTTATGAAATCACCACTTTCTGTATGCACAATTAAAAACTACCCGCGATGCCCTATTTAATCATGAAAACTTATGTCTGACATAACATTGGGCTATACTACTTGAAACTATCACCCCTGTATTCTTTCGTCGCACAACTAAGCCTGTCCTTAGCTTCGATTATACACAAAAGTGTCATTTCCACGGTACAGAGTGTCCACGTCATTGAACGCTACCCTCATTACAATAATTATCCCCATCATAAACTTCCCCAGCGGAAACTACTACTTATGCTACTTGGCTGTGCCAGTTGAGATTATCCATACCATACCAATGTTGTTATAACTTCGTGTATAATTAATGCACAACATTTATAACAATGTATTAAACATTTTTTAGGAACTCGAGTTCGAAACTTTGCTTTTTTCACAGCTTTACCTAGGTAATTAATTTTAAGAAGCAGCATCAGTGCAATCTATGTGTATGTATAGTAATTCCACGTACAAATTTTTAACTACTTCTATGATTATTATGTATGATAGATATATCGTGATAGAAATTCTCCCTTCATGTCTCTGTTGCTTACATTTCCTATTCCTACGACTAGTTTGCAAGCATCGCCATTCGTTTGCTTGCAACAGTCGTAACTAATCCGTTTTGCTACGATTATTTCTCGCAGCGGGTATTTGGAATTGGATGCTCAGTACGTACACGATTCATATGAGTTTCTGAGTGGCGGTACAGTTTTTGGCACAGATCGGACATCCGTACGTGTCCCTGTTTTGCGGGCTTCTATTCCCTTTATCCGTTCTATTTGCCTCGGAGGGACAGTTCGCTCGATCTTTGTGTAAACTGGGACGGATCTTGACAAATTTGCTTGGGAATCGATCGCCCCTTCGCATCGCGATAACTATTTGAATTTTCGCATAATAGAATTTGAATATCTACATTATTTCATTTTTATCTTCATCGGAAATTTATTTAACTACCTAGCTTCTTTGAGAAAAAAATTGGCTTCCAACGATGAAAGATTTTATTTTCAGTATGACGAAGGCTACTTCCAATATAATTTCGTTGGCATAGTAAATAGAGGGACTTACGTAATTGTTGCTGAGATCGGGATGATCTTTCTCCAATCCGTCGTCAAGTATCGTGACCACGACACCGTTCCCCGTAATTCCTTCGGCCCAGGCCTCCTGCACGTTCATGTCCAGTCCGTTCCCCCTATTCTGGAACGAGTTACGGGTCGAGCAGTAGAAAAATTCAAATCACATATCCCTTCTCTTTAAAACTCAATAGCTTCTCAACATTCAACACTATCTGTCAAAACCTCCACGAATTCGACACGAAGACTTGAAACAGCAACTGAGTACCGAATATTCTCCCACAAGCACGTGCTGAATTCAAATAAATTCTGAAGTAGGAGCAGAGATGGGAATTTTTTTTATTTAAATAAAAATTTCGAATAATGAATAAATGTTAAAAAAAAATGATTCGTCATGAGTCGAATAAAGTAAACTTTGGGTACGACGAATAAAGTTAATTTTTTTATTCGACGAACGTTTCAACTTCAGCGTTGAATAAAGTTTTTAACTTTAACTTTAACTATATCTTGCACTTTAATTTTAACTTTAACTTTAACTGTAACTTGAACTTTATTCGACGTCGAAATATGTATTCAACGCTGAAATTATAACACTCGACGAATAAGAAAATTAACTATATTCGTCGAATAATCCAAAGTTAAAGTAACTTTTATTCGATCTGTTATTTAAATAATATTTTATTCAGTCAATGCCCAATTCTGAGTAGAAATAGATTGAAGACCAGAATAAAGTTCTACTGCACAAAAGCCTTCATCTTCAAGGCCACAAGTATCAATCTTTCACTTTGCATCTACCACTTTCTAGGCCCAATTTAGTTAATATTAATAAAGTCACCCCAAAGATTTCATTCGGCACAGTGCAACAATGAAAATAACTAACCAGGTACCACATTTGGGGCCACCTCTCGTCGTCCAAGATCATGTGCACATAGGACGGGCCGCGTTTGATAATCTGATCCCGTTTCGTCCGCGACTTGACTCGCTGCTGCACCGCCCGGCGCACCCTGCGGTCTCCAACTAGCCTCTGGTGCACCCCAACGTGAGGCTCCGTCGACCTCTTCACCACCGTCGTATGCACCATGTGGTACCAGTCGTCCACTATCTGCAGCAAAGAACAATTTCACGTTAGCACACGTTTGCTCAAGCAACGTCACCCACGAACACCTCGTTTAATCATTCTTAGAATCCCAACTAGACGCATTGTCTCCGAATCGCGGCTGGCTGCCTTCCGCGGGATATCATTCACCCCTTCTGCTTTCACCACTCCGTGAATATATAATTCTTGCAGAGACGCGAACTTTGTGTGCCTAGTCGTCGAGATAATATTTATCGAGGCTTACCTGGCCCCTCTGCACGTACCAATTCCGCCGAAAGCGAACTGCTTTATGCAGTAAGAACGCGCGTGGCTGAGGTGCCTGCTAATTCGATAAAATAAGGGATGTTCGATTCGAGGATTCTGTTGTGCCTTCGACGGAGGCTTTGTAAATGGACAGTCCAGTGGACAATAAGGGGGCAGGCTAGAAAGTTGGTATGTTCCCCAGGCTCTTCATTACGGGCGAAGGATTCATCATTCTCGGATCGAAAGAGAAGAGCAGGCCGCTCATAAAACAGGATTATTTTATGCACAAGTTTGTTCCACGGCGGCGGCGATACACGGGCGCGAAGATATACGGTGAAGGGTAATGATAAATGCGAAAAGTTGGCAACAGCTGTTAGAACCGGGCTTCTTACTATTTCTTTCCGCGTGACAACTCGCACTCCACTTTTTCAAATGGAAAGTTCTTCTGTTCCGGCGGATGAATGCTTGTGTTTCACAGGTGTGCGCAATCTGGGGGGCATAAATATTGCATTCCTACTTTCGTTACTAAGATTTTACACACTTCCCATTCACGATTTACGGTTCGGAGCAACTGGTGGCGCGACACTTATGTGCATGGTAAAATTCAACAGAAATTGTTTGCAGGGTAGATGGAAGATTAAGGAAAGGTACATTTTTGGGGGAGAAATTAAAATTCACAGTACAGCAGAATATTCATTTTGGGAACAGAGGTAGGGGAGAGGTGCTATAAAAGGGGCAAATCAAATTGCCAAAATTCTAGAAGAATACAAGTTATTTTCCTGTTTAAGGCAACACTAGCGGCCTAGTTATTTAATGTAAACTTCACCGCGGTCTCACTCGCAACAGATCAGTAATCCGCGGTTGATGTTTTTCTGATATAAAAGGAAAAGTTTTTATAGTTTTCTGAGTACTGCATTTGTAAAGAAAACTTTGCTACCAGTAAAGAAGATAGGTGCCAATGTAAAATTTGCGAAAAATAGGCCAATGAGTCATGTGGAATAAAGGGTGTACTCAATTTTTTTTTTGTTCTATGTGCTATTACTGATATTTTAACAATTTATCTCATGTGTCCCTTTCATGAAGTCTAATGTCCCATTTAAGACTACTTCGTCGTGAAATGGACATTTTCGACTTATTTGAAAATCGAAGATTTTGTTATTTTCTGTTATTATTAATGAGTTTGTAAGATATTTTTATTGAAGGCCAATAAATATACTTCCTATTAATGGATTTGTGTTTTAAATACCTACCATAATATTATCAGAAATGGACGCTAAATAAAATTGTCCCTTTTATACCACCTCTCCCCTACTCGAGCTTTGGAAGCAGACATTTCACCCTGGAATTATTCTAATTTCGGTGAACAGGTAAACTTTAGTACCCCACACCAATAAAGCAGCTATTTATAAATTGAATCTCCGTCATAATTCTCAATTGTTCCGCCACTGTACGTAAACCCTCCACAATTTTTGCTGCACCACGATCATAAGATTCCACGACAATTTATGCCAGGCACAGATACGTTTCTCATATCGTACCCCACGTATTCGCCAGGGATTCCTTTATGCAGGCTTCGTTTCGCGACGGGAGTTCGATAAGCACAAGTATCGCAAAAACAGCGATTCAGAAACGGCAAATTTCAGCAGTCACGTCGCTTCTTATCTGCCCCGCAGATTTTAATATCACGCCAGCGTGGGATTCAACAAACAGGGACGATGGGCGAGCTAAAAACGTTAATTAATAGAGGAATCAAAAAGCTTCGTAAAAACGAATTGCTTTCTACCCATCGCAACAACTCTTTATGAACATTTCCATACGTACCAGTGACAAGTCACTCGGCAATTCAGAAGTCGCAACTAGGAACCCATTCCTACGATCTCAACTCGTTCCTGCAGCTCTCCATCTGCCTCGTGTGGCTCCTCGAGACTTGCTCTGCTAGACAAGAGCTTTCCATCATCTTCGAGTTCTGATATCGCAAGCTTAATTTCGTGGCTTCCACGTTCCCCGCGAAACGACTCCCCCGCGTGACTTCAGTCACCACTGGCAGACAAGGGTCCAAGATGCCCTGCGACTTGAAAATCCTCAGTCGAATAGGATACCTCTGCTGCTTCCACTCTCCACTGCTTTTATAAGGCTTGATCATCGCGCGAGGAGGTGGGCACGATTCTTGCTTCTTAATTGGTATCACGTGGGTCACTGGCAATTGTGGCTCGGCTGCTTTTCCCCACATTTCCTTCATCGAAGGGCACTTGGTCAAATGATACTTCAAAGCCGACATGTTAGGCTTGGATCTAGTGCCGGCCACCGCGGATGACCCCTCTGGCTGCGTGTCACAAGTGCATTTCAGTGCTGCAGAGTTTCCTTGACTTTCGGGATTGTTGCTCGTTTTCGCGGCACATGATTTTCCGCTGGTCTTATCAAAGCCTTTCTCGTGTCCAGTGTCCAGTGGAGGTTTCTTACATGTGTCACTGGGTATACACGATTTTAATTTAGATCGAGATATACTTGTGCAGGCTTCCCGTGTATTACCTTGGCTCTCCTTGGTGGATGGACATTTTGGTAAACGTACTGTGGCTGATGGAGTTTTTGGCACTCGTTGCTTTGATTTTCTGGTTTTGCTTGACTTTTGGTAGGGGATGAACAGCATCGGAGCTGGTGGCGTAGTTCCTGACGAGCAAGATCTCTTGCATGGTGGTTTTTTCTGCGACCAGTGGACAAACTTTGGGGGAGGTGGATCCTGCTCCACTTCATCTTCTGGCATTTTTGGTGGGGCACAGGGTTTTTGTGGAGAATTAGGAAGTTTCTTAGCCTTAGTTTTCTTCGAACAGCCTTTCCATATCTGTGAAATGATTCTGCTTAATTTGAAAGTAGACTCCATGACTGGACGATGTTCGACAGCGGCTGCTTGAGGTTGCTGACATTTGATAGGAGCTGCTTGAGGTTGCTGACACGCAACGGGCCCACTATGTTGTTCGCAACTCTCTGACCCACTGTGACTACGCTCTGAAGAGTTCTCATGATCATTGGGACACTTTTGCGACATCTTTCCACTGGAATATTCATCTGGTTTGTGCTTATACGGCGGACTCTCCTTCTGTATCTCGTGAAAGTATCCAGCATTTTGATCTTCCCCTGGATTTCGACAATCCTCCACAGAAGATTTATTACATTGCTGAGAATTGGACTTCGAATTCTCTTTAGTTTCATTGGTACGTTTCCTAAAGCTTTTGCAAGAAAACTGTCTTCTTATGCAGTTTGGAACCTGTCTTCTTATGCAGTTTGGAACCTGTCTCCTTGCACAGACAATGCGGTTTGACAATTGTCCTCTTGGAGATACAGCCTGCTGCCTAATTGTATGAAATCTGTGGTACTTGACAACAAAATCCATTGGCTCGCTCGCAGTTGCAAACTTCGTGAAGATGAAGTCGAACAAGTCGTTCCATACCCACGGCGCGGGCAATCTTCTCGTGGAACAGGAATTTACTGCCCCTCGGAATTTGCATTCTCGAAACAGCGACAACTGCGAACTAGCTCTCTTCCGCGTAACCTCTTCTGTGTCTTCCACGCGCTGAATCCGTGCCGGTGCCTTTTTAATTTTACGCAGCGTCGAGCACGGCTTCGAGGATTCGCCGCTCACGACCTGTCACGAAGATTCGCGTTTCATTCGCGGGTCAAATAAATATCCCCCAGGGGAGGGAGGGCATCTGAGGAACTTAATTTCCAAATATTGGCTCGTGGAATACGCTCTTTTGGACGCTGCAGACGCACTCGTTTCCAGGAGAGGTGATTTGTCTTATCACTCGACATAGTGAACGTTAACACTTCGAGGAGCGCAAGGATTCGCGAAATACTATTCCAAGTCCTTCGAGCTTTTCGAAGCGATCGCTGTTCGCGAAGAAATTCTGCTAAGGCGGCGATGTACAAAGCTATTTCCGACTTTACGTTGTTCTTAAAGTGAGCATTCAAAGATTCTGGGGCAACACTTGTTTTTCAAAGAATTTTGAATATAAAAACCCCAGTCGCCAGTCGAAGTGTTAATTTTATTTAAGGGGCAACATTCACCTAGGAGGCGAAAAAGTAGAATGGATTTGAAGAATTTTTTTCGGTGGAGAAATGTATTTATCAAAGAAACATTATATACATTAGAAAGGGCATACTTTTGTCTAGAAAATGTGACATTTTCATTACAAAATTCGGAGAAGAAGCTGCGTGGTATGTCCCCCTTTTGCGAATTTAAAAAACCAAAATGGCTCCGGCAAGTACTAGATTCTTTTGTCTACTTTAAGAATAATTTTGCCTCTTTTGTTTCAGATGAAAAGCAGCGAGGATATGATATGATAATCCTCAGAAAAAAAACTTTTTCTGAAAAAAAAAATGTTATCTGGAAACGGCTCCCACGCAGCTTCTTCTCCGATTTTTTAAATGAAAATTTCAGATTTTACAGACAAAGGTATGACCTTTCTAATGTATATAATGTTTCTTTAATAAAAACATTTCCCCACCGAAAAAAAATCTTCAAATCCATTCTACTTTTTCGCCTCCTAGTTGTATGTTGCCCCTTAATCGGCCTGCTATTGTCAAAAATGATGAGCAATAAGGACAGCAATCACTATGTATCTAAAAATGATAATATTCCCTGTCTTGGAGGGTAACAAGCTGCCTCGTTAAAATACAGTACGACATCGATATTTCCTCCGTCTTTTCACCGCGGTTTTCGACTTATCGTCGAACGAATATCTGTTTTTAATTGCAAAGCCTTTCGAGGAGTCTCGACGGGATCGAGTGGCGCTGTCGAGATACCTCAAGACGCAGTTCCTGTTCTTTGATACAGAGAAGCTTTACCTTCCGGAACACAAGCCCCAGCATTTCCTGCAACGAATCGTCGATGTATCCAGCCACCGAGATATCGCATTTTTCTACTCCCCCTTTCTTTGCCTTTTCAGCCGCACCCTCGAACGATTGCCCTATCAACCCTTACACTTGTCCTTCGGCATCGTATGAATATTGATCACGGGACGGGAAGAATGTCGAGGGGGATCCGGCGATTTCGAGGTTAATTGTTCGTCTGATTTCTCTGCTGGGTTATTTATTCGACGCAGTGGCTCGTGCTGGTGCTCTGCTATTGTGTGGATAGTTTGTGTAGGAACTTGATTATTGTGGCATAATGGTATCAAGTGGGGAAAGAATTTTTCAAGACGATTGTACTTGGAATTTTGATTCTATTATGACGGGTGAAATTGGTTGCAGAGTGTTTGTTTCTGTTTTCAGCTTGAAGGAGTTCCTTCCTGAATATGTACATAGTAGTACCGTGGAATTCTTTATGTATGAGGTTTATTTATAAACGCGTGGATAATTAAGAGGCTTCTTTGACCTTCTCCAAATTTATCTTTGTCTTCAGCTTTCATTTTTGGCTGTCAGCAGATCTTACCAATATTCTGTATTGCTTTGTCCACAAGTAACTGGAAATTATTCTAGGTCAAGGAGACTTGAGAGCAGCGGAAAAAATTGAGCAAGTACTTTATTACTTTAGAAGGACATTAACAAACTTGTGCCCTGAAAATAAACTAAATAGCCAGCATCCTACGCCTAATCGCTAAAAAATAGGTGATCTTTAGAATTTTGGGGGGAGAAAAGTATACAACTTGCAGTAAAAACACTTAATGGTCTTTATTTATTCGTTCTTCAAGGATATAAAAATATTTTTTTGTCCATTTTTCTGTAATAGTTTGAATTTTACGTGGCGCTCAGTGCACTGCTGCAACGAAAGGGGCGTAAACAGTAGACAGTAGACCTGGACGTAGGATTGTCCGAAATAAGAAACCGCAGATATTCTTACATGTCATATAAATCGCTGTCGTATCCTTTGGTGCATGTTTGAACACAGACGTGTGAAAATAGGGCAATTTTACGTCTGAAAATAACTCTAAATGCCACCAAGATTTTTGAAATCGGTTCATTATTTCTTTTCTTACGCTGTCTGCCGTTCGGAAAAATCATGTTTCGAGATGGACGCATTTAAAGCTTTGCTCGAATGCTGCGGCCGTTCTTCAGATTCCATACTATAAATATATGCCAAAAAAAAAAGAAATCGATTTGCAGAAAAATTTTAACGAGATTGTCCCCTTAAAAACCAGTCTCCTTGAAATCCTCTCCTCCACAACCCAGTCGTTAATGGGTTAAATCCGTCAAGGGCTGCTGCAACATTTAGACCTCCCATCTCCAAGCAGTTTTCGATGCAATGTTTCACGTACTTAGCAATTACCCCTCCTTTTGTCGTTCAGTTTCGCCAAATGCTTAATTATTCCCTAAATGCGACGGAATTTCGTCGGCGTACAGTTTGTACGGGAACAGTTAAATTCTGCTCCAACTTCCGTCGCCATAGGACGTTTCGGAATCCAATCCTAAATTGCTTTAGTTCCGGGGGGCGAGTTCATCTTCGATATGTGGCCCGACATACGCAGACACTGATCGATCCGATTCATCACCAGTTTGGCTTACACGACTGCACCTATCTATCCCCTCCTCTCTCTCTCTCTCTCTCTCTCTCTCTCTCTCTCTCTCTCTCTCCCCTGAAGGCATTCTCCGATAAATTTCATTTTGCAAGTTAGCGACGACGCGAGCGAACGGTACACGCAATTGCCATTCGTTTACACGATGCTCTCGAATAAATTGGAATCTTTCGACGTAAACGAGATCTCGATGTTTATCCGGTTTTATCGCGTACAGACTCCTCAGGGGGATGCTACGATGTTCTAGCAAGGCCCCGTAACGAAGATAATGTGTGCCTTATGTAAATGGTACCTAATATTGCAATTTAGAAATGGGTATAATATGGGGGATTGCTTCGCTGATGAGTTGGCTAGTAGTATTCTAATTATTAATCTTAGGTAAGGAAAAGAAATTAATTCTACCTTGGAAGATAAATTGAATCGAGGTAGACGAGTAGATGAGAGTTTCGACAGCCCTATACATTTCGATTTAGGCTCCTTAAGGGTACTAGGCTGTCTTTTTGTGGAAATTGAAAGATTTCTTTTGTAATTAATTACAAGTACATAAATTAAAGCTAAGATTTGTTCTTTCACACAATGCTTATTAACATCATAAGCTTTAAAAAGACATGTTTGTTTAGTTAAAAATATGCATTATAGATGACACTACAGATGGATCATTATTTAGGCTTTTTGAAAAAGTTTCTTTTGTTTTGTAGCGATTTTAAAGAAACGAGACGCAATTCAACGACCTGCTTGGTTGTAAATTCTACTTCAGAATACCTCTGGTTTTGCATTGAACCTAGAAAAGAAGCAAAATTATGAAAATGTCAGCTACGAAATGGCGATTTTTCGTTAGACAAGGATGAGTTTTAGATTGTTTTCATAAAGAATAAGAGTCTTTATTAACTTCAATTTAGGTTCAGGCCGAAACTGCACATTTTGTGAACATGCTCGAATTTGATTTGAATCGATTGGAACCTCCGTTTTTGAATTATCATTGCAAATCAAAAGAAACTTTTTTAAAAAGCTCCTTTAATGATCCCTCTGTAGCGTCATCTATAATGCATATTTTTGACGAAACAAACCTGTTTTTTTAAACCTTATAATGTCAATAAACATTCTGTTAAAGAACAAGTCTCAGTTTCAATTTATTTCTTTGTAATTAACTGAAAAAGAAATGTTTCATTTTCGACAAAAACGACTGTCTAGTACCTTTAAGCGATCTAATTAGAAATGATCAACCCTCCAAGCCTAAAATCTATTATCCACTCGGTACACCTCAGAATAAAAGATCCCAGTTGCTACTGAACAAGAGAACCAAAATTCAGGTCAATTTCAATTTCTCAACACCTCAACTTCGAATGTGTTTTATCTGGTATATTCGAGATCCATCAATCATCAGAAGTCGCATCGAAATTTTCCGTGCATCAGACCAAGTGCACGCCCCGTTTCATTAGGATTCGCAGGGCGCAGGCTGACTTACTTCACCGTAATTCCTGCGATTCTCGGCGGCATCGTGTACCGATTGATCGATCACGGCGCGGACGGCGCTGCATCAGGGCCGATTCATCAGGGGCTCGCGTTGGGCCATACTAGCCCGGCGAAGTCATACGTGAACGGTGATTGGTGAATTTGCAATTAACCGCGCGACGTCTCTTCCGACTAAATCGAAGCTCGGAAAGGACGCTGGAGGATCGGTCCTCTGTGTTTTTGCCAGCTGCCTTCAGATGCGGATCGCGCGGCATGATCGATGGTCTCGTCGTCCTTGATAGGGGCCATTTGTATAGCGTCAAAGGCCGTTTCACGACGCGCACTCCCGCTCTTTTTAAACTCTAAAACGTGAAACGGTTTTTTGCCATTCAGTGGAAAAAAATGATAGTTTTCGCGACACGTGAATGCGCCTCGTCGCGGAAAGAGCGACTCTGTATTGCGAGCGGGTTTTAAAATACGTCCTCGATAAGCGTCTTTCGCTTTTGCACACCCCATCGATCTTCATTTCGATCGGGTTAATTGATCACGAGCAGCTTTCTGGCTTATACGAGCTGTGCAACTGCGCGATAGTCTCGATCAGTTGCTTCCACCGTCCATTTACGTAAATAACGTCATACGTTCATCTGCTTTCACTGCTGGCTTTATGTAGCCAGCACTTTTAATCTGTCTCTAACCTTCTTACGTAGGTACCGGTAATCTGGGAATTTAGTAACATAGGGTTTTAATACGCTGATAGTACAGTATAAATTAAAGTTCTCCACAGGTGTTCAAAAATTACTCGGGAAGTTAAATAGCAAAGCTTAATTACAAGAAGCTTGAATTTACTTTAAATTCTGCACACAATTTCTTTCATAAAATCATCTTTTCTCCTCAGATAAAACCTCCACTTCTGATAAATATAATGGGTCACCAGTGACCCACTAAGTAATGATCGTTCTGATAATTAAGAACTGATCAAACATGTCCACACTAATCCCTTCAAGATCTCAATGCAATTTGAATAAAGAATTCAGGAAAATTCGTAAAGAAGACCACTCGCAAGCAGAGATGGGCAAAATTTTTATTTAAATAAAATTTCGAATAACGAATAAAAGTTAAAAAATTATTCGTCATGGGTCGAATAAAGTTGAGTCGGGTTCACTGAATAAAGTTACGACGAATAAAGTTAATTATTTTATTCGTCGAACGTTTCAACTTCAGCGTCGAATAAATTTTTCAATTTTAACTTTAACTTTAACTTTCACCTTGCTCGACGTCGAATACAGTTAAGCTTCAAGTTACAGTTAAAGTTGAAATTTTTTTCAACGCTGACGTTGAAACGCTCGTCGAATAAAAAAATTAACTTCATTCGTCAAATAATCTAAAGTTAAAGTAATTATTCTGTGCTCCGTTATTTAAATAATTTTTTATTTAGTTACTGCCTAATTCTGCTCGCAAGTATATACAGCGAGACCTTTAAAAGCACATTTTGCGAAATTAAAAGCGGCACCCGGTGGATGATTTGCTCCTGGAGCCATCGTGCTTCACACGCGATTCGTGTGGTGGATGGCCATATCATCCCAGCGAATTTTACCACGGATCATTGTCAAGTCCCTGATCCATTCCGATTCACGCGTTACCACATCCGCGGCCCAATCGATTGTGGCGTCGATTGCGTCGAATATGCTTCGCCCGAGAAGAGAGCTCCTCGCACGGCTTATGCGATTTACGATTCCGTGGCAAAGCATTGATTGGCGGATCACGCTGGATTGCACGGTGCAGCTAGCAGAAATCGTGGAAGGTCACGAAGGGATAATGGTAATCGTGACGAGCCATTGGTCACGATACGTGCATGGTAATTCCGCCGAGTGGGAATGCTAGACGGAACGGGGCGAAAATTGTGTCTTCGATGCGCGACAGACTTACGATTAGACAAATCGATGGTGCTGTGGCCACTGCGATCCTACTATTCCTTTTTTTTTTATATTATTATCTATTAACGGAGCAGACCCTAGTATATAAAAGAGAGTTAGAATACTGTATACATAGGGAATATAAAATCATTATAGTCGTCTATGAATACACTGAGTTCCATCCATCCCTGGAATAGTAGGTATTTACGAAAAAGAAATGCAGAAAATAAAATGAATGTACCTACAGTTCTAAGTAGTAGCGTTTACCGTTGTCATTTTGATAGCCATCTAATTCCCAACTTGGGGATTCTGTGAGCCAATCAGAATTACTATTAGGGAGGGAAACAGTGGCATTTACACAAAACAGAAAATAGAAGAGGTAGTGGTGATTACGGAATCAACATCCATTAAATTCCATGCACAAAAGTTCGAAGAGCAGAAATTACTGCACGCTTAAAACACTCAATAGAGCATGTAAATTCTAGTAATAGGGTCATTAAATAAGAGATTAGATCTGTAAAATCTACTATGAGGAAGAAGAGTGCTGTGCCAGGGTCTAGGCGCAACATATAAATTAATTAACCCGAATATTTGGGGGCAATTAAAATAACCATTGAGAATTTTAAACAGCTGTTGAATAGGCAAGAAAAAAGTCGGATAAGAATCGACTGTGACTCTCATGATCCAATCTTTGCATAAGATGCCTAAATTTGTACGAAACAAACCGCAAAAGACTATAAATTTATAATTTCTTTCCTCGCTGCAATTCCAAACTTCCTTAGTTCTTTAATATTTGTGGTTATGGCAGGCCTGGCAATAGAGATTACCTCTCCCCACACTTTCCCTGTGACTTTCTTCACGTTCTTTCTCTTTTTACTCGTTACTATCCACCTTTCTGTCTCTCTACGTGTGTCCTCTTCTTCTTTCGACCTGCTACGATAAGCCTGGTATGAGAGAATAATGATAAAGTTTAAGGGAAATTAGTTTTCGCTTAATGTCCTCGTCGTTGGGTTAGCGAGTCAGTGTTTTCTAATTCCGCGGTGTTTAATGAAAAGCTAATACCTCGACGGAGGGAATTTGAAATTTAACGAGAGTTCATCGGTCTAATAATTTCCAGCGAAAGTTTAAGCTACTCTGTATCGTATTACCATTCTCAATGCGCTTAATATATTCCCTCGAATTGTATAATTGCTATATGCATTTGGATTTGGGGTTTTAATAAGCAAGCCGGGAGGTAAATCACTGATCACCTTCTATCATTCATTCTGCTTCCATGAAACACCTTTTCTACCACTTCATTCCCATACGCTTTCATTCAACCCCCCCCCCCCCCCCACTAAATGGGGCATTATGGTAATAAAAAATTCGCGCACCTACCCAGCGGAATTAATCCACCGTTTTGAAAATCCATGAATACGAGCATCTACATTTCTAGCGATTAAAATACTTCAAACGAATTTTACGGTCGAAATACCGCGGAATGTCCATTGCGAGGACACGAGGAATTCTTTTTCTATCGTTAAATTTTCATGGAATATGAGCCAGGTCGGCACTGTAAAAGCTTCTCCCAACGATTTTCCAGTGTTTCGATCAAGCGTCATCGGTCAGTCTGGTTCGGACAGCCGTCGAGTTCAGACGTTTCGTGTTCTCTATGTATCGCGAGACTTCCGTTTTTTAGACATTTTATTTTGTGGCGCAGGCTTTTTTTGTAATTTGTATATCGTTTTAACGCAAACACAGCGAGATCCAGCGGACCGAGGATGTTGGTCGAGCACTCGTATATCAAGCAGAGGTTTGAGTTCGGCAAGCAATGCGTCTTCGACTTCGACGAGAATATCGCCAAAGAGGACATCTGGCCGGATCCAGAGTTCACGGAGAACTTCATTCTCCGAACAGAATGCCACCGTGCCGCGCAAATTTGCACGCAATTCGCTGGTCACGAGGTAGGACTATCAATCGCAACGCGATGGCTAACCTTAACCATTCGCGGTGCGACTGTGTCACCGTGGCACATGGATGTTTTTGTTGATGTTTTCTGATGTACCAGTCACCCACACATTTGCTCGTGAATGACTGTGACATTCGTCCACCACATTCTTACTTTTGGCTAGTGACTTCCGTAATTAGTTATTCTTCTTAAGGGGAGAACTTGCTTTAGGGGGTTGAAATTTTCGATTTTTTGTTTGCTTTAATCAATAGTAATATACATTTAGAGAATATATTCCTAAAGTTTCACAGTGAAATTCGAAGTATTTAAGAAGTATCAGCAGTTATGAGTGGCGCAGTATTCGCGCGCCCAGTCAGGAACCATAAAATTTAAAACGTTTTTTCTCAAAACATTTTTCAAGTTGGCGGAAAGGATAGCAGAAAAACGATCTGACCGATCGACTTTCCTGGGGCTTTTTAGTTAAATAATGACCAACCATCGTCGATGAGCTAAAAACATTATGAAAAAATTAAATTAAACCATATTTTTTTTGCATAAAAGCATCGAAATTTTGTCCTCAAAATCGTAACTTTTCTTTTAAAGTCCCACAATTCTGTAAATTTCAGACTTTTTATTATTTTTTTAGTTCATCGACGATGTAAGTTTTGTAAACTAAGAGAAACTTCGGTTTGTTTATTTTGGGCAAAAATTAAAGGCTCTAATTTTCCCGCCATTTCACAGTTCCAGTGACGAGGCGCATCCATGATTAATCAATGGCGCGCTGAACTTGAAATTGTTCAATTAAATTTTTTTTTTGTATTGTATAAACATATATTAAAATACCCCTAAAATTTTGGAAACATCGACTTTATTTTTCTGTGTTAAACAAATTCATGAAAATCACCTTTTTTCAGCGTCTTAGACCAGGTTTTTTCCATAGTTTATTTGAATATATCTGCACCGCAGCAGTGGTGCCTCGATGCTAGATCGTCCAACGAATCCCGAAACTAGATCATTATTACCCTCGCTATCCGCCTTATTATTTTCTGTTTGGACACCTCACTATTTCTTGTATATTTAGAGTAGCTAATGCGTAAGTGTAGGTGCTGTATTCTTGATTAGTAGTACTTGGGAACTGTATAATCCTCTTTCAAAATAGTAGTTTTTTTACGTTTATTAGGCGCAGACGACTAAGCAGGTTGTAAAAAATACTGGAACGTTGCACATGGAAGGTGGCTGGCCAAGAGAAATTAATCCAACGGACGCTGAAACTGTGCTGAGATATCGTCGACGCGTTAAGAAGACCGATAGTTGGATTTCGAACATGAGGCAGCTTATACCGGTGAATTTGTTTAGATACTTTGAAAAATGAAGGAACAGTTAGACTCGTTTCAGTGGCAAAATATAAAGGTTCAGGGGACAATGTGATGAAACTTTTAGACTCATGAGAGTAAGCAAAAACCGTGGGAGTTTCTCTATAAATTATTTGAAATTACATTTTCATATGAAACTTAATTACTGGATAATGAATTTTTGCAACATTCTGCATAGAGTATGTATAAGCTTTTAATACTCCCTATGTATAATTTGCACCTTGAAATTTTAAAATATTCTCTCATAATTGGTTCCGGGGCTGAAAACTAATTGTAGTAGATTTTTTGAAAAATTCATATATTGTGTTCTGAATTTAGTTAATGGAGCATAGCGTAAGGCAAAATAACGCTGTGAATATCTATCAGCATTATTTCGACGACGTGGTTCCAACATCCATCATAAGGAATTACAATATAAGGTACATTGCTCACGTTTCACTAACAAAAAATTCAATTTTTCAACAGAGCATTGTTTAAAAGAATAATGTAGCATTCAATATACAGCAAATTAAAACTATTTACAGCTGACAATACCTAGGAAACAATTGTCCAGATTTGAAGTTTTGTCAATGATTCTATGCTTATTATAAAATTGTTGCAAAATCGAGTAACGTGGCAAATGTATTTCGACACTCATGCGAGACAGTATATTTCGAATAAAATCTTTAGTTAACTAAATCTCCCTCGACAAATCGGAGCCACTTGTACGAGGATATCCAACGAGAAAACGCCGAGGATATCGAAATTCCTTGTCCTCGTTCCATCTTCTGTCGGATATTGTTAGATATTTGCATGATATCCAGTAGCTTATTTATGCGATATAAATGTTATAAATCGATGTCTTACCTACAGCAGACTCGACGGGGGAAGCTTATCGGGAAGCTGGTTTGTGTCCCACGAACTTTCCCCTTCGATCTTTATTATTTCTACGGTCCCTCCTTTTCTATTATCGCACACGGTCGTTCCTCTTTTTCGGGATGTTTGGAAATCCACGGGAATCCACTCGACAACTCGATACACCTATTTCCCATCGTTTTGTCGTGGACTGAGTAATATCTACAAATCGTGCGGACGAAAATATTGAGAGAGAAGTTATTGGCAAAGGTATTTGCATGATTAAAAGAAGCTTAATTCCGATTTAAATTAACGAAGGGCGTTAATAAATGATCGATAATACCGGAAGGTCAGGGGAAGGGAAGTTCCTACTTCCTTCCTTCGCCCCTAATTTGCAAGTCTAGCAGGCATTAAACGGTAAATAAAAACTATTTCAATAATGCATTAGTCTCGCGTGAATTTTCACCGAAGCACAAAATAGAACGGTTCATCTGGTCCTCCGGGTTTTAATAATGTTTAGGGAATTCGTCACGATCCAGTTGCGTTTATTTGGCGAGTGAAATCGTGTTACAAGCTTTTAATAATCGAGGTCGAATGAACTGAAGGTTTCGCTCGAAACCAATCAAACTGCATCAGATATCGTCGGAACGATTGTTTGAAAAGCTGCCCCGATGAAAGAGTTAAATCTGTCGACGCCACTGCGTAAACGGCTTCTGGCTCTATGGAATCAATACCAACCACTCTAAAAGAGCATGCAAATTCTAAAAGCTTCATGCAGAAGTGGCGTGGGTGGTTTTAACGGGACGATAGAAGCCGGTAAAATTGCTAAATAACGGCTTACAATCGAGAGAAGATCAACTGGTTATTTAAAGCACTTGACGAGTCTGTCTCCAACATTCATCTTCTATTCACTCGCGAGAATTTCCATGCACGGGGTCTGTTTTTCAAAGAGAGGCGTATCGTAGGCGGAAAGCGTATATTAAGGGGCGGTTCCGGTCTAAAAATCGATTTTTTTATTTCATTTTTCGAACGCTCAATCTTTTAAGAATACATGTTTAAAAGGATTCTTTGAAATTTGAAAAATTCTTGAAGTTATAGGCATTTGAGTAAAACATTAAACACGTTTTTCTCGAAACAGTGTTCTTTAAATCGGTGGGACAAATATCTCGAAAAGTTATTGTCCGATTCGATTGTAACTTTTTTTATTTTGAAAAACATACGTCTGTGCAGTGGAGAAACCTTTAACATTTAAAAAAAATTGAAAATTTGTATTTTTGAGAGGCGTTTAAAGGACGAAAAACACAGGGAAAAAGTGATTTCAAATTTCAAGTGTCATTATCTTGTCAAGAAGTGTAATTTTTTGTAATTTTTAAAGCTACGTCCACCAGGGAATTGCATGCCCTTTGATAATCTGGTATTGCTTCTTATTTCAGACCAATGGTTTAGGTGCCACAAGTCCCACCGTTTTCGATGAATTTTTTGACGCCTCCACTTCAACGAATCCCCAGTGCCATTTGCAATGATTAATTACAGAACAAAAATATATTTCTATAGTTTAAGACATTCTCAGTACAATGCAAAATGTCGCATTAAATTATCTGTGGCAGTTTTCCTTTAATTAATTCCTAAAGATCATCTATTTTTAGGGGCTCTAGACCGAAACATCCCCTTGAGTTTGCAGAAGCAGTAAGAGGCGAAAATAGTAGCGTAATTTAGTAATCCATGATTATATAGTATAGTGTCTGCGTGTATTTTATGATTCTGACATTTAGAAATGGGTGTTTAGTGGCGAAAACAGAGATGGGCAAATATTTTATTTAAATGAAACGTCGTACAACGAATAAAAGTTAAAAAAAAGTTATCGTATCTCTCGTCGAATAAAAAAATTAACTTTATTCGTCAAATAATATGAAGTTAAAGTAACTTTTATTTGATCCGTTATTTAAATAATTGTTCACTTAGTTAATGCCCAACTCTGGACAAAAGTCAAATTTGGTAACTAAGTAGTTTTAAGAGTCTTGGATCACATACTCCTCGAATATTCCGATTACCTCATTATAATTGATAGAACAGATATAACAAAGTCGCCAAAGTAGTAGAGGCTATAAACAGTAGTACAGTTCGATTATAGTCAGCCAAAAGTCCAAATATGCATTCAGTGTCATTTTTTACCACTAATACTTCGAAGCATTGCTTGCACAGGAATTTTATGTCTCTACGCCCCTGCAGTAAATAACAGAAAACCACTAAAACTGGTGGTTCGTACTATCTAAAATATCGTTTTAAACACCACTCAACTAATCCCACCAACAAACACATTCATACCCTGTAGAATTTATCCAAACCATAGCGCCATTTCTCCCCTATTAGTTCGCCATACGTAACACTGTACATAAAAAATGAACAAATTCTCCTGTCTCCATGTCACTTTCTTTTCACACAGGATCAGGAACGCGTACGCGGATCAACAGCAGCCAAGCAGACCAATCAAGCATATCTCGTGGTCCCCGACTGGCTCGAATCGATTGGCCGCTGCGTACTGGTTCGCGGAATTCGACGAGCAACCCCCAAACGCGAATCAGTACTCCTACGTATGGGAGATCGGTACTCGAGCACTCCTTATGTTATTCCAAGTCAGACCGCGTTTAATCGGCGTTCCTTGCCGCGGCACAGCACCGCTGGCTGGCATGTCATCGATCCGATTCCCTGAATTCCCGTCCGCGTGGGGTCCGCGCAGGGACGCTCGAAAATTTCGGGTCAAGTGGTGCCTGGGCAATTTTTGGCGGGATATGGTAGGAATTCGGGAAGCTTCGCGTCACGTACAGCTGTAAATGATAAGTTTCGGGGGAACAGCGCGCTGTGTCGTTCGCTTTTATAGCGATACCATTACTGTGTACTGGACTTGCACCTATACGCAATATGCATGCGACGTGGTGCTCGCTTGATACTTTATATTTTATTTCGTACTGGGGGGAGGTTTGTGTTTAGATATCGGTTTGAGTACTATTACCTTTAAGTGGGAGCAGGTGCCTTTGATATGGTTGGATCGAGTTGGTGGATGGTTTCTTGGTAGATAATAAGGTTGTGAGTTTACTCAGACGGGTTGAAATCATTTCTTAAGTGGATTTAGGCGAGCTGATGGAGGGAATTGAATTGGGGGATTATTCGTGAGTTTGGAATTTAATTTGGAGAAGTTGGGGTTAAAGTTGTCAAATTTCTTTTGCACAGAGAATCCTAATATAGCATTGACCGCACTGAAATAATTTGTTATGAAATTAAGTGGATTTGGGTGAGCTGTTGGAGGGAATTGAATTGGGGGATTATTCGTGAGTTTGGAATGTAATTTAGAGCTGGGGTAAAAATTGTCAATTTCTTTTGAACAGAGAATTCTCTTGTACCGCTGACCGCACTGAAAGCATCTTCCCCGTTGGCGACAGTCGAGTTCAACCCTCGTGATCCTTCGCTGCTGATTGGTGGCCTTGTGTCTGGTCAAGTGTGCACTTGGGATATTCGTAGAGGTGACGAGGCGGCGCAAGTGTCTCATCCCGTTGTCAGTCACCGGTATTTTATATTTCTAATATATATTCGAGCTATTTTTATTTAAAGAACGATTAGAAATATTTCCATTTTCACATTGAAGAGACCATTTAAATCTGTGTCTATTATGAAATCTTTTTGGAATTAGTATTTCAATCTCGTCATGCAATATTGTGAAATCAGTGTCTTTTTTAAAATATTAATATCCACCGATGCAATTTACAAGAACGACAGTAAAAAAATTGCAGGCTTCTTTGTAAAACATTACAACGTAGAGTGTGCGACTCTGCCTCCAGTTATTTCTTCCGGTGGAACAAATTTTTCGAATTAAATTGGCATTGTCAAACACGACACGCGCTACTTAGTTTTACAGCAATGCGACTGATACTGGCCGCTGCATACACTGCGCAAAGTTTACACAGCGTGGTGCATTTGAAATTCCCATCTCCAACTAAATATTTTATCGGGTTGATAGTTTGAATTTCAGACTTCATTAAACGAAATTTATGCCTCTGTTTGAATAGCGCTGGGAGAAAGATAATATTGAGTCGTGAGGAGCGTGGAAATCACGAACTTTTTCGTTCCCCTTCCAAACTCTATGACCACATAGGCGTAACGCAAATTCGAAATATTGAAAGAAAATATACCGAATAATATTAGTACTGACAATCTCGAATATTCATCAAGAATACTTGAAGCGATCCTTCGATATTTTAATAACAAATTTTCAACCCAATTACACCAAGAATATACTTCCCATCAGTTATTAATATAATCTGTTGTAATCATACAGTTTCCCACCAATTTCCCCAGAATATTACAAAAAACCACATTGGATGAATATCATTTCAAACGGTCACGCACAAAGTTGTAGGCTCCAAATCGAACTTCGCAATTCGCCATTCAAACATGAATTTTAAATCCGGTTATTCCGCAGTCAGCACGAAAATCGAAAAGTTCGGCAGCAGTATGATCACACTTCCATTTTTTGCTGCGGGAACAAACTGTCCAAATTGTCACACCGCATCAAAGATCAAATAGCGACCATCTCTTTTTTTGTTCATTACTTTCCATCCTCCACTCGAAGGCACCCAGCGATCCAGGCTCTTTGGATCAATTCCAAGGCCAATGCAGAGTTCTTCTCCGCGTGCACAAATGGCACGGTGCTGTGGTGGGACATCAGGTTCATGAAGAAGCCCATTGACACCCTGGTGATGGATCTCGATGACCCAGCAAGGGCCGGCGTCTATCGAGCCGTTGGGGTCACGGCCCTTCAATACGAGCACACGATCAGCAGCCGGTTCTTCGCTGGGATGCAGAACGGAATACTCGTGAATGTGAACAGGAGGGGCAACACCCCCGCGGAAAAACTGGCGATGAGGTTCAAATGCTGCGTGGGCCCTGTAATCTCCATCGACAGGAACCCTGCCTTCACGAAGAACTTTTTAACTATAGGCGACTGGACAGCCAAAGTGTGGGCGGAAGACACGAGGGAGGGATGCTTGCTCAGATGTGGGTACGATTCTTGTAAGGAAGTTAGTAGATTGGAACTGTGCGCCTAGTGATTTCACATTAGTTCATTGATATAATAAATAAAATAGTTAGTGATTTGAACGTTTTCAAATGACTGAACTGGGTTGATAGATAATGGGAGATTTTGGAAACCTTTGAAATAACAGTGGAAATTCTGTATTAGCTTGATATTAATTATTATGAGTGACTTAGACATGATATTAATTATTATGAGCGAGTTAGGCCTGATATTATTTATTATGAGTAACTTGACTTGATATTAATTATTGTGAGTGACTAAGACTTGATATTAATTATTATGAGTGACATGGTATTTCTATTTTCTTGGGTTCCACTCTTAGGAACTCAAGAGTTATTATCGATTTTAAACCTTAGATTAAATAAACTCTCTTGGTAGATTTTGATAGTCTCTGAATGCGAAATTTTTTGAAACCACCCAAGTAGTAATAGGAATTCTATATCAAATCTACTATATATTTTAACAGTAATTGATTCAGATTTCACATTATTACACTATTAAATTCTTCTACAATGATCAACGTCCTTATTCAGGGGTCCCAAGGGTTTCCACGTCACCCAAATTTACGAATACCTACAGAAAGAATATTCAAATTATTCTGCAGAAAGCTTGAATTCGACGCGCTGCATTAATTCACCCTACCGGAAAAACGTTGCCATTTCCGAGAAACGCGGAGGGCGAAGCTTCCCACTGCACGCGCGTTTACAGTTTCTAATTCATAAAATATGCAACATGTGTGATCGAATTTTGTGCGCAGCGATAAGTTGGTGGACCTAAGCGGTGGCTGCTGGAGCAGATCTAGATGCTCGGTATTTTTCACCATAAATACGAAGGGTTCAGTGGAAGCGTACGACATTCTGACGGGGGTGCAAGCACCGTTGAGTTCGATTCACATTTCCACTCACAGTTTGACAGCGATCAGCCCCAACGATGTCGGTGACTATTTCGCGGTTGGGAACAGCGACGGCACCCTGTACCTATTGGAGTGCGCGGAGGGTCTCAAGACGTTCACCAGGAACGACAAAGCTCTCTTAAGTGCCGTAAGAATCTTCCCATTTTATCCCTGTTTGCCCTAAACCGTGCACAGCTTTTCTACCATTCGCGCCAGCAATCTTTTTTGCTCGTCGAAGAACAGTGGAAAGCGTCTCGAGTAGGTGGAGCTTATCGTTGACTCGCATCACTTGGAATACAGAGGAACTTATTACGCGCGTTGGGACAAGTGGGCATTGTACGGTCTCTTCGAAGGGTGTGCCTAAATTTTTGTTATTTCAAGATAGACAATTTGCGTATAGTGACTTAGGGGTGATAGTCGAATTTGAATAATAATTTAAGAAGAAAGACAGTAAGGATAAAGTATCATTCTCGTTGTCGATCAAGACGAATATTAAGCAGCTGGGTATGAATTATTAAAACTTGTAGAAAATTACGTTTAGGATAATTACAGTGAGTACATAACAGTAGATTTACCACACTAAATAAGATAATTCAATATTATTAAGTTAGAATTATATTCTGAAATACATATTTTTAATGCGTTTTCTTTACCTTATTTAATTTACCTTACCTAATGTGGAGGCGGGAAGTCGCGATTCAAAAAAGGTTGGGAAATACTGTTTTAAACAAACTTAAACTACAGATTTCCATTCTTTTTATCATTCTGTGACTCCATGTTCACCCACACAGATGCCGCAAAGTTAAAGCAATTTAATAACCTCTACGTTTCCCTAAATTTTCAAATACCCATGCAAAATCAAGCTAAAATCAACAGTGCATATAAAGCGTGAAATCGATTCGTCAAAGGGCTGTTAAACCCGGAATTAGGCGCATCGGACATTTCGACCGATATTGAATATAAGTGCGAAGTAACATAATAAAATTACTAAAATAGTATACATATATAATGCATTATAATATTATTTTCACAACTTTCTTTCAACAAGAAATCTCGATGTTTATCATAGTCACCCATGAATTATCTCGCAATACGCGTCGCACACGGCAGCGAGAAAAGACTAACGTTACTAGGCGCGTTGTGGTCGAAACGACCGACAATTGTCTTTTACAATTTGTAAACAAAGTATCGTTCCGCGGCGTAAACAAGTCGAGACACGTCTAAAATGGGCATAGCTTTGCGGAAAACGGCAACAGTGGAAGGTTTCGGGATCACATTTTAAAGCATACGAAATCCCGGGTTAAAGAATAATGTCGGCGTGCTTTCGATTCCCCGTAGTACTTCGAAAGGGGTAACAGATACGAGAAGCTGGTGGACCAACGTATGAAGGAACTGCGCCTGTTGTACGGCCCCAGTCACGACGAACCGCTGCCGCGTGCGCGTAAACGAGCATCGATTGCCAGAGACAAAAGGAGGGAGAGCAAGGACATGAAGAAGCCGAAGAGCGTGGGCGACGAGAAGAGGAAGCAGAAGAGCCTGGGAGACGAGAAGAGGAAGTATAAGAGTCTGGGCGACGAGAAGGAGAGAAGGGAAAGCCTGAAGAGTCCGAAGCGCAGGAGATCGAAGAAAAGGACGTCCGTCACAGGCGATTCCGTCTTCGCCGCGATAGAAGAGAATTACTTCCGCGCGATAGAAGCGGTAAAATGGAAAATTGTGTTGGGGGATCGTTGATTGAAACTAATCAACCGTTCTGCCATGTTATTTCTCTTATTTCACTGCTACTGGTATATGTTCTGCGGCAATTCTATCTTTCGCGATACGCTGGACGATGCATTTCACACGAATCTTTATATTTTAGGTCTGTGAAGTTGACACCCCCAAGTGCAAATTTTTATAAAATAGAAACAGGCTTCGTTTGGCCACGATTTGTTCACGTTTTTTCAACTAAAATTTTCGTTTATCCACCCTTCAAAAAAAGGGTTTGTTCATTTGCGGGTCGTGAAGTTACTGTAACATTCATATCTACTATTTACCGTCTCCCGATTTTATTATGGCGGGTTGTGAAAAATGCCTAGAAAAGCTCTTATAAACTGTGATTTATTCTAGACCTATCTACCTAAAAAATGTGAAATTTTCGATGAAAATCATAAATTAAAATGTCCTTCAGATAAAGTGTGGAAAGAAGCATCTATAAAAATTTCTGGTAAATTATCGCCAAATACGTTATACTGTTATATTAGAAATAGTCGGTGGAAATTGAAAACCTATTCGAGAAAATATTACAATATTACAGTAGAAGAAAAAGTAATAATAGTCGAGAATACCAATCGTACAATTTTCCAGATGTATGTCTTTATTGGTATATTGATTCCCCTTGGGGTTACATAAACTTCCGCTTCACCGTTTTTTTTTATTTCTACTCTAAATTACTTCTTACACTTATACTAACACAATTTTCCAGATAAACATAAAAAAGAAAAATGTTCATGGGTGTGCTGATGATAAATTTTTAATTTGGTCATAACCTTTTTTCGAAGGGTGGACAAACGAAAATTTTGGGTGCACAAGTGTGGATAAATCGTGAGCAATCATATGCCACTAAAAAATCAATAAAATATGTTCATGGGTATGCTGATGATAAATTGTTAATTCGGTTATAACTTTTTTGTGAAGGGTGGACGAACGAAAATTTTGGTTGGACAAACGTGGACAAATCGCGGCCAAACGAAGCCTGTTTCTTCATTATAAAAATTTACGCTTGGGGGTGCCAACTTCGCATACGTCTATATTTCATCTTTACACCGTATAAATGAAATGTAAAAGTGTATTTGCAAAGGGTGTGTGGTTTTAGAAGCCTAGTATAAAACAACAACAATCTGCCCTGGGGTATTTCACCCGAACGTATGCCCTTTGAATTTTTTAAACGAAATTCAAAGACGTTAAAGAGATATAGATCTTCTAAATGAATTCCAACAGAAAATTAGAAAAATCAGATCCGCACCTCCCTGTACCAATTTTCTTCTAATTTTTTCTAAACACCTTACACTACCGATGAAATAAATGAAGAAGCTATTCTGATGCAAATGCGACGCAAATGATGCACGAAACGTCACTGATAGAGGTAACCGAATGATATTCGATCTTTTTCGAGAAGGAGTCGGCGAAATTCGAGGAGCTCGACGATGCGGACGTGGAGGCAGCTCAGGAGCTGCTGCAACAGAGAAGAGTGCAGCCACCGGTGGTACAAGAGTCGGATAAAGAGTCGGATGACTCGAAGAACGACAGAAAGTCCACGATAAGCAGGCGAATGACGAGTCGCACGAGGAGGAGAGTAATGGGGAGGAGGCGGCTTCTTAAGCGCGGCAGGCAAGTGGAAGTGGAACAGGAGCCCGTCCTGGAGGTCGATTCGGAGCTGGCGAGGAGCCTAACCCCGAAGAAACGAGCCGAGAGGATATTGAGAAAGACCTGCCTAGAAGTCTGCAAGCCGGAAATTTGTTGCAAGGACATAGCAGGTAAGACTGTTTCCTGATCGCCAGACTCGCTGAAAGCGGTCCTCTATTCAACGAAATGTAATTTCCTCGCGAACGTGGCCCCTTTGTCGTTCCGAATCGCGACGATCTACCATTTTTTTTATTTCGCCCGGGGAACGTGGACGTCGAGAACTGCTTCAACGCGGACGATTCGCCTCGTTCAGCTAAGTCTAAGCACTTCTTCCAGCCTGCTCTTCATTCACCAGTTGCTTCTGGATCTCCTTTGAGAGCGATGGAGAAATAGCTTTGTCAAGGATAGTGCGTAGGTATTGGAATTGAAACAGATTAGGGAAAGAAATTAAATAAGCGCTTGGAAAATTGTTGGAGGGTTTAAGGATTATGAGCTGATCTTTATAAGAAGGTAGATGGAAATTAGTCTCCTCTTTGTTCACTAATTACTTCTGTTTTCTTGTTAAAAGTGAAGAATGAGTGAATTTGTCGGGGATATTGATTAAGCTGTGAAAAATTTGGAAGAGATGGGAACAGAAATCAGATAGGAAGTTTCGAGAATTATTAGAGGGTTTGAGGAATCAGTTGATGTTTCTATAGGAGTGCACCCATTAGTTTTCTCTTTTCAGGAGAGTGATTAACCATTGAAAGTTTGAAGAAATGTGAAAGCAAAGCATAGGTAGTTAGGAGGATTTTTAGCTACAGGGTATAAGCAATCACAAAGTGATCTTGATGTAGAAGTAGATTTGCGTTAAGGGTCGAGAATGAAATAGGCGCTCGTCAAAGGGTCACTGGCGGCGTGTAACCCCTTTACAATTGCCTACCCCGCAGCTACTCAATAATTCCCGCAGAATTTCGAAAAGCAGTTTGCCGCAAAGGGAGACGAGCGGACACGAATGTAGGTTGCGAACCTTGCACCGTGATCCTTGGCCTTTATTCCATCCCGTATCGATCGTGGCGAGATCTGTGCCAGCGTTTCTGGAAGTTAAGGGCGAATTTATCGTAGCTTGCATTCGGAGCAGGCGATTCTTTGCTGGAGCCCCTGGCCAAAAGTTTCTGATCGGGCGAGTTGATACTAAAATAGCTGTAAGTCACCACTTGGAAGAAATCGTGGAGCACGTAGGGAAGACAAATCAAAAAGTGATCGAAACAGAGCGGCGTACTGAGAGAAATCTGAAAACAGAGTAGATTCTGAGAGCCACTGTACACTTTGACTACACAAGCTGAATCTTAACTAAATCCTTCGCACCTTGCTACAATGAATAGGTTAGCTTTATCGAGTTACATAAAATCACCCTCACATTCCGCGGAAACTTTCCCCTATTTCCCTCCAACGTCTCAAAACTTCCCTTCCAACTTACAAAACAGAAACTCTTCAAACGGTTAGCAGATCCTCAACGGTAAGTTCTATTCTCCAGCTTTCGAATTTTCCACCTTCACTCCGCTGTAATCTCGCGAGGGGCGTGAGAGTTTGGAAGACCACCAAACTCTGCGATCAGAAAACTGTATTCTAAGTAACAAAGCTTGCCTCGAAGCAACCAACACGTTTCCTTTACGCGTCTCAACCACGCCCATTACGTTTCAGAGAAACGAAGAGCCGAGAGATCGAAGAGACTGGCGATGAAACTCGCGAAAGCAGAAGAGGACCCAGGCATTGGGAAACAGTTTTACATGGACCAGAAATGGTACCAAAGATTGTCCCAAAATGTGACTAACGTCCCGGAGGCTCCCCGCGCGTTGAAGATGAAGATGTTGTTGCTGAAGAAGCTTCCGCCGAGCGTGCTGCGAGAGGAGCTGAAGCATGCGAAGCGCGTGGTCCGCGACTGGCAGGAGCGAGCGATCGCGAGGAACCTCTGCGCGGGACCGTTCGTGGAGGAGCCTCCTCCGCCGGTGAAACCCAAGCCGAAGCCTGAAGCTGACCAGGAGTCGGCGAAGCAGGTTGCGGTGGCCGATGTGAAGAAGTCTGGCATGTCCAAGCAGGTGATCAGCTTCCAACCTAGATTGCCGAGTGGGAGACGAGTGTGCAGGAGCAGGAAGACGACGATCTCGCCAGAGGAGATCGACAGGAGAAAGCAGAAGAAGCAGGAGGAGCTGTGGGGGATGCTGAAGCGGAAGGTCAAGGAGCACGAGCCGCTGGAAGACGAGACGTATCCTCGGATATCTGCAGCTTTTACGCGGACCTCCTCGGAGGAACTCATGCATCCGCCGGCAAAGTAGAAGTTCTCAATGGGAAGCTCGTCGATGCAGGGAGGGGGATGGAGATTAAGTCGCATTTCTGGAGTTACTTGGACGGAGCATCCTGGGGGATTCAAATTTCCAGGGCACACTTGTAAAGAGGATTTCTCAGAGACAGAGGGATGTAATATCCTGCTGCTGCGATCATTCCTGTTACAGTGTCTGCGGAAGAGATGAGTTTGGAAAGAAAGGGAACACCGTTGATGCAGAGGATTTAATACGAGCACTCGATGAATCGAGCTTCGAGGAAGCAGCTGAGGGTTTACGAGGACGAAGAAGAGATATGGTGTTCCGACAAGGTGACCAGTTCCGTATGAACACCTTCAGAAGACAGCAGGAACTATAAATCGAGATCAGTTCATCGTCGAGTCTGACGTTCATCCAACATAGCTGCTTGGAAATCAGGATAAGCCCACGGGTGGAAGGCTTCCCGCGAGCAGAGTCCGGGAAGGAGACTAAGGAGCAAGATACAAGCCGCCTCAAAAGCAGCCAATCATTTAATCGATCCCTGTATCGGCGACGAGACAAGAGTTATCAAGATCCGAAGGCACCATTCCGCGGAAGAACGAGTATCTTTAAATACCTCCCTGGCGCTCGGGATATTCCGTGGGAGTCAGTGGATTGGAAGCAAGACAAACAATCTCGTGAAAAAGTTTCGCCGGGGAAAGAAATCCAAGAGGCTCGGTCAAGAGTCTTCCTTTCTATCGGGGAGTTTCCGTGGCGTTATTACGCATTCGTCAAACGGAACCGCGGGCAAAAGTAAAGCTGGAGAGACCGTAGCAATGCCATGATCGGGGACTCCGCCAGACGCGGCAGAAACTTCTTACGCCGGTGGCGTTGTTCCTCGCGAAACTTGCCCGTCATCCTGTCAGGGGCACAGCATCAAATTCTGTTTAAAAACAGGTGGTTCGTACGCCCTCGTCGAGCATCAACGAGGAAATCATGAAAAGACGGAGCTCGAGGAACAGGGGGAGCAAGAGAACGCTCCAAGTTTACAGCTTTCCTTGTCGTTTCAGACGGGGAGAGGGTGCGCGCTGTCTTTCCTTTATTACCAGACTTCAAGCAGCAGGTCCTCGCTACTTGCACGGACGTTGCGCTGGGAAACATGGCGCATGAGCCATCTGGAATTTCGCTGGATGGATGACGAACTGGCGACGAGCATCTTGAAAAGTTTTCAGAGCTTCTGTCTTTTCATGGAGGATATTGTTCGCCTTTGCTGGAGGATATTCCCATGTTTCTGGGCGAGGGTTTTCTTTGGGAGTCGTGGATGACAGGGATTAATTAATGTTAAGTGGTGGGAGGAATGAGGGGTTTACCGGGGTTTGAAAGGGGGATAGATAGGTGTGAAGCTTTATGGTTCTCTTGAGGAAGAATTCTGCTTTGCGAGGTGGTAAACCTTGGTTTACGAGGGAAGTCGTTGATTTGGAGAGTTTTGCTTTTGTAGGTGGGTAAGTGGACAGAAGATTTACGTTCCTTGTGGATTGGATGGGTGACAGAGTTGTTTGAGAAGCGTTTAGAGATTGAATGATTATAGAAGGTTCTGTAGCAAAGTAGCTGACTGTGGAAGTTTCATTGTTAATAATGAATTGAATGGTGAATTGTATATGCTTGGAGTATGTTGAATTTTAAAATGGCTACGTGGTTTGCGATTTCTGAATGAAAACTTAAATCCCAGATAGCTCACGCTGTCACGAGGGTTTGAAGCACTTGGTACCCATTACTGTTTATCGATAGCTCCAAGATCTTCGAGCAACTTTCACGAATTCTTCACTGAATCGGTCTGCATCTCGCTATTCTGTTCCCGCAACTGCAACAGTAACTTCATTTTCTGTCATTTATGGTGCTGATTGTCATTTACATTGTCAGAATTTGCGTTCCATTTAATTCCTACTCGTTTACCTTGCATTTTCGAGCATTTTTCAGGTGGCTGTATAAAATTTTGTAACATTTAACGATGGACGTTTGACAAAGATCAAGTGAACTTTTCTATAACACTTTTAAAAAAGCAATAAAGATTGTTTTTCTAGTAAAGTGTATCATTTATAGCTCGGGAAACACGGTGGATCAATAAAAAAAATATTTACATTCGTGACTTGTTATTAATTGTGGAACGAAATGATCAATTTCAGCTCAACTATAAACTAATCCTCTTATAAGAAAACGATCCCTTCGATTTCAAACCATACCTACAGCTTTATAGTTACTATGAAGCAGATAAAGATATAACATTTATTCACAGATATATACACCTACCAATGGAGGAGTTGGAATGGTAAATGATGTAAGAGCTGGAAGTGAAAATTTTCACTATTTTCTTCTCGACCACAGCAATGTTGATACTTATGATCTCACAACTCTATTTCGCACCAGCTATAGAAACTTATATAGAAGCTGAAGAAAATTATTTTCGATTTCCTTGACACAACTCCTCAACTGCTAAACGCAACTAAAGATTTAAATTTCCCAACACTTGCCTCACCACGAGGACTAACAATAAATCAACAGATCTTACAAACCACTAGTTTACTGGCACTCCCAACGAACTGAACCTCCCCCAAACCCCTTCACCTTCCCCGAATTAATCCAAATTCATCATCCTTGATCAGCTCGCCAATCAACGAAAAGGGCCTCATTAGCCCACGCAACACTCCCAATTCCCAGTCTGCTTAATGCTCCAGCCTCCTGATAAAGCCACTCGCCATTCCCGATATCACGCTGTAAACAAGTACGCCCAGCCCAGCGGGAGCAAAGCTGCAGCTGCAGTTCGATCTTCCTGATTCCAATTTTGCCAGCCAGCCAGGAAGACGGGGCGTGAAAGGGGGGTGGGCTCTGGTCGCTCGAAACAATCGGAATCCTTTTTTTATTCTCGCTTCGGAACAGAGAAGAGTCCGACCGGCCGGACCTGCGTGCATTAGCTGATGAGAGGGCAACGGTTTACCGGGGCTTTCCGACTTCAAAGGTCGCGGCGGAGGGAACAAGTTCGATCGAGAGGTCTGGGGAATGTGACGTGGAAAAACGGTAACGAGAGCGACGACAAAGCCACTGGGCTGAATGTTAAGTAACTTCCAGCCTCTGTCGCGCGGATCCTTGGACAATTTACCGGAGCAGAAGGGACAGGCACGGGCCACGGGCGAAAATTATTCCAACGTTTCGATATCGGCTCGCTGCGCGCTCCGGATTTATCCCCGGCGCTCACCCCCTCTACAGCGGATTTTCCCGGCGGAAATTTTTCGGATCCACCGGATGTTAAACGACTCGTAAAAACTCTGCCAGGGGGGAGGGGATAATGCCCGTGTTCGATTCGCTCGGGCGCATCTGCGTTTTGGTGCAACTGTTTCGATCTCCGTGACACGTTTTCGGATGGGGGTAGCTTGAGGAAGCTTCAACGGCGTGTTAAAAGGGAAAAATGAACTGCTTGGTTCTGCTGTGTATTGCGGGTTTCTGATTAATTTTGTAAGGGATATTTTTTTTATGACGACTTTCTGGTGGAAGAAGAGGGAGTTTTAGAGAGAGATATTTGTTTTTCTTTACTGCGTTTTGTTTAGAAGCTTTTTGATTGTTTATTGAGAACCAGATTGAACAGATTTGAATTGTTCAATGTGTTCTATTATTAGATATATATGTAGTTTTAGTGGAAGAAATAAATGGTCCTATGTACTCGTGATAAATTTAGTCATGTGACGTTCCCTAAATTGATAGCTGAACGTACGAAGGTTGATAGAAGACAAGAATAAGAAATTAACCAAGAATGAAGTCCTGAAATCTTCTTTACACAAGTGATTGAGGGTACCCTCTCATCAAATCACTCCATAAATAGGTAATTTTTAGGATCTCATTTAAAAAAATGTAAACGTCATAGTGTTAAAAGTTAAAACACTTTTAAACCTATATTTGTACAGCACTGAAGATAATAATTTTTTTTGCATATTTGATTTAATACTGCTGTTTGATCGCGGCTGAGTTATGTGACTTATCTGAATTATGTGAAATTAATAAATCACGAAAATTCTTAAAGTTTATAAGATTCTCCATGGAATCATCTACGACCATAACTTTTCGACCAATCTTCTTCTATTTATAAACATTTTCGTGCATAAAATTACTCTTTGTTTTTAAGTTTGTCGTTCAAACGTCTGCCAAAACATGAGATTACAATATTTTCCTATGACCGTTGATGATTTCATAAACAATCTTATAAACTTTAAGAATTTTCTTGGTTCGTTGATTTCAGATAATTCTACAAGGCGTTATATTTCTTTGTATCACCAGGACATTCACAGCCACCAACAGACAGCAGTATTAGATAAAATTTTCAAAATAATTTTTCATTATCTTCAATGGTGTATAAATATATCCTAAAAAAAATTTTAACGCTATGACGTTTACTTTTTTTTTTAAATAAAATCGTAAAAATGGCGTACTTTGATGGGAGGGCACCCTTAATACTTCGAAAGAACTTGTCAAAGACAGTTTACAAAAGCCAGGAAAGCACAGAAAACCCTTGACTACATTCGAAACACCAGTCCAAAACTACTAACATCTCAAAGACGAATCTTTTACTCGCCCAACAGCAGAATTTCAGTTGAAATTAAAACTCGCCCAGCACACTTGTTCGACTATCAGAAAAAGCTTTCATCGAGGCAATCAACCGCAGCCACTTGTACACCCATTCCCAAGCTTTCCCCCTGTTGCGATATCAGAGTCGTCTGATTTTCGGCCGAAAGCAATTAGGGACTGCCTTTTGTGCCGTTCCTAGGATTCGCTGAACCTGGAAGCCCCAGCAATGTTCGCGATACATCGTCGAAAATGAAGCCGGCGCGTGGCTAACTGTTACGCGATTCGCGATACACGTTCCTCCACGGCGCACGCTTTATGGCACGCCGATGCTCAGTCAATAAACAGAAATCATTTTCCGGTTGCCTCGCGTTCACAGAATTTTCATCGAGCCCCGTCGATGCCACGTGGTTATTTTCGAGTCACGGCGGTGGGTGCGCGTGCTGCGGCAATTTCTGCAACATCAATTAATAGCCTGCAGTGGCTGAAAAGCTTCCCATCGGATTTGCAAGCGGACCTTTCACATCAAATTGATTAAGAATCGTTTTAAGGGGTATCGTTACTGTAGCGGTACAAAACCGTAGTATACGTTTGACAATTGTTTGTGGGTAAACAAACAAATAAATCGATTCCGGTTCGTTCCGGTCTAAAACCTGATTTCTTTTTATTTCATTTTTCGAATGTTCGACCTTTTAGGAATACGTGGTTAAAAGGATTCCTTGAAATTCGTAAAATTCCCGAAGTTATAGGCATTTGAGTAGCGGCAAATGCATGGGTAACACCCGACCACTCGGAACTCACGTAAAACTTTAACCGCGTTTTTCTCGAAACAGTGTTCTTAAAATCGGTGGAAGCTGTATCGTGAAAAGTTATAATCCGATTCGACTGAAACTATTTTTATTTTGAAGAATACTTCTGGCTGGAGGATAAACCAGTAAAATTGTACAAAAATTAAAAATTTGTAATATTTAAAGGCGTTGAAATGACGAAAAAAACAGGGAAAGAGTGATTTCAAATTTCAAGTGTCGTTATTTTCTAAAAAAAATACTTTTTTTTTTGTAATTTGTACTGCTTAGTCCACGAGCAAGATTCATGCCCTTTAAGAATCTGGCATTGTTTTTTTATTTGAAACCAATGGTTTAGGTGCTACAGGTTCCACCAATTTGGATGATTTTTTGAAGCCTCGACTTTAACGACTCCCCAGTGTCGTCTGCAATGATTAATTATAAAACAAAAAATTTATTTCTATAGTTTAAGACATCCTTAATATAATGCAAAAAGCTCTATTAAATTATATGTAGTAGTTTTCCAATAATTAATTCCTAAAGATCACCTATTTTTATGGGCTCTAGAGTGGAACAACCCCTTAAATCAAGGACTTACGCGTGACACAAACGAACTTGGTGATTTTCAAGAGCTTTGAAAGAACACGGGTATAAACGCTTGTAACAGAACGATCTCGTTTTAATATGTACCAAGACCGATTGTTCGTGACGTAATATCGCGCTCGCGAAGCAAGGACCATGGAAAAATTCAAATATTTTCTTCTATCTTGTACTAGACTTTTGCAATTCTTCCAGGTTGCTGAATCCAGCGTTCCTTTTAAAGCGAACGCTTCCGCGAGGTTACATTCTTTTCGGACTTCGTATTATGTACGTTGATGCTGTGTCTGATGCTTCGAATGCCGCGCGACGTGTAGGAATATTGCTCCCAGAAATATAATCTCCCTGCGCCTCGCTCTGCTCGTCGCGGCTTGCTTCGTTAGTTCCATCGAATATCAATTCCCTCTCCGATCCCCCCCGACCGACTTATTGTTTCGCGTTTTGTTTCTGCAATTAAGACGGTAGCGTTCGAGATAATTCCTAAATGGTTCCTTCGCGAGATTTAATCCAGCCGCGATTCCAGCCCCGGTTGCGATACAGCGTGTAGTAATTGAGTGGAAAAGTTTCTCATTATGCAAATCGCATGCAATTATCGCGATCGTTCGTGGAATTAGTGTTTCAAGCGAGACGAGCGGAGCTGGTGGCTTGTTTTGCTCGCAGAAATTACTAAATACAAATTATGAATCCCAAATTGCAAATAACACCCTGGGATTCCAAGCAGAAAGTTTCATCCGGCAATAATATACTGTGCGTGATTATGAATTTTAATGCAGTTTCGGCGGAACAGGTTGTAACGCTTCCTGCGACCAATATTCAATTTCAGGAAATTAATTCATTAACAGCGGTACACAAGAAATTCATCACTTAATGCTCTCTTCAAAATATAATATACATGTAATACCTTTAATATCATCGTTTACGATATTCCATTTAATTACATCATTAATGTGAATAATATGTAGGGGAGACCGGGGTAGGTTGTAATACGGGGTAAATTGTAACATAAGTAAAATCTTTTGAACGACAAATCTGGTAATCCACAGCATTGCGAGAGCTGCTTGACGATACTAGCATTTAGCACCGTCGGTTTTAGTTACACAAACGAGCGTTATGTATTTATTTTGTGGTTATAGCCCAGAATTTTAGCATGTAGAGCACGTAAGTAAATTTTGTCTTAGCACTTTTATTTCAATGAAATTAACCGTCGTTAGAAACAGTTTGAATTTTTGCTCCTTTGTCGCAAACGAATCAGTACACATTGGTTTATTATAATGTGTACGTATTTTAGTAATTTGATGTTTAGCTTCTCGTTTGCTGAGATAAAACGCAAAAATTCAAGCTCGGGGTAAATTGTAACACGTTACTACTTACTCCGCTCTAAATGGTGATAAAGCAAACATGCTATTTGCTGACACACCGGAAAAAGATGCTCTAGAGTCGAACAGCAGAACAATCGAGAATCCAAAAAGTAGAGAAAAGTATGAAGGCAAAAGTAAAGAAAGCGCAGAAGATTTTGATAGAATCAGATGAATAAGCAATGATTGCTTAACTCATGTATATCAAATGTTTAATAATGATCTGTGTTTTCATTTATAGTTTTTAGAAATGTTTATTTGTGCTCATATTTGTATTTAAATAAGTAAAACAGATGTGTCACAATTTACCCTGGAATGGGGCACGTTGTAACAAAGATTCAGATTTATTTAAGATGAAGCTAGATGTCTAAGATTTTGTCACGTACTTACACTTAATGAGTTCACCACATATGTAAGTAGTAAGTCACGCGAATTATTTCCTGATTGAGGAAAACACTTTCGAGAAAAAACTGTGAAAACGTTTTTTATTACAATCTGCCCCGGTCTCCTCTATTACCTCTAGGATTTACAGATCCATGTATGAACAATATCGCATGTGAATCGAATTTGAATACAGTCTACTGAAGCGCTAATGCTTAAGCACCTATTATAGAAATTAATTAACCGTTATAGTCCAAATTAATTAACTAATATTAGCCGAAATACTCTCTAACAATATCTCAACAGCATAAACAATACAAAAGTAAATCTCCTCGTGCCTTGATTCGCAAGTTTAATTATTTAACACCCTCGCATAATATTTAACAACAGGATGTTATTATGACTCAGTATTCAAAAGCATCGATCGCGAGAAGTTCTCTGTAGCAGTGGTAGAATACATTTGCATAATTGCAAATAAAAGATGCCATTCCCTGTGGAACGTTTCTATGGAAAATAAATCGAGTGGCACTGGCGCGTGAAAAAAAAGCAAGGACTTCCATTCACAGACGTCGCGCAGTGGTGGTTAAAAGGATCAGAGCTTGCGACGTTTCCCGTCACAATTTCTTCCGCGTATTAAATTTATAAGGAAAATCCATCCCCCCCCCCTTCCCCGGAGGGCGGGAGCGGCGTGACGCGAATGCAACTCCGCCCGTTGCAATCGTCCGGGCTCAATAACGCGAAACGATCGATTCGTTAAGACAGAATGATTGCATCAGCGGTTCTTGATGAACCAAGTATTAGCAAAGAATTGAGAAGCCCTGATTGCAATCTTCTGCAGGTCGCCGTGCTTTTTACCGTCGATCGGGTCAATTTTACAGATTGCAGAGCGCCACGCTACGGAATTCCTCGACTCGAGGGGAAAAATCCTTGACAGTCGCAAATAAACGATGAAAATCATAACGCTGTATTTACTCCTCCATATTTTCGCACGATATTCAAATCATGTCTCGCCGAGGAAACTGCAATTCTAATTATACAATCTCAAAGAAAGAATCGATTGTCAGAGAAGAAAATTAAATAAATAAACTATATCCTTCCACCGTCATTGATTATTAAAAACATAATTCCACTTGAGATTTCCTATCTCTCATTAAATCCTGGTAAACGAGTAACCTCGATCGCTAAATCACTGCCCAGTCGACGATAAAATGGCTGAAGCATTGTCCAGCTGGTGCTCGACTTCAATGAAGTTCCACGAAGGTACTCCGATCTCGTTTCAGCGCTGCGCCGAGCCAGTGAAATATCGTTCTGCGAGCGATCGACTCGAAAGTCCACAAAATCGTGGCCACATTCAAACAAGACGGAGGCTGAGGCAAACAGCTCGCAGCTGCGTTTGAATCTCGAGAAATAAGTTTGACCGGACGCTGGTTTCTGGCCCTTGGCTGGCCTCCGCCGGTGTACGAATCGAGTGGCAGAGAGGGGCCGAGGCTCGTAAGAAAGTACAAAAAGGGTGAGCATTCTCGCGCGCGTGAGTCCCCACGTGTTTGCAGAAACAGGGTAAATACCGCGACGGCTGCAACTTTATTCGCTTCGCGGATTCATGAATCCTTCAGCTCTGACTGCCTCTTCTTGCTCTTCTTTCCGCGAGCGCGAGAATTATCAGCCTTTGAGGAGGAGAAAAAGAGGTTACGGAGCTTCCATGACTGTCTGAGGACTGGGATTTTCGGGAGGTGGACTGGAGGTGGGCCGGGGGACACTGGAGAAGATTATTCGTTAGTCAAACGAACTTTCAAGGGGCCGATTATCTGCGAGTCGGCCAGGGGATCTTTGGTGGATGGTGCTTTAGAGGAAACGTTAGTTTGTGCGGAGGACACTTCTCCTTTGGTTTCTGGAAGCTGAGGATTCTGTACAAATTTTCTTTTCTTTTGTAATTTAGTTTCGAATCAGATTTAAATTCGGGGGTTTGTTTGGTCCCTCTGGAGCTAGGAATGGTATAATTTGAAGCGTTTATCTTCTAATATTAAGGGGACTAAGGCAGTCAAATTGCTCGAAAGTCAAGGATTTTTTGCGAATTAATTACAAGAAGTTTGGAATTAATTACAAATTTTCTTTTTGTCTACATATCTATTTTACAGATGGCGCCACACGAGGTTGTTTATACAGTGGTTTAGAAAAAGTGTATTTGGTTTTGCACTGATATTGAGCTTAAAGATAAAGATATAACGGATGTCTTGGAATATGTTTCTCCTAGAACCTATAATTTCGGTCTGAACCTTGGAAAAAAAATTGAATTAAAATTATTAAAATAGCGACTGGGAGAAGGCGATTTTTACGATAAATGTCGATTTTCGGGGTGCACATATGGTTGCTTCTTTTTTTACCTCAGAAATTAGAGTTTTTACACTTTAATGCTGAGGTTCGGGGCAGAAAGGAATATATTTCGAACATATTGTAAAAATTTCAAGCCGATCTGAACCTCCGTTTCTTTGCAATCACTGCAAAACCACAGAAAGCAGTCACCATTTGTATTCATCTCTTTATAATTAATTCGCAAAAAATATTTGATTTTCTAGCGATTTCTCTGCCTAGTCCCCTTAAATCGCATGACCTGATTGTTAAATCATTAACGCGAAGTTATGCTGCTCTAGAATTCAAAGCAATCGATCCACCCTGCTCTGGAACAGTCTGAAACGACTACTAAACCGAAAATGAAGGGATCAAATATTCCATAACGAAATAAATTGTTATTCCTTGGGGACAAAAGCACCCAAAGAACAAGGATCCATAAGTCACAAGTTCAATCCCTCTGATACATGAAAATCACACTTTCTCCCACAGGTCTCCTTAACAAACCCCGTTTCGTAATCAGCTGTGATTGACCGAACCACGATGGAGATCAAAGAGGTGTACATAAAAACACGCGCCGAATTTGGCAAGCAGTGCATCTTCGACCTCACTGACCCGATCATGGACATGGAGATCCTGCCGAATCCCACTGACATGAACCAGTATGTCACGAGATCTCACTGTCACGTCGGGACGCAGCACTCGAAGCAATTGGCACTGCACGAGGTTAGTTCGACGTCATTTAAGGAGATTACAGGCGAGCCACTGTGGCTCGATCCATTCAGCCCTGATCCGAATAGCCTCTGCGCGGAAAGCTCATCCGTTGTTACCGATTTCGGCACACGATTTGTTTTCTCCTCGGAACTCTAACGGGATATACTGGACGTGCTCTGAAACGCTGCTTACTTCGTAGGCTGTTTTAAATGATTAACAACAATGTTTGCAGAGGCCTTAATTAATCCACTTCGGATGATGATATTTCTCCCAGTGTTGAATTAGAAACGATATCGAACATCTCTCGACGCAAATTAGCAGGAAAGTGGTTTTGCTAGATGGTTCAGGTTTGATATTTGTTGTTATTAATGCTCTATATTTTCAGGGAGTATTATTTTCCAAAACACTTTTTTCTCTATAACGTAGCAATAGGTTTTGAAATTCCTATGTGTTCGGAAACCACGGAAAAAGAAGGTCTCGGGCGACGAGAGTCGAACCCACAATCTTGCGGATCCTCTGCGAACTAGTCAGCCGCTTTACCAACTTCACCAACGCCGCACAGTGGGACAAACTGCACTTCTTTGTGTCAGAGTCGTAGAACTTTTGATAGAAATAAGATAGCGGGATGAATCTTTTTGGAGGTTAAAGTTAAGAAGTTGCGGAATAAGGGAAAAATATTGAAAACGTATGACAAACAAATTTTGACCTTGGAAATCTGTCAAAGTTGACATTTTCGAAGAAAATTGCGTTTTTTTTCGTTATAATCTGTAGTTTTAGTTTTTCATCAACTTGTTATACATCATTTCCTATAGATTTCGAAGCGCTGAATTCAAATCTGACCGCAGAAATTGTGCCGTCCTTCAGGATCTTCTGACATAGAATTTTAATGTCAAAACTTATTCGTAATACTTTTTCAATAGTCTTCCTTTATTCTGCAACATCTTAGCTTTAACCTCAAACACGATTCCTTTCTCTATTTTATTTCTATCAAAAGTTCTCCGAAGTTGACCCAAACAAGTGCAGTTTGTTCCACTGTGCGTCGACCCACCGAGACAAAAATCCACGATGAGACAAAACTATCGTGTCTCACATGAGACTTTAATCTCATGAGCCAATTGTTTCATTATTTTATTCTTTTTAAATTATTTTGTCATTAGTTTCATGAAATCAGACTCTCATGATAAAAGCTTCCTCTTCTCGCGACTATTTTTATTATTTGCATTTAGTTGTTACTGAGATTTTTGTTTCATGATAGAAAAGTCTCACGTAAAATCTCATCGTGGATTCGCACAATAATTCCCTTCCTGATCCCAAAATAATTTCTATCCCATGTTGCATATATCGTAGCTGTACATATTTCTTGGAGTATACACGACTCGATGCCGGATATGTTGTTTATTACAGTTCGACCAGGTAGCTGATAGAGTTCCTGTCCGCGAATATTCGATTTCTCTTGGTCGGCGTCAGCGGAACTATCTTTTATCACTCTGGGATCTCTCTTGCTCGCTTCCCGTTGGACGGCTTCGTGGCCATTGTTTCGCCAAACGAAGCCGAACAGGGTGGTGGAAGAAAGTGGAAAAAGCTGGAATTCGGGGCAGCCGCGTGAATCGCGCGAGCGATTTGTGCGTTACGTTGAAAGGCAGGAGAAAAGTTTATTTATACCGGAGTCTGGGGCTCGTTCCGTGCTACAATAACAGAGGCTGCTATCAACTTGTTGAAAGCTCTCAGTCGAACGGATACGGGGCGAAGGCACGGGCTCCCATCCCGCCCCCGAAAACTTTGTTACTTGATGCATCGAGCATGCAACTTGCCGCAGGACTACGCTTTCCACGGCATTTTGTACAGGTTTCTATACCGTTCGCGTGTTCAAGTGGTCCATCTCTTGTTCGCCGACAGATAACAGATGCTTCGACTACCATGGGCGAGCTAAAAGACTCGCAAAGGGTTCCTGCAATTACGATACCACGATCGGAACGTGTGCTAAAGTTCCGTTTCACTCGAAAGGTAGGGTAAACTTCCCTCGATCGTACCCATTAAGAACAATAAATGCTTATTACATGAAAAATAACAGGGAAAATGGAACAAAATTAGTAGTAATGAACTCTTTATTACCAGCATAAGCGGTTTAACAAACTCAAACACTAAAAAACAGTCAACTTTTACTCAGAAAAACGAAATAGGCACATAGGTCAACTTGAATTCAAATTTACCGCTCCAAAATATAGGACACTGCTCGTTGATATAAAAACAAGAAATAAACTTGAGAGTAGACATAGTTTCATACAAAAATTTCTTTCACTGATTCTTACAAATAGTACCTAACTGTCCAAAATCCTTAAAAATCATGGCAAAATTTTAATGAAAAGTACCCGAAAAACTTATCTTTTTTATATTTCTTTCATGGAGTGACCGCATGGTAGCTCGGATTGTAAATAGCGTATAGCTAACTGTTGCTTACACTTGCTACAGCTAGGAGCGCCTGAGACTGTCTTAGTTTAAAAGATACAACAGGAGTACGCTTTAGGCAAGTTTACCCTGCACAAAAATAGGTCCCCCTGGAATTCCAAATTTATTGCACGTTTGCATTTTCTACTTTCGAAAGCGCTCATTCATTGGTTAAAGTGCTATAAAATATACTTCCTATACGAGAGATGATATTATCAAGGATCATGCACAAATTCCCTTTTCCACTTGACAGTATGAAATGGAATTTGCATGGTGTATTATTCCATCGCGTATTCTGGCATTCGTAATGTTCTGGTAGGTATGTAGAACCCTTCAGAATAAAATCGTACATTATGTGACGATTCAGGAGTCGAGCGATAAATGCAGGAAATGTCGCCAGTAAGTCTACTTTCGGTTACCGACAGCTTCGGCCGCATTTCCATTACAAAGGGGCCGTGTAAAGCTTCGCGAAGCACGGGGATGAGTAATTTTCCGAAATTCGAAACTTTTCGAAAACCCCGCTCATAGGAAATTCATAGTTTAGAGCGTGCACGTCGGGGTGGGGGCCGATTTATGCAAGCCGATTAATCCGCCATGCAGATGCGCGGCAAATAATTAACCCATCATCGAGGACGCGATTCCCCAACGTGTGTCGGACCTCGATTAGTGCATCGAACTGTGCACGTGTGAAACGTGGTTCTTTTACCCCAGTTGGGTCGTTCGAGCTCGGAAAGAAGAAGCAGGTCTGCGCGTCGATTTCGTCACACTTTGAAAGACTGCAGAGTCCCAAAACTCTGACACTCGATACAAGGAGTGGGGAGAGTGGAGGTGACTCAATATTCAGACCCCGTTTCGATCTGCTTTGTCACTCTCATTCGCCACGTTTGCGCAAAGGGTCGCGCGAATTATCCTGCGAAGTTGGGTCCTGCACGAGATCTTCCCTCGGAATTTCAGGTCCAAACCATTGGAAAGACGTCGAGAAACACTGGAATGTTTCACTTCGAGGGTGGATGGCCGAAGGAGATCAATCCCAGGGACGAGGAGACCACCATGAGGTTTCGCAGGAGGATCGAGAAGGACGACATCTGGGCACCGAAATTACGTAACTTGATCAAGGTATGTTGTCGCTCGGTCGATCGAGCTTGAGCCTCGACGGCTGCGAAGGGAGATGCTGGCTTCGTAATTTTCAGAACGTTTGCCTGTAGGCTGGGGATCTGAGAAGGAGGGTTGAGGGTCTTTGGGCTTGGTTAGGGGATGGAGGAAACGTGGGGTGTTTGAGTCAATAATTATTTTATTAAATGGCTGAAGTGTGTGACTACTGTTAGTTGAGGATGTTGTTTGTACAAATTTGGAAAATCTACTGGTTGGAGTTTGTTTTTGAAGCACCGCGACGAGATGGGAGCATAAAGTGCAAAAGTATTTTGAAATTATATCGATGGCTTAGTGCACAAATATTGTAGGTATGTCCATTTTTAGTGTTTTCAAGAAAAACAGGTTTAAACATGCAATGGTACATAAGATTCAGCGGCATATAATGAAGAAAAATATTATTTTCGACTAGTTTATGAAGTAGATATAAATGTGATTTTTATACAGCATAAAAAACTTTGTTGCATATAATAACTCAAATTTCACAAAACGTGGACAAACAATAGCGGGCAAAATAGTTACCACTTTTTCGATTTGCTTTATTTTTGTTATTTTTTAACATCAATTTGGAACTGTGGTCTGTGTTTAATATACATATTCTGACTGATAATTTAAAGCTGTATAAAACCCAGTTAAAATTGAATTTATGTAACCAACAAAAGAAATATCAGATTTTTTATTACTTTCCAAAAGTGGTAACTTTTTAACAGCTTTAAAAGGGTGTTGTCGTGTTTAATGTTATGTAGGGATTTTGTTTATTAGTTAAATAAATTCAACTTCAACTGGGTTTTATACAGTTTTCAATTTTCTATCAGAATATGTATATTGGGCACATGCTGCAGTTTTGAGTTGATGTTAAGTGGATCGAAAAGTGGTAGCTTTTTTGTCCACTACTGTACACTATTTGTGCACTAAGCCATCGATATATACTTATATTTTCTGTTGAATATCTATTTGAAAGTTCGATAGTTTACTTGTAATATTTTAAGATACCTGGCACCTTATTAAATTCGTGTATGAAATACCAGCTGATTAAAGATCACGTCGAGCTAATTAGTAGCAATTGTTGGTATTGCTAGGGAATTGCGTTGGCGATTGTTAGAAACGTTAAATGAAATTCCCTTACAGGTGATGGAGCGCGGCATCCTTCAGAACAGCGCAGTGAACATTTACCAGCACTACTTCGAGGACATGCTAGCCACCGACTTGGTGGAACCTCTCGGTATCAGGTGAGCAAGCGAACGTTGAAACGTGTTAAAATTTCATTCAGTTTACACTCAGCCCGTTGACCTTACGTCTAAACCCGTGAAAATTGCTGCAATTTTTTAATTAGAAGGAATTACGGGTTTAAACCGACTAATGACATTCTCCAACAGAGAGAATGAAATTACATTGCACGTTTTACGTCCATTCAGGCGGAAGGGTCTTTTGATAAGTAGATGTATAAGTGCTAATTTGAAATTTAGTAATGACTGAGAAACATTTATGTATAATACTTCAAGTGTCTCAATACAATATCACATAAACGCTTGAGATTTAATTACAATACTACAAATTCATCAAAAAGTTTCCCTAATGATTCCTCGCGACGTCAGAAACCTCTAAAATAAATTCAAATCAAAATCAAAAATCCAATTCCTCGCTCCATAAATTTCGTGCCACAAAAAGTGAACGCACCTCCATTTCTAACTCCTTACTTCTTCCACCACACTTTGCAACCACCAAAAAGTTCAACCTTCAGACATAAATAACTAAACAAGATCTATCCAAAGCAAAAGCCAGTTAAAAAAAGGTACCTTGTAGATCGATTTCCTGGAGCTACTGCCTTCAAACTTCCTTGAGTCCCATCTTAAGATTCCTAGACTCCCAGTCTATAGTAAATCATGCCCCAAAAATCTATCATAATCAGAACTATCTGGAACCAAGGCCCACAGCTTTCTATCAAACAACCTCTCGCCCCTGGAGTAAACGCTGCCACAATTTTTCCATGGATCATTAGCATGGAAATCGGTTTCCAGGACTGCGAACGCGTACGAGGACCCACAAAGCGTCAGAAGGCCTGTGACCAACATCTCCTGGTCACCGGATTCTGGCAGCCGGATAGTGGTATCTTACTGCTTCTTGGAGTTCGGGCGGCGGGTAGACTACAGTAACACGGTGTACATCTGGCAGGTCGGTAGGTAGAAGAAAAGCAATGCAACGCCCTCGCGCCTTAGCCCCCCTTCGAGGCACCATTTTCACCGCATTAGCAAGATCACGGGACATTTGCATCGCTTTGCATCCCTTTTGCATACAGCCCTGCGCCTGATTGAGGGACGCTCCACTGTTCCCGAATTGCTTGGGATTGAAAGAGGCCACGGGCGGGAGGGTGGGCTCCTAGCTTCTTTGGCCACGGATCCTTCTTCTTTCCCTTGCGCCACCTGCACACTGGAAAGAATGAAGCTCTGGTCCCCTTTCCGCAGGCCGAGTGAATACACCGCGGCTGTTTGGGTCGACGGTGCACGATTTGAATAATTATAGTGACACTCTGTGTGGTGGGATGTTGAATTAATTTTGTGAATGAGGTTCTGTGTGATCGAGGCCTTTGCGTTCACTAAGTAGAATGATAGAGAAATATCAAAAACTAATTATTAAAAGTAAACTGACTTCAACTAGCTTCGAGATATCACCCCCTAAGTCTACTTCACCTTCACATTTTATAGAATTAATCAGTATACTATACAGAATATTCCATCTCAACTGATTTACGGGTGTCCAGAATTTTTGAAGAATATAGTCTAGTCACTTCACAACTTTCTATGCAACACCGTAGTAAAACACTTTCAAAAAAGACACCCAAGATAGTCCGATCGATTAATGCAAGGTCTTCGATCAAGGGCACGCGTCTCCCAGACGAAAACTCGACGACTGCACGCCAACTCGCTCCGCGAGGGCAGGGCGCGCGATCATTGAATGCAAACGAGTCGATGAAAATCCCGGCGACGCGTGGCCCTTTTTCTCGTTTAAGCCGGATTAAGCGACCCGTTGGTTATTTTGCGCGCAGACAATCCCAACGAGCCTTACATGGCGCTCGAGCCTTTTTGTCCGTGCGTGGCCTGCGAGTTTAATCCCCGTGATCCTTCCGTCCTCGCCAGCGGCCTTATGACTGGCCAAGTCTGCAACTGGGATCTCAGGACTGGCAAGACACCCGTTCAATTCTCTCATCTGCAATTCAGCCACAGGTAAGCGAGGCAGAGACGTGTTCAGTCACTCGCCCGTCAGACTTTGCTCCAACAACTTGGGCTCCTCTTCTCGTGTTTGCGTTGCAGACGTCTGCTTCAGAGCCTTCCCAGCTTCACAATCTGCTCAACTTTTACTCCGTCTTTGACATAAAGCACGTTGGGCACCGGCCTTTGTGTATCGCTCAATGTGCTTTTGGCGAGGGGATTTTGATGCTTTGGAAAGTGTGTTTTAATGTTTGTGTGAGTAGCATGGTTCGTGATGGGTGGAAAAGAGGTTGGGATGTTTCTAGATAAATTGTATCAGGTTTCCCATAACGGGGAGTTAGTTAGCGTCTTGGGGAGCAATTAGGCTTCCAGATGTAAGGGTTGAGGTCTGATCCTTGGAAGCTATCCCGTTACCAGCAGTTCTAAGTGGAGCTGGGACTGAATATCCTAGTGATCCAGCTTCATAAAGTTGATCTATTGTTAACGGAGAAGAAATATTCCACATACAAATTTCTTCTTACCCCTGTGCATTGAAGTTCACTTTTGATCATCCACTCAAATCCCATCAATACTATGATATCAAAGCACATTTCGAGGGAAAGTTGAAAGGCATCCAGACAGAAACTATGAAGTACATATGAAGATATAACAGCAACTTTCAAATATCGAAAACCAACATACAATTCAACTATCCCATTCCTTACGACCCATCCCCTCGCCGTCCAATAATTTTCACGATATTCACGCGGTACCATTAAATCACGTCTCCTCTGCACATTGAATCCAGAGAAGCCATTGTTCTCCAGGGGCTACGCGAACGGAGTGAAGTGGATGCCAACGAAGAGCAACACAGAGTTCTTCTCCACATCGTCGGGCGGTGAAGCGATGTGGTGGGACACGAGGTGGCTTCAGCAGCCAACCGAAACCCTCATGTTCGACCTGGAGAATCCCAACGAGCCAAACATAGACATGACGATCGGCGTGTCCTGCCTGAATTTCGGCCCGATGGTGGGCACGAAGTTCATGTTCGGCATGGACAATGGCGTGATCCTGACAGGCTCCAGGAAAGCAAAGACGAACGCGGAGAAGCTGGCAGTGAAATTCCCGGCGCATTACGGGCCGGTGATGTCCGTCGATCGTAACGTCTTCAATCCATCCATATTCCTATCTGTCGGCGACTGGAGGGCCCGGATCTGGGCGGAGGATACCAGGGAAGGGAACATAGTTTCCACGGTGTATGTTAGTTCTGGCACACGGTATCGTGCGTAGAGATGTTTGACTTTGACGCGCTAATTATGATGGAGGGTGCACGACAACTTTGGGAACTGGGGCAGAGTCTAGCTCCTCCCCGGACGGGGAGAAAGTAAATCGCCGGGGGGGGGGGGGGGGGGTAGGATGAAATTAATTTAATGGGGCGGCAGGTAGGAGTGATCCACCTGTTCCATCCAAACGCCTTATGTAACTGGTTGCAAGCAGTTGTTTGCTGCGGATGAATGTTTAAAGGGAATCTGGTTAATGGATAACTGGTAGGGCGAAGGCAGAGCGACCCACGTTCTCCCAAAGTATACCGCTGGTCACCAATATTATTTAGAAGCAAATATTCAAAGAGGGCATGAAGAATAGATTTCAAACAATCCTCGTTGCGGTACCAGCCCGTCATATTTAATTGATTATAGCTGTCCTCGATCCAAAACTTTGTGTACTCAGCTCTAACTGCTGTTGAACTTTGGCTGGGGCGTACAAACGTTCGACTGCCAAAGATAGTAAGCTGAATTTATCGTTCGGTTGCAACCTTTCCTGTTGTTTACAGTTTCATAATGAGATGATCTAGTGGTAACAAGACTGCAAATCACGTATTTAATTGGACAGAATGCGTGCGAATTACATTAGGCTTCCTGACATTTCCCTTTGGTTGTGATTAAATACACATTTTTGTCCCTGTCAAGTCACTATTCTCCCTAACACCCTGCAACGCCTAGCATACTGGCTTCATGGAATCCTTGTATCGTTAGATTTTTGCTAGATTATCCAACTGGAGGCTGCTGGAACAAGGCAAGGCAGTCAGTCTTCTACGTGATCACTGCTTCTGGACACCTGCTAGCCTGGGACCTGCTTCAGAGCCTACAACAGCCTATTATTACAATACAGATGTGCGACGAGAGTCTCACCACCATGGCACCGTACAACGAGGGGACCTACTTTGCCATTGGCAATTCCGTCGGCAAGGTATTCCTCGTCGAGTCGATGGAATTCCTTCAATCGTTCGGCAGAAAGGACAGAACCACCCTTTCGGAGGTAAATGAGCGTGAAATAAACGCCCCCTTCTTTCGCTGTTACACGCTCGAGCGTGTCGGGCTTCTTTCCTTCGCCTACCCTGTCTCTCAGTGTTTTATTAGAGTTTTTGGAGGATCCTTGCCCCGCTGGATGCTGGTTGTTAATTTAATATTGAATTGTTTAAGGAACGGAGAAAGAACTTTTCCTTGAAAATTTAGTAGGTCAGAGCTGTTGTCCGATTCTGTGATAAGTGGTGAGAGTGACATCCGCAGTTGGAGTAGATTTATATATAATTTAGGTAAAAAGGTGATTGCATAGTTTAATTATATTTCAGACGCTAAAACTCTGAATTAATGTTTTGAATACTTTTTAAATATTTACACATAAGCATCTAAAGCTGACATAAAACTAAGTCGAAATATAAATCTACTTTATATATGTCCATCGATATTTACTCGTATTTAAATAAAATATCACTCGACCTCTTTCAGAGCCAGATATAGTCAAAACACTTAAACATCTACGCAAATAAAATAGGAAATAATAAAGACTACACAATCTAAAGGATTTTTCAACTATTCCAATCGTTCAACAGATTTTTCAAAACGAACGGAGCCCCTCGGAGGCAGTTTACCATCGAACATTAGCCTCTCCGTTAAATAATCCCATCCTGCTTTCAGTACTTGGAAAGGTGCTCGAAGATGACGAAGTCAGTGGACGTGCGGCTGCGAGAACTCAGATTAGTGCAAAAAATCAGCGCGAAGGAAAAAGCAGTGGTTGCACCCGCGCCGAGACATAGAGGCAGGCAGAAGACGCAGAGAAAGACCGCGTTCGAGATAAGGGACAAGGACCTCGACTCGAAAGCCAGCAAAGACCGGAAGAAAAGCGGCGTGAAAGAGAAAAAGAAAGTTCGGGAAGACTTCCCCGACCTGGCTGACGCTGAACAGAAATATTTCGAGATCGTTGAACAGGTAAGGGGCTGGGGGTCGATGTTCGTTACCCTAGCCCGCACGAAGGAGGCCAATCAGTACCAAATTTCGCGTCTCAGCCATTCGGCTGAACTCCCGGCAGAATTCTCTGGAGCTGCTTGTCGTTAGAGGCTGCTCCGAGGCTCCTGGGCAACAATTCTTTCATAATATTCAAATATAAATCAATGTATCATAAAATAAGAGAAATCTCAATTTTGCTGGTTTCTTGACTTACACCACTTTCATAATCACCGGCACATTTATCATTTCAGAACTTCCGTTTCCCTTTCCAACAATTACACTTTCTTCACATTCCTCGCATAAAATCTGTATACCGAAGCTAACCACGATCGACCACTCAGGGGCTAGAGATGTACGAGGCCGAGGGTGACCCAGCCATCTGTCCAATTCGCCCGACGCATGGTCCGTCGAAGAAGCAGGATCGAAGACGAAGGAAGACGTCGCAGCACGCGCCAGACGACGGCCACTCAAAGTATGACCGCAGGAGGATTAGCCGAGGGAAGAAGATTGCAGGACAGGCAGCAGAAGACTCCAGAAAGAAGCAGTCGGTGAAACGATTTACCAGGTCGAAGACTGCGTTGAAATCGGTGGCTTCTATACGCTCGGTAAAAGAGGAGGAGTACGGTAGCAGAATGATAACAGAGGAGCCTAAGAGGAGGACGAAACGCAAGCAGAAGATGTTGTTCGTGTTACCTAAACCCTGCAAGGGCGAGGTCTGCCAGCCGAAGGTCTGCTGCTGGAGGGCCAGCAGGCGAAAGAAGGGAAAGAAGAGGCCGAGTATGAAGTCTGTCGCCGTCTCTGTGACCGGGCTGATTGATACCTCGTCGCTGAGGTTGCCGAAGCCGCGCCGTGGCAGCAAGAGAGCCCTTATTCTCAGGGAAATGATGGACCCGCCTTCCGTGCTGGTGCACGAAGTCGCGAGGGCCAAGCGAGAAATCAAGAAAGCTGTACGGCCGAGAGACAGACCGATAAGGCGCATCGATAGGCCACCGGTCCGCAGGTGAGAGAACGTGGGGCAAATGGGGAGACGTCTGGTTTAATCTTCTACGCGGGATGATGAAAGTAATTGTGCGAGTGAAATGGGGATAATATAGTTTAAAATATTAGAGGCTTCTGGTGCATTGTATATGAAATGAGAGATGTTCTTTTAAATATGTAGTTAGCAGAGCTATCCCTTTCAACCTCATTTTTGACCACTATAACGTTAACGTAATCTCTTTTTGATCTACCTACGGCATTATCAGATTGAATTACATGCTGAGGGATTCTCTGTATTATGCCAACCATGGTATATTATAACGTACCACATCTTCTACAATGAATCATCGTACACGAGTGAAATACAAATTGGGATATCCGCGTTGAAGTATAAATAACGAATTCTTCTGTAATATTAAACGAGAGCAATCTTAAGCTTCCAACAAGAAAACTTTTCCAACCCAAGATTGGAGTATGCAAGGAGCAATTTTTTTTTTGATGGGGTGAAATCAGCCCTTAGTTATATTTCTTTTGGTAGTGTGATAGAGCATAAAAATTCAACAATTCTTATATTTAAAGTTTTATTCTATCTTCCACTGTTACAAGGTTAAATTTAAAGAACGAAAAGACGCGATAACTTTAAGAGCTGATTTCACCCCTTCAAAGTGAATGTCCGCAGAGATGAAAAATTGTTCCTCGCTCCAAAATCGGAATTCTCGATTTGGGACCGTTTCCTTGTAATTAACACCTTTCATCGATTGTTTCTCTCTTCTGAAAAAAAAACAGGCCGAAAAAGAGCAGTCGAAAACGAACACTGCTCAGATTCAAGGACATCCAAAAGAAGGATTCAGTGGACGAAGACGCGGAGACAGAGGAGCCGGTCGTTGATGAAGGACGAAGAAAGAAGGTAGTTATCGTGGACCCCTGCAGCCCTACGAAGATGAAGGAAATGACCGAGGAGTTCTCCAAGATCCTGGATATCCCCGTGCCGGAATCGATAAAGGAGGAAGTCGAGGGCAGGACTTACTTCAAGGAACCCGAAGCAGCTCCAGCCACAGTTTATCCACGAATTTCGGAGTTTCAGTCGGGCGAGTGAGGACCGAGCGATAGCAACCGCCTCGAGTTTCCGCCACTTCGGCCCCAGCGAACGTACGAATGGATGGGACGATAAGTGTCGAGTGATTCCACGATTTTTCCACCACATTGTCGCCATTTGATTTCGATAATCACTGCAGTTCTGGTAACCAGGGCTTTCGAAGCGTAGCCATGGGATTAAGCCGTGGGTTTAGACTTAGTTCTATAATAAGTTGTAGATTTAGCATTGCACACGGTAGATGATGTGGAGATTAGACATCGAGTGTATGGCTTTCTTAATAAATTGTATGACTTTTAAATATTCTCTGTGACGTAATGTGATCTCCTTGCTTGGTGTACAATTCAGTGATGAGCAACCTTTGGCCCGCAGTGGGCCAAAAGTGGAAACTTAATACTCTACGCGATCCGCAATATTAAGTATTTAAATATACTAATCAAAGAATTTTAATTTATGGGGTGAATTTCTTATTTCTGACATGGATTTACAATTGAAACAATTTCTTGCCGCAGGTCTGTGGCTGGAGGGCCAAATACGGGCTGCGGGTTGCTGAATAACCTCAACACGAAGTAGCAATGAAAGCACTATTGATCAAGGTCTGAAGCACAGAAATTCTTCTGAATACTTCAGACCAACAGCAGACAATCAAACAAGCCCACTGTGTCCAGTCGCGTATTTGTTGAGAAGTAGCAAAACCGAGAAGCTTGAAGTCAGCGAATTACTTTGTAAAGTTGCTAGCGAGTGGAGAAAAAGTACCCAGCTCGCAGAAACAGTCGATTCCCATTTTACAAGAGTTTGTTGAAGCAAAAAGGATGCTGGTAGAGTTCCAGAGCCGTGGCATGATAAATTCAGCAAGGGATGGCTGACAATCGAAGGTGGGTTCCGGGCAGCAGTGCTAGAAGACATTTCCTGGAATCGTTCGCGACGGTGTCCAGAGCCACTTCCGGAATTCCAGGGTAACTTGCGTGAAACGAGCAGCGCATTCGTGTGTGGTGATAAGTTGCATCGTTGTGCACCGATGGAACAGCATAATCGAAAACGCTTTGGGTTCATATTACATTCTACTTATTGTGGATTCTCAGTAATTGTTGCTTTGAAAGGAATTCCTTATACACTTGTGCATAAATTTTGCTCCGTGGGGATGTTTGGGCGGGCAGAATTTCCAGCGATGTAATTACTGAGGAACTGAGGTAAACATCGCGGAACTGAGTAATTTGGTAATTGAGCAATTCGGTACCTTGGTAATTCAATAAGTCAGTAATTGAATAGCTCAGTAATTCAATATCGCAGCAGTTTAGTGATCCAAGATCGCCAAGAATACGACGAATATCACTCAAAGCGACCACAGTTCTTTTTTTCTCCATTCTGTAAACAGTTTCCCTCAGAACAGTCCTCGATTACCGTTCCCTTCGAGGGCGATTAAATTCAAGGAAAATCGCCCGGAGGGTCGGCTTCCCTCGAGCACGAGAAAGAGAAGTGGCGCGAAAGAGGCACGGGGAGAATTTTCAAATTACGAGCGGAAAACGCGAGAAGAGAGAGGCGTCCCGTGGCACGGATTCCGCCGAGGGAAAGGAAGAAACGTGGAAAGAAGAGGTGGAAAGAAGGTCGCGAATGGGGAATACGAGGTCTGGGAAGCGTTTGGCGGAAATCCAAATTCCGCGACGAATTCACGGTCGTTTTCTGTGAACGAGCCTTTCCCTCGAGGAGCGCGGTAATCACCGAGTGCCACTGCACTGAGAATATCCAATTCGAAGACCACTCTAAACGGCTGTAATCGATTTTATACGGCTCGATTAAGGTCGTGATTTATTCTGATACAATTTGAAAGTTTCATTATCTCCGGAACCATTGAAACAAAAAATTCGAAATTGGCTAACTCAAGTTGCTGGAGAATTCAAATGTAATACGAGTGTTCAGTGAGTTCAGGTGGGAAGCTCAGTAAGTTCGCTTGGATAGTTGAGTGTGTTCGGTTAGAGAATTGAATGGATTCCTGGGAAGGAGCAGGTGTTCTGAAAGTCCAATTGATTCTATTCTAGGACGATGTAGGTACAGCTCTGTTGAACGATCGAATATCGTGCCGCTAAATCGAACAGAGCCCTTGAATATTTCGCGATCGCGAGCCGATTTACGACTTTCCAGGTAATTCAATGCCGCTTAATAAATAATGGCTGTCTAATGCGCAGGCGAACGAAAGCGCGCTCGAGCGCGTGATATCAATTCGCTGGATTAAACGGCGAATTGGCCATTGTAATCCGCGAGTATCTGGTTCAGTAGGCGGGCCAGTGCAGCTGGGTATCGATTGTATTCGTTGTAGCCATGTACCTATGAAGAAGAGTTTCGGAACAACGCTTAAATAGTAATCGCAAACCATTCGAGCGAATAATAAAATTGGAAGACTCATAGTCTAAGGTAGATTTCCCTATACGCGACTGGAAGCAACGTCAAGAAATTCAAAGTCGATTTTCTCGAAAATGAAGCGCGATATCAAAAATTTGTATTCCTTTTTCGCGACTTATTTGTTTGTTATAAGTCGAAAAGAAACAGTAACTTTTTTTTATATCGCGCTTCATTTTCGAGAAAATCGACTTTGAATTTCTTCACGCTGCGCCCAGACACGTATAGGAAAACACACCTTCGACTATGTAATCGTAACTTTTCGGGTCTCATGTAAAAATCGAAGTACTGAAGGGTAATAAATCGATCATCGAAACTGTTCAAAGAGTGTTACCTTCTCCATCCAATACGTTGTTCAATTTTCAATTCGTTTAGGTATATTTGCTTTTAAATCGCACTGTACTCAGAATTCTCTTTATTAATAGAAACATAATTAACAAATCATTTTAAGAAGGAAAGATGATTCAATTGTCAGTTTTCTATCTACTATCAACTTGGTAGAAATTTTCTATTACGTTGCCTGTATTTTTTCATAACTATTTCTACTTTTTGAATTACTTTCGAATTCATTGACACTCGCAACACGATCGACTTTTTCCGCCCCAGCGCTTCAATATGCAATTACCAAGGGCAAATTACAGTATCCAGCGAGCCTCGACCAACGATCTCAAACAAGAATGCGACGATTTATCTGCCCACGAGAACGAGTACTCCCCTTCGAGAATGTCTCGTAGGCGTTAAAAATCCTGCGCAGGAAATTATGCAAATCGCGAGCCTTTACGGAGGTCCTCGTTCAAGATGCGTATCGATCCTAGTCGTCGTTTCAAAAGTCGATTATGACACTCGCGTCGTTTGCACGTGATCGAGACCAACGTGGCGAGACGAATTAAACTATCCCAGGCGTTATTCCATTGGGATATCGAGTGGTTCTCGAGCAATCCGAGAAAAATCAAGCGTTCCCTTCAACTCCATCGATCTGATTCCACACGGAATCGATAGCCCGGCGAGTTTACTCAACGTCACTGAAAGTGTTGGGAACTATTCCCGATCATCCTCGACAAATCGATGAAATATTGAAAAACTGCCCGGGCCTTTCCGCCTGCAATCCGATTAGCTTCGTTTCGAAGAATTTCGCGGAACAGTGGTTTTAAGCTGCAGAAAGCAGACTAATTTCCTCGGCGAGGCGGGCGAGGGAATGGAAGTTGGTTTAAATTCTTAATGAGACGGGTCTGTGTTAGCGGAGATTCCGCTCAAGTCCGTTGGGCCAAGTTTGTGCAAGTTATCGAGGCACTCTGATGGAAAAAGTGGAGGCAGAGTCGGCCGCGTCGAGTGTTAAGACGGTTAAATTCGAAACGCCTAATTTGAGATTTATAATTTCGCCTGAGAAGGGTTGATGATTTTCTTTTTCCAGCGCCGTGGAAACCGCCAGCTTTCGATTCGAGAATTTACTTTGGCTGGAATGTAATTCGGAGAAGCATCTGGTGGGAACGTTGAAGGAATTTCAGAAAAGCTGGAGATCTCGAGTTATTGACGGAGGAATGGTGACTTAGGAATGAAATATCTTTTCTGTTTACTGTATGAAAAGTTGAGAGGAAAATGTGGGGTTTTATTCGGAATCAATGTAACATGCAGTAGTCTTTTTTTTAGCTTTTGATAGCTTAGAATTGTTTCATCATTAATCGAGAAATATTATTCCAAGCTGGAATAATTGTTGCATAGGTTTCTATCTGCACCGAGTGCTTTTCGTTCTCACCGCAACGGTTCCATTAACACGATTCGCAATTCTTCGCGAGCAGGCGCGCGAGAAACATTGCGGCTCCATGTTATGCAAATTACCGAGGCGCAGGACACGACATTAAACCGGGGAATGACGAATGACGGCGATTTAAAGTCGATAGTGGCACCTTGCGCTACTTGTTCGTGTGTAATGACGGGTATGCGAGGCAGGGAAGAGAGAAAAAGAGATTCACGCGCGCTCGTCGAGGAATAATCTCGCGAACGTGTCGGATAGCGGACACCTTCGAAGCCTTCAATTAAGACATTAAACGGTGGGCGTGTCGATTTATTTATGGCTGTAAGAAGATTGCCTGAGTTAGCAGGAATGGGAAAATAATTAAAGTGTGATTATTGGCGGATCGATGTTGAAAGAATGTAGAGTTTAATCGAATGAAAGTTCGACGACAGGCACATGTGTTATTCGTCCTACGTGTACAGAATTCTGTTCACTGAATTATTACTAGGTAGAAGCACTTGTAGAAGATATTTAAAACGTATATGTATATTACCAGAGTTTATGCTTCTAGCTAGTGATCCTACGATTTTAAAGATTATACTGTTTTTGTCTGATACTTAAGATTCTTAAGGGGTCATTCCGGTTAGACGGGCTGAAAAAATCTTTTTTTTTTAAAACTTTTTTCGAAAGTACATATCCCCAAGAATGTACTGTTAAATTTTCATGGAAAATTCCGATTATTTTAGCTTCTACAGCTAAAATTTTGAACGCGTTTTTCTCGAAACGTCATTTGTCCACATCGTGAAGATAAAATTACAAAATCTATCGAACCGATTATTTTATAACTTTTACCGCTTATTCTGCACACCTGTGACTCTCGCAGGGACTACAACCAAGTATTTCCATTGAGTCTAACCTACTTTTAAAATCGAAAATACCAAAAGAAAAAAGCCGAAAAAACATTTTTCTTGCATATTTGCCCGCCATTTTGCTGATTTTGAAGATAAATTACTAATTATAGTTCGAGCGATAGCGACAGGCATACTGATCAAGAATCTGTTTGGATTTTTGGGTTCAGATAAGTTTACCAGCTGAAATCGCCTGCACGAGCGAGGCATGAATTTTTAAACATGTCATCAAGACCACTTTCAAAAGCATTTGAAAAGCAATAATTTTATTACTTTTACATTTTTTATTTTCCGTAGAAATGTAGTTTAATAAATAGAAAAAAGTTTTATTCCATTACTATAATTATTTTCGTCGCAATAAATTCCTGAAAATCGCTGAATTTTTCGGCGCGCTAACCGGAATGACCCCTTAAAAAACTTCATTTCTCTATGAACCTCTAACCTTCAAGAATCTTAATCATTCAGTGTCTCCACATTTTAGAAACTAGAATAGAACAAATATCAAGAATGCTTTGAAATTCACTCAATCTTCATCTCGACACAGCCACGCCAAAATAAAATTACAGAAAATTACCAAACTACCTAATTTTTAAGACAACCAATTCAAAACCTATTCAATAAATAAATTACATACTTCTATTTATACTAATTCCCACCTCCCAGCATCCAAGTTACTCGAAGAACCTCTACACCCCAAATCACATAGTTTGGCAATGCCCCCTACTCGATACTCAAAGAACAGGACTAATTAAAAAATTAAATAAATGTAAAGTGCGTCTACAACTAGATATAATATTATCAGTAAACCGAATATCGAAGCTTGAACGCATGTATACTACGCCCTTAAAAAATGTAATCTAATAATATAAGCACACGTAACCAACGTCTTCATTACTGAATAAATCGAAGATAAACAATTATTTCTTAAAAAAATGTAAAAATTCGTGTGAAGCTTTATAACTTTTTGTTGAAAGTTCCTTTGAGCTGAAATAAAAAAAAACCTCTATATCACTGAATTGCAGTATCATACCATCAACATATTCCTTCCCTCAATAAACTCTCCAGTCCGAACAAACGCTGCGATAGCAAACAGGACATGCAAAGAATACCACTCGACCGATCGATCTGATCGAATTTCGTGGCTCGCTGGCAACCATTCGATGCCATCTGCGACGGACGTCTCATCACTCCCATTACCAGTAATTATCGATAATTTCCCCCGTGACCCGTTGTAAGCGCATACTCGAGCCAAGTTGAAGGGGGGTGGAGGGAGGGGGAGGGGCTGGAGCTTTGTTTTGACACGAGCGTTCGTACGTTCGTCGTGCTCGAGCAGGGCTGCAATAGATGCACCGACATCGAGTGCATGTCCAGCCTGCCGGAGTACACCAACGGCCACTTCCTGAAGCGTTTACCTCGCACACAGCGAATTCGATTTCCCCCTCCGCGATTCCACCACCCACCCTTCGCCCTACGCTCGCCGTCCCTTTCAGATTGTTCCGTTTTCAGCGAGAACGCGACTCGCTCGAACATCTGTAAACGAGGAAGAATCTGGTGGAAGAGTTAGCCCGCGATAAGGGGATGCTTCGAATCGTGTCGAGCAGTATTCGAGAAGTGACGTTGTTTTTCGGAGGGCGGTGCGATCAATGGTTCTGTGTGGGAATATTTTGAGGGAAAGGTGAGAAGAATTGATTCGTGTTCTATAGTGAATTAATAGGTGCTAGGTTGTAAATCAACCACCCTCAATTATCCTCCACCGTTTTAGGTCACATTCAATCACGCAGAGAGGAGAGCGAGGTGTAAACGAATGACTCGATGAAATAAAGCAGAGATTCAGCGCGGATCATGCAGCCGATCCACAATCCTTCACCAGTAATCCCTGACAAGAGCAGCGATCAACGGATCGCCCGGTGAAACCAGAAGGTTCAGTTCGATAAAACTCCAGCTCCCTATTGCGAGAGCTGGAAAATTGGTCGCGTTAAATCAGCGTACTGGTGCGTAAGAGAGCAGCAATTTATGGAGGCCGCGATAATGCGGTGCGCTGCGGATGCAGCGGCGGGGATTACGCGGATAAAGGGATACTCCCGCTAAGTCCGTATTGCGGTTCTGGACTTTACGTAAGTGTCGGCTGTCTTGGGCTGCTTCGTGTACCGCGCACGGTTAAGGAACGACGGGGGATGTTTAAAGTTCGAGGTAGCCGTCGATCCGACGCTTCCATCAGCCCTTCGATCGTTAGTGGGACGAAGAACGACTTTGCCGGAGTAAATATTGATCCACACTACTTAGAGTAATGAAATTTCAGGCACACAGTGTCTGCATTCTGTAGTATTAATTATGTACAAGAAGAAAGTAGACTGATTAATAAATGTTAAGTAAATGTGTTTAAAAAATATAATACGTCGGAAAGAAAATTGTATTTTTCTCTTAAAAACATACAATTTAATGCATGGTAGCAACCACCGTAACTGAAAAAGATCAAATAAATACCACATTACTTACTCATAAGGGTGAACACATTGATATGGTGCCTCGTGAAAAAAATACCAAAAATAGTTTTTGGGGTCAATTAAGCATCACTCTATTGAGAAATTAGGGAAGAATAATTTTGAAATATATTTTAAGAGTTTTATGGAGCAGCACTGCAAGTAGTATGATGTTTTGAAGTGAAATGGAAGATTTGGTTCCTTATATAAAATTGAAATGGTGTAGAAGTTACTTTGTAGTAAACTGGAGAGATTCAACCATCTTTTACAATTTTTTCACGCGGTACCTTGTTTAGAAGCCACGAGTGCCGCAGCGCGAAGGACTCTAGCCAGAAACACTCTCCAAACTTGCAGCAAAGTTTTATTCAACACCGTTTCAAGGTGAAACAGTCTTGAGAGGAGTTCTTGAACTCTGAAAGTAGTTTTTAGTGGGAGCCTCAAATAATCCTCTGTCAAGTATATAATCTGGCGCTCGTGCATTCGCGCGTGATCTCGATATCGAAAGCAACCCACTTGCTTTCTGAAAGCCACGTCAAAGAAGCAAACTTTCTGCGTCCCCAACTTTTCAGCACTTATTACGAGCTCCATTAATTAGTACCTTAGCCCTCGAAATCTATTCAACCTTAGAAACCCGCGTTACCTTCCCCCGCCTATCAACGAGCGCTACAAGCTCGCGGAGCCTGAAAGGCGCCGAGGAAAGTGTCTCGGAAATGTCTGAAAATGTGCCGGTTCCTCGCAATTTCGCTAATTCCCCGTGAACCATTTAAACTGCCGCGGCTAGCCAATATCCCCTCCCCAAACGTCACCTCCACTTTTCTTCTTTAATTCAGCAGAACCTCGATCAAAAGAGGCAATCTCGCAACCCGTCCAGCCATCCCCCGATCCGTAAAACGAATTCCATTCGTTCCGAGAGGGACTTCTCTGCTCCCATTTCCAGACACGGGTCCCGCGGACTTTCGTGGCGATCCGCTCGAAACACAGCCGGGCAAAGAGGTTAACGAGCTCGCAGCCAAATAAGGGAGGGAACGCCCCAACGTCCAGGGGCTGGCTGTTTATCCGAATAGCCTGTGTAAACTAACCCTGGCCATTGCAAACGAAAACCAAGTCGCAAGATGTGTAGGATGGTGCGTTTGTTGGCTGATCGAGTGCTCCGCGCGACAGCTGGTGTCTCCTGAATCTTGAATGGCTCTCCTTCGAACAGTTACGGTGTTCTCAGCTGTGCAATGTAAATTTGCTCCTGATACGAGTATCAGTTTACCCGTGTCGGTGCTTTTCTAGCAGGTGAAAGTGGGTGTGTTAATAGGTAATTGCTGGGTTTGCTTTAAGTGGTGTTAGGGGGTTAATAACACTGTCCAACAAAATTGAACTTTTTTTCTGTTCTGTACCTAACATTCAATAGCCCGCAAACCGTTTGTCGCCATCGCCCTCAGTTTTCGAGAAATTTGATTTTGAAAAAAAAATGCAAATTTTCAACTTTGAACATCTTTTGTGTTCAAACAGTAATAGTTATTCGGTTGCTTGTTCCGTCAAATTATTCTATGAACCCTCGCGAACACAACGATATAAGTTATTAGTGAATTATGAACATTTATATATGTTTAAACAACGATTAAATGGAAAAGGACACGCGAAATGCACCAATTTTTGCAGATATCTTTTTAAATATTTCAAAAACTAAGGGTGTAGGATAAAATCTAACTACTCCACTCGATGCAGCAGACATTTTTCCTCCGGAAACCATCAGCAGAAGTGGTAAAACACCTTTTGTTTTCAATACAGAAACGACAGAGTTTGGCAAAACGTGCCATGACGTTACCACTGTGCGGCGCCGCACGTTTGGCCAAACTCTTTCGTTCCTGTATTGTAAACAAAAGGTGTTTTACCACTTCTGTTGATGGTTTCGGGAGGAAAAATGTCTGCTGCATCGCGTCGAGTAGTTGGATTATCTTCTGGACCCTTATTTTTTGAAATATATAGAAAAATATCTGCAAAAATTGGTACATTTCGGATGTCCTTTTCCGAATGTTTATAATTTAATAATAACTTGTATCGCTGTATTCGCGATGGTTCATAGAATAATTTGACGGAAGAAGCAACCGAATAACTATTACTGTTTGAACACAAATAATGTTCAAATTTGAAAATTTGCATTATTTTTTCAGAATCGATTTTCTCAAAAACTGAGGATGATAGAGCAATTCTGCTTGCGGCTTCGTGTGCACTTAATTCTGCTTAATTCTTCTGCTTCTTGAGCTAACTTCGCATCACCAAAGTCCCTCGCAGCTCAGGAATGACAAAGCGAACCACGGATCCATGTGTCCATGACCCCATTTCCTCACGCTCGGCAGCCAAGTCAGTGGAAACTCAGCTACCATCATATTTTCACTCCTCGCCTTAGTACCTTCCCGATTTTGAAGTCTTCCTACTTTTCTTTCCCTCGAAAACGCGCAGCTGTCCCAGCAGTCCTTTTCTGCTGCTGCTCCGGATGGAACAGGGGAGCCTCTGGTCGACGTCTGAACGACGTGACGCGTCGCCAGCCATGACGCATCGCCGCTAAGTTCCAGCTAATGCAACCGCCGCATCCGCCGCGGATTCCCCATGGAACAGCTGAGTCGTGTTCGGCTTGTTTCGCCGCCTTTATGGAAATGCACGGCGTGCGCGCGGGCATGCATTGAAGTACGTGACGCCGGGGCGTCGCGGAACGATGAACGGGACTTGGACACGATTGCTTTCAGCGTAGACGTCGCTTCGCGAAGTGAAGAACGTTGTTACCCGCGCGGAGGCGCCCTTTTTTCCCCCTTTCCGCGGTGAGAGATTAATCTCCGCGGTGTGGGTGACGCGTGCACGGGTCGATACGCCCAAACACTACACACGCTGCTTTCATTTAGAAATTGTACGGTGTTGTCGCCGGGTGGTAAAGTCGTTAGAAGAGAGCACGCTCCGACGTTGCCTCGAAGTTTGGCCGCGCGCGTTAATGAGAACGAAGTTGGCGAAGACCTATGGCGAAAGTGACGCAGGGGTAACGCGGCTTCCATGAAACTTGCGGGACGTTGCTTTCGTTGGGGGTTCTTCCAGGTTTAGTGTATCGTCGGTCTGGCGCGAAAAGGAATATTTCCAGGTAAATATGTTTCAAGTAGAAGTAACTATGTTCTTCTAGCTCATCCTGGCAACTAATTGCAAGTGTATTCCGCGTATCTATCACGAGGATCTGCTGCTAGGTCGACTTCCTTTCATTGCTTCCCATTACGGTCCCAAGACCAATAAATGGTCCACTCCCATCACGCTGCACCCCTCAACCAAGGCTGTTTCAACCCTTCTAGGACCACCTACCCCACGAACCTAACTACACCCTAAGCCCAAACTACCCCGAAGCATTAATCGACGAATCAACTAATTACTACACAGTTCTCCCTCGTGTCAACACGATACCCAGCAAAATGCCAGCTTTTCATAGTATCCATCGACGAAGTTCGCAGTTGCTGGCGGTATTCGCGGAGCGCCTTGGGCGCATCAATCACCGGAAGTCTCTTTAAGCCGCGAAACAGGACACATCGGAAGCCAGCGCGCACCGCCTCCAGCCACGGAATTGCCTCTGACTGCCGAACAATAATACGAATATGTCCTTGTCAACGGCATTCGCCTCAGCTGGGACAGCCCGGTGCCTTGCCGTTGACAATGCTTTATGGAGGGGCGCACAAAGGACGTCCAGAGACGTCACGTGCTCGTTCTTTGCCCTCGCGATCCCATGGACGAACGCTTCGCAACAGTGAGCCAACCCCGTGGCCGTTTTACGCGAGAAACCACCGCAAGATCGACCGTCGACCCCTTCGAGACGTTTGTTCGACGCACGCCGCTCGCGTCGCGACCCTCTCATCGCGGGGCGCGCACCCCCGCTGCTTCTGCTCGAGGTAATTCCAAGCAGGCTAATTAAGGGACATGCCAACCCCTTTGCCCGATAAAACTGGCTCACTTGGAGCAACCCCCTTTGCCAGCAGTTATTCGCAGCGAGTTGTCGAAACGCGAGGCACGCAGAGATATGGAATAATTGATGATGAGTGAGGGTGGAGTGTTGGGGCTTGCTCCGATCACCATTTCATGGCGTTCTTGGGTTCATTTTATTGTGCGCTGATAATGGGTGGCAGTTGGGGTCCGATGGATGCTCAGTGTGATAGAAAGCATATTATAATTGGTATGCAAAGAGTTGTACTGTGGTATTGGTATTAATATTTGAATGGTAGGTTTAGGAGCGGTGTAGAATTGGGAAATTAATTATGATAATTTAATTTTATGCTTCATATTGTAGTATAATATGTTATGCTCCATTTGATACTATGCAACTTTTGTGTAACTAGTTGTTCTATGAAATTAATGGGCGTTTGAAAATTCAAGGAAAAGTGAAATTTATTTAACGTCGTCTTGTGCAATTGGTTGGAAATTATTTGCTGCCCGCCTTCGTCGCCGCACCGTTAATTTCCGTCGGGTTATATTGCAATTTGACAAGCATAGAAGATGCAGTTTTAATGGAAAGCATAATTAAATGAGGGCACCTATTATCTTCACCTTATTAACCATCGTCCTATCTACACGTGTTTCATCTCCTTCGGCTCTCATTATTTCACAACATAAATTAGCTTAGGCTGCTTTAATATTCGTCTCGTTAAATTAAATTTTCAGAGCAATTTCAACCCGAAAACCTTCGTGAACGTAAATTAATCTATATAATTCTCTTTCATGAGGATGAACACTTGGATTTGTGAATTAATGGAGCATCAAGTCACACAATCATTATATTCAAAAGAACAGAAAGTAATAAAACAGGAACTGTATATTATAATAAAATAAATGTAAGATTTTCTGTAACTTGATTGTGCTATTTTTACTCTACAACTAAACTTCTTACAAGACCGTCCATTATCTTAATTTTTATCAGGATTCTTCAACATTTAGTAACGAAATATTTATAAATCTTTGATGTTCATAAACTTCATTGAAGTTAGGACCTCGAACAAGTGTTGCAAAAGTGACAGGAAAGCCCAGTTACTTTAATTCCAGAATCGTAACAGCTTGACTTAGCAACGAGGTCTCGAGAAATACGTGCACGTTATGGAGTAACTAATGGCTGAGTGAGCATGTGCGGGTGTTTGCACGTGTATGGTGGTGAGGGCCTCGAAGGGTGGTCAGCGCGTTGTGTAAGTGGAGTTTCGGACGAAGTTTGTGGGGAGTAAAGCGAGCAATGCAAGTTCATAGCCAGCGTTCAGACAGACTTTGATTGAGAGCATTCTGAGAGAGAGAGACTGCTACTTTATTACTATATACTCCATAAGCAGTGCGTCCTATGTATCACACCACATTCATGGTATTAAAACCTCTAACGTAATAAAACAATTAACAAATTTCAACAACTTAACGCAGAAACAATTTCCATTTAAATTTATAGGCTATAATTACATCAATTATTAAAATCAATGTCGTTCTAAAACTTGTTAGTAGAAAGGTACATCTTGCAAGAGATACCATTTGAAATAAACGATGAAGTGGAGTTGTCGAGCTCGATTCAGCACGGAAATAAATATTTTCAGGAGAATGAGAATCGAGTAGAAGTTTGTCGGAGCAATTTTCACGGCCAAGAAGTACCGCGTACACACAACTAGCAACGAATTTGAGAACACGAAAGGGCAAAAAGTTTAAACGCTATCGGGAAAGTGTACACGAGTTTCTTCGCCCGTCTATCCTCCCAAGAATTACTTCTTCGGAGAACTTTTTTACCCTGATACTTCCTGCCGCCTGAAATGTAACGCTCACGACATCGATTGTCCGACCCTGCACTTTTGTGCTGTTATTCCACTTACTTTCATGGAAGTTCAGCCAGTCGCAATCAGAATGCGTCAGTTTGTTAGGAAACTTCCTCCACTCACCTGCAACAGAGGAAAGAAAAGAGGTTATTTAATGATACGACGAATGTAACGTCTAAAGGAACGTAGTTCTTTTGGCAACAGAAAGTTATTTCATTTAAAATCCCTCGGGACAGGAATTGTGCTAATAATTACTTTTCAATTTCTTATTTAATTATCGGTCTTTGCTTCTGCATATTCCAGCAGAGTTCTTGCATTTATAATAAATCCATTTCTACTCCATTTTCCCATGATCACGTTCGTTTAAAAATCAGCTGTCAAAGTATTATACCTTGGAAATCGCATTGCAATTAAGCAGAGCTTCCAGAAGCCATACGAGACCAAAATTATCCTGAAATTAATTTCTTAAGAACCAAAATACCTCGTACTAACAATAAGTGCTAGCTTAACACTAACTTCAGATTTAGAAATGTTATCGTAGCACTGCCTTTAGATTCCAGAATGCCACCTTAATACCTACTTCACCTTCGAAAACATTATTCTAACACAAGCTCTTTCCGCGCATCCAAAAACTAGTGGCAGACCTCAGACTAAAGTTCCTTGAGGATAATGAAATGCAAGATGCACCGTTCACTCGACCAAGGCAATTTTTGGAAATTTCATTTCGCCGACTTCGGTGTGGTTGCGCGAGTAAGCGAATTCAGAGTCGCTTTTCCCACGTGCCTTAAGCGTAGACATGTAGCGCCGTTACAGGAGCCATTAGGAGGGCATAATATTCGCTGGCTACGGCAAACTGGCCATAAATTTCGCCTGCGTATGTAAATGTATCCTAGAGACGTGTCAGCATGTGTCTTCTGTGGGTGTATGCGCAGGTAACACGGGTGTGGAACATTTGTGGTCGTCAGCGGATTTGCAGCGTGTCTTCGAATGATGTGCGTGCTGTCTTCAAAGGCAGCTGTCACGGCGGCGACTTAATTGGTGTCGTCGAAAATCATGGTGGCTTAAACTTTGGTCTGGGGAATTAACGTCGCAGGGTGTTCGATACGAGGATATTTCCGACTTGTTTCATTAGGATAACAGTGGCCTTTGATGGTATTGCCAGCTTTTTAACGTGACGAGACTTCTGACAGCATTATTTGATTTGTAAAGCGAAGGAAAAAGATGTAGGAAAATGGCAAGTTATAAAATACTAAGAAAGAAATTAGTAATTAACGATCATGCAAAGGGAAGCGAGAAATATTCATTTGGGAAATAAATATTAACCGTCCAGTTAGAGCAAGAATGGTGTAAGCGAGACGTGGTGTGAAATACTAAAATTTGAATGCAAAGCAAAGATAAAATTCCTGTGAAAATATGCTGAACAATCAGGAATTCTCTAGACTTTGAACTTCTAAGAAAAATTTTAGTACCTCTTGTTACATTTATACTTAAGGGTACTAGGCAGTCGCTCCTGTCTAAAATGAAGCATTTCTGTTTCAATTAATTACAAAGAAACAAATTGAAACTGAGACTTGTTCTTTGGCATGAAGTTTATTAACATCATGAGCTTTAAAAAACATGTTTGTTTAGTCGAAAATATGCATTATATATGATGCTACAGATGGATCATTAAAAAGGTTTCTTTTGTTTTGCAATGATAACTCAGAAACGGAGGTTCCAATCGATTCAAATCAAATTGGAGCATTTTCACAAAATATATAGTTTCGGACCGGACCTAAATTGAATTTAATGAAAACTCATATTCTTTATGAAAATAAAGTAAAACCCCATTGATGAGGTTTTAGTTTCGTTTGTTAATAAACTTCATTCCAAAGAACAAGTCTCAGTTTCAATTTGTTTCTTTGTAATTAATTGAAACAGAAATGCTTTATTTTCGACAGAAACGACTGCCTAGTACACTTAACGAAAAACTAAAGAATTTAAATATGAATGATGTTAAATATTGTTCAATATTATGCACAGGTGCCACGGGACTGAATAATGATTGTACAAGTGAGAAAAAGAATGCTGGGGCAAGTGAGCATTTTGAAAGAAGACTAGTATAAAGGCTCTCGTGTCGGGCGTCTGACCACACGCGGGGTTAAACTACTTCGCGCTACCTGCTGACTGTTGAATCTCGCTTTATACTTTCTCCACAGCATTGTTTTCGCGATTTCTTCCCGCTGGTACATCACGCTCGAGAGTGCTTCGCGCGATAATCTCGAATCATTTGGGAAATTAACCAGGATCGTGCGCCCCCGCATTCGAACAAGACTGAACACAAGTTTAATACAAGTACTTGCATTATTGCCATGACTGTGATACTGAGCGCGCGCCATACAGATATTCTGGTTCAATCAGAAGAGCAAGCCATCCAGTCACATGGTATTAACTCTGGAAGCCTATCGCGGTGGGGAACCCTTGAGTCTAATGCTTGCTCATGATAGCTATGCTCATGATTATGTGTACAATTGCAGGCAATGTTTCCGCGTACACGTGTTCCTGCGCGTATGCAGTTACAAGTACCGTTGTACCATGATGGCAGAATGTTGTAAATAATTCTGCGTGGCATGCGTGGTTAGCAATCACGCCAGGAATTATCGAACGGATTACTTTCACTGTCGGATATTGGAAAATATTCTGCTGACCATGTAACCTCGGGAATTTTGTGAATATAAACCACATCTGCCTATAATAAAAAATACCGCAGTATTCTTTGAAGCTTCCTCTACAATATGTGTACTCCAAAAGACAAATTCCATACAGAAATTTTGAAGAAAAAAATAATATAAAGCACTACATCTCTTCGCTGATGCACTTAAGGGGTCATTCCGGTTAGACGGGTAGAAAAAATGGATTTTTATTTTTAAACATTTTTCAAAAGTACATATCCTCAAGAATGTACTGTTAAATTTTCATGGAAAAATTCCAATTAATTTAGCTTCTACAGAGGCATTTTGTAGGGAACGCGGAGACACGGCCTCTATAGATGAAAATTGAACGCGTTTTTCTCGAAACATCATTTGTTCACATCGTGAAGTTAAAATCTCAAAATCTATCGAACCGATTGCTTTATAAATTTTACTGCTTATTCTGCACACGTATGACTCTCGCAGGGACTACAACCAGGTACTTTCATTGAGTCTAACCTATTTTTAAAATCGAAAATAGCAAAAGAAACAAGCCGGAAAACATTTCTCTTGTATTTTGCCCGTCATTTTGTTAATTTTGAAAATAAATCACTAATTATAGTCCGAGCGATAGCGACAGTCATACTGATCAAGAATCTGTTTGGATTTTTGGGTTCAGATAAGTCTAACAACTGAAATCGCCTTCACGAACGAGGCATGAATTTTTAAACATGTCATCAAGACCGCTTTCAAAAGCATTTTAAAAGCGATAATTTTATTACTATTATATTTTTTATTTACTGTAGAAGTGTAGTTTAATAAATAGAAAAAGTTTTATTCCATTACTATAATTATTTTCGTCGCAATAAATTCCTGAAAATTGCTGAATTTATCAGCGCATTAACCGGAATGACCCAAACTTAACTTTCTAAACGCTCTTCCAAGCACTGTGTCCCTCACAAAAAGTACACATTTCACAAAGGAAGGTTGAAGAAACACTAACTTTGCCCTTATAAAACAACAATCTATCACTATCGCTAATGCTCCCCAAGCTCCACGAAGTCTACAAGCATAAATCCCCGAAAAAACATTTTTCATCGCACCCAAGCGTGCCCTAAACAACGATCTACGATCACTACGACTCTCGCATCGCGTCCCCGCGCCACACCCCCGCAGCAAGCGTCGAAACGACTGCCACGAAGGGCATCGAGCCCATCGATTTCCCATCGATTCCCCATTAGCGCGCACGTGCCGATGCACGATTGATTTCCCATTATCGAGCGAGCCGCGGAAAACGCTGTCAGCCGATAATCCGTGGAAACACTCGCGAGACAACGGGCGCGAATGTGGCGTCGCCGGCGCCGCGTCGGCTCGCAATTATTTTCACCGCGAAATCCTAGCCGTTTTCCAGCTTCCACCCACCGTCGGCAAACGAAATAATAGCTCCGCGGTTGTTGGTGTTATTAGTGGCGGGCCAGCGGCGGAACGCTTTGTTCACCGTCAACAATAAGTAGCACGGGGCGTCCCGGCATTGTTTTTTCCCCCGCGGTGTTGCTCTCCATTGGCCGGCGTTGCTGTACACGCGGGCCGAAAGAATTATTTCACCGTTACTTTATCCAACGCGGCCCGTCTGCAATCGCCGCGCGTTTCATTATGTTATATTCGCGAGTGCTTGCCGCGCTGCCGGTCTAAACAAAGATTTTCTGGCACAAAGTCCGAGTTAACGCTCGGAAAGCTGCGCGTGCCCGCCTATCGTCTGTGCCATTGGCTTTTCGTTGGCTGCCGCCTCTGTTGATCTTGATTTATGTGCGTTGCACCCAGCGACGGTGAATCGGGAGTTCGAGCTCCCCCTTTTCATTCTCAGCGGCGCCGCTCGCAAGTTCCTTCGGAGTATTGCTTCGCTGGGAATCGATAGCGCGATGTTGTGCCTGTTCTATGGGGATGCTTGATAAGGTAATGATTGGGGGTAGTTTGAAGTGGTGTTGGTAATGGGATTGATAACGAGGGTTGTATTAAGGGGTCTTCGAAGTGCGACGACTGAAAAAAGTTAATTTTTCGAGAATTAAAAAAAGATACAAGTATTGCACGTTTAAGACTTTTTTTTATAGTCTTAAATGGTGATAGAATAAAGCTACAAACACGCAAAATGATACTTGCAATACTTGTTTTTCAGCCGTCACATTAGGAAGACCCTTTAAATCAGCGTGATTTAAAGTGGAATGGTCGATGAGTCTGTGTCGTGGATCATTGTGCGTTGGTAGGTTTTAGTTTGAAATAATCGTGAAATAACAGTGAGCGTGATAGGAATTACACTTGTCGCTTAACTGTATATTTTAAATCCAATTCGTCGTCAATCGATTGAAATCTGGGGGTTTTTATGTTAATCGAATACCGTGTTTTCAGTGAAAGGCCCTCCGAAAGCTTTGAGAATGATTGCAGTTTCAAACTGGTTAGAATTGGAGAAGAATTCAATTTTCAGGGTAAACGAAACATGCATGTGCCCGAGATAAGCAATCACCCATTCACAGCGCAATTACACAAAGAAGCACTTGTATAATTATCCTCGTTTCATTAAATAGTAATCTAGTACGTACAAAACGTACCTCCTAAAGGTAACCAATTGACGATAAACCTCTGATAACTTTCTTCCAAACAGCAAATATACATGTCAGATGAAGAACATTCAATAATATTAAATGAAATTCATTACCGAATATGAAGAAAGACACGCGACTTTATGAGCTTACGAAGAACAAAATGGGAATCAGATTTAACAGCTCTTAAACCACGATAGATAGAAATACGTTCAACAATTTTTATCTTTTTCCTCTTTCAGATCAGAATTCTCCACATCAAGTAAATATCACCGAAATACCAATTTTATTAGAGTAATCCCCTGTCAATATTTGCAATACAATTCCGTAATTTTTATTAATTTCTTTAGTATTTTGTTCATTTTGTATTATGTCTCTTTATATTTCCCTCACCCAATCACTATTTATTCTCTCATCTCACTCTCCCATGTAGATTACCGAATACCTCTCACGAATGATTAACTAAATCGCAAACAAAAGCACCAATGTTAACGACCAAATTCTCCAATAACCCCTGACCAGGGGTGGATTTGTATATAGATTAAAATTGGGGAGCGACAAATTCTGAGGGGCGGAAATTTGTATAGCGGCAAATTTTAGGGGCGGAAGTTTTAGGGAGCGACAAATTTTGAGGGGTGGTAAATTTCGAGGAGCTGCAAATTTGGGGGGGGGGGGCGCAAATTTTGGGAAGCGACAAATTTAAAGCGAACGAAATTGGAAAATGTTTAAACACAGGGGCTTGAGACAACTTTCCAAACTATTCACTTTTTTCATATATCGAATTAGCAAAAACTCACATGTGAATAGCCATAGTCAATTAATTTTGAAATTGTCTCGACTCTTCAATTAAAGTATGTGATGATATTTCACGGAAAGGGCGGCAGACGCTTGTTAGCCGAGGGGCGTCAAATCTCCAACTCCGCCCCTGCCTCTGAATGTCATGTTTGGCAACTAAACGAGCAAAATTTCGAAGGACTCGGTTAACGTGTGGCGGAACGAGGATCAGAAGAGGATCAGGCTCGACTGGCATGCCCATCGCGAAATCGAATTGCTGTGATCCAGCCGACGACGTCTCGTTGGATTACAGTCGATTAGCGTGCAGCCGAACGTATCGTGGACTCGTTACGGTGCAGTTAATTAGCCGGTGCTCATTTTCATAATTACGAGCGCGTAGGTCGGCAGCGTTCGGCTGTCCTTTCCGCCAGGATTATCGCTGATTCAATATAAACGCGTCTCGTAATGATATCGCGTCGTCTTCCTCCACTAGCTGTGCAAGGGACAGAGACCCGCCTAGCTGCTTCCGAAATATTTGCTTCGAATAACGCGGGACTTAACGTTGGAGGAATTAATTAAACCGCGAGTTCGTGTGTAAAAGCGAGCGATGCGCGGCCGCCGCCGGTTTTAATTAAGGCGTCGCTGCCGCGGTAAACATAAATTTGAAAAATAACGCGGAGGAAATAAATTCAATTCCCCCGTCTACGGAATCCGCGCCGTCACTGGAGAGCTGCGGCTTTAAATCGCGTCCCACCGCTTTCGCTCGCGTCGAAGGGAAGGCATTAGTTGGAATTTCTTTTCAAACCCATGCTGCGCTTGTAAGAGCAGTGATTACTCAATGGGGTGTATTGGTAAGCTTGTTCCACGCATTTCCGCGTGATTTTCATCCGTCAAGTCTATTAGTGTATGCCACTACTGACGAAAGGACATTATTTGAGGCATTGATATAAAATAGGAAAAATTATTTTTCTTTTAATGTGGTTTCAATGTCCGTTTTTGCTCTCAATGCCTCATTTCAGGGGCCAGAATACATTTCCTTTTTCAAATATTTTGCCAATCAGAGGAACCTAACAGACACCTATCTCTTATTCTCGTGACACTTTCATTTCCAGGATTTAGGATTTAAATAGGTTCTCAAAGATCAACACCACAAGATCCTTATAATTCTCATGAATCGTAACATTCAAAGCCTCCAAGGCAAAGACCACGCCGCGTTTGAATCCCAAGAACCACAACCAACTCCAACCACCCCCCCGCAAATTTCATCCAGCATCCCAACTCATACGCACGGTTCAAACTTCCACCAAGATGCCCCCTGCAGTTCAAAATGCCTGCCTCTGCACCTCATCGCCGCGCAGGAATGAAATGGGATCGTAGGTATCAGGGCACGGGTGCCGGGAAACGCGCGCCACAAAGAAGTTAATCTAAATCAGATTGCCAGCGAATCGCCAGGCCGGAATTGCCGGGGACGCGACTCGCCTATTATTTCGACTGTCGTAAAAGAGCGGGCGCCCTCGTTGGACGGCGATGTTTACGGCATGGAGATTCGAAGGACGTAAAAGCGCGCCGTGGAAATTACATGGGACCGGGCCGCGAAATGACACCGCGTCGGGACACGTTAATTTCGCGCGGCGAAGTTCCGTCCGGGGCACCGGACTCGAGAGCAACTTTGACACGGGACCGTCGTTTCGCTGGGATCGCGTGGCCACGATCGCTGGACCGACTGTAATCACGACGCGTCCTCTAAACCTGCGTGCCCCGTCCACGAGCTTGGCTTGCATATCCTGATACTTCGCGAACGTTTCTGCCTCCGTGGCTACGTGACATCCTGGCGACAGCTGTCGCGGGATACAGGGTCGTAAGGGAGGGTCTCGAGCAGACAGGTCCAAAAAATTATGGAGCTCTGGGGGATACACGGTGAGTCGGAGGTTCCTTCACATAAATTATGACTATCTTTGAAAGCCACCACCATGCTCCTGCTTCTTGATGAATAAAGTAACATCACTTGACCCATAACTTTAATAAGAACGAGGGTATAAGTATATTGTGCTTCAATGAACAAATTCGTGGGTGACTGTATATAGCAGTGTCGTCTTATCGTTTTCGGGGGACCCGAGGCGAGCTCCATATGTGGCCCTCTAAATTATTCTACATTAAATAAAATAAAAGATACCGCGCTAACACGTAAAGTGAATAAGTATTAAAGCAATTAAATAAATAAGTTTAAACGTGGGGTTCATTTCACGAAAAGGGGCCTCATTTTAAAATCTAAATTTTGGTGTGTTCGTTATTTTCTTATCGTCACAGCTGGAGGGTCCATTTCCAATTTTTTTCTAGATTTTACAACCCTATTTTTTTTTTAATTTTCTGAGGCGGCTGCCTCTTTCACCTCCAGGATAAGACAACACTGGTATATAGCAGGGGATTGCAATGAGCATGTTATTGCTTTTATCATTACTAATCGTCCTTATTACACAATTAAATATGAGCTAGTTGAATTATTGGGTCATAGTGGGTGTTTCACTCGATCGGAGAAGGTGTAAAAGTACGACTGAGAAACAAAAGGAGCTGTGGGAAACAGATAATGGCTTGCATTTGTTTGGTTAACGTGTTATGTTGCAAAACGTCTAAAAAAAAACGAATGAATCGTAAAAGATTTTACAGGTAGGTCTGTTTGTTTTATTTTTTTAATAATAATCTGGTGGACTAAGAGTTAATTTGCTATGAACACTACTTGCTTTAACATAATTTTTTGTAATGAATAGCATCGCGTAGTAATGACTTTCGCTGCTCTAAGCGTCCATGAGCAAATGATCTAAGTACGGGCTACAAAGGTAAAGACGATTTTAACGACGGTGAAATTCATCAGAGGGGGCACCCAGATGACGAGGATGCGAGTTGTATGTTTTGCGAAGGATATTTCTCTGAAGACACAGGGAGAACTTTTGGTGAAGTGTTTTCAGTTTATGTGTGGGCACACATATGCAGGTTAGGGTGGTCCTTATTTTTCAACTTTAAAATTTGTATTGTCTGACTCTCTTAAAATCTTCTACTCGACAAAAAAATATTTTCGTGTTTTTTATTTGTATATATTGATATATAAAGGTCGCTCAAGGACTTTATATTTCGCATGTACCACAAGTTTAGCAACTGCGACTTTCTACAATTGTCACCTGTCAGTTTTAATAAAACGGAGCCCATTTCTATATATGAGAATCCAAAACCTTGCTCTTAACCATGTGTTTAACAACCTGTATAGAATGTACGTCAGAGTTTGCGCCAGCATGTGATTCGAGAGCTTCTGATGAGAGAAATTTAAATGTGCATATAAAGCCTTATGCCGCAACACAATACAGATCACACTCGGTATACACCCGTTTCGTCTATGCGATGTGTGCCCGAATTTTAATGTTATACTCTCACTTAAAAGTTCATAAAATTATTTTGTCCTTTTTGCAAAAATTTCTATCAATTTATACCCAAGTAGTAATATTTCAATGCCATTGAGCGACCTATAATCCTTAATATATTTTAACCAAATTTTAGAAGAAATTCTTTTAAACTATTTGGAAGCTTCTGAGAGGTCCAGAATTTTTTTCTAAAAACTTTGATTTTTTACCATACATATAAGGACCACACTAAAGCAGGTGTTAAAAAGGACATTTACATCTGTGACTATTGTAGATAGACCATCAGCATCTAAGTTTATTTTTATTAGCATTTCGGACATGTTTTAAAAAAATTAAATCTTAAAATATGCAGTTTTCACTGTTCGTTTAGAATACTTTAATAGTAGACTGTATTTCGATCACACTTTCAGAAACGAAGATTCCTACAAACATTACTTTCTTCAGTTTAAAGTAAACATATTTAACATATAGATTCAAGTATTGCATCATAAAAGTGTTCAACAGGTGTGGCAAAAATCCTGAAATAATTGCTACCTACAAATAAGCTTCATGAAAACACCTGACACGCCCCCAATTCGTTCAGACGCTCGGACCATTAAATCTTAAGAAGGCTGTTTACAGACAGTTACAAACCAGACGCAGTCTCAGAAACGAGAACAGAATTTCAATATCCCAGAGCGAGCAGCCAAATCCCTAGGTTGCGATAAAAATTATTTCCCTCCACGTTTCGCGATAATACGGAGTCAGGGCAGTAAGAAGGGAAGGTTACAGCATATTGTCGGAGGAGGAGGGGGTGGAAGGGAAATATATCCGCCGTACCAATAAGATCGTCGGCCTCGAATGATCCTCCCTTAACAGTCAGCTTTATTGTAACCTTTATATCTCGCGGGGCGAGGCTCGTTGCGGAACGAAACGCCGGGGTGTGGAGAGCCGGGAACGCGTAATGACAGCAGGGGTGCGTTAATGCGGCACCGAGGTTGTAATAAAACTGCAAGAAGGGTGGTCCACTACCCTGGCCGCCCACCCTGCTCCCCGACGTCTCCCTTTCAGCGTCTCCCATTAGTTCCTCGAAATGGAATCTCGCGACGAAACGGCCGAGAGAAGCAACCATGGATGGCTTTGTAGTGGCAAGTGTTGCTGGAACCCATTGGCGTCACCTTTGGCGACAGAAACGACCTGTATCTCTTTCTTTCTCACGTGAGCCTGATATCGTTTTAATAGCTTCGATCCTTACTCTTCACTTCGCCCGTACAGTAGCATTGACGGCAGAATAACATTTCTGGACGCTCATTAAAGTACTTCTGTGTTTGGTAGTGGGGGTTGGAAGAAACTGAGATGTTCAGATTTTTATTTGTTAAGGGATGTTGTAGGTTAGTTAAACTACAGTGGTTTTCATTTTGTAGGAGATAAAGGTCTGTATATTTCGTTGACGAGAATGGTGATCGTGTTGATCGCCGAAATTGAGGTTCTAAAGTAGCTGGTTCCCAGGAACGTGAAGGTAAAGCCAAGAAGCTGCTTGCCCGAGGAAATGTCTTGGCGGTAGGAGACTGTGAGCGTAAATCCTGATTTCTAAATCGCGAGATTGCCCCATGGAGTTTACTGTTGCGCCGCAATAACAATACCTGGATCGTTCTGGGCGCTGGGTCTCCTTTCGCCGAAAATTATCGCACCTGGTCGCCGACGGTGCACTCTGTTTGCTCTCGGGGCCACCGTGACTCGGTCATACTGCAAATGTGTTTGCACAATGGCGCCGGGTGTACCGGAGAGTCATTAACGCTTGCACGTGCGCTGCAACGCCTCGAAACGATTCGCTGCGGGTCGACGATCGTATCGTCATCGATTGTATTTGTACAAGGATGTTCGTAAATGCACCGGCCGAAGCTGTGTACCCACCCACACATCTGACAGTAAAAAAATGCCCCTGCACTGGCCAAAAACGAGGCTGCGCTCGAGCGGGAAGTCCTTTCACCCAAATGCGTCCAAGTGGACTTTAGGGAGATGGAAAAAATTTATTGAAGTGGCAATTTAAATTAGAAGGGGAAGGGTTTTTGGTCTGATCTGAGAATACACAGTGATGGAGTCGTGAAACTGGATATATTGGAATTTAAGTCGATGAGCGAAATAATTGGAGATTTGTAATATTGGTACTTTTTTAATGGAATTTTGTGAAGAGTAAGGAGATTAATTTGGCGTGGGAATTAATTAAAGAATTTCTCCTGTGAATATGAGATTTAATCTTTCCATTTAAGGAGAAAGTGTAATTCCTTCTAACCCAGTTCCTGCTGGATTTTTAAATTCGATATGATTCTCTAGGAAATTTCCAAGAAACTGAATGCAGAGCTTTGACAAACTCGTATTACACGTGTCCCACTTGCTGAATACACACCGTGAACATGCTCTTTAACGAATGTTATTGTTTACAGTGAAAATTCCATACAGCTTTACCAGAAAGCAGACGTAGTTGAGCTAAGACGCGGGAATTTGTCATCCTACCATTACCACGAACGTTTCGAAATTCCACAATCGCGACAATCCCAGATCCACTCCACCGTGTTTAATCGATTTCGTTGCATCTGGATCAACGTGCGCAGTTACGAATAAAAGTTCTCGATTACTTTAAACGTAACAGCCAGCAGGAAATATCTAACGAGAAGAGTCCATGTTTATTCTGTTAGTTGTCAAACAAAAGGGTTTCATTCCAGTGCGCGAAATTCCCGGCAACGTACCTACTCTGACAATCCGCATTCACGCGGCGACGAACGAACGTTCGTTAATGTAATTGACACCAGCCGGTGGAAGTTGATTTCGGGGACCGAACTGTGCGAATGGAGCTCGAAGTAGAAGTTCAGAGCGAAGCTACGCGACGCACCGTCAGCGTGGAAATGATTAAGGTACGTGAAATTGTAATATCTGCGAATTAAACAAGAATATCCTCAATAATCCAATCTATACAGATAACTAATTAAATGAAATTAAAAAAGATAGCCCGAGACTTGTTCTTCCCACTTGAAACAGAAAATCAGGCTCTCCGAGTTTCATTTATTCCACAGAACAGGAAAATAAAAAAGCTCAAAGTATCTATATATCACAAAGTAGCTTCCCAACAAAAGATTCCCAAACCTTCTCGGAATTATATCCAGCAAACTCGGTTCTCCGACCCCTTCACTCCGCAGCCTGCAGCAGCAGGTCCTAAAACGATTAACCCCAAAACAATAGTAAAGAACAACGGAAAAAAAGCAGACATCTACCGATTCTGACGTCGAACTCCCCAGATGACCAACGAACCGAGACGAGGAAAGCAGCGAATTAAAACAAAGTTAAACCGCGACCACCGATAAAATCCGAACAGCAACTGGGAAAAAGAGAAGTCGAGCCCGCTCGTGTACAATGAGCGAGTTGTTAGCGGCGGAGAAATTTCGAAGCCATTTTTTCCACCACCCTGCTGGCCACCGTCGATTCCTCCGGATGAAAGCTGCTCTCTTGCCACCCCCTTGGCTCACCCTCTCCATGCCACTTTAGCTCGCAGTCGTTTAATTATAACCTGTAATTGCGGAACTTTCTATTACGTTTCTACTTGGCGGGGCGGCCGCGAACTCGCCTCGTTTTCTAAAATTGCCCGAACCAAGCCCTTAAAAGCATCGTCCCAAATCTCGGCCCGTTTAAATCTCACCCCCATCCGCCCGCGCCTCGCGCGCATACACTATTCCCGGTTGCAAGCTCCCGCGCCGTGTTTCCGGCTGATATTTCGCGCGGTTGTTCGGGGTAGATCGCTTTGATTAGCGGCGCGGATTATTGGAGGCACGGATGCATTTGGGTAATAAACTTCCAATATTTCCCGGGGTGCGGGTCTAGCTTTCATAAATATTGACGGTGTCCCGTGGGCTAATGTCGCTGTGCCTCGCTATGCATGTATTTTTAATCTGCCTCTCCTTCCGTTTACCGTGTTCACAGGCTCGACGAGTTGCTCTCTGTTGCGGGGGAATAGAATCGATGTGTTTGGTGGCTAAGGGGATGCTGGGTTTAGTGTGGGATGTTTTTTGGGGAATTGATTTTGGTGGGCTCAGTGGGTAGAAGAGATTGGAAATGTGTATAGATATACTTTTGGGGAAGTTGGTTTTAGTGTAGGTGCATAGGTACTTTTGGGGACATTGATTTTAGTGTGGGTTGTTTTCGGGAAAACAGATTTAATTTTGGTGGATTTAGTGGATTTGGTGGATGAAAGGAGGTAGAAGGGGAATGTGTACGTATTTTGGGGGACGTTGATTTTAGTGTGGTCTGTTATTGGAGGAACGGATTTAATTTTGGTGGGTTTGGTCGATGGCAGGATGTGGAGGGGTCCAGAATGAGTAGAGGATTGATGAAGTTGTATTAGCGTTGCTGTAGTTTGATACGTATCAAATTGTTGAATTTTAATTGGGTGGAAGGAGAGTCGAAATGGTTTCCAATTTACTCTGGTATGCTGTGGATGTGATAGGGTACTTGAAACTCGACTCCTGTATATGTCTGATACTCAAAACTTCCAAAAAAAAGTAGTAGCAATAAAAAGCCCTAACAATAAGTTTGAAGAAGGTACTACAGCCACTCAATTATTTTTGTCACGGGCATAGACTGTCAATTCTTCAGTGAATTGGTGAGTTAATAAATCCCCATAAAAAACTTAAAAAAAAAGTAAAAAATTAGCCAAGTGCATGAAAAAGTCGAGGACGAAAAAGAGTAGTATCAAATAAATCACAAAAAAAATAGAAAAAAATAACTAAACAATAGAAATGATACTCAACACAAACTCTTTTAATACAACATTTCACCAAGAACCCCATTTTTTCTACAAATTTCAATATAATTAATTTCCAATACAAATACACGAATGTACCTACCTCAATTTTCCAAAATACCCTTATTCACCAGATATAGAAACAGGCTAAAGCACAGACGACAACGCCACCGGGAGAATTTCCTTTTTACGGAGGTGCCATAAAAATCGTGTAACCCTACTCGATATTACGAGCACGAGTGGAAGACCCAAAAACGCGGTCGGAGAGAAACTACCAAGTGCAACGCTCCACGATCCCATTCACGGGGCCGTCGATTCTATTACGATTTTTCTGGCTGGGGGGCGCACAGTCTCACCCTTGGCAACACAAGCGTTCTAATTTCACGGCAAACCTAATATCTTCCGCTAGGTTAACCGTATTTCGTAGGGCCCTCGCCCTTTACGTAATATCACCGCGCAGCGTGAATGACAGGGGTGGGGGAGAACCGTAAAGACGTAGCGCAGGGTAACAACCCTGAAACGTTACCCTTGGTATTTAATCGGGGGTGAGTTACGAGACTGTTCCACTCTGTCGTGGAGCATCGAAGACTTCACGATGGACGAGCACGAAAATCGAAGAAAAATATGCGAAGAATGCTGAGGGAATCCCGGCAGCTGTTCGGACCAATTGCTCGAAACAATTGTAGCATCTGATATATGGAGAATTAATCAAATATGAAACTGTGAAGAATGAAATATATCAAAAGAACAGTGGATATTCAACACAAAGTACTGTTTATTCCATTATTCCATTAGAGCATACAATACTCCATCCTGAACATATAGGTCGAGGATAAAATTATTAACTTTTAGTAGATTTCTCGCAAGATAGATGTTAAGAATTTAAATTATTACTGGATTAGTCAGAACAGTGAAAATAGCGACAGCGCAGTTTCTGTTTATTGGAAAATGTATAAGAAACTGATTCTGCTAATTAACTTGAAAACGATATGATTTCCATTGCATTGTCTTCCCATCGAATCCAAACACTATCCCCGATCGCCTGGTACCGATTAATTTCATGGTTTGGCTTTAAAGTTTGCAACTACAGCTGCGTGTTTTGGCCAGTATCAAAGGAAACGGTAGATACATATTACGTTACGTCGGAATCCCGACACGCTTTTCCAATCAATAGCCCGAAAACTCGTTGAATCCGTTATCACGTTATTCGACGAAATTTCATATTTTTCAGTCGACAGGGAATCATGGAAATACACATATTCCAAACAGCGTTCCGTGTAACAAAGCCTATTTTTTTAAATTCTCGTCCAAGCGTAACACACGCAGAGCTGCTCGTTATTTAGATACTTCCATTATTTCTCGCGTAATGCGATGCATGGAATATTTTCGTTCCCCTTTTATCGACCTAAGGCAGATGGGCAATTAGTGGGAATGTAAGGAAGCAATCGTTTGCAGTCATATTTGTTTTAGTGGATGCATAAGAACAGTTAACGTGAGATAAATTATTATTAAGAACACTTGGCTATTTCAGTTCGGAACTTGTGCTAATTTTGAAATTTATTTTTATTTTTATTTTCGACAGAAGTGTATTGAATAGCACACTTAGCCTTTTGAGTTTTTCTTTGATTAATGTGTGTTAATTCGTGATCATCTTGTGGCATATTTCATTATAATAAACTTCTGATATGAAATGCAATAAAAATCAGAATATCATAGACTTTAGGTAGTAGATAAAAAGATATTGACTTGCCAATTTTAGTAAGAGAATAAGAGCAAATGGGTGTATATATATATTTTTAATTTTTTTATTTTAAGCATTTCAAGCCTTAGGCTTACATCTCCTTTACATTACGAGTATCTATGTTACATTTTATTAAATTTATATTCATATTATATTAAATTTAGAACATTTCGATTTATACATACATAGATGGCGTGTAACTTATACAGTTTTATTACATTTTTTAATATAAATGAATACGTGTCTACAAGCTTGTGTGTTGGGTTATTAATAAGGCTCTCTATTTGTAGCGGTACATACTTGAAATTTAAGTTCAATCAGTTTATTGATTAAGATACCCCTTTGACTGTCGTAGAGAGAGAGCAGAGGAGTATATATCTGATTTGCATAGAAGAAAATAATGAATACATCGATCCTAACTTTCGAGTGAAATATGCCACTAAAAGTAGTAGCTTTATCGCATCGATTCGTAAGTGAATTCCGTGCCTGTGCTTTTCAATCCGATAGCTTCGTCGCCGGCTAAACCGAAACTTCGTAGCGGCGGTCGTACAGGAAAGATTCCGCCAAAACTGCCGCGCGGTTCGATACTATAAAGTGTCATGGGACCGTGGCTCTTGAGATTTATGGGAATTATAATACATCGTGGAAACTTTCAATAGTTATTCAACGCCCTTTGGTAATAGACGGCAGTCGACGTCAAAGCGATGGAAAGCGGCTTCTCTAAGTAGTTCAACGTTTGCGCTGTAAGTAGTACGAGTGCGTCATGCGGCAGACGTAATTATACGTCGCAAACGAGAACTGGAATCGACGAAGGTTTCGTAATGAGCAAAGTGTTCCCTGGAATTAGGGCTCGATAGCTTTATGGCAATTAGTATGGAAGGTTTCTGTTCACGATTAGTTGCGACAGCAGCTGACAGACGATAAAGGGAACGAGAATTGAGGACAGTTCTGCTTGTTAATTTTGAGACATGCCTCATTTAAATATCAATTGTTAGCTATCGCCTTGTTTTACGTTTTATAAGTGAAACAGCTCTTGAAAAAGTTTCCATGAATATTGTGTAAGGAAGAATTTAATGATATCCATTCAAATAGAATAGTTTGAAAGAAATGTGATTATTCTACTTGGAAACAATTGAAAATTGTAAAAATTGAAAGAGGAACTTGAATCAAATGACAAATGAAGGGGAAATTGAATAAAGGATTATTATGGGTGTTTACTATCTACCGTTACTTTCGTAATGTTGCTAAAGTGTTCAGAGGAGGTAACTGAAAACAACAATTACAAAAGTGCTTCACGGACGGGACAATAGAAGTAATATACAGATCGTTCGAACTGTGTAAAGCTTCCACGAAGGAAAGTTTATGCTCCGCGAGTAGTGTAAGTGCACCGAGCGTCAGACACAATTACGAGAGTTCCCAGCGCGATAATTGCTGCAAATCTCTTAGGTGCCACGATAACCTGTTGGACTCTGATAACAGGCATTACGCCAACCCCGATGACAGGAGTCATTAGCGTCTATAACTTTTCCTATAAACAAATCGTTCTTCGTGAAATGTTTATGGGTCAATGAAATCTCCTGAATCATTGTACAATTTTTACAGACAATCATCCTACAACTATAAATATTCATTTAATTTTTATTAACTCAAAACTGCATTACTAATTTTTCTGACTTTGATCTTACATTAATTCTACTACTCGACTAAAATTCAACTGGGTTTTTAAAAATCTTTATAAGACCCTAAGCCATTGAATATTCCACATCACTCGAGGTCCCCAAAAATTACAAGTATTCGTAATCACTGATACACAGAAAGAATTTCATAAGGCCTTCCTAGAATCTGAAAAGACATTTAAAAAAAATCTCACTTTTAGTAAATATAGAAAATCGAGACAGAAAACGCCACTTGAACGCCTCGTTTAACAAGCTAATCGATAAACTCGCTGCATCTGTGGAAGTGAAACGCAGCCGGTTCGAGATTGGAGGATTCTCAGTTGCAAAGAGGTCACGGAAGTCGCGGAAAGTCCGGCTCTTCCGGCACCCAGGGCCGATCCGAAAATCAAGTTTCTACTCCTGTCACGGCTCGAGTGGAATAAGTTTCGCCAAGGAGGGCGGGCGGATTCGGCGGTATCGAGCCAGAAATGAATATGCAATTCACGTAGGACATGCAGGTGTACCGTGTTCCTCCAAGTTTCCGTCGTGTCAGCCTGCGCGATTTCCAGATGACGTTACCGCGGATCGGTTGACGGCGAACAACTTTCTAAGTAGCGGATAAGAAGTCTCTGAGAAATCTTTCACCAGGCTCCACACGATTCCTCGCGACAGCCACTTGTTTGAAAGCCCTGCGAGCTTTCAATCGTCGATTAACTTCGATCAACGCTGTGAACATCGGTTCCGATCGTATTATGAATGTTGGAAATGTGGGAGCAGCGCTTGTGGAATTTTACAAATATTCTGTTTGTGTGAGGTAATAAGTCAGGAAATAGTGAGTTGAGCATATGACATATGAGAATATTAAAATTCGTAGCCTGCTAGAGTTAAGAACGGTTTCTTAAAGGAAGTAATGATGGAGAGAATATCATTGTTCCATAGGTTTGATTTGAAAAGCTGGAGCTATTGTTTCTACAGCGTGCGTTCCATGCAGCATTAGAAACTCGAGACTTTCCTTCCGCATCATTATTCCAGTTCCGTGTAAGCTTCCTTCTTTTACAGATCCCGGCCTTGCTCGTTAACTACTATACGCGAGATTCTTCTTTCGCGATCCTTCAGATCTCCGTGTTATTACACGGAGGGATCCTGAGATACCGCTAGACTTCTTGTCGTCTATTTTTCATCCCCTATGGGCTTGCTCTGCGCGAAACAAATCCGTCTACGTAAATGCCAGCGAGAAGAACGAGTTCATAGAATAACCCCTATATGTCGCAATCTTCATTCAGTTACAAAGTAATAACCATTCGTTGTGTTTTTAATTTAAATAAATCTCCACCATTTCCATTGGCATTCTATTTCGAATTATAAAGAATCGTTGCGTATCAACTTTCCAGTGAAAACATTACACGATCCTATCTCCATATCGCCCCGACGCACAGTTGTACAAACTGCACTTTTTCGTGTCTTAAGATGTTGCAGAATAAGGGAAAAATATTGAAAAAGTATGACAAAAAGGTTTTGACTTTGGAAAACTGTCAAACGAATCTCGAAGGGCAAGGCAAATTCTGTGGTCAGATTTGAATTCAGCACGACAGAATCTGTAGGAAATGATGTATAAGAAGACAAGGAAAAACTTCAACCACACATTATACAGGAGAACCCGCAATTTTCTTCGAAAATGTCAAATTTGACATAGATTTTCAAGGTCAAAACTTGTTTACCATACTTCCTCAATATTTTTCCCTTATTCTCCAACATCTTAGCTTCAACCTCGAAAAAGATTCACCCCTCTATCTTACGTCTATCAAAAGTTCTCCAATTTTGACAGAATAAAGTGCCGTTTGTGCCACTGCGTGACGTTTCGCCAGAAATGAGTAGGTATTAGAAACAGCGAAGTTGACTCCATAAATCTCGCTTTTCCGGTTCGATTTTCGTTCCGTCGTTCGCCTAGAGTTTCTCTTGGCCACATCTCGGGGCACAGCTCCCGGCGAAGTTTCGCGAGCGCGAAAACCAATACCCCCGGATCGAACGGCACGCGTCTCGATCCCCTGCTTTCTCGCCCAGGAGGAAAAGAACTCTCGACGGAGAAAGCTTCGGCAGGCGATGTTATCGCGTTCCAATTCGAGACGCCGAAAGTTTCGCGATTCAAGCGGGAAATTAATCTCTATACTGTTCCCCAGCTCAGCTTCCTTCGTCGCACCTTGTTCAACTTCTTTGAAGTCGATCCCGCCAAACCGAGATCTCGTTTCATCACCTCGGCCGCGACTCGGCGCTGGCAGCTTTCTCGCACCTTTGACACGCGAGCGCTACGACTATTAGGACATCTCGAGTGACGAGTTTATGATACGGTTCCGGGAGCAAGGCTATTCTAGAGGATCGTCGGATAGATGCATCGCGGGGGTTTAATTAAATTTACGTCGGACGATTTGGATTAAACGAGGGGGCAGGGGCTCGAGGAGATGATCCTGTAAAGGGCTTCGGTTTCCTGTAAGCTAACTGTGCCAGCTGATTGAAGTAGGTGAGTGAATCTTGTGTTTAGGGATATTCAAGGTAACAGTGCAGTCGCATCTCGCAGCTGAGTATTGTGCGGGAGATACGGCGAGGAAAAGAAAGAGCTTGGCTAAGCAGTGAAACTTCCCCTACACCAATTCCCTCTGTCTTCACGTACAGAAGAGTTATACCTCGTTCTAGTTTCTCGAATCATCCCACACACAGTGGCTCCGTTTCTCGAACCAACACGTTTACGCATTCCCGCGTGATATGAAACAGAAGCAAGTAGAACAATCCCCAAATGAAGACACGTAGCCAGCTGTTCGCGGCAGGATACATTGGCCAAGTCTTCAAACAACCAGCGTCTTTTCATTCCAATCAACAACGACATTCTCCGAACGCGATCGAAGGAAGAACGAGAGCAACAAGGTCCCCATGACCTCTCGTACAATTCTCCATGCATTGTTGGCTGTAGTTGGTTCATTGCTCAATAATTCGCGTACCCAAAGCTGCCCTTCTCCGCCCAAAACGTCATCTCGAGGAGGGGAGCACAAAGCGCTGCGTTGGCTCAATTTGTTAATGGCCCAAGAACCGAGAAGACGAATGCCCAGGGAGCCCCATAAAAATGCAGTTTGCAACGACGATTGCCGAACAATGTTGACTTTGGCCAGCCTTCCAGTCGCCGTCCCCCCTTTCTCCTTTGGAAGCGGCACGCAATTTCCTGACGATTCGTGTTTATTACCCTCTCAATCATCCCTCTGGCATGAGGCGAGGGATTTTTGACCGAGAGGTCGAATGTTCAGTGGAACACTTGCCCCTGCGTGGCTGGTTTCCCTTGCTGGATGTTGGGCGTTCAACCCTTCACGACCGAATGTTAACACGATATCCTAGATTCGATGTACGGGGCTGTGGTTGCCGATGGATGCCGATGCTGGTTCGGTATGAATTACGGAATTCTGCTAAATGTTAATTTGGGAGGAACGTGGTTTCGAGTTTGTATGAGAATATTAATAATTTAGAAGGGGAATGTGGTAAACGTGCTTTTTTGAATTTGCTAAATTTGGTGGGGTGTAATTTGTCTAGAGATGGAATTTTTTATGAGTTTTTGGATTTAGAAGAAAAGATACGTGTCTCTGAATCTTGGCTATTTTGAAAATTTGTGGAGTTTAATGAAAATTGACCGGAATGTGAATATTCTTTGGACAATATAAAAGTATTTAGTGTGAAATTTTGGTAGTTTACGCAAAGTAATTATAGAAGATCGTTATTTTTAAATAAGTGCATCATTCGTGTAATTGAAAAGCATTGTTTTTTTCACTGCCGTAATTTCTACGGCCATCACAGTAATGAAAGCCAGTCCTTCCATCAAATTCACTATCAACGCGTTCTGCGATTCTAAACGGGAAAAACGGTTGTTTCAATGCATAAAATTGCGTTCTAATTCGATTTCACTGCATCCTCTGTGTACAGCAGCATCGAAACCCGAAAACCCTCTATCTCAACAACTGCAGCGACGAAATTTAACGTACATTATCGGATCATTAGCGTAAATTTCCTATTAATGTTTCTATGCCACGGCGGGGGACCGACGCGAGCAGATAGCACGTTGAAAAAGCTTCGTATCGACCGCGATAAACTTCAATTATTAGATTTTTAATGCCACGGGACGCTGCGTTACGGTTTCCACGGGCCTCGAAGATAGAACGTGCATTAGCAAATGCAGTCCCGAGAGGCTGGCTGCGTGGTGCAAATTTAGGGGATGCTGCGGCATATTTTACAAGCTTCCCCTGCAGAACGTTTTCAAATTAAACGATCACGCCGCACCGTGTTCCACAAGCACGAAACAAGAGCAAAATATATCTAAAAAAAATCTTCTAAAATGTTGAATTAAAAAGTCGTGACAACTCGACTCCGATCAAATTATTCTTTAATTCCAAAATCCAAATAAAATCGCCCAAAGCGAATATACCGAAGAAGAGGCGTGTGGACTAGGTAGCACCCATCGGTGACGATGCCTGAAGCGTGTTCAGTGCTACGATGAACAGATATCTCGCGTTGTGAGAGAAGAACACGTAGACAAAGAGGAAGATGATGATGATGATGATGATGATGATGGGACGGGGAAAAAGGTGAAACGAAAGAGAGGAGAAATGCGAGACTGTCGGTCCCAGCGGACAGGAGGCCGATATTTAATAAATTAAAGGGAACACCGTCAGCTTCTATTTTCGCGGCGATGGCGGCGCGTGTAATCATTATACGCCCGGCAAAAGGTAACGCCTAGGGGAGCCCATTACGGGTCTCATAAATTGCGGGGTGAGCCCTCGGGAGTAATCTTAAATAACGAGTATGAAAACGGCCTTTAGCGGAAGCGCGGAGGTCCGCGCCACTTCCTCAAGGACATCTCGCGGCGCTTCTTACTGCTTTCCTTACGACGATGGCTGCACTTTGGTGAACGCTGCCGGAAACGCCACGGCGGATAAGTGAGCTTCTTTCGAACGAGAGGCTTCCCTGTCGCTGCTCTGCTCAGGAATTTCTCAGGCATTCTAATTTTTAAAGTACCTCGAGTGTTCTATAAGTCGGGGTTGTATTTAGTGGAGATTCCAAGTAGATGGAGGAGAATATGGCACGATGAATTGGTGGTGGGGGTGTGCTGGTTTTTTCGGGGGATATCAGAGTATTTGAGGGCTTTATCAATCATTTATGTGGACAGTATTGGAAGGATCGATTCCGAAGACCCTAACGATGGGACACTTCCCTTGTACTCCTTTCTTTGACTGATGACTCGGGAGATCGGCGTTGAGTACAATACGGGGAAAGTAGTGGTGGATTAGAACGTACCGTGAGTATTTTTGTTTGATGAAGAAATAGTAAGAGGTGCCTTTTTTCCTCGAGTACGTTATATTATATTCTGATGGAAATTAAAAGAAGAAAATGGGAAAGTAGTGATGGATTAGAACGTATCGTGGGTATTTTTGTTTGATGAAACAGTAGTAAGAGACTGTATTTTCCTCTTGAGTGCGTTTAATTATATTCTGATGGGAATCCTGAAGTTGCAATTTGTAAGAGAATTAAAAGAAGAAAATGCGAAAGCAGTAAGATATGGTCAATCCTCTGAATGAAAATTCTTGTGAAAACGATGGCGACAGAATAATCAGCTAGAGTAATTCCTACGATTAGAAAGATATATCTTGGGGATTCTCGATGGAAAGCCGTGTGCCGTCGGGATCACGGAGTTTCCCGAGCAGAAAGAAAATTGCCTTTTTATAGGGGAGCCCGGTCGAGAAGAGAACGATGGCTTTATATATCGAGGGCCATCAACGTGTAGGCGTCGCTTCAGCCGCGATTCCAGTATCGATTCGATGCGACCACGTGGAGAGAGGAAGAATATTTCTTTATCGGTTTTATTAACTCCCTTCTTCCGAAGGCTTTTTTGAATGGGCGCCAGCGGGGCGCGTAGCCGCGCTGAAGAACAGAGAGCACACTAAATCCTAACTCTGCCATTTTTTCCTCCAATTTTTGATACTTCCAACTCCTCTGTCGAAATCCAATGAAAGTTTAAAGGGGAAAGAAAGAATAAATAAAAAAATATTAGAATTTGACAAGAATTATTTTCTGATATTTGATAATAATTTCTATGCAGAATTATTCAGAATTAACTATAATTGAGTTTATAATCGTTCGTAATTATCACTGTTCAAAGATATTAATTAAAGAATACTTTTATAAGGAGAACAGATTTTTTCTTCTATTAGAAGCAGTTTCATGGGGCTTCCTTTTAAGTTGCTCTACGCTCATGACCAGTTGAAACCACCCACTGATTTTAGCATAAGCACTTTCTGAAGGTAATGGAATTTCGGCCCCAACTATGCTGTAATTCAAGAACAATGCAGGTCCATAGTATTTGCACCGAAACGTTGCTCTATTTTCGCCCAAGCCCATTATGCTCGTAAATTGTTATTAACTACGGTCCGCGCGATGCTTATAAAAAATTCCAAAGATTCCGTGCAGCCTTCTTCTTTGCTGCGTAATCTGCCACCGAAGAATATTTACACCCTAGGCTCTGGGAACTTCATTTCTATGCTACTATCGGCTTAATAGCGTTCGGCAAGCAATTTCTTGGGAAAATGAGAGGTAACTTATTAGCTGATAGTCTCTATTCGCAAGATAACGAATAAATAAAACCGATTTCTGGGCCGAATTAAGGATCCCCATGAAATGCACGAGCAATTTTAGCAAATCGTCACGCAACCGTTGCATTTACGAGTTCAATAAATTGCATTCGCAATGCCGTTGACGAATTCAGCCGTTTAATCGACGCGATGTTTCTCCATCGCTCAAAAATTCATCGAGCAAACTTGCACACGCGAATACCATATCAAACCGCAAGTCTTAATAAAATTATGACCAATTTATGCGAGGTCCCAGCTTTCCACTGTACGCCAAAGAGCTTCCATCCCGTCGACATAGTAATTAATCGGGACTGCGAGTTTAAAAATTATTTTAAATCAACCGAGAAATGGTGCTACTTCAATGAACACGTTTCATCTTCCGATTCCGTTTCAACTTCCCAGAAATGTATTATTCCTCGACGACTAACCAAACACCAGGTATAACAGAATAAATTCCTGCGCAACTGCAGATATTCCCATATCGAATATCTTTTATTTCAAGCGTCCTCCGGAATAGAATTGCGAACAAAAGTCGCCATACCATCGTGAAAAGCCCCAAGTTTTAACTCACAAAGAAACGCGATACCGCGCTGAAAGCTTTCAGATTTCTGATTTCTAAAATTCAACCGATGTGACAGAACCACGTTAACTACCCGACTCTGAATCAGTTTTTGTTCTAGGGAGACAATGGAGTCTGTTCAGGAAGGGAGGCATATTTAAGCGTTTCCAAATTCAAAAATTTCTCTCCTTCCTCCCTCCGTTCCAGCAGTCGGCGCGGAAGAAAGGCTTTATTCCGTTGTTCTCGCGAGAAAACCGTTTCCACCCCCTCGCGCAACATCGAGGCAGCGGCGATCGATAACGGCAGATGGGACAGAACAATTTTTTACGATCCTAACAACTTTATCCCGTCCCTTTAAAACCCTCGCGCATTCGCACGCTTGTTCGCGCGACCATTTTTCAACAGCTTTACGAGCGCCTTCTTCTCGAGATGTTACTGCGCCTCCCTTACCCTCTGATAGCCGAATGAATAAAAAATGCAATGGCTGGGGAACAAAATGCACAGATTGCCATGCAACGTGTTTTATAAAATACACGAGGAATCCATGCAATGTAGTAGCCACACACTGCGCATTTCTTTGTGCAAAAAAAAAATAGTTTCTAACGCAGAATTTGCCTGTGAATCTGGGAAAAATAATGAAAAAATTCTGGGTTACATGTGTACGTTTTTATTGAAATTAATGTACATGTATCACATCTGCTACATCGTGTAGTGAGAGTATATTTAATGTAAGTGCATTATTGATTATAAATTTTTACAAAACAATTATTAATCTCGTTCAGACAAAGGTGCAAGCAACATTTTGAACATTTTATAAATGAGAATGATTTGCATCCTGAGACTTTGCATCTTTGCCGAATTGTAAGTAGTTTCATTTTACAACTAACTACAAAATCGATTGAATGCCAATCTGCACAAAATAACGGTACCTAGAGAGTACATAAGGAACTACTTAATAATATGTTTAAATGGGTCAATGCAGAAAACATGTCTCTGGTTCTCTTTTATTTCGAACTTACGGGGATAGGTGACCTTCAAAATTTTCGAAAATTGTTTTTTAGGATGATTGCATATTCCGCTAGCTACATCTTTTCTACGTATTTTAAGCGCAACCGGGACCCGAAATTTCAAAAATTGAAGAAATTACAGTAAAAAATGTACGAGCTTGCACATGAGATCGGATAACGATGTCCAACTTTAAACGCGATTTCCCAGAAACTACGTTTTCGAAAACGGTGAACACAAAATCTCGAAAACAGCCACAACGATATGATTGAAAATTTACAGGGAGGTGCAGGAAACTATTCCCCACAATGTGTCGGGAGCACATTTTCAATATAAATTCTTGAAAGGAAGATAAAAAATATTTTTCCTACAAAAAATAATAAAATCATATACATCAGCATAAAAATTGTATTAATTTGTTTATCAAAATTTTGCTTCAGACACAAGATGGGGTCTGTCTTAAAGATTATACAAATGCCTTTACTTTGTGTTTTAGGTAATTTATCTGTCCGGAATCGTGTTCACCATCAGATGATGCACCGCGTATACGCTCTCACATTTATATTGATAATTTTTTTCCTGTAAATATATTTAAAATTTTCTTTTTGTGCATTAACGCTAAAGAAATGGCGTTTAAAAATTAAAACAAAAATTATTCCTATATTCATTCATGACTTCAGAATATGCATTTAAAGAAGGGCCTGATTTTGGGCAGTTGAGAGCAACCTACCCCCTTAAAGGTGTTGTATCAGATCGTGTATAATGCGCAGTGTAGGGTTAGGGAATTCAGAATTCATCACAGAAAAGATTCTGTTTACCAGAAGATGTTTAAATCCTCGACAGTGGGAATGTCAATAAGTGTATTCATGTATATAATTTTCTATAAATAATTAATGTTACTAAAATAAGAATTTATATAAATAAATAATGCTTCCACTTCTGCTGTGATTGTGTTAAAAGACTGATACCAAAATACAAAACTATGCATTTGAATTTCATGGAAAATGAAGCATAATGAATTGTCAGCGTGTTGTTCTTCAGGGAAGGGGCGTTGTGCAGCGCGTTTGAATAAATACTGGCATCAGCACGGTGGAAATTAAACGTAGCCCCCCGTTGTTGTACCGGCGAACATGCACAATATTATTCTCGACTTGAGGGGGTTGGCTGGTGGGAGCAGCTGCGAATATCGACCGTAAGATGAGCCGAGGGATGGAGAAATTGTACACGAAAGCTAGTTTCTGGACCCACACCGCCCTTCGACTTCCTTCTTGCAGCAGTTTCCTCCCTTCTTCAAAGGCTGGCACAGCCGACTCGCACGCAAACAGGTTCCTATGTTCGAGCCTGGACCTTTCTACACCGTTCCACTGCCTTTGACCCCTCGCTAGCACGGAGCAGAAGGTGCTTTTGCTACAGATCGCCCTCTCGTTCTTCACGGCATAGTCTCAAGGTTTTTGAGAGATCGCGGAGCGAGCGCCCATGTTTCGATGAACATATTCCTCGTACTCTGCTGTGCTTCCTCCTGGCTAGACGGAGCATCTTATTTTCTTATTTACTTGATCCTTTCATTTCTTAGGCTGGCTTCTCTTGGGTATTCTTTTGCGGGGGGAAGTTATTTTATTATGCCACGAAATAAAGATTTTTCAATTTTTCTTCTCAATTCTGACAAGAATGGTCATATCTTTCTTCACTAGCTTCTATAGACTATAATTTTATATGAAAATCATGATCTCGAGATGTTTGAAAATCCCTTGTATTGAATTAATTTTCTTGAAACCTAATTAATAGAAATTAATGAGGCATTTTTTGAAAGATTGAAGTTACTAATTACAAGGAAAATTTGTTTCTTTTACTTAATAAAGAGTCTGTAGTACTTAATAGCTCGCTGAATTGAGAAATTGCAGAGAGAGAGAGAGCGAGAGAGAAAGGGGTTCGAAGTGGATATAAGAAGCAAAAGAAATATGAAAAAAATATGCTACTGGATACAAACTAAACACTCACAAATAATCTGTCGATAATTTGGAAATGGGTAGCGTCAATCTCAACACTTTTAATAAAAGATGCACAGTGACTCTTCAGCAACCCTCTAACATCTCCACCCCAGTAACACAGGTTTATAAAACCAGCCAAAATTCTTCGAAAATAGCACAGGACTCGTGCATAGATGAAGACGAGCCACTAACGAATGAGCGGCAGATACGTCACCGCCCATGTAACAGGGCCTTGTTCCCTGATCAAAAGCTCAGTTACAAATTAATTCCCATTAGGCAGCCATCGTGTTATCGGGTCCATTGTCTTCTTGGCTACTCCTGTGCTCGATCGCCCGTACAGATCTATAGTAGTCGGGCAAGTTAAAGTGCCTGTTCCCATGCACTTCCGTGGAACTTGCATCGATTGAACGTCCACTCGATCCCTAGTGATCGACGAGGCGGACACGATACACGGCGGCCGCGTTAAGCAATCAATGGCGACTCGAAATCGACATCGATCCGACGAAACTTCCGCGATCGAATTAGCGGCGTGGCAATTTTCCGTTCCAACGGGCAACTTTGTCGCAGCTAACTGAATGCCGGCATTAACTGCCGGAGAAATTCCACTGTTTGTCTCCAGATTTAGTCGGCCGTGATTGAAAATCATTAACGATGACCGACGTGGACGCCTGTCCGAGCGGAAGGACCAGTCTAGCCAGCGACTTTAATTAACGTTGTTGTTGTCCGTCGTTCACATCAGTCAAGTTGTATTTCGGGGCAAATGAAGTTGAAAGAATTTTTACTTCACTTGAAACTTGAATGAAACCTGAGAGGATATTTCAAATGGAGTAAATAAAAGGTTCACATTGGTAATGTAGTGTCAAGTTATGTACTTGAATTCAAGCGACTTGAAGTAAAGTTGGCGATTGTAGTGCCAATTTATACGTAATATTTGTTTAGTTGAAATAAACTCAATTAATTAATATATAAATTAATATATGATAGGAAAATTACCCTCAAAGGTAGAAACGTTACTAAGGACCGATATTCTAGGATGGTTCTGGGGTAAGTGCCGTGTGGTTCATCACAGTCCTCTTACCAGAAGGCAAAACCTTCCCCACTCCGTGGCCAGATCCTCCAGGAACAGAGTCCCTATTCTTTAGCAATACGGCGTCGGGCCGATTGCCATTCCCATAGTCTTTATCTTACTCTAAACAACCAATCCTTCGACACCCGATGGCTACGAGACCCAACGTGGTCATCAGCCATCGCCCGTCGCCAGGTCTGTTTAGTCTCACGTACTCTCTAACAATACCACACGCAGGCTAAGTCCCTGCCATAAATCCTTAAAGGCAAGCCAGCATGGGGCTATCCACCATCGACCTCACCCTTAAATTTGATGACGCTAACATATATATTTATTAAATAAAGACCCGATACGAAATCGTGCAAAAACTCAAATTACACTTTCCTGAATAACTCATTGCCAACTAACTGTTAATTTATAAAAAGAGTAACGTTGCTTAACAACAATACAGTCTCGGGGAAAAACTCTAGGAATTATTATCATGAGACGCTACAATGACAAGACTTCTTTAATTCTGAAGGGGTAGAGTTAAGTGATCCTCGCCGCGTGATTAATTTTGGATAAACTAATACCCTGAAAGGTGTTCCTATTTGGGCCACGTTGAACTCCGAAGAGATCCCAGAGAATCTGCCGACCAAGAAACTAAGCAGCAAATTACAAATTCAACTTTCGTGGAAGCCCCACTATCCACCCAAGTGCCGCGATTATTTCAAGAAACTTTTTCCAAAGCAGCAACCCCGAAAGGGACCATTTCCTCCGTCGCAGAGGGGACGGCAATCGATCCACGCTCGACCGACACTTCCCACTAATGGAATCCCAGGCTCAGGATAATATCCTAGCGCGGTGAATCCGAAACAGATCCGATATTTCGGTGCACGGAGCAGAGCTAAACACCCAGGGAACGTTGCTGGCATACAGGGGGGCTGTGGAGTGCGCTTTAGCGATCATCTCAGGGGGGGGGGGGGCGAAGTGGCCGTGAACGGGGCGCGGAATAAGGCAAGAATGGCGAAGCTGGATACAGAAGGGGTCCGTTATTCCCATTTACGGCGGATGAATTCCATTAGTAGGGCGCGAGCGAGAAACCTCGCGGAGTATCTGCCTATTTTCCTTCCACCTTTTCCTAGTTCCTCCCAGCGGGGCCGAGAAATGGAGGAATCGAAAGGAAGGTCCAAGTCCGAGGTAAGAATTCCAGCCAGAATAGGGAATCCAATGAATAGGGAATCGCAGAGTCAGAGGGCAGGCCGCGATTCATATCCTGGCTCCTGAAGGGTCGATCTTACGACTTTCTTGCGGGAAACGTTTCATCAATTACCGGCCCCTTTTGTTCGCTGGCTTCCTCGCGGAACGAAGCCTTCGTGTCGGTGTCCCTTTTCAAGAAAGATGACTGGCTCCTGGAGGGATTTACGGGGCAACGCTGCGCGAAGGATATTTTCTGGTGGCGAGTCAGGCCGAGGTTTGTAGGAGCTTCTGTGGGTGCTGGCGGATTTTTGGAATATTCTGAGATCGGGGTCTGTGTGGGGGAGAGGTGGCGGGGTGGATTTTAAGGGGTAACGCCACGATGATAGGTCAAAAATGGTAGAGTAACTTTGGAGGTGATTTTAAAGAAATTTATGAACTTTGTTAAAAGTGTAACATAAGGTTCTTATGATATGTATAAAGAAGAGCAGAAAAACATTTTTTCAGATTAATTTAATAAAAAATGGCGGCGCAATAGCCGCACTGTCGATACCTACGTATTTTCCATTTGTGTCATTCCGCGGTGGAATTTTTCACGTCCACGCCGTTGGACCCAGAACAAAAAAAAAACAAAAAGTTTTGTAATCTAGACACTAAATACTACAGAAGTATCCAAGAATTCGAAAAAATATTGATTTTTTAAGGAATGGCGAACATTTGAAAATAATTCTTTTTTTTTTGCTACAAAATTCAAATGTTCGCCATTCCTACAAGAGTCAATATTCTTTCAAAATCTTGGGTACTTCTCTAGTATTTAGTGTGTAGATTACAAAACTTTTGTCTTCTTGCTCTAGCTTGTTAAAAAAATCGGAGAAAAAATGTTTTTTGTTCTTTTTTATACATATCTTAAGAACCTTATGTTACACTTTTAATAAAGTTCATAAATTTCTTTAAAATCACCTTCAAAGTTACCCTACCATTTGTGGCCTAGCATCATGGTGTTACCATTTAAATTAGAGAGATATTGATACTGGTGTGTAGTTAGTGTTATAGGTATGGTTTATCTCATTCCATACGCAGAAGCTTTCAAAAGTACAAGTTGTATTCGCACGCTTGTACTGAATTAGCATAATTTAAACTTATGTTTCGTATATAAATATGGTGTCCACCTTCACTAACAAGGAACTCCAGAGATTCTATAATAACTATAAGTAGCTCGAATCCTCCATGACCTTCGATCAAAGACACCTGATCCTCCACGAAATCACAGACAAATCCGAGAAATCTCTACTTTCGAGGAAGCCACAATTTTTCTTTGGCGCTCGAGGGTGATTGTCGGACGGAAGTGCTGCCCGACGACGGTCAATTTGTCGAATGGAAATTAAGGTAAACGGTCGGTCGGGCGATTAATTTTCCATGAGACTGGTCCGAGTTCTTAATTAACCGCGGCTGACGCGGCGCGTCATTCCGCGGACGCGTAAACGCCGCGGCGTTCCAGTTAATTATTCGAGGCTCGTCACGCAAAGAGAAGGACCAGGCAGCGCGCACGTCCCGTCGAATAACGAGATTATTAATTAACTCGGGATGCCGAGGAGCAGGAACACTTAACAGCCGTGACGAGCCGTCGCGGCGGAACGCGAAAATTCTCGCGAGGGCGAGCGTTTCGCGGGGTCTAGATTCCACCGTGGCGATTTCGTTTCCCCGTGTTTCGCGCCGCTCTGCCTTCCTTTTTCGGCGAGAAACACGCGACGAATAAACGGAACATGATTACCCGGGCTGCCTGGTAATCCCGGACCTTGTAAATGGGACTGACAACTCGTCTGTAGGATTCCGTCGTCCAATTTGAGTGCTGTTTGCTTTCAAATGGAGATAATCGTCGGATGCAATGAATATTGATGTGCGCTGGTAAATAATTGAGGGGGTTGGATCGAGTGGTTAATTTGAGTGATATTGAGGAATATTATTAGGTTTCCTTTTTCTTAGATTCCTCTTCTATGAACTCCTCTTTTATGACTTCCTTTTACTTCGACTCCCCTCACTTGGATTCCTCGTCTGTCGATTCATTTTATTTTGACTTCTCTTCCTTGGATTCCTTTTGCTTTGATTTCTTTTACTTGAATTCCTCTTCCTTGGATTTCCCTTACTCGGATTTCTCTTCCCTCAACCCTTCTTCCTTGGGTTCCCCTTCCATGGATTCCGCTTCCTCAAACTTCTCTGCCTGAGACCCATCTTCCTTGAACACTTGCGTCGTTTTATTCCGAAAAAGCACAAGCCAGACAGCGCACGCGACTTCTTGCATCTAATTAATGTCTCCCGAGTGCGGAGAGAACTAGCAAGACTTAGAGAAACAAACACGACGCGCGGCGCGACAAACGGAGGAATTATTAATTAATTCGAAACGTCAACGTTTAACAACGGCGCCAGAATATGCCAGGAGGCGCTTGGAAATTATCGCGGAGCAGCGTAATTCCAGCGAATTTAGCTAGCGTTTATTAAATTTTAATCAATCCACCGCTCCGAGTAGTGATTCTTCCTCGCGAAATTCAAACTCGCTCAACGTGTCCCACTTTTCACGCGGTATCTAATATATTAGAAAATCTGACTAACGTCTTAGACAGTCTTGAAGTAGAACAACAGAATCCTGAACAATGTATATACCTATCCAGTTACCAGAAGACTAGCTTCCAAAGAACAAGTAACAAAATGTCACCCTACGCATTCTTTCCTCACTTCCCCTGGCCCTCGGTTCCATTACTTCCCCGCCACTCTGTGTACTTGTGTTTTCTCAATTCTTTGTCTTTTCTCATCCTCCTATTATTTATCAACAAATCGAATAAATCTCTGGGAGCAAGTTCTAGCTCCCGGTCATCCTTGAGATATCAGTTCGCCTTGGCTTGCAGCGAAAGCTTATGCAACGTCGTGAACCGACTGAGATGCACCGACACGTGCAACGATAATTCAGCCACAGACTATGGTAGCCAGGGCCCTGTGTCTTCTTCCGTGACGATAAATCATGGGCCCGTGGGAGAGCGGCAGCACGCGAATGATGAATCGTGTGCTCTAAGACGGGATCCCACGGTCGCTGGACCCAGTACGCCAAGTATTAGAGCGTGGGCGAAATTAGAAAACTGGAAAATTGATATTCTTGAACGTGGACGAAGTGGACGGAGCTAAGTAGCATTATCGTTGGTAGCAATGGTCCTTTTATCGAGCACTTCTACATGTATCTTAATGGGAAATGGGGCATCCTAATGGGACTGGTATCAAGCTAAAGATAGCTGTTTGAGTAAATTGGACAGATTAATTGGGCTACCAATTAGAATCAAACGTTAGTCATGTTTCTATGATCCTGGGTTCAAGGTGTTCATTTCAACAGTTAGGATAGTGTAGACTCTTGAAACCTTTAGAGCAACAGCTTCAAAGGATAACTGTCCGAACCACACTGAACAGTTTCAAGCGCCTCGAAACCTAACTCCCTAAGGGTTTCCATAAACAAATACTTAACTTGTAGTCCACGAGCCCTCAAGAAATGTCAGATCCTTGAATAGCAAAATTAGATAGCATAAACTGTTCTCTCAATATTAGAAACATTATCGAAAGTTGACAGCCCCCAAACAGACAGCGAAACAGGTCAACAAACCCCAGCCTTCACCAAAACTGAAGTGATGGAAATTCGAAACGAATGATTAATCAAGCACGTCACTGGACGGCCATCAGTTTCCATCAAACCTAGCGGCCTGACTATATAAAACGAAACACCGTCGAGTATTTCCCATTCACGATGCCAGTCACGTCAGCTGTCCGACTCCGCGGACACGCAAGATTTCAAACACGTCGAAGACATTCGCAATACGCCATCGATACGTCTGGCGCGCGTCGAGGGATCGACGAGGAAAGAGTGACAGACGGCGATTACCTCGCCCACGATTATCGTACTGTGCACGCGAGAAATCGGATGGATATCCCCGTGACGTATCGAAGCCAGATTTACGACATCCCGTGTCGCGGATGCGGAACATCCGCGGAATTCGCTCGCAGGAATGCATCGAATAAAGCCGCGCGCCCTCCCGCTGGCTTTAATTCGAATTTATTTCCCTGAGACACGTTGCCCCCGTGACAACCGGCACATTAACCATCCCCTTCGCACCCCCGTGGCAACCCCGTCTTGCTGCAGCCCTGATCCGCCCTACGGTCTGTCAATTAAACGGGGGGAACGTACGCGCACCGAACGGGGCGATTTTGACGGCGACAGAATGCCCACGGCTCGCGGACGACGCTCTCGGAGAAACGGAAAGTCGGATTTTCGTGTCGCCATGTGCAACGTGAATACGCGATTTTTGAGCTTGAAGTAACAGTGGGAGGAAAAGCGGTTGTTCTTTTAGTAGGTACCATTTCTTAAGGGGTGATTCGCAGTCAGTTTTGAATTCGTCATTTTGGAAGCAGCAGAAGTTCTACTGTATGGGCTTGGAATAGATGATTCTGTGTAAGTTAAGAAATAAATATCTTATTTTCACGTAAACTGCACTTGAAACTATAAACGCGTTTTTCTCAAAACTGCTTTATCGATTACGCTGACCACGATTTCTCCAAAGAATTATATCTCAATATCACGTCGCAGAAATTGAGGAATGTCAGAATAGGGCAATGATACCAATATAATACTTAAAGTCTAGTACGAAGTTAGCTAGGCAGTAGTAGATGATGTTAATTTGTGAACAATATTTTTATGAATAAAATTGAATCCTTCGAATTAAGTAATCATAAAGGCTTGGAGGAATAGATTGAAGGGACAATTAACCTATAGGGGGCCCTTTTGGGGCTCTGTGCAAGTTCTGTACTTCTGCACAACATATATATAAAAAAATTTGGAAACTGAAAACCACTATTTTTGCGACAAAAAGCCGGTCCTCTAAAGGTTAATGAAATTTTAATGAAAAGAAACTAAAGCTTCGGTGAGGAAGGGCTAAAGTTACCGCGCTGTTTAATGAGAACAGTATTTTGAACACGTCCCATCGGAACACAGCTGCTTAGAGAATAAAAATTACTGGGTTACTCGATTGGTGGGCCAATAAGGAAGGAGGGAAGGGAGAAACAATAGCGAGTTTTCGCACGGCGAAGGAGGTATCTTCCGCCAGAAAATAAACTGGATTGCCTCGCCTCCGCAGAATACGCTTCCCTCCCCATCTTCCTCGATAAGAACGATACTCCGTGGCAGTGTTCATAAAAGGCAACTGCAGTGACCAGATGCTCTTCCTCCGATACCCTCGGAAAATCGGTTGCGCCCGCCTCCGTGAGACGGTGCTTTCAGACAAACGCCGAAGAAAATTGAAAAACCATTGTTTCTGGTTCCAACACGATCCCTCTGTCCCGGTGTTCTTACGTAACGGCACGTCGTTAAAGGGTTATTTCGAGTTCAGAGGAAAACAAAAGGAACACGAGGATACTGGACACTCGTTATGGTATCGGGAAACCACCATTATCCGTGGATTTCATAAGAACCAATGAAACGTCTCTACAGTTGTCGCCTCCACTTGCATTTTCATTGCGAACTCATGGAATGGCTTCTCTAGTGATTACGAAGGGATAATAACTTTTTTCTGAGAAAAGAAAGGTGTCTAAAATAATAACTGTAAGGTAACTAAAATAATAAAATAATAAGACACTCCATATTGAAATACTGAGTTTTTGTAAGGCATTTTCATAGCAACATCTAAAATAAAATTGATGGAATACTGACATAACGGTGTAAAGTAAATAATCACTAGACTGCGGAAGTTTATGCAAGTATGATATTTAATACGATAATTACGACCTCCTTATTGTAAGAAAATCCAATAGGTACGCTATATCATAGCCGCTACTATACTTGAGCTAAGTAAGTTCTGTATATGCTAGATATAAAGAAACATAACATTTTTTAAAATAAAAAATATATTTTGAAAATCCTCCAATGACGAAACATATTTCTATCAATGTTTCACTTGTTTAGTACTTTTCTATAAAAATATATATTTGCATAAACATCCGCAGTCTAATAATCACCAGAGTGCTATTCGATAGATGACTTCTTTGATACGATAATACTGTGATGATATTTAATCAGCTGGTACTTAGATACTATTTTGCATCCCAGACTAAAACGTTCTCTTCTTACTAGGAACATTTAAGCTCACACTAATCTATCCTAAACAATTATTTATACCATTGAAATGCAATTAGAAACTATCTCTTAACCATCCATCCCAACTATCAACTCTCTAATACCCTGAAATATTCTCCAATCCTAAATTATTCAGCAATCAATATTCAACTTGCCATATTCGCTCCAATCGACAAATACCTTATTATCCTGTTTAATCTACCAAGTTGGAGCACCTTTCCCAGCCACACAAGAAATTTCTCCATTCAAGCCTCCCCAATTCCAACCCCCCTCCATATGAGACACCAGCACGCCCACATCTCCAGGGAATCGATCAATGTCGAGGCCACGTGGAAAGGTGGAGGTCGACAAAAAAGTCCTTGGAAATTCAATAAGAGTATTCCTGGGGACCGTATCCGCGGCGTGTTATAGTATGCAGAAAGTTCCCTCAATTTCTGAACGCTCCACCAACTATTCCCCAAGGTGGTACGCCCCTGACGGTAGCTACCTGTTGATTTCAAACGAGCCAGCCAGGTAACCCGAGCTACCTTACGAGGTATAACTTACGCTCGGCCCGTATACTTTTATTCGGCGTCGTTTTCGTCTCCTACGAGCGCGATTTCGCGCCGCGCTTAAACCAAGCTTTACGCCATCGATCATCAAGCCACCCCACGTTTACATTCTACCTCCCTCCTCTGCTCGGTTCTTTGCTCTAGCGATTAAACACACAGCACCTGATTTACCTTCCCTCGTGAGTGGCTCAAGTTTAACTTCTCTGCTACCTTCGTGCGCCTTGAATATGGTTGTGAAGTTCAGCTACTGCTAATCGGATTAATAAAGATACTAATCAGCGGGTTTGAACGATATTCATAGAAGCCTATGTGTGGATTATTATTGAAATGAAATTCTACTTATTTGCGTTAACATATCTTCAAATTAAATGAGTCAAGTAAAGGTTGCGAATTACGATTTTCTGGAATCTGGTGGAATGCTTTGAGGAATTTAAAGGGGGGAATGAAAGAGAGTTATTTGGAAATGAAGAATTTCTCAATTGTAGCCTTCTGTTAATAAATTTTTATTTTAATTGCGGAATAAATAATATTCTTAATAGCCCTTAAGAGGATGGTTAAATTTTTAAGTCACGGGTAATATTCATTCACTGACACGTGTAAATATTATATTGGAGTACTCTACGAGTTCTAACGAAGTGATGCAAGATTAATACGCAATGATAGTAATATATGTAGGTATGTAATAATTAGAGGGGAATGTAACTGACAAGTAAGAGGCTATGATAAAATTCTTTTTTCTCTACTTATTACTTTGTTTATATCAACTCTCCTGCATATTGAAATGCACCGAGGCATCTGAACCAGGTAAACGCTCTTTCATCCCATGACCTTTAGGCAGATCGTGTACGTTCTCTATTGCAAAATCAGTGCGTATCTTAAATGTCACCTCTCCGTTAACCGAGATTCAATCTATTGCCTTTACAATGTCGCTGTCGCTAATTAGTAATTTAACTTGGAATAGAAATTCTGTTCTAGATATAATTTATTAGGAAAATAACGCAATATTGATCGTCAAAGAATATTTTTATTTCCTGTTATGGATTACATTATCGGTCGACCGAGTTTCACGAGGAGAAATACAGATTAACGTGAGAGGAAATCGAACGCATATTTAATATCTTTGAGTTAAAAGCCCGACGCGAGAGCCGTGTGATTTCTTCCTCAAATTTCTCTCTCACTTTCGGACTTCATATAAAAGCAATCGAAAATATCCATTTCGCAGCATGAAACTTCCACATTGAAACGCAAACTCTTCTTTATTCAATCGATACAATCTTTATTGGCAACCGCAATCGGCTGTGCGTCATTCTTGTTTGGCTATGAAAATTTTATTTTGATAAAAGCGACGTTTCCAAGGGAAAAAGCTGGATTACAGAATATTCTACTACCTCAAATGGACCGAATCCTGCTTTTCCCCACCGACTCCCAGGGGTGGTAATCTTGTTTTTGCCTCTTCGACGTAAGCATCCACTCTTCCAACACATAATCATGCTTTCTCCTAAATTAAACTTCAATGAAACACGTGGTCTCCCAGAAAAGAGGTTACACCTGTTAGGAACTCTTCGAAAATAGCAACATCGCGTCTATTCGCGGCGCGTTACTTTAAACGTTCGTTAGAGAAAAATAATTTCAAATAAAACGCAGAAAGAAACCGCATGAAAAAGGATGAAAAAAAGGGTAGGAAAAAGCCATTGACGCTGCACACAGAGGGTCGTCCTCTCTTTTTTTTTTTCACGAGAACGAGAGACACTTCACTTGTTCCCCGGCACAAAGCGTTTCGCGCGCCAGATATTTTTATCCGTGGCGCGTGTGTGAACGATGTGTTGCGCAATCGATAGTGAATCAGAGCATGCTAAAGATTCTTTCGAGAGATCGGGGCGTGATTAGCGGCTTCGAAATCTTCCACCGATCCGAACCATCTGGATTATCCGGCCGCCCTTCGTTTGCCGTCTGTATCCAAGTTCCATCGTTTAATCGTACGTGCCCCGCGCGAGCTGAATCGATAACTATTTTAGTCGTGCCCCGATATCGGGACGGGGATCGAATCGACAAAGATCAAACAGCAATTAGGGGCGTAATTGTTATGCATCGGGACGCAGATGTCGGAGGATATCGATCCAGCGCACGTTCATAGCAAAAATGATAATGAAGGGCAAGAATGGGAAAGATATTACGTATGTCTCGATGATTTTATTGCAGTGGTAGTTTGAAGGAAAAGATGGGGAAAAGATGGTCTCTTTGGGGAAATATAGATACGATCATGTAAAATGCTTTTGAATGGGAATTTTGAGAGTTGTGAGACTGTGGAAGGGAATTTTCAGTTTTGGAAAATTTGAGGAGTATTTTATTTATACCTACTTACTTGGAATGTCTATATTTTTTGTTTTTCTTTTTTTAATCTGACTGTTTCAATGAAAAGATTTCGATGCAAAGAACTGATCACTTGTAATAAGTATTAATGTGAAGGGTAAGGGGAAAAAACAGGGAATGTCACAAAACAGTTTTATCAAGAAAATTAAGTGTCTCGTTCCAGTGCAGAGTAGACATTACTTGTTTTTAACCAGTATACCCAAACATTAACGTTATCTTACGGGGGCATTTGAACTTTATAATCATTTGTGATTCGACAGTTCTGTAGTCCCAGTTGCCACCAACAAAATATGCTATAAATCGCAAAATCACGAAAAATAGACATTCCTCCTTTTCCCCCTTTCCCTTCAATTATTACAGCCGTGATTCCAATTTTCTTTTACCTCTTCATCTGCACACCTGCAGAGTTACGCAAAAAGGCAACATACATACATCTATAAATCACCTTCCTAAGAGTATAAAAATTTCTTTATAAGCACAGCCTTCTATGTAATTCATTTCCTACAACCTATACACCTATTTAACTTCGTCTCTGAGTTACGTATATCTCGAGCCCCTAGCCATCAGTTAAGAAATAACTTAACAAAGTACTTTTCCAGCCAACTGTCCCGACTTCGAGAGCTCGCCAAATATTAAACCGAGGAATTAAAGGAAAAACCCATGGCAGGCAAGAAGCTGACGCAGCAGTCGGCGACATTTTTCACGCGTCTTATCGCGAGCTTTCCCAAGTCCACGCGGTCCGCGATGCGACTACGAGAGGGAAGAAAAAGGGCGAAAGGAAGGAAGCACGATGCATGTACACAAATCAACGGTTTACCACTATTCCACTCGCCACTGCGTTTTCCGCTGTTACTCTCGTCGCCCCCTTTTCCTCGACCCCTTCACCCTTCTCACCGCGAATCATTAATTTTCAATTTAACGTTGGCAAGATTTCACTCGCCCGCTCGGAAATATCTCTAACGGTGACGTTATTGCGTTACATTCTGGTTAATACCGCAGAGTCGCGTCGCCACGGCAACATTATGTTATTACGGCTTAATTACCCGAAAATGGACCCTGTTAATCACGGCAACGAGCTCAATCGACTGGAGACAATGTGTCGCGTTTCTTTGTGATCGTTTCGCAGCCAGCGTAATGCTGGTACATTCTGTTTTCCATTTGTTTGGGGACAATTAGCCTCTCGTGCGGGGCATTGGTAATGAACAATTGATAATTACGTACCATCGAGTCGGTATATTCTACGGAAAGGCACACGAGTCGGTGAAAATTCCCTTGTCACGAATTCACGTGGTTTCGGAGAATGGATGTAAAGTTTCTTTACCTGAAACAGAAAGGGACGGTGCTATTGGAAAAACATGCAACAGTTTTACATATTGAATTATGTAGCTACTAGACATCGCATTTGTCCAGTGAAGCAACCCATTTTCAAAGACGAATTTGAGTCGTTCGAAATCTTGCGCAGAAAGTGGCATAAAAGATTTATTTTAAAAACACTGAAATTCTTGATTATTCGGAGAATATTTTGTGGGATAACTTTAACAGGAGAGAATTTTATTGTATTTGTTTTTGTATTTCATTTTAACAATTCACTTTTAGTCTATGGTTATCCATTATAATCGATCACCCGACTGGTGTTTTAGCTACCGCTGGAATTTTTACATCAATTAATTACCTTCTGCTCGAGAAGTTTCATAGAGCCACAACTTCCGCGACAAAACGAGGATCCCTGGAGTTCAAGGATGATACTTTTCCTAGTTTTATTTCGTGACTCGTATTTTTCTCGGCAACTTCGCGAATTTTAGCGATCTTGAAGAATGGCGAGGACAACAAGCAAAAGGAGAACCGTGAATGGAGTGTGCATTCAAAGTAAAGTTTAAAGTTGATCCAGATGTTCAAACAGAAATGTTTTCTGGCCATTGTAGTTCTCTTCCTCAATTCTTCTTGTTCCTCGATTTATGCACTTCGCCCCCCGATGTTGCTTGTTCTTCCCGCGGTTTTCTATTATCCCAGTCTTCTTCACCCTATTCCACAATTCAAAAGGAATACATAAAATACAACTATTCGTAGCGAAATATGCTGAATTGAAAATGATAACCACGCTAGAACTCCGAAACAAATAAAATTTCTTACCAAAAATCCAAATCCAATCAAACAGCATTTCAACTCTCTCAAGTCAAAGATTGTTCATAAAAAATATGAAGCAGGTCCTCGTCACATTTATCCATAAATAATCAAAAACCAAATTAAATTCACATCCTACCACACAATCAAAAATACAAAAATATTAACCACTCCTTCACCCATTTAATCGTAAAACCAAGAAACTACGAAATCCCTCGTACGAAGCATCCATGTCGTAAAACAAACGCTAATCGTAAATTGGCGAAAAGTTTCCAGCTCAATCCCTGCTGCGAAGGTTCACGAGTTCTACGCCTCCATTTTCGAAGCGATTTGCGTGGAAAAACCCGAAGAAGGACGGAAGGGGAGCACGAGAAACGGCGCAGTGCTCGAAGTTGCCAGCGGTTGCTCCAGGGGAAACGTTTTCCCGCTTTTAAAGCGTCTGGTCATTTTTTCAGCGATGCTGGTAGAGTGCTGCTGATCTCTCCCCGTCGGGAAACAGGGAAACGGAACGTTTCGCAAGCGACTTCTCTGAAATCTCGTACATCATCGGACGCCACGATTTCATATCGTTCTATACAACCGTCGGACCTCGGCCAGCGAGTCGCGAAACAAGATTCCGGGGTACCGATACGTTTGGATTCCGATCGAACGCGCGAAAATGAAATCTTCCGCTGCAACGAAGTCTGGAGAGAAACAGTGACCTATTCGGTTGTCCGTTGTGTCGAGTCTCCGCTTTATAGCAAAGCGCGAGGAACATTTTCTAACTCGTGCTCGTTTTGGTCCGTGGTAAGGTTTCCTGGAGAAATTCCGAAGTATCGAGAAATGATACATTTCGTAGGATTCGCCAAAATCGTTTTTAGTACGAGAGGATACAGTATTTTTATATTGTTACTTTGCAAATAATTTTCAGTTGGAAGTTGAAGTTGAGGTATGAATGGTTTATGTTATAATTATAGAGAGAATGTGGGAAAGTGTTTGGATTATTTTAAAATTGTCACGTTGAAAGGGAAATATATTTCTTTTTCAATATTTTGATGATATGTCAAATGTAAATGTTGAAACTCTTTATTCGACCTGAAGAGTACCTCACATGGAGCTCTTCCTTTTTCCAGTGCCACATATGAATTAGAAGCAGAGAAGGGTATAACAATAAGGGCAAAAGACGTGTCTTAATGGAAGGTCGCAAAAGGGCTCCTTTCGGTGGTCAGAGATGGAAGAAGGTTTCGGTGAATTTGCCAGACCGGTGTTCGTGGGGAAAGGTTCGAGGGGAAAGCGGCGGAAAATCGAGGAAACGTCGATCACCCGGAAAAGGCTTGCGGACCGCCGCGAGATCGCTTGGAAATGAGCCCCGTTTCCCTCGGCATCGTTGCATTCTCCAATTTCTCCCCTTCTCGCTCCCTTGTTCTTTGTGTAGGTACGTTCCCCGCCTTTTCCATTCGTCTTCCTTCCTACGTCTTCAGTTCTATCTCACTTTACGACTTCTTCTGTGTTTCGTTCGTTTGCACGTACGGAAATTTCTTGCTTCGATGGGGAAGATAAAGTTTACCGGTAGCTTCAGGTACATGGATGTTGGAGGTGTTCGCACTCTATTTCACCGTATGTTGGTTTAATGTCGAGGAATTATTGACAATCACTACCCCTGACTCGAGTGAACGGTTTGTGTAAATGATGGACTGGAGTGAATTAGTGGGAAAGTTTTAGATTTATAGTAGTGGCGAAAACAAAGTTTAAACTGTCAACGGTAGAAGGAAAAAATATGTACAAAAAACTTTTTAAGCTAAACGATGTATAAACTGCACTAAAAACTAAAAAATAATTCTTTTTCTGTACTACTATTTCGATGGTGTTTTCTCACTTTAAATAAAATCGTCGTGCTGTATTAAATTGATTCATATTCTCTTCAGAAATATCCCGCGCCACGATTTTATTTAAAGTGAAAAAACACCAACGAAATTGTAGTACAAGAAAAAAAATATTTTTTAGTTTTTAGTGCATTTTATAAATCGTTTAACTTAAAAAGCTTTATATATATATATTTTTTTTCCTTGTTACTGTCCAAGTTTTGTTTGTGCTTATGGATTATATTTATTGATGACTGGGTAATTTTTTAAACCCTTCGGGGTTTTTAGGCCACCGTGTTCAGCACGAAATTATACATTTTTTATTTTTTATATTTTTTCTTTTCCTTTGTGACTTTTTTTTTATAAAAAATTGTATTGCCGTCACACCCGCGCACGCCTAATAAGTTTCAAGAGAATTGGACTGGTGGAAGTGGGTGAAAATTGAGTTGCCAGGATTTGAACCATACACCAAACATACAGAGGATCGAAGCTAATATAAATCGTTTAATAATAAGATACATAGTTCCATTAGAAAGAATTTTCCATTTTGTATTAAAAGTGACATCAACATGATACGTGAAGCCTAGTATTACGTATCTACCTAAAAATATGTTTTCAACTTTCTTTTGACTTACGCTGTAGGTACTTTCAATCTTCTATTTCTATTTGGCTACTGGAAAATCTTTTGGGGATTAAAAGAGACATTATTATTATTATGATTCAAGTCGCAGAAAGTTGGGAAATTATTCATCGGGGGTAGGTATGTAGAAAATGAACACAGGTCACTTTATGAAAGATTGTAGATGAAAAGATTAAATTGATTTTTGGATATAAACGTTCAATGCGAAATTTCGCTTAGCGTTGAAAATTGCAATACATGAAATACGAGGAAAGTGCACGAGATAACGGACAGTAAAATTCTCAATGATTCACTGTAGACATATAAAACGCATGCAGCAATTAATCATCTATGTTCATTGGGAAAATGAAACGAATACAGTGGAGCGAAAAAATGCCATTTCGCTTCAATAATCAAATGTTTCTTCCCCAGAAAGCGAGAATATAATTCAGTCAGCGTTGTCAGCTCAGGAAATTATCTCCGTTCGACTTCCTCGCCTAATCTCTTCTTCCCCCGATATAATTCTCGGTCTATTTATGCTCCTTCTTTTTCACCCATAGCACAGCCACCCCGTTCTACATCCCTCCCACTCCCTTCCTTTATCTCGGCGGAATCTTCCCGTGAACTTCAGGGAAACGCTACCTTTATTCCAGGATTTACCAGCACTGGAACTCGGTTGAAATCATCGAAACGGATCGTTCCGTGTTAAAACTTTCCCCGCGTCAAAACCAACTTCTGGGGATCAGTTAATTAGTGCTACGGAGGAAGGTGGGGGATGATGAGAATTGGAGTATCAACACGCTGGAATTGTCCAAGGGGAACTGATAGATGCTGTAACGGTGGCAATGTAACTTTATAAATGAAATTGAAAGGATTGTTGGAACTGGAATTACAAAGTAACGTAATTTAACATAATATTTATAGAAATGGCAGCGCTACGTAATTCTTCTTCATCGTTTGATGATTACATGTTTATGTAATGGTACATAAGATTCAGGGACATTCATTGAACAAAAATATTATTTTTGACAAATTTATGAAATAGATATAAATATGACTTTTATACAGCATAAAGAAACAGTCAAGAACTATTTGTGGAATATAAAAACTCAAATTTCACAAAAAGTGGACACGGTATTTGTGCACTAACCCATCGATATGTCCTCCATATACATTTAATAACTCCAAACACTTAGGAGATTAATAAATGTAAATACTATCTTGATTAAAAGACACATGCTTCCCTCAGAAGCCAAATTGATCAACTTCCTACAAATTTCTGAATTACGCTACCCTACCACATAATCAATTCTCAATTCATTAACCCTCTCTGCTTTCGATTTCACGAAGCTCACCAGCTCAGCTACGGCGAAGCTTATCTACATACTATAATTATCTCTGCAATATATATCTATCAGTGATAGAAGTCAACAGTAATTCCGACGGAGACGTGAATAGTTCATCCACCCAACTCGTACAATTCTTCTTCGAGTAAGAACTAAGGGAAGCCGTTGGAAAAAAGTAACAGAACCGCATTTGTCCAACGCAGCGAAAGGTCCACTGAATTCCCGTGGCTAAGAACGCTTTTAAATGCGTCATCCGTGTCACCAACCCCTGAATTGTTTCCCGACGGATATCGTGGAAAATCCACCGAATGGCTCGCGAAGTTTTGCGACCCTCCGCAAAGAAAGGGGCCCGTTTTTATTAGATCCTAACGACCGCGTGTGCAGCTTCGCCCCGGGCAAAAGGAAATATCCTGTTACCTTCCCCTAGCGCGGCTGGAACATCGGGGATCACCACCTTCGAGCCCACTGCAGCGAGGAATCGAAGTCGACGGAACACGCGGGAACGGGAAAAACCGCTAACAACTCGGAGACAGGAAACCTCTGGAATCTTCACTCACTGCACTATACAGTGTTCCACGACTTTAAACTATTTAGTTTAACTTTAAGCTATTCGAAAAATTCCTACGAACACGATTTTGAATTACTTCATTAAAAATTAAGTAAGTTTAAAAATTAAACGAAAGAAGCTTGAATTATTTGGAAAAAAATAGAAGTGTTTATCGCGAAAAATTTGGAAAATTTAACGAAACCTCCCAGGCAGTAAGTTCGATTATAATATGTCGTTAGTAAATTCTTAGAAATATTATGATTAATTAAGAATTAAGATTACATATAAATTGTGTTAAATTGCATTGAAGACGGAAAAGGTAAGTGTAATTGTAAAGTGAATCGAATTTACTGTAATGGAATTATGAAGACCCCTTTATGATGACCGTAATAGCAAACACGAAAGCCGCTTAAGCGTCTTCACTAGTCGCGAGCTCGATAAAAACTCACTCCTTCCCTGTCCCTGTGCTTCTGTGGAACAGTGTTTGGAATATGCCAGGTAGATTTCCAGTAAATTTTCGAGCAATTCGTGTCAACAAGTTTCCGAGGAATCTCCACTACAGATGGATTGTAGAGGAAGCCTGTTTACGAGTCGCGCGACCAAGTCCGTGAAAAGTACACTGTGATAGCTGAGGACGAATTGGAAAACAGCTCGACGGCTGTTTGAATGATGAATCGTAAATGAAAGAAGACGGGGACATCGGCCAGCTACAAATGAATTTTTCACGACAATGTGAAGCGATTGAGGATTTTGCTGAATTGGATGAAGGGTTGGTCAAACCTGAGATACTAAAATTGACTGTGTTTGTAGAAAATGGTGTGGTATTGTTGAAGGTGAATTCCATTAAACCATTCCTCTACGAATTACCTATCCCCCATCTTGTCTTGGTAGACAGACACTTTGCCCCAGTTTCTAAAATCATTCTACACAAAGACTCTTCAGAATAGACTACCATCCAGGGAATTCAAGTTATCTTATCATTGAAATTTTGTAGAAACATTGCCTTTGGCAGAGCACAAGATGCTTCTACGAATAGTTAGGGATGGTTTCAAACTCGTCCTATTGTTCCAATTCCCTTGAAGCCCTTAACGCACGTACTACCCTAGAAACAGTTTTCAATAACTCCTATCCCAGTATCCCTCCGCCCCCAACATTCTCCATCTCGCACTTACATTAATAATCGCAGCACTCAAAGTTTACCCCCATCGATCCTCGATCGACCCACGCACCAAGTCACCTTCAGGAAAGACCACGAGGAACAAAGAAGCAGTACATTTTGGAAGATTTGAAAAATACGATATTCCATACGCACCAGCCTGACAGAATCGCGCGACAGTGGTCTGAACAGCTTCCAAGGAGCAGAAAGGAAAACGGTGTTTGGTCGGGCGCAGTAAATTCGCCGAAAAATCTCCGCGAGCCAAGGAAGCAGGAAGGGTTGGCGGGGGGTGGTGATTAATTTCGTACAAGCTTCGTAGGACAGCATTAATGGAACTGTCTGTCGGTGCTGGCTCCACCCAGCGTCGTAGTTTACACCGAGGCTTGTCACCCCGACAACGAGGTCCATTTTCGTGGCGAACGGGACACGGGTGCCAGTGGGATGGCGGGGGAGAGAAAGAAAAAAAAAAGAGAAAACTCCGCGGAGAATTTACGTGGGCGAATTCAGCGACTGTCCAGATCAATTGGACAGCGGCGGGTATTATTCGGCGTACGGACCGGTTCAGGAATTCGCTTGGAAATCCATAAATCTCGCACGCGTATGTGTGCAGCCCCGTCTCTCTGTCGTCGCGTATCCTCTGTCAACCATCGTTCTCGTTTTCTCCATTTCAACCCTCGCCCTGTACACTATAATCTTTCGCCTCCTTCCTGTGTTACGTCCTCCATTTTCCACCCTCTGCGTCGCTCCACGTGCATTGTTGCGCGCCTCTGTCATTCAACAGTGGGGATGTTCCTTCGTCTGCCCTGGATCGGGGTGGTCGTGACAGGGGGAGGGTAATTGAATGCCTCTTTTTGGAACTATTGTCGGGAAGATGTGCTTGATGATTTGAATACAGGGTGTTGGGATATGAAAGAAGAAATGGTTGATGTATTATTGCGAATGTTGTGAATACTGTGTTTGAAATTATTGTCTGCTGTGGGTGTAGAGATAAGAACGAGATTGAATTAGTGGAAACGTAAACGTTGGAACTCAAGAGATATCACGTCAAATCTAATTTTATAGACAATTGCGGGGAAGAGAGATGCCGCTTCATTTTTCACAGTTTTTGAGTTATGACGTGTAATATATGTAGAAAAGATTCTACATCGTTTGGTGCACGTTTGATGCAAATCCGATAACAAATGAGCGATTTATTGCAAATAAATAAAAATAGAAATATTAATATTAATATTTTTCATCAGAAATAGAAGTAAAACCTTATCAACACAACAACTACTACTTATAGCGTAAAAATATATACTTTTCAATTAGTGTTCTCATTTTAATATGAAAGTAATAACTTTATAAATAGCTTTTTCTAATTTACTCGAAGTTAACATGAAGCTGCACCCCTCTGGCTGCAAGGTCCTCAATCTCCTAATCAAATTCCTAATGACGCTAACCTGATATTAACTCCAATGAAATAGATACCCGAATAAACCATCAAGCCACTCAAAATAACCTTCCAAAGATCGTTCACGTGACACCACAAACTTCTCTATTTCCGTTCTTACCCACCCTCATAAATTCCTCCACCACAAGAGGCGCAATAAATACGCACGAGAGCACCAATCACTCAATCGTCTGTTACATCAACGCCCACAATGCCCCGTACAAATAAAACGATATCGAAACGCACCAAAGCCACTCTCGAATGACGTTCGACTGCGAGCGCGCACACCGCTGAAGATCCCTCTGTTCCAGTTGGAACGGACCGCGGATATCCGTCGGTAAATATTACCAGGAAACAGGTCGAAAGCTGGCTTCGTTCGACTGAAAAATAGCGGCTTTAATCTAATAATCCGTAAACATTCGCAACAACACCGGGACGTTCCGTTACGTGCCTCCGAATCCGATAAATAGCTTTTGATTTTCTTCGCCGCGCGAGTGCACGCGCGCGCACGCGACCTGTAAATATTTAATCGGGCGCAGGATGGGACAATAATGGAGGGCTCGGTTTTATTGATACGTATCGCGCGTACATCGTTGCGCGCGCTGGAGAATGTTGCTGCGAGCGACGGGGCGGGAGTTTGCGCGATTTCGGGTCGCTTTGACGCTGACAGACCGGAATTTATAGAGTGTATCCGGGTTTTGCAGCGTCAGATTGGAAAAACGTGGCGCGCGGTTGTTCTGGCTTCGCTGGAAATTCGACGCTGCGCGTTACCGTAATAAATTCTCTTGGAGAAATTTCTCAAAAGTCCACCGATTGGCGTTTTCGCCGACTCTGGTCGTTCCAGCGGTGGTCGAGGAATTCGGGAGTTTCCTTGGCGCAGGCTGGGAAATCGTGTGCCCTATTCTTCTTCTATTTTGAAACGTGGGACAGGTTCTGCTTTCGGCTAATCAGACCTCGCGTATTACACTAAGAACGCCTTCGATTTCGTCCAAGTGCCATTTTAATTTCATATGCTATCATGTACAAGAAGACCTGCAGAGAATTTTAAAAAGATCGTTGTAAGGAGGACCTACGGTAATATGTGATTACAAGCGAATAAATATCAGATAGAATAACTGACTGGTGACGAAAGGAGAAATAAAATACGCGAACATGGTAAGCTGCTGACAGTTCCATCGCAACCGTGGCAAATACGTTCGATTCGTGCTGTGAATTTCAATTTTATACTGCGAACGTGAATCCGAATTTCGAGTTGCGAATTTTCACCGAGGAATAATAATGCATTCTTCCATGACGTTCTACAATAAACAGAATTGTTATGTTAATGAGATACTGCCGAGAATAACGAGAGAAACGTTCTTGTTAAAGGGCGGGGATAAAAGCTCGCGATCGAATTAAAAATATAACACTCGTTTCGTTAATTGCAGCAAATGAAATCGTATGGAACTTCAGAATTGTTTACCCCGAAAATATTCAAATCGTAGGCCATTGCGGTTCATAGGAACACTTGAACCTATAAATGGGTCACTAAAAAGAGGCATTATTCTGAAATTTGGGATGAAATGACATAAATTTCTGCGTTGCTGGATCAATCCTGTCAGGTCAGAAAAGATTTATTCTGAATATTTCTCTCTACCCTCCACAGGTGCGGATATAGGAGAAAAATGCGTATTTTAGAGAGGGGGCGTAAAGTGGCGATCAAAGACATGAACGAGAGTATCCCGTGGACCAGAAATGAATTTATCAGACACTTAAAGTGACGCTCGTTTACTTGCAAATGCGCGGCAACGTTCGCGCGAATATTTCAAGGGGGTAGCGATAAGGAATCGTCGTGAAATTTTGATTTTCACACATAAAATGAGAATCTTCAGTCACCTCTCGAAGAGTTCGAAAAGTGACTTAAGAAATATTTAATCAACGTCACAGAATTAAGAAATAAAATTAATTTTCAGTGAACAGACAATTATTATTCTTCATAAGTTGACTACTATGTATTACGAATGTTGTTTGCGTTTCAACGTGGAATAAATGCCCTGCGGTTTATTATTACGGAAAACTGTTGCAAAAGAGGCTCAACAGGAAATCGGGAAAATACTGCTATTTGTTTTTAATACGCTTCGATAACAGAGACGCGGAATATCATTTCAAATCATGTAACGGGATGGCGGGGAGGGGGCGGGAAATAATTAATCGTTGATTGAAATCTGTAATAAAACGTTACGTTACGTTCAACGTCGGGATTCGATTTACCGTTCCATAGCGACGTATAATATTAATATATTGCCATCGGGAGAATTTGCGAACCAAGGGATAAAGGAAAGGTAGAGCGGATTATTAAAGCAATTTTTGTGCACTTGTAAAGTCTCTCAATAGAATTATGTACTCGTGTTAATTAAAAGCGACATGTTTCAATGGAAGGAGGCCGTAAAACTTTCTGCAGCTGCGCGTTATATGAATTTTAGCAAAGGAATGGCGAGAGAACTTCAAGGAATTAGTAGCAAGCGCTGTTTGAGAAAGCGTCGTTAATTAATTAAGTGATTAAGGATTACAGCATTACATCAGATTACATCGTTGTAATACATCAAGACGAAGATGTGATCGATCAGCCAACAATAACGACCATAGATGGGCAATTAATTGACAAGTAAGTGATATTATAGCTATATAATTGAAAACCTGATAATCCTATGGGACCAAACATCATTAAGGGATTCCATTCTATTCATTGGTGTAATGTACCGATTGTATCATTTAATATCTAACGAGCAAAGCAGAAAAGAATTTGACTTATACTCAGAACATTTTTGCCTCGAACTTCTGTGTACATACTTCTCAGATTCTTAATTTTATTTTTTCATGAATAGGAAATTATGCTCTTGGAGAAGAGCTAATTATTGCTCATCACGAATGCTTTCAATTTATTTTTTCTTACACTGCAGATGTCAGCTAATGTCATCAAGTAGTAGTGGAGGAGTAATAGCGAGTCATATACATATTTTCAATTAAAAATCGGAAAAATAATACTATTCTAAGCAGCCACTAATTAAAGAAACTATATTTGCTTATGCAGTAGGAAACGTTTCGATCTTATTCTTCCTTTCATAATTCTTCTCCGAACTACATGACCTGACCAGGAGCATGTGAGTAGTAGGGGTCAGTGCTTTGTCAGGCGCGTGCCTCCACTCACGGAATAAGGGAAATGCGATCTGATATCATGACCAGTAAGTAATGTAGCAAAGTAAATAGTGAATTTCGTTTAGTTCTATTACTAAACTATATGCTTTAAACATCATGGGACAATCTTTCACAACGTAATCATACAAATTATTAATTATTTTCACCTAATCGACACCACCTGCATTAATTCCCTCAAGTATTTCTCACTTCAATAACTCGTCAAAGTAAAGTCAAATATCTCTTAGCTTCAAAAATCAAATAAAATTCCTTTCGAAAAGTCTGACACCTCAAACGAAAAAATCCAATGAACGAATCCCTTCTAACGCAATTCCCAAAGTAAAACGAATATTCCACAGAGAACCTAACTTCTCCCATCCACAGCTTCAAACCCCGATAATGCTCCTTGACTTTCGAAAAAATGCAAATCTAATCACGATAGTCTTGCCCTCCATCTTCCCCTCAATTTTTTTTCCAATTACTATCGACAAGTGAGGATGAAGGGTGATTTATTAAACAAATATTTGACGTCGCTGAAGCGGGGCCAGCAGTCGGGACGCAAATTATAGCGCCGGGAAACTCATTATTTCAGCAGCAAGTTGTTACAATTATGCCGCGAACTTTCCCCCGGATGGTACCTCGTACTGTAAGTTTAATAGGAAACAGTGTCTCCTGTTACACCTTTCTGACAAGAAACCATTTGCGGACGGGATAACGCGTTATCGTGCCCCGGGCATTCGCTCTTCCCGTGTCTCACGCACCCAGTAAAATGTCGAAAGTTTTTATTATACATACTTGCGGGGCGAGCGCGCCTAGCTCCGCTGTACATCATAGTTCACGGAACTCCGAGCAACTCTGCAACTCTCGGGGCAAAGAGCTCCTGAAGGCCTGCATTTTTGCACATCTTAACCCCTTGCCACGACGATCTGTACGTTTATTGCAGCAATCTTAGGTTTCGGGTTACATTCCTACGTGGTAAGAAATGTAACTTGATTTTGGACTTCGGGAAGGCGAAGTACAAAATATAGATTGAGACTTTCTTCTAACTTTGATGAAATTTTTTATCCTTATTACACTTTTTAAGGATGAATTTCTGTGTCAATCTTAGCCAAAAGTTAATCAATTTCTAAGATATTAATAAGGCTTTTTCCTGTGATGAAATCCAATCAGAAATGGCAATGGTATATTTTTATCGTAAATTCAGTTGAATTCGCTTTTACTTTTTATTTTATTTTGTCAGTTTATTGAATATTTGATCTTTTATCATAAACTTTTTTGTTGGAACAATTTTTGGCCAATTATTTCACTCTTAATTTTGTAGTTATATTTCTCAATATTGCATTTTCCCATACCTGTTAAATTGAAAGTTAAATAATTTAAAAAACTACCGAATCAATTTTCCTAAAATTTTGCAGGGGGTTTTATTATTACATGAAGATTCATTCCCGTAATTTTCAAAAAATTTCGCTTGTTTAGCGGATAATTAAATAAATAAATATTTAAATAAGCGAAATTCTTTGGTAATTGCGGGAATGAATCTTCATGCAATAAAAAAACTCCCTGCAAAATTCTAGGAAAATTGATTCGGTAGTTTTTAAATTATTTAAAATGTTACTGAAGATCAACCTTAAGTTTTATTTGTTGTTCAACATTCTCCAAAATTGCTTCACGTCTCAGAAACACACATCTCGTAACGTGGTACAGTGGTGAAAAAATCTTTGCCAACTACAAAATTGCTACCCTTTCGGTAAGAAGTTCACGTTCAATCTCCCCCGATATAAAACGGATCTTTCGTTTATCGAAAGCAGAAATTCGTGGAGATGGAAAAGAAAGTTGGTCGATGGGAGCTCGAAAGAGCTTCTAATTGTCTGGAAAGGGACACGGGGAGCGATACCTTCAGCGATAATTAATTTCTGTTACCTCCAGTTACGTGGCCGCGCAATTTCTATCGTTTCTCGGTCTGAACTTCTCGTTAGTAAGTAACATAGTTTTCGACTTAAAGTTCAGCACTCGATAAACTTCGGCGTGCCTCGTAATACCATCTGACGTTGAACTCGTTTGGGAAAACGATCGAGGCGGCATTTGCATCCAAGTTTCAAGCAGCGCGTCTCGTAAGTGACACGTTCAAGAGGAGGTGAAATTAATTATCAGCCGCGACGGGGCGATATAGACGATGCATTTGAATAATTCGTTAGTCGGCGATGGCATCGTGATCTTTAAATTGTTAAACAGCGTCCTGATGGAAGATCGCGACTTGACATTGGCTTCTCTCTACCCTTTATGATAAATTAACGGCGTGAGTGCCGGCTGAATTCAGAGACGCCATTGGACGATGGAATTATCGATCATCTGCTACAGCAAACGGAGAATTCTAACAGAACGCTGGATAGATTTAACAAAAACAATGAACCAACTCGTGATACCGAGTACAATACGAAATGTTTTATCAGAAACTGCCATATACGTAACAGGAAAATACCACGAACTCCAACTTCATAATCAAGTGCACGAGGGGTTAATAAATATTCAAACTCATTTGTCACAAAAACAAAGCACAGAATGGAAAAATTGTGTCCCACATTTTCGACTCACTCCTTCGCGCACACTCCCGCCCATAAATCACGGGACACTTGGTACCTACAGTTGGTGGAAGGACAATTTTACGGTATGACATGACCTGCATTATGATACAAAGTTAACTAATTGTACTGGAAATTGTATGTTAACAATTTTAGTAAAAAGTTAGTAGATAATGTATTTTCTATTCGTCCATGTATCCGCCTCATCAATTAATTTTTTTTTAAATTTTAGATTAACTTCTTTCCAACCTTCTCTACTCTTTTCTACAAAGCCTTTGATTTTGCGTATATTTTTGCAATTGAATGTGTACTTGAAATTGTATGTTAGCAATTTTAGGAAAAAGTTAGTAGATAATCTATTTTCTACTCAATGTATCTGCCTCATCAATTAATCCTGACAATTAATTTTTTTAACATTTCTGAACCAATCTCTTTCCAACCTTCTCCACTCTTTTCCACAAATCCTTTAACCTCGCGTATATTTTTCTTGCCTTTCTATTCAATCCATCCCATAAATTTAATTGCACTTCATTCTTCTCCAATTCTTTCAAATGCACCATGCAGAACTTCAAAAGTACATCATAAGTAAAATAAGTAAATATATCAAAAGGAACTAATAAGAAACTATACTGGATTTATGTCCATAAATGTACAGCCACCAACTTACTCTGTCCTGTCACCAGTGGGCATATCAACTCCTTTTTCACGTGCAACCCTGCTTGCCACCCCGAACGCTTCTCCATCAATGAAAGCCCCCGCTGTATGACCGGGCTCACTGAACGCAATTTTCCTTCCAGCCAATAGCTAGTGGAATGGCACTTGGCCGAGTAAACTTTCGACGACCGTTCAGAGTGACACTAGTCGAGTAGCCATCGAGTAATTTTTCGTAATTGAATCCAGCCAGCGGGGAATTACGAGGGCCCTTTGGTCGGTTCGAGCCCTGTTCACGTCACTACCGCGTGATTCGGTCAACGTGCTTTTCGCACTGTCAAAACCGATGAGGGATCGGCACCGAGAGACTACCGCAAATCGAAACGACGATATGACGCGGGCCGACATAGATGGATGAGTCTGTGGATACGCGTGCTCCGTTTCTACGCGAACGACCGTCGCGGCGAGTCCACCCTGGTCTGCAACTCCCAGCTGGAGGTTTACAGCGCGACTGGATAGATCGACGCCGACGTTTGTTCGCTTTTACGTCCCTGTGCCCTGCTGGGCAGCTCGCGGCTCCTAATTCTCACGTCTGGCTGACCCAGAACGCCTGAATCTTGCCTGAAGAAGCTTTGCAAGTTTAACAGTAAGCAGACTGGTTGTGGAACGGGGTAGAAGTGGATGTGTATGGGGGCTTGGGCAGAGATCGAAGGAGATATCTTTGAGGAAACTAGTGATGATGTGTTAATACGACAAGTTTGCCTCGGAGACTGGGCGATGGGGTTTCGAATAAGTAAATCTAGAGAATACATACTGAGGAATCGAAGGACCTAGTTATTTACTTGATTGAATTTTGAAACGATTTCTGAAATTTGGAGACGAAGAAGAATTTAGGAATAATTACTGCTATTGTCACTATACAACATTGTTCTGCCTAGATTTATCAGTCACTCAAAGTCTCCTCGTCATTACTCAGCGACAGTCACCTTCGACACTTCCAAATGCTACAAACGGGCGATACTCTGCCATGAAGTTGTTACTCGATCTACGGAAAAACGTTCCACGAGGGCCGTAACTCCGAAACTTTACAACTCCGATTCCTACTTTACAGAGTTGTATCTGTACGGAGAGAAAAAGAGTTGCACCGATTGCTGGACAGGGACTGCAACCCGGACTCCTCGTTTACCGAACGACTGCCCCGACCCAAGCCATCGACGAATTCTCTCCTCTCCAAGCCTACAATCCGGGGAGCAACTATAACCAACCTAGTAAACGTGCCTCTACTGCGGTGTAGACGACACTCAGGCCTTGAAATAAGAAATCAAGGAGAAATAAAAAAACGCTAACCAACTCAGCTTTAAAAAATTACAACAAGAATAAGAAGAAATCAAAAATCCAATATCCACGATTGCTGGAACAATGAATTCTAACAAATAAATTACACAAATTATCGACGAACCTCCTTCACCTTAATATTAAAAAATTACATCCCGAGGGGTTCAGAATCATTATAAATCCTTCTGTACCTAAACTTGCCAGAAATGGCTCAAAACCCGTAACGATAACTATAAGCATCGTCCCTTTAAAAATTGCGCGGGGATTTAAAAAATTTATGAACCCAACGATGGAAATGATGGGATCGCTTTCAATAATGATCCCCACGCGTGTAGAGGGCCATGGTCCAGCAGCTTTTGGTTTTTTTTTTATCCCGATATCCGGGATCAGAGACGCGATAACGGATGATTTGGATAGCAGGGCCGTAGTAATGTCGCGGTGCCTCGGTCGACGGGACATAATACGTTTCTGGGCGTTGTGCCAGCATTCCCGGGAACAACGTTCGATCCAGTTCGCACCGCCGCGAAACATTGACCCGGTTCACGAAAATTCCGGCTAGGAAGATGAGACTGAACGGGGACGAGGCTCCGGAGCCCCTCCACTCACCCGCAGGAAGAAAAATGCTCGCCATTCGGCCGAATTTATTATACGTAGAAACGCGTATTAAACTTCATTTGTACGTACCGCGGCTGCTATGAAAAATGCACGAGCCTCGGTCATTTAGAAAGTCATTTATAACGTCACGTAAATTTCCTGTCTGTCTTCCCGTGTAATTTTCGCCGCATTGTTTACGGGGATAACCCGACCGACACCCTAAGTGAATTAGATTTTTGGGCGAGCCCCGGCGTGGGGGGGGGGGGGGGGGGCGGTGGTCGATGTGTTCGCGCCGCGGTGTTGCAAAAGACTTTGTGCAGAGGAGTTTTATCGTTTTGTTAGTGTCATAGGAGGGAGGAAGTGTGAGGGGGACCGTTGAGTCGGTGTGATCGAGTGATCAGGAGAAGGGGGGTGAGTAAAGTTTTCGTGGGCTGGGGGTAAGGAAACGTGGGGTGTTAAAATTCATTTTAAGTGTAATTCAATTGTAGTATGAGAGAGCTTTGAATTAGTATTGAGTGTACTATTTCTGAGGTTGAGAGATTTTAGTAGACTGGAGGATGAAGTAGCCTTTGCACTTGGGAAGAGTCTTCAGGGATGCCTTAAGTAGTAGATTCGCGTTATATACAGACAAGACACTTTACCTTAAAACTTGGAGTAAGTTTTTAATTTTGTAATAGAGACATACGTTTTACCTTCAATATCCACAAGATCAAAATCCGCTTTGTCAATATTAAGACAATTATGTTTTATTAGGTATAATTTAGCTTTTTTTTTTATTAAATTATTCATGCATTATTTAAGTCTTTAATCTTTTTGTGTGTTGTGGGTTTATTCATTCTATAAATAATAATCAAGATATTTGAAATAATGAAGGTATATTTTATGTTTATCCTCTGAAAATTTGGATTTTATTTGGAAGATTTAATTGTCGAGTATTTTTTAAATAGAATAATGAATATAATTTTAATATTCCCTCGTTCCCTTAATTCTATATCTGATCGGCTCCCAAAATTCTATTCTAGCGCACAGATTACGATCTTACTCCCCTTTTTTCAATTAAACTTAGTTTCACGCGTGGCAAATTCAATTGCCCCATCGTCGACGATTACAAACGAGCGAGCGAGCAGCGCGCAAGACACGAGCATTCCTCTTGGGAAACTTGGCGCCGCGCGACGTTCAATTTCGCTTTGTACGGATCGGGTTCGGGCATAAATCAGCGACAAAAGCGATTCAGCGGTGCGTGGACCACACGAGGAAGCGCCGCCGCGACTGTAATTACAGGCTGGCCGAAATACCGTTTCCTGGCATACGTCTAATCCCTCCAGTCTCGTTCCGCGGCGTGAAACGAGATCACCCGCTGCATCTTTTATGCAGGGAACCGCGGATCACGTGCCCGGGGAAGCCGACGCGACACCGCGAGGATTATTTCTCGTCGCGGCCGGTCGACATTAATTTTCATACGAAATTAAATTCCCGGAGCGCCGTCTCTGCCATCGATCGAAAAAGCTCGCCATTGAATCCGTTCGCAGTGGAGTCACGTGTTTTGCATGCCAAGATTCCCTGTCCAAAGGGATTAAACGTACGAGGAACGTGACGGGAAATTCGTGGCGGCACGAACACCACTTAATTAAACTGTTTTACCGCTTTCATCCCCCTGAGATGGATTCTTAAGTGTACTTCGATGACGTCTGAGCACGTTCATAAAGATTCTGTGTGGGGAAAGAGTTGAATCGAGAATAAAGATGAATCACGAATGATCACAAAGTTGAAAGTGAAATTGAAGTGTCCGCTGCGCGTCAAAGAGTTTAATGGAAGCCGAGACAAATTAGATGTTTACAACGTGTTTGAAACGCTTAATTCATCGCGCACGTAAACACGAGGTCTCAAAGGCAGAGGAAGAGAGTGCTGTCTTTATAATGAGTAGCTTATTCCCATCGCTTATTCAGAGTTCCCGCTCGACGCGTCCAAACCCGTGTTGCGATTGCCCATCGTGTGAAATGTGTTGAATTATCGTGGTCAGTTCGAAAAAACGCTGAACCGCGCGAAGCCCGCGTAACGACGAAAACGGAGCGCGATCGGGAGGGTCTGTTTGACGACTCGCTTTCACACAAAAAAAAAACGGCGGAAAAACGTCCATTCTCGCGCGGGTGTGCCAAAACATCGCAAAATTGGGTTCCGTGTGCAGGATGCAAACCGTGTAATTCGCGACGAAATCTGTGCAAAACACACAGACGCGCAAACGCGGGCAGACGTGCACGGATGCACACACACACGGGGATACTTGGAGCATGACTGAAGGCTCACGAGGGTCGCGTGTCCTGGCTGTAATTACAGACCAAGCTAAATAACGCTTTCCCGCGGCCCTCTAATCTTGCCCACGGCTCCCATAAGGGCACCAAAGTTCCTTCGCATACGCTACAAAAGATCTACGCGCTCGAACACGTCCCGTGCATATTAAGCGCGCCGGATTAAGGCCATTTTATCGCGGAATGTGATTGAAACCTAGGCAGCCGAGGGGGTGGTTGGTCGCTGGGTGCGATTAGTCACGCCATTGGCTTGTTAACAGGGGTGTCAATTCTAGGCCAGCAGGAAAATAGGGGAGTGAAGACTGTGGCTGATGGAATTCGTGATTAACCTGTAGGGGAAATTGTAAGAAACGTGTATTCATACAAAATGGGCGGAGTGAATGTAATTAAGGATCGTGAAGGGTGAGAGAAGGGTGCGTTTGTTGTATGCTAAAGTATATCAAAGGTGTGTGAGATTGCGAGGGAAATAGCGTGCAGGAAGAAAAGGAAACGCTCCTTTGTTGTTTCGGTTTCTGGCGGCAGTTTACGGAAATTAATTCAATGTCGATTTTGAAGAGCTTGATTTGTGTTAAGTGGCGTGGAACTAATTAAATACTAGAATGCTCATAATTCTTCGTGGTAACGGCACTTTCCCTAGAGCGAGAAAGTTACTTTCAGGTGGAATAAATACCTACACCCTCTTAGGTTTCTGACAAACTTTCACTCAGCTTCTTCGAATAAAAGATTGCATTATATATGGGAAAAAACTTGAAAACTTTTTTAATCAAACCTTTTTTGCATTCGAAAGTGTACGTGTTAAGCTACTTGTAGTATGTTTTTCAACGGAAAATATAAATAAATAAAAGAAATATCACCGATCTCCCGCCAGCGATTTTTTTTCAGTAGTTTACTGTGACCACGCTAAATTTGATCTGGTTCATCCGAAGAAAAAAAATTCGCGGGAATTTAGTTAGTATATTAGATTATCTAGTCCTTAATCGTTCATTATCCCGAAAAATTAATTTGCTACACAATGGCGGCTTCTCATAGCAAAAGTATCGATTTTCGCCACAGAATCCCTCCCATTTTTCATCATTTTTCAACTGTAAAATAAAAACTACGCAACGGAAATGAAAAAACCACGATTAAGGACTAGATAGTATACTAACTAAATTTGGTCGAATTTTTTATTTCTGATGAACCAGGTCAAAGCCACAGTGGTCACCGTAATAAAAAAACGCTGCCGGGAGGAGATCGCCTATAATTCCATTATTTATTTAGATATCGCATTGCAGAAAAAACTACAAGAACTTTAAAATATATACATTCGAATATACAACCGTTTATTTAAAAAAAAGTCTTCGAGTTTTTAAAAAAAAATCCCGAAAATACTTGTGTTTTCAGACCTTACAGGTAGGCATAACCCCTTAAAGTTCCCTAAAATTATAGCTCGCCTGTTTTAAAAGGTAAAATCGACAGAAAATGGACATCTCGTCTAACTCGATGCTTGGCTCGCAATATTTGGGACGCGACGGCAGTGTAATAGGATGATAATCTTCGTCGTTGCCCGATCCGCCGATGCATCATTATAAGGGACGATGTTACGCGAGTGATGGCGGCGCGCATTATATTGCATTCCTAAAGTCTCGAACGTGATCAAAGATTCAATAATGGTTGCACGGTGTTCCAAAGCAAGCGTAAAGTCCGCGTTTCAGGGTGCAGCGAACGCGGCAATAATAACAGGGTTGCACCGCCCGACGAGCAACTTCCTCCACCTCGATCAATGTTAATCACTTTCTTATCGTGCTCGCCGTCAGGCTCCAAGGGGGCCAGCAAAATGATAAACACGAAGAAGTTGTCCGCGCCCTAGCGCCGCTTAGAATTCAATGATTAATGCGTCGATTGTCGACGATAAAGCTTCCTCCTTCCTCTACGGCGAACGCTAATTGCCTCATTAATCAATATCGGTAGCGTCGTTAGATGAAACGAGCGATTCTGTTGGCAAAGGGATGCGTTCGCTTGGTCATTGATTTCAAAATTCTGCAGTGCAAGAATTGTATCAGCTCTCGAATAAGAACGCCTATGGAGCTTCCGGTTCGATTACATTACAGGCGTAAGCCTTTGTTATTGATGCAGACACTGGTAAACTCACAGAGGAAGGCAGTGTTCACCACAGAAATTACAGCTGTCGAAGTCGCGCGCAAGTTGAGGAACTTAACGCTAGGAAGGTTGTGTCTAGGATTTAGCTCTTACCTGAAACACAAAGAAAATCTACATCAGTTTTAATTTCTATTAATACTAATAAAAAAGGAAGACAGAAGTATTTGAAAATGTTATCATTTCCCCCTCCGTGATCAAACTCCAAATTAAAAGTAGTAGAATTTTAATTCTAATTAAAAGTCGAGGAAGTATAGTCTCATCAGATTCGAAAATTAATTATACAGTCCAGTATAATTTTCTATTTCCTACACAACATTCATCAGAATCCAATTTCTCTAACGTAGAAACTCCAAAATCGAAACGAACCGAATATCCAGCCGTGTCTATGCACGGTAAGTGAATCGTTCGGAAATCTGAAGCCTATTTTCAGCCAGCAATGGGCGTAATAGAGGGCTGGCAATCAATTGTCGACGGATTCGAATTCTTTTGTGCCACTGATAGCGGCGCCGTTTCCTCTGTCTACCCCTCTAGCAAGCCAGTTCCGCTGTGGACGGTCGCATTTGAATTTAAATAACGCACCCTGTCGCTGCTGTACCGGAAACCCAGCGATTCGAGGTCGAGAAGGAGCCTCCGGCTATTTGCTCGCCACGGCGCCCCTTTGTATCGGCCACTTCTAATACGAGGGATTTGTAATTAAACTCGCTACCCGGCTACGAATTATTATGTCACCGGGGGTTGTTTCCCCTCGCAGTGGCAAGGGGATATTCTACCAGTGACTTTCTTGCGCATAATGCTCGTTACGCTAAAAGCAGGAATAGCTATTTTGTTTATCTATTTGTTTCAGTAGGCGTAACACTTTGATACACCTAATGGTAGTGCAATATTTACTGTGCTCAATATTTTCGCATCAACTACTTAGCACAACTGCGCAGCGAAAAGGAATAATAATATTAATAACGAATCTATTATATCAGAAAGTAGAAAATTAAGTGACGAATGAGCGAGATTCAGCATTCCTACCAGTGGTGAACTGAGGATCTAATCTTGGGGGAGCCGAGGTGAACGGATAAAAATATTTTTAATGCAAATTCAATAAAATTCATTAGGTGATTATAAAAAAATTATTTATAAAATGGAATTCAGTCTTCTTTTCTTTTTACACAGTTCCTGAATTACTTCAGTCGTGGTTACATTAATCTCCTTTTTCCTTCTGGCATGAAACTTAATCATAATGGACACCGAAATCGCAAGAAAATATAGGATTAAGGAAAGTCAAGGAAAGTGGAATAGAATAAAGGACCAAGTGGCAACTATGACTGAATTTCTAGAGAAATAAAAGGTTCAACTACAACATTTCGTGAATGTGGTCCACGATTGAGATTGTAGAGTGGCTATGCCCTAAAAAATATTCACGAAACACGGTAGAAGTATTCGACGAAATAGCTGTCCACAGTGTCAAGTTTCTTTGAAGTTTCTTCTGCGTTGGGTATCTGTAGAGTAGTTGAAGCGATGGTTTTTAGCCCAGAGAATATTATGGAAGATGTGACGTAAACGATATTTTTAGTTGGTTCTGTGGCTACAGCAGTGAAATCTGAGAACCAAAAACGTTTCTAATTACAGAATCGTTGAGCATTCCTGCAATGGTTTGTAGACTTTTCCGCATGTGGAAATAAGAATAATGAACATTGGTGTCGTGGTTTTTATAATCCTCCAGTCACGTATTACGTACTGGGGACTGTTTAATACGCTGCACGCTGAGAATTGGAAAAAAGCTGATAATACAGGGAACACGGTTTACTGGTATTAAATATTTATATATTTCCCTCGCTTCCAGCAGAATGAATGCACCCAGCGAGCTTTGTTTATTTAATTCATCACGCAGGCCGATAATTGAGTGAGAGAAACAGGGAAGCGTTGAGATACGTGTGCACGAAAAAATAATATTTCTTCAACACCTGCATGAAAATGGGTGTTTTTTTACGCCTGCGGAGCGTGAGCGGGAGCAAAAATGGCCAATTTCAGACATTTCGCGTTTTCTACTTTGCACGCATGCGTATTCGCATTTTTTAGTTTACTCACACGGAAACTTGGGTTTGCGAGCTGAGTGAACATGGCGTTACCGTGTGGTATGAAGAAGCAACTGGTCGACTAATCGATATCGATCATGTGTGTTTATGTCTTAGAGCATAGAAATTATATGCTCTAAGGTTTATGTTGACATTACAACTGTCACAGCACCTCTTTTCATTAAAAGATAAAATTAGTGATAATCAGAGTGATAGTGATACGGGATACCATACGCCCCCCGATATAGCAAAAGCTGCAAAAGCGATTGAGGAAAATTTGCTGCCGTCGAAATCGGAAGAAAAGTAGACGATGTACAACAAAATGGATAGGCGAGATAACCAAAAAGTGGAGTCTTTATCGCAAGCAGTGCTCTTAGTTTCTTTCTTTTTATTTCAATAAAAACACAATCGAGCGTGCATATTTTTTGCGAGTCGCTCAGCAGGCTTTCGAAAACACACCTTTCATGTAAATGTTGAAAAAAGTATTGTGCGTGACAAGGGAGAGATGCGATTTTGCCTCGCAACTTCACGCTCGTCGAAATCTTTAACTTTCTTCTCTCCCTTATCCCGCAATGTACTATTGTGCGTGTCTTTGAAAACAGCAAAAAGTATGATACAAAATTCACAGTTTCATGATTCGTTCCCGAAAAAAAAAAACACTTTTACAGCTTGTGGAATTGGAGTGATTCCGATTGAGTTTCGAATTCTCCGACCGCTCGCGATGCACGCGTCAGAGGAATACCGGGAAGTGAGCATTTTAATCTGCTAATCGCTCCGGATTCGACAATCCACGAAATCCAGAAGTGGGAATTTATGACGAGCCAACAGTCCCCGATCCGCCGATCCAAGAAATCTCAGGGAATGAAATTTATATCCCCTCTAACTGCGCCAGCAGCGGATTTACAACTTGCCAACTGCTTAACATTCGCCGCTGTAAGGAATCCTTGGGAATCGCTCGGAAGCCAACTAACAACCGCCTTAACGTCGTCCATTTGCAATCGACAACGTTTTATCGGGGATCCCACGGATCTGCGAAATTGCGTGCCACCGAAATCGCTCGCCATCCGTACAAAGCAGCCAGGGATTTTCTTACACGCGGCGCGGAGACACCGAGAGTTATCGATAATACCTGGCCGAGAAGAACGTGCGCGCTTTGAATCATGTTTCGCGCGGATTCGTTTGTCAAGTGCATTCTTTGACATTCTACTTTGAATTCGGAGATATGTCGGTCGCTGAGAACAGTGATAGGAACAGTGAGAGAATAGTGATTGGAGAATTGAGAAGCTATGTGAAATCGATTAATAATAAGGGAAATTTTTGGAGATGGAAGATTGTGTGCTTGGATTAACTGAGGTATCCGTTGATACACTGGTCAGACTAATTATAAATCACTCACAATTAGTAAGGAAGAGATGTAGGAATCGCCGAGTATTTTATTTTACAAATTTATTTTATTTTAAGGATTTTTATATCTACTATATTTTAAGGGGTCATGCCTACCTGTAAGATCTGAAAACAAGCATTTTTGGATTTTTTTTTTTTGAAAACGCGAAGACCTTTTTTTAAATAAACGGTTGTATATTCGAAAGTATATATTTGAAAGTTTTTGTAGTTTTTTTTGCAATGCGATATATAAATAAATAATGGAATTATAGGCGATCTCCCGGCAACGTTTCTTATTACGGTGACCACTGTGGCTTTGACCTGATTCATCAGAAATAAAAAATTCGACCAAATTTAGTTAATATACTACATTATTTAGTCCTTAATCGTGGCTTTTTCATTTCCGTTGCATAATTTTTATTTTACAGATGAAAAATGATGAAAAATGGGAGGGATTCTGTGGTGAAAATCGATACTTTTGTTATTAGAATCCGCCACTTTGTAGCAAATTAATTTTCCGGGATAATGAACGATTAAGGACTAGATAATCTAATATACTAACTAAATTCCCGCGATTTTTTTATTTCGGATGAACCAGGTAAAAATTAGAGTGGTCACCGCAAACTACCGAGAAAAATCGCTGTCGGGAGATCGCTGATATTTCTTTTATTTATTTATATTTTCCATCGAAAAAATTACTACAAGTAGTATGACATGTACACTTTCGAATGCAAAAAAGGTTTGATTAAAAAATCCTTCAAGTTTTTCCCCCAAAAATTCCCGAATAAACATGTTTTCAGACCTCACAGGTAGGCATAACCCCTTAAATGATGATTATTGGTCATTCCCCATTGAAAATTCCCATCTGTGTCTATCGAGGACGATGCTACACGCAAATATGGTCAGCAGTTTCAAATTCTATCAGAATAAAGTAATCCCCAGGGCCCAGGCTGCTTGCTTAAATAGTCAACGAATTCCCAATTCAATTGGATGCTCCTCGATGGTTAACCTGTCCCAAGCGTTCCTATCCCAAAATCAGCCCCCGAACTGTCTCTACATATTCTGCATACCCTACTACACGCAAGAATGCTCTGTCAAAAACGACTCCAGCGACCAGGCAAATCGATGCCGGCCCATAGACATGCATTTCCCAAATACATGCGCGTGCAGTATTGGTGAGAAGCGACGAGAGATGTCCTCCACGCGTGAAATCGCGTGATGGAATGGAACACAGCCGCTCGCGCGTTTGAAAAATGGCCTCTGTCGCAAGACACCGGATGTCCGCTCGTTTAGGCCCTCGAACGTGTTAATTGCGCCGCGGGGAACAAATAAGGGGAACACGATTCGCGGTGCCAGGGCCGCGCTGACAGTTTCGCGCGTAATTATTCGGCGCGTGTCAGCCCCGCGATCGCCAGAGTCGAAATGGCCGGGAAAAACCTTGTCCCACGACGCGAATGCCCGGATGAAAATTAATATCCTTCTCCGCGGATCGCCGAATAACCTCGCCCTGGCGGAAACAGTGCGTTCGCAGGCAGCTGCAGTTTTTGCTGGACGCTGTAATTGCGTAACTTGAGGCTGCTGGCGTTTGTATATCGCAGCCCTTTCTGCTCTAAAGCACACCGTGGCACCAACAAAAAGCACGACATTTTTACCGCGCCGCGAAATTGTGGAAACGCGGGACCGCCATTATCGGGGACAATATGAATTCGCGGACCTCGAAATTGCTGCTTTCCAATTTATCCGCTGTGTAACGGCGGCGAATTTGTTTCGCGAGGCAGGTGGTTCGCCAGAAGAATCGATTATCAATTATCATAGGTGCCTTAAATTTTTAGGAAATGTGTAAGGTAATCGGGGGAAGATGCCGAAGGTTTCTTATTAAATTTATAAAAAATTTAATATACATGTTTCTATCAAATTTATAAAAAATGTAATATACCTACATGTTTCTATCAAAGTCAACAAAAAACAAAAAAAAGAACAGCAGACCTCGTACGATTTTGTTAACATCTACTGGATAAGCTCCGAGTCATGATTGATTGGCATCTCACACCATTTGACATTTTCATTCTCAATTACATTACTTGAGAGTTTACACTTAGAAGTCAACAATGGAGTGTTTTTCTAATTTTTTTAATATTAAACAACTGTTTCGTCTCAAAGGATTATGTTTCTTCTGTGAAATTCAGAAGGCGCTTCGGGAAATAGATTTCAGGTAGCAACCTGAAATAATAATTAATTTGAATATTAATTCGAGTTATCTAAATATGACTTCAAATTCCGATGAGAGGTTTCTGGTTTTATGAGAACTCGAAATTTGCAATGCCTTGAAGTTCCGCCAGTCTTTCTGAGAGGCTTGCGAAGAAATTGCTTGCATCTAAATCGACATGTCTTTTTACGGTGCAGAGTAGCAAAGAGGATAGCTAATGGAACATAGCCGTGCAACGTGTGCCTGCATCGACTAATATTCCATCAGCCACCGCAAAAAAAAAGGTACTATATTTCTACGCCGGCGCAAAAGTACTACATTCCTTCGCTCGTTTGCAACAGCTGCATGAAATCTAGTTACAGCAGGCGCCGAGTGAAATTTTATTAGCGGCCAGATAGTTAAGATATTACGCGGGAATCTTCTTAGTGGCACAATTAGATGTACGAAGACGTTTAAACTTTTCACTGGAGGGAAGTCGTTACAGCTGCCCGTAATACACTCATCGAATATTTAACGAGCTAAGTTCCTCTGAAATACGACCGCCATTAATTACACCCCATTTTGCAGTGGGTATCAACAATAAAGAGTTCAGTGCCCTGGGATACGATCCTATCAAACCTGCTTCACGCAATAAAAATTCATTTACATTCAATGGACAATACAATATTCTTCTTCGCTTCGCATGTATGTATTCTAATCCAATTCCAGATTTAGAGTGAGGTGATTCTTGGCAATTTTTTTCTAAGAAACTGTTAAGTAGATCTTTTCCAAACTTTACGGGTATTTTAGTTCACATTCAAATAATACAAATTAATTGTTTCGTTACAAAGTGTTCGGTAGAAATGGAGATATATGAACACGTTCGTAGGGACTCGCGCGCCGGAGTTGCAAATTTGCGATTACGTAGGAGGCCCCAATTCTTCCCTGAAATAAAAAAAACCAAGGATTTTCTTATTTCTCGTATAATTACATTGTCGATGGATCTAAAACTTTGATAAATAAATTGAATAACTCTTTTTCCATAAATAGTACGAAATATCTTGGGGCTGAACCGTAACTTTTTCTTTGAAGTCCCACAAATTTGTCCCTACGAACGTGTCCATACATCTCCAGTTGTAACGAAAAAAATCATTTTTATTGTTTGAATGTGAACTAAAATACCCTGAAAGTTAGGAAAAGATCCGCTTAACAGTTTCTTATAAAAGAAATTCCCAAGAATCACCTTATTCCTAGCGTCCTAAACAGGGTTCCCCCCTTAAGTATCCTATCATAACATTGCATCGTTTGTGAATGTCTACAAGTGTAAAAGTGCATAAAGTTTTTATCCTTTTCCTTCTTTAATGCATGTTAAGTAGCTGCCAATGTTACTTCGTACTACCAAAGTTCCCCCAATTCACGGTACTCTCGCATCAGTTCCAACACCGCTAAATCAAAGATTCAAATGTGAACTACTAAACTACTTTGCATCGCGCAACCTGAATTACTCCCCACCATAATTCATCGACTACCAAATTTCGAAGATACTGCAAACTGACGATCCTTCATCCATCACGCGCGCCATACATCTCCCAGAAGCTAATCCCGCAGAACTCCACGAATCCTAAATCGCCCGATGATTTATTAATTGCGCGCAGATTTCGCGGCGTTCTTCGGTGAATGCAATTTCCCGCCCAGTTGAACGCTCGAGGACGCGCGGAGAAATGCAGCCGCGTCGATCCAAGCCCCGTTTCCCGGCGATTCGATGGACTCCATCCCTGTCTATCTGTCCGCCGGCCTGAAAATAAATTAACCCCGATAGGGAGGCACGAAGGAATCTCGAAGAATCGATAAGCCCCAACAGAATGGCCAGTCCCTAGCTGTCCCCCTATCGACGCGGAATAAATGTTTCAAAGGCCTTTCAGCCAGAACCAATTCGCCATGCACGCTTTCGTTAACATTTATTGGATTCTTAAGCGTCCCGACGTCAACGTCGCGACGTTAATTCGCGCGCTGCCAATAATTCCCGCGGAGCATAACTCGCTCGTTTAGCCCGGAATTCGACAAGTAATCGCGACACAGATCCTTTCATCCGTGGAGATTTATGGCCACGCGAGATCGCTTCAGGGAATCCCCTCTCTTTTTATGGCGAACAATAGGGCGGACTTGTTCGTGATGCACGGCCTGGACTGTTAAAGATCGGGCAACAATCGAAGGAAATTTCTCGTTAGAGACGTGATGAGTGTCTTGGTTACTCGAGCGCTCGCGGTGGTTGAGGAATGTGAGAGGATCTGGCTGTCAGGGTGGGATAATTGGTAATTAACAGGGTGTTTCTTGCCAGTCGAATCCGCGATGTTGTTGCAAATTTCAGTCGGCAAGTACTGTTCTTCCGTAACGAGTTTAATGTGGTAATTGGCTGTGTATTGTCTGTTTCGTGTTCGATGCTCTTTGGCAATTATTTTTGGAAATAATGGCTGATAATCGTAATACGGGGATTTATAATGAAGATAATTATTCTGTATTGAAATGGAAGTGCACTTGTGTGTCTTCGATTTGTTACTAAGCGGCTAAAAGGGGAACAAGTGAGTAGGTGCGACTACTTGTGTAAATTGCGAATTTTTGAACTGGACGTTCTGTAAATAAAGCGTAGCTGTGGACTCGAGAATTCAGAGCGAGGTCTATATTTGCATTTTGACGCGACAGTTTCGGTAAACTGGTTAATGACCTCCCTGAACATCTACATTTACGAAAGTCACGGAGGACCACTAGCCAAATGCATGCAAACTACTCGCCAAACCCTCGTGACGGAGTCATTCTTAACGAGGAACGGGATCGCGGGGAAAATTGTTATTAAGACGAGCCCCAAGATCGACTGTAATTCCACGGGTATCGGATAGGCTGTCTGCGTGGGAGTTTGCTTCCATCGGGGACAACCATTTGCATCCGTAATCGGATTAGATACACGACTTTGCGAATAGAGTGATGGGTTCGGTCTAAATATCGATTTTTTTTTTAATTTTTGAAACTTTTAAGAATTCGTGTTTAACAGGATTTTTTGAAATTCGAAAAATTCCTGAAGTCACTCGGCGCACACGTGAAACTTGAAACGCATTTTTCTCGAAACAGTGTTTTTCAAATCGGTGGGACAGATATCTCGAAAAGTTATTATCCGATTCGATTGAATTTTTTTTTAAATATACTTCTGTGCAGTGGGGAAACCTCTAATATTTTAAAAATATTGAAAACATAGGGGAAAAAGTTATTTCACATTTCAAGTGTCGTTATTTTGTCCAAAAATGTAATTTCTTTTTTAATTTTTAAAGCTATGCCCACTAGGAAATTTCATGCCCTTTAATAATCTGGCATTGTTTTTTATTTCAGACCAAGCTTAGGTGCTACAAGTCCCACCGTTTTGCATGAATTTTTTGACGCCTTCAACCACTCCCCAGTGCCATTTGCAATGATTAATTACAGATAAAAATATACATTTCTATAATTTAAGACATTCTTAATACCATGCAAAATGTCACATTAAATTATATGTGGTAGTTTTCCTTTATTTAATTCCTAAATATCACCTATTTTGATGGGCTCTAGATCTGAACCTCCCCTTAAGTATCCCACGTTTAATTGTCACTAAACAACCTAAAATTACTAGAAGCTTCAGAAAAGTTGGCCAAACGTAAACTGAAAACAGGAAAAAAGTATTAAGGATTAATAAAATAAAACAATAAGAGTCTATAATACTGACAAATCTCCATCGCCCAATCAAACCCACTAAAAATGTATCTCACATCAAATAAAAAAAACCCAAAAGGAAATAATAATATTCTACTATTCGCACTCGTTGCAAGCAAAACACTAAAGCCCACTTGAACAAATAAAAAGTAGCACATCACCGCCCGCAGCATCCACCGAAATTTAATCAAGCAAGAAATCCGGGATGCTTCTATTCTACATAATCACACACGAAACAAAACCGGCGTCCCAGCGTTCGCAATATTCGCGGGGAAGCCAGCGGAAAGAGAAAGCAAGAAAAAAGGCCAGTAGGTACTCGTGGTGATTGCAGGAAAAAGAGTGGCAGAACCGGACAGTTTGAAATTTCGGAAAAATTCAATCGCACGGGCGAGGGTCGATCTGGATTTTATTTTCCCTGGCTGGGGAACGGGCAGAGGCTTATACCTATAAGACACGGACACAGAATTCGAGTAAACTGTAAAGCCAATCGCCTTGTTCCATCGCGTCCAATTATTCCGGCTGTACACTTTTACTGGAAAGCAAACGGGACGGCGGTCTCGTGGGAGAGGCTCGCTCGTAAACCTTGTAACGACGATCGTGTAATCGTTAACCGGTTTATCGCAATCGATTTTGTGGCCACCAGCTCGGTTCGTGACGAATGAAAGACAGATTGAGCGAAACTGTGCAGCTAAACCCTAAGCGGTCGCATAATTTGTTCCATCGGCGATTGGATTGCGAAGCTGCAGTCGACTGCGTCTTCACTTTCCAGGAGATTGTTTGTTCGCGGGCCGATTAGCTTGTCTACTCGAACTGGCGACAGTTGACAATCAAGCGGCTTGTTAATAAATGATTTTATTCAGCTTCGATCCTCTTTATGTTTGTTTGGTTCACATCTGGAAACTCAATTTCAACCCACTTCCAACTATCCAATTGTCTTGAAACTTTGCAGGCGTACGTGGTTTGGATGACAATACAAAATTATGAGAAAAAAAAACACCGAGGGGTTTTCAAAATTACCCAATCATCAATAAATATAATCCATAACCATAAATCCAAACGACTTGAAATCAGCCTATAACCACAAATAAAACTTAGACACTCAAAAGTAAATAATAAAAAAAATATATAAAAAAAAATTGTTAAATGATTTTATTTTCAAAATGCACTAAAAACTAAAAAATAATTCTTTTCGTGTACTGCAATTTCGATGGTGATATGTCACTTTAAGTCAAATCGTGGGACAGGATATCTCACAACAAATTCATTTCGACGCTTGATGCTGTATTAAATTGATTCATATGCTGCTATTAAATATCCTGCCCTACGATTTTACATAAAGTGACATATCACCATCGAAATTATAGTACAAGAAAACAATTATTTTTAGTTTTTAGTGCATTTTTAAAATCAAATCATTTAACATAAATTTTTTTATATATTTTTTTGTAATGGTACCTTTAATAGACATTGCCGTTTCTCTTCCTTTGATGATACTTTAAAGGGTACTCTACTTTAAAAATCGATTTTTTTGCGAAAAATCTTAAAGAATATTGTTTCAAAAATGAATGTGCAAAACCCTATACCTCAACTCTTAAAATTAAAAAAGTTAACTTAGAAATGTTCTCAAAACCTTGTTTTGTAAATGGTTGCCACAATATCTTAAGATCTACTTGACGGATTGATTCCAGATTTTTTGTACACCTTCACTGCACGTGTCAATCGTTCGTACCAAAATGAATTCATAATAATGTTTTTCTCTTAGTTTTTTAGTCCACGAAAGATACGAAAAACATTAAAAAATCGATAGTTAAACTTGAAAGTGCCACCATTTTTTTTAATAGTGATTTTTTCTTTTGGTTTGGTATAGCCAAACTCATCCTAATTAAGAATCACTTTGGTTTTTTTAATTCAAATGAAAAGAATAGTCAAAATTACGACAAGCATGGGAAGCCGTTTTTTTTTTTAACGAATGCGTTGAAACGCTTGCACTACCACAAATTTGAATTGTTTCTCTCTACAAAAATTTGTAAACATTACTGAAACATGAATAAATATACGAAGCAAAGTTTGACGAAAACAATTGTATAGATGCTCTATAAAAAATACCAAAAATTGTGTAAAAAAAGTGCGTTTTAAACTAGAATACCCCTTTAATTCGATAGACTATTTTCATGTTTTAATTCGAATTAACTTATACTCTTTCATTATTGTTGATACTGGCTACGAGTGGTGGTACGTTGTATGGTAAAATGTTGAATTATTGCTCCGCGGGTTAGGGGCAAATTCTGAAAAGCTGTGTTTAAATTCAAGAAACTGAAGCTCTCATATTGTAGAAGTATTCTGACAACTGAGGATTGTTCAGTTTCTGATAGCATATTCACTGCCACAATGGGGAATCCAGAGTTCCCTCTCTGGAATCCTGTAAATATTCTGTGTGCGAATATTCATCCACGATAAACTGTTCAAATAGCTATCTAATTGAAACTGAACATAAGCAAATGTACCTAGCTATCCTTCGCAAAGCAGGAATGGAAAATCAAATCCCCAATGGATTGAGTTTATTCGCAACTCCATGCTCAGTAATGAATAACACATACTACATCAGATCTAGAAGCTTCGCAAGCATTAACAAACTGACCTCCCAAAGACCTCCACACTTGTTTCAACGTCCACCATAAAACGCTAATACTGTCGGCTTCAAAAATTTTGCACAAAGGTTCCAGCGACAAATTAAAAATTTCACCCAGAACGAAATCCTCTTAAGCTCCGTTATTTTAATGCGGGTGCGCGATTCGTGTCGCTGAAAGAACCGACGAACGGGAGATGTCCAAAGGCACTGTGGCCCCTCTTAATTGAAATTTAAAATGATCGGCGAAGCCAAGCTGCAATTAGCATTCCTAAAAGGGACACTATGCAGGGGCGATGCAACTTTTCTATGCGAAATTAAGCCGTTCCTTACACTGAACGTGCACGGGCATCCATAAAATTCATAAAGCGTGCCGTAAAACGGAAGTGACGCATTAAAACGGCGCACTCGATGTTTCAGAACAGCGGACGCGTTTTCGCTGAAGCTTTAATTAGTCTGGCGGCCGCGGGAGAATGCGATTTTTCTCAAACAGAAAATAATCCCGACAATCGGAGCGCTGAATGCACACCATTACAAAATTATCCTAGAATCGATGCAAAATATTAAATGATGTAGGTATCAAATGACATTTCAGACATTTTTACTTGATTTCTGAGAACTTTGTGCGTTGTGAAAGAAACGAAATAGTTTAGACTCTAGACCCATCCTTTTTGCAATTTAAATATACAAAATATTCGTTGAAATTGTTTTTGTTTTGGATTTATTAGAGATTGGAGAGAATTGAGAGAGAATTAATCAGTTCTATAATTACCAATCAGAGCCTTGGAACATTAGGTATTTATAATTCAACACCAATACAACTGTTTAAGCCGGGGATCCACCTGGAAGTTAAGTTAAGCTATGATATGCTATGCTATGCTATATTATGTCTGGCTGTGCTGTAAAACATAAAATACACAGCTTAGCTTTTGGTGGAAACGGTTCCATAAGGATGTATTGAAACTATTTTTTTAAAACTTAGTAAGGCATAGACAAAGTTTAGCTTGCAGTTGGATTCCCAGCTTAAGGATGTATTGAAGCTAATTTTTTACAATTTAGCAAAGCATAGCGCAGCTTAGCTTTCAGTTGAATTCCCGGCTTTAATAAGAACTGCGTACGTAACAAAAGAACAATAATTGTTATAATCTCTCAGAACGTTTCGGAGTTCTGGTTCTGTTTCCGGTCCGTCCAAGGCTGCCTGCAAATCAATAACAATCGCAATCGGTGAAGACCCACCATCTTTCAACTTCCGATGCTGAGCACCAGCAGGCCATGAAGTCATACACGGTGATGGCAACAACAGGAATGAATAATACGAATGGAAAGTACCTGCCTGGGGGGAATCACGAGTAGTAGAAGATTGGTTACGCAACAGAATTCATCATCTTCGTCATTTCTCCATATGAAGATTAAAGAGAGAAAAGATACTATCGATGCATCCTTCAACTATTGCCTATCCTTCTCTATCATCCACTCGATGTTCCCAAATTAACAAAAATATATTCCGACTTCCCAAAGAGAAAGTGTGGATTGCTGCGCGTGTCCGCGATTTATATCGGGAATTACGCGAATTCCAAGGCAAAACATGATGGTCATTGGTAAACGGAGGCAGCATTCACACGAGCGACTTGTGCAGATCGAGATCTATCCTGCGCAAACACACTTGTCCGTGCATATTCTACAGGGACATTATCTGGAATGAAAATCAGCGATGTTTCTCGTGGCGCATTGGGAACACGATGCGCGATTCATCATCAGCATCGACACGCCACCGCAATTAGGGGCTAAAATCTGGGTTAAATATACAAATACGTATATAGAAATCCTATTTGTAGATGCAGATGAGTAACTGCAGATTGAACGCGCTGGGTTTACGTGTGCCGATGTAGTAGATCGTTAAAGAGATTTCCTGTAGGCTACGAATCCACGCCTCTTCTTTTCAGAGTAATCATGTTTTACTAATTTCCCTACTTTCCTTAATCCCAACGAGCAAGTAGGAAAATTAATATTATTATTAATCGCGTTTAGTATTCGAATAGAGAAAACCTGAATAGGTATTTACAAAAAGAAAGAGTAAATGCGAGGCTGCAGTTGACAAGCCTAACCGTGAACTATAAACTAAACTAAAATAGGGACAACAAAACAAACATTACAAAAGAAGAAACAAGTAAAGTAATCCTAATTTAACTTACAGTAATACCTATTAGCTTCAGACTTTAAGCTGAACATGAGGAAATAAAAAGGAAAGTAAAGTAAAAATAAAGTACAAAGTAAGAGTGCATTCGAAATGCACAAGAAAAGTCGGAGAATCGAGTTTTCTTCAAGTTGAGTTACCCAATCTCTCAAAGTTAAATAGGATTAACGGTTACATTCAAAGGCGTTCTTTCAGCTGGCAGTAGAACCTTCAGATCTCCTTAAAAAATTAGATTACAATATTCGATAATAAAAAATCAGCAATTACAAAAATAGTAAAATCTTCATAGCCTCGTCTCCTTTCCCCTGTCCTCAAATATCGATGGAAAGAAAATACTTATACATCGAATGAAAGCTTCCTTCCCCAGAAATTCGCGTCCTAAAGGAACTCGTACTTATTCCTTTGTTCTCAACCACTTGAATTTTATAATACTCACAACTGTATTAATCAACCATTCGAATTCCTAGAAAGTCGACGGTTCCGAGCCCCCGCGCCACGATTAGGGTGAAATGAAAATCAGTTCGGGGAGAATGGGATATCGAGCTGGCCCCGACACGGGATCGCTAATTGTTAAGTAGCGTAAAATCGGAAAATCGATTTGCGCAGGGACAAACATGAGAAACTTCGTTTGCACCGGGTGTTCCGGTGCGGTCGTCGGAAGCCGATTAAACGGCTGTATAATCACCGTGTTTGCGAATAGCCTCGTCGGATAATGATTTTAGTTAATTGGCTTTGCAATCCGCGCGAATGAACGACGGAAGACTAACGCCCACATTTGTGCCAACCCTAAAGCCCTTCTACGGGATTAAGACAAGATTATATCGAATTTAACCCTTTGCGGTCCAGTTTATACGCTGATCGATTCACCAGATAATTTTTCCTTAATGCTGTGCTTGTTGTACAGTAAACCGATTGTGATTAAGGGGAGGTTCCGGTCTAAAAGGCGATTTTTTTATTTCATTTTTCGAATGTTCAACCTTTTAGGAATACGTGTTTAAAAGGATTTGTCGAAATTCGTAAAATTCCCGAAGTTATAGGCATTTGAGTAGCGGCAAATGCGTGGGTAACACCCGGCCACTCGGCGCTCACGTAAAACTTTAAACGCGTTTTTCCCGAAACAGTGTTCTCAAAACGGTGGGACCTGTATCTCCAAAAGTTATTATCCGATTCGACTGAAACTTTTTTTATTTTGAAGAATATACTTCTGGCTAGGGGGAATACCAGAAAAAATTACAAAAAATTGAAAATTTACCATTTTCGAAGGCGTTGAAAGGACGAGAAATATAGGGAAAAAGTGATTTCAAACTTCAAGTGCCGTTATTTTCTAAAAAATGTAATTTTTGTAATTTTTTCTGGTTCCCCCCCCTAGCCAGAAGTATATTCTTCAAAATAAAAAACGTTTCAGTCGAATCGGATTATAACTTTTGGAAATACAGGTCCCACCGATTTGAATGAATTTTTTGACGCCTCGACTTTAACGACTCCCCAATGTCGTTTGCAACGACTAATTATAAAACAAAAAATATATTTCTATAATTTAAGACATCCTTAATACAATGCACAAAGTCCCATTAAATTATATTTAGTAGTTTTCCTTTAATTAATTCCTAAAGATCACCTATTTTTTTGAGCTCTAGACCGGAACCTCCCCTTAAGGTAACTTGTTTGATTTTACCAATTTCAGTGCAAAGGGTTAAGGTGAAATGGAACGGCCTAATATTTGCTTGAAACGAAAGCTTGAAGTTCGTCTTAAAATTGTGTAATACCATATTTCGTACAAGAGATTCAGGTTTTAAATATATTGTAATTAAATTTTAAGGACTTCTCGAGTGACAGTAAAATTTAAGTTCGTTGTGATTGGAGGTACAGGTGTCGATTCTGAAATTTGAAATTTTCATGTTGTGAAAAAGGCGCGACATGTTAACTAGCCTTGAATTGATGGGCTATATTAATTCCTGAAGGCTAAATGGAAATTTGAAGAATTAGTGGAACATAATGTGTGCACGCGAATTGCGCGAACTAATTGAGTGGTCGATAGGATTTGCAATTAATAGTTAATGCCCTTCATTAACTAGATCACTTTAATTAATAACGTTACTATATTACGAAGCATGTGATACACATTTCATCCTATAAAGTTTAACATTCTCTTCAATTTTTCTTGCCAAGTGTCATAAGCGAATCACCTAAATTTCTGCAAATCGTTTAACGAGCTTCAGCAAAATATTTGACAAATACATTCGCGTGGTAGTCAAATCAGAATTATGCTAATAAAATTACACATAATTTGGCATTACGTACTAACCGTGTTATGTAGCAATTACATGAGAGGATACTGTATAAAGCGATTCGACAATATCAAATGGCGCGGTCAAATTGTAACTATGTATTCTCATTCCAGATTTGCGATAACGATTAATAATTGCACGTTAACATAAATTAACATAATATCATGAGGAATTAATTCTTATCGTATCTCTTTTCCATTTCATATTCTTAAAACCATCAGTTTTTAACCGAACTTTTCAAGTACCATCAATTGAAACTCATCGTCAACTTTAAATTCATCCACTTGTATTTTTCAGAAACTTTTAATTCTATCCAGGTACTTCTGTGACAAAATTGAACAAATGGATCTACGAATTTTATTAGACAACTTTCACTCGGCTGCTCTGACATCAAACAGTCAGCGTTTCGCCAACACCAAGAAAGCTCAAATCGAATTACTTTTTGTGTTCATGCAGCCGCGATGAAGGGTAATCGAACGTTAACGCGTTTCAATATACTAATAAGCCTTTAATCGCAGTCAAGCGCGTTCAAAGTTTTACGGCGTGGTTGCGTCCGCTGAAAACGCGGAGCGCGTTTGCGCGAGAATAAAGGGATGCAAGCTCAGCTGCCTGTCACTGTCGTTATCAACGATCGATGCTCGACGATCTGGGAGAAATAATCGATACTCTGCCCGTCACTAGAAGCTAGATGCAAACATCCTGTATTTTCATCCTAGTTTCTCTGTGTGTATCGCTTTCCAATTGTCACCATTCGAGGAAAATTCAGGATTTGAGACGAGCGATGTCATGTAAAAAAATACAATAGAATCTTTACTCCAATCCCTGCGTTGAGTGAATTACGTGGATTCCACCGAATTTAAAATTAGTATTAGTGATAAGTGAGATGTTGTCTTTGTTTCAGCAAAATGATGACTTAACCCCCCCCCCCCTAATTTCACGTGGACTACATCATATTTCAATTTCATCAAAATCGGTGGTCCTAATCGCAAGAAATAATCGATTTCACGTCGAATGGCGTGGAATGGCCCTTTTGTGTTTTACAAATTAAGTAGGAGACTTTGTATATTAAACCATCATCAAATATCAGAGTGTATGTGTGACGTTGTAGGACTTTTAAAAAAAGTTTACATTGAGTAATATAAGTAATTTACAAAATATTACTTCAAATACCTTCTTGCAGTGCGCATATGATTTCTAAGACTCCCTCCATCAATATATCATATTTGTGGCTTTCTTCTGGCCGTTCCCGTACCCTGAAGCAACGCAAACCAAGACGAGACGAGTATCGTTCGCAGTCCACCATAAACGGGATACTTACTCGCGTCCCAGCGTTGACTTATTCGCTCGTAAAACAATCATAGCCAGCAACAGTGAGTTCCGTCAGTAAATCTTGACTCGCGAAAAATCGAAGAGGAATTCGATGGACTCGTCAGCTAGCAGGAAACAGTAAAAGGACGACAGCGCCGACGAGCCAAAGGAAACAAAATATAGATCCGAAAAGTGCACTTTGAAACACGACGTTCATAAAAGCGTCGTTTCCCCCGAGGAGCAATAGAACCGTCGTGAATATTTGATGTCGAACTTTGTTCGCTCGTGTTACACCTTCGGGACAATGTCTTCACCCTCCTTTACTCTTCCTCCACCCAGCATCGTGCTGATTAAATCTGCGTCTAGAAAAGTGCATTCCAAATTCGATTCGACTTTCAGAGTCTCTAAACGTCTCTGCTGCTTAAGGTTCGCTTATTCCCTGAAGAAGAGTAATTCAACCAAGAATGAGATCTGGGACTATATGAAATGACTACACAGAAGCTATTCGAAGACCAGAGAACAGTGGTTTTCAGAGCACAGGTGGCCATTTTTATAGGTACGTTTCTAATAACAAGATAAATCAAGTAGAGGTGCTATTAGCAGTTTTCCTTCCCGACTAAAGTGAAACTTAAGTACTTGAGAAATAACGCGAGCTAAGTAGTATATCACCGACGAAATTCGTTTCCATTTGCCATACAATTCCTCTGCGCGTCACTTTAGCTTTACCTTTTATCATGAAAAAGCAAAGGCTCTCAATGATTTGCAGCATGCCAGTCAGCATGTTTGTTTAACTCGCGTTTCGTACCGTTTCATGCGTCGATGCGTGCCAAAGCAGATTCCCTGTCAATGGGCTTGATGAGAAAAACCAGGTTTTAAAGAGACACCAGGCTAAGAGGAGCGCGGGGAGGACCCGGGTGGAAAAAGCGTGGAGAGATAAACTGGCCGACCGATGCGGCCAGGATAAAATGCAGGAAATAAGAGAAATGGGGTTTTCGATTGCAAACATTGCGGCGGGCCGTATGAGGCCGCTGGACACCTGTGATTCGGGGCGAAACGGAATAAAGCTGATCCGATTTAGATCAACGTGATTCGTCGAGACCGAAACTGGCATCCCGCTTCCTCCCGACCGACAGACCGTGCTACTTGCCCCAAATTCTCCCCCGAAATTTCCTCGGGAGACCAGTTCACTTCGCCCTCGAGCGACAAATTTACCGGTCGTCGGTTTGCATTAATTTTCAGAGACATTTTTTTAGGGAAAAATACCAATTTGATTAGAGTTTTGTGTGGATTAAGGGAAAGTGCATTTGTAGTATCTTCCATGTTTGAAGATGCTGGTGCTTTCTTCAAGAATATTTTTTAAATAATAACTTTCTATGCTAGTTAATTCTAAATAGCTTTGATTTTTTTTCTTCATTATCCTCCATGGAATTGCAAGTCTCACAGCGTGCAACAAAATGTTCACAATCGAGGACACTATTTCCTTGACTCCCTTTTTTTATCACTGCTCGATCACTGTTTAATCGTTTTTTTCTTCTTAATGGTCGTCGACTATGAATTGAGAACGCAGCCGTGATCGAGATCGATCGATGCGCGCATACATCAGCCGCGATCGCGATCTCTCGAAGTGATTGAGGACACTACCACGGTTTGAATTGTTTGGATACCTTTCGTGGCCTTTGGGCTGCGCTTTCGTGAGAATTCTACAAAGCGAAATATGGGAATCAATTCTATTAAGTGAATCAAGTGACGTTATAGGATATTCCAGTTTAAAAGCTCGTTTAACTCCAGCTAAATTGAATCAGCGTTAATCGTAACATAGGTTGCCTTTGTGCTTTCAACAAGGTTAATTTTCTATTATTTTCATAATTCTCTTCTACATCGTTATCTACAAGTTTCACGAAGAACGCCACTTCTGGAAAGCCTGTAACATTGTCTACAAAAACGGGCTAAAAGTTCATAGAGGGACTCGGCGAACTTTTAATCGGAACTTTCGTCGTACACTTGCGTGACACTCGACTCGAGAAACTTTCACCATATCCGACCAGAAGCCAATTTTTATGAAGCTTCGCATATTTATGGGCCACGCGGAATTAAGGAACATGCACCTTTTTATCGGCGAAATCTCGAGTTTAAAGAGCAAAACTATTCCTGCAAGTTTTAACTCTCATATCCCCGAAATTATTGGAAATACTTTAAACACGTGCGATGGACATTATAAGCAGAGATTTCGTGTTGCCTCAAAATGATAAAATGTAGAAATGAAAAATTATTTTCATTATAGTGCTGCTTTAAACAAAAAGGTTCGTCGAAAAGAAGCCTGTAATTCGTGAACCGTATTTTCAGTAAAGAATTTAAATACGCAATCGCGATATTTACAGTTTTCGAAATTTACAGAGTAAAGGGCTCGTTTTCGCAATTTCCACCTCGACGCTGTTTATCGCGCAAATTCCGGTGAAATTGAAAATTGATTTTCCGAATGTTATTCCCTTCGATGGAAGTTTCCAACGCAAAATACGCGAAATGATATTTGCAATGTCACATAACACGGTATTGGAACATTCTGCCAATGAAGAATTCATTTTCGAGCTGTTCACTTCACCGAAATCATCTGCATAATAACGGATTGCCTTGTTCCTCCAATCACTTGCCGAATTACATGACAGCTTAGAGCATATAACATGCAGGAAGCATGCAATGGGCGAAAATGTAGACGGCGGTAGAAAGAGAAAAATATACATGGGGGACACCTTTCTAACATTAAAGAAAAAACGATGTCGCCCCTGCGCTAGAAAGAGAGAGGGTGTCCCCCCCATGTATATTTTTCTCTTGTTACCGCCGTCTACATTTTCGCCCATTGCATGCTTCCTCCATGTTATATGCTCTAAGCATGACAGTGAGAATTCACAACACGATGCAATCGAAATCGTCGCAATAACGTTCTTCAATAAAGTCAAATTCAAACTAAACGCTTAATCAAAAATCTCACAAAAATTCAGTCCCCTCATTAGGTTCCACTCAAAGGATTCCAAGGAGAATTTTCAAAATATGCAAAAGAGTACCAAAAAAATTAATATCTTCTAATCAATTCAAATTGCTTTGTGAAATTCGGTATTCAAATTTAACACACTGTTACTACTATCTTCTGATATTACTTTAATAAATGTTCACATAATTCCTGACATGGTTGTTGCAGGAACACAAATTAATATCCTTGTCCAGAAATCAATGTGTGTCATATTCGTGTCGTACTCCAAAGCATGCTTATCGAAAAAGAGCATCTCTCGTGTTGAGCAAAGTTTACGCGTCCGCTTCAAACCCAAGATAGAATCTACTCAGTCTAAAAAAAAGTAGCTCTACACTACTGTGCCAGAAATATCACGGAACAACGCGATAAATCAGCCGCGTGTCATGATACAGTGTCCTAGGGACTCTATGAACCGGTATCATAAGTATGCTATTAAGGTCAACAAGGTACTGGCGTTTGCCTTGACGGGGCAGTTGCTCGCAGTTCACTAATTCAACCATTATACGGTATTAGGTTGCACGGAGAGTGACTTAAAACTTTCGCCATTAATGCAAACACTGATTAACTCACCCATGAAGAACATGCCTGATCTATGCTTGGGATTGAACGCAGATAAGACGAGCAACTGATCGATAGGGAGATCTCCTGTCTCTGATACAGTGCAGTCTCATGTGAATCGATGGGTTTTGGGATGAAGAAAATTTTAGGATTCTAATTGGGGATATGGGGATTACAAATTTTTTCCTGCTATCAAATCCTCAGACTTCAATTAAGGACTATGAAACGCCTTATCATTAAAAGCGATCGTTACCCTTTACACTCGAGTATGTAATATAATATTTTGTCAATGGAAACGGGTAAAGTACATCCTAAGATCTCTTTATCAACTCCATACTCCATCGCGAAAAATCATCATTCTAGTTAACCATATGTCTCTTTAAATGCTGTTCCACGAGTCCTCCGACTTGGAAAGTAATCGCACTTGATTACTTTACAAGAATCCCTCTTATCACTTTACAAGAATCCCTCTTATCACTTTAGAAGAATCCCACTATGAAATCGCACGAGCAAAGCCATTACGACGAAGCACATTGTAAACTGATGTCAATTAACACTTCCCCTCTTCTTCGCAAAAACAAGTTCCAAATGAACGTTGCTCGCTTGTCACGTCCTGTCAGAGGGCGACGCGAGGAAATTAATTTCAGGCAAACTGGCGCGGCGCGATGCTTCACGCGATCTGTGTAAAACAGGCGCGAGAGAAAAAAAAAGGGTTATGCAAGGATGTGTAATCGAGCGTGTCGCAGTGCGCGAATGCTATCATCAGGGACACGTGTCGCGGCAACGGGGCGATTCCATTGTCATTAAAAAGAGAGTGCGTCGGCCAATTTGCGAGGTCGCCGATGTACCAGTTGGAGGAGCCGCGCCAAGGTCGAGTCATTGGCAGAACGGGGGAAGAAGAGGGCGTGAAGGGGGCCAGAAATTGATCCATGGTAATTTGTCGGGGTTCAGGGCGAGCCGCGCAAAATCTGCGAACGGTGTCATGGATTTAATTGACCCTTTGAACCACCCAACTCTATGCGCAATCACGATCAAATGACTTGTTAATCGTCGAGCCCTGATGACCTGGCCCCCTCTTTGACCTTAGCTGCGCAAAAGATGGCAGAATTGTGCGCAATATTGGCAGATTTATATATTTACATTTAGTCACTAAGTGGAGTGGTTTACTCGACTGCTCTGCCACCTGGCATGTTACTAGTAGGATTTCTGTGGATAATTAAGTGTTTTTGGAAAATGAACGAAATATGAGAAATTAGAACGTGCAGTGTAATTATTATTGAAAAGTTTTCAGTGATCGCTTTGACTACTTTTGAAGCAAACTCTGAAGATTTTGATTAACTATTTGGGGAATAAATATACAGGAATTTACGTTGCTACGAGGTTTTTAAATGACATTGCATTTTACAAATAATTGTGAATCAAGAGACTGCTCTTATTTTGAAATCCAGTAACGAATGGAATACGCGTGAAACTGGGTAAATTTTTTAAGGGGAGGTTCCGGTCTAAAAATGCCGAAAAATCGATTCTTTTATTTCATTTCTCGAATGTTCAACCTTTTAAGAATACGTGTTTAAAAGAATATTTTAAATTCGAAAAATTCCTGAAGTTATAGGTATAAGACATTCATAATAAAATGCTAAAAGTCCCATTAAATTATCTGTGATATTTCTGTCACCTATTTTTATGGGCTCTATACTGGAACATACCCTAAAAGAGTTAATTGAAATATTTGTCCCATATATTAAGCACTCAAACTTCTCTGAGGGGCAAAAAGCATATTGAAAACACACGGAGCAATAAACGTTAATGAACACACCTGCGTGCTTGAAGCTTTGTTCAACATTCAACGTGGAATTATACTCGTAACGCATTCTCACGCGATAACAGTTCTGGAATTAATTGCACGACGCCTAGTAAGTTTTTCCCACAGAACCCGTGCACCAGAATCAAATTGCAACCAGCCACTGCGACATTCGTATTCCTCGAGGGTCTCCAATAGCGTGTCGCTATTAAAAATATCACACTCGAGGTAAAAATATTCGCGTCGCGGAAGATTCTAATTACAAAACAGTGTGCCACGTCACGAAAGAACAATCTCCGAAAGAAAAAAAAATCCTCGTCAACGTCAGAAAATCCCAATATTCCACAATTTGCATATCCTCAACCCCCTCCACTTTACTCCGCGATTTTATCATGCACGATTTTCGTGCTCTCGCTATTCTCCAGTGACGGGCGGAAAAAAAGGAGCGATCACTCGAAGAATTCCTGCTCCCGACGCGTATAGTGGATGCATGCTGTGTACTTCTTGCCGGGCACTCGATAAAAATTCGAAATACCAGGGCAGGACGGAGGGAGCGGGGGAAATAAATAGACCGCGAGAGGTTTTCGCCAGCCAGCGAGCTTCCTGGTGAAAAGTAACCTACTTTAATTAATTATGCAGTCAAGCGGTAATCACGTCCAATGAAAAGTTGGTCCCCCTCACCTTTTCCCGCGCACGTTGGTTACTCTCCTATTCATAACATTACTCCAACCGCTTGGTTGAAAAATCCTTTCACGTTAATTCATAAAAGAAACGTTCTACGATGCGCTCGATGCAGCCGAGTGCATTGGGTGAGCCAGTCGCTCGCGAGCCGCGCTGCCAGAACAACCGATAAATAATACAGGCTCGATAGCCGGACCGTGCCAAGTAACCATTCTCCATGGAGGATGCATTAAGGTCATCGCGTCTTCGGTGCACTTTTACCACGGCGTTACGCATCGAGGATGCGACGTACTTTAAGATCGCGTTACCGGCGACGGCGACGGGAGAGTGGCTCGTCGACCTAATAATGCAGCGCTCGTCGCGCGGGAATATTAGAGCGATAGTAGAGCAACAACGATTTGCGGGACGATTAACTTGCAGGTGAAAGACGTCGATTTGGGCCGCGAGCAGCGGGGATATATTAAACGCGGCCGAGGAAATTATTTTAATGGGAGGTGCCGCTCAACATCGAAGCGCATCGTTAGGGTAGTGGCTCGTGACGGCTCGATGAGAATTCGCGTTGATTCCTCGGTCTTTAGGTGCCGGCTTGGGAAAGTTGAGATATGAGACCGAAGAGGGAATTGGTCACTCGCGATGAGAATGATAGGGGTCGGACGGTGTGCATTTTTTGGGGAGGATTTAAAATTGTTCTGTGGGCGGATTAATGAAGGTGGAAATGTAAAGTTAATTATCAAGGAGATGCATAATTATTAAGGATCGTTACGGGTGGCGTTTTGACTTGGAAATATTTTTCGTGCAAACGAGGGGGGTGAAGTTCGGGAAAATATTTTAATGATCGTGGCTTTTTTTTGGTGGAATTTCAGGATTTTCTGAGCGGTGAATTTTTATCGCTGGAGTTTGGATGAAATGTGTCTGATCAATTATGATTATGTTTGTGGATTGTTGATATATTGTGGTGAATGAAAGGGGGAAGGAATGATGTAAAAAAATGTATGATAGAAAGTCGAAATTTGCGTCCAGTTTAGGATGAAGAAGGGAATAGCGCACAGTAAGTAGTAAGTTGGTTATTTGTCAGCCGGGCGCCTTATACGTCAAGTAACATATAGGACATAGATATGCCTCGTTATAGTCCCGTTTTAGCACGCGTAGTACGCCCGGTGACTATCCCCACCATTTCTTGGAATCCTTCGGTCGAGAGTGAGAGAACGAAAGAGTCGACGGCAAGTTCGTGTCAAATGTTTCGTTCCCTCTCGCTCGGCTCTTGGATTTTCTCACGCGCGGCATCGGCCGCACGGAATAGTCTTAAAGCATATACTACTCTAAGAGAATAGTGTCCGCATCACGTCGTTCGCCCGCCGCCAGCCCCGTTCGTCGGGTTTATTACGAGGAATTACTGTATATAACCATGAATAAATTTAATCTCAAAGAGAGCTAGATAAAGTTCGATACTGGATAGAAGCAAGATTGACTCAAAACCAGAATCCCTGACTATACTTGACCCAGGTTTTATACTTTGAAGTTGAGCTTCTTTCGACCGAACGAAACTAAACTACACTGAAAGCTGTTTTATCATTTTCTGGCTACACTGATAACGAGTCTCGTGTAATTAAAAAAGGGCAATTCCTAGTGAATCGCCCTTCACTAGTGAATCATTCCAATTCTCACTTCAAGAATGTAAAAAATCAAGCAACAATGACTCGCACTCTTCAGAACATTTTCCAGGATACTAGTCTAAAGACACAACTACACCAAATGAAATACAGAGGGTGGCCAAATTATTATCATCAAAACATTTCGGTCAATTTTTGGGATCATTTTAAAATGGATTTAATACGATTAAAAAAATCTTAAATAAGCAACTAAAGGTTCTGAAAGGAAACTTTCTTAGCTTTCCAAAACATTCATGAAAATTTGTCTACGATCATGAGTTCGCAAGTTATAGGTGTTCAAAGTGAAAGATACCTTCTTTGCTTTGATCGCGAAACGTTGGTTTGATGAAACTAGAGGCCAGTGGGCACTTCAAGACGATAATGATCCGAAACATCGAATCTGCCTTTGCACGAAATGGAAAACGAGTAAAGCTAGATTCTCACTATCCGTCCGGACGGCCGCCGTCTTGCCGCGGTCCAGACGGATAGTGAGAACCTAGCTTCACGGTATCAACGTATTGGATTCACCATCTCATTCCCCTGATGCTAATCAAATAGAAAATGTTTGGTCTGTTATGAAGTACAAACTCCGAGGAAAGAGTATTTTAAAATTAAAAGCCCTAGTGGAGATCTCTTCCTGTCTCATATGCCGAAAAGTTTGTCGAAAGTATGCCCCGATGCTGTCAAGTAATAATCGCAAATGGTAGAGATTGGACACACTACTAATTAAGTGCGTATTAGCTTTTTAGATGTACTATCGATTTATATAAAAACTTTTACAAAAAATAATTATTTACACGGAGATATCGCGGCCATGCTCTTGTTGTACACACTGTAAATAAATAAAAATGAATAAATAATCTCAGAACTTCGTCTACTCATCCAGATCCAAAACAACTAGCTACAATGACTTTTCAAACCGCCAATCATACTCTAACACAAACCAAAAAATTAAAATCCTCTTTCCAATCCAGTTCCCCCAAAACACATATATACTCAGAGACAAGAACACAGATACCAAACCTCGGAAGCACCATTCTTCCTGTTTCACAGGGAGATCGAGTCGCCAGACGAGTTCAGCGGACAGAAAATTGCTGCCGGGATTTCAATTACATATTTAATTATCGAAACGAGGTCGCGGGGCGGGGGGAACGGCGAGAGAAAAAAATCCCGAAATCCATTCACGAGTTGAACGCAGGTACCGCGGCGAGAACAGAAAACGAAACGCGACCCAGTTTCGCTTAAACAGCGGCCTGTGCCCGCGTCCCCATCGCCTACGATGTGTGTGGATGTATGTATATACAGATTTTGTTCTATATATCCGGCAGGCCGCTGCAAACGAGACCGCACATCACGGTCTCCATGACTGGGCGACATATTCCATTTCCTTTTTCGAAATTTCACCGCCGCGCACCAGAGAAATCCAACGTGCCCAATAATTTCGAGCACTTACACCAATCCACGTCAACCTGGTTATTGCCGCTGGACCTGGTTATCGACCGCTCCCTCCCGTTGAATATTTCAATTTCGATGATAATGGGGACGTTATCGGAGCCCTTTGCAGACAGGCTGAATCCATGAAACGCTAACGACTAGATAGCGAGGAGATCGTAATGGCAGGATTCCTTGATGCGAACGCTGGGACCATGAACAATCTCTTAGGAACAAGCGATCAATTAATGTAGACTGGCAATTATCAGCTGGAGATCGGCTTTTAGTGGACGCTGGAAAAGATTGTTTTATGGAAATGGAGGATGCTCGAGATTTGAGGTCTCTCCTGGAGGTTAAGTACCCTGTTCTTCTTATTTAACGAGGGGAACGCTGCTTTCGCGAAAGTGCAAACTATTGTCCTGTGAGAGAGATTTTGTAACGTAGCTTTCGTGGAAGGATAACAAGGCGATTAAACGTGAGATTCAGAATTATTTCATGTAGCTCGGGGAAGTGGAGGAGGGTTTCCTGAATTTTTCAAGTGGATAATTGGAAGCTTAAGATAGGTTTTCCTATGTGCGACTGGACTTAACGTCAAGAATCTCAAAGTCGATTTTCTCGAAAATGACGCGCAATATCAAAAAATCTTATTCCTTCTTCTCGACTTATTTACTTGTTACAAGTAAAAAAGAAACAGTAACTTTGTTTCATATCGCGCTTCATTTTCGAGAAAATCGACTTTGAGATTCTTGACGTTGCGTCCAGTCGCGTATAAGAAAACCTACCATTATACTTAAAGTGAAATTTGGGGCTGTGAATCCCATTTCTGAGAAGAATTTTTTATGAAACTGCCCCTGTGCCTTGCAAATTACTTTCCACTTATTTGGAATGCATAAATCGCCAAATAGAAAATTACAACGACATTGATAGACAAATTTCTATATCCAATAACGGTAACTCAGATGGCCTCACTCTTTTGGCTGATAATATAGCTCTATCTCAATAATTACATCGCAAAGAACTTATCCAGTTTTGTGTTCTGCACTTATACCTCAAGCTTCGTCACAAAACGATGCACACGCGATAAAAGCATGCATTGCCTGAACATTCAGCAAGCCACAAAAAAAGGAAGCTAGGTACCTGCGCGTGTTTGCTAAAAGCTGATTCATGCTTCGACGACTGTGTAATAGTGACTTTCTGAGGTAGAAAGAGCAGTGCGAGGTGCGCTTCGTGCTTCTTAACTGCTAATTACATCTCTGGCAAGTGTAACGCCGTCCTGTAATGAAATGTATCTGAACATGTTCGCTAATACCATTGAACAGCGCATAATGCGTCGATTAAGTGCAATGCACCTGGCACTGATTATCCGCGTTACTATGCTAACGTATGAAAATTTTACTGCTACATTCTTTCTCTTATCGCCATTAGCATTAGAACAGAGTAGAAATACTTATTTTTCCAGCTCAGCTGTAAATGTAATCTTGTCTTTGTTTCTTCAAATCACACAAAGATATAAAATTCGCGTCTATTACATTAATAGTACCACCTTTGGCGATGGTAATTCATCCGTAATTTTCTTGATTTATTTCGTTCTGAATTCTTCTCTACTTTCAAATCACAAGTGTACAATATCTCGAGGGTTATACCTCTACAGTATTTTTCTTCCTTCATTACCCACTTCTTTCCTTTCATCTCTTCTGCACTCAGATGTCTCTTTGTGCTCTTTTGCATCTCTCTAAATTATCATTTGTGTTTTATCAGTAGATAGTATCATTTTGTCTCAGTCTCTACAAAGTTCTTTTTTATTATACTCACTCGATATCCAAATGGGCTCCTGGTCAATAAGATACATAAGTATAAATAAACAAGTAAATTAATTAAGTGCCAGCATTCGCTATTATTGCTCCCACATTAGTTCACACCCTATACATATAATACTTCATGACTCCAGTGTCTATCGCGTGTCTGACGCTTCGAATTAAATTAAATTCTCCCAGAGGACGGATCTGCGAAGCTATAAAAACGTTTGCACGCCCGAGCACCCCAATCGCGACAAAAATTCCACGGGTTCGAAGAGGAATCCTAAGTTTTCTGCTGGCTACGAGTTCTTCGCAGGAAATTGTAGCTCGACAATACGCGTATTGTGCAGCTCGATGCGCGCGAGCAGCTGAGTATGAAAGTTCGCGCGGGACATGCACTCTGCTTCTGTTCTGGAAAATTGGGAATTTACAAACGAACGGGAGAGAATAAGCGTCCCCCCCCCCCCATCCGTTTCACTCCGCCATCTGTATCGCGACCTTTTGGCGACGAAAGTAATCGTTCATGCAAATAAAAGCTGCGCAGATAATGTTTCGCGAAAATGTACTAATGCGATCGTCCATAGTAGCGAATTTTTACGACGCGACGCACCTCGTATTTTCGTCGCGAATATGTGTACGTAGAGATTCGTATTTTCTGCGGAAGCATCATCGGTGAAGAACAATACTGCAATTTCGCCATTTTTCGTAGTCCATGAAAAAGAGTTTAATAATTTTTAACAGACAGCTTCCCAGCGCTGTGTTTTTTCAGGAAATTATTTTTTGTGCTTCAGAACGGCACCGAGCGGGAAGTTACAGATGACAAATGGGAAATCGTTGTTGCGTAGGTCGTGCAATATTTTCGCTCTCCCACTGACAGACGCTTGAATGAAGCACTCGATGAAGTTAATGGGACTTCATACGCGATGAAGTTACGGAGAGGAGGAAGAATTATTGCGCGATCAAGCCGGTTTCCGTATTCAATTTTACGTAACTGTACCCTTAATTCTCCTTTAACAGCGACCTGCTGCATCTCCGGTTGCGCACGCGGAAAAAGCCTTGATTTTCCTGAGGTACGGTCGAATTATTCAAATTGCATGCATTTATGCACTCGCGGGAATGCAAATCACTCACGTGCTCAACGTAATCGTTCGCGGGAATTAAGATCGTAATTAGGGAAGTTGCGCGATCGAGCAGAGAAAAACATGACAATGGGATATCTTAACGATGTTGTATTATATTGTTTGGTCATAATGACCGTGAAGTAGCGCGTTTTGTATCCACTCAAAATGTGTTGCTCGTGAAACGTTTGATTAATTGAGACGAATTACAACACTTTGTCATCTGAGGCGCAGTGAAGAGAACAGACATGAAAATTAAATGCACGGCGATAAAGCTTCGACTTTCTATGCCCAGTAGAAGAGACAATGGAAGTCGATTCGTGAAATTTATCTTCGCGAGGGAACTAATCGTTGTTCGGTGCACGTTCGCCAAAAACACCATCAAGATTACGTATCACACTTTGGGTATTAATTCTGCAGCCTGCATTCGCCTATTTGCCATGGAGAGGGCGACTAGGATAACGAAGGGAGTGTCTTCTAGTGATATACTGGCGAGAACGCATTACCCTGATGAATCCTTATATAAAAAATCAGCTCATTCGTAATTAACGAAAGCCCTCATTTAGCTAGCATATCACAATGAAGTGAAATTTGAATATTGCTGCTAATGAATTATCTCTTCCCATTATGAAACTGAATCTGGGGAATCATCGTTATTATTGGTATTTTATTGACTGTAGATAATACCCTTTGATTTGCAATAATTAAGGACCATGCAGCAAGAGGGGTGCAGCTCCAGTTTTGACAGTTTTTAAGTTATGACGTGTAATATATGTAAAAAAATTCTATATCGTTTGGTGCACGTTTCGTGGAAATCCGATAACAAATGAGCGATTTATTACAAATAAATAAAAACAGAAATATTAATATTTATATTAATATAGAGAGAAATATTAATATCAATATTTTTATTTTAGAATATTCGCCAAAAATAAGAATAAAAACTTATCAACTGAATAAGTACCTACTACTTATTGTGTGAGAATATATATTTTTTTAAAATAGTGTTCTCTTTCGAATGTTAAGTCAAAGCCATAATTTTATAAACGGTTTTTTTTTTAATTTACACAAAATTGGTAAAGATGGAACTGCACATCTCTTGCTGCAAGGTCCTCAATTGTTCACCAGAATACAATATAAGTACATAAAAATACTGAAAAGAACACGTGGAACTATTGAGGACACAGAAGTGCTAAAAGACTGTTTAAAAGGTAATGGTGGCCCATAGAAAATGTTTCCACAATCACTAGGGATATAAGGGTGGAAACTACACCTGAAATACTGGTGAATGATGAATTCACCTCTTCAACGATGAATTGCGTTTAATTTGCATGTAAAAGTGCACTTTAAATATCAGCAGCATTTCCCCACGAAACTGTTACACAGCTCGCAAACAGGTTCCCCCGAATAAAAATGTACCAGGAAGCTACACCTATGGCGCTCATGCCACTTAGCATCTCTTACACAGGCCCATTCCAGTTTAGAAGGAAAGAAAAAGGGGGCGAAAACAAGGTTAAATCCACTCGCCAGTTGCTTTCACGAGGCATGATTAAAAGTTTCGGCCCGATTTACCATGGAATAACTTTTCCTTGTGAAAACGATCGCGTTCGATATCGAGTCGAAGCGTTTGATGGAGGCAAATGGGGCGACTTTTTGAAGGACTTTTTCGAGGTTTTCCTTCGCCACACCCTTTCATACTAACAGGAACTTAATGCTTCCTATTTTACTTCTTATACATCTGAGAGAATATTCGCCATAATCATGTAAGTTCAATTTAAGCGTTTATCGATTCACGTGTTAAATTAAAATATCTCTGATGTGTTAGAAAACTGCGCGTTTGCCTGTGTCAGAATAGCTTCACATGTCACGCAGGGTATTGGAAAATGTCGTTCGCAAAATCGAACCCGACGCACGTCCCCCAGAAACGAAACGTAATACGCGATCTTTAATATGCAAGTCACTCAAAGTTTTCAATGAGATGACAGGAATTATGAAAATCCGCAAATTTGCATGCATATTACGCGAAATTCGTATCGAGTCCACGTGGAAATTGAATTCGTTCCGAGGCAATTTTGCGTGCACGTAGCGTGGCAAAAGTTTCGATTGAATTTTCCATACAAAGCAGCAAATAATTAATACGCGGGTAAACCAACTCTTACGAGTTTTATTGTAACTTGTTACTACCTCTATTACAGTGTTCCGAATTTAAGATGCTGCGGGGGTATAACTTTCCTAACCGAAAGAGTTTTACTGTTTTTCAGTAAAACAGATAAGTATCGCGTTGCGGTGTATGCAGATGAAAAAACGAATGCTGGAACGGAATGGAATATTGGACAATTGGAATATAACGGAATAAACCGCGGCGGCTTGACGAATTTCCCTTTCTAAACCGCCTCGACGGTTGCAAAGTGAACGCGGATTTTAGCAGTATGAACAACGAGCCTTCGTTTCACAATGCGATCGATTATGCTCCCTCTTTCGCGCGAAGAAAAAAAATGGCACGCCGCAAACACGAGCATTGTGCAAGCGATCAGGGCCCGTGAAACAGGCACTTTGACAGGGAAACGCGCGTTTCCACGGCCAGAACAGCACGGTAATTATTTTATTTCGCTCGGTGCGCCAATAATTAGCGGCGCTCGATCGTGTAACGCGAGATAACGAGCCTGTGACTGCGTACTTTCTAATGAAATTGAACGGTGCAAGTAAATTTCAGAAATTTCAGACGATGCGTGAATAATGTAACAGAGGAGGTTCCCCGAAGTATCTCACCACACGTATTTTAATGTAGAACGTGATTAATGATAATTATAATCGTGGCCCCTAGAGGCAACCATGGCTGATCTAATTGGCCAAACTTTTAACAATTCATTGCGCCAAAGATAAATTGCTGCTCCTCTGTGGAACACGTAGAAACGAACAAGGGCGTCTTCCAATTAATCGCCGTCACTTCGCGCGTGGAAAAGCATCGACGAATGCCACAATTATCGTTTCTTTCACAGGCTGTACCGTCAGCTAGCGGTGAAAAAGCGTCGGCTGAGGCACCAGCCACGCGCCACGGAAACAGTTAAAACACATTTGATTATCGAGCCCGTTTCTCCAACGACCGCTCGTTAAAACGGCGTTATTAGCGCTTTCATTACAAAAGGAAATTCATCAATTTCTCGGGGATGCCTTGATTAACGATCGACGCGCGTCATTCCGGGAGCGCTAGCCGGGCGGAGAAATGAAACAGGAACAGAGGAAGAAAAAAAGAAGGGAAAGCTTGCAGAAACGTGACGGGGGCAAAACGTAACGAGAAGAAAACTGCGGCGGAAAGTGGAACACCTGGGCGATATCACGCGTCCTTCCGGTCAACAAGTCCCTATCGCGCCGATAATATACGGAACTTCAAAGTTTCAAGCAGGCCTCTGTCGCTGATTGCATCAAGCAATTACTGTCGTCCTGGCGCAGAAGCGTGAAAACGGGGGATGCATTTTCCTCTCGACTACGAGGGCCCTGGAAGCAATTAATAACGCAGTGCCAATAGCCGGCTTCCTTCCAAAAGCGTGAAAGAAAACCAAGATGTCCGCAGTCAGGTCGTATATAAGAAGGCATTTGTTTTGTTCGATCCACCGGTGAAATGAGATTTTTGGCGGGATGATAATGAGAGGATGGGGTGGGCGGAAGGAGCAATCGACTCGAGTGGCTCCGAGGATTTTTCGCTCCATTAATCACTGATCTTCTCAGGGTTTCTTCGACTAAGGTGAAGATTGTATAATTGGGAGAACGAATGGGAAAATATTGCACCGTTGGAGTCAATTTCTGAGCAAGAATTGATCATTTTGCAACAATAAATTGCTATCTTGCGAGCAGAATTATCAACTAAATTTTCGAACGTCTGTCAGATTTGTGAGCCAATAATTCTGAATAATTGTCGAGAATCACCCAATTCTTTCAACTCCCTTTCACAAGACGCCATAAAATTTTAATTAAGATTCAAGTTTCAGTGATCATACCATTATATAATATCAGGTTGAATTCAGAGTGGTTTGAAAATTTTTGAAAAGCTACGAATACTATCATAGTCGTTGTGTAATAAAAACACTCACCAACAAGATCTCTGATCTATGATTCACCTCAGTCAATTCGAGTGATCTAGAGACAGAGCATCCTTCAGCTTATGATTCAACAGTTTCTTACCTGAAACAAAGAAAAAAGCGTTCTTAAGAACAGGAACTAAATATGAAAAGCTCGATATGATACAACTCAAAACTTCACAGGCACCGTTAGCCTTTCATCTTCAATCGCCTTACCCGTGCTTTGATAATGCGCACTTAAACGCAACATTAATCAAAGCCTGGAATATCAAAGGAAGACGCAAAGGGGAAATGCACGATGCAAAACAGTCCAATTCGAGATACATTCATTACCATAATTTCAGCGTTTCCGGCAACTCTTTCCGTAATAGCTGTCACAAGCACGCAGCGGGCGAAAGGACCGTTGGAACTTTCAGCGGTGGAGAAGAATTTACATGAAAATTTCGCGGCCCCGGTGTTTTTCCGCCAACAACGTTGCGCGAGGCACGAAAGTGCAACGTTTTCGCTAACTTTCCGGCGAAGGGCAGCGGAACTTATTCAGTTCGAAGAGAGGGCTCGAACTTTGTCCACTCTCAAACAAAGAAACAGGGATAAAAATTGTCGCGTTGGGAAATTCTGGAATTACAAACCGCGAGTTCGTGCAACTCGCCCAGCTGTAATGTTGCACTATCGGTTGACTTTTCGTGCTGGCGTAACGAAAGAGGAGAAATCGAATGGATGCATTGCAAAATCATCGATTTGGCCTTGCGCAATATATGCTACTCTGACGTGGTAAATTGAGACATCATGCGGAAACGGTTTGGATAAACTGAATGTTTAATTCAGAAGACACTTTAGCTGATGCTTCGACAGGGATTGGTTCATCGATGTATTAAGAGGCGAATTAAAAAATTTAGGACAGAAGTTATGGTGCGATTGCACGAAGTGCATAGAAACAAAGTTTCTTGTTAATATAGAAATATTGCCAGTCGTGAGAAGAGTCATGAATTAGGTTCATTCAAGTGTTCGCGATGATAACATTAAGGGTCGTTATCACTGACCTTCTTCTTCCGCGAAAAGATAACGCTTTCTATCAACTGGTTTACATATCCAATCTTTTTCCGTGTTCTTCGTTCCTCTAATCTGTCTGATATTCATGAATCACGCAGTTTTAGCGAGTATTCAAATTAGTGCATAGATAATTACGACTATGACGAGCATTGTATACCAGCCACAAAGGATTACATTGAAAGCTGATTTTGGTGTTTCGTTATTTAAATTTTAAAAAGGTATTGCAACTCGGTGCGTCCAATTAATGCCACTTCATCAATAACAATTTTTGCATTTGAATTTTATAATTGCATTTTCCTCCGAAACTGACATTTACATGTCCCCAATTTAATTTCCCTTAAAATTACCAGCGTTCACTTGATTCGACGCACCCATTAAAAATGAAACCCTCAACTTTCTGCAATTTAATCTGACGACCAAAAATAACTTTCCTGCAGCCCAGGCCATTCAATTACTGTCACCCCATCAGTAACATTTTCTACCACTTCCCAATTTACTTTGCCCATAAAAAACTAGCACCCATGCATCCCGAATTTCATTCACCCAAACCACACCGGCCTCCTTCCCTTTCAAATTCCTCATCGAAAACAGAATTCATCTCATTGCAATTCCAACCTACCAAAAATGATTTCCATGCAACGACAATTCGCCCAATTAATAATCCCATATAAATAACAACGTCCCCGCCAATTCTCGGATTAATTCCGACAACTGAATAACAAAAGCCAGCTTTTACAGCCTCGATTCGATTCAGCCGAAAAATTACCAGCCTCCCTTGTCCGATTCAACTCGCCCATGCGAAATAAAATTCCCCAGCATTCCGCAATTTGATTTGCCGATCGAAAGCAATTTCCCCGCAGCTCTGCTCGGCCATCAAAAATAATTTCCGCGTGCCATTAATTTAATTCACCTGTCTGTATCGAGCGCGTGTCACCAGCGCGTTCAACGTTCGTTTATCCCGTGTCCGCGGCAACGGCTAGCCGAAACGCGACGCCTCCCGTCGCTACCGGCACTCATCGCCGCTGTAAGTCGTTGCGCTGCCGAAACGGGCGATTTCACAGCGCCGGCCGTCGTAATTCGGCTGACACTCGGCAACGAATGCAGTCCTCGCCGCGACACGACACGCGCGCGACGGGCCAGTATTAATTTCGCGATTCACGGCGCAGCCGGGCGCGGTTGCCTTCGTTTCATCGGATCCCCCCGGTCGTTACATTACTTCATTGGCTGGCTCAATTTCGCGAATTCCGCCGGGCCGTGTTTTATCTACGGGCAATTGAAGCCAACGAGCGGAACAAGAGTCGGATAAAAAAGCTTTGCAGCCCCTGATTGACGGCTTTTGCATGGAACATCCTTCACGCTCGATTCATCGTCGCTACGGTGAAAGAGACGTTACTTCTTTAGAAACTAGTATAAATTTGAGGGGTTCCTATTGGAGCGGGTTCGCGTAGTTCGACGAATGAACGCCTGAATGGTCTATGGATGCTTTGGAGGAAACTTTATTGCCTGTTCCTCTGTTAAGGAATTCGACTGTTGCTATTGGGAAATTATAGGGGATGGTATCTTCTGGTGATATCTCGAGGAAATTGCGAGTTAAGAGAACTAGGTAGTCAAGTCGCTCGAAAATGAAGGTTTTTTGCGAATTAATTACAGGAAGCCTTCTCTTAGTCACTATTTTAATAATTTTGGTTCGATTCTTTTTTCAAATTATCTTCTTACAAATGACAGGTCGTAGAAAAAACATATTCCAAGGAAACCGTTGTGCTTTTATTTTTAACCTCGATGTCAGTACAAAAGCAAAGATCCTTTTTCTAAAACACTGTGTAATCATCCTCGTGTGGCGCCATTTGTAAAATAGATATGTATAAAAAAAAACTATATTTTTTTACTCCCTGTGATAGTAATAAATATTGTACGAAAGAAAAAGTCTATGCTTACTCTCATTTGATTGCAATTAATTCGCAAAAAATACTTGATTTTCGAGCGATTTGACGGCCTAGTCCCTTTAATTGCTAGTAAAGCTGAATTACGAGTTTTAAGGTAGCACAGTGACGACCGTGCTTCATAATTGAAGTTGCGAAAGAATTGATTTGAAATTGAGGAACTCGAGCACTTTCGTCGCGCGTTGGTATCGCTGGAATGTTGACGAGGAAAGTGGTTGTCGGTGGACGAGAAACGTGGAAGGATCAACTAGCGAGAATTCAGATAGGCTCGATAATTGCAATGATACGAGGCGCAGCGGCGATCGGTCATTTTATGCGGCGCGTTGCACCGTCGTACTTTTAAGCCGATTTCTCACGGGACAAGGTATTTCGCTGACGATGCTGTTGACGTAACACTGGTCAACATATATATATATACCAGTCGATAAATTTATAACCCGTGTCCCGTGCAACTCAACCCAAACTGTCCAGCCTCGTGTCAGTACCACGTGCGACAACGCTCTATCATATCAAATAGAAGCGATTATTAAATCGATCCGATTTAGCGGTGCATCGACGTGGTCTAACGCCATCAATACACGGGAAACTAACAATATCATAATGCGGAAATAATGATTTATTAACGGAAATAATGATTTATTAACGGAGATAATGATCCTCCAGCAACCCCTAAAGTGGTTACAACTTGTATTGTTTGATTAATTCTATTGCTTTTGATCTCCTCTTCTAATAATGCTTCCCTGGAATTTTTAATGTATAGGAGTGTTCTAAAAAATCACTAGGGATCGTAAGAAATCGTTGTGTTTTAGTGGGTCGTAATTTACTAGAAATTTCAATCCACTCTGTAAGAATTCTTGAGAATACAATTTGTAGTGTGTACACCCATCTTATATAGGTGCTTCAGTCTTCAATTCTTAACATTTCCCTGATCTTAGAACCTCCAATCTAGATAATTCCCTGATCCGTTATTAGTTGTACTAGCTGCACCCTTCACAATTTCTAAACTTCTGTTTCCAATACATCCAACACCTACCCCTCTTCTACCACGACTACCTACTCAATATTAATTATTTCACCCTCGAATTCTACATTTATAAATGAAACATTATCAAATATGCGTTATCGTCGCGGAAAGGACATGCGCCTGTCATTAAGCTAAAATCAAGGAACGAATGTAGAGCATGCATTCATTTTCCACGGGGCAGGGTTAAACGAGTATAACCACCATGGTCGGCGTAAGTGCATGCTATCATCGTGATGCACCGTTAGCCACGGCAAGGGAGGGGAGGGAAATGATAGCTCGTCGTAATTGCGAGGCTAGACTTCAAAGAGACAAGTCCGAGCTTCGAGAACCATAATCAAGAAAAGCGTACTGGCTTCATCTACTGTCTGACCATATAATCCTCTTTCTACTGCCTCGCAACAGATTTTCGAGAATCGATTCGAAGCCCCTATTCGAACCGAAATATTAAACTCCAACACTGTTCATGAATATTTAAAGCCCCTCTAAGCACACTACTACCAATCCGTCATAAGTTACAAACGCGAACAGCTCTATCCCTAATGCAAAGTTTCATAGAAATCGCGCGCCGAACGCTTCGGAAACGAGTTTCTCCACCAACGGATTCCTGCTCGAGCATCGAAGCGGCCGTTCCAATATTTCTACGCGAACGAAATTAAAACAAGCGCCAAAGGGGGAATCAATGGTACATGTAATAGAAATAAATCGCCCGCCCCGAGAGTTATCGAGCGCTTATCGCCCGGGCCGTGATTCAGGATCGATGAACAAGAAACTTCAACTGGGTCACAGCAGTGTAATTCGGCTTTTAGGGCCGGATACGGAAGGATTTGCCAGCGAAATGGCGGGCACACGTGTTTACACTAATACGGGCCGACGTGGATTGGAAATTATAACACGCTGGACACACGTCCGTTCCGGAATATTCATGAAATTATATTGATTTATACTCGACAGCGGATTATTTAGAGGGGAACGTCGAAAATCGAGGCAGGTATTATCGATGGTATCGTGCGCGGGCTAAACGCTTATCGCCTCGCGTTTACGTCGTGTTTTGTGTTTAGCCAACTCCAGACAGCAAAGTAATTGAAAATTCCAACGGAATCCAGAGAATCACCGGCGCATTCATTTTGCTATATTTCCCTGCGAGCAATGAGTGTTCCTAGATCGAGTTCAGAGATGATTTCCCCGCTGCGGCGATAAAATAAATACGAGGGGCGAAATTTCATGCCAGAATTCGTGGCCCGCGCGATGGTGAACGTGAATGCGTATGGTGATTAGCGGAAAATATTTTTTTTTCGGTCGATACGCTAGCATGAGGAACGTTGGACGCGCATTTTCTGTGCTTCGGGGCGATGTTCGCGTAATTTCGAGCGGAAAAATTTAATTAAGCCCCCGTGTAACGGAATTACAGGGAAATTTGATAAATCACGCGACGCTGGTCGTAGTTTCTTCAACTTCTACACGCGCGCAGCATTGTGAGTACGTGAATATCGCGGCATGATATCTGTTTGTGCGCTCCGCTCTAATGAAATATTCAGAACAGAATGCGAGCTACGTGCGCGAGATAACGTTTTAAGGGAGTTCCTTGGAAAGTCTTTATACCTGCGAATAAAAATATATTTATATTCAGAAATGACCCCCACCCTCGTTAACGAGTACGTTTAACGCAAGATAGCGACTCCGTAACGAATATTCTTGCTGGATTATTATATCTTTTTCATTTCCTTTCCTTCGCGTTTAATGGCTCGAAATGTGCGCAAGCTGTGAGTGCCTCAAGCTTTTCACGTGAAACGCTTTATTGAAAACGCTTTAGTATCAGTCAATTGAAGAGCCTAGTTCGAATTTATTACCTTGTTTTATTCCACTCGGTTCGTGTAGCTTCCATGACACATAACTTCAGTTAATAGAGTGCGCAATCTGGTGGAATATGTAATGAGATGTAGAATGTGATTTTAATTGGGTATGTGTTCGATTTAGATTTAGTTAGATTTCATAGATTTGCAATTCAGCTTCCCAGAATATTTTGCCTAATTTTTGGAGCTCAAGTCAAATTTGTTCGCGTTGATTTCTCAATTTAAAATAAAGAAAGGAAGATCACCAAATCCAATCTTCGCCAAGTAGGTACCTTTGTTTTGTGATTACGTAAGTATTTATTTGAACACAACGTTTATTCAGGAGCTTAGTTGGGCGATGATCTCTGGTAGGGGAAGATTACACTAAATGTAACGGAATAGTGCCGTTTATATCGTGGCCACGGTCTCGTATTAGTTATTGAACACGCATTTACACGAGTCGCTGGCGTAGAATATAATCTGGGCGCATGTAGCTTAGAATTCAAGAGCATGTGGAAACTCCTCTAACGTTATCGAGTGAATTGTAAATGCATAACACATACCTGCGTTCTGTGTCCACCTCGAGACCTACAATTCACGCGATAACTATAACGTACGTGTTGGAATACATTGGTGTAACACGTTGAACTAATAATCTTCGAAATAGAAAACTGTTGTAATAGTCAACCACAAGATAAACATCAATTTCCTACAGAGACTATCAGTACCAATTTTTACCAAGAAGTGTAACGTTGCTACACTTCGAATAAATATAACGCAATTCAAAACCGAGACTTTGTAATTCAAATATAATTCACAAAACTCCAAACCGAATAGAACAAGATCCATTAAAAAATCGTTAAAGAATTATTAAGGATAGGGGCATTTCCCCAAGAAATTCCCTAACCAATACTTCCCTCAATCGCCACCCCAAAGGTCCTCTGATTTCAATGAATCTCCGCCGCGCTCAGTGTTTCATAATGGATCCTCCGAACCATGCAATTCATCTGCTTTTTTCGTGGTCACGTGTCGCTGCATCGGACGATCGAATTTCTGCGTGCATTTCGCGCGCGTGCAACGTTATGCACCTGAAGCGTCTGTATACTCGAGCGGATATGAGTCTGGCTGGGCAAGAAAAATGTTTGCAAGATGCTTGGGGGCGCCGAGTTCCAATATGTGGCTCGAAGGCCTCGTTCCACGTGGAAAACCTCATCCAATGCAATATCTTCATCCTTCTGCTCGACTCGTTCTGACCGAGGGACTGGGGGGCTTTTAACTCTCCTCCCTTGGAAACTCTTCCACGGTTTCCCTCGGAACGATCGTTCGACGTAATGATTGGTGCGGCGTGAATATGTATCTGGTGCATCCAGCGTATTTTCCAAAGAGCGACGTACAGGGCGCTCCAAATACAGCGTACCAAAGCTGCTCCGCTCTGGGAATATACGTGGCAGCGATGCAATTCTCCCCTCGCTGTTTTAAACCCGAAAGATGCGACTCCTGGCCACTCCCCGGATTCTTTTGCACAAAGTGCTACATGTATAAATTCCCTCGCGCCTGAATAGTTGCTTCGAAAATAGGGAATCTATATTCATGCTTGGAACACTCTGTTTCGCGGAGACTTTGAAAGCGGGGAGAAAGTAGCGCGGCTCTATGAATACTCATTTCGAGTGGATAACTATTAGCGAATATTTACGACGCCACAGGAAGGGAGTTATTTTGAATGTTCCTGAAAGAATCTCTTCCAGGAAGTTCGACTAATGATCTCGTCCGGCTTGAATTCAATTACTAGGAAGCTGTAGGCGTTCATTAATCGGAAAGCGCTTTATTAAAGCCAGCGTGTGATTGGTGGAAACAGGCGCTCGCCAGTGTACTTATACTTCGTGATTCTTTTAAGGAACCCACGAAAGGAAGTAGAACACTTTGACATACACACAATTAGGAAAATTATTGAAGATATTTTAAATTCTTATAAAAAAAAATAAAATTGCACTAAAATGTAAAAAATTATTTTTTCCCTTATTTAATCTACGACTCTCAATTTTTTAAGTCGGCGCCAGATTTACACAGTGCAAATGGCGAGGCAGCGACTTGAAAAATATGAGAGTCGTAGATTAGATAAGGGAAAAAATTATTTTTTACTTTTTAGTGCAATTTTATTTTTTTGAAGTCGGTTTTAATTTTTTTTTAAATTTTTGTATTTTTAGCGTTTTAGTTTTATATATATTGACACAACATACTGAGGAGATATGCGCGTACGTACATAAAATAATAATAATTAGGTGACAATAGTCTTTCTTATTAACCAGAAACGGCAAAATATTGGGACAATGTTGATGCAGTGTAAGATGCGGGGCATCGCCCTCATTCGAATAAAAAAGAGAACATCAAAATCGGTCCATATGCTGAGGAGTTATGCGGGGACAAACATAAAAAATATATATATACGTGTCGAATCTATAACCTCCTCCTTTTAAAAGTCGGTTAACAAATTAGATCAGCCTACATTCTGCTATTTTAGTTACTAAGTATCTAAACCCTGAAGATGTTCGATTCCTTTCAAAACCCTCTACACCATTTATTTCTTCCAATTCCACACGAAGCATACAAAGACCATGGAACTCCGTTTCCCACAACGATCGCACCCGAACACCGCAAAGAACTAATTTTCCCGCTGTTCGAGAGGAACGTAACGTTACTAAAGATTCCCACAACGGTCGTACATAAGCCTGGCCTCCGTGTATTCGATACAAAAGGAAATTACAGTGCCCCACGAGATCAGAAGCCTGTAAACACTGGCCAGGTACGTGCCCAAGCTCTGTTTAACGATACTGCCTTACGTCGAAAGCAACTCGTCCGATCAATCGGCCGGATCCATTGTTTGACACACGAAAGCTGCTACTTAAGCACGGCTTTCAGCGTCGAGTGCTGTTCCACCGTAAGCACGACTCGCGACGCTCGTTTTCCAGTTTCCTTAAGACAAAGCATCGCCCGGGAGGCTCTGTTTTTTCGTTCGACGTCGATTACGCGTTTCAAGAGGCCAACCCTCTGGTTCTTTCGCCCCGAGTGTGCTCCGCTGCCTTCTGCCTCCTCGATAGCATTCCAATTGTCGCCTGCAGTGGCCCGTTGATACGTGGCTTTCGACAATGCAGCGCGACGGGCGAGGAGGGCGATGTCATCAAAGGCCTCGTCTTCGCGCTCAAACGGCCCATTCACGCGCGAATACTTTCCGCGAGAGTGATGAAACGCGACCGGGCGTGCTCGCGTGCATGGCTGATTTTAATGGACCGCGGATGGTTAATTAAAAAATCGCGCCACCGCAGGAAACAGCGATATTTCGCTGTAAACGTCACCGCAGCCGCACGTGCTCGCCGTGTCCCCGCAGACGCGGTATTAAACACTGCGGCTTCCTCGCGTGTACGCCGCCACCCTGCCTGACCATAAAATTAGTCCCGATGGGCTCATTTTCCTGTTGTTTTCATGCCCGATACCGGCGGGGGTAGCCAGGACGCGTGCAAACTTCGCGTCACGGCATGCCACTTGTTTTTTACGATTACCAGATCGCATCTGCCACGGCATAAATTTCCGCGCTCGGACGCGCGTGGGATGATTAAAAACTGACGATTCTATAGTTGCTGGAGGTTATTGACAATGGAGAGCGGATAGTTTAGAAAGTCGAAGGTGAAAGTGGGAGGATAAAGCAAGTGTTATCGATGAGGAGAGGAGGAGTGGGACGTTATTGTGTAACGATGGATTTCTGTGCAGACTAAAGATACAAATTATTATAACTTAAACAAGGTCTGTTAGTTGAATCTCCCTATTCAATAGATCTCATATTTTAGTGTACATAATGGAAAGCTTGATTAGGTTTACGAAATTAATTTCTCAAAGTTTCTAAAATAAATTTAGGTGCACTTTATATATGATGTGCACTGTGACCAGAGTTGGGCAAACTGTAATCTAATTACAAATTAAAAATTACGATTCAAATGTAATTGTGTAATTGATCACACCTTATTTTCTGTAATCGTTAATTTAGGTAGTTGGCAAAATTGTGGTCAACTACCTAACTTAACGAATGCCGAAAATAATATGCAATCAATTACACAATTACATTTTAATCGTAATTTGTAATTTGTAATTAGATTACATTTTGCCCAATTCTGCCTGTGACAACCAATTGGCTTACAAATTCGCATCGTGTTTCGTTTGAGGAAAGCGAGCGTCTTCCGTTCCCCAGAAACAAGATCAAAGGTTGAGCGCTTAATCTGTCAGTGAAAAACTGTCGAAGACACGCGGAGAAAGGTTAATGTGCATCCGATGCACGTCGATGCATAATAGGGCAGCGTGTTAGGAGGTAAAGAACTCCTCTGATGGGAGCACGCGGAGGATGCACTTTCGTGTTTGACGAACTTTTTTTTGTCCCGCATCCAGGAAACTAACCGCAGAAATAACCTCCGCTTATTATGCGCGAGGCCGCGCCGGCTTGTGCTGCTTTACGCGACATTCATTTCGTTATTTGCATGATAAAAAAAGTTTAAATTACACGGAACACAAGTTGCCCCGTGTTAGCGTGGGCGGAGATAGCAGAAACAAGTCATTTTGTATTCGTACTTTTTTCCCATTCGGATTAATAAATATTTCATTTCAATCCTGTCAGCGAGATTGAACGGAGTTGAACAACGTGATCCGCAAATTAAATTGAAAATTGTTATTTTACCATTCGTTTTCTTTCTAGTTTGTTGTAGCATACGTATTCACGAATGCTAAGGTATTTATTGATTTATTTTGTGCGTGACGGAGTAACATAGGGTTCTGGGAAATTTGATATGGTTATTATAGAAAGCTTAATTAGGAAGGATGATAATTTGGAGACAAATGATTCATTCGTTAAAGAAATAAAAACATGGATGTTTGCGACGCGTGTCTTCTTTATTATCTACGTACTGGAAATACGACACGGTTCGAACTTTATTCCACGAACTTTGGTCGAAAATATGAGGCATTAAGCAGAGATTGCGCGCCAAAGTAGAATGAACGATTCGCCCCAACATTCATAAGACAGAATTTAATATTCTGCGAGTGATAATCGACGCGTTGTAAAAAACACAGGAAGCTTATCAAAGGAACTCGACACTCTCGGAGGCATCGTAATGGGAAAACTTTGTTTCAGTCTCGCGTTTATTACACGAGAAATTACTTCTCATATTTAGCTTCAGCCACGGCTAAGTTTAAACACCTTCGAGCCAGGCTTCTATTAAAAAGTTCTCGCATTTTATCCGCGGCGAGATAAGACAATGCAGCGAACAACTTCGGTTATTAATACACTGTCAATGTTCTGTGAAAAAGTGATTACACAGTAATAACGATTCAGAGTTCGACCCTCCGATTGTAATAATGTAACTACAAAGGAGAAATATCATATAAATTTAAAAAAAAAAATGGAAGATATTTATTTATTCGCCTTTTTTATTTCAATAAATATGCATTTTTCAAATAAAGTTTTACAAATTTCCTACGTTTTCCATATTAGATACCATTTTTTCAACTCACCGCGTTTGACTTTTATTACATTTTTTATCATAACTTCAAGACACTTAAACTTTTGCATAGTCAACTATTAACATACGAATATCCATTAATTGTGTCGTGTTTTAACGTTAGTTTCATTGAAAACAAAGTATGTCTCTAATTCTGGCTATCTTTTAAAATCAGGTGCTCCATATCAGGTGCAGTTACCCTATATAAAATTTTTAAGTATTATACACAGTTTTACAACAACTTCTCTATATATAAAAAATATCTAACTTCGTAATGTTTAGAGATATTTTTCTAGAAACTGACTTGTGACTATTTTTCCAAATATTCAACTAGCCTCAATTAAAGATAACACTGACAATACGAATCGAGTTAATATTAATTATGACGAATGTACATAGAAGTATTTCTACATATTTCACAAGACTATCACAACAACTAACTACGAACCTTTAATTACACGTATACATCACATTTTCAAGCAAAGCGTTATCAAGCCATCGAAGCTGCCACCAGCAAGACACGTGCCAGCGCGATATCTCGAAGCCGTCGCGAATACGTAGGTACACGTGCATAGAAAGACGCGAACTTTCTTCGCGAGCAGGCGCGTGCAGGCGGCCGAGCCACGCGATTGGATGTTGAAATCCGAATTACATAATGCATGAGTAAGAGCGCTGATTTTCTTGTCGACCGACTCAGAGCCATTCCAGCTACAAAGGCGAAGCCTGACTCACTTCAGCTGCCGCCTTTCTCCTTCCAGCGTTCGCGATTCAAAAATCGACTTCACCCGCGGATCGATCCGCGACTCTTCGTCACGGCGTGCCAAATGAAACGGTGACCCGTGAAGAAGGATGCTAATTCCATCAACTCGCCCCTTTAGGAGAATCGGGGGAAGAACTCATCGGAGGCTTCGATTCCCCGATGTATTTGGGATCTCGAGGAAATGGAATTCGTGACAGAATAAATTTACGTCCGCGGAAAATGATAGACCGCTTTAGCTGCTTAAGGACTCCCTCTTCCCTCTGTCTTTCCTATCAGCAATTCTAAATTGTTCCAAGTAATGGAATTTATCGATCGAAAACCAGCTTGGTTTTAAGAAGCGACAACAGATACGGGAATACCAGAATGGGTTATTTTGTTGAGGGTAGAAATGTTGCAGAGAGCATGGAGGTTGTAGGCTGATTCTTACTTCTACTGTGAAAACACTATTTTTCGATGTTTTTTCAGTGCTCCACTTTGGGATCATCAATTCAGTTTCCTCTATAAGGGACAGATGAATAAAATTATGTAGCCTTCTGATACAAAGAATCACGTTTGCTTTATTGCAATTTATATTTTGCACTTAGTGTCTGTGAGGAAATTTAATTCCAATGAAGAAGGGATAAAAACTAAATTGTATAATCAGCCAGGAATCAGCTATTCGAACGATTTAACGGGGGATCGACCAACGCGACATTCAATCGAGGGTGGAAGATTTTTCCGACGCAAAAAAAAAATAGACGAGGGGGAGAAGAGATTGCCAAAGGGAATTGCGAACGGCGAAATTCGCGAAATTCGCGGCACCCTAATTACATTTATTCCTGGCCGGCGAGCACGGCTCGCTTAAACGCCGAAAACTGCGCTGCTCGCGTGGATGAACGCTTGAAAATATAATTACAGCGACGCGCGCGAGGCCCGTTGTTTTTCCGCTTAATCGTCGTCCGCTTGAAAACACACGGCGCGCGCGAAACCGCAGCCAGAATCATCGTTTGCATACTGAAACGGCTGTACGCGTACACGTCGGTCCACATTTCCTTCCCCGAGGCATACAGGCTGTCCCGTGGCCGCCGACAAGTTGATTCTACTTGAAAAAACGAGTCGGATATATGGGACAAAGGTTTCCCCACAAGGGGCTCCGTATCCGCGAAAAATGGCTTTGAACCGCTGCCAAGTGGACACTTGCACCTGGTGTCTTGACTTCCAAGTCGATCCAGGGACTTGCAATTAGAAGTTTGAGAGTATGGAGTCTGTTTTGGGTGGGAATTATTTGAAGTTTGTAATCGTGGGAATGCTTGCACTGAAATTTCAACCTTGTAGGTATCGCAAATAAACTCGTAAGAATAATTTTGGATTGGGGTAGAAAGTACAGTGAGTTTCCAAGATTAAAAAAGTTCATATGTACACCTACGTTTTCTGTGTAGGAGGATTATGTAAGGTGTTCTGATGTGCCTACTTTTATTCTCAGACTTTCAAGATGATTTTGAGTAGTTGAGAAATATTTCTACCTGAGGTTTTGTATCATGAACTGTTCGAATTTCAAGCATTTGAAATTGCAAACCTTTGAATTGTATATTCAACTAGCTTTGCTACTCGACTTCGCCCGGAACTTAAATTCTAATTTTATCTTTTTTGTGTGTGAAAATAATCACGTTAAACACGCAAACATATAAATTTTCTGCTTTATAGTACCTATAAAATATAAGATATCGGAGCTGATACAGTTCGTGCATGGATCACTGTGGTGATTAAATATTCGAAATTGGATGCTTGAAATCCCATGACGATGCGTTCCGGATGCTTCGACTTGGTATTGCATCGATATTCCAAGATTCCGTGATATAAAACTTCCTCCAATGACAAGAAAATCGCGCAGAAAAGCGCAGTGTGTAATGAACAGAGGGGGCGTTCACAAACTTCTAGGGATTTACTTTTACTGATGAGATAGCAAACTTAAATCGAATCACGGCTGGTCCAATCAAGTCCTGACGTGTTTATCTTCGTTTACGACTACTACTCGCCTTGCTTCGGACGGCTACCCAGTGCAGTTGCATTTTACGCGTACGAACCTCGTAACCATAGAGGGCTCTAGAAACTCCCACTGAACCACTTTCTTCCCATCAAAACAAAACTAATAACCAACAAGCATCAGCGGAAAGAACAGACACAAAGTGAACAATTTATTTCCTTCGAGCGAAACTCAAAATTCCAATACATATTTTCATTCTTTAAATTCGACGTAAATATTTCATCATCCTTCACCAACTAATCTAAAGTTCAGCCAGCAAAGTTGTCGTTGCTCGACATTTTTTTTACCGTTCCATTAATACGCGTCTCTTAAGACTATCGTTCGTCGAGATTTTCCTTAGCTTTAGTCAGCGAAATGTTTCATCGCTCGTGGAGCGTAAAAACATGTCGCGCACGTAAGCGTGCACGCGGGCTTATGCACTCGGAGGAGGAGCCTGAATTATTGCCAATGAGCCTCCGACTGCTTTGATATGCCCGATGAAACTTGGGGCCGAGGATAGCAGAGACATCAACCGCGGCCGCGCAATATTCTTTTTACGTCTCCTTTTCATATCTCGCGGTTACATCAGCTGGCTCCCCGTGCTTTTAAACTTTATCGCGTTAGCTCGTTCCGCATTGTCGAGTCCCGTCGACCAGTGTATTTATGCGTGCCCCACCGAGACCCAGAAGACACAGCGTTTACGCTTCGCGGAACTCGCGATGACTGATCCATAAAGTGCACTGATGAGCTGGGGAATTTGTCAGTTGCATCATCAGACACAGTCGTTGCAGGAATCATGGTTTATGGAATAGAGATTTCTTTGCTTTTCGTGAAAATAGTCTTGAGAGTTGTGTAATTTTTGGAACCTGAATAATGTAAAAGGGAGATAGTGTTTATCTTACTCGGATGTATTATTCGTGGATTAAAAAACATTGATTTCCTTTATTAAGAAGCTATGGGAGATGTTCTTGAAAATTTTGAAATATTTTGGGTAGTGGAATTCTGTACAAATTAAATTCAAAGTCTCCGGTGAAAAGAATCGATGAATCACTCGGTGAATCATTCCAGACACGACCTAAAATAAGAGCGATGCAATGAATCGCCAAATGTGTTATTCAAAAGTATCGATGGAGTTTGACGAAACTGCTTCACGAGTGGAAGAAATTAGGGTCGTCTGAAAGATTCGTGCTCACTTTCACTGGAAATTATGTTGAATATTCATCTTCGATGTGCAAGGATTCGCGGATTAAAAACACATTATCAATCCCTGTTCTCCCGAAGCAATTGGCGTATTCAAACATTTGCATAAAATTGAATTTCCTTCGTGTACAGAAAGAAAAGACCATCATTACATTATACCACCTTCTATCAAAAGTAGATCAACTGACAATCAATGAGAAATACAATTATGGATTGGATATAGAGTTTGAGCTATCTTACTTTCTCTAAACTTTCCTTCCTTAAACAAGAGAAATTTCCCTAATTGATCTGCTGAATTATACTATCAGTTCGTTTTTGAAAGTAACAAGATGCATGTCGACACACTTTCCCTCGAAAAATCGTGGATACCACTAACAGTTCTTCCACTACTTTCAAAGTTACCTATTCATTAAGTTAAACGTGCACTCCAATTGTTTATACAAGTGCAAACCTCGTGGTTCGCGGTAAAATCGCTTGATTTCAAGTAACCTGATTTCACGTTTGTGTTCAGTAGAGTCAGTTGCCTTCAAGTTACTTTTAAAATTACTTGAAGCAAATGGATATCTAAAACGGATTCAAAGAAGGTGGTCTCCTTCGTTATTCCATAAAATATCATATTTCTCACACATTTCTAAGAATTTAAAAATCTTGTCATTACTCCACCTAGTTTTAGTCACTTTTGAAAAAGAATAGGCAGTCAGCTTACTTCAAGTATTTCACAGCAAGTAAAAGTTGAAAGACCTCTACTTCATTTGAAACTTGAAAGAAACTTGAAAGGATATTTCAAGTCAAGTGAATAACAGGTTCACATTGGTAAAGTAGTTTCAAGTAACATACTTGAATTCAAGTTACTTAAATTCAAGTAACTTCACTAATCTGAACGAGGCTCAAGACAGGATAACAACTCGTCTGCCTTCCCTTAAGGCTGGTTCAGACACGTGCAGTAATTTGGTTGAGTGACGAGTAGCCACTTGCTACTAAACGGTTTAGTAAATAAAAAGTGTCCGAATTACTACATGTCACCTATCCTAATGAACTCTCCCAGAAAAACACACGTCCAGTCAGGTTTGTGGATTAGTAATGACTGGTGGGAGAACTCGGTCAGAAAAATCCAATGAAATGGATCTACTCGACTAAACTGTCTCACTAAACTACTCGACTAACTTTCAGTGCCCACACAGTAACTTACTAAATTACTCGCTACTCGACTAAACTACTGAATGTGTCTGAACTAGCTTTTACACAAAGTCGAGGAAACGACTCTAACTAACCTCAAGAGGGAAGTAACCAAAAAAGACCATCTCTAAAATCTGTGTATTTGACAGTCATTAGCATCTAGTCGTTCTAGCATGAAGCTTCTAATGACAGACGAGAAATACCCAAGTGTTTGCTTGCAATTACGCGGCTGGAAAGCAACTTCGAGGAAAGTTCCACTGTGTAACGTTCCCAAACTCTGCGTTCGATTCTCACCGTTCTCGAATTCAAACCATTTCGGTACAGATCGACGAGGGCTAGGGAATAAATTTATCAAAAATACCCTTGATTATCTTCAGTAGAAACAGAACACCTAACTACGTGTGAAATAAATATTCAAAAGGAAGAATCAAGTATAATTTTTTATGGAACCCTAAAAAATTAACAAAGTTAAACAAGTTACTGACGAATTAATAAAAGCTCTAACTAACTAAGTAAGTAGTATGTTAATTTACATTACAGTGTTCAAAACTCTTCTTTTTGTACGTAATTAAATCCCGACCAACTTCCAGCTTGTAATTATCCGCGAACAAGTAAAGGCACATTTCCAGCTGACATCACAAACTGGCATTGCAAATTGAAACGCAATGCCCGAGTATTGCGACACGCGAAACAACAAGCATCTGCGCGGCGCGGAGTTTTTAATTCTGTGTCGCTGGACTCGCGCGCTTCGTCGCTCGGTGCAAAAATATTTTCCTCCGCGCTGCCGCCACTCGAAAATCATTGGACATGAAGTTGGTAAACCAACGGGGCGCGCGATTAAACTTCCGCGAAGCAATTAACCCAATAGTCAACGTCATATTAATTGTATTACTATCAATTTGCAGGCGCGCGTACGCGGAGCCCGGTGGTTCAGCAAAATGAAACAAAACATTCCTCGACGTGGTTCACCAGCGGTCCTATGAATTAGCGGGGCGGCTAATAGGTGAAGTTAGCGAGCAGACCACGCACAAACACACCCACACGTATCGCGTGGCCGAAGATGCCGCGAAGGAAGTGGAACGAGGCAGAATTCTGTGCACGAAATTCATTTTGTTAAATCAACAGGTTGCTCCAAGCTCGCGCGTAGGTGTGCCGCGTTTCGCGGCGTTAATTACGAAACATTTTGCCGTAAATTATTGCATTGTTCTGGAAACAGGTATGGCCACGAGGCGAAACGTTTGCCTGCTGTGATCTGGGGGAAAAATTTCGTAAATTATATCTGGTTCGATGTCGCATCACTTCTGGAAGAATTTTATTCCGAGTTTATTCTACTTCTGCGTTGTAAAGTGTCTGTTCTTCGTATACATATGCGTTTTTAATTTTGGGAATTTGGGTGCGAATCGAAGGAATTGAGGAGCATTTAGTTCCCTTAAAAACTACCATATATTAGCTACCTGTATTAATGATACTATTGAATCACAAAATGGCACCTAGGAAAACGTCACCTGCTCATAAAGGACACATCCTCTCAGCGAGAAAACAGAGGAAGCTTAAGAAGGTGTTTCGATATTTTTCGACATTTTTATCCATTTCAGCATTCTCTTTAACTTTTCCTATCGAGTAATGAGTTTAGTGGATAAATTGGAAAAACGTAGGAGGAAAAGGCAAATGTTTTCTGATATGAGAGTTCGATGCACCTCGCTATTAATAAGCGTATTAAATTTTTTTAGTTCTATGATAATGTAAAAAAGGAGGAAAAATTGAAGAACGAAGGTTTTTCTTGAACTAGTAGGTCTGAATATTGTAGAAATACATTATTGAACGATTGTGAAAGTAATGAAAAATTTTTTTAAAAAAAATCAAAACAGACTTAAAAAAATATGAAAATGCACTAAAAAGTAAAAAATAATTTTTTCCCTTATTTGATCTACGACTGTCAATTTTTTTAAGTCGGCGTCAGATTTACACAGTGCAAATGATGAGGCGCCGACATAAAAAAAATTGAGAGTCGTAAATTAAATAAGGGAAAAAATTATTTTTTAGTTTTTAGTGCATTTTTTATTTTTTTGAAGTCAGTTTAGAATTTTTTTAAAAAAATTTTATTTTCTGTTTTTATATATATATATATATATATATATATATATATATTGACACATAAAATAATAATAATTAGGTAACAATAGTCTTTATTAACCAGAACTGGCAAAATATTGGGTTAATATCGATGCAGTACGGGATGAGACCACCGGGGCATCGCCCTCTTTCGAATTGTGCGGGGACAAACATAAAAAAAGCAAAATACATACGGGTCGAATCTATAACCTCCTCCTTTTCGAAGCCGGTTAAATATGGATGAACATCTAGAAATGTCCAAAAGGTATATTAATTTATTGAATAAGTGTAGGTGCAATATTAACACTTTGTTAGTTTACGTTATTGTACAATAGTTTGATAGTCGATGTGTATTACCAACGAAATGTATAAAGATAAAATTTCAAAGTAAAAGGCAACGAATGGAAAGCATTGATTTTGTATTAACCAAGGTCTACATTTCTCTTCGTGGATTAAGAAGAAACTCCACGCGACTAAGTCGCAAAAATAATACCAGTCCTCGATAAAATAGCGTATCAAGAATAATATGGAACGACTGCACGTAATCACGTTATCGCTTTTGATTAACGAAACTGGACACAGAGCTTGACAAAGGTATTTCCAGCGAAACGGCCAGCCGGGCTAATTGGCTTAAGAATTGAAAAGAAGTGTTCGAAGGCCGGGCTGAGATTTAATTACTTCTCGTTATCATTCAGCGCAGCGATTCTATAGTTAAAAGTCACCGTAGGCCGGGTCGGATGATCAAGGACGGGCTTCGGGGAAGTAAAGCGAAAGTTCGTGAAAATATCTCGGGGAAGAAGAGGCCACTGGCCTGTTTGCTCGATCCTCATCCCCGTAGCCGTGGAAAAATCACTCTCTCGAAGGCGTAACGGATGATCGATAAACGCTTACACACTCCTTCGAGTTTCGCCGCGACCGAGCCCCGAGGACTCGCCGCCCCTCTTCAACCGGAGGAATGGAATTCCATTAACGTTATCCCCTGGAATCGGCAGCAGGATGTCACTCACAGCCGGCCAAATAATATTTTCTTAGAGCGGAGGGGGCCTCGGGTCGTGCAAACTTTCCAACGTTGCATCCAACTCACTTGGACTGCCTCGCGATCCTGATTCGCCTTCGCTGATTCCATCTCTAACTTATTACTGGCGAGTCTATAGCATAACGATGATCGAACACAAAGGAATGAATCTCTGGGACTGAGTCTGCCTCTGTCAGCGCAAGGAGCTTGTGTAATGGGGGATAATAGGAATAAATACCTGTGTGTGCATTTTTTGAGATTGCGCAGGGTGTACCGAAGATTCTCTACGTCCCATGAGTCATGTGTGCTATTGGCAGGTGTGAAATGGCTGGCCTTTCCAGATCAATAAATGTTATTGGTTCAGTCATTATCGTGATTACGATGGGAATGTGAGAGTCAGCTGTGGTCAGGGAACCGTGCAATTTGTAAATTGTGCGGGGGTGGATTGGTAGACAGAAAACTCCTACATATCTGTTTTGGTATTAAAGGCATATACCAGAAAGTAGATATGTGTATAAGTTGAATGAATTCGTAAGGTGAATCGTTTTTGTGAAACTTTTATTTATTAATTTAAAATCTAGCGATGAAACGATGGTTAAAGGACCTGAGACCGTTTCGAATCCCATTATTCGAACAAACTCTTAAGTTTCTATGAATGTCGAGCTGCTGAAGCAGAAGAAAATTACTTTAACAACTCACGAAGTAAGGTAGCTTCCTCGGGCATCTCTTTCTAGCGTCGTTTAAATGCTAATCACTTGCACAAAATTGGAACTGATACTCCGAAATGGGACGCTATTGCACGACTTTGTAACCTCCAGAATATTAATAGCGAGTTTAAGCATCTTAGCACGATTTCATAAGAAAGATGAACATAGAAGTAGGTAGAAGTGCAACGAAACAATTACAAGAAATCGAAAAATAAAATATTCTTCGAGAGAAAACTGTTATTCATAATTTTCCAAATATCCATGTTCAAATCTATCATTTCACAACTAGTGAAACAAAAGTAGGAGAATACAGATGAAAGTCTTGTTCAAGAATTCCCGAACAACGTCTCGGGTTAGTAACGTCCCCGCCCTCGACGTCAGCTTTAATTAACATGATTTAAGAAAGCGCCGCGCGCGGTTTTTCCTTCAGACACCAACTGAAAGGAGCGTTTACTGTTTCTGCCACTGACACTTTTATATAGTTGAAAACTCTGTCGGCAGGTGCTCGCCTCTAAAAATCCCACCGAGCCCCACAAAAGACATAAGATTCCATTAAAGTTATCTCGGTGAATTGGCTGCTCGACGTCAACTACAGACCCCTGGCCATTATTTCTCTTCTGAGCGAATGAGCATTTCAGCCGCCATGAACAAATTACGAATTGTTCTGCTGTTCTTAGTCCCAGAGTTTTATCGCGTCCTAAACAATCTTTATTTCACGAAACACCTGCGGTTAAGCTTTCGCCCGAACAACGTTTCACCTTCCACGAAAATTCTGTCAAAGAAGAGAGGTGACTTGCGTGGGTATTCTTCATCGTTCTTACGCATCACGATGAACAGACAGATGCAAATTTATTTTCTACCTCGTATAGTCGATGTTTGTTATTTTTTATTCACGCTTAACATTTCTACCCTTACACCCGTCACCATTTTGGACAATGCAAGCTGCAAGCTACGTGTGTTTTTCCGGCAATGTTAAATTCACCACTCTGACCTGGAACGCGCATCCTCCCCAACCCCTCCGATTTTTACACCTTCCACACACGAATCACGTTCGAACGATCGTCCAACGCACCCCGTGAATTCCAGCCTCGTTATTTCTGTGAAAATACGCGCCCCTATGACGGGGTGAAAGATAGGGTTTGCGTCCTCCTTTTTCTACCGCGTATCGATCGCCAGAGACGCGAATCAACGCGTGACCTCATCTTTGAAATCGCATTTCTCTCTGTTGTTACTCTTAGGAGCGGCGATCGATTCTGGGAGGAACGACACCCAATCTCTGTCTTGCATCGTGCATGCCGTACCTATGTCTCGCGTGGAATAAATCTTCCAACGAAAATAAGTAACTCCCTGCGATGATATGAGCGAGCATAGGGTGGGGACCCTTTGAAAGACTTGGAGAATTTAAATATTTTGTATGAAAAGAGTGCCTTCAAATTGGGTAGAATATACTTTAATTGTCGACGGTATTGATTAGTGAATGGTGTGTACATGAATTTGACTCCCTTTGGAAAAAATGAATGCCTTATGTACCTATGGAAATAAAGATTACTGCCTTCGTTGCTTTGAACGAACGAAGTTCCAATGGAAGCAAATAAAAGTAAGCCAACTGTTTAATTTCAAATGCTAATTAAGACTGAAGGATAACTCAGGAGCATCGAAAAATCAAAACCCTCCAAAAAATTGAATGGAGAATTTCCATTTGCTAAGCACTACGAAGAGTTTAGATCCTTAAAAGAAACTTTAGCCATCTTCAGAATTTCGCAGGCTCGATTGTGAACGATAACTCGATGGATTCTAGAAGATCCCAGCCGCGCATTTGAATTCGAGTCGCTCGTATTTTCCGAATAGATCCCGCGACACAATTTAAGACAGGATTTCCTTGCCCGGGGAAAAATATTCAGTAACCGATTCTGCTAGATCCAACTTCCAACGCAGGCCGCAAATTCTCATTCAACTTACGAACCGTACATCGTCGTCGATTTTCCAAGACACGCGCATTTATCTCCTCGTACCACTGCGCTTGTCCTGGATCGATTTCAAAACTTTCCTCGTACGGGCGTTCCGTGAAATTTCTTCGGCTCAACGTCTCGAAAAGCTTTATTGTCGTGGAATAGCGACGTATGTAGCAACGGTGCGGGAGATTTCCACCGTTATGATTTCCTCCATCCAAGTTTTCCAGTTTACTTCGTCTCTGAACAGGAAGCTACTAACGAATAATAACTCCCGATTAGAGTAGACGGCGAGATTTAGTTGATACTTAAGCATTAATAGAGTTTTAATCGGGAATTTACTTTAATAGAAATTATATAAATTCCTCAGCTACTAGCTGTATCCTTCATACAGATTTGACAGAATACATTGAATACTAAAGAGCGCATGGCGACAAATACCCCGTCACAAGAGATTCTAAGGAAAACTACCTGTAAAAAACCTTACAGTAAAAACTACCCCCACAAAATCGTCACATCTCCCCCACGATCGTCTATCACTCTAATCCCTATTCTTCCGAGATGTACAGTTTCTTTTACCTCACTTCCAAAATCAGTTCCATTGCGGAGCGAGCGAAAACATCGCCTGGAAGGTTGAAGAGACGTTTCGAGTCCCAGGCCGCGCAAGAAAAGCATCAAATCATCGTACAAAACCCTTGCCGCGCAGCATCCCCGTTCGCCAAACAGCCACAAAGCCGTTCCGCCGATCTCATTTTCCAACAGGAAGCCAAGCCGGGAGCCACTTCAATCGGCTGTCTAATGCCTCAAAATCAGCTTCGCCGCGAGCCATTCAAAAAATTTTCACCCCAACTCGCCCGCGCACCCTTTGGAAAATCTTCCGAAATCCCGTCGAGATAACATTCAACCGAGTTACCGTATCTGTGAAGCGAAACCTTGGCCACAGATCAGCAATCTTCATTCAACTTGCGAACATACATCACCGTCCCTGCATCTCTTTCTTTCTCACATTCTCTCTCCCTCCCTCTCTCTCTCTCTCTCTCTCTCTCGCTCGCTCTCTCTCTCTCTCTCTCTCTCTCTCTCTCTCTCTCTCTCTCTCTGCACCCTTTCGAGCATGGAAGCCTGAGAGAGTAGGTAAGCGCGCGCGTAAACCCTCGGCTACACCACATAACTCCTCGTCGCTCGTCCCAGGATCCTGGCCGAGAACAAAGGGAGACACGAGCTGATTCGTATCCTAGACTGGTAACCGACTCGTGGGTGGCCTCCTCCGAACCCTCGTGCAGCGGGTCGAGTAATAAGTTCCTTCGAACTACTTAGCGGAACGTCAGCTTCTATTGCGTTTGCACAAACAACGTCCAATCAGCGCCGCGTGGACGGCTCCCCTTCTGTGGCTTTTCGCCATCCTTTGGTACGTTTGTCAGTTTCGTCCAGGTAGTCGACGTTGTTTTCGTTACTGGGGGACTCGGGCAGGTGGTTTTTGAGGGCAGAGTTTGAGTTGATGGGGAGGTCTGCGTGGATGTGTTGGAATTTTTTTATTTCTTTTTCAGGGCTCGTATGAATTTGTTGGAGGAGGCGTGCAGATATTATAAGCAGGGATAATTTGAGGTGTAATGTGGGTAGCGAAGTGGCTACAAGTGGGTTTGTAGGGTTATTGGGTTGAGGGACTTTGTGGCTTTTTAATTAGAAAACTGATCACCGCCGTTGTTTGTTCTGGGCTTCTGCGGCTATTTTTTTTAACTTAAGGGTTGATCCTGTTTAATCCTCCCTTGGTCTTTTTACTACACTTTCGTCGCAGTCTTCTTCCTAGTTTCTTAACCGTTCACCTTCTCCTTTTTCTTCTTTAAATCGATGCTTGCAGTAATGAACGAATTCCTAGGATTGCCAGAAAGTTTCGTCGAAACAAGTGCAAGGAATTACGTTTATCATTGACACTTCCAAGCGAATAATTCAAGTCAAAAGTGCCTATCCAAACATCGAATTTTCAGGGATCTTATCGCAAGGATTTATTAAAAATTCAAATTAAAAAGAAATTGGAGATCTCGCGAGCTAATCAACTGAACAATCGAAGCTGGCTGCACGACCCACGAAATTGAGATGTATGATTGATTTCTATTTCCATTTCCTTGGAAATTTCTGTTTAAGATTGCACGCGTACAAACGCTGAGGGTATGGAATGTAAATGGAATGATTTTTCGTGGTGAGCATCGAAGTTGGCTTCTATGCTGTCGAAAAGTACGAAGCTATCAAAGATGAAGCTTCAATTCAGACGGAAATGGAGCACGTAGCCCTAGATTCCACGCGTGCCTATATCTCACTGCCTGGACCTACTTATTCCGAGTCTTCCCGAAAGCATTCCGCCCCGCTGCTTTCTTTATTTCCCACCTCCTTTTCCCCTCGAACTTCGCGCGTCACGTATGAATACGTTGCATACAATTGAATTACAAACCTGTTCCCGCCGAAAATAACGGCGTGCACTGGGCCGGTTCTATTTTTAAAAATATCGCGTCCAGATTTTCCTGCTTCATAAATAATTCAATTCTGCTTTGCCGGGACACGATGCACTGCGCATACCGCACAAAGGGATCACCGGCAGTGCTAGTAAATACTATATAATACAATAATGCCGACGGAAGGGGCCAAGGCTGATACAACAGTGCAAAGCATAGTGCAGGTGGAAAAGGAAACCGCGACGTCCTACGTGAAGACGTTTTCAGAAATGTTTTCAGAAACCTCGAATCACGAAACGAACTACCAGCAATATTACTTCTAATCCCGCACAGGGACCTGAGATAAGATGCACCGGTAGATCTCAATAAATAGAGATCAATGATTTACAACCGACATCGCCCCACGTTCGGTGCAGTACACATTCAAGAGTTCCTCAAAGAAACATAATACAGTGCCTCCCAGTTTTCAGAGAGGAATACCTACCTCGTTGAGTTTCCCCGCATGATTAACGAAAACCTATACGCCGCACAGTGATCATCTGCTCCCTCGATCACTGTCATTTCGATCCGAAACCCTGCTGCTTCGATTCAAGCAGCCATGACAAACAGGTCGGCTTCCGATCGTTACGAAGCCAGCATTTACCCTGCACGCTTCGTTAACGCATGAGAGACTGGGTAAACAATTAATTCTCCGTGCAATACATTCTATCATACATTAACTTTACATACAGCTTGTTACTACTTAGCTTACATGCTCATTTTCCATCAAATGTACCTTATCAGCCGTACACTTCAAGCCACATCGGCTAGCTGGTTCGTAAGGGCCCCGAAGAACACCGAGCCCTCCCGTATTTCTCTCGCGTGATCTGACGTGTCGTGACTGCGACATGCCCCCGCGTCACGTGCATTGTCACGGACGAGGTCTAACAAACAACGGCGGCGAAATTATTCGAGCACGGCCATTCGTTCTCCACGGTTACGTGAGTTCGAGAGACCGGTCCGGCTAGTGCGGTTGAAATAACAGCGACTGCTTCCGTAACTGGCACGTAACGCAGTCGCGGGAGGAAACGAGAGAGAAAGGACCAATGTCCTTCGTTAATGCTACGGCCGTGTAATATGGTTGGAGGACGCTCGACCGCGGAATAACGTTGCAATGTTTCGGGCGAAATGATCCGTGACAGCCGCCCACTACTACATATCGACGTGCGTTACGGAAAGTAGCACGTTCCAATTTTCTTACGAAAAACAGCACGTTTGTCTTCGTTGTCACGTTTCACGTTTCGATTTTCGCTGCGAAAACTAGCACGTTTGAGCAGTTTGCCACGAAAAGCAGCATGTTCCGTTTGTAGCGAGAAAAGCAGCACATTTGGATGGTTGGCTACGAAACATCGAGTGCGTCAACTTAAATACCGACGCGATTTTTATTTAGTACTAGGTCGATAATTTAATAAACATTAAATAACGTACTTAAATTATGTAAATAGATTAAAAATTTTATATGTGTTATCGTTTAGAGATTAGATGGAGTTATTATTTATTAAACAATATTTTCAAAGGTTGAATTCTTCGATGCAAAATGCACTTCAACAATTTAACGGCTACTTAAAGTTAAAATCCTGATTTTTTTTGTGCAAAAATCACGCGAAAAAAATAAGGATTTCAACTTTAAATAGCTGCCATTTTGTTTTAAATTAATATTTCGGAAATTCCCTCCGTTAATCAGAGGATACATTAATATACTTACAAAATCTTTTTTGTTTTTTGATTTTAGATAATCTGGTTCCGAATGGCAGTGCTGACCGCAAAACCAAATTTTTAAAAAGGCTTCTTAGATATCGGTTGTTACTTTATTATAAACGTAAATATTTTTCAGCGAAAAATTACCAAATGTTCTTTAAATGTTGCTCTTTTAAGTGCAAAAAGTTCGGTAAAAGTATATGCTTCCGCTTTTTCAAAAATAGTTCACGAACATTCGCCTCTTCTCGGCCGCCTGACTAGGTATAACCCCTTAAGCTGACCACGCGTCAAAACGTGATACATACTACTTAATTTCTGCAGTATAATCCAAAACATGCTGTTCTTCGTAGCGAAACAGGATAATGTGTTTGTTTCTGCCGAAAATTCCCAAATGTGCTATTCTTCGTGGCAAAACAATATAATGTGCTAAATAGTTATCGCCGCAAAGTACGAAATGTGGTATTCTTCGTAGCGAAGCAGTCGAATATATTAATTTTCGCAGCGGAAGACCAAACGTGCTAATATTCGTCAGAAACGATAGAATGTGCTTCTTTACGTAGCAAACTGAAACGTGCTGTTTCTCACGAGGAAAACGAAACGTGCTACTTTTCGTAAATCACGTCGATATGTACCGAGCTTTCGATTCGCCAGGCGCCTTTCGCCAGGGAATGCTGCTTCGAGGGGAATATGTGGGTCATTGTCAGACATGTTTATTTTTCTATGCCTCTGACGTCGCGGGATATGTTCCGGGCGGAATGGAGCGGGTATCGAGGGATCAGTGATGAGTTTGGCTACTTTCGGGAGTCTTGGATCAGCTCATCATCATTGGCTTAGAGTGTGGGTGGATGGTGCGTCCTCGAAGCTTCTGTGCTTTGTAAGTAATTTGGGAGTAATCAATTGAGTGGTAGCTATATGGTGAAAGGCTGGATGCTAATCGAATCAAGGGGGAACGAGGGGGACTGTTTTTGGAGATACGTGAGTTATTGATCTGTGAAAGATGCAGTGGCTATGAAGAAGATTAGAGTAGGCAGAATTAAGGGGTTAGGCCTGGTTGGACGAAGCAAAGTTACAGTCATTTTAGGCAATTTTTTTGAGGGAGATAATGAAATAAATGGAAAAATCCATATGAAGCCTATTATTGTACAACTCTTGACGGGAAAAGTTGTATGTTGTTTCGTACAAAATGACGGCGATAGAGTCATGATACGCAACATCTTGCCGATCGACGTTTTCCACGGTGTTTAACCTCACGGTTATACCGTTCGATCTAGAACAAAAAACCTAGAAGTTTTATTTTCTACATGCCTAAACGTAACGAAGTACATACCGATTTTGCGATATCTTGAACATATTCTTTACAATGGACACTTTTATAAAAACAAAAATGCGCTTTTTCTTCGCATGTTCACCAATTCGACGCAAATAAATGGTCACGGATATCCACATGTACCTACTTCTATTTCCATCAAGAGTTGTACAATAACAGGCTTTATATCGAATTTTCCATTTATTTCGTTTTCTCCGTCAAAAAAAATTGCCGAAAATGACTACAACTTTGCTTCGTCCAACGTGGCCTAACTCCTTAATACTGAAATTAGAACTTGGAGAGTGTTGAGATGTAATGAAGATACTGTGCACTGCGCACAAAATATTCTAACACTGTGACGACTTTGGAGTCGTGGAGATTATTCAATGGGATTATTTTATGAAGAATGTCGATGGAAACGTTGAATTAATTTTAAGTACGATCCTGCAGTTTCAAGAGCCCCTTCCTTCCCACATGGAAATAATTTTCCAGGCTCCTTTTTCAGGCCCTTTCATTTCAGAAAAGTTAAGCCACTATTTCGAGTAGCATTACGCGAGCGTGCAGAATGTAAGATGAATTATGCAAAATTATGGAATACGTTACGTTCAATGAGATCGATTTCTGAATTCCCTACGTGGAAAATGGAAAAGTGCACAGAGACCGGGCATTGAATATTTCCATAGCACGAGCTAACTCGTGCAAAGTCGCGGGCACCGCTGTTTCGCGAATTCCGAAGCATCTTCCCGCGGAGGCGATGCAATTAACGCAGAATGTTTAATACTTCATTAGCAATGACTGTAACGTAGCCGTTATTAATATCACGGCGGAATTGCAAATTATTGAAACGCTCTCGCGAATGAAATGAGGATTATTCGGTCGACGATGATATCAACGTTGCTCTACATTTTGCTAATTACGCTATTCTGAATAAATAGACAAACAACAGTCGGCCAGTAACACTGCTTATTCTCTTCATGCTTCATATCTTGGAACATAGTAAATCCCCCAGAATCCCCACTGATATGCCACGAATTCAAAAGCGACCGCGATAAACGTGCACATGTACATATTTGTAAAACTAATCCAACGAACCACTGCTCGAAGGCAACGAACACTTCAGGAGCAACTTTCCAGGGAGTGAAGCTGCATCAAGATGTTCGAAATAAAATTGTATCTCCCGTGGAATTTTAGTAGCTCCATAGGTTTCAAAATATCCGAGAAGAAACGTGACAGAGCTCAATTTGGCGATGACGCGCCAGACCCTACCAGAGAAGAAATATGCATGATAATGCCAGACACGCTGGCAAGAAACTTGCCGCTTCGCGGGTGAAACGAAAACAGAGGGAACGAGTGGCGCGCAAGATTAATACGCTCTGAAATTTCCTTCTTTAACGCGTGCAATTGCATCCTCCTCGAAGTCGGATGTAATTCCACGAGGCATCATCTGGAAGAATAAAAATACCGACGAAGTCGGCGAAACGCGCGGCTCAGCCACGCGTATTTACGCCGGGCGGCGGAGCCCCGTTAATTACGCAACTGCACGAAACGTTTGGAATGGTATTCGCAAAAATATGCAGGGCATCGGCTATAGCCGTGCGCGGCCAGATCGCTGGAGGAAGTAACGACTGTTTGCGCCCGTATTATACTACTTCCGTGGAACGGTCGGGGAAAAATTTCGGAGTCGTTGGAACCAGCTAACGATTTCGCGAATCCTTGTTTGACCTACGAAATTACTAGCTGGCTCCATAAAATATAGATGTACGAGAAGGAAGAATATTCAATTATCTACTTGACACGTTCAATGGACTTGTCAATCACAATCCTTCGGTAAAAGTGTTCGTCGCCGGGCGAGGTTAGATTCAATTTATAAACACGTAACACGATCAAGAAGAGGAAGCGCTGATACGTCGCTGAAGCGAGCGCCGGACCCCCTCGCGACCGCTAGGTGGTTACAGGATGATAAATGATAAGTCGGTGTGCTCGCAATTCTGGAATAGTTAATACGACGAAAAGGTGTTTTCGCGGGAGACGAATGAGTCCCGAGCTTTCCCGTGATTTATTATGCGTGACTGGCGTGTTCCCATGGAGTATAAAGGGAACGCTTCGTCGCCCAAAATACCAGCAAATAAAAACAATGGCGCACCGTCGAGAGCTACGATTTATTTCAATGTATCCCCGAACACCAATTTGCCAATTCCCGAGTTTCTAAAATATTTACCCTCCTGTCGTCGAGCAGATATAAAACGCAATGAAATTTCCATTGATCATCTCGAGGGAAGGTGACAATTTATTAATTCAATTTTCTACCACACACGGAGGAAAGAAATCGGATCATCGGTTGCTAATTTCATTGTGCACCCGAGCATCAAATAATTCTTGTCGAGCCTCCATCCAAGTCTGTCGGTTATCCGACACAGATCTAGGTCCTTTTTCGTCGCGCTCCTTAGAATGATGGAAAACTCTGACGCAAATAGAACGCGGAAGGTCCTCGCGGTGGATTTATACCGATAAGTCGGAACAGGTGTCGGGTATCCTGGAAAAATATTCGCGCAGAGGATTTCACAGGCTGGTAACCTGAAGGGGATTCCGCAGCGTCGATAATAACAAAGTCACGGGTGAAAATCGCGGGAGCCACGCGTGTCCCATGGCGACGCGAAAAACGTCGAATAAAATATGGGAAAATGGGCGAAACGCTCGCGAAAGCATTCCACCGTGTGCGTTTTCCTTCGGTACCATAGCCACCCTGCTCCGCTTCCAGGATATATAGGATTTTTGATATTCCTCTTACACGATCGAGCGTACGTTCACTTTGAATGCTTCGCATGGGGGTAGGCAAATATTAAAAATTTCGTCATACAGAGTTCAAGTTCCTTCCTCTGCAAAATCTGCGAACACGGTTGCTACCCGATTTCTGTTACTGCTGGTGTTAATAGAACTGCAGCATTTGGATGACCAATTACAACAGTAGTTACGTGAAAGGTAGATTTAATGCAGGTACAGTGTACGCGAGGTAACGCGGTGATAACAGTAACAATACAGTGTAAACCTCAATATTATTCTCTTGACCCATAATTCGTTGACGACTCGCTAAACTCTCTAAACATAATAACTCTCTATGTCTGTCCCCTGTGAAGACTTACTAAAACACACTCTCTTTTGCTTCGAATTGGCGCTCGAGCATATATTTTTATTGCTCCAATCGTGTTCCCTATAGAAACTTCTAAAAAATCAGAGAGTACATCATCGCTATTAAAACTAAACAAGATTTTTAAAAATAGATGGAGGAATGTAGAAGCTATCAGTTGCAGCAGACATTAAATTCCTGCACAGTGACTCACAGATCTACTCACATAAATTAAGAAGAATAACTAATTAAGAAATCCACTGCCTTGTTTTTGTTCATTGATACCTAGACTGGCATAACTTGATCCATAAATTTAATACGAAAAATAAGACTGCAGGCATAATGTGTTCGAAGGAACGTGACAGTGTTTCGCGAACGAATTTACGAGCGACCGCACGTCCCACCCCCAGCGAACGCGTTAAAGACACGCGAACTTGCTCGACTCGCAGTAGCTTTTCTTTCCAAACAATTTACTCGCGCTGCTACATCGTCGCCACAAACTCTGTCCGAGCCTCCGTAAACGCAGCGAGCCATCGAGTCCCAACGTTGTCGGCCGGCGAGAAACAAAATTCCCCCGCCGAGTGAAAACAAAATTCCTCGCGCTTCCGGAGGGAGGACAATATGGGAAAGGTGGCTTTGCAGCGCAATAAAGAGACGAATCCCTCTCCCGGTGGATGCAATTACTGGAAAAAGGCGAGGCGGAGAGGATCGCGCGACCATTAATTATCCGGGGGTCGGTTGCGAAAAAAACGCGAGGGGGCGAGTCGGTGAAAGGGAAAATTTCGCTTCGGCGGGCTGAGGAGACCGTAGCCCTCGCCACCTTGTATTTCGGCACGATTGTCACGGGACAGAAGGAAGACCGTGCAGTAGGGAAGGGAGATTAGAAAACGAGAAAAATGAGGATTTTAAAAAGTGCTTGGCAGGGGACAGCGTCCTGAATAAAAAACAAAAAAGAGACGAGACAGAAAGGAGAAAGAACGGAGGGGTTTCCTTTAAACGGCGACCGCTCGTGAAACTTCGTCGCAGCGCTGTCGGCCATTGCATCGAGTAATTGAAGCTGTTATCCGTGCGAGATCTTCCTCCGTTTCGCCGATAAACCGGCTATCTCTCATCTCTTTAAATCACGGCACAGGCCACTGGCCGGGGTGCTATGCAAATGACAGCCGGCTGTGTCGAAGAGAAAAGTCGCTCGTCTATTAAATACAGCCGCCTTAATTGCTCGAGAGGCGGTATAGTTTCTCTTACCGTCGTGACGGCTTCATTGTACAGCTCGTTAGGGGATTTTCTTTTTAATCCGAGGTAGCCGTCGGAGTGACAAGAATTGGCTGAATCCCTGCAGCGAAGTGTCTTGATGCCACCGACGAGTTTATTAAACGAGGGAACGCTAAATGCAAATAAGCGATCGCGGAATGTTTGGGAACGGGGTGCCATTTTTTAATAGGACTTGTTGCAGGGCTGTAGAAATCAGTCGAAAAAGTCCACGTGCAATCTATACAGAACAATGTTTCCCAACCTATTTTAGGGAAATTTAATAAGGTAAAGAAAACACATTAAAAATAGGTATTTAACTTAATAGTATTAAATGCAGACCTCAAAAAAACGTGGTGACCCCCCACAAAACACTGCGCGACCCACGCAAGTTTATTAAACTATAGATTATTAAATAATATAGGATTTTTGGATTCTCGCGGATTCGCAAAAACATACAAGGAGTCTCATTTGGACTGTCCCACAATGCTTCACATTCCAGTTGTTTAAAAATGTTTAGGTGTTTCAATAGCAACAATTTAATGCATATTTTTATTTTGTATATATGTAAAGGCTATTTCAATGTATAAACGTGAATGTAGACCTCCACAGTTTCTTCACAGTTATACATTTTTCACTCATAGAAACATTATCCCCACGATTTTTTCTATAAATTAAACTACAATGGACCTTTCCTAGCATAAATCAATAGAAAAGTATTCATAAATAAAAGTTAAAGCATTTTAATAACACCTCCCCCTTCTATAGAGAGGCTAACTTTACTAGAATGCAATTTTTAACCAGAAAATCAAATTCAACCACTTAAAAAACCCCCTATCAACCGTTTTTACAATGAATAATCATGTGTTATTGACGTAAACATTTTTTTCGTGACTTCTGAAATCCGTACTACTGTGGGTGGCGACCCACAGGTTTGGGAACCACTGATGTAAAATATATGTAGGAGCTACAGGTTGTCGTTAATGATAAAGAAGGAGTAAGCAAATATAAATATTAGTGATTGAGAGTGAATTTTGCAAGTCGTGTTGATGGCATTGTGTGTTGGAACTTGTAAACAAGTTTAATAAATATTATCGCTTTATGGAAATATTCCTGGGTTTAAGGGAGTTATAATTTAGTACCTGTAGGATCATCGAAGCCACTGATATTTTTTATTATATTGCAAGTTTGTAGGATTTAACACGTTTGACAGTAGCTCTCACTCACTCATTATTATTACTTAGTAAATGGTTACCTGATAACGTAAAATATGCACAAGCGCTGCTAATGTAATGGATTTTGATTAGATGAGATGGCTGAAGTAATGACACGCGCGGTCTGCTTCGAAGTAGGATTGGAGAATTCTTAGAAGCTTGTAGTTGAACCTGTTTATATTATAAATTCTACTGTTAAGCATGTCTTTTTTAAAAACTGGCTCCAACGTTTCATCAGAATTACCACGGCCCTCGTACAAAGTTCAAGAAAATGTTGGTAAGCCACTAAGAGCTCGGCGAATTGCTGCTAGACCTGATGTGCATGGAATAAAATTTAAATTTGAAGCAGCCTCTTCGTTGCACAGAATGTCAGTCCAGGAGTATAAAGATCTTACCAATGTCTTACTTCATTCTCTTAGCGAAATTGAGGCAACCTGAGATAACGTGTATCCGCTGAATATGTACAGCAGTTGCATATAAAATCTCCATGTTGTTTTATTTAAAGCTGGCTTACAGAACCGGCGACAAATGAACCGGAAACCTTCAACGACATTTTTCGCGCTGGATAAAACGTTATTACGACCTCGGTGGATTGTTCGCGTTCAGTTTTCAACGTTTCTGTTCATACACCCGGGTTTTTTTTTTCAGCTTCCTCATTCAGAAAAGTGCGACAGTGCATTACAGCTCCACCGGAGAGCAAACATCATGGGAAAGTTGTTTCCTGGATAAACGCGAACGGTGGGCGGGCGGAAAAAAGAGATCTAAATCGCGATAGAACTTCTGTTTGCGCTTGGTTTGACCCGCACTGTCCCCAACTAATTGCGTACCATCGATTTCGTGGATATAGTAAAGAATGCTCTGCCAGCAAGAAGGGGAAAGAAAGTTGAGAGAGAACGAGCAGGGTGAAACTGTTACCCATACCTCTCCCTTTTATATTTGCAATTTTAAAGTATTTTGTACTTCAAGTTTCATAATTTCCAGTCTTTTAAATCTACACTCCATATCTAAAGAGTATACGCTCCAAATTTCATCAGAATTTCAAATCAGAGTGATAGAAAATTAACTAAATAAATTCCACCACTTCGCAAATTACTTTATTTTAATTGGAAACCCCTTTGTCCCTGTTAAAAATGTAAAAAATAACAAGCGCTATATTTGTACTTGCTAATTTGAAAATCTACTTATCCTAGCTACATGTTCAGCTTCATAACACTTTCAACCTCAACAGAGTTTCCTCTGCGTCATCCTACAAGCTGCTTGAAACGCGTCACGTTCTCACGCACCCTGAATCAAATTGATACAATATCCGGCTGCGAATTTCATCTAAAAAGAGAGACGAAGAAATTCCCTTTCTCGGTGAATTTCCCGGAAGTCGCCCCAGGCTGCTTTTCCAAATTGCACAGAAGCCAGAGCGTGTCAGAATGCGACTGAACCTTGACTGCAAACGTGACTGACAGGCCGGAGAACCGAAGGACGTGAAAAGAACGCGGGAACAATACGGCTGACAGAGCGAGAGGTCCGAGAACGCCCGACAAAATCATTTTTAATCCATTTTCCCCTAATGAGGACCTCCTGATGACTTTTCTGCCAGCTAGACTTCTCGATTTCGAGGCACGTTCCAGGAATAAGAGAATACTTAAGGATTCAATGCATCCACAGCGTTGCAACAAAATTCCTGAAGGTTTGAAGGCATAGAAAACATACCAAGGATATGCAAGGATATTTAAGGGGACATTCCGGTTAGACTGGTTGAAAAAATACATTTTTTTTTAAACATTTTTCGAAAGTACATATCCTCACGAATTTATTGTTAAATTTTTATAGAAAAATTCCGATTATTTTAGCTTTTACAGAGGCATTGTAGAGAGACCAGAGACTCGGCCTCTGTAGATGAAAACTTTGAACGCGTTTTTCTCGAAACGTCATTTTTTCACATTGAAGATAAAATCTCAAAATCTATCGAACCGACTGCTTTAGAAATTTTACTGCTTATTCCGCACACCTAAGACTCTCACAGGGACTACAACCAAGTATTTTCATTGAGTCTAACCTACTTTTAAAATCGAAAATAGTAAAAGAAAAAAGCCGAAAAACATATTTCTTGCATTTTGCCCAGAGTTTTTACTCTTGTATTTTACAAATTACAAATTTCTATTAAAATGTAATTGTGTATTTAGTAATCTATTATTTTCTGTAATCGTTAATTTAGGTAGTTGACAAAATTTTGGTCAACTACCTAAATTAACGATTACAGAAAATAATGTGTAATCAATTACACGATTACATTTTAATTGTAATTTGTAATCAGATTACATTTTGTCCAAGTCTGACTTTGCCCGCCATTTTGCTAATTTTGAAGATAAATCTATAATTATAGTCCGAGCGATAGCGACAGTCATTCTGATCAAGAATCTGTTTGGATTTTTGGATTCAGAGAGGCAAGTTTAACATCTGAAATCGCCTTCACGAGCGAGGAATGAATTTTTAAACATGTCATCAAGACCGCTTTCAGTATTTACTGTAGAAATGTAGTTTAATATATTACAACAAGTTTTATTCCATTACTAAAATTATTTTCGTCACAAAAAATTCCAGAAAATCGCTGAATTTATGGGGGCACTAATCGGATGACCCCTTAAACCATGACATAAATGCTTTACATTAAACTTCGAGAATGTAACTGAGAAATTTTGATTGGAACTGTATTTTCTAGGAGAAGGAATTCGATTCCCCCCAAGAACTGTCTGTCAGTTTACTCCAAAGGGCCAGTAATGCCACAGCCCTTTCATCGATGCACCGCTCGAAGCAGCAACCCCAAGAGCCTTGCACTTGACGAGGTACGTCCCTGCCGCGTAATTGCAGCGTTTTCAATTCGCCCCGATTTAATTCCCCTGACGACGTTCACTCCCGCGGAAAATAAGCAGCTCGAGATCGGTCTGCCTCGCGTCTACAAGAGAATCGAGCTGAGTAATCAGCCTCATTGATCCAGCTACGCGGTGCATTGACTCCCTCCAGCCCCGTTCGTGTTTGTAAGCAGATGTCTGGCGTGTGTGCGTGGGCTTGACACGCGTGTACGTACGCGTTAAGACGTCGCCGCGCCGTCACGAGTAGTAGGAGCGTACCGCATTAATGCGCCAAACAAGATGGTATCGGTGCGGCCTGCCCACGCGTTCGTTTCTTCACGGAGCTCAGAGGATTGCGGGAATCACGGAAACGCTAAGTCGCGAGTGGTAATTAACCCCTTCTAAGTCAAACAGCTCTTGAAACTACTTGTCGCAACCTTTTCTTATCGTGGAAACCCCCTCCGTGAATTCCACTGGAACGTACGCTTTCTGGCCTGACCAAGGGAAAGATAAAACAGTTCAACGGGATGGAATGCATTGCAGCGTTGCAATCTGTTTCCTCGAAACAGAGGAGAGGTGGCTTTCCTATTATGGAGGATGAATTGTAATTCATAAGTAAGGAAAAATTATTGTGATTTGAGGAGCTTCGTGCTTGTTAGATTTAACACTCTTTGCACTTCAGAATTAGCTGTCAGAAAGTATTATAGTCCACCTCGAGGTTGGACTCTTTGAAAAGATCTTCAGTCAAAGAATAGGTAAATGAAGATTCACTGTTTCCATTTCCAATTTTCGTGACACACACGTGTCTCTCATATGTTTCGATTATCTTCTATTCTACACCCCCAACGTGTCCGATTGGGGATCAGATAGATCCGGGGAGTTTCAAAGTTGCAGTAGGATTGAAATTACCCGTGGGAGTGCAAATGACCTGTGCGACCTGGCGCGTTAATCAACAGTGTGAATTACATTCCCTTTGGCCCATTACACTTTCATTAGCGGCTCTGCTCGGGTTCATCGTTAATTAACATTTTGTCTGGTTTAAGGTGGTCCGCGCTGCACAGGCACGATTTAATACGGGAACGGGACAGTAGTCCCTCCAGATGCATCGTGCGCCAGATTAAGATAGAATGGTGTGCTTGACATTGAGCCAGCAGAGTGAAATAATAATTGAGATGACGAAGACATGCAGCGTTGCGTGTTGCAAGTACCGCCGCAATTGAGGATCACGCGACCGGGAGGATACGCGTCACGTGTACACCGGGGCCCACTTTGAATCGCGATAATCCGTTCGTGGAATTCCATTGGCCACTCCGCCATCTGACTTTTCGCAATTTTTCTGCCTCCGAGGAGCGTCCTAATAAAACTCGGGGCGACGCTCAGCAAAGGGGCGCAGCTTTAAAAGCCGCCAGGGGGGAGGAATATCTAATGAACGGCGGAATGCAATTATCCTGCTTAGGGACCGGTCCTTCTCTTACCCACAATTAAAAGTTTCAACGTCGATTCCGTATCTGACAGGGACGCGTTAACGAGTTCGTTTAAATTTTTGGACCAGGTATGTGACGGTAGGGTAGATGCACCGTTTGTGGCCATTGCACTGTTTTTGGCCATGTGCATAATTATTTTTAAATTGCTTGCACATCATTATTATGTGGAGAATTTCACATCATAAATATTTTGTTTAATATAAGGTTACATTTATTGCTTACACGGAGAAATATTACCTTTTTTAAGAAGTGGCCAAAACTGGTACAATACCTTAAAGTGGCCACAAATGGTGCATCTACCCTACTTCAGCAAACTCAAATCTGAATCATTTGTCCCGTGATTATATAATGCTCCTGCAAGGAATCACTTGTACTTGGCTAAACTGTAATTACATTCAAGGATTTTTAACTCTCTCGATACACGAAAATGCCGAACGATTCGAAGCAGCTAATAAAACCTCCCGGCCACACATTCTCGATCGGCGTTCACGACTAACGATGCACGCGCCTCGAAATCACGGCTTAACAGTCGCCAATTGCGGTCAAACAATCTCGATCCCTCAGCGGTGGGACTGCGAAACAAGTAACAGGGCAATTTCTTGATGCAACAATGAGACACCTAATCGAATCCACGGCTGAATCGAGCGGACGCAATTGCAGCAAAGAAAGAAAATGGCCTGGAAGGTGCAAGAGCGGTCGCCTCGCCGCGGCAAGGGGTGCGGGTAGCCGAGGAAGAGCAGAAAATTCCGACTGGTCGAACTGCTACTTCTCCTTCTCTCCCTAACGCGACTCCATCCTCCGCCGCCCGCCGTCTTGCCTCCTCTATGCTCCGGCATCCTTCGACAGTCTCGATGGCCAACTACACTGTTCGTTACACACGGATAAAGAAGCCAGAACAAGAGAGCCAGGGCACCAATCCCCTATTCAGCTTCTTTTTTTCCACATCTTCCCTGGCTATCCGCGCCGCGCTGTCTTCCCTCAATTATTCCCCCTTTCCTCCGTTTCTCTTTCTGTTTATCGCGCCCCGGCCTTTCCATCCCGATCCCGCCGCTCCCCCCTCGGGCGGACCAGTTCTTAACGTTCCGTCGCGTTTCAATGTCGAGACGCTAAAGGGGTGGAAAACAAGGGCTCCTACGGCGCAGGGAGCGGTGAGCCATTGACACTCGGAGTCGCTGAAGCAGCCAGGGTGAAAACAGCAGGGAGAGGAATTCCTTCGAGCGATTTTAATTTCTCGGCGAGCCGACGGGGCAGTGTGAGAGAGAGAACTCGACCGCAAAAAAGCTTCGATTGTCCTTTAGAACACGCGTGAGCGTAAGGTGGACGATGAAAGGGCACGTGAGCGATGGTTTTTGGCCTGGTTTTAAACTGATAAATCGCTCCTTTCAACCGAGCCATCGCATGACAGAAGAACTCCAGAAAAAAAATGGGTGGTGTGCTGTTGTGCATACCGGTGCAAGGTATCTTCATTAAGAATTCACTGTTCTTACAACGCTTCTTCCATTATAAGTAATGACAGCTGATGATTCTATCGTTGGAAATCCTCTACTTGTAAGTGGCAATTAATGAAACGAAATCGGAGAGAACGTAGCCGAAAATTGGAGCGCCAGGAAAGAGCAGTGTACCTAGTACATAGTCACGGTTTCCTTTCAGCGTTCAACACCGCGAACGTGCCGAATCCGAAAGATCCCCAAAGGCAGGGGTTGTTTGAGGGAACAGGGACCAAGTAAGAAGTGCACGGTGGAGCAGGTAGGAGCTGGGAATGCTTCAAGTTGCATCGAAACGCTATGCGCTAAATAGTGAATAGAGGCAGGTATGTAGGTACACTGGTAGGCAGGCTGAAAGAAGAATGCTTCGTCCCGGCTACCTGTGGGGCAGGTATTCCTATCCCAGCGAGAGAAACGTCGGCGGCTTGAGGAAACCAGGCCCGAAATTCAATGACACCGTTGTACACCTATTTTACCCACGTGCCTCGAACGAATTATTTAGCAGCAGGCCGGCTACGGATTCCCTGGCTTCGGCAAAGGAACGAGGGTAAATTGAAGATAAATTCACGGTCTTCTCGCGATTGCTGGGATCCTAGGGGCGCTTCTGCTTCATCCGTTATTCATCGAACGAGAGATCTACTGACTGCATTTCTTTAAAATTCCGATTTTACAAGTCCGCGCATCCACTGATACAACTGCATTGGTGGATTTACTGATTCCTAGCAACCACAGTTTTGCCTAGCCTGTCTTCTGATTTATTGGATTCGAGGAGTCACAGCTGAAGAATTCTTCTTTCACCTTATCGCTTCTTTTAGTCTTAATTGTTAAGCTTTTTATCTCGTGGCGTGAGATAAAACACGTATATACCGTGACTTGGAGGTTTCTGAACCGTTTTAGAGGTTACTGCATACCTCCAGGTTCAAATCTAAATTCCAAATTGTCGAAATCGAGAACTGAAAGAAGTAGAATTATTCTTCGATTTCACCACCTCTTGTTACCTAGTTTACCAAGTTCTAAGATCGAGCAGACATTACGAACCTTTCACGATACGAGACAAAAGACAGTGTCGGGGTGGTAAGGTTTCAGAACTATTCGAGGGTGTTCCATAAATCTTTTCTTCCATCAGGCAACATTTTACGTCACGCTCTTCCGCCCGGCAGCAATAAAAATCTGCTCCGATTTTCAGCCCGCTCACCCTGGATCGTTTGATCTCGAGGAGCTACGAGAACCGGGGAAAGACAAAGGGTGCGTTTAGCCTGACTCGAGTGTTCTCTTAATGTGGCATAGTCACCCTTTTACTTTTAAAGTGGGCAAGGGTGGAAACGACTTACAAATATCAGGGCACGATGCTCTCTTTTGTGCACGCTTTTCACCCGCGCCTGGGATCATTCAGAACGCAATGCTTTTCGAGGGCCCTTGAACCATTCATTCGTATGGAGTTACGCGTCGCGTGAATTCGCGTTTCAGCCGGTATGTACCTCGCCCACTACGCCGAGCACTTTTTACTTATAGTGTCACACGACACTGTTTCGACGCAACGATGAAAAACGTTCGGCTCGGATCGAAATTACAAACCGTGTCCTCGATAAAATGCATTCGGAAAATTCAGACCGTCTCTAGTCACTGATAGTCGTCAGCCACACTTGCCATTTTATTTCCCTTCGGGAAATATAATATGTGGCCGTGGAATCTTTGCAATCGACTAAATCAAAAGTTAAAATTTATAGATTTGAGTAATCTTCGTTTAACATATATTAATTTGTATTATAGGAATTAGAGAAGAAGGCTACTTTGATAAGGACGAAAGACAAATGTTTGAATCGAACGAATTATGTTTTTAATTTCCGTGAGGAATAATATTACGTAAAAGGAATGGCACGTATACACATTCATGTATCACTTAACGCCGTAATAATTGCTGCAATTAAACAACTACGCAGCAATATTCGCCGCGCGATAAAATAAATCCAATGTCAACTTTCAGCCATGAACGACAATTTAATAGCCTCGAATTTTTTTACGATATAAGCCTCAACTGGCTGCAAAGTTCACCCCTATATATTTCCAGCCTGCGGAGTCGTGCTATTATTATACGATCACTGATGCAGGCCGGCCTCGTTGGTTTATTAATTGAAATGTAGCGCAACGCAGAGAGCAGAAAACTCCAATATGAGCTTAATAATGATGTGTGCGAGCTCCAGAGTTTTACTGGTTGTACCTAGGCTGTACCTTAGCAACGATAACGGTACGGTGAAATATAACCGAGCAACTGTGTCCCGAGATTTAAGAATAAATTATTACTCCCATTCTCGTGGACTGTTACATAGTACTTGCTCCTTTCGAAGCAAAGTAAACCGACAAATTGCAAAGAATCTGCTGAATATAGTATCCCCAACGGAAACTCTTGGCGAATAGACTTGAAAGGATAGGTTTTATGATCGTTCGATCTCACAGAGGCTAGTTTTAAGAAAGAAAATGTTAATACTTCAGAGGAAACAGAAATAAAATCCAAAGACAGGAAAATCCCCATCGCCAAGTCTTCAGAAATTCAGCAAAAGCAAAAATAGAATAAATGAGGATCTTGCAGCAAGAGGGGTGCAGATTTGAAAAATTCGCCAATAATAGAAATAAAAACTTACCAATTCAGTAACAACTACTTACTGTATGAAAATATACATTTTTCAATTATGTAGTGTTCTCTCTTCAATGTTAAGTCAAAGCAATAATTTTATAAACAGTTTTTTCTAATTTACACCAATCAATATTAAACACTTCTAGCCACCCAGTATCATCCAAACCTTTCCCTTTCACAACAGTCCAAGGTCTCTCAAAGGTTTATAGCCCCGCGAGTAGCCGAGGACATGATCGAAAATTTGAAAATAAGCTTTGATAACCCCTGCGTTCCACGAGATAACCGAATCACGCGGCTTGGCGAACGAGGCTCGGCAAATTTATAACCCCCTTCTCTGTATCGTTTATAAGCCCAGGAGCGTTAAAAGCGTTCAACCGCCGCCGCTTCTGTGGAGGGACACCGTTGCAATCGGAGATTCGAGACACGCAACGGCCGGCTCCCTCGACGAGGAGTTTTAAGGTGCATTGAAAGTATAATCTCGCGCGACGGTAATCCAGTGAAACGCTGGGTTTCGTAAAATCGTTCTGAAAGGGCTCGCCGGGAAATCCGGACTTACACGGGAGGATCTATTCTCGCGGAAGTCGCTTGTGGTTCGGCGGGGAGGATCCGGCGCGCCGTCACAGGCGGGCCGGCAAACGAGGAAAGAAAAATCCAGGTAACAGTGCTCGATCGAACAAAACAAATCGGTCAAGTTTCCTTCATTCCCTTTCTATCTTCTCCTTTTTCTTTACTTAGCCCTGCCCCTCTTCCTTCCATGGACAATCGACGAACGAGGGATGAAAGGCAACGAGAACGAATCACTGAGTAGATTCCTTGGAAGGAAACACTTAACCTGTTGCAGACACTGGTTGACTCGTTGTGTTTCGTTGTATTCCTCTTAGGCTGGGGTGTATGGAATAGATACTGTTTTGGTAGGGTACGATAAGAACGAGTTAGAAGAGTGTTGGTTGACCAGGAAGATTGCAGGTTTCTTGATGATCCGAATCGATATTCGGGCCTAGTTACCTAGAAAGCTATACCAACCATCAAAATGACAAAAAATTAGTTAAACGCACTACAGATCCCATAATTTTGTGATCTTTATTTTGCAAGAAATTACCATCCCATAGAACAACTCTTAAATTATACAATTATTAAAACTACGAATCCATAGTTCCATTTTAGGCTTAAAAAACAAAAGCCACAGAAAATTTAAAATATTATTACATATACTATTCACTATTGAATAACCCATTAAAAAACACTGTAAAACTATAACAAGAAATAAAATATACCTAATAGAAATAAAGCTACTTTTGTTTAACAATTGAAATCTTCGAACTAATTTTACTTAGTTTCAGATCATTAAGAGTTGGTAACTTTCTGCATAACTAGGCCCATGTTTGTATGAATTGGAATGTAGTGATTTATAGTAGAGGCTTTTGACTGGTTTTGAGACACTGTGGGGCGAGGATGGGGCTAAAGAATTTGATTCTGTGAAATTAGGTTCAGGAAATTATAAAAGATCGGAAACTATTTCAATGGCGTACAGAAAGTTTTAAATGCCTCCAAAGTTCGACCCACGAAGGGAAAGTTTCTTGCCTAAAACTAATTGCACTCGAGAAAGATACACGTATCTGACTTCAAATATTTGCTGGAAACTTAGTACAGATAATCTGAGGGTGAACGTAGGCGAAAGAAATTGGAACGCCATGGCTCAAGATTTAAGCGTTTCTACTTAGCGTGAGCCGTTCTTTTAAATGAATTTCAGTCTCATTTATCTGAACTTTGGCTTAACACTGTTACAGGGTTAACGGTATTTAGCGCAATTGGCCTCCGTCCAATCGCGTTAAATCGATTAAGGTGACGTTATGTACGACTACAAAACGGTAAATAGATGTCACTGAGTTTCGCCAAGAAATATAAGGAGAGCAGGCATCGCGGAAAAGCAGATAACGGCAACGAATTACAAGTATCGATCAATCGGGAACGATTCTTCTAATTACGCCGTTAGCTCGCGACGATTGCTTGAATAAAATCTTCTCTTCGAAAGCAGAGCCTTCAATTTCACGCTTTCCGTCCTCTTTGCCGACTCTAAACGAGATTTAAGCGAACAGTCGGCGGGAACAGAAACTCGAACACGATCTTATTGTTGGGGAAATAATCCTCTCCGCGAAACTTCCCCGAGAATCGAGATACAAGTCGCTCCGGGAGGACACTTCGCGACTATTCGCGCGGATCGTTCCCAAAGAATTTTTAAGAATCCTTTAGAATCCTTGAGTGCTGTTCCGTGGATGCGTCAATGAACTTGTCAGAGATTTTCACCGATGAAAAGCTGACTTAAGGAAAAATTTTGACGTCCAAGGGAGGCAAGCCTCGAGAGGGTGTCGTTCGTTATCATATTTAAATAAGACAAAAGCTCGTGTAGTGGGTTTTATGGAGTGAGAGTCTCGACTTCTTCCTTCGAGTACTTCTTCCTTTGTCAAAAGTGAAACAGATATTGCTGGAATCTTTGAATGAAGAGATGAAGAGGGTAAGTTTAAGGGAAGAATGAACAGGGAAATGAGGGGCCACAAAACTTTGATTGGCTCCATGATTCACGATCGTCTTCAAAGTACATATTGCGTATAAATTACCGTGTTGTTCTAGCTTTGTTATAAGCTAATTCATCTATAGGGTCTTTACCAAAACTCCAGTCTTTTACAAGTTTATAATCCACCCCTGCTCTCTAAAGCGTTACAATAATTTACGTCCGCCCATTTCGTGGCTCGTATTTCTTCCTAACAAAAATTTAGGGGACTCTCCGAGGGGAAGTTTCTAAAGCATTCCAGTGAATCTTTCGAATGTCTTAGGACCTACAGTGACTGGTACCCTGAGAGGTACCTTTAGAAAGTCTGGAAAATATTACTCTGTTAATTAAAATCCAAATGATCTCATCAGGAAAGCTAAGATACGAAATACGGGCTAAATAATGAATGTAATCATAAAAAATACCCTGCTGCGATAATAACTCTTCATTTAACTTAACGCAATTTATCGACAAACTGCAGAGGGTCTTATACAGGAAGAAAAATTATACAGGATGGAAAGGAAACTTGAAATCGATCTTCGGTGTCAAAGTACACACTGAATCTGTTATTCCGAGGATGGGAAGACGGCTCAGAATTAATTCACAATAACATCGACTTGATGAGACATTAATACAGCATCATCGTAGTAAGAAGAAAACGAACTGCGGAGGTATTCGCTAAAAATTCGAGCTGCATAACAGGAAAAACCTGGATGGGAAGTAAGCTGGTGTATCACCGACTGAGGTATTCCTCTATTTTTAATTCTACAATGCAATAAGAAGACACGCGGAATTCCCGGCAATCGGTTAATCTCCGATCAATGTTCACGACATTGGTAATCAACTACATATTTGCACAGACTTCCTGCAATGATAACGCGTGCTGCACACGCTCAACTTAACCGCCATATCAATAAGTAGAGGAAACAAATGTAACCGCGTGTAAGTAGATCATATTCTCGCTAGCTGCGAATGGTGAGGTCATCGAAATAATCTTCATATTAATCGTCGTTATGATTACCAGAGGCGTATTCATTCGTTGAAGAAAGAGTCCCTCGAATTACACCTTTGATACCCTATGCTTCTTAACAGCAGGAATTAAATCAAATTCCTAGTGTTTGCCAGCACTGAATTCTTGCGAAGGCGATGAGGTAAGAGGCGATTGCATAGTGACCAAGAGCGTATAATCACACGAGGATTAAGATTGCATGCTTTGCTTGAAGAAAAAAAATAACACGACAAATGGGAAGAACTTTATAATGAAACGCTCACGCATTTCGCAAATGTTGCGACATAAAGGAAACAATGTCCGTCTCGAAGCGTATTCTTAGGAAACCCCGTTATCACTCCGCACTCGTCGTTTTTCCTCTCCCAATACAAGCAACTGCTAATGTACTGAAAATATTGGCACGTTATCTCTCGTGTAAGAGGAAATTTAACTGCTTGTTGAAACGTCCTCGTTTCTGACCAAATAAAATTAGAATCTTGTATATTAACGCGAAGTGTGCTAATTCCCTCTTTGATCTTGCAAAAAAGTGCCACGAACATTTGGTATCTAAAAGTTTGCCAATTTGCAAGGCCTCTGAGCTGCGACAGTGTTCAAACTCGAGTGGAAGTATTAGGGCAACTGTATTTCGTGACTGCGTAGTAAAATCTCGCAGCATCTTGTCGCGAGATGAATAGCACGAGGGAAATGATAAAAGTTGGGGGGAAACGTATAATTCATAGGCACTTGGAAATGTCTTAATTTCAGGAGCAACGGCAGGCTCCGAGCTCCCAGGATCTCATCCGCCTTTCTTTTCTCTGAAATCTTACTGGAAATGAGCCACCTGCCGGAAATTTAAGGGGGCGCAAATTGCTCCCGAAAACGGAGATTTACGCAAAATAGGCGAGAAAACCGTGAACGCGGAGAGCTAACACGCTGCGTGTGTGCGCTCGTGTTAGCAAAAATAAGTAAATACACTCTATGGCGCGGGGACATTGGGGTATATTGAAGCTAACACGCCCGGAAGCACGAGGAAAATTAAATTTCAGGTGATACAGGCGGGTAACCAAATGGTCTGATTAAACGTGCATCTAGCGAGAGCTTAGAGAAACGAAGGTAAAATTTCTATGCAATTAAAATAACATCAACCGTTTGGAATATCTTTGTTCAAAACTTGAAGAAGTATCAACTTTTATCGCTTTCTTCCAGTTAAATCCAAATTATGTGCATGACATTATTTTTCATATTACTTGACAGTTAAACCATGCGGATAAAGATAAGAATGGAGGGGAAAAATAACACTGGAATTGTTATAATTAGTTACTGTTCTGATCTGGAGCGAATCAGGCTTTAAGTTACTGAATTATTTATTGTCTCCAGACACGATATTCTTCCAATTTAACCGAGCTGTTGTGTAACTCCAGAGTTTACGGATCGGGGGTCTTATCTTTCCGACTAACGAGCAGGGTAAAGAGAGTAGAGACTCGTCGTCGGGTTTGCAATTGAATTTTCTTCTGTTCTGCACATGGTGCACAGGAAATGAACATTGTCGCTTGTAGTTTTAACAGCGACTAGTTAGATAACTGTTCTCAATGTCGCTTCATTGTTCTAAGTGTTTGTTCACACAGCAGAGTGAGTCACCTGAAATTGGTATTGCTAATGTTTGCTTTTTTCCTTGGCGATACGAAAATGCCTCCAGAATAAAATGTTGGGCTCGAGGAGTGTTATAAGCGACGCATAAAATTTATTGAATTAACTGACACGTCAAGAACAATTAGCAGCTATATTAAGCTACTCCGTATCCGTCGTTTCTTTGCGAATATTTTTAAGAACAATATTTCACAATCTCTCGTAATTAAAGCACCACTTTAGTATTCAAGAACCATGCAGTTAAGAGTAGTTAACTTGTTATGCACGCGGGAAAGGTCACATATGCTACATTTAATACTAAGCTTTCGCGAAGAAGCAATTCGTCTTGCCCAATTAACAAATTAAACAAGGAGTCGAGTTGGAGTATTTTACAGTAACAATATGTATTCTCGGGTGCTATTCGCAATGTAGGAAATGGCCTCCAGCTCCCAGTCGATTCTGTATAATTATAATTTTCGTGTATTTCGATCCCAAAGACGAAGGAACTCCGACAGAAGGAACTGTGGACACGGCTACCTCGAAGATTTCAAATGTCCATTCAAGTTTCGTTTCACTGGCTGGAACGTTCATTTGTTCATTTCGATGGATCGCGCTCCGTTCAGGTCCCCCGATCGAACGAGAACTGACGCGGAAAGCAAAGATAGGGAGGCGAACGCCGACGAAAACTATTTAGGCAGAAAGGAGATTCGTTCGAAAGTTAATTTCCGTCTTCGAGGGTGAAACGTGACATAGCTGAAACGACTGGTCACCATCGGTGACTCGAAAGCACGAAAGGGACTTGCGTCGATACGATTCACGGACATCTGGCGGGATTCGCAGCAAGAAAACTGGGAGGAGGAAAATTAAAGCGGATGCGTGCCCGACTCGACGAATTTTCGAGTTTAATCGGCGGGACTTTTCGATGACGATCGAAAAAGTGGTTGAAAGAGCTGAGACACTTCTCAAGCTGTTCCGCGGAGATAAAAATTGCCCAGGATTTTTATTAAATATACGGGCATTATTCTACAACCCCCGTTCCGACGTTGAGGGGAGCTCGTGATTGAAAGCGGCGAATACAAACATTCTGAACGCGCGATATTTCAAGGTGGCGGAACATTAAAGGCTGCGCGCAAATTTCGCGTCAATCTGCCGCAGAAATTGAATATTCGTTCCCCGACATTATACACACTTTTCTGACAGCACCAGGTTACTTTCTGCACCACACAATAGCCGCAATTTACTTTCCCTTTGGACGATATTTTATTTCTTCGCCTAGGAGCAACGTTATTTCTTAAGCTTTTATAAAGGATTCGAGTTAATTCACCGGAATAATACATTTAAGAGATTGAAAGTCAGAAGAATGGTAACAGTGCATAATTACACACAGAATTTTCACGGAATGTTTTACTACTTAGCAACTTGACTAGCCTCCAAATTAATTATTATTTCATTTGAACTGATCCTCTAATTACAGTCAAGTTTAATATTTTCCTTTGGGCTATGTGACAAATGAACTTAATAAGAATAATAATCAAAACTTTTATGATGATTATTAATGATATCGTTTCTTATCTCATTTATTTTTTGTTAAATTATTCAACGCTGGTTTTCCAGATAAAAATTCACAAGTACCACCCATTTTCATGAAAATAGGCAAAAATCGAGAGATTCAAGGCCCTGTATTTTTTAAACAAATTCGAAATCGGCAAAATGATGACTTAAACTCGCCCTAATTTCACGAGGACTACAGCATAACTAAATTAATAAGGGTGGCAATATTGTTTCTGCACCTGGACGGCAACCAACCCAGGAACAGCCCTGATTCGAGGCTAACCAACAATTTTAAAGTGCGTACGATGAAGTTTTCGACAACTTGACCCGTTGCGCTTCAATTTAAAAGCTGCAGCGAAGATTTTCCGCATGATCACAGGGATCAGAGGGCGGGAGCTTGCAAATCACGTCTTAGAAATGATTATTCCTCCTCAAAGGAAAGAATGAAACGTGGTGTACGGGGCTGGCCGCGGCAATATCAAGCGTCGCAGGAAAAAGATGAGACCTGGCATGATTGAGCCCAGGTTCCCAGGAATTTCCCACTTTGATCGCGAAGCCACGAAAAAGATTCCCGGGGCCATTGATACACGGGCCACACCGAGGAATCTATCCGCCGTGGAATAAGAGTCGGCTAGACGTACGATTTCAGGATTTCACAGCGGCAAGCTCTGACGTACGAGAACGAACTTTAAGGCCGCGGAACGAGGTAACAGGGATGGATTTAACGCAACGTGTATTTGCTTGTGCGGCGGAAACGATCGGGTTGCGACAGGTGGAAAAGAAAAAGGGGCTTGTTCCATTTAAGCCGCCGGTACTCTTTCGCCGGCTACGGACTCCGCGGAGCAGGCTTCCTCTATCCCGCTTTCCTATTTATTGGTTAACAAACAAATCTGCTCTTTTAACTCTGTGGCGTCTGTGCCTCTCGCGGTTCATACATTCTCCACGATACCGGCCACGAGTTACTAACGAATTCACTAACAATTTATTCCGCAAAAGGTAGCCCTCGGGTTCGCGGAAACTGCTAATTGAAGCGCGGATAAAAGAGCGTTTGCTGATGCCTGTTTTAATATTTTCCGAGTGCTCGCAGAGATGGATCTTTGATGGAAGGTCCAGAGGCTCGTCTGATTACCGTGCACACTGTATCTCATTTTGCATAATTGAGTTGCCGGGGAACAGCGATGAAAAAGACGAGGCTACTGTGACGCTTGTGGCTGTCTCTAATTAACCACGATAAGAAGTTTATGAACGAGTCTTACTTATTTCTATTAACGAGGAATCAAGTAATTGATACGCGCGAGTTCTGGGTTGTCCTTTTTCCGCTGCTTTTTGCTGATTATGTTACCGAGCGCAATTAACAGACCGTAACAATAGCATTATAGGTAGCTTGATTCGTGGTCGATAATATCGTGAACATTAGCAATGAGCTTCGACAGAAATGATTTAGAACAGTGTTCGAATGCGAAAGTAACGCCGACTATGATAAATGATTAGGTCGCGGAACCGGATCACGCAATTTGAGTCAAATACGTAACGCTCAGCCACGACCTTTGCAAGATACTAAACATCCTTGTAACATTCTTGCATAGAGAATTGTTCTTTAGAAATGGGAAGAAGGCAATTTTGCAACGACATTTCAAAGCAAATTAGAGCAAACTGCATTTTACTGCAAGTATGTGCTTCCGCCTTCTGCACAATTGCTGCTGCGTTGTTTTGTATTTATTTGTTCTTATCAATCTTATCTAATCTAATATTAATGGTCTCAAAGCGAATCGTGGAATATTGCTTGTAAATGAAAGCGATTCAAAGATACATGAAATTACGGGAATATTCAAAATGGAAACACAAAGGTCTCCTAATTAACCAAACCTATGTGATTAATTTGTAACTCAGAAATATTCCCACTCTATTCCAAACACTTATAAAACTACCTTTCGGCTTAATCTAATGACGCTTTTGTATGCATTCACTTTTAGCAGTTTCATTACTGGGCACTTGTACTTCATTTACGTATTTGTTCATTTCGTATTATGCCGAAACTAAAAATGCTAGAAAAATGCAACATTCATGGAGCAGTAATACGTTCTTTACTTAAACATCACAAAGTAAGTAAACTTGAAACCAGAGCTTTGGAACTTCGACTGTACACTCCCAATGTATTGGGTTGGTGCATATGAAATTGCGGATCGCGTAAAAGTTCCTTTGTTTATGATGGGGATACAATAACAGTTGCTACCGTTGGCTTAGGATTCAAGAAATGTCACAGAAACTCAAAAAACTGAAATAGTTAAAGAGCAAAAAATATTTTCATTCAAACTTTACCATCCTACTATATCCTCAAGTAGGGTTTATGCAAAAACCGACTTTTAAAAAAATCGGTTTTCGAATTTTCACAAAAAATATAATTAAAATAGAAAATAAATATCTGTACTTATTTTAAAAATTTTCAGTTTTTTTAATATTTATGGAATTAGAAAAATATAAGAAAATAAAATTAAAAATAAAATACTCTATCTATACAAAACCAAATAAATAAAAAAATTAAAATAACTAAAATCCGTACAAAATATAAATTATAAATCATTTATAATTTCATTTAGTATTTTTCTTCCGAAAATATGAACTCATGAAGATTAGTTTTACAGTAAACTGTTCCTACTACAATATGCTTGGGTCCGAGGCGATATCAAGTCAAAATGTTAACGTTTTTAATTAAATAATTAATTCATTTTTACATATTAATTCTAGTATATAAACCGTTCTTTTGAAATTTAATAACCGGTTTTCGAATTGTACAAATTTAAAAAAAAAACGGTTTTTAAACCTGGTTTTGAAAAACCGACAAACTTGAAGTTTCTCTAAATCCCCAGACATATGTACAAGTGCCCCGGGTTACCCGCCAGGTCCAAACGAGTCGCAGATACGCCGAAGCGTAGACGAAAGAATTGCTCGGCCTACCTTATCGAGATACTGGAAGCCATGCTCCCCTGCGACCTGCCTGGCCACCTCCGACCCTCCCTCGACGTGGACTGCCCACTGATTCGTGTACGCCGCCACCCGGCCGCCAAGAGTCACCAGCGCGACGATCGCCAGTCCGAAAATCCTCTGCGGGCACATGGTAGCTCTGCCTCACAACTGCGACTGCTACCACCGAGCGGCTCCAGTTTCACACTCCGCACTGTTATCCACCACTATCCACGAAAACCGCCACCGCGACCGGCGTGGCAGGGGGCGACCGATGATAACGGCGAGCGACGATCACCCAGGGAGCGAGCGCACAGCCACCGAGACCATCCGCGATCAACAACAACGCGACGGCGGCGAGCCGTCTCGGGGATCTCGTCGGAAACGGATCGGGGACCGGACGCTGGAGACGCGGTGGAGGGCCTCGACCTGGCTTCGCACCTGCTGACCGACTGCCGCCAACTGAGCCACCAGCGGCCCGCGTCACTCGTTAAGTAGCCTCCGCGGTTCGCGCTATCTGCTCCTTCTTCCCTCGCCCACGTCGTCGTCGTCGCCGTCGGTGTCGTTGTCGGTCGTGGTCGTCGTCGACGTCGCCGCCACTGCCGCCGCCTTCACTCAACGACGAGCAGCGGTAGGTGGGGAGCGATCGTCAAGTCATGTGGCCGCGGTTGGTGGGGAAATCGACGTGATCCTCGTGATACCAATAACCGTGGGCGCGCACACGACGCACGTGGCTGGCCTCTGGATCAAGGGCGGCGTTCCTGAAACCAGCGTCCCTCCACGACCGTCATCCGCTGCGGGACCGACCCCCCTCGGTCGACCGGCTATATTCGCTCCTGGGGGGCTTGGAAAACTTCGAGCCACCTTCTTGCGGCGTTCGTTGTACTCCGACCGGCCGTCTCTCCCCCTCCAACGGGAAAGTTGCTGATACCGTCGACAGGCAGCGACCTTCGGCGAGCTGCTACTCCAAGGAAACGTTTCCCTGGTCTTGCACTCCTGGTCGCCCCCCTCGTTCGCTCTGCCCCGTGCCAGGCTCGTGGCGCTACAATTGCGCCGCGAAGGCTGATTGTCGTTGGTGATCCACGTTGATGATCGAGGACCAGGGGAACACTCCGTGGAGCCGAGGGCGGGTGACTAGCAACCATAGACGAACAGCATTTGGCGTTGATACGAACCAAGAATCTGAGGGTGCACGGGCTGAGCGTTGCTGGTAGGTGGGAATGATGATTATTCGATGATCCAGCGCCGAGAAAAGACAGTCCTCGGGCAGCTAGAGCTGTGTGCCTGGCCAACCATCCGGCCAACGTCGTGGCACGTTCTTGTCGACCGAATAGTCGGTCGATTCACGTCATCCACCGTTGCATCCTCGCTGGCCCCGCGTCTAGGAAATGCTGGCGATGACGCGTTCTCGTGCTTGCCCTACCCGCTCACCGTTCTATCTTCGCGTACTCCACTTTCAGTTCATCTTCCGTCTGCTGGTAATCGGGCTGCAACCTGAAAAACGATCCAACAGTTGCAGGTCAAGTCGCGGGCTTGGTTAATCGTGGCATTGCTGAAATGGACTATATGCTAGGTACAACTTACAAGGGAAGATCCCCAACTCGGAAATCCAAAAAATTATGAAACTTTAGGGATATGCAGAGGATATATAGATATGTATATTTTATTACACTTTTTTTGCTGCCTAAATTCACTCTGGGGTGAAATTGACCACTGCAAATCCGGCTATTTTCTGATTTTGTGTTACAACTCGCGAACTGTAAGAGATAAAAGAAAGTTTTTTCTTTTAATCAGAACTATTATTTGGTAACTTACAGTTCTTACAGTTCGCGAGTTATAACACAAAATCGGAAAATAGCCGGATTTTCAGGGATGACTGTCACCCACTTAAAGTGAATTTGTGCAGTAAAAAAGATTGCGTAATACATATCTATATATCCTCTACATATCCCCGAAGTTTCATAAATATTTGAACGTCTGGATTTGGGATCTTCCCTTTTAAATAGTTTGCGACGACTTATAATAGAATCTTGTGAAATTTGATATTGGAATTTTCTTTGGTGAAAATTCTTCCAATCGAAACCTTTACAAAAATAAATGAACTGACACTTCCAAGATTGATTTACACTATCACACAAAACTCGTGACTTATTCCTACAATTGCTATATGTACATATAATTCCGTGGCTCCGAATTCCACAGAGGAAAAGCGTCGAACCCCAAATAATAAATTCACGTCGCAAGGTCTCGAGCACGGTAAATTTCATTTTTGCCAGCAAACGGAGCGTGGATGTGCCGCGTATGTCGCTTGTAGATACCAGGGAGCTCGCAAATAATTAAAATCAATTTCGAAATGAACGATCCAGCTGCTTCTCAGGTACGACCAACCTGCCACGAAGTAAACTGCGACAAATCGTTCTACTTTCGCTCGAAAGAAAACGAGATGTTTCCGCACAGTTGCGCGAACGACGATCGAGAATTAATTGCAGAGCAGCGGGATGAACGAGAATAATTAAGAGAACATGGCGAAATCGTTGCGTGCGTACGAATTAAGACGAAACTGTTGACTAAAGAGAGACGTTCTCTGATTAGATCTCCATCACTGCAATTTTCTATCAATATTTAGCGGTGACCACGCGTTTCCCATCGTTCTCTCCTATTATTCATAAACGACCCAAAGTACCGCGGATTTTTAATAGTGTAGAGTCCGTACGATATCTCATTGGTTCTCGAGTCCCATGTTTCCAGCAGCTGCGTGCACGCAACTTGCATCATCTTCATAGGTGAAGAGTGCTCGAACGAGCCAGATTTTCAAATGAAAAGGGACGGCGATCGATACGCGTTGGAATAGTTACACGGCGTACTGGGAAAAATTGCATTCAGTGCGTAACGCGACCTGATTTCCCCCGTACGGCAGATTTGCTAAAGAAATCTGCTTTTTCCTGCTTTTTCAAATACATTCGAAGAGTCGTGGATAAATTTGCGGCAGTGTAGACACATCTTATCCATTAAAAAATAATATTCCTCCAGTCCAAGAGTCAAAGCTACTCAATGTTTAGTTATTAGAGTCCCTACATCTTTATTTAACATGTAAAATGCTGCAATTCCACATGAATTCATGTTTAATAAATGTAAAAAACGATCTTCTGCAAGTTTACATAGACAACAACCTGGTTTCGGCTTTTCACTCAACCCAGTCACAACTGTTTATTTTCAAATCCCACGTTCAATTTACTTTCCCACAAGGAATCGTCTCCTTATTTATACCACGAATTAAAAATCGCCTAATAAGAAGTAGACAACTGAATGCGTTAGTCTCGCATGGAAAAACTTATAATTGCTACGAGTCTTTTATTTTACTGCCTTACAGTGTTCTTTGCCATAAACTTTCCGAGCAAACGCGACGATTAAAGCCTGCCAAGGATTAAAATGAAGGGGACCGAATAACTTTTTACCCACGGCACGATTTAGTCGCCGATATTCACCACCTCCGCACGCAACTAATTCTTTTCATGGACGTCCGCCGCGACGGTGCAGATTGCGTATTCGGTATTCAGGGGAACGTTCCGTGCAATTCTACGGATTCAAAGGACGGGATGGAAACGACTGTCGATTCATATTATCGATGCATTTTAAAGGTCGCTGGGTTTCATGAAAAAGGTTTCCATTTTCAAGCCGCGGTCCGCGTGGTTACAATTCGATAGGACGTTTACACCGCGATCAAGCGAAATTGCGTTCGCGATATTCCGTTCGCTCAGACTAGTGAATTTTAAAGGTCTATCCGAAGCGTGGAAACGCGAAGCACGGATTGGAAATGGCACGAGCATTCTTCCCGCCGGAACAAGTTTCTCGGCGGAAGCTGCGGGGCTTCTGGCGGGTCGCGAAAAACGGATGAAAATATTTTCTTCCGAAGGACGTACCGTTGATTGCTCCATTCGCCGTGGCACGCGCGGAAAAATACTCAGTACGAAGCTACAATTGCTGATTAACGTCACCGGACCGAGTCATCTCGAAATTCATCACGTACATTCAATTCTTAACGAGCTACTGCAAAAAAAAAATAGCGGTATCAAAAACATCGAACAGAACATACATTCGCGTCGACCTGTTTAGTAGTAGACGACGCTGAATGCTCACTAATAAAGATAGGGTGGACTGCAAGTCAACTGTAAGCCAACGACATGCAAAAAACGCTGTTCCAAGTGACGAGCCATCCTGACGAGAATGAAACACGCAGCATAATGGCTAATCCCTACCTAGTCCTGGCAAAGAATTATGAAATTTCACTGTTGCAATATCAGGCAATAAGCCCGACCAGCAAAGTGTCCCTACATTGTCCCGCGCTTCAAAGGGCGCCCATGGAGAGCAGATTTCCGGGGTAAGGGCTCCGCGACGCACTGGCTGACCTATGATGCTGGACCATTGCAGTCCACTGGAACATCTACTTCGTGCCCCGAGGAAATTGCATTCTGCGGTCTTCCTCCTTCACTTCCGCAGTTGGTGCTCGAGTGATAAAGAGAGAATAAGAGATAGTGATAGGCGAGGGCGGGTGGCGGGGCAGAAGGGTTGGGCACAGCGTTAGAGAAGTGAATTAAATTTAAGCCGACTGGTCGCCTCTTTCTTTGTCTCCCGGCCCTTCTATCGACCCATCATCTCTCTTACTCGCCGCACCACCGCGAATGACGAATACGCCAATCCAGCCGACCCTTTCTCCGCTTTTTTACGTGAGCGTGTGTGTGTTTTTTTGTAATTCCGAGACAAAAGGAAGCGAAAATGCCTTCTACTCCTGAAAGATGCCATCCCACCAGTCGGTCATCGCCTTGGCAACGGATGTGGACCCCGGGATAGTGGGCATTTGAATCTCTGGCTCGAATTTTTTAGAATAATCGAACGGTATGAGGATTCCAAGTGACTGGAATGTTACTCGATAACGGAGACCGTCGATAGTGTTGGGAGGGTAAAGGAAGTGCAGTATATATGGAATACCACTTTGTTTAAGACGAATACAAAATTACGGCAGGGGATGGAAAAGAAATAAAACTGCATAGGGAAACTAATAAACTTGTATACTTCAAACTCTCAGTAATAATAAAAACCAAAAAGTAGCTGAAACTTTGGTCTAAATGAAAAATGACAGGAAGTATCGATTTCGTTAAGGTGCAGGTAATTTGGAATACCGATATTCCCAATACTTAAAACAAATATGTAGATAATAAAATTATTTTCTTTTATGATCTAATCAGGCTAAAAAATCACAATATAGGAGCAATCTTGGGTAAATATAAATGGAAATCGCTGGCCGAAAGCGACGCGACACGGTGGTAACCGTTACGTGTGAAACAAAAGTATCCCTAAGCTTTGGAATATTCCAAATTACCTTCACCTTCGGTATTCCGAATTAGCACCATGGTATTGAAACCTAAAATTTCATGTCACACTTTGTATTCTCGAAATTATCTCAAAACTCACACGGAACCATAGGAGGAACATGCAAATGAGAAGATTAAGTGTTTAACTATAAAGTTTTGACATATTTTAACCATAATTGGAACGATTGAATAATTGCTGAAAAAGTTTTGCAGATTGATGTTTCCTTACTCTGCAGATTAAGTTGAAAATGTCAAAGTGGCGGTTCGTCGACAAATGTCATTAGTTAACAGGTCATTAGGTGTTACAAATTAGATAACGAGTAGTTTATTAGATACTTCGATATTCCAAATTACTAACAGTATTCCAAATATGCTGCACTTTCTCTACCATTGGAAAATGTCTTCAAATAAAACAGAGCTACCTAGCTACTTTTAATAACGTGCAATTTTTCATAATAAATTTCCTACTTCAGGGATAAAATACATGTTTTGCGAAACAATGTATAACGTCTATTATCACAGATACAGGTGAATGGTGATTATATTCCAACAGTAATTCACTTTTAAGACCATCGAAATTGAGAATGCATTTATCAGCCTCTGCCTTGGAATAATGCTCGATAGGGTCCGCGGAGCTTTGTGTCGTATAATTCGAGGCGACTCGATGTGTCTTGAGCCCATCGCTAATCCCGGGACACGTGCACACGAGCCAAATGAAAACGAACGAGGCCGAACCTCTTGGCCAGCTAATAACCGGCGACCTCTGGCCCCAACGATCTGCCTGCCTACCTGGCCGGTACGTGACCGAGTTCCCTCTAAAGAGGACGAATTTTTACGCACGGTCTGCGCGCATCATCGGATATTCCGTTGGCGCGGAAAGGACGCCGGCCTACCAGCTGCAGTTCGCGAAAATAGTCTACGCTAGACCGTTTTCTCTGAATTGAATTGGAGAGCGGAGGGGGAGAGGAACGATGGACCAACTGGATTAGAGCTATATTAGATTTTTCTGGCCCGTGTTTGGTTGCTAGCTCGCGTTCCCTCTGAATAGAAAGAGAGAAAGGGGCGTAGAGCTGGACTTTCAACCATTCGCGGTCCAAGTATTCTTCAGTGGTGTATGGAAGTTTTGATTAATATTAGCTATCGATTTTGTATCCTCTGCGAGTGAAAGATTCACGGAAAACGGGGGTGGAGTATGATAAACGAGCTATCAGCTGCAGCATTCTTTCTTTACTGTTGCATCATGGTGTGCGGGGAAGAAAGAGTTGAGTTGGCAATTATGAGTGACTGCTTGTAAATGATTGTTCTTTATATTTTGGGCTGAGTAGGGTATTGATAGTAGATCGGAGAGACGTGTGAAGAAGAATAGGTAATAGAACTAATTTGTATATTCAATAAAGTGTGTAATTTTCGAGGAAGGATAGATACTTTTATAAAGAAGAGAGGAGGCAGGTGTTCAGCGTGCAAGTTGCAATTAAGGGAGTAATGAAAAGAATACTACTATTGTACCAATTATTGTAAATGCTGAATTTGTTAGGTCTAAGAAAATAAGACAAACCAAGCTCTCCTCTCCATTCCTTCTCATTCCACATCTAAGGTTGAAGCATCGTTTTCTTACACTGCCGCCTATTCAACGCTCTTCCACCTCTCATTCGCGAATTAAAATCCTACTCGTCCTTCAAGTCTCACACTCGTTTATTTATCCTGCAACGCTATTTCTAACTCAATCATCCACTTATCCTTTCCGCCCTTTAATAAGTTAAGTTCTTACTTGTTTATTTTTACTTTTGTATAATTGTTTTGTTGCCCCTATTTTAGTTTAGATTTATAGTTCGCGGTTAGGCTTGCCATCAGTGATGACACTGTAGAGCCTCGCCTTTACTCTTCTTGTCTACTCTTGTAAATTATGTGTTCTCTTTTCCATTAGGGTAATAAATACGATTAATAATAATAATAATAATAATAATAAAGATAATAGAGAAACCATATATCACTATGTGAATAAAAATGGAGCCCTTTTCGTTCAATGAAAAAGTAAAACCCATGAGTCTTAGGATAAACATCAGCATACCTACTAAATTTTCATGAAATGATTTGTGAATCTTTTAGGGGGACCAGAATTAACATTCCGCTATACTAATGTATTGTATACAGTATAAAACTCAATTAACCCATTACCTAATTATTTAGCAGTACATGTTCTAAAAACCTATCCACTTTTTCAATAACAAATATCCAGTAACAGTATCTTAAAATTCGAATGACAACTTTTCGCGCGCAGCATAAGTCCCCCAACTATTTGAAACGATGACGTCATTACAAAAACACAAATATGGCGGGCACGCGCTTGGACCATGTCTCAATGCCTTACAATCATAAAAATAAGTCCCGCCATACCACAACTATACCATGCAAATCCCACCACGAAGCTAACATAATAACCGACGGTTGTTGTCAATCACTTCTGTGACACATTAATTACCCATAATTTGAGAGACTCATGCGATTTGCGGCAATTCGATCAAACTCCAAACGATAGCGTACGAAATGGACCAAGACGGCTACGTCCCACGCAATCACCAAAGCCACAGAAACACCGGAACCGTTCGAGGGAACAAAAGTAAACAAGCAACAATACCTCGAACAGCCGCAGGCTCGTGAAATTTTCCCGCGAAACTGGTTACGCAACGATCATTGCCGCGAACAAAAGGAATGCCAGCGAACCGCTCCATGCAAAGGCCTTTCTCGTAGCAGGAAACACTCGGGGTCACGGGCTGCCGTGAAGTTCACGCCGTTACGATTCGCGGAGCGCGAGAACAGGGCACGAAGAAACCACCGGTCGTTATCACATCGCCAGAGAAATACCACGTTTGAGTCCGACCGTCACGATCGCGAGAATTCGAAAAGTTGTCACATGACGAGCAAAGGACACGTAACCGTCCGCGATCGACATCCCGTGTTCCACGGCGCGCAGCGCCGCTGCGTTTCGATTATCGGAACGATGGTATCGAGCCGCGCGATCGACGACTTATCGCCCGTACGTAACGCTCGAGTGTCATTTACAAGTCAAATATGGCCGCTCGGATGGGCCCGGGCTCCGACGAAACCGCCACTCGAACGGAGCATCGGGAATAATATGATCCTCGTTGACCACGAAACGCGGAATTATCGCGGCGGCTGGCGAGTCTCGTCCTCCCGCAAAAAGTGTCAACAAACTTGTTCCCGCGGGGACGCGATTCGGGGTATGAGTGTGGAAGTTAAAGAACGTCACGTGGAACGTGACGTGTGTTTCGGAACGCGGGGGAACGGACGTGTTGGTCGAATTTGACCTCAGGAACGTGCACTGGTAATCGTTTTTATCTCTATTCTATTTTATCCGCGAACGGAGTTTATGTTTTCCGTCTGGAGCTCTCAGGGGGATCGCAAGTCTTTTCTTTGGAAGGAAGAATTCTTTGATAGATCTAGAATGCATACAGGAATCAAGATACTCTTGTGTTCAGTAGAAAATAAAATAAACAACAGCGCTATCAAACATCGACGTCCAAGGGTTTCCGTATTATAATTTGTATCAAACAAATAAGTCGGAAATTCGAAATAATTCCCGTTCAAGTGCCCGCATCGCGGAATCAGACAAGAATGCAGATAGGTTGGAAAGCTGGAGGCACGGCTGCACGTGGGTAGAACACGCTCGCCCCGCCGCCAATGCACTGGCCGAGCGCAGCGTTCACGGTGCAAAGCTGTCAAGACGCGTTCGCGTATCGGCCGTGAAGATGAACGCGACGAAACAACACACGGGCACTCGTGTTCACTCGGCACCGCCGAGGGAACTCGCCTCGCGAGGCCATCCCAAGGTAACGGGTTCCCGGACACGCATCTCAAGAGCACGAATCACGGACGTGCGCGTCTTGACAGCTCCGCGAGGGAATCGGCGACGATAACAAAACGTGCGAGCGTCGCGTACACACTCGCACACCGGGCGCGAGTACATCATACGTAAGGTACTTATTAATAGATTTCACTCACGATTTCTGCCGCCGCTCCGGGGCTTCCCCGTCCACTCGACAGATTCGTCCGCGAGCGATACTAATCCCAGAGCCGTCGATACACGGGCAAAAGACACTCCAATCCCGGCGAGGAATGCGGAAGATGGAGAAACGGGGATAGCACCGCACAGTTGCACAGCCTGGGAAACACGCCTCTCCGTTAAACTACCAAACCCGTCCGCGATTACCTCTCCCGCGTGAACAAGTACGAAGATCCGTGACGCGTTACGCGTACTTTACGGAACCGCGTGCAGCCTTTGTGTGTACGCGGACGTGTGTGTACGCCGTGTCACCGTCGTCGCGCGAATGTCGGTTCGTGCGACGTCATTCCTCGTTGCGACCTCATCCCTACGGCGAACCACGGCTGACTGACGGCTCGGTCCGCCCCGCCATCGGTTTACGCCGCTCCAATCTTCCCCCACCTCTTCGCCCCTCACGCAGCCCTGCTCTCCTCTTTGCCCCTTTTCTATCCCCACTGTGCGACTGCAACTCGCAGAACCCCGCGCGTCCCACGCCACCCGCACCAATGCTCAGTCGCTAGACGACCGCCAGGATGGGTACTTTTCTCTTCCTTCATCTCTCTTTCCATCGTACGATGTGTCCATTCTGTGGGATGAAGAGAGAGGAAGGCATGGGCAGCTGTGAAAGGTTGAGAAGGTTACCAGTATCGTCTAACCCCCTCGACGTTACCGGGTGTATGATCGTACAGGAACTCGTGGCATCCTCGCTTATGGTGAATGATCCTGACTCCTTAACATTTTCATTACTGCACTGAGCTATAGGACCAAGTTCCATGAAACTGCAGTTCTTGTATATGGAGTATATTTTAATTACATCGAGATTCTACTGTGGTAGCGATGATGTAGGCTTTGATAATGGAAAGGACATCATGATGGATACTCCAGTTTATTTTATATTATTCTACAATTATTAGTATTTATATTCTTTTTATATTATTATTCACAGAGTTCGGGTACGTTTATGTTGGAGCTGCGATAAACGATCAGAGCGACGATAAGAGCGAGATAACTATATAGATGACCAACGATAAAAGCGTCGAGAAAGAAATATTTCTTTTTCTTCGCTATTATCGCAGCTCCAACATAAGCGTACCCTTAGACTTAAGAGCAGCAAATTGCTGAATCTCGCCCATTAGATCTCTTAATGCAAATAGGCACATATTATTATGTCAGCATGGTTTATTTTTTGTTAATTTTATACAGATGGGAATGTAATAAAGACGTATTATTATTATTAAAGTGTACCCTTTCCTTATTAGCAAACCCAAAATTGGAAACTTCAGGCCCATGACTCGTGATATTCTCATGTGATATTCACATTGAAAATGGCATTATTTGATTTGTTCCTGCCAAGAACTCTGGAACGACATGTAGCAATGACAAACACACTCTTTGCCTCACCGTGTTACAATAGAGGCACTCAACCTTGTTCCCTTGCAACTCGCCTTACCTTGCCCAATGAGAAGGAATTTTCAACCGACCAGTTAACAGAAGAGTTCCAAACGTTTCAGCCAGCTGACCACCTCCTTTTCATTCCGAAAACCTCCTCTCCTCCGCCCGATCCATCAGGCATGGGCCCGACAAGGTCCTCGATCGTCCCTGGGGGTTCCGCCAGCGACTCCTATCCTCCTCCAACCCACCTCAACCCTCTTTCTCCCTCTCAGCCGTCTCCTAGCCAGCATGCACGTATACCGGTATTATACGTCTTCCCCAGCGGTGTCTTCTGCTACAAGTGCGGGCAGACCTGGTTTCTCTCCTCGCCTCTCTCTCACTCCGCCGTTTTTACTCTTGCCCCGCTTGGCCAGCGAGCGGAACAAAGACAGAACGAAAGCCACGCGGAATACTGAACACCCTGCCACGCATTCCGAAGCGGCCGGATAGAGCGTGCGCCTATACACCATTGCCTCCACGATTCTTTCACTCTTCGCCACCTTATCTCGCCCACCTGCCCGGTATCGGTGGAAACCTCGCTCGCCTGATTTCGTCTATCAGCAGATGCTATCAGGAAAAGCGTTGTTTGTCGTCTAGGGAGGGAGAGGAGGCGGTTGTCACGCCACAGGATGCGCGCTAAGCAAGCATGCCGATAACGAGCGAGGAGACCGTGGATGGTGGAATGTGTACGGATTTCCGTGAGCCCGGTTATTTGCACGCCGTGCCCACACCTACATCGCTTCGAGACGGATCCATCCTCGCGAGACGGAGAATTAGAGGCGAGCGAAGGTATCCCGAGCGGAAGGGCGCATCGAAGATGGTTAAACGAGACGCGGATAATGGAGAGGGCCGAGGGAATCAGAATGCCTCGGGTATTTCGGCTGGTGGGTAAAAATGAGCGGTGAAAAGCGTAGGGAACCTTGATGGGGAGGCATTAAGATCCGAACCGGCGACCGAATGCTTTTATTTGGGAATTGATGGATTTGTTTTCGAGCTGGTCCACGCGGAATCGAGTTCCCTCCACCATCTCTCGGCGGCTGGAGGGGGCGCACGGGGTTTCTTATTGTTCTGGATATAAAGCATTATATTTACGGGGCTGTACGCGTCGATGCTGTAAATTTGAGCTTTGTTGCTGCTCGGCAAGTTCGCTGCCCCGGGCGTCGGAAGCGGTCAAGGAAACGGGGTTGTGTAGTTTCTTGAACTTACATCGATGTATAATGCACCACTTACCTAATATATAGGTAGAGGGAGACGTGCTATAAAAGGGGCAATTTCGTTTCGCGTCAATTTCTGACAATGTCATTATAGGAATTTACAAAACAAGTACATTAATGGAAAGCGTGTTTATTTCCCTTCAATAAAAGTATATTACAAACTCATAAATTGTAATAGAAAATAACAAAATCTTCGATTTTTATATAAGTGGGAAATGTCCCTTTTACGACGAGGTAGTTTTAAATGGGACATTAAAAGTCATGAAAGGGACACGTTAATAAAAATAAACTTATTCAGTATTACAATTATAATTGTAAATCTTAATGATACAAAATAATGGAATCTATGAAAAAATTAACTCTTTATACTATAAATCATCAATATTTTTGACTATCTTCATAGAGTGTGACTTATCGTTAATGCTTCAGCAGCTTTTTTAGTTATAAAGTAATATTTTGTTATCAAAATTTTTGTCTTACAAACTAAGTTCAACATAGGAATACTCACGAGTGGTAAATATAAGTAGGTATATAAAAAATCTATAAAACACTTAAATAATAAAATAGTTTAGAATTAAATTCTCTTAAAATGAGATCAATTGTACTAAAATTCATATTGCAGATTAAAGATTTTATTATTTATTTTTGACGATAAAGTTTGTCGCTTTGAATAGTCACTTTATTAATTCTTAAATTTGAAACAATACGCCATCAACTAGTCACTAATAATTTAAAAAAATGCCATCTATGTATCAGATGATACACTAATAACTTTACAGGAAAGTAAAATATAGTGTCCAGCAGTTATACATGTGTATGAGAGGCACAGCCATGAAACAGACGTACCATTTAAAACTTGTTATGCTGTCCCATTTAAGACTATAAGTGAGTTTTATATAAAATAACCACAAAACAAAGAAAATAATCAATTAAGCTTACCTGTTAAGTATTTTTCTTTCAGTTGAATAGAGGCTATTTTAATGATATAACACTTTAACACTTTGTATGTATCTAGATCTCAGAAAACGACACAGAAAAGCAACGAAAAATTTTCTTTTACTGCCGAAAAGCATCAACAGCGGATTACTACTCTGTTGCAAGTGAGACCGCAGTGAAGTTTACGTCAAATGATTGGGCACTAGTGTTGACATAAACAGGAAAATAGCTTGCATGTGTAATACGTTTAGAATTTTGGCATTTCGATTTGTCCCATTTAAAACCTGTTTCTTTTATAGAACCTCACCCCTACTTAGGTAATATTAGGTGACTTTGAATTAATTGACAGCGAGACGGACAGTCCCATTATCTAACAGGTAATGGTTTAAGAGCCCATAGCGAGCGTACGATGTACCTAATTCGTATGCACGATTTTAGCTTCTTTATCAAAGAAGAAGCAAGTCCTTTCTCCACGATAGCCTCCGTTACCGAGGCTCCGCCGAACTTTTCCAATTTCTTTAAAGCCCCCACCGTAACGAAGCCTCGCCGTCAGCATCGGTTCAGACTTATTTTAAGTACAGCTCGCATCCCGAATGACTTAATGCAACAGCCCTTCGCGTAACCGTCGGCTTAGTTCCTCTTTCGTGCATTTCCACCCGCGGAATCGCGCGGCGAGCACCTTTTCGCCCTCTCACCCCCCCCCCCCCCCGTACCCACCCTTCTTTATTACGCTCGCTAAATCTTCAAAGTACCGTTGCCTGATAGCCGTTACCCGAAAAGCAACCAGGTCTAAATTCCCGTCTCTCTTAAATCTTGCCCCTTTATACGTTTGATTTATTTCCATAGCGGCGGAACGGCCGACCGTATATACGTTCTCGCCGGTGTACCCGGCGGCATTTCCCCTCGACTTTTAAGGTTACGACCGATTGCACGCGTTGGATCGAACACACGAAGAAGCTGCCCCTCTCTGCCCCCCACCCCTGCCCATGATGGCGTCGTGAAACGCACACGCGAAACCTGCGCGGGTCATTAAAGATTCACGCGGCGAAATATCGCGCGAGCTTTCGGCAGTTTACGGTGAGGCCAGATGAAACTGGTCGGTGTGCGCTGCCACAATGTTTTACATTATTTACGACACATCTGTGATTCGCACTGACACGCCAGGGTTCACAGTTGGGTTGGCACCTTTTTCGGAGGGAAATACAGTATTTTTGTGGAATCCTGAAAAAATATAGTTTTTCAGGGTAATTTAGGAAAATAAAAAGTACAGATTTATTTTTTTATTTACTAATTTTTCTAATTGTATTTGTTGTTAGTTTGAGCTTTTAGTATCAAGGAATTATTTTTTACAAAGTAACTATAAGAGTCCCGGCATTCTATATAATATAGAATACACAATACTATATAATATACTACGGGTGATAACCATAGTTCAATATGTGAAAAACGTATCTTCGTATTTCACAAACCCTCACTCGACACTTTTGTAGTCACCCACTGTTCACCCCACCATTCCATGGCAATTGTTTAAATTTTAAAATAAAATTCAATCTTCATAACTGTTTTACATATGAAAAGGTAAATTCTGATATCTAACGCTGCTTGATTGATTTACCTCCACTCAAAGTCACTTCATCGAAGACGAAATACGGACATTCACCTACCCTATTCGGACATTCAAGTTTCCTGATCGAACAGAAGCGATCCCAGCGGCAGGCCGAACACCAGAAGTAGCTCTCAAAGAAACCCAGGCAATTGCGTAACGATTTTCGAGCAAAACGCTAACGGGTTATCTCACATAACGTGTATTTTGATGCTGTTCGGTGCCGTCGTCTAAATTTAGGCAGCACGGGGATGGGCGAAACGAGATCAACGTTTGCGGCAACCCGGGCCAGTTTGCTTGTTCTCCAAGCAAACCGCGGGAATCACTGCGGCGAGCGAAGTCCCCCGTTTTTTCGATCCGTGGATCGACTTCGTGGAAGTCAGCGAATGAAGAGCGACTTTCCAGCGGCCGCTGGAAAAAAGAGATTGATCGTGCGTTGGAGCAGAAGTTGCACACCGAACCCGACGATTTTTCCGACGACCGACGGCGTCCTTATTTCTCTCGTCACTGGCCACTTCCATTAATCTCCGTCAGTCATTGCTGACGGACAGTGGAAGAGTGATAACGAAGAAGTTATCGAAGGCGAAGGGCGAAGTAATACTGCGACGTTACATCTCCTTCATCGATGCTGGTAGCAACGTTTAGAGCGAAATAAAATCAACGTTGGTGAATTTAAACATTGGATAGAAGTGTTTGTTTCGTGGGAGAAAGGAAAGACGAAAGGCACAGGTCCATTTCAATTATTTTTCCCGGGTTTTCATATCGAAGCATTCTTTCCATTCAGTTGTTTGATTGAAGCATGCTGGGGGGCTGCAGCGTTGCAAGTTACAAATTCTACGCGTATGTGCATACGTGCCGTGCGATGGTTTTAAAAGCCAACGTTTCAAAGTTCCTTTCAATTGCGACACGACGCAAACATTGTTGCAGAAGGTTTCCCGCGACAAATATTATTTTTATACAATGCTGCTGGTCAGCGTGGAAGCGGCCACAAATTTTCGCGATATTTCACAGAGGATGAAAGAAAAGCGTAGGTATTATTAAATTCAAATCTGTTGGTGCTTAAAACAGAGAAATGTCGATCATCTACAGAATGCAGAAAATTTCTTTTCGTCTGACAATAGATAATGTGTTGTAGAGATTTGTCTTCCTCTGGTAGAAAATGATACATGTTCTTTCATTTCAGTCCATAGATGACTGAAGAATCCTTGTAGAAAATACTGTAAGTACCAAAAATCAAATTTTTTAGGAGAGAGAACAAATTTTCCTGACTTTAAATTATTTACGAAGTTTGATTCGCTTTGCTAAATATACAAACTTTTCTATTTTTTGCATTAATATAGTCCATATTCATGAACAGAAAAATTATATTTGTAGGAAACCCCATATGTGCGACCTCCTAAGTAGTTGTAGAGAAAACAGAATGTGCCATTCATTTAAATTTGCAAGCTCACATTGCTCTTACATTGTTTTATACAGAAGTGGCGGTACCATCTTGTAACACTATTAATAATTTATTTAAAAAGGAAAATTGCATTAAAATTCTATATTATGGTATTACCATTAGGACGTAGAACATTTTCAAATAAAATTTTTTATTTTAATTTTGCCACTTACAGTGTTTTGTACAAGTTCTCTACTCTTCAACTATGTTCATTAATAACTCTCCAGAGGCCAACATTTTACCCAAAATGTTACAATGGTCACACAAATCGAGGAAATACTTCAATTACCCGATTAGACCACTATCCATCATAGATTCAGCGAATAAAATTTCTGAAACATTCCGCGCACTGTTTCCCTCAACACGCAGCAAGAACAATCTACTGGAACAAAGGGGCTCGAATGGGATGGGGAAAAACGAGGACCGTGAATGCCGCGATGAATAACGATGCAAGTTCGAAACACGTATTAATTATCATTGAAGCTTGGATGGCCGATGGTTGGTCGCGCAAGTGAACGAGATATAATGCAATCCTGTCAGAATAGCCTCCTATCAATTATATTCTTTACGTCTAGCCGTGGTCCAGTTCTCATCCCCTGTCTGTCACACCTCTGTCGAGTTGGCTGGCCATCGATACTGTCATTCGGAGCTGGGCGACATGGCAGCAAAGGGAAAATCGATGACGAACTCCCTAACCGAATACTTAACTTGCACGGAATGTTGCTATTATTAAAGCGCCAGATGGCCGAACTAGATTCCTTGGAATTCCAGCTGAATCGACTCGTTTGCCTGGCACTCGATTCAGATTCATCAACTCGATTATTGCACCAGACCAAGCGTGTTAACGCTGTTGATTATGGGCCCTACGATTAGGCGAAACTCCTCGAATCGTGCTGCTTCGGAATTCTGTTGCATCATTTGATAACGATCTATGCAAGTATATGTCTTAGGATTTTTGAACGTCAAGTCAAGTTCGTGTATCTTCTATGCAGATGCATTTCAGGGAGAAGTTTTATATGGAACGAAGTAAATTGTACTTTTAGTAGACGTTAATAATAAATTCCTGTGACGTGCACTGCGCACGTGAGTGTTCATACATTCTCTCTTTGAAAAAATTATGTGCCACGTGCGAGATATAGGTACGTTATTTTTTATAAGTAATAAATACAACCTGTTGAATTAAATGGCACTGCGTTTTTGTTTACTTTGCTGTTCATATGAATTATTTTATTAAAAGTGACTTGACAAGTTATGAATTGCCTGAATTAATGTATATTCTGATTTTTAGAAGCAAGGTGGAATGTGGTAGGAAAATATGATCTTAAATAAAAGTTCCTTTAAGAATGCCTCGGCTAGTGGAGGGAACTCGTTTAAAATTTCTTACCCCTCGCGTAAGTTGTCGTTGCCACGAATTATTCTCCTCACTTCTCTTTCAATATTCCTTGGGTGTCACAGGACCTTCTATAATGTCATTTCCCTGCCATCTTCATCGAAATAACGGCTGCTACTGTCGTTTGAAGTATCTGGGACGACGATACGCCATCAAAGAGGCCTGTAACGAAAATCGATTAATAATCATGGACACCTGTCCGGAGCTCCCGCTAGCACTTGGTTTTATAGGAAAAATATTATCCAATACTATTACCAACCTATATTGTACATCACTACTTAAGCATTTCTATCAAAAAAGAATAAATCTGACATTTAAATAAACCCAGAATTTTATTTTCCAAATGGATCCTCTAAAGTCTACAAGATATTTAAAAGAATGTTTCACCTGGAAGTCAACGATGATTTACAAACACCTCATCTTCAGAAGCACCTTCCTATTTAGTTTAAATAATGTCCAGAAATTATTCATGGATGAGAACGGGAATTGTCACGCCGAACTGCGCGATCGAACTTTTGTCAGAAACAAGGCAACAGGATCTGAATGTTGCCAGAAACTTGAGAACCGCGAGAGACAATTAAGGATCGTAGGTAGGTTAATTAATTTTCGCATTCGCGCGGCGAGGAAGAGAAAAGTGCTTAAGGGCCGTTGTCATCGACGACGCTTAAGTTTCTCGAGTGCATTTACAAGGCTGAAGCGCAGTGACTTGGTTGCTCTAAGTTTCAAACTGATAACCGCGACGATTAAGGGGACAGTAATAGGAATTCACAAGTCGTGTTGCGGCCTGATACTCGCGGGATCGCAAACAGTAATTCAACTGCTCTTGCATACATCGGCTACACGAATGCATGCCTGCAATGGGCATTCAGGTGACGGGAAACGTTCCGTGCACTTAGTATCTTGCCGCGGAGAAAGATTCACGAGGATTTAACGATAAGCTGCGCGAGATGTACGTCTATTCTTTCATGAGGATCGCGAAACTGTTTTCACATTAGCTAGGCGCGATATTTTCGTTGATAGAAATTGTTCTCATACTTGGTACCGTGGCCTGAAAAGAGACTGATGCGTTCTTAAGTACGAAATAATATGGAACGTATCCTGCTACAGCAAATTTAAATGTAATCGTGATATTTCTGGCAGGGGACGTCGTCGTGGGTCATATCTTCTTCTGAAAAAGGATTCATGCAAATTCAATTATAAAATATGAGAACTGCACTGGAACATTTCGTTTGACATTCTACTTTTACTGGAGAACTACTTTCTCATATTATATCTACGTCCTGGCTTGAAGAAAAGTCAATGTAATTTAAATTACGAAGCACTTGTAATTCCATTGTTTTAATTACTATTACAGAGATACCTTGTATCAATCTGAATTCATGTATTTTGTATAATATGACAGATGTGTATTCAGACAGGTCTCGAAATAAAAAAAGTTTAAGCTTTAAAAAACTTGAATGCATCCATCCTTCTTCCATGATTATAATCCTAGAGCTTATTTCACTAAACATGTAGTATTAGTTCTGGTGCTCAATAATGGGCGCGAATAATCGTGTCGGGTAATTTATGAGACAATCCTAAACCCTCGTACGTCGAAAGAATTGCGGGGAAATGAAAAAGTCTAAGGGGTTTATAGGAGCCTTTATTCCAATTAAGGACCTGTACCACGGGGCTACGCTTATGGTGATTTTTAATCTCGTTTCAGCTTGTACAGTGTGGCACGTGGCTTGCGGCCATTAGATAATTAAACTGGAGGATCAGTGGAAATTCCGCGGGTCAAATTCAATCTGGTTCGTACTCATGGACGAAAGCCGATTAAAAAGCGATTGCTCAGCTTCGTTTCACGCCGAATGTGTACTAGCGCTGTTTGACAATTATAAAACTGGCCGGGCAATAATTTATAACGATTCAGGAGGGGATTCGTGTTATCCCCCGGCCTGTCTGATGATATTAACTAATGGATTGAATCACTTTTAAACACGTCCGCAACAAGTATTTTTATCGAAACGTGGGGCAATGTTTAAAATGGATTGAACGTTAAATGGGCATTAAATGTGATATTTAATAATATGTATAGGTACATGTAAGGATCTGTCTTTCATTGAATTTAAAGTTTGGAAATTCAGTTTGACATTTCAATGAATTATTGTACCTACAGTAAAATTGTGCAAGAATAAAAACAAGAAAGGTGTCCTGCGAATTTCAGGCACAATGAAAGCTTAGAATTTTGTAAATTTATTATGAACTCCAAATTTCTCCTTTACCTATTTGTAGAATTATAATTTATCCTACTGTAATACCACTAATTCAAACAACATGAGATATAGAATATTCATGGTCGAATTAACTAACAATAAGTATTACACGAAACTATTCAATTGGATTAAATCCTATACATTATAAATGCATTAATCGGCCCGCTGTTTATTAACGACACCGAGCAACATGGTTATTATTAAAGTTTTATCATCCCAAATCTTATAATTATTAATATCATCGAAATGGCCACGGCATTGCTTATTCATGGCTCCATAACCCTAGTAGCATTTATTTGCTGGGAATTTGTTGGGCCAATGACGTGTTATCCGTTGGCCAACTGTTGAAGTGTCGCGCTATATTTAAATGGGCCAGCGATTGTAACCAACGCAGGCCCAACTGAAGGTTTCTTTCCACAGGCCCAACTGAAGGTTTTTTTCTATAAGCCCAACAGTTTCTTTCCAAAAGACGTCTTACAGATGTCCAGAAGGCGTCTTGAAGAACTTCAAAAGACGTCTTAAACACGTCTTTTTCAGGCCTGGTTTAGGAAAAAAAAATTCGCGGTGAGGAGAATCGAACCCAAACTTTCCCCGCTTACGAAGCAACCGCTGTTCGCACTTACCCAACACATTTCCTTGTAAACACTTCTAATTTCTAGTTACATAACTAGTATTAATTGTTTATAAAAACTGCGCAGTGACGCGAAATATTCTACAAAATATCATCATTCGACCTTTAGACTCATTCCTTAAAATTTCACATTCGTCTCGAGACAGACGTCCTCATTGCGTATTTATAAATAAGAAAAGAAAAATCACAACTTGGAATATAATAACAGGTTTTTGGATGTAGCAAATTTTCTGACGTTTGTAAGACGACATTTAATCATCGTTGTAAATGTTTTGTTAATTAACCAACCATAATAATTGTAGGCCCAACATTGAATATTCGTTGGCAAACTGTCGTAATTTTTTGTTATATAACCAACCATAATAATTGTAGGCCCAACATTGAATAGTCGTTGGCAAACTGTCGTAAGTATTTCGCCGTAGGCTCTATGTTGGGAATTTGTAGGCAAAACGCTAACTATATCCCAACTAATTCCCAACTGTTGGCTACCGTTGGCCAACCAAAAATGCTACTAGGGAAACGTGGCCGCGACGAACGTGACGTTTGACCAAACAAAATTTAATAAATTACAAACACGCGGGCCAAAATATTTCGTCATACACCGCGTCGAAATTGTTACGCGTCACGTTACGGTTACACGATATTGTCAGTGTTTCATAACGTTTTACCACACCAGCCGAAGTTTGTTTCGTCGATGTATCAATTATCCGACTGTTCCATCTCCCTTCTGATTCTGTTTAACGAGCAGACGCGGCCCGCAGAAGGGACAGGCGAAACTTCCGATTAGCAGTTCCAAATTGTCAACAACTGTAAATATGAGCGGCACGAGGATTGGGCGAATGCTCAAGCTAAATTAGTTTGTTCCTTCGCCATGATATTTGCCGATCGTCCAATTTATCTATTGCTGGGTCGCGTCATTGGCAAATGAATCTGGAACGGCTGTTTGCCGTACGACGGCGATCATTGTTCCCAAGGACGGTTAATTAATGACCCTTTTGCCGTAGTCACCGGTGTAACTAATAGATTAACGTAACCGCTGGGGCTGGACAGGCTGGTTTTTCTTTAGTGCTTATTAAGGGGCAACACCACTGTGACGGCTGGAAAAGTAAGCCGTTTTTAAGAATTTTTTCAGGAATAATTTACAGTTTTCATAGAAAATTTTTATTACCTACCTTTAGTGCAATGTCTTAAGAGACTATAAAAAAAATAAATAGAAAAACATGCATAAATTTTAATATATTAATTAATCTTCTAGACCCCCCACGCGTGCTGGTCGAATGTGTAACTATGAAAGAGCAGGTCCGAAATCAAATTTCATTTTGTTTTTATAAAGTATATGAGTGTAGTTTACGTTGCTCGTACCGATTTCTTAAACAAATTATTTTTGTAAAAATGGTGCGCTTTAGAAGAAAAGTTTCGAAAATCCGTAAATAAGATGGACAGTTTTTCGAGCGTATTTCACAAAATTTGTTTTGAATCTAAAAATCCGTTTAATATATGTTTATGCAATATAAAAAAAAATTAAATTGAAAAATTTCAAGTTCATCGGGCCAAAATTGATTGATTAATTATTGATGCGCCTCGCCACTGAAATTGGGAAATAGCGGGAAAAATGGAGCCTTTAATTTTTGCCCGAAATATACAAACCGAAGTTTTCCGTAGATTCCATGATCTTACGTTGTTGATGAACTAAAAAAATAAGAAAAAGGTCTAGAATTGACAAAATTGTGGGGCTTTAAGGAAATGTTACGGTTTTGAGGACAAAATTTCAATGTTTTTATGCAAAAATATAGAGTTTAATTTAATTTTTTCATAACTGTTTTTAATTCATCGACGATGGTTGGCCATTATTTAACTAAAAAATCCCAAGAAAACTCGTTCAATAAAATAGTTTCCTGCTATCTTTCCCCACAACTTGAAAAATATTGTTTTGTGAAAAAGCGTTTTAAAGTATTCGACTTCCGAAATACATTCCGAATTTCACTCTGAAACTTTTGGAATATATTCTCTAACAAAAGAGTATTACTATCGACTAAAGCAACAAACAGAATTGACAATTTCGACCCTCTAAATCAGGTTCTCCCCTTCAAAAGGCTAATCTCAGCGAGGGTCCCGTAAAATGAATGCATCATAAGTTTTGCAATGATACTGTATGTATATTCCCGCCGCAAGTAGCGCAAACGAACGTTAACATCATTTTGCGGGTGTGCATCGAAATTTAATGAACGTTCAAACGTCGATTCCTCGTTACCACAGTCCCAGAGCATTCGAATAAATATTTCATTCCGGTTGTTATTGGATCGTGCGTCCTGCGCCCTTGTTTCCTGCGAAAAACGTACAGCACCATGCTGTATCAAATGTTTCGCTCCCGACAACACGGGCGCTACACGATAATTCAGAGGATATTTTTTTTCTGGCGACAATATGAAATATCACGCAGCAGGAAATAAAAGGACGCTCTTAACGACGGCGATGGAAGCGCTGCACAATGGCTCAAACGATATATGTTTTTTTACCTCGCTGGAAACGCGGTATAATAACTCAAGGAAAAAATATTTTGTTTATCATAACAATTTGTAACGACATAACGTGCAGCTCGCGATATTCATCGCTCCGTCATTCGGATAACTGAGAGCAATTGTTTTACGTTAACGCAAAGGGACCAACAAATTATTCTCAAAAACATAGTATGAATAAAAGCCTTTTGACACGATACGTTTCGCTGGCTCCGTAAGGGTTTTTTTTTAGATATATTCATTTGGCAGAGACGGCGTTGAATTAAAGAAAAACACAAAACGATAGGAAATGTTTGATAGAAGAGACACTAGCCGCGAGCTACACTGAAAAATCGAAGATTTCAAAAACAAATTAGGTACAGCAGAATAAACATCATTTCTTAACAATAAGAAACGATATTCTGAAATTTCATTTTAATAAAAATGTTTTATTCGTAAGCTGTGTTATATTAAAAGTCACTTGCTATTTTACTTTAAAGTTGTAATAGATGTCACTGATTTGTAAAGTATAATTTCCTTTTAGAATCTCGATTATAGGAGCAAGAAGATGCTGATTCGTGAAACGACGTTGCCGTGCAATTAGGGGAGGCTCTTTTCGTTATCGTCTCGCGGATTAATTTAATTCCGCATCCGACGGAAGTCCCTTTGCCGGCATAATATCCTCTTACGATGGATCTCCAGGCAGCCGGTGATTTCGCGGCGGCGGAAGCTGTGTCTGCAGAAACGCACGCATGGATATGTGCGTAATGAAATTCAGCCGGAAGGGGAAGACGCTGTTATTACATGCCGCAGCTCCCAGGCAAACAATTTCGACAGGCAATTTCTATTCAAAGATTAGCGTGGAGGTGTTCCTCCGTCTTGCACCAACGATAAGCCAGCCGAATCTGCTGACATCAGCGTGGACCGGCGTGGGATGCAAGCGAGGCTGGAGCTCAGAAAAATTTATGCAAATCGGGAGGTAATTACGCGAGCAGAGGAACGTACTGTTTGCCAAGGAAGCTAACTTATAGCAAGTATGGAATCAACTGAAGATTCTTCACGTTTATCATTGATTTGGACTTTTTACGTCGATATAAAGAATACTATGAAAAATTTGTCGAAGGAAAAAATTTACTTTTTTTTCAAACGCTATGACTGTTTCAATTTTTCATTTTTTTTTTAAAGTGGACCAATCCCAGCCTAAACTGGGATCTAACTTTAAGAAACTTCTATTTACTTTGCAATTAGATGACTGTGATAGGTGCTACACACCCGGCCAACAGGAGTTACATCGTCGAAGAGGTGGACAAGATTCCACAATAATTAATAAATAATAAGAAGGATCGACACAAAAAAATATTTTCTGCAAGTTTAAAGATGCCTCCTTATATCCCAAAAGAATTTAATCCAACATGACCCACAGTTTCTTCCAAAAAAATTCTTAAATATCAGTTACTTTTGGGGCTGTTAGACGAGAATTCCCCCTTATATCCCCCACTGATCGTAGTTTTTCTGAAATATTTAGAAATGGAAACACTATAAAAATGTGGCCTCCACAGTCAACTATATCTATAACAGGACATTAGAATTTGTTTAGGTAGAACATATCCCTAAACCGTGAAATTCAGGAGTAGCTTTCAGAGGTATCACTCCTCTGTGTAGAATGTAGAAACACTAGATCATGATGCGGTGCATAGAATGCGAGTTGCAGTTACTATTAGCGCGCGGAAAGAAGGCTCCTGGCAGGCGGTGCGGTCCGCCGCTAGCTCCGCCTGAATCTCCGTCTGTGTACATTGAAGTAAGTAGATGTGGCTGATGCCACCAACAACAAACATACATGTGCTCTGTCTTTATGAGTGTGCACCAATCGGTGACAAAAACCAATCGTCATAGCGGCGGTCTACACCGCCTGCCAGGAGCCTTCTTTCCGCACGCTAATAGTACATAATACTGTATTCGGTTGATAATGTACACAATGACGCATTGTGTTAGTGAGTGCACCTGAAACACTTCCAAACTTAAACAAAAGTCTACTGGTAGAATGGTAACTTTATGGCCTAACCACTATTTATTATCGTTTAAGATTACGAGTGTCTATTGCTATTTTAGTCTGCAGATTCTGACTGTAAATCTTCTAATATCATAATTACAGGGGGCAGCGCAATTCCACCTTCCACTTGTCCAATAGAACATGTCCTCGGAGATTAGGAAGATTTACTTGGCAGACCGGAGACATCAGGAGCTTTGTAGTTAATTGAAAGCCTCCAGATATTGGCCGCTTCCGGATCGATAGGTAAACGATATTCAATTAGACAAAGGGCTTAAACGTTAACGAGCTTGAGATTTCACCTTTGATATCGCCGTGACCCAGATGCGCCCGGCGCTGATGACAATTCTAATACTCCAATTAAACAAAAAGCGAAAGATTGTTGTCGGGCCACAAAGGAACTTTTAATTGAGGCTCACGTCTCCGACGTTTCCTCTTCCGCGGGGCCGCCGAATGCAAATTATTTTTCCTTCAAGCACTGGACACCGATGACTTTCCACGGAGCTGGGAGTACTTGACTATTTTCAGATAACAAAGGGCTGCTATTTGAACGCCCCTTTTTCGTGAAATTTCTTGCTAATTAACGGATTGTGTCTATTGCTCTGAATATTAGCACTCCGAAGACAGGCAGAGTAAGTCAATCTTTGTAAAAAATCTGTGTAAATGACTCCATTATATACTAAGACACCGAATAGTCTCACAAATTCAATGCTTCAATATTTTCATCTTTGTGTCAAAAGTACGATAAGATTCTACTAATTGCCTTGGAATGAATTAGGTTAATAGCCCCATGATTTGAAGCCAGCTTCCCAAAATTACGCTTTTTACAATGAAATGTCACGAATCAATGCTCCGACCGTTGCAACGTCAACGAGCGAGGGAAATGGTACTTAGTATCCGCGATACGTCGCTTTTCAGTTGATCAATCGTTTTTCAACTCAGTTCTCATTCGCTTCATTTTACAGTTGACGAGCGTCCACAAAGGCTGGGACAAAGGGAACAACCGACCTCAGGACTGGCTCACCCGATTGAAATGGAAAAAACACACGAGAAAGGAAATTGTTATTCAGCGCGGCCGCTGGTTCAACATTGCGCGTTTATTAATTTCAGTTCCAGATCGCGGGGTCGTTGATTAATTATACCGGCGGGCAATAAAACCGTGGCTGCCAGAGAACTACGTAATTAATGTGACACAGTGGCTCTCTTTTCTTAATTGTCGTCGCGGCTGAGAGGATTTTTAATCCATCGAACGGCCGCGCAAGGAGCATCGATTGTCCCCCGCTCGGCGTTTTAGGCGAATATGGAAACCTATTACGCTCCCAGAATTCACAAAAGGGGGTGGACAATGAACGCGGCAGTTGGAACAGTGGGCAGTGTAATGGTAGCTGATTGAAAATTCCCCAGGTTTTCTGTCTTTCATAGATGCGCCCGCGCGATTGCGTCGACTCGGATGTTCAACCGTCGGACGTAATGATTCGTTTCGATTCGGATTAATGGAACTTCTGAAAGTAATCGTTCGCCGAGTGGCGGAGGAACGTAATTTCGTCGAGTAATTCGTAATTAGGTTCGCGGGGAACAGATTATACGAGCAGTCCCCGGCGAAAGTGGAACAACCTCATTTCTCGGCGGTCCGCGGAGGGTGGGGGATAAAAAAAGGAAAAGATTCCGCGGTATTGTACTGTTAAATTCAATTGTCAAACTTTAGAGTTGGTCTACTTTCACCGGGAACGCCTCGCGCGAGCACTTCCCGTAAAAATGGAGGAATTCTATAACCTTTGAAAGTCGAGCTTTTACGGGATGCTCCCTGTCTGGCAGCATTGAAATTCAAATTCTCCTATAGAGTTTCCCTTTTCGCCCCCTTATTTTAACACTTCCCTCGCTTCCCTCATCTCGTTTCGAATACTTTCTCTTACGTCGTGCGGATTATTTTCCGGCTCGGTTTTGTGTATTCTGTGATCAGCCTGCAGGCAGTGGCGGATTTGAGGGAAAGGGCTCAAGTAGCACACGTTCTGAGGGGTCCATTTTTTCCGGAAAATAAAGTGATCGTTTACTAAAACAGGGCTCAGTGTAGTAGTACAGGAAAAAATATAGTATGGATAAAATCATCATTTTTTTCGGATGATAGGGCCCTGGGGGGGCCTTCTGGGCAGAGGCCCATTTTTTCGGGAAAATGAAGAGGTAGTTTACTAAAACCGAGCTCAGTGTAATAATACAAGGAAAAATATAGTTTGGATGAAATCATAATATTTTCGCATGATAGGGCCCTTCTGGGCAGGGGCCCATTTTTCGGGAAAATGAAGAGGTAGTTTACTAAAAACGGGCTAAGTGTAGTACTGAAAAAAATATAGTGTATGGATGAAATCATAATTTTTTTTGAAGATGGGGCCCTGGAGGGCCTTCTGGTCAGGGGCCTAGGCGGCAACTGCTCATCGGCCGCCCGTTAAATCCGCCGCTGCCTGTAGGGTTAATTATTTAAAAAAAAACAGGTTTAAATTGGTCCACTTAACTTGCGAATCGACAGGATCACGTTATGTGCATATTGTATTCCACATTTGCACATACTTTAACTGCTACATATTACTTGTTATGTGGCAGTAAAGTAAACGCACAATGTGGAGGATTCTCTAAACTTTTCGTTGCAGAATAATTTCCTTTATTAAGCTACTTTCGGGATACGACAATGTGGCGTGCTTTTTGGGCACTAAATTTTGTCACGTACTACACGGAAGGCAAGGAGGTTTTATAAAACCACCGACACTGAGAAATTCCGCGGATTCGCGAGACAACGTAAACGACTTTATTCCGCGGTGAATGGGCGGGTTTAAAGCTCCGCCGTCGAAATAATGCATTTTTAAATCCGTTTCGTAGCGCGTGCATCGACGATCTCTGAATCCTCAGCGAAAGTGCACCAAATATTGCGGGCACTATTCTTTATACCGCGAAAGGGAATGTGTGGAAACGAGGATTCGAGAAATGCGTGCGTGTACGTGTTCTTAAGGGCGACCTTGGTTCGAGGTTGTCATCGTTCCTTTAAATGGAATAAAAGGTAAGTAATATAAAATCGTGGGTGCAATTCGTAACGTTGCCATTTGAAAGGAAGAGCACAGATTCCACGGTGTCCGTCAGCATTTCAATCCAGCACACCCACTCTTATACAGGCGAGTAAATATGTACATCAGATTCCAACAAATCCACGTGAGGAAACTCAACGACAACGTATACTTTCTTTCCAAGCTAACAGAAACAGAACTACAAAACCTCACAGCGTGCCCTTCCGTGTCATCGTTCTCGGAAATGCAGCGCTGAAATATTATAGAAATGGGACGTTCCTCTCAACGAAACAATTACCTTATGTACACGCTCGGAGCATTGGCAGGGATCAAGCATCGAATTCAACGGGGAACAACTGCTGAATAGGTGCGTGAAGAATAGGCACGAGCGATCCCAGTGTAAAGAAAACAAGGAAAACTGGAGGGGAATTTTCCATGCTCGCTTACAAGTCCCATATTTCAATAAAGAAAATACCGCGAAGCTCTCGGCGATCGACCGATTTCATCGCGACGTGGTTGGGGATGCAGCCCGGACTTCTCGTCGTCGTTTAATAGGTTACAGGTTACAGGCACACGCTAGACAGGCTGGATGGTTAAATAGAAGAGCGGGGACGAAAGGGCCGCGACAAAAGGCACGCTGCTTTTTCAATAATTCGGCTGCGCGACGCACACACGCTTCTTTTTTCCCCTGCCTTTCCCGGGGACGATATGCGGTACACTCGCGTCGCTTGACATAACAATAACCTCAGGCGAATGCACCATGCTGGAATTTGGTGCACGTGAAACGGTCGCACCGTCGCGGTCCACCGCAGCAGATTGCTGCTTCCTAGGATCACCGCCTCGACATCTCCGACTTTTAGCCGGTACTTGGGCCAATCCCGTGGTTATTCGGTCCGGTCGAGGCCAGAACTATCAGGGGGACGCTTTTCGATATACCCATTGAGCAATTTGTGACATTTTCACGTACGATTTCGTATCACTGTAGTATTCAATGTTTTTATATTATTGTGATTGTTTCCCGTGGTTGTGATTGTGAATGTTTCAGTAAGGGTCGATTGTTTTTTAGATATCTGTTAAAGGGCTGTTCCGGTCTAGAGCCCATAAAAATAGGTGATATTTAAGAATTAATTAAAGGAAAACTACTACATATAATTTAATGGGACATTTTGCATTGAATTAAGGATGTCTTAAACTATAGAAATACATTTTTTTGTTTTATAATTAATCATTGCAGACGGCACTGGGGAGTCGTTAAATTCCAGGCGTCAAAAAATTCATCCAAATCGGTGGAATCTGTACCACCTAAACCATTGGTCTGAAATAAAAAACAATGCCAGATTATTAAAGGGCATGAAACTCGCTCGTGGACTGACCAGAAGCAATTACAAAAAATGACATTTTTTTTTGAGAAAATAACTACACTTGAAGTTTGAAATCACTTTTTCCCTATATTTTGCGTCCTTTCAACACCTTTAAAAATGACAAATTTTCAATTTTATTTTATTTTACTAGTTTCTACAAGAGCCATAAGTATATTCTTGTGAATAAAAAAGTTTCAGTCGAATCGAATAAAAACTTTTCGAGATACAGGTTCCACCAATTTTAAGAACACTGTTTTGAGAAAAACGCGTTTAAAGTTTTACGTGAGCGCCGAGTGGCTGGGTGTTACTCATGCATTTCCCGCTACTCAAATGCCTATAACTTTGAGAATTTTACATATTACAACAAATCCTTTTAAACACGTATTCCTAAAAGGTTGAACATTCGAAAAATGAAATAAAAAAGAATCGATTTTTAGACCGGAACCTCCCTTTAAAGAATGAATGATGATTTTGAAGTAGGGTAGTATCTCTTCCTTATCTCGTGCCCTTTTAACACTTCAACAAAGTGCGATGAAAGTTGCGCACCGTGTTTGCATAAAGTTTCACGTGGCAGTCGATAAAAAGCTAATGCATGAGTAACGACCTAATAGAAATGTAAATCGCTATCAATTTAATATACAGTTTGGAAAACTTCCTGGTTAATTTGAGCTCTTTCCCACGGCGAAGAGGATTGCTGTCGCTTTGAAAATCTGTTGTCCGAGGATAAAGGTTGAGTTTTAAAATAGTAGCAGTCTTTCGAAAATATTAAAAGAAAACAAAGGATTTATTACATTTGAACGTTAATCCTGAAGGGACTGAAGTTCATACGTGTAATAATAATGCAATTTAAAACGGACATCCTTACAGAAACGAATTTCAACCTTCAAGGCATTTAGAGAAAGGAATATTAGCCTTGAAAATATCAGAGAACCAAGGAACAACCTCGGAGATACTGAGAAACAGACATCAAGCCCGCAGACATTCACCGATGCAAATACCAACTTCGGAGCCACTCACAGAAACTACCCCATCAAAAATACCCCGTTGTGGTCTATACTCCGCCGAAATCACGGTCACCCGTTTCTGTAGAGAACGGTCGCGCGAACTTGGACTCGTATCACCGCCGTCTTCTCGTTTCGCTTCTGATCTGTATCTGTTGCCGGGAAGTTGGTCGTTTCGAAGTAACCAATAATCGTAACTTTGTTGTTGCTCTTCGCAGCGCGCGCGCGCGCGCAACATTGAAATTCCGTCGACTTTGGGGCCCACGTTAGATCGTAAAATGCAGGGAATTTCACGGTAATTAGTCCGACGGACATAGAGACGAAAAGGGGCAGTGGCGCAGCAAATGAATTGAAAGTGCCACGATGCATCTTTGACGTTCGGTGAACGTCCAAATTGTTCGCGGGGGATGTTGCTTGTTTACGGTACTTTCGAATTAATTGGCGCGCGTTATGATGTCAAAGGCAACAGTACAGGCAACCGTTTCCCTGTAGTTGCCCGTCGTCCGGTATAAACTGAAATTAACCCTTAATTAGGGCGCAGATGCTAAACGTGTAATCAGCTCGAGCTCACGGAATCGACGTGCTCGTTGTCTCGTTCCTTGTAACGCCTTGCGTCGGCGAATTTGCAGGATTCTGCAACGGTGACGGGTTAATGAACGTGTCCGTTGCACCTATCGAGTGCAATTATTTTGTTTATTTGTGTACTGTAAGCGTAAGTGAACATTTTCTTTCATTCTAATAAATGTTTTGTAGGATAATTCATAGTAAGGGAGTTGGTCCACGAATGACTGAAAATCCACGCTGTTTTCGGCGATAAATTCAGTTTGTGGACTAAAAGGATCCGAGTGTAATAATTCACATTGTTTCTCGATTTTTATTATGTACTTATAAGGAAAAAATACATACGAGTTCTTACAGAATTGTATTGTTAAATATGGAGTAATGAGAAGATTTATTTAAAATTGTACGATATCGTCTCTGGTGCATGTCATTTTCCTTTTTGAGAAATATGAGACACTTGTATCTGACAATGAGTAAAATTAATTTAACGACTTCACAGTACCGCCTGCAATAATTAATTATAAAACAAGAAATTTATTTCTATAGTTTAAAACATCCTCAATTCAATGCAAAAAATCCCATTAAATTATATGTAATAGTTTTCCTTTAATTAATTCATAAAGATCACCTAGTTTTATGGACTCTAGACCGGAACAGCCCTTTAAGCAGCCTCTCACATTTTTGCTACAGAATCGTTCGTACCGCGGACACAGAGTGCAGTAGCTCTCGGTTGCTCACACTGCACCCCTCCGCGTCGGTAATAATTTGCAACCCCCAGGAAGATATCCCCGATACTACATAACACTGCATAAATCATATCAAATACCCTAAAGGAATCGAAGAACATCTGACAGGTGCCAACTTCTGCAATCCCCCAATAAAAACAATACAATTTAACCCTTACCACAATTCCCATACAACACGCCTACTTACAAAACCTACCGCATCACTAAAAAAAACCAACATCCCTGTCAATCCGACAACAATAAATAACTCGCAAAAGATTCAAACGCCACAAGGAACTCCATCTTCACAAAACTCCCGCCCTCGATGCCACAGCCACCCTTAATTCCCCCAACTTGTCCAGAATCCCTCGATAAAGCAGACCAGGGAGCATCATTTCAACCCCCCAGGCTGCGCGTCTGTGGAGCGCATCGCCCATGAGCAACCCAGCCCAGTCACCATTTCGATCCTGGAATCGCACCCCCGACACCATCGTTCCAGCCCCAAACATCGCTGTATCGACTGCGAGTGCTGTTCGCCGTTAGGGCCGTATAAAAGTGCACGATAAAGGTGAAGAAGCCGCGAGTGGAGGGTAGATAACGATAACGGAAGGGTTGCTAACTAATTCAGCGGGCATGGAGCAGGGTGTGTGCCGGCGGATCGGGCGGCAAGAAAGGAAATGCACTTATTGGCCAGCGTCTGCGTACTCATATTGATCTGCGGCGGTGGCTGTGGTGTACACGGGTGTCTACGGGTGGGACACCTGAAAGCTGCCCAAAATGCGTTTCTGTTCGAGGCTCGCGCGTTTTCTCCTCATCTCCGCGGTTTTCTGCGTTGGTAAGGGGTCGCTGGGCCGCGTTAATTGTCCAGCGGGCTGGCGAATTCTGTGGTAATGAAGTAACCGTGTCCGTTTCCCAGGTCTCTGCTCCGAGGATGAGGAGAGGTTGGTGCGAGATCTGTTTAGGGGGTACAACAAGCTCATCAGGCCTGTACAGAATATGACGGAGAAGGTGCACGTGAATTTCGGGCTGGCCTTCGTGCAGCTGATCAACGTGGTGAGATTTCTTTCGGTTGTAGTCGAATTTCTTAGAAATAAAATTGTCGCGAAGCACACGAGTGATATCTGTTTCCTTTTGGGGTGTAGATATAAGTTGTACAAGCTTCTGGAGCACCTTGACAGCTGGCTCGCTGAATTTGATGCTTGGTATCAATTGTTTGTATTAGGGGCGGGTTCAGTGTTGATTTACTGTATTTTATGAATGTTCTATGTATGCTAGTGGCTTCTTTGTGAATTATTTTATCGTTTTTTGTTATTAGATGTTGAAAATCATGCTTTGCTTCGTGTGTAATTTAAGATACACTGGTTTCAGACGCGAATTACGTGTTTCATTCACGAGTGTAATACGAGTTATTTTCCAGAACGAGAAGAACCAGATCATGAAATCGAACGTGTGGTTGAGATTCATCTGGACAGATTACCAGTTGCAATGGGACGAAGCAGATTACGGTGGAATTGGAGTTCTCAGGCTGCCACCCGATAAAGTTTGGAAACCTGACATTGTACTGTTCAACAAGTATGTATCAAAATAATTCCAACTCATTATGGGCGAGTCATTATGCCGTTTAAAACATCTCAATCCATAAAATACTCTATTTCCACGAAATATAAATGTGTATTTTAATCTGGAGTACGAGGCAAGATGAAATTACGTTAGACTTGCACCAAACGTGATTCGTATTACATCTTTCGCACCATCTACCACATTTTCAATTAGAAAAACTCTCCCGAACACTTGTCAACTTGCTGTGCGGTTTTGACGAATCCCTCACTTGAAACCACGTAACGGTACTTTTCAGCGCCGACGGCAACTACGAGGTCCGCTACAAGAGCAACGTCCTGATCTACCCGAACGGCGACGTCCTCTGGGTGCCTCCAGCGATCTACCAGAGCTCCTGCACGATCGACGTCACGTACTTCCCCTTCGACCAGCAGACCTGCATCATGAAGTTCGGCTCGTGGACGTTCAACGGCGATCAGGTCTCCCTGGCCCTGTACAACAACAAGAACTTCGTGGACCTGTCTGATTATTGGAAGAGCGGCACATGGGACATCATCAACGTGCCGGCGTTCCTGAACACGTACCAGGGCGACTTCCCCACGGAAACGGACATCACCTTCTACATAATAATCAGGCGCAAGACCCTGTTCTACACGGTGAACTTGATCCTCCCCACGGTCTTAATCTCCTTCCTCTGTGTGCTGGTCTTCTATCTTCCAGCGGAGGCTGGCGAGAAAGTGACGCTCGGCATCAGCATTCTCCTCTCGTTGGTCGTGTTTCTGTTGCTGGTCAGCAAGATCCTGCCCCCGACGTCCCTGGTGTTGCCTCTGATCGCCAAGTATCTCCTCTTCACCTTCATCATGAACACCGTCAGCATCCTGGTCACCGTGATCATCATCAACTGGAACTTCCGCGGGCCCAGGACCCACAGGATGCCGCAACTGATCAGGAAGATTTTCCTTAAGTACCTGCCCAAGATTCTGCTGATGAGGAGACCCAAGAAGACCCGGCTCAGGTGGATGATGGAGATCCCGAACGTCACGCTGCCGACCTCCACTTACTCGGGAAGCCCGACGGAGCTGCCGCAGCACTTGCCATCCTCGCTGGCCAAATCGAAGATGGAGATGATGGAGCTGTCCGATCTTCATCACCCGAACTGCAAGATCAACAGGAAGGTCCATCACACCACCAGCGGCTCCAGCGCGGCTGGCGGGGAGGGACTCGCCGACAGAAGAGGGTCCGAAAGCTCGGACTCGGTTCTGCTCAGCCCGGAAGCTAGCAAAGCCACGGAGGCTGTCGAATTCATCGCTGAACACTTGAGGAATGAAGATTTGTACATACAGGTGAGGCGCTGTCGATTTGCTTGACGGTCTTCCGGTAGACTCTCATTACGACTCGCCTCGGCTCATTTTATTCTTCCTATGCTTTTCTTATGTAGTTTGAAAATTTGACTCACACTGCGCCTCGCCTCGCCTCGGCACGACTCCGAGCAGCGAATTCTTTCTCAAGAATATTTTGAAGAAGAGAGGCGAGGCGTAGCGTGAGCGTACTGAATTGACGACTGCACAGGAAGGGGTTCTCTTAGATAACTTCAGGTAGGTACGGAAAAACCGAGGCGACGCGAGCCTAGATGTGAGTGCGAAAAGAAGTTGCGCCGAGCCGAGGCGAGACGAAGCGAGTCGTAGTGAGAGCCTAGCTTTCGTCCTGGCTCAATCGATGCTCGAGTTGGGTGAAGTGGGCGACGGTATGGTGCATTTTGTGGGATTAAGACTTTGTTTTGGGTGGATGAAGTGTTTTAGTAAGATACAGCCTTTAATTTTATTTTTATCGTCCAGGAATATTATTGTTAACGATATGTGTTGTTGCTTGCAATTCTTTTTTATAATGTACTCTGTGTTCTTCTTTCAATGACCTACTTTTATGTTATACTTTATTTATTGAAATGGCAGATTTGGGAACATTGATAGGGTTCGTTTACTTTTCGCAGACGAGGGAGGATTGGAAGTACGTGGCGATGGTGATCGATCGGCTGCAGCTTTACATCTTCTTCATCGTGACAACTGCTGGTACCATCGGGATCCTGATGGACGCTCCTCACATTTTCGAGTACGTGGACCAGGATCGTATCATAGAGATATATCGTGGGAAATAATTCCACGGGAACTTAGCGAATTACAAGTGGCGCGACATCCTCGCAATGATTTTCGTTAAACTTCCTTCTTACCGAGTTCAATTCTTTAATTCGCGTGAGAATCCGCTCCAAATCAACCGGAGCATTTAACACGACGGAAATATCGAAAATTTGATCTTCCGTTAAGCGATTAAGAAATAAGAAACTTAGGAAATTGTACAACGTTGCTCGCATAATTGTTACGCAGCAATGTTATCTCCTCAGTTCCTCTAATCAACATTATCGTTTCCTTTCTCTTCTTACATACGCATAAACACTTCTTTCATTGTCACGAATCGATAATGTCACGAAAGTCGGAATGCAACACCCACAAGCATTCGCGTGGATCTTTTATAACAATCAATCGTTTCTTCGTTTTATACTCGTGAAAGACTATCAAACGTTGAAGAATCGCATCTACGAATTCGTCAAGGAACAAAGCTCAAATGGCACTCGTTGCATAGGAACGTACCACTTAAATTAATTAAATTAAGCGTTAGAGTATCGCCAATATAAATGTGTGTGTGTATATATATATATATATATATATATATATATATATATATCGAGTCAGTAACCCATTGAAGTACCCATTCTTTGTTACTCGCTATTGTAGTTTTTGAAATTGAAATTTTATATGTGCGACTATTGCGACTTTCGATTGTTTCCGTTCCACGAGCTGAGAGATTTTTAATCGAGACGTTCGGCAGGCAATGAACGGCAGAGGTTCCGTTAATGATGTCCCTTAGAGTTAATCACGGCTGTCTCCACGATTAATTGTCTTCCTTGGGAAACCATCGTCACGAACATACATGCGAGCGGGGAATAAATGCAAAGCCACTTAGAAGCACATTAATTCGAACCAGTGTCCCATTGGTCGCGCATTCTATGCGGGCAATTGGTTAATCGGGAGAGAGGATGAACGTAGAGCGTAGACGTCAAATAATTTTGATATTAATCACGCGGACTATCGTTGCCATTATTAGAATCTAGCGGGACTCGTCTCTGATAACCCGTCGCGACGCATCATCGAAAGGGTTGTGACAATTCGTTTCATCAACTGAGCAGATGCATCACGATCTTTCAATCACTCTCAACTGATTTCTGGTTCGACTTGGGAGGCATCGAAGTTGACGTATCAAAATTCGAATCATCGGCACTTCTCGTTTAATGTCCCACAAGACTCTTTAAGTTGCGAAGAAGGATTCAAACTGTCGAATCATCTCCAAGATTCTTAATCGTACTTATTTGATCACGCTCCCCCAGAATTTTCTTCGCCAGTGAAATCGAAGGAAACTTCGCGTCGCAATTGCTAACGACACTACAGAAGCGCACATTAGAAGTACAATGTCACGATCCTGCGTTCTTAATCGTTACGGCAGAGAGGTTCGAATAAGAGCAAGAAACGAAATGTATCGTACATGAATATACGAAGATATCATAGTCACATTACATGTATATTTGCGCGGAGGATTGTTGAGCGGTCATGTTTTCTCTAATAGAAAGTCTTTGCTCCACTACCCAAAGAGCGTTTATGGTTGCTGATTAAATGATCGTTGATTTTCTCGTACGTATTGCCTACAGTTGTGCCTCGCGAATCAGCCCGTTGTTACAAGTGATGTTACTGTCTGCGTGTACATAATATGCGAAACGAAGCTTTCAGTTTATTTCGCGAGCCCCTGGCAAGGGGGATGCGAAACGCCCCACGATTTTAAAAGCCTGCGCCCAAGCATCGATTTCGTTCCGACGCGAGAGCTTTTCATTTACATCGACGACACGATAAGGATCACGCCCAACAGAGGTAACTGCATGTCGTTTTGATAATTTTATACTCGATGATAAATTGTAAATCGACCTCGCGCACAGCGGGGTCCACGCGAACGGCCCGAGCTTGAACGACTCGATGTTGCCGTCGAGCGTGGAGGATATTGAAACGAAAGAGGAAACCGTGTTTTTAACGAAATCCGTCGTCGGATATTTGCGACTCGTTGCCCTTGTACGGTAGCTTGGTATGCATGGGAGGCGCTAATCGCGATTTAGAGTGACAAACTTAATTCCTTGACAGAGAGAAAGGGAGAAAGAGGGAGAGAGTGTGTGTGACACGTGTCTTCCTTGAACGAGATACAATAACTAGAGTTTAGTCCCCCCCCCCCCCCGGGAATGAAGTGGTTAGACGATGCTTATTGGTTTCTATACATTTTACTTCCATATATTTTATAGCGTTGTTCACTCGAGAATGCGACGGATGGCTGTCTGTGAGAATCACGACGAGATGGTTTTAATAACACCATGCAGATCACGCGCGATTGAAGATGTCAGTTCAGGAGTTAATAATGATTCATTTTAGATTTAGTGGCCAACATAGGATGGGCAACGTTATTCCAGTGTGTACTTAAGTGATATTGAGTGGAGTTACTTGAGAGGTAATTAGTGTTTGAAAATATTGTTTAATGTCTCATGTTGTAGGATGTTTTAGTGTTTACTTTATTTTGAAGAACTCTGTAATTATTCCGTGCAATGCGATTCTTGGTAGAAGTTAAGACCTTACGTTTCAAGATACTGTTCGTCAACAGATTTCTCGAATCAAAGTTTATATAATAAGAGGAAATTTCGTAGTTCTAAGGCATATATTTTGCTACTGACATCTTCAATTAACCCTAGAATACTAATGTATGTAATTCTTCGGTTTCTTATATTCTTTTCAACCTTTCCATAGATCACGGTGTCGAGCTCGACGATAATTGTTTAAGTTTTAAAAATGTAACAGCTATTATGGATATATACATTTATAATTATGATAAATAATAATAATAAAAAAACATTAGAATTCTGAGGTTAATGTCATTTTGTACACTAATGATTTTTTTTTTTACTGAATACAGTGCTCTCGTTGGATTCTCACGTACAGGAATCGAAAGAAAAGGGAAGAAAAATGTTTCCCGATAACATTGCCCAGTATCGGACAAGCAATTTCATGTAATATCTTTTAAAGGGTTTCAAAATAGTTATTACAGTATTAAGAAATACTTAAAACATCTTTCGTTCGTGCAGCAACAAATTACACGAAATCACATTGTTAGCCGAGTTAATTTATTATCATTAATTACTTCCTCATTAACATTTGGCGAAAATTCTTTTTTAAATTACAGTTTATAAACTGTTAGGGACCGTCGAAATCGTTTTTGGGACTTCGAGGAAATTGACAAGCATGTGATGCAGTAGTGTCGCAAAAGCCCTTATCTTCAGAAAATTGTGACTTGTCGTTGATAGTGGTATGCTTGAAGTGCTTCCTAGAGAAAATTAGAAACATTTCTGGCACATGCCTGAGTCATTAAATGTACATGTTATCCAGGGATGAGAATGACGATCCCAAAAGTGGCCCTTTTCGTCCACAGCGTGTAATTAGGCATGTGCCTTTCAGCTGATCTCTCGTCTACTAGAGAAAAGGATGATCGTGTCAGCGAATGTACGTTAGTTGATCATTACTGTACGCGTAAAGGATAAGAGACAGAAGCATTGTTGAGTCTGAGAGTTGTACTTTATAATGCACGAGAAACTATCGCGCATATGTTGTCACGTAAGAAATTGATATCTCATTGGTAGTAATTCTAAGATAGACGAATAGGTAGATCTTTTTACAAGCGAATAAAGATTATCAAGTGAACCAAGTGTCTTTAAGATCCTGGGCTTCATCTTGCAAAAAAACTATGATTTTATCCAAACACTATATTTTTTTGGCTTCCTATAATTTTTATACTACACGCGCGTAAATTTATTGATAATTCTGTTATGTATACAGGGTGACGTTTGCCACCTGAGCCTTTTTCTCTAAATCCTCTAATAATTTTCTACGACACTTGAATTTCCAGTGGCTAACAGTTGCTCCTCCAGCTTTCCTTATTACTACAAATTTTGGAACGAAATATTCAGCCATTCCATGTAAATCAAAGCACAAGATCCTCCTCCAAGTGTCCTCCTAATTACGAGAAGAATTAATAATTTATAAGACACATAAATTATCCGCGAGAATTAGACATAGAGTGGCCAGCATGGTGAGCAATGAAAGTGAAGAAGGAGGAAATGGAAGACCTTTATTTTCATTTCATTTATTTCAACAATTTCATAATAACGTAATAATGTTAATAATATTACAATGCGGCGATTATGTGCTCACCAGTTAACAGGGATTTTCATATCGATCAACGTTTCTGCCTCGAAAAAGAGCCCAGCGTAGAAATATAACAAATTTATTATTATTATTACTCTTACTCTTACCCATTATTATTATTAGTATCATTATTATTATTAATGTTGTTGTTATTCATTTATTATTATTACCTTATGTAACGCTCTTCAATATGAATTTACTATTATCAGGCCAGGCTGTTGTCGAGGCATAATTAAAAGTCGAGTGAGATCGAGGGTGAGTCAGTTCAATTGCATCGTCCCACCAGGGTCTACGGAAAAGGGAGTATCTTATCAATATTTCATTCCGTCTCTTCTCTCCGTCACCATTCTCTTCTTATCCTCTTGCCACTATAATTTGCAACGTAACGCGAATAATTTATTCATCGTTCCCCATTTCTCTCTCTCTCTCTCTCTCTCTCTCTCTCCCTCGCACACATTCTCCTTGCTCGCTCTCGCTCGCGCTAAATCTCGCACTCTCTCGCACCGAGACACCTTGCATCCCGGACTTTTGTTTCTCCTAATATCGCTCGTCTCAGACTCGCGCGGAATATGCAGTCGTTTCAGCTTCGCAAATGGCTGCGTCGACTGGCGTAACGGTGGACAATAAGAGACGATCCTTCGTTAAAATATATCATCAGGGGAAGAAACGGGCGCAATAGGTATAGAAGAAATAGATCGTGCGTGTCGAGATATCTCGTCGGTCTCCCCGTCGTCTTTCCTCCCTTGCGTCATCCCCCCCCCCCTCCATTCCCTAGTTCACGTCGTCGACATCCACCCCTGTTACCCTCTCGTCATTTACCCCGTTTTTCTCTCTCTTTTTTTTGTCTTCTCTCGTTAAGTTCGATAGACTATTCCGCGATAATTAGGTATCAGCGCGACCTCCGTCTTCCCTTCCTTTAGTTTACAGAGAGAAAATTGCATCTCGATAAAGTTCGACCCTAACTTCTAAATAGACTACCTCGGAATCATCCCTATGAATTATACTGCTCGAAGCACAGCTACGTCGCTATCGATTACAGGGCTAGCTTTAATATTCAGTTAATCGATTATTGATTTCATTTAGGGTTAGTTTAGTTTACTTTATCCCACCTCGGCGTGTATTACGAGCATCTCTTTAGCGTTCAATAGTTTTTAAATATGCGTAGATTATGTTTAATGCGTGTACACGTTTAATAGTTGCTTTACTTTTCTTCTGTTCTTTTTTTTTTGTTTTTTTTTCCACTTTTTTCCTCTTTTGGTTGAATTTAGATCTTATTCGTCTTCTCGTGTATAGCGTTAGTAGTAGTATTGTTATTATTTATATTCAAGCGTGGGTGCTCGCGCCTTGCTGTTTCTCCACTCTTCCGTTTCGCTCGATTTTCTACCGATCGTCTAAAGGTTTCTTTAGGTTTAGCGCAGGAAAACAGAGGAGATTTTCTCGGTGAACCGTGGGACGAGATATAGTTCCTATAGCGGGCGAGTTGTCGCGTCTTTCTTGCTATTCGAAACGAAGGGAATGAGAGTCGCCTTGCCGGAAGTGATTGGAGATGGCTTCTCTTTCATCGCATCGTCTCTTTGTAAAAATTCATTTTAAATTCAGTTGGCTGTGACGCGTCTTTTATAGCTTTAATTAATATCAACTAGTTTTCAATTTTCGTTCGACTCTTTTCTCGAGAATATCATCCAGCGACTATTTCCTTGCGAAATCAAAGGGGCAAGTGCGAAAATTTCAAACTCTGAGAGGCTTGAAAGCAATTGAAATTTTTTCGTCTGCTTGAACAATTTCAAGCATTCACAAGAAACTGGACAGAATAATCCTCGACAATCAGGAAACAGGAAAAAATTGGAGTATGATTTCCTCTGATTCTTTAATCATTGCGTCTGATGGAATAGTAACAACGAAGAAAGTCACTTTTCAATTGTCCATTCAAACCGTGGGCGAGGAGTTTATTTTCCAAAACAGCTAAATCCATGGAATTATAAGAATTTCGCGGGTCATTGTTAATATTTCACTTATGCAAAAAGATATTTAAAAGAATCTTAAATTCTGCTCTTAAGATTACTAATATATAACTCTTCCTCCTTGTTTTCGTAATCTTTGTTACTTGACAGTGAAGAGACGAATTCTAAATCTTTGAAAACTTTGGACTGTAAATTCATGTTCTTTTTAAATATGAATTCAATTATCGGATTCTTATTAAACATTCGCCAAGCTTACTCTACCAAAAATAAGCTGTTAATTACAGCACAATTTCTCAAACACCTATATGTTTCAGTGTCTTTATCAGATGTATTAAAAACGAAGGCTCGTAAAGAAGTGGTAAATTCTAACAAAATTCTTTGTTTAATTCTTTGTAAATTCTATAATTAACGCACACTTCCCTATGAATTTTAAAAGCTCAATTATTTTTCGAAGAAACCATACAAAATTTCCTGCCACTTCACCTGTTCTTTGCGAGCTTCGATAACAGTTACGATAAAAATACTCCACGTCAGCTGCAGAAGCACTGTTCGTAGATTTCAAAAGTGTCATAATAAACATCCGTTGCAAGTATGCGCGTAGGAGTTTATTTCGTTATATTCTCGTAATACATTACTAAAATGTTGAAAACGTTTCAAACGTATTGCTTGCCAGAAGAACATGTTTCACATTCCCTTAGAAATAATCATTCGATAAGCGCCTGTCCACTGGCAAACGAATAAACTCGTTCCTCTCTCACTTCCAAAGAGTCCACGCTACACGTTTCCACCCGGAAATTGTACAAGTCGAAGAGAATTTCAGGGTTCTCGAGCCGCTATCAAAATTCTCTCCCCGCGAGAACCGCCCTTACTTCGCGCTACGAGGAAGTATTGCTGGAAACGAATTCGAACGTATCGGAATGACAAGCTAGCGTCCACACTTGCTCCTCCCTAGAAAAATACCAGAAAATAGAGAACACGTTTCGTCCGCAACCACTCGGAGACCCTTCGAATCACTGTTCCAATGCTACACGGCTCGCGTACAAAAACGACACACAATTATCACTACGCCTAGTCGCTTCGAATCGATCAAACTCGTCCACCAAACGCCTTAATTAGTAGAACGAATCGCTCAACAGTCTCGTCTAGAATATAGAAGTCTTCCTTCCTCAGTCATCAGTACCCCTTTCAACCCTCGTCGGCGAATACAGGGTCTTGCTTCGCAAGTCAATTCAGACGTCTGCGGACATTTTAGTGACATTCGTTAAATTAAGTAACAAAATCGTGGGTCGAATGCAGCTACCACTTCCTAGCACTGTCTAATAAATAAATGGAAAATACCATTTTCACAGAAAAGGGTATGTTAACGAAGCTTCATGCTTCAAGCTTATAACACTTCGCCTTTTCATTTGGAGAAACAAGAAATTTATTGGTTTCTGTAAAAAAGAAACAAATATCACCAAACCGTTAAATTTCATTGCACATCGAGATCAACCCAGTCTCCGCCGTCCGAGGGTCAACTACCCCATGTTCCCTCTCGCTAATTAAGCGTCGTGCACGGTCTTATGCTCGATAAATTACGTTTTAAAGATAGCTAAAAATGTGGCACTTGAACGTCGCGCGTGTCCGCTAAATCGTTTAATCTAAATCCGCGAATTCGCGTCGCCATGAAATTTGTCCTCGGCAGTGTCTCGCGAAACTCAAGCTTCTCTTCTTCCTCCATCCCCCGTCGGCTGTCGCGCCGTCATCGCGGTAATTGATTGATCGCCCTTCCATTAAACGGCACCACGGCAAAGTTTCGCGCGAAACCGTAGCCCCAGAACCGCGAATCCACCCCCTCGAACATCATCCCCGTTCCGAGCGACGATCCGAGAATCTGAAGCGTCGACCTCGTCCGGGTTCCGCGAGAATGAGAATCGGAGAGAAAGAGAGAGAAACGAGCGACGATCCTCGGCCACGTTCCACGAACGACGTCGATCGCGAACGATCGCGATTCCTTCATTCTCTTTCTTCGTTCCATTACGTTTCCGTTTCACACGCCACGTGTTGGCGTTATTCAATCTCTTCGTGTCTGTATATATTATAATATATATGCTCGTATATGCATAATGTATGTGTGTATATATATATATATATTTATATTTATGTTTATATTTATACACGAAGCACGACCGAAATGGCGAGTAAAACGCCCGATTACATCGGTTTCGGACCCCTTCGCAAGGCTTTCAGCTCCTGCTGGAAGGAAAAATTTCTTCCTCGTTTCATTTCAGTTTTTAGTGAGCTTGAGTCGTGATGTTCGTTCGATATTGGCAAATTCTGAGAGTTTAGAAGAAAGTCTATAGGAATCGTTTGTTTATACGGGGATATCTTTTTAGTTAAGAGTTTCGTATTGTTTTGATGTTGTGTGTGTGTTTGGTTTATTGCTATTTTGATTTTCACTGAGTTGGTGGATTGGTAGGAATCTGTTTCGGAAGTATTCGATTTCCTGAATTATTCGCTTCCGAGGAAGAGGCTTGGAACGAGCCAGTGAAAACTTTGAGCTTTACTTTTCGATGTTGCATATGAAGAAGGAATATAATTTGAAATTCATTGGAGAGCTTTTAAAGTAAATGGTGGAGGCAAGTGAATCATAGCTACAATTAAGAATAGGAAACGTATCTGGCTGAGAATAATAGTGTTCCATTTATGTTGTAGCAATTTTATTTTATAAATTCAATGTTTAACTTGCCTTGAAAAAGAGCATCAACAATCAGATTTTTTAAAATTAATTTAGCGTTGAGAACACAAGCTTTACGCTGCAAAGTCAATTCTGAAGTCGCAACGCTTTAATAATACCGAGACAGCGAGCGAAACTGATTTTAAGTAGAAGAGGTCGCCATAAGTCAGACACACAAGTGGAATCACTCTGACTACACAGCAATTCGAATTCCTTAAATTCTTTTAAAATTTCAAATTATCAAGCAATGAATTATTCGAAGCATTCAATGTAATAAACTAATTAAACAACTTTAAGTAAATAAAACTGTATTTCTGCCAAATGAAATTAGATAAGAAATAGTCTTTTACATGAACAAAATATCTAAAGTGGAATGTATAATTTCCATATCAACGTCATAAAATTTAAAATTTTATTTTCGATTATTAGAAACTAAAGTTTAAGAATTTATTAAACATTTTATTAGGAATTCAAAACCTGTGCAGAAAACCTTCCATGAACAGACTTTCCTCTACTTTTTCAGCCTCGTGCTCAACGAATATTTCGTTCAATTGTATTTAACACGAATCAGAGTAGACCATAATGAATTTCACAGCGAAGTACGTAAAATTACAACCTGTCTTTAATTAGCTGAGCCATGTCTGAAAATAGTAAACGGAAACATATTCTATTTCTCGTTTTCCTTCCTCCTATCACAATCGTAGCTTTTCGATCAAAAATACCAGGATTCTTGTTCGATTACATTTCATTGCCGCTGCCCTGCGTATACTTCTTGCATATAAAGAGCGGTCTAATAAAACTGGACAAAGAATCGTCGATCTTTCGAGTGTCTTCGCGAAACGCGCAACAAGTCCTCGCAATATCGAGATTTCGTTACAAGAAAGCTACAATTTCCTCCGTGTTCTTCCACGACGCGTAACAATATAACAGCCCATCCATTTCCTCCGACTTTTCGAGGGAAGCGAGCTCCTAAGCATATCTCGCTAGCTCTATACTCTTCGACCACTACCAAAAAAGCGAGGTTCGCGGAGCGTTTCAGGCCCGCTGACGCCTCGCTGGAATTTCGAAAACCTTCGATCGATAAAAGTCTAAGTCACCACCTTCCCTTCTTAATCATTAAGCATTCGCTTTAAACTCAACAATTTTGATTCTCCATCGATCACAGTACTATCACGACTCCTCGTTAGACGCAAGCTTTCGCGGTGATCTATCTCCACGAGGAACAGCTAGAGTTTCCCTAATTTTTAATTCTCGCTGTGAAGAGTCAGCATCCCCGATTCTCGATCCGTTTTAAAAAGTCTATGAAGCCCTCGAATTCGCGTTCGAGATTCTATCGCGAGCTCGTAGACGAGACGTCGGTCGAACGTTAACACCGAAGGAACAAATGAGAAGACCAAAAGAACGCTCGTTACATGTTTTCCTTTCCTCGAGTGCTCGTAGCTACGCTGGAGACTAACGCTGCGGAAGACTTCGACGTGCTATAAGTATAATAGACCTTACACGTTAAATTACGCCCGACTAGAGTAGTCGTTTACCTCCGACTAATTGTAAGTAATCTCGGTTTACCATTTACGATCGATTTAAATTCACTTAGAAACGGTTTATCGACAACTCGCGTAGTAATAGAGGTAGTGTATAATATCTATGTGTATATATATATATATATATCGTATCGAGAGAAGAAGTCATCGTTCTCAAAACAACGCCAACGTTATCGTCGTCCGTTTGGAGTTCCATGGGGATTGTCTTCGACACTTACGCGACACGGTGTCTCGGTGAGCAATCTTAGTTATCTCTACCAGTTAGCTTAATAAAGTCATTAAAACGCTTCGACTAACACGAGTCGATTAGAGAAGGCTAGAGAGTGAACGGGGCCAGGGGGTGAGTTTCGAGGAGTCGACGGAACCTCGTCTCGCTCCTTTGCGTTTCACTATGGTGGGGGTTGGGGGGGCTACTTCGCCGTGCAACGATCGAAACGGGGCTGATTCGTCGAGGATCTTGCTTTCGACGTTTCGAGTGCTAATAGGGATCGAACCATTGTCCGCCAAGGGAATTCTCATTCGGCCGATGGGATCGTGGCTCGAATAGTTTCTTAAGGGAGACAATGGCGGCGACGAGGCGCGGCTGAATTGCGTACGGTGAAGATCGTGCTCCTGGCAATGATTGCGATCGAGTCAAGAGAATTGGAAAATTGTCTTATGATTGCTTGGAGAGTCTGCTTGAACGACGGCGAGGCAAGCCACCGGCTGCTCGAGAAGGCTATGGGGACAACCAAGAGGAAGCTTTAATCGTCGAGGAATCTTTCAAATGAATCATTTTCTGCGGAATTAAACATGGAATAAAATTGTGGAATAAAACGTCGATTGCGTTCTCTTATTTTCACGGGGATTAATTAGAATTATCGACACTTTAGCCCCTTTTCAAATTCACGATCGCAACACCTTGCGCCTAATTTGCAGTTTTCCTTTTCTACTTCTTTAAATCACATCGCGTTCGTTTAAACGAGACACTCGAAAGATCGTAGGCCAAATCGATGTCCAGATACACTTTTTAATTGCATCACCCTGTACACATGCGCTACTACGATCCTATTAGCATGTCAACTTTTAATGCGTTTTTTTCATCGCTTTGTTTAATCTGTTAAATATTCATATCTCTTTCGCTCCCCCTTTGCGTTCCTCTATTCATTAATCGGAGACACGATTCCTCGTAAAAGTCGGCTTAACCGTGCACGTTTCACGTGCCGTCGAAAGAAAAATTGAACGTTTCGTACAGGCGAAGATAATTAATAATTAAATACGTTACTATTATTCTGTTTATTATAATTATTATCGTTATTGTTATCGTTATTAAATATTATTAGCGCTAACGTTATTGTTAATATTATCATCGTTCTCCAACCTTCCTTCCCCGTGTTATCGTTATTTAATTTTATTTACCAGTAAGATTAATAGTTTCATAATGACAACTCCGCGTGTGACAAGCTAAGTTTAATCTACATACATATATTAAATATATATTTACAGTATGCGTATTAAATATATATTTATGCATGTATGCTCTTTATTAAAGGCGTGAATTGCGTTAATCCTCTCTGCACTTCCATTCTCCGTTTCCTTCGTTCGCCCCTCTTTCTCCTCTCTCTCTCTCTTCCCTGCTCCCTTTTATCATTCTTTCGACTCGTTTAAACAGAAATCTCATCGGGTTCTGATGGAAGGCTGCTGCTTTCAGTCATTCGAGGACATCACTTCTTCAAAGATCGTGTTTCTCTTAAAACACATTTGGATGATTCTTTTCACAGAACACCAAGGATAAGGACACGAGTCCCTGCACAAATTCTGACAAACGATTCCGAGGAAATTAAATCTCTTCACCCTTATTCTTCTAGCCTCTTCTCACGAAGACTTATTAAAGCGATTGATCGACTTGTGGTGAACGTACTCGCAAAAATTTACACTAACAGTTAATTCATGAAGGACAGCTCATTACTTGAATAATTCAGGATCAGTGTTTTTCAGGCTACTAGGGGATCTACCAGGGAAGAGTTCTGCCGTCTTAGTTTCAAGAAGACATTCGATTCTGTATATTGAAAGCTCTATAGAAAGAAGGAAAGTTCTTTTCGAAAGCTATGCTTGAATTCCTAAAGCTCATCCTCCAATTTCTCATTTCTTTCCCATGAAATTACACTTGTCCTCTGAACAAACCTTTCCAAAATCCCTCCCGAAGTGCGCCCAATTCAGACCCTTCAAACTCCCCTTAAATTTCGCACCCGAGAAAGCACGATCGATATTTTTACTCGTGACGTCGCTCGATCACGTCCACGAAAGCGTATTCCGTTTTTCCCTGCGTTTACGGTCGCCGCGTGAGTCTCTCGAAAGTGGTCTCCTTTCATTTTCGTGCATCGAGTTCAAGAAGGTGGAAACATTTCGGCGGCACGTGCAATTAAAGCCACCCCGCGCGCCGATGACGAGCATCGTCGACGATCAAAAAACGGGATCGTCACACTCCGCCTGAATTTAAAGTCGACTCTCACGCTTCCCCCGCTCGTCGTTCGACTCGTTCGATCGTCGTTATTAATTATCACCATCGGCTGCTCCATCGATACGCCGCTACGTTTCCCTCCCGCCACCTCTCGGAGAAGCAAAAAACGGTGGAAAATGAATGGCATCACTGAAAGATCAACGAAAAAACTCCCTTTTCCCGGGATCGTCTACTAGTTCCCCCTCGGCAACGACGACGGCATTTAACGTTACGAACGACTCGACAAAATTGCGTCTCTTTTTCCAATTCTACCATCTCGCCTAATTAATCCCTAAGACCCTGAATCTCGTGAACAGCTTGAACGTTGAGCGCGATAGTTGAAGGTGCACTCGAACAGATCTCGTTCATTTTTCTTGATTCTAAATTACTCTCACTAAGCGCTCGGCGGCACACGAGCGCCACTCGTTAACGCCGATCTCCCTTCGGGTTAAAAAAAATAAATGAGCATCTGTGAGCAACGGAGTTCCCGTTCGTTAACGTTCCTCGCTCCTCCGGCTTTCCCCGTTCGGCATTGTTCAGTGAGCAACTCGAGTTAGGTTCGAATCCTTCAACGTGAGTTCGATATGTGGCAACAAGTAATCGTTTCGCTTCAAAGAACGAGTATAATATAGAGTTTATTAATTATTGAACTCGGCTTAATCGCCTCCCTAATATTATCGTCGGAGCATCGTCACGACTACGGGCTTCCGTAATCTCTTGTTATTACTAATTCCATTCCCCCTATCGATCTTTATCCTTTCCCCGCCGATAAGACTAAGGTTCCGCCGATTTCACGCTCCCGTTAAGAACTAATTAATAACAAGTAGTATCGATAGACTCGACGCTAGTTCTCCGTTAACAATTGGCGTTACTCGTTCAACGTTAACGCGCTTTAAATGCGATTAAAATGGAAGCGTCGTCGAGCTACGCGGCCGCGACGAGCAACGAACCTGGCATCCCTGAGGCCTGTCCGATTAAATTCTCAGCTGATTTTGTGGATTTCGTTGTTTGGAAATCATGCAGCTGCGTAATAATTCTTGTAAGAAGAATATTAGCGTGCACCACGCTGATTTACAATTTCTTCTTTTGGACCTGTTGCTCTTGCTACATTCGGTATTTATTTTTCATTAATTTTATATGGATAGTTGGAGAGTCAGATAGAGAGTTTTCCCTAATTAATATGAAAATTTAATTACTAAATTATGGTGTATATAATTCGATTTCTATTAATTTTAAAGCAATCTCATAATTTATTACAACTTCATTCGTGCTCTGTGAAAATTATAGCAAGTGCCACTATTTGCGAAATGAAAGAGGAAATTTAATATTCCCCGTGAAACAGAGTTTGAGCATCACTAGATTAATTTTATCTCGTCGAAGTTACACCACCTACTCCATTTCACGAAGACAGCTCAATTTAACTTCAGTTTCAGCAGAATCATTAATCAGACTGGCGACAGTGGGGCTCGATTCGGTCGCGTTTTCAACAATATAATCGTCGCCATGCGACACTTTCCACCAACTTGAACTACAGCAAACGTGTTCGCGGAAAAGAAAAGAAGAAATGACCGCGGTGAGGCTTTCGTTTCGCAATGAAGAAGCATTCGCGATCGAGCAGTAATTTCTAGGTTCACTAGGAAAGGGGATCGCGTGGAAGAATCTTATTGCGAAACGAATTCGCCCAAACAGTGGCGTTTAAATTCGTTACATCCTCCTTCTTTTTTTTTAATTTGATCGACACCATTGCGTGTATCGAACCTTTCGTAATTTGCTATTCACATTTTCCGCGGCATTTTTTCCTCCGTTTCGCTAATGACACTCGCTTCGAGATAACCGCGTGCTGTTTTCTTTTTTTTTTGAACATTTTTTTGTGTTTCTTTTTGTCTTTTCCCTACGTAGTACTGTATTCTATCGAAACCTTCCGGCGCGAACCATTAGGAGCTTTAATTGAATTCAATAGTTTAATTAGTTAGCTGATTTACCATTTTAAAGGTCGAGAATGGTTATGCCACCAATCGAGCGTTATTGATTACCGTTTATAGTGTGTTATATCCTCTACGTCTTTAATCGTTCCTATAACATCATTAACAACGTTTTGTTTTCCTTTAATTATTATTTCGTAACCATTATAATAGTATTTAAAAGATAACATGATTGGTTGTCGCGTCAATGCCAATGGCCAGAACGTGCTATATTATTATTATTATATTTTTTTTCGTTTTTGCTTAGTATATCTTCAACAAAACCCGCCTGCGAGACTATCCGTTAACGAGATTTCGATATCATCTTCCTCGGCGTCTTTTTTTTTATTTTTGGCTCCTCTTTCGAACTGCGATTGCAAGTTTCATCTCTCTCTGATCGTCCGTCTCGATTTTGCTCTCGAACGTAGTCGACGAGATTGCTTCTCCGTTTTTCTGGGCCTTCGTTTCCGTTTTTATTCATCGTTAAATAATGAAACATCGTATCGTTCCGAGCACCCTAGGATTTAGTTCTTCGACGTGCGTAGCGTTCGTTCTGAATATATCGATGTCCGAGGATTTCAATTTTAATTTGTTTACGACTTCGAAATTATAGAAACCTAAGTGTATGAGTGGCTGGCCTGAGTTACACGATTCAATCGCTGATTTAGCTGAGCTTTACAGAGGCGTGTATACCAGAACAACACTGCATCGATAATTATTACATTCATTTGCGAAACTGGGTTGAGAATATCCAAAAAATAAACGATGATGAAATTTTAACTTGCATTAAGTAGAAACTTTTTACAGAGCATAATTGATATACTATAAATGCCAATTAATCATGTAAAATATTGAAATCACTGCTCTTAACTTGAGAACAATAGTGATGCAATTTCTCTTATGATACTCTGTGTATGTAAATTAATTGGAAACTCCGTGCAGGGTTGTCCCAATATAAGCTCAACACGAATCCGTTCGAAGTCGTGTAAAACAGGCGATTATTGAAATTAACGAAGTACAGCTCCAAATCTAACGTCAGAACACGACGCTTTCGCAGCTGACAAAGGTAATCCCATTCCCCCTGTGATTTCCACTCGTCCGAACGGGCTTCCTGTCGTGCCACGAGTCGAAATATTAAATGGAATATCATATTAAATACTGAGCACTCTTATATTGACTAAAGTGTTTCCTGCTTCTAAACTCGTAGCCGGCAGGAGGTGGACACGCTCCCAGGGGATCCACGAAGTACGCCGATATTATTTCATAAAATCACTTCAAACTCGCTCGAAATTCGTTTTCATCCTACCACGCTTCGCATCGTTGCGGAGTTGAATAAAGAAAACTGCGACAATAATTTTTTACATTAGAAGATCTTAAGCATCAAGTGAAACCAAACGTTTAGGTACACGTGCAATGATTACACCTTGCAGAAGATTGCAAGGTGGTGTTCGAGTGGATCATTGGATCATTTATCGAGGGGCAAGATAATCATGGAACTGACTACTAGTTGCTTAAGATCCAATATTGTAGTATCAGAAAAATTCCTCCATAGTGGGCTATTCATTGAATAACCATTAATGATCAAGACTTCAATAACTTTTAATAAATAACTGTACCAAGGAAGAACCTTCCGAATACTACAAAGATATTAGAATTTCCTCCGAGTGGGAGTCGAAGATCAGGATGCACAATATCGAGTTCAAGTATCTTGCACGAGTACCCAAGGTTTTGATCGATCCTCTATCGTAACGAGATCTTTGAGACCTCTGAATTAGCTTTGTCAACACTGCACTTATTTTCTCCAGAAATCCAAAGACCACTGAATACCCTCAAATCTCTGACAAAGCTATCTGCAGTGCTGACAAAACGTTAGAATCATTTTCTCCAAACGCAATTCCAGACGAACTTAAACGTAAAGACAATCGATGCCTCATTTCCCTTCGAGAAACTTAGCCGAGGGTTCATCGCCAGCGATTTTAAAGTACATGAAATATCGCGTGCTTCGCTCGTGAATCTTCAGAGACTCTCCCCCCGCAGGGAAGGGATTCCGTTTTGCAGCGTGGAACGACGAAAAAAAAAATCAATCCGCTGCGCTCATCCGTTGACGGATAATCCGACCAGGGTCGCTTTCGCAGAGAAATCGCAAATGGTTTTGGCTATTTAGAGCGAGTGGCGTGCAGTCGGAGAGCAAGAGATTACTCGAGGAGGAGCAGGCCTGGGCGATGGCTCGAAATCGCGAGGCTACGTCCCGAGAACCAATCCGCTCGGGGGCTCGTTCGCTCAAGAGGGGTAAAAGTACCTTGCGCCGCGAACGAGCCACCCTCGGGAGCCAGTTCCTCTTCCCGGGGCAGGGATCTTCGAGATTCGCGTCGTTCGAACGCGACTTGAAAAAAAAAAAATAAATAAAAAGAAGAGGTAAATGCACGCTAAACAGGCTCGAGTTGCTTCGGATCGTCGTCGCCAGTCTGGGATCCCTTCGAAATAGGAAATAGAGGGACCACAGCGGAGGAACCACCTCGAATGAAACGTCGCGAAACCGCCGGGCGATCTCGAGCTCGCGGAGGCCTGCCACCCGTGAAACGTTAGATCGAAAAGTTTTGCGAGTAAATTTTATAATTAGTGTGTGTTCGCTTGTGTGTACGTGTAACGTGTGTATGCGTGTGTCTGTACGTTTGAGAGAGAGTGTGTACCGTGTGTGCGCTTGTACAAGCGTGTACAGAGGGACAACAACGAACGATGTCCGCCGACAGAAGGGAAAGAAACGCGTAAAATGAAGGAAGATGCTGCGCTAAGTCGATCGTCAACCGTCACTAAATCGCTCCGTGAATGCGTGAACCCGCGTCGTTCGAACCTCTTCGTTCCCGCTCGCGCGATACGCCGGATTAATCCCCTTACGAGCTAACAGAGAACAGTATTTTGTTTGTAGTATTTTTTCTTCTTTTTCTTTTAAACGCCGCGCTGTCGCACGCCACATCTTATAATCATAGTATAAATCCCCCGTTTTAGCCGAGTTGTCGTCGATTTACTTACTAGTGATACGGATAATAAAATTCACTGGCATTGTTTTGAATCATCTTGGCAGTTCGTCGTGTGGTAAGTATTTAGTTATTTATTTTTTTCATCTATTTACTTATCTCCCTTTATATACCTCTCATGTGTCTCTCTCTCTTTCTCTCTCACACACACTCTTTCTGTTTTTTTTTGTTGGGTTACTTTTTCAGTTTATCAGAATATTAACGTGTGCGCTTTTTCCCTCAACCCTTGTCTCCCTCGTTTTGTCGCGCTCTTCTCTCTATCCTTCTTTTTTCGCCTTTTTCGTTTTTTCATTTTTTTTTTATTAAGCACAATAAAAGGAGCAGTGTGTACCCTTCTTCAGCTTCCCTCTCTTTCGTTTGTATCTCTCTTTCTCTCTCTCTCTATCTCTCACTATTTTCCATGAGATTCGCTCGTTAGGGCGGCACACCAGGGCCAAACGAAAAATCGGTTCCCGGCCGTGGACCGCACCTGGAAAACTCGATTTGTCCTTTGACAAATTCGAACGCTTCGGCGGTCCTCGATACTCTGTGTGCTCGTGTTTTGTTCCGTGTACGTGTGTATGCGTGTGTGTGTGTGAATGGCGCACGCACGCACGTGGATTTATTTACATCCCCATTGCGGGACCGAGGTTGGAAGATGAACATTTCCCGCGGTATTTGTGTTGGAATTATTCTTCCACGGTTTTGAAATGTAAAATGGGTTGGTAGTAATTACTCCGATTCCAACGGTATTGTATAGAAGAATCGTGGGGGTAACAAAAGTTTCATTAATAGGGAAGTATGGAAAACGAAAATCTCAGACCTTCGACGGTTTAATAATTAAAACTGAGGAGTAACGAATCGAACTGGGTGAAATTAATAACGACGAAATTAAAGAACTGTTTTTTAATTGCATTACTGATTATCCTCCCCCCACCAGAGCAGAAATAAATAAACACCTCGGGGAATGGAAACGTAGAAGTAAAATTATACCTACTCTTTTAAAAAATTCTCAAAATTAAATTAAATTAAAAATTCTCAAAATAATTGAATACCTAGTATGAAATATAAGAAACAAATCACATCGATTCAGACACCGCCCCAAAAATTCTATCAAGCTCCGATAACAAAAATCATCCCCGTCCTGCAACTTCAATCCCCCGAGAAGCAAAATACAACAAAAAGTTACGCTACCTTCGTCCCACCATCCACAAACGTGCTCCCTCTGCGCCAGCTACCAAAGAAGTCCCGCGAAATCAAAGGGGCGAGGTGCGACTTGGCAAGCACGAGCGCGCGATCTCCGTAGAGATCCTGATCCTGCAACGTCCCGGATCGATCGGGCCGGGGATGCTCCTGCACCTCGTGCCTGCGTGCACGCGGCTGCCTGTCGGTATCCAGTGTGGTGCGCGACGCGTGTGCGCGCGTGTGTGTGTGTGTGTGTGTATGGCATGCGTGTCAGTGTCCGTTCCGCGCCCCCGTGTAGGCGCGCTTCCAACGTGTCTCGCTAAGGCGTCCTCTTGGAATGAGCTACATGATGAGATTACTTCTTAAACGTCGCAAAAAAGAACGAAGACAGCACAGAGTCTTCGCCGTCGGTTGCTTGCTATCGCGGTGCAGATCCCCTGAAAGGTGACGACGCACGTCCGTGCAACGTGGGATCCGGTCGCGGGCGTCCGAGCGTGGAAGCGTCGTTGTGAACGATCGCCGAACGCGCGGCGCGCCCGCGGTCGTTTTCTCCTCGCCACCGTCGCCGCCCGCGCCGCGACGCCGCGCCTCGGCGCGATCCTCGTCGACATCCGACCTTTCGGCGGCTGACCGTCGTTTCTGAATCACGTGACGATTATGTGCGGCGCCGACAGCAGGACGGTGATGGTAGCGATGATGGTGAACAGAGTAAAAATGATTAGGCACATTCTGTCGATCACCATCGCCGCGAACTTCCAGTCGTTCGTCACCTTCGTGTCCAGCTCCTCCGACTTCAGCTGATCCGTTATTATCTGCAACAGAGAGCAATGCGTCACCCACAGGGTCCTGTGCGGCCAGGAGGGTGGCAGTCGCGGGTGGGCGCTGCTGTCGGGGAGGCAGCTGGGAAGATGAAGGATTGTTCAGAGAGGGAGTTCAATCTGAATGGTTCGTTGGATGAATGCTATGATTAATTAAGTCGTCGATGTGGGTACCCCAGGGGGGACGATTGTTACTGGGGAATCTGGTGTTTTGTAGAGGCCGCGCGGGGTAATGGCATGATCGATTTGGGAAATGAATTAGGTGGCGGTTGTTTGGTATGTTTGATGTGATCCTGCAGTGAACGAGGGCGGATGTAGTTTTATATGGGCGTGGTGGTATTTTCATTTATCCTTGCGCGAAACGCGGGGGTATTGGAGATTGAATTCGTTTGGAAAGAGATGGTATGTTTGCCCGGCTATCTGGGGAAATTCTATCAAGTTTCGTGGATTAAAAGTGACGGTGCTAGAAGCTTCTATTTATTATTCGAGATTTGTGTCATATGAGTGACGAATGCTTCGGTTCCCATTGTAGATTTTCCAGCGGAGCCCTGATATTCCTTGGGGAGCAGTGTTCTTGTAACTTGGGGATAATGGAATGCTGAATGTTCGATGGTCCTTGGAACTGGTAATCGCTCAGCAAGGATTGCAATTGTCTCTGCTTCCATTCGGACGTAAAGTTCCCGTTTAATATTCGGTTCATAATCATGAGCACCGATACGTTTCGAGTGTTTGACTTTCCCGTATCAGTTCTGTCTCGAGAAATGAACGGAGCTTAATAACCCTGCACAAACAGTCATATAACAGAGAATGATTTCACGCTAGTCAGCAAACTCCGCTCGTACGTGTCCCGCGGTTGTACGTGTAACTTTGCGGGAAAGTTTCGACATCCGGGGACGAATTGAAACGAACGTGGACCGATCAGGTGCGAAGGAACGATCGGGAATCGGTTTATTTGTAAATTAATTCGAATTAATATAATCGGGAAATGAAATGTATTCGATGATTTCGTACAGTAAAAGTGAAATTGCTATTTTGATGTAATACCTGTCGATCCTAAATGACACTCATGTTTATTATGGACTAACGATATTTCATTATTTTCCAACGTGTAATTACCTATTTCAAATTCGAGACGATAACAAAAACCGATTACCCGCGTGTCAAAGGGGGACATTTCAATATTGACTATGCTTCTTGAATAAAATAAACAACGATTAAGAGAGGAAAGGATAGAATTTCCATTGGGGAATAATAGCTCGTCACTTCCTTTCAAAGTAACACTATAAAACCAAAGCAAACGTTCATTCCAAAACTTCAGCACCAAAAACAAGGGAAAAGCAAGAGAAGACTAAAACTCAGTGATGAAAGCAAGAACAAACATACTCTCAAACGAATTCCATTTAGCACCAAGAAAATTATCACGCAAACTTAACAAGAAGACAAAAAATAAATTTATTTCACACACATACGATTCCTTTTCAAAATTCAAACTTTGCTACTGATACTTTCAATCATATTTAAGGCATCTTGAAACCTACAATTAATGACAACATTTATACCCCTTAAACCTTAACACATAACAAAATTATTCCCAAAAGTCTGACCTCTCTAATCAAGTACATAATTTAAGCAGTGTTTCTCGAACTTTTGCAGGCCTCCTTAATTGTATCAAATTATTCCAACCGCCCCTACCATATACAGGGTGCCCCATTTTAATCTTTCCATGCAGTTTTTTTTTAACATTTAGAATCGCATCGCCGTAATGTAATATTGTGTGTAACGACGGGTGCGACTATTCCGAGTATTTTAAAGTTGCAGTCCGTCGAATATCATTGATATAATTCATATAAAAAATATTCTATTAATAGAAGAAAATCTGCCTACGCGTTTATGGTTGGATAATCACCTGCAACCCGATGTTATTAAACCTGCGTGGTCACACGGGGTGTATCGCACCCCAAGAGGAATTTTCGAATCCAAATATCGCGCCCGTACGAATTTCAAAGGGGATTTATCGCGAAAAAAATAAAAAATCGCTTTTCTCCACGACCGTGGAAAATCGTTCTTTTTGAACTACAAATTTCACCATATCAAAATTTATATTTCTAGTAAAAGACTATTACAGCATGATTGTATGAGTATTACGAATGTACAATGATCACTCAAAAGTTAAAAGGTTGAAAAATACAAAAATGGTAGCTCAAAAATGACATTGGAGTGCAGTGAACCCCGTGTGCTCAATTTGTGATTATAAGAAGATATGACCACGAAGGGTAAAATCCTGATCGTCCCCATTTGCGCCTCCTTAAGGGGGGGATTCTCCTGTAACAACCCTCGAAATTTATGAATTTTTTTAAAAAACTATTCTTAATATTGCATTAAACTCGTTTGGGATGTAAGGAGACATGTTTAAACTTGCAGAAAATATTTTTTTATGTGAATCCTTCTTATTATTTATTAATTATTGTAAACTTCTTCGATGGTGTTGGCGGCAGGTGTAGCACCTGTCACAATCATCAAATTGCAAAAGGAAGAAAATATTCTTAAAGTTAAATAATTTACGCTGGTACTGGTCCTAAAATTTTAATTTTAGTTTTTGTTTATAATACTTTTTTCGTCGATATAAAGAATAATATGAAAAATTTGTTTAAGGAAAAAAACTGACGTTTTCTTTTAAACGCTATAACTCTTTCAATTTTTCTTTTTTTTTCTTTAAACTGGACCAATCCCGGCGTAAACTATCTAACTTCAAGAAACTTCTATTTTTTCTTGCAATCAGATGTCTGTGATAGGTGCTACACATCCCGCAAACAGGAGTTACATCGTCGAAGAGGTGGACAAGATTCCACAACAATTAATAAATAATAAGATGGATCGACATAAAAAAAATATTTTCTGTAAGTTTACAGATACCTCCTTATATCCCAAAAGAGTTTAATCCAATATGACCAACAGTTGTTTAAAAAAAATTCTTAAACACCAGTTACTTTTGGGGCTGTTAGACGAGAATCCCCCCTTAATGCCTAATGCCCCCCTTTGTCATTCAAATGTCCCCAGGAGAGTCATTAGCGCCCACTTTGAGAAATACCGATTTAAAGGAAAGCTGAAATTAATGCAGGTGGTAACGTACCTTGATCTCTTTGAGGATCAGGATGAGCTCGTACCGGGCACAAAAGCACGCGTTCTGAAGTATAGTTTCGACCTGTGGGCCAGGCGTTTCCGGTGGATGCTGATGATGATGCGGCGTGTGACCGATCTGGTGCGCACCTGGATAAGAGGTGTGTGCCAGTGGCGTTGAGTGTTGATGATGCGGCGTCGCAGCGTGACTGTGATGATGATGAGGCGTCGCGTGTATATGACTGTGCCCGTGGCCTATCGTGTGATGGTGGGGGCCAGGGGTGCTGTACACGTTATTCAGGAGGTTGTTGTGGGACGCCAGGGCGTTGTCCTCGAGATCCAGGACGTTCGCCAAGAGGGACTTGCTGCTCCTTTGATGAAGCTCCAGGTCGCCGTATGTCTTGCTGGTGCCTGGTGCAATTAAACGTTCCGCTTAAAGTTGTAGAACTCGTGAACGAAGGTTTCGTCACGTTTATTTAAACAAATGGAACATTGAGAGGGTTGGGTAAGGGATTCTAGGAGTAATACAGAATTCTACTTTGGGATTAGGGTGTTCGCAACCTATTCGGAGTTTCTTTAGGTGTGTTTATGGATATCAGGGTGGATTGGCAAATAAATTATAAAAGGGTCGATGCGTGGTGAGTATATATACACATAATATTGGTTCAAAGGAAAAGATATCGAAACAATTCCTGACATCGCATGTTTGAGGAAGTTACTGTAAGGTTTTGTGTGATCAATCACGATTTTGTTAATCGTTCACACGCATGTACTTGACGTACATAAGTCAGGTACAGTGGTTTAGTGTGTACTGTGCATTATTACGATGGTCTGCGGTGTTGGTTCAGATTGGTGTCCATGTGAGACATTTATTTAGATAGTAATAATTGTTGCCAGTACTTGTGTCGATGCTTTTTCTCGTCACTAAATTACCGGTGACTGGAGATGGTTTTTGAGACTTTTGCGCCTCCTTCTCATCCTTATCAACCGGTCGCGACATACGAAGTATACAAGGCAGCCAATAAAGGAATACCACTCTCACCTGTAAATCAGAGTGAACGTGTGATCCTATACTGAAAAATATCACGGTTACTCCTTGAACGTTCTTTTGTAAAATGTGCCTTTAAAAATGGGAGAGGGACAATAGAAACTTTGGAACCCAAGAATATTTAACAAATTTTTTATATAATACGTAGAGCGATATTTGCATTAGAGATTTAATGGCAGGCGTCGTTTATGAGACTCTCGTAAGCCAAATGATACAGTAGATACTAAAATCCGTGGCAGGAAATAGCCTAGTGTCACTCGAAAGGGTGAATCGAGTTAACGACCAAAGTAAACCCGAAGGGTACTTTCAAGCACATGGTCTCACGCTAATTGAAGCCACATATACCATGAGTTCATCCACGTAGTAGCTTCAGAGAGTAAGGAGACAAGGTAACCCTCTGATTTCGGTTGGAATAATGCAGGGAAACACTTGCACCGCGTACGTGAAATCAGTACGAATCAAAGTACGAGAACGTGGAATGTAACTGAAGCAGTATAAACATTGGAAACTATTTTTATTTTTTCTCACGTATCTTATTAATTATCGTTAATGATGAAAAGGTTACTGAAAGCAGACTACTGTCGTATTCGTATTAGAAAAGTGTGAAGACCACGAAGCATACGAAAATTTTAAAATATTCTATTGTCTAATGATGATTCACTATTTGTATTATTATATGTTTTTTATGTAATAGGATACCATTAAAAGATGACACTCCATTCTCTAATCCCTGACGTGTATATACAGAAAATTCTAATTTTGGAGAAATGCTTTTCCTGATTTATCATTTCAGCATTTCACGTAAATTGTACATTTAACTAGATTCGTTAGAAAGACACTTACCCAATCGGACATTTCGTGAGTGTCAGAGTTACGGTGATGATAATTCAAAATAAGGATGGTGCTGACAACACTGCTGGCCACCATAAACATGATGCAGTTGAAATATGTACCTGTAGAAATATTAAACAGTTGAAGAGACAAATGATGGATACATGTTCCTTCAAACAAAGAATCAACCATTTAATAATAGAATAAAACGTGGAATCGCATATCAACAGAAGAAACACTCTACTAAATGATAATCAAAATGAAATTCCATTTATCACAAGTAGGCCAAACTCATTCAATAATAAAACACTCTAAACAAATCTGAATACATTCTTCCTTCGAAATAGGTCTAAAAACTTTTTCTTTCAACGACACTGCCTTCATCGAGCATAAACAAATACTGTCTCGAGTGCAAATAACCAGCCGAGCGATTAAAATGAAAACCCTGGCGAGAACAGACCCAGCCTCCATGCTCTCCGCCACAAATGCTCTAATAATTCATTTAAAAGTCATATTTCAATATGACGGAAGTGGACGGAATATCGAGTTGATCGCGGTTTTGAATACGTCTCTTCGAGTTATCGATTGAACAATTTCAAAACGGCTCGGCTGGAACGCTCCCATTCAAGCCAAGTCAATGAATGTTTGTCCTGGAAGTCGACGTCTGACCCGCACGATCTGTTACTACTGACAAGCGACTACTACTGTCAGTGGAACAGCTCTGACTGCAATAGGGGATCGTCAGCCACTGGGATAAAGGGCTTCTATATACAATAAGCCACACAGTAGGAGTGCACCGTGCAGGTCAGATCTAGGTGCATCGAGAGATCCGAGATCCGTGCATAAGCCCCTGCGCACAGTGGATCCAGGAGCAAAGAGCTTCGGGGAAATAACTGTAGCAAAGGATTTTCACTCCCCTTCACTCCTCTAGCGACGTATCACGATAATAAATCGTGAGACGCAAGTGTATTTCGTATTTTCCTGGTCATAATAAATATCGAAATTTTCCAAGCGAAAATGACTATCGAGTTCCGAGGTGCATTATAAAATATGGCACAACTTCCCGAGCTTTATCACTGTCGCGGACTCTAAGACCAGGTTTCAATATTTATTTTTTACTTTATCGCGAAGTATTCGGACGGTTCGGTGAATGCGTATAAAAGTATATTTTTTAAACTTGGGGTGATGGAGTGTTAAACTTAAAAATTAAATTTATTAATTATTAAGTTTAATATATTAAATTAAAAATTTGATGTAATTTATGAAGACTTAACTGAAAATTAAATAAATTGTTTCATTATATAACAATTTAATTGTAATGTATTTATATAATATTATTTATATAATACATTACGTGTTTTATTACGTGTTTCGTCGTATTGCTTGATTGTACTTGTAAAGGCCAGATTGCTGGGATATCGAACGTGAGTTAAGCAAAATTTGTTGTTTGGATATTTACCGATTCCGTGCGCATTTGTTTTGCGATAAAAGAAATCAAACGATTCATGAGATATGATATTGAACTTTAATCAATGTACAATAATACCCAGATGCCATCGATAGCAGAAATTGGATTTAGAAATAATTCATTGCAATTTCTAATAACACATTTATTATTATTATTATTATTATTATTATTATTATTCGTCTTTATCACTTAGAAACATACAAAGAACAGTGATACAAAGAATAGTGAATTATCTCTGTTTATTAAAAAAATCTACTCAAATAGAATTATTGTTATTATTATTATTATTATTATTATTCGTCTTTATTACTTGGAAACATACAAAGAACAGTGATACAAAGAATAGCGAATTATCTCTTTTTATTAAAAAAAATCTACTCAAATAGAAATTAATCTAGGCAGAAAATTATCAATTACTTTTGCTGGTCGATTTGCTGGTCTAGAATCAAGCTTCACAATGAAAATCTCATTAAGTAACTTATCAGACACTCACGATCTCCAGAGGATATCTTAAGAAAGAATGATCAAATGCTCGTTCCTTCGTTTCCACCGACAGCTAAGCTTTAAAAATCGCTCCCCATGAAATTAAATGGAATTTCGACGCATCCATCAAAAAGTAATCCAACGCTGCTCGTAATGATGGTGATATCGACGTGCCGCTGTAACTTATTCAACAGCCGAGATGAACGTGAAACTGTGCACGGGAAAAGTACATTTCCCGGAACAATAAAGCGGCCATTGATGATCGAGCGTCCGTATAATGGACAAAAGACGGGGGAGGATAATCGAGGCTGCATTATTTAATTCCGCCGCCGGTTTCGATCGAAATCTCCGATGGAATCGCGTAATCGAGCACACTTGTACGCCAGTTTCGCCGCGCGTTACCCGTGCACGTTCGTCAACGGCCATCGAGATTCTAGAAAATCAATCCTCCGGCCGTGGAGACGGGAAGGTGCCACCGCACAGGGTCTCGTGATTTCTCACAACGACATTACGCGTTGTCGAATTCGTGGCCCAATATTTGACGTCTCCAGTGAATTATGGATGAACGAAGGATCAGCCAGTATCTTCTCATTTTTCAGACCCGCCATTGTTCTCCGGGCGGAGCTCGCCAGAGGTCCTGGCTTTATTTCGAGGGGCACGGGGACATCGAGGTCACCGTGGCCAGCAAAACGAAGTAATAAAAAGGGGCTGGAAATTCGTGGACTTACCCAACAGGGGCACGGCGTCCGACGTCGCTGGCATTGTCTCGGCCACCATATTCAGGAACACAGTGAGGGACAAAAGGATGGTTACACCTGCAAAACAGGCCCGTTTTTTGGTCCAGTGATTATCGTGCACGCTGATTATTAGGGGAGATTAATTGAGAAGTATGAGTTCGGCAGCTGGGGATCCTCGGAGCCACGAAATTTTCATGTCCTTGATCTTTTTGCCCCAGGTAATAGATTTCTAATGCGATACATGAGTTGCAGTTCTTGGTATTTCATCGAGAGTTTCAGGTCACCTTTCACGTATCTTCTTTGTAATTTGAGCTGATTTTTTGTGACAACGTGATATAGTTTGAAGAAGTGTAATAGATTACAAGTGAATTGAGGGCGGAGTTGGGTATTAACTAAATAAAAAATTATTTAAAGTGCGGATGGAATAAGAGTTTCTTAATGTTACTTTACTTATTTAACTTGGATTAACTTTATTCGACACATGATGCATAATTCTTTTAACTTTATTCCGTATTAAAATTTTGCCCATCTCTGACTGAGGGGTAACTATGAACAAGGAAAAATTTGTAAAATCACCCAAGCATGGGGTAACACATAAAGAATTTCTAAATGTCGAAATATGGCAGTTTCTTAAAAGTTTGGATATACTGTCTCTAGAAACACGAGCAGACTGCAGGGAGAAATCCTTGGATCGCGGATGATCGATCGATAAATTCCGATTGTTCGCTGATAGACGGAACGTCTGTGATCGAGATCAACGCGGCTGTAATCTCTGGCGTATTCGATACGTTACGAGAACTCGACTGAATCTAATCACGTGGGCTGTTATAGCGTGGTCCGAAGCCTGCAAGGAATTGGAATTATGCAGCCGATTTGAACTTGCCTAGGGTGAGTAATCATTGGAATTCGGTGGGGAGACTCATAACGAAATTCATGCGTGGTAAAACGTATCAACTGTGTAACCAATCGGATCTGTAATTAAATTTCTCAGCAAGACACCGCACTAAACAAATACTCTTCCAACTATTAATTTCCCTCGACACGTACAGCAATATTTCTCTGCTGGGAGAAATTAACATAAAATCAGAATCAGTGAGCACGAAATGAAAGTAGTTGGAAGGAAATATCTTCGTGAACGTTTGAAGAGTTTGTAGCCCAATTTCAGTAGCGGTGAAATAGTACGTCCCAAGGCTACGTTTAATCTGATGGTATGCAAAGCAGTTATCAAACTTGCCTAGAGAGAGTTTCTCGCCGGAATCGGGTGGCAAGGTGAATCCCAGAACGGCCATGCTGGCGATCAGGACACACGGCACGATCAGGTTGAAGAAATAGTAAAGAGTTCGCCTCCTGATGATAACCACGAACGTGATGTCTATGTACGGCTCAGGACAGCAATTGTAATAAATTTCATTCCTTTTGCCAGGCACGCCTGTAAGGAAAAAAGTGGAAAAAGCAATTAGACCCATGCTTCTGCGCAGGCAAATGGTTTCGTGTGTAGCCAAAGCTGCGTTAAGCTGTTCCGTGGAATACAAATCCCCTGGCTGTTCATTATTTCCCTGAAATTGTCAGCAGGCTGACAGAGACGTTTAATTTATGTACTCTCGTTTACATGGAAAATAGTCTCGTCAAAAGTACAGAACAAATGTTCAGTTGTTGCAACGAGCAGGTTCCTTTGCTTTGTATCCGGTTGAACACAAGAGGCAGTTGACGACAATTATAATTAAATTTTTATGCACAAGTTGAACCATTGTCTACTACTCCCTTGCTTTTTTGTTTCATTCACTCGACTTAATCATCTCAATGTTGCAGAAATTAATTTATACATTCATTCTAAACTTAGCTGCGGTTGCACTAAGTGAAACTTTATTTAATTTAATACTGAACTGAAACTACCACTTATACTGAAACTTAATCTCTTCTATTAAATCTAACATTCATAATTTAAACCTCCTAATTTACTTTACTACACTTTAGTTTCTCAGATCTCTGGTAAAAGTTATTAAGGTTATGGAGCTAAATCCCGTAACTTCCTCAATCTTCCCAGAAATAATTTAAAAAATGTGCAACAGTGAAATCAAGATGCCAGACGAGCACGAAAATAGAAGCTTAATTTAATCCCCTAAGTAGGCACTGATAAAGATTTATCTCCACTGACACTTCGCATGTACACGCCTATCATCAAATGATCCAACTTCCCAATTTCGTATCATCCGGTAAATCCAACGCGACGCCCACGAAATTGACCAGAACGTGTCGTTGGAAATCACGTACCGAAATTATTTATCTTGTTGCTTGCAATGGCCCGACGTCGCGCCAGACAGCCAGGTCAACGGAATAATTAAAGTGCAACGAAGACAAAGTGGAAAATGTGTTCAGAGGCGACGGTTCAGCTCGCGAGGGAGAAAGCTCGCGGAAATAAAAGGGCAGCCTCGATAGCGATGACTCAACTATTTTATAACGGGGCGCCCCATGCACTTGAATTATCTCGAGCAACATAGCGGAAGAGAGTCGGCGACTTTATTTTCAAGTGTTTCTTCAGTTACAGCTACATTTTCCTGCGGCTGAAGTCACTTAAGACACATTTCTGCCAAGAGCTTCATAAGCTCTCTATGTGCACGCGTATATGCGAGTACATACCGACACCTCCCGCGTACACATCCACGGGAATAAAAGCTATGCGCCCGCAGAGGCAAACATCTTTATTCCACAATTTTCTTGGGATCATCTGTTCCTCGCCGCGACGTCCAGAGAACTGGCATCGTCGAAGAACAGTAGCTAAGAAGCTTTAACGATAAGTGACAGACGTTGCGAGTGATCTGTACTTTTCGCGATGTTTGTATAACAGTGCTATTATTTCGAGTAACTGGTTTATTCAATAGAAGCACCTGGAATGGTTGAAGGGTAATTATAATATTTGAGGATGCGGAAGTTACCGAGTGCCTTTATCACAACTTAATGAATCGAGGACAAATTGTTTGAGGGTAATACAGTAATTACGGAAATACGCGAGACTGAAGTGTTTAATGGTATCACGAGACAATTACTGAAGCTTTGATCTACGTGCAGATAAATGGTACATCCGCGCAGATACTGTTAAATGGTAATTACATGGAAGCTGTTTGTTCGTAATATTACACAGCAGTGGGGGGAAGGTTATGGATATCTGGACGGTGATATATGTTCTTGTTCCGACAAAGAGTTATTAGAAATACAGTGCAGGCGAAATTAATGCAAGTCAGGGAGAGAAACTTGTACGAAGAAATGGAAGATTACATGAAAGACGAATTTTTGGAAGAAAATTCCATGGGAAATCTACATTAAGGGGTTATTCCGGTTAGCGCGCCGATAAATTCAGCGATTTTCAGAAACTTATTGCGAAGAAAATAATTATAGTAATGGAATAAAACTTTTTTCTATTTATTAAACTACATATCTACAGTAAATAAAAAATATAAAAGTAATAAAATTATTGCTTTTCAAATGATTTCGGTATGCGGTCTTGATGATATGTTTAAAAATTCATGCCTCGCTCGCGAAGGCGATTTCAGCTGTTAGACTTATCTGAACCGTAAAATCCAAACAGATTCTTGATCCGTATGACTGTTGCTATCGCTGGGACTATAATTAGTGATTTATCTTCGAAATTAGCAAAATGGCAGGCAATATGCAAGATAAATGTTTTTTCGGCTTTTTCTTTTGCCATTTTAGGTTGCCACAGGTGTGCAGAATAAGCAGTAAAATTTATAAAGCAATCGGTTCGATAGATTTTGAGATTTTATCTTCACGATGTGGAAAAATGACGTTTCGAGAAAAACGCGTTCAAAGTTTTCATCTATAGAGGCCGAGCCTCTGTGCTCCCTACAAAATGCCTCTGTAGAAGCTAAAATAATCGGAATTTTTCCATGAAAATTTAACAGTACATTCTTGAGGATATGTATTTTCGAAAAATGTTTAAAAAAACATTGATTCAACCCGTCTAACCGGACTGACCCCTTCAATTTATTTTAATATTTAATAAAATACAACATTCTGCCGCATTAATGTGTCTCCACTTTAATGCCAGTGAATCCTCGCAATTCCATATTCGTATAAATTATTACTGTATTCGATATTGAATAAAATAACGAGAATAGAGGAGAAATTAAGAATGAATGGTCGATAAAACGGACGTGGTAGCTAATGTGGAGGTTTCCCATCTTCGCTTCGCAGTTTTCTAGAATTTGTGTAGTATTTAAATGGGAGCAAACTTCACGTCACCGCCACACTATCAACAGTTTCTAGACAGTAATGAACAGCGGTGGGATTTGCAGTTTGCAGAAAAGTAACCATGTAAATTCGCTTGCGTCGGAGGGGTCTGTCCGATTCAGCGCAAACGTTACGCGATATCCCGCAGTATGAAAGCAAATAATTCCCGGCGGAGCTGCGCTAATGGCACATTATTGAACGATTCTTCTCTCTTGTCTGCCCTGAACAAATCCGGAAATGCAAATCCCAAATTTTCCCTCTCAATGATGAGCCACAATTAACTGTGCTAGATTTACAACCGAATCTGCTAAGCATCAGGTTTTCAATTCCCAATAATTTCGATACGCGAAATCGATAAATTCTACATCTAAAAAAACACGATTGCAATCTGCTATTTAATCAAAAGGAAGCACCACAAGTGGTATTTAGCGAACTGAACTCCCGAGTTCGACAAGGGACGTTTCCAAACAATCTAACATCCGTATAAACGCAGCTCGTTTGGGAGGCAATCCAGTTACAACGTCAGCCAGACAAGTTAATTAGTTGGTTAATTGCTTGCACGCTTTAAAAGCAAACGTTCATCTTTTATTACGCGCGCGAGGTGGGGCTCGCAGGGCGATCGAAATAATTAGAGCGATTCCAGTCGCGGCACGAGGCTCTAATTAATTCTCGCTCCCGAATGTGAATATGTTGCTCCCACGCGTGGCGGCGACGAAAATCTAGATTAGATAAAGCCCCCTCGGGGGCGGTAAGATGCATCTGCTGGCGACCTATGAAACGATTGATCGCGGGTCCTTTGTGCACGCCAGAACATCGCGCGGGGATTTTAGAATTGCTAATCGCCGTGGAATCGCTTTCACGGCTAGCAAACTACTGTAGGCGCGCCAGGAGAAGGATCCTCGATACGGCTTGTAAAAACTCACCTAGCAGATCCCACTCGCCGTTGGTGATGAAACTGCTGATGTCACCCCCCGACTCGTCTTGCAGTTGCAGGTCCAACTGTTGAAGATTTATTGCAATCGATTAGGGGCAGTTACTGCAAGCGTCATTGAAACAGTCACGAAAGGAATTTAATCAATCGGAATTTAAATAATTTTTTTTTAAGTTTGTACGAAATGAGAAGGTACGGTGTATTATTGGGAAGACAGCAGTAGTCTGTAAAGGTAGAGAGTGTGGTCGAGGAAAGTGTATTTTGCTTCTCGTTCGTCGTTCACCAAATCGAATGCAAGCCTAGGAAACGTACACTTCATTGCTCCATTCCTTCTCCGTTGCTCTCCGCGCACTCATTACTATGTTCTGCTTATTGTCCTCCTTAATGAACACTCAAGCATCCTCGAATTCCGTCGCACCGTGTAATTCGCATCCTCAATTTTAATTATTCGAAATGTTCACGGGCGACTAATGAAGATTGTTCGGGCATCTTCTGCGCCTTGTGCAACTACCGAATCACGGGTGTATGGCACGTCTCCTGATGGAGGTTTCCATCATTTAGATTTATTTTAGAAGAATTCAAATGGTCACATAAAATTAGCTTGGAGATAGCAGAATTTAGAGTAAGTGTAAAACAAACAAAAAATAATTGAAGCGATCCGTAGATGAGTAGAAATACGTAGGTATATTACAATTTTATTCTGAACTGTAAAAAGGTCCACTCGTGAAATTGAATTTTTATCTTGGCACTTTACATCGTGTGACGCAAATTTTATCTAAACTTATGTTCAAATATCAACATGATCGTGATAGCAAAGAAATTTTTATCTCAAACTATCGACTCCTTCCCCTCGTTCCTTCGATCAACTAATATTAAAAAAGCAAATTCGATTCGATATTATTACTCTACTGTTACTATGTAATATTTACATCCTCGAAATAAGGACATCCAAGGACTCTGGAAGTTAGTACTTTACCTGAAAGCCGTCGTACGTCCAGGAGCCGAATTTCATTTCGCAGCGCTGGTCGTCAAAGGGGAACCAGGTAATGTCTATCTTGCAAGTGCTCTTAAATATGCCGGGCGGTACGTACAAGCAGGTCCCATTGTTCTTCACGACAACGTTCGTTGGGTAAGTACCGTCGAACCCTTCATCCGCGCTGTAACGAACAATCGTTAAACGTCAAACGAGGTTCGATTGGTTTTTAGACGGTGCCTGGAGCGCTATCCAGCGCCTGATTAATTGTTAAAAATAGACGATTGCACACGTTTGAATGCAGGCAAATTTCAATGGATCGAACTCGATTGTCGTCACGTCGATTCCTCGATTCAAGTTAATGAATTGAAGAGACACACCTTGAAATCTCGTTATTCCTGGCGATTTATTGTAACGATACCGCGCAGCTGACTTGATATATTGTATGTGTTAAATGTATGGTGATGGTTAGAAGAAGGTTTAAAATGTGAACGTCAATAAAAGTACCATAATTGGCAAAGAAGGGGTTGTATTTACTTCCCTTTATAGAATGAAGTAGAGGCATTTCTGAGAGAATAAAAATGATACCAGTCAGTTTCAGTGGAAATATGTAAATTATAAAAGGGCTAATTGAAAACTTAAAAAGAGGGAACTTTAATCAAGCGTACAGCTACATAATTGGGGAATAAATACTACAGTACAGCGAAAGCAGCTCTTGATTTTATGGCTATGAATTTGAATATTGAAGATGGATAGATGGTGGCCCAAATATGTCACTTAATGTCAAAACAGAGTGACACATTTCCCCTAAACTACCTTCGTGTTGTGGGTCAACTGTTTAAAGATTCAGGTCTAGTCGAATTACCTTTTACGTCACTGTTCCTCGTGTGTTATAAAACAATAGCTCTGCGTTTCTGATGTCTGGTTTCTTTATGAACTGATTTTTGTCTAATGGAAATTCGTTTGCAAAAGAGATTTGAAATATTTTTGTCCCACCTGTTCAAATTTAATATTTGAGATATGCTTTTCACTCATGCAGAAATAAGTTGATATTAAATTATCCATCAGGATGACATAGTTGCACGGAATTCAGTTCGATTGGATTCCTGGCAAAGACTAGACGTGGAACCAAATATTGACGAGTTCTGTTCGCTACCTCTGCCAAAGGTAATTTAAAGCTTTAGACTGAAGCAATGATTAGAAAGTGCGGTTCAACGAAAGAGCATTGAATCGTGAACCATATAACTTGCGCGTTCGATTCCCTCCTCCGTTTCAGCTTGCTTCATTTAGCTAGGAGAGCGGGAAATCGCGAAAGATAGATTGTTTGTTCGGAACCTTTTGAATTACACGCTCCGTAAACTACGTTGTAACGGTGAGAATGAATCGATGATTGTTTTGTTGAAATTATTGAAGAAGGCCACAACGATGTTTCTGTCAATCGATTGGAATTATGACTTCCTATCATACATTTTCTATGATATGAATGAATTTTTATATTACGATACGAATTCTAAGCATGAGAGTATACAATTGTTATTTGCAACGACTGTAATAATAACTGACTGAATTTCTGTAACAGATTTCACATATTTATCAGTTTATCTGATTATGTTTTGGCGGCTAACTGGGTTATCTTTTTCGTGACATGGATAACTAGGTAACTGAGAGAGGATAATAATAAAGAAGTATTTCAGTGAAATTTTCAGTGAAGTTCTTCTGGGATTATAATGACATCGAATTCTTGGGTAACCATTCTTTGGATAGTTGTGAGCTGTAAAACATATTATCCATTTTCATGCTTACACTCGCCTAGTAACTATGGTCTAAAGCTATCCTCCCTGGACTGAATATCCCAATATACAAAGTATCCCCAAATTAAATCATGCAAACTATGTAGACACCATCCACAAGGCACACCTCAAAGTGATCAGAGAACTGTCACTAACAATAATTATAAATTCGTCAGATTTCCAAAATCCACGAGCAATCTCTTAGATTTACACTCGACCATTTATTACCCCCCATAAAGTAGCTACAAATTGCTGTCCAAATACACCCCATTGCTAGCAATACATCTCCATCTTCCCCTCTATTCTCCAAACACCATCCCCGTCAAGCAAATAAATCCTCCTTACAAACACCCAAGAACATGCCCCTACTTCCAAAACAGAATCACGATCTCCTCGACAGTTCCCATTCCTGAAAAACTGCTGGCGCCCCTGCACCCCCACTTACGCCGATAATTGCTCGCAATTCGAACGGAAAATTCGCCTCGTAGCGAGGTCGTGGAAGTATCGTTAACGAACGCCGCGGAACTCTGAGGAACCGTCGGACCGTTCATTCTCAATTATTGTTTCAACCCTCCTCCCTCTTTGCCCAGCCCCCTTCGGAGGACAGAGCTCACAGGGAAATATGATTTTGAATGGGAATGCATCGGGACGATTCCACGGGGGCACGGATATAAGGCGGGTGAATGGTATACATAATATACTCCCGCATCCAGGCGACTAAGGATTGGTTGGAAGCCGGCCAGTTGGCCGCAACCCAATCCGTTATTTCATTCTTTTTGAATCCACCCTCTCTGTACCACCTCGTACTCACCCTGCTGCCCTGCCACACCCACCAACACGACCGTCGCCCTCCACCCCCGTCCAACCACCCCTCCCCCTCCCCCGCCCCTTTCACACCACACTGCACTCTGTGCATGCACGTTTCTTTCTGCCGCATGCTAAATTCGCATAAGCGGCCGCGTCCCCTTTGACGGCGAAAATTAAATTCCCATCGCAGCCACGGAGCCTTCGAGGGTGGCTGTGTGTGTGCTTAGCACGGTACGATGAATTAGTATCGATTTACGTTTAAACGCCGAGGCCGGTACTTGTAAACGTTTGTCTTGGAATCCGTTCCAGGGGGTAGGTATCAATCTAGTAGTGTTTTATGATATTAATTAACGCCGGAGGGAAGGAATGCTTGATCAATCACGAATTTCTATTGCGGGAGGTAGTGGCTTGAAGGAAGTGTTTGAGTTTGGGGGTGGTAAGTGGTGTTATTTATGAATTCTCGACTTTTGTTGATGAATTGTTCAGTGTTATCTATTATTCATTTGGTGAGATTCTTCTTTCTATAATTTTTCCTTTACCAATTATACACCATACTGTAAATATTCTACGTAAGTAGGGGTGGATTTGTATATAGGTTGAGTAGGCTGCAAATTTTGGACGAAAGGAATTGAAAAGGTTTAAACGCAGAGGCTTGAGACAACTTTAAACACGATTCACTTTTCTTTCTTCCAGCAAATTAAATTAATTTTAAAATTGTCTCAACTCTTTTACATTAACCCTCATCCGTTCCTCATTTCACAAACTGAATCTATTCCTCGGTGTCAAATTGACACAGTGGTATAAAATAGATGAAAAGACAAGATAAACAGTTATTTTTCGATATTTCTTTATTCAAATTGATGAGTTAATTTACATCTTAGATTTTTCACAACTTTCGCTCAAAATAAAACGATGTGCAAGACATACTGCTTGTTTACAAGCATCACAAATAATAGAACAGAATAACTTATTACGGGAAAACTGTGTCGAATTGACACGAATTGACATATCTGATGATATTTCCCAAAAAGGGCAGCAGTCGCTTAACCTAGGGGTGTCAAATCTCCAAACCCACCCCTGTACGCAAGCACATCTTCAAACTAAGAACCTTTCCACGTACAAACACCACCCCTTTTATTTTGCGAAACAGAAGGTATTCAATACAACCGCCAATCACCATTCTCATATATTAAGGTTTACCAATAATTTAGAGTAACTGTGTTCAGCAGAGACGCTTCAATAAACTTGGGAGCCACGATACGGTACGCCCCGATCGGCTGCTCGGAAAAAGTTCATTTCATAAATATCAACCGAGCCGTACGTGTTGGCATCGTATCGTCGTTCCGACGATCGACAGCTATCGTTCGTCGCATGCACTCGCTGATGCATCGATGTAGCGCAGAGCCGTCCGTATTTGCACGAGCCAAGTCCGACCAGGTAAATAGTTTCGGTTCATCGGCCTTCAAACCCTTTTCACGGCACTCGGTGTGTGCCCGGCGCACAGGAAGCCGGAAAATCGAAAGGCAAGAGGGCCACATCCGTGATCGGGGTTATAGGTACGGATGGAAAAAAGGGGGCGACCCAGGCAGCAGGGGGTGGGTATTGCAATTGGGTCCTTTGTGCCGTGGCATCAGCAGAGTTTCGCGATCGGCCTGACCGCCGAAAAAAAAAGACGAGCCGGGCTGGTAAACGGAACTACATAAATTTAAGCGAGAGCCAGGGACCAGGTGCACGTGCAATTTACACGAAATCAGAGGAGTCCCGTTTGATTTGCCTCGATTTAACAGGGCACTGTTCGTCTCATTCCAGTTGGCGGAATTAGAAAACATGGGCACTTTTGGACGATCCTTTTGCGTCGTTGTTTCATTGTGGAATTTGATGTATGATGGGGGGAAAATATTATTTACATATCTTGTGATATGGTGAAGGCTGGTGAGTAAACACTTGAGATAGTGATGTTCTAATTAGGGATTAGAAAAGAGGGTATCACGTAAAAAATGTATAATACAGAAATGTCACTTTGTATGATAGGAAGCTTTAAAAAATTTATAATTCTGCTGTAATGAGGCATTGCGAGCCAAAACGGACTAACCCGCATTACAAAAAAAATCCTATTTTATATGATTAGTACAGCCTATTGGAATAGATTATTTCTGTTAACTTAATTTCGCCAAAAATGTGGGTTAATCCGTTTCAGTTCTCAATGCCTCTAATATTCAATACGCTTCCATATTCCATAATCCCTCGGATTTTCTGTTTCTTGCAAGGGATTTCCAACAGTTGGGTAACATCATTGTGAATTAAATAGCTGCTTGAACCGAGACACCATTGTACCGATTTGAAACCCGACCGTGCAACTGGCTCTGCAGATATAACTCCATTATTGCACGACATTTGGCAAAGCCGCTGCTCCCAGATAGTTCTCGAAAATGTTCACGGATTCGTCGTATCAGCCGAGATTTTCCCGTCGTTCGAAGTGAAAAATCGCTTTGTACCATCGGCCAAACTACTTTCCACTTGTGCCTGGCCATTAAACCCGCCTGTCACGAAAATCTTTCGATCTTCTGAATGTTTCCTTGCAGACATGCAAAATGCCGATAGCATATTCCCGTGAAACCGGGAGAGGATCTCGTCCAAAGGGTCAAGATTCGAAGAAGCAGAAATTCTATACAGATACCTATCAGTAACTTCAGAGCTTGTTCACCCGTATGATACAAATTCCTGGGATTTCAAATTGGATATACAATTCCTGTAAGAATAACGATCGATAATCGTAGATATGGGTCACTAACATCTTGACTTCAATCATACAATTTTTGAGAGTAGTACTTGAGGAAGAATAAGCAAGCTCTACTCTGGATTAATCAAAGAAGCAGAGAGTGAAAATTCATTGTAAAGACAGCGATGATCGTCGGACACTCGAATATTTCTGTGATCTTGTGGACGAGATTTAATCTAACGATGTGAAATATATATTCGTAACATCGAATGACAAGCGACATGCTTGACACATTCAACGTTGCGGGGCACTAATTTCGAGAACAGTTCCAAATATTCAGTGTTCTCTGCTGCTCATTGATGTATAGCTCTTGTGGTGCAGCACTGTACGCGGTCAAATCCGAAATTGCGCACTGGCAACCGCATTTTCCGACATACTGCGGAATGACTATCGTCTATCCGCCCCAAACAATACGTTTTCGATATCTGCTTAAATACCCTAGCCACTATCACATCCTACTCGACGTCAACACGAAACTAAGCTATGCCATCTCCTCCCCCCAATCAACCCTCTATTATTCTAACTCCTTGCATCGCGCTTTTACTTGCAAAACGTAATCACGCGATATAATTCCAAAGGGGATAATTTTTTTGGGCTAAAAACATAGCGAAATTGGAGAACTTTTTTTAAAGAAACTAGCGATTCGATTCATCTGAAATTTGAATCATGTTTTTATGCATCCTTGAAGAAGTTGTAGTTTTTTTATTAATTTTTAATAATAAATATACCAGAGGACGACGAATTTTGTGCGGCGTGATGCATAACTTCTATATTTATTATTAAAAGGGAATAAAAAAAAGTCTGCAACTTCTTCAAAGATGCATAAAAACATAGTCTAAATTTCACATGAATCGAATTGCTAGCTGCTTAAAAAAAAATTCATAACTTTTACTATGCTTTTAGCCCATAAAATAGCATTCCCTTCGAACTGAGAGACAATGGCTAAGGTGTCTGCTGATTATTTACTATTTTTATTCGTGCATCGGTATATGAAGACTAATATATTACCTAAATAATATATTACCCCATTCTTCTGTTACATTAAACACTGATAAAACCGTCGTTAGTACAAGAAACGTGGTCGACTAAGTAGAAATAACGACGAATGGTCAGACCCGTTATCCAAGCCGCGCTGAGCAACGCGCGTACTCAGCGAAACTTTAAACTCGATTTTCACGAAAATGAAGCCTCCTACGAAAATATTCTGTTCCACATTTTGTATGCACATTTACACGAAGAATCATCCCTCTCTCAGGTGCGCCACAAGTTACCCTCTATACAAAACAGCAGTCAAATTCACCATGAAATTGTCTCACCAAAATCTATACAAAGGACAGGCGAATCTGTGCATTGAATCGCGTCAAAATATCCACGCCTAAGGTACCAACACCACAAAATACTCCACAGCATAAAACCGTGCAATCCTCCCCCAATTTACCGCGAATTTTTCGTCACCGAAACGAAGAATAAAACATTTGCATTCTCTGGGGACGAACGGGTCCCACGGCAACGTCCGCGTAATTGAATTTAAACGAACATATCGATCACCGGCTCGGCGTGAAGCGAAGGTGGCGAGTGGCCGATTTTCCCGCGAAAGTGACGCGGCACCGCGGCGCGAGCACAAAAACCGTGCGACCCGTCGGGGCCGCGTGTGTGGGACGTTCTTGGATCTGGCGCGGTGCAATAATTTATCCTCTAGTCATATGTATGTGTATACCTATCGCATTCACGATGCGCTGGAATGAATTCCACCTGCTCGATTGTATCTACGGATATCTCTGGCACTGTTCACGCCCGACGGGGCTGGGCGAGGCCGGGTCGTCTGAAAACCACTTAATCTTCGTCGAATGGAAAGGGACGATGGGGATGGGTGGGAAACAAACCGATGGATAGAGGCTGCTAGCATTCGGAATAGCACGCTACCGAATCCCACTCTCCTCGCCACCAATTACCGATATATTGTCCGACGTCCTGGAAACGATCTCTCAATACCTAATTACTGGAAAGTCATGCGGCCGTGCCTGGCCAAACTGATTTAGGCCTCAATAAGCCGCGGCCGCAGCGACCGAAACCTGGCCCCCTTTCCTTTCGACTCGGTTGGCCGCATTCCGGTGAAAACGGTAATTGAAGTGCCCCTAGACATTAACGTCCCCGTGTGACTAATCGGTATTTACATTTTAGCACGCGCAACGTGCCTGACGAGCGAAAATTTCGGCGAATCCGACGAGGGTGAGCGGGTGATCTGGCTGCAGAGGTATCGGCGAGGAACGATGGATGTTTCACGGCTGATTCGCGGCCGACTCGATGATACGGTCGAGGGTAGGTAATTGTGACTGAAAGTTTGCTGTAGTTCTATTCTTGCGGTAATGGGGTTGTTTTGATTCGGGGACCATGAATTCTGGAACGAGGGATGGAAATATACAAACTTTGGTGTTAGGGAGTTCATTCGATTGGTTTATAACTGTACTAATATAATAATAAATATTGAGTGAATTGAATTGCACTAGATGACGATAGTTTACGCATTAAGGGGGGATTCTTGTGTAAACCCCCCGAAATTTATGAAACTTTTTTGAAAAAACTATTCTTAATATCGCATTAAACTCTTTGGATATATAAGGAGACATCTTTAACCTTGTAGAATTTGTTTTTTTTATGTCGATCCTCTTTATTATTTATTAATTATTGTGGAATCGTGTTAACCTCTTCGACGATGTTGGCGTTGGGTGTAGCACCTGCCACAGTCACCTGATTGCAAAAAGAAGGAAATTTCCTTAAAGATAAATAATTTACGCTGGAACTGGACCTAAAATTTTAATTTTAGTTTTTATTTATAATACTTTTGTCGTCGATATAAAGAATAATATGAAAAAATTGTCTCAGGAAAAAACTTATTTTTTCTTTCAAACGCTATAACTCTTTCAAGTTTTCAATTTTTTGTCCTTAAAGTGGACCAATCCCAGCGTAAACTATCTAACTTTATGAAACTTCTATTTTTTTTGGCAATTAGATGACTGTAATAGGTGCTACACATCCCGCTAACAGGAGTTACATCGTCGAAGAGGTGGGCAAGTTTCCACAATAATTAACAAATAATAAGAAGGATCGACATAAAGAAAATATTTTCTGCAAGTTTAAAGATGCCTCCTTATATCCCAAGAGAGTTTAATCCAATATGACGAACAGTTTTTTCAAAAAACATCTTAAACACCAGTTACTTTTGGAGCTGTTAGACGAGAATCCCCCCTTAATACATTAAATCATTCATTTTTCAGAGTAAAGAATGGGTTTCAGATATTCTTGTAGAAATTCTTCGACTACACGTGCTCAGATCGGTACATCATTATATTCTCAATTCTCAACATCCTTTACTAAATAATTATTACAACTCCCATTCACCGAAACTCAACCCCAGATTCCTACACCATCCTCATCCCCTCTAAAATGGAATATATAGAACAAAGAAGCGTGACTTTAGTGGAGGAAAGCCGAACGCTCGTTGACCACAGCAGACACAGTACCGCCGTAATAAGGGGCACCGTAAACGTTCAACCAGCCACGGGCCAAAGTGCAACGTTGGGTCCCAGCAGAGGCGGCAGATTTGGGTGACCGCATATCGATTAGCGCGGCAATCGAAACGCTATAAAAGTTCGGACATGGGCGTACCAGAGGGTCGGGGTGTGTTCATTATGTATCCGCAAACAGGACAGTAGGACAGCTGGCCGAAGGTAGAAGAAAGGGTAGGACGAGGCCCAACACGGGCCGAGGCTGGGTCCAGGAATAGGATTTAATCTGCTTTGGCTTGAATTTCAAAATACGCGATGGCTAATGCATATTGCCTTTGGCTCAGCTCCAACTTTCCTATGCAGTCGAACCCTCCCTTTCCTCGACACAGCAACGGTGCACCCCGTTCCCCCAACCCCCCAATTTCTAGCCTTCTCTCTCTGTGTGTGTATGCGCGCCACCGAACGGCTGGTGGCATCCTCGTCACGAATGTAAACTCATTTTGTTATGCATTAAGCGGCGCATCCTTCGAACTCCCGCGACCTCTTCTCGCTACCACGGAACCGTCGCGCTCCCTCAAACGATATTTATGCCATATTAATCGGATATCGCCCCTTTATATGCGCCTGCACACGAGCCAGCCGTGGCGAGGAGTGTCTGTGACGGTGACCTAATATCGAGTCACTGACTCACGCCGCCAACCGTTTCCCGGAAGTCGGTCGTGCGAAATGAAATCCTGGCCCTACCGCTGGATGCACGCCTGTTCACGGTTACTCCCCTGGACCGTGCTATCTCGGGGAGATTCGGCTGAATGTGACCTTTTGGCCCACGTGAATTGTGCGTCCCGCTGACAAGGGGGGGGGGGGGTGGACGATGAGAGCGGGGGACCTTTGTGTGTGGGACACTTTTGGGTAATGGATGGTGTTTTGGATGGGTTTAAGTGACAGGGGCGAGGGTGGTTTGAAATGGATGGGGAGAGATAGGGGATGTGTGAATGTATCGAAAATGCTATAGGTACCTATGAGAGAACTTTGTGTTTCGTGCGAATGACGAGTGTTTGGTGCATGATGGATGGTGTACGATCGGTATGTGGGATCGCGAAGAGTGCAACAGTCGTGAATGTGTTAGCAGAGAATTGTGAGAGGGTTGAGAATTCAGGGTTATGAAGCGATTTAGTTTCAAATAAATAGTTATACTTATTTCTATGGGGGTCGTCTTCAAAGTATGGAAGGCTGTTTGGGGGAGGGGGTCGCGAATTTCTTATAGGGGATGGGGAATTAGGTAGCGTCTTACGTAATAGATATTTTTTGAGTAGCTTAAAAAAAGATGCTTCATCGCACAGACGAAACCGAGTTAAGGGGGTAGGTCACCCTCGATAGCCCTAAAACAGGCCTTTTTTCAAACGCAAATTGTAACGTGATAAATAACAACAGAGACAACGTTTGTTCCCTAGTTTTAATCGTTATTCTAGGAGCTTTAACACAAAAAAAAAAGAAAAGTCTAAATATCTCTATGTACATAAAAGTTGTGAGTAAAAACGTAAAAGCGTGTACGCGGTGCACCGTTTGATGGTGTACATAAAATCTCGAAAACCGCCCCAATGATTTGGATGAAAATTTAATGAGACATGCAGAAAACCATTCTCTAAGATGTGTCGGGAGCAGATTTTCGAAAAAAAAATAATACAATTTTTATGTTGAAAAATACGATTTTATCGATTTCTTGTATGAAAAATATTTTTTATCTTTTTTTTAAGAATTTATTTCGAAATTCTGCTCCCGACACATCTTAGGGAATGATTTTCTGCATGTCTCATTAAATTTTCATCCAAATCATTGGAGCGGTTTTCGAGATTTCATGTACACCATCAAACGGTGCACCGCGTACACGCCTTTACGTTTTTACTCACAACTTTTATGTACATAGAGATATTTAGACTTTTCTTTTTTTGTGTTAAAGCTCATAGAATAACGATTAAAACTATGGAAAAAACGTTGTCTCAACTGTTATTTATCACTTTACAATTTGCGTTTGAAGAAAGGCCTGTTTTAGGGCTATCGAGGGTGACCTACCCCCTTAAATGACTTATATAAACCATTAAAAGAATTTTAATAACTGAAAAAATTCAATGTAAAAACTATTACGTAAGGAAGGGGTGGGAGGATTGGAATATAAAATCTTTCGAATTCTTATACTGGGGGTGGGAGGGGTTAAGAAACGGTCGAAATGACTCTTTTGTTGATACACTCTTTTCACACTACCTACCCAGCAAGTAAACATTCATCTACAGAAGCCTCTAAGAATTGATGTAATTTGTTAAGAGGTGGACAAGAGGTTTGAAAAGTTTATTATAGTTTGCTTATTTCGATGCAGAATACGAAGGTTGTTATAGCAAGTTAACATTGATGAGACTTGTGCAGTAGTGAATCGTGCTGATTTGCAAGCAGCCCCTTAAATTTCCATTCAAAATTGTACGGTGATTCGTGAGAAGCGAGCAAGAGTTCGACCAGCAGGGGATTCAATTGTCGCATCGAAATAGGTGAAACAAGCTTAATGGGTTTAGGGTCGTTTGTTCCGACCGGAAAACGAGCGGTAACTGTCTCATCAGGGAGCATTTTCCGCCGGGAAATGCTAGTGATTGCGTTTTTGCACCCCATGAATTCGGCGTGCGTATCACGGAAGTATCGCCGTATTCAATTACAATCGTTACTATAGACATCGCGTAGTTTACACTGCTTTCGGATCTTCTGCCCTAGGTGCACATGAAATGAATATAACGAGAGAATTCATACAGGCAGTTCCTAAACCTATCAACGATTTCTTACTGATTGTTTTTGTTGCGGGGGTTGCTGAAATAATGGATGAAAAACATGAACCTCTACCTTTCGAGTAACTGAATTCATTTTACAACTTTAAGAAAAAATTTAGAAGTCAATCACTTGTAGCAAAAACAAATTAAAATTACACCATTGCACACGTTGGACCTCACAGGCCCATATCTCCAAATCTAGGAATGCCTGGATATTTTGAGAAAGAAAATATTTTTAGACTGCACGTAATCTATTGCACTCAATCTTTATTAAGATAAATAGTTAATAACAAAATAAAATACTAAGCAAATATCTCTTTAACACTACAAGTCATCGTTATCTAAATCTTTTTCAATGTCACGAGAACTGTTCACTTGTTAACGAAACATTCTTTGAACTTGTGCTACAATCAAAAGTTGTAGGTAACAATTTGACACAGCGAAGGATTGAAAAATGATCTAAATATTCTTGAGAAAATTTAATAGAGTGATATCCCCAGACGAAATTGGCCTAGTCAATCTATCTTTTGTTGGTACTGCTAATTGGTGACCTGGCCAGTCAAGTTAAACGGCTTTCGTTCTACTTTTATTCTATCAACGGCAGTACGACGCTTGACTATGCTGACTTTGTGTCGAAAGCGCAGCACGAGGTTCGTTAATTAGGCCACCAGCAACGCTGGTAAATACGACGAGGGGGAAAGGAATTGATGAAGCGCAGGATTTATTGACTTTGGGGACTCGGTCACGGGACGATATTTCAAAGAATGATCTTTACTCTCGCACTGGCACGAATGATTGTTTGGTTAAATGGCTAATTGCGTTCTTGTCATCGAAAGCAATTGGGCTTACGAATGTGCACGCAACTTATTTGCTGTTAGCCTGAAAATACAGCGGCACCCTGATTATTTAAGAATGAAATAATAATTGGACTGGAAAAGTATGAAAATACTAATATCGAAAAGAATCCCATTTCACATGTTCACTCTCAAGAATTCATATTTTCAGAAAAAATGTTGAGGTGTACTACGTACACACGATCTGGAATCAATTTATTTGCATCAAAATACATGCAGTACCTATGTCTTACGATATTAATTTATCACTAAGTAGTAGTGAATCATGCGAAGTGATCGCGTAGCGAAGGTTTTGAGTGGAAAATATTAGCGCGTCGATGGAAAGACTAACAGTCACAAGAAGCAGGGACTGGCAGATGAGAAGGTGTTGAGTGGAAAATATTAGCGCGTCGATGGAAAGACTAACGGTCACAAGAAGCAGGGACTGGCAGATGAGAAGGGACGTTCATTTACAGCGCCAAGACCGGTGCCAGTAATTAACGGAGACGAAATTTATGAAAATCGCGTCGGCTATGCATAATTCCAGAAGCGCTCCAGATACGCAAGAAATATCGCGCCGGTGAATACTCGTTTGTTTGCCAAATCCCGTGTCCGCGATGAAAATTCGACGTTCCTCCGAATGGGGAATTAAGCGCGACCTTTAGCAAACAGCCCCGATCCATTATCTAAATTTATCACCTCGTCTGATCGGAATTATCATAATCGTGAAAAATCCCTGTACGATAATCGTACGTCAGCTTTCATAAATAACATATCGAGCAGATTCGCCAGCACCGATTTATCCGCCGGAGTAACCGATTTAGCAGATCCTGGGACCGCGAACGATAACGTACGTTCGCACGTGCTGCACGTACGCTCGCCTCTACGCGCTAACTATCGACTGGCACGAAAGTACGATCGAAATTTGGTCACGTTGCCGAGCCATGAGAATTTTATTCTCGTTCCGGTTATAAATTGGCCCCGTGGTTTAAACGGGAATACCGATTCGAGAAATAGAATTACATATAGAGGATGGACGTGTGAATTTCATCTATATCTCTCTCTCCTTTAAATGGGCTCAAATTGCGTTCACACAGCGAGGATATCGATGACTGTTTGTCCCAAACGATTGCTGTCGAAGTGGAGCTTCCGTTTTTGTTTATACGATAATGGATTCGTCCGATTACATTATAAATATGCAGGTTCACAAGTATCTTTTTTCTGAGAGTGATACACGAGGGAAGAGACAGTGTGAAATTATTGAAGCTGTACGTTTATGAACTCGTGACCGTGTAAGGTAACGTGGACACGTCCGCCAGGTAGGTGAATCAAAAGTTTACACGCCAGACGCTTCAACGAAACGAGGATCCACTGCGAATCGTGCAGCCATTTCAGGAGATATATGGTTTTTTCCTCGCGCTCACAGCGTATACTATTTTCGGGGAGGGCTAGTTTAGCCACGGGGGAAACAGTTAGTAGAGCTTCGACTTCTGACCCTAATGACAAATTGCCATAAACGTTGGCCCATGCGTAGTTAACGTTACTTTAATTAATTGCCGACTTGGAGATTTCAATTACGAGACGTAAGGTAGAAGGAGTAATAAAAGAGAAACAGAGAAACTACTGGAGAAGGTGGAATTTTTTGGCGCATTGCTGGCACGTAATAATGGCCGAAAATGTTTATGACCATGTGTGAGATAATTGATGCACTCGAACGGAAAATGACTGCAGAAATTCGTGAAATTTTTAGAATGAAATTGCAATTATAATTAATTTCCTGGGTAATTAGCGGAAATTACTTCTACGCGTGACCTAAATTCATACAAATTTGTTATATCGAACAACACTCTGTAATCTTCGTTTCTATATTTTGATCAATCATGAATGTCCCTAAAATATTTACCCTTTTATTAAAACATTTCTCTATCATGGTTACCAATAATTATCATCGTGAATTTTAGACTGCAACTGACGGTATTTCTGATTTTTATTTCGGATTTCTTCCTCCGCAATAATTCATTCTTAGATATTAATTTCAAGAAGAACGAACAATTTCGTCAAAGGACATGATGTGGCATAATCATGTAATGAAAAGCCTTTGAAATTTACCAGTTTCACTAAAATGCAGTGTTTTTTGGTGCACACGAGCAACCATGGACTCCGAGGCTGCGAAATTGCTGCCAAAAACGAGATACAAAGAAACCGTGGAAACCGTAGGTGGAAAAGCGCAAAGAGTCTGCCAACGACGCGCGAAAATTGTTGAAATTCACGGCGCAATTCCGCCCCAGAATCCTGCCGGTCCCGTTCCCCCCGTTTCTTTTAACGTGTCTTAAAGTAAACTTTTAATTCGACAAATACGATGCCGGCCTGCAGCCGATACATTACCTACTTAAAAACAATAGCAGCCGCAAGCGTTTTCCGACAATATATTTGCGCTCGCCCGCGCGGGGAGAGATACTTTTCCTGATTCCCTTTAAATGGTGGCGGTGGCTTTGTTTTTAATGCGACTGACCCACTTGGCCCGGCGTCCCACTTTTGCCCCGCATACCAGCCACCAGTAACTTCTGATAGTTTAGAATCTAGATCGCTCTCTTAACGGATTGACTGTCTCGATAAACTTCCCCTTCTTTTCTTCGACGTGCTCGGAGTTGTGCTTTTAGAATTCCTTTCGCAAAATTTCTTTGAGAGTGTGAACTCTGCGATTAGCCCTAATCCAATAGTGTAACACTGAGGCATCAAAATGGGTGAAATTTAGAAAATATTTGTGAGCAGGAATGGTTTGTTATGAAAGGGAAGGTGGGGATTCCAATATCATATTTAAGTATTCAAAGTTGTACCTCGTGCAATATTAAGGGGTTACATACGTTTTCGGCATCTAATAATTGATCACATTTGGGATTTTTTTTCTCGAGAGGTGTGAAGTACATCAAAAAATTTATAATTATATCTTGTTCTTGGGACCCTTATTCATAGAAAAAAATTTATTTGACACACTTTTGTCAAATATTGCCGTTCGTTTTCTGCGGTCGCAGCAACCTCTGCACGAAGCAGGGGGCCACCTTATCAGCATCATAATTTCGCCAATTTACAACCTTTTTTCATGAACTTTGCGTTAATTTATGTAGAATGAGATTTTCTAACGGCCATCGGGCCATTTTTTAAATTTTTAAATTCTAATATTTTTTTACCATTTAAAGATCGAAATTGTAGGCGAAAAACCTACTGCTTTCTTCAAAATGGCATAATTTTCTTATTTTCTAAGAATTCCAAAACTTGGCCCGATGACCCTTAGAGAATGTCATTCTGCATAGATGAACGCAAAGTTCATTAAAAAAGGTTGTAAATTGTCGATGTTATCATGCTGATAAGAAGGCCCCCGGCTTGGTGCAGAGGTTGCTGCAACCGCAGAAAACGAACGGCAATATATGACAAAAGTGTGTCAAATAAATTTTTTCATATGAATAAAGGTCCCAAGAACAAGGTACAATTATAAAATTTTCGATTTATTTCACACCTCTCGAGGAAAAAAAACCCAAAAGTGACCAATTATTAGGCGCCGAGTACGTATGTAACCCCTTAAGGTATCAGAGTGAGAGGAAGGCTTAGAACTTGAAATATTTCATTTCTCTGTACACATTAAATGCAAGTTTCAGTAATTTATAATCCCCCAACTACTCCATCATCCCATCAAAATATTTCAACTTCCCCGCGCTCTGATACCTTCACTCAACAAGCACACCATCCCCCCACAAAATCCCATTCAAACATCGAGCAGAGAAATGGAGCGGTGTAAAAAGTTAAACTGGTGCCCGTCCATAATCATCAATGTCAACGACAACGCCTGCCGCGGCAGATCGGCAGGGCAGCCGGACGTGGGCAGCTTCGTTGCTCTTTGTAGAGCAGACTGGACGATGAAGAGCGCGCGCGTGTCGATATAAAATCGCAGCAACATTTCACCTGCTTTCACCCTTTAACGGCGCCCCTCTAATATATCTTATCACGGCTGGATCACCAAGTAACAACATAATAAACGGGAACGTCCGGTTCTTCGATGGACGGGAGCCGGTGAAAAGTGGGGCACGCGAGAAACGCGGCGTGACGAGGTGACAAAGCGGCTAGTTGATCGATCCTCGACGCGATTCAGGCGTGCACCGTCTTTGCCAGCGACCCGACGACCCGCTACGTGTACGAGGAGATTAATATTGGTTCCTGCGTTTGAGACCAATTGTATGGTGGAAGTTCGTAGGCGTCCATTCACTTCGAACGTATGGCCAGCCACCGCTGACTGGCAGCAAATATATCGCTGGCATCCTTGTAAAATTAATTATTCGACGGGGAGCGATCTGCGCGCGAGACGCGCCTCCGTTCCCAGCCGCGTTACTTTCAAATTGCCAGGGAAATGTAATATCTGTCGCGGCAAGTAGAAAGGGCGCCAATTACTCGACGTCATTTCAGTCTTTGATCCCGCAGCCACTGCGGCGTTACTCTGTTGACGCTGATTTAATGTCGACTTCATTTGATGGCTGAACTCTGACTTAGCCTGGTAATAATTGATTTTGGAGTTACTTTCACGTAATTGTTTCTTCATTTTGAAGATGAAATAGGTATTTGTGTATAGGAATTTGTGTGATTCTCTGTTTTTCCATTTGACAGAAGGAGCACTCTATAAATAGCAATCTCACAGAAAATGTTCTATCAATTATTTATGCGCATTCATTTAAGTAGATATACATTTATCAAATTCAGTTTTCTTTATCAACACTTTTCTCAACATTCCATGTGGCTGATTGCATAATTCTGGCACACGTGACGATGTGGTATGCTTTTAGAAATGATCGATAGAAGTATTATTTATTTCACGATATCGCAGAGGAACGGTAGGTTAAATTAATTCGTGTTGCAGTGTGTCCGATGTCAACGTTTCGATGGAGGATTTAATAAACTCAGACCGCGCACCAGTTCTAAAAGTGAATCTATGACCTGGCACGGTAGACAACTGTGCATCGGTATTGGATTTGGTGTATGAAACATAATAATGCGATACAGACTCGCGAACAAACGGTTGCATGCGCAAACAATGCCCAGAAAATAATGGAGCAACCACGCTGGTACATTTAATTTGTAGCCTTGAAGTGGTATTCGTAGTAGCGAGGCCAAGTTCCACGTCTCCTAGATAGTCGCGATAATTATATTATCGCATTCTGCGAATGAAGCAATCATAATTTCAAATTGATTAATATTTTTATACGTATTTAAGAAAATTAATATTTCTGCTGTGTCAATCTGTGGATGTGAATGCTGATTCCCTTTATTATAAGAAAAGGAAGGCAAAGCTATTGAATTCGAACATGATCAAACAATATTTCGTTAATAACCAAGTAAACTAATCGATCGTCTAATCTGTTAGCAGATATTAGGATGCTATCGTGCTTCTACAACGTTTCACGCAAGATCAATTACGAAAACATGCTTGCGCAGCCAATAGCTGCAATTTAGATATATCAGTACTGTCAACATGTTCTTAATACGCCACACATGCTAAGCATGCTTGACAGAAACATTCTCACCTGAATGCATATTTAAAGACACACTTTGGTGTAGAATATTCGTTGATTTATACATGTCAAGTAGAGTTTTTGTTTCCGCAAATAGATAATACATGGCAATCGGTGAACCCTTTTTATCGATTTCGTTGGAATTTGTTTTTTGAAGGTAGAGCAGATACAGTGGATACAAGGGGCGGCAGTATATTTTGAGGGAAGATCATATTTCTTGTGGCTACATAGCAAAATCGAAGAGGAAAGATTCAAAACTACCCTTTTCGATTTATGGCCGATATCAGGTTTTCAGATGAAATAGTTTTTCACTTCGATTCCATTGAAAGTCCTCGCTGTGACAGGAAACTCTCTGATTTACATACAAATCGCATACAGAAAAGTTCAGACAAATTACTTGCTTGTAATATGGACTTTGAATTCGACGCAAACATATACAAATTTCTTTCCAATTTAAAAACCGTGTTTCCTCGAACGACTCACGCGATAAAGTAAGAAATCTTTTCAAATTTTCGAATTCATACGAGGGGATACGATTCTTGCGATATAAGATCCTGATTTTCATTAATATTAATTCACATTGCTTGTAGAATCGTTTGGCTAACGAAGAGTCTAGATTCCATTTTATGGTTCGTCAAGTGAAATGAACTATTCACAGGATGTTCTTAGTGTCAGATGCAGCGGAGTCGCGGTTAAATTGTGCTCCACTCTGAAGAAAAGTATTCCGCTTTGTGAAGCTTAACTGACCGGAAACAAAGCTTGTTTCGCATTCGTGGATGGATTCCGCCGTGAAATTAATATGCACTATACACGTTGCAACATTTCAGCAAAAGATGAAATTAGAATTCTGATATTCCCTGGATAGAGATGAAGCACCTGTCTGTTCGTTCCCGGAGAAGATTTACAACACTATCGGAAATTGATGAATATTCATAGCGATTTAAATTCCTTGGCATTCTTTTCTAAATATATGAACGCGAGGGAAAATCGTTATCACGCGTCACATACGATAAAATTCATTTCGAGCAAATAACTTTTTGCAACGAGGTATTAAACTTATTTACAGAGAATGTTTTTAACACAGAAACTGTATTTCATCAAGCTTACACCTCAAATATTCGTTTTCAATATTTACATAATGTGTTTGAATGTACCAACACACCTATATTAATTCGAAATACGAGTTTAGCAGCCTGCCTATTAATTACTGTTTACTTAAGGATAAAGCAGTATATCCTACTAAAATTAAAAATATTGATCCATCTTTTAAACCTTCTACAAAATAGGCATTTAAGAAAAGGGAAGAGACTTTGAAAACTTCAAAAAAATCTACACAGGCTAACTCACATCAGAAGCAACAATATTTGAGTTTAAACATTATTTTCTACAATCAACAAATACACCGAATTACAGAATGCCTTGCAGGTAGCCTACAAAACTCTTATTTCCACGTACATGCACATAACACACATTTGATTGCAACGAATTAATACCTCCTTTCTGTAAAATCAGGCATTGGATGTGCATAAGATTTTAAACGCGTGTAAGCTTCGCCAAAAGAATTTTAATGTCGAAGCATCGCTAGTCACGAGCGTAGTAAAAATGAGGCAGATTGTTCTATGAATATTGAACGGACCAAGGTAGCGTTAAATTACCTGTTATACATGAGAACGTCAGGCTTCCATAGTCTGTGTGGCGGGATCCTGAGGTCTCTCACACCCCCGTACTCTGAGGTGTTCCATCTCATGTTCACGTCATTCCACTCCTGTAATTGAACAAGAATTTCTTTAAACTATGCCCTCGTAAAGCCTTATCATATTTCATTGATCAAAGATACACTTGCTTAATCGACTGATAATTAACTCCTGTCTATACAAATGTTTCTCTTTAAAGCAAACAAACCCTTAAAATCTCCCCCGACGATCCTTTGCCACCCTCGCCTCTCGTGCCTCAACGACTCGTTAAAGCATTAAAGCACATTATTTAGAATTTTTCTCAGTAATATCATCTTCACCCCCAATTTTAATAAAAACCCTTGGAAATTTGATAAACACTCGTAGACGAGATACTCAAATTTCCACTGCGAATCAGTACTCTCAAACACCATCGAAAGTCTTTTTAAATTGTGAATTAAAGTTTCTTCGTCTTTAACTATCCGCTGGTATTAAGTTTTAGGCGATGGGAAATATTAGAATTTCAGAGAAGACAGTATAAGTAATTCGATTTTTCTGGAGGACAGATATTGTGAAGGTTTTAGCCTTTTCCAATTATTGTCAAGTTATTGTTATGGGCTTCAAGGTTTTGGTCCGTTTAACACCGCTAAAGGGGACGCAGAAAGTGGAATATGCTGGGAGAAGCGACGCAAACGATGTAGTCAGCCTTCATTGTCGCTAACTTCGGGCAGCCGCGAGTACGTTAAATAGCCCGGTTGCTTGTTCCCCGCGTGCAGGCGATGGCCTGTCGATTCCAGGGTGCTAATACCTTCTGCACAAGTTTTCGAGGAAATTTTCCAGACTTTCGCCCAGAGTTTGCACGACTTTGCAGAAAATACGGGGCGATCTGGGGAGTTGGAAAGTTTCGGCGGGGCTCTTCACTTTGGTGTTTCGGTCTTTCCCCGACCAAGACAAGAAACGATGTGGACGGAACGCCGATAAGCTAGCAACACCCTTTCAGGTACCCTGCGCCATCGATCTGGGGATAAGTGGGCCTTTTTGTAAGCAACAACCTCGATACTTGGATGAGACTACAATTGCCGATTATGGCACTCGACAAGATATGTGTACAGCGACTGAAATAAGTTTGCAATGTCGCAAATAATAAATCCAAATTGTGCCCTTGTCTTCTTTTTCTTGAAATCTTAGAAGACGCAAAGCAGAAGCAGGGAGACATTGATTAAATGTAGTGGTTGCTAGAAGTTTTCGAATATGAAGAAGTGTAACACGTAGTAGAAGAGATTATTAAAAATATCGATGAATGTTTCCCCCACACAAAGAATCCTCTTATCATTCATTGTTTTCATATTTCCATTCGACGAGAATGGAAAGTCCAGCTAGATTCAAATATTTTTAAATTAGCAGTGGCATTTATTTGCCGTTCATGTACGAGAGGAATCCTCAGATTTCAATGGCGATCTAACGCGACGGAACGGTATGCGAGAGAAATGTTGCTGCTTTTTCCATGATCGATAAACGTGACGAGAAAGGAACGAACAGGTTCGCCGCGTATCGACCACAATCGACACTCGTAGAACGCCTGTGTCTGCAGGAATGCTCGATCGGATCCCGTGCTGGTCATTAGATTCACACCCATTAGTCACCGACTCCCCGATTGATTGGCCACTGATGGAGTAGACCAGCAGATAATTAATAATCGCCACTGTGCTTGATGGTTTACGTGGCCACGTATAGGCCGTTTATTATATATCCATTTGCACGCAGGCGTGTGGAAAGCTGGCATACAGTATCGCCGTCCTCTCGATTATGGGATTAGTTCACGGCTAACGAACGCACCGCGGAAGTCAACGACACGTCCGACTGGCTTTGTCCTTTGCACTGGATTTTCCGTCTCGTGAATAACTATGGAGAAAAGCAGCGACGTGGTGATAATCATGCATTTTAAAATTTAAGTGGTGGAACGTGACATCCGAAAGGCCCAATTAAAAGTAAGCAACTGCGGAAGAGCAGTTTCAAATACGATGAATGAAATATGTTTTCACGGACTCCTTATTATTTCTTAGGCCCGATTAGATATCAACTTGGTTTTTACTTACAAAGGTTACACGCATAAATGCCTAAAAACCAATTTCAGAATTTTGCCTTAATCAACCCCTAACGGGGTGAAACGGGGTGATGAAAAGGGATGAAATGTGTTTTCATGGAGCGAAGCGCGGGGGTATTTTGCTAGTCATTGTATAATATTATTGTTATTTATAACACTAGCCGTAGTTACTAAGTTTATAATAAACGGTGTTTTCAAAACAATTCATATGTTAATCATAAAGTGCCTTGAAATGCATGGGGAAAGTATATTAAAGTTGCCTAGAGCTTGAACTATTATAACGGTAAAATTACAATAGTTCGTTCATGCAAATTATATCTTCATACACGGGGAATCTTCCTGCTTAAAATGGTTTTTGTTTGACGTTGATACGACTTTCCGTTACCGAGATATCCTCGTGTAAAGAGAAGTGCCATTTTCTATCCTCCAACTATGTGTGTCTCACTCGCGCGATCGGACCTCTCACTCGCGCGTCTTCTCTGACCTACCCCAAGCTTGGTCGCTGTGCAGTGGTCAGTGCCGGACGCTGAGTCAGCGGTTTTTTACTATTTACTATTACTGACCTACGCATTTCCTGGAAGGAAAGTAGGTCACTGGGGCACCGAGAATTTCGTCCGCCATTCAGGACCCCCCATACTGTAAATACGAAACTTCGACACCTTATATCTCGGGAACCGCTTCAGGTATCAACTTCAAACCAAATGTCGCATCAAGGGAATTCTTTCCTCTGAGTGTACAGCTTATTTTGTTTAAAAAATTTGCGACCCTTCCAGTCATATTTCGCGATGAAAGTTGACACTGCAAAAGTGCATATTAGAAAAAGTTACCATCAATTTTGATTAACCCCACAGTAGTATTCTGTTATTTTAAATATTTCGTAAGGTAATAAATTAACAATTCAAGAGGAATTCAGTAGTATTTAATTAACACGGCTGTATTTGCACATGTGCGTGTTTTGGTTTTTATTCTAGGGAGATATTTGTAGCTCCATGTTGTACAGTTTTGAATAAGTCAATTGATATTTTTTAACACGATAAAGGTGCCGATATGTGGACACTGTGGAAATTTCAATATAAATTATAATATTTATCCGAGACTGTTATTCAAATCTACTGATCTGTTTAAAGTTAATGTATGGATCGAAATTTAAATATACAACGAAATTCAAAAGTGAAGTCAATATATATTTAAAAAAAGATTGTGGTTTGAAATATCTTGGAGAAATGGGTCAAATAAAGTGATATAAATGTAAAATGTCTGTGAAAGGAGAACAGAAATATTACCAAAATTTTACGAGGTATTTCTGTAACATATGGAAGTACATTTACTTACATAATGTGAAGAAACATCTTCCCTCCCGTAACTTTAATACCACGATTTTAACCTCCAATATTGCGTTCTCTTAGGAGAGATCTACTGACGGTATACATTACAAAGGATGGATTTCCTGATCCACGAGAAAACTGAGAAGCTTTCGTTCCATTGGAGAGGAGACAAATGCTCGCAATCTTGTCGTTCGCTTTACGTACAACGAAAACGAATTTTCCAGGGCCGATGGGATGCAAAGAGGCAGCTGAATGAAAGGCGGAAATCGTGAAACGAAAACTGAAGAGAATTCCACCGAAATGCCTCCCGATCCGTCGATTCGCTCAACGTTAAACGAGAGATATATGTGTTCTCAGCAGGCGTTGTTTGAATGCCGTGCTAGATTCGAACTTAAGGGACGAGTATCTCAAACTGAAATCTACTTCAACTAAAACATAGCTTCACATACCACAAAAAAATGATACCACGCAATACTTTGTACTATTAATTAAAAATCAGAGAATACAGAAACTGACAAATAAACAACTCAATTTCTGTACTCCCTACCTAACCCGCGTTTCTAAATAAAAATTATTATTAAAATAATATCGTCCATCATAATCACGAAACGTTCATAGAATCTAATGGAACACCTGTTAGAAGCATAAGATATCGTTAATCAGTCGTACATATGACCTAAGGCATTCTCGTTGCAAACTTACCCCCCATAAAGTTATACCTTGTACAGTCGCACGTTTTACCGATACACACTGATAATTCCAGCCCGTAAATTTCGCAGTAGCGATAAGAAAAGCTGGCCCAGTCCCGAGCATTGCACGTGCCACGAATTAGGCAATATAAATGCGCGGACGCACCCGAGGATCCCCGGGTTTAATGATTTCCATGTCCAATCCCGCCAAGGATAATTTCGAAGTTCGCTCTAATTTTCTCCGCTTGGAAGAATGGCACGGTGCCCGCCCTTGCAATATTCATAAACATAAAACCCAGCGGCTCCCTCTCGCCGATGGCCAGCATTCAGGGGACGTTTTGCGTTCGCCTTACCGTCGATCGGTTCCTCGAGAATTAATTAAAACGGTTGACCGGTTTTCCTGAGGTGAATCGTCCCGAGACGAGTGGAAAGGAAAGTTAATCGAGCCCCGTAGGATTTCGTTCGACGCGGCCCTTAATGGAAGCGGAAAACCGCCCAAGGACCTTCCAAGTCGCCTTACAGGACTCGTAAATTCCCTTCCCTTCCTCGTTCGAATCTCTTAGCTTTTTGTCCCCTCCCTGCTCCCCAGCATTCCGCTGTCGGCGTTACGGGAAATCTCACCGAACTTAACGGCACGTCCGCGTTCAATTCGCCAATCGTGGAATCTTGGCAATTGCGATCGTTGTCGGCTTGGAAATCGACGATCCAAGATCGCTGTTTTACAGCACGCAATTACGATCAACAGCTTCGTCGCTGGGCCTGATTCACGACGTTACAGGCTCCTCTGTTTCCCATTTACATCCCCTTTCGAGACAGTATCGTGGGTGAGAAGGGTCGTGCCTTAAGGTAAAGAATGGAAACGATTAACGTTCCTGCGAGCGTTCTTTTGGCGATGTAGCTCTGGAAGGCATTCTTCTTGAAGATATTGGCAAGCAAGCTGAAGCATCTTGAAGCTTCTTAAACTTCTACGTTTCGACTTTGGCTGTCGCGAATTTGAAATTGGTACTTCGAGTTACACGATGTATGACGATACATTTGCTACTACCACTAGCAGCGCGGCTAATCTCACGGAAACAAGCTTGTAGCGCAGGAATTACCAAGAAGAGCTGGAAGAAGGCTGGAGTCTGCCAGTTGTAAAATTCACGGGACATTAGCCGCGCGTTTGCCGTTTGTATAACGTCGCTGTTCCTGTAATTTCGTCGAATTCGGGTGACTTAAAGTCGACGTTGGTAACGCCAATAAAACCTGAGCGATCCGACGAACTGTGACTAACCGGCTGCGCTACATTCTCGCGTGATTTAACTTCTGGCTGATTAGCAGTCAGGGCTGGTTCGTTTCCAAAGCCCCATCGACCGGCGGGCGAGCGAAACAGTCGACATTCGATATTGCACAGACGCGAAATTGAATCTGCTATTGCTGTTTCGAACGCTGCTCGAATCGCTGGGCGGGTATGCAAAAAATGGCACTGAGACACAGCATTCGCCGAGCCGCAGATCGGAGTGCCGAATTGCACTTAAGGTCCACGGGGCTTTAAGATACGAAAGTTGGTAACGGCGGCCCGTGTACACGCTCGCGCACTGATTAGTCGGATTCACCCTTGGAATTGGGGCAGCAGCAGTTTCAAACTATTCGAGAAGTTCATTTAAAGTGCTGCAGGCTAAATTCTTTCGCATCCTCCGCGGCCAACTTTTCGTATTAACCTTTCGGGATCGCCTTTTTAAAAACGCTAACTGCTTAATAATTTGCTCTCTATCTACCATTTCGCCGAGAAATAACCGCGAAGGAGTTTATAGTTTTCACGATCGTTTAAACGTGCGGCAGTGATTTCTTCTTTGTCTAGCGCGAGCGTGTCGAGGGAATATGTTTGATGGAATTCACAGTGCTTCGAATGAAGAGAAAATACACTGAGAATTTTCAGCCGTCGGTTTCTCTTAGAGGAAACCGGATCGCCGGTTTCGCAACTAATTTTAAGTCTCCATTCTCTTCGCTGAAGGACGTAATTAGAGCGTTTCTCAAAGTTCGTCCGAACGCGAAGTGCAGAGATGAACAGGAAGAGATAGAGAGGGAGCAGATGATGAGGGATTATGTTGGAATGCAAGGTTGTTAGAATACTTTAATATTCCCCTCGCTCCAGATGGGATTTATTTCAGAAATACTAAGAAACGCATCGACTAATATTTCCCATTACTCTAGCAAACCGATTGCAGGTGGTGGCCGCTTCCATAGAAGTTTTATTACAGAATCCATGATTAATATTATTACTTGATTAAAAGACTGAATAACCACCGACTGAAAGTCTAAAGTGCAGAGAGGATACATCGGGAATTCGCGTTACATTCGACTCCCACAGCGAGCAACGCGAAAGAAATGTTAACTGGCGTATTTAAACACGGTAAATCCGCGAGTTGCGATTTGAAATTGAAATTTCATGTTATACCCTCAAACATCTCCCATGGAGCAGGGCCGCGGAGAGTTCATTTTAAAACTGATTTCGCCACCCGCGGTTCGATTTGATTTAACACCGACCATTCCAAGTAAACCGATTATATCCTCGGGGCCGGAGATTCTGCATTACCTCGAAAATGTTTGCGCCGGAAATATCTTTGGTTCCACAGCCGTGCCTTTATTTCCTCAGACGAGTGACCTAATTAGACTATGCTGCGAAGTTCATCAGAAGGCACATGGGACCGAATCGCGGATAACAACGAAGGCAGAGAGAAACGCGGGATGGGATATGACAACTTGCCGAAAGATCGTTAGACAAGGTAATTTATTTTCGAGGAAGCTGTACGACGAAGCCCACTCGACTCGGTTGTTGCGACGTTACCTGTCCCTCGACCCAAATTTTCTAGGACTGCCAGACATTCATGTAATCCATTCAATTTATGCAAGAATGCTATTCACTTATAACTAAGGAGACATTCGACTGTCTTAAAATTATACTTAATTTTTTTTAATAAAGCGCATACTGTTTATGTACAAGGTGGAGAATTTTAAATGGACTCCTATGTGTGAAGAACCATGCATTATGTCTGATTAGAGAATGAGGAGACAAAAAATACGTAAAGGGGTGGAAAAAGGAGAGCCAGAATATTGTGGGTTACCTTTATCCAGTAATTTACGTAATTTGGGGGAGGCAATTGCAGTACTCTGTCTCTGTTATTTTTGGCTACCTTCCAGCGAAGGAGGAGGATAAGAGTATACCATTTACCTCGACTGGACACAACAGAATCTACATAATATAAGTGGAGAAAGGCACATGGCCTCCATATTAACCTAATTCAAAATTTCATGAGTTTTACCTATGGAACATTCAGAAACTCCCGCATATCCGTCATTCGAGTTCCTTAATTTTATTGAAGATATTCTATTAACATTTGAAACCTCGTCCCTTATTTTATTCCACGGAACCCATATGCGAGGGTTTGACCAGCCATTCAGAAATATCCTGCATGTACGTAATGCGAGGGAAGCCCCAAAGTTCATAAACCGTGACTTAAGTTGCCAGGTCTGTTTAAATTAAGTTTATTTTAAAGGGATGAAACAGGATATGCGAGCTGGTGGATGAAAGAGTTTGTTGCCCCTCGGAGAATGCTTGCTTCGAAATTGTTGCGCTGCTCTAAATTATCACTGCTGGGAAATGGGGGAGCGTATGCATTTACATATGCACACGAGAACCAGAACATGATTACATACTATAAATTTATTCCTAAATACATTAAAAGTCTCGAGGAAATGACAATTATGCGTCGCTGATGCCCGCCTCTTATCGTCATTGTAAAACACGAGTTCCTAATATTATAGAAATTTAAGGAAAAACTTTTAACATTGTTCAATCTGATTTAGTTTAGTGGGCGTGTACTTTCATACCTTGTGAAGTTGGTAAAAGGGTTTTTAAACTGATTTTAATTCATCTACGCTGATATCTTCATTAAATCCCAACTATCCTTCTCTACAGCTAAAACCAATTTCTTCATATATCAGAGAAATAATTTTAGTTTCGAAAAATTGTGTCTTCAATAAAAAAAGATAGATTACAGAATGAAATTCTCAAACGGACATCCTTTCACACACGAGTCGAATGTAAAGTGTTCATTCTAGAAATCAACTGTCACACTACAAGCGTTTTTTTTCCATTTGTGACAGCACGTAAGATTTGAAATTGTTAAGACATTTTGGGCGTTGGTGCGTGAAGAATCTATTGCAAATCAATGAATGGGATAATTAGTATAATAATGTTGGTCGTAACATGTGCAACGCGTCGATATAATCGTTCATGAAAACGATCCTTTAACCATCGCTCCTTGATAAGGGCGATATATATATATATATATATATATATATATATATATATATATGTACATACTCATTCCCTGAACGTTTAATTATGCTTTACGAGCCGATGCGTGCATTAATTATTGATCGTTTAGCAGCGAGAGATCGTTATTGCTCTGCTTAATATCGTTCTGCCCGTGTCCAACGAAATCCATCGTAATTAAAGGTCACCGTATTTACATTTTAATGCACAGAAGATGGACGGAAGCCGGCTGCTTTTTGTTAAAATTTAATTAAATCTGCACGAATTGAAAAATCTTTTCGTTGTTATCCCGGGTAGAACGAGTCGGAAAGGATAAACAGCGGGCTCGATGAGATGAAATCGGATGTAGATAAATAATCGACAGTTCGATCACGTTTCGGGTACACGACCTACGGAAAATCTTGAAACTACTCCAGCTGTTTTTCGTTTAATAGCAATCAACCGAATTAGCCTTAGAATTCAGTAATACGTCCACCAAGCGATTATATTCAAGTGATGAATGTAAATTCGACATATAAGTAAAGAATAGTTGTTACCACTTTTTGTAAGCCGCTCAGACGGATTAAAACCTAAATTTATGTTGTTAGAATAGAATTTTCTGAAGTTAGGTATTTTAAAAATGGGGATGATGTTACCGTAAACAGAATATTGTAGTTATGCTGCGAAGTAGATTACAGTGTGACGGAATTTTCGAGTAATTTTCACTCAGCTGATTTGTTGAATTTATTGCAGGTGGAATGGCTACGTGGAAGTTTCAAACAGTACTGGATTAGACCTCGAAGTGAAAGGGGAAAGGTATTTACGAACCTGAGGTAAACGTAAAAGAAAGGGTTAAAGAGTTGAAAGGAACGTTTTCCTCTAGCCACCTCAATCACGTTTATGGCGTACGTGTATAGCAGGAAGTGTGCCAGAACGCATAGGATGGAGAAGTAAAGAATTTAAAATCTGCGAAATGTTAGCAAGTACTCGAATTTAGAATATAAGTATGGGGTTGTATGAGATTAATATCAAAAACTAATATGATATGAAACTAGTCTTTAGTGATTAATTAGAAGATTTTACATAATATGCGTTTCACAAATTATTTAACGCACGTATAATTAATATGTAACTGGTAATTTAGAGTTAAGTCGACTGTAACAGAGTACTGTGCCACTATTGCCGGGGAAGGATGTCACTGCTACTATGATATCATGTTATTTTCGTGTCCAAATGAGACTGCTTGAATATTATAAACGTCATTAGCGGACACTCACGTTCGTACGTAAAAATTTTAAGCACGAACGCTGTATTTCCATGTATATTCGACTCCACGTTTATTTCCTGCCATACGTGCACTGGAATTAAGGAAGGGAGACATAGCGGTTCGTAAAACCGCTGAGTAACTCGGGACCAATATAAAACACGTCAAAGTGAAATTGAGTCTGGCACGTAGGAATAGGTTGTTTCGGGAGCTAAGTTTACAAGGCGTCACGGTTACACCTAGACGAAATCCTGGAGAAGTTTCTTCGATCGAATAGAATTCGTATCCTAATACATTTGTCATAAAATACCCTTTTTCATAAAATATCAACCAATCCAACAGTGAGTATGAATAATTATTAACAGAGTGATATCGAAAAATGAATTTTAATCAGGGTGAATATTGATCGAACAATCGAGAAGCGTCAAAATTTCAGAGAAAAATTTCTAATAATTTATTTCGTTGCTTGTTGATTACAGAGACTTTATAAAATCAATACACTGAAATTGTGTAGATCGAGAGACTAAACTTCTATAGTGTGTCGCTATATTGGGGGTTATTGAGAGTAGGTGGTAAGCAGGAAGCGATAATTAGAAATAACTTACTGCAAGGAGCATGGTAACGTGAATTTCACGTCGAACGGGGTGAAATTTTGCACCTTGAGTTTACAATACGTCACTGGCTTTTGATCAGACCACGAACTCGTGGCGTAACTCAATTCTCGTTGAGAGCTAGTTAATACACCCTCGATTGCTTGTGTGACCTGAATTTTGCCCCAAAGTGCCACCCTGTATAAGGAATATTTGCTCGCTTCTATGCGGATGCCAAACCGTTTGAAGGAAACACGCTCCTCTGAATAAATATTAGTAATCCTGCGCCACCGTGCCCTTCCAGCTTACTGGCTGTATTTTACATACATGTTTCGTCCCTCCAATTAATTATAAATAATATTTCCGGCTGAAGCAGTTGGATCGATAGAGAATTTATAGGAACTGATTGAACGGCACACGTGTGTTTGCCTTCAAAAATTCCTGCTTCAATGCAAAAAGGAAATCTTTCACTTCTGTTCGTATCATTTCTCTTTTACTTTTGATAGAAGAGATGCTAATTATAATGTTTCATGTAGAGAAACATGGCATCCGAGGCATCATTGGATGTATCAAAGTAATACGCTGTAAAGTAGATAGGAGGTTTTGCATGTCGAGTTTGCAACAGATTACAAGATCCTTTGACTGAAAACCACCAGCAACAGCTCGGCTAACTCGATTTTCTTAAAAGCTTCTTAATGTGACCTCTATAATAGTTGGCTGACATTTTTATTCAACGTTACTCCATAGGAAGCAACGAAATCCATTAATTAAATTGTAAAACAGCCTTATACCATATCTAATGACACGCAATTTTACTAATAAATGAAGTTTTGAACCTATTGTAATCTGTCCCCTCTAACTTTACCATATACTCAACTACATATTACAGACTATTTAGATTGGCTTACTAATTATTATTAGATGATAAGCTAAAATATAATTCGGAAATAAATCAGGATACTATCTTCCACAACTTTTAAGTTGGTAGATTAAAACCAAGGTGGACTCGTTTCACGTAAAATGCTGTGCTGATTTCAGGATATGACGAACCAACATATGCACTTTGCGAAAGGAAGAGATACAGTTCGTTTGAAAAAGTTATGTTATTTAAAAGGATTCTCATAAACTCAGTTCTCTGGTCAAATAGTATAGAGGTTCCGACTGCCCAGCTACTCTATTTGGATACGCCGAAAAAGCACGGTACAAATATTTAAAGCGAAATCTCGTTGCAGCTCTTGATATACTCCCACAAAAACGTGGAAAAAGCAGGCAACTGCGCAATAAATCCAGAACACATATAACTGGTTTCTAACTGAGGTATACCTCCTACCATATTATTTTTTTAAAGGAGCGATTAGCAAATATGTAACAAGAAAATTTCTACGACGGTCGATATTATTTTGAAAAAGCTAGGATCTGGAAATAGAGAACATTCTTTCGACTTTAAAATCCTTTTAAAGGCATTCTAGCGATTATTTTACGGGGAATAATAAATCTTTGAAAAGAATAATTAAAAAGTTTTAATAATAATTAGCGAGGCGCTTTATAGTTAGCAGCGCCATCGTTCAAATGACTACGTAAGACAGACAATTATAAGATTAATCTTATCAGGGAATTGCAGATAAACGAATCGCGAACCTAGAATCTTCCAGGTACATGGTCGAGCTGGAATTGAGATTCGGAAGGATTTAATCTTTCATTTAAAGGAGGATCTAAGGATGAAACTTTTTGGAAGCTATCTTTGATCTTCATTTACTGATAATCCCTTTAGCCATAGATCCTTTTAAATCACGGAAATTACCCTCCTTGCCGCTAAGCGAAGCAGTGATTCTGATGCTCCCCGCTCTTAACTGTGCTCGTGAATTTCAGTCGCGTCATAAATTATAATTAATTAATGCAATTACGAAATTAAACACATGAATTGTGCGCACAACTGTACATGGAAGAATGAATAGAATGTCGAATTAATGTTGTCGGGCATATTGTCTAAAATTCAGAAAGTACGTGAAACAAACGTAATTAAGAGTTCCTCTTATGCGACATCGATATTCGTGTATTTATCGTTCTGTTTTGTTTATTTGTCCGTGAAATGTTGCGCCGCGAATTTACACGAGGAATATCGCGATTTTACGCGAATTAAAATGCATGAAATGGCATTAGAGTGACAATCATTTTACAAGCGCAGCCACCTAGCATGCCGGATTAGCCTTCATTGATCTGGACCAATAACACATCGAAACGTTAAAGAGCTCTCAGTGGGCTGTTATGGAACATCAGTCGATCCCAATTGAGACACTGGCAGGTGCATTAACGAACCTAATCAAACGAGGATTCTCGCCACTGCGGTGCTCCTGACTTCACTTGTCCTGTTACTGATGGTCGCTAGTCGGCATAGACAGTTGTCCAGTCGGTGCAAATACGACAATTAAATGGAAAGCAATTAATTGATGATTTATGGAAACGATATTATTATTATTATTATTATTATTATTATTATTCGTCTTTATTACTATTCGCTGTAAGAGATAGAGAAAAAGTTTCAAGACGAAAGCTACTTTTTTTAATTAAATTTATCATTTGGTAAAAGAATTATTTTACAGTTCTCAAGTTATAACACAAAATCGGAAAATAACCGGATTTTCAGGGGTCAATTACACCCCCTTAGAGTGAATTTGGGCAGCAAACAAAAATTGCGTTGTAATCAGGAGGAAATTCCCTACATATTCACAAAGTTTCAGAATTTTTTGAATTTCCGGGTTCGGGATGTTTCCTTGTCAGTTTAAAAAATGATTGGAAATATGGTCTTCGATTAATTATTTCCTTGAACGAATTAATCTCTGATGTTATTTTCTCTGATTTTGATTTTTTAAAACTGTTTCTATTTTCAACTGACATTTCGTAACTTGTATTAGAAACAATGTACACAATACAAATTAATTTGTACTAACTGTTTGAAGACAGAGGAATATGTTTTCTATATATTATTTATCTACATAGTAGATAATTATTGCAACTGTAAGCTACGATTGATTTTGTATTTTTAAAGATCCAGTTTTGCCAAGAAACTGTGTTTAGTTCAGCTAAAGAAATATTTGTTTAACTGTTCATATTTGATACGAGTTTATCGTATATTTGACATATGGCCCTTGAAACGTGCGAGACACTTGTTACTTTTTATTATAGCCTATCTTGTTTCGTTTTATTTCGAGCCACCCTGTCAGGCTTTTTCAATAGCCAAGAGGAACAATAAATCATGAAGCCTGAAAATAAAGGATCACCTACTTCGGGCAAGACGGATGATCGATTACCACTTGGATCGCCATGGTGACACTGAGGAGCTTCTGTTCTACGACAAAACGAGACTTCATTTATCCCGCGCAAAGCATCAACAACAGAACCAAGCTAGTTTCATACAACTCTGTAAACCTTTAATGCTTCTCTCCTCAACAAACGCGAAAGAGAATTTTAATCCAGTCGAAACTTCAAAATTGACATACAAGAGGAATTGAAAGTCGTCAAATGTGGGAATTCTATCCATTGGAATTAAAGTAAAATATCTAGTATACTATTATTATAAAAGAATCTCCTAATTCCGACAAGATGTACTTTTCAGTGCACGAATAATTTAGACCTTATCGAGCAATCATTCCTAAGTGCAGATCTATGCATAAAGTAGTTAGAATAATCGTTCAGAAAATTACGAATTCGTGAAATTACACCCACTAACCCCATTAAGAATTTCAACCGGGAACATTAACTCGGCGGCTATTCTTCTGGCTTTTCAAGGTCCGATATTAAATTTTTCCATAATTATATAGTAATTACGATCTCTACGAGATAAAGCTTGACCCAATTTACGAGCAAGCATTCGTGCTAGCTTATACCGAGCTCGTTCCAGTAGAGCACAATGCGTGGAGTCGAATGAAGACCAGACCACCAAGGCAGATCCAAGGTGAGTTAATAATGTTAAGCATAGACTAGCCTGCAACGTTCGACAGGAAAGTCTCTTAAAATATACACGCGGCACATGGGAATAACTCGATACGTACATGGAAGAGTATACGTTTGAGAGAAACTCTTCATCATTTGCGGGAGGCAATTGATGGGACAGGCCGGAGTGGTTGAACTCCTTCTTCCCAGCCCCTTTCCCTCTGCCCCTCTTCTCTGCTCATCTCCCTTAGGTGAACGCACAAAACTGGGGTGAGAAACGGAAATAGGGACGCGATGGGAGCCAACAGAAGGGCGAAACGAAGCCGGGGAGGCATAGCGAGATGGTAAAGAGGAAAAGAGAGTGCGCCCTGGCGCTGACTTCGCTCATAATACCATAGAGCCGTTAAAGCTCACAGACACGCGAGTACTCCGCCTACTCGAGCCCGTGCTCCACTCTTTTCTAGTGGAGGCCAAGAAGTTACACCCGGCCGAGAGAAGTTCGTTCCTGCAATCATGGACTTTCACGTAACTACGTCCCGGTACGACTGTGTTAAGCGACTGCACTTCAGCCCGCCTCGGAACTACTTCGTTGATATCCCCGATCGAAACGGTCCTGAATTTCTAATTCAACCGAGTAGGCTCTGCTCCCCCAGGACTAATTTACCTGGGAAACATATTTCGTTCCACGGCAGACGGGGGTAACAACCAAGCATTCAAGCGTTTCGGGTTGCGAAAGAGACGGCGCACTTTCGGTTAAAACACCAATTGGGAAGTTACTTCGAGAGATATTAGCGAAATGTTTGTTTCCTTAAAGTTATGGGGAATGTTGGAAACGGTGGAGTTAGTAGTTAATTTGGATTTGAGAAGGAAGGACGATGGAGGTTTAAGTATCAAAGGGAATTGACAATGAAATATTGTTTCCCTTGGATTGTCATGTTAAAAAATTGGAACTGCGGAGGAAGCAAATGGTGACGAGAATGCTGTTCGGTTTTGTTTCTTGATTGAAAAATGATAGAATATAAAGCAAACGTTTCAATTGAAGAGATTTGAATTAATGGAAAGCGTTTACACGTGTTTAATAGGAATATATTGCGACATCGTGAATCGTTCTGAGTCGCCTCACAATCGAGAGGCGAGTAAAGTATTCTGGGAGTAATGGAACGAACCTACCAAATCCGATAATGAATCCTCTAAATTGAAACTGAAGAATCCGTTCTAGCATTAAAGTTTCAATTACAATGGGAATTACAAGACGAGCCTCTCTACGTCAATAGCCGATAAATTCGATTATAGGGCTGCCTCGTACATTAATTGAATTGCGTGCCAGTATATTGTTTGAGAGTGCTCCCCTTTCGCCGAAAAACTGTTTTCCAATGTTTGAACACTTCGATATTAAAATACCGTGTATTTGATAAGGGCTGGAATATTACAAAAATTGCAATTTTTCAGTGGAAAATCTTTTCACCTCTTTAAATGGCTGATCATGAAAACAGCTATGAAACATGAAACAAGATTCGATGGACGAGAATATTTCGACGACGTGAAAACCATATCGTTTATGGCACATAGGTATTCTAAATATTTTCATGTACCTGTTATACTTATGTTTAAAACTAGAGCACATTAAGAGCTTTTTCTATGAAATTTACAATGATTTCTATCTTTAGCACGTACATACTGTGTTCGCGGGAGAGAAGTATATTTGCTTTGGCTTAGCGGGATTTACAATCATGACGACAAGAGTGGAACAGCGTGAAGCGTTTTTTAAATGTAAAAAATTACGTTGCCTGGCCTGACTGTGTATTGAATTGTTCAGAAATAATTGCTAAAGAATGTGCCCGAGGAAATTCATTTTTTTTAATTGCATACAATTGCACGACGGTCTGGTGATATTTAAACGAGAATGCTGCAACCTGATTCTTGAAATAATTACTCGCAATATTGTGCAAAAGTAGAAATTCATTTAAAATTCCTGTAACAACGCGATACTTCATTTAAACACTATTTTTATTTATATTCCAGCTGGGCCGTGTAATTTCTGACTGCATTTAAATAATTTATCATGCTGTTACATAAAATTTAATATTTAAGGAGCTTAAATCAATATTTAAATAATGTGCTTTAAATAATTCATTTGTGTAATATGAAATCTACTTTATAGCATTTTCGAATTAATATCGTACTTGGGCAGGTATCAGCTTTTGGATTAAGAATAATATTTCAGTTGAATGTCTACGAAGTGAAAATTCTGTGCATCTGTAATTACAATGGAACATTGTTTACAATAGATCTCGATTAACAGATTTTTTCAGCCCGGCGGCAACGAGAACTTTAGAGGGAGGCAGTGAATTATGACTGGTTCGAATATTTCGATAATAACATTGATTCCACGATAATGAATCATTCATTTCATCAAAATTGTTTCCATATTACCATGCTAATAACATTCCAGTAATTAAACATATGACATTCTGAATAATAATTCATTTATTAATCTAGCTTCGAATCTGTTTATAATAAAACAATAAACTAAATTCTCAACGCATATATCAAGGTGTAACAAATATTCGATGAAGTTATTGAAGGATGCACTGAATTTCATAAAAGTAATTGAGTTTCGCGCGTAAGCAGATTCATATTAAAAAAGCACTGAGCGCCATTTTCGAAAACAACGAAACGCTTGTCAGGAGCTGATAATTATTATTTCATGTAAAATAGTGTCTGTTTACTCGAGACGTTCGAAATTAACCTTTCTCTTTTAATTACACGAATGAACACTTCTTTTAACTCTTTAAACTGAGCACTTTTAAAGCGGTATATGGCGAGACGAGCACAGGCAGACTGCATTGTCACTACAGAAATCAAATCGTTAACCTATCATTACAGAAATTAGGAATTAAGTAGTTCATCAACTAACCTGTATGGTCTGTCTCACATTTACTTTACTTAAAACTTGCATATACTTTTAAAGAATGTTTAAAATACAAATCACAGAAAATATCGTTGCGTTATTAATATAAGATTTAAAATAGAATGTGCTTTGAATACACATTGCGTGCGAAATTATTAGTATAATATAATAACTTCTACCTGACGGAAAGCATAGTGATTTGTTTTGTGCAGTACAGGTGGCGCAGCGTACGCTACAACGCAGTGCGAATTCCCGCGTTTTTTCTTGCGCACGTCGCTCGCGTGTGCTCTGACAGTTTTAGTAAAAATACGACGGAAAAGGACGAACGGACGATCGACAGTAAATAATTTCGCTTGCGTGAGTGCAGGTTCTATTACCTTCGTTTATAGTTGTCGCGCAAATAAACATTTGTGTGCCAAGAGAGTGTAGTTTGAAGGATCGATATGTCGTGAGCGGTAGCTTGGTTGTCAGGAAGCAAATTGACTCGAGGCACAAGTATTTCTAAATTGACTGGATGACAAGTGTTTCCAAATATATTTCTTACAAAGTGATTGACAGATAGAACGGAGGAAACAGGAAAGGAACACGTATACGTGGAACGTAACTCCGAATTCAACGATGCATGAAATCTGTCGATTGTCAGACTTCAATGGTAAGATGCATATTACTTACCAGGGTTGCCATCCGTAAAATCACTAATCCAGGGCAGAGAGAATTAAAACCCCGGACATTTCCATTTGAAACCGGGACACTTTTAACTATTTGAAATAACCTATTTCTGGTATTAGGTACGATATCTCGATACAACAATTTCTGTAAATTATAGACTATAACTGCAATCAAGGAATAAAGAGATAGTTGTACAAAATAGGAATTCATTTATGACTTTTTGAGCGCGCAGCGCCGAAAAATCCGGCTCACTACAGAAAATCCCACCGGACGCCATAAAAAAAGAGGACAAATCCGGAGTAACCCGGACAGATGGCAGCCCTACATATTACTCTAGTTTTATATTTTACTGTACAGTCATTACTCAACGCGATTAATTAGTCAAATTCTGTTCATATGAGTAATTTAGACGAGTAATCTGTACAAACAGTTCGTGAAACATGACAACGAATGTTCTGTACGTAATAACGACTCGCGGGAAATTCAAATTTGGGTAGACCGGGGGCCATAGTAACACTTTGACTTTGGAATACGATTATACAAGAACTATCACAGTTAGAACAAAAGTTCTTATACGAAAATGTTACTCACTTATCTGACATTATTGAGACACAACAGTTTCGCTGCATGTCAAGTAATATCCAGGTTATTAATAAAAAATGAGAAGCGGAGAAAGTGTTACAACCGTCCCTGACCCCGGGTCGGTTGTAACACTGCATAGAGTGGATAGTAGCACAAATTTAACTTTACAAAATTAAAATATTTTCGAGTTCAGTGACTGCTGTTTTGAGTATATTGTTGTCCCATACAGTTATATATGTGGAAATTGTTTCAAATTGAAAATACAGTAGCAACTATTATTAATACAGATTGAGGTGTAATTGATAGTGTAACGTAACCAGAAAACGTCATTTTTCGCGTTGAAATAAACGAGAATTAGAATGGAGCTTTAGGTTCGAGGTTTCGTTATTAAGAAGATCGATTCTGAACACTCGAAAAGGAGCATGGCTTGAATAATATAATACACTTTCACATATTGCTTCTTGTTAGATTGAAACTATTAAAGAATAAACAATATTAAATACTATATTATACAAATATTAAAGCAAACGTCTACAATAACGTGAAGTTTAATATTTTCATCGAAATTGAAAGAACAAATTATTTCAATATTTCCAGCACTACTGTAATTATTCGAGCCATAGCACCGTTAACATTTAACATTCACTAAAACTTACGTATATAGCAAAATTCTCAAAGTCGATAGTTTAAAAAATGACGCTCCATAATAAAAAATGTATTATTCACTTTCGATTTGTTATTACAGGAAAAATCGCCTCCTTTTCCTTTGTACCCTGAATTACAGTCTCACCCTTTATTTACTCCATTATTCAGACTACAGAGAAGAAGTAGAGTTTCACTATTTGTGTAATTTTGAGGTCAGTTTTTAAGAAAGATAGAAATTAAGTTTGCAGAGGTCATATTAGTGTTCAGTTTCCCCACTTGGCGACTACCTGCAGTACGTTCTAATGCTAACGAGTATTTAATAACTAATCAACAAGCAACCTGCTGACGCGAAACACCATGGTACCTATGCAAATTAGGGGACACTTGGTACATATGCAAGTAACACATATTTCTCACACATTGCCACCTCGAGATCCGGGGATACAAGGTGTACCCTTGCATTCCTGAAATGCATGGCAACAGTAGCTCACATAGATTTAGGGAGGATTAAGGAAACTTTATCGCGAGAACTATAATATTATACTTAACGCTTGCACATCATCTGCTACGCTTCTATCGTATTATATTTCGTCACTGTATGCATTAGGGACTTCAACTTTTCATATTACCAATTATAATGGCGATAAAACGTATCTATTTAACCCATTTGAAGCCAAAGTTATTTCCAGCGAATATATTCTGTTTCCTCTTTTTATTAAGAAGCTTATTTAACTCTGGCTGAATACGACGGGAGGTTTTAAATAAATTACCGTCTCCCTGCTGTAAAAAAATTAACGTTCCATTTCTGATGCATTGACAGAAAGCTCCAGGAAGCTCTCAATTGATCTATCATTGTCGGATACGTGCTGCATGTGTGGACAAAAAATATTTCGCCTCGATCGTCCCGTTCTTCTTCGTCGAGGCAAGTGTACTTGATAGAAATGTTATCAGAGAATGTAGGACGCGGTTTCGATACGTGGGAAACGTCAACCGTATCTTGAATATCTCCGACTCTTATTTCGGCGTCGTTGAATATCGCCGGGACTTATATTCAAAAAGATATCAGGCGGTGCAAGTCGGGTGCAGCTGTGCGTTATGCTCCCTTAGTACGTGGACTTGACGTTTGGGGGTACGCGAAGAAGTTTAAAAGGCAGGGGACAAAAACATTTGAGTGGCGTACCGAAGATTCACCTGCCAGCAATTCTGGCGACGGGGAAAATAACACTGTGCGACGTTATAGGGGTTGAAATTGGAGCAACATGAAATTACTTTTCAAATGATAAGGATAAATCGGAAGAAAATCAACGAATTAGGAAAGTCGATGACACAATCGAGTGAATTTTTATATTTTTATTTTTTGCTACAACGATGCACTGATATTCACATTATTTTGAAATTAATATTACTCCATGAATTTAATGCATAATTATTGGCATTCTACTTATAGGGCGTTATCTCAGCGAAACAGTGTATCTATCATATGGAAGTGGTTCGATTTCAATTATAGTCAATGTCATTTGTAATTATTCCTTGCTAATTGCAAATGAAATGAATTGCCAGGAAGAATATTCCACGAACAATTGTCATTATCCCGAGGAAAAAGTAATTCTAACACTTGTCTGGTAACAAACATCCTATTTCATCGCTGAAACTAATCAGGACATTAAAATCGAAGACTTAAGGGGACCCTCCGGTTAAAAATTTTCAGAAAATCGATTTTTTTTATATATATATTTTTGTAGTATAACATCCCGAGAATACCCTGTGAAAGTTTGACACAAAAATTCGTAACGGTATAGATTCTATAGTCACGTAACTAATTAAAACTCCGAACTCAGGTATGAGCCGAGAACACTTTGAACACGTTTTTCTCGAAACACGATATTTCGAAACGGTAACCACGATTTTAGAAGAACTAATCAACCGATTAAAAAAACTTGAGGCATTCGATTGGTAATTGGACTCGCTATCGCAGCACCGTATAATATAATTTTTTGAAACATGTTTTTTTTTTATCTGCATATTTGTACGGAGAATTACCCGCTTTTTTGCACTACGTCGTTCATATGTACACCAAAATCGCAGTGTTGCTCCTTTTTGCCCCAGCAAGGGGTGCTGCGATAGCCATTGAAATAAACTTTAAGAAATTATTTGAATTTTTTATGTTGGGCGATCCTGTGAGTAAATTTCGTGGTTACCGTTTCGACATTCCTTTTTGGTAGCGCCTGCACTAAGCGCCACCTAGAAAATCCATCAAGACCGAAAACATGAACCAAAAAATTATTTTTGCACCCTAACGAGTGTATCAATAATTGCCAAAAATCATTTTTGGGATATGGTATATGACCTCTTCTTGTAAAAAATTCATAAAAATCACATATTCTTTAACGGGTTTGACCGGAGAGTCCCCTTAAATATCCCGTTCTTCACACCCCTGACTTTCCCTCCACTTCAATACCCACCTAAACCAAAGTGATTACAGAATTTAATCACTCTCACTCGCCGCATAAAAATTATTCCAATACCATTCGCTCTAATCGACCATTCCATCCAACCTCGACAGACTAAGATCCCCGATCTCGATCAATCAGTTTTTTCCGTTTCCCTGATCCTTGACCAAGCTCCTTACGGAACAGCAGCTAGTCAGCGGAAATGTTGACGTTCTCGATAGTCCGAAATATGAGTTTCTGGATCGTCTCTACGGCAGTCGCGGGCACGCGATCGGGCCAAGCACGCGATGCTGCTTCCTGTTCCGTTGTAATTGTTAACAGGAGGTCGAGGGCGGTCGGTCGATTTGTCAATCGGGCAAAACATCGCTGGGGCGAATCGTTAGCTGCGAATTTGGGTCATCGCAAAGCCGTTCTTGCCACGGGCTCAGCAGGGGTTGTGAATGAGGGCGAGGATTGACGAGGCATAAGCCGTTGGAAATGAGCAACGACAAGCGTTTTAAAGCGCGGTTCGGAACCTCCTGAAAGGAAATATTACGGCAGTCTACCCTAATAAGGGTGCGCCACTTCAGCCACTCTGCTGGCAGTACCTGTTGCCGTGACTCTATTAATAGTTCCAGTTGATAAGAATCTGTTATGACCACGATTCGAAGTTGAAAATACTTGGAGTCGAGTGATACGGGCAGACCCTCCCCCGTCCCAAACTGACTGGGGAGAGGGATGGGGGGAAGAGGTTAAGATAAACGATTGTATCGGATGATCCAACGATGGTGTTTGACACGAAGAATGATTATTTATCGTAGCGGGTGTTCCAGAAGTGTAGGTGGAAAATTAGTTGGTTATACAACTCGAAATATTAATTTCTAAGGCATACCTGAATAATTTGTTTCGACACAGTGGATGCTTTGATGCTTTAGGTGATTTCTAATTTTATATAATTTGTGTTGGGCGAAAGACGATGCCCTTTATTTCAATATTCATTTTTAAGGAATTCATAAGATTTGACCGATTAGTGAATTGCCACGGTTCAAACGCGATTTTATTACTTGGTTCTCTAAATGTAGGTACATACATTCTTCTAATTTTTGCTGATTAAAATTTTTTACGACTAGAAATTTCTGAATGTTTTAAATTCGTGTAGTTGAATTATGTTGAGTTTAATGAAAACTCGTTATGTAAAATAGTTCCATATCACGTAAATATTATAGTATGAATAGCCGTTTTTACTACCAGTCGTATGTAACTCTGAAATTAATAACCCTTCCCGGTTATCGCATTAAACCCGCCACTCTTTCGTTTATATATATAAAACTTTTTAACTATCCATGCGAAATGTTCCATACTAAAAATATCTATGTACATATATATATATATATTTCGCATGCATAGTTAAAAAGTTCGTAAATTTGTTTGCAACGGATCTGAACGTTTCAATTTCATTTATAATTGCTCTGGAGTGGCATTGTTTCCGAGCACGGGCAGTGGAAAAAATTCTGGAGAGCCGTGCGAGAGAGTTTAAATGCGGAACAAGAGGATGATCGAATCATTCCGAGGTTCTTGATACAATTTTTGCATTAATTTCGCTCATCTTTCAGCCAGTGGCCGTGTAAACCCGGCAAAAGGGTGCTCGAAAATATTAAACGAATCCTCGTCGTTACGCTTCGAAGTAATCGTTCGCAGAATTTGAACGAGCTTTCGATAAGATGTATCTTATGCTAGCAAATATTTAAACTCACCAATTTCAGCCAAAGATTCGTGATGAGCAGTTGATTCTTTTCGTCCTGAAACATAAGAAAACATTGATTGTAATAGCTATTCATTAAAGCTATGTATTTAGAATTCTGAATATTCCACGAATCACTGTTTTATAATCTACGAAGCAATTAAATTTAATAGATAATTATACTATTTAATCTGAAGTGCTCTTGGACGGTCTTACGTGCTTTAAGATAAGCACGCGGGGAGATACCACGGAATTAAATTTTAAAATTGTAGTAATATGGAATTATAGTACGTAGTTTCTTTTTCAAAGACACTAACTGTTTCTTAATCGACATAAACGATGGTAACGCGGCAAGTCAAGGTAATTTCCACAAAAGAAAGTGTGAGCTAGAATATTTTGTTTTCATAATAAAGAACTAAACGCCAAGCCCTTATTATGTCATTTATATTCTGCATAGTTGGAAATATTATTTTTGCTCGCGTTCTTTGAGTAGTCATAAATATGAGCAGATTTAATTGCAGGCTTGAAATTAAATCACGGCGATGTAACTTTCTGTAAAAATAAAATAGTCCTTTAAATTCATGTTTTCATCAACCTAGTAGGCATCTCCATATCTGAGAATAATTTTAAGACCACCTATAGTTCCAACAAATTTGCATTCGCAAATCAACTCTCGTATTTACATCACATAACAGAGATACCTCCATAATATGTGCATGAAATTTAATATTCGTAAAATTTCTTGAAAGGAGCTCCGTCCGCGCACAGAGCTTATCGTTAAATCTGATCAGTGGGATTTTAAATTTGAAATGAAAACGCATCTGACGTGCATGTAGTTGACGAGTCAAAACATTTCAGTGTTTGATAGTATGCAAAAGAAATTGGAATGTTATTTGTATTCCAAAATATAAACCAACTACATCTCTTGACATAAAGAGTTCGCGTATTTTAGCTGGTCCAACAATGTTAGGACATTCACTGAGAAAGTATTATACGTAAGGACATTACATAAGGACACAGTTGCATAAATTGCAGGAATAGGGATGTTTCTGAGATTCTCTGGAGGAATCTTTCAGTTCCTCACTAAAAGTAGCTCGCACTTCTGTAACACGACCAGCCAGCAATATCCCTCGAACAATTTACAATTCCGTATTCATACTGTCTCCCCTATTGCAGCACTCGAGTGTCTCGATTTCGTTTCGTCTCCGTCCAGAATTGCTAAACGCATCACGTAAAGCAATAGGTTCCCGGTGTCGTATTCAATCGCATTCTTCCTCCGATTACAATCGTGTCTTTCACACGGAACGATTACCCAAGTGGCGTCGCCGCTTCCTCGCTATAGATTTGACATCAGGAGCGCGAACTCTCGAAAAGCTAAAGGTGCAATAGAGAATGCGAATGAAAAGGGAGCCTTTCAGGTGTGAAATTCGATTTGGAAGGAACCGAGCCAATATTGCAAATTGTACCTTAAAAAATCTAATAAGTCAGACGACCCTGCACCCTGGACCCATTTCTCTTATTGTGTCTGTGTATCACATAACTCCAGAAGCACATAATTTCGACGAACAGGAATTAAATTCCATACCTTCCAGGATTTGAGCAGGTTTTCGTCTCTGTTTAATTAATCCCGAATACACGAACTAGCTTCATAATGCGCAAAGTGCACTGCGCCAGATATATTCTATAAAAATCTTAAAGCACCGAAGATAACGTGGAAACTTTTTAAACGGTCATCCCTTATATTTCCGCATAAATTCCGTTTAAGCTTTCATTTAGAGGGGGCCGAAAGGGAACGTCTTCGTGAAGCTGGTTAACTATTAACCTTAGCTAACACAATGTACCGTGAAGTTTTGTAATAACCGTTCTTTTTTCACTGCCCTATCCTTGGCATTGACTCAGCAGAAGCGGCGGGGGGGGGGGGGGGAGAGGAATTGCCGGAGACAAAGTGAAGAATACGTACACGTATATTCCTCGACGGGCAGGTCCGCTGCGACAACGGATGTAGATTGTCTTCCCTAGCTCGTTACCTTATTTATCGAGCCTGCTCGGGATTACTAACTAGGTCGAGGCAATTAATAAAACGCAATAAGCTCGCTAACTCTGTCTTTGCTACGGCCAGCGACGGGCACCAAAGGAAATCTCGGACGGTCATTAATAACGACGAAAAATAGCCTCACTCGGGGCGGCTACGGCTTCGACAATTACCTAGTAATCATTTATCGAATTCCCTGAACGATTTATGATTCGGATCCCGCTGGATTCTGGACAGCCCATCAATCACGGGAAGCAATTACACGGCACTGTCTCCAAGGAGGAAACAGGGGACGTGTTTCACTCTTTAAAACACGCCTCTCGTTGTCCGGTTTTTATAAATCACGGACGGGAAGCTCGTGAATTGAGGGGGAAGTTTTATATTGCGCACGTTTTACTTTCGCTTTTAAACGAATGAGGATCTTTTTACATCGTGTAAGGGTGGAAGTGTAGCTCATTTTGTTTCATTTCAAAATGTTTTTGTTGATGATTGATGAATGCAAATGTGACATAAATATTTCAAATAGTAATTACCTTAATGCGAGAATTATTTGTATATCGAAATGTACCTACGTATGGATAATCGTGGTTGTAATCGAGTTCCATACACTTCAGCAGTTTCATTTCATTACCAACGGATGTAACGTATAACTGGACGACGCCTTCACTCTAAAACGTTATCGCACGAACGATTGGATAGGAACAAACATTGTCTATTAAAGCAGATTATAGAGTGGTTGAACAAAACTTAAGCTCGGCTTAGCGCTTGGTTTACCGCTGGTTCGGCATCTCCGATAGTGTAAGATTTCAATTGACCTTAAGCTCTCTTGTATAATACAACAATCGCAATCCCAACGTAGAATTTAATCGACCGTGCTAAAAGCACCGCTGCTACGAAGCAAAAATAGCTTTGCTGGTTTCCAGGGTTTCAGTAATAGGTACTTATCCACCAAATAACTAAATATAACATAGGTACTCCTCCTAAACCACGAGAAACAAAATCCAAAATCGTTTGTAGAACTTCCATTCCTTTGAATCGTATATATTCGATATAAATTCGATAATTTTATTTTTCTATCAACTCGATTCTCATATCATTTTAACGAATACATTGCATTGTCACTTGAGGTCGAAGTAACTTCCACAGTGCAAGCTTCTCAAACTAACATTGGATACTTGGCAAAGATTTTTCTAAAATCACTCTTAATGAGATCAGATTAGCGAGATCGGAGTTGACTAATCGTTTAGATAGCATGGAGGACAGGGCCAATTTAAATGCTCCTTTCCCGTCGTGGAACTTTCACAGTCTTCCTCCCTTTTTATCCTTTCATTACACCCATTTTACGGTGATCTTCCTCCCTGTCCTCTCGCCATATATCACGAAGTTAACAATCGGTGCTTCGTCTTGCTTCTCAACGTCCCACACGGCGAGACTCGGACGTTCCACGAGTCCTGCTCCATTCCCAAGAAAAGTGCGGAGGGTTAGTTCCCGGCTTATCCTTTCGCTCGGCCACGAGATAAACTGTTTTTCGATAATTGGATCTTATCGTTTGCTTTCGCCCCCTTTTCAAAGAGCCCGCGGAAACCGTTCCAAAGCCCGGCCCTAAATCCGCGCGACTGTGGCCCGGGTCCGCTGCATAATTTACCATCTTGTTACAACTTTTCATTGCCACCGCGAGGCTCCCGGCCTTGCGCGCCGCCCTCAATTAATCGTAATTATGCGCGGAACGGTATTTACGCCGAATTAATGCCACTCCGACGACGTTCCGCCGGGAGTTATCCTCCGCGAAACAAAGGGGCACTTTCCGATTGAAACAGCGGCGCTGGTGTCTGTCTGAAAGGCGCTAAAGATCGAGCCTCTGACCTGGATCAAAAGGGGGCTCAAAAGGGCGGCGGAAAGAAAGTTTTGATACACTTGCCACGAGAAATCATTACATTTTCAAAAGACCATTCGAACGGGTGTTCCTGCCCTTCAATCTGACAATGAGATCTCTGAACGTGGATAACGTTAGTTTTAAAGCATTCGAACGGATCCTAACCGTTGCCATTGGTGGCTGAAGGAGAACTCGGCGGAATTCTAGATTATTTAATACTTCATTGTGAGTTTGCATTGCAAATTTCCAAGGAGGTCTAGTGCTTCAATACCTCTTCGCGCGAACTCCAAAGTGTACGGGCCAAGAGTGGATTGTCTTTCAACGTTCCAGGCATGTTATCCTCGACGTCGCGATTTCGACGTTAAATCAATATCCGATGGAAGATGAAGTGAACGAGCAGGGGGGATAAATGAAATTTCTGTCGCTTTACTAAAATTCTTTGATGTCTCCCACCACCACCCCGCGATCTTGCCCTCGTTCTATCTCTTGCTCTCTGGAAAGGGTCCAAAGTCTTCCCGTTTCCCCTTCGCTTCCCAAGTCTTTCGGAATTTTCGAGCGCTCTAAGGCAAAGACTCGGAAGTTTAACGAGATGGTGACTTCGGCGTCACCGCACTGTTCATCCTCGAGTAATGAGGAAAAATGGTTTGACCAGGATGTAGGGGGTGGTTCGGGATTGCCTGGCCTGCCAAGAAAACTGACGGATAAAAAACTCGTTTATCTTCCACCGGGCTTCGCGCACACTTCTTCTGTGTTGTTGGCAGCGTCGGGAAACGAGCCACGGGATACCATTCTCGCCGAGGATGTAAATGAATAGGGCCCTTTTATTCGAGGAAATCCGGGAAACATACGTTACTTATGCGGAGGCAAAGCTGCAGAATTTATTCGCAGACCTTTCGGGAAGACGTTGCAGCTTTATCGTAGGAAGATGTATCCAACGTTCAATGAAGTCTGAAGTTAGATGGGATAAATTCTTGTCGAATGTGGTAAAGATAGGGTTTTGTGTGTACTTTTAAGCAATGTACCAAGCATTTAGTTCCACTCGTACCCCATTAGTTTCTTCGTAAACCTTAAATTGTAATTCTTCTGTGGTACACCTCTGATTTAACGAAATCCGAGGTAAATAAATCTAATGGGGTTTGATCTGAATAGTATGCCCGCCAAGGTCTAGGTTTTCTATATTTTTAAGAACCATTAGCTACAATTATATCTAGTATATCTGCAGTGTGTGTTGCAAGAATAGTTTCTTTTCTGTTTGAAGACAGATTTTTATAAAAATTTCTAGCATGTGTCTACTCGATTCCGTGAAAATAGCTAATAGCACACTGATTTTTAAAGCACACGGTGTTGGGACTTAGAAGTCTTCTGTTGTGTGATTTCATCAGTGGTGATTCGTATTTGTTATGAGAGGTATTCCACATAAATTCAGGGGGGCCTGATTTATGTCCCGGTTGCAGTACAACTTATTCAGATTATTCTGATTTTATGGAACCAAGGAGAACGTTCAGAATCTGTTCTGGCGGGCTGAACATCGCCGCAGAGCATTGCGGTCATTTCAATCACCGCCCACAAGCTCTGTAACATGTACCAGAGAAGCTTGCTATCGCCACTTGACACGTGTACTCCTTGCACGATTCTCCATGACCTAAATTATTATCCTTCTCCCTAAGCGGAATTCATTCTTTATCGGAAAGGTATCGATCTCGGAAACATTTACTGGCATCCAGCGATTCCCACGTTAAACGACTCGAGTGCTTCCTTTCTTAACCCCCAACCACCAGTCAGCCATTAAACTTTTCACATTTTCTCTCAAGAACGTACAGTAATAATTTTCACTAATTAGCTTCGTAATCTTGGATGACTCATAAGAAATATATATAATGAGGATGACATACGTTCTATTTAAACAGAGATTCAAACGAAGAAGTTAGAAATCTCATTCCATTCCCCTTACATTCTCTAACTAATTCATTCGTCTTCGAATATATGTCGCTACTAGCAAGGGAGTCTCTATAAATTTGCAATTCAGAAATGGCATCCGACGTTAAGGAGAGTTGAAGAATAGTTCTCCGCGGAGTCGTCGTTGAGAGTAACCTCAAGAACTGGGATTTTCACCCCATGAGAACTATCGTATAATGATATCCAGAAGACGAAGAGTTTGTAACCGATTCGAAGGTAGGGATCCAAAGGGAAACAAATGGAATCGCTCGCGGATGATGTATTCGCTTGGAGTTTTAAACTCGGGAAATGAAGTCGGAATCCGGGATCCCATGTAATTTCCAAATCAATGGTCGTTGCTTGACAAAGCCGCAAAGACGGCTCCGCAAGGAATTTGCGACTCGAATCCCCCAGAAACTCCTGCGGGAGCATGAATCGCAAATTCGTCTTTACTGCGCCGCATCTCCAACTTATAGTACACCCGAGTACATATATAGTGTAACGAAATCGTCTCTAAGGATATCTTTTCACTGTGCGCTCCGCCAGCGCCGCCGCACACCCCTTGAAACCGAAAATTCTGCTGCGAAAATGCTTTCTAAAAATTTCAAAGGTACAAGAGCTCTTTCCGGAAAAGGTGTACCCCACATACGGGGTATATCATATTTCGGTCTCGGGTCCGATAATGTTACTGCGTCAAAATGTCTTCGTGAAAATTTTAAAGTGTTTTCACCCGTACGAAAAGGTGTACCGAGGCTAAGAAAATATGAGAACGTATATCGTGAAGATATTAGCGCTGAATGCACTGTATTTTAAAGATGTTGGCGCAGCTCGAAGAAAGATCGTAGTTTAAAGTAAGAACTTTAAGCACTTTTGCTGGCAACAATTTATTTATGCACACATGAGCAAATGAATGAAGGAAAAGTTACAACGGTGTAACTACTCGGTCACCCACTATTTCCATCAATTTATATTGCTTCTCCCTCGCACGGACGAAGCAGACGGTGCATGAGAAATGGAGAAATTCAAATGCTTCACGTGTCCGTTATTCTCTACTTTCCCAGAACACCTTCAAACAGTTCACACTTCTTGTGAATTATTCCCATTGTCATGCTAACGAATGGTTTGTTCTTACTCTCCTCAATGGAGTCCCCATTAAACGTTTTATCCTCTCGTCGAGTGGGACACTCGAGGAACAATAAAAGAATTTAAGTTTCAATTCGAAGGGCAGCATGGATTCCACGATAGATATAGTGTGGCGAGTAACCACTGATCTCTGAAGCCTGTTGTCGTCTTTATGCATGTGTAGATGCCTCTTAAAGGTTTGTAGGTCAGAATGCACTGTTTGTCAAATTGACGAGGGTGTGGAGTTCCAGTGGTATGTATATTCGTGTAACAGGCAAGCAATAGCATAACGTGTTGTAGTAGTCATTTGGGGAATGCCATAACGTCGCGTGGTCAATTTGCGTGCTGGGCTGTGATGGCAGGACGATCAAAGGATCGAGTGACCTCCATTCTGTGGACGGCGATCTGTCTTCGATTATTGTTCAAATAATTTCAATCGGTACTCCGCTATTTTCTCTTATTACGTCAAGACATACGATTCTTACTTTTGAATAAAATACGAGCTGCACTGTTTACTCAAATAAAAATGTGTAATAACCATCGTTTTCCATCCTGATGTTCACTACTCGAATTCAATGTCAATCGAAAGCTGCAACACGTCGTTAAAATAGTTTCAGAAAGCTTCTACTTTTCCAATTAAGCTGAAAAGTACACGAGACCAGGGGTTCGTTGTCAAAAAAATTTCTCAATCGCTTCGTGTCAAACTATAGCATTCCCCGAGGTGCTAGTGAAGTCAGAAGCACCGTAAACAGAGATTTCAGCGTAGCAGGGAGTAGAGGAACTTTTAAGAAAGTTTTAGTTTAAGGAGCTAAATACTGGTAGCCGCGGGGGTATGCAGTTAAGTACAGTTCTTTAAATTTTTAACGTGATACAGAATTGTCGTTGTCGTCTTTCAAACATTTTCAACAATTTGAAATCTTTCTTTTAGACATACTTTGATAAGTTTTGTGGGGATGTAAGATTCTTCTCCCTTCAAGCTCGCACAGTTGTGTAATAAAGAAAGTAAAATAATGAATTGGAAATACATCAATTGAAGAATATGCTCATATGTGTATAGAGCGATGATTTAAATTTTTGGTGGGACTGTCGCTGTGACAATTTCGACTGGAGCCCTGGCGAGGATGTCCTGTCAATATTCGATGTCGATATCAAATTATTCCCGGGAGTCGGTGAACTGCATTTCAGAGTCTGTCACCTTGGACGTTGTACGTCTTTCCGATAATTGATTATGACGAAGAGTTAATCGGATAACTATGCAGAATGTAACTGGAATTGCCAGTCGCATATCAATTGTAGAAATCGGAGGATTTTCTTCGAGAATAACTCGGGAGCATCTACGCCCCTTAGAAGATAATTTAGTACTTGAATACCCAAATCCGCATTTAGAAGACAATTTATTACTGGAATATCTCAGTCACTTATAAGATAACTCTTGGGTACCTAAATCGCCAGTTTAAACTTCAAATCGCTAAATCCTCCCTTTTCCTCCTCAGATTGTACTTTTCCAAGGAATATAATGTTAAAAGTTGGCGCGATACAAAAGTGGAAACTGCAAACTTCAGTTTAATTCGTTAAACGCGATGGTATCGCGTTAATTTCCAACATTTTACGGAGGAAACTAATTATCGTAGGAAAGAACTACCTGATATACATAAGCGTAAATCCATGCTGGTAAAAAATTGCTCAAAATTCGCCGTACGAGTAACGAATTGTTTCACCATTCCCTGGGAATAATTATTTGAAATTCGTACTTTGCTCTAGTAATGTCATTGGTGGAATTGCTTTATAAATCGCGTGCACGCAGGGGAGCAGATGACGATAGTAATTACGATTAACGCGTGTTACTCATCTGACAATGGAAATTTAACCTTTCATGATAAACATTGATAACGCGATTGGAATTGTCTCGATCGATTAAATTAACCGTTCGGTTATGTTATTTTTTATCTGTTCGAGCAAACTTTGGTTACAGACTCAATGAACGTGCAACGAGAACGGTACACGTGATTTCAGTACGTTTAAGCACAATAAAGTATAGCAACTTTGGAGAATTTTGAATTTTTCTGAAATGCAATATGAATCTTCATTTAAGAGAAGAGGAATGCAAAATTTATTTCAATGTATTGACGAAGGCTGGCAAATGAAATTAACAAACTCTTTAATTAAATACCTTTAAACTTTGTTACGTTCAGATTAGATTATGTGTGTTTAGAGCTCTGTAGTTTACAAAGTGCAGTGACATGCACAGCCATACATGCGTAATGATACATGTACGTAGTCACGCAGATCGGAATTTCCAATTTATTGTACAAGCATAGGAAGTTGGCTCCGGGGACCTTCTGCCTTACATATCTCAAGTTTTGGTCGCAGGATAGACAGGAATGCCGATTGATTTACAGTTTTAATGGGTTTTGGAAGTTAGGAAATGCAAGTTGTGTTTGCTACTAACGTCGGAGACTGTTACGAATTACATTTAGGGAAATCGGTTCCGTCACAGCGGCTCCTGAGCACATCGAAATACACCCTCAAGCACAATCTATGGGTAAGCTGTGCTGCATCGTTAAATTCGACGCCCATTGCCTTCTACTGCAAAATCTCGTTGCGAGGGAATAATAATATATTCTCCCTTCACCTAACGTGTACCTTATTCCTCATTTAAATTCTCTAACACATGCATTAAAAATCTTCTCTTTCCTCTTACACCACAATCTACCTAAAGCGCGTACATTAATCAATTTAATAGCCTACATTAACTCGCGACGTCGTTTAAAAACACACGAATGAATTCGACCTACAAAAGCTTCCCAAGAATCTCATAATCTACGTGCTCGATTATTCTACGAAAGCCAACCGGATAATGTCCAAGTTCTAAGATACTTCGTGCTGAACGAGCAAGATAAATCCGCGAGGATGGCTGGAACTAATTGTTCCATTAACGCTCAGGTGGAAAAATCATGCTAAGGTCCGCGGTGATTTATCCGCCGGGGGGTCCGTAATGGAGCGTCGCGAATTCTCGCCCCGTGATTTATACTTATTAACGGAGCCTGCAGGTGAAACGTATCCTACGGAGCCTTGTTGGGGGAACGTTTAACCTTTTTGAGACAGTATCGCGATGGTTAAGAGTTAAGCAGAATTTACTCCGTCGCCGACCCCAAACTTGAGTGGCGAAACCACCGGGTGGTCTCTTGTGTCTAACTACAAGTTATACTTGCTTCTCCGAAGATGTGTTCGTGTATTCCCAACCCCACGGCCTCCGCTCTCCTTTTTCTCGTGACCGCCGCGTTGTCACTTGTGGTTTTGGTTGACACCTGTAGATTTTCTTCGTGTGTGACACTAATTGCGACATTCAACCCCTCGGAAAAACCATTCCTCCCCCGTGAAGAGATTTCTTTGCGCGGCTGTTCATACGCAGTATCAAATTAATCACTATATTATTCTACAGACACAGTTGTGGGTAACTCCTTGTTTACTGCTCAGCCACACCTTCAATTATTACCCTTAAGTATTCGGTCCTAGCTTATTGCAATGCATATTTAAAAAAACAACGAGGTTACCCGCCGAAGGTTTAATACAGGCACGAAAGGGTCCTTGGTGCCGTGTCGCCGTTGCACGGGTCGAATGTTAATTTTTGTTTGAGAGAACTCACGGGCAAGGGGAAGATGGAATTACCATGGCAATTTCCCCGGGGCAGCGTAAAAGTCTTGTAACTACTCCGTCGTGTGCTTTCCCTTCCGGGTCCTTGCCTCGCCTCTTTTTCGGCCCGCCACTTGGAAAAAGGCTGAAGCGTCGTATATAAGCGAGCAACAAGTTGAACAATTAATGCTCGCGAAGTAAATAACGACGAAACAGGCGTGTACCGTGCGCGAGTGACTTTCGCTGGGAAAGCGTTGTCCCGTTCGCGCCTTCTCCAAATGAACATTTCATGATGCAGGAACGAGATCGCGAGTTTAATTACAGTATTCTTGGTTCTTTATGCGCGGAGGTTACTTTAATGCTGAGATTTGTCTGAGGATTGGATTTAACACTGAACACCGATAGGGAACATTTCATGTACACATAAGAACTCCTCTGTTTCGATAGATTGAGATAGAGTAGCTGATTCCTTGGCATTTCATTCGTGAAGTTATTGCAGTTAGAAGTTATGGAACTATTATCTGAACTCCATTTTATGACATCCACGGTTTTATCAGTTTCCTGGTTTCAGAAGATTAGTCTGCATCGAAGCTATCCAACTCAGAATAGGGTGGTTCTTCGGAGCACACGAGTGGATTGAATGCAAAATGAATTAAAAATGATAAACATACTCAAACTATATATGTATATGAATTTCTGCTGTTTCTTTTCAGCAGTGAATTAAATCTTAAACCAAGTCTCAGCAGTAGAGAGATATTCTGTGTATCGTTTTATCCTGACGACGCTTTCTGCAAGCTTCGTCGCAGATCTTATTTAAATTCGCAGTACAAAGACAGATGCTGGCAGTTTGATGAGCTATAAGACGCGCGCCGAGCTAAGTAATTCGAAACAACCTGGCGAGATAAAGACTCCCGTATTTGAGCTCCCGATTTCGAGGAACCTTTGTAACCGCTTCTAAGCGCCAGCACAAAGAAATTGAAAGCGCGATCCCGCATATTTTCGCCTTTCGAGGATCCCAGTGACCCGTTTCCGGGATGCAACCTGGAGGAGGTTCGAAATTCCCGTTTAACGAATCGTCTTTCGCCTGGAGTCGACGGCATTTCGCTCTGGCGCAAAGGTGTCAGGCATCTCGGAAGATTAAACTTGCAAGTTTGGATCGTGGTCACGCTTCAACTAAACGACCATCGTAGATATCAGGGTAATCTGTTTTAAGAACCCACTCGCTGAAATTAACTACCAACAGGGCGACAAATTCGTAGCCATCAAATGATTTCAGTTCTTCTCACGTCTCATAAGAAATGCGAAGAGTTTGATTCTTAATCTGATTTCAAAAGAGATATTACAGACAAGTACCTACTATCTCATGGATCTATTTGCAGTAGTTTGTTAATGTGAAAATCTGAACTAGAGGCTTATGTCTAGAGTAGAATTTGTTATGCTCAAAGGGAAAGGAAGAATTCTCAAAGGAATTCCAATTTTCTGTAGACTACCTACACACAAAAAAAAACCCAAAGAACTTGCTCTCCCAGTTATTCTCAATGTACTTACATACTTAATTCATCCGCAACCCTACTCCAAACTCTGTACGTTACAAGATCATCTTCCAAAAATAGTTCCACAAGCAAGGAATTCAATGAAGCCTCCAAACTCTCGCAAATGAAGGTGTCGAGGGTGTTTCGACATCCTCAGACAGGGCGCAAAGGGCACGTCCAAAGCAGAAGTCACGCAATCACGGATCTTAGCAGCCTCCGAAGTTCCCGTTAAACTCTAAATATAAGTTTCGGATAAGTTCAGGGCTCGCAGCGAACAGAAGTGCCGCGAGGAAACACCGTTTCCCAGGATTAACTCCGAAGCAAGTGGAACGGGACGAGATTTATTTGTACTTCAATTTATTGTAATCTCGACGTTGCGAGGTGGCGAAGCGTTAAACGAGAAAGATTCAAGGGGCCAGGAGCTCACCTTGCTGCTGCGTCGCGTGCTTAAGCAATGAAAACCTTCGAGTTTTCGCAGGGGCTGGTAGAAATATGTGTGGTTTCATCAGGAATCTGGTGGCCTGGACGCGATAAATAACATATGTAAGTGTTGAATGAGCACGGCCACTGTATCGCACTGGAAAAGCGCGCCGTTTTTCCCAGGCCTCGGGTAAAGAAAATGCGAGAGAATGCTCGGTGAATAACAACGGTCCGGAATTGCTCACGCAGATTACCCGAGTCGTGGCTAACGACGAAAAGCTCGTCTCCGACGGTGCACGCGCGGCTTTGTTTCCTCTACTTTCTGACGAGAGATGGATAACGCGAAACGGTAAACCGTTTTCAGACTTATTCCTGACGGGCCGACGTCGTTATTACACTATTTATCGGATTACGCGCTTTCCTACATCGCTTTGAAATTGAAAGTGCTCTCTGGACATCCAGTTACAGTCGTAGCTGTGGTTGCTGCAACGGGACTTAACAGTGATTTAATATTTATTAATCGTTCATAGCTTCCGGTCTGTGAATGAATTTCATAAGCTGAGTTGCAAATACGAAAGTACTTGCTGCGTCTATTGAAACTAAGAAGATTGTCTTAGTAATTTCGATACTTTACGTTTTTGCAGGAGAACACTGTCGTTTATGGAGAATCTGCTTTTAATGCTGTGAAATATAAATTACACGATCTGTAATTAAGGAAGTTTCAATTGCCCAAAGGAAAGGAACAGAAAAATTTGAATTGTTCTTGAACTTTAGGTACAGTTTCATTTGATTCAGGAATCTATGTTGGAACAATCACTTCCGGGGAATGGTATATGTCTCTTACAGAGTTACTACGAAGTTTTCTGAGAATTGATTAGAAAAAAGGGGTTGGTCGAGTGAACACAGTAGAGTTTCACCAGTTTCAACGGCTATGGAGGGCTAAGATTAATCGTGCAAACGGGGCCGGCTAAGGGGAGACGAAATTTCGGGGGCGATTAATTATTCGAAAGTTTGCATGCCAATACTTCGAATTGCGGTCCAAATATTCGGCCCCGTGCGCTTCAATCGAGAATGCATACGCGTGAAAGGTATTCAGCTGGGGGCTGGTATTTCATGGAATCCTCTTTTCGTCTTGACGTTCTTTTAATTGAAGAAAATCTATCGACAGATCTGTCGTTAAATTCGGCCGTAATTCGCGAAACTGCATTCAGAAACACGGATACTGTGTCCACCAGGAACGTGACTCGAGGAAAACGCTTCAATTTTATGCAGAACTGGTACTTACATTCCTCTATCACTTTCCCATCTTGTAGAATTCTATTGTCTCGATGAAGTAGATTTATACACTTTTATCGTTCATATTTCACTATTTGGTGTCTTTAATCAACTGTACATATGGAAAGGAGTTTGAAAATTTAACAATACTAAGATGTAGTTAGACAATTCATAAGTACTGAAGGGAGCCTTGTATAAGAAAAAATGGTTCAGTTTCGATGGATCATTCCATATGAAAGCAATCTTTCTCCCGTCTCACCTTGTAGACACACTGTGCCAAGTTGCAGAATATTTCCTCGAGTAAGTTGACGGATGAAGTGAAATGCACCGTCACTGGTCAGACAGCCACTCTCCAGGAGTCAGCTGTGAAATATTGCTCGAGCATCGATACATGTGACGCGATACACGAAAGAGAAAGCTGCGGCACGGTGACTGAGCAAAGCATAAACATTATGCTACCAAATATAAAAAGGAAAATCCGTTTTCAGCATTAGCTCCGTATTTCTTTGCATGACCATTAATGTCATAATATTAAGTCATATACATTTCACATTAACATCACAGAATAGAGATTTTATTCTTTGATAAACGTACATTTTTTATGATCAGTCTAAGATCTTAAGATTGTAATAAGTCACTTTCAAATTAAGTTCAGATTTCATTCACTCGACTTCTTGGAAAAGCAAGTAGTGGATTTATGTGTTATGCTCCTCTTATTCTACTAATTGCCTAATTTTCTTTGAAAGTGTCGGTGAAACGAACTCTTCCTACGAAAAAGATTTCAATACAAATAGCTTCACAATAGAATCATATATGCATAAATATTGAAGTAGTGAATCGTCACATATCAGTGCTTCTCATTTTGCTTCTTCACCTTCGTGCATTTCCTACCGACTCTTTACCTTTGTCGTCACCATTACACTTTTCACGAAATTTTTTACTGAAACACTTCAGAGGAATACCTTGCAAAGGCATTCCTCCAAGCATTTATTCAATTCCAGGCAATTGTGCCCTCAATTAATTTTAATAATTGATCTCCACAATGCATTCGAACGACATCGCGATTTTTATGCGTCAAACACTGAAAAGGTATTGGACGAGCAGGTAATCAGGGAAGTAACAAAAACGATCCCCCTTCACGTTTCGCGCTGCTCTCGCCATATCGACTTCTTTTCATGAAAAAACAGGGTATTGCGTTTCTTTAACGAACCTTAATTAAAATATTTATAGCGCAAGTTATGGAGGTACAAGTTCGGAATACTTTGAGAAGCAATTTCAAGGCAGGGCGTCGCTCGTTTCGGATGCAACAACGTGGTGGAAAAACTTGGGCTGGCGTAGCACGGCGAAAAAAAAGAAATAGCCATTTTATTACCTTTCCTTAAAGGCATCTTGACGGAAAATTGAAACGCTCATTACGAGCAAATAGGTACCAAAGCATCCTGCCATCACGCGTGAAAAGTTCGTCCCCGTCAGAGTCGCGTGATAATTAGCGGGGCAGGTCGGAAGCGTCATTTCTCCTCGCGAGCCTCTCCCTTTTCCCATCGTTCTCGAAATATTCAATGCATTCGCGAACCACGATCGATGACACAATTCACGGCGCGGCAAAGAATGCTCCGCCTCGATGAACGTTTCAGTCCTGATTTTCAGGCCCCTCCACGTGAAAGAGTGGAGGAATTTTTTATGGAGCAAAATGGAAAACGTTTCCATTCGAAGCGTAGTTGGCAACGTAACGAATAGTTTTGGATTTGAAAATTTAGTTAAGCTTCTGATAGAACACGGAGCAAAAAAAAAACTTAACGAATAATTTTGGAATTGAAATTTCAGTTAAGCTTCTGGTGAAACACATTTCTCCCTTAACGAGAATATAATTTTTGGTTACATAGTTCAACGAAGTAATTTTGAAAGGTAGATTTGATAGGCTTCACCAAATTTCGGTGCCAGAATCGTTTAGTACAAGCTTGAGGAATTAATCTTCCTGTCGAAATCGTTTCACTGTGTCTCTACTCATTGTCAGTAGTAAATGCCATATCATTTCTTAAGTACTTCATTGACAACCTATTTCAAACTAAGTCCCTGTTCGAGCCAATTTCTCATTTCGAAATGGTTCGCGGAACACTGCTACTGGACATTCCGCAATATTACAAGAAACTACACCTACAGTCTACGTCGAGATGCATTCAACAAACGCAGACGCAACGGCAACAAGACGCAACATTGTGTCCATTTATTACTCAAGCCCCGAAATGGGTGGCACGGTAAGAAGCGAAAAACGGGAAGCTGGAGGCTTTCCACGGTGATGGGTCAGGTGATTTCCATCAAACGTGATCGCAGAGACGAGCGGGCGACCAAGTTTCACGGAGACACTCGGTCAGCCCCCATTTCCCGCCGACACCCCCGGTTTTTTCCCTGCCACTAATTAAAAGTTCGCGATCCAAACCGTTGGTACGTGCCTTGGACTACTTTTGCCCATTCATTCGCGGAGCGCGTATCCGTGGGACCCACGCTGATTACGCCGATGGAGAGAAAATGAGGCCGCCCCCGTGCACGCGGGAACTTGCTTTCGCCCGGTCGGTGGCAGCGAATCGGAAACAAAAAGATCCCCAGCACGCGACGTGGCGGCTCGCAAAATAGTCGCGAAAGGCACGCGCCCGCGTACCCCCGGCCTGTGGGCCCTGATGCAGCGTGCGTATAATTAAGGGGCCAGGTATCCATGGATCATAACGAAAAGTTTCTCACGCGCAGCCAGATTTAACGCGCGAGGGGAGACGGGGCTTTTAACGTAGCTGTTTGAATTTTTTGCTAGCGCTTCGAGGGTTGAATTTTCGAGTTAATGGTTTTGTGTTTCGAGTCTTTGCAATGTCACGCGAATACGTGAGGAATTCGTTGTTTTTGTACATATCGGAAAGTTTGGATAGTAGTAATTATGTTTTTAAGAAATTTGATGATGAGTTTGATTGGTATATTTTCCGGTGTTTAATGGTGGGTGTGGGTTGAATACTACGGGGAATGAGAAAATCTTTGTTTGTCCGATTGGGTGAGTGGTCAATTTTGTTATACAATATTCAATATGTGCCGTACCGTAAAGCAGAGTTGAGCATTAACTAAATAAAAAATTATTTAAGTAACGGATCGAATACAAGTTTCTTTAACTTTAAATTATTCGACGACTAAAGTTCCCTTTTTTATTCGTCAAGTGTTTCGACTTCAGTGTCAAATAAACGAATTAAAGTTGAAGTTAAAGTTTAAGTTACAGTTGGAGTTTAAGTTGAAAAATTTATTCGACGCTCAAGTTGAAACTCTCGACGAATAAGAAAATTAAGATTTACTCGTCGAATAAATTCTCGACGAATAAAATAATTAACTTTATTCGACACATGACGAATATTTTTTTTAGCTGTTATTCCTCATACGAAATTTTTATTTAAATAAAAAATTTTCCCATCTCTACCGTAAAGTAAAAAGTACTTTGAGGAATTAATTAATTTCATGGAATTTATATTAGATATCATGCAGGCTTTTTGAGTGAAGTACCTACCTATGTACATATATGTGTCCCTTATTTTCCACTCCAATTACTGGGAATCATATTATTTATCGAATCCTCCGTTTACCCCGTGCCCAGCGAAACATGTGCGCAAACATTCCATGTTTTTATATCTCTGGTATCTGAACATTTTTCGCGAGGATGTTCAACAAAGGTCGAATTTCAATGTGTCAGTAAATAAATGGCCTTCGGAAATGAAACTGTTTAATCGATTGAACTCGAAGCAAGCAGAATTCAATATACCTAACGCATACCAGGAAAGGAATCTCACGAACGAGTGACATAACAGCGTATCGGAGACTGAAAATGATAATTGATTACTAACAAGATCCCAAGAGAACAGGTGTATAGAATAAGTTTTACAGCGACAGTAACACAGAAAATGAAATACACGGAAAGAACTGAATTGTTATATTAACCGCCAAGTCGATGTCTATATATCAAGTTACAACAGAAACGGCGCTTATTAATCCGTAATGCAGTTCTGGTGGCAGTGACAATGCTTTACGATCAAACATTACTGAACAGCAAACAACGGGAGCTAACAACATTAGTACCTTTAGAGTCGTTATAGAACTTGCCGAGCAGTCTGTTTCGGGAGGTCCTGTTTCTCAAAACTACTTGGAATTAGAGGCATAATTGGTAGATACGCGGTGATTGTGATAAGCTTCGGCCAGTGTTTTAGCTGGTTCGTTCTACTTCCTCCCTGGCCGCTCATATTTCTCGACCGATTACTCTGCAGCGGCTATACGTTATTTACTTCGAACTACGGCGCCGTGCCGCGTGTACAGTAAATATAATTAGCAGCTCCGCCGAGAAACTCATTTTCGAGCCTGATCCGAACGAAGGCGAAGCTGCTACCTCTTATTACGCTGCTTATACGCCGCGCGTGCTATACATACGAAACACCAGACCCCGAATTCGGGAACAAGCGAATTACATAAATGCCGACGACGTTGAATTAAGACGCCAACCAGCGGAGATTTATTTCATAGACGCGGCTTTTACGCGCGCGCAAAGTAAGATGTAGGTTGAGAGTTCTGCCAAGTCTTGGGATATTCACGCTGAAAAACCGTGCCTCTCAATTTATTTCCATGTTTCTCCTCGCGTGCTTTACAGAGACAGCTCGAACGGGGAACGCGTTGAGCTCGCAGGATTCGTTCTAATGCCAGGCAGCTGCAGATTATGGTAATAATAGTAACATTTTATCGCACCTTTAGCGAGTACAATTTCCTAGGCTACATTGCGTCTCTACATTCCTTGCTTGTTAAACTCGTTGGTGCTAGGGAATATAAGACAAAAGTTAATTAGGATTGTATGACACTTTGTAGTGGCATATAGTATGTATGTAGGGAATTAAAAAGCTTTCTCGCGGACGGTGGGCGTTGCTAATCAAATTGTGGCCAGTGCGTAGCCAGTTAATAATGATATAAGGTACGATGGCGTGGCAGAATGTAAACGAGGACTCGGCGACTGCGATTTATGGGGACACCAAGGCGGTGTTAATGCGTCGAAACAGAAAGTCGTACTTAAGGAATTTTTACGTAGTTGGGGGACTAACACTAACTAATTATGCAGAACACGATAGCAGACGAATGAAAAGTGTTATACATCTAGAGCCAGTTAGATCCACCATAATTATCGTGCTCTTTTACTTCCTATAATATAAATATATCCGCAAGTAGGTGAAAGGTGAAAAATTTCATTTAATTAAATCTCGAAATATAGGAATAAATTCCTAATAGTAAGAATGTATAATTTTACTTGGTAAACAATCTTTAAGACAAATAATCGCATTTATCTACCATACTGTAATCACAAAATTAAAATATTAATTCCTGAATGCTCTTGAATTACATTGCCACTTCGAATATCTTATTAATCAGTTATTTACGGTCACAATGTTTGTCTATTCCAGATGGGAAGAAATCCAGTCTTTTGTCAGCTTCGTAACGCACCAAGAAGACGTCGTTCATCTTCGGTGAGTGAGCCACTCTTGAAATACTAAATTACATCTTCACGGCGTAGAATTTCATTCGTCTACGAGTACTTAATAATGCCGGTGCATTCAAGGAACGACACTCGTTGCTTTTAAAATGCTTCCATCAATGACTGGGCATTCGTCTTTTCACCGTAGTCGCATAAAGCACGGTTCTTGCATTTTATTCAGGGCTGTTATAATGAATTAGAGCCGCCACAGTCTTGGATCCTCTCTCGAGTCGTCCCAAGTATCACGGGAAAGTGTGGTAGTCCGTGAAAACCAGTATTTACTGGCAGCCTCCACAATTCGGGGAAAAAATCTTCTGGCCGAGGGAGAGCCAAGAAAAGCTTCCCCGATACTTTTCATTGTTTTTCGTCTGTTTTTCTCCTGGAGGAAACTCTTCACGCTCCTCGAAGGGAGGGGCACGCCGATTGGTTCCGCAGACTAAGGGGGAAAGTCCCTTTTGCTTCTCTTTCAGTGGAGGAATTATTGAAATTTTCGCGAGAACAAAGAAGTCAGCCAATTGTTTCCTGAATTTATTCATGCATGCAAGTACGTAGATATTGTCTCGAAGAATAATGGGAGAAGCCTCGGTTCTAGAAATTATGAAATTTGAAAAAATCTAGTGGAATGATTGTAAAGTCTGTGAACTATTTTGCATATTGCTGTTAATTGAATAAATAAATTCAGGGTAAAGACAGTTTGCTTTTTCATTCTTCTAAAGCTTTTGATAGTTTCTTGCATAAAGAGGTAGAATGAATTTTTCAAATTTCCTATTGATTTCTCTCGCAGATATTTACTCTTGGTTAATTTATCTAAAAAGCCGCGAAATGCGCCTTTAGACAGCTTTTTCGTATCTCCAATGGTTTCCACAGCATCGTCAGAGAGGTGAAACTTGGAAGGGTAGTTTCCACCCTCAAACTTGGGGTACCGCAGTTGAAAAAGTACCTATTCCTCATTTTGCCTGCTCTAGGAGTAGCTATATAAAGTTTCGGAAAAATGTCTAACGAACACTTCCTTATCAGTCGTCATCCTGTCAAAGTCAAGCACCCACCTGGCAATAGGGAACCCACTTGACATCCTATTGGAGATTTCAAACTATCACACCCCAAATTGAACGATAAAATTATTCCCCTTCGCAACAGGCCTTTCACCAGATTCCCAACACTCGCAAAGCGACTAGTTGTCTCGATCAATCCGTTTCCACGCTTAATATCTCAAAATTGACATTTCAGTCGAACGTAATGGCGCAAACTGTCGTTTGTTTAATGCGTTAATAGCCGTCAATGTCGCGTGGCGGATATGCCCAAGATATTGAAATTTTAACAATCAATCTTCTCGCTACATCGATCGTTTAAATTTCAGTACAGTAGTTACCATTTTTATTATAATCCTAATACGAAAATAACCGAAGAAAATACGTGCACATTCGGTGTTCGGGCACGAATTACATGGCAGCTATCAGGAAGCGTCGATACAGAGACTTTACCACCCACGTTTGGCGATAAATTGCGTTTTACGAGCGGGGAACGTTTCATATTGACGATGCTCGCGTGGAATCATTGATCAAATCATGAATCACACCGTGCTGAACGACAATCACTCTGTGCGTACCTACACAGTCCTTGCGACTGTTGACGTGCACGATGTCACGTGGCAAGCAGAAGGTAAACTGATTTTATATCAAATTACGGGTAACAGTGTTCCGTTGCCGTTGTCGTACGTGAAAAATTACCTGGATTGTGCTCAGAAACATCGAACACGTAGCATCTATTCCTGTGGGATTCGAGGGGCTTATTGAATCTTTCAATGCATTCGTTCGTTGCCCGTATCTGCCTCCAACAGTCTCTCCTCTGTATCCCGATAACTTTTATATCGATTATCTGCTACAATGAAATCTCGTACGTGGAAGAATTTAATAAACCATCCTTCACCGTTGCACCGCAACATTCTTCCCTTTTTCCCAATTTTTTTTTCTGGTTCGAGCCGAGTTCAATCAACAGAAGGGGAAGATGAAACTGTGCCTTTCGAACGACATCGGTGACGTTCGCAACAGGGGAATCGTTGTTCCGTTTCTGGTGAAGTGTAGTTTTGCTCACGTTGCTCCGATCACTTCGAACGAATCGCACGCACGTTGGAATTCGAAAACTCATGGATGCAATTAATGATGTTCGCTGAATCTCGGCTTCTATTAACATTTGTTCTTCTGTACATACCTATTGCCTCAATTGCTGTAACTGACCTTTTCCACTTCTGTCGTCCCACCTCGAAGCTAGCCTGCCCCCAATACCCTTCGACATTATAATCCCATTAGAAGCAAAATTGAGCTGCTTTAATTGGTCAATTAGGGAAACTGGAGGGCGTTGAATCAGAACGCAACATGCCACGATAATATCGTAATTTCTGACTACAAGAGGTTTCTTATAGTTAGAAACTGAATGACACATGCGACTGAGGCACACTTCAAAAGAATCCCCTCGAGTAATCGAATATTGCAGTGCCTGGACGTGGAAAATGTAAATAACGGAGACACAGAAAACGAAAGATACCTACTCGGTTCCAGGTGCGCTCTGATTTATTTGCAAGCGGAGGCGAAATGCGCGGCAGATTTATGCAAAAGCACGGCACGGTCGGGCGAAAGTTCGATTTCGTTCACGCGAATCACAGACACGCCGAGCTGAAACACCATTAATGGATGTAACGCGGTTAGGCGTGCTTTCCGTCATCGCGGGCGTGTAGTTCGTTCACGTGTAAAGCTAGGGCGATTTTTCCTGCCCGGCCGTAATCCTGGCACGACTGATTTCCAGGCAAACTTCGGTCACGCGTCGCCGGACTGCTGATATTTTGCATTCGGACGGAATCGATAATTTGTATCATTGGCGGCACGCCAACGGACATAATTTATGGCACATCCGTGTCACGGTGGACCGCGAGTTGTTTAATGAAATTATTGATTTATTTACGCTCGTGCTGTTAACGTGCGATTCATTCGACCGATTCGAGCCGCTGGAATTATGCAAATCTTGCGGGCCATCGAATGCAAGAGTTCCTATTACGTGTGGAAATCTTGGCGTTCCGTTCTGTTAATCCTTTGCAAGGGGTTTTAAGGACGATTCGTTGCGTTGTTCCAATCCGGATGAATGTTGCATTTGAATGCTACGAGGACACAGTTTTTACTTAAAGCACGACTTGCTTTGGAATTAGAATACTTATACTGATCCAATTCTCTGATGAATGAATCAGTTGGACAGGGTAATACTATTATATTTTAACTGTGGCGTGTATTCTATTTGAAATGAGTATTTAATATAAATTCCTTTCTCTTGCTTCGTCACTCGCCCGCATAGTCAGCGTATCACTATTTCTAACCAATATCGAAGCAAGGCTCTTCAGGATTATCAGTCTTTATTAAATATTTGTCATTCTCAGGTTTTAATATTCTACATTCCACTGTATTTGATGCCGGTGTATTAATTGACATGGCTTACCCGCGTTCACACTGTACAGTTTATCAATATATCTGGAATTTTGATTAAAATTTTTTCATGCGCAGACGTACACACGCGAACGATTGTAACGCATCAAAGACACAGCCCACGTGCTACCCCGGCATTTCTGTTAACGCGTGAATAGTTTGCGTATTTTCGTTATCTCTGCTCGATACATTCCGCAAACGTTCCTTCCACGAGTGTTTCATGGATAAACGAAGGAAATTCAATATTTGCTGGTTTTCAGCTCGTTGCATATATCTATAATATTTGCTTTGAGCGTAGAACGGCTCAATTTCTCCAGCAATGTGCTTATATAAGTAAATTGTACTCTCTTGTGTACGATCTATGTACTCAATAACGAATTAATAACCATGAATATTAATAGACCTGGGTAGAAGGTAGAACAAATAGAGCTTTCAGAAAATTCAGAAACTTCTGGCGAAGTCGAGAATTATTTAACTTGGGTGAATGCGGATGAACTAGGGCACTGGGGTCTGTAAAGTGAACGAAAAGACAGAGATTCAGGGGTTACGCCACCCTGAGACGCTCGAAGCTAGACGAATTTTTTTTACAGATACTATGAGGTTGAAAATTATTTCTTTACTTCTTCTGTGTAGAGCATGTATTAGTGCGTATATTGTATAAATATTGTACGAAAATATTAAAAAATGGCCGAGTTATTTCTTGTCCCGTGAAGCTCCTCCATGTGAGCGGTGTATCAAATTATGACACCCAGGTTCATCTGACATGAGGAAGACCATGATTATTCTAGTGTTCATTAATACAATATCTACAATGTAGCGTACGGATTTGAGAAGAAAAAAATTATTGTACAAATGAGAGCAAGGTGAATATCCACTATTCATTTTTTACCCAACACGGCAAACTTAAAACATTTATTCGAATGGGTTATCGTATAAAAAAAATGATATGTTACATTTTAGATAATACCATTAAGAGTATGTGTACCAAGTTTGAAATAAATCGGACAAATAGTTTTGGAGATATTTGATACACCGTTCACGCGGAGGAGCTTCGCGGGACAACAAATAACACCGCCATTTTTTAATATTTTTGTACAATATGCGCACTAATACATGCTCTGCACATAAGAAGTAAAGAAATAATTTTCAACCTCATAGTATCTGTAAAAAAAATTCGTCTAGTTTAGAGTGTCTCAGGATGGCATAACCCCTTAATCAATACAGTCACTGAAAGTGGACAATTAAGAATGGTAGAACAAGTAGATAAAACCTGAGTCTTTCTTGAACCACCAGGTTCCATCAATCTGGACCATCACTCTCTCCCTAACCAAGTTAATGACTGTAAAAAAAAGCGTCTAGAACCAATAAACAGATATCTTGCGACACGAAGTCTCTTTTCAAATATGAGTCAATTATTTCGTCTAAGAATAGAGTAAGCCTATTGTGAAATATTTTTGACGTCCCTGTGAAACGAATCGTTTCCCCTGGTAACGCGTAAACAGCATCAAGGACGACTGCAATTGAAATTTAAATGGCGCCGAGTCAAGTAATTGCTTTATCAGTAGAATTCGGTGGAAAATGGAAAACACGACTTGTTGATTGAACACGGGCCTGATAGGAAGTAGAAAATTTGCGGTGACGAATAAATTTGTACCTCGAGATTTAGATAGGGGAGCGGTGTTGGTCACAGACAGTGGTTTTGCGGTTTAACAGAGTTAAGAATACGTGGGAGTACTGTGCCAGTGGTACGGACATGAGGTCGTGATCTCGCCACTTCAGCACCGCCGCTTAAAACTGCTACAACTACTTTCCAATTTTCCAATTACTTTTAATTGTCTTAAAATAAAAAGAATTTTATTAAGGTCGAAGGTATTACGTATTTCGCAAGAGACTCATTAACTGCTCGTCATTGGCAAACTTTGAACTACTTCTATTGAATATTGGTCTCGAATTTTTTTTCGACATTGAAGCAATACTGTGCATTTAGTAAAGTATTATTTTTTGTAAGACGATTTTAAGGTATAAAATACTTTCAGTAATTCACTTTCAGTAGAGGTATGCCCTAAGTGTTGAAAGTAGTGTATTGAACTGTTCTGTATCACTTTTCAGACAGAGTGGAAAGAATATTAAAATTGAATCATTTGAATTATAATATTAAATTTAGAACTTTAGATTGCTTTAAATTTTCAGATTCAGCTGCATTCTAAAGAATAAATTTTGAGAGCAGTGCTAACCAAATATATACGCCAGTGTCCTCACCATGTAGATACATCATTCGAAACGATGCTGACCAGTAAAATTCGTTTACCAAAGAATTTCGTGATCCTCAAGTCTCATCATTAGTAATGCAAGGCAGCTTTTATTCGTAATGCTTCTGTGAAATACGAAATTAATGAGTGACTTAGCATCAACTTACAGAGGATGTTGCAAAGTGCAACTGTTCCCAGTCTTGGCGAAACTCTTTAATGACAATTTCGCTACCATTGCATTAAGCTCATTATGCCGGGGGTGTCCTTATAATTTCCTCCCCGAATAAATACCTCGGGCTAAGTAAGTGCGCCGTTAAAGTGTGAGGTGCGAATTTATGAATGGAATTAAGTCGATACAGAGACACAAAACAGAGAAGAATGTGAGAACTAGTGAGAGCAATTTTTCTTTCTAAATGAATGAAACACCTTTTTGCCGGGGGAACGAGCTCCTCTATTTTCCTTCCAACAATACGAACGGAACAGGTGAGAGAGTGTACTAAATTTCGGACGACACAGGGTATTGTTTCGAATGGCCAAACGGTCTCCATTAATAAGAAGCACCAGAGGGAATTTTTATCTCATACATATTAATGCGTCGAATGTAAAAGGCTTTACAGCGTGTTAGATTTGAAATGCAACAGAGTAATCGGAGTTCTGATAACGGTGTATATTATTCATGAGGCCCGTGAAAATGTATGCTAAATTATACGCGTTTATCACAGCGATAGTGTGAAAAAAAACCGGTGGCGTTTAAGTAAAAGTTTCTAATAGGTATCGACTGGAATTAAATGGACACCAAGCAACGTTCAAATAACTCTCGTACTTTCACATAGTTTCGAGCAGTAGGTATCCTTTTAAAGTAATTGTTAATCGACTTTCGATAAATCACTCCGATGAGCCGAGTCGTATTAGATGTTTTAACGATATTAATCATTATAATTAAATACAGCCGCGAGAATAGATAATTCAGTAATCAGTGAATGCTAATGAATGTACCTAATCAATATTACTTTCATTTAACATTTCAGTTAGGTATCCAGTAATTCGACGTGTGGAGCATTTTATCTCTTGTTTCTTTCCCACACGTACGCCTGCGAAGAGTTTCGAGCAAGATAAATCTTAGTTGCTGAAGACATCATTTCAGAAATTTTCCAGTCATTCGAATAGAATTTCGTGTGATTCAGTCAGTTGGAACTCTCTCGTCGTGCAAAATGTCACGACGACTTCGAATCAGGAGCCAGGGATTCCTGTTCCTTTTTCCCTGCCCACCATTCCTTCCGTCCCGCGAAATCTTGCATGTGCAAGAGCACGCAGTCGGAGCCGCGCCAATTTCATACATTTCTTTGCTCGATGTTTGCCCATTCGCGTATTCCCTTTTCCGCGAATCTGCAACGTGGCCCGTTGCAAGCAACCGGGTGGAGGGACGATCATACATGAGCAATCAAAGAGGGCGAAACGACGACGGTGAAATAGAAAGGTTAAAAAGATGGGAGGGCTAAACTGCAGGAAATACACTCGACTTGCCAGACCTAAGAAAGAATCCTTAAAATCTGTTTGCTGGCCAATCCCTTCTCATAAATTATTTGCCTCTTTACTGGGTTATCGTTCAACTGACGTCGTTTCTCGTTTAACCTGCTACTTGCTGAAGCAACGACCGTCATCGTGTTGCAGTGCAGTTGGTGAAATGGAGAATAAATAAATTCTGTCGCTTAAAGTCTTCTTGATAATAATGCAGAGGCTGGTGTAACGAGATGATCTTAAATGGAATTCCTAATAAATTTCCACTTCTTTGGGATGCTTTCCATCATCCGAGCAACTTTTATTACAAATAGTATTTAAAACAATGCGTAGATTTAGGAGAGTATGATTAATTTGTGTGAATGTAGTGCGTGCAGTAGTGGGAACAGAAGGCACCAAGTGGTAGTGGTTTGTCTATGGTCAGACACACGTTATAGCGGGTGCAATAGGAACTATACCTTCCTGTAACTTTCCAGACATGCATTGTCTTCAAAATACAACTTTTTAATCATATGCACAAATTCCGTAGCTATCCCATTTCAAATTATTAAGTTACACCTTTGTTTACTTTTTTATGAGGAACATAAAATCTTGCATTCTAGGTATTTTAGTAGGGAAGGCTTCTTCTTGAGGTTTAATAAGAAAATGATGTCAGCATCGTTGATATAATATTCTCGACACATTCTTTGTTATATAGTTAATGGAATATTCTGCATTATCTCATTTGCATTTCAAAACATACGGCGAAAATGATGCCTCAGATTGCTTGAATATTAGTCGCGTCATGTTGGTCTTCAAAAGAAATTTCACGGCTGTTAAGCTCGCGTTACGCGTGTGCCGGTAAAAAAGATGGGCAGATTTTGAGAACTAGTGCGTGGAAAGAGCAGAGGTGAGAGAACGAAAAGAAGTAAGGATAAAATATACGTCGTGTACAATTCATGCCTGAGAAAAAGTTACGCCGTATTTGCATTTGAAATGCGAGTACGCCGCTCGTTAGGCGTTTGCTGTAGGGCAAAACATATAAATATTAATATTTCAATATTCCTGCTGCTTCACGAGGTACGAGGATATATTTTGCGGAACGTAAAGTGTCATTTGAAATCAGTTGGAAACTCGTTTATATTCGTCGTTTTCCTAATTAGAAACTTTACGTTCTTACTTAACCCTGCTCTCAGCAGAAACTGTCTAGTCTTATAACGAATTAGTATCATCCAAGATAAGAAAGGCTACAGTGATTGTGATTCTTTGATGCAAATCTTTCGAAGGACGATATTTAAATCAGATAAATTTAACAGTTTTTCTTTTATTATCTAATATTTCAAACAAAGAGCCAAAGGTCTGTCGAATATATAAATATAATAAGAATTTTCACGACTACCTTTGTAAGCATGTTTAAATATTATTGCTAGTGTGTTACAATATGAAGAAAAAAATTAAACGAAATTTCAAATCTACCGTGTCTGATTGCGGTTTAAAAAATTTGCGTACGAATGAAGCCGCAATCGATGATGAAAAATTGTGTATTTAAAAGCGGATAGAATGTTAGGCGGAACAATCACGCGCCACCCTCTCATTTATAACGAATAAAATCGCAGATCGCACTCACGAATCAATTTGCAATTTCGGAGGGATTCGATCGTTGGTGTTAAATTCTTAATTCCGCGCGAATTCACCGTGGCTGGGCTTGATGATCGTTCGCGAACGTGAAACGAACGACAACACGCACACGTTCATCCCCGGCCAAACACGTTGAATAATTCACGATTAGAGTACGGACATTAATCGGCGCATCCTTTTGCCTCGGAAGATTGCTTTCCTCTGAATGACATCACGCCCATCAGACATCGGTTCTCCGCCAGCTATTTGATTTAAATATGAGCAGCAGCGAGTGCTCGTCGAACGCGTCACGTGTCCATTCTCCATCCTATTAACGAGCCGCGGAAAAATAGAAGTGCCTGTTCCAGAGGAGCTGAAGCCCGCTCCCCTCCTCGATTGTCCGCGAGCATCCAATTGCTTCATAATTTTCACTCGGAAATTTCCACAGAATATTCCAACAACCCGCTGAAGAGTTCAGAAATGGATTTCTCAATCTCTAGCAGACATTTCAGTGATCCTTCGCTCAACCTATAAATATTGAATTGGTGCATATGAAATTACCGGCCGTGGATGGCATAAAAAGCTCCTTTGTTTATGACGAGGATAAAATAAAACAACTGCCAACGCTGGCTTACGATTCGTGAAATGTCACGGAAACTCAAAAAAGTAAAATAAATAAAATAGTTGAAAAGCAAAAAATATTTTCATTATAACATCCCTGATCGAAACGGCAATAGAAGATATTTCTTAGAGAAATGTATTCAAGCTGCACGAAATATTCAGAACCGAAACCCATTTTGGACGAAATTACACACCGTGAGTAAATTACGTGAACCTAGTTGGGAGCGTTTTTCAGCGGTCAGTATTTTGCGGGGGCGGGAACGGCGAAAAAAACGTTGTAAATGCAGAGAGCAGTGACACTCGCGTGACTGCGCGAACATGCAGCGATGCAGAGTGCACCGAGGCGGGCGCATTTCCTGGATATTTAAATGCGGGCGATAGAAATTTCATACGCCGTGAAATGTGGCGCGGTGGGGCCAGCCGTGTAACATCGCCCGCGTGTCGGATGTGCAATCGTGAAATTAAATTCTGACCGTTGGATCTCCGGATTCTGGGGATGGCATGGCTGGGGTTTTTAAACATTCCCTCCCCCGTTATTACGCCGTTTCCACCGATTGGGAAGTGTCCGGCTGAGGGGGGAGCGGGAGGGGCGAGGAAAGCTTGCCGAACGTCGTACAGGAGCACGGAGATTTGCATATCGCGAATCTCGGCGTCGGGGCTTCAGATTTTTCGCTACTATTTGCATTTTAATTAAACGAGGCTAGGATAGAGCGGCGGGCGTACGTTTCATTATTAGGGTGCCCGGTGCGCGATGAAAAAGGGCGACGAGTCTTGTGACTGATTCGAAATTTAGATGCAGGAGAGACGGTTGTTTTTATTGTCGTCGGTGGTCTGGGTGCGCGGGAAATTTGAGGAATTCTGAGTGGAGTCCTGCTTATGGAGGATTGTTATCGGTGATGTGTTTCTAAAATGGTGTTGCAGTATAGGTTACTTATTTCGTGACAGAAATAAGGATATCTTTTATGAAAACGTGACAATTTCTGACAAATTTTCGCATGTTTTGAAATGTATTCAGTTGCAAACATTCGGACAGAACGTCCCATTCTATTATCGGTTTTTCGCAGATTATTAAATTCTGTTGGCGTAATTAAGCCGCGACACGTCGCTGTCTTTCGTTTCGGGAAATGAAAAAAGCCCTGACAGAGCCTGCAGGGAATGCTCGCGTTGAATAATAAGAATTCGAGACAGCAATTGTACGCCGGACAATTTTCCTGTAATGTCCATTCGAACGCTCCCTTCGCGATGGGCCTGGATAAACGTGTCAGAAATTTCTAATAATTCATTTGTCGCGGAAAGATTTTCTGATCGCTCCTCGATTTAATTTTATAATTCGCGGGGAATGTAGTTCGTGCAGGAACGAGCTACGTGCCTGAATAACTCGCAAATAACAAGTAACACAAATTACCTAACTTGTACAACTCGAGTGCTTTCTAGTCCAGTTATCTACCTCAACACTGATCTAAACTTGATTGCCCCTTAAACTGACTGATAGCTGACTGCTTGCAATTCTAATTTCGAATTGACTGTTAGAGGTCTGATTGCTTTCAGGATCCTGGACTGACAATTGCTTGACAACTGATTGCTAATTCAATCTATTTCCTTCCATTGTGCTCTCAACACGCCCCTATCCAAAGAGAATTGCAGCAAACCTGGATTATTTCCCAAAAATCTACTTGCCCTTATAAACTTCCCAACTGTACGACATGCTCACTTGCAATTGGAGACTCTTTTAGACAAAAAAGAAATCTAAAATTCTACATACAGCGACACATACTGTTCCTTCCACAGAGAGTCAGTAGTACAAGCACAGAATTAGTCAGCCACGCAGGATCCACGCGCTCCATCGTATCGTTGCTAACTCCGACACAGTAAGCTCATCAATCTCGAAAACCTGTACGCTTGAGCCATCCTTGTTTCCGTAGTTTCAAGATGGAAGAAGAGTTAGAGGAACGTACGGGAACCAGCCTCGACAACGAACGCGTTGAATCAACGTCGTGCACGAGCATCCAACGTTCGCATTATCCATCACGAAAAATCTTGATTATTTCGCGCGAACCGGGCACCAGCTCTCGATCTTCCTGTCCCGTTTCCCCTAATTTTCGCCTGGAAAATAGGGGAGCGACGAAAGGCGAGCAATGGTTTCTCTCAGTCGGGGCGGAATGGGCGGTAATCAAGCCGCACCTGCGGTTGCATGGGACTGCAACGCTTCGAAAGCAACGGATCGTAAAGGACATAACGGGTGGGAAGGCGGGCGAGGAAGAAAGATAAATGCGGGGACAGGCCTGTAGGGAGTGCTCGTCGTGTAATAAGAATTCAGCCAGTAATTACACACCGGAGACTTTTCCAGCGTGGCCTCCTCATCCGCCATCCCTTTGTTACAGTTTTCCCAGTCTCCGGGGGGTTAACGAGTAGGTGTCTGCCATCGCTCTAAGAAACAAGGAGGTCGTACATCGCGGGAATGTCCACTCCTGCACCTTTCCAACCTTTCTTTACCGCCACACTTCCGTGTTGAATTCCGTGCCTCGTTGCAAGGGCAGATTCGCGAAGGAAACGAAAGGAGTTTTGTCCTCTACGCCTTACAATGCTATGCCAAGAAAGCACTTAATGAAGTAGCCAACGGGTTACTTTCATTCCGTGGTTCAGAGATTCATGCACTTGGACTTCTTGACGAACAGTTTTAAAATTTTAAGGGTTTGACTGTCGCGCTATATTTACCTACTTGAATTTTCGAAGGCACTTTGAAACATTTACACTCTCCAATTCTGAAATCAGTGCTACTTGCACCACCGAGCTCCCCAATCCTTTCTAACCGAGCAATTCTTCAAACTCCTACTGGCTACCAATCCAGTTCTTCACCTTTCTTCGTTAAACCCCAGAAACCTCATTGCACCGCACACAATGGGAACCACACATGTCTTATCCTCACCCTCAATCTCTCCCCGTAGCTCAATCCCCGTAGCACAGGTACAGTGCGCGCAATTCGAAGTAACAGCCGTTCCCATCGATCGGTCATTTGGCTTAATTAGATCAACGAGCATGCGTCACTGTCATCCCTGACGCCACGGGCGAGCGGTCAGGCTAGCCAACTTTTTCCCGCGTATCAGCAGTGTCCCGTTTCAAATTGGCGCCCCGAATAACCAGCCCCCTCGTTGCACGGTGGAAGAAAGAGGGAAAGGGTGGTAGACGTCGCCGGAGTTGACGGATCATCCCTCTCCTTTCCTCATTTGCATGGCCCCGCTGTTTCAGCAGAATCTAGCTTCCGTTCGCTTCAAGGACGTGGTCGAAATCCTTCGCGGATTACGGGGACACGGCCACGATGATATTCGCGCGCCGCCAAACAACTGTTTGTTCTTCGGACACTGGTGCGGAACTCGCCGCGACCTGCTCCGCGCGACAAATTAATCGGCTGGATTAAAACACGCCCGCTGGCTCAATTACAGGCGCATTCCGTAGGAATTAGAGCCCGCTCCTCGAGACGCGTGCCCGTGGATCCCGGAGCACGAATCGAGCCGTATCGCGAGACGGTGGTAATTAAATGACAAGCACGCCGCGGTTGCTAAGAAACGCTACGTGAACGTAGTGCTTGATAGATCCCGCGGCCTCAGTGACAGCTTCGCGGTGTCGTTGCGGGAAGATGCTGCGTAATCACGTAGCGGCTACAAAATTGAAATCTGGCTAACGAAGCCTCCTTTACACTTAAGTGTTTACTTCTTCTTTTTAATCTGCGGCTTAAATAGCCGAAATAGTTGAAGCGTTGGATTGTTTTCATCAGTGGCGCGGTCAGGATTTAATCTTGGGGGCAGCTGAGTTGAACGGATAAAAATATTTCTAATGCGAAATCAATAAAATTCATTAGGTGATTCTAAAAATTTATTTATAGAATGAGATACAGTTTCCTTTACTTTTTACAAAGCTCTTGAATTAATTCAGTCGCGGTTACATTAATCTCCTTTTTCCTTCTTCTTTTGGGGAGTGCCAAGGTCTTTTGGCTTTAGTCGATTCGATTGGTGGCTTATTGAAATCAATGACGACAGTTTTTGATTATTGAAAATTACACACAGCCACGCACACCCAAGTTTTCCAGTTTTCCAGACAGTTTTACTTTCAGAGAAAAATGAAACAGCGCATCATACTCCTTTCTCACTCCTCTCATTAAATGCTTACAAGAAGTTCTTCGTCACATCCAGGTCTAAGAAGTCTAGCACTAACACAGAAAATTTTGACTCGCCGGTGGTAAACGAGGGTAATTACAAAGAGGCTTAAACAAGAAAACGCCGCTCTTAACTCCAGTAATTTCTAAACGAAGTCGCGAAAGCGGGATAAATTGAAGGGACAACGAAATTCAATTCTGCGCCGTACCGAAATTTTTTCCCCACCCTTTGTCCCCTGGGAACGAGGTTTGGTGGTGTAATTTCTCATGTGGCTGCGTCTGGAAGCAACTTTACGGCGCGGCAAGGCGCATTTTCAAGGCTTGTTAACCGCGGTGTATCGGGAGCACGACGAAAGCGCGTTCGTGACACCGTGTTAATGACACAGTCGACAGTTCGCAGCTTGAACACGCACAGGAGATGGCGTCTCCATCAAAGAGACCGTGCACTACCTTGGAAAGGTCCCCGAACGGGTTTCGGCCCGACGAGTATCGTCGAAGGGGGCTTCATCGAGCGTGAAAAGATTATTTCCCCGGGATTACGTCGAGCGAATCATCCCCTGTGAACGTTCCCTTTCGCGTGATTCCCTCGCGATTCCTCCGCGCCTGCCCTCGAAAATGGACTTTGAATTCTGGTAACTCGGAACGATCCCACGAGAAAATTGCACGAATTCTTCGACGAATCTCTCTTCCTCTCCTTGGTGATTACGATTATTTCATCTGGAGAAATAACAGTGCTTCTCGTAATAAGCAGTTAAGGGTAGTGGCTTGAGTACGTTTCATTTTCTGCAGGGTACAGAGAGAAGCTATTGTAGCATACCTTTCTGTGACAAGGAGCATTAAATATTGTTTTTAGAAGTCTGGAGATGGAGTTTATTATTATTATTATAATTTATTCCACGGGTAAAGATTCTTTTCGTTTACAATATATAATTAATAAAGTTAACAAAGAAACAGTATGAAAAAGGGGAAAAGAGGAGAATAGTCAGTATAAAAATAAACAAACAATATAACAACAAAATAATTGAACTAATGAAATAATGAATTTAAAATTAAAATTAAAAAGTACCATTAAAAAACTCGACATGTTCGCTATAAAGATTTTAGTTTAGAAGCTTTCTTAATTGTAAATTGAACGACTGCATTTGTCTGCATAATTCAGAATTTGTTGAGAAGCACTTCATGCGCTGCTATTTGCAGCGGAATTTAACGAAAGAAAATTTGTGTTACGTGCGGCACATAATTTCCAACGCACGTGGAATCTACGGATGGAATAGAATTGCTCGAATACTTCCGCCTTCCGTAGTGACATTAAGTAATTCATAGTTTGCATTTACATTGTGCTCGAAAGAATGTAGATGGTATAAAGTTGTCCAGTGCCGCTGCTACTGGACCATCTCTGTTCTGACTTTGATATTATTTACGATTTTTCATTCTCGTCTGCAATATCGCAACAGCGCATGAATTCATAAACTCTGTTTACTTTTCGGCAAAGTTTTTTCATGAATTCTATTCACTTCGACGAGAGCAGCACGCTGTTATTGCAGCGTGGAATATAAAATCGCATCATATGAAAATGGTTGTTTGTAAAATTGTCGAAAAACCGGACGGTTTTCTCTGTAAAATTCCGCTGGAAATGTCTGCCCTAGAATCTACGATAGAACCTCCTATCAACGATCTAACGGCCTTTTGAAAAGTGATAGGAGCCATTCTATCGAAACCAGATTTGTCGTCCATTGTGAACCGAATAGCCAGCTACACGCGAACATTCTTTCATACGAAACTGGATCGTTTCGTATGGAATCTGCGGCGAGACGTGTGCACCACCACACGTGTGTAAATACAGAGTACTTGATAGACTTGCCTTGAAATTCCCATGAAGCTTCAGCAACGTTTCCAGCTGTCTGGCTGTTATTTATTTGGACAGTTGCTACGAAGAACTGCAACACTTTTTCTACGAAACTTTCCACTGGTCGAGCATGATTGTCGGAGTATATAAAGAAGGAAATTAATGAATAACTGTTAACAGCTTGAAGGGAACGTTTTAGAGCAATATATCTCGCCAGTCGTGGGATTTATCGAGAAATAAGCATCGAAATGTAGCATTCAAGTGGTCGTGAATACGTGAATATTTTCAAGGCAATTATAGAACTCTGTGGCTTTAATCGGACGATAAATTTAACTGGCTTTTAAAACGTAGTTCATGTCGAACTTGTTTGTGCTTCCAGTATCGATGAAGCTATTGACGGTTTATATTTGTCCTTGTTCGTCGGGAACGGTTAAATGGGTAAAATCGTGAGAGGTGATTGTATTAGACAGGATTTCCTTTTATTAGACGTATAAAACATGAGAAAGGAGATATTTAAAGTAAGGGATTTATTAATCCCTAGCTGGGAATTGATCAGAACTTAGCCAGACTCTGTGACCCACAAGTGAGTAAACAATTATCAAAATATAAATCTGAAAAAACTGAATGGAATAAGCATCGATGCTTTGTAGACCATCTGGTGACTGATAAAAAATCAAAAGGTACTTTCACAGAATACCTGAAAAACATTCGAGGGCGCATCTGGTAGCCAGCTTCGATGGTAGTACGATTCGAATTTCGTAAATCTTGAGAATCATTCTGTCGAAAACTTCCGTCGGCAGCTCAATTTTTAATAGGCCAAAGTCGCCTGTACATCATCGAGTGTTACGAGGAAAGTTGAGAAGTGCTTTGGAACTCCTGTGCAATCGGTTCTCGCTTACATCAGTCGAGTATTGTAGAAAAGTTGCCTGTTCTCACATTTTTCAGCGTAACTTAATTTTATTTTAAAAACGGCCCGGGAATACCCGGGGCACAAGTTCCACGAGTTCAAAGGAGCAGCTGCAGCTACTTTAATACTTTAAACTCAGAAACATGGTCCAAAAGCGTACAATTCTCATCGATTTCATGTCGCAAAATAATTTAATATTGAATATGTTCGTCCCCATTGTAACATGCACGCAAAACTCGAAACCAAAAAACAACAGGATGTTCAAAAATCTTGCAACGCAAATATGTGCATACCCCTAGCAGGAAAAGATGAATTTCTGCTAACATGAACGAAGAAAGGAATCAGAATCTAGCCACACAATCACGATTCATTTAAACGAGAACGAACGTTCTCAGGTCGTTCATCGTGCTTTTGAAAACTCGGTACAAACGAGCCACTTCCGCCAGCCGAATCCCTTAATTACGCTTATGAGAAGAAAGAAAGTCAGCTCGGAATCGCATCAAAAGCGCATTAAGAAGAATTATTCGTTCGTTCGTCCGGAGACCTCAGCGTTTCCTCTACCTTCCATCGTGGAAGGAATTATCGAACCTGAAAACGATCGAGTCAAATTAACGAACTTTCCATTAGCATTGCTCCGGGGGGGAAGGAACACTTTCATTGCCCCTCTCGTTCTCCTCGCCACCATTAGACTGCTGGCCAGTCGATTCCCGTGATCCCCTTGAAATTTACAACTAGGGTAGTTCCCACTCGTCCCCGCAAATGAAGGATATTCGTTCGTTAATTGGCGGTGGGGGACGTCGTCCCAGGGTTCAGGATTCATTCAGGATGTGTTTTACCTTGCTGTTACGACGTTCACCGGCGACATATTCGCTTATCGGCCCTCGTGGTAGCTCGATCAGACGCCTCGTAAATAGATTTCAACTTCCGTCGATGCGATCGAGCTTATGGGGGAGCTTTCCCCGTTGTTCGAACCCCTAATCCTCGCAAATTAGTTTATCGCGAAATCGCGGTACCCGGGACCAAGCATGTCGGCTCATCAGGCTGCCGACCACGCCCGTATAAGGCAATACATCGCTCTAAAAGGCGGTTTGATGCTTCGAAATCCAATAATTTATTAACCTGATTTTATTTGCCGCTGGAAGCTTCACGATACGGTTGCGCGTTTTACGCGGGTTTGCACGAACGGAGAATTTTCGTCGACGTAAAAAGCTTCCTTGTTGCTTTCATGGACCTGGGATGCAACATGCAAATTTTGGGCTGGGGGATTCCGGTTTTTGCGGAAGAGGATGTGCTGAGTTCGGGGATAGTGGAGGTGGAAAATTATGCAGGGCATACTGGGTGGACTGTGAGAAATATGACAGCTTTTCGATTCTTATCAAAACGAGTGTATGTTTGCGAAAAGGAGTTGGTTCTTTTATTTAGGAGTGAGGGAAAGTCTGGCCTATACAGATTTGTGTTTCTTATCTATCAAACAGAACATGAACCACGTATCATTATCAAATTTTTCACGTACCTACGTATAAAAACTGACATGAGAGATTGGAAATAAGTTCTTGTAAGAAAAAAGGTCAGTGTTCTTAAGAAGTTTCAAGGAAGCTTGCTTAGAATCTTTTGCCATATTGCATTGACTATTTGAAAAATACTATGCGTTCTTATAAATAAACTTTTATCGTAGCATGTTAAAATAGTTCCATCCCGCTAGAGCACCCTGTATCGTCAGTACTTACCTTAATCGGTTTTAGTGTTCATTGCCCCATTCTGAATGACCCATTTGCAATGCTGAAAATTCGCCCGATGTAGCCGAGAGCCTGACGATATTTTAAATTGTAATAATTTCCCGCGGAGGAATGGAGCGTTTCGTTGAAGGATTCGTTAGAGTTCGAGGGTGTTTCTTGAATAGATAAAGAAGTCGTCGGGATGATAACGACTTTGGTAATTCCGCGGGACGGCTTCGGTGTTCGACCTTCGTTAGACAACTTCGTCTTGCTGAAGCTCGTTAAATGATTTAATGGAAATAAACTCGGTGGGATACTTCGCGAGACTCTATACAGTTTCCCCTCTCCACGGGACACGCTCAATTATAAAACTTCCAGTCGATTTTCCGTCAGAAACGACGTATAACGCCCATTAATCGACGTTTTACGAACGGAAATATAACTTTCCGTTGTTCTCTCGGTGGTTCTAAATTTTTTTAATATCACAAATACTAACTTATATCCCCGACTCGTTGTCCCCTGATAAAATTTATTTCACCTCGTGAATGGTGTGATTTTTTTAAATCTAAATATCATGAAGTTTCAGCATTCTTTCATCAAGTGCTCGATTAAGATTCTAATTACTGGAAAGAAAATTTTCAATAGAAATGGTATTAAAATTCAGCACCCTAAGTTTCATATGCTTGAGAATAATGGGGACAAGAGAACTGATCCTAAAGAATCCTGCAAATAAATGTATTTCGGCGAAATTTAATAAAATGTCGTGCGTCAAAGTGGCAGGAATTTTTAGGCAGGAATAATTAAATGGGACCGCGAGTAAATTTAATTAGATCCTATTGGAATTAACGTTATAGCGTTTCACTGCGACGGAACCGATACTCCTGATGGATGGATGTTCATTTGTTGCTTTTCAGGCGAGCGAAATTCGCTGCAGACCCGCTCGATGTGTATAGAATGGCAGTTTGGCGGTAAATACGTGTGTATGCACAGGAATATAGCACCTGCCTACTAATTACTAACGCTAGGACAGTGCATTGGTCCAGATCCCCTAGCTGGATATACTTGGAACTGTTCACGACGGAAGCAAACATATATAGATCGTATTGAACCAGCACTGTCAAGCTAGAATTCTGTTGAAATGGTGTCAGAGTTGATTTACATTTGTGTAATACGGACGGGGCATGATTTCTGAAAGAAACACAGCGTTCACAATGGACCCTGGAGACATTTCGAAGGAAAATATCGCGGTACCAGAGAACTCCTGCTGGATATTGATCGAGATGGGAGGAAATGCAGAAGACATTAATAAAATTGCCACTCAGTGCTCCTCTTTAAACGACTCTAAACGAAGAAATTTGAAGGTTTTAAGTGACAATTCTACTGCCTGCATACACGAGATCTTTCAATATGACTGGAAGCTTGTGCTACAAACTCTGCCACAGCAAATAGTGAAGTCAAACAGCAGCTCTCCATATTCCGTCATGGATATCACTTGATAAGCACTTTCAGCAGTGTAAAGCTGGACCAAGAATTTAATATATGTTCGAGAACTGTTTCAATGGTCAGAACGTGTAATGACACAAATATTAAGTTACCTCATACGTTAATACACAGAATCAGACCTATATTGACATATCACTTGTTTCTTGATATGAACTCTGGAACCTCAAAGCTGGCTATTTGTATTTGCTCCTAGCACCACTCCACAGGAACACACTTTCTATATGCATTCCGCAGAATTACAGACACGCGTCGGAAACATTCTGACCTCTCGCGCTGTTAAATTTTTCCTGCCTCACAGTCTCCGGGTGCTTTACAACATCGTTTAATATCGACGCGAGCCGTATGGTGCCCCGAATTCGAGTTGTGATCCTATTTAGAAACTCGTTAGAAACTCTGCACGCTATTACGACTGCGTGCAATTTTTTGCGATGCACTTCTGCCGGAAACCTCTCATTCACGGGTATACAATTTAACGAATGTTAAATTCGTTTCGTTTCCAGGGTTTGTTTGGTCGAGTTTCGGCGCGGCGAGTAGTTGCACGCGCCTCGGTTTCGAGCTTGCTTGGATATCTCCAATTTTCATCCCGCGTCATCGCCTTAAGTTCCAAGAAGTTGGGTGAATGTAGGGTGCCTGGGCGCACTTTCTGGCCAGGTATATCCTGGACAAAGCTACCCCTGTGTGCAAACGCGAGCACACCACCTGCGTTCTAATTACTGTCGCTCGCTTGGTCCAGATCCAGGGCTAAGATACCCCCGTATGAGACCATACGTCAAACCAGCCGATTGTAATAACGCTTCGACGCTATAGCGTACGCATATCTGAACGCATACACGCAAATCTCAGTGTGCATGTATGTATGCATGCCAGTGTAAGTAGCGTGTAATTGTCGGTAACTGTTGGAGCTTCGAAATGGCCAAGCAACTTTCGCGTATGAAATCATACCGATTCTGAGTCTTTGATTGCAACGTGGATTGATTCTCTGGTTTCGCTTGTTAGGGTGCTCGGTTTTAGTGGAAATCATGTTTCCACTTACTCTCATTGCCAGCGCTATAAGTGGTCAAACGTGTCTGTACACTTGATCGGGACAAATGACATATGCATATTCCAAATGTGTGTAGAGAAGTCAGAAACAAAATTGAAACTTAATTCATTCATCACACAATCATAGTCACATTCAATGTAGTGTTCGTCCTAACTTTCATTTGGAAATTAAATCTCTGATGTTTGGCACACGCGATGCACGTAAATTTGTAAATACGGTTATCGGGTACATCTTTACTTACAATTTCAACCAGAAGCAGAGTATTTATGTGAGAAGACAGGGAAAATGAAATTGCTGCGGAGCAAGTGTGCGAAACGGGAAATACAATTGTCTGCACTTGTGGACTCGCAGATGGATTTTCGAACGATTGTAATTGCTTCGTGAGTTCATTGCAGTTACAGCGGGACGCGGATCTGGCAATTTTAAGAACCCATAAAAGGACTGTGTCGGCTGGTCTATGTAGGTCGTGCAGAGATATATACAGGTCCAGAATTAAATGTCTTTTACATTTCAAACTCAGTGGTAAATAGAACTTAAATGAGGACAATACAAATTCTCGTGTTCTGTCAGTAATATCACTCACCGGAATCTCAATTCTAATCTTGTTCGATCCATCAGAAACTTCTTAAGAAAAAAGAGAACATCTTATTTGCCTTCATTTTAGAAAATTAGAAGGTGCTTTTATTTTTACTAAAAATTCAACGAAGATTTCGTCTGTAAATTTCATGAATACGAAAAATTGCTTCGCCGTGTCTTTACCTATCAGCACCTTCCCCGTCGTTGCACAATTCTCTTCGCAAAATGCAGATTAACTCGCGGGAGTGAACTCTATAAATCGCCCAACTTTAATTCGGACCGAGAGTGATGTAATTAGAGACAGCATTCCAGGATCAAACTATTTCGAAGCTGCTTCAAGTTTAGCAGAGAAGAATCCATAATAGATGGGAGTAGTTAATTGCAGCGAGAAGAACGAAACGTCGAAAGTTAAATTGCGAGATACTTTTGCTGCGTTATAATGCACTGTCCATTCCAGGTAAGTAAAGTCCGCTCGGAAGCGCAATAATCGAGGGCTATTAAAACAGCGATTTTCTTAAGCAAGCGCTAATTACTTCGTTGAAGCATCTAGTCCTCGCTCGTTTTCAACGTTGCGCGAGATCACTCCCAGCTTTTTTTGAGCTGTCTCGTGTAATTTGAATTCAGAGTAATTGAATTCTGTCTTACACATGGCTAGAACGCTCTTACAATCTGTTATGATACACGCAACATTAAGGAAGCAGCGAATCGCTTCCTTTCCCTTGGCAGTTATCTGTGCAAGATCTCCCCATTACTCACGGCGAATAATGGATAAACAGGCCCGCGCTACGGAAACCAGGTTAATGGTAGACGATTTAGTCATTCAGCGTCAACGTTCTGAACGATATCATGTTTTTCAAGAACGACGACTTAATGTCCGATAAAATCTGCGCGCGGGTCAACATTCGTGTCTTCTTATGCTATGCTTTTCCCGAGAGTATTACAAACACGTGCATTTGGAGGCATTATGCGCGTCGTCGTGAATATCAATGACATACATTACTACTTAGGCGAAAGTATGACAGATAATCTTTGGGAAGATTGTACAAAGACAGAATGATCGAATCTTATAGGGGATGAATCTTATTTTTGCTAAAACTCTTTTCTTCGAACAAAGTTATGCATATTTAAAATTGCAATCTGCATTCAATGGGAACTTATTCAACAACATGGTTTCATCTTCAGTTTTATCACATCTCAATTAACGTACCCGAATCTAAGGGTGTGAATGCTTCTTCTAAATATATTTCGTAAATACATTCTATCTCACCCTTCATTCCCCCTAACATTATTATTTAGTTCCTTACATTCCACTCACTGTTAGATAATTCTATTAACGAGGAGAGTATCTCAGATATCCGCCTCCGATTGCTTTGATTTTTGGATATGTTTTAGAGGACCGAAAAATAAGATATATATGTTTTTTTTTATAGCAGCCCGTTTTCATATTTAGGGGGTGAAACCACCCCTCAAATTTCATGAGAATATCTAGGTGGTGCCATCCTCCGATTGCTTTGGTTTTTGGCTAAAGCAATCGGAGAAGAACAGCTGAAAATCTTATAACTTTGAGGGGTGGTTTCACCCCCCAAACATGCAAACAGACCAAAATAAAAAGACACCTGTTTTCGGTCCTTTAAAACATATCCAAAAATCAAAGCAACCGAAGGCGGACACCTGGATACTCTCCTTGTAAGACCCAGTACAGTAATATTTCAAAATTGAATCCAACTTAAGTTTCACTTGCAAGCGAACAACAAAGATTTCTCCTTCAAAGAATACCATGCAGAGAGAGAGAGAGAGAGAGAGAGAGAGGGGGGGGGGGGCAATATACTGCGTCGAAGAGCATCGTCGATTTCTTGACAACGAGCAGCAGTTGACTGAATGAAACTGGTTTCGTCTCCTTAAACGTGGTACCCACTGTTCCAACACTGTTGTCGAAAGATAAACAGTTCCGAGTTACCTTGACAAAGTTAACGGCCCGCCCCACCACCGACGCGGTGCCTCGCGTATCTGATCGTGCCTCTGCCACTGGTGATATTGAGTTTTACACGAGCGAGCACAGCGACCGAACGTAGTGTTAAATAACTCTCGGTACGGTCCACAAAAGTTGTATACCGGCATTGAGAGTCTGTAATTTGAATCGTGACTCGAAAGGCAGGAAAAAGGGAAACTCTCGGGGCTGTGCGCGCTCCGTTCTCTACCTTCCATGGAACCAGACGGTACAAGTCCCCTTTGAAACCGGGATTATTTCCTGCAGGAGCCGTTTCGCCAGGAAAACTGGGTATCGTGCCCCGTGTATTTTTGTGTGTCGATAAAAATTTCAAACGGCTGGCAGGTGTTACTCGCGGGGAAATACTCGACGGAAATTCTACTCGTTCGTGTTGGGTCTTCGGATTAGTGGAACATATCCTTGTTAACTTGGGGACTTCTGTTTAGCTGGATATAAAGTGCGATATCGTTTTTGTTTTGGTCTTTGAAAAAGTTGGTGTTGGCAGCGGGGATTTGAAACGAAGAGATTAATATCTTGCAATTTTTGTGACACGCGATTTTGAGATTTTTCCCCCCGTTTCGACATTCCCCAGATGAATACGTGTTTTTCTGAGACAATACCTAGTTCGAGTTTGCAACACTCTATGCAAAACCACGCCCCGCACAGAGCGAAGTTGCAGCCTTTTTTATTCGTCGTTTTCGAACGCCGACGGGGTATATTCGTTTTTCCTCTGTACCGCCAATATACGAGCACTGTACCTTATTTTTCTCCGTCGTTTTTCTACTCTCATTTGCAGACAGTTAAGCTACCCAATAGGAGTACACGTAAACTACAGCCCTCTCGTCTGTGACCAAACGTATTTCATTGATTAGAACGGACCAGCTTCTGCGATCAGGAAAAACCCGTCTGGCTTTCTGTAACGTTAAACGCGATTTCACCGCGTAAAACGTGAACGAGTTGTTTGGCGTTTTTTCAATTTCGCGTCGCCGGACGTCCGGCGCTGGAATCGATTCTTGACGCGATTGTTGCACCGAAAGAGAAAATATGTTCACGTTTACTAACGTTTGGAGCTTTTCAGCGGACGTTACTGGTATTATTTATTACTCGTCGAGAATTATGTCCACGCGAATGAAATCGCCAATTCCAATCGTTCTTTGTATTAAATTTCGTTGATTATTTAACTGTATTATAATTCTGCGAATATTCTCCACGTCGCCCACAATTTCGTATCTTGGAGTACGAAGTTCTCAGAGAAATGTTTGGGGGCAATTCTCACGCTCTGGGAATATTACTTACGATAAGGATAATTATTGTCTGCTGTGGGTCACGTCTTCAATATAGGGTGTGTTATCTCGATAAGACGAGCACAATTTCCAACCGTGTGATAGCAAAGGAGCTCGCGGCTCTCGGTCCACGTGCCGTGTTATTATTGCCTTGGAAAACGAGCAAGCCAGTCCAGGGCGTGAAAAAAGAAACCGCCCGTCACGTATTTCATAAGTAGATGGAACAGAAACAGTGGCACCGGGGACGTGTGTGCAAGAGGACCCTGCCAGATATTTTGTGCCGCGGCTGCGGGGTATCGTGCCGAGCGAAATATTATATACACACACGTGATGATAGCGTTAACGGTAAATAGGTCAGCGGGGCGTTATGTCGCACACGTCTTTCGAGAATTCGGAAAAATGTCTGTTTCTTACAAAATTGGATTCCCGCTGAAACAGATTACTCGAAGGGTATACTTTCGAAGGAACGTTCCCCAGACGTGCTATGGAATAACTTCTCGCGCTTGAACATTCGCTCAAGAATGAGAAATTGTACAGTGTGAGACTATATGTGAAATTTTAAGAATTGTTTCCTTAGTAACTGTGACACCAGTGTTGATTTCGAGTGGGACTGTTAGAAGCCTTGTCTTAGAAGTCAAATGATTAACGTCGTTAAAAAATACGATATCTGAGCAGGTATTACGAATTTTATGAACCTTTCAGCGAACCATAGAAAAAAGATAGACACTCAAAGTAATGATCTTGGTTTCTTTAATATTGTTTGAACAATATAAAGGAATGTAATTAATGTAAGCATTGCCTGACGAGGGTTGAGCTTCACCAGGGAAATTCGAATTAGCAAACTCGAAACGAGGTGAACGTAATTGACGGCTCAGGATTGGACACAGCGAGAAGGAACCCGGATCGATGGTTGGAGAACGTGATCATCAGCGATAAGTGGAATCGAGACGTAACGTTTCGCGATCGCGCAACCAGCAGGCGGCATTTCATCTCGCAGCATTGCGTCATTTCGATGGTCGTGGTGATTGATAGCGACTGACCGTGCTTGCGAGTTCGAATCGACGTGCCGAGACAAACGATCTCGTCGACTGTCCTGAGGTGCGCGCGCTAGAAGACTCATGTTCCACTGGAAACGCGGTGGAACGTGAAAAACCGTTTCCCACGTCTCATTGATTAGATCGAGCAGCGGAAATTGAAGTTACTTTGGGCGGGTCTGGTGTTGATGATCTCACTGGTGGGACATCATTTTTTCATGAAAAATAGACGACGATTCGTGCCATGCGTTATCTTCTCATCGAGAAAGCGGTGGTTGAGTTGCAAAATCTCGGAGATGTAGGTCTCCGTTTTTATTTAGAATTTTTGTGGTGAGAGGAATTAATCTTAGAAGATAATCCATTACTTCTATACTATCATCGATTTTATAAATCTTTTAGTGTATCGTAAGCGGTGATAATTTATTTTTGTCTTCGTTAATCAATTGCTCGTGTTTAATAAACAACCCAGCTGAATTATTGGATAGAATGTTTACTGCGTATTTCTTATTCACTTCAATTAACTTGGAATGGATTTTTTCATTTCAGCAGGTGTCGCTGTCGACAAATGAACTGAGTTATGTAAGTTGCTTTCAATAGGATCGCCTGACGAGTTGTGAACAAATTCGTCCTCGTCACTGTGATTGTAATACAGACAATCGATCTTACTCCTTTTATTTCTAAAGCTTCAACTTAAATTATTGAAGTATAGGAATACATTTGGATAACTTTATATAGACGGAAGAAAATCAGACTTCAGTTTTGTGTCCCAAATAGCTTTCGAATGGCGTTCTAACGCGAGACATCGAGAATTATTTCATTCCTGAAATGTTTTATTTATACTGTATCGTTAAAATTATCAAATCTGGTCCAATTTTAGCTGTCCTTCGATCGAGCGGTTTAATGAAATGTGGTGTTCAGTGGTTCATACAAAAAAGGTCGCCAGTAAGATTATACACGTGAAATATTTATTTATTAACGATACATCCACGAACGTACATAAACTGTATCATTAGTATTTCTAAGTTATTAATTGTGAAACTCTTAACACGAAACTACTATTCCAATTCTTCTATTAGACCAGTCCACAAGATAAACAGTATAATAACATCAATTTAATTGACCTTATCTACACTTTAAAATTCACGACCCTAATTCGTTGCCTTATTTGCGTAACGACTGTGAAATTCCAATGCAGAGACTTCAACGTTGCGAGGTGCGATGAATAATTTTGTCGTCGTTAGAAGATTCACACGGTAAAATTAATTATGTAGAAGAGAATTTCGGGCATACTCATGCACTGGTACAAACTCCCCCAGGCATATATTTGACGATCGCAATTCCTGCGAAAATACGTGCAACGAAAGAATGCAGTTTCAAGCACGAGTAATTAAAGTTGCCTTTGACACAAAGTTGTCATTCATTATTAAAAGTCAAGCATTCTTACGAAATTAATTTCCACCCCAGTATCCCGCGATCTCGGTTCTCTCTTTGTTTGCGCAACTATTTTCGTACGAGCTTCGAGTTCAAGATTCGAGATAAAATCTGTTCATCAAACGCAACAAGTGGCCACACATCACGTGCAACGAAACGTCGATAAAATCTCGCCCGATACACGATTTCGGCGTGAACCACGAAGACGTCGTACGTCATACTTTGCTAAACGAACTCTTTGCTCCTGTGATGCCTGTGGGATTAGTTTTTAAATGATTGTGTTGTGAGCTGTTGCGTCGCCTGTTTTTGGAGGGCGTAAATCTCCGACGACGCAAACGTCTCTCTCTCTCTCTCTCTCTCTCTCTCTCTCTGCGGTGTCTTACGACCACAAGAGTTCACTGGAGAGGGTGTGATTAAAGGTTGAACTTGAATAAATTGAGGCACCGCACATTAACATTAACAATGTAAACTGTATTTAAAACTGAACTTATACAAAGGTGGCTATGGTAGTTAACAAATGTGAGTCTGCACCGAGTTGTATGAGTCCCTCCAAGTTACTCGTGCGAGGTATAAATTTGCACTGCTTTGGGACTCTCTCGCTGGCTACAAGGTAAATTCGAAGATTCCCTTTAGGGGTGGAATTTTAGTAACGCAGTCGTAGGAAACGCTGTCTATTGGCGGAAATCATCTGGTTGTAGGTGGTAACGAACTATAGGAAAGGGAAATCCTGATCATAGTGTTGGTGAATCCGTGAGGAGTTTGTCGCGAGGCCGTCTGTTTACTGTCACGGCGATCCTGGGACCCTTGGCCCTGACTTGGGCTAATCGCATGCGTTTCCGATACAATGAATTTATGAGTTTACAATGGTCCCAGGTCTACGAGGCGCGGACTGATAGACCAAGTGTCTGCCCGATGAAGTTTCGAAAATACAAGGCGCCCTTGTGCGTCCTTGGTGGTACGGCAACAAGCTAACGCTCAAGAGATTAAGTCTCTAAGAATGACTCATTTGAAAAGAGTTGGAAAATTAAATTATCTTCGCATTCCTGTTTCTTTTCATTAAATATCCCACTTTGCATCGTTAGTATTTTAAAGTCAGTTGAAATTTCCTTCCCCCCTGCAATGTTTCATTCAGTTAAAAATTGCAAGCTCAATAATAAATTCTCGTTTCCACTTGATTCTACATATATAGTCCATGTGTCATTAGCTGTCTCGTGTTGGCAATATAGTCTTAATACAAATTTCCATGACACCATCCGATTATTCTTCAAATTCCTTCATCCTCGGGGAATCCTAAAGCGAAAGCACGAAGTGCGGAGCAAGTCTCGATGGTAGATACTCGCGAAAGAATAACGACAGTTTCAATCTAGCTTGGGGAGGAAAGTGAATCAGAAGAGGATCGATTCACAGGAATAAACTTGACGAGTTTACTAGACGAGTTCGCGAGAGAGTACACAAAACTTTTCCGCGGGGCGAAGTTATCGAAGACGGCTTGACCGTCGTTCGTGCCTGAAACAGGCAACTTTGGCCGTCGTAATTTACGATGCAGCTGCAATCAATTTCCCGCGAGCACACAGAGAAAGTTCTCAATAAGCTACGGACGGAACCAGCAAGAGAACGAATCCCTCTGTTCGGTATGCAAATTATTCCCGATGCTCTCGCGAGGGAAAGGCGTTGTTTTCCCGCGTAAAAAGCAACGATTTCCACCTGTCGATCGATAACGCGAGAAATTGGATTACCTTCCCCGCGATACTCGCAGCAGTTCCTCCATTTTCGGCTGAACGTGTAGAATACGGATGGCTCTCGTTAAATCAGCGAAACATGCGCGTAGCTGCATGGATGCCGAGTGTAGTGCATTAACCTGATTGCACCGTGAATGCTGGCTAATATATTAATCGTGATTGCGTTTTGTTAATATATTTTCAATAAAGGTCCAACACAGGCGCGCCTGTGACGTGATTTTTAAGCAGAGCTTGAAAATAAGGTTAAATGGCTACGTTCGCAAATATTCGAGGCTGTAATCGTTTGAGAGTACATTTTCTATTGGCAAATGAGATCACACTGCAGCAGGTTTTAAATGAAATTCATTCAGGTTCTTGAATGTAATTGTATATCTTTCGCACTTGTACTTCCAGTAGAGCGAGTAAATGAATGGCCAGGCATATCGATTCGCGGTGGGAAAATAAGTATTATATAAGATGTTGAAGACAGATTGAAGAAAGCAGTTTCGTTATTACTATTTTCATCTAGTATCTATCATTCATAACTCAGAAAATATACAACGATGCCGTACTATGAAGCTTTGTTTCGTGGTTCGCGAGGTGTAGGGGAGACCGGGGCTAGTTGATACATTATTCAGTTTTCAATTTTTTTTTCATTTTTATTTGAAGTAATTACTTAATAACAAATATGCTAAAATATACTTTGGTCCTTCCTCTTTAATATATAGTAATCGAAAACTTGAGAAAATACATACAAAATGAATGAAAAAATGTTAGTTGGACGACGGCAAAATGTATCAACTTACCTCACTGCGGGACTAGTTGATACGTTATTCTGTTTTCAATTTTTTTCATTTTTTATTTGAAGTAATTACTTAATAACAAATATGCCAAAATATATTTTTGTCCTTCCTCTTTAATATATAGTAAGCGAAAACTTGAGAAAAACATACAAAATGAATGAAAAAATGTTATTTGGACGATCAATTTGGATGTATTACAACTATTTACTTTTTCTCTATATAAATGAAAACAGTTATAAAACGATTGTTAACGTCAAGGTACACAGACGTACGTTGGATCGTAGTAAAGAATTGAACAACAAACTTCACATATCTCGCTCAAATGGAGCTACATATATACGGTGTCGAGATAATTCGTCTGTATCAACCAGCCCCTGTATCAACTAGCCCCGGTTTCCCCTAGTCAGTATAACGTTCTTCATTTGAATAAAATTTCCTTGTACTCATATTATTCTATATTTCTAATGCATATTTAATGACTTTCTACGCTCTCAAGCAGAATTGTAAATGAAGTTCCAGAGGCAATATTGATCACCAAACATTTAATCCCTCCTGGTCTTATCACGAATACAAGATTTGAATCGAAACGTTTTATATCCCACTATTCCTTTGTCCCGCATTTGTCCAACGAACTCGTCCCGATTAATCTCTTCCCAAATTCGCGGAGGTTCATTTCAATTTAAAATCCCCCGGAACCTTGAATCGTTATCATTCCACCGGCACTCCCAAGTTCTCGCGTTGGAGCATAGTTGCGGATTCAGCGCCGGTCGAACCGATAAAATGCTCCTGAATCTTCCCGCATCGCGGAATGTGGTCCACGTTTTTGTTATAAATTCCCGTTGCGGTTTGCCCTTCGATAAAACTGCCGGTAACGAGGCTGCGGGCCGCATTTCCTGCGGACCGTCTACGAAATCGGTCGGCGAAATCACGCGAGCCAGGACAGCACGGATAACGAAAACTGACCTACGAAATTTGATACAGCGAGGGGAAAATTACCGGAACTTTAGGTACAGACCCATCCCCCGTTTGACCCAGGATTTTCAGAGATCTCCGGGCTGGTACGTGTTGGCCGTGGGTCACGCGCCACCGCCTTCCGAACGTAAGATACTCGCCGCCCTGTGTGCGCCCGCGCCTCTGCTTTCGTGTGTGCTCGAAATAGCAAGGACGCATGAAGAATATACGGATCGAGGACCGGCGAGGATCCACATTCCCCGGCTATAAATCGCCGCCAGCGACAGCCTCGATTCTTGGTTTAATCTTTAAAGCTCGCGCCGCTATATATTATTCGTCTGCCACGTATTTGCATATTTTCGACGGTTCCCGGTAACGGCGGTCTGGCAGTCAGATTCACGATTCAGCCGGAGCTTTCGGACGCGTTATTTGAATTCCGGTGATTTACCGCGCGGCCCTGCGGTGTACATATGCTTGTATCTTCTGGTATCGATGCTGTGCTTCGTTTCGGCGCGGTATTGTCCTCCGTACATAGCGCACCTGGGAAGAGAAACGGGCGGTGGCGGTTTCCCTAAGTGAAGGTGGGAGACGGTACCATCCTTTGATCAGATTTTCAGGAGGGATTAGGAGAATCGCAAGCGCAATCTGTTTTATATGCAACCATCTGTTGCGTGCACACAATTTTCACGCTGTGATTGAGATTTAAACACGGAAACGACGGGGCGTGCTTTATCGTCATATTTACGAATCATCTGCATGCATTAATGCATCATATTCATCGTGTTATTTAATGTTTGGCAGGTGAGTTCCTGACGATACGTCATGAGAACCTGAGCAGTGATTTAACTTCGTTTCTTAAGGCAATAGATACGTTTCAAGGAGGTTCGAATTAATAGAGCCAATTTCCTAGAGCCGCGTCACGTTGATATTTCATTTCGAATTGATACTTATACAATCTGTATTGCCCAGCGTGCAAGCGGCGGTCTCATTTTGCGCTAAATAATTTTCAGATTGTGCACGAACGGCGGATGTGGAGCAGGGACGGTGGTAAAGGGAATAAATTCGCGGGGACGGTTGCGGCCTTACGGGTCACACGTTCGCAGCCTTCGAATGCAGGATAAGTTACAGGCGCAGCGGAAAAGTCGTGTTATACAGATCACGTGCGGCCTAGAATGGACCAGTAAAGTTTCGGGATTCACTTTCCATCCTGGTTGGTAAGCCAATTTCGGCTATAACAAATACTCTAAGTTAGTTACACACGGCGAGTTTACCGCGCGGAAAACAAGGAGCGGTTAACGTCGACACGAATTTTCGATAGATATATAGAGAGGAGGAGGAGGGGAGAACGGTATTCCGCGCCCCTGCAGAATGCGCAATTGAATCTCGTAACATTCTGCAGAGCAACGTGCCAATATTTTTCACAAACATCCTTGCGTCCCGCCGGTAAACACTGCAAAATCAGACCTGACAAACTTCAAATTCAAACGGAGTTTTGTGTGACCCTACAAGTCAAACTGTGCAGAAGTCGACACAGAGTATCGCTCATCAATCTGACGTTAGCGTGCACTGTTGTGTGAATAATTCTGAATTCACAGTGCCTATGTGCCCTCGTTTCCCTAGTCGGCATGTAAAAGCCGAAAATGCCGTAAGCACACGGAAAATTAGATATCACCCGGCGCAGACAGTTAATTCGACGTATGCCATGTCCCCGGGAACTTTTTGCGATACGTGACGGGGCATAGTAAGCAAGCGGAGCCACCGAATGCAGTTCACCATCGGTACGGTGCACGTTGCGCATTTCCTACTCGAACAAATCCACTTTGCAGCCCGCTTTCTGTGCTGGCGCATCCTTGACGCTATGCGTCATCCGTACGTATCCGCCATGGAAATGAGAAACCGATACCAAGAGAGGAATCTTCCTCGCGACTTCTCCTACTTCGTCCGCTGCCATTAACCGGATCCCTTTCATGCGAAATTGGATTTTATCCCGGGCCACTCGTGTCTCCTCTGCCGTCTTCGCCCGATGCGCTACTTCTTTGATGCGTCCACGTATTCCTCGAATGTCATTGAAACTGGTAAACAGTCCAGCTTCGCGGCATCCCGATTCTAACAGTTCTCGATTTCACGTATTCTCTTTCGGATGCTTCCGAGCAGCCCGAAATTCCTCTGCCACTGTGCTTTTCGCATTGGGGTTGGAAGGATTGAATATGTCGGGTACCAGAGACTTTGAGTAACAGTTCTTTTTTACTGTTGTTCAAGAGTTCCATCAGTTTCTTAGTTCTTTTTGATTTGTATCTGCATCTTCATTTGGAGAACTTGTCGTATCTCTTTCTTGGATTTGAGGGTGGATTTTTCTATGAAATTTGTGGTTCATCTATTGGGTAGGATCGTCTAAAATGACTCTAGAATTAACTTAGTTTTTGTGCTGAGAAGACTTGTGTGAAATGTAAGACGTGATGATGGTACACAGTGTTATATATGGTCAGTAGTATTGATACATAAATGGTCAGACACATCAGTATACTTTACCAGTTAAGGGGCCATTATACTTTGATCGGACGAAAAATGAAGCTATTTTTAAAGATTTTTTTCTCAATAAATACAATATATAATGACATAAATCTTTTTGGAATTTATTAAGCTACTCTTATATTATACAAAAAAAATTAAAAAGTTTTTTTAATTTGTTTCAAATGTTTTTTTTATAGCGTCAAGGTGACACCTACAAAAAGAGGCATGCTCGTGGCGTAGGTGATTTCCCGGCTCAGGCTTATCTGAAACAAAAAATTCGAAAAGATTCTTAATCTATATAAGTGTCGCTATCGCCCGTAGCTCAATTAACAATTTTTGTCGAAAAATAACAGAGATTTTTCTCTGGGAACATTCGAGAAAACACTCTTTTAGGGAACTTTTTCTTTTAAACCGGCACCATTTTGTTATTTCTCAACAAAAATTGTTAATTAAGCTACGGGCGATGGCGACACTTATACAGATTAAGAATCTTTTCGAATTTTTTGTTTCAGATAAGCCTGAGCCGGGATATCACCTACGCCACGAACAAAGCTCTTTTTTGCAGGTGTCACATTCAAGCTATAAAAAAACGTTTGAAACAAATTAAAAAAACTTTTTAATTTTTATTGTATAATATAAGAGTGGCATAATAAATTCCAAAAGTCATTATATGTTGTATTTATTGAGAAAAAAATCTTTCAAATTGTTTCATTTTTCAGCCGATCAAAGTAGAATGACCTCTTAGTATAGCACAAAACTTAATTTGTACGTTCCAAAGATTGTATTAAAGTGTTATTTAATAACACCAAACCGAAGAAGGATATGTAATACACAGTGCATCTACTTGTGACCAGTAGTACGAGCACATGAATGGTCAGGCATCCCTATACGTTCGAGCAAAACATATTTTTGCTTGACACATGTACCTACAAGTCAAATGCTATTAATTATTATATAACTATTTGTAAATATTCTTGTGAATAGATACAAATAATAAAGGGAATTATACAAAAAAATGTACCTACCTAGTATTTATAATGAAGTCGAAATATATTTTTCCTAGCAAGACCCACAAACTGAGAAACTGAAAATCTCCGAATCATCGCACCACGCCTCACAAATTCCATATTTTGAATTTCCATTGTTAAACATTTCCTAGGGCGCCCTTTGAAGTCGCATTCCTAAAAAAAATCTCACGAAGTTCGAGCAATCTGAAAGGTCCCCTGAACGCTTGGAAATTGAATTTCATCAGCAGCTGCGTTCGCCTTTTATTTCTATTTCTATTTCATCGACTTCAAAGCCGCGGTGCAGAATTCACTTGTGACGCCGATCGTTATCCTGACGCGTTCTGTGGCGCCATAAGGACCACCCTTAACAGACTTATCCCTATAGCAAAGAATTTATTCTGCGTCGTCGTAAAATCCCGCACGCATGATACGGAAAAATTCTTTGATCCCCCACACGTGTGCTCGCGCGAAATAGTAAATTCCTAAAGGCGGCCACGTTCTCTCTCCCCCGTCCTTTCTCCGTTTGAAGGTATCACGGGTTTCGGTTCGACTTTGAGGATCGCTGGATCTCGCCGCGTTTCAGCGCCAGTCGCGGCGATTCTGCTCGACGTCAAAGCGCGGTCTCACAAATGAAATGTTACCGAATTTTTGCTCATCGACGCGCTTCCTTCAGAGGCATTCACCTGGAAACAAGAGGGAGGCCTCGTTCTCCAGGCTGTAGAGGCCGTTTTAAAGGCGAGATCGTTTTGTTGCGCGGAACGACCCGTGGTTGGAATCGCGAGAAACTGCTCCGCGAGCGTCTTGTCTAACAGGCGCTTTCACCTTTGCCAGGGTTAAATAGCGGGAACGTTTCGGAAACAGCGCGGGAAACTTGAGGTTTCTCTGTAGAACCACCTTTATTCGCGACTGTTCTTTTCGTGTTACTCTTTATAACAGTGAAACAAGTCTGTCAACGAGGAAATCTTATGAATGGACGAAGGAAGCAAAGCTTACTGTACCACAAGAAAACAGATAATTCTAGTTTTATAATGATCGTCGTAGTAATTCCTTTCTGGTGCAAATATCATAAGTAATTTCTTTCCTCATTTTTCTTAATTGCCACAAAAACACCGCTGGGAATATTTAGGTAGTTAAAACTCCTGTTAAAATTTGACTTTACGCTTTCGATCAGCATGAGAAATGCCTTTAGAAGTATCGTTTTAATAAAATTATAAGCCGCATATTTGCTACATCAAATTCTAAGGTTTGTGTAGACGGGACATTATACTACAGCTTCTTGGGAAATATTTTATGATCGAAAATGGGAGGATTCTTGTCATCGTTCGTAATATCGCGCGTAAAAACGTGGTCTACGATCGTTCTAAGACGTTTCCAAACCATCTAACTAAATGCCGCAGTATTTTACAAAAGCTTTCGAGCGGATAAAAAGCCGCCATTTGGAGCGCCGCGGAAACAAATGGGTTCGAATATTTATATGAAATATCCTTAGCGCTAGAATAATTGAATGCATAAGTAAAAGTACTCAACCCTTGATTCTTGAATAATTTCCGCGAATTTCTGTCTCCCCTCGAATTTAATTGAAATTTTACCGAGTAGATTTCTACTTGGAAGCAGAAACACTTATCCAGGCATACATTTGATTCGTTTTAATAGTGGAATTAATCTTAAAATTACTTGAAATAAAAAATGGAAATGTGTGGAGTTTTACTTTTTCACACTGATTGGTGTTACGTCATTCGTATCAATCGCAATACAACTTACAATGTTTCAGAATCTATTTCCCAAGAAAATTGCAATTTCCATTTAACACCATCATCTATCGAAGTATTTCAATTTCCATTTATTCAGTTTGTACATTTTTAAACTCATCGAGATCATTACAGACTTACGTATAAAACTCAGTTTAATCGGATATCAGATTAGCATAATCCCGCGGGATTAAAATGGAATTCACTCTATCTTTTATTGTGTTGTTTAACTATCACACTGCTCCCTCGCTGGGGAAACAATTACGAGTAGTAACAGTCCTCGTTACAGCATTTTTATCTCATAAATACCAATGAAGCGATGGTTAAATGCTGCGGCGTAATCGCTCACAACGTGTGCGGGATAGAATTCATGATAAACCGGGGCGAAGTTGAAGGAAAGCTTGATAATGTAATTGCTCTTTCCGCAAACCACCGCGTGCACCGGTCTCTAATTGTATTAACGAGCACAAAGCGTGATTATCTCGCGACTGGTCCCGCAAAAACACCCGACCACAATCGGTTACGCGACGCTACATTTATCTGCGGGTCGGTCTCATTGTCAGATAAGGCGGCCTAAGGGAATGCTCCGAAATATATTGCAGGCATCGACGATAACGGTATAAGTTTCTCCTACTTGAGCGGAACCGTTGGTGTGCCTTTAAGTATGCACACAGAGGCAAAGAAGCCAGACAGTCGCTGGTTTCTCTGCCGAGCTTTGAAACTCGGCTAATCCTGGGACTAACCATGATCCCACCCCAGAAACGGAAGCTCGTTTCTTCGACAATGAAGGTGTACTGTCTGGGAGCTGGGTGCATTAGAGACGTTCGATCTTACGATCCTCGCGGAACGCGAGTCATTTAGCGTATTCGATCCTCGAATGCCAAGCATGATTGCTCGCTACGAAACACCTGGAATGACGTTTAACCAGCAGTGCATCTGGCAGGAAATTCGTCGAACGTAAAGAAAGAATCAAGTGGAAGTGAATTTAGAGGGAAACAGAGCGTGTCTTCCGAAAGAAATGGAATAATTCTTTCCACCATTCAGGAAGGAAGTACCATGATTTTATTCTCTTTATCGAAACTTCACGTGACATATATCTACTTGGGTTCCACGCGAATCCGTGAAAATTCAGCAATTCTTCCATCGATTGATGTCTCGAAATTTTTTAAAGAATTTCTCATCGACGCAACGCAACGAGGAGAATAGTGTTCTGGTACAACGAAGGAGATCAAGGAACAGCTGATTTATGGCACGCGGTGGATCTTTCTTCGCGGTCGTTGGGATAGAAAGAAATCAGACGTCGAAGCGCGGTCGCGATTGTGATGGTCCTATGGAAAAGGGTCACGAGGGCGAAAGGGGGAACAAAGGGAGACGCTGCAAAAACGGGGGTTCGCTGTTGGACAGGGGGGAAACGATAAACGCCGAAGCAGGCTCGTCGAGACAATGGCGCGGGGCATATTTACCCGTGCTCGTTGCGCGTTATTTAGGAGCGGCACGCGCCATTTGTATTCCCGTGCACGCGTGCGCCACGGAAATTTGCGATATCGCCCTTCCCTGCGGGAGGAACCGATGCTCCTCCTTTCTGCCATCACGGATCGCGTCCACGTTCGCGGGAGTTAAAAGTTTCTCGGCCGAGGCGAACACCCCCTTTCTGGTAAATCGCCCTTCTCCGCCTCGCCGGTTGACCGTGGATCGCGATGGAACTGGCTCGTTTAAACGAACTAGGGGGACGCCGGAGGATTACGCTGCTCGAAACAATTAGGGAGTCGCGTTCCTGGACGTTCAATTCCGGAAAGTGAAGCCCATATCCAGGAGGGAAGGAATTTTCAGTGGTTAAGGGACAGTTTCTTGAATTGGTATTAGGAGTTAGGTGGTGCTTCCGCGTTCGTGGTTTTCCAACGGATTTTCTCGTACCTCGATACGGGGATTCGATTTGTTAAATGTAAAGATGGTAGAGTTCAGCTGGAATGTCCTATCTGATCTTGTTACCAAGTTGCATTAAGCCTTTTTAAAAGCTGCGATAGCGTAACTAAGTACCTACTCCCTCTCGCGATGCAATGAAAGCCGTTTTTAGACAAACTGAAATGGAGGGTAGTTGAAGATTCCTAGGAAGACTCTTTCGAGCTTGATTGAAATATTCTATGTTGGATTATTTTAGTATTTGTATTCGCAGATTATCGGTGATCTAAAATGTGTACAAGGGAGTCCTCAATAAAAATCCCAATCATGTTGCAAGTATACTACACGCGAACTCTAGTGTGAATCGAAGATAGAAAGTATTCACGCCGAGGTTACTAGCGATTGAACAGGGATGATATACGGCCAAGCATCCTCGTACAGAGAGGTGCACGAAAATTGAGAATCGTTGCCTGGAGCAGTTACAAAGTGAATTATGGGGACCAACGGAAAATTGAATTGGCTAAACTATCAGAGATCCTGATCCTATAATTTACATGGCTTAGCCGTGAAAGTGACGGCTGTGTCTCGACGATGATTGATGCGGCCGTAAGTGCATCGCGCCGTGCACTGGCTCCGAGTGCAACCGGTGAGCGGTCGCATTCGTCGATGCATCTCACCTGGCGACGTGCTGCGCGCTACGAGTGGCAGTGCCAATAATTGGTCCTTGTTCGTTTTAACGTCATTCCTTCCGCGAACATGCACGCCAAGGTGGATCGATCGTGCGTGGTGATTGGTGCGTGTTCACGGCGGTTTTACGTGCAGCAATGTACGTGGAAGCGTGCGTGAAAGCGTGTATACAGTAGACATATTTGTCTGGGTGTGTACTCTTCCTATGTACACGTTCATCGAAAGCCTGCTTCGCGATAGATGAACGTAAGCTCCAATTTTCGTTGCGGATCGGTTAAGTGCATTATTGAAAAGTGAAAGGGAATAATCTGTAATTTGTCTTTCAGTTTAGTCTCTGTTCGATCAGAAAACAGGGGAGAAACTTGTTACACTATAATAGTTCTGTGTAGGTAATTTTGGGCGATGATTTCTAGTCAGATTGTAAAGATTGATGGGACAAGAAATCAGAGTTTTAAGAATTTTGAAAAAGATTGCGGTGTTATGTGCTACGATTCCTGTGAATCGTTTATCGTGGGTACTTGGAAGTGAGTTTGCTCGGGGTTGACTTGTTCTACTGAAAATGGGACTTGATACTCAGGTTGGTTTAGTGTAACTATTGCCACGACTGTATCAACAGAAGTATAAGAGTTAGGAAAATATGTTTCTACAAAGTGCGCATTGTGCATAAAGAAGCATTCTATAGTGATAATGATTCTATTGTAAATTTAAGTACATTTGTGTATGCTCACATTTACTTTTTGAAAAGGCGTAATAAGTGAAGCAAAAGAGGACACCATATTTTCCAGATGAAAAGAATAAAAGTCTGTTTATAAAACACAGTTAAACTTAAGATTTCATAAACGTCGCCATTTTGAATTGAAAAAGAAACTCAGGGAATTTAAAGCTATAATTCTGAGTAAACTAATTTTTTATCACACATAGAACATAAAGAAACATATTGTTCTACTTGCAAAGCGTGGAAAGGGAAATTTATAGTTAAGGCGTACTTAAATCAACAAACAGAAACCATTATCACTATAAACAATCTTCCTCTGAACTATGCACATTTAGTTGAATGAATTATTTCCTAACTCCCATAGTTTCAGAGATAATTATGTGGGAATAGCTACTAAACCACTCTACATACCCATCAACTTCGTTCAATTTACAAAATACAGTGCCTCGCAGATTTAATTATACTTCTGAATTACAGTACTATTCTCATTTTCTTTGAGCTTTAAAAGTCCAAAACTATCCTACTGTCTTGATTAATATGGTATAATATATCAAACACATTTCTAAATTGAAAATTTAAAGTAACATAATATTACCATAATCACTGAATCTGCACATGATACGTCTTCAGAACTCATTAACACAATAATAATTACAGATTTTGGTTGAAAAGAATTACGAAATGAACTGAGAAAACGTAGAATATTTCTCAGACACACTATAGACGTAAAAAAATGTTACACGAACATACCAACAACTGATTTACAAATTCTACAATATTCTCTGCAAACTCGATACTACCAAACGCTGTTAAAAAAATCACAGCATTATTACATTCAAATTTACGGTCCAATCACTATCTACTTGCTCCAACTGTACAGTAATTAGTACAATAAAATGTCTTACTGTTGCTGAAAGAAATCTGTGTGTCACCGTACATGCATGGAAGTGGAGCAGCGTTCTCACTAATATTTACTCAGCCATAGACAATGAACATTAAAAGAAAGAGTCGCATGCAATTATCACTACTTGTGGTAAAGTCTGCAGAAAGGACGTTCTGTCTGTTGCAACTCACTTAACTCGCACTTGGATAAACGAGTACACCTGCGTATACATATCTCTGTTGTACTAGGTGTGCGGGTGTGCGTGTTACGTAGAGAGAAGGTCTTTTATGCGTTCCTTACAGAGAAAATATAGAGTTTTAAGTATGGTATTATTATCTGCACTTACAACGTCGATTATTTGCATTAGTGTAAGGCCGAAACTCAACACGAGAGGGTCGGACTCGTTGCCCACCGGACGCTCCAGCACGTTGTACGGATCCAGCAGGTCGTTTAGCAGCCGTTTCTCGTGTAAACCGCCGTTTACCAGCCCTAACCAATCAGGATTCTTCAGTCATTGTTGTGCAACCACGGCTTTAAGCCACTTTGAGCCACGTCCAGCATAACGGGGCCCCGTTCTTCCGCGGTCCACGCTTATGCATTCTTTCCAAATTTCACGTGCTACCGTACCGTCCCGCATCTCAGGAGGACAAGGAGCGTCCAAAGGACACGATTCGAAATTCCCGTGGAAATTACGTCGACTTGAGAGTTAGAGAGTAAGAACAATTGTCCCGGCAGCTCTGTATCGTCTTATCTTGGAGAGTGTGTGAACCAGAATTTTGTAGACAGCATTGCGTACGTGGAACACGGAAGTGTCAATAGGCGTGGTTCAAAGTGTGCATGTTTAGAATTGCAGTGCCCTTCTTCAACAAGAATGTAGAGGATTGATAAGAAACTCGAGGCGTACTATGGTATAAAAAATTATCGCTCATTACCACGATCACCTTTATCATGCAGCTAACTGCATTCTTGCTGAGGAGGGCAAGAGTGATGGTCTGTGGGTAACCGTGAGATATTTTTATAATTACACCCTGCACGCTCACATGGAACATTACGCAATTGTCTTGTGAATCTGCGGAGACAGTCGGTAGGTACATTCTAGAAAATCAAATGAAATTTGTAGGTGGCACAAATGTGTAAGCTTCCCAGCACAGGAGTGGCGTAACTGAAATATTCTTGCTTTTAAAAGAGTCACAAGTTCGATATAGGTGCTCAAATATTCGCATTCATAACTTTTTCCACGTACACCACTCTTATTCTGAGGTACTGGTGTGCATGTATCAAAAAAGAAATATTGACATATGAATTTCTGCATCAAATTTGGCCATTCATAGGATCGTTACTCTCGTTTCGGTGAGCAAACAATTTTTCAACTTTCCAGCCGAGAAATTTCATCCCTCCGAATTTCGTCGCCCGTATTACGAGCGATCGATACGCAGTCACACGCACCCCGCGGAACATTTAAATTCCATGTGGCGTGTAGTTGACCCCGAAAGTCGGCCATCAAAGAGACTGGACAATTTTCGCAGGCCCATTGTCGGCCCTCGTCCTATCGATGTCGCATCGTTTCGCGTCCAGGGAAGGGAGCAAAAAGAAAGGGAACGAACGACGATACAAATTTCTGTCGCCGCTCTGTTGGAGAACGTTTATCTTCCTTCGATTTATCCCCAGTCTCTCTCTGCTCAGTCGTTCTTGGGAGTCACCCCACGGGTAAAGTTCCCGACTACTTTTCGCGAATATACAACTCCGTAATCTCTCCTCACCCCTCCATCACCCACCCCCCTGCCTGCACCCTTCCGCCCGTCTCTCTTTCTGTTTGCAATTGCCCAATTTTGCCTCTCTTTTCCCCCAGTTTCCTGTTGCTCGTAAGATTCTATTCGATAGCGTCGTGGAACAAGACGCATTAAGGGCTTACACTTGTTAGTCAGGAAGTTATAATTCGTTCTAAGGAGGCATTTGAAACTTAATAAAGTCGAGGAGAATTTCCTAATAATACTAACTACTTAGCTTTGTAGAATATTGAGAATAATTTTATATTGAATTAAATTTAAGCAAAGATCCCATTCATTTATTTTATCAAGGGTAGAAGCACTCATATTTCTTCTATGGCAAGATTAGCTTTTCAGTGAAGGATCAATACCTGAATGATCGTAAAATTTGTACTTCGTCCCGAATAGCGTACATAGAATACTATGCTCGCAGGGGTTACTGTAAAAGGGCTGACGTTTCGCGTAACCGTTAATTTCTTCGCCGGTAGAGGCCTTTCCAAAGCGATTCCAATTACTGGAATTCCGTTTCGTAAGGGAAAATTTCGCGTGTCGATCTGTCGTCCCATTTGGCACAGTGCGAACGATATCGTTAGCGCCCACGTTTGCGATGCAGAACAGCCTGCATTCAGTCCGGCACACGCATACACGCACGTTACGTCCCCCGATACGAGACTGTCGTTTTGGAATGCAAAGGCTACAGTCGAATTTCAAATCGTTCCGCGATAGCCATCGGAACGCTGAAACTTGGAAATGGCTCAGTTCGACTACTGTTCCATTGAATTTTTCACACGATCGCTGTAATGTCCATTTACTTGCACAGTTATCCATTCTCGCGGCGTTACATTTCGAATCGGAGGAGAAACGTTCATGTTCGCAGTACGTGTAAATGCGTGGAACAGAAATGTTTCGTGGTTTACATTGGTAAACTTTGAAATTGCAAAAATTGGGTTCTAATCTTTCAGTACACTGGATACAGAAATAGCATGACACTTGCTCGTTAATGAATTAAATTTATGAGGCAGTCCCAGCTATTGTTTAAGAGGTTAATATCCTTCGTTACTTCCACAATTGGTCGTCGTTTCCTTGTTACGTAAACGAGACACGATGCTAAATAGCGAAACATTCGCCGTTCATTGTTTTTAGAAAGGCGCATGGAGGTAATTGGATTCACGAATGCGAATTGAATATGTAAAGCCCGTTAAAGAGTAGAAGCTCGCTTCTTTCGAAGGACACGCTACGACTTTGCAACCCGACGAGAGTTCCGTGTTAAAGGAAAAATGTCCCAAGTTAAGGATACTCGTTTACTTCGCGCTGTCTCCGAGATTTATTTCATCATTTCCACGCGTTAATCGCCTTACTCGTGTAACTATTTTATTTTTAATCGCGTGACGTTAAACTTTAGCAGCATCGAGGTCGTTTCGAATACGTCTCACAAATTTATGGTTAAAAGAAGTATCAATTAAACACTGTTTGTTCACGCTCAGTCGTATTTCTGTCCACAAAAGCTTCGTCGATCGTAAGACGCAAAATATAGTAAAAAAAGATTCCCATCCTCCCTCCAAAAGGAGGAAAAATGTAATGCCATTGTCTCAATCGGACCGTATTCGCGCCAATAATTTTAACCATAGAATGAAGTCGGTTTTCAGTGAATGCAGCGTTCCATTGGGCGAAACAATAGGGCGCAATCGACCCATTTTCATTAACACGATCATATTTCATAAGACGCGTCCCGCGAATGCTGCGTTCGCGAGCGGGAATCGAGGAGTGGACGAATTTTCGTTTAACTTTTAAAAACAGAAAATACAACACGATTGCTGACTTCCTTTTACCCGCGCTTCAAGAACATTCCACCCTCGTAACGGGAAAATTCATTATTCGATCTGGCAGGTAGAGGTAAAAAGCTCCTCGATAAATAACTCGTTTTTGTTATATTATGCAAGCAACTCGGCGAGAGATATCCATTTTCCGAGTAGCTTTCTTGTCACGTCCCGTCATGCTTAAACGATGTTTATGGGATCGATTAATGGAGAGGTTGTTCCCGGGTGAAACCTTTGAAATTCATACTCGGTCGTACGCACACACTCCCAGATTTATGGCGCTCATGGGAACGGAGACCCTTTATCTCGCAGTCGCGCCAAGGATCGAGCGAGAAAACTTTATAGACCAAGGTGGCTCGTGGGTGAAGTGAAGAAAGAAATCGCTGACCTGTTCACGCGACTTTGTCGTTCGTCATCGTCATCTCCTTCGTGCCTGTTTTGCGAGAACGGTCGCAAAGACTTCTCTCTTAAACGTGCCAATTATAACGGGCACCTCGTCAACTATTACAGTACTATTCAAAAGCTTGAATGCATGTATTAAGGGGAAATAAACTTAGAGTTTTCTGTTAGGAGGTGAAATTAATACAAGTGTTATGCGTATTAAGTGTTATCCAAGTGTTTTCTGGGTGGTCGCCACGGTTTTTTTTTAAATATTATCAAGTTAGAATTATATTCTGAAATACCTGTTTTTAATGTGTTCTTTTTAACATATTAAATTTACCTTATCTGATATGGGGGGTCGCAGGTTATTTGAATATTTAATATTATAAAAGGGGATCGTGACTCAAAAAAGGTTGGAAAGCATTGAGATAGAAAGTAAATTATTATTCCTACATTTAGGGAAATCTTTAGAATTCCATTAAGGGGTTATACCTAGTCAGGCGGCGAAAAGAGGTGAATGTTTGTGAATTTTTTTTAAAAAAGCGGAAGCATATACTTTTACAGAACTTTTTGCATTTAAAAGAGCAACATTTAAAGAATATTTTGTAATTTTTCCGTAGAAAAATATTTACGTTTATAATACAGTGCAAAAGTCACGCGAAAAAATCATGACTTAAACTTTAAACAGCCGCCATTTTGTTTTAAATTAATATTTCAGAAATTCCCTCCGTCAATCAGAGGATACATTAATATACTAGCGAAATCTTTTTTGTTTTTTTTTTTATTTTCGATAATGTGGTTCCGAATGGCAGTGCTCACCGCAAAAACAAACTTTTAAAAAGGCTTCATGGATGTCCGTTGTTACTTTATTATAAACGTCAATATTTTTCTACGAAAAAATTACTAGATGTTCTTTAAATGTTTCTCTTTTAAGTGTAAGAAGTTCTGTAAAAATATATACTTCCGACATTTCAAAAAAAATTCACAAACATTCGCCACTTTTCGGCCGCCTGACTAATTATGTACATGTAACCCCTTAATGTAATTGTATTTATTTGTTACACTTAACAGAAAAATACAACTATAAATCCTTCAGGATGATGGGAATGGTGTTCTAAGGAACAGTTTCATTTTTCTTCCGTCGTCGAATGAAGTACATGGGGAATGAATCAATCTTTAAGTAAAACTTGATATACCTTCCTTGATACTTTTTATAATTATTATCGAATAGTATTACTGCTAAAAGAAAACTCGCGATACTTTCAGCCCTCGTACATATTATACACTTGGAACTTGGTACCGTGGCGAAGTGATGGCGTGACACTTCTAACACTCTTTTTGGCACAGGATGCTTGTACCACGAAACGGACTTACGAGGACTTGAATTATGACGCCAGCGGGGACGTCACATTCCATATTTTTCGCGCGCGTAAATAAAGATCACGCCAGAAAGTTACGCTGCTCGGGACGTATCAGAAAAGAGAAATGGATTCGGTGACGTTTCGCGGTCCATGAAGATTTACGCTTCCTCTTGGCGCGTACCGCGCACATTTCATTCTAAATTATTCAAGCGTTTATTATCCTCGGTTGGAATGGCCCATTGCTTCTCAAGGCAGAGTTGAAGTTCTATTAAGTACACATGTATCTAGCATTCTTCACAATATCTAAAGGGTTTACTGAAGTATCCACAATCTTTGTATCTTTCTCTAACACTCAATTGAGATCCAATTAAATGGATATACATTTGATATTCTTGCGAGTATCTGAAGTATTTACTCTCGTTTATTTCTCAATTTGTGTATTCTTTATTGTTTCTATTAATTAACGGATTTGATTAGGAAGAGTGAAATCTTTCTGCCTTCTTTTTCCTTCAGATTAAAGACTATCATACAGTTCACTATCAGGGATTTAAAAGGTCAATACTAATTTGGTTCAGAGATTGAAATAACCCAATGGACGGTTCAGACGAAGCAGAAATACTTTACTTACGATACAGAGTGTGTATCAAAAATATCCGTATCTATAGACTCATTTCAATGAAGGAAATTTGACGATCGGGAAATAAATTTTTTACTATCAAACATAACGCCGTTTAAGGCACAAGGAGAAGCAGCAACATATTGTACCTATATTTTAACAACACCCGTGCGTTAACCTACTTCCTCGACGATATTTTCCCACCGTAAAATCCATATCGATTTCTCACAACTTGTTGAAATTTCTTCATTGAATCTACAATATCAACACAATTAACTACTGAAATTTACTCAGACATACCTTCATGTAAGAATCAATTTCTCCAACTCTCATAACCCACGTGAGAATTAACCAAATACCCATTGATTAGCCTCGGACTTTAAAAACTTCTCAACTATCACAAAGCTGACTCCCGTTGTTCAAAAGTTGTCTCACCCCGAATCCAGCAAGCATTAAAGACGCAACCGTCGAGACAGTAGAATCGAAAGCAGCTAAGCATTTCCCGAAAGCAATTTCCCATAACCCCACGAAAAAGGATATTGCTCGACCGGAGATGAAAGCGTTCCCCGAGCAATGGAATTCACTGTGCCGCAAAGGGAACGACACAATGCACCCGTGGAAAAATGTTCGCCGCGAAACAGCTGTAAGACGACGTTTCCTCTCATTCCCATTCCCGCTGGACACGTTTAATAGGATTGTACGGGCGCCCGTGTCAGAGCCCGATTAAAAAATTTTAAAACCTCCGAAACATACGTTGTGGGCAACGGTTAATACCCGAGACGAGCCAGCCGCGGCACAACAAGCCAGCAGGAACGGTACCTCGGTTTCCGGCAATATTTCACGTCCAGTCACACAAAGTAACGGCCCGTGGAAACGAGTGGTCCGTAAGCTTGTGTTCAGCGGCCTCAAACCGTCGAAGAGGATGGACGTGTCTAACAGCGATTTACCCAAAAATCGGGCATGTTCAGCCACCCCTACACTATTTACTACGTACCAGCTCCTGTTTTGGTTTTTCGCGCGAAGAAGAATGGCGTGGACAGTGCCTCTGAGGGCGTTGTCGAGTAAAGTTACGATTGCTATACACTTTTGGAAAATTCTGGTAGTTTAGAGAATGGAAATATGTGGATAATTCGTATTCTGAGTGGAAGGAAATGTGATAAGTTATTTTCACACTCCGTACACTAATTTACAAAGTTGTGTCGTTAGTAGGGGAGGGTTGCCTATATCGTACCACTTAAGACATTTTACGTTATATTTCATATTTGGTACTAATTTAAACGCAAATGACTATTGGATATTGTAGCTTGATCTTTTAGGCACCTACTATTATATGCTTAACCTTTTGTTCAGAACAAATTAATTTGTTATTAATCTTTTTGTCACATACTGTAAAAGGTACGATTTAGGCAACCGGTCTCCTAAATCGTACCCCTCGGTTTCCAAAATCGTACCTCCACTAAAAATAGTATCAATAACAAATACAGAAGAAAATATTCAGCATAAAGTAATGAATATTATATAGTTATATATACATATGTATATGGATTACACACAGGCCGCAATAACCTATGTATATGATACATGTACATAACCTATATAACATACGAGTTGTCAAATCCTACTGATACGATTGTAGTGGTACGATTTAGGAAACATGATCAATTTATTTATAAATATCAATTTAAACTTTATAATGAATGTAATATGTACTTAAAATGAATGTAAAATATTCTACATTAAACTCACTTTTAGAAAAATACAAAAATACAGGACAAAATTGCATTGTTTGATTATTATCAACTAAAATAAACTGGTAAAAAGTTACATCAATCATACCTGATTTTTTTAAATGTTTATAGCACGCACAAAATAGAGTGTAAGCTGAAAAGGTTTTGTTTCTATTTCTTATTTCGCATTTACTTGATATTTTTATTATCAAATGTCGTTTACATTCATTAATTACTAAGAAATTGATGAGGTACGATTTAGGTGACCAGTACGATATTGGCAACTCTCCCCTATTTTTATTGAGTGGAAGGAACGTAGGAAGATGTGATAAGTAGAATATGTTCCTAAAGTTTGATCACACTTTCTTTTCACAGCCTGCACATTAAATTACAAAGTTGTATTATTAGTATTTTTGTACAGAGTGGGAGGGACATTGAGGGCCAGTTGAGGGTGTACACCTGAGTATCCCCGTCGCTTGTGAATTCGCCAAAGTGGCGAGTTGCTCAGGAGGAAGAAGTTGTTCAATGAAAAATTCATTCCCCCGTAAAGAGAAGTTAAAGTAACATTCTGCATTATGTATTTACATGCCGCTTATGTGCACGCATCGTGGAATATGGTATACGAAAGACCAGTTAACGTGCGTAGTAACTTTGGTATATTTTACATAAACTGCCTCTCAGATAGTCGTTTCCCTCTGTTTTATATTCAGGCGTTCCATTTCGAATATATTTCATATTTACGATGAGTAGTACACGTTCCCATAGACTGGCCACACTCTGTGCACCAAATTACGAACTTGTACTACTGGTGCCCGCATGACTCAACATATAAAGAATATAACCCAGGAGTCACTGTGTTCTCATCCAACATTCTTTTCTTACGAAACACTCCTCTGTCTCATCATTTGGTATTTAAGATTAATCCGTTAATTTACTCACACATTGGTAATTAAAAAAAAAGGTAACAAAAGTCATTATTTAAAATATTATTATTTGAAATACTAGGTATTGTTTGAAATATTAGTATTAGACTGCGGATGTTTATGCAAATATACATTTTTATAGAAAAGGACTAAAGAAGTGAAACTTTGATAGAAATCTGTTTCGTCATTACAGGGTTGCACAAAAAAGGAACAGAATGAATTAAATTTGAAATAATACAATAAAATGAAAAAAAAAACCGAGAAAAAATGAAATTTTAGTGTTTTCACACAATTGTCTCTACCTTCGGTGTTGCGGTCATTTTTGCGATTTCGATTTTTCCCAGATGATTAAATGACTTGTCGACGTCAATTTCGGTCGAAAAAATGACATTTTTCACATATTTCCATCGATCTCACCCGAACTATTGAACCGATTTGAAAATGTTGTGAGGCAGATTTATTGGTGATTCAATTATCTTTAATTTGAGATAATTTTCGACGACATCGGTCATTCGCAACACGAGATATTCGCAATTAAGTCGGACTACCTTTTTTACAGACAGGTAAAAAGTTCACCTGTCGTAATCTCGAAAACGTATGCATAGAAAAAATTGTAGACCTTATTTTCGGAATCAGCGGGCCATTTTACATAAGAAAAGAATAGTGGCATCTGCTGCGCAATTTTTTTTTATTTTGTAAACTAGTGTTATTATTTGGAATACTCTATTCTTATATTTCATTGAAATACTCATTTCACAATAGTATTTGTATGAGTTAGTATTAAAATATATATTTGAAATACTATTTCTTTACGTAACTACTATTTCAAAGAAAAGTTTATTTCTCAAATCCTGTATCCCTCGAAGAAATAGAAACATTTATTACTATATATCTGTTCAAAAACCTATTTTGCCTAGCCCTGGTGTATAAACATATCCGAAATACCAATGACGAGTCACAATCGTGTCACCCGTGAAAAAGCCTCAAAAACCGAACACCAAACTAACGGGTGTCTCGAAATTTAACATTGATGTCTCCCGAAGGGAACGTCGATGGAGTTCTATCCGAGGCATTACTCATTACCTGAAACCGGAAACCCGGAGTAGCCTATTACAGGCGTCGGGTGACGTCGTGTGACGAGCTTCCGTAACGTTGCGTGACGAGACGGCGTGAGATCCCGTGACAAGCTTCCTCGTTAGCACATGCTAAACGGCAGTGAATGAACGGTTCCGTCAGGGTGGCTCGCTTTCTGACGCGAAAACGTTTATCCTGGACTCAATTAGCATGCCGACCGCTACACGCGTGCTGGGGGTAATCGACAACGAAACGATAATACAGCCGAGTAATTTTCCTGGCCACATCGCGGTTTAATAAACGAAATTCCCGAGCCCCCGCCGATTGTCGCTGTAATAGTCGCCAGTGACAGCGCGAATTCTAACAAACCGTGTCCGACTACCCGCAACATTTCAGTCGTACACCGACTATTCGTTAGCCCATAATGATCTGACGGAACAAAGTGGGGTGCGATGGATTACGAAATGTAGCTGGAATTAGCCGGCAGAAATAGAATTATCCCCGTCGTTTCGTCTTTAGACGGTGTTCATTGACGTAGCACTAAGTCGTGAGGCATCTGGGTTTATCAGACGTGGACACTTGGGGCTTTAAAGTGATTACATGGCGGGGGAAGCCCTTACGAACACCATGGAGCGGAAAAGTCACTGCACAGAAAGAGATTCGTTTAAATTGTTTCGTAGTGTACACCAACGACGGTGAACAATTATCCTCGACGTATTTCGTGGAATGTAAACTCGATTAAGAGAGATGTAATGGAATTTCGATTACTTGTTCGAGCGACGTCGACATCCCGCTCCCTTTTCTTCCTTTCATACCCCAAGAATGCAATGATTCATTAAACTTCTGGATTTCATATGTAGAATGAAATTTATTTCCGAATTGGAACTCGAGTGGTCTGACTAGCGCCGTGATCATTCTACTTCAGCATTTCAATATCCCTCGTTCAATAACCGTAGATTTCTTTGTGCTTTGGAGTTTTTCACCTAAATAGAGAGTGAATAGACTAGTTCTATTTTGCATGCAGTAATTCACTAAATATTAAATTTGAAGGTACTGAAGTAGAGTTAGATTTTTGTGGAAGGTTTAGCTTACTTGAGAATTAATTAGCCAAAGTATTGTTTGACAATATATCCACGCGAGACGGTACTTGCGAATGTTATGAGACAGAAGGCAGAGCTTAAATTAAATTGCCCTACTGCTAAGGGATGCGCGAAACCTCAAACGTATTTCCCCTGCAGAGTAGCTAAATCGATTGCAATGTACGCGTAATTAGAAGTTCTTTTCCCACCTAATCTTCCGCCTCGAACTCTCAGCGGTGGTACATTCAATTAGCTGCAGACTACTCATCGGGGATCGAGAGCATCCATTAACCACGATGTAAATTTCAAAAGGCGCTTCGGAGCATTACACGAGTGTCGAACAAACCTGTTCCAACCAAGCAATTCGCTTCCCTGTTCCGTGGAAATTGTTCCCCGTCGAATTACTAACAGATCCTCGAACGCTATCAAATGTTCAACGCGGGGTGAGTGCTCTGAATACTCTCTGCTCTCAAATCATGACTCTATACTAACCCATCAACTTGCACGAATTCTGTTTCCTCTGACGTTCGTCGAATTTCACGTTATATCACTTTTGTACTACAAGTCTCAATATTACAAGCAAAACAAACATAGTTGATACACGTGTTATTTGTATTCTAGTGAATAAAGAATAAATTTAATGATATTTTAATGAAAAAATTTTTGTGTCACTTAAAAAAGAATTTCAAACCGAGGGATCGGGTTACAAGGAATTGCATTCAAGATTTCTCTGAAAGAGCAGCTGGAATTTCTTGGAACAGATTCTGTAACAAGAAGCAACTAGATGTCCTCGGGTTATCGTAAACTCAAGGAACGTAGTCTGACGTGACCGTGTTATCTTGAACACACCGCCTGCCATACTGGCCTCATGGGACTTGCAAGAACGTTCGCCAACGCGTCACGTAGATCTCTCGGAATCAGCAGGATATTTCAGACTTTTCCAAGGTGCATGCCAATCCTGAGTCTGTGATTTCAGAATGAAAATTAAGAATGTTGCGAATATTTTGGTTTCTAAACAGCTCGTCTCAATAGTTTTAATTAGAAACATTATTTAGAATGTGATACTTATTACTAAACGAAAAATATCTATCTTTTCGTAATTGTATTCAAAGAAAAAACGAGTTCACTAATTTAAAGACATTCAGGGGTAACAGTCCAGTAAGATAGCTGTTCCGCTTAAGGGATTACCCAATAGTACGTAGCTAATTGCGATGGTTTGTTGTTTTAACGACTGAATCATTAAACACGCGTTTTATACCTCAAGTTCGAGACACAGATTGTTCTGCTGCCATTGCTCGGAGCGTTTAAAACGAAATTAGGAAAACATTCAAGCAGGGAAATACAATATGCAATGCCTTCGCTCTGAGAAAGGAGTGTCCATTAAAATCGATCTTATTACTGCAGAGTGAGATTTGCAGTGCACATTATGGAAAATATGATAATTGTAGTCTAACGCCCTGTCTTCGTCCCTACTATTTTTATTCTAATAACGCGAGTTTAGAGAAGCGCCTAAAAAAATATCCAAAGAAATAGTCGAGTAAAGTCTGCTCTATTTCCTACTAAAATATAAATACAACAGCCATAATTCAGGAGAAGTTATCGTTGTATATTATCGCTGCAGTTCCTATTGTTTGCTCTCCACGTATAATTATGTTCCTACTTAAAGTAATTATTATTATAATGCGAAACTCAGTGCCAGACTGGTATGAGAAATCCACTCTATCCTTCCCACTCGTTTCCCTTCGTATCGCAGATAATTAAATGCATACTAAATGTACAACGAGTATAGAACTATCCCACACGAAATGCTCTACAAACATATAAAAGTTATACCTATCAGAAAGCAGCATGTACATTTTCATAAACTTTTATTTCCCCGCCCCCCCCCCTTCAAATTTAATCAACAAAACATTCATCATTCAGATCGTACCATTCAATTGAAGTTAGTAAATATTCCAGCAGTGCCCTGCCCAGCAATTCCACATCGTTCTTATCGTACGAATTCGTTTCATTTACCAACCGTAACAAATAGTTAATAGATTCGGCGACATCCAGCAGGAAGGAAGATGTATTTACACGATTCGTTTGACATAAATCACGGCTATCGGGAGGGGGTGTAAATGCACGGGAGTAGAAAGGAACTCGTGTCTATGGCGGGCGGCTACGCGGACGTGACAGCAGGGGACATAAAATTTCCTCGGTGCAATCGCGATGGGAACGTTACACCTTTCCCTGAGAACTTTGTTGCACCCGTGCCGTGATATTTCTCTCCGTGTTTTCCGCCGTCGAGAAATACCTCGCTCTTGGCAAATATTTACGATCAAGCCAGCCTTGCTAGCGGCTTCATTAATCGGTAACCCAGGCAAACACCTTTCAGATTCGAACTGAACAAAAAGTCTCGCAGCTTCTTTCCATAACAAACAAATAAAAGAATACATTCCTAAGTTTCTTTTACTATCATGGAAATTCACAGACTTTATCTGTGTCGAAATATGGGTTCGGTATATAGAGATCAAATAATATAATTTTGATAAAAGAGTCAATTTTAAGAAGTTAATTAAAGTTCTAGATTCATTTAGGTGTCTTTCAAGTTTCATCTCCGTGTTTACAACTGGAAATGAACAGGCTTTAGTGAACTCTTCAACTTTTTTATCTCCCATCTTTCTCCACTGTCAACGATAATATCAACTGTAATTCCGTCGAATTATACGATCCACCCCGTATAGAAGATCCCCTGTAATTGCAACCTTGACAAAATTCATTCGGAGTGTTCCGCGCACAACTAGTACGGCATTTACTTAAATGTTTATCAAACCGGGGGCGAACGGCGAGGCAGTAAACGCCTCGAAAATTGCTTGTTGCGAATCTCGTAAGACGTCGCCGAGATTTAGTCCGCGGCTTCTGGAAATTGCATCACGATTTTGCCGCGGCGCAAAAGAAGAGGGGAGGGTAAAATTTATCCTTGCTCGATATAGAATCGCCATAGAACGAACTAAGCGTCTCCGATTCGCATCGACGGAAATCCTTTCCGCGATATCCGGCTCCTCAGTCATCCAGAAATTTAATTACGCAGCCAAGTTCGCAGAGTCCACCGGCTTTCCTCGAGTAAAGCATAATTTCCAGGAAGCGCAATCATTATATTACGCGACGTTTCGCTCGTCAGACTTGGTTAGTTCCACTTCGTTGGCAGTTCGAACGTGTATACCCCAATCGTTCGCCTCCTCGCTTATTTTTAGAAAGGGGAACGAATTACTTGTATTTTCCGTCTCCCCGTTTAATGATTCCGTTGCACTTTCTCCGAGTTTAATTCAATATCGCGAAGCTGGCACCTGCCACGAAAGTGGATTATTACGGTGACAGTTAAGCGTGAGCGACTTTACAAATCGATAGAGTTTATTTTGCTCCTTTATCTCTGTATTATATAGAAAACAATATGAGAATTCCTAGCGAAACGTGTCATTTTAAATGAGATTTAATTCGGCAGAAATGAGTCGCAACTGTGCCTCTTTGCTACGGACGCATGACTGGAATTGTGAAAGAAATGAGACAGAGCCGATTCGCGCGAATCGAAATATAAAGAGACGTTAATGGAATTTCGTTTGTGAGGAGCGAAAACTTCACGGGGCGTGTATCGCGAAGAATAGCGTTCATCCTGCCAGACTGAAATGAAAAGGGCAGTCCTTCGAAGCTTGAAAAGAACTACATTGACGTGGATACTCACGGACGCGTCTATCGCCATGCACTTTCACGGTAAATCCACGTTTTATTGCCTGTAAGTTTCTCCCTCTTTCGAGAATCGTCGATACTCCAGGGGGGCGTTTTTTTTTCTTAACGTTTCGAGGGGATTAAGCTGCTCTGCAGACAACTTCCCTTGGCCAATGTGCAAAATGTTTTCAAAGAGATCGTACCGTTGTTGGAGGAAGACGTTCAGTCAGAGAATTCTGACTAGCGTTGCGAAGATTTTATTCGCGTCAATTACGAACGTTATCTGAAAGTTAGGGAACTCTTCGATCGGACGTAATTTGCTGGCAAGCTTTCGGTTAATTGGCACTATCTCTTGCAAGCTTTTTCGCTGACCTAAACCCCTGAAACTTTTACTCCCTTCAACTGCTCCAAGTCCACCGAAACTGTGGCAATTAAGTATTAGCTTTCAATACGCGTTGCTGTCGAGTTCAGCTGGTCACTGAACTTGGCCACTGCAACATTCTGTAACATGAAATCTAGATACCCCAACCCCACACTATTCACTCGCAGAAAACGATATGGCGCGATTTAATATTAACAGAGAAATAAACAGGGAAAATTTCCTTTAAATTCACAAAATTTTATATAACCCTCACAATAAAAACTACCCCCTAATGTCCACTTCAATGATATCTTATTCACCGCCACCGTGAACTCCTAATAAATGCAGTACACGTGTCTTAATCTAAAGCAATAATTTAAGTCCCCTAGAATGGTACATCACTCCTCCCCCTAATTCGGAAAAATCCGTTTAACTAAAATTGGATACGCTCGATTTCACGTCCATGACATCAGCTACAATTCCAGCTAACGGCTTTCAATTTATTGACTGTCGGCGGTAACATATCACGACACCCTATCCGCCTCGTATTTCGCACCGTGTATCCCCCAAAATTCCTTCCTCCGATGACTTCCTACCGCTGTCGTAGACGCGAGTCTATCTCCGGAGCAATAAATCATCGAACGCTTTTCAACGTCGTGGAACGCGGGCGAGATTCACCCGGCGGCCACGGATATTACTTTAGAATTTCGTCAGCGACTGGCACGCGCGAGTCGGGCTTTTTTGCCACGCCGACATTTGCGGCATCGATCGCGCCAAAACGCCACGAAAAACAGACCAATGATGTCATCGTTCTGTTACACTGCAACGGGATAAACGTGTGTCCTCTTGGCTCATGCTAGACGAATTTCAGAGTGGAGAATGGATATTTAGAAATAATGCCAGTAGAAGTCAGTGTATACATGATAGATTGTTGGTAGCACAAACTGTAGTTTAAGAATTAGTGTGTAATGTGGAGGAGTTTTTTAATAAAAGTTCCTTTTCCTATTATATTATGGTTAAAACATGCTATGAGGAGATTTCTGAATTTTTGCACGCTGTATAAAGCGTAGAGAAATGTAAATAGATGGTACCAGTTTTGCAAATTTCAAGCAGAAGAAAGATAAAGGACATAGTGGACAACTGAAGCGTGAGGAAAGGGACTGACGCTTGTTCTTTGAAGATTGAATCAGCGAACTAGAAATAGGAGCAGCAGAAGTCGTCGAAAATGGCATTGTTTATTCATAAATAGACACAGAACAGTGTTCCTATTGTAAAATATTGTTCCCCGAATAAGTGCCAACGAATAGCCCAGGCTAAAGTAAATAAATATCCATGGAGAGTGACTTATGTACTTGCTGCAGTAGTACGAGTCAATCACTGGCGCAACTACTGGAGGCTTAAGAATGCTTTTACAAGAACATTACGTTTAAATTAATTAAAGTACAGATAATTCTCTTATCTATGAATTTCTGCTAACTCTTTTTATAAAATGGAGTACATTTATTAAAAATTCGTGTATTCATAACAGATAATCAATATACCTAGACTCCACCCTTCACCCATCATCTTAACAAATTGAAACAGCAACCTTAGATCAAATTAAAATTTTCATCTGTCTAGCAAAACATCTCCATTAATCTTGTTTCATTTAATTAATGTGTACTTTGTGCACTTCTTCCACGAAGTCAAACAGATTGACCTGGCATTTCGAGATTAACAGCTTGTCCACACTTTTACGACACCTTGTTCTTCCAGATTAATTAACCCGTTGCAATTTTTATGGTAAATGAAAACGTCTTCCAGGGATGACACTTGGAGCTACGAGCTTCGAACTGCATTTGTCTAAGATCTCCAATAGATATTCCAGTGTCTCAGCCTGTACATTGCCACAAAGTTTCAAGGTATCGATGATTCTGATTGTGGCAATTTATTGAGGAACAAAAAACCAGACCTGCTCCCTTCATAGAGAGTGTTGTGCCGTATAGAACAAAGATGTATCGCGTACTATACTGCCGGGAACTATAAATAGATGAGCTAGATACTTTGTGTTGTACACGGTGCAGAGTTTTGCGCAAAAGCGAGAAGAATAAACCTGCGTAAAAATATTACCAGATACAACGTTACAGTATTACATCAACTGAAATCCTTCACGTTTTGACAGTCGTTACATCATTCGCATGCTACTCTAATGGCCCATTCATTGCGATACTACATTCTGATAATCAAGACGAGTGGATACACTTACGGAAGATCTAAAGAACCGCGAATATACCTTACAGTGTCCTCTTTCAATTTCGTAATTCCTCACTGGACGAATTAAAAATCAGTACCTAATAATCACTCACCTCTTTAAGCATAGACACGTTGAAATGCGTCAACAAAACTCTCGATCGATCTAACGACGTTGCTTTACAAAAGTTTGAAGCCTCAGACAATATTACCCTTATACACCCGGGACATAAAACCTCAAAAGTCTTACAATAAATTTTCTCAACATCTCCAAGGAAATTTCTACTGTGGAGGCATCCGTTCCGCAGATCCTGCTGCTCCCTCCCAGCACGAAGTATTTCACTCCTTGCGGAATACTGGAGCACTTAGATTTATTAGCTATTTGGATCTGCAAGGGCTCAAGTAGCATTACTTCGCCCTGTCTCGGTGACATACAAACAGCCCCAAAAACTGCTGTTCCCGGCATAACTACAGGAGCTCTAAGTCTGAGATCTTTAAGAATTCGATTTAAATTCTACTTGCAAATAAAGCCCCCGTAAACACTCTGCTCCGGGGGAAATTTGAGGGGAAATAGCCACGACGCTTCGAATGCAGCGAAGAAAGTATCGCAGGGGGTAATTACACGGCAAATTTTCGCCCAAGATCCCGATTTTGGATAGCGACTGTAACGCATGCGATATTACGCAGTTTAGTGAAGTGAATTTAACCGTGCCATGTATTTCGAGATAATTACGTTGCACTTTGCAGTGCGTGCTTCCTCCCGTGCACAATTTCCCTTTGCACAGCAACAGAATAGCGATTATAGCAATTAGGCAAAGAAGTGCAAACCTCCCTTCCGGAATTGCGAGGGCGTGCGGAAGGGCGGGGGCGCGTAATGTCATTCGGGAAACGCGGGTAAATTAAATTCCATGTGGCTGCTTCCGATGACATTGCGGAAGGGAAAATTTCTCCACACTCTTGTTTTTACCGTCATCGTGGGCAGAGAATTTTCGTTGGGTTCCATTTAACTGTGAGAAATAGACGCAATTGCGAATTTAGATAATCTACAGTGCCGAACAAAAGTATTAGGACACCCTTTGAAAACGAGTAACTTTTTTAAAATTGGTCCAAACGAGTTGAATTTTTTTGTGATGCTAGAAGAATTAGTTTACTACTTAGGTGACGTGTTTCGAGGTTTGGAAAAAATTTGCAATTGGTCGGAATAGCGAAGAAAATAGTGAAGGTCGCTTTTCAATTTTTTTATCTGAACCTACTTAGTGAACTAGCTCCTCAAAAAACTCAAGTCGTTTGGACCAATTTTAAAAAAGTTATCCTGTTTCAAAGTGTTTCGTAATACTTTTGTGCCTCACTGTATGTTGCATTTAAATTGCACTCATATATTCGTCACCCCAGTCATCTTTTCGATTTTAATTTAAATTCCAAAGAGCAAAACGTGGCCCCACTTTCCACGAGAAAAATTCTTTGTTACATTGCAACACAGTCGTCTGGTATCAGTATTTAATCTTCTCATTGCTTGCATACATTCATATCTCAGGGGCTGCTTGGAAATTATTAATTGCACTGCATATCCTCGGCGCATACGGTTGCAGCACGCTGCAGCTCGCCCCTAAAAAGCATTTCGTTTCGTTGTTATTAATCTCGCGCTTACTGCACGCATAAATATCTGGCAAACAATGCGCAAGGCGCGGCAAGGAATCGCGCCAACTCGTTGGCGCTTCCGCTAATCTGCAAACTGGATTTGCATTACTTCTTTATTACGCGCCCAACACGCGAAGATGTCGCGTCGAGATATTATCCGAAATTATCCGGCGACGAGCAGTCAATTATACTGGTAATCGTTCCTCGTGAATAAAACATCATCGGGACGGAAGTGGCGTGGCTCAGTGACGAGAACGGGGCGATGAGAGAAACTCTACGGGCGACTAGAGCGTATTTTTATACAGCGCCGGTATATTCTGGAGATGGGGACCCTACCGTCAGCGGCATTAGCGTGGATAAAAAAGGGGATGGTGAAACGGAAAGTCGACGAAATGGACGGAGAAGGTGCAGAGTGATAATTAAATTGCAGGGGAGAGTGAAGCGTTAAAGTGAACGGAGCGGGATTAAGTCACCTGAATAACGGATAACCTGCTAATAACCCTCGGAGGAATTTGGTTACCTCTAGTCTCTAATCTCCGTTCGAAACTGAGGATCAAGTTAAATAACAAACTGCAAGGAGACCTAATCGCGCTGCCATCGGCATCAGGAATCGGAGACCGAAGCAATAAGAAAATACACGCGAGAAGTTTTGAAACTCGATTTTCTCGGAATCGACTTGACGCGGGGAAACCATTCGACTGTGCCACTCTCGTTCAGCCTGCTTTTCGGTTATACCGCGAATCACGCGCTTCGCGCTCTGTGAAAACGGAAACGCTTCGCCAATAACTCGATGGGGAGAATTAATTCAATGAAGCTTCCACCAGCTGGGCTTAATTAAAAGTCGAGTTTACTCGATGCGCTCTGTACACGCGGCTGTTCATTCTTCGCACGTCACGCCACTCGTTGTCAACGAGCGATGCGTTTGAACGGCTATTATGGGGTGAGAATCGCGGGCTCGCTTTGCCCTTTTCTGGGCGACGCTCGGGCGGTCTTGGAACACCCGCGAATGTCCTCCGAGCGTCCGCGTTTCATTTCAGAACTTGGATCGTCCGCGGCTGAAGACAGTCAAACAGGGGACTGTATTGCCACGACGTAGCGCGCCGCCAAGGATGGTAAACGGAACTGTGCAGCAGCTTCGCGGGCAGAGATGCGTGTTTGCGAAAAGCATCGCCAGCAGCTGATGGCGGAACTTGGACGGGACGAAGTTTGGCCAGATGGCTGTTAACTTGCCGGGCAAAAATTTCGGGGCCCCTTTGCCCGAGCATCCGGGGCTTCATTGTACGACTCCGCCTCGAATATCGCGAGGCATTTCCCGCGTTTGTTGCACCTCGGTCTGGTGACTAATTTAAAGGACGGGAGGCGCAAACAGAAGCCCGATGAGTGACTGCCCCGAGAAATGAAATGAAATTCGCTTTCCAGAGGGACATTGAGAGGAAAAAGGATTTTCCGCGAGGCGGGCTGTGAAAGGGGCGCGGAATAAGACAAATAAAAATTTCCGGTCTGTTTTTTTAAGAAACAATTGCATATTAAATGGCGAGGCACAACGACGGCGCTGGAAATCGTGGTGAATTGTGAGTGAAATTTTTATGAAACCACGTCGAATGCATTTTCGAACGGGCCACGTATACGGGAGTATTCTACTTTAGTTACCGGGAGGAATAATGCAGTGAGAGTATGGGAAATAGCGGGTGTCAAGTTGAAACTTATACAGGGCTTTAAAGTGAAGAGCTAAGCAAATTATTGGGAGACAAAGGAAGGCCGTAAAAAGCGTTTTGTTCGCGAGTCGAAAGGGTAAGGGGCCTAATAGGCGGCGAGTGATAAAGTACCGTTTATGGGCCAAGATTACAATCTACCACCTGTGAGCTTTAACCGTCCTCTTTTCGACGGACGACGTTTTGTAGTTCATACCCGTGCCCGTAAATCCCTCATGACTCACTGTCAACGACCATCAACCGCCGCATCATAATGGTTATTGATCCTCCTTGCTAATCAATATCTAAAATTATCAAGATAATAATAGCGTGTCATCAAGTTTAACGCGTAGAAGCCTCTTTGCAAGTAACACGATATACCATACTGGCAATATAATATTCGAAAACGTAACACGTCCCTTTATTAGCTACACACTGCTGGAAACAATTCGAGAATTGCCTATGCAAATCAGTTTCTTTTTTGCTAAGAATCTTGATAACTAAAAATTGGAAAATATACCAGTCAGACATTCAATAAAAATACTACTGTGTTAAGGGTACATTCTCGTGTAATTTAGGATTTTTTAGAAAGAAAACTGTAACGCATAAGGTAAAAAGTTCTAAAATATATATTTTAAGATGATACCAAATTTTTTTTAAATCTTTTTTTTCTCCGATTTAATGTTGAACGAGTAACGGTGTACATAAAAACAAAAGAAGTAATTGACGGATTTTAAACATTCTTTCGGGATTCTTTTCGTAATTGAACTTTCTATCGTATTACCAACTTTCATAATGTTATTGATGGTATTCAGCATATAAAATACAGTTACAGAGCACTTTTACTAAAACATGTACCAATCATCGAATTTTCATTATTCTGCAGTAACGATTGGTAATGCGATAACTGTACTCATATATTTTAAGAAAAACTTTCGATTTTTGATTTCAGATGATCCTATCTCGAAATATCACGTACACCGTGTTTTTATCACCGGCAGAGTTATAGTTGTTTATTCAAGATTACATCGAAGAAAAGAACAGTACAAAAATTATTTTCATCATCTTAAAATTTGTACAAATCAATACCAAAAAGGCTTTTTACCTTATCTGTCACAGTTTTCTTTAAAAAAATCCTAATTTTTTGCAGGGATTACACGAGAATGTACCCTTAAATGTACAGTGTTCCTTTCATCTTTGACGTTTACTCCATCTTCTCAAATTAATTGATCAAAGTTTTAATCCCTTATTATTCCCAACGATACTAATTATATTTAATTTACCTTGACCATTATTTGTTAATGCAGTTAGATTTTGCTACGTAATTAATTAACATCGGTTGTTGAAGTTCTTTCAGAAACGGACATTTCTATTTAACAAAAATAATAACGATCTTAATCACTTGAAGGAAGACGACTTGGGAGGGACGTTGAACTTTTAAGAAGCAGGAAGAAGGCCACGAGATGTCCCCTTCCTGACAGGCCACTTCGTACACGGAGCAGCGAAGAAATGTTGACTCGCGAGACAGGACGCAGCAAGAACGTATACAAACACTCAGCGCATTCTTCCTCTTCTACAACACGCCACTATTTACCGGAGATTATAGCGGCTTTCGCGGAGAGAGTACAGTTCAACAGACTGGATTCAGCCAGAGAAAAATTATTGTACTCCACTGGGAGCGCTGCTTTCCCTCGGCTAGGGTAATATATTGGGCAAACGAAGGGAAGGGCCGGCGGTACGAGGTGACAGCTGAGCCACCGGCGGTCCTTGGACCAAGCTTCGAGCTGATATCGAGATCTGACTCTTGTTATACTCGCATTACATGGGTTCCCCCGGCCAATAAAGCTGGAAACGTCTGGCGCAGCGGTGGTCGCCAGGAGTTACACCAGCGCACACGGAAAAATTGATCTCCCGACGCTGAACCGATGTGGCGTGTATCGGGAAAACAAAAAAGACCCTGAACGGAACGAAACGTGACCCACGATAGAGCAGAACGTTAATGCCATATTTCACCGTGGCTCTGAAACAGCCGCCAAGAGACGCGAAACGACCGAGCGGCCTGGCGAATCGATTCTTCGACTACCCAACGACTCGATCCGCCCCTTTCCTCTCTGCTTCCACCACGTCTTCTCCGCTTTTCCTAAGGAGCCGCGGTGTATCGAGTGTGCAACGCCTACGCTCCAAGTACAAACGAATTGCCCCCGCTGCACCTGACGTTAATGTTCCAAGTTGAATACCACGGTTCTCTTTATTTTCCGGGGCGCAGGATGGCATACCGGGCCCGCCGGGAATGCCGACCATTGGGGAAGAAATTAGCGTGATTATTTCCTCGCGAAAGAAAATCCTACAAGGGCATTCCTCTCGTTTTTGCGGGGAAGATTCATGGCAGCGCTTGGACTCGACAGGATTCACATTTAACGCTATTAAATTTGTCCCGATTCGATTCCACTTTGCTCTCGAAGGGGCTGTGCTCCTGCACTAGGGGTTGCAGGGAATTTTTAATAAAATAATCCTTGTATCTTCGAGATAATACATGCAGAGCTTTGTATGCAATTCTGGAAAACTAAAAGGATTTAGGGAGAAAGAGATTATACTCGTTAGCGTCGGTAAAGATAGAACAGATACGATCCTGAAATAATCATATTCCGAAAAGCATTTTACGGTGCATCGCTGATTAAAGCACCGAAACCGAGAAACATCAAATACCGCTGTAACACGGTATCGCCTGTGTCGTCGAAATTATGATCGATACCCACTGATTGTCGCAACGGAGCTGCAATTTTGCAATTTAATTTCCAGTTCGAAATACCGATTGCCGCGTGCAGGTAACCTCTATTTCCGGCGCGTCGTCGTTCGCTCCCCACTGTTTCACAGCTCGATACCGCTCAAGCAAACGACGCGATAATAATTGCTCGCATAGCCGTCGAAGATGGCCTGATCTTTCCATTATTGCGCGAATAATGACGCTGCTAACATCTCCGATCGTGCTCACTAATTTATTCGCTATCCAAGGAACGCTATTTAACAATCGTAACAGTGGAACTCCGCGCCCGCCCTTGTTCAAACTAAATTCCTTCGACGTTCTTTAAAGAGAGAGAGAGAGAGAAACAAGTGGCCTGCAACATCCTCAAGTTTTTCTTTCGCGGAATTAAATTATGAAGATAACGGCAAGGAGAAAGTTCGCTGAATTCACTGATATTGTTCGCGGGAGGCGCTCAGCTACTCACTTTCTAACAATTTTACGCGCATACTTCTGGAATATACGGTTCCTGCTCGGTAAAGAGGGAGTGTATACGCGCGCACCAGGCAAGCCAGGCTCCCCGAAGTACAGGCTCGAGTAAATAAGATACGCGTTCTTAAAACGGAAACTCCACAAAGGGGGAAGAGGTATCGACGTCGTGTGTGGTTTTTAGTCGGTGCGGGATGGCTGCCTTTCGGGGAGAGTTATCGCCGAGAGGGAAGCGTTTCGATTCTTTATATAAATTCTCTTGGGGCGCATTGAAACTCGCCACGGCAAAGGCGGCTCGAAATAAATTTCACGCGGGGAAACTTCCCGCTGGAAAACATTATCGCTTTCTTAACGAGCGAGCTCGCGCGCAACCGAGCGCATGTACACAGAGAGATGCTGGTCAATGGTACGGTTTACGTTACGATGCTGGCAGCCGAATGAAATTACACGCGAGAAAACGGGCAATGAAAATGGGAATTATAAAATTGGATTCATTTGAAATGCTAAGGGCCAGGATGTGGTTCAGCTTAATGGCGCGAATGTTACATTGTCCTTGTTATTAGAATCTGAAAATTTGTATGTTTTGTATCCTGATACTGTTTCACTGTGAATAGATTTCGGACCCAAAAGTTTGCACTTGAAATATTCAATAAGTGAAGGCGTAAACTGTGAATAGAAGTGTTAGTTTATATTGAAATGAATTATATATGGTTTTAATTCTCGCCATAAAGTACAAACATAAAGATAAATTATTAAATGATTCACACAAGCAGGAATAGTATTAAGGGGGTACTCTAGTATAACTGCCCGTTTTTCAACGCCATCTTCGGGAATTTATTTAACAAAATCTATAAGTTTATACTGTCTGGCGTTTTTCCTGCATATTAAGGTATGTTTGAAGTAATACTCAGAATTTTTTTGAGCTTTTCTATCGTACATATATATAGGTATAGTTGGTGGTGCAATTTTCTTCAAAAACATTGTTTTCCGACGGGCGGTGGTGTGGGGAATGTTATAGACATTCAAAATAGAAAAACTAAGGCTTATTTTCTTTATTATGGTTGGAACAACAGAGGTCCCTTAACAATACAAATTCGCAGAATGACAGCATTGTGAAAAAATGTTCGATTTCTGCTAAAAATTGAGCTGTTTTCGTTCTGTAAAATTAATTTTGTACAAGATAGAATCTCGTCCGTAGTTCCAACCATAGTGACAAGCATAATAAAGAAAATAAACTTTAGTGTTTCCATTTTGGATGATTATAACAGTCCCCACATCATCGCCCGTCGGAAAAGAATGTTTTTGAAGAAGCTTGGGCGACCAAGTATGTATATCTATGTATACATGCGACAAAAACGTTCAAAAAATTTTTTCGTATTACTTCAAACATACCTTAATATGTAGGCAAAACACGGGACAGTATAGACTCATAGTTTTTGTTAAATAAATTCCCGAAAATAGCGTTGAAAATGGTGCAGTTACACGAGAGTAACCCCTTAACCCTTAGGATCATGATTTTTTTATTTCACCCAGAAAAATTCTTATCGGTTCATTTTTGTCCACACTTCATCGTAAAAATAAGCAAAAAATTCCTAAGTAGTGTAACAATTTTTTGTATAAATGAAAAAATATGAATATAACGCCAGTGTTAAATCATGCATGAAGATACTTATGTATTACAATGCTCGGTTTGCAGAATGTTACACTAGCGTTACATATATTATTATGTTCGACATCAAATTTATTCACAAAGGAAATCCGAAATAATTGACAGAAAAATTAGCGTTTACATGGTATGTTCAGTGGTCCTGGCGGAATTAAGAGTTGTAATCAATAATACGAGACGGTGTATCACAGTAGAATTTCTACGGATGTATTTCTGCCCTAAGGACACTTGTTACATATGGTAATAGTAAAGTAACGCTTTAAAGTTCATGAAAAAGACCCCAAATGGCATGCATAATTTTTTCAATTCGTGTAACACGTGTGTTACACTATGGTACTAAGGGTTAAAGACGCAATTAATTAATTAATTATCTCCCTAATTCGTTACGAATTTCCCCCCTTTTCACTAACAGTATTAAAACACTAAGAGGAAGCTGTATTGCTTCTCTGTATAATTTCACACTAACCTAGTTTCCCTGCCCGTCTGCAAATTCGCAAATAGATTTACTAAGCGAGCCGATCAAAAGAAGCGGCCCGCCGCGCCGTATTAAAAGCTTCAGTTCGATTCAGGTTCAATTACATTTAACAAACTACCAATACGTAAGTAATTAATTCACGCGCCCGTTGCCGATCGATTCGCGTTTTCCTTCAGCTAATTTCTTGCCCCAGCCCTTGGGGCGATTGAATTGCCCGTTTTTATCACGGAACGACTGGCTCCTCGACACAGTCGGCTCCCAGGCGGCTGATATTTAATTAAGAAATTAATCAACACTATCGATGTTAATCGGGATCTGGCGAGCAGACTGGCGCGAGGTAGGTACACGGTGTACCAGCCGTGATTCACATGGTCGCGTGATTTCCGTCGTGAAAAACGGCTGTCCAAGTTCGTTCGCCCCGGGGCGCAAAGTTACTGAATCCACCGATTCAATATTCATCCGCGCGAAACCCATGTACTTTCGGGCCACTTTTCGTAATTGTCACGGGTGGACCCTATCCACAGCCTCGCACGAATGCCGTGCCACACTAATCCGTGCTATTATAGAACTTTATCGGCTAAACCAGTGGGCCCGGCCTGTTTGCCAGGCCTCGCGACACTGTGACCATTCCCCGCGAGTGGCGAGATAAAAAAAAGCCCCGGGAGAGAAAGGGAAGGAAGTTTTTTCCGAATTGTCCACGAATCTAGGACGGCCCATGATAAATCTTCCCCGGTGGGTTCTACGACGAGATAAAAATGTAAATGCGCAGGCCGCGAGATAATTCTTCTCCATTTCCACGGTGCACCCTCTTAATGTCTTCGCGCGATCGCGCGGCACGAAATCCCTCCCTCGCTGATGCAATCCCAGCGATGAACTTCGGTCGGTTATCCGTATTCGTAAAAAAGAAAGCTCACGGTTAAACAAGCCCGGTGTACTTTGATTCCATTTTTGCGCTCGGTACGATGAAATTTCTCTGGAGCGTTTGAATTGCGCGGACGGCCCCGTGAAGGGGATCAAACACTCCCCTCGGATCGTGAGTCTGGTTGAAATAAATTTGCCCGAGGTACGTGACGCGGTAAACAATTAAATGGACCCGTGGAGAAGCGTGGATTCCTGTTTTCTCTGTATAATGGGCGAGTTTGAGATTCGTCCGCTGGCAGATTTATATGGATATTGGTTCACGTCAGTGTTGCGGCACAAACGGAATTCTCCGTACTCAGCGTAATGTGCAATCAGAATTTCAGCTTGAAGAGCATGGGAACGTGACAGATCCTACTATTTGCTGTCTTTATTTCTAAGGGAGCTGTAACGTTTCTCGGAAAATCCTGTGTCATCGCAGCCCTTGGCAAAGCTAAATTACGCGCGAAATGCAATCCCCCTACCGGCGTATCATCCTCTCATTGTCTCCTAAAGTCCTTTAAAATCCAATGTGATTCCACAGTCTGGTTCGATTTTTCGATAGGAACGAGGAAACACGCATTGAGGATCTTGGAGCAAGAGTGAAGCACCATTTTTGACAGTTTTTAAGTTGGGACGTGTAATATATAAGCCCCTTAATTGACAAGTGAATTAAGGCCCTTTTCTCAGTATTGTGAAAATTGGACTTTCGTGTAATGCCTTATAAAATATTAAGAACCGAATGTAGCTTTATCGTTAGAAAATAAAGTGATAGAATAGTAATTATGATAACATAACTTAAAAGAAAAACTACATGTCTTTCAATAGTAAACTGCCGGTAACATAATGAATAATCAAGTGCCATTATTGCACTGAATTGTAATTGATGTATTAATAATCATAACTTATGCGAATGTTATTTTCAAGGCACTACGAGAAAAAAGTCAACACATTCCACTAAACAGTATATTTTTATATTGAGTATCTCATTTATTATAATAGGTATATTAAGGAACTCATTCTTTGCTGGATTCGTCATCACTTTCTACAATCGCACTGGTTTTTAATGTGCGGTAAGGTGTATGATGAATCGGAGGAATAAACTTTAGCAAATCTTTGCTTAGGCTGTAAAATTGACACTTATTTTTTATTAACATAAAAGAAAATATACGCAAGTTGGATTGTTAAATAAAACAAGTATTCTCAATACTTACTATTTCTATAATAAACTCATATTTTGTCATTTTTGACTTACGCCACTTGTCAATTGAGGGGCTCATATGTAAAAACAATAATTCTACATTGTTTGGTGCACGATTGATGTAATATTTTTCGCTGCTCAACGTTGTAAGTGTCTTGCCTTAAAAGTCAACAGAAAGAAAATAAGAAAGCTTCGATATTATCAATAATTTTCATTGAATATTGCAAATCTCAGATATCTAGCATCTTGAATCACAATCCTTTGATCTCAGAACACGTGAGAATTATAAGTAATCACGATAATGATCAATCTGTTAACTGCGAAAGACAAGTTGCGTGGAACAGACTTGTGAACTCGTCATTTTAACATAAGTATTACGATAAAATTCGCTTTTAAACACTTTTAAATGCACAAGGTACGTTTGTGGTGTCGGAATTGTACAGTTAGCAGCTTGAACGAGAATGAGGAAACCTGGCAGTGAAAATTTGAAAGTCATAAGCAGGAACGTAAATGGGGGGCGATCTTGTAATAGTTGTACGCTTCTAGTTGGCAGTTCGCGATACCCCGGTGCAACAATGCGAACAGTTTCTGTCCCCACGAAACTGCAAGAAACACGCTAATCCATGCCATTACGAGACGTTACTTGCGAGATAACTTGCGAGCCGTGAGACCGGCGCTATCATTCCCCCCCTTCCCACGGCTCTGGAACGGAAATACGACAAAGGGAACTAAAGTTTTCGTGTCGTAGGGAGATCTGGGTCAGTCCAAGCGAATATTTCAGAGATGTGTGACGAAATAAAGATGTCAGACTGCAAGTTCCTCTCGGTGTTTTTTGCACACCGTTGAGCAGGAATATCGTCGTTCTTTAGCGCACGCGATTGCACCTTGCGCGACTTTTTGGCTTCAAGCGAGCGAAACGGCTCTTCCAACTGTGCTAAACGAATCCTGGTCTTCTGCTCGGATTAAGCAAATAAGCTGCTTCATTTTCTTCGTTTCCATGTTTATGGGTTTCTTAGAAGAAATTTCTAATCCATTTGATGCTCGACAAATTCTCATACCATAATCTAATGAGCGATTAGAAATGAATATGGGAGTGAATGTTATGAAAAATACAGTAAGAACGTGATTAATTTGAAATACAAGAGTGACTTTATACGACACTGGAAAATGAACACATAAAGCCTGCAGAATGTCAGTATAAATATCTGACAGTGTGGAGGTGTACACACATACATTCCCTCGAAATCACCAGACACTTTTGGTACAAAATATTTCGTATTAGAGATAAAAGCCACATAAAAAGGATTACCGACTATTTTCTACAAAAAACATTTGAGGTGCCAGAAAAATTCCATTCTTATATTTCCGGATTTACTGAAGCCCTTTACGTGACAATTGTAGTGCTTCTGCTGTATGATGTTTCATTTAAAGAGTTGCCGAATGCCACAATCTTTTTATTCAATAAAACAGCAGTCCCATTGAAAAAACGTGACGCAACTTTTACATTCACCAGTTTGGGCACTTGATTAAACATTTACCATCCCTAAAAACGAGCAATTAACTCTCAACATTGGAATGGATAAATAATCAACAGAAACTGTCGCAAGTTTATTTACGAGGAATTCCTTGGAGACTCACAGAAAAGCAGTACATAGAAACAAGCAAAAAGTGAATTACATGGAGCTTAATATCCTGAAAAGTAGCGAAACAATGTTATCCGTTTCACGAACCTAATTCAAAGCGGGACATAAACCGAGACAAAACAGACGAGATAAGATTGAATTTGTTCGGAAGGAGGTGCACGGAATGGAGGCATTAGCGGAGGTATTAAGTGCAACAAGGGTCATTACGAATTCCTGTTAATTGCTGGTGTATCGCGCGAATTACGCGAGGAACAAAAACTTTTCGAGCGTCGCAGGATTTCGTGGTAAGAGGACGCCAGTTACCAGGAAGGGCGTCGACAAGTGTTCCTTTCGCGACGCCTCTTACAGAACTGCCGCCGACATTAATCTTCTGACAGTAACAGACGGAGATACAGATGCCCATTGGAACCCACCGTGTCACAACTTAACTTTTCGACGGCTCTCGAGCACCCTTCGCGCGTAGGAGCGTCTCCGGCAGAGGTGAAAAGTTTCGCATCGATTTTCCTGGCGCTCGATCTTGTTTCGTTAATTGGAACGAACACGGGGGCTCCGCGATTATTTCGTTAAAAGTGAAACGAAGCTTTGATCTAGACAATGCGCAAATAAATAACGACGTGTCTGTTATTAGTTAACTATTTCGCCGAGCACTGGTGGCCCGTTTACAGTAGGTAGTTTATTGGCGAATAATTGTGGTAAGATAAATTCCATTTTCGATTATTTTTTAGGGGCTATAAGAAAGATATGATTAGTACTCGATAATTAATTCAATATTAATGATTGAATTTTTGAAGATGAATAGTTCAGTTACTATTTTATTAGATATTCTGTTAGGGAGGTGGTGATGTTAAGAGCTTTCGATTAAGCATAGTTATACCCTGAACACCGCTTACTTACTTAATTCATATTTAGCAAGAGCAGGGGGAAGCAACGTTAAGCTTTACAAGCAGGTCCGAGCGAGTAAAGCAATCTCCCCGGGCGAACAAATGGACCCCCTAAATCCGGTGATCTGGTCTGCGGAAATTTTCACGATATCACGGTCTTCCTTGGGTGGTCGCGGAAAATATCAACGACAGGAACACGATGAGGCGAAAAGGGGCGGCAATTGGGGTGGTAGGAGGGACGAGGGGGGCGAGTAACTGGTCGTCCATTCCACTTCGCAGTTTCTCCCGCGTCATTGCACCAGATCGAATCAATTTTCCTTGTCGACTTCCGTTCTCGTTCGCGACCCCGTTACCACGGCCACGAGATCTTCCGAGGAAAATCCGCGATACTTCAGGAGTCACGACATTTTTCCCCGGCTATTCTCCTTTTTCCTACCCCTATCCTCTATCTTCGCCACCACTACCAGCCCTCCCCGACCACTCCTCTTCCTCTTCGCCGAGAGAGCTCGTGAGGGGAATCACCAAATCTGGACTGCCGCGATAAGGGCGAATGGGGACAGACGGAGCGGCGGATGAGGAGGAAAAGGACGCTGCGAAATGGTTTCGTCCGACTTGACAAGGTTTTGTACATTTGTTAATTAGACCTCTCCCCCCGGTTACGCGATGCTGCTTTTTTTCTGCTCGTTTGCTGGCCCCGTCCTTTCCCTTTAACCCCTCCGTTGCACCCTCGGTGAACTACTTTTTTTTCCCTCCCCCGTCCCGTCTTTACGTTCACGGTGACGGGGCGGTTTTCGTTGTAAATTTTTAGGGAACCAGCGGAATTCAGTGCAGAGCACTTTAGCTGGTAATTATTCGCGGCGGGGAACGGAGGGGGTAGCGGCCAGGGAATTGATCGTGCCCGACGTTCCCCGCATAATGAGAACTTAGTTTTGGGAAATTTATCAAGGTTCGTTTCACGCAGTGCTAGTTTCATGGTGTACTAAATTCGTCTTATGGTCGATAATGAATTAATTCTTTGCTACTCCGGGTGATTATTTAGCGTTTGTTTATGAAATGTGAGTAACTTCTGCAGTTATTTGTGTTGGAGTCAGAGTAAACAATCGACGTATGGTTCGATTCTTTGGTAAATAAGTCTAGTTTTTAATTCTTCTTCTATAGTTCCTAGCAATTTATGTAAATTTTCAGTGCGTTCTGAACTTCCAGTCACTATTTTACATTTCCTCAGGATTCTTATATTCAAACAGCATGTGCTGGGATCCTAAAATTAACTCTCAAATTGCAAAACGGCAGACGTTTCGTTTGGGACACTCCGAATGCAACAGCAACCAAACCAAACAGAATACAATTCTGAACGGAACATGTTCAGTCACTTTATTCGATGTACACACTGTCCTTGTGTACTCTCTGATTCATTTCGTGCTGCTGCACGTGTAAATTCACAGTGTATTTGCTTTTGCATTTACCTGGTGAATGAAAATGCGCTTCCGAAGGGCCAAAATCAAAGGAAAAATTCGATTTTCGAATGCTATGTACGCCAGTCACATGCTGGGAAAAAATTGACATTCCGTTTGGTGTTCCAGCGAGGCTTGAATTGCTTGAATGGATGTGATACAAATAGACGGTTGAATCGGCATGACGCAATTTCTTTCATACATTCCGCTTCAGACGGCTGGTATTCGCGGGCCGCATACAAGATTCCCCCGAGAAATTACTTTTAAACATAACGTTTGAGGGAGCTTTTTACTTTGCAATCTTTGTGCCAGAAGAGGAACGATTACGTTCGCCACTAGGCACCGATTTCACATATATTCCCGCGGTTCGCGCAGCTAATTCGATGATTAGCAAGGAGATAGGGAAAGTAATTATTTCAATTGGGGACAGTTGACCTTATTAAATATCGATTTATGTAATCAAATGGATTATAGCTCTTCGTTATCTTTAAACCAGTTAAGGGTGATTAAGAAACGATTAAGGGTTTATGCCGAAAAGAGGCGAATGTTTGTGATTTTTTTTTGAAAAAGCGGAAGCATATATTTTTACGGAACTTTGTGCACTTAAAAGAGCAACATTTAGAGCACATTTGGTAATTTTTTCGTAGAAAAATATTTACGTTTATAATAAAGTAACAACCGACATCCAAGTAGCCTTTGTAAAAAGTTGTTTTGGGGCTTCATGGATGTCGCTTGTAGTTTTATTATAAACGTAAATATTTTTCTACGAAAAAATGACCAAATGTTCTTTAAATGTTGTTCTTTTAAGTGCAAAAAGTTCTGTAAAAATATATGCTTCCGTTTTTTCAAAAAAAAAAAAAAAAGTCACAAACATTCGTCTCTTTTGGGCCGCCTGACTAGGTATAACCCCTTAAATTGGATCTATCTTTCGAAGCACTGATCTTGTTTTAAATCCTCATCGATTCACACAATAAGTACCTTTCTTTACCGTTATACCACGAGAAATGCAAAGTTTATTTATAAAAAAAACATGGTAATAGAAATTGGAAACCTCTTCAAATTACCAGTAAACTAATTTTCATAGCTGCTAGCAATGTTCATCGTTATTTTAATAATTTCAACGAAAGTGTATCAGCTTTTCTTGCCCGGATTCTTTTTACTTCTTTCAAAATAAGCACAGTACACTTGCCCGAGCGCTCCAATTGATACATAACAGCGAAGTGTTTCACCGCTATTGCAGCTTCCCCATATCATTCTTAACACAACTCGCTCCCAACAGTTCTGTGTGAACCGCCAGGTTGATCGGTATATTCTTGAAAACCCGGAACGATACAGAGAAGAGCACACCGGTGATCGTACTTATTTCATTCTCTCCCATCGACTAGTAATTTCGAGCTTCCCCTGGAGCCAATACATCTCACGTCGTTGCGTCTTTCGCGTCATTGAATCCGATCGAATCACTCTCCTCCTCGGCGTTCACGTATTTCACGCGGAACCACGCTTGTATAAAGCACGTCTCTCCTGGAGGAATTTTCGGGAATGCGAGTCGTGCTCGTCGGTCCGGGAAATCGAACTCGTGCTATCCCCACCATCGCGTTGTGTCTGAATATTTATTTCTAATTCGAACGCCGTCGAATTTCCACAATTTCCGGCGATCTCTCCTTTTAAGCCGTAAGTCGTGAGTCCTGGAGCGTGGAGAATTCGATCCTATCTCCTCGTTTCTACTTGCCCACGTCATTTCGTGAATGTAATTCCCGCGATGCAGGTTCCGCGATAGCAAGGGAACCGTCTCTGTTACTCAAAGTAGCAAGAATAGTTGAAAGAGGAAGTTAAGTTTCTGCCTCAGACAAATTTAAATTTCCAACGATATCTCGCTAGAATTCCCCCCGACACGTGCTCAGGTACAACAGTTCCGTGCACCCAACAGTCCGCCGGTATCTCAATCGACGGGTTAGTAAAAATTCTTATAATACAGCAATGAGGAAACTGTAGAGTGCGCGATCGCAATCTCGATTCCTTTATGCCGTTCTAAGATTCTTTCCTCGGCGGTGGCGCCCATCCCCTCGCCACTTCTTAAATTATCATCGCTCGATACACCGCACGAGAGCACCGCCCGCTATCTAGCCCCAGACTCGACCGAGTACAAAACTGAATTTCCAGCGCATAGAACAACTCGATACAAATCTCCGATTCTTGACGACCTCGTTGAGCCCATGTAAACACGCTCGTTTCGATCCGTCCCCCGGCGCAGCCCGCCCGCCCCGGCGTTGTCGAGGCGGGGTGCATCGACTTCCAGACGGCGAGATCCCTTCGGGGAGCGCTCCACCTTGGCAGCCGCGGGATCAGCGCGAGAGAAAGGAAGAATGTGATAGAAAGCACGACAGACGGTAGTGCACGGTGTGGGTGGAGAAGACGAAGACGTGGAAGACGAAGGAAAAGGGGTGGAAATACTGTGACACAGGAGAAGATACGGTCGAGATCTCGTCTGAGGCCATTGTTGGCCCTTTGTTCCGCGCAGCCAGAGGACGCGGAATACGCGGATATCGCGAAACAATGCCCGAGCCTCGAGCAACGCCGTGGAAGGGACCTCCACAGGCAGAGGGAAAAAAGGCGGACGCTGGAGGATAGAGAGGGAGGAAATGGACGTGAAACACAGATGGACAGTCAGGGTGGATAGCGGAGAAAGGGAGAGACACAGAGGGGAAGAACAGAGGACCTGGACACGCGGGGGTGGGGAAAGCGGCGTGTATTGTACGTACGTGCGCGAGGCGTGAGAATATATCGCTGGCGCGATGCAAACGGGTGAAAAAAAATGCCGGTTGTCCTGCAGCACGGTGCTCGGATTCAATAAGGAACGACGGACGATGGGGATGGCATTCAGTTTCGAAATCAACCGCCGCTTCCTCTTGCCAAAACCTCCACGGCGAATCGATAGTCCAGTAGGTCACGTCGGCATGGAAAACTGTGCCAAAGCCTTTACTTTCTCGTTCGGGTTCTGTCTTTGTCTCCGTGTCCCGCTGCGTCTTTCTCCCATCGTCGGCCCTCTCTTTCGCCCCTCAGCGAATTAGCGCGTCTTTTCTGCCCGGCGTTCCCCTTTCCTTTGCCCCCCCCCCTCCCCTCCACCGTTGCATACGGTTGTCGATGATCCGACGCGCCACGGTCCTCCTCCTCATTATCGGGACTCCGAGGAAACAGAGCCGGGGATCGATGGGGCGGCTAGATCGAACGGCAGAGATCGCTTCGTTTCGCTAAGTTTCTTCGGAAGTTTCCCCTAGAACCATCTTCCCTGTCGGTCACTTTGGTTCCAGTCACTTGTTACCCAGGCACTTTTGGCTTCGGCCAATCGTGGCGCGGGGAATTTGGAAATGTATGTAGGGGGAAAGTTCTACGGAGTGGTCGAACTGGGGAGCTGAATCTTGTTGGCAGGTCCTTTGAAAAAGTAGGGGAAGTTAGTTTCAAAATAGAGCTCGTTGGCTCCGGTGTTCCCATTGAGGGCAACGAACCTTCTTCAGCTGCGGTTCGTAAGGGGCAATAAGTACTCGAAGGATCTCGAAGCACCTAAATCGTCGATAAGTCGAAATATCGCTGGGAGGGAAGGAAGAAACACAGCTTGTTAAGGAACTTGCAGTCTCCTTCTGTCGGGCACAAAAGAGTTGCCAGGTACGGCCCGCCGCGTGATCAAAGAAAAATAGGAGAGGCTCCGGCACAAAAGCGAGAAGGGGGGAGCGTATTTAATAAGAAGATCGAGAGGGACTTAATGGTTCCTCTCGATCAATCCTTGCAATCGTTAATTCTCAGCCGTAGTGGCTCGCGTCTTCGGTACCCTTCAGCCTCTGCAACGCCTTCCTCGATTTCTCACTACCACAGCATCGTCCTTAATGAACGAATGGAACATTCAGATTCTCCTTCTGGTATTTTCGTACAATGGCCCCGCGCGCAATGAAAATTTAACTAAGCCTCTTTCATTCAGGCCCATTTATATACAAAATCCAAGGGAGCATATTTGGAGACAGCCTCCTGTTTGTATTAAAAATATGGATGGCCGGGTCGCGGGAATATTAGCGACGAGAATTTCGAAATTCCCTGAAAAATACACGAGAAGAATTTCATTCATCTCTGAAGAATGCACGGCGACCGTAAAACCGTTACGAGATGTTTGCGCGATATAATGTTACGTTTTAGAATCAGTTACGCCGGCGACGACGGCGTCGTAAAAAAGGATCGGCGTAAAAAAAAGGGTCTTCGTAAAAGAAGGTCTTCGTGCGCGCTAACGAGAACGGGATAATGCCATGCCGAGACGTGGGGTTTCCGCTGTCAAAATCGATGCAATGGCGTAATAATATTTCCGGCGCGGTTCATGCTCGTGGCCATTTGTCGATGTAAAAAATTAACCGGGGTGAACGGCCGTTACGAGAAACGAACGAAAGAATTGGGGCAAATAATTGGATTAGCAGTCGTTCCACTTTGAATGCTCGTTTATTGTTAATATGCCGACGCGGGTGAAGGGGAACGGGGGGAGGGGGAGAGAACTCATGAAAGGAATATATTTGCACGCGAGTCCATTAAAAGTGTATTAAGTGTGTTCCGCTGTTGGCTAATCGAATTTCGAGCTTCGATAATATCCGGTGCGACGATAATTATAATTGTGGAAAGGGAAACATTGCACTTGTGTGTCGGGGGTCTCGTTAGAGGAAATCATTATAAATACGAATGGAAATCGAACGGAGGATTAATTGTTTGTATCAAATTACTTGGGCCATCAGATCTGATTGTTGCATTTTCATCAGCTCTTCAGTCGGAATTAGTGAAGAAGTCGTTGGAGTTTCGACTTTGTTTCGATTCATTTATGACGAGAAGTAAATGGTTGAATGATCGTCAGAAAGTTGCCGAATTGAATGCATCAAATCTGCGATTGCGGTTTCATTGAATTGCACAATGTGGCCGATAGGCGAAGATTGATTTCCATGGCGTTCAGGCTCGGTGAAGAATTTGAAAATTTATACAGAAATTCAGCCAGATGGGGCTCGAGATAATTCGACTAGAAAATCCAATTACAAAGTGCATTCGACTTCGAGGATTCCTCGAATCATGTGGGAGTTGAAAAACGAGAGGGCAAAGGGCAATTAAAAGCGGGGATGAAAATCCAAAGTTGCTCCTTCACTCGGAAAGAGTTTTAAATTCTCGTACAGTTTCATTTAATATTGCACAGAGATATCCAACTTTAGCCGAGATTAAATGAAAAGTTGGAGCGTGAAAAAGAAGCAGATTGTTTCCTGGCGAAACAGCTGATAGCTGCAAACATCATAATTAATAAAATTGAACATAAAATAATGGTGGAAGCATGTAGCAACTAATCTAATTATCAGAAATAATTCTCTAGTAAACTAATTTTATCGTGATTAATGTGAATACCATATACTTCAAGATTGCAGACTTTAACGATCCGAATAGACCCAGTTTTGAAATAAATACTTCATTTGCACTACCATCTCAAGTAAATCTTCTAAGTCATCTTGCTAGGTTTAGCTCAAAACATCAAACAGATGAGTATTTCGATCGTTACGTAAACATTTATTCGAGCTATTTGTTGTTCGCGATGCTGAAACAATAATATCCCTTGCATAAAAGGGTCAAGACAGTTTGCGAAAAAATCCAATTTCTCAGGACCCGGAAGGCTTCTGGAGCGATGGCAGAGCCAGGGGCGGGCGAAATAAGGGAAGAAAGCAAATATATGGATCTCCTTGGAAAGGAGTAGGTCTGTTCTTGAGCGCTACTTTGCGGCGCGTCGCTGCTTACCCCGGATTGTCTTGTTTTTGTGCACGTTTACGGACGATATCATTGCTCTTTCGACAACAATCCTAGACCGTTGCCAGAGTCGATTTGATTCTTCAATCTCGAGAGGAAGTCGAGCGTTTTTCCTGGACCTTCCGAGGGATCCTTGGGATTTTCCCAAGCAATCAGCTCTCGCGAAGGAAATGCATGCCACCTCAGATGCAGATTCCCCCATTCCACTCTCGACGTAAATGAGAGAAATATCGAATACATTAACTTCGGAATTCTGTCACGAAATCCAGTGAAACAATATAGCTAAATTACCAGAAGCAAATACTCCGAATAAATTAAAATTCCAAGTATGTCAGAAACATTCCCCGGATCTTCTAAATTGTTTACATACGTCACAAAAATTGTGACTTCACTTTTCATATTAAACACGACTCCCTTAACGTCAACGCTAACCGATCGTTTCGCTCCAAGCCCAATCACGGAAGTGGTTCACTGTTTTCAGGGGAGCCTTTGAAGGAACCTCTGTATTGAATATCGTAAATTACTCTACGGGGAGACACGGGAAACAGCTACCATTTATTTTTTCCCCGGTATGAATTTCCCCCCCGTGCTGCCGTTCGCAATTCCTCTGGAGGACAGGATCCCGCGACGCACGGTATCGTCGCGAAAATAAAACACGATTATTTATAACGCAATCAATCCCCGCGATATGCATTCCGCCATCGGCGATGCTAGACCGAATCCTTTTGATTCCGATTGAAGCACCGATGGAACGTAACGATGATGGCTGCAGCCTGGCCACGATGCGAAAACATTTCATTCGTAAATTTAGTTCTGGCCAGCGAATGCTCGAGGACAAAAGAATCTCTCAACCTTGAAGGTGGCTGATTGAGCGTGATGCAGAGACCGAGAACCCTCTCTTCTGCTGGGTTTATGCTCCCCTAGCGCTTATCGGATAACCATAAGTTCCAGCAGATCAAAGCCCCTATCTCGTCGTCGATGCGCTGCTGGCACACTGTGGCCACGCGAACCTAATGATCGCTCGTCATAAAGTCCGAGAGGGCTGGTTGAAAGAAGGTTTCGGTCGGGGCAAAATGATGCACTCGCCAACGGGCCTTCATCTCCCGCGCATCGACGACTTCCTATCGAGGCCCGGCGTGCCTTCAATCGCTTCCCTCGCCTGCATTTTACGAGCCGCCAACGTTTCTTTAATAAATATTAATACCGTTACGGACGATGGCGTGGAGCATACGATCACGAACGGCATCCCCCCGTTGTTTGCAAGATCACGCATTTGGATTGTGGGATGATGATGCTGGGAAAAGGCTCGTGGGAATAAGTGAAAGATGGAAGCAGGATCCTGAACTATATATATCGTCAGCTCAACTGACCTATCTTTTTCGACGAGCAACGAGCTTTTTCAAAAGATGAGTTCGTGTAAAAAATTATGAATTGTTCTGTATTCTAACGAACGAGCTGTATTCTACGTTGTAATGTTTACATTTCCAAAGAAGCTTCGTTGAGAAACCAATGGTAGATGCTAAGGATTCTCAGTACTGTAAAAACCACGACAGACTAAACCGCATTTCGCTGGAAGCGAAGCATTGTTGCCCGTTGAAGCAGGCGCAGATGATATTGCGTATAAGCGAAGAATTTCAGTGGTAAAGTAACGTTTCATCTCCCTTGATTGACACCAGCATTTCCTAGACCCGATCCTGGTGATCGATCGCGCACTCATGCATTAAACTTGCGCCATGTAAAAGGTAGCACACTTCGCAAAGGAAACGCTCTTACTATTCTCATCGCTGGCCGCTGCACAGACCACTGCGCATAAAAAATTCAACTTTATCTTCAAATACACGCCACCGGCCCTTCTGCAATTCTACCCTCCCGAAGAGAAACTCGCGCGGAAGATGTCACAGTGATCCAAGGAATCGTTCGGAGTAAAAAAATCGAATCGGCCCGATCTGCGGTCTCTCGAGCGACCGAGGTATCTCGTGGAAGATTCGAGGGTTCGTTATCTCGGTGCACTTTAATCGAACGTAAACCGTGGTGGCGGTGGCTGCAGCAGAGAGACAGAAAAAGGAGCGCAGAAAGAAGGGTAACGTATCCGGAACGTTTCCCTTGGTTGCCAAACTTCCCCCCCGAAAGCTTTACTTTTACGAGCATCCGCCATTAAAGAGCTTTCGATAGTGGTGCGCTACCACCACGCTCCCGATGACAAGACGGAGGATGGCGCTTTGATCTGCAGAATTTATTGCTATCTGGCAGAAGCTGGTGGAACAGATGAAAAAAAAGTGTCTTCCCTGTCCCCTCCGCGATGCCTATGCTCTTTTCAAGGATGAAAGGATTCTTGTCCTTTGCCGGTGCAATGCACGGCGCATTGTAGAATTCAATCGGTCACCGTGATCCGATGGGAAAGATGATGGAGTAGAAAAGGGGTGGAACTAATGAGACAGCGGAGGAGCAACGTAATATCGGTACTGATTGTAATTCTTTCCCTTTTCTTTTTTTTTTTTTTTTTTTAAATCTGCGACCGTTTCCAATGCCCGGCGATGAGAAGAATAGACAGTGGTCCTCGATGGCCTTAAAGTAGCAATTTTCTTAGCAGTCGCCAGGTTTCAGGCGGAATGCCGTCCCAAAACTTTCCTTCTGCTGTAAAAGGTTTGCTCGTCGAGCCACTCCCCGCATTGCTCGTTTGTAGCATTCCACAGTCGCTTTGTGGCTTTCGTAGGCTTGGTAATTTTTGTCTTATTCGAGGCTAGATTGGATTGTTCCATAACCCGTGATGTTTTTGGATGATATATGTGCCCGTCCAAAATCTGTGCTTACAATTAGTGGTCGAGTAGATATAGGAGTATTCTCATGTGCATTTTTATTTTTGGAGATCGAGAGTGTGACAAATGCGAGTACATATTTAAGGGGACACTGTCATTAAAATTGTTCTAAAAATCGATTTCTTTCTTGCATATATTCATAGTATAGTATCTGAAGAATACTCGGTGAAAGTTAAAAGACAGATTTTTTTTTATTTCGGACAATCCTACGTCGAGGTCTACTGTCTACTGTTTACGCCTCTTTTGTTGCAGCAGTGCACTGAGCGTCACGTAAAATTCGAACCACCACAGAAATTTTTTTCATTTGAAAAAGAAATGTTTTCATAGCCTTGAAGAACGAACAACTAAAGATCATAAAGATTTTTACTGCAAGTTGAACACTTCCTTCCTCAAAAAATCTTAAAAATCACCTACTTTTTAAGCGATTTGAGGGTAATGTCCTCTTACTGGAATCTGACTTGTGTTTAGCTGAAAACTTCCAACTAAAAAGTGCATCTTGATGGTTGACTTGACTTCAGAGATTGTATAAACTTTCAGCTCGAATCTTCAAGATGCTGAAAGTTCTCGCAGTACCAGCAATTTGCAAAAGCTTCTCTCGTGAAAATTTCACCATCCATTTCAAATAAAATCCTCCCGCACCAGCCTCGATACATTTACCAGCACCGCCGATCGACTCTCCGCCGTCATTTACAACTGGATTGTACGCACGACACCGATGCAATCCCAAGATTCAATACCTCCTTCACCGTTGATTCTAACACGACACGACACAAATCCACATTCTGATCGCGATCCCTCGGCGAAACCGCCGTGACGAGAGCTCGTGTCGTCGGCGTTGCAACGTTCAGCAGTTCCCAGCAGTCTCGCTGGTCTTCGAGTCAGCGTCTAATTTGCGGCGCGGGTGCCGCTTGTTGATTCGCCCGGGTAAAACACAGACGAGAGCTGTTCCAGGACGTTCCGCAGGCAGGTGGAGCGTTCCCCAATCAGAGTTAATTGGTTCGAGGGAGCTGGGGATCGGCTTTGGTCGGCATCAGGTGCGGGGCATCGGTCACGGGCCATGACGTGCGACATCTTCCTTCGTCTGGACGTGCACTCGACTGAACGTGGGCCCCGTGTTTTCTGTCTCGCGGTGCTCACGGGACGTGACCGAATCGATCCGCGGCGACGAAGCTGAGCTCTTCTTTCAGGGGAGCTAGAAAGAACGGCCGCCTGGGAGTCAGCGACCCTTGACACTCCTGGAGACAGGAGTGGCTGCAAGTTTTATGCGCTCACCCGCCTTTTTCCTTTTCACTGTGCCGGCGTCACATGGCCGCTGCTCTACCGAAGGCCGTGCATTATCGACCTCTTAAATGCCTTTTGGGACGGGTTTACCTTCCACCCACCCGCGCACGCACTAATTTCGCTGTTTTACCGCGCTTAACGGCCCGCCAAGCTTTTCACGCCAAGGAAATCTTCGATCGCCCCCCGTTAATTCACCAGCGGGCCACCGCTGGATTTCGTTTAGCTGAATGGAATTCGTAGCTGGCGATTGAATAGTTTTCGGACAACTTTGTGGATGCGAGGTGGTAGGTATGCTGATTGTTTGGTGTTTTGAGATTTCTAGGTGTACGTACGCGCTTAGGCTTCTGGGGAGTGGAATCATTTGCTGGCTTTGCTTATTTCTGGGGGGAGATTTTTGTTATGAAGAAACTATTTTTTTTTACGTTATTTATTGTCACATCCCCCGTTAAGGTATTAGTGACCATTACACGTTACAATTAAAGTGACTAGCAATGTTCTGTTTAAAGAGTTGTGGGTAATGGAATATCATACCTCTAACGATTAACTAATAGAATAATACATAATGATGTCTGTGGCTTCCATTAACGCCCCGCAATGTGAGCTTCTCCACGACTTATTTCTGAAGATAAATAGAAACATAGTGAGCAAACAACTTTGTGCCAGCAGTTTTGCTCGTCAGTCTATTTTCCTGAGGCGAAATAAATTAGCATTGAAATTTATATACACATAAATTAAAAACTCGTGTTTGCCAGGATTCTTTGGGTAATGAATTGCAAGCCTGGTAACTTCCCTTTAAAGATTCTAATTTCAACGTTTCGTCTTGTCTTTCAAACTAATTTATTACCGGGTCGAGGGATACATTTGTGGTGAAGAAACTTCAAAAGTCTTTGCCTGTTGACTTCTCAATTTATACTTTCTTTTTGGTACGTGGTCAAGTTACTCAGAATATTTTTTTACAGTCTAGAAAACTAACCATAACGTTGATGTGTATTGGAAAAGACGAATCACACATGGCGCCAGTCTCTTGAACAATAATTAAGCGACTACTCTGGTTTCAATGCAACCACATCTGCTAAGTTTCCAAGTGCACGTACTGAACTGGATCGCGATTAAAAATGATGATTCCCGCGGCCTGCGCGAGTTATCTGAGTGTACAGAAAAATTATGGCGTTACGTGCGTTGCATTAAACATTGTGCTGGGTTCACTTGCATGCGTAATGAATTTTATGTCCCTGGCACACGTTGTATGTCCAGAAAATGCATAAACAGTGCCTACTCGTCAGAATTTTGAATACTTTTATGCCCCGTAGATTTCACGAATTAAATAGGAAACAAAATGGTCATATTTTGAATTTAGAACTTCATAATAAAAGACCACTCAAGGCTCGGTAACTTCCACCACACCTCCACCAGAAATAAATTCACCAAATTTGAATATCATAAGAAATACTCTGGATGAACTTGCCATGGGAAAAATGGGGCATCCCAATGAAAATTACGACGCTTCACTGACACCTACTGCGTTAATACGAGAATATTAAAGCTACAGACGACGGTAATTACGAAGAAAGATGGTCAGTGATGAGAAAAAACGTTTTACAGTAAATTTCATGCAATCTGCATCGCCTTTGCACGTGTATCCCCCGGTGCGAGCTAGATCTGCGAGTTTTTTTCTCATTAGGGCGTGTAGCCAAACTTTTGAGCGGCAGTGTGCATGCGCTTTCAAAGCGATTTAGAACGCAGTGATTCAGGTTCTTTGCAGGAACGTTAACTAGAATAAATTTAGTAGTGCCCGTGCTGCGGCACAGTCCCCGGGCTCCGCGAAAAGATAATACGATTATTCAGTAGCACGCAGTGATCCTTCGAGCCGGCTAAATAGCCGACAGAAAATGCTAATAGCGTATTGGCATGATGCTGTAGTAAGCTTTTTTGAATTACTCGCTGACCCCGTTCGCACTGTTCTACTTTTCTCTCCTCCGCTTTGCGATAGAATCCAGCACACGTCTCGCTATCGCTGGACGTAGAATTACAACCTTCTCGAGCATGTAACATGTGTGGAATGCGTTTCGGGGGAATCGTCATCTTACGTGTCATGTATAATCTTCGAATAGAGATCTTGATTAATGCTACAGTGTATAATAACCGATCAGTATCTTGTACCTACTACGTTCGTACGTTCTCCTGTTGCGTTCTTGAAAATGTGACGAGTGAGATTTAGTAACGTAGCGTTTATAAAAAGGGTAAGAGTTTCCTCTGAATTGTGTTTTGGGAATTTAGCTATCGCGTGTGTCGTTTATTTCGAAGGCAATTCATTGGTCGAATGGCAGAACTGAAGAAGTACATGACCTATTTAAGTTGGGAATCTTGGTATTCAGTTATTAATGAATGCCTATCTTTTGGAAAGATGAATTGTGTTTTCTTGAATTCGAAATGGAGCAGTCGATACCAGGTTGGTATAAAGCAAACAAATCTGAAATGTGCTGAACTATTTCCAGTGCATTTTCGATTCGGAATGCTAAAAAGAGAAGGGAGGTTGTTGAAAAACGAGGGCGGAGGTTGGAAACAGTCCAGTTCCCCCATACATAACTCAAAAGCGTTGAGAAGTAGTATAGATCATTTCCGAAGCAAGCCGCAGATTTAATCCCCCATAAATCCAGATTATTTTTCAGATAAAAAAAGAGGGGCACGCTTCGGTTTTGCATCGCTCCATCGAAACCGCCATCCCTTGATATGTGTACGGATTCACCAGAACGTGTTTACTAATAACACAATCGTATCGCATTCAGTGCAACAAACCGACAGATCGTAATTTTGCAGCGTGGCATTCTAACTGGCGCGAGAATATCATGAATTCATTTACGACGTATCAACTGTACCTAATGAAATTTTGATAATGTGTCGCGGAGTGAAATGCGAACGGAGAGGTCGGATAAGTAATCGAACTGAAAAGTACAGTGGTAAAAATTAGAGAAAGCGATGACGTTAAGTATATTGACACATAGGTATAGGCCATTTGAATCAAGAATTAGAATAAAATTAATAATATATGAATTGAAAGAAATGATAATGGTATCAGAACTTGGGGATCATCTGCGGATTGCAACTTCTACATCTATTACTTTTAAATTAAAAAGTGCAAAAAGTTTCTCCGAAGTAACCTCCGCCTGCAAATTGCAAATTGACCAGGCTAAATCGAGTACGGCCAATGCTTCTTATTTAATAAAATCTGAATGATAGATTCATCGATAAATAAAAAGCGTAGGAACAGTGGCGATACGAAAGCTCGAGGGGCTTCGTCGAGCCACGACCCCTTCGCCAGCAAAGTGTAGATTGAAAAGGCTCGAATCTATCCAGTAGGTACTTGTTACTTAATGAAATCTGAATGATCGTTTCATCGATAAGTGAAAATTTTGAGGATAGTAATAACACGAAAGCTGGAGGAGCATCGACGAACCTCGACCCCTCTTGTCTGCAGATTGCAAATTGAAACGGCTGACTCCGAGTGTATCCAATATTTCTTGCCGTACTGCCGAGCCCTGTGTTCCCGTGTGCACCGAATGCAATTCTCGAAGCTGATTCGAATATGCATCGGTCGTACGTGGATCCAATTCCCCGGAAGCGAGGGGGGATGGAAACTTGAGTCTTTTGTTTTGTCTCGCTAGCGCGGAACTTCTGTAACAAGTGCCCTCCCCCGGGAAACTTTTGATAAAATCTTCAACAGCCAAGGCTGTGGTTATCCTTTCGGCATCCATGTACTCGGCACTGTCTTCCCTTATCAACATTGTTACACACTGCCCAGACAAATTTCACCGGGGCGCGTTAGACCTTCTGCCGTGCAGAAACGTTCTCGTTTATGGAATTCTAAATTGAGGATAACCAGTACTATTGGAGTAGACATCGCAGTGTTTCCCAACCTTTTTTGAGTCGCGATCCCCTTTTATAATATTCAAATAACCTGCATCCCCCCAAATATTGGCTAAGGTAAATTTAATAAGGTAAAGAAAACATTAAAAATAGATATTTCAGAATATAATTCTACCTTAATAATATTTAAAAAAAAAACAAATAACCGTGACGATCCAACAGAAAACACTTCGCGATCTGGGAATCACTGAGATATCGTTTTGAAGGATTCTAAAGACCGCAGAACTCTACTATACATAACGGTGTAAATTTTACACCAAAGTTCAATATTCTAAGTACCTACCCTTATTTCTCATTGCACATTTATCCCCACCAATGATTAAAATAAATATCCTTGACGCTAGATAACGTTTCGTGTATTCCGACTAACGACCAGAGGTACTCTAAGCGTACAAAATCAATGTAGAACCTACACTTTCCAGCGTGTTCGTTCTCCCTAATTATTCGTCTGCCTCGTTAAGTAAACTCTCACCTTCCAACGAGGTGCTGAAACTTTATTTCCTTACTCCTCTATCGAAGGGATGGGCCCGGTACACAATAACCGCATCAACAAACTTGTAATTAGTCTAACTTGACGGCAGCTGGAAAAGAACCAGTCTAACAAGACTCATGATGCAAGAAAATTCGATTACACCCCGTCGTAATACATCCATTATCGCCGGATTTCATGAACGCCATACAGAACGAAACGGACGAGTAACGGTTTAATTAAATCATCAGCGCTCCTTTTGATTCTCTGTTGCTTCGAAACATGCAAATGCCAGCCAGTTCCTTCGCCCGGGGCGCAATATCTCAAGCCCTCCCCGGCCACGGCTCAGTCGTTAAACGTGCATAAACCTCTGCGGAAGATCGCGGTAATCGATAGTTGACTCGATAGCGCCAAGGTACGACGGCATTTCCTTGGCGCCGAGGCCGAGGTGTATCGCATAATCTTGCGCTTTCCATCTTCCTGCATAGGCGACATACTCCCGGCCCGTAATGGAAGCAATCTAGCTCAAACCGATCGGATGCACGCCTGCATACGACGAATTAGGAAGAGTGCATTGTACCGGGGCCCGTGTAGTACGCGTGCTCGCGCGACGCAAGATCCACGGAACAACCGGTGGAGCAAAAATTGCGAGAACGCCCGGGACGAAGGAATAAAGAAACTCGCCAAGTTTCGACAAGGGAGAAAGGAATATCGATTATTGCGGTGCATACTTTTCCGCTGAGGGGAAAAAGGGAAATACGTACGCTTGTGCCAAAGGAGAAATTTCGCTGTAGAATGGAAGAAAAGTGGGAGGGGGATGCGGAATGTAGCTTGGGCTGGATGAAAGACACCCCCTTTGCTGTTCCGCGCAACTCCGCGGAACGAAGTGAAGGATTTTTAATATTTTTGCTGCTGTCTTCGAGAATTGTCGCGGGAGATTGTCTTCCATTTGCGATAGGTTACTTCGCCTCTGAAATGTCCCTTCGATCAGATTTTTAAGTGACTTCTACTTAGTTTTCTGGACGATTAGCTCCGCTATTCCGTTTCGGCCCAACGTAGAAGTTTTCAAAGTTGTGAAGTCTTCGATTGGAGATATTAAATTCTCTGTATAATTGACAGACTAAGAGGCAGTTGTCGAGATAAATGTAAGTTAGTGGGTGAAAGTCTAAGAAATTAAAGAGGAAATGTCAAAATTCCTTATTCGAAATCGTCCAGTTTTCCTGACCTCAACTTTATTCGTGTTATAGAAGAAGCTTGTGAGTCCTTTGACACCAGTGTTCCACTCTCCTTAACACTATCACGGCCTTTTCATTAAGAGAATATGAAGATATTGAAGTCGTAAAACGTTTATGCTGCACCACATAAGCACCATAATTTCCCAGGTATAAGTATAGTAATATCAGCTTACGACAAAATTCAATCTCGAGGGGAGCAAGTGATTAAGAGCCTCGATATCAGATTATTAAACCCTTTAGAAAAGAACTCTTCTAATTGCCAGTATTTACCGTAGAGCCATCGAATTTAAAGGGAAAACACTGTTAGTCTACCGTTACATTCATTTTTCCTCGCTTATAACCAATTAGCAGTACCAGAACTCTGCAAACTACGTGTGCAAGCTTTCAGAAAATTCCGTCACATTTTTTTTCGGAGGAACGTTTACTTCTTCGTGTCGTTTCGAAAGGCCGTATATCTTGCTGTCATCGGTGCCGAGGAAGGGAGAGGGGGAAAAACGAGAGAAGCGAAAGACTGATACACGAATCGCGGGGTGGCTACCGCCAGGAGAAAGAGACATTGACGTGGAATCGATAAACGTCTATCTTGCTCTGGTTCGCATGGCTGACAATTAAATACTCGTATGAGTGCTCAGCCAACGCTCTCATAGCTCGCGACGGTGTAGATTCGATTTTTAGGCGATAGGGAGTGAATTTTAACGTTCCTTAAACGCTTTCGGAAGCGCGCCGCTGTGTTAGATAACAAACGCTGAATAATCGACACGTTCGCTCGATGCCACGCAACTACATTGCCCCTGTTCTTCTTACCGAACGCCCTATTTGAATTTTCAAATAATATTTTGAACATATACTGCTGTACACTATTTTTTGCCGATGAGTCACGCGTGCAAGTTAAATTGAATTCATGTAAAGTAAATGGTGTATCATCTGATACATAAATGGCATTGTTTTAAATGATTAATTATTAGTTAGAAGAAGGTGGCGTATTGTTTGAAATTTAAGAATTAGTAAACAAATGACTATTCAAAGCGACAAACTTTAAAAAAAAGTGTGTCGCAATAAATTAGCCCTCGTTATAAGTTTTCTAAAGTTGTACATATGTAAATTTCGTGTATTCAAATTGTTTTCTCTGTCTCATTTACTTCTTACATGATTTTTAAGAAGATTGTATATGACTTTTCTTGGGCATTTATGTTTCAATTAATGTATACATAATCAGATAAAAAATAGTGTCGAGCAGTATAGTTATTAACCACGTAAACAAGAAGTCATTACAAACTAACAAGAATGGAAATTGATCAAAATATTAGAAAACAGGTATCATCCTCAATTATTCTAGACTGATAACGCAGAGGGTAGTTACATCTTGAAATAAGTGGAAACGATAAAACGTACCTACATTGTTTCACATAAACCACACGACTCCTTACGTTCGCATCGCCTGCAATAAAAATATCCCATTCACGCCATGATTTTCCATTTATCACCGGAAACAAAAAGCCAACCAGCCCAGGAACGTCTATCGAAATCGTCGCAGCACCCCAACCTCGTCCATCGCGGTGCCATTTCACCAGTAACAATTACGAAAGGACAGAGGGCCGAAAGCGTACGTGAAAAATGTGGCGTCGCCACAGATAAAAAAAAAAGGACAGAAAGAAGAGGGTAGAATGAAATGACAGAGCACAATATTCGACGGGCAAACCGCAGAACGGAGTTGGCGCGTGCCCCTGTGGGCTGCGGCAACAGAAAAACGTGCCCACGTGCGTGCACACACGAGGCCCGAGACCACCTACCTACGTGCAGCAACGCTTCAGATTGTAAGCTGTTGCACCAGGGGCCAGCGATAAAGCCTCCGCCAAAACTCACTTCGAAACTAACTATTTGCTCATATTGCCCGCTCCCGTGGCTGGCTCCTGCCTGAAACTTGGACATGCGTCTGTGAAACGAGAGGAAGCACCAGCGGGCTGTGTGTGTTCCTGAGAGGGACCGTTAATGACGAGACGTTCGGGTGATAGGAACATTTCTGCGGTATTATGCAGCTTGTCTGAAAGCTGCGTGATAACGATAGTCGCGGCGATAGCGGTGCGCGCCGATGTTGGTACCGGCTGCCAAGGTTTCCTGAATAATCGCCACTGTTTTTTCATTGTGGCGCTGCGACCAGTGGCTAGTCGTGGGGCTGAATAGGGACAAATGTACGCGCGGAGTAATTGTGATTGTAATTTAGTAGCATTTTCAAGAAGGGGACAGGTTTCGAAAGCTGTATTCAATAGATTCTATGGTTTAGTTTTGGAAACGTCACTATACTCGTTGAAATATTGACGCCTTTAGCTTCTGAATCGAGTGATAGGTTTGGGATGTTAGTCGACACCCTCTAAATAAAGATGATTGAAAGAATTAATAAGAAGAAAATAGGTGGTGACTGTACGAAGTTCGTGATATCCACACAGAGCATGAAGGCAAAATGTCCAAGGTAGCCAGAAAACTTCTCCACTTGACTCAAAGTTTGCGAGAAGTCAACCTCGGTGAGCCTGTGTCAGCAGAAAAGCGAAAAATTTTGTTGGAGAGCATTTCTCTTTAAGCAGAAAAGAAATCGCAAAGAGTTTCTCCGAAACTCACGAAGAAAATCGTGACAAGTGGAATGATCAGACCCAGAAAATTTTTATTCCACATAGAGGAATTGAACGACCACAAACACAAGACTGTCCCATTTAAATAAAATAAACAACCCCAGGCACTCGAGTTTTGGCCACCAAAATTCGTCGGTCACGGAGAAACAATTTTTTAGTACAGATGCACGTGACGTTAAATGGCAAAACGATTGCATCAAAAATCCATCGATCAACAGAAATTATTTTCTACTGCACATGTGCTTGACGTTGAAGGGAAAAAAGGTTGATACGAACCAAAATCTATTTTTGGTGCACGCACGCCTGACGTTGGCGGGAAAAATGGCAGAGTTCCATTACCCAAACAATCTTCGCGTATGTACGTTCGATATATACCTACTAGGATACATGCAATTTATCTTTAATGTACATTATATGGAAACTCCGTTCGATTTCAGTCCTCGGTGAACGATATTAGTACCGAGGATTTAGTCGCTGAGGGGATATCACTTTTCAATGATGAATGGGAGGATATATTGAAAAAAGAAATTGAGTGAGTTCTATAAATTGATAAGACGCGATGGAAAATAATCTTTCTGGTATATCCCGTCCCCGCTCGCCGGAGAAGCGAAACAGTTTCCAGTTAGAATCCGTCTTCATGGATCAATAATACCTTTCTTGAAAGCCAGCTATGAGTGGTAAATGGGACGATCTTCCGACCCTTCAAAGTACCTTCCCCTGTTAGCTACTGGAGCTTTATAATACATCACTGGCTTAAAGTTCCGTGCCCTTTAACACGGAATATACGTGTAACGATTAAAGGCGGGGAAATCCTCATTCCTCAGCCGCGGTTTTGTTCCCGAAAACATCGTTAAACCGTTCGTTTCATTCGTCTCTCGTTCTGGACACTGATTTATTGAGTCGAGCAATAAGTTGCCTGGAATTTTTTAGCAAGACGTCAACCAGTATTGCGTCTATGGAAACTTCCTGTCTTTTTAGCTCGTTCCTACATAACTCCAGCCCCAAAAGTTTTTGCGCCTGTCGTTGGCAAACTTGGGCGAGATGTTTGATGCCATTCCCGGTTTCAGCTGTCCATTGAAAGTAGTTTCTACAATTTGAAACAGATAATTTCCTCGCCTTTACTCTTCTTGTCTAAGCCTTTTGTAAATATTCAGGTTTCTTCTATTAGAGTAATAAAGACGATTAATAATAATATTCAGCGAGTGCGATAATTAAAGATCATTAAAGAAGTTTGTAATCTGATGTTCATCCTAATGAAAAATCATTTCTTTTTTCATTATTTTAAAGATAGCTCCTTTTGCTTCACTACCACTTTTGGCAGGCTTAATATTTTTTCATAGGTATTTTAAGATTGTGAGACATCTGAGCTATCAGAAATTTTAACGAATTTATCTAACATCTATGCAGGCTATAAGCGACATTTAGATTCAGGTAGAGAAATGGATTTGCAAAGACCTCGGTTGCATAATAATTCCTGCTGACCACCCATGGAGAAATTTCTGCACCGTTGTAAGATATACGCCCGCCATTGATTTATCGCGGTGGGACAAAAACGCCCGTTTAATAGCGACTGAATTTATGAATACTGATCGCGAAATTAAGCGTTGCTCGGCCGTTTCGCGTTAAATATCGCGGTTAAGTAAAATTTAATTAACGCCCGCGCTGCTGCGTGTCCCTGCGGTCTTTTCAAACACGATACCTTTGAAAAATTTCGCATAAAGAAGAGAATGCGCGCTGTGTTCGATTTTCTCCCATATTCGTCCCAATCAAATTACATTCGCAAGTGACTTGTTCATATTCTGTATTTCTGCGATATTTCTGTTTCGCCGAAGAAGTAGGGCATCTTCCTTTTTTTCGTCGGCCAATCGAAATATTTAGTCGCGCGCCGCGTCGCTCATCGTCTATGGCATTATTAATGCCGATCGTTCTCGCGGTTGAGCTCGTTTCGCTAAACATAGGTGACGAAGAGCTGAGCTTGAAACCGAACCAAAGAATGGCCCACGAATTATTTAATCCAGAACGTCTTGGACGGATCGAACTGTCTGGCATCTTTTTTCGCCGATGTTGCCAGACGTCTCGTGAGCTACATTCCTAAAGCGAGACCGAGTAAATTCATATTCACTCGTTGACGACAAGGGGGAACTTTCCATTGTCGAAATATTCAAAGACAAGTGTGGAATTTATGAATATGGGGGATGTAGCTGAAGTTCTCTTATCGTATAGACTTTTATTTAATAGTAGGTCATTCGGGGGAATATGCCACAGTTAACTTTGAAACGCGATATCTCGCAAGTATAAGTAGATACATGGAAAAATATAAAACCATATGAAAGTGTCACTAATTCTGTGTATTGACTAATAAGTAGAGATATGTAACTTTTATAGTTCAATGAGAAATGTACAAATACAAAAGTCCTCGAAAGTGGCATATTATCCAAGTGGTGGTAATATGCCACAAGCTATAAAGTGCGAACTAATCACTCAAATTTTAGAGAATCAACAATATTTTAAACTATTTAAGCTATTAGTAACTAATAACAAATATTTGAACTCAATGAAACGTGAAATATATTTGGATAAATAGCTATTTCTTACAAACTAAACAGTTTCCAATCTTTACGCAACCTTCATGGACTCACTTTTTGCAACAAGTAGTTTGTACCCAGTCACATTTAGGCCCTTTTTTATCGTTATAATATAGTTCACATATTGCACAGTAGTTGTAATTTTGTGCATCACTCAAATCGTCAGAAGAAATATCTACATTCTCAAAATTTGTTCTATATTGTAGTACGAGCCACCTTCACCATTCGAATGGCTTCCTTTAAACTTTCTTCCGACCAAGCAGCGCGGTTTGAAGTTGGTACATACTTCTTAGGCATGGTTCTAATACGAAAAAACAACTCGATGGCATTAAATAGAAAGAGTTATAAAGATATGAGTTTGTGGGTATAATATGCCACTTGTGAACTGTTGAAATGTAGAACTGTTCACACAAATGTATAATCTGCATTCTGATTACAGTGTGAAATTAGATCAAGACGATACTTTTATAACTTACCAGGATTTACTGAAAATAAAAGTAGGTAGTTAAAAGCCAAAATCTATTGTCGTCTTAGCGGTTACAATAAATTGAACGGAATTAGTGCAAATGTAACGCCATCTGTGCATTATTTAAAAAATTATTGGGAAGTGGCATATTACCTACGATTGCATATTAGCATATTACCCCGAGTGACCCTAAAGTATAAAGGCAGACGAACTTCTAGAAATAGAAGCAGTGTTTGTTAAAAAGTTTGACGAGCAACGAGCTGCAAGTAGTGCAAGCATCGACCTAAGGTCACGCCTTCGCAAGAAAGATGACGCTTCACGTGACAGGATGGAATGAACAAAATGTCAATGATTTATATTCACCTTTGAGCCGATATAACTTTTCTCGTTATTATTACAGAGAGCTTTTATTCTTAGATATCCAAGAAACGTTCTTGTTCTGGATCAGAGGTGAATTTAATCGAAATGGAAGATTTAATATTTTTATTGAATCTTCCATTTCGAAAATCTGGATCATTGGGCTGAGATTAACGAGGTTTTATATAAAAATAATTTGAAATAATTATATTCCACTGTGAATTTACCATCCATATGATATCGCAGAGTTGAATTATTTTTAATTGATATCGCATAATATCATATGATATCGCAGAGTTAAATTATTTTTAATTGATATCGCATGATATCATTTAAATAACATCATATGGATGGTAACTTCACAGTGGAATATAATTATTTCAAATTATTTTTACATAAAACCTCGTTAATCCCAGCCGATGATCCAGATTTTAATTTAATTCACAGCTCCCAATTATACATACAGCGATAAAGCTGCTCATATTAGGGGAATCTAACTCGGAAGCTTCGAGGTGGAGAAATTACACTGTAACGCTACGTTGCGACAAGTGGAATAAGCACGAGTTCCCCTTGTAACTTTTGACTCGGAAACCAGAGGAGCCGAGAACAAGGGGCAGCTTACGGAAGACAGGTCTGTGCGAATAGGGAACGAGATGACGGAAAAAGTTGCAAATGTAGAGTGAGCAGCCAACCACTGAAGGTTTAAGCAAAAGATGACTGAAGAACGGGAAAGAAGCACCGGGTAGACTGTAGAATGAGGAGGCGATGGGGTACAAACAGGAAAAACGAACGCGGGACAAAAACAGCGGACGAGGAAAGTAAAGAAGTGGAAGGCGGGAAAAGTGCGGAAAGCTGGAGCGTAAATATGAACACCCACGTGTAGTTGGAACGCCGTGGAGCGTTTGAATTCTTAACGACCTCTCTTAAAAAAGAAACAAGAAATCTACTAGCCAGACCTCGTCCCCCGTAACACCACGACGCATTCCAGGGGATTTCGGCGGTGATGCTCACTGCAACTGCTTCCTATTTTTCCATGATTAGATGCTCAAGCTCAAAGATCACCATGGGGAAATCTCCACGTCGTCGACAATTTCACGCAACACTTGTTTCGCTGAAACATCCAATTTCTCAACTGTGAAGCTCAAGTGCAGCCCGACTTTCGCGAGTGTGAAAAATATATGAGTCAAAAGACAAATAAGAAAACGAGGGCACGTGTAAGAATTTTATTGGAAAACATGCCGGGATCCCTGAAGCGTGATATTGAAATGCAACTTGCCATGTCGTGAGCTCCAGAAACAAATTTCTTGGAGTCCAGTGAAAATGAATGTGCATTGCGTTGGAAATGCATTTAATGAAAAAATGTCATAATTAGCAACGCAGACTCTAACACAAAGGGATAAAGAACTGTTTAGCATTAAAATCGTAACTTCTCGGATCTCTTAAACAAACGATTTCCAGGAAATCCGTGATCCGCCGAGCTCCGATTCAAAGAAAACTGAATGCCATATGAAGCTTCAATTCTGCTCTCACGAGGTTGCTATTTGATAGCGGTGCGATCGAAATTACTTGTTGCGGCGTATCGGCGGGACATTGTTTTTTAGACTTGGGAAAATTAGTCGGGAAACGAGGACCTTTTTACCGATATTTTTATTTCCGCTGCTAGAACTTTTTGGCACGAACAGTTCAACGTATTCAGCCGTTCTCGTGTCCGCAAAAAGCCACAATAGGCCGGAAAAAAGCTCGTGGTAGTCCGCGCGAGCAACAGGGAAAGAAGCGTGGGTGTTTGCTTGATTTATTCGCTGCCTTGTCGGATCTGTTAATAATGCATCGCTCGGGTGTTTGGCGCTTTAAACTGCGGGCCCAATTTAAAAGATTCATGTCAAGCAACGAAATTGTGACGCGTCGAGCTCGCGTTCCGTTTTTTTTTTTAACGATTTTCAATGATCGAGATCATCTTTTTGTTCGCGGTTTTAATAGCAGCTAGCTGAACTATCTATTCCGCCGAATTGGCGAAATGTTGGGCAAGGGTTTCGAGAAAGTACCCCTGGATTCAGAAAGTAGAAACATTTACTGTAATATTAAATACGAGATGTAACAAGAGCCGTGAGTAACATGCTTGATAAATTGAGGATACCTGGTTTCTTATCAAAAAGGAGCAGGAGCCATTAATGTTCAAATAGTTTCTTCGGGAGACACTGTTTTTCGTCATCATTATACAATAACGAGGCAGGCTGAAACTTTTATTATAGTCCAGCGAAGTTTAAGGTTATTAGCTTCGTGGGTGCCGCACCTTTTCGTGTTGGCAAGGCTCGTAAAGACAGAGGGGACAATCATTAATGACTGAAGACCGAAGGATAATACAAAGACGCAGCTGCATGGTGCTCTAATAATTTCTCATCGACCCCAAAAAGAAGAGCGAACTCCCGAACTTCCCTGGAAATTCTCATCTGCCGAATGACGTTGTCCCGACTAGCAATTAGCCGTTTGGTTTACCCGAGTTTTTTCCATTCTGTGCATTTAGTGCGTCGGTCGGGATCCCCAGCCAACAAAGTTACTGGCTCGACAAAAGGAATATCGTGAAAAAGATGGACGAGCAAGCTTTGAAAAGCTGCTCAATCTTTGAATTCTTGCCACGTTCGTGGGATCGTAATTCCAGGACAATGGGTGTTCCTGGGATGCTCGTTCGACCTGCAATGTGCGTTCGGAATGTTTGCGACATACGTTCGAGATTGCAACAGTTAGATGAACTTTGAATAATGTTTGAAGGGTTTGAAACAGAAATGGCCCCAATAGAGATGGCTCGTTAAAGAGGCTTTATAAACCCATCGCACCGATTGCTGTATTCCTGATACCCCTAAACGTCGTGTTCTCCATCACTGAATTCTCTTTCCCTCCTTGCACTTGTACAGAAATGAATTTCCAAAAATCCAGACCTAACCCTTCGACATCTAAATTAAACTCTTCCTAAATCGATCATATTGTAGAACCTTTCAAGCTGAATATATAGGAACAGTTACACCTACATCGCAATCTATACAGAATAATCTAGAAGAAGGTAATTGCAAACTTATGTGCGTATAGCACTCAAGAACTAGGTAGGTATAGTCAGTGGTGGACTGGCCAGAGTGTCAGCTTGCCTGAAGCGGCCCCCTTAAGGGGACTAGGCAGTCGAGAATTTTATTTTTATTGCATTTTCTAAAAGTACTATCTTTTCTGAATAAAATGCCGTTTGGTTTTTATTAAAATTCGTAAAATTGTTGATTTGGCTGCTAAAAAGGTCAAGCGGTAACTTACAGCGTCGCCTTTGCTCAAAAACTTTAAACGCGTTTTTCTCGATTTTTTTTCTTTTGGTTTTGCCGTATTTGCGAATGAACGGAGGTTCTGATCGACTTGAAAAAATTGCAGGATGTGTAAAACATGTGCCATTTCCCGCGTAACCTATTATATGGTCCGTAAAAATTCGAGATTTTCATACAAAAATTAAAAAGTCGCGGATTTTTAGTAACCCACAAAGACGACCAATTTTTTCTTGAAATAATCATCGTTTTTCGGCCTCCAATTTAATAATTCTGCTTTAATTTTAGTTTTTATTGGTTGCGCGGGAAAGTACGGATGTAACAAACAAGAATCACCTTGAAATTGGATTACGTCTCTTTTTAAGACCAATATTACAGCAAAACCACAGAAGAACGTTAAACAATCAGCAACGTCATGTTTAAAGCACATGTATATTTCATATCAACTTCTTTTTAATCTCTATGATAATAATAAACATTGGATAAAAGGATGCATCTGGATTTACCTCCATTTTTTTACAAATACATTAAAAAGAAAGTGTTTCTTTCACGAAACCTACTGCCTAGTCCCTTTAAACATCAGACAATATGTTAAAAATGTTAATAACCTTTTAGTAGCTTGAAAATGTAATAGAAGTAATAACGAGAATAAATTTGCTGGCAATAATTTGAAAATTTGATTTATTTCGTATAAAAATTAGATGATAGCCTTATAGTTGCGAGGTCTGGCATGCAGAAAGATATTGTTCTCTTCACGATTCTCCTATTCCGCTATAAATGGATATTTTTACTTAAAAAAAAAATGTATAGTTTTAAAAGGTGATAGATTAAAGCTACAAACGCGCAAAATGATACGTGCAATACTTCTACCTTTTTTTAATTCCCGAAAAGTTAATTTTTTTTCTGCCATCACACTAGAAAGACCCCTTAAACAAAACAGACCAAAACTACCCACTTATCATCAGTCTAACTATAAACAATATCCCTAATTCCCCCTGCAAACAAACATTAAAAGCTTCATCCAGGAACACTTCCAACCGCGAAAACAGCACCCGAACCTACCACCATACAAATTCTAAACTGCAAGCCTATCCGAATAGCGAAGGACGGTAGACGACCCTCCGTTAAAGGCACTCGCCGCGAAATGGAAAACGGTCAGCTGGTGGGAGCCCGTTTTCCCGTAGAGCTCCTCGCAGTGTTTGGCACAGTTTTCACTCTTGACGTGCATGATCGCGCCCGTCGAAAGAGGCACGCGCGCCACGAGCGGGGCTGAGCGAGAGGGTGAGGCACGAGAGGGGGATGAGCATGTGATTTCACCTGTGTTCGTGGAAGTGGGGCCCGCGCGCGTGTGTGCGCGCCCCTCTGTGCAGCGTCGCGACGCCGTGCGCGAGGCTGACTCTCGTACAGTGTCCTCCGCTTTTCAAACGGCTGGGCGCGCGCGTTCGATACTCGGCTGTTGTACACCCACACACGCCCACAGCCACCCACACACGTGCCCGCTTACGCACGCAGAGGCTAGGCCAACGCGCGTACCCGATGCACATGGCTGCAGGTGCAGCCTGCACGCTGCAGAGACGACGACTCTGGGTCAGCGTGATGCGATGGGACGCGCCACCAGCTGCCATTCGAGTGGCCGTAGTGCATCGCGGGTAGAAGGAATACAGTGAAGTCGTGACAGCATCCGGGGGATGAAGAAGATATTGAACTTGAGTATTAAGGGTGAAAAGCACGTGTTCGGTATGATTTTTGGGAAATAGCACAGTGGAAGGCTAAATATATCAAGGTGGGCTGGAATCGTGGGCCATGTGGACTTGTGGTGAAAAAATTATAATGTATTATGCTGCGTATTTCAGGTGGAACTTACAATCAAATCTCGTTAATTTTCGCGACGTGGCCAGCTCGCTCAGAATCAACTGATAATAACGGTTCATATAGTTTTAGTTGCAGAGTTCCTTTCACTATTCAACGCTATATTATCATCCTTATCTCTTTTCGTTTGCGAGTAGTAGGGACGAAAGGGGGTTGCACTTTTTCGTGACACCCAATTTTCAAAGTTGCCCCCCATAACCTTTGGGTGGAAAGACATAGCTCTGCGTCAAAACATATTCCATGAGTTTTACTAGAGAGGAGATCATTTTAACACGCGAATGTGTATTTCTTTCAGCCACTGTGTGTTGATTCTAAGGGGGTGGAAAGAGTATAGTGGAATCGTGAATGTGGGGATGAAGATAGCGGAGTAGAGTATCCACAGTGAACGGGCCAGCGAAGCATTCTGTACAATTTTTTGATAGGACGCATGTTACAATGCTGAGCACATCAAGCTAGACAGATGCGTTTTGAGAACTTAGCTCCTCGGATACGTAGCATCGGAATCGATCCTGAATTTTTCTGTACAGCGATGCGAAAATTACGTGTCAGCCTTTGCACGTTTGAAGTACCTATACCTTGTTGCCTTCCCCGTTTTTTGTCAGCTCGCGCGTTATTTGATCGGAACGAATCTATGTTTCATCATTACTTGGACAGTTTTAGGCGTCCGTTCGAAGCACTTCGCGTGTCGCGCGGGAATTGATATGTCCGCTTTGTACAACTTTGCTCACCTGGAACGGTGCGGATCTGTGTTTTTTTTTTATGGCGAGTGGGAGGAGAATCGTTCGCGAACCGAACAAATCCTGAACTTAATCCATGCTTAATACCGCCCACGGTAATGTGTACACTGTACACGATTCATTGTCTCTGCGGTGCTGATTAGATTTGTGTACGAAGCGAAATTGCCGTGGATCCAATTAATGCCCCTGTCTTGTTACAAGAAATTAATCGAAGTGATGGAGTGCAACAGCCGCGAAAATGGAAAACCCTACGTGCTTTCCTGAGAAATTGCATGCCCAAGTGTACACTGCAGTCCCAAACAGAAAATAATCAGTCCCTATGGAACGTGGAGGTTTTATTCGCAGATCGAAGGATATCAATGTTATCTACGCCCCTGTATTTCCATTTCTTCGCCACGACAGTTAGTCTTGACAATTGCAATTCGCCTCCGTTCAAGTAGCAAATAAACGAGCTGCTTTTTAATAGAATACAACGTTAAATGAAGGAATTGTATTGCTTAATGTCGCGAGGAGAAGTCTGATGGAAATTGAATGTGCTTTGCAATCTGGAAAAGTAATTAAACTTCAAGCAGAATGTAATATAAATTGTTTGTCATTATAAACTTCATTTTACTTGCGGTAACTTCGAGGTTCTTTTAAATTATTCCTGCCTTTCTTTCAAAATTAGATGCAACAACAGCGAATTTATTTAGCTGGAAAATAAGTCTGTATACTCCCAACCACGAAATTTTCTACCAAACTGCACCCCCTCAAATTCACCCTGCATCGATCATACTCTATAGCTGGGCGCATGTTTCGCGCTAGTAAACCATCCATCAATTTGCAGAAAACGTTAAAACAGACCATAGTAAATAAAATTGCTTGTACGTTGTTAAGCCCTACCCTTCTTGTTTCACCACCGATCATGTTCGTCTGTTAATTAACCTTGTTCGAAATAAGTGTACTGAATATTCAGCTCGTGTTTCCTACCGAATGTGCGTGGGTGTTTAAATATATATGAGCTCATGCCTGATGTACAGTGTTTAAAATGTCGATAGAAAATTTGGAGGAACTACCAGATACCCTAATTAATACTGAATCAGCCTTCACCCAACATCAAAATATACTGTTCATTAAACAATTAAGTAAAATGAATCAGCAACTACCAGGATGCTTATTAAAAAATACTTCTCATACTTTCTACCACGCCCACCACGGATCCGCGATTTTTAAGCTCCGCCAAATTTCCACGCACCGTTTCAAATGCATCCTGTGAACGTAACAAGCAGCGGACAAAAATATTTCCTCATAATTCTTTCCTGAATGCGCGACGCAGTGACGGGTCCTTGAAAACCGCGTGGGTGTATTAGACTCTGTCTTCCTCGGGGATTCATTCTCACGCCCACGTTGCCGCGACTCTATACACTAGATGAAAGAAAATCATTCGCGACCACGAAGCTCTAATTAATCAAATATTGCCGCGAAACGTGACGGGGATCGATGGAAATCCGCTGCATCGGAAGCTAATTGTTCTCCCCTAAGAATCATTCCCCTGCCCCGTTCGCACGGTCCCTCTCTGTTGACAAACGTCTTCTGACGGGTTTGTCGAGGCGGTTACCGCGGGAAAGAAAACCGCCAGGGGCGTGCGTCCTGTCGGCGAAATTTAACAAAAATATCCTCCGGTGAATCTGCAAATATTTGCGCTGCACTGATTCCACGCGGGCCCTGTGTACATCCGAGTTACAAGCTGGAATCAACGCGCTAACGAGACTGCCGTGCACGTCACCGTCGAAAACGTCGCCGGTGACGCGAGTAGCGACACGTTACCTGGCGGAGCAACAACTTCCTCCGAGCTTGTTTAGGAAACCGTCTGAGTCGGATCGAGCGCAAATGACGTGGTGTCGAATTTATTTATCGCCGCCACGTTATTCGGAGAGGAACGCTCGGCAATTCGGAAGCTGCGGGGCGGGTCTCGCCGTAGGAACGGTAAAATTCTGCGCCCGAGGCGCGAGAATTTAATTGCCCTTGGTGATTATAACTCAATAACGGCCTGGAATAGCCTTTCGGCGATCGAACGCTCGGCCTATCGAATACATTTTCTCGAGCAGGAGACGTAAATCACGGCTTTGCCGATATTAAAATCGGGGCCGGTGAAATACGGCCGCGTCTTCGTGGGCCGACGCCGAAGTTGCGACTCGTAAATATTTTCGAAAATTCGTTGGTCGCGAGGAGGCCGGGACGCGCGCGTTATAAATCAGCCACCATTTCGATCCCCCCGTTATCGCAATGAAATTGGCTGACACCGCGGTGGCCCCGGCGGATCGCTTCGATCGCATGTTAAAAACTCTTTTGACAGACGAAGATTCATCGCGGCCGCCCGTGCCCCCCGTCGTCGTTCAGTTCTGTCGCGGTTCAAAGTGTCAAAGTTGACCCCGATGCCGCGGCAAAACCGTTCCCGTACGCAAATCCCCGAGGTGCGGAGCCGTGCGGAGACCTGTCTCGCGCGATTCGAGAGTGTCGCGCTCGAGAGACAGAAGAATAGACAGACACGACAACAAGGAGAAAGTGTGAAGGCGGAGAGGCGAGAAAGAGAGACAGAGACGAGAGCGGCGAGGGAAGAAGGCGAATAAACTGTCAGACAGGAAGAGATCGTTTACCTAGAAACGCTACCCAGGGGTTAGATGGTTCGTGTGGCGGAGGGAAAACGATCGCCCTTAGGACGAGAGCCTAGGCACGGAGGCCGGTCTGATGATAAATCGCCCGACGGTGATACTATCTAGAATGTAATAGATCGATCGTCGTCACTCACCGGATGCAGCCAGGGCTATAACCGCCACCAGAGTCCAACGTCTCATGTTTGCACGATTGAGGAATCGGAGCGGCTCGCTCCTTCCTCGATCACCACCACCTCCGCCACCACCGGCTTCTTCTCCTCCTCCTCCACCTCCTCACCGTTCGGTTGTCCTCGCACGTGGCTGCAGAGACGCGTCCAACTTGAGCCGCCGATACCACCTGGACCCGCGGTCACCGTGCTCTCCCGTCGAACGCGACAAACTTACGGGCTGCTCTGTATTCTCTCAGGGTCCACCTGAAGAACGTACGCGCCCGGTGCACGGCAATGGCATCGTTTTCTCTCTATCAGGGGCACGTGACAGCCCCCGCGGACCTGCAGCGTGTCCCTGCGCGTACACCTCGCACGCACTAACCTCTGCCGACCTTCTGACTTCGTGTGGCATCGTTGGGCATCGAGGACATGTCTTCTTCTCTATTCACCCTCTGGCTGGGACCTTCGCCGCGATACGTGCTTCCGTTCTCGGTTCCCGTCACCATCGACACACAACGGAATGGCTCGCGACTACCCCGTATGGATAACTGGCACAGCTCAGCGCGAGGGAGAGAGAGAGAGAGAGAGAGAGAGAGAGAGAGAGAGAGAGCGAGAGAGATGATGATTCTCTGGCGTCTCGTCTGGAGGCAGTAGACCCTCGTCCCGACCGACTTCCTATCAGCTTGCTTCCCGCGACCCGTCCGATCACCGCCGATACTCAGAGCGCGTCTGACTGTCAGCACCGCGAGGCTGCCTCGGTTACCATCCTCCCGATCAGCTTCACGGACCCGACGCTGGTCACGGACCGTTCCGCACCGTTTCCCAGTCTCTGGTCCTCAGCTGTCCCCCGTGTCCTGTCACAGGCTTCGTCAGATGCGCCCTCGCCGGCGACCAACGCTGGACTGATTTTCATTTGGCTGCAGCGCCGCGCGGTATCGCCGCCTCGGCTCTCTTTGGCGCTAGCGCCCTGTGTGGCCTACCGCCACCGACTTCACCCTCTCTGTTCCACCCTGGCAGCCGGCTCGCTCCGCGATCCATCCTCTCCCTTCGATCAATGCCACCCGTCTCGCTCTCGCGCCCTCCCACCCCCCGGCTCGCCGTTCTCGTTCACCCCCTAAGCGGCCCACATCCGCGCATCGTCGGGTGGCATGGTATACCATGCGGTACAACCCCCTTCCGCGGGTTCTCGTCGGGCCTTCCCTCCTCGTCCCGCCGCTATAGTGCATGCCAACATCGCCGGAGAAGAGAGAATCGTTACTATGGCGAGATCAATATGATAGGACGGCGCATGCCTCGGTATCCTTATACTTGAACCCTTCGCCGCTACACGCGCTCATCTCGCTCCCTCCACAACCGCCACGCCGCTCCTCGCTCTTCCTCGCCGTTCCTCCTCCCTGCTCGTCTTTCCCCCTCCCCGTGTCCAGCGACTTCCCCTCGCGCGCCTCCTTTCGCCCGTGGCCTCTCCGTCGCACCCGTGGCTGCACGTAGGAGAAGGTAGCGTGGCGGAGCGTAGGTGAGCGCGCGGCGTTGACTTAAGTCGCTTCAGTCAACAGAGAACCGTATGCGGGAGGATATCGTCTTCTCCGAGTCCTCGTAACGCCCCGATGCTTCGATTCTCCTTTGTGTCTATCCCACCGTTCAGGGCCCACGTTCTATGCTCCTTTCTCGTCGCACGCCGCCCTTCTTCTCCCGCTTCTTCGTCTTTGCCACTCATTCTGCCCGCACGCGAACGGACAATGCGGAAGGAGAGGTCCAGAAGCCAGTCCCATTTACTCGCCTGGTCCGGGGACTCACGCCTGTTCACCTGCGATCCTTTGTTCCTTCGGTTAATCGTTCAAGCAGTGAATCGATGAGGTGGATCGAGTTTCGCCTCCGCAACTTTGCTCGTTATACCCTTCGCGATCCTCCGGCTCTCTTTCACCCTGTATGTACTTTGATGCGCGTGTACGGAAACATTGACACGGTGGGAAACTTGGGATTCTGGAAATTACGTGCATGTTTTGGGGGGTTGATGCAGTCTGATGCGAGATAGAGTGAACGGAGCGGGGTCTGGGGGTTTGTTTCGATAAGGCTGGGGTATTTGATCGCTTGGATTACATGGAGCGGCTTACAGTTTAAGGTTCAATCAATTCGGCAGTGATTTGTCGTCGAAAAGTAAATAAAAGAAGGCGGTCCTTCTCTAACTCTCGGGACTTATTATACACCTACATCACTTGGTATTTGCGCTGACTCGTGTGGAAGTTGTTGTAACCCTTCAAATCACTGAAAAGTTAGAACATTGATACCTGTGACACTATATAAAAGACGTTAAAATTATACAGTAACGTTTCGAATTCTGAGAACACAATCCGTTAGTTCTGAATGTAATACAAAGGGCATATTAAGAACTTAAGAACATTTGTCCTTCTGTTAAATTTTACGTATTCACAAGGCTCTCCTTGGGGTTTGCAGAGATTCGCGCTGAATCGGGCCGCGATACCAGGGACTGCCGTATCTGTGCGACAAATTGCGGCATTTTTGTTATTAATTTTTCAACCCTTTCGCTGTTCCAATTTAGTGTCCAGCCATTCTCCTCGCCACTTTCATATTTCATGCCGTCTGTGCTCTGCATTATTCCGCTGCTCGCGATACTTAAATCGGGTAACGTTCATTTAATCAGTGCACTTAATATTACAGTACTTGTGTAACATGCCTACGAGCTAATTCCGTCGATTACGCTCCTATTAAATACCAATACCACAATCCAACGGAATCAATGAAACTCACATCATCCAAGATACTTAAGGGGGAGAATCCTATTTTTTAGGCTAAAAACATAGCAAAATTTGGATTTTTTTTTAAGAAACCAGCGATTCGATTCATCTGAAATTTGGACCATGTTTTGATGCATCTTTGAAGAAGCTGCAGGTTTTTGTTTATTAATTTTTAACCATAAATATAGTAGTTATGCATGATCGACCATCACGCCGCCCAAAATTCGTCGACCGTTTGTGTGCACGATTTATCTGCCAGGTAATCTGAAACAGCAAAATGAAATGGCGTTTTATTTTATACATATGTAGCTTGAAATTAATGAACCAGCAAAAAACAAAAAAAATTATTGAGCAGTGTGGGGAGTTTTCAAACTGAAAGGTCTGAACCTTTAATTTTTGCTACCTAATTTTACGCCAATTTTCTTACGTAACAAAAGAAGTACAGAACTTAGGGGTATTCTGGTTCATCAAATTCAAGCAACATATGTACAAAGTAAAACGCTGTTTCATTTTTCTGTTTCAGATTAACTGGAAGGTAAATATCATGCACACCAGCGGACAACGAGTTTTGCGCGGCGTGGCGCATAACTCCTATATTTATTATTAAAAATGAATAACAAAAAAACTGCAACTTCTTGAAGGATGCGTAGAAACATAGTTCAAATTTCAGATGAATCGAAATGCTAGGTTCTTAAAAAAAAATCCTAAATTTTGCTATGTTTTTAGCCAATAAAATAATATTCCCCCCTTAAACCCAGAACACTCCAATGCTCTTCTACCCACTTTTTAGAATTTTTTTCGCTCATTGAGTCACGACCATTCGCTGCACCTGCACCCTCGACGTTATTTTTAATTTCGCGGCTCGTTTTGATATTCAAAGCAGCAAGAAGACGCACCTTAATTAAATCCATCCGACGTGATAGCGCCGAAGAAAAGGTTCTTCATTTCCGTTGCTGGAACTTCAAGGTTTCCTTGAAACTTCGCCTGCTTGCCTAGGAGCTACGATACCCGCGATCCTCGATTCTACAATCTTTTTCATTACGCTTCACCATTCGTTAGTCGCAAACTGGCATGCCCGATTCCATTTGTTCCGATTAGCGATGCGCTCGCGAGTCCGCTTCGAAAGAACCATCGATTCCAGAACCGCCCGGCGGTTAACAGCTTCCGAGTGGCGCGCTTAGCACTCGCCGATACTACTTAACGCTAGGCTGCTCAATCCCTCTTTTGTTCCCTTGCCGCGGTGGCGATCCTCTCTACTTCGTTCCACGATTCGTACACGAGAGCACGGCCACGTGAGAACTCGTGCTTCAGAGGAAGCAGCCGACGGTCGGCGAACGTAGTTACGTGAGAAATCGAGCATCAATTGGCTCTAAAGGCAACGTTCCACCGTATTCCGTCTGGCGAATCTGTCTGCTTTTCCTGTCTTCTGTGGTAGTGAGGGCTGCGATAGTATAGATCACCCTGTAACTATCGCGATCTTCTTGCAATCAAATAGAAAGAAGTAAATTTGATACTGCAGGGCAGCAAGGGTTCGTAAGTCTGAAGCTGGTGTTACTCTTTAGAAAAGTTTCTAAAGAGAACTCTGTGAGCTCTCTTCTTGTGCATCGTTAAACAAAGTGTTCGTAGTTTGGAGTTCAGTAGCTTCGAATTTGAGAGGTTCATTGTGCAATGGTTACTGGCTACATACTTTCAAAGAGGACGATTCATTTTTTATTGCTTAGATATTCTAATTTGCTTTGCCTGCAACCCTTCGAACCGGGCGTTTAAACGGAAGGAAGCGAAAGGCAAAATTCGATATAAAGTAAAGCCGAGAAAAGTTTTTGGCTGACCTAACATTCTCTATTTCTGAATACACCTAAATTCGAGGATTCTCCTTTAGCACTGCGATAGAATTTGTTCTATTTTTTGCTATCTATGGAAGCGTGGGTGGAGATTGTTTCGTGTTGTTTCAATGCGCGGCTTGGGCATTCATTGTTTGCTGACGTTCGGATGTTTCGTCAATATGTATATGTTTTGCGTGTATTTTAAAATCTCACTGTAGGAGTTACGAAATGCTAACGCATAGGTGCACATAATTTTAGGGTAGTTTACTGTTATTGGAAATAAGAGATAATTATTGATAGCAGAAGGTTCAGTCGCCTTTTAGATATTTATCTTCGTAATGGGAGTGAAATATTCAATCTCTTCTTAGATTAAGGGGAACACCACTGTGACGGCCGGAAAATAAGACTTTTTTAAGAATTTTTTTCAGGAATTATTTACAGTTTTCGTATAAAATTTTTATTACCTACTTTCAGTACAATGTCTTAAGAGACTATAAAAACAAATTTAATAGAAAAACATGCGTACATTTTAATATATTAATTAATCTTCTAGACCCGACACAAAAACATAAGGTCGCTGGCGGGATGTGTAACTACGGGAAATTTATTTCTTTTATAAACTATGTGAGTGTAGCTTCCGTTGCACGTACGGATTTTTTGATCGAAAGCAAAGGCTATGAAAGACTACTCATCTTATTTGCGGATTTTTGAAACTTTTTTTTCTAAAGCGCACCATTTTTATAAATATAATTTGATTAAAAAATGGGTACGTGCAGCGGAAACTGCACTCATATAGTTTATAAAAAAAGATTTAAATTTGATTTCGGAGCTGCCGTTCCAATGTTATACATCTCGCCAGCGACCTAAGTTTTTTTTGTGAGGGTTCTAGAAGATTAATTAATATATTAAAATTTATACATTTTCTTCTATCCATTTTTTTTATAATCTCTTAAGACATTCTACTAAAAGTAGATAATACCAATTTTATATGAAAGCTGTAAATTATTCCTGAAAAAAAATCTTAAAACAGGCTTACTTTTCTGGCCGTCACAGTGGTGTTCCCCCTTAATTAAATAATCGATTTAAATAAACTCAATTATTTGCACTTTCGGTGGACTAACTTCATAATATTTGCATTATCATACTGGCAATACAAATTTTTCCTGATTTTAAAGCTCCTTTGCTTTTTGATACTTGAACAAAATTAATATTAAAGAACTCTAAAACTAAGTTACAAAGAAGATAGAAGATTCTGTAAATATCGTGTTAACAGCCTTCGAGCTTCTTTATTTTACGTCAAAGTGAACTTTACACACGTAGGTAGTTTCACCTTAAACATTTTCCTTAAGAACTTTAAGATTCCCGAGAGTTTTAAGAGTAAATTTTTACTCAATTTTTAAACGTATGTGCATGGCATCGTTTAACAATTTTTCATCCAGCGATCATTCATATTGTTGCTGGTGAACAAACGTTTGTTTGTTCGGCGGGAGTCGCGCCCTATCGGCGATTATTACCTGAATATTCTCGATATTATCGATTATCCGATATTACCGGCGTCTCCCTGCTTGAGACGTTAGAGCGGCGTCGTAACTGCACCACAACAGAACGCTAATTAACCTGAATATTAGCAAGGGACGGGGTTCAGAGATGCAAACTGGGGACACAGATTTCCGTGGCGCAATCTGCGACCTGAGGTGTTTAAAATGAACCATGCAATCGTTTTCCTTTACCTGACACACAAGTGTGAATCGATCGTGCTGTTCAAAAATACTTTCATACTCAAAAATAAGGAATAAAAATCGGGATTGAAAATGAAGAACAAAGTATGCCTCGAATTTTCAATAACATATGCATTTGGTTATTAATTTCACTACCCTTCAGGATTCCTTTTTCTTTTATTTAGAAGCTCGGTGCAAATTAATTTGAAGATAAGAAGAATATTTTGCTAGTAGTTTTCGCAAATAGCTTTGGTCAGTTTTAGATACTATAAGCATCAGTTTATTAATTAGGAATGTATTAAAAGAGACAGGGTTTTCTTTCAAACAGTTTTAGTGACAGGGTTTCCCTTTAAACAGTTTTAATGATGGATGCGAGGCATAAATCTTCATTCCACTGAATCATTATTTCCTCCTGTATTCAGCCATAATCTTTGGAAATTATTATTATTTTTTCTTCACGCTTTGTCTATTTAGAAAAAGGAAATTAAAAAAAAACTGCTAGACAAACTGCTGCATTTATGCGACATCTTGCACTTCGCCTGCGAACTACTTGCATCAAGAAAATGTGCATGCACAGTAAGAAGCTCCTATTTTGCAAATCCTGAGCCATGAATTTTCAATTTTTACCTACCGCGTCTATTGTCTGCTTTTACATTCAACCTTCAGCACCATCAGCAGCCATCACAAATTTTATTAACCACTATCAACTACACAGTCAATACCACTCATCCCTCCAAGTCAACTCCCAATTTCCCCAAAATTTAAGCTTTCAAGAAAAATAATTTATTTCAACTTCTCAAAACATTCTCCCACGAGAATGCCACCTTTTTCTCAATTGCCACCGCGATACAGCCCTCAGTTGAGTAACTCCATAGCAGCTTTTTCTCCCATAGTCACTCCATCAGACTCAAATTTTTGCCACAGCGCCGCAAGAGCCCCCGCTCGCCGAAAGAACGGCACAAGCTCGACGCGTGACAAACAAAACCCTTTACCTTGGCAGTCCGCTATAAATCAAAGTGACTTCCAATCACCGGGACACTTTCATTAAAAACATTCTGAACCAGGTCACCGATGAACTTCGACGCCTTAGTTCTCCACTTTGCCTTTCAACTCCGTGACCAAGTGTCACGCGCAGGACGCGAGCACTTAAGATCACGAACGCTATACACGGCCTTTTTATTTCCCACGGTTTCGCCGAAAAACGTTTGACACAATTCAGGTCGGGTCTGGTGGTAATTTGACAGTGTCGAGCCTAAAAGGCTTTGCAGCGTCTTCGGCGATCTCCATCCACGGCGAAACGATCGCGGAAGACACCCCGTCCTCGTAACGCTGCCAGAGATCTTTATATTTCCTCGGTGTGTACCTACTTTGGAAGTATTTGGACACGACAGGTGAACATCTTAGAATCGAGGGGTAAATTGGAATTTCCTGGCGAACGCGATGGCTTGGATTCTCGAGGATTCACTCGATAATAAACATTCGAAACGATGGGATAATTGAGGACCTCGATGGAAGGATTGCATTAGAGTAAATTAGAAAAACTTGTTTCTAAATTATTGCTTTGACTTCAGATTCAAAAGAGAATATTAATTGAAAAATATATTTTTTCACCCTATAAGTTGTAGCTATTGAGTTGATAAGTTTTTGTTTCTATTTTTGACGAAAAAATATTCTATAATAAAAATATTAATATTTCTATTTCTATTTCTATTTTTATATTTAATATTGTTATTTCTAATATTGATATTTCTAATATTAGAATTATTAATATTAATAATTCTGATATTAATATTATTATTAATAGATATATTAATGTTATTATTAATGGAAGTATTAATATTATTATTGATAGAAATATTAAGATTATTATTATTATTGGTGATATTAATATTTGTACTTTTATTTATTTGTAATAAATCCCTTATTTGTTGTCGGAGTTGCATCAAACGTGCATCAAACGCTGTAGAATTTTTTTTTACGCATTATATTACACGTCATAACTCAAAAACTGTAAAAACTGAAGCTGCACCACTGTTGTCGCAAGTTCCTCAATTGTGTTCGATTAAATTAGTTTTATGATCGATAGAATAACTTCTTTGCTCTCGGGGGAATTGCTTTTGAAGATGGGAAAGATTCTTACAATTAACCAAGTGCATGTGTGAATCTGATTTTCTCGAAGGCTAAGGCTTGTTCGAGATATAAAGTAATTTTATAAATTCGACGTGTTTGTGCACAAGGATTCATCTCGTCTGCAATCGCATCACGTTCGCGCGCAAAGTGCAGATGTATAAGTAATTTCGTCTGAACCTTTCGATTTACTTTGACACGAAGAATCATCCTCTATTGGGTTTACGGCAAACTCTGAACCGCCCTGTATACGTTGAACGAGCTTGAAATCGAATATCCGTATCGAGCTTTTTCACAGGGCCGAATAAAGTGAGTCTCGTGTTCCAGTATGGGTTTTATATCTCATACTCGTAAATCAAAATCGTGCGTTATCACACCCTCGTCTTGGCGGCTCTTAAAGATTTCGTTCGCATCTATATTTCTCTGATACCTCCGCGGAACGTGAAACTTTTCGCAGATTTTCCAGCACGTAATCTCGATATACATGCGTTCTTCATTGCCTAAAGAATAGCTTGGCTTGGTGATAACGTCAAACTGATATACAGAGTGCCCCTAGAATATTTGACTACACTTTATCAGCCTGCTCAACTGATAGTGGCTCTGAAATTTCATGCGAATACAGATGCGCACTCTTTCTTCTCAAATTATCACCCCTTCAAGGTGCGCATCGAGGAGGATGATCGAACGGAGCTTCTTGATCGCGGAGATGAGCTTTATATCGCTTTACAACTTGTCAAACACTATACAAGCAGATTTAAAAGCCCGGATTACAAGAAGATTGGTAAACGGTGCATTCTGTAGCGTGAAAAATAAATTTCCTAGCATAGCAGTTAAGAAGTTGTATTTTTGAGATACACGAATGTGTTAGCCTGGTTTGAGCAAACTTAGACATGTGTCTAAGTTATATCTAAACGCATCAGTTACTAATAATAACGAGATACTTCGCCTTTGGCGAGGAAACAACGATCGCAGGGACTGGCTTCAAAGCTAAGGGATGAAGGAAGGTGTGTTCTTCATCATTCCAGCAGCACATTTATCAAAAACCAGTCATTCCGCGAGAAGCAACGCTTGTGTTCGTATGTAGGTACACTATACACAAAACAAGGAAGCAAACTCTCGGTAGGGGATGACGAATGAACTGAAATAGCTGACTTCTCCGGCCGTGCATTGCGCAAAAACTTCGCGCCGGGGACATTAATAACGGATCATTTTCGCGCCAAAACTTTAATCGCGGTATTCAAACTCCGAAGATTTATCAACGTTGAGTGAAATTTATGGAGGGCGGAAGTGTGTCGTTTCGTTACCGCATTTCAGGCTTCTTCTTGTGAACAGCGATTAGGAAGTGCTGCTGAACGTTTCCGAGTGATTCTTCCTCGCAAGGAATCTTCCTCCTCTTAACAGTGCGAAGGCTGTGAATTTAAATCGAATAGACACTTCGAAGTAAAGGCGACGAGATCTAAGAATTTCCTTCTAACGTTCCGAATTAACGTCGAACCTCGAAGATGATACATAGTACAAATCGCCACGTTTTGCGGTATTTTTTATTTCATCGAGTCAGTGTATGTATCTAATTATTTATTTTAAGTAAACTCTGTATTCCACACGTTTATACATAGAAGTTTCTGACAAGGGAAGTTAGGCAAAATGAAAATTTAGAGAATTATGCAACTTTGTGTACAAGTAGAATAGTTCATCTAAAAGAGAAATCTATTTTTTTTAGGGTGTTAAATCACCCCTTGAAGAAATTGCAGAATATTCTATTTCGTGGAATATCTCAAGAACGATGAGAGATATAGAAAAGTAGTTTAAATCGAAGTTGCATATTTCTTTTATATCTACAAAATCGCGTAAAAATAATTATCGAAACATCCATACTTTTCAAGTTACCCCCACCACCAATCTTTAATCCTTAATTTTCGGGTTGCCTAACTTCCCTTTTAAGTACGATGAAGTTTACTTGTAATTCAAATGCATTATATTTTTGACACACATATCCTTGTCTTCCAATCCTTTATACTTCTGAGTATCCAATCAGGATCCTATAGATGTTCTGTGGATGCTACAAAGAAATTCTCTTCCAGAGAAATAAAAAGGTAGATGTCCAGCGGACAGGGTATGAGAATATGATAAAATATTTTCAATTAACAGAAGTGGAGGGAATAGCGATCACCTTGTTTCGAATCACTGCTGTATTTAATTAATATTCCAACAGAAGTTGTTAGATTGTTACTAAAAATTTAAATATCGTACGTTTCATTGCATTGCAACTGTAGTGAAATATTTCATGATGTTGTACAATATAATTGCATTGGGATGATTTTCAAGGAAGTATATGGCCGCGTGTAATGCGGTCATTACAGTCAGTGTTCTTTTTCGTATAAAGTTTTATTGTCCAGAGCACAGTGGCTCTGAATTCTCGTTTCAGACGCGCGCGAAAGTAGAGCCAGTGTTTTGCGACGTATTTTACATTGTTTGCAGAGCATCGGTGTTCTATTTGTGCTTCTCAGTCCCGAGAGTAAATTCAGTGTTGCTCGTCCACTATAATTTTCGGTCGCGTTTAATAGTCTCTTGTTTCTCTTGTCCTTAGAAGCGAAACTAGTTAGCAGTGTTAAAATCAGTGCATCAGGGAGGATGTCGGACGACGGTAAACGATCTCTGCGTCATTGTACTTATTTAATCATTGAAATTCAAAATCAACTTGCTTTTCTCAAAACTTCAAAAGGAATCGTGCTTTGCAATAATAGTTCTTTAATTAGATCCTTTTAGTATCGATTTTACATTGACCTTTGAGTTTTGGAATTTCGGTATTTTACATTTGAAATGTTGCCATTTCAATTTAAAAAATATAGAAGTATTACAAATTCCATTAGTATTGAGTCTTAAGACTCTTGGACATTTTCATTCTAAGAACAAGATCCGGGGGTTAAAATAATGTTACAGTAAATTCTGAGGGGTTTAAAATTGTTTTCAGCAAATGGCTGCTAACTTTTAATTAAAATAACGCATGCATATCTCCCTTAGTGAGCTAGATTATTGTATACATATTTGCACAAAGGAAAATTATATTTTCTGAAAGATTAGCTTCCTCCTGTCTCCATACAAGAAACCGTGAGATCTCTTAGAAAACTTGAAGACGTATCGTACGTATTGAAAAGAACGAAACGAATGGAATCCTCGAGGAGTGAAAACATTTTGGCGAGTCGGTTGATGCATGAGTCTTTGCAACAAACTTAATAACGCAACGAATTGCGATTTTTCCAAATAGCAGTGTTTTATTCCCCGCCAACATTGAGCGATTCGTTCTTAATTCGCTGACCATGCGTCTTCATTTTTCAGGCCCAAGGATTTCCGACTGCCAGCTGACCGTTTTACACGGAATTCTGACAATTTGACGTTAAAAATGACTTCGCGTAAGAACCGTATCCACAGATCGTATCCAAAAGGTTGATTAAAATTTGGGTTTAATATATTAAAAGAAGAAAAAGATTATTGGTAATAATACAGACTTAGTTTACTCGAAGCTTCTTAGAATACATTTATCAAATAAAACACTTTGTGGTGTTCATTATCGTCAGGTAATTAATTATCATGCGCTTTTAATTCGTCAAAGAAGAAGAATTTGTACTAGAATAAGAGTTAATTCAAGCTAATTGCAATGACATGTTCACCGGGTGTAACGATCCAGGTAATTAATTAGACGCGGTAGCGTATCAAATACGAGCACGGGAATAAGAAGAAATAAATGATAGGTGTTCGTTAAAAGTGTCGCGGTTTCGCTGGGAATCTTCATTAGCCGAGAAAAATGCGTTATAGCAATGAGCCATATTGCATTACAGCTGCGCTTACCTTGTCCTGCGTTAATCATCGGGCTTCATAATTCTTATCTCGCGTTACGAAGTTAGGAATCAAATTTTCAAACCATTCCGCAGATTTATAGCTTCTGTAAAACAGCACAATATTCTACGGATACTTAAGTTCATAAAAATTTAATACACAATTACTTCTACTAAGACAATTGAAGTAGACACTCTTACTGCTCGTCAAGAATAATAAAATAAAATATCTGGGCATGCGGAATAATAATTCACACCACATCTCTATGATGGTTGCGTCTATTATGCAGAATCTCGAATGTCCAGTTAAATGGATACTAAAGCACAGAAGTTAATACCAACTACCATTTATAAGAAAAGTATTATTTCAGATAAAAAGTAATTATTCGAATATTTGAGGTACGATACTTATATGAGCCAAGTGTTATGCAGAAAGCTCTCAATGATCTGAAATTCAGTAAATTTAATTTGAAGATTTTAATTGTTAAAGGAAAGTAGCTTTATTTTATTGGGTATATTTTATTTCTTGTTATTGTTTTACAATGTTTTTTAATGGGATATTTAATAGTGTGTAGTGATATTAGTATTATTTTAAATTTTCTGTAGTATTTGTATTTTAACACTAAAATGGAAATATGACTTGGTCCCTAGTATATAATATTACAAAAATATTTTTTTAGCCACTCTTTTTAGTATGAAAAAAATGTTGAATTCAAATATTATACATACATACAGAAAATGTGAAATAAATGTTTTGGGAAATAATATTCTTTTTCTAATATTAAATAAATATGTCGTGTAATTTTTTGCAAAATAAAGATCACAAAATTATAGAATGCGCACTGTGTTTAACTAATTTCTTGTCATTTTGAGGGTTTCTGCATATTTGGCCCATATGCACCACTCTGCACACGATGGTGAACGAATAAAGAGCTTACGGAAAGAAATATGTAAGTCTCACTTGGGTACGTACGGTGAAAAGTCTGTACAGATGTGCTTCACATGGATATGAGTCCATAGGAAATGTAGAGAATGTATTAATATTTAAGAACACGCAGTATGGCAGATTGGAATTAAAGTTAAATGAATCGGAGGGGAGGAAGCGAACAGAAGGATATCTCTTTTTCGGCTGTCGCGAAAGAGAGCACGGTATCGAGCGAAACGCGAGTAATACGGTGGCACTTGGTGCTTGCTGGATGGCGACGTTACACGAGCAATCGGAGAAAAGAGATACTCGAACGATTTATCATGTCCCGTATAGACCGTGTCGTCCGTTTTCTTCCTTCTTGCCACCCTCTGCTGACCCTGTCTTGCGCCTCAAAGGGTCTTCGTATCGGCCACTCTCGGGCAGAAAATACCACGGAGAATAAGTTTCAGACACGCTGGAAATTACAATGAGACGAGCCGTGCGGCTCGCGTGGAAGCTACAATGAAAATCCCCGTGCAAAATTATAGTAAGCCATGGAAAATTAAGAAATGGCTTTGTAACTAAGTAAGCTACTTTGAAGATGCGACTGTTTCTTGCTTCACTTGTTCGTTCTATGAAGTTATAGGGCTGATTGTTAGCGGTGTATTAGTCACTGTGTATATGTGCTTTTTGAGAGTAATTATCGAAAATCATTCTGTGCATCTTATAGTTTGAGGAGTTGTGTATATGCATGATGGTATTTCAGTGCTGAGATGTATTTATCACAAGCTTCCTGTCACGAATCGATAAAGTAATTATGATTTTAGGATTCCTCGTCTACTTTTTAGTACTTTTCTTTCTGCTTATTATAATTGCAAGTGACCAAACATAGGCACGGGGGAATGGAAACAGGGAATAGCCATCGGCGTGGAAAGTGGTAAATATCTTTTGAGCGGCGTTAAACTTTTCCAATTTGAGGGGAAACTTTTCTTGGAGTGCTCGGCCATTCTAAACTCTCGCTCCACCAGCATTAATGACCGTGTGTAATTACTCCCCATTGAAAGGATGCAGCAGCAAAGTGCAGCTGCATCTCTCTTTTCGTTCCGTTTCCTTATTTTTTAATGAAATCGTGTCTTAATAAAATAGTGTGTCTATTTTCGAAAACCTATTCCTGGCAAACTAAATAATAAGATAATCAAGACATGTCGTGAGGTATTCCAAAGACGATGAACTTTAATAATTATTAATTCAGCGGAATAAAATGTTTATTTTTATTGAGCATACAGAGGGAAAATTTGTGAATGTATACTTGAGTACATATTAACGAAGGAAGCGAATAATTGAAATGAGAGTTATTCATTCATTATACGAATTTCTGCACAGTGAATGTATTTATGATCAAAAGGATCACATTCCAGAGGACTGGTGGGAATATTATTCGACAGACAAAAGAAGTTGCAGTGGAAAGGGTTGCCCTAACCCCATTCAACAACAAGTTGACCACCTAACTAATTAAGCCATGGTTAGATATTGTGTTGTACTTATACACAATTTCTGTTTCAGTATCTTTATAAAGCCATTGAAATTGGATTTGTCTTATAGAAATATCTTAGAGAAACTACGTAGTTGAATATGCCATTGAAGCACGATTAATTAGTGAACATTGAGGAACGCAATAAGCCTTGTAAAATGTGGAAGTGAATTCCAGGAATATTACACAAAGTTTCTAATACACTGTTTAAACATTTTAGTAAACTAATAATAATTACTCTATTGTTTGCTGGATCCTATTTGCCTCGAGAATTATCATACTGCAAAAGACAGAAATTTATAGTAAAATCTAGTTCTTTAAAGACTTGCACAAAGTTGTTGTGAAATTGTTTATACCTTCGAATAAGAGTATAATAATTACTCGAGCCCTTGTAGACCTTATACGCCCTTCTTACTGGGAAGAGGAATTAATTAAAATTCCATACATCATCGTCTATAGAAAGCAAATTATTCTTTCAAATATTTCTACAAATATTCTTGCAATTATTCATTTACACGAATAGGTCCTAAACGCTATTTAAACATTTTAATTAATACTTGGAATATTGTAAGAATAAATGTAACTTGAAATGTTTGAAATAATCCTTCCTTCCACATTGTACATATATGAATATGAAATAAAGATATATGAAATTAGCAAATGTTGTTCGATTATGCCCACTCCAGAATACGAGTATAGTGTTAAGATAGAAGGATAAGTGGAACTTGGAATATTTCAGCGCGGTGTTCGAACTGATAGGATTTGAAAATTTTAAAAGTCCTCTGTGCTTCACCACCTTACCTACTGATATGTGCACCATACCACAAACCAGGTATAAAACACAGGTGTAATATACTAAAAAAAAAATATAACAAAGACAATACCAATCGTCGTTAAGGGGCTGTTCCGGTCTAGAGCCCATAAAAATACGTGATCTTTAGGAATTAATTAAAGAAAAACTACTACATATAATTTAATAGGACTTTTTGCATTGTATTAAGGATGTATTGAACTATAGAAATAAATTTTTTGTTTTATAATTAATCATTCCAGACGGCACTGGAGTCGTGAAAGTCGAGGCGTCAAAAAATTCATCTAAAACGGTGGAACCTGTACCTAAACCATTAGTCTGAAATAAAAAAACAATGCCAAATTATGAAAGGGCATGAAACTCGCTCGTGGACTTAGCAGTAGAAATTACAAAAAATGACGTTTTTTTTTTTGAGAATATAACGGCATTTGAAGTTTAAAATCACTTTTTCCCCATATTTTTCGTCGAGTTTCAACGCCTTTAAAAAGTACAACTTTTCAATTTTTTAAAATTTTTACTGGTTTCTCCGCGAGCCAGAAGTATATTCTTTAAAATAAAAGAAGTTTCAGTCGAATCGGATAATAATTTTTCGAGATATAGATTCCACCGATTTTAAGAACACTGTTTCAAGAAAAACGCGTTTAAAGTTCTACGTGAACGCCGAGTGGCCGGGTGTTAAGCCGGGTCCACATTTGTTACCGCACCCCGCTCTGTAACCGCGACCTGTTACCTATATAACGATGTTCTGTTACTGAATACTTTGAGTCGTCACTTGGTTCGGCCGATCCGACGAATGTCTCGGAATCGTCTGACATCGTCTACACTTGGGGTGCGTTCCACTTACGCTCACATCGCCCGCAACGCCCGTGATTTCCATTACATATCGCGAGCGTGCGGGCGATTTGGGCGTAAGTGGGAACGCACCCTTGTTACCACGACCGGTCAGATAGGTAACAGGTCGCGGTAACAAATGTGCACCCGGCTTTACCCATGCATTTGCTGCTACTCAAATGCCTATAACTTCGGGAATTTTGCGAATTTCAAAAAAAATCTTTTAAACCCGCATTCTTAAAAAGTTGAACATTCGAAAAATGAAATAATAAAAAATCTATTTTTAGACCAAAACCTTTCCTTAAACGTATAAACTAGGACCGAACAGTCTTTGGGTTTGGGATCAACTATAAAGACCCTGTTCGGGTTCACAGTCTCTTGTTATAACATCGCTTACACCTTATATAGTGATATCGTTGAGTATCTATGTATATCCTAAAAGGAGGGAAATTGTTTACATCGCGTTAGTGTGTTCTTAAACTAGTATAGAAAAAGATACAGAAAACTATACAACGCTGGAAAGGGGTATAGCCGGTAGAGTATCAGCTGTACCATCGACAATTCCTGGTCTGGGCCTATACCTCGTCTGTAACCCTGCACTCGCATAAGTGCTAGCGGCACGTAGCGGTAAAACGTGTAAACGAAAACGAGCGTTAAAACGCCTTTTGTACCCTCCATCGAGAATATAAAATTGTTCTGTGATCGATACGCGGTATGTATGCAATCTATTCAGTCCTGAAAATGATAATTCAAATGTCGCCACCATTGGCAAAATATAGAATCACAGACAAGGTATCCTCGGCTCTCGCCTTGTTACGTGGTTCTTTGGAAACTAGCGTCTAATTCCAGGGAATGGGATCGATGCTCATAGAGTGCAGAAGCACTCTGCTCAGAGGATGCGCATCGCTCAGGTTTCGAGCTTGAAAATTAGAAGTATTTAAAGGAAACTTTATATTCAAAGTTGAACAAATTAATATATTTAGTATGATTTCATAAACACGTCTTTACTGCAACTTTTACCCACTTGTGACGCCACCAGCAGACGGGTAAAACATTATGTAACTACCCACTTCATACATTCCACAAATGAAAAATTCGCGCGCAAACCATTCACCCATGCGCACTCATGCAAAACTGCAGTACATGCGCTAGTGACGCCCTCTGCGTCGTGTTTTCCAACGAGCGTTTACATACTTTCAGTGATGATTAATAAAAATTACAATGATAACGAGTGTTTAATTACCCAGCCATGAATATTTCTAATTGAATAATTTCATTACAAAAGAATAAGAAAAACCAACAACTTCATGAAGTTCCCTCCACCCTTCAATTTAAATTTCCCTCCGAATGAAAAGCGATGTTCACATTATGGCAAGGTAACGGGAATACAACCACCTAACGCCTGTGTCGCTACTGCGGTGATTCATTCTATTTATGTTCAATTGAGTTCAATTCGTGTTTGCATCATGCAGACATTTCTATGTCCACGGTTCGCATTCATGATTGTTCGAACTTGATGACAGCCTATGTACGCAACTAAGAGAAGATCGTAAAGTAACGAAACTCTCGCATGCTACTTGTAACCGTACAACGTTACGAAACGTGTCAGAATGTGGTATTTGCTAAATACTGCAGGTACACCCTTCTTTTATTACAAGTCCATCCAACCAGCAACTGTATTATTACTCTATGCTTTATTTATAATTTCAGGCCAACGCATATACTTGAAACCGAATCAAGAATTAACATTCGGCAGAAAGAGGAGCGATATACTTTTGCAAAATGATGAATCCATTAGTCGAATACACGCCTCCATTCACCTTCAGCCCAAACAAATAGCACAGGTACATCTAATACGTTGTACAGCATTAAGGTCGCTGCTCGCTTATCACTGACGGTGTTAGTTCCGCGCGGCGTGTCATTGGGTAGGGAAAAAGAGATCCTCTATCCAGAGATGGGCAAAAAATTATTTGAAATAAACATTTGTGTACGAAATTTTTATTTCAAATAATTTTTTGCCCATCTCTGCCTCTACCCCTCTTTTTCTTACCAATGGACGTTGGCACAGAGCTGTCACGGTCACTGACAAGTGAGCGAAGAATCTTTATGCTTGTCATTATGCACCAAAATTGTATTCCTTTCATACAAATCTTTGTATATCCTTAGATTGGCGAGCCCATATCGATATGCACAGTGAAAGACATGGGTTCTAAGTATGGTACCTATATCATTGTGAAAGGAACAGACCAGATTGAGGTACAGAAGGAAGGGTACAATTTGAAGCATGGAGACGTAGTAAAATTTGGTTTACAGGATCACACTTTTAAGTAATGCTTTAAGCTACCTCTCTTTTTCGCTAAATGCGATGAGACTTCTTATCAATGGGATTCTTATTTCAGGGTAGTGTACGTACCAATAATAGCAGTGGTATCTACATTAAGCGATATCGATAAAGAAAAACTACAAGATTTGATGAACGAAATTGATGGCTTAATTTCTACAGACTGGATAAAAATTTGCACCCATTTGACGGTATCGAGGGCTTCGTTAACGGAGAAGGTTTTTATTAGCATAATTTGTGTATCTACGTAAAAGTGGCGTAAATATATTTGAGCATTCACTCACTGTTCAGTCTAAAATGTAAATTGTAATATCTCAAATTTTATTACGACTTAAGGGGAGGTTCCAGTCTAGAGTCCATAAAAATAGGTGATATTTAGGAATTAATTGAAGGAAAACTATTATATATAATTTAATGGGACTTTTTGCATTGTATTAAGGATATCTTAAGTTATAGAAATATATTTTTTGTTTTATAATTAATCATTGCAGACGGCACTGTGGAGTCGTTAAAATCAAGGCGTCAAAAAATTCATTCAAATTTGTGGTTCCTGTATCTCCAAAAGTTATTATCCGCTTCGACTGACACTTTTTTATTTCGAAGAATATACTTCTGGCTAGGGGGGAAACCAGAAAAATTACAAAAATTACATTTTTTTAGAAAATAACTACACTTGAAGTTTGAAATCACTTTTTCTTTATATTTTTCGTCCTTTCAACGCCTTTAAAAATTATAAATTTTCAAATTTTTTGTATTTTTTTGCCCCCACCCCCAGCCAGAAGAATATTCTTCAAAATAAAAAAATTTTCAATCTAATCGGATAATAAATTTGGGAGATACAGGTCCCATCGATTTTGAGAATACTGTTTCTAGAAAAACGTGTTTAAATTTTTACGTGAGTGCCGAGTGGCCGGTTGTTACCCATGCATTTGCCGCTACTCAAATGCCTATAACTTCGGGAATTTTACGAATTTCAGCAAATCCTTTTAAACACATATTCCTAAATGGTTGAACATTCGAAAAATGAAATAAAAAAAAATCGATTTTTAGATCGGAACCTCTCCTTAATTTGTATTATCTGTTTGGATATAATGCAGGTTGCTTGGGCCATGGCCTCCATTGTGCCGATAGTAACTCTAAGTTATTGGGAGCGAGTTAAACACGCAGTACACAACGGTGAAGAACTGCCAGATGCAAATGACTTTGCTCCACCAATTTCTGAATCGTTAGTTATCAATGGAAAAGTTTCGCTTCGTCAGAATGAAAAGAGGAAAACATTGTTCCGAAACTTATTATTTGTACACTTCAGTGTACGCCAGTACAACCACTACGGAAGGATGATTAGAATGGCAGGTAAATGGCAAATTATTCGCAGCAGAGTATCGAATTGTATTGTTTTTAATAAGAAACACATTTAAGGTGGGAAGTCGATTTTATATTCCAAGAACCCTTTAACGCATGAAGAACTTTGCGCGCCAAATGTAATTGTCTTACAATGTTCTGATAGCGACACAACGCAGTCGACGCAACACTTTGCTGCTGAGTACGATTCGATTTGTAAGTTATTATTACGGCCATGAATACTATGCATTTCATTTCACGACAGTTGATTCATTATTGTTTTTACAGATAAAGCATTACAAGATTCCAAACGTCAAGTGATATCAGAAACCGACATACCCCTTGCAATCTTGCAGTGTTCTGTAGACAAATATTGCAATCCAAACTTCAAGTTTGGGAACCTTTTAAAGAGATCCCGATTGAAAACTGATTCGTCCAAAGTTTTAGTTCTTGACACGCAAGATGCAACGGCGGACGTGAGAATATTGCCGAAAGTAGTTTCTAATGTTCCACTGAAATCTGAGAACGTAGCGAATGCTAAACGTAAAATAGAAATTATCCCTGAATCGTATGACACTTGCAATAGCAGTGGCTTCTTAGGCAATGATAGTATTAGTCAGTTTCGAGAGGGACTAATATCGAGTACACCGAAAAACAGTCTAGGAACAGGAGACTCACTTAACAGGGATATTGCAGTTGCAAAAGAAGGTGTACCAAATGTAAAAGAAGTATGTTCGAAAAAGACCACAGCTTACATTCCTGAAACAATTTATTCGCGTGTATCAGATGCATCACAAAAGGACACACAACGTTCTACACAGGAACGTCCGAGTTCGAGAGAACAAAACACAAATACACAAGACAGTGAACAGCTTAAAGAGTCAATGATAGCCGAAAAGGGTACACTGCCTAATGAAGTAATAGATATAACTGTAGAAACAGATGACGAATCGAAAAGTATACATTCAGACGTAAGTAATTTGGATGCGAATCTTAATAAAATTTTCACGAAAGACAAACCCAGTCTTTTTTCACTGGATATAAATAATGTAAGGGGCAGAAGTCCAGAAAAAGAAAGTAAAAGGTTGCCAGGAAAGGGTAATATCCCTGCACCTCGAAAAGACCAGAATTTGTTGAAACTAACAACGTTTGAAGCGGAAGAAAACGAAACAAGATCAAGAAAAAGAAACAAAAATTGTATACCGTCTCAAAGTGACGAAGAATTTATGACATCTGCTAGGAAAAGAGTTTGTTCACAGAACTTGGGCGTGGAAGACACTATGAGATCGTCAGAAAACGTAAAATCATTTTCTCAAATGTTTAGAATGAAATATGATTGTTAATGTTTAAAAGTATTGATTCAATTTTGATTTCAATTTTTTTAGGAAAAACAGGGGACTACAGTAACTACAGTAAACCACAGTAATTCTAGTAATTTGACAGGATTTACTTCGTTTTTCCTTCGAAAAAATCTAAGTGGTAAAACATTCAAAAAGGTATGGGATAAAGTAATTTCCTTGAATAATTTTTTTATGTATTTTAACAAACTAACTCGTCGTTTCTGTAAATTTAGATTTACAACATGATTCCCGAGAAAAGAATCTCACTGGAGGATATGTACGTCTGGAATGCACGTAACATACAGAATTTCTAGAGAGCCGTTTGAAGATAGGAATTAAATATTTTTTTACAAGCCTAAATTTCTCGCAAACCTAAAATATATTTTATCTCAAGCGTATATTTGTATGTTCTTCAAAATTTTATATCGTAAGAATCGTTCAGTGGACGAATATTTATTAGTCAATAACTAACTTGTGCTATTGAATAATAACTTTTCTATTTATTTGACTTATAGCATTATATGAAACATTTTTCGTTACAAAGTTGATGCATTTAATTTTAAGTTATTCCAACTTTTTGTGGTACGTTATACGGAGACTATTAACTCACCTTTATTTTGCCAAATAATCGGAGCAGTGTTAGAACAAATCGTTATTTTAATTGCAATTTAAATAACGATTCTTCAGATACATTATTTTTTCTACTGTCACTTGTCACTACTATCGATTTATCCTTGCGCAACCGAAAGGAGAAGTGCTTCCAAATCAAGTGGATGTGTATATTTATTTTATTCTCTTCCCTTTTTTCTGTTTCTATTGTATTTTAATACATTTGTAATTAAATAAAATATGGTAAAAACTTGTGTTTTCATTGAACTCTGCGATTCAATATTTCCATAAGGACTGCGACTACGTTTATATTATAATTTATATTCAGAATGTCGCATCCACCGGTCAAATCGCGCGAAAACATAGGTGACATGATTTTTTCTAAAAAAGAGTGTACAATGTATGGGTTTGAAACTTTTTGCACTTTATTCTGCTACAAATGTAGAGTATAAAACAATTTTTTTAATTCATTGTTGCCCACCCCTGCCTCTGATACGCATTGCGTGCTGCATCGTTGTAAAAAAAACTGGCCTGCACTGGCGCCACGATAACTTTAGACAGGATCGTCCAAAATCAAAAAACCAAAGATATTCCTTAATCACACACGCGTTGTTATCGCGCTACCCCCGGACAGTGTTAAGAAACAACTGAGCGATGATTGCCAAATGTTTAAACAATTGGGTCCCCGAAACATGTTTTTTCCGCACAAAAATGTTTCGTAAAAAAAAATTGAGTGTATGAAAATTCGCAATAGAGAGTAGCACGGAAGCCAGTGTAATTACGAGTAGAATCCCGTTTGAATTTTTAGATTCGATCAAAAATTGCATTTTTTTATCGTGGCGACAGTGCGAAAAAAAACGTACTTAAAGTTTGACGCCGCACAGTGGTACATAATGACATTTTTTGTTCAAATCGCCCTACAGGTCGTAATTTTTCAGGAAACTTGACGATTTTTTTTTAAATTCTTCGTATTTAAGTTCTTTATCGATCTGTCCGGCCGAAATTTCGAATTTCGTTGCTGATTTTTTTTATATTTAGCGAATTATACAGCACTTTTCGAAGATCAGTATCTGTGGGCTTTAAAGTTAGATTTTCGAAATTGAAGGTGGTGAATCTAATATGCCGAATATAGTTGACTTTTCTGACTCAATATCGATGAGCAGGATTTTTAATGTTTGATATTTTTAGACACGTACATAAACAAAAAATCAGAGATTTGCTTCCAGAAACATAAATCCTGCTCCTCAAACAAGATTGCACATAATAAATTCGGATTTCTAAAGGCACCTGGGATAAAACATTAAGTGAATCAGGCCTTCTAAAGATATCAAAGATTAAAAATCTTGCTCATCAATATTGAATCTGAAAAGTCAAGTATAAGATCGAGTATGAACACAGACGAATAGGCTTAAATATGTAAAATCACGTACGCATTTATGAGATGCCTCAAAATTTGTAAAAATACGAATGTCCATCCGCCATTTTAAATTTTACAATTTCATCTACAGTATTAGATTTGTGGTACAAATATAAAATTTGATCTTTATAATAATTACCTCATATTCGTAATCAGCGTCCCCAAAAATCTAGACGCACTATGTTTTTTCCGAATAAGCCCATTTTCTGAAATTTTGCTTCAACGTATTGGATACGCCATCTTCAATTTCGGAAATCTTATTTTAAATTCGAAACCGGTGGCCAAAAGAGCCCACAGATACTGATCTTCTAAAAGTGCTGTATAATTCGCTAAATATAAAAAAATCAGCAACGAAATTCAAAATTTCGGCTGAACAGATCGATAAAGAATTTAAATGCGAAGAATTTTAAAAAAATCGTTAAGTTTTCTGAAAAATTGCGACCTGTAGGATGATTTGAACAAAAAATGACATTATGTACCATTGTGCGGCGGATGCCCTTAAATCAATCTACCCGAATATCTTTGGAAGTATTGTTTTTTTTTCACGCAAACACCCTAATACTTTTTTATGCTGAATCAATAATTCTATCTGTTAACGTCTTCAAAAGTATATGATTCTATTTAAAAAGTCAAAGTTGACCTTCGGATCTGCTCCACGATACCAGGCGCAAAAAACTATGTACATGAGATTATGCGACCCCTGAAACCACTTAACTTTCGCGGGAAACATTTTTCGATATCGCCAATAGTTCTGAAGATATTCGCGCAAATCGATTTAAGTGGGATACTTATTGCGATAAAATCAAATTGTATATTTTCTCCGATCAAATAAAGGTAATCTCCACGAGTTTTGCTATTCCCTTTTTAAATTCTACATCCATTTTATATCCCCCAATTTTCAAACACGACTTCTGCTTGAAATTACAAAGAACTCTATAAATAAACAAATACCCTTTATGAACGATATCGCACAATTCAGGATTTACACGATACAAATCTGCATTCAATCATTCGCCGATAGGATTACAAGGCAAAGCCATCGCGATGAAGAAAATATACTTAATTTAGTTAAAGAGATTATGCATCGACATCAATTAAAAGCTGATATCTCAACGTCACCGGTGCATCGTCTTCATACATAATAACATTGTGCACCGATATGTTGTATCATGCGCTTCGCTATGTATACAATATAAATCTGCTATCGGTAAATCAATAATATACTTTATTAAACCTCAATCAATATCTGTCGCGATAAGAGCGTCTTTTGAGGCAATGGCCTTTATCTCTGCTACTCATCAGCGATTTCACAAGAACCACGCTCCGTCTACGGATTTCCCAATCATGATGCGTTTTGGTGATGGCTACGTAAATGAAATCAGGGAAATGGTGGGCATTGATATGCCGCGATATATAAAACGGAAAGGACAAGGAACTGGTTTAATTGAACCTGATCAAGATGCGCATCTCTCTCGTGATCGCGACTATTTTCGTCGCGGCTGTCGCGGCCGCCGACGAAGAAATCCTGCCACCCTTAGAGGGGTATGTTTAACATTTAAAGTGTCTTTCTTTGAGTATTTTTATTTAATTGGTCATGGTGATAAAATTAGTGTGCGATTTCCCTCAGTGTCAGTGTCCCTGTTACTGCCACTTTATTTATTTTTCTTAATAAAAACGTAACATATAAAGAATAGTCTACGATAATAAGAAGAACAGTCTCAATTCGAGGATAAATTTTTTGTACACTATTCTTTATACGTTACGTGTTTATTAAGTAAAATAAATGAAGTGGCAGTGATAGGAGCACTGACAGTAATTAAGACCTTATATGTATAATGAATGAAGGATTTTATTATTTGAATGCTACTAACAATAAGTGTTGTTTCTACCTGTGCAGGGTAAATATGAATTTTTAGTGTGCTTAATAATAATTAAGAATTTAATGGGGAGATAATTTTATATTGAGAGCTTATGGGCGACAGCAATAAAGAAGGTTTGATTTGTATACACTTAGAATTCTTATAATCTTCAATTGTATTGTAACAATTAATTGTATTGTAAATATTGTAAATTCGAAAACTCTAATTTGTAGGGAAAAGGAGCTCCTTTTCAAAGTTGCAACTTTTATTCTAATTGTGCAACACTGGAAGACCAGTGTTAAGTAGGAAACTTTTTATTGAAAAATAAAAGTGGGTTCTGAAAGTATCTTGACACTTTTAGCTTGAGAAAATGATGCACGTGATTTTCCAGCGAATGCAGTTGAATGCAATTGTTAATATTCGATGAAGTCAGGAATTTCGAAAGACAGTTACATTTTGCTCTTCAAAATTTACAGGATGAAGAGTTTCTCTATTTCCTACGACACACCTGAGCAGCTTTACTCATTGAGAAGTCACATGGATGTATCTGGGTTCGATATTCTAAGAACAACACACGATCTCGTGGACGTCTTGGTGACAGCGGATCGAGTGGAAGAGTTCACGAAATTCCTCGAGGAAAATCGTTTGAATTACACGGTGTCGATCGAAGATGTTCAAGAAGCAGTCGCGGCAGAATACATCGAGCAACAAGTCCAGCGCAGATTGCAAGCGATGCTTCGAGGCCCCTACCTATCTCGAGGATTGTCTTTCACTTATTATCCTAATTACACTGAAGTAAGTAACAACCTTCGCTCAAAATTCAACACAGTAGCAAAAGAACATTTTCATTTCATGAAAAAAAAATCAAATCTCTACTTATCGTGTTCAATATGAAGCATCGTTATATTTAAACAATTGAGGTGTCGAAGACATCTCAAACAGAAGCAGTCCTCTCAATAATCGCAAAATCAGAAATTGATGAGAAACTATAAAAATATTGGCAATGAGAACTCGTGTACTCTTTCGAGACTACCAAATTCATTTCTCACGTTCATAATTGAAGAATTCTTGTAGAAAACACTGTGCTAAAATTAAAAAAAATTTATCGGAAAATGTTCTACGTGTCAATGGTAATATTATAGTATAGAATTTTAATACAATTTCCCTTTGTAAATAAGTTACCGATAGGGCTAAAAGATGGTACCGCTGGTACGTTCAACGCCACTTCTGCAGAAAACAATGCAGGAACCAATTAAGCGATAGGTAAACAAGATTGGCACTTCAATTTAAATGAATGGCACATTCAGTTTTCTCTACAATCAAGAGTTGGCATATACAGGTTTTTCTCTTCTTTTCACGAATTTGGACTACACCAATGCAAAAAATAGAAAATATTGTGCATTTGAGTTAATCTGCACTTACGTATATTTAGCAATCAAAAGAAATCAAGTTTCGTAAATAATTTAAACACAGGCAAGATTTTTCTCTTTCCTGAAAAATTTGGTTTTTGGCACTTACAGTGTTTTCTACAAGGGGCCGTCCTTAAATTACGTATGGGTAATTTTGACGATTTCTTACCCCCTCCCTCCCCCAGTATAAAAATTCGTAAGATTTTATATTCCAACCCCCTCCTTACTTAATATTTTTTGCATTGAATTTTTTAATTATTAAAATTCTTTTAAAGATTTATATAATTCATTCAACTCGGTTTCGGGAAATTTAAACTAAAACACCTTTTCTGGAACATTAATAATAGAATCTGTATTTATTGAAAATTGGGTTAAGAAATATTACGTAAAACGGTACCTGACCCCCCCCCCCCCCCCCCGTAAGAAAACGTAACAAATTCCCTCCCCCCCCCCAAAGTCTTACGTAATTTAAGGACGACACCCAAGGACCCTTCAATTTGGTTTAAAAACCCTTCACCAATAAGTTCACGATATTTTGAAATTCGAAACTACTAATAGATACTTCAAAGTGAAAAGGACATAAATTTGCATTCTAATAATACCTATATTATTTCATTCGTTAAATACTAACTTTGCAAAGTGAATGAGTTCTCACTGTTTGCAAAAGAAATATGACGTGAACTTTACTTCGACAGTCCAGCAAAATGGTGTGTTTGAATCGTTTACAGGTAAACGAATATCTCGACTCGTTGGCGAAAACACACAGTGACGTGGCCTCGTTAATTAACATAGGAACATCCACGGAAGGACGACAGATGAAAGTTCTAAAATTGTCGACCGGCGGTAAAAATAAACCAGCTATTTTCATCGACGCTGGAATTCACGCTAGAGAATGGATTGCGCCAATCACGTCTCTCTATATAGTGGATCAGATGCTGACAAGTCACAGACAGCTCTTCGAAGCCGTCGACTGGTACATTCTGCCAGTTTTGAACCCCGACGGTTACGAGTTCACGCATAGCAAATCTGCGGTAATTACTTTCTATTCTGCCAGTAATTGTCGACAGTCCCAAGTCAGAAGATTAAGTATAAACGTCCCTTCCATTCCAGCGCTGACGCGTTATAAATAATTTCCATTTCATTGCTAGTTATCCAGTTTATTCTTTAAAGATTATTCTTCCCAGTCATTGGGGAGTGCATATTATACACATTTTACGAGAACTCATTAGCGTCACGTTTCTTTCATAATTAGCAGGAATTGTAGCCCAAGGGATGAGTTTCTAAATGAGAATTATTCGAGCAATCTGCTTCCTCTTATAACAAATGTTCTCCACAAATTGCTTTTCAAATTAAAGCCCATTATGCTTTCGACATCTTACACCTGGGGCAGGTGAGATTCCGAAGAAGGAATTTACTAAATAAAGGCACGATCCCCGAGTGGCACAAAATATTGAATACACAAGCGTTCAGTATTAAAAAGAGATTCTATCGCTTTTTGATATTTATAAGATATTTTTGATATTTTTGATATTTATATTTAAATATACATACAATATTTAATAAGAAGCGAAAATGTTTTTTCCTAATATACAGGAAATATTCATTTTATATTAGGAAACCAATATTTTTGTCCAAATATAAAATAAATACCTATTTAATATAAAATAATATAATATAATATTATATATTATATATTAAATAATATTTATTTAATATTAGAAAAAAACATTTTCTCGAATGTACGAGAAATATTTTTTTTACATTAGGAAAAAAATATTTTTGTTCAAATATGAAGTAAATACCTATTTAATATTAGAAAAAACATATTTTTCCGAATATATGAATGTATTTTTTGCGCATCGCGGCAAATGTATATTTCTCATTGCTGCATTTCAGAATCGATTATGGAGGAAAACTAGATCCAACACTGGTAACTCGTACTGCGTCGGAGTGGACGGTAACAGGAATTACGATATAGAATGGATGTGTAAGTTTCTGCTTTTTTATTTCCTGTCGCGTATCTCAAGCAGTTGATGCTCTCATAAAAAATCACGTCTGAAGTGTCGAGATGATTGTAGCTAACAATTTAATCAGTCGCGGATCGATCGATTAAAATCTGTCCAAACAATTGCGCGCTTATCCGTTTTTATCGCGCAGATTAAACACCGCAGCGACAAGTTCCTATTAAACAGACAAATTAATATTTCCTGGTCGCAGCGCGTATCGATCAGGCTAAGCTGATCGCTGATAATCAATTGACGATATCGACATCCATTGATTAATCAAAATGGACGATGATTAAACGATACAGATCGTAGCAATCGAACCATCACAAATTCAAATAATACTTTGTTTCAAAAAAATTGCTAAAACTACTTTGATATTTGATTTTTTCATAAGCAAATTTTTCTCAAACCTAAATACTCACAGTGTGTCTTTTTAAAATTATTAATTGTCATGTAACATGATCTTAATTGTTTGAGAAAATCATGTTTGCATAACGAAGAAATCTTTAAAAAAAACTCTCCTCTTTTTACATCAATACTGTAGATTCAAACTCAATCACTTCGACACGATAACTCGTTTATAAAATTTATATAACATTTAATCTCACGTTACAGAATCCCTATTTCTTCCATTTTTCTTCTATGTTCACATTTTATTTCGTCCTACTCCATTTCCTAGTTTGTTACTTATTCATAATCATATTCCTTACAGTTTCATGGGAAATGTATTTTAATTTCTAGATAGAATTCGATTGCGACGTTGCTTTGATTTGCAGGCTAGAATAATACTGTTCGCGATCGAAAAATTCCTACACGAGTGATTTGACGAGAGGGAGAGAAACGTTGTTAAGTGACACATCTCTCTTGGTGCTGCGCCGAGAAAGAGTACTGTGTCCCGGTTGACTCGACTATTGCACTCAAACTTTTCTTTGGAGAGCAATCGCGCGGTGTTTCCATGGAAGTTATGATTGAGCGTGATAAAAACTTGCTCGTTACCGCGCACGGCTGTTACTCCTCTTGGTCTCTTCATCCGGGCTTTAACACACTGACTTTTGAGAACCCCGAGTTATTTCCCAAGGTTACAGATGTCGACGGAGATCTCGCTACCCGCCCTAACAATTTCACCTTTCATTCCTGCTCAGGGGATGGGACATTTTTTTTCATAAACCCAGGGGCGGGCTTCTGGGCCAGAATCAAGAGAATTTGGCAAAGTTTGCTAAATACTTGAATTGATAGTTCGTCAAAAAAGCTGAACCTTGACCGTAACATAATTATTACAAGGGGTAGTAAAAGTGTAGGTAACAAAAGTGGTTTATCAATGTTAATACTATTTATGGGAAGGTGCCATATTGGACGCATGAAAATCATTGGTCTATTTAGCAATTTTTTTCTTTTAAATAATTAATTGAACAGAAAATCTAATTAATGGCATTTATTATACATCTCCTGAAGATTAAAAAACAAAACATTTTGTTTTATTTTGAATATTCTTCTCTAAATAAATTTAGTAACTATTTTAATATTTACCTCTTAATTGCAGAAAATGTGTTATTCCATTTTCTCAATATTACGAGCAGCCTATTAAAATTAAATGCACATATACCTACTTAGGTATTCGTGTGACTGTTGATAGAATTTCACGACCATTAGATTGTTCTTAATATTTCTGTTGCTGAGTATATTTTCATTTTGAAAGCGTCATAGGAGCACTACTCATTAATGCCACGCTAATTGAAAGGAGTTGAAGGGTGGAGAATTATTTTCAGAGCCGCCGCTCGAGACTAATCTTTCTCATTTGCGGAATTTCAACCGAATAAATTCGCGAAATTCGATGAACAGAGCACGTCGCCGGAGTTGCGAGTCTCTAAATTGAGATCCCTAATTTGTCGTACCATTTGAAAGTTGCCTGCCGCGGAAAATTCGTGCGAGCACTTTCTCGTATTAAACTTCCTCTCGTGGAAATTCAACACATGTCCTACGAATTTTTATCGTCCTGTCTCCACGTTTCCGCGCGCTAGAAATATTAGCCTAATCCCAACACAATTTTACTTTCTTTTAAATTGCAGGGCAACAATCGTACATATTTTTACCGAATTTATCTAATAATTCTGCACTCTACAGATTTTATTCTCATTAAATAACACGTAGATATATAAGAGTCTATGTCAAGAAGTGTTTGCGGTTGACAAACTTCCCTCTCTTTCAACTAGATTAATTCATTTTAAACGTAAAAAATCAATTTCTCAATTACCAAGACAATTTCGAACGCCAATGTTTTGTCAGAAACGAGTGGGTCCACTTTTATCTTCGAATGATTATTTTCAAGAACGAATTCAGAAACTGCGATTATTTTGGAATGAGTGCAAAATAGGAATGCGATTGTTCACAGCGATTGGAGCCTCTTCCAACCCATGCTCCGACACGTACGCCGGTCCAAAAGCATTTTCCGAACCAGAAACGCAACAAATGCGAGATTTCATCCTAGCGCGTAAAGCACAGCTCAAGGCCTACATCACGTTCCACTCTTACGGCCAGGTATAACTATCGCGATACTTATATCGATACCCTCGAACAAGCTCCATACGGTTTAATTTAATCCTTTAATTGCTCTGGCTACGTCCGATCGTTGCCAGCTGCCCGGTTTCGCTCTCAAGTCACGTATTCCCGTGGTGTAAGCTTTTATAGCGCGAAGTCGAAAAATTAGCTAAGCACACGAGGATCTAGAGAATTACAAATTCTGCCGTTTCACGGGCAGGGTATACAGAATATTCAGCTTCGAGTCGTTGTGCACGTTGCGTCGTTAACGCTTGTTCAGATGGCTACCGCGCTCCAATTATTTCTTTTGTAACGAACAATTATTGGAAATATGTTTCAGTATATTTTGTATCCTTGGGGATACACGTCCGAGGTGCCTGATAACGAGCCAGAACTGGTAAGATTTATTTGTATCGCTATAATGGTACTAAGATTGTAATTATTGTTAGACATCAGATTTGTCGAATATTTTAAATAACACGATGTAATCTATTTTCCAGCGAAATCTTGCTAGCGAATGCGCGAAAGCTATTGCCAAGTCTCGTAAGACTCAATACACGTATGGCACTTCTGCCAATCACCTATGTAAGTAACGAAAGCGAAATAGTTAGACAAATACTTAATGAATGTGACCAATTCTGTCTATCACTTTGAAGATTTCAACTGAACACTTTAGAGTCTAATTAAAAATATTCCCATGTTAAATACACAATATTTCTTTGATCTCTAGATCAACTATAATCCAGATACATTATCCCCCAATTGTTTCAAGCTACGTACTAGCAAAACAATATTGAAATTCTCAATAAATCACGTTTTCTGATAGCGAACCACTTTATCTAATTCTTTCGATTGTTTTTTTGTTACGAAATGATTAGATCCGTCCGCAGGGGGTAGCGATGATTGGGCCATGGCCAAAGCAGGTATCAGTTTGTCATATACCTACGAGCTACCCGGAGGAAATTATGGATTCCTGTTGCCGCCTTCCGAGATCAAAGCTGTTGGCGCTGAGACATTCGAGGCTATCAAAGTGATCCAACAATATGTCATCTCGAAATACGCTACGCGCTATTAAACGCGTAATCCTTGATCAATCGCCGACGCTTACCATCAATCATGGATTTGTACATACGATAGAAGAATAAACAACGTTCCTGTTTCACACGCTGTGGGATATTTGTCAATCTGTACATTCTTATTGACCATAAAATAAATGCGACACCACGAAGGCTTTTTACTGAAAACCTCTCCTTTCCTAGTGTCACGACACTTTGCAAATTGAAGAAAATTTAAGGTAGTTTATTTATTCAGAATATTCTGTAGATATTACTCAACGAAAAACTGGATACTTAGTATACTTGCTTCAATTAAAAAATCTAATGGTTATCTTGGTAGGTATTCCGATGCCAATAGCCATGGAGGAAACGATCCTAACTGATCACTTAAGGGGAGCAGCCCGTATAAACTGCTTATTTTTGTATCAATTTTTAGCAATTTTTTGCGAAGATACCAATGCGATAATCCTTTCGGAACTTTAAGGGTACTTTATTTAACATTATAATAAGTAAAAAAAATTTATGACAGTAAAATTATAATAAATACAAAAAAATAGAGCAGTATCTGAAATATGTTTCTTTTCGTGATGCAAAACGGCACCGGTTGTAGCGTCTGTGGTAGTTAAGTGAAACAGAACAATAATTTTTTTTTCAATTTATGTGCCAATTGTAAGAATATGAACAGTAAATGGTGTAAAAAAATTGCATATTTTAAAAATGGCGGAACTTCAAACAATTAAGTGTGATTTTCGCCAAAAATTCGCGCTTTATTTGTTTAAATACAGTGGTTAACATTAATAATTTGGTTAAACCTTGCGGCTCATATTCTGACGAATATTATAAACTAAAAGTGTGCAATATTTGAAGTCACCTAGTATTGGAGTTATCCCCGGCGCCAATTTTGAAAACGTGGTTTCGAGAAAAACACGTTTAAAATGCGCTTTCGGTATGCTCGGCGCCCGGAGGCGCGCTGACTCACCAGGCTATAGTATCGATACGGAGTTGAATTTCGACCTATAACTTTGAAAATATATTTTTGAAATGTTTTAGAAGCGACTTATGGAAAAAAAATTGTTTCTATTTTTCGTTCGATTTATACGGTCTTCTGCCCTCAATTTTATACAAAGTGCAGTGATCGTTAGCTCGAAATCTGCACATTTAGCTGTACTCCTAATCATCGATTCGCCAACAGCACACGAAAATTGCTAAATGATCTCTCATCTAAGCACTGACCGTGCCCATCGCAGTTTAGCTTCGGGTATCGCACGAGAATTGTCGTATAACGAAAATCAAGTATAGAAAATGTCACATATTCTCGTCCACCCCACCGCCACCACATACAATAAACGCAAATGGATCGCAAGAAACGTTCAGTTGACCCTCGTGAAAGTTCAGAAACCTTAACAAGAATTACTGTGCGATACCCTAAGAATTGGACTAAAACCGAGGAAACATCAAGTGCGCCCGAAAGCAGCCGTCGCACACCAACCTGCCTCGAGCATCCTGCTGACCCATAACGGCGTTCGCGAGAAGTTTCGGTGAACAACCGCGGATGCTGGATGACTGGAGCCGTTGCACCTGAATGTTTTCTGGAAAGCGTAGCACGCGAAAGAGGCGCGTGTTCCAGCGGACGTTCTTCATCCGTGAAACGTGATAGCCATTGTTGTGTTCAAGGCCCAGGCCCTCAGCCTTCGTTCTGCCGAACACTTCACCGTTTCCTTCGCATACGATTTTTTTTCCTCTCCTTTCCCGCTCGTTTCTCGCGAGGCCGTTGCGCGAAAGCGAGAGTGGCCAGGGAAACGAAAAGAGAGAGGCTCGAGGATTTGGTCGGAATGAAGTGGAACACTTAGCACGTGGAGCGGAGAAGTAGCGTGCCCAAGTTCCTTTTCGCTTATTCCTGTTCCCCGCGGCCGCGTTCGGACTAATTGGAGAAACAACAGACTCATTAGCCGTGGCCTCGAGTGGCGGGCGAGAGCTCATTTGACGGGGCTGAGGGCACCGGGACGTGAAATTTTTGTATAACGAGCCACTCCCCTTGGCTGCGTTCAGCATTCCTCGGAATCGTTGACTGAGGTGACAGGGAGGCTGGTGTCGCGAGAAAACCCCTTCTGATGGCGTTTCTCACGTTTCGCCAGTTAGCAAGCGATTAACTCGGCCACGATGCTCCGCAAGCTCGGAAAAAATCACCGCGCGGCGGCCTGATCGTGGCCGTTCGATCCGCTCCCTCGCTAATTTCCGGGCGAACCGGCCGCCCTGGGTCCGGGATCGCCTAGAACATCATTCGAATCTGAGAAGTTTTAACAGTCTTCTTTGATTCGCAAGCGTACTGTGGTGGTCGAGGGCGAAACAGAAGAGTTATTAAGAGTTAAGGGGTTACATACCCTTGACAGGTCAGAGACTAGGGTCACTTTTATGATTTCTTTTTCATGCAAAGAAAGGTGATATTTAAAATTCGAGATATACGACTTGTTGTCTGTAAATTAAGCTGTATTCTCTTAAAAAATAAATTCGATAGCTTAAGAAATGGTGTTCATAGCAACCTACGGCCTCTCCATAGTTACAGCATTTGCGATATCAATAATATCTCAGAGATTACTGGACCGATTTGAATAAAATTTTGCACGAATATTCCTAAGACTATAATCTAATACTTGTAGGCGCCGATTTTGAAAAAATTAATTTTTTGAAAAATGACAGCTACTCAAAGTTAAGCGTGTGATTTTCGTCCTAAGTGTTCACCTTCTTTTGTTAAGAAAAAACAAAACAAGACACTAATCGAAAAGTCGTCTCGACAAGTACTAGATTCTTCGTGCAAATTTTTATTCAAATCGGCCTAGTAATCTCTGAGATATTTTCTGCACTCCAAATACTGTAACTATGAAGAATTTCTTAAGACATCAAATTTATTTTTGAAACGAACACATCTATGGTCCAAATCTCAGATGAATCGAATCGCTAGTTTCTTAAAAAAAATTCCCAAATTTTGCTGTTTTTAGCCCCCAAAATAGGATTCCCCCTTAAGACCTGTCAAAAGCTTCAGGCTCAGGTCTGTTTCACACATTCACGGCACGGCACGGCACCGTTTATACGGCAAAAGGAATGAAGATCATATAGAGACCTTTCTCACGTGCCGTCGCCGCATACACGGCAAACGGCCGCCGGCACGTGGGAAAGGTCTCTATGTGATCTTCGTTCCTTTTGCCGTATAAACGGTGCCGTGCCGTGATTGTGTGAAACAGGCCTCAGAGTTCAGAGATCTAGAATTGATAAGATTCAAAGGATATTCTAAGCGATTCAAGACCGACGTATATATTTTGAAATTAATTGGAAGCATTTCGAAGCTACTCTATGGCTAAATCCACACTAGAGAACCCAAACGACCGAATAAACGCCTCCATTAATTCACACGCAGAACAGAGCCACTGCCCCATCAATCACCTAAGCCCATTAAAAGACGTAATGTACTTTATTCAGATGATAATGATCCATAAAACATTGTTCATATATATATAATATATATAATATATTTATAGGACTATATATAGAACAAATAACTCTCGTTCCTAGAATCTAATCGTAACTTAACATAGATAAATGGTGTATCCTCTTTCCGTACGAAGAATGAACGCAGGAAGAAAAGCGGCCGAGGCTTGGAGCCTCTGTCGAGGGCGCCTTGAAACGGCGACGTCGGTTTCCTTGATCATTCCTTTCTCGTCGGCTGATGATCGTTCTTTTGCAGTTGCGTCGTAATCGTTTACGAATATTACTCGGCGATACGGATAAACTGTATAGACCACTCGGAAGAGATATGCTCTTTAGTAAATGATTAACGTGGCTTAATCTACACATCGCTAAGGGTACGGTAACATATTTTCTCGTCAAGCAAGACTCCAACCGCATTTCCATTCTCTCGTCGCGATCGGTGCTTCGATTCGGGGGGAGGGTTCGCTCTCTCGAACGCTCATCGGCAGCGAAACACTTGCACAGTCCGATATCGATTAAAACTCGCCCAACTACGGCCCGGTAGGTCTCGTGTGTGTTGAATGATTTCAGGGGACTCGCGGAAGATGTCGGATGAACAACGAACCGGGAAAGGAAAAGCAAAGGAACGCCGGATGGGCTTCTTTTAATGGTTCGCTGAGGAAGGCTTGGCGCGGTGGACGACAGGCCAAGAAGGTCACAGAAACGGGGAAACAGTGGACGAGGGAGCTGGAGAACAACTAGAATTTTTCGTTCCTTCAATCGTTCGCTGAGAAATCGTGAAAAAAAATCGGGATCCAAACTAACTTCAGGGTGAATCGTGATGGGGTGAAAGCATTGTGTAATATGTGACTTCAAACTTTGCATCGGTAAGTTCCTAAAGAAACATGAAACAATGTGTTTTGCAATTCGAATAGATGGAAGGTTATTTTTCTGCGACTGATCCGCAAGGAATGATTCTCGAGCAAATTAGACGATTGTCGTTCCGGCGTTAGAAATTTCGAAATATCGGTGGTAAATTTTTTAATGCGTGCACACGAACGTAGAAAGGCATAGGCGCGTCGAAACTCCCATCGAAGGAGAGACCAATGATTTAATTACAAACCTTCTAGGGCTGTCAAAACGATCGGTAATTTTATTTCGATTACGCTTGCTTAATTATCGACGGAATTATGCTGATATTCCTGTTATTCCCGTTCCCGTGCAAACATTCGCGAAGCAGATATTACTACCGTTCGGCTATTAAAAATATATGCATATGTGTAGGTGTGGGGGGGGGGGGGGGCGCGCGCGCGCGTGTGTAGGCAAATACGCTGTACGATTAAATAATAGTATACTGTAGAAACGGCGCAAATGCACGAGATCGTGCATTCGTATCGCATCGATAACCCATGAATACAATTCCATGATTGATACGATGCAATCTGCCATACTTCTATCATCTCTCCGCATCGTCTCCACTCCGTTATGATAATGTATATTACAATATTACAATAATAGTTACGCGTAATAAATTACATAAATTATACACGGTACGCCTACGATAATAAATAGGTTAGTGAACTCGTTATTACGGGCAATCTCGATCCATTACCATGCCGATCCTCGTGAAACCGGTGCCTCCTAATAAAATATAAATATGCAAAATGTTCACCGGCGCGTATTGCGCGCCGCGAAACATATTCCCGTCCCCAAGCAATTAGAGAGCACGTTTTCGAACGATAATGCTATATGCTTCGAACCTGCCACTTCGTCGGTACTCAACGTGCGATTAAAGGAAGAGGATATAAACGTACCCTGTAACGCTACACTCGATACACGGGATTGCGAACAACTGTACTCACTGGGAAGACTTAAGTAAGATATTAAACTAAGCTGCGCTAAATGAAATTCGATTAGATTAGAACGGAGTAAATCCATACAGAACGAAAATCACTCGGAACTCTCGGAAGCAGCGAATGCTAAATCCTCGTTCGACTAGAGATCTCTCGATCCTAGAGCCTCTTCGCAGCTAATACGATTCAGCGTGCAGTTTGCTAATAAACAATGGTGCGGAGAACGCGTTCCCCTTAAGCATTGAAAATCGATCGGGTCGACGGTCCAACAGGTTCCCTAAAAACATAGCGAGCGACATCAAGCATCATTCAACGATTACCCAAGCTCACGTTTCATGGCTTCGTGGCACCGTTGCCTATGCACGTCTGGGCGTATGACGGAGCCGGTTGTTACCGGTAGGTAATCGTAATGGATGTTCCTTTATAATCAGTTACGCTATTTTGGACGATCTTTGCCTCTGTTCGTTTCGCTGGAGAAAAAGAAAACCGCACTCACACGTCATCAAAAATACACTCGTTTGATATGCTAACGATTTTCTTCGCAATCAATAGAGAATCTCGAGGATCCACGCTTCCTTTCCCATCGGGCGTGTACTACGTCGCGTCGATCCTACGAAATCAACTTCACACGATGGATCTTATCTATTAGAGGGGGAAATTAAATATTTTCTTCTCTTTTTTCTCTCTCTCTCTCTCTCGCTCTCTCTCTCTCTCTCTCTCTCTCTCTCTCTCTCTTTTACGATTCAGTCACTGTTATCCTTTCCGGTTGCTACTCGGATCGAAAACTGTCTTAATCATATCGTTGGCGGTCAGCTCGACGCAAAATCAGTTGAATTCGACCAATTTATCCATCAATGCGATCGGGAAACCTCGCGGGACTCGAGGAAGGCGCGCCATAGGCGCGATTTAAAGCGTTTCGCGGGTCCGCCATTAAAATCCTTTCGATCGGGCCTTTCCCCTAATTAATCCTACGTGAACGTAACGGCTACCATCTTTACGCTAACTTAAGGTTACACGAATATTTACAACGTCCTAAACGGCAATTAAGCGTTGACGATTAACATGCTCCGACCCGAGAACTAATCGACATTTATTACCGCGCTACGGGGGAGGGGAAGATTTACGGAAAGCAGGCGAATTTATTTACAGTCGTGCTTGTAGATCGAAGATCGCAGGCTACCTCTCGCGCTGGAGAATACACTGTTGCGATTTAGGCATTGTAATCGTTAAAATATTGAAAATCTTTCGGAACTCAATGGACTTCACTTATACTGCAGGAATATGTTAAAAATCGATTAATAACTTTAGCGAGGCACAGAAATTAAATTTTAAGACGAATATGATTACATTATTCACTGTTCGAATTCTTTCAGCAATTTCTCTCAGAGAAACCTTCAGTTTTTAAACGAGAATATAGTTTTGATGGTTTCAGAATTTTGTTAAATGTGGACTGAGATGTGAGAGGGTCATAGATAAGTACCCATATGTTTTGGATAGTTATTCAGAAGGCAGAAAATAAACGATATTTCTCTGATAATTAAAAGACTAGAGACTATAAGAATCAGCTTTTTGCACGAATGCTACTGTTCTTGTTACCATGCACGGTGCACTGCTTCCTCGAAGGACTACCTGAAATTTTCATAAAACGCTACCAGAAACGGACGGCCTGTTTTTTCACCTATTTCTCGACGACGCTAGAAAAAGAATCCATTAACGTTGCACCCTTCTCGCGAATCTTCTCTGCTGACTACTTGGAAATCATCGCTCACCCCACAAAGCGCTCGGAGCTGATCGCAACGAGTCCCCCGGAAACGCGTTCCGCGTAAAGTAAGGTGTACGCCGCAGAGATGGGCAAAAAATTATTTGAAATAAAAATTTGTGTACGAAATTTTAATTTCAAATAATTTGTTGCCCATCTCTGTACGCCGCGACGATCGCCGTGATGGAAACCGATAAGAAACGTAGTATTATCACAGACGAAGGAACACCCATGCACGCAATGATATTCGATCGCTCAGAATTCCAGATCCACCGGAGCTCCTCGCGCTCCTATTCCTCAGAAGCTATTGGAAGTCATCCCGTGTACTAGTTTCGATACGCTCGACTCGAATAACGTCAATCAATTAGACCGGAAATAAAGAGAGAAATCGATACCTTTCCCTCGATGGAAGCTCAAAAAACGCCTTCCCCTTCTAGTTAATTGTAAGTTCTGGGTGAGAAGGAAAGAGAAAGAAAGGAAGGAAGAGAGAGATTTAGCCAACAAGATGTACGTGGACGAACGCGAAACGCTTTAAATCTTTCCCATTCGTCGAATCCTCGGCGTGGTTGTCCGAGATCCATCGATACTAAATTCGCCAAAATAGGTCCCAGATCTGGCATGAGACGACCCTGAATTATTTGTTAGGCATTTAAGCTATATACAGACGGGGGTGGGGATTGTTATCCTTAAAGGAGATCGATATGTCTCGTTGGTGGCGGTGGTACAGGAATCCCCTCGACAGGGAGAGCCGTGTTCCAATGACTAATTCTTTCCCGACTTATTCCTTCGCGGACAAGGATCCATTAGTCAACGCCATGACTGGGCCAGAACTTCCCCTCGAGTTTGTGTCAGAGTTGAGTTCCAAGGACGAGTCCTGCAACGTACAAGGTGATCGTATCCTGTAAGTTAGAATACACAGCGGCCAGCTGCTATGGAAATTATTAAAAGCTTCTGGCCAGCGAGCCGCTCGGCGAGCAACGTGGAAGCTTGGTGAAGGAGGAACGTACTGTCGACTGTGGGCTGGGAAATTGACCGTTAAAACGAAGAGAAATCGATGGGAAAACGATGGGAAATCAGAGCAATAAGGAAGAATCGTGCGTGTGGGTTTAGTGCAATGATGGCAAACCTTTCTGAGAAGTGGGTTAAATTTTGTTCATTATTTTTTTTAATACTAGCCCGTGGATCACTAAGTCAGTGGCGTCACTTGGAAAGGGGGGCGGGGGTGGTAAAAAGGGTACCAATAATTTGTAAACACCGAAAATTTGTTAAAAGAAAAATTTGTTATAGGTACTTTAATTTTCTAATATTTTCGATTGTCTGTTCTCTCTTTTATGATATAAAAAGTAAGTTTGTAAAAATCCACGCGTGGGTCATTTAAAAAGCCTTCGTGTTTAGTGTGAAACTTTTTTGGAACTGTATAGCTGTGTTCCGCTTTTTGAACAAGTCCCGAGTTAAATGATTACCTACTGAGTATAGATTCAGCCATAATAATTAATGAACTTTGAGGATTTGGCTGTTTATTTCTGTGACGCAATATACGTTTGCTATATTCTTTTACACCTTCTGCCACGATGCAACACAAAGCTTCGCGATGCCCATCCACAGAGGAAGCAGCTAAATCTCGATGAATTTTTCCAAGCGTGTGTTACGGCGACAATGAAAGTGCATCGCGGGGATTTTCGTCGCGCGATCGTCGAAAGCTATAACGCGTTTACGCGCGGTGATTACGCGGATACGACAGTTTCGCGAAACCATTTGGCAACGATTGTCTCCCTCGCGGTGAATGCGAGACCGAAATGGCGCAAGGCGAGAGAACATTCGGCCCCGGTGTGATTTATTGCGGGAAAGAAGCTTTCGCCCCGCGTTACAACACCCTCGAATGCCGTCACGTCAATGGTTTTACGAGCACCGTCGCGATGGAAGTCGTCATCGAATGATCGGCCATTACAGTTATCCCGGAACGGAGTCGATTAGAACACTTGTCTTCAAAACCCCAGCGCCCGAACGTTAACATCCCTTTCTAGTAATTTTATCTTTGAGAGCAATTGCAAGTCTGTGTTGCTTCTTGGTCCGATGCAACTTTGTGCTTGCGAGTGTTTGCGGTTGGTGAAATGTTTGATGTGTGATTTGGAAGTTGTTTGAAGATGATGGAAGTTATGAGGGAAAACACAATAGTTACTTGGGTTTAATTAAAGAATTAGTGGAAGTAGAAGATCAAATAATAACTAATGAACTAAAATTCTGGCTGATTGAAAAATTTCTGGCAATGAATCAACAATGCGTGAAATATTTACAATGGAGAGAAGCTTTGAAAATATTACAAATAAATAAAACTCTGATGGGGGATTATTTTTAAAAATATGGTGATTTCATTAAAGCACGCATTATGATGGATAAAAAACGTGCAGTTGTCAATGAAGGTTATTCGCGAACAACACGTTTTGAATATTCAGTTTGCGATTGAATTAATTTGTCTCATAATGTTATAAAATTGTCTGGCAATCTGGCAGCGATTTTATAAAAATTAATGCGTTTTCTTTCGATTCAATTAAGCACAATTGAGCCGGCGCGTAGCGTACAAAATTAATAAATGCGCATTAATAAAACAAAGGAATTCGGTTGGTGTTCAATTTACTTGCCCGCGAGTACGAGTATTGCGTGTAATGTTTAAACAAACGCTCTGATGATAAACAGTACAACAAATCGAACCAATTTCTCTCGAAATCTGTGTATAGACATTTGTTCTCGCTTTTGTAAGGAAATTTAATAGAAACGTTATTTCGTTTCCGAATCGAAGTAGATTTTTATAGCCTTCGTTGACGCGGAAAGCTACTGTGCAATTTCATTCCCTTCGTTTCAACTTTAATTGATACGATGAAATATCGAAATTAAATGTGAAAGAGTTGTAGGTACTGATCGAAGGAAATCTCACGAATTTCTTCAATTTCAATCTATCTAATTGACAAAACGTGAGATGATACGTGAATAGTTACTTCAGAGATGATTGTTTAGGAAATAGGAAATAGTTTTTAAATCTTTGTAATTTTCTAAATGAAGAAACTCGTAAAAAAATACATGCACCTTTATAATCAGCACACAAACAGAATAAATGAGCCCGAAAAAAGATTGAAGTTGAACTTTTTGAGATTACTAAGGATTTCTTTTGTGCACTAGAGATTTCCTGATTTAAAATAAGATTCACAAACGAAGATGAACGAAATGTTTCATGGACGAATTATTTTCTATTTTGTGTCGAAAGAGTTAAGGCCTATGCAAATGGAATGAAACTCGAAATAAATCTGGTGATTACGAAGAAAGGACGGCAGGAAGAATAGGATGTTAAAATAACTCACAATGCTGAGGGCATGCATGATGCAAGCTTGGGTGGTGTTCTCGACGTGGATCAATTCGTCGCATTCCTCGTGGTCCAGTCCATTTACATCGGATCGTATTTTAATCGGTGACAGAGCTGCCTCGTTGTCCGTTGATTTGCCACTGTCAGGGGACGGTATTAATTCGTGTCCATCCAGATCCTCTTCTTCGGCGCGCTCTTCGCAATCGGACGCTTTGGTTTCCTGCGGCAACAAATGAGTAAACCATTGGTTAGTAGATATCCACAAAAAGCTAAAAGCGAACGAAAAAGAGACTGTGCAATAAACACAGCTCAATTAAATTGTTTCTCAGTTTGATATTTCCGAAAATCTTCTATCTGTTCTCCCTTTACATTTTCTTTGCAAACTTTACTGTGCAGTACCAAAACGAATAAAGAGATAAATCTTTGAACATGACGGTAGAAAAATATTTACTACAACAAAATTATACAATGAATGCTCCAAAACTCTGCTAAATATATTTTTACAAGTCCTCATTAACATTCCAGTGCTTTCGTTCTCAGATACACATTATCGAACTTTATCATTTATATATAGACACATGTTTTTCTGCAGGTAAACAGAGTGTTTTGAAAGACATTTGAAACTAAGGGCAACGCGTTTTTAAATATAATTAGAAGCATGACAGACGATATATCAATGAAATTGTGCAAGGAGACTGAAGAATTTAAAAATACTCTGAGAAATGGAAGTGCACGGTCAATTGAGCCAGTTGGCCTGACCTATATTGCTTTTCTTTCGTGATGAGATAGTGGAACGACGGACGACACTGTTCCACCGACGTATGTCATAATAGTGATAAGTTAAGCCAGGCGCTCCTGCACATTTCTCTATTCACTTCTACACGGATGGCTGACCAAAGGCAGACCTATTCCACTTTCCTTCCTCTTTTCCTATACATATAACATTCTCTCTGCTGTACCTGGTGGAATTTTTGTACGCACGTAGTACTAGCAATAGCAGAGCGTGGTTCACCACACATATTTGAAGAATTGTATAATTATATCACATTATTTTATTTACCATTTCTTCTTCATCCCTGTCAATTTCTTTGCTCGTTATTTAATTTCTCACTCATCACTCTGCAGTTGCTTCGTCGTTACTTCGAGATATCGGCATGTGACGCGAATCGTGTAAATAATCTACTATAATTTATAATTTATTAGACACTGTCGTGGAAGCAGACACGTGTGATTTAACTCCTAAAATAAGCGAAGAAAATTGGATGCTGAATATTTAAAGAGTTCACTTGCGACACGTGACACTTGACACAAAAAAATTTGATCTCATCCTAAATAATATCTGTCCAATCAGCGAGAGTAACCAGCCTTGACGAGCATGCCAATCGATGGTAATTGAAGAACTGATTGACATGATTATTGATCTCTGTCTTAGCAATTGCTCCTCCACTTTTGCGCGGACTAGACCGCATGCTTGATGCCGCTAATGGAACGAATCGTACTACGTGCGTATCATTGAGAGTGAAAATAGTAAATGGACTCGAGAGCCCTGAAAGCGGAAACAACGGTGCCCATTTCTCGATAGGTCAATCCCTATACCTTGTTTGTGCCCTGTAGCTGACATATCGACAGAGAAACATATGATGAAGTAATATTTTTCCAAGTTGCTGCGTCGTTCCGCGCGGCGACAGGATTTCATTCTTTTGTTACAGAGTTTCGTTCTGGTCGTACGGTGACTTGTCTTAAGCACCGAGCTCGCCTCGCGATATTACTGCTTGCTTTTCCTCTCGGCAGCGGAAAACTTATATTCTTTAAATTGACTGGTATCGCTATTACTATTACTCCCCGCTCAACTACATCGATGCTCGAGTTTTACATAGCTTTCTGTGACGCTTCAGTCGATGGCAAGCATTACAAAAGATCTCGGAGATCTCATTCAACGATGGTAAAATTGATTTGCAAGCAAATATTAGAAAATACTAAATATGCAAAGAGCTGCTGCTGTGTACGTAATAAGAATATATTAAACTCTTATTTATTTTACCTGTGTATTCAACAAATGGCAAGAGGGTAGATCCCAGTGCACTCAGAAAATTACTCGTAAAGCTGCGAGGCTGATATTTTCTGATGCTCAAGAAAATTTACACCGATAATATTTTTTACGCACACTTTTTCCCCTACATCGCGTTACACCTTCAGGGGTAATCACCACGGTAATAAACTAAGAAGTCATTTGCAGCTCGTCGGCGTTAAGGGCGAGAAATTCGAAAAAAGTTCCAACTCTATCTAGAAAGTTTCCATCGCGAGACGTTACTAGACGTCGTCGCGGGAATCTTCTAGATCCTTGAATCTTTAAAACACGCAGCGTAAAAAGTTTAACACCGAAAACTGTGTTTTAACCAAGTGGAGCTCTCTGTTCTGGACGTTCTGTCTCCCATGAACCTCTACACTCGATTCACTTCACACAAACTTCCTGCTAGAACAAGTTCGATTATTTCCTCGCAATCTATCTCGACAATTCAAACCCATTCGATGCTGTCAAATCAATTTCTTATATAACGACAAACAATTACTGTTCATTGTGTTTACTTGGCGCGAAGACTTCTGAAACGAATCCATAAATCTCCTTCGGGCTCTGCCATTCGGGATTAAAGAAGGCCACCGGCAAAGGTGAGAAGAATTACAGAAGAATCCTCGATTGTTGGATCGACGTTCCAACCATACCTGTATCTCAGGCCAGAAGTATCTGAGGAATTAAAGCCACGCGAATAGTCTGGGTCTTATTTTTATTTTCCGACCCTTCCCGTCCAGCCTGTTCATTCTGATAAGATTGCTCAGTCATCGTTCGGTACTTCGTTTCTTGGCCAACAAAAATAACGAAACAGAAAATCCATCAGGGCGAAATTACTTTCCCTTTAGGTGAATTCAATTTCCGCGCTATGTATACACCGCTACAAGTGGCGCGTGTTTCGGTTTTCATTACCGTTCTGAAATACCGCGGTCGAATGCTTTTTGGCTGTCCTCGTTGGTGAAAACGGAGATCGAATCTTTACCATTTTATCATTTCTTGTGCGTTAAGCATCTATGATTTACATAGTGTGATTATACTCACGAACGTCTTAAGATAAAAATATCGCCATAAGAAACTGTTAAGTGAACTAAAATTTTATTAATAAATAAAATTGAGATTTCTAGAAGTACTCTAAGTTGCTTAAAAATTTAAATTCTCTACATAATCGATTATATAAATAAAACCGTCTTTGAAATTGCGAAGACAGCTCATCCTTCCAAAGGAAGGAAGTATTTGAATTTTCAGATATTTTACCCTCGTTTACATGAATGGGAAGTTCACAAGTATATTTCCTCGCCTGGAACGTAGCAATCCCTCGAAACACATGCGGCTCGATAAAATGTAGAACACGTTGATATCTTCTGTGCAGGCGGATATTTGTATAACTTGCGAAGGACGTACCTGAAAGTCTTGTGGTGACGGCGATGACTCCTTCCGATGCTGGCTCGGGCTCTGCGGAGGGCTGGGTGCAGATCTTGGACTCTGAGGCCGAGTTCCCAGCTCGTAAATGTTGATCATATGAGCTGCCTGAGCGTGCACCATCAGTTCCCATGCTGATGGAAATGACACCTTGCAGAGCACGCACAGCAGGGCCGTCGTAGAATCTCCTTTGGACACGGAAACGTCACACTTTTAACGATCCCGCTTCTCCAAATGCACCAATGCTTCATCGTTGTACCATCTCTTCGCGAAAATGGTACACGACGCCACAGATTTCAAAATACCAGGCATTCCAAATTTTTCTCGTCTACTTAATTCATTTAGGTGTAATAGTTTTAATGTACTCGTAAATATCTACACGAATCGAAGTTTCAAGTTTACTGCCTCGTAGGCGTGGTAATTTAGCTTTCATCTGCCTCTGCAGGGCTAAAATTTATTCTCTTCATTCAATATCATTGACGTTCGTCGAGTAACGAAAACGCTTCCGCCTCGATTCGAAAATGGAAACACGCGGATCCCGAAGTACCGCGAGCCGTCTTCAACGCGAATTCGACGAATATTTTCACCCCCGTGCCACCCATCTGTCCTGGACAAACCGCTAAGCAGCTTCTTACAGCAACGCAGCTGCGTTTCGGCCGATAAAGCGCCAAGGTGCGACTCCGCGACGAGGAGGAATCGTAACGCAGCGAGCCATTCGAGGATCGGTACGAATTTCATTTTTACACCGGCCCCATTGAATGGCGCCGGGGATAACGTTCGCGAAGAGGGGCAACAGCCCAGTATTTCGAAAGCTTGCGCCCCCGAATTCCGATGGGGAGAGGTGGGATCTTTATTGAAAAATTTCTTAAAGGTGGAAGCGTCGTCGACGAATTTTCGCGGGACCCTTTTCACTTCGAGGGCCACTCAATCGATCTAAGGGACGCGTTTTGCCTACCGGAACGGGGCTCTGCATCGAAACTTTTCTTTCGAGTACATACTTGGGGCTGTTCCGTTGTAGGTGTGACATTTACATGTAAACCGCAGTTTGCAGTAATTCCGCTTATGCTCCAGCAGCTCGCCCAGGTCCGTGAACATTTCCCTGCAGTTGCCGCAGATCAGGATATCCGGGTTGCCTGCAACAGAGAAATTGCAGGACCATTTTCCATTTAATCGTGACTCGATGCTTTTCTTGGGACACTGGAGACATCGTTTTTATTTTAAACTACTGCCTGAGAAAGATTGACACGATATTTGGAAATGTTTCAGCGTTGGCCACGAAGAGTTAGGTTGGTTTTAATCGCTTTTAAATACGTGGAAGGGGATTGTAATTAAAAAACAATTTAGTTAACAGACTAAAGCAAGATTACTTTTCTTTAAAATAGAAGAAGAACTTGGTGTTTTTTTTTGTGAAAGTATAATGCGTCTAATTTCTAATTGGATTAATCTTATATTACATCAGGGATGTTATCAAATTTTCGCAATATTTTTCTGGTAACCTTAACGATCAACAAATCTTTCACCGAGGACGTAGATAAAAGATCGTTCTCGACTTCCACCACTCGATTTCGCTCCATAACAAACACGACCCTTGTGCTTTTCTATTTCCCTACGTTCCGATAATAATATGCGGAACACGATACCTCTCAACACGTGGCTACAATTTTCACGCAATTAAACCGCACACTTTGCGCGCGGAGGAGCGTCGACGATACGTTCCTTTCGCGCCACGATTTTCCATGGAGCGTGGTCTGCAGACGCACAAGCGAGCGCGATCAAACGAGACGAACTACTAAACTGTATTTTCGCGAGTCTTCAAACGTTCTCCCCACTTGAATTCTGACGCCCGTCGCGTCGTCCTCTGTCACGACGTGTTCCTGGCCAATTAAGCCCGCATTTTTCAACCCTTGAAGCGTTTTGTATATGGAGGGACGCTACTCACTGTATACTTTAAGCTGGTTCAGGTCTGGGACAGTGGCCGTGTTCACTGCTGGCTGTTGTTTCTGTTGCTTCGGATGCTGCGATCGAGACGGCGGCATCAAACGAGGTCTCTTCAACGGCGGGGCCAAACGGGGCGGAAAAGCAGTCGACGCGTAGTAACTGAAAATAAACCTGCCACTGAGCACGGATATTCTATGAACATCGAGTAATTGTTTCGCGCGCAATTCTCGCGTTTGGAATATTCAGAGGGTTTCTTAATGGATGGGTATAAAGTATAACTACGCGGGTGAATTCGCCGTGCTATTGTAATAAAGCAAGTTTATGTAAACAACGTGGATGACCGCATTAATAAACTAACAATAAGAATCTTTTGTTATATAGGGAACTGAACGTGCTGTGTGAGACAAAGAATGTTTTGAATTTAATGGACTTTCAAGAATGATAAATATTTTTGTGGACAGTTTACTTAATTTATTTATTTAGTTAGTTAAACGGAAGCCGTTTATTATACAAGTGATGCGTACCTACCCTAGTAGCACAAAATATTGAATGTACATACATCCAATATTAAAAAGAGGTTCAATCACTTTTTGATAATTAAATATACATACAATATTTATTCTAGATTAAGAAGCAAATATTTTTTCCAATTATACTGGAAATATTCATTTTAAATTATGAAAAAAAAAATTTTTTCAGATATAAAGTAAATATTTATTTAATGGTAGAAAAAAAAATTTTTTTCCGAATGTTCGGGAAATATTCATTTCATATTATGAAAAAATATTTTGTTTCTACCATTAAATAAATATTTACTTTATATTTGAAAAGAAATTCCGAATGTTCGGGAAATATTCATTTTATATTATGAAAAAAAAAATTTTTTTTTCAAATATAAAGTAAATATTAATTTAATGATAGAAACAAAGGTAATTATTTACTTTAGCGATTCCTCACCGATTTTGATGAAATTTGGATATGTTGTAAAACTCCACATTCTGAGCAACTTTTTCCTATACATGTTACCGTCGCTCGGCCTTAGTTTCCGAGATATTCGCAAAAATATTTTTTAAATTTCTTGCTTTGGTGTTATAATTTAGGTTAAATATTAATTTTACATTTCCTGAATATTTATTTCACATTTTCTGAATATTTACTTTACATTTTTTAAATATATATTTTACATTTCCTGAATATTTATTTTGGGATTCTCAATATTAATTTCACATTTCCAGAATATTTGCTTTACATTTTCTAAATATTTCTTTTTATTCCACGAATATTTAGTTCATATTTTCTAAACAATTATTTCACATTTTCAGTATGTGTATATAATATTTAGAATCAACATTTTTTTCACATTAAAAAGTGTGGCTAAAACAATATTTTTTTAATATTTGGAAAAAATATTTAACCAATATTTTGTGCTACTAGGGTATATAAAGTAACAGCAAAAAGCACATAAAGGTACAAACACAAAACCAAAATAAAGAATATACTTAGCAGTTAGTTACAAATTTAATGTGATTGACAACTCTAGATCTAAATGTATGAAATGATAAAGAAATCGAAAAGTTTATATACAGTGTTAATATTCGTTTTTGTTAATAATGATCTCACGTCCCCATTATTTAAATCCTTAATCGTATTTTTCTTACTGATCTTAGCTAAATAGGAACATTATAGATTAATGAATTTGGGATATATGTAAAATTGTAAAATATATCGATCTTGACGTGTGACATCGCTTTCGGCATATGGGTCACTAGTGACCCACAATACCACCCGAAAGAAACATTTCCATTAAATCTGTTCCTTGATCCAACAGTGAAATAAAACAGCAGTGGTACAACTACCACCTTCCTACATTCCAACATTGCAAGCTACATTTCCAACGATTTCCAAGACTTCCAGTAGAAACCGAAAATGTCCCCATGGCAAGGAGAATAGTTCCCAAAATTCGCGAACCTGTTCACGCAGGAACGAGATCGTTGGACTATCTCAGGACCGATAAACCTGTCAGTCGGCTCTCGTTACGCGTGCGCCAGCAACTTTTAAGCCGAAAGGGAACAACCATGAAGTTTCGCCACGGGCGTATTTGTCTCTGGCTGTACTACTGTGCGCGCCAGCCGAAGATTCAGAGGCACCCGTAATCATCGAACTTCCAAAACTAAAGGACGATCGTTACCCCGGCAAGAGCTCGATTCGACGTGCAACGAGACAACCCTGGTGTTTCTTATCAGTCGCGGCCGAGCATTAGAACGAGGAGAAAGAGAGAGAGAAAGAGAGAGAGGGAGGGAGGTGGGCAGGTAGGAAGAAATAAGGGGGCACTTCAAAAGGCGGTCGCCGCTCGACAAAGGACGACTTTCGCGGTCGCCAATAATTGGACGGTGCCTTGGAAAAAAATTAAAATAGTCCAGACGACAGGAAGTGACGGTGTAGACGATAATCCCCTACACCCCTACCTCCCTCCAACCCTCTGCACGCCCTTAACGCAGCCCCCTTGCGTTGTCGGTTCTCCTCCACGCCACCGTCCCTCTACAGTTTCGCGCTTATTATCCGAAACTTCCAAAGTAAAACAGAGTGAAACTCTGTCGGCGTGGAGAACTTTTAACAACGCCACGAAGGCACGAATTCGTGGGTATCTCTCGCGCGTCACGGCCCTCCCTGTGAAAAGGGATGAAGCACGGCTCCGAAGGGGGAGCGAAGGAGCCGGACGCGCGGGGCGGGTAGAAAAATTTTGATGGCGAAAGGAATGCGTCTCCTGGGGCGAAGGGGACGGTGGAGGGCGGGTGACATCGGAGCGTGGTAAACGGGGAATAATGCCCGATAAAGCGTATGAAAATGAAAGCGATGGGGAGGCCGCGGGGATGGTTTAATATAGCGGACAGTCGGCGGTAGTAAATGGGTGAATAAACAAATCGTCTGCCGCCAGATACGAGGAAATACTGTTTGGGTCGAGGGACAACGCCGCGGGGATACTTTTGTTCAGGAGAAGCGGGGCACGCGTGACGTTTATAAGAGTAATGTTTAATCAAGGGTGAATGCACGATTTTAATGCTTCGTATTTTATGAGATTCTGGGGAGACGTTCTGTATTCTGTTAAAGTGGGAGCTATTGTTGTGTGTTTACTAGATTTTTTGTTAAATTAAGATAAACGAATGTATATCGTACCACCTAAGATATTTTATGTTATATTTCGTATTTGGTACTAGTTTAAATCCAAGTTAATATTGGATATTGTAGCTTCATGCTTTAGGCACCTACTATTAGATGTTAAGCTTTTGTTCAGAATTAATTAATTTCTTATTAATCTTTTTGTGACAAACTGTAAAAGGTACGATTTAGGCAACCCGTCTCCTAAATCGTACCTCTCGGTTTCCAAAATCGTATCTCTTGTATTTAAAAATAGTATCAGTAATAAATAATGAAGAAAATATTCAACAGAAAGTAATGATTATTATATAGTTACATATATATATATATATATATATATATATATATATATATATATATATAGAACATATCGATGGCTTAGTGCACATATATTGTATGTCCACTTTTAGCGTTTTTGAGAAAAACAGGTTCAAACATTTATTGGTACTTTATAATTAAATAAATACTTTTTGCATTACTGTATTATCATATATATATGTAATATAGGTATCACCGAAAATATGTAATTAGTAGTATAAGTTAGAATCTGCAAAATTATAATAATAATTCGATAATAATACTTCGAAGATGGACATGCTATATGTAACCAAGTACAAAGGAGGACATACTATACTGAATGATATTGTATAAAAATGAATGCAAGGAATAATAACTGGAAATAATCTCACTTAAACCAATATTATATTTATTTTGAAAGTAACAGGAATAAAAAAGTAATTATTCGTTTTCATTTTCGCAGTTGTCATTTTCGTAATTTTCATTTTTGTCAATATCCATGGGGATTGGAATTACATCACGTTGTGATTTTGCTGATGGTATGCTATTGATAAATGCCTTGTAGTATTCAGGAATAATTCCGCTGTTTAAAAGATACAGAAGATCTCTTTTTTTCGCAATAGATATAGGAAGTCTTTTTTTAAATATTTCATTTATTGTCACATTTTTCCAAGAATATTTTCGTCCAGGTTTTGAAGATTGTGCAATATTAAATTGCTGGACATCTTCATCCGAAATGTTGTATTTATATTGGACAATTCATGGTTTACATTTATCAAACCGCATCCACTTGATTTTTAGCCATTTGACGTTTTCTTTATTTTGATTTATTGTAGTATTCAGCATAATACGTTGTGCCATATCGTAGAAATCAAGAAAGTCACTATGAATTATTCTATTAAATTTATGCGATCAAAAGTTTTATACAACAAGTATTGTTTGTCCGCTGGCATGGACATATAACATTTGTGTACCCAGAATAATAGATTCAGGAAGATACAATAAACAAAAATATTATTTTGACACATTTATAAAAAAGATAAAAATGTGATTTTTATACAGCATAAAGAAACACTCAAGAATTATTTGTTGCATATAAAAACTCAAATTTCAGAAAAAATGGACATACAATATGTGTGCATTAAGCCATCGATACGAGTTGCCAAAATTATTATCAGCTAAAATAAACTGGTAAAAAGTTACATCAATCATCCCTGATTTCTTTAAATGTTTACAGCACGCATAAAATACGGTGTAAGATTGAAAGGTTTTGTTCCACTTCCTCTTTTCGTATTTACTTGATATTTTTACCATTACATGTCCTTTATATTCATAAATTATTGAGAAATTGATCTCCCTACAACATAATTCACGAGTTTAATGATTTTATAAGTGGAAGATTCGATAATTATATATTTGATATAGATTTATTATATTTTTAGATTATGCTAAGTTAAATGGAGTAAAGCGAAACAAAACGTCAGGCATTAACTATAAAAATATATAAAGCAACTACGTATTTGTCTGTTTCGCTTAACAGGCTAGCATTTCAATATTAATTGGTTCTCCAACGGTCGACACGTTGGCGGGTTTTGTTCCAATTTCCACTGCAAGCAGTTATTTACCGAATATTAAATTGATCCAAGTTCGGTTTCGAACAGTTCCGCGGCGTGCGTTTCTGGTATTTGCCAAACAATGACGTCGATGGTCTTAATTAATGACAGTTGTTATTTACCGTTATAAAATTGATTTCGCGAAAAGGCGTGTGATATTGCGGTGGCCGTGTTTGTTGCGTATTTTGAAATTTAATCACCAGGCGAAATTGTATGCTCGTAACGTAAAAGGGATCTTGAATTTATGATATTTCTTTGGAGGCAGTGAAACAAGCTTTAGGCACTATTTGCGCGATCACCTTGTAAAATGAAAATTTCTGCTGCCACAAAGTAGGGGAAAAGAGGGAACGTAAAAATCTGCCAACTCCGGTGTGTGGGTCTAAGTAGATGAGAGGAGGAAATAAAGGAAGACGAGGGAATGTATACGCTAACAACTTCGCAGGAAACAAAGAGCCACATCAAAAGCGGGCCCAACAAAGGATCACGAGGTTAATGATAAAATCATTATTTGAGCGCAAAAGAATGAAGCCGAGCAGAAACTTGTTTTTATGCAACTTCCATAACCAAGAAAACAGGCAGATGCAAGATGCATTTCAATGTCTTCCAGCATTTTATTATACCACCCTCACTAGCCCTCCCACGAAGTATTCCATACCTGTGGAATGAGCGTCAGAAAAATAAGAAAAAAATTCTTACACAAACGAGAAATCACGACACACAACTTTCGCACTCGTTCTTTACTCGCTAAGGAGTTAGATTAATTGCCTTAAGGACGATTAATAATCACAATCCAACGGTTGTACTCCGTAATCGCGTGACTTCCCGTTTTTACGCTCGGCGTAGGAATATTAAGCTCCGTCACACGGCGAGGGGGTGAAAAAGCTTACTCGGAGAGTGTACAAATTGTACATTTAATCAACTCATTAGAAAGCGGGGGCACGACGCCTGCAAGCACGCGAGCCTTGGTGCTGCTTGCAGGGTCCCGATTAAAAGGCTCGATCGGGACGGGTGTCATCGAATTTCTAATAAAGCCGGGGAGATTGTCGTCGTCACTAATTCGCCCGAAATTCCATCGACTACCCGGCTGCGCAGGCGACACCTAGACGAGGACTTCAAACACGTTCGTCTGCACGTATCCCTAACCGAATTTAATCGGATGTGTTTAGACTTTTGATAAAATCGATGGGACATTGTCGCCCCCACCCCCGCGACAACACGCCGCTGGGAAACTCCGAAGCGGAGTTTCGTGAAAAGATGAAAGGAAGAGGCAGCGGGGGGAGAATAAAACAAGAGGAGCAGGAAAGAGGAATCGCAACCCCTCGTCGTATTTATCCGACTATGTAGTTCCTCCGTCTGTCCTGCTGCGTTCACCCCCCTTTACCTGCCAGAAGCCTCCATCGAAATAAAACTTCGTCTTCTCTGCTTCTCTTCTTCCGGTCCTCTCCCCCTTCCCCCGTTGCTCCTCTACTTTCACTGCTCCCACGATTCCCCTTTTTTCCTCCTTCTCTGCCTGAATCGTCGAGCATAGTAGTACTGGTCTTCCTCCCCACCCCACCCTTTCTCGAGGAGCGTCGGGGCGCCTCTTCTTTCCCATTTAACGCGTCCCTCTTGCCTCTGCTCGTTTATAGTTTCCCGATTTTTCATTTTGCTCCTTCATCGGCGCCGCCCCGCAGACTGGCGTATAAACGCTGGAGGATCTCTGGTCGGATATAACTGTGCCCTTTTTGATAGACTCCGTGGATTAACCCTAGAGTAGCGGTGGTTGAGCTTTAGACAGCAAAGAGATGATATGCTTGAGGGCGCTTGTAGGCCAGTGCATTAGCGAATGTTGTTAAAGTGCGGGTACTTTCGTGTTATCGTAAGATGTAATGGTGGTGCTAATAGTAAATGGTATAGTAGTGGTGTGTTTAATATATCCCCAGTGTAATAAAAAGTACGATTTAATAATTGATATACAAATTTTGGAAGTGGACCATTTTGTTGTATAGAGAGTGGAATAATTCGGTATATTTTGTTTTATGAATATGACCGAATTGTAAAGAATGGTTGCTTTCAATCTTATATAGGAAGATGGTCCCCTCATTTTTCTGATTTGGAAATCTTTTACGTTCCCTCTTCAACGGGCTCCTCTATTCTTTAATGCCTCGCCGAGATCCTCGAAACTTTTACTTTCTCCTCTCCGGTGGAATTTCTGTTCCTTGGTATCTCGACGAAAGTCCCAAATCTTTTTCTTCGCTGCCTTTACAGAATTTCTACGTTCCGATTGCTCACTGAAGTTTCCAAATCTTCCAGCTTTTTCCTTTTCCCTCAACTTTTATTCTCTAATATCTAACCGAGATTGCTGATTTTTACACGCTCCAGTCTTTGCAAAATTATTCCTCTTTTGTTCGTCCATGGAATATCCGAACAACTACCATTTTTTCTGCTTGCTTACTAAACAGAAATTAAACAGAGCGAGTGCCTTGAAGGTTTAGTGACACCGAATATTATCATATTCAGGAAGGCAATTTTAAAGTAATTAAAGTTTATTAATGCTATTTGAATTTTCTTTTCACGAGCTATTCGAATTTGTAGTCAAGGAGTCCGAGAAAATCAAGACATAGTTACTATACGTATCAAGCTCAAATATCGTTCTAAACTAACTGGTATTATTGAAGGAATTCGTACATTTTAATTAATCATCATATGCACACGAGTCAAAGGCTGGAGGAAAAGATTAATGACCCTCGACCCATAAAATTCCATCGAAATTCCGAGTCTCTACAGTAATTTTCAACAATGACAGACAGAAACAGCTGAATCCTCTACCGTTTAATATTTATCATTCACTAATTCGGAATCAAACATTTATGGAAAAGTCTTTCGCACCAACACTGCCCCACAATTCTTTCATTTAAATCTTCCACTTAATTATTCCAAACACTAGAACGAAGACTCCAAGCAGCTACAAGCTTCTCACAAAGCTACCTGAAAGAAACAGTTACCCAAACTGTCAGAAATGTCCAATTCATCAAAACTGTTCGCATCTCCGAGGAACCTACCGGCAATTCAAAAAGTTTCGCGATTCCAGTGGACCCTCCACTTCACGCCACAGGGGAACCAGCCAATAATCGATTGTTACAAAGTTGGCGCTAATTTTCGGTAATCCCGTTCGATTTAATTCCCCGCGAATTTGTCGCGACGCCCACTTTCCACGGAGTGCGGCGTTTAATTCGCCAGAAGAGCGAACGATTCAATTTAAATTTCAGGCCAGGGGCCGCGCTGTCAGGGGGATCAGGAATCCTTTTCCATGCTAAAAAAGAAGAGGAAAAGAAAAGAGGAAGGGGGAAGTCGAGGCTCAAGATAAACCTCTATTCGTTTAAATATAAGCCTAGCACGCGAGACAGTCGAAGGACAAGGGGCGACGGAATAAATCGACAGATTCTCATCAAGAACTAACCCGGAGGCAAGATCCTCGTCCAGGAGGATACGACCAACGAGGTCTGTGATTGGCACCGGTGACAATTATTTGTTTTCCACAAATCACCGGGGAACGTCGTTTCCCTTCTTCGGGTGAATGGTGGCCTTTCTTCTTTGCCCTTACTAGCCCCCAGCCCCTTCAATACCCTCCGCCCGTCCACCTCCAGATACGTTCTGGCTGTCCACGACATTTGCCGCAATATTGCCACCAGGGCGGTCTTTGACCCTCCGTAAACCAAATTTTCCGCCATGCATGAAAGGCTTCGGTGGTGGTACAATACCGACCGCCAGGGCTTCCATTAAAGGGGAAAAGAAAATAGAAATTAAGGATGTGAATATTTTCGGAAGCTTCTACGAGATATCGCAGACGCTTGATGCGTATGCTGGAGACTTGGAAAAAGAATATTTTGATTTTCTTGGAAGATAGGTCCAGTGAATATTCTGAATATTTTGAACGAAATATTTTAGTTTCATTTGTTGGCTGTGATGGCAAGACTGTGCCATTTCAATAGATTTTATGCTACGACTTCGATAAATTTGATCAAAGAAAATGGCATTTAATGAAGAATCTAATTTATATATAAGTTGCTCTTTGTTTAGTGTTGCATTTATTTATTTTCATTTTGATTAAGTCAGATCGAATGCTTTGTTATGCAGATAGAGTAATAAGTGGGAGTCCTGTTTAATTAAAGTGAACATGAAATAAGATTGTTCCCACGATTTAGTTTTAGCTTTTGCATGGAAAATCACGACTGCGAAAGCGAGAACAGCTTATGTCTAAATTATATTTTTCCTTAAATACCATTTCCTTACATCGAATCTACCGAGGTCGTTTAAATATCGCCTGTGTGTGACATTTCAAAACAGATCGCTGACACCTGAAACAGCCTTGCAGTTTCTCAAACAGTGTACAGTCGATCCTGTTTGTCGCCTAGGAATATATGTATATCGTTCAGCCTGCACTCCTGCAGTCAACTGAATTTTACATTTATTTCTATAAACGGCTTGAGGACAATGGAAACAGCTTGTTGTACTTTTTCTCGTTTTATTGCAACAAGAGCATTCACAAACTAACTGCCTGATACAATTAATTTTCTCAATAAATTCGAATCAGGAAATGTGACATTAAAAAGACATAATCAAACAGTCTTTCCGCACCAGTGCCAATTATTTCCCTTCCACGGATCATGCAGGAAACATTGCACAGCCATGTAAGCAAGAGATTTCCGTCCCTCCGGTATTTTTCCCCAACCGTATATTTTCGGGATCAACAGGAGCCTGCCCGCGACATTTCGAGTTATATCACTGGCAGCAATGAGTCATTGTCAGAATTTCTGAAATGGAACGCGAGCTACCCCCGGCGAACCTTATTTCGTGAAACCCGAGCGAGCTCCGTGGCAAGCTTGCAGAGATTAAAGACGTTTGTTAAGGATATTTTAATGGACGCCTTAAATTCCCTACTCTGCTCGGGGCTGGGAGTTTTTGTAATAATCTAGGACTGGACGTCTGAATGAGCTGAATAAAGTTCAGGGAAATAAAATACGCTACCTCAGAATAAAATATAATTAAACGCACGTTTTGTCAACCCTAGGTCTTCTATTTGGCAGATCTCCCTGGAAACTATTTACCATTTTTTACATTAACCCTTCGTGGTCACACGGAGTGTATCGCACCCCAGGATATGTATTCCCCAATATTTCTCTAAATTTTTAGACCTTAATAATAAAATTTAAAAGTTTCGTGAATTTTAACAAAAAAAATCAACAAATTTCGACATATCAGGGTTTCAAAGAAACATCGAAACAGGCGAAATAAAATTTGTTGAGAAGTAACTCGACGTTGAAAATTCTCTAATTGCTTGTTCCTAAAGTTCCATATCAATTTTCAGACACCCTTCAACACGATATACTAACTAAGCCTATTAGCTGTTGCACCCCCTGCAGCTTAAACCCGCACGTGTGACAGCTTGCTCGGCTGAATGAATTTTAATGAAATCCGGTATTAGAGGGTCCGGCTACAATTTATCCGACAAATTCAAGTTCCGTTCACGTTGTTCAATCTGAATACATACATATCCAACTTGAGCCCGGGCACAGTAAACAATTTCGCCGGGACGACCATCTTGTTCTATCTGCTTTGGATACGTGACGCAAAGCTGCAGAAGCGAGCGGGGCTTTTTTATTAACATTTCTTAGATACCTGCTCGAAACTCACTCTGTAAATTCTGCGAGAATAATTCTAGCGAGTAAGTCAAACGAATAGAAGCACACATTAAAGGTAAAATTGTTTGCGAAGCAACCAATTTGAATATACTTCGCAGAGATCAAACGATTTTTAACAACGAATTTAAGCAAAGAAATAAATTTATAATTATTTGTAGGGTGCTCGTTTCAAGCTCGCCCTGTAAAGTCCACAATACTATTTGAACGACGAATTTGAGTAAACGAAAGTATCTGATAAACATTTGTTATAATTACTTGCGAGTTTGCACATTTAAAATTCGCCCTCAATGTACCTAACCACAATAGGGGATGCTGTTTCTGAATATTTCTTTGTAATTTTATATAAATGTTAACAATTCTGTACCGTATGATTATTTCTGCTTTACCTTGATTCGCGCAATTGGTGACGATTTGATTTGAAGTTTATAAAAAAAAGGGAAAGAAAAAGGGGACGTGTGTATGAAGAAGGAGAGCCATTAAATAAATTGAAATGAAGTGGACTGGCTGAAATTGCGAATGGCCCTGTAGCCGGATAGAATTATTACATCGGTTATGAGAAACGTAATAATTGTGGGAAAACGCCGCAAAGGGCACTGACAGAAATATTATTTATAGGCTTTGGGGGTGCGCTCTCGACCGCGGACCGCGTCCAAGTCGTAATAGTGGTGATAGCGAAATATATAGGAGGGTAGGTTTTGTCGTATACACATTGTGGCCGTTCTTGTGATGCGATGAAGGAAAGAAAACGTGTATTTAGGGGCGTGATAAAGCTATTCCCTAGACGTATCACGCGAAAAGCCCGATTGTAAATTCCATTCATTCTCATTCCGTTTGATATAACAGAACTTGTATAAACATACGCTTCATATAACAAAATACTAATCTTTATTCTCACTTCGTGTGATTCTCGCTGTGATTTTGAATTTTTATTATTTTTTTCTCCCCAACACTTTCTATTTGAAATCAATAATACTATTTTAGTAATAGTTTTCAGAGTTAGTTTCATCGCAGAGAGTCAAATATATCCTGCAACGAAATTTGCTTAATTTGCAAGAGGATAGTGTGATTATTTTCACATAAGGTCTAGCTATTCGTATGTTTTCCACTGCATAAAATTCTCAACTCTGAAACTAACTCCAGAGCTTGTTTCTACTTTCAAAGTGGTAAAGAATGGGTTCCACCGAACATATTATGATGATGCACCTCCCGCTATAAATAACTGCGATCTTATTTTTCTCAAGGGAGAAACGTATGATCCATTTAATTTAAAGGGATCGACGTCCACTTCCATTAGAAGTCGACAATGTAATGACATTATAACATTGATCCCCGTGTTAATCGTAACCTACATACGTCAGCCTTGGATATCGAATGAGAAACCTTTTGTCGGTGAAAAAGATTATCTATTGATGTGCTCATAGAGGCGAGAAGCCCAGATTTCCTGGCCGACATTTATGTGACAGTGGATCTAATAAAATATATCACACCGTCGCTGATGTATTCATTCGCAGTAATCCAAGAAGCCAAAGTAAAAATAGTACGTTTTAAATACATTTAAGAACGGCTTATTTCACAAAATATAAGAAAAGCGACAGGAAAAAAACAGACGACATCAGGAAATATTACAGAAAAAGGAAAACAAGGTTTCGCGTTAAGTATAATATTTTCTCAAGATCCAAAAATTGCGTATAACTAATAATGTATGCAAATTAATAATAAAAGTATTTATATTTCCGATGATTATAATTTAAGGAATTTTTACCAACGAAATATCAAGGAAATGTTGTTAGAAATACGAAGCTGGTGGATGGAATAATTTGTCCAACTCAAGGATCTCCAATAACTCGTAAAATCTCGAAATAATGGTACCGTTCTTTGCAAAATCCCTAAATTCCTCGGAAATCACTTGTCTTTAACGAAATTTAAATATTCGTCTGCGCAAAGGTACTCTCTAATCAGCGGCAAAGAATGGAAGTGGATTTTAAGGAATTCGCCAAGGTTTCGCGTAGAATCAGAGGAAACGACTGAGAATTATGCACGCTCCTTCCACAATCTCGTTTCCGTTCACGAGGAAACTCTTCGCCAGCGTATGATAGTTTTCGGCCTGCCTTGGATTTCTACGAGCAATTAAAGAGTGCTTGGCAAGTTCCATGGCGAAACGATGGAGGGAATTATCGAGGAATCTCGCTGCCACGCTTGCCCCGTTCTTATTTCTCCTTCTCGTAATAGAGGTTTCTTGGTTGATTACCTGAAAAGTGTTCGACTATCTATGAAGCTAGGTTTTCATGAGCATTCCTTAACATTTACATGCAAGTTGAATCGCGTCGCGATACTGCTACCAGATACTCAGTAAAGTCTGTTGCACCATAACCGTTGCAAAACAGCTCGACCAATATTTGCTAAAAATACATATTAGCGAGAATTGCCCCTGGGCTACTTGGATCGGAAGAGTTGGTACCCACAAGAACCGCGGAAACATTTTATTGTAAGAAATAAGCGTTCAGCTGCCACTGTTTCCGAAAAACGAACTTTCTATTGAGACTCGAAATTTATTTCGTCCCGGCGCGAGTCGCTCTTTGTTCCACGGCAGCGAAAATCAAATTACTTGTCACCAGCAAAAGGATTGCCGTCCCTTTGCGTTCCTCGGATCAAAGGATGCGAAATATAGCACACCTCACGCATTCCTTCCACAATTTCAGAATGTTGTATTGCGCTCGAGGAAATTTCGCTTCCCGATTTTACATCGCTGCTTTCACGTATTGTCGTGACTGAGTGAACACATGATTCGACTAATTAGACTCTCAGTCCCTTTCTTTCTCTTTACATGTACGTTCTGGATTGGTTTATATAAATGCCACAAATAAGCTGTCTGATTGTACAAACAGCTAGGAGATTATTTCCCTATTTTATTTCTATCTCATCTTTAATTGGCAATATTAATAGAGATAAATTTAAAAAAGGACAGAATATCTGTTCCGAAAAACACACTAATTAATGCAGAAAATTTCCTTAAAAAACGAGGCCTCTATAAAACAAGAATTATTCCATAATCTTGATGTGTTGTTCCAAGAAGCACATATAATTACTTATTATTCTTATGATACATGAAACTTTGCAGCGAATATAAGTAACGAATTTTGGATAATAGAATGGCAAAGGAGGTGTTAAATATTATCATTACTGAAATTCGATACTTAATACAAACTGAAAATCGCTATAATTACAATGCCCTACAGGCATGCTTACATTTGTATCATTTAGCGTATTAATCATTCCCCCGGATTGTTAATTAGTGCAGATTGAAGCGAGTAGCAAAACAAGCCGTTATTCGAGCAACTGTCGGAGATGTATTATAGGGAATTGTTAATGATGTCCTGGCTAAATCGAACAGCTACTGCAAACTCTTAACTACTTGCAATTGTGGTCCAAGTTAGATCAACTTGCGGCAACAAATGATCAAAACAACAACGCGTCTCGTGCTATGATTCTTCTTCGTTCCCGACGGAAAACTGTCCAATACAACAATGTGTATACAGGCGGAGTACTTACAAATTCTGTAGAAAACTTCTATTTCAAGAAGAATATAATTTGGTCCTGTTTGATATCGCAATCACTCGAAACAAAAGTGCCAGTTACCGACAAATGCCATAATTATAACGCAGTTACAGATTCTATTACACTTCATTTTGAACTGTACAATATTCATTCATTTAATTCACCTAAATAAACTTAGAAAATTACACGCTTTCATTGCGATAAAACGATATTCTTCACTCGGGGAATTTACTTTACCAACGTCACTTTAACTTCTAATTCCATTATTATCCACAAGATACACCACAAAGTTTGATGCTAGAATTAAAGATAAACCCGAATGAATCTGACAGTTATTCAGTCGAGGACTAGTAGCTGCAAACACGAGCGCAAAAAAATCGGCTTGTCGTCGAGGAGCGAGCCGTTTTTGCTTCGAGCTTCGCCACCTACGCGTGCTGGCTGCTACAAATTAGACGATAGGCATGCAACGTAACGCCAAGTAGTTTGAAACTGGCTGTTAAACCAATGCAAATTACTGCAAGACAATCTCCGTGTTGCGGGCGAAGGGCAGAGGGGGCGTGGGCCAGGAGAGAGTTCGTCCTTTCTAATTACGTATCGCGGCGAAAGAGGACGGGAAAAGCTTAACCAAGTTTTCACGAATTAATGTTGTCCTGTGTGTGCCCCGCGAATTTCACGTTTCACAGGAGCGTTATTTTCTGGACGATTTCGTAATTGGACGGTAACCCGATTTCCCGCGTCCCTTTAGCGAACGACATCAGACTTCCGCTTGTAATCGTACGAGCCGAGGCTTCGTGCAAATACAAGAAAATTTATGTCTTTCCCCGCGGAAACTATTATTGAGCTACAAATTTTCTGTTACATATTTTAACGTAACCTTTGGGATTTCGATTATTTATTAGATATATAGTGAACTTATCCTTGGACATTCGGAAAGTGATGTTGAAGAATTTGATGTAGAACTGATTTAGTTACTTAGTTATTTAGTTAACAAGAAATTTTGTAGCTTCTCAAGGAAATCTTAAAGAAACTGGCAGCATGATGGAAACTGGAATACGTTAATTAAGTTCTTCGGGAAATTTCGTCATCGTCGCTTCATGTATAACCTGCAATTTTGCTACAAATTGGACGTAACGTAGCTGTGATACCCTGGTGTATATGCAAGAAAGGGTATCGAGTTAATCAGGAATATTCATCCCTCAGGGTATCGTTTCGCAGCGACGATTAACCCCTGTTCCGTACCCGTGCAACAGAGATTTATATCGAAAGCTTATTGTCCCCAATTTCGCTTTTCACAGTTACGATATTGAGTGTAATTTAATTATGTCATACACAACGTCGTCGACCTAACAAATAATATAAAAAATCGAGGCAACTGTGCGAGAAATACCAATGCAGAATTTTTAACACCAACCTTGACAGTTCAATTATTATATATCCGTCATAAACAGTTTAAAATATGCCTTCGCTGGAAGTTTTCATCTGCACGCGTTTGCGTATTCATTGTATGGAGAACTAATTTCACCAGAACACAAAAACTTCAATTGCACTAGAATTTTAACTAACCTTATTAGGCGCGTCGAAATTTAATTAGAGTCTCACCAAGTGTATTTGAATTTTTCGCTAATTAAATTCACTGAACAGCTAACACACCTCGTTCATATTTGCGAACAACTTGCACGAACATGTATCGATCATAACGGCTTCTCGATAATTTTATAAGAAACTCTTCTCTCGAGTAACACACACTAGTGCAATAATAACAATTTAATGAGGAAAAAATAAATGTACTCTTACAGAATTATTCAATACTGTGTACCTACAAAGAAAGCTACATGTAACGTCTTCTCTGAACAAATATCTATAGGTGCTTCTCCCAAAAGGGAACGGCTCACGGAATGCAACGGAAAGAGGATAAATAAGTGGTATTGTAAAACATGGAAGATGAAACCAGGGCAGGAAGTACGTGTGTCTAAGATTTCTATCGCGCGTTAACGACGTTCAATTAAGTAAATGGCCCTCCTGTGAATTTTCTCTATCTCGAAACTGGAAGATTAATTACAAATTGAATTGGCTATAGGTGTAACGGTGTAACGACTGACTATATAGGGAGGCACAGACACAGAGGGCGAAGGGTGTCAGGTTAATTAGGGACATTCGTCCCTCAAGACATCGCTTTGTGACTCGGAGGCTTAACTGGACACGATGCATCCTGACCCCTAACAGCTACCCTGGCCTATAAGCTTGATCCCCATCGACATACATTAAGTGCACGGATTTCAGATGTCTATCTGACCTGTGTCAAATTAAGTGTCACCTGCCAGAAACGTCAGATTTAATCGTTGCAAGAAGGATACCAGCCTTCGTGCCTCGATTACGACGTCGCAGAAGCAACTACCATCTCTCTTTTTCCAACACGTTGAACTGAAATAAAGTTTCCGACGAAACAATTCGAATGGGGGACACTGATGTAAGATTTACCATGGAAGAAATAGTAGTGGAATAAGTTCTACTTAAGTGACTATAAAATGACTTTGAATTAAGTGCGAAGCTACAATTGTACGATATAGTTACGAAGTTAATCGTTTATAGAATCACGCTGATACTGTCTCTTAATTTTTCTCTGAACCATGTTAATTTGCAGACACTTTCCGTGCCAATGGAAGTTTAACATTAAGAAATGGAAGAAAGAGACAGCGAGCTTGGATTTGAAATTATTTTCTGAAGTCTAAGTGATATTAAGTTTGCAATACTGCATTTAATTTGATTCTTCTACAGATGACAAATTTCAATGGGAAGTGGAAATGTCACATTAAGTTTCAAATATGACATGAAATTATATTACAAATTTATTTTCATTTTTCCACAAAACAATTTGTTTCCTTCTGACATTACTAATCAGCGAGTCGAATTCTACATAAATCGAACTTCATCAAAGTACGATACCAACGTCTTTTGAGGTAAAAGATCTGGAAAAAAGTACCAAAGGGAAAGCAAAGAGTTTCGCATCGGCGAGCGACAATTTACGTTTGCCTGCAAAGGAATAGCCAGAAAAGTCCGACTAAAATAAGCACAAAAAGGAGACAACGAGAATTTCCCGTTCCAATATTCAGCGCCATTCGCGGCACATAATTTCCCGCTATAATAGTTTTCTGTAAAGCGGCAGAATCGCAAACCAGGCACGCAACTCTTAATTCCAACACGACCCGTTATATTTTCGAACGTCTTTACCAGGAAATCGAACGAGCACATCTAGAAAATCCATAAAATTCAAAACAAAAACATATCGAAACCTTTTCCACCCATAATATACCACTGTTGAATAATTTCAGAGCTTAAAAAGTGTTAATTTAATCGAATCTACATAATTTCTTTAGAATTACAATTCAAAGTTCACACTACACCAGAAAAACTTTAATCCTTGAAAGCGTCGCATAATCACAAACATATAAATCAACACAAGTGTCTGAAGTAATTAATCATTCATTAAACTAACTGAATTCAGCCCTCAGAAATAATGAAATTAATGAAATAACACAACACAAACAATTTGAATTACTCAAACTCCTCCCAACGTGTCGAAATATAGAGCTACCTTTGAATAAGAAATACAGCTGATCGAATGGCAAAATATCCAAACAAAAATCCTCGACGGATAGAGGAAGGTGTACTTTCAATAACGCATTTGTTTTGAAGTCAATATCTCGATTGGTCCCCGAGATATAAGACTTGAAAGTGCGTAGAATTTAAAACGCGCGGGAACCTGAATGGTGGCTGGAGGTGCAGGAAGTGCAGGAAACGCCGTGACCTACTTTTCGTCCGGGAAATGCATACGTCACTAGTAGTCATAGTAAAAAAAAACGCAGACTCAGCGTCCGTCATTGACCAGCGCACGGCAGCTGAACTTGAGGTAGGTCAGGAATGCGTGGGAGCGAGAGAGAAAGATACAGGGAAACATTAAAAATTACATTTCTCTTTAGACCGCGATATCTCGCGGCTGGAAACCCGTATCAACATGAAACAAACGTCATTTTAAAGGGGAAGGTCCCCCGTTTCTTACAAGTACACTTACACGAAGAAGCTATGGGTAGTTTCGAAATTCGGGCTGCTTGAAGTTTTGGTAATTTTAATACGCGATACTTACGGTTCTAAAGGATACATTATGGCAAAAATATATATTTTTGGGTTAATATTGCTTATTATAATCGGGTTAATTATTTTTACTATTTTATATAACGATGATATGCAATTTTGTTTAATCTTGAAGTCAATGGACTTTAATTTCGCGCACCTAATTCGATTCAGAGTTAATTAAAATGAACCACTAGGTGTTAGGAGTATTTAATTTGGATGTTAACGATATATTAAGCAGTAAGCGTGTCTATAAGAATTTCTTTTTGCATTATAATTAATATACTGCCCACAGATATTACAGTAAAGAGGTGTCCACCAAAAGTTTTGTTCACTAGGCTGCTCGCAGCGTTCTTTACGTGTCAAAGGCTTAAATATAAATATTTTTCTCCGTCCGCGTTTTATGTCAATTAGCCATACGTGAAAATAAAAATGTGTGCAAACTTGATGCAGTGGCTTTGATCTTCATGGGAGGATCGTGGTTTTCCCTCGACGGGCAATCATTAAACCGAACACGAATTCGTGAACTGTTTTTAATGGCGCTTTTAACAAGACTTCCACCGACGCGTCGATCCAGGCTTCTCTGTATCAGTTTTGAACTAAAATGACGTTTTTTACACGGTTTAATGCACACGGGAGGTTGGCTTTGTGCGCAACATACTCGCGAACGCTTAATTTCACGAAGTCGTGTCTACGTCGAAGCTTGACAATGCCTGCAAAACCTGTAAAGCGAGCTCCGCGAGAGGAAAGTTTACTGGAAAATCTTATTCGAGAGTCGTTCTGTTACTCGCTTCCTTTAATAAGTCCGCCGATTTCAGTGAAATAATTCTCTCCGCACGTGCGATTACAAGCTCGTTTCGGGGAAACAGCTTCAACATTTTAAATCGGGAAATGTCGCTGGAAAATATTATTCGACGAAAAGGACGGTCGCATTTCGCGAGGAGGGATGTGATCGAAACCCTACCAAATTATGAGAGGGACTCTGGGATAGAAACGAATGCAATTGAAGGTAAACATCGGAGTACATACTCATCGACCAGTGTTTGCTCTCGAAATTCAGTTGCATCCAGATGCTGAGCAACCAAAACTTTCAAATAGGTAAGCATCCATTAAATACTACTATTATAAGGAAACAGACAGATATATGAAATTTAAATAAAAGAATGAAAAAAGGAGCGCCAAAATTTCAAGAATTGTGAGTAGAAAAAAACTACTTGCCGGAAAATAAAGTAGTCCAGATTTGGTCAAAGTCTCTTTCTGAAATTTATATTCTCTAACTCATTAATCCTATCTAAATTAAAGCCCCCTTCACATAGAAACGTCTATCTATAGGTGAGAGCGGGGACAAAAGTAACGGCGTCATGAAAGCAACACGCCTTCACCCCCCTTCCAGACACATTTCTAAAACGTTTGCTTTACTCTTTGACTACTTATCACGTACGGCTGAATCTGGGGTCGAATGATAGACCAAGCAACATACTATCTTAAGGGGGGATTCTCATGTAACAGCCACGGAAGTTTATGATTTTTTAGTTAAAAAACTATTGTTAATATTGCATTAAACTTTTTTAGGATATAAGGAGGCATCTTTAAACTTGTAGTAATTTTTTTATGTCGATCATTTTTATTATTTATTAATTATTGTGGACTGAAGTTAACCTCTTCGATGATGTTGGCGTCAGGTGTAGCACCCGCCACAGTCATCTGATTGTAAAAAGAAGAAAAATTTCTTAAAGATAAATAATTTACTCTAGGACTGGACCTTCAATTTTAATTTTAGCTTTTATTTATAATATTTTTGTCGTCGATATAAAGAATAATATGAAAAATTTGTCTCAGGAAAAAACTTACTTTTTCTTTCAAACGCTATAACCTTTCAATTTTTCATTTTTTTTTTTTCGTTAAAGTGGACCAATCCCAGCGTAAACTATCTAATTTTAAGAAACTTCTATTTTTTTGGCAATCGGTGATAGTTGCTACACATCCCGCTAACAGGTGTTACATCGTCGAAGAGGTGGACACGATTCCACAATAATTAATAAATAATAAGAAAGACCGACTTAAAAAAAAATATTTTCTGCAGGTTTAAACATGCCTCCTTATACCCCAAAAGAGTTTAATCCAATATGACCAACAGTTTTTTAAAAAAAATTCTTAAATATCAGTTATTTTTGGGGCTGTTAGACGAGAATCCCCCCTTAAGGCATAATTTTCATTTTTGTATCTATAAAAGGTAATTGCAGACTAGGCCAAATGTAACTTTTGTCCCCGCTCTCCCCAACGAAAGAAATTTCCAAGTATCCCAATGGTTTCAAAAATACTACATAATTACTAATCGTCCTCTACGTTTCCCTACATCCAACCTCGCGTAACGAAATTTCAACTACGACCCCAGCCGTGTCAAAATCGTGGCGAAAACAAACTCTCGCGTCACGTCGACAAGAAAAAAAAAAACGGCGAATCGATCCAAATCTCAATGGTGAGGGACAGCGAAGAAGGGGAATCGCTTGGGGAAAATTTCGATTTTCACTCCGTCTACCCGCTCTTTTCCATCCAAAATTCGTTACTCGGCCGGTACAATGCGCCGCCGAGCCCTTTTGCTCGGAGAGTCTGCCGGAAATTGGCCGCAGACATGGCCGGCCACTGACAGGAAAAAACACGCTGGCGCAAAAGGAACTGCAAAAACAAACAAAAACTGGGAGGAGAACCGGCGTTGGGGGGGGGGGGGGCAGAAAAAAATATCAAAAGCAATCAATTCCTTTTTACCCGACGAACAATGTCCCGGGGACGCGTAGCCGCTGGCATTCGGTAGCATCGCGCGTGTCACGGTGTGCTCGCCTCTATGGTGCACCATGTTGCATATTTAAAGGCAAGGCGCAAGGATGGAATATAAAGTCCGCCGGAAAACAGCGCTTGCCCGAAAAAGAAGCGACACGAGCGCCGGGGGGAGAGGGAAAGAGGGTGGCAGAGATGGAGGTAGGGAGGAGCTGTGCAGCGTCGCGGCGCAAGAATTAATAAAGCAACGAGAGGAGCAACGTCACGCGGTTTGTCGTCGTGTTTGGCCGAAAGAAAAGGCGCGGGACCGTGCATGTTTCGCCCGGTTATAATTCCGTTGCGCACCGCTGCCCAGCAACAGCCTCACCTGAGCTTACGACTTTTATTCGGCCTGTCGTTCCGGCCCTCGCTACGCATCCTCGCACGCGCTCCTCGCTTCCCAGGCCGGTCACGAACCGCCTCTGAATCGCAACAATTAAAGCAAAAGGACCGGCGGGCGTTTTTTTTTTACCATCGCGTTCAACGCGCCCGTTCCACCCATCGATCCTGGGCAAGGTGAAAATTCGCAATTCCGCGTAAATGGATCCGGAGGGGTGATAGCACGGCCGCGATATCGGGTGTAAGTTAAACGCGGATTGTGGAGGATTTTTGTGTATGATGGTCGACGTGGTAGGCGAGGCGACGGGGACTGGGTCTCGAATTAAATATTTGCGAGCAGGTGTTTGGCGAATGGAATGCGGGACGAGATGCGTGATGGGTATTGTCATTTATATTTTCGGTATTGTTATTCCGCGAACTTTCATTTTAATATATAGAGAGGGAAGTTAGGAATATACGAAGGTTAAGGGAGGATTCTCGTCTAACAGCCCCAAAAGTAACTGATATTTAAGAATTTTTTTTTTAAAAATCTGTTGGTCATATTGGATTGAACTCTTTTGGGATATAATGAGGCATCTTTAAACTTGCAGAAAATATTTTTTTTATGTTGATCCTTCTTATTATTTATTAATTATTCTGGAATCTTGACCACCTATTCGACGATGTAACTCCTGTTGGTGGGATGTGTAACAACTACCACAGACATCTGATTGCCAAGAAAATAGAAGTTTCTTAAAGTTAGATAGTTTACCCTGGGATTGGTCCACTTTAAAGAAAAAAAATGAAAAATTGAAAGAGTTATAGCGTTTGATAGAAAAAGTAAGTTTTATCCTGAGACAAATTTTTTATATTATTCTTTATATCGACGACAAAAGTATTATAAATAAAAACTAAAATTAAAATTGTAGGTCCAGTCCTAGAGTAAATTATTTATCTTCAAGAAATTTTTCTTCTTTTTGCAATCAGATGATTGTGGCGGGTGCTACACCTGACGCCAACATCGTCGAAGAGGTTAACACAATTCCACAATAATTAATAAATAATAAAAAGGATCGAAATAAAAAAAAATTCTACAAATTTAAAGATGCCTCCTTATATCCCAAAAGAGTTTAATGCAATGTTAACATTAGTTTTTTTTTTTTAAAAATTCATAAATTTCGGGGGCAGTTACACGAGAAGCCCCCCTTCAAGGAGAAAAACAGGCAATGTCGCAAAACAGCTTTATGGAGAAAATTAAGTTTGAATACTTTCATCCATCAGTAAAGAAGCAAGGTCCGATGAATTTAAGTTTCTTCTTAAATAATTTTTCGTTTTACCTTGACGACAGAAGCTTATGCTTAGGCAAAGAGTGGGGACATTCCATATTTTGTTCCAATGCAGAGCGGACATTTCCTATTTTTAACTAGTATACCAAATCTTTAACGTTATCGGGGGTATTTGAATTTTATAACCCTTTATGATTCGACAGTTGTGTGGTTGCAGCTGCCTCCAACAAAAATGAACATTCCCAGTTTTTCCCCCTTACCGTTCATATTGTCAGTAAGAAAATCGCAAGAGATACTTTCATCTAATATGTCCAAGCCAGTGATAAATAAGAATTCTATCGAATAAACAATTTTACAGACTATATTCAGATCGTTTTACCATGTCGATAAATAAAGCCACAGAAATTAGTATTCCAGCAACATTAATAATGAAAAAGTTGCCCAGGGCGGTCGCGGGCAGAATCAATACAGATTGAATCGGCTGGGATTAAGTATGCAATAAATACTCTCCACTTTTTCGTTCTATTCCTTTCCCTTCGGTTGCTGGCGCGACGACGCACGCGGATCCTAAATTATACGGAAATTCTGCTCGTGAACGTGCGAACAAATACGACAAAAATGGCGTTCCAAGCGGGTTCCAGCGTGTTGCAGCTGAAACATATACCGAGGGGGGGTCAGCACGGCATGCGGTGCTAATAATTATTATCTACGGTCACGTGAGCATAATAACGTTGGCGTGCGCACAGTGACGTGCTTTTGATAATCGCACGTGCACCGCCTGCTCGAGTTCTTTTCCATTCAATCAGCCAGGTCCTTGTTCGCTTCTTGAGCGACCGAGGAAGCGATTAATTAGAGAAGTATCCCGAGGGCAGGGAGAAAGAAAAAAAATGATTGCTTGCTCCCACCAAGTAATTAAGTGTTAATATATCCTGTCGTGAGCGTTCGCGTCGAGTAATTAACCTTTTACGCTTCGTTTGCATGCATTCACGAAAACCTCCGCGTGACTTGTTGCTAAAAGGGTTGGCGTTAAGGTCGCCAAGATTGAAAATGCTTCGGTGAAAGGGCGAAGGAGGCGTGTTAATTTTCGAATGCTATAAGCGCGCGCGCTCGAGAAATGCTTGCTGCGTTAGAATTTAGAAATGAACGTTAGAATTTTAAGTTCTTTATATTAAATTCTTGTAGATATTTTGGAAACTTGTTCATTTCTAATTTATAGATACTTTACGTACTTTAAGTCAGATTTTCTGACGATCTCTCACGATCCGTGTTCAGTAGATTTATTTTGTTTAATACCTAGGTACGTGTTTGTCCTGGCGAATAAAATTGACGACTAATAAATTATTCATGAGAGAATAATGAATCTGCTACCCTCAACGGCAATTTTGATATAGGACACGGTGATGGTCACTTTTCGTTGCACAGAAACACATATTTCCTGGGAAAGTCGCAGTATTTTGGTACTAAAAAACAGCGCTTTTAGCGGCGCTAAGAGTTTCCGCGAAGCTTTTAAATGAGCAGTCTGAAAGGTTTCTTTGATGATGATACAAGATCTTAGAGGAGTTTAAATCCCCTTCAGCTTACTCGTATGCGAGTTCCTTGCGAAGCTGGACTTTTTACCATAGACACTTTTATTAGAGAACATGGTACGTCGAATGAAATGGATCGTATCATGACTTACGTCTAGCAACTGGCTGGGAAGAAAATAAATGCTGTTGCTAAAATTCAAATTCTGTACCTTAACCACCTCAGCCTCTGTTCTATAATTTCAATCTTTCAGAACAAATTTATGAGCGAATTGCAATCTATAAACTATTAATTGTTATGAAAATGATTTATCGAGAGGATCGCAGGTGTTTTAAAGCTGAAACACGAAACACAACGGATCACCAATATTAATTTCGTCTGAGAACGATAATCAGCGAAATTTCAACGAAACGTTTGCCTAGCTAGAGGGTCGCAGTCGAATTTTAATCGACGCCAGGAGGTAACGAACGCGTGCGCTCAGCCAAGCGAAACGATACGCAAAAATAAATTAATAAACTTCAATATTGTTGCTGATATTCCTGTTACATATTGCGTACGCGATGCAGAAGTAAAACATTCGGGAAATGGTTCGAGATAATAACAGCGATTTACGGTCTGGTAGTTATAATTCCAGCATCGGCGACAAATTATGTGCCTGCTTTTCAAAATTGCGCGTACACACCGTGACCGAGCCCCCTGCTAGCCATGGGGTTTGGAAATGCTGGGGTTTTTCGAGAGGTAGTCAGCTTCATTCGTAACAAATTATTTCTACCTTGAATTATTCGCAGGGAATTGTTAGGTCCTGTTTAATTTTATACTCAAACGTCGTTTAAACTTTAATGTATCGATTATAGATTGTTTAGTGATATTCCTTAGCATCTCGCGTTAAAGAAATTTAACGCTTATTTCGATTTATAGTAAACAGATGCCAAGCTGCAGTCGTTATCGTTTCAATAAACGTGAAGCTAAATTGTGCGATTTCGTAGCTGCGCGTAATGGGTTTAAAACGCTGCAAAATGCCAGACAAATGCAATATTTAACCAAACCGACATACGCTTTTGCAACGTGTTAACAGTTTCCCTCGACTGGAATCTAGAATGGAATTAAATTTATAATTTGGATTGAATTTAAACTGACAACTGTAATCAAATGAAGTATTGGACGATACGATGAACCAGTTTCTAAGTAATGGGAAATGGGGATTTTTCCAAACGTTTTGTTTGATGAATTTCGAGCGATTTTTAAGTTAAATGTAGGGAAATTGGAGCTTCGTGTAAATTCTGTGAATCCAAACTCCAGTTTGGACGATTAATCTCATCACGTTGTTTTCTTGTAAAATAAAATGTAGATTCAAAAAAAAAATTGTACAATTAAGCTGCCTTTTACCTGAATATTCGGCAAAATTGCGAAATACCAGAGACTGTCCACTCACCTATCATAGTAGTAGTCCCTGCAATCAAAAATATAATCAAGAATTAGTTACAAAGCATAAATACGTATATCTTATACCTAACACTTTCATCATTTGAAGCTAAATGCCAAAAAACTGAATAATCGAATCAAATCAAATCAATTGCAGCGTAGAACCGAAATATAGTATAGCAGATATTCAAAATTAGGCCTCTAATATGATTTTTAACTTTACCTAAAACTACATTTCAAAATATGCAGTGAAAATGTACAGTTAAAAATTTTGTAAAAACCACAAAAATTGCGTCCATAGTTCTTCCTTCCACCATTCATTCTACTCAAAAACCATGCGTACCTATATTAATATTATTTTTCGTTGCAATTCCATTGAAATTTTTCATCAATTCGAACGGCGGAATGCACGGAATTCAATGGAAAAACGAATTTTCACGTACGTTTGATGTATAGTCGGAACAAAATAAACCACAAAAAAGGTGTGGGTGGTTGGGCGTAATGTTTTTTCATTTTCGAAAAACATGGCGATATACGGACAAAGAGAAGAGTACATATACGGTTATGTTTCGCGGTGCCAAAGCGAGGTGGAACTGTTGGAACGGCGGCAAATAAACGTTTCGACCGATGCGATCAGAAATTACCACGTGCAATAGGGAGAACGTCAACCGAGTTTGATCAATGCCGCGGAACGATTTTTTCATAAGTTGCTCGTGATGGTATAGAAACCCTTCGATTTTCCCTTAAATGAATTTCCAGGAAATTCTAAACTACACGTGTACAAAGCTTGAGCAATATGGAAACGTATCAACGGCAGAAATCTTCCATTTACTCTGCTTTACAAGCATTCATATCGCCGACTATCGCGCCCCGAAATGTTCACGTATCGCCTTCTGCCTTCATTTACACCAACGATCCAATCCCAGTATAGTCACAGTTCAATCACAGTTTAGTGTTCCTCGAATCAGCTAAAGCACGACAGTGTTCACACGTTCCAGTCACGTTCCAGTGCACTGAATAACATTTCAACGTCGATGGAATCGTGACTAGACCGTCGCTTCAAGTCAAATCCAAGGGGTGGCGACATTCATTTTCTTCCTGCGCTTGGAATCTGGTGCTTTAAATGCATACTGGTACCATTCTTTTTTTCAAATATTCAGACGCGAATATTCGGTGGCTCTGCGCAGTAGGGTCGCGTAAAACGTATACACTCTACACAATTATTCCTTCAGGCATCGAAGACAGTTGGCTCGAATTTTATTTAAATTGTTATTTGCAAAGGCTTTTTGTAATATAAATTAGAAATATAGTCACCGATTGTAGCTTAGCTCTTGGCTTTTACAACAGCAGTTTTACTTTAAAAGAAAATACGAAACTGGGATTGATCTTAACGATATGAAAAAAGATCGTTTCATTTGACAGATTTCGAGTCCTTTTTATTATTTAAGAATAATTGTTTTGTGTTTGTTATAGCTTAAAAAAAAAAACAGTAGCGTGTGTACGTTGAAATTGGACAGGCTGTGTGACAGGATGTTTCTAAATTTTCGACGAGTCCATTGAAATGGAAATATCGACGCCGTCGGATTAAATGGAAAATTCAGTGATACGAGTCAATATCTGCTGCAGCTGCAATATCGAGCGGTGAAGGCTTTCGAGGAACTACGCTTCCGTCGAATCGATCGCTTGAATCTTTAACGCTAATAGACGTTACAGTTTCGATGCACTTCCCGGAATGTTTTTATCCTGTTGTTCAGGTGTTCAATGGACTTTCGCGGTTCCTTTCGATGGATAAAGTTGTTACTGTTACACCATCTCCGGAGAATTACGGCCGATCTTGCCGTTGAATGGGCATCTTTGAACAGTTTCTTATTTGAATGGGGAAGCCTGCGTCAGCAGCAGCAGCGGAATCACAAGCATAATTCAATTGATTGTTATTCCTGTAAATGACGTAGCAAAACGATTCAACTTCTAAATAGCCCCGAATAATTGGCCCCCCGGCGGCTATTTACGCAAGCAATGCGGTAAGCTTTCGCGGTTTCATTCGTTTCCCGAAAAGCTTTTGTGATACTTAAGGTTATCGCACATTAGGCTGGGATTAGAGTGAATTACACAGTGCTACGTGTACACAGAGGCGATAAAGGCGCAGCGACGCGAAAGAAATGTTTCGCAAAGAAAGGAAGTAGAAACACGAATGAATTCTAAGTTGGATTAACCAGAAGAAAGCGTTATTTTCTTCAGAATTCAAACATAAGAGTACCTAATTTTCAAAGATTTCCGAATATATTCTGCTTCAAGTAACACTATTATAAGAGAAACTATGATTCTTTTATATCCACGAATTGTGACGAACAGTGTAAACTGATTGTGAGTGTAAACTGAATAATATTGAACTAATTGCTTAGAGATAATTGAGGTTATCATTATAAAAAGAGGAATAAAACTGCATGGGTACCAATAAAAGAATATTTGTCGAATATGATTGAGTAGTACCGTTGCAATTAACGTCACAGAATGATTTAAGTTATAGGGGTCGTTGGAGAGAAGTTGTTGCTGAAATTACTACACCAATACCTCTGTAATGGCTGCCTTTACCCCGTTTAAGTGCAGCTAAATATTTGACGAGTTTATCGGTAACCAGTCCATTCTTCACTTACCGCGAAGAATGGTTCTTTGAGGCAGGTTTAGCGATTTAAGAGGAGATTGGCAATTACTTTACCCGCTGTAACTACTCGAGCTTAATACGTCCAAGGTATCGAGACGTTACTTACACTGATACTTTAAAAGACAGGGCAGCTAAGCAGCTCCACTCAACGGCAAGTTAAGAAGGAAATGAATTTTACAACGTTGAATACAAAGTTAAATCTGTGGCCAAAAAAGATAGAGCTACTATTCCCTCGACTTGAAAATGTCAGCGGAAAGATTGTTGCGTCACAGGAAAAATAAAAGCTTCCCCCAGAGCTAAGGATTAAATAACAGAATATTTCCTAAAAGTGGCTGCTAACAATGTCCCTTAGCAATTATTATTCCATTAATTTGTTGCTGCATCAGTCCTCCAAGGAACGCAGCGAACCATTCACAAACAAGTGGCGAAGCAGAATGGCGGGAGTGTGTTCCTACGGTGGCATTTCCCCTCTTACGTTATTTAACTAGAACTTCACGCGTCATGCGGAAAACAGCATTAGCCAGCGTTTCTACGGGCATTCGCCAATATTTATCGAATAAGTCGAAACACAGGGAAGGAAATTACTGATAATCAAACGGAGGAGGACGCTAATCGAGTTTGTGTAACGGTCGACCGAACGAAAAGTGTTTCGGTCAATAAACGGTCCATTAATTGCCGTTTAAACGCACGATTTCTGCTGTTGAAGGAGAGAAAACGGCGGACGCTGACCATGAAATGCCGTCGAAAGGATCGGCCCCCGAGAAAATTGCCAATTACTTTGATTGCTTTGCTTCTCCAGGCGAGCTGGCTCTGTTTGGCAATGCTTTAGGGGTGATTCTGTGCCTTCGTAACATTAATGTAAAACGCGGGGTGGGGGGTGAACATCTCGCGCGAGATCCAGCCTGAACAGAGGCAAATTTAAAACTGAGCAAAGGGCCCTCAAAGAGGCTGTGAATACCAAGTGGTTGTTGACTCTCCGATCCACTATTACGAATACCATTAGATTTGCATAACATTGGACAGAAGTTTGCGGTGGCAGTAGGAAAGGCTTGTACGATACCGACACTGTACTTTGAATCGACGCGGAATAGAAGTTTCGCATGTGACTTGCATGCAACTACTTTGCAAATAGCACGGGAGGGAGACGTTCTAAATATAATCGAGTGAAATGAAGAAAAATTGAATAGAGAGTGTAAAAACTATTGATTGTCCCCAAAGCTGCTGCTTAATTATTTTATCAAACGGTCTCAGTGTTTAAGATATTATTACTAATCATTATTATTCCCGGGTTTCAGCAAGTATTAAAGTTCTGTGTGATATAAATAGCCCCGATGAATTATTCAGGATTGTACTAAATTCTAATAAATAATAGAAATTACTAGCCCGCAGTATGTATTCATTTTCGAATATTATTCCTTCTCTTTCTGTTCATCAATGTGCGTAATTTGCGCTGCTCGTGGGAACGAATATCGATCGACTACAAAGAGCGTGTAAAAATGGGCACGAACATCGTGAAAAAAACTGGAAAACGATCGTGCATTCGTGATCTAGACTGTCTGAATACTATTCTCTGGTCGAAAGCGCAACTACAACGGTTCCGGCGCGCAGTGATTGGACGCGAATGGCAAATCGATTGACGATTACTGAAGCGCATAATTCCAAATACAGGGTTTATCAAAAGATCTGGGCTTGTCTCGGTCGTCGCTTGGTAAAGTCACGCGAAAATGTCGCTGCAAAGGAAGCTCGCCATCTATTGTAGGAAGATATTGCGAAAAAGTGCAATATTTTTTCAGGCAACACGAAATCCACGATTCACGGTACAAATAAATATCTAATGCATATTTATTGTATAGCTATTTCATATCCGCACCTTTGGGAAGGTGTACATGCACCATACAATTTATGAGACTGGAAAATATTTATATTGCGATGCATTGTTACACTTTAATGTGCTTCAACGGGCGTACAAAATAGGGGATAATAAATGGCAATATTTTTGAAAGAAATCGAGATATATTAATGGAGATGCTTTGTATTTAAATATTTTCCATTTAGTCTCAATAATTGTAGGGGTTATTTATGTGTTTACAAGTCCGTTAGAAATATTTTTCAAGTTTCTTTCAAATTCCTTTGTACTGTCACGAGTTCGTGTGCATTTAGAAGAAGAGGGAGATTTGTTTGGGGCATTGTGATCGGTAAAAAGTTACCATCATAAATTCGTTAGAACTGCTGTAATAGAAGGGTTATAGAAACCATTACAGAGGTGAATATATCTCGACGATAGATTGAAAATTGGGAACAGATGCATGCAGAGTTCGGAGCAAAAAAAAAAAGGAAAACGTCGATGCATCGAGTCGTTACGTATACCGAAAAAATGACGGTGCAATTATGGGGGGTGCCCAGCGGCATCGGTGAATTCTTTGTTATTCAAAGTTTTGCGTTTTACTTTGCGCGCTCTTTTTTTCGGCAGATGAAAAAATATGGCCTGTCCACGATTTTTCATCAGGACTATTTGAACGTGAAAACGAAACGGGAGGAGAGCATGGCGCGCCTAAAAATTGATCGATAGTGTACCACGCGTATAGAAAACTCATTAATCAAGTCACGTAATTGCAGAAAATTTCTTACATTCGATTGCACGTGTTTTCTACACTCAATGCAACGAGCAATTTATTTACAATCATATTTTCAGCAACTTCATATTTATCTTTAGTAAAATATCTATCCTTAATATCGTTGCAAATTATTTCTGTTTTGGTATTAAATAAACAGAGACACGAAATATAGAAGATAATGAGTTCAGTCGGGGATGATATTTTCTGTTTCAGTATCATAATTTATAAATGCAAGCAACAAGATATGCCACTTCCCTTACAGCAACTGGAAATCGCAGATTTCTCCAACAAAGATGATTTGTGATTTTATAAGAGTGCTTTATTAAATTTCACATCGTGAGTGACGAGCCAGAATTTGTTTGGCAGCAACGAATGTTTCTGTATTTCTGGCTGGTAGAGCGTATATTTTAGCCTCAATTTGACGGAAGGTTAAATATAAACGCGCACAGTTGATAGTAATTTAAACATTCAGGCGACCTGCATTTTCTGAACTTTATATTTAATCGACGAATGATTCGAGCGTACGTATCAGAGCGTCCTACTTTATTTTGGTTCGTTCGAATCAGTATGTCGCGAACTGCTGTCAACTTTTATTATGTATAGGGAACGACTCCATCACTGCATTTTCATGTACCGATCGTTCGTTGCCACGTCAAAGAGCCAATATAGGGTCGTTAATATCGCATCAGCAGTTACGTTAAAAGTATGCCAGACTTCTGCATAACACGTGCCCGTTACCAGTACTTTATCATTGGGCGTTCGGTTATTGCTACGCAAAGTCATTAAAAAGACAAAAAGGAAAAGAAAGTGGAGTTCCTTTGAAATAACCCACGAAATATCGCACATGCATTCGCAGGAAATTTCGCGTGAAATTCGAGCAGCTTCGAGTGCAGAATTAATTAAACAATTCAAATGGAATTTGAAATCGTTTACACGTTGTTTAAAGCAAATGAAAAGTACGCAGGCTCGTCCGTTAATTAAACCTAACGCAAATTAAACAGACGAATTCGAGATAGGTAACAGGCTGCTCGTGCATCTGAACGAATGTACAAAACCAATGAATTTAAATCGACCAGCTGGCGACGGAATATTTTTTACGAAATTTTGCTGAACGGGCAAAGTGTTGGGCCAGTAACACGCTTCCGAGTGAATTTACATTAACGTACTGGATTAAAAGGAGTTTTAATCGTTGATTTTCTCTTGCTCTTCAAATATTTTACCCCTGAGTTCATCGTGAAGAACGCGAAAGTAATTGTTTAAAAAATTCTTCTGATTCTGAGAACTTAATGCGAGTAAAAATGTTGGTTAATGAAACACTTTATAAAAGAACTGAAAAGATTACTTTAAGATAAAATCGTGGGCTAAGGGTAACATTCTAATGTGATAATAATGTGAAAATAATTTGTGAAACTATCGCTTGTAATAGTCTAATAATGTTTCCTGGTACTGAGGTTTCCCAGCTTAGAATAATCGATAGTATCGACACACACGTCATTTATGTTGAGCAAGACGTGACAGGAAATTCAGTAGCGAGCAAATGCTCTCAAAATTCGTTAATGGATGCTGAGGTACCGAATTAATTAAATTTGAGGCACGGAAGATATCAGAGTTGTTGCAGGTTGCAGTATGTATAATCTCATATTTCCAAAATATTAAACAAAACGCGTCTTCAGTTACAGAATACTAAAGAAACTTTGAAAATTTTATACGTAATATATAGGTGCATATCATATTTTAAATATAATTATATACTATATAATCTATAAAATATAATATAATTACAATATAAAAAATATTATACCTATAATTTTAAAGAATTTTTGGTAAATTCAATTCGAGTACGATCCAACTTAAATAATATTCAATTATTGGTCACTAAACGACAGCAGATATACCTAATTAATTCCAAAGGAGAGTACGTTATTGCACACCTGATATTCCAACCGCTCTTGCCCGCATTGTGATCACAGCCTCCCAAAACGCAGCGTCTTTCTAAACGGGCGAACCTAGTCGCAGAAATCACTACTTTCACTAGTTGAATCACTTAATCGAATCGTGCAACAATCGTATCACGACGTGATTGAACCGTACGCAAAATGAATCGATGAACGCGAACCGTCTCTTCCGGTACTGGCCCGTACGAAGGCTCGAATAGAACTGATTGCGAATAAACACAAAGTAATCCGACAACCTCGACCATGGGCACCTCCGAAATGTTTGCAAACGATGGCTTCCGCCTATTGGACAAGTTACGACCTCCCTTATGTAAACCACTCCAGAGAAAACTACCTGTCCCCTCAACTTACGAACACGTCTATTTTTCAACGTTACTAACATTGTGGCACACATTTTTATAATATAATGATGTTTCGCAAATTATATGAAACTTACTTTGAAACTATAGAATATTCGTTTTCTGCCTGTCACATTCAAACGAAAAGAACTTTGAGATTCTTTGGTCTACAACCCTTAATCCAATCCAAGAGAAATGGTGCAACGTAGAATCCTTTATTATTAGTGTCTGTCGCATCAGCTAGGCACTTTTTACAATAATTAAACGTAAATTTATGTATCGCTACTATAAAATGTGTGTTAATTGTGACCTGATCGTTTTCGTAATAGAATAAATGTACATTGTCGCGGACACGTTTCAGTGTCGAATATATTCGAATTTCACAGTGACATTTTCACACAGAAAACGCGGTAAATCTCATTTAAAACGGAGACCTTCACGTGCGCTCTGTTAAACCGCACAAAGAGGAATCTTTGATTTCTCACGTAGGAAAGAGACGGCTCCGGCTTTCCCGGCGGTAGCATTGACTCGTTATCGTAACATTATCGGTGAATGGTCAAAAGGGTCGCGGGAAGAGAATCGAGAAAGCGTGGAAAAGAAGGAAGTCCGGGGAAAAAGGAAAACAGCGAGTTCCACTGGCCAAGGGAGAGGAAATGAGGAAATAGAGTACGAGGCGTACGAGACTCTCGAATCTTCCCATTCGAATGCACCTTTGCGACTATAATTTCGAGAAATCGTCTACGTTTCATTTCTTAAATACGCGATAATGACTGAGTTGTAGATAAACGCCAGAAACGCAGACGCAATTCTTAATAACTACGTTGCCTAAGAATTGAATTTATTTTTTGCAAATCTTGTACTGTGCTCAAAGAATCAGGCAGTTTTTGAGACGCTGAGGGTCTAAAAATATTAACTGTAAAAGTTTTTGTTAATCTGGTTCAGGCATAAGTACGACGGTGAATTTTGTAGTATTTGAAATTGGGTGGAAATTCTTCAAATATGGGAGGGAACAAATTTCTTGCTTCTCTGGGCGAACGAACTAAACTATTGCACTCTTTCTATCGATACCTTTGACTCGTTATCGTGACGTTATCGTTGAATGCACGTCGAGAAAGGCTACGATGGAACGATACAGGTGAAGCGAACAGGGTAAATGGTATTTTCGTAAAAAGAAACAGAGAGGCGGCGGAATACGGTACAGACGGAAATGCGAAAGAAATCTGAACGGGGGTCTCGCTGGAACTTACTTCCATCGCGAACGCTCCATTGGAACGCTTTCATGAAATTAAGATTTTCAAATTCTGCTGCATTATTTCTTCATCGTGGGAAAATAGGGGAAATGCAGTACGCAATACTCGATCCTTGATTATGAATACGTTAGCTCTCAAAATAATAAACTAAAACTATGTGTGCATAAAATGATGGATAATTTAAATTTCAAAAAATTGTAGAATACTTATTTGTTGAATATTTTACCATTGGAGCCCACTGAATTTCATTTAGGAATTATTTGAACGAGTAAACTCGATGAACTTCTTATGTCGAAGTTTAGTAGATATTTAGTAGTTATAAGTACAATATGAAGCAATAAACTACATTCGAATGTTCACCCGAAATTCGTCTAGTTCGCAGAGAAAACAGAACAGCGAGAAATGACTGAAAACACAATAGTTAATAAAACCAGTGGACTACAATATATTGTACAATCCCAATTGTATCAAAGTATAATTCTGTAACAAAGAATTCTGTAACATTATCCCGCGAGAATGTGATTTAACGAAAAGCTTATTGAAAAGTTGGTTCCGAGATAATCGAAGCAATTCATACTTAATGCACCGAAACAACGGGCCCCGGCTTCATTTAAGATTCTATTATCGCGTGTAAAATATCCACCGCTTTGAAATACTTTAAACTTTTATCCCCGTCGAGTGTAATTCCCTTCCTCAGGGAACTGGTATCTGACTTTTCCCCCGGAAAACTCCTCTCATTATCTTAATATTACTACGAAACGAACAAAGGAGTTGCGCGGGGAAGTAACGCGAAGCACTACACGGGCAGATGGAAAAAATGTAATTTAGCAACAACGAAGAAACCTAATACTTCTCTCCCTTTCTCTCCCACCCCAGGCGAAAGTACACCACATTTCTGGCCGTAGTAGCATTATCTTGACGACCATAAGGGACTCGCCACAGTTACTGCTGTCAAATTTCATGACTGTTAAACAATACTGCCACAGAAAAGACGGTATTTCCTTCTTTTTCCTCGCTGTTCATAATTTCCCACCTCGTTCTCCTGTGCAACGGGAGATTTTCTTTTGAAAAAGGAACAAGCAATAGCGACCTCCTGAATGTGTATCTATGAGGATGCACAAAATCGTGAGATTAGCGAAGAAGGAAGTTATATTTGAGATTACATCTACACAAAAGAAACGTTCAGAACTTACACAGAGTAGGTACACTTCTGTCTACTCACAACCTTCGTTACACCCTTCTAGACTTTACCAAATAAGAGGACGGCGGACCTTAATATCTCAACGAGCTTGGAGCATCGATTACCAAATGCTATTCGATAAGCAAGTGCCCCAGAGAGTCGGGCAACATTAAAAGAACTTCCACGCCGTATTGGTGACACAATAAAACGCTTCCAGAGGCCAGTTAGCACAACTCGCGCCAGGGAGCCAGGTAGAACGCTGAGCAGAGGAACGCACAGCGAGGGTCAGAGGAAAAGCGGGGAATCAGAATGCGTGAATCGTCGGAGTCTGTTTTCTGGCTGAGTTCAGCGTGAACGTGATTTTCGAGCACTCAAGCGAAGTGGAGAATGGTGTCCACAGCACGTGCCTCTAGGCTAATCCAGCCATCGTCATTCCCGGCTGACTCCATTTCGCTGTACGTACCCTCGAGTAGACCGGTATAGGGATGAGGTTTTCGCAGAACGAAAAAGGACAGTCATCGGTCTGTTCGGTGGTTTAACCGGAGACAAATCCGAGGAGGTCAACCTTTTTTCCCGTCATTCTGATGCAATCCCTTTTTCGAGTATCCACTCTCAATCCCATGCACCCCACCCTGTCCGTAAAACTTGGCTCCCGGTTGCTTTTAGGAAAGGATCCAGTCTGACAACGTGTCCTGTCAGAGCATTCGCCTCGAAGGAATGAATTTTGGGACCAGCTTCGCTTCAAGTGACGCGCTTACTATTAGACGAAGTTGAACGACATTTCACGAAGCTAGACACTCGTATCAGGAGGATATCTGACTCTCATAAGTGACGAGTGTCTGATTTTGATACTTGTTTCCTCGCGAGAGAGAAAGTTCGGCGAGGAAATACGGATCATGCTAGTTTCCCTTGCATCAAAGAATTTGAGTGCATCAGCACCCTTCTTGGTTCGAAGATATCTCAGCATAATCTCTTGAATTAATAGGGGGACGTAATCTCTGCGAAACAAGCGAGAACTAATCGCAATGATAACTTTATATGAGGAATCCTTGATCTCAGAAGTTTGTCGGGGCATTGAACTTTTCGGAGAAATTTTTAATCAAATCAGTTCTCAGCTGAAGTTTTCATTAGTTTGTTTATTATATAAGCAACCGGGAGCTTCGAAAATATTCCCGGATTCGGGGAGAATTAAAGGCCGAAAGTTTCTTAAAGCAAAGAGATTCTTTAAAGGCACGGCGGAATGAAGAGCCACTTTAAAGTCGTTATATTGAGGCAATAGGTACACTCGCGAGCTCTAACTTCGCGATTAAAAATGCAAGCGATATAGCAGGTGCGTGGGCGACCTGACTAATTGCGACCGGCTTTAATGAGAGGATGCATTCTCATTTTTCCGCCGCCTTGTTAACTGACTTTTGCTTCCCCGACGCGTATGCTGCATCCGAGTAGAGGGAATCGTTGAAAACCCAGAGGAAACGACAGAAATCCTGCGGATATCCGGAAATTGTCCTGAACGCCTCGTATACGTCCCTCTATATCCTGCAAACGCCACCGGAATATTTTCGCGAATTTTTCGCTACGAGGAAAACACGATTATGAAACGCGACAAGTACTGCATCCGCGTTCGTGAACGTGCACAGCCAGTGGTAATGAATAAATTTCAATCATTCAATTAAAATCAACTCGCAAAAAGTTGCATCAGCGAATATTTAAATAATTGAAACTCGAAACTGTAGTTTACTAAATGAATAGTTTTAATTTAACAAAGGATGATTAATCAGACGAGGTATTTTAATAAATTCGAATCCTAATGCTAGGAAGTCACTAGTCTAGCTTCTTAAAGTTGTAGTTATTAATTTTCTTCGATATTATTCCTAAAGTGTAGAAATATTCTGATGAATTTACAAATAGCAAGTTCTACTGCCACTTTTATAACACTTTATATTTTATTTATTCTTCAATTGTTGGTAGAATTCGAATAGTAAATAGTCTCGGAAACGGATGTATTTTGAATTGACCAGCTCCTAAGAACACAACATTCTTTCACGCGCGTTCTATTCCAGTGGTGGGAATTACGATATAAGGGATCCCCTGCATTGAACTCATTCCGCAGGCGTGACTTTCCGGATGAGTCGATCGGGTAGAGAAAGGAATTCTTTTCAAGATCGCCTTCAAGAATTTCAATAAAAGCCCCCGTAAAGGTGATAGTTCACTATCCAATACATTTTGATATCACTCGCTCGGAAAGTCTGATCATCAAACGAGTATGATTTCCCTTCTAACCGAGAACTCTCGCTGTGCTTAAAAAATGAGTTCATGTTCCGTCAAACCATATAAAGTAAAAGAATGAAATAAATTTTAGCAATGAAACTTCTGAAAATGATTGAATGTAATTTTCGAGGGATCCGATACTCAATGCTACATACTTTTGTCACTAAAACTTATCCTACTTTCATTTCACATTCTGTATTATTTTCCAAATTCATTGCCGCGATAAATAATGATCACTTCCCAACGATACCTATATCGTTTTATACAGCACGTCTAATTTATTCACTCCTCACTGTAAAATGTTCATGACAAAGTGCTTTCTACGTAGGCAATCTGTACCAGCGATCCGTATTCGACATATTATCGCTCGTCATCAACGATAAATCAGTTCATTGATTAACTTTGATGTCGAAACTTCAAACATGAATTTATAATGCGTTGCCTGTATTTCGAACGATCGTATAACTCTCTGGCAAGTTTTCGCCTCCTCGATGCCGATTCCTATGCGTATGCACGCCTGTGTCTGTTTGTGCTTGGCTGTGTATAGCCATCACAATTATTGCAGAGTGGTCATCAATCTGCTGTTTCCATATCGGAATCCCGTGGGTACATTCTACACGAATTTAGAGGAACTAACGGGTGACAGCCAATATTGACCATCGCAGGGGAACAGAGGAACCGTTTCCTGGTATTAAAACGAAACAGTATTACACCCGTAATCCACTCTTTTTATGGTTTTCAACCTTGCTTCTTCTATTTTCTATCTAGCCCAAACAACGCAGCTCGCAAAAACAGGTATAAGTTAATTAATGTAATTATTTTGTGCTTGTCCAATGGAAACTACAAAAAGGGAATGGTCACAAGAAAGTTTAAAATTTGAACGACAAGAAAAGTAACGTAATTTTATAGAAAGGAACAATCTTCCTCAAACAGTACTCAATAACTAATACATCTCTCTCTTGCCAATAAAACGCAAATATAAATAGTTTTGCATTTGACTCTCAATGTTGTGGCTTCCCACACATCCAACCTAAACGACGCATTTTCTCTAGAATAAATCACATTACTATCCAACAATCTCCACTTAAGAAACATTTCTCCTGCCCAAATATATCACTCCACGATAAGTCCTGCTTCTTTAGTCGATCTCGGGATCGTCTCGCATATATTTGCATGTAAAACGGTATTCCACCCTGTTGCGATTACCCGAAACAACCATCACGTCACCACTTAATCCCAGATGAGTTTTGAGGCTAACTACAGCTGAAAAATTGTAGCGTGTCTAAAAGGAACCATTTGTATCCCGAACGGCAATTTCCTTTGACAGAAGTCATGGCAATCATTACCCAGAACTGGGATCCCACGGTAGCACAAAGAGTTAATAAGATTTCCTGTGGAGGAAACGGATGACATTTTCATTCGACTACGGCAATTAAGACCTGAAGCGGGGCATCATCCGCCAATAAAACAGGATAAAATAATTTAGTAATGCGACGCCTTCTTCCTTTCGCCCTGTAAAGTGAGGGCACATGAAAAGGGGATACTACTCAACAAAATTGGATTAGGTCGTGCTCATTTTAGTCACCTTTAACGCGACTTTTCTACAGAGGGTATCCCAGAAATAAACGACTGAACTTTAAGTGATTATTCCACCCGTTTTGAAGACCAAAGGAGCTGGTATCTGTATCTATTTAGGAATACTTCCTTTCCAAGTAGAAGATACTTTTTCTCTGTGATGGAGCAGTGCAAAAATGCCTGGCAAGGTTGGTAACGCAATTGAAGGGTAAGGGGAAAACACAGGGAATGTCACAAAGCAGTTTTGTCGAGAAAATTAGGCGTTTTGTTCCAGTGCAGAGTAGTCATTACCTGTTTTTAACCAGTATACTCAAATTTTAACATTATCTTACGGGGGTATTTAAGCTTTATAACCCTTTGTGATTCGACAGTTCTGCAGTCCCAGTTGCAACTAACAAAATATGCTATAAATTAGAAAAAGCACAAAACTGAACATTCCTCGTTTTCCCCCTTAGATTAAACTGTTTAATTTCTTATTATGTAGCCACGAATCTCGATGAAATTTTTAATCTTATTTCTGGGACACTCCGTACAGTCGTTAATCATAATTCTCTTTGTACGTCGCATTAAAAATCAACGGCAAGACAGGAATGTCCCCCAATTTAAATAATTGCTGATCTACATTTCGTACAGTGAACAAGTTGCACATGCCGTTACCGTTTTCGATTATTCTACTGAAATACTAGGCAACAACGATATTCGAATCGAGCAGAGAACATCTCAGGTATTCTAGTATTCACAGAATGCAACAAATTCTAAGCGCGAATTCCGTTTCCCTTTTACCCCCTTGTTCCTGTTCCTTTCACCGTCGACGAGGAACGGGATCGGCTTTCCCTGACTGCGCCGCTATTATCGATGCCTCAAGGCTGGCGAAAAGTTGCGTGTATCGATCAGGCAACGGGCGGCCAGAGACCCTCAATAATCGCGTAATTGAATGCTAACGATGCTGAAATGTTAGTAGAACTCGTTCGACTGATCTGCAAATATACACATTGGCGTTCCACCACGGCCGGGGAGACGTTGTTTGTGCTCGTGCGGCCTGTGTACCGGGACCACAGAGGGTGGAGGGCGGGCACATGCCGCCAGGCGAAGGTTATCGAATGCACGATGAACGAATAATCTTGATTGTACACCCGATAGGCCAGGGTTAACTAGAAATTAACCCTGACGATTGACGATGAACGGAACAGAGGCGGAAGCGATTATGGATCGGTTATGCGCGACCAGCCAACGAGAGCGCTGCGAATAAAAACGCGGAGTGACTCACCTAAATAAGAAGTATAGAGTGTACGAAAAGTATTTGGCCACAGTGTTCAGCGAGAACTTGTAAAATTTGTGTCAATATCGAAATTTAGGATGTAGTAATTAGTTTTATTTTTATGAATCTGAAATAAGTTCCCAGAGAAATTTTAAATTGAGTACGAATTTTTAGCACGAAAGTGCGCGGGAAATAATAAAAGTGGTGCAAGTTTGTCCGTTTTTATGGGGCATTTTCGTTTCGGTAAAAACAAGCTGGGGGAAGTAAAGTTTAACGACGTAGATGACGTTATTATTAAACGCGAGACGAAAGGGATAACGTTAAATTTATCGGAATATTAACTCTACAGATGTGACTAATCAATGTTGTTTAACACATAGTGGGGGGTTTCCGAGTTATGCAGCGGTTTGCGGTAAGCCAAACGTTATCGAGCAACGCATTCAGATACGAATAGCACAGAAGGAACACGCGCGGGTAATCGCCAACATTAACGTAGTATTCAGTAATACACAATACTGCTTCATCATCGAGAATGCGCCGTTTTCTGTAATGAGTATATTTGCAGTGTACGAAAGCTTCGAGTCTTTAATGTCTCTGCTAATCATGCTAATTGCGAGCGTATGAATTTAACGCGAGTGAAATAGAAACTTCGGCAGAAGAGTAACTCGTGACCATTGTTACCATTTCATTCGTTTACTCCTATCATCCTCAAAATTCCAAGTGTTTAATGATAGAAGTGACAAGGTGAGCAACGAACAGAATACATCATTCCCTCGGTGTCTATCATGAAGGAATATATTTTAGAGCAACGATACCGCGCGATCACAAACAAACGCCCTTGAGCTGAAACGTAAAATCATTCTTCGAAACGTCCCAGCTCTCATGCCCCACGATGGACGATACGCAACAACTCTTGCTTCATCATCCTCGGTCTCGTTATTTATTCCGAAAAGAATGCAATACCGCAGCGGTGAGATATCAGTCGCGATAAAAGTTGTGGCTGCAAAACGATCCCCGTGACTCCCTTATCCGACGTCGTATGTAAATGCCGGCGTGTTTTCTGCTGGGTACACGTGCACGGGCCACACAAACGGCCGTACAGCAAAAGGAAAGTCGTGTTATCTCATGTAAATCTTCACGGTGCCACGATAAGCGTGAATTTCACCGCTTGCTTATTAATATTTATGTACGGCGTTAAGGGGTTGGAGAAGGCCTCCGCCTGGCCGTACAAGACCGTTCAAAAGTGTAACGTGCATTATTTGAGGCAGGATTTATAGAACAACTCGGCCGTATGCTCAAAAAAATGAAAGACTTTCGCTTATGCAAATGGCACTGTGACGGAGGGCGGCAGTCTCGTTGACGTTCGGGCATGATTATTTTAAGCAGCATTCTGGGAACGAAGTGAAGCAATAAGTTTGGATATTTGTGTGGGGAAATCAGTAAAAACTTTTCCACCAGCTATGTCACTTTTGTCTTAAGTGGTACCGCGGAGAAACTTTGTTACTCCTAATGGCGAATTATATAAATGTCAGATTTCACCACATCTTGGGACACATGATACTTTACTACAAAGTTTCTCCTAACTTTCTAGATGCAATTCGAATAACAGTTCTCGTACAAAGAGTAGAGGTAAGGATCGATCTGTCGTTCGTCGCGTTTAGTAAATCATTTAAGTAAATAAAATTAATGAACTTCGAACCCACGAAAATAGCGTGAGATGTTAGCGAATTGTGTCTTTGCGGCAGCCTTATTTGTTCGATGTATAAATAATAATGGCGTGGCTGTATGCACGATACGGCTGACGTGAGTACTGTTGGCAACAAACGTGGTTACCACCTCGATTCGTGCTTAGAGGAAAGTGGACCAATTAAGCGAGTTTTGTCCCCGAGGATAGGGAACTAAGTTTCGAAATACCATTAGGTATATTAATGTGCTCTCCTACTTTAGGCCATTCCGGGTCAGGAATGTTGGATACGAACTGAACTCTGGGATAGCTATATTCTTTTACAATCTATGCGATCCACTGTAACCGCGGAATATCGACCATTATACAAGTAGCTGCCACTTGGAATTGTCTTCTGTAACTATCACTAATGAATTATGCGCAATCACGGCTCCACGAGAAGATCATTGTCTATGCTAGCTGTAAATACTCGGGTTTCTTCTTTTTTGAGTAATAAGGACGATTAATAATAATTATGCCAAATATTTGGCAATCATTCTTTGATAACTCTTAGAAGCTAACAGCAGAGTTTATAAAATACAATTTTCAATTAATTTAGAAAAATGGGTCCTCGTGGAAGTTGCATTAGCAGACGCTCAGGAGAGGAATTGTTTATTAAATAAAAGAATCAAGTAATACACTTTAAATACTCGTGAGTGATGTACGATCCATTGGCAATACTTCAAGATTTAATTCAGCCATATATTACGATATGATAAAAGATACCTCTAATTTTCCTTACACTTTTCAGATACTACCAACTTTATTTTTTTTTTCGTTATCATGCTCATTTCTTAAGTAATTCATTGATAAAGTTCCCATTAATTTCTACCAACAAGTTTCATTTCGAGTACAAATGGGAATACGTGTCCTCGATTCACATAAATTCTTTTTTCCAAAGCATTATAGAACTGAATTTAGGTGCTTCGTTTCAGGAAGAGAAGGAGGAAGAGAAATTGGTAAAGGTAACTGAACTAATCGTCCACTTTTTCGTTTAAATATTGCCGCTGAAAGGATTTCAGTAGTCGATTGTACTTAAGCTCCGTTTTCAAAGTCTCGTATCTCGATCATGTGTATAAAACGTAATTACCGAATCGAGGTTTGCGGTTACCGAACCACGAACATTGTTGCGAAGTATTACCTTCGTAGGTATCAAAACGATTGCAATGGACCTATCAATCCTGCCGGAAGTAGTCTTCACTCGTTACTAACACGATGAATCGATGTTCCATGCACGCAAGCCTGTTGCCAAACTTGGTCCTGTGATCGTTCATTCGATGAAACGGGTGACTTAACATAGCGTTAATTCCTATGGGTGGCGAGATTTTGGTGGATAATTATACCTGTGGATATTACTAATAATGATGCCAATAATTGAATATCATTAATAGCTCATTGAACGCACCAAAACGGAAGGGAAAGCTTCGTTTCTGAATATCAATGCGGAAGTATTTAATACCGAAACAATTATTTCTATTAAGTGTCTTACAGCGTTCCTTGTTTGTTTTAAGTGTTAGACTGTCCTAAAAACTCGAAACCTTTCGTTCATTTCGTGACGAAATCTCTTCACTCATTCACGAACTGTAATTAACTGATGAATTAATTAATAATATATTAATCTTCTGATTGTAATCGAGGAAATAATAAACCTGAAATTGATTACGATATTGAATTCTATCCAAGTATTAATTATTTATTTAAATGCGTTTTAATCAAATTCCCGTGTAATTGCAGCACGAGACAACAAAACAATTCACGCTTCGAAGTTTAATTGATGCTCAATTAACGAGTGCTTAATATTAATATTTAATAGTATCAAATTCATTGAATTATTCATGCACGAGTAATTACGGATTGGGCGTATACGTACACGCAACGGAAGAAGAATTTGGTGCACAACGAACTTGAAATAAAATCAGCCGCTCCAACTTTGTTGTATCGTCATACAAATTCTATGATATTCCTGCAAGTAATCAAGTATCCAATGCATGCCTTTAAGATTGCACTAAAACGTATAAATTCTATAAAAAAAATTTCATAGAATTAAATACCTACACATAGAATCGAAGCTCTTCAAACTCCAAATGAAATTCTTACAACGACACAATCATCAACGCAGAATTTGACTGATACCTCAAAACACCGTGCAACTTCTCAACGCTTCCGAGCTACTTCGAGGTACCAGCTGGACTAGCAATTTATCAATCCCAATTGTACAGAAGGAGCAGTTGAAAAGCTGTCAGAAAAAGCGACGAAACTCGAACAATCAGGAGAGAGGGCAAGTGCACCAAACCCTGACTCTAAATTTCCCCACGATCTGATATCGGCGAATTACTCAAACTATGCGGGACAAACTTTCGCGCGACGTGACCGCATTAAAACCCCTCCGCGTGTCTCGGTAGAATCAAAATTCGCTGTTCGGCCGAAGAAAAATGCATCGCCTCTATCAAGAGGGGGGCGCGAGGCTGTCCCGTGCGATTTATCATCCGCGAATTAGAATTCCGTGGCCGTGCCGCTTCCCTGGGACACTTGAAACGGGCGACAAATTTTGAACGACGCGGTACCGTCGCCTAGGCGAGCCGACACCGCTCGCCCCGGATAATGGTGCGTGCCAGTGACGTTAATTATGTTCCCCTGTTTGCAAGTATAATTTTTTAAATGTTCCGCCTGCCGCGGCGGGACACGCACGCGTATTAAAATATAGCTTAATATGCAAATCCGTTTGACCGTTCGTCCGTACGCGGGGCCGAACCATTTGCATCCCTCTCCGTTCGACGGGGCAAACGAGACGGACGCGCGTCCACCGATTACGATCGACCCTCCCCCTGTACAGAGGCCCGCGGATCGATGCGATTCGACTCGATTCGACTGGGCACGACGACGAACGAGACCGTCGGCGACGACAGGAACAGAGAATTCGCGAACGGCGAATTCCCTTCGACGGGAAGGCAAAGGATTGACGGCTACATTAAATCGCGACAGCTGAACGACGCGACGGGAGAACTTTGGGCGCGCACCGATGTTAGGTATTAAGCGACGCTTTCGGGGTAGTATCGCGTTTGCTTTCGCCTCTCTTTGTACCGTAAGCTTTGACTTATTTATTCGTCTAACGAGAGCTGGTAGTTTCGTTCGCGTCAGTTTTGTCGCTGGTTCAAAGGCTTGTTTTGGTGGCTATGGGTGACGTTGGAAATTCATTTAAGGATCCGATTTTGCGTAGTCGGGTGCGGCCCAAAGGTGAATTTCGGAGTCCAGTATTTCTCAAGGGTATTGAGAGGAAGAAGAGCGTGTGATGATTTAGTTGAGAGGAAAATGCGTGTGATAATGATACAATTTAGTTATTGTGATTTAAATGTTCTTGTTTTCGTCGCAATCATCAATATTTACTTCCCGAAACTATAGATCGCTACATTTTACACGAATCGTTCTCAAAAAAGCATGAAGAATCTGCAATGAACGCTTCTTCTAGGCCAATACATCCCAATGCAATTCAAATAATAAAGACCCAAGTCCATCCCTCGGCCTGAAATGCATATTAAGACAGACCCGCAGATATCAACAAATCCTTCGAACCGAAGCCAGTGTCCAATGTACTTCAAACTTCATTAGACAGCACGTAAGAAGGAGGATGATCTTCTCAGGAATTCCCATCGATATCCACTGATCTCCATCCGTGCCAGCACCGCGAATCTTACTATCGCGGGCGTCCTCGAGCAGCCTACCATCCGACCACATAATTTCTCGAATCAATGGAGGAACGAAGGAGGGCAAACCGACGGCTAGAAAGAGGAGAAAGGGAGGCCTCGAAGAAGAAAAGCGTCCACGAACGTACTCCGCCAACAATTTCTTTCAACGCGAATCGGCCAGCACGCGCATTTACCCCCGGTCTCCCGAAGCCCCAGCCATTGTTCCCCGTGGAAACTATTATAGTCACTTTCGCGGATGCCCGTCATCCGTCGCCTGGATGACGGAAAATTACGGAGCGAGGGGGGAGGGGAGAGGGGCGGGGGAATCATTGAAAAAGTGGCGACGCTTTGGGTGGGCGGTGTGAAAGTGCTCTCGCCAATGGACACGCGAAAATCGTCGCGCTACCTGCTTCTGGTGGGAAAACGGGGAGAAGAAAAGTGGCGGGAAAAAGAGAGGAGGAAGAAGAAGAAAGGCCAGGATGCGGGCGGAGAGGAAGAAGGAAGAGAAAGCCGGCGGGAGCAGGCTTCATTCGCGAAAAGGGCTATCGACGTTTTCCCACGACACTATCTGTTGCAGACGTCTCACGGATAATGCATCAGCCGGCGTGAAATATGTTTTCCAGCTTTGTCTCGTTCTCCTCTTGTCACGGCCTCTTCTCGCCTCCGCGGAAGCTGCGGTGTCCCGCGGTGCGCGGCCGTGCAGCTACCTGTCTCGACGTTTCCAGGACAGGCAGCCAGCTTTTCCGGCGCGCGAGACTCGGGGAATTTCGGTCGAGCTGTTACGAGAGAGCGGCGATTCTTCTTTTTTCCCTCCGAGACGGGGGAAGAGCTTCGATCGGGACGAGGCGGCGGCGAGGGGGCCCCGGGATCTCGTTCGAGTTCTGGTTTTCAGGGGCTCGTCTTTTTGCGGATTTGCGCGCTGGCTAGGAGATAATGTCCTGGAGATGTTTGGGAATGGGAGGATTCACTATCTTCGATCGACCTCGGTCGGGAAAAGCAGATTCTTTTTTGCTATGAAGTGTCGTTGGATATCGGTGTCGTGGTTGACTCCGTGTTTCGCTTTTGTGAACTGACACAGAGCAGCGTTGACAAGCATTTGTGATGTATTTCGTTGGGATTAATTGGGAAGTCTAGATTCGATTTAGTAATTAGGAAAGTTCTTTCAAAATTTGGGGTGAAATATTAGAAATAAAATAAGGAAAAGTTTGAATTTCAGCGAGTTCGTATGACCAAAAGAAATCTGTAGCTGAATTGTTATTCTACTTAGCAGAGCAGTGTTGCGTGCACTGAATCGTATACAATTATCATTTCTATTATTTATACCATTTCTCTCTACATCATTCCAATTGCGAAGGAAGAAATGAAAAGTTGTTCCCGGCGAACTCGCTTCCAAAGAAAAGATTAAAAGGAACTTGTTAAAAGTCTAGTTAAGTTTGTACGTGCCTAATTACTTATTCCTGCATTAACAGCCCTTCCTGCATTAGCGTGCCCTTCGTTTAAAATTCTCCGCCGCTCCGCGAAATCATTTTAATTCAGTTGGTCTGCAGACGTAAAAATCCCCCTTCATGCGCTAAGTATTCCTCTGCGCACGATAATGTTAACTGGGAAACAGAAATTCTACTCAAAACTACATGTCGATTCGAAGGAACATGTTCAAGAAGAAATCATGTCTAACCTATCATTACCAACATAAAAAAGGCACCTACTGCGAAAGCAAACCTAACTCCAAAAGAAGCTCACATAAATTATATTTTGCCCTATTTTTCTGAGTTTCTATTAGATTCGTAAACATTAATTTAATCTATTAATTGATCTATTTCTCCACTTGAATTCTATACTTGCTTAATGCCCTGCTCCTTGGTTTTGCATATATTTTCCATAAAAAATTTCACCATCATATTTGCATATCCGTTACAGGCACAGCGGTTCGGACGCTGATTTCACTGTCTCGTGGCCAGCAGCTGTGCTAGCCAGACAACAACTTCGCCTCGTCCCAAGATGCCTCGACGTTAACTGACGTGGACGTTGTAAAGCCGACAATTTCGCGAGAACGTCTGACGGACAATGGGTACGTGCGTCTGATGAAGTGGACAGCTGTTGCTGCGTGTACAAGCAATTATTTTCATCGATAAAAGGGGAGGTGCTCCAACGAGATTTCGTTTATTCCCGCCATTACACCCTCTGGCAAATTTATTCATCATTGTTGACCATACGTGCCGCCAAAAATTTCCAGAGTGTGGAGGTGGTAATGGAAGTGAGTTATTAATTAACTAGGTACAATTATTGAATATGCTTTCATTTGGTTTCAATAATTTTGCTAGTATTAATTGGGAAATATGCCTCGTTCAATATATTTTGCAGAAAAAGCAGTAGAGCAACAAAATCATCTGAAGCTTTAGCAGAACAAATTTCACGTATTTGAAGTACCACGAAAATAGGTTGCATTAATTCTAATGAAACCCCTGACTATTCGATGTTCCTGTTTACATCAATTTCGAATTGAAAATCACGAACGACCTGCAGCTCAATATCTCATCTCGTCCATGCAGTATTTAAAAACTCGATAATTTCCTACATTCAGCGCTCACAACCGTCATTGTTTTATCCACATTCTCTAATTACACAGCACATTAACTCCAATATTACATTTCACGACTCACGTATCTTTCATATTTTATACCTCAATATCCGGGACAAAAATAACCTTATCCAATTCTAGCCATCGCTATTATTCACGTCCTCCTGTGAAATCATATTTAACTGTTCGACAAAACCTTAAAAAACGAATGTACGCACCGTGACTATTTTATCTCCCACGGACAGCCCAGCAAAAATTTCGTCAACGGGGCACTTAGGTCGCGGGAAATTGACAAGCGCCGTTACTTTAAATTTCCTGGGAAAGTAGGGTGACGACGAGTCGCCGAAAATTTCGACCGGCCCCGGGAGCCGCTGGGGAATTCATTTTCCCCGCGAAAATATTTCGGCGAAAAACGGCGGGTCGTTAAATTTTAACGAACGCGCTTTACTGCCGGTTTATATTAGCGACTATCCAGCGGCGCGGGGAAGACAACGCGTGCCTCGTCCAGCCACCGAAACACTGTCTCTGCAAACGATCGGCGTGGTTCGGCCCACGTTGCTCCCGGACTTCAGCAGTTGCCGTAGTTGGTTGCCTCGTTTTCTTCGAGCGGCAGATCGTGAAACCAGATGACGCGGATACGAGATGTCTCGGTTTTCCCTACAGAATCTCGCGGAATTCCTGTTCTCAGGCAACGACGGTCGACGAGCAACGAGCGCCACGTTTTATCCAGGTACGCGAGTGAAAACCCCCGAAACAATTGCGGGATTAATATCCGCGAAAGAAAAAGATTATTCGCTCATACTTCGGGGGAATGGAACTACTCAAGAGCCAGAGGGAAAGCTGAACAAAGCTGAAGAAAATTGAAGTTCCCGTAGTTGGATTTATCTTTGGCCATGGGCGGTTCCCTCTTGAATTTAATATGAAGGGGTTTCATACTTGGGCGAATAGACTTTGAATTACTGTCACGGGGAGGAAAAATGGAAGCTCTGTGTTATTCTCTAATTACGAGTCAATCCACCAGCGATATTTATGAAAACCTGCTATCTCGTTGAATTCCCTATCGCGGCTTCCCTCTTTAATTCCTAACAGACAGAACAATCGTACGCTCCTCCTTAGGCCCTCCCATCCGACCCAGGCCCGCGTCAGCTTAATCACCCCCGAAATGCTAAGCAATCGCATGCAGGGGAGGATTAACACGCGATTATCGTTGTTTCATCTCTGTCCCGCGAGGTTCGCCATGGCTAAGAGGGGCCCTAGCAATTTCATGGTCACGTACGTCGCGTAAAACACGTTTTCAGCACGTCGCCAAGGCGAGGAGCTCGACCTACCCCAGAGCCAGTTAGATCGAGTTTAGCATTTGTTTGGCCGCTGTTCTCAAGGCGGTCCTCGTTCAGCCAGCCCCAACGACGACAGGATAAAGCGGCGGGCCCTTCAAATAAAACCGCGGCTCCTCCGTCCACCAAGGAGATTTATGCGCGGCTTGTGCCCAACTTTCCCGTCTAAAGATGTGATCCGTAAGGTCGGGCTAGCTGCCAAGTCCCACGCGACATTAGAGATCTCAGGAACACGCCGAGGAGAATCCCATTTTTCATCGGAGCCACCGACACAATCGACACTCTCCACCCCAATTTTTCGGGCGAATCTGCTTCCCTCGAAGCCTCTTGCACGCTTGCTCTGGTCGCTATCTGCAAGGGTTTCTGATTTTGCTTCCTGCTTGAGTCGTGTTCTTGTAGAGATGATGACGATTCAAGGTAATATTTATAATAATAGGTATATGCAAGAGCCTCGGTTCTTTGGAACTGAAGTAGGGTCGATCCTGTCGTTCGGTGAACTCGGTTTCCTCAAATTAATAAGTAAATGGTCGTGTTCTTTTAGTCAGCGAGAGACTCGACTCAATGAGACGTGATTGAAGATCTTAGGGGCATTTAAAGGCAGTAGAACATTTAATTGGAAGCAATTATTACGAATGAAATCTTACAGAAACAGTGATTGAATGAATTCATCGTTGAACTCAGTGCACGAATTATTGGCAAGCAGTATCTATATTTAGTGCAGGAAATTTATTTCGGGAGTTATTTCATAAGTCATTACATTTTTCGATGTGTGAATTCTCGGTGAAGAGACGATTACAATTTCCAAAAATTAAATTTACTTACAGTGGCTGCAAAGATCTATGAAATCCACCCGATTATATGAATTATAATTGACTCACCAGTCGTTGCCAGTTTTGGTGACGTTTTGTCTCTTCCGCCCAGTTTGATGAGGCTTCGGCTCGGCCACCATGTTGACATCTGAGAACATTAAATGTAAGGTTATATTAGTATACCACGAATAATAATAAACTCATAATTGAAAACTGTTTCAAGAAATAATACACGTAATATTGAATTCCAATTAATTTCCCAAGAAAAACAATGGAAATGCCATTTAAACTTTAATTAGAATCCAGCCTGAACTCGAAACATAACGGATCATTAAATATCATTCTCCTAGAGAGCAAATAGTGATGAAATATTAAACACGAAAAATTATATCAGAAACAATCAGTAAAGTGACTGAAATAGTGTATTGATTTTCGTAAATTCAAGTTCCTTTCTCCTGAATCTGAAATTTAGCAGAAAGGCAAGACAAGGGTCGTGTTCCCCGCGAACTATTAAATCACCCGTGAAATATGATCGTTTCACGCAAGAATAAAAGCATTTGTCGCGTGTGTAGCGGGAAGATCGCGATAGGGTAGAAATCTGTCTTGTTCCTAATAGCTGGCGCAAATTAATAAAGCGGAGCGTAACCAGGGGAGCTTAACGTGTCTGCAAACAGTTATTAATTTCATCCCTTTTGCGGCGCATCTCTGTATCGCGCTAGATAGCGCTAAGGTGGATAATGGATGCGTTCGCGAGTGATCAGAACAGTTGAGCCGTTGTGTCAGCGAAATATCCTTTCTTCCTGTCTCAGACGGGCAAGATGAAAAAAGGCCACTCTGCGTCGCTCTGAATAGGCTTCACGGGGCTTAATAATTTCAGGACACACTTTCATAGCGACGAGATATCGAACGAGGAAATAAGCTAGAGTCATCAGCCGCGCAGACTATTGCGCGACATATTTCCCTGTTGATCTTTCATTATTACGCTTATTACGCTTTAATTTTTTACACCTTCATGAAATTTTAAAAAGCGCTGCGAGGCTAATTTGGAAAATGCTTATGAATGGAAAGGAAGAAAAAGGAACTTCTCCAGAATTGCTCAGAACAAAAAACAAATAAACTGGAACCTAAGTTTAAGTGAAAGTTTAATTTAAAGTGACATGTGAATGTGACAACAATACATTCGTTAGGATAAAATAAAAACGAACTGTTATAACAGGAATATTTCCATACATATTCAAAAACAGAGATTCACTTGAGGCAGAGAAATTTGTATCACCAATGGCACAGCATCTTTCTTGTCTCGAATGTGGTTTCTGTGTTCCCTGCGAGCAACCCTTACCGGGAAACCGCAACCCCATGTTCTAGTTGGTTCTGTATCATCGAAAATGATGATTCTCTGCTGACAGCCAGTGCAAACATAATCTTAGACATGGTAGCAAGCCAGCTGGCTCTAGAGGGTATGTAGCAACTACAAAACGCGACATAGGGCCGATCCTTTGTGTAACCTAACCAAACACGTCGTACAGACAATGTTTCGAGGGTGTGCACACGATCTACTATCACTAAAAGTCACCTCGATTATCGTGGTTACTTGAAGATGCGTCGAGGAAAATTGTTTGCCCCTTAATCGCTTCGAATAATCTGTCGGTCTTTGTAAGATTCTTTGGGCGAATTTAAGATTTTATTTTTTATGATAGCAGAGAAGATTGACCATTAATAACTCAGGAATAAGGTGATATGCGAGCAGAAGTCACAAATAAAGTTTTATTAAAGAAGAAGGAGATAGACTGAAATTCTTAATCTGATTATTATTCTTTCTGCGACTGAAATTTTTAATCTGATTATTATTCTTTCTGCGAATGTGCGAACAGGAAAGTGCCATTTTTCAATTGAGATATCTTGAAGCAACATATATGGTATGTACTTCAATGAAATCGAATGTTTCGAAAAGGAAAGCATCTGTTACAACTAATCTCGAGAAATCCATAAATTTCTACTAAAAATGCCTGTCAAAGTGAAATCTTCCAAAGGATCTATTCGCAAAAGCTGCAGGCAAAATAATTTAATCCAGATTACTCCTTTGACTCGCCAAGTATCACAGTCGTTAAGCGGATTATCCTTTTTCAAAGCCCCCGGAAATATTCTGCAAGTGAATCCGCATCAGCATTCAATAACATTTCACGAAATATTAATGTTTGAGTAATTTCTGCTTTCTCCCGGAACGTAAACTAATCTCTCCGGTGCCATGTATCTACTGGTACCGTTGTTTACCGACTGCACACAATGCCTGAACATCGCAGATGCAATACACAAACGTGTATTAAGTCAGAATGTTCGTCGGTAGTTGATGCAGCGTTAATGCAAATGGATGCATTAATATATATCATAAGTTGACGCACGTTACATACAGAATAACGTAACGAATGTACGCAATACTGTCTAATGCAATGCGCCGTGCTAACGAACAGGATTGTACTCCATGACGGGTGTTTCTGTTTGTTTTTGAAAGATGTAGGTACAGAATGTTCTGTAAAAGAGTCAATTTAAATGAACCTTTTCTCCTACCTACGAACTTCAAAGTGCATATTTTATGTTTCACCTAATTGACTCATATTCCAGTGAACTTTGACAACGAAATGTCTAAAGCATTTTATGAAATGATGTGAATACCTCGTTTTAGACTATGGAACACTAGCTTTACTACTCGGCTTCGCCCGAAATTTAGATTCTGATTTAAAAAAAAATGTATTTATTTTTTTGAAAATAGTCACATTCATGTGGATGAGTTGGGCATAATGAACAGGAACACATTTCGTGACTCCAGATTATACCGTTCGAAAGTTTGTAGGCGACAGCCAAACACACAAACACTTTCTGCTTTATACTTATATTAAGATAATTTATTGTATTGTTAAAGAACTATACTTTTGTTAGCCATGACAGACTGAAGTCTTTGATAGACAGTTGGCTTGGGAATAGTTAATTCTCAAACGCATTATTCGCTACCATGCTCTCTGACCGTATCAAAGTTTAATTTACTCGTCCAGGAGCTAAGGTTATTCTCATCCCGCTAAATGCTCTGAACTAGTCTAGCCGATTTACCCGTAAACTTAGAGCAAGAAACTGTTGCCTAAATTTACAGGATCTCCAAATAATATACGGCCAGAATTATATACCTTTATTAAGAGAGTAAATTGATGAGAAAAAATTGAATGGACGAATTGCTCTGCTAAAGAATTATCTGTGACTAGATCCTAATGCAAAGACAGTACTGTAGTTACATCTTTAATTTCCTTACAGAGTATTCTATTACAGAAAATTCATACACTTCCAGACCAGAAAAATTTCGCAAAGATTTCCCACGGGACTTTCGAAGCGAGCAAAGGAGATAAGGGTCAGGATCGATCGCCGTTCGATTTCCATGGCGAGAAACGTTCGTGCCAGGCCAAGGGTTGGCCAGCAGCACGTGTCGAGCTTTAAGAGATCAGAACTGGCTCGCTTAACTGCGTTAAAACAGCCAGACAGCCCGATAAGAATTATCTCCGCGACCCCGGGCGCCCACCTAAAACAGACCGGCGTCTGCGTCCAGAAAGGCGCTTAACTTCCGCGAATGTTTTACCAAACGAGCTGCCATAATCCCGGTTAAATATCCAGCTGTATCCTATTTCCCAGCCTCCCCAACGTCGGTTTCTCGAATGCCGGATTCTGCTTCGAGTTGACTTTTCCGACCGTGCAATCTGCGATATGCATAAAAATGCCATTCAGCCGCCGGTCCCCGACTTTCCCGAATGAATACCCCGCTTCATCGAATGAAATTATTTCGACCACCTCCCTGAGGAGCTCGGCGAGCCTGGATGTGGCAAAAATGCAAAGCTGCTGGATTTTATTTCGACCTGATACTATATTTCGTCATCGGTCGTCTGCAAACTCTAAGCGAGATTGACTGAAAGTAAGGCTGGGGAGTAGTGGACCAATGCCATTAAAATATTGTGTCTAGTGGAAAATGGATAGTAACGATTATTCGGAACGAGAAAGTTGAAGGCAAGATGAAAGAAGGGCGAGGCATTCTTATATAATATCTCACTATGTAATATATACAGTGGGTGGCCAAATTATTATACTCAAAGAAAAAGGCTTGAGATTTTGTAAGTTTAAGCGATGGAATGGCTGTATCTCTGCGATAAATGGTCGTAAAAAATATTTAAGAAACGCATTTTAACGTTTGAAGTTTCTAGTTCTTGAATCAAGGACTCAAATTTTTTTCATCCATTATGATACCGTTTTATCAAGATGAAGCGCAGGAAACGAAGTTTCAGAAATTTTTGCCTAGTTCGAACGTGTGCACGTGCCAAAACAATTTTTTTCTGATAAATCCAACGAAGAGCTCTTATAGAGCAAATATTTCTCTTTAATTTCGTTTTTTCGGTTTTGTTGTATGATTTTTAGTAACCGAGTTATTCGCGATCAAAGCAAAAAAGGTACTTTTCACTTTGAACACCTATAATTTGCGAACTCATGATCGTAGACTTTTCATGAGTGTTTTGAAAAGCTAAGAAAGTTTCCTTTCAGAACCTTTAGTTGCTAATTTAAGATTTTTTTTTAATCGTATTAAATCCATTTTAAAATGATCCCGAAAATTGACGAAAATGTTTTGAGTATAATAATTTGGCCATCCTCTGTATATTTCAGCAAGAGAATACCTATTACTTTTCTAACTGAAGGAGTTGAAATGGTAAACTATGTAAGTGGCAAAAAAATAGAAAATAATTTTTTGTGAAAAGTTATGTGCTAGAATAATTTATTTTAACTGTTAGGGTTATCGCAAGATAGAGTTAAAATCGTAAGTGTCAAGTTCGCTGTGGTGAAAAGCGATGAAACTGCCAATAATCTTCACGACTCTAACCTTTTTATTTCCCTCTAAATCTGTAAAGGAGGTATACGCTGAAAGTCCATAGCGATAAACGAGTGGTAAACGATGTAAGTGACAAAATGAACAGACATGCGTTTCTCGTTTCTGCTGAACATTTTAACTACTGGCACTTACATCGTTTGCCATTTGATCTCCTCAATTCTGACGAAAAGCTATGACCTCTAAAATTTATGATCGAAGGATGCTACGATAGTGAATTTAATTACAAAGAAAATGCCACCAAAATTTTTGAAATTGATTCATAATTTATTTTCTTATACTGTCTACCCTTCGGAAAAATCATGTTTCGAGATGAACGCGTTTAAAGCTTCGCTTGATTCCGTTCGAAAATCTATACCGTTATGTATTTCGTCTTTCAACTTTTACTGAATATTCTTCAAATACTACACTATAGATATATACAAAAGAATCGATTTTGTGAAAAATTTTAATGAGAATATCCCCTCGCAGAATATTAAATATCATTCCCTCACGAAGAATCCCGCACAACAAATCCCACAGAGCGTTGCCAGTATCAACTGTCGCCTGATTGACCGTGTTAGGCGTCATCCGTCGAAACCGTGCAAACTTTGCCCGATTGCTGAATCGTGCGCGAGAGACGAAACGGAGGCTGCAAACGCCACCGCGGAGGAAGTCGAGTATCGATGTCATCTGCAAGCTCGGTCGAAGGGTGATGCCGGCTACTGTACATCGCATTGTGAATTGTTCCTTCGAACTAACCGCGGCGGCCGCATCTGTAACCGGCAGCCACGGTAATGGAATATGACAACGCGAGCTGCATAATGATCAGCCAGCTCCTCTCTCTCTCCCTCCCCCACCGACTCCAAACTTTCTAATAAAACGAGCATTGTCGCTGACGTTCGTCCCGTTACACAGCGGCGCGGGATCCTGCAGACTACCAGAGGAGCAACACAACCGACAAACGACTGACCGCGCGACGCGTTGATATCGTCGCGATACCGATTCGCGAGCTCCACCTGGTTAATTCCCTAATTCGGCCAATTAAGGTGTGGCAAGAGCGCCGGGGGTCGTTAGCGGCGCGCCTTTCGATGAGATTTCCTAACGAAACCACGATCGCTCGCGATCCCGCGGCAGGGAACAGTTGGACCGAAATCCGCGGAGAGGAAGAGAGACAGATTCGTGGCAGACGCAGCCAGCCGCCTTGTCATCTGTGAGACGGGTATAATGCGATACGGTGTTGGTAAGTTGTCGCGCGGTGTTAATACGTTAATTAGAATTTCGCTAATTAATACTTCTGGAAAGCGATTCGGTGCGGTGGTTTCAGTCGAGCGCCGCTCTAACCAGGGATGAATGTCTGTGATGTAATTGGAGGGTGGGGATATGGTTCACACGGAGCTGAGGAGTGACGGAACCCTATCGCGAAGCACGTTCTCCTCAAGGAAAATTGGGTGGCTGTGTGATTTTTTGTTTCTGTTTCGTTGCGCGTTGAAATTCATTTTGTTTATGCTAGTGTAAAGCAGAGTTGGGCGTGTAATTGTATGGAAGCTTTTAAATACAGTTCTACGCGATTTAGTCGAAATGGTCTTTTTCCAAGCGTAGTTGTAATTTGGAGAAAAGAGTTAAGTTTAATTCATATATAGCCGAGGCGTGACAAGTAAATGTATTTAATGTCCCATTGAAAATTGGCTGAACAAGCAGCGCGTAGCGTGTTCGTTTAACGCCGAGCGAAACAGCTTCCTGCTCGTTTCGGAAAAAAATATTATTTCACGCGGTTGTGCCCGCCGTTTCCCGCTTCCACTCCACGATTCTTCCGCTATTCGCGGGCCGCGATAAAACGAACGATGTAACGCAACAAATCGCAACGTTCGTCATGCTGTCCGGTACGTGACGAGAATGAGAATTCAGGGTGAAAATAACTGACGTCCCTCCGACCGATATGGTTGGATAAAATTGCACCGCAAATGGCCGAGTTGTTTCGAGTAGTTAATCCGGTAATTGGAATGTTGCCAATTAATACAGCCGCCCGGAGCAGCACGAAATGTCGCTTCGCGCTACGTGCACGTGACGAATGAACTTTTCCACATAAGAATAATCCGCGTGTATGAATTTCGGTGGGGAAATAGCTGTTTCACGCTCGAAATTACTCAGCCGTCTGAATCCCTTGTAAAAATATCCTATAAGGAAAATTTGTCCCTGATTTGTTTCTGACTTTGTCAAACATATTGTTAGTGTCTCTTGTCTGCAATAATTATCAGATCTAATTAAAGCTGGGGATCCATCTGAAAGCTAAGCTAAGCATTCTATGCTAAGTTTTAAAAAATTAACTTCAATACATCCTTATGGAACCGTTTCCATCAAAAGCTAAGCTAAGCTATGCTATGTTTTTTTTTTATATTTTTTTTAGCACAGCCAGACATAGCATAGCATAGCATAGCTTAGTGTAGCTTTCACGTGGATCCCCTGCTAGATATACCGAAACGCACGACGAAGAGGATAGAAAAAAAAGAACAGAGAATGGAATGCATTATTGATCTTCCTGGATATGCGTGAAATAGCAAACTTCCGAGCAAGCAGCCGTTAAAAGAGTGTCACAGTATCTTAACAACGCGACGTTACGAGGGGAAGAAAGTAAACTGGAGGGAAAGAGCGTAGGACCAATTAGCAGCTCGCGTTCTTTCAGCAGGCACGATCGTTTCGCCGGTGTACGTTGCTCGTTGTTATGCTTCTATAAAATTAGGAATTATCTCGAAACGGTATCTCGGAGCTTGGTGAAGCGTGTGCATTATGGGACCGACGTTAAGCCGTGAAGCGAATGAGATAGCAAAGTTGAAGAGCATGCAGGCTGCGAGCGGAAGATTTAACGAGGAAACTGATCTAGCTTGCATCAGACTCGTGCCACGACGTGCACATGTTTCTTGTAACCGATGAAAATTGAGCTGTGTCGTTGGAAAATCCACGTTAACTCGGTTTCTCTGGCGCCGCTTTTCGGGAATATCGTAGAAATTCGAACACCGCGTCAAAGGACCGCGAGACTTTGCTGGGAATACTTTTGGTGCCTCGTGTGAAGCTTACTTATTCAGTGGAAGCTTTAAACGTGACACGGTGTAGAACGTTTTCAGCTGGTTTATAAACCTGGAGATTGTTGATAAGTTTCTGAAATAAACACATCGACAACTTGCTCCACTCCTTTTCTTCTACCTCTACAGTGGAAAGTATGAAACTTCAGCTTTGCCAAATGTTTCAACAAATTGCCAGACTGATCACTCTCCTTGAACTTTGTCAGAACTTCCGATACGCTGCAAAAAATATCTACTGAGTGAGAAGCAAACAGGGTACAGAGCTAAGGATCATACAAATATTCTGGAAGTAGGTACAGCGCATAATACTTTACACAGTTAAACGGTTAACAGAAACCTTTGCAGAAACCTAACATCCATCGAATCTGAGCTACCATAGCTACTAAAAATACCCAGAACCCACCACCACTTTAAACCCCGAAACCCCAAATAAACATAACACTTCGTTGCATTCTGTTGCAAATATGCAACATATTTTTTCTTTTTAATTTTCGGTGTTGTAACTAGCATGTAGTGTGATGTAACTACCTTATTGTGAAGGATACATATCTTAGTTTCTGAACATTTACACAGCTCGCGCCGAACGTTGTAGTTCTGCGGTTTTTAAAGAATCATAATCGTAATTGCGGAAAAAGTGGAAAAATCATTGGTGAGTGATTACTGACAAATCAGTCTTCGCGCCTTTCTTTGCAAAAGCTATTTAAATTTTTTATTAAAAAACATACATAAAGGTGCGTATTAATGATATATGTGCTTAAAATATATTTATTTCTAAAATACAATATTCAAAAGTGCTTTTAATTTCATGTTGCTTTTCTGCAACATTATGGAATGGAGATGTTTCAGTCACTTTTTTAAAATTCCTTTTTAGATGGCCAAGCGTAAAAAGGTTTTGACTGAGACGAAATTACAATGTGTGACGCAAATGTTTTCGGAAAGTGAGGACAAATGATAGCAACGAAGATTCTGATATAGAATGTCTGAATCAGATCGAACGAGAAAATTCGTCAGTTGAAGATGAAAATTTAGACTATCCGCCAGATAAAGATAAAACACGGAATATAGTGAAAGAAAAGAAATCAGCCACTCATGTTCCAGCGTTAAATGTCCGAGAAGACGAAATAAATCGCTAATTGACTTATGAAAACAATCGTCAAAGGTGCTTACAGCCATTTCAAATGTTCTAAATGTGCAGTTAATTTATGTTTAACAAAAGATAAAAATTGTTTCCGAAAATTTCGCGAATAATTATAATCATAAGTAGTTAAAATAATAATAATTATAATTATTAATTCTTTGTTTTACTGTTGTATAATGTTGCAAATCTGCTACATTAAATAATCCTTTTTTTAATAAATTCTGAGAACACAATTTTTTTTATTATTTTTCCCTTATTATCATCACTTGTACGAGTCCAAAAATGTATTTTTTTTCAAAATCGAAGAAGTTATGCAACGAAGGGTTAACAAGGTTCCACCTAAAACCACCCGGAAAATATTTTTTATTCATAGCTATATCTCGCAAAAATTTCCACAAAATAGAGACATTACTCGCATCCACCACTGATCAAATACTTCCTCCAAAACAGTCGTATGATACTTTAACATCTACACCTCCACAAACACAAACTCCTGATACCATCGATCGCCGATATCAATCGTTAACATTTGTACAACACGGCTGCCGGATTCGCCGCGGTATTATTCTCATAATCTCTTCATAATTAACCCCTCCCCCTATCGTCGGAACGGTGCTCATTCACGGAATCCAGCAGAACAGTTCTGCCAGGGTGCACGTGCAGAGAAACTCAGCCTGTTCCGGGCGTTTCAACAAAGTTTCGTACCAACCGGTCCGAGCTTCCTCCTCGATCAAGCTCGTCAAGCACGCACAACGATATATCTGTCCGCGACACGACAGTATTTCCCATCCGTCCTGTTACATACTCTTTAGCAGACGGCTTATCCGTGCCACTTTAATTGCGGCCCCATTATTTATAACAGCAGTTAGAAGTTGTTTCGCCTTTTCTGGCCGCGCTGCCGGCGGGTGGCGATGGCGAGGGCTGGCGTGGCCGTGTTTTGCGCGGCGGAACGGAAGCCTCGTTCCGTGATAACCGGACGTTAACAGGCGGGGTTTACTGCGGGACGCGTGTAGTGTCTTGTCGGTGAAAACTCGCGGCTGTTTTCTCACGAGCGAAAGAAGTCACGGAACTTCTCGTATAGCGATACGGTCGCGGCTTCCCCTTATTTCCAGCCAGCGGAGAATCCACCGCCCCGCGATATGTTTATTGTCCCGAGGGCGGGCGCGGGGAGTGAGTTAAGAAATGTTTCATAGAAACATACAGGGCTTTTTCTCCCGTAATTGCGGCCTTGCACGAGCGAGGGACTGACTTGATGAGACGTCTGTCTATAATCGCTCCACTCTGCTGTGGGAATTTCATTCCGCGGGGATATTGTGTCGGGCGATTGTCGTGGCTCGCTTAGAATTTCTGTCAATGTATTAGGTGTACGTAGGGCGGAACGCCTGTGTGCCTAAATGATTGAAACGAAGCGTGACTGCATTATTCTTCTACCGCCCGACGGGGTGTCTGACCAATATCGGCTGTTTCTACTGGAATCAGGTCGGACCTTCTATTTACGTTCTTTGGATGATGAATGATGCATACACGGACTTATTTCTCATAGGGGCAGTAATTTTGATAGAAATAGATTGTGAGAGTCCGAGAATAGAAGTATATTTTGGAGCATAGCTTTGTAAATGTGTGCTTTCAAATGCACGAAATAAAGATTGTGAAAGACTCGGCTTAAAGCTTTTCTTGTAAACGATGACTATTCCATTAAACAATCCCGAGTTCTATTTTCGCAGCGGCTCCTCTGAAACAGTTTAGCCAATTCTGGCAGCGACATATTGTCCAGCCGTGACTAAAACCATAGACAAATGGCGAGACAGATCGTGTCCGCGCGTGAAAGCTTCCCAGGAAGTCGTAGCTGCGGCGGAAACGACGTTTTTGACGTCCGCACGGTTGCGGTTAACAGCGGTGGTCTTCGTGCGCAGTTGGAGAATGACTCGGAGGCTATCATCGCGCAAACTGACGAGCGACATGAATTTCCGAGTTGCTAATACGAGGGAGAGAAGCCGCGACAGGGCAGGCGTTTAACCAGACGGTAATTAAAATCAAACATGCGAAATTCTGCCACCTACGAGCCGAGAATTGCACGTTTCGAACGCGATTTCGAGTTCCGCCAGGCAAGAAGATGCGAGCCTTTGAACAGTATATATTTCCATCAATTTCCCAAACAATCTATCGTTGCTCATAAAGCTTCAGAAATTTGCGAGTCAAGGGCGCCGAAGCTGCAAACTTTAATTAAAAATTTTTACGTAAATTCAGGATTAAGATTTGTGGTGAATTTATATTAGATTAGAGGATACACGTGGTTTGGTTTGCTGTATGGAATGATGAAGAAATTTCAAGTAATTCTGGATCCAATCTGAAGCAGAATAAGTGAGATTATGAATTGACTATCAAGATAACAGAGAGGCAACAGTGTTCTGTTCGAGTTAAGAATTTTCTATAACAAACTAACTGGACCAGAACACGAAGGACAACAGAGGATCATCATCATATCTCACCACCTACTTAATTTTCCATCCCCTAACACCTCATATTTATGATGCACCTAGCCACGGTACTTGGGTAACACTCAGCTTGGAGCACACTTCCAAAGGACACAGTTTTTACACTCGGAAGCTTCAGACATTACGCCTGAAAGATCAGAAACTTGCCGGCTACGGTAAAGCCCCCGCTTCAGAAAGTCTACACTATGCAGACAGAAGGTGAAACACTTTTCCCATCCTTGACAACGTAACACGCGTTTACCGCAGATGGCAGGCTGATTCTTTCCAAATTTCTGGCCCCCCTCGGTCGATCCTTTCCTGATTCAGCATCGTTCCACGATTAACTGGACAAGGATAGAGCGCCAGGGAAAGGGGAAAAGGAAGGTTAGAGGCAAGGAGAAGGTTGCAACGGAGTGGCAAGGGCCACTGAAAGCGGCGCATTCAAGCGAACTGTATTGAACGGCAGCTACATTTCTAACTATTCCGAGGGAACAGAGTCCTTTTATATGCACTGTGCTCGCCTGGATTCGTTGGTCAATCCGTCTGCACGGATAAACCAGCTTGCCATCCTTGAGTCTCGCCTCCCTTCGAGTTTACTCTGCACCCTCCATAAAGGCTGGCTATTAAATAAGTACATTCCTCTCTCTTCCCTTGGCTCGCTGCCTTCTTTTTGCTTATTAAACGCGATACTCTGGTTAAACAAAGGAACTCTAAATGATGAAAACATTGGTAACGATTCTAGAGCGAAGGGCAGAGTAATCCCGTGAATTATTTTTGAAAGCTGAGCTCTTTTAATATGTTGAATAGAACATATGGGATCTCGAGAAGAAGAATTTTAATTCAAGGAGTAATGTTAATTTATAAGATTCGATGTTACTTTACTCTTCTATTTAAGTTTAATTGTGCTTCTTCGAGAGAAGCGACACGCTCAAATTGCTTCCATTCGCTCTGAGCCCGCAGTGGCGCAAGATCCGAGCGTGAAATCCTGTTCAGATTATACAGCATAAACCACCAAGCCGAATCCTCTAATTTCACGACAGAAAAATCTGGAGGGAAACGCTACGTACAGAGAGATACACGCGAACCCTCTTCCTCCCTAATTAATCCCCTCGTGACTTACGAATAACCAAGGCGCATACCCACAGAGGCATTACTATTTCTTTGTGTCTACCTTCAAGCCTGGTCACACTGTTACTTCATTTCGCACCTCGCACAGAAACCACACAGATACATCTTACGCTAGTCTGCACATTCGCCATGGAAAACCATTTTCAACGGTTTTCTGCGCTCTAGCGATTTTAGTGAGCCACCCTATACGTAATGCGGCTTTTCGAAGTTTGTGCAATGGAATAATAGAATCGGAGACAGTGTACACCTTGCGTATAATCACTAAGTAGTGTAGACGGAGAACTTCAATATTTAATTACATGATAATTACATTACATGTATTATATAATTTCTAACTCTATCATTTTTCTCTTTCTTGTTTTTTTATATGTATTTGATTTTTTATCTTCTTGTTACTTTCGTAATGTCTATTGTGCAATAAAGAATTATTATAATTTAATGAACAGTCATCGAATATTATGCTTGCTGAACCAAAGAAGAAAAATGAAACCAAGGTTTATCGCCTAACCAGTAACAGAAATATGTTACTTTATACTTCATTGGCATGCAAAAAGGGACACCGCGTCACACACGGGATAAACAAATACGTAATTAGCTAGCTAATTTCCGTGTAGACGGAGATTAGCACCAGCCAGAGGAGGAATGGATAAGAGGGCGGAAAGGGGTGCAAGGGTGGAGGGAAAAACGGGCAGAAGAAGGGAAAGAAGCTGAGTAAGTGGGGGTTGGTTGTGCAAGGGGGCACGAGGGTTCGTAGTTGTCTGAATGCCGCGGCTAAAGGGCGGTTCTTAGCCTCTTAACCGCCTCTAACGTGGAAAAGCACGACTACTTCGGCGCTACAGGCAAAGTTTACCTCGCTAATTCAGCCGTAGCCTGCCGTAGGAAACGTTGAAAGGGAGTAAATTTGACCGTGGTGTAGGGCGCTCGTTTCCCTCTGCGCGCCCGGGCTCATTGACTGCGCCATGTCGAGGAAATGTATTTTAGTTTCGCGTATAATTAACGAGAGAAGTGTTATAAGCACCTGCGCAACCTACGGAAATTTTCGGAACAAAACACGTGATTGGGTTCTTTGATGTCGCCCCCGGCCCTCCCCCCCCCCCACCTCCGGCGAACGAGACCCGGGGGTGCGGACGAGCTTCAACCGGCACGAGTTCATGGGCAAAGAATTAAAGGATTTCTGCGCTTTTAAATAGCGTATTTAAACCGGTGAAAGCCACCTCCGCCCGGGCCCGTTGAATGGATATTCACTGTTATCGCGGGAAAACCTTTTTTCAAATGTCTGATCGAATGGACCCCATATTTTCGTGAAAAGTATTTAAGCCGAACCGGCAACTTCAATGGGCGCTGCAACTTTCGACTTCTCCGTAGCGAAACGGCACGTATCGGGAATGAGCGTTTTATTTTCTCAAGCACGAATATTGTCCGTGGGATCGAATACTTGCAGGTCCAATGCCAATTTAGGAAGCTATTCTACCGTAAATCGTTACTATTCTGAGAAGTTAAGATCTCGAAAAGGGATGGGTCTTCGAGTTTACTATGCAGAGGCTAGGCTTGTGAAAGCTGAGGGACATTCGGGGGGAGTTAACATAAATGGGGGCATTGCATAAAAGAAAGAACCTCGGAAAAAAGATAGAAGGTAAAGGTCTCTATTCTCTCCAAAGTAGCGTTCTAAAATTCCTACACACCAGGCGTCAACAAATAACCATAAAAATAAAGCAAAGGGCACCGCTCAAGTCCAAGAATTCTACTCTACGATAGTTGAAAGGTGGTAGCTATAGAGATCTCCGTACCTCTTACACACTTAATCGCGCTGCATGACCCAAAATGGCCCTCTAATACTTCGCATCCCTAAACTAACCCGTACTCGAACTCTTCACCGATTACAGGCTCAAACTGTCGCCGTTTCAGACGCCGAAATCCAATTACCATTCCCTCGTATGATCGGGCAATGCGGAGCATCCCAGAACTTCGTAATGCGCGTGATCGTAGTAATCCCTTATCGGCCAATGGACAAGCGGAGACACCCGTGCACGCGTGTAACCGCGGTTTCAGCGCTCGACTGCCGCCTTTTGTAACTGCCAACAGGCCAATCTAAGTGACGAACGGCTGTGCGCGGCCTCGCGACCTCATACCGCACCGCCATAATCATTTCATACACAATAGTCTCGCGCCCCTCGCGGGAGGGGAGGCGAAAAGGGGCCTCGGTGCCTCGTGGCGAGAGTAATGGGCGCAATTTGTAGCTACCCCCGCATTCCAGGGCACCCGGTGCACGCGTGAGCCGCGAATTTACGCACGTGCCTGGACCCCTGCTTGTATTCTTCAGAGTCCCCTGGCTGCCTCGGATACATCGCGAAACTATCGAAGCGAGAGAGGGTGGACGGATTGAAAGGTAAACCGATTGGGGTGAAACTGAAGAGGATTCCTGCGCAAATGTTTCTTGAAGAGGATCCTGCTTTTAATAATAATCCCTTGCGTGTAACGGAGAAGTGACGCACAGTAGATGCGGTCGGAGATAGATTTGTGACGTTTGTTTCAGGGATCGTATAAAATTATTTGGGAATTAAATTTCCTTGGTGGGAATACTTTAATTTTTGTATCTTTTACTGTGAAAAAGGAAAATCGGAACTCGTTATACGAAATTGAACATGTTTTTTAGGGTTTAATAGGACGAGGAATTTTTTACGTGAAGTTTTATAAATTAAAGGGCACTTTGCTGGATAATCTATTACAAGACTGTTCGAAACTGGATGCATAATTAGCTCAGCTCTTTCCTTCTACCGTCTACTGAATAAAAACATTCGCTTGCTAAATACCACAATTTCGCGATGGGCGTACGTGAAAAGATTCCCAACGAGTCCCAGCGAACTGTCTCGTTCGACCTGAATATCCCAGTGACATTTGCTTCAGTTTGAATATAAACGCGGCGAGTATTTAAATTCAACCAATCATTATTCCTGATTCGTCTTTAAGTTAAACTCCAGCCTGCGCTCAGTCAACTTCAGCCAAAACCGATGTGACCAAGCATAAATAGCCGGGGTTCGCGAATTGGTGGAGGCCAAGTGTTTTCAAGGCACTGGATCGATGTTCTCGTTGAAATTAATTTTTTTTAAGAACGTCTACGTTCGCTCGTCAGAAATGTGGGCCACGTTTCGTATCACTACTCCCTCGTGCTAATCAATCAATACGATCCACGTTCTATCATAATCGCCTACAACCTATTATTCCAACAAAAGGACATAATTAGCCCAACTTTTCGCCTGCGCTAAAATGATCGAAATAAACATTTAATAATTCACTGAGCATTTTCATTACATCTATATAAAGAAGACTCGAAGCATCTCAATCCATTTACCCCTGTTACGTCACTCAGGTCTCCAGTGATCCAATTGCGTCACCTTTCTCTGGCCGTTCCTCTAATTCTGAGGAAGACATGTGAAAGGCGTTGCTAATACGTATTTCTTGTTCTTTAAGATATGGTAAATGTACAGCTGAACTAAATGCCACCCGAGGAAAGCCATCGAGTCACCATTTAGCCACGCAAATAATTCTTCCTTCACTGAGCAATGCCTTAATTTCTCAGTCCACCGTATTGTGGGACGAGACAGAAAGTTCAATAGCCTGTGCGCAACGTTTATATTGGGAAAAGGGATAAAGTGAACCGGTGCGTGTTAGCAAAACGAAGGGTAGCAGTCAGACCGGAAGCGGCACACATTGGAAACGACAATTCGAGATATGAGATACGAAGCACTAAGCCCCTGGCGTCGTGCAACGCTGGGAGATAACGTTGACGTAAGTTATGACTCGAGCAAATAAATAGAATAATGGAGCAGAAGCGAAAAAGCTCTGTGCCGCGGCTAAGCAGAACGCGCGAGGATATGATCGCGAGTGGTACAGGTTGACAGTCGAGCAGCACAGGAGAAACGATTTTCCCTGAGCGAGGAAATTAAATCAACCGTCGCCGTGGCTTCATCTTTCGGCGAGGAAAAAAGAACGCTGTTCAATAATTGGTATTTCAACCGACCGCGCTGCTCCTCGACGTAACGTTACAATAGAGAACATAAAATAACATCCAATTCAACGATGAATCGTTATTAATTTACCAGTTTACAATAGCCACCGCTAATATTTCCGAAGTCTGTATTATATAGTATATTTAAAAAATTCTTTCGTTGACGAGGCTGGAATATCTGAGTCACTTTCATAGAAATAATTTGAAATGTTTCATTAATGGAAGGTCGAATGGTGCAGAAATTTGAATGAAAACCAGAGGGAACGTAATGTGGGTTTATTTATAAATTTTCGAAGATACAATGGAATGAGTGGTACAATTAAGGGATTTCAGCGAAAGAAGTGACAGAGGAAATCGATGCTCCGTTCAGTATTTGCAGGGAAATATTAGTAAGCAACGAATAATACTCGCGTACCGCGAAAGTTTGGAATCCGAAACGACTTTCCGGGGCATCAAGCCACTTTCGCGTTATGCAATATTAATGCCTCTGCGGCATTTTAAAATATAAACACTTTGCAGCGTCTGAATAATTCATGGGCCTACGTTTGTTATCTATCCAGTTTATCATCACACGTTTCAACTGCATTCGACGTTGTTCCAGTGTCGTTCATGCCTTGGCGCGACAATATTCTAAGCAATATTATCTGAAGGTGCATATATCTTTGTGTCTGATTGATCGCGAAAAAGGGAGGCTAAATATGCGTGTCAAAATTTATCCTGCTTCTGTTCAAGGGAGTGAAAATGTAGATCACCTTTGAACCTTTTCTTTAAATATTATCATCATAAAAATAGCTTGTCTATTTATTAGTAATTCATTGAAATTAAATTTGTTTGTACACTATTACTTACAATTAGTGGTGTAGAACACAGCCCAGCAAATTGAATAGATATCAAAGTTTCCAAAACACTAAAAAAGATCTAGTAAAAAATTCTAGTCGCAAACATCAATTTTATCCGAACTTAAAATTTCCATTTCCCTATTCTTTACATAAAAAAAAATTGAAAATAAACGACCCCTCGATACACTTGTAGAGAATTCACGTCTGAAGGATTCCAACACTGATAACATCCGATTGCGTTTTCATTGCGACACAATAGTGAACGTTACCTTTTGTCCCGTTCACTGGACGACAACTTTTGACGCAAATTAGATTCCCTGGAAGAAAAAAGCGGCAATCGAACGGCCTTCGTCGCCACAAAGTTGTACGCGCTGTCGTGTGTGGCGGAATACGTGTGAAGGTTCCGAAAACTTTTCGCCCGTTGGCCGCACTCGAAGCGAAAAGTTATTATTCCAATCAATTTCTCCCGACCAGTAACACACAACCTGTTTAAAGTTCGGTGAAACGAGGTGAAACTGCAAAGGTCGATGGCGCGCGAGCGTACCACGTCTAATCTAACTTCAACACATCCCTCCATGTACTGGGATATCAACTTTCTTCTTCGTTATATACGATTTTGCAAAAAGTTCTGCGTATATACCACACACCATTAAAATATCTCATCTATGCCTTTTATTAAAATTTTCTTTGAAATTGGAATGGAATATTTAAGGGCCGAATTGTTACAAGAAGTAAAAGAAAGAGAAGCTTCTTTCTCATTATCTAGAAATTTGTAACATGATTGTATTTCATTGTCAGTAAAAACACTGCTGCAAGTGGAAGTAGTCAATCTTTAAGCCGACAAGGGAATATAAAAGGTAGAGGATTTTGATTGAGTAAACTGTCAATTTGGTGGCAACCACGAGTGTCCAAAGATAAAAGAATTTCCGTACAAGAAGAGACACGACATTTGTGAACGGAAATTCTGGATGAAACATTGGTATAGGTACATGCACGGCTGCATGTTATCGAAATCAAAACCGCGGATCATCCTGCTCGATGGAACTGCTTCTTTCAGATTGATTTCACAGTGAAACAACTATGAATATTACGAAACAGAAAAGCCCATTGAGTACGGGCTGCACGAAATCCTCCTAACAAATCCTCCAGTTCCGCGATTGAAATTCCTTCGATTTCCGGGACGAAGCGGAGCACGCGTATGTTAAGCGGGAAACTCCAGCCGGTCGGTTCTACGCGGGATCCACGGCAATAAATTCTTTAATACGAAGATCAAACCCCGTTAGAATTGCGCCAGCGACGAGGAATCTTCAAGACAAACAGAATGGGACCGGGGAAAATTTACCGGGCCAAATAGGAAAATCGCGGGGTTGTCGAGAAATGTACCGGGAGTAAATCCCAGCGCCGTTTCTGCCCTCTCCAAACAAATGGCCCACTTTTTACGGCGAAACTTTATTTTTTCATGCTGGTTAGGAGTGAGCCATAAATCATGGATAAGTGGAAATCTTGTAACAGAAAACATCCAGAGTGTGTTGAAAAAAGGAGAAGGTGAAGCGCGTAAAACGGGGGCACAGAGTTTCGGACTTACAGTAGAAGTTACGCAAACTTCTAAAAATGCATTGTGCGCAGAAAGGAGAAATAAACAGCCATCAAACTTCATACCGCTTTCCCCTCACGCTCAGAATAAGAAGAAGAATTGTATTAAATAGTAGAAGTTCCCGAATGGCGAAGGGATTTCGTCCTACAAGATATCAGGGCTTATTCTTCCTAAATTATGAGGGATTTATTTCATCCATACGTATCGTTAACAAACTATTAATTGAAATATAAAATAATCGCTGATTCAACACAGATAGATTAACAGAAAGGATCACAACCCGTAGAAATTCGAGTCACACTTCAAAATAACCTTAACTCGAAGATCAAGAAGACCGACAGTCTAGCCAATTCCTCTTCCAACGTATCAGCGAAAAGGGCTTGTTCTCACACGACTGTATTCGTCCGTGTCCGGTAATGGGACCATTTACCTCGGCTTTCGGGACAATTGGACCAGGCATCGAGGCTCGAGGGGGCAAAATAAATCGGGAAACGAGAGCACCAGATTCGGCAGAGAGCGGGAGAATCGAGCAAACGGTGACTCGTGGTCGGATGTGCACACGGTATATCGTGTGCTCATTCCAGGGATGATTTAGTTTCGCCGCAGTGACAGGGGGGGGGGGTGGAGGGAGAAGGCGGAGGCGAGTCATGGGGGAGCAAAGAGAGGCCAGCGTTACGTAGATGTAATTACATGGAAAAAATTCCAGTCAGGCCCTGCCGAGCGTTCTCGTTGTTGAGTTAGAGTCGCGTTGTATGGCGTGCCCCGACTTAGAAATTGGCCAGGCCAATCACCCAATCACGTGCCCGTACCGCCGTGGCTTTCCTTCAGGATCGTCCTGCCGAAATCTCGACGGGACAATCAGGAACCGCCGGCACGCTCCTGCCAAATTGCGTGGCGCTTTTAAATATTAACCTCAGCCTCGTGCGCCCGCCACCACAGAAAACCGCACCCGAATACCATTCCAAGCGGAAGTAATGTATATCCAAGAACCGTTCGGTCTGCTGGGACGTCGCATTGATATGCTGAAGATTCGAAACACGGCCCCCCTGACGAATTACTACGGCCATCGTCCGTTTTCGAATGCGACCGGCAGGATTTATAGACTCTCTTCCCTCGACAAATGAATAATTTCCACGTTGAGGCAAAGGCCAATTGAATCTTCGCTAAGTGCCTCCTAATCTGTAGTTTCTTTTATTACATTCATTTTTAACTGTTACCCCGGCACCTAGATTCCGTTGAAGGAAAAATATCCCGTTTTCTTTGTACCGTTAAAATGGTCTGAATTTTTATATTTTTATTTGAAATTTTTTTCAAGGGTTAAAATGTATAAAATAAATAAATACAGGGTGGAGGTAGGTCCCTCCTTCTTCAATGAATGAATCTACTCTAAACATGTACTATTTAATCTGGTGCACACAGGGAATTGCGAGTGCAGACTGCGAAGCAGCAAAGAAAGGGAATATATCATATTTAGGGGTGTGCGGGTACCCGAAATTACGGAACCCAACTTGCGATTCGAGAGTCGATTTTCTTGCTTAAAAATTCTTACATCTAATCACACTGCAAAATCACAACTTAAAAGTTTTCGAGTCTCGGGTACCCGATAACTTTTAAGTTGTGATTTTGCAGTGTGACCAGATGTGAGAATTTTTAAGCAGAAATTCGGCTCCCGAATCGCAAATCGGGTTCCATAATTTCGGGTAGGTACCCGCACACCCCTAATCATGTTATCTGATACCTCGGGCGCTAAAGGGTTAAGGTTCGTTTAAACGTTTCGCGTTTACGAAAGTATGCTGGGAAGTTTTACCTACTTTATCAATTTATTTTGATTAATGATTGGCGCTAAGGTTTGGAATAAGTTTTATCGTTTCTAAAATTTTCGGCGTATAGAGTTGGTCGATTACAATGAACAGAGTGACACTATAATTCTATTAGGATACCGTGGGAAATAATCCTCCTCGAACTACCACAACGGCGTTTTAGAGAACGATAAAGAGGAGCAGAAAATGTGAGAATGTGTGAAAGAGCTAACACGAGCATGTATGCTTCCCATTGTGAAAATAACACTTTGAAAATTATTCCTGAAATAAGGCTTCGTCGTTGAGTAAATACGGGGTGAATGTATTGTGCCAGGGGCAATGGAGAAACCCGTCAGTGCATGCCAATTCGGGAGTTTATCATTTTCTTTGAAATTGTGCGCACTCCATGCAACGCGGTCGTTGCTTTGAATACAAAACAACGTATGCATTTAAAAGAGGTGGTTAATCTTCATTCGACATTCCGTGAAGGGATTAAATTGACCAGAAAGCGCCGAAAATATGTGTCTTCGTTACAGGGCACTGAATATACTCGTAAAAAACCAGCGCGCTTTTTCATCACCGTAGAATGATCTCGCGGGATCCGTGCTATATCGAATCCATTAACTTCCGTGGCGAGTACGACCTAACCTAGATTCGTCCTTTATGCCGACTGGCAAGATCAAACGTTTTGCGAAAGCCTGAGAGATATTTTATCGGTTAAATAAAGAAGCTGCACGATTGGACGCTCGGGAAGAAGTAGAGGGCTCTCAAGAGACGTTAAAGGCAGATCATTTGAAATACTTCATCTTCTAAATGTTAGATATTTTATAAAGGAAAGTTCCATTTAGATAGCTGCTTGTATCTTTCACGTCCTTGAAACATGTGATCTAATAATTCTGCAGCACTGATAGAGTCGCCAGAAGAATATTCGATAAGAAAAATATTCAGAAATTTTCCAAAAGTTTCCGAATAAAGGAATTTTCACTTTAAAACATATGTATTTGTAGTTATTTAAAACTGGTCCAATGTTTCTGGTATTGTGAGTATCAAATGATTGCAACACCGCCAGGAATTTTGCAGAATACTAGCAAACTGGCTGCACTTAACGAGTTTATCGACGCAACGAAAGGCACTCCTTCGCTATCCAATCAAACGGAGAAACATATCGTGAATATTGCCACGCGAAATACACGCCCGCATCGAGAAGTCGCGGCGAAGCCTCCAATTTCAGGAAGTCGATGGCTGCAGTCGAAGAAGTCGTATTTCATGTGACTGCCAACTCGCAACACCTGGAATATCGTCCCGATATAAACCACTCTGGGATACGTCTTGCGTGAGGATGATTAGAAAACTTCGATTGCCAGATTACAGTCGCGGAGATTTATGAACTATCGAGGGATGATGCTGATGTTCGTCTCCGATGCTCGTGGAATTTCAAAGTTATTCTGACGTCTGGCCCGCGACTTTTTAAGCGAAGCACTTTCACTGCAAGTTCGATCGAGTCAACCCAGGGACTCCTGCGTAATTTACTAGCTCCGCTTCCTTAACTTTTCGCAGCTCGATATACAAGATTTCTTTTCAGTATACTAATTACGAAAAAGTACAGAACGAGATTGCATTAAAGAAGGAATATTCTTTAAGCAATTTATTATTCTGTGAGCTGATTGCTAGCGATAAATAGGATTTAAATTGCCCGGGTTGTTAAGCAACTAATTTTGAATTTATTACAATTCTACATTCAACTGGTATCGCGAAAGATCTCTTTCCTCGCAGAATTTAAAATATTATGTCGACTGATACGAAGCCTGCGAGTTGTTTAAAAACGAAATGCATAAAATAACTGGTTACTGAATAACGAAGCAGCAATAAAGGAAGAAAACGTAGGAAGAATGTTAAGTAATTCAAGTGGAGCAACCGCGTAAGTTACAGGATTCAGTGCATACCTATTCTATGTGCGTGCTTCGACATATGATACATGAAAAAGTGGATAAAGTCGAGGAGACGCATGGTATCCAGAAATCCTATCTCCGGGGCAAACGTACGGGCGTGTCCCGGCGACAGAGTTTTCAAAACAGCGACAAAAGGACAACGAATCCACTGCAGAGCAGACACTATCACAATGCCACGTTTAACTTTAATTAACTAAATGAAAATTCGCATCCTACAAGTGATATATTTTTTGCACAACCAAACTACACTCACTTTAAACTTGAAACAGCGCAGTGCATCCTCGGATGAAAGAAAAAGAGATAAAAAAGTATTCCGTAGCTAGAAAATCGTTATAAAACTTCGCTCGCTAAAAGGGCAGCCATGTAGGCTCTAAAACACTCGATTTCAGCGATAAAAAGGCTGTAAAGTGGAGATAAAAAGTAAACATTATCTAACATCAATAAAGCTTCCTCGGTCTGTCTAGAGATGATTCTCTTGCGAATAAAGTGGCTCACGAAAGAGAGAAGCTACACCACGGATTTTTGGGAAGCGTCGAATATTGCGCGAAGCACCTAGTGTGTCTGATAAAGGCTTCGTATATGTATAAATGGATAACGCTGACAGAGAGGCGTTAAGAATGAACAGATATGGAAACAAATCCTCATCCGTATATATCCAGATTTACACCGTTCCCTGTCAATACCATTCGTTTCTGTGCAAAGCTGTTAACAAACGTATATTAACGCGGCTGCAGTCGTCCCAATTTAATAGCGCTACCAGCGATATTTGGGCAACGTTTAATGGGAAGAAAAAAGTAGCCGATGATGATAATGTTTTGTAATTAACGAAAGCGATTCCGGGATCGTCGAGGCATTAAAAGAATAAACCACAGTGAACGATAATTGATGGATGTTAATTGATGTTGTTTGTGATCATAAACGAACGATAAAAACGTATCAGAACAGGGGTCGCTTAGTGTAATAAATTTGTATTAAAAATTATTAATCCCTGATATTACGTAATTCAGATACTTTGCCCGAATTTCTCAGATTTTCGAAAGGTTACCTTTGTAAGTGGAAAAAGGCTCAGCTAGCACGAGGAATCGTTCACGAACGACGGTAAATGCGGGGTAGCGGCTCGAACATCTGTTCATGAGGAAAAAACGGAATATAAAACGCGAATAAAACCTCAATTCTCATAAACGTCACTGTAGACGTACGTTTTATAGTGCTTCTCTCGGGGTAATGTTCCTGCTTTCGAAAAGTAGACCCGAATGAGGGGGCCACGGGATTTTACAGCTTCATCGAAGTGCAAGAAAAATAAAATTCGCCCGCCGTTTATTTTCTCCTCTAATTCGAGGTTGATGATACCGCGGTATTACTGGCTCCGGCGGAATCACACCCGCCAGACTTTAACTTTTAAATTCAACAGAATTCGTAGATTCGTCGACGGCTATAAGGATGAAAAATACGAGGGTTGCTTTTCTCCTCGTCGGAGATAAGAGACGCTTTCGAAAAGCGACGTATCGCGATGTAAGTCATGTTCTGTCCAAGTGGGTGGTTCACAACAGGGTGCAATGAAATGGTTCTCTGGCTGCGGGGTGTGAATGCACATTGCGATTTTATCGGGATATCGGGGACGGAATAAAGAATCCTCGAGTCACCTGCACGATTCCTGCGCAGTGACAAGTAATTTCTTTCTGCTCCTCGACTGAATGCGCGTCGATCGACCCCTTTTAATTCGAACACTTAGTTACAAGTTTTTGTGGAAGTCGAAGAAAGCAGATAAATCGTACGAACTCCAAAATCTGGCTAGGTATAATTTAGAAATAAAGTGAAATAGGACGTATGTATTTATTAGCTATTGTATTTACGAGCATTTTGCAAAATTGCTTCCTGAAGGATGCCTCGCTTATAAGTCCGCACCCTGTACCCATTACTAAGGGTCGCTTTATCTTCCTCGTTCAAAAATATCTTCATCATTACATTCAATACCAGCATCTCCTAGAAGCAGCAAAGCATACGAATGAAGCGAACTTCATCCAACGATATTCCGATACGCCAAGTAGCCTTCCGCGATTCAATTAACCGGCAGGCAGCATTAAAATGACTCTCGGATGTACTTCTTCCAGGCTTTTCCTTCGTTTCGCGGAGCGGCGCGGCCCTAACCACTGGGAGAACGGAGGGGGAGAAACGCGTTCTCAGAAACGTCATTACGGCCTCGCGTTTCCTCGTTAAATACACCGAAATATCCCGGGAGGCCTGTCCTTTCCTCGGTTAATTAGTTAAATTCCCCTTTTCCCGCCGGTGATAAGCCGGGGAATTTCATTCTTAACGACCTCTGCCTGGGCTTTGCGCTGGATCCTTTAAGGAGACAATGACGAAGCATCCAGGGCCTTTCTTGTACTGTTGTACAGGAAACGATCCTGTATGCGCTTAGGGTGTATACCACTGGGATGCATTCACGATGTTCAAGTCATTGTTCCGCATGTAAAGTTCCGATATAGTCCGCGCTCCGTCTTTAACTGCTCGTCCATGGGGGGCCCTGTACCGGCCGGGTCTGTCGATGGTTAACAATAACCCATTGTCTTTCGGACTTTCTTGACAGAGATCGGGGAGGCACTTCCTTTCCCCTCGGAAATGATTAATAAACCCTCCGCGACCCGCCTTCTTACGTCATTTTTACGGAATCGTGTGTTTCGCGTGGGAATACAGTTCGTCTGTTAATTGGAAGCTTGGTGCAGTGCGGAAAAAATGAGCTTGCCTTGAGAATATTTTCTTTCGTGGAAGGATTATAGAGAAGCCAGGTGAGGTGTTTTAACGTTCATTAAGGGAGTAAGTAATATTTTTAATGCTTGCTCAATAAACGTTCTCCTTTTGTGGAGCTCGAGGTGTATATAATACTTCACGGAGATCTGCGTCAAAGTAAATGTAACGCAGGAGCTTGTACATACTACGAAAGTGTAATTCACGTTGTAGGAGGAGAAGGGTCTGAGTGATTTTAAACCTGTATCACTTGAATACGATATTTTACTAGGGAAATACGGAGAAATATGTGTTCCAGTATTAAATTGCCTGTGCGTGGTGACAGTAAGTGTGAAGGTAAAGCATGGAAAATTTCTTGGAGTTACGTTCGATGAATCTGAGAAGTAATAAGGAATATACAAAACATTAATGTTATCGACACCTTGCCTCGAGAATTATACATACATTTATGCTACATAGCATAAATTCGATATAGAGGTTCTATTTCCCCTTGTTTAATATCTTTAGTAGAATCAGAAGAATCGTTCGATATAGCACGCTTCATCAGTGGAACCACATTTTCATTACAAAGGCGAGATTGTTCATTATCAACTAATTATCTCCAAGATTTTATTAAAAGCAACAAAGGAGAATTGCTTCTCCTACTAATTACTACGACTCACGCCCTCAGCGATTTAACCCTTCTTGAAGCGGATACATCTCGCAGGAGGGGGCTTGCTTCTTGCCAAGTTAATTGCGAGAGTACGACGCGCAAAGCAATTTTTCCGCAACTTGATTTTGCAGTGCAATTTCACCTCTACACATGCCAAGGATGTATACTTTACTTGCAATAAATACTCTCATTGTATTCATGAAACCTCTACCTACAATGTTCTTATTAAAATAAAAAGATGAAACAATAGAATTGAAAAGAGGTAAAAAAAAATAGAATTTGCAAACTACTGTGTTTTATACAGTTCTGTAGAAAAATAAAATAACAGAACTCGAATTCTGCAAAGTTTGAAAAGAATCAACGAATCTTCTTCAAACAATTTGACAAATACAAAATATATCAAATTCTTCAAAATCACTTCGACCGTATTCTTTACATTTCCTCTTACCTATCTCTTCACTCCTTTAGATAAGATTACTGAAACATCCAAAAACCACCTACCTACTCAACACACAACAAAAAGGGTTGCGACGTAATCATAAATCTTCTATCGAACGCGTGCGAGCCCAGGGCTGCCAGAATGTTTCATAAAGTACGACGATCGGCGCACGGTTTTCCAAGTTCCCGATAATGGTCGTGATCCTCAAAAGCATTTACCGCGTACATGTGTTGGCGGGCCGCAGTGTTGCGCAAAGCAAACAATCCCGGCCAAATGTTGTCTCCATCGGGTGTACCCGTACATACCACGTACGCGTGCACACGCGTGCAGTGGATATTCCGGCGTGTTTCGTCATCACAGGTGCCGATTCACGAATTCATCGAGTTTCCATTGATCAACCGACCGATCGATGCCGTGTATTCCCTCCTGATTCAATTGCGTCTGCCGCGCGCAATTATGAGCAACGACCAGGGAGAACTTTCGATTCGTATTTTCCACGTGTACGAAATTCTGCGAAAGGCCTGTGTCACGTTTAGGAATTAATTCTGAACGGATGGATCTGGAGGGCGGAGAATTTCTGCACGTTTACGGTTCGATCGAGCGACAATGACGAAGCTCTGCGATGAAATAACTGCGATGGAATCTTGTTTGACGGAAGTTTATGCGCGTTGAACAATTATCGCCGAGTCAATGAGCACAGGGAGGTGTATTTGAATCCTTCAAAGAACGATTGATTTATAAAATTGGTATAGGTATCTTTACATATAAATGTCTTATTATTTTAATAAGCCTTATAATATATTATTTAGAAATATTGGATTAATTGATTAATTAAGAAACATTGGAATTAATGGGTCAATGAAATCGATAAGTTCTTACGATTCCTATCAGCGAATTAATAAATGAAATATAATGTTACTGAATTATCGTGTTTCTTATTTATCATCAGTAATCTCCTGAATCTATGCATTGCGAATTGCAAATGCACATAAACTTCCCCTGGGATAACATTGTCCTTTCCACTGCAACGTGTAGTTACTTTCCAGACGCATATTATGCTCGAGTAAACAGCTTGAAATCAGCAAACAATTTAAACGAAAGTCAAATTAAACCGTGCATAAATTAACGAGGCACTTATTGTCTTCGCTGCAGAAGTAACAAACGATTTTCATTTATTAAAAGCAAAGTATTTTCCCGAGACCTACAGTTCGGAGGCAAGTCGAAGCAAACAGTTTGCCATTAGCATTGCAAAAGACATGTCACGCGGCAGTGAGTTTTACAAACAAACGATGTCTCGAGTCCTCGTAACCGACAGTCACCAAAACCGAATTAACATCCGACACGACGACGGTGTGGGTGAATTCCGTTCCGTCCGTGGAGCAACAGAAACGACTCCCTTCGTCGAACGAAAAAATTCCGATCTCCGAAGTGCTGTAAACTCATGAAAACCGATCGAATTTCTTAGCCCGTCCCAGCGGGGTGTCTATAATATCCTGCCCTAATGGAAAACCTTTCCAGGTTGATTTTCCTCGGCGCGGGAAACGAGCGAACTCGGAAAGAATTCCCGTTGTTTCATCGAATCCCCATTTTCCCCGGATTCCTGCATAATTATGCGCCCCGGCTAAAAATGGCCCGCCGTGCTTCGAAGCGCGCGTCAAGTTTACACGCCTCGAGAGCAATTCCCGGACACTGAGAAACTATCGCGTTTACGAGGAGAGAGGCAACGGACGTGTAAAACGAGACTTCGGCGCCGGGAGTCGAACTACTGGCTCCGTTTGCCAGAAGAGAGGGAAGGGAAAGATGTTGCTTCGAGTGCTAGAAGTATTCAAGAATAGAATTACCCTGAATCGAATGCCTGTGCTTAATGACTGGGAAGATTCTGAATTGCAAAGCAGGCTCGCCGAAGCAACATATCTCAACGCAGGGAGTACACGCACAAAGGGAGCGCTAAACGATTTCAAATTGTAAAGAGTATAGTGGACATTCACTTCCCACCTCACGAAAGTGGAAAAGTTGAGTTATTACACAAAGCAACGCAGTATCGAAGAGAATAGCACATCAGGACCATTTTTCACCGAATCAAGACCCACTTCCTCTTTCGCCTAGGTATCTCTGCGTTATCAATTTCGCGCGTAGTTGGTGTTCCCGGTCGCTGGGAATGAAAACAGAACGAGGAGGAATGAAATACACCCTCGATCGGCGTTAGAAGTCGAATTTCGAGATGTCAACGGCGCGAGGTACGCGGGCTGAGGAAGCAGAGCAGAGGCGGGTGGCAGGGGGGTGGTTCGCTAGAGGTTGGGCAGATTCGAGCAGAAGCCGAAGTAATACGGGGCGCACGTCGGTTCGGTTTAAGCGGGTTCCACGGTCTCGAATTTTCACGTGGGCCAACCGTGTGCACGTCGGGACTCATGCATCGAAGCTGAATAAGGGGGTAGCTACACGTCGGAGGGGGCAGGCCGTCGCGTCGGACGGGTGGCCTCTCGCGGGAAATACGTCGAGTATCTGAATAAATCGAAACAGCCAAAGTGATTCTCCAACTTAAATTAGTTTCTGCCTGGCATGGAGAGAGGCTAGGTGCACGAGAGCAGCGCTGCCCTCGCTCCCACCGACGCGGTTGCCCCGCCACGGTTGCCTCGCACAGGACACGCGAATAGCTACCCTTACTACTTCTTTCCCAGACCTGGCCGACCGGCCTCGTCTCATCCGACTTTTTCCACCGTAAACGAATCCCGACTGATTTCCAGCCGCCGTTTGTTCGTTTTACACGTGCCACGACCGTTGCCTCGTAAACGCCACGCTTTCATTATTGTCTCTCCTAGGACATGCTGACGGATCCTCCGGCTGACGTCAGCACTCACCGGCCATCCCACTAATTTCTGATGGCTTGAGAAAAGGTTGTGTACTAAGATCGAGGTAACTAAAGGGGGTATCAGGCGAAGCTTATGGGATTTGAATTGGGAGTGGGGGAGGTGTGGGGTTTTTGAGAAGGTGGTTGCTCTCGAAAAATATATTCCACCTGCTTCATTAAATTCTAGTGAGTCGGGAACGGGTGGAATATTAAAACGAAATGTGGGAAACTAAAATTGGGAATAGGAAGGCATTGGGTATTTTGAAAGGGACGTTTTTGTTTCGTTCGTGGGCAACTACTAAATATAATTAGAAGTTGATAGCTTCAACTTATACCTGCATAATTATAATTGGACATGAGAATGTTCTCTAAAGAATGTTTTAATAAGTATTGTAGCTACTCCAAGAACTTTGGTCTTGCGAGGTTTGAGGGCTAAATTAATGCTTCGTATTTCACCAGTAAAGCGCTGATTTCACGCGACGAAATGTCCAATGGAACGACGAGGTTTCCGACAAACATCGGGATTACGTTTTGTGAAAATCACATCGGGTGTTCATTAAGAATTACAAGAAAGAAACGTGGCACAACAAGTACTCCGTTTCATTTGCTTAAGCTTAATGGGCTTTTCTGCCCGCACAAAGACGTTCCAGAATGCGAGCCTTAATCTTTCCTATAAAACACTGATTGTGGATTGACTTTTAAATGCCCCGGAAGCACGGGAGAAAATAGCAGCCGTCCCTAGTACCGTCTGGCACGAAACTCGCGAAGTTTCTTATTTTTCTTCCCCTGCCTTAGTCCTTTTCAAGCAGGAATAATGCGTCTAGCTTTATGTTTCTTTGCTCGGCTTGTACAGAAGCAAAATTTGGTACCGTGCAACGCTTCGCCTCCAGTATTTTCTTTACAGTTTACAGTTTACATTGTACACTTTACAATTGTATTTTGTTATTCGTCGTGTCAGGAAGCCCAAAATGATTGAAATTTTAGGAATCTGTTGTTTGAAAAATATCGGTGCAAACAAAATTAAAAACCATTTTTTTTTAATTTGTAAAATTCAACAACCGTTTTTCAAATTTAAGATACTGGTTTAAGATATTAGAATTAATATGTAAAAATTATTTAATTAAAAACGTTAACATTTTTACTTGAAATCGCCTCGGACACAAGCATATTGTAGTAAAAGTTTACTGTAAAACTAATTTTCATGAGTTCATATTTCCCGAAGAAAAATATTAAATGAAATAAAGATTTATAATTCGTATTTTGTAAGGATTTTAGTTACTTTAATTTTTATTTATTTAGTTTTGTATAGGTAGGTAGAATATATTTAATTTTGTTATATTTTTGTAATTCCATAAATATTAAAAAGACTGAAAATGTTTAAAATAAGTATAAATTTTTTTACCATTTTAAATATATTTTCTTTTTTTTGTATAAAGCCTACTGTACAATAACTGAATTTTAATTTCCTCATTTTTACGAATAGAAGTTCAGTTTCTTTAATGAAGTATAGTGTCCAATTAAGGACTGTATGCTCAATCCGCAGGGACGACACTGCTAATTAGGCGGCATTAATTAATATTTTAACGAAGAATTTTATTAACGAAACGAACTGTTTTTGCACCATCTGGAGTGGTAAGTACCAGTGTACGCGTTTCGCGTTGTTCATGTTCGTCGATACGGAAGGAATTGTTTGCGAAACAGATTCATTAGCGTCTCCAAACATGCACATAATGAAATAAATAACAGAATGAAAATTTGCGTTCCTTGTGTTTGATTTTTTCAATGAAAATAGTCCTTCTAAATTATTTTCAGACTGCATTACTTTTCCTAGGGACATTTATAGTGAATAATAAAAAATTTGTATGTAGTACTACAAGAAACAATACCCATAATCTCAGTCGACTCATCAACATCGTCTTTTCCATTTATTCACATTAGTTTTAAGGAACAAGGTAGAAATCTGACGTAGTATGATCAACCGTGCGATTGATAATACGGAGCACTCAAATCCCGAGTGAACAACGAAAAACAAACTAAAATGATCGATCGTGATCGATTGTGATTGATTACGAAGATGAAACGAATCAATTCCAACCGAGTGCACCCTCTCCACGGTGGCATTCGTGATATATCAATTACCATGCATTATGTGGCGAAGTGGAAGATACTTCACATGCTAATAGACGATTGTCGTAACAAAAGAGCCATTAAATAATCGCTGAATAGTCGCGATAATGCTGTTTATTTTAATGCTACTATATGTCCCATTCTTTTTATTACCATAGACACATATTCACTGACTGTTTTAATAAATCTTATAATCTATTAAATTGGTATATCAATGAAGTAAATTCATGCTGCTAATGAAAATCGAAACGAAAGACTCGATTCTACGATTAATTGAAGTGTGTTGAGATTGTTGGGTAATACTATGGAAAGTCACAATCGATATAATTAAATCGAACTGAATAATTACAAGAAATTACTTTTATATCTGTTTTTTAAGTAACTTTTGTAAAGTAACCTTTGTTTAACGAACATTTATATATGTATATGTTGGTTTTTAGGCATTTATGTGGGTAACCTTTGTAAGTAAAAACCAAGTTGATATCTAATCGGGCCTACGAGATGTTAAGGAGTTCGAGAAAATACATGTTATGCCTTTTCACTCCCTTGGGGATGGATTTAAAAAAAACCTTTGGACGTTGATGAATCAGTGAGTAACACAACGATTTTATATATATATATATATATATATATATATATATATACATAAATAGGTACCTATAATTTAATTTATAAAAATTGGTGGATCTCAACGACCGAGATGATATCTAAAAATAAATATCTTGAAATGCGTTGCTAATATCGAGCATATATGAAACTTTGAACCGAGAATGCGGGTTATTTTAATTTAATCGCATAAATCGAAATGTAATCGAAGTCTAGATGTTGATTCTTCGTGGATTTCTACATACTTCGTTAAAGATAATATTCGCAAAGAGAGTTCATATGGGAATAAAAGCTGAATTCCGTTCATAACGATGAGCATTTAGCATCGAGTTTAGCTGCGCTATAAATCTTGCGTCGCGCATGTGAATTCGAGGATACGGTCTAATATGGCAGAATGGAGTAGTATAGTGAAGCAGCATCTCGCCATAAATTTACTCGAGCACGTTCTTCCCACGGTACAGACGATATTCTCGTGGGAATCAAGAAAGTCGAAATTATATACATGAAATGCTGCAGAACGAAATGAAGCTTCCTATTTAATTCTTAACCACTTTAATTCTTCTGCCACTATTTCATCCTATCTTTAAGGAGGAAATTACGAGTATCTGTTTCACTCTGCGGGTTACAATTAACACTATAGTAATTTTACATTTTCACACCTATTTACACGAACGAATACGATATGAAAATTTCCTTCATTTCTCTTGATATCTTGTCAATCTTTATTTCTATCATTTAAATAAATATTGTACACAAACATTCGACCAATTAAAACTAATAGAACCTATTATTTTACCAAATCGAAGATTTGAATCGGACAAGATCTAAAATTTAACTGAACACGCATAGGGAATTTTAACATAAATAATATTTTATTTAATATTTGAGTATAAAACGTGAAAAAAAAACAAAGTACGTAATATTATATACAATGCTTTGGCTTTGCATGAAAACTATTAAATTCGTGTTAGCATTACTATTTTGTTTAATATAAATTTTCTTTGTGGAATCAGTTTTAAACCGCTTACTATGTATATTATGGAATATTTAACGCTCAAATTCAATTCAATACCAGTTTCATATGAACCATACGTTAAAAGACCGACAAGACATTAATTTTCAACTGAACGACGCTCGAATGCCATAAGGCCGAAATACCAGTGTATTGACATATGAAAATGTGACTTACGTCATTAGACACATATCCCTGCATCCTCTCCACAAGTTGCATCGATCTATAGCTTCCCTCGATTCACTTAACGGTCGTTCCAAGTGAAGTATCTCTTTGCAGGACATTGTTACACACGAAACACACTATTCAAACGATACTTTCACTTTAAACACAAAAGAAAAGAAACGATATTCGTTGACTTCCATGAGAACGAAAGAAGCGACGCGCGGAGCCAACTTCACTCGGCTCGTTCTATTCGCACTACACAATTTACAAATCTTTTCCAGCATAAGAAAAGAGACATTAATAATACACTTGTTTTCGTAATAATACTGGACTATTAATTAAATGAATGCACATTACTTGGAAATAGATGTGGAAGGATTATGTTTGAAGTATTCGTGAGAGAAATTGGCTTAATGTGACGACGATATATGGATAAATATTTACCACGGCAAAGACGTAACGCTCGACCGATACCGGCGACATCCAAACACGAAATAAGCCTGAAATTAGCTTCCCCCACTACGCGCGCGGTTCCAAGGAGATTCGAGTATAGTAAAGGTCGCGTGAAATTGTAATGCTTTGTTGTGTATCACCTCGGTTACTTGGTGACGAAATACTTTGGAATGTTTCCCTGATATTTAATGGTTTGTTGAGGTTACATGAACAAATATATTTATAAAAATATAAGCGGAATAATGTGAATTAATTTATTAAATGAAGTTTGAAATGTTTTAAGTATTACTATTAGAAACTTGTATTTATCATTTGATTTATAAATTGATATGGTAATTAGTAAAAAATCTTAGGAAATTAATTAATGAAATGAAGAGAGTGATATTAAAGTAGAAGTAAAGATGATGTATTTCGGTACGTTTAAAATGTAAATATTGCAGATAAATAATAATAAAAAATTTAAAAAGAATTAAAACCGACTTCAAAAAAATAAAAATGCACCAAGAAGTAAAAAATAATTTGTTTCCTTATTTAATCTACGACTCTCAATATTTTTAAGTCGGCGCCTCATCATTTGCACAATGTAAATTAAAAGTCGTAGATTAAATAAGGAAAAAAATTATTTTTTGCTTTTTGGTGCATCTTTATTTTTTCGAAGTAGGTTTCCATTTTTTTTAAATTTTTTATTTTTACTTTTTAGTTAGGCATTTAAGTTGAAAAATACGCGTGGGCCTACAAAAAGAGCTGCTCGTAATAATAATAATGGAGTCGATTAATGAATCAGATTTCTTATTTTTGGTGTAAGTTCAAAATTACTTAATCGATTGTGATAATTCTTCCTCCATAACCTAAGTTGATTGAAGCTAAACTAAATGCAATAAGTTTCACGAAAATCGGTCCACTAGTTACAAACATAATACATACTAACATACATACATACAAAAACAACAAACTGAGAACCTCTTTCTTTTTGAAGTCGGTTAAAAATATTACTCAACGATTTCATTTCTCTTTTCAATGGAAGAGAAGGAAGATGAACGGATATTATAAATGGAACTTGCAATCTGCCATCCTTCCAATATGACCACTGATTGAAAACAGGAACAGGGAGTTGAAAGAGCGTTGAAAATATTATCTTGCTTCCAATCAAATATCCGAGAAGATTTCGTCAAATTGATTCTATGACCACTGGTCGAACATGGGTACATTGTTATGCTGGTTTGCACCGAACTTTTGCCTCCCTAATTTGCCGAGAATGTTGAGTAGATTCAAAGGTAATATAGAGAGCATATTGGATAGATAATAGCGATCCTATAGTGTCCAAGAGGGAAATGAATTTAAAGTATCGTAAAGCACGATCGCCTGGAAGAAACTCGCCAAACTTGAAGGCCTAAGAGCGAATGACGGTAAAGCTGAATAGTTTTCATATAATATCGCACGAGCGTGCTTTCCCGCTGTTAGAAGAACCATAGTCTCGAAAAGCCAGGATTATATCCTCAAGAGTTTGCCAGCTTTTGAGTCTCATTTAGAGGACTTAATGGTGCATGCCAGAGGAGGAGAAAAAAAGAGGAGCACGGACGAGGAAATAAAAGGCATAAAATCAAATACAGAGGGAAACTCTTCCGATTATTCTTAATCTTTACACCTTCGTAATTGTTAATCAATATCTATACACGAACCACTTTTGTATTCTATCCACATCGCTCCATGAAAGATATTATCAAATCACCTGATTCTTAGGGAACGAAATGTTCAGAAAAGGTACATCAATAATCTGTTCTGATATTCTGATTTCGATCAGTTATTCAAAGAAACTGCATAAAATACATTCAGAATCCTGTACTCCAGGAAAAATGATGTCTCGATAATCAAAAAATTCAGGCGAATCATTCTCACCTTAGGTAACACAAAAATGGCAAATATTCGTTGCTCTTTATCTCGGTGTCGAAATCAAAACACATATCTGCATCTGCAGAAAAACTATTATACTTTATGAAATCTTACGAATCCTGTGTACCTTTTTTGCCGTTTTACGCCCCATATGTTGGGAACCGCTAAAGTGGCAGGATAGAAGGGTAGAAAGACGAGAACGAGGCCGAAATAGAGGCCTTCTATGGGACGGGGGACCATAAAACGGTAACCCCACGCGATTTCTGTGCTCGGGCCATCTTCTCCCCATTTAACCATCCCCGTCGCCCCAGCAGTTTGATCCAGTTATCCAGGCTGGGAACGCTCCTCCAAAAGGATTAAATGCAACTTCTACTCTCGCACGTGCGCGTAAAAATACCGATCATAAAATAAAATAACCGTAGGTGGCTGGCATTGCTCGTCTATTGCCGGGAAAAAAAGTGATTTGCGCTTCGGGAAGAATGTGCCTCCGCTTTTTATCGCACGACCACTTCTGGATATGGAGGGCGGCGTCCATTATTCCATGATCCTTTCTGAGACTGCATAATCTGCTCTCTGATAGTAGATAGCGGCGTTAGGAATATTCAAAGCTGCTTTGGAATACTCTCGCTGGCTTTAGCGGCACCTACCTCGATAGATAAACAATTTCGCGTCTAATTTGGCGAATTGTATCGATTAATTGTTCTTGAAATGTGGGGAATGAGGATGTTGGCACTTTGATGGTTGAAATGTTTTTTGAAGTGAAGATTCCAGTGTCTCCCCTGAGAAACACTGTTGTGTATTAATATTTCTATTACTATTATCCATTCGTTTTGTATCTTAAAAAATGACTATATATTGAAGCCTCTCAGGCCTTCTAATATTACGGCAATAATATCATTTCTAACATCTAGTTTCAATGTTGCAAGCGCCAGTGGTTCGTCAGTTATATTCTAATCCCCATTTTATTAAATAAAATAATCTGAACAGTCAGTGTTAGAAGATAGAAGCACACAGAATCGATACCCATTTAACATTGTGGGTCATTAGTCAACTCGATGAGCAAATGGACAATGGAAACTCCAGGGGTAACTGATACATTTTGCATCCAAGTTAGCAACAATGCGTTTGACAATTAGGCACTCGTGACATTTAGATTTGCGCGGAATTTCGAGGAGCGAGTGCACCGGTGTTTTTGTTCCATTGTATCCAGTAGCCACTCTGGTCTTGTTACCGACGAATTTAATTAATCCAATTAAACAACGCGAACTATAATTCTATACAAATCCCCGTTACATCATCCCAAAGTAGAATATGAACCAGAGGAACGTTTTGTCGGTCGAATAATGCCGAGTTGACGTTACAGCGAATCAGGATAAAACGTTTTCCACTTTTAATGGGAATAACAGGTCATCATTCTTGCAATCGTTAACAAGCATGTGGATTTCGTTAGTGGAAGCTCGCTTTGTTTCGAGGATCACTTCCAGTTCGAATTTGACATGTGAAACAATTCTAGGGCGCAGTTTTCACGATAGAAAAATATATAGGGTCAATATTTCAAGTAAAAAATTTCCTGTTATTCAAATGATACGAGGTACACATAGGTAGTATCGAGTATTTTGGAGATAATTAACTCCCAATATCTGTAATCATTTGCAAACCGTAATTAACTGATCGTTGAGGGGATGAAATTTTCAATAGATTCACCTCGACCCGTATTCTGTGGTTAATTAGTTGTAAGAGGATCGACGCAATGCATTTAAGATTTAAAAGAAGTTTTCTATTAATGAACAGGGATTCGTTAATAGTGATCCTCACTTCGAAGATATTTTTGCAACATATCCCTGATTAATTAAAATCCGCGGGATCCTCCTTTCTGCAGGAAGTTCCTATTTTCGTAATTTTTACTGAAAAAGCAATGCTTTTTACTGCTTCATTAAAAAATATTTTACGCTGGAAACGTGGTCCCTAGTTTGCGTATCCGTATTATGGGGCGACGTTTAAATGAAAAGTGTGGCCCTTAATTATGAATTATTCATATAACGCGGTACACTGTTCAATTATTAATTAATATGGCACTAAATGGCTCACGTGTGTGTATCCGTGTGCATGAGTTTACGCGAAGCCAAACATTTGCTGAATACACGAATACTCCATGCATTGCATGTACAAGCAAATAAATATTAACTTTCTCATACACTTTTACCCTTCAATAAGCTTCGAACAAGATTGCTCATTTCATTGTTTCCAATAATCCTCGCGTATGTATCCTCGTAATGTAAAAAAAAACAACTGTACTTGTTAAAACGTAAACACAAAAAGTTATTGGTACTTAAACAATGTAAAAAAGTATTCAAACATGATCAAAACACAATAAATCTTCGTGATTATTTAGCCACAATTTCGGACACAGATTTAAGCAATTTTTAAACTAACGCCTCTAGGATACTTATCAACACATTATTTTACAACGTAGAATTTTTGGCACGAACCCTTTCAACTTAAACTCAGAAGAAATAGCAACTTGAACATCTGAATAGGACGTTCCACAGATTTCAATTCATATCTGCCACGAAATTAAAAATAAAACCCAGAAAAGTAAATCACAACAAATCAATTCGTAATGCCAACACAGCGAGCAAGCGAGAATTTCTTTTGTCCCGTGGTTCAGCCGCGATTTACATATTCTAATAAAAAGACGCGGTGAAAAAGGAATATCTCAGGGTATTCACCGGGCTCGCGCCGTGGAACGTATTTTCCTTGGGTCTTTACAATTTCACCTCTCCGCCGAATATCTAAACATTTTTCGCGGAAATCCCGTTCCAGGGGCGGCTTACGGGCCACCTATGATTTCACGTAAGTCCATGACGTGCGGCGTGGACCATCGTGGCCAGCTATCCAGAACGAAAAAGGCCCCCGGCGGTGCCCCCGTAAATCAGCACATTAATCCATAATGAGATTAGCATAATAAATCATCACGCTTTCTGTCGTTGTGCGCGCACGTCGAAGCCCGATGTACCTATAACAAGCGACCCACATGCTCTCGCGTGGGCCAGCCGATAATTGGCGATACTTTCCAATTTTCTGGCCGCTTTCATATTCGATGATCGGGCGAAATTCCCTTCTTCAATTGAAACCGGGGTCCCAACGGGCGCATAATTGAAATTAACGAGCGGAACGCGATATTTTTTCTTCCCTTTTTTTCCCTCCTCGCGACTCGATCGAATTCAATTTGCGGGGTAATCATTGTCCGCCGCGAACGTATGCGCACTCGCGAGAACGATTTTCCAGGGAAACTTTCCGAAATTTTGTTCGGGAATTATTGCGTTAGGAAATGTTCGTGTAACATGCACGAGGTGACCGTTTCGAGGGGAATAAAGTACACGGTACGATGATGGAATAACTGCTCTGATTTCGTTCGCGATGGAATCACGTTTTCGAATGGTATGCAAGTGCTGGAAATTATTTCACTGTCGACGGGAGTGTTTTAATTGTGATTAACGTGAAAGGAACTTTAAGTGAATTTTATGGGACAATTGTACTTGTTGCCACTGATATTATTTTTATATATGTAGGCACTGTAGCAAATGCATTTTAGTTTTCCGGGTAATGCCATTAGGGTTTACCCACTGCAAGTAAATAATCAGTTGCCGTTAATGGCCCACAAAAGTGGTGTCTATTGATTCATCAATATTCTATTTAAACTTTGTAATCAACCAAATGTTGTGCTACAGATTAATCGAGTATTTTGCTTGAGAAGAAACTTGTGGAAAGAAGAAATTTACCGAGAAACGTAGATCTGCGTAGTTTGTATTGTCCCATGAATGTAATTCAGGAACGTAATCTTGCGAGTGTATCGACACAGTAAAGTAGATTGTGGATACACCGTATTCCCTGGATCAGCAATTTGCTGATTGCTGTGTATCTTACGTAATAATTTATTCAGAAGTTTAGGGACAAAGTGCATCGCCGTACCGTACCGCCGTGGATAGCCTTTTGCCATCTTTTAAGGGTAGTAAACGTGACACTTGAATATATCTAGGCCGATGTAAAGTGTGGAGCGTGTCGCATAAAATGACACGAAGCGGCAGTAAAACTTCCCATACATGATACATTCTAATAAATACCAGCCTAAAATATTCAATCATGAGTTCTCGAGTAAATGCGAAGTAAATGCAGAATATTTGATGACTCTACGTCATAAAATGCACGACGAAATAACAGATAAACGAGACGAACACCTGTTACCACAAATCGACGATTGTCACATCAACAATTTCCGCGTTAAATCAACTTTAAGCCATCGAAATTCTTCTCTGCCCTCCTGCAGGAAATCTTAGAAACCACATGAAGTACCTTTACCAACCCCCATCTACCATAAATGGGGAAAGAAAATTCAATCTACCCCTGAAAAAGTGAAGACTTTAAACTCCGCTCCCCATAACCAATATTCAATCCTCCTTTTTTCCCCCCAATTCCTCAGCACGCTCGAGGCGTGAGCCTCGCCCTGACCCTCCCCCCCTCCCGGTCCCACATAATTACATCCCCCGACGGTCCTCCATTCATTCACCTTACGCCGCGAGGAGTGCGCCGTTGCACCAGCCAGAAGCAGCTCTCCTCTTCGACAGCGCGAAAACGATCGGTTCTCGGGCGAATCGCGAATGGGCAGGCGGGCGGCTGATGCCACCAGAAGGAGCTGCAGTTTTATTCGAGTGTTTCTCACGGCTGGAAGTTTCTCTATGTACGCGGAAACGTGTGCAGTCGTGAGAATTATATAGGAAGGCGGCTATAGAGGCAGAGAACGGACGGGGAGGGGGGGTAGGTTCGGCCTCGGTCTCCCTGTGGTGAGTTGCACTTGTAAATGCACGTCTACCCCCGTCTACCTACAACCCTCCACCTATAACCCGCTGAACGTGTATGTGCAGGCGGGTATATGGCCGCCGGAAGGTAGGCGGCTGCGAGCTACAGTGGGAACACAGTTCTTGCATTAGCCAAAGAAAGATTTCTGGCGAATGGAGCGAGAGACCTCGGCTAACCGGGCGAGGGAGCGACGAAGAAAGGACCGCTGTAGATAGCGGCGGGTTCTTACTTGGAGGCGTGGTATCAGAGCCTGTCGTTGATCCTTGCCGTGCTGTATCGCCCGCCGCGAGACTCTGTTCACGATACACACGCCTCTGCCTGGCAAGGGGGGTGGAAAAGAAACGCCGCGGAAAAGCAGGGGCCGCGTTTCAGCAACGATTACCAGCGCTGCCTGGCGGCCCCGCGATCTGAATGCCGGCCAGACGGAACTTATGAAGTCCCGTCTTTGATTAATGCGTAAGTTTCTTTCGCGGAGGTGTTCCCAGGCGTCTGAAAGACGCGGCGCAGTCGATTCAGGGGACCCTTTGAAGGATATTTATTGGGGGGGGGGGGGGGGGGCTGTTATTTAGCGGCGAGCCGTTAACCTTTGAAGCACTGCGAAGAAAGGGGCAAGCGGATTTAACGAAGCTGCTCTTGTGTTTAGGAGTGGATTGCTTTTCACGGGATTATGGAGATTAATCATGTCGAGTGGAGCGGGTTCCTCGTGACGGAGAAATTCCGTGGCATCTTTTTCAGAGATATTGCGCGATTGTGAATGAATTTCTAACTAGAGTTTTGTTTTGTGAGTATTCGTAGTATTGATCGAGTGTTTGGTATAATTTGTTCCTGTAGATAGGTGTATTAAAAGTGCTCATCAATTGAAAGCAACCACCCTTTATATAAACTTGAAGCTGCGTGGAAAATACAAGAGAAATCTTCCACGCTTTTCTACATGACTTTACGGGATAAAGGAGTCCACAAAGCTATTTCAAGGACTGGAGGTTCAACGTATGTTAAAATAATCCCATGATTTTTTAATTTGCCAGGCACGATTCTGTTTTCAACTGTTCGTAGACTCTATAAAGCCATCTTGTGTTATTTGCAAAACGCGAAGAGAAAGACTTAGAAATCAAACATAAAAACTTAAGGGGTTATGCCTAGTCAGCTGGCGAAAAAGAACGCGATTTTTGGGAATTTTTTGTGGAATATCTACTGTATATTTTTTTACAACTATACGCTTATTTTAAAAGTACATATATGCACCAACTCTTAGTAATTTCGTTATAGAAAAACATTAAAAAATGAACGAATAACAGTCTTTTCGTGGAAGCTGTTTTGATATCAGTGAGCAAGGTATTTCGGAAACCGCTGCATCGATTGGACAAACCTTTTGCAGACTTCTTTCATATACCAAAGACTAGTAGATGAACGAAGGATTTTTTATTTGAACAAAAACTCTATTCTTAATTAATGAAAAACGAAGAATCCGGACATCGAAAAATTGTGGTTTTGCGTTAAACGGACGCTATTTTGTCAAAAATCAACTTTTTGAAAAACCCTTCGTTCATCTACTGAATTCAACCATATACTAACAGAATCCTTTTGAATTTTTAATTTTAGATGATCCGGCTCAGCGAAATCGTGCTCACCGCACAGTGCCTTTATCAAAACAGCTTCCGCGAGAATGGTTGTTATTCGTTCATTTTTTAATGTTTTTCTAGAACAAAATTACTGAGAGTTGCTGCATATATGTAGTTTGAAAATAAGCGAATAGTTGTAAAAAAATATACAGTAGATATTCCACAAAAAATCCCGAATATCGCGTTCTTTTTAGCCAGCTGACTAGGCATAACCCCTTAATATAAAACACTTAGAAATTTCTAGCAATTAACGATCATTCTATCAAATAAACACTTCACTCAATAACTAGAAAATTACTCTCCTCCAACCCGACAAAACGATCCAACATCTCTGATTTTAACCACCATACACAGCAATCTCACCCAGGTCAGTCAACGCGAAGGGATCCTTATTTCCCTTTGCGCGTACATTTGTCTTATTGCCCGTAGTATTCGCAGCAGCTCGTTCAAGTTGAACTACCAGAACGTGGGGCCGCGTTCCCATCTGTTTAGGTTAAGCCAACCACCGCGCACCGGAAGCCACGAAAATTTTCAACTCGATCCGGGTTGTGTACAGGAACGACAAAGGCGAAAGAATACGTTCGGGATTGCTCGCATCGTCGACGATCATGTAAATTCGTAAAGGAGCAGGAAGAACAGTCGATTCTCCGCGGAGTTGGCGAGTTTACCGAACGCTCTCGAGCGAAGGCACCCCTGTCTCGAGTCAGATTCCCTGGGGAAGTTTGAAACTAATGGCCGTGAGTCGATGATGCTTCGCTTTTAAGGATCTGCTCGGCTTGTTCACCGATCTTCCCCTCTGCGGAGAACCTTCCAGCACCAAGTTAACTCCAACGAGGCAAGGGCCCGTTTCGTAAATGATTGCTTCAACGGTCGATCGCGACCCCTGACTTTAGAATTCTGCTGTTCCTGATCGATATGTCGAATGGGAAGGTGCTGTTCCCACCGAGTCTTACCGAGTTCCCGGTGCGACTAAATTTTGATCGGTCTATCTTTGTGCTTCTGACGCGTTCTTGGCGGAAGTAAATGATGAACGGTACGGTGACTATCTGCACTTTAGTTTGAAATCATTGACACAGTACAGAATTTAGGATATTATCGCGTAAATTGACTATAAAATGATTTGCTATTATAGTCGCGAAAGCTTCGAATATTCAATTAGCAGAATACAATTGAAGGCTCGGATGCAATAAGGGGACTAGCGCTCGAGAATGCGAAAAAGAATTGTCCAAACGCTAAGAAAAATTGGAAAATTAAATTTGGTGAAACTGGATTTTAAAAAATATAGTGTTCTAAAGCTCGTCACGGCACACATTTTTTCTATTTACAGTTTTTTTTATCGAATCATTAGTATTCGAGATAAAAATTATAAATAAAAAAAATTTCTTCGACCAAAATCATTATTTCTTTAAACATAAATTGCGATAACTTGAGTAAATATTAAGGAATCGTTATGTGACTTGAAACATAAAACTCAGAAAACTCTAGCGGAGCTGTAAAATGTATGCACAAAACCCTTATGTTAAAATATGTAATAATATTTAATTGAAAAGTAATACTGGACATAACCCGTGTTTTTCAACGTTCGCCGTTAAAAAGTATCGAGGCAATTTTGAGGTACATATAACTTGCAGCGACAAAGTTTTTCCTTAATATACAAGGAGGATTTTCACAAATTTTGACACTGATTAATAAATAATTGTAAAAGATATGACGATATATATAAATCTCGCATGCCACCAACAGTTAACAGCCGCGTATAATGCGCTATTTAACAGTTTTAGCACTCGCGTTGACATACTTTATTTCTAAATTAAACGCCCGATGTTCAGATTTTTACACATCTATTTTGCAATTACTTTTCGTTTAATCCACTAAGAGAAGCTAATCCCAATTTCACCAATTCTACTTAAAATTTCCATCGGTTATTTTCTCGATTCACAGTTTTCCCGACGATAATCCGGTTTCAAATTCCGATCGCGGCGAGTACGTTTCACACACAGCATCAGATAAACAATAACACGGGGGATCTAAAAGGTAGCGGGCGTCAAAGGACCCGCGAGTTGAATTCATCTTTCACACCGCGTTGATTAACCATCATAAATAAAACCCACCTAAAACGACCGTTCGGCTCACCAATAATTAATTGGCATCCCTCTCGTTAATCAGCCCGGCGAGCGATGTTGCGACGAATTATTAAATGGAAAACGCGTGGATTAGCGGCGTTAAGTATTAACGTTTTCATGAGAGAAATTACTCACCGAGTATCTGGCTAAGAACGGTGCGGCCATCTTCGCCGAGGCAGGCGCTGCGAGCATCAAAAGGATTTGTGAACTGCACGAATGCATAGCCTTTGTGCATGGATATTCCTGAAACAACAAACGATCATGACGTTCCAAAACGGCCCTCTTCTTTCTCGCAACGGCGCGAAACGGAAATACCGCGATAACGGGGGTGGGGGAAGAGAAATCTTTAATTAAAATTGTTTCCATGAATTTTGATGAGGGAGAAGTCTTGAGGGGAGCATCCGTCATCCCGCGAGTAGAACAATGAACGAGACGGAATCATGGTAGTCGAAACGAGACTACGAGGATCTGCGTTTCCTTTGTTCGCTTCTTGAAGCTGCGTAAAGCGGCGAAAAAAACAAATAGATCTCATAACATTGAAACATATTTCGCGCTAGTGATTCGAGGACACGGAAGGCGACATTTCAGTCAATTGTATAAAATTGAAAGAACGGGAGGCAAATATAAGGAATCGTTTCCATTCTTAGAACAGAGCTACACTTTTCATCTAATCGATAGACACCCACCCATTAGGAAGGTACCAGTCGTTCCACTTTCCTGGACGGGCAAAGTGCAGCCTGTCAAAAATTATTATCACGGAGCGCGCGTAAAAACCCTGAAAAATAATATCCACGGGAAAGGGTAGAGCATAAAGTGGCCGAGATTTTCAACCCTTGACATTATTAACATGTCCGACGCAACTGGCGTGGTCAGATAAGTCTCTTCCTTTTTTTTCCCCTCCCCAACCGTCACTGTCCGTTTCGGGGGTGGACACGCGCGTCCCGTGCAAGATATATCTGCATCCAGCCAGGGCGCACACCCGCGACCATATATGTATAACCGTGGCAGGAATATATGGAGATTTACATATTTGTTTCAGCATAATGAATTCCATGCATGGTCAGCTGCTAACCACGCAAAAGTTATTACGGGTACACAGATTACAGGCGGCTCCTGCGCGTTAAAATGAACGTATCTGCCGACTTGCTACGCAGACTGCCCACGGAATCGATGGCCCGGGTGCCATGTGGTAGCCGATGTAAAAAAAGAGAAGGGGAACGGAAAAAAAAACGAGAAAATATTGGCAGAGAAATTTCGGACGAAAAATGCGCCACGGCTGGGACCTGGGCCCCGGATTACCGTGACACAGGCGTTTCCACTTTTTCGGCATACGCGAAATTTGTACGGCTGGGATTTAATTCGATGGCCGTGTAACTCGTGCGGGAGGGGGGATATTAAATTTATTGTGGTTCGATGAACGGCTACCAGGAGATGCAGGGAAATCAGGCATGGGAGTTTATTGTAGAATGAAGGAGATGGAGTGCTCTTGGGTTTTGAATTCTAGCTTGTGAGTCTTTCATTGCGATTGAGGATTAATTTTTAATTCGGGGTGCTTGGATTCGTTCTTGAAGTGTGAAGCTTTAGATCTGACTTTGTCTAGAAAGAAGCCCTGCAATTTATTTATCATTCCTCTGCATAACCAATTAGCATATATTATCTTCTAATTCTTTTTGTCTGCAAGCTACTTAGATCTCACTGCATAAATAAGCAACGAATATCTCTGCCCTCCCCACTCAAGGGATGAAATGTTCCTGGCGAAACAGGAAAAGCTGCAGCCTCCCATCGAAGCATCCCAGTCGATCGTACTTTCTCCACCGTCATCGACAACTTCCAGAAAACTTTCGAGCACTCTTTACCGCAACGACACTTCGCAATCTCCGCGACGACTGTTTTCTGCAGCACGAGGGGGAGAGAATGGCGGAGGAAGAAAGGCCTCGTGTCCTTACCGCGAACGGTTCGAGTCAAGGGAAACGTGAAATTGGAGAGAAGGCTCGACTTGTCAGATAGAGAACGGTGGGGTCTCCATTGCGGAATGCTGGACCCAACGGTGACAGCTGTGCGGAGCAGATTGCACGAATCGAGTGGGCCAACAACGACGACTCGAAAATCGTATTAAACCCCCGTGGCACACGCGTATCGGGGTCGGCTGTATTTCGCTTCTGAATCGTAAAACGCAATAATTCGTGACGAGGCGAGGCGATACGACGCGTTTGTGTTATTTTCAATGGTGCGGGAAGAAACGAGCCTTGGGTGGCGATGGAAACAGATATATCACAGGTAATAGCAGAACTTGATATAATTTATTCGAACCTTACAAGAATACTTTGAAAAGAAAAGAAGAGCTTCTATGTTCGAACCTTATACGAATATCTTGAAGGGCCCTTCAAGACATTTGAACCTCACAGAAGACACTGCTAAGACCCACAAGTGGTATTTTCGATAGATTCATTTGGCAGAGCAGTAATAGTTTAAAGAAGATTGAAAAAGGTGTGAAGTGTTAGTATATCTCTGAGATATCAGTTGTCAGCCAGGGAAGTACGTGATGTGAAAAGGCCCTATACCAAGGCAGCAGAAATCAAATAAAGTATTCTGAAATCTTGTATCAATATTTCCCCATTTTCGTCGCTATTACTTCTGAAATATTTGATGAGGTCAAATATTACTTACGAGAGATTCGATTAATTACACTAGATTACAAAATAAAAGAAAAATTTGCGCAGCAGATGCCACTATTTTTTTCTTATGTAAAATGGCCTGCTGATTCCGAAAATAAGGTCCAAATAATTTTTTATGGATACGTTTTCGAGATATCGACAGGTGAACTTTTTACCTGTCTGTCAAAAAGATTGTCCCACTTAATTGCGAATATCTCGTGTTGCGAATGACCGATATGGTCGAACATTATATTAAATTAAAGATAAGTGAATCACCAACAAATTCCCCCGACAAAATTTTCAAATCGATTCAGTAATTCGGGTGAAATCGATGGAAATATGTGAAAAAAGTTATTTTTTTCAACCGAAATTGAAATCGGCAATTCATTTAATCATCTGAGAAAAATCGAAATCGCAAAAATGGGCCGAGTTTCTCATTTCTTACGTTGAGTCTGCACTTTTACGGAGAAAAAACCTGCTACTCAAGAAAATCTATGGATAAATACCGATGCTAGACACAATTGTATGGAAACAGTAAAATTTCATTTTTTTCTCCGTTTTTGTGTCTAAATGAATTGTCGATCTCAATTTCAGTCGAAAAAAATGACTTTTTTTCACATATTTCCATCGATTTCACCCGAACTATTGAACCGATTTGAAAATTTTGTGAGGTACATTTGTTGGCAATTCAATTATCTTTAATTTGATATAATTTTCGACCAAATCGGACATTCGCAACACGAGATATTTGCAATTAAGTGGGACAATCTTTTTGACAGACAGGTAAAAAGTTCACCTGTCGATATCTCGAAAATGTATCCATAGAAAATTATTTGGACCTTATTTTCGGAATTAGCGGGCCATTTTACACGAGAAAAAAATAGTGGCATCTGCTGCGCAAAATGGCTGTAATCTAGTGTTATCAATGCATTGGAAGTAATTGGCAGGACACCTTCCAATCAGAGATCTAATCAATGAACTCTGATTTCTACATCAGCTGTGTGATACAAAATATATTGCAATTAGGTGAAGCAGAATTTCTCCTTAAAGCATTACTTTATTCCGAAAAACCATCCTTGGAACGAACCATTATTAGCCCAGGGCTCGAGGAGCATAGCATTTCTTGTCCCAACCGTGCAGATTATTTCACCCACCGGTCACATATGTACGTATCCCGCGTTTTTCCTCGACCTGGCTAACGAGGAGGTCCCGAAATCGAATTAAAGAGAAAAACTCATAGGGGGCGAGAAAAAAGAAAACACTCGACGAATGTTTCACTGTGCAGCGACTGATGTACCGCGCGCGATTCAATCCGTCACATCAGAATAATGAAAGCTGTTTTCGATTTGCCGGGAAAATGAGCACGCGGCTAGATTATGTATGCACGTGGATGTCTTTTTAATTAATGGCAGCATGCGGAGTGGTATTTTTGCGACTTCAAAAAATCCTTGAAAACACAACACGAGAGATCGAAAAATTGTTCTTTATACCGATGCACTTTGTCAATCTATCTCCTGCTGAATTGATTTTCAAAAAATAAATTCTGACCACTGAACATCAACGAGGGGAAGAGACTTTGTTTGCTGGACAAATGCATTTCAATCAACGTTCCTAAAAATGTCACTGCCGGACTTCAATCTATTCAAAATCTACTCCCAAAATGGGGGAAGTATAGAATACGTTCAAAGTCGATTCGATATCGAGTGGCAAAGCGCAGCAGCCAGCTGCTAATTAGAAACAATTAAACACGACCCAGTGTAGTGGCATTATCAGGAGGTCGAGGCTCAGTCTCTGACCGTGCTGGCGTCCAATCAGGCTTCCAGGCACTGGACTCTGTTTGAATTCTAGCCAGGGTGCTCGAAACCTCGCGGAAACTGACGCTGGCGAGGACAACGGGGTCTGGGTGGCGGCGATAAACAGCTTACTTTCAGCAGGCTCCTCGATAAAGCTGCGAAGACAACGAACGCGACGCCGTACAATGCGGCTGCGCGGAACTTTATCCTGAACTTGAGGTCCTGGAGGTGGAATTAAAAGGGGCTTCGATTCGCCAGATAAGACGGCGGCCACCACAGCCAAAACAACGGGGACCATTCATCCGAGCGACGATGACAGCTGTACGAAGCAGATTGCGCGGGTCAAGTGGACGTCCGGGATTCCATCCACCGTTCTCTCTTCCCACTGCTGGAACTTCCGTTTAATTTTATTTTGAACTTGACTTCGCTGAAGAACGATTCGAACTTGCGCGGTAAGCTTTCCAAGAAAGGGGTGAAAAAGGATCGCTTAGTCTGGAGGATGGGACTTTGGGAACGTTTGCTTGAGATCCGCGGGAAATTTTCGGTTAATTAACTTTGATGAATCCTTGTATAGGGTTTCCATAACACCTGATACACGTAAGAAATTTTTTTAGGAGAATATGTTACGGAAAACCTTAAGTGTTCTCTTATTAGTGAGATATACTTACTTGAGATTTAATTTAATGTTAGGTAAATGAAAGTGTTTAAAGTGTATATGCATGTATAATTTATTTAATCTTGTAATTGTGTTGTGGTATCTTTAAAACTTTATTCAAATAAAAATTCCGAATAATGAATAACAGTTAAAAATAGTCGAGTAAAATTAAAGTTTAAGTTACAATCAAAGTTAAAGTTGAAAAATTTATGTGACGCTGAAGTTGAAACGCTCGACGAATAAAAAAATGAAGTTATTCGTCAAATAATCTAAAGTTAGAGTAACTTTTATTCGATCCGTTATTTAAATAATTTTTGAATTAGTTAATGCTCAACTCTGTTAGAAAGCTGCAACTGTAGAGGGAAGAATGGTTCGTAGAGCGCAAACAAAAAGGGAGAGTCGCCTGATCAGCGGAATCAAGTAGAAGAAGTCAATGTGTGGTCAGACGCTGCGCGATACGACGTTGGAAACGATTCTATGGCGATTTTGATGAATTAGAAGTGAAAAAGATATATTTCGGCTAAAGTACAGTTTCTCAAAGTTACTTTCAATTAGTTTTGCTCGTTTAAACAATTTCTATATGGTATTTCAAGAGGCATTAAATTTTATTAAGTTATGAAGTTCCAAGTGCTCTTCCATAAGAATATTCTTATTCAAAGTATATATTAGAGTTTAAACTATTAAATGTGACGTAGCTTGCTAGTATTCCGTACAGCTCTAAACTAATCGAATTATTTAAATGCAATGCAGGAAGTTTTCATTACAGGCGTAATGTGAGACACATTACGCAACTCCGAAGGAAACTTCGTCATAGACTGCGCTTTAATTTTACTTGCTTCAGAAACACCAAACACGGATCGCATCGCGTTGCAGTGACAGCTGTACGCAACAGACTCCAAGAAACTCGAAATTCGTATAAATAGGATCAAGTTTCGCGAAACTTGCGGCAGGTAAAAGTGTCACGCTCTTATCCACGGAAATACCATTTTACTGCTCGCCAAACTACAAAATAATAGTTTAATATTACGCTAAATCTAGAAGAACATAGCTTTCCGATCCTTTGCAATAACAAATCTACGACACATTTAATCATTTAACCTCGGATACATAAACTCTCATATTAATGACAAAAATACGATGAACGAGGTCAATTAAATTTTGAAGACACAGAAGAAATTTCTGAAAGGAGATAGATATTTTACAAAACGACAGATTTCTACGTCAAATCAGGTCAATAAATCAAATCTTTCGCGTGGACGTTTCTATATAAATTTCAGCAGGAGACGAAAATTACTTATCTAAACCGAATTCGATGGTCGCAAACGTAATCATCGTAGTTCCAATTTATCATAGTTCAGTCCACCGCGATAAAGTACGTTTCCGAAACGAAGTTAGTGCTACAATGGAAGGAATGGAGTCGTCGGAGATTCGTGAAACTAGAGACGGATATCCAATCGGGATGTCGAAGGTCAAGGAGCTATCACGGCACAAATTGGGTTACTGAGGGCGGAGCGTATCGGGAGAATCCTATTTCCAACTCCCTATTTTTCTGGTGCCCCACCGAGATTCCACGTTTTTATGCCGGATAACAGCGCGAGTTTCCCCCTGTTATCCGACTCGATCTTTGAATCTCCACAACTTCGACCAGTTTGTAACTATCCCTGCTTTTCAACTTTTCTGGGATCGATGATTCCAGACGGATCTCACCCAACGAAACACGCGTTACCCTATAATTGCCTCCGATTCCGTCGCAACAATACCAATTCTGTATCTTGTTTGAAAATACAAATTCTGATGCGCAATTCTTTGCTTTTCGATTGATTTTTTATGTATTCTACAAAATCCCACGATCACAACTATTGAACTGTTCAAAGTAATTGGAAGATAAAATCATTCTTCGATAAGACATCAAAGGTTTTGAACTTACACATTCAATGAAATAATTAATTACGATGGCACTGACTCCAAACATCAGATTGAGTATTGAATAAAAATGCTACGATATCTGATATTGTATATTCCCTTGTTTCTCATTTTAGACGCTAGATCTTTTAATCGTTTTGACGCATGTGCAGTGATTCCATGGCGTTTGTCGCTTTCCACCAGCAAGGTTCAAGTTTCCAGCGTTTCTCGCTGTTAAAAATCTGACGTACGACGGGATAGGATCTCCGGAACGCGAGGGAAGCTGATCCGAGGGCTGCCGTTTTATGTGATTCCGCGAAGAAAGAGAAACCTACCTGCCAGACGGCCGTACCGCTGAAACATTCGCTCCACATCGGTCTTGCTGCACTGAAACGTGTTTAGATTCCCGACGAAAACCCGGGAATTCACCGCCTGTGGGTCCTGCGAATTGGTCTGGTTGCCCACTTTGCTCATCTTCATCGCCTGGAACAGAGGATTGTAACGGATACGGTTTATCGCCGGACGTGATTTGAGTGACGATGCAATGAAAAGTGATACACAGCGATACAGTCATTTTATTGGTTCCCCCGTTTAATAGAACCCAGTCGACAACGGGGGCAACGTTACCGGAGCATTTTATGACATTCATTTTCGGATTCGGCACAGCTTCGCGGGCACGTTTTATCGACGATCCTGTCATCGTTTAATCTTCTCGATTTTATACGTGTTCATGGCACGCGTATCGGTACGTAAATCGACGCAGAACGGTGGTGCTGGAGGGTGGAGCGGGAAAGGTGAACAATTTTCTGACGTCATGCGATAAAGTGTTGAATACAGAGTAAGATGAATTTCATAGATAATTATTCGATTTTTCCTTTGCTAAAAAAGAAAGCTTTGAGAAATATTTGAATTGTATTGTTGGATGCAAGAAAAAGGCCTCTGTGCCAAAAGTCAGTTTCAAGAACAGTGTCTGTAAACATTGCGAAGTGAAATATTTTTTATACACAGTGAAGTTGTAAAACTGTCTATAATATTTAAAAAATTGATATATCTCCTTTGTAGTTGCATTATTGTATTATTAGTTGTATTATTTAATAAATTAATCAGTGAAACTAATTTTAATTATAGCCTTCTCAGGCCCTTTCTGCATAAAATTGAGAAATATAGAAAAAAATGTTTTATTCTTTATTAGTTATTTAATATTTGCATAGTGTACGAAATATATAAAATATTGAAAAAATGTATTCATAAAGATAGTCATAGATAGGTCATGTGATTTTCAGGTTGATGTATGTCAGTATTAAAGATCAGTTGGTCAACATCGATTCACAAAATTTGCCATAGCTCTGCCAATTTTAAAGATACGGCAATGAAATTTAGGGGGCATATGTAGAAAAGAATGAAGAATCTATGCGTTTTATCCTAAAAAGGTCTGAGTGTCTTGTGACCGTTCTTGCATCCAACAGTACAATAATTGTAAATATTCAAAAATTCAAGAAATTATTCTGTTTCTACTGGATTAATAAAATCCCTATTTGTTAACTGAAAACACAAGAAAATCAAGCAAATATGCATGCTTTCATATTACTAGAACTCTTCTATAATATCTGTTACAAAATATATAGGAATAATATCCCTATACCAGCATCTATGATTAATTTAATTAAAAATATAATGAAAAAGACACAGCTCCCAACAACCAAAATCTTCCTTTGAACTCAATTCCCTTTTACATTACCATGTGCGTAAAAATATTGCGATGGAATATTAAAAAATTCATTACTTAGGGAACATCATGAGCACTGAACAAAATTAAACCCCCTCCCCGAACCACGGACGACGCAAAACGCATATTTAAGCGTTGCTATTTTTTCCCCCGCCATTAATTTACAATTCGCCGCGTCCCGACGAAAAATGGGGAATAAAATGGAATAACATCGGCAGCCTCGTCAGGAATCGATGAAACCATATTTCCCGGGTTAATGAACAGCCCCGGCGCGGCAGTTCCCGGCGATTTAATGAGATTCGCAGACGTTCTTTAAACCGTTCCAAAGACGCCGGCCGTCGCTATCCGCGACACGAGAACGAGAAATTAATTAACGCGTCGCGATTCCATTGGAAAAAGCCATGGGTTCGGCCCTCCACCCCCCGGTGTTTCGTTTTCCAAGGCATAATATGCCACAAAACTAACGAGGTCGTTAGCCATGCCGATGGTAATCGCGGGCACGGGTTCGACAGGGGCGACGACGCGACTGCGATTTCCATGGAATCGGTTAATCTTACGGGCGATCGTGTGTTAATTGGATGGCGATAATTGAAAGGAGCTGTCACGACATCAAAGGGAACATTTTTTCTCCCGTTGCTCGATCACCAGACTTTTTAATTGCTCCTTGTTTAATGCTCACGACCTCTGCTTGGACTTGCTTTGATCCTGCTTGCAACGAAGTGTCATCAATAGTTTTTTGATCCTCTTTTTTATTTGTAGTGTCGCATTTCACATGTCGCTGGGCATTATTAAAAGGGGGAATTAATACCAGTTTCTGTGTGTCGAAATAATTGGTCGGTTTATTTGTGATTAATTATTATGTTGGGAAGGAGTAATAACAGTTGATGGGTTTGGTACTAAAGAGTTATTTAACAGAGCAAGTTTGAGTAAAACGTTTCATAAATGATGGAACTATTAAATCGAGATTCTATATACGATCAAATTTCTGTTTTTGGATACTCTGGTTATCCGTAGGGCAAATGGTTTCAAACACTCTGTTTCTTATGAAGTGAAATTGACTGGTGGCATTGATTGTGACTGGTATTATGTGAGTAACCTATTACCACTACATTTCAGCTTCGTATATTTCTGGAAATGAAACGAATGTTTACTGTTTCTGTGTTATCTGTAAAATTGAAAGCGACGTGGCAATCTCTCACTGATTAAAACTACCCTCTGCACCGGTGGCTAATTTTGACGTTCGCCCCAATATGTACTCTGGTTTCATATAAGTGTCGATACTTATAGCGCGTGGCCTTTTAATATCGTGCTCGCATCGGTCGATGACCACATTAATCCGTGTGAAGGAGAAGAGTAAATGTAGCTCCGACTACTAACTTCACGATATTTTTACAATTCTTTCTCGGGACACTTAATTTAATGACTTCCATTTAAACGCGGGATCAATCAATTCACTGTAAAATTCAAGTAAATTAACTAAGATCGTACTGAACAATAATAATATTCGTACACGTCGTATAATACATCTATTATAATGGTATATAATATAATTGTGGACGTAACCACCCCTTAATATTGGCTTGATTGCTGTCGGTAATTACTGGCGAGAACGTACAGTCAAGGGAAATTGGAGGTACGTCTAATTAGTCTCGCAGGGGGCCTGTCCTTTAATTAGCGTAAATAACAGGAATTTTCACGGTCACCTGTTGATAATACAAACACGATAATACACTCCATTCTACATTTTATTCTGCTGTATCTCAAATGCAATTAATTTCATGGAAAAACAAGCAACAGTCTTCCTGCTTCGAATTTAACCTCAACCCTGTTACAATATCCTCTCCCCGGTTATCAATGACCTCGGAAGTCTTCAAAAAGTTAAAAACGCAGCGCAGTGCAAGCAGATTCATCAACCTGTAAGTACTTAATTGAACGCACGAGAAATCGTCGTGGCATAAACAATGATAAAGAGATACTAGCAGTCGAGGCGTATTTTTTGAAACGGTTTGTCGTCCTCTTTGGCGATTATCCCCCCCCCGGTATGCAAACGGTCACGATGTACTTTCACAAACGCATTCGACAACTGCCTGGCATTTTACGCGCACGTTAGTTTAATGCCACACTTAACAAGAATGATATTTTCGCGCAAACATTTCCAGCGGCGGAAATCTGCGCTGGCCGAAAAAAGCAGCGCAACGCTCGGAGCGGAAAACACGGCTTCCGAGGGGATGGCGGGTGGGACCGTGGGGGTGGCGATGCTCATCGTCAATTTTATGCATTTCGATTTCCAATTTCACATGAGACCGCTTGTACGTGCACACGAGTTACGTGGAATTCGAAAACCCCGTCGCTACATATTTTTTTTTCCACGGCGAAAGTCTCGAACACACAGTTTTCGGTTTTATTTTCGGTTATTTCTTTCACTCTGCTGCCCCGCACAGTGGCTGTATTTCCATTACTTCCAGCTAGGCGCGTGATGTTCTCGACAACATTGAATAAAAACTCTCGTTTGTTGCGCCCTGTTAATGTTTTCGTCGTGCTCGTGGTTTCAAATAACCGCAGGATGGGGGTGAATGGGGGTTTGCGTTTTATAATTACGGGGCAACAACGAACCAAACTTCTCATCTCGATTTCACACGTCAGACGCATTGTGGTGTAGGGAATTTTTTGTCAGCAAATGTTGCACAATTTTAGTGAAGAATCTCAGGAACACGTTAAAGCTTTACAGGAGTTTATTTTAAGCTACTTTAGTTACATTGTAGAAGCAGCATGAAGCTTCTTTTTTGCATAATTCTAAAGGGCTTTTCACATAATGAAGACACATGAAAAAGATCATGTTTATGTAACTCAGACATTATCAACAAACTCTGCAAGAGAGCTAAGTAGTGGAATAGTCTGTAATTCCTGCTAAGTCGATTGTCAGAAGTGTCTGACTATAAACGATCCACTATCCCTTGTTCTCTTATACTGAACTCTTATCACTCAATATTTCGTCTCAATATTTCTTTCTAGATATTTCATTATACATTCTTTCCATAAACTAAACATTTGTTAATATTTCTGTGAAAAAAACATCAAGGCGAACTTGTTCCTATATTTCTGCTAGGTTTCGACCACTTTCTAGGACGCTGTTTATGAGACATTAAAATCCGCTCGTCGTTGTGCTATTGGTTTTTGGTGTGTAACGACGAAAAAGTATCAAAGCTAACTGTGGAATGTAAAATGCGCGACTCGTCTCATGACGAGTGCAAGATAAGGGCTATCATTTCCGTATATTGATTCGCATTTGCAAGAGGCTATCAGCTCCATTATGATACCTCTTCCCTTTACTGCCACGCGAACCGAATGTCTTGATAATATTCTAGCTTCGATATTGATGTATAATGAACCACGGTAGAGGGGTATTCTTGTGGGAATTCAGTCAACGTGGAATTATTTAAGAGAGCAGGGAACTGGATTAAAGGAGGATGTTCGTGAATAATTAAACGAAGTGCAGAAAACGAAATTGCAAAAGCGCCACTGCAATATTACAATACGATGAATGTAGTAATTCAACATATTATATATAAGCTTTTATAAGCTTCCTATATTTAAGCTTTTTATAACGTACAAGTCGTCTATAAAAGTTTGCGAAAGATGTGGCTTTCTATAGTTTCAGTCAATGTACATATTCTCGCAATTCATATTCCTGGTTGAATGAAATTTCAATAAGGAAACGGGGCTGGAACGTCAATCATCTGAACCAACATTCCTCGGAAATGTTAAAGCACATTTCATCGGTCACTACCGCCCCGCGAGCTGCAAATGCTAATTCGAAGAGAATTTAGCGAAAACATCTCAGGTGGTGTGCATAGTTCGTGTATCTTTGGCCACGTTGCAACATAAATAACGGCGACAGTGGGACGAGATTCTAGTCCACCAGACGAATGTGTAATTAGAAATCTGTTCGCGGTCGGGTCACGTGCGCCGATCACAGAATTTACACGGATGTGGTGATTCGTTCGAGAGAAATTTAGTCGCAATGAAATTTTTATTCTCCACCCGGAGCGCAAGTTTCGAGCCACGGAGGACAAAACTTCTCCAATTTCGCGACGTTATATTCAGCCACCGTCGCGGTTGAATATCAGACGGGAATTAAAGCGGGGATCCGTTTTGAAAATAGTATGAAAATGAGCAGGATACGATGAAAACGAAAGAAGTTAAAGATCTCGGCGCTGTTCGGGGAGAACGGCGCGGATTCTCGAATTCAAACTTAATCTTTGCCGCGATCATCGGAAGTGGAAGTTCCTCAGGGAGGTATGAAACTAAGGAGATTATCCATAATTTATGTAGGAAGTAAAACAAAGAGTGGACTGCCTGTGATGGTGCTGTATAATTTCAGGTATCGTCACGTGGACTATCGCTCAGAGTTTCAGAATCTCGTTAACTTTCTTCCTGCCGACTCGGAACTCCTCCATTCTCGTTCCAATATCGTGTACCTATCTATTTACGCGTAGGTATAATATTCCAGACATACTTTTTCAATGGTATTTTATAAACAAGCTACACGATAATAATGTGACGTATTTTGCAAAGCAATAGACTACTTTACGATTCGATGCAATCACAGTAGTACTAGTATTTGAAGATTTCGTATTAGTAAATTTTCAAAAAATATATAGCTTCTACAATTTCCAAACTCAAAGTACACTGAAAATAAATATAAAAGTCACGATTTATGTAGAAAACAATAGCCTTTATTTGTGCCATTTTTTGATGCTGGTCAGTTTAAACTTTAAACCAGTACAAACCACTCTGCATTACCAGTTTCATTTGTAATACTTTCCAAAGAGATTTGGTAAGATTTCTGAGAAAGGGAACCACGAATCGATGCAGTGGGTATGCGGTCCGTTCGTTGTCTAAAAGTTAACAAAGCAGGATGCTGGTCAGGCGTGCTGCTAATTATTTGATCGAGGGAAATTAGGGTCCCGCGTGGAGGCGGAATGCAGCACGTGTCCCCGGCCAATTATTAGCCCAAAGAAGCACGTGATTATTAACGAAAACGAAACAAGCAAGTTGGCCCGATGCAAGCATACAAATTCGTTCGAACAACCGAGCCTGGCATCAAGGTTCCTGCTCACGAACCCTTGGCTTCTTTTCTCCCTCTGGAAACTCCAGCACGTGGGCGGCTACGAGACCAATGAACGCACCTGCACCGACGGTCAGCCGAAAGAAGAATCAAATCTGTTATTCCAGCAGGTCTCTTTTTTACAGCCCTATCGTTAATATTAACGACAGAAGTCACTGTGGCAGATTTCTCATGGGGAACGTGTCTTTGAGTTGTCGATAAGTTTTAAATTAAATTTTGGCGAGGACCTCGAAAAGGAAGGTTGAAGGAAATTCGGGGATGAGGGAACTGTGAGAAGCTTTGTAATAATATTGATTTTTCTAGAGTTTAAACGAGGAAAATTATTTGACATGAATTTGAGATAGATGAAGAATTAAAGTTTTTAGCTGGTTAGCAGTTGTGTTAATTTTGAAACACAGAGTTTGTCTGTTATTTTAAGAAATATTGATTGTTTTCTTAATGCCTTTGTTACTTATGTAAATTTTCAGTTGAATCGGGCCAGCACCTATTTTATTGGAGAAGAATAAAAAATGTACCAATCAACGTGGTCGGAGTTATAACATATTCTGGGCGACAGGGATAAATGATTTTTAAAAATAATCTGCACTTGCAGATTTTGCGAAAAACATTCTACCAATTAATTCAACAATGCGGGTTTTCGACGAACAGGAATATTCCTGAATTTTTTAGTACATGCTAAATATTCATTGAAATATATGAACAGAAAGAAGTAACAAAAAATGTTGACGGCAATAAATTCCATAGAAACAAATTCAGTCAGATGTTGGACCTGTCCGGATCTGCTCGTCAATGTTCATCTATCCACGTACGTCAAATATTCATAAAAATACAGAGTCTGACATTTCAAGCAAGACTGAGCCAGGGCAGAAAATCAGTTTGCTTAATGTCCAAATTTAACTCTGCTTCGCTTGTCTATTTTTAAAATAAACGTTTAATTAGCAACCTATCAGTCCTGAAACTTTCGGTATGCTCTGTGCACCAAATACTCATATTCCATAAGCTTGACAGAAGAGGAAATGCAAGTATACATTTTAAAAGAAACTGATCGATACTACACCGAATAAAACCAGAATAAACCGAACAAAAATAAAATACACATTGCAAAGTAAAATCCAGCAGTCGTCTACTTCCTACACAACCATTTATTTTCCTCAAGTCTGATCCCTCTCAGCTCATTCCCTTTCTTCTTCCATTTGCCAATAAATACTGAACGAGTACCAAAGTTCGCAAAAGATAAAAAATGCTTCAACATTTGATACTTCATTTTGCTAAATTCGACCTGAGAATGAAACTACTCGATCTAAGAACAAAAGGTGATTGAGGAACAGGGTAAGTTTAATGAACCAAACGAGGCACAAAGGGTCAATATTCGAAATTTCACGCGTCCCGAAGTGAACCTTTCCCGTCCGATTGTATCTAAGCATAATGAGCTACTACAATTGCCTTCTCCCCAGCAAAACGGTAATCCCGCGTCGCTTTGAATTGCGCTCGTTACGAATCTATATAGCCGCGGCCCTCTTAAACACGGAATTTGGTAGCAATTGTACGATACGCGATTTCGAAGTCACCGTCGGATTGTGGCCATGGCAAAATGGCGGATAGAAATATCGGCAATTTACTGGCCAGCTTTTCAGAATGCGAAACTCGGTTTGCAGTTGCCATTACGCGTTCACCCGTTTCGATTTCGTTCGACTTTCGATACTCTGAACTTTTAACGTCAGTCGATTGAATGGTGGATTATAGGTACTTTCTTCTTTTATACGTATGTCGATGAAAAATAAGGAATAATATATAAATCTTGAGAATATGTTATGACAATACACAATTAATGTATGATTTGAAAATGATGGAGATAACAAGAAGGATAAACAAAGTGATGAGAAATAATATATGTAATATAAAGCAGGAAATTAATGTAAATAGCTGAGTTATATGATTTGAGATACAGGTTTGCTCAGTTTCACTTTTTACTACTGATTTATAACTTCTTATTTTCGTTGCTATATTCTGTACGAATAACAACAAAAATCGCACTATGTGGCGTTGCAGAATGTCTCCCTATAATTCTGGAAATTCGAAAATTTTGAATATTCAGTTTAAATATTCAAATCTGAGCAGGTGCGATGGAAAAGTAAAATCTCTCTTAAGTTTATCAGCGATAAGAGCTTCCATGTCAATCTGATATAGTTTTGATCCGAGTAAAGTGAGAAGTGATAAAAGTGCAGCATTCTCTGGCACAGACTGGTGGCCACGCTCCTGCTACTTTCAGAAAAATTCAAACCCCGACGAAATACCTTTCGCACATTGAATATTCCAAGTTGCACCGGTCTTGAGAAACATTTTAAGGTGGACTGCTAGAAAAAACGGACAACTTGGAAACGAAGTTTCAAACATTCATGAGAAAATACTTTTCAAATTATACGTCCCGCTCGGGTAACACGTTTTCTTCTTTAGTCTCGATAACGTCGTTGCGTCTCGTGAAGACTTCAACTTTGTTTTAATAATTTCCCCGCTCGCACTTGCTTAGAGGGAAACGATCGGGACAGAAAAGACTTTGCGGCGAAGTTGCAAAGCATTCCTGAAGAAATTTTGCAGAGTTAGGTCTCTAAATTCTATAGTTAACTTAGGAAACATTTTTCCTCGTTAAGAAAACTTTATCTAGAAAGAAGGAAATGAAAGTTCGAAGCCAACTTTCGTTCACAGCGTAATGCAATCTTTTTCTGAAAATCGTATAGCACTGATTCATGATTGGAGAAACTCTGTAATGAATTATTCTTTGTCTTACAATAATCGATCAAATGAAACACACATGCCTAACTACTTGCCTGCTGATCAACTACATGAACACACAGAAAATATGCCAATTAATTTTATTCAATGAATGCTTCCTGCTGACAGTTTTCTCGTTCCAAAAGAACAAAACTGCTACTACCTTTTTACCATTTATATAAGCTACCAATGCTAACATCATTGTGTCACGATATTTATCTTATATCAGACTCAATCTGAACAAGTTTTCGATAAAAGGTCAACAGTTGGTTTAACAAAGATATAAATACAGGATTTTAATATCTCGTTCCTTTGGAAGATACCCGAGCATCAGCGAAACAAAAACCGACGGGCAGAAAATCCAATTAGCTTTAATTTAATTAAAAACCGACCGCGACGCATAAAAACACAGCAAAACGTAAAAAGTTTATACGAAATACAAGCTATTTTAATAGCTTCGTTACAAGTTTTCATGCAGTCACAGCGATGGAACAACTTCCTTTTTCGAACTTCATCACATAAATTCACCGTTTACTGTGAACGGAACAATTTGAAATTCTTCTTAACGGGACTTTCACGATAGCATAACCCGAGAATCTTAAATGATATTGCTGATAACAAAAATGGGGTTTCTCAAAAAGTGATTTCATTACCTAAATACCCTTACACGACGTAATTTGAAAAATAGTGAACACATTTGACACTGCATTTAGTAAGATATATATAAAAGACGAATATGATTAATTGACACTACTAGAGCCCGAAAGAAATGCAAAAATCTAAGAGTGCAAGTAGAATAGTTCAATCAATGGTCAGGCGTTCTTCGTATACTGACACAACCATATTTCTCTGTAACTTTTTGTACGTATATTCTTTGGAAAACTGTTTCGAGTAAAAGTTATCCACGAAGATAAGAGTTTTAGACCTACATACAAATTTCACAACAATTTCGCGTAAGATTCTTAACTTACATCCCTGTTTATTCATTCAAGAAGGGTACGAGGTCTTCTTTTCTGTGCACTACAAACGTATACGGATTTCGCAGGAGACTTGTGTCGATATTATTAATGCATTCTCGGCGCATGTGCCAGCCCAAAGTTGGCATAAAAAATTACACCCTTTCGAGTGATGCAGGGAGTAAATTTTTGTTCGGGGTCGCCCCAGATTCGCGGATTTGCTCGCGAAACGACCCGAATAATAGTGAATAAACCACCGGGGGGGAGAAAGACAGGGTAAACCTTTGCTTAGGTAACGTTTGCTTGTTACGAAATTCTGTAATGGCCACGTGGCCATGGCCGCGAATAAAATACAAACACACCGACTCGGCGCTAACTTGGAGATGAAAAACGGTCAATTAATCCACGTTTGAGAACACGGAGCGAATGCGTCGCGTTCGCGACATTGAAAAGAAATAGCGGAGGAGCGTTTTCACCTTAGCCCTATTTAATTAAACAGCGAATCCTGCAGAGTTTCTTTTTACAACCGCCGTTCCACCTAACGAACGTATTCTTTATGGGCAGAAAAGTAAATATGACGCCGTGGCAATAGAAAAGAGAGCTTCCTGCTAAGTTGCATTTTAATTGATAGATGATTTTCGCGAATCCTATTTTATGGGCTAGAAACATAGCAAAATTTGGGATTTTTTTAAGAAACTATCAATTCGATTTATCTAAAATTTGCACCATGTTTTATGCATCTTTGATTTTTCCTATATTTATTATTAAAACTTAATAAAAAAAGCTGCAACTTCTGCAAAGATGCATAAAAACATGGTCCAAATTTCAGATGAATCGAATCGTTAGTCTCTTAAAAAAATCCCAAATTTTGCTACGTCTTTAGCCCCCCAAAATAGGATTCCCCCCTTAAGCGAGAATATGTACAAGCTCAATGAAATTAGAGGAATAAACTATTCACGAACCAGCTTCCATTCGACGCTGCACAGTAGATCTTCCGTCAACTGTAACCAATCATGCTCTCCCCGGAGAATTCGTTGGATTATGAACGAACACGCCGATCATTAAACCATGCTCCGCGAGCGTTGAAACATTCACGGTCGTTCTTCGCGTTTCTGAAGATGCATCGCGTGAAAATGAATTTCTACGGTGGTGATGTTCAGACCAAAGCGCGGAGCAACGTGAAAAATTTACAGGGCCCAGTGTTACGAGTTTAGGGACCATGATGAGGACGATAACGCGAAACGGGGGTCGGGGAACGCGGAAGCGAAGCGGGGGAGCAGAATGACGCGACAGGCAGAGAAGGCGCGAAGTGAATCGCAGCGACTCGCCAGAATTGGATCAGTTGAATTATACTTGTATGATTCATTAGCGTCTCACTCGGCGAGACAATAAGTGAATTACCATATACATTGTGCGAGACAGTAGACGACAGTTTGGTGTGTTTTTGTCACCTACCAATGTATCGCGAACGCGTGCGGGCCCATTGTTCTTGGGGAAAACTGGATCGCGTGCACGAGAGGCGTGATAATTTCATTAATGAGCTGCTCCTGAAATCGAGCCATTGTATGCAGACGCCTGACGGTTATTCGATTGGTATCGACGAACAAGGACTGATGGGGAAGGGGCAAAATTGAACGATGTTAATGACGGGATGTCCTGGCTGTGTTCAAGTAAATAAAAGGAGTGGTAAGTCTCTCGTCGTTCTGGCAGTCACCCTGAAGAGGAAATGCGGCGAAACTTTAGGGAAGCGTGTTTACATTAATTTGGTATATAGTGAACTGGAATGGAGCTGCGACTGAAACACGTAGTAGGTACGTTAGAGATTTTTTACGGTGGTGCAATAGTTTCTGACGCTCATACGTTTCAGCACCATCGAAGATCCTTAAATGATCAGGAAGGTGGATAATTTCAATTATAACAGACGCTTGAAGACTTCACGAACTGTAAGAAATGTAAAAATGTACCTATAATTGAAAGACCTTAATGCCGTTCATAAATGGGCAAAATTTTGATTTAAATAAAAATGTCGAATAACCTCTAAAGTTAAAGTAACTTTTATTCTCCGATCCCTTCTATAAGAAGCAACCGTAGACGTCTCGAAAAGTCTATGAATAGTACAAATTTGAATATAACCTGGCGATATTTCTCGCCCGAAGCGAGCATCGCGTGAAATCTAGCGCGCATCAAATTCTTTCGATTAAGCTTAGCAGGAAATTCTGCGAGGCGCAAATCGACAGTGGAATAATCCCGTGCGCGATCAGCCGAGTGTTTCATTGCAAAAGCTGCATCATTGAAACGTTATCGCGGCGCGTGAGACGAAGGAAATGTAAATGGCCCTGGGCAGCATCGTCGCGCGGCTGATTATCATTAATCGGGCGATATTAATTGGACGTGAATCACGTAGGGCGTGTTTCGTGTGCAGTGGGAGGGCGGGAGGCTGGCGATGTAAATTCATCGTAAGTGGAGGGTAAACAATTACGCGGACTACTTCGTAGGTGAGCCGAGCAGCTGGGCTGGGGAGCGGGGTGAACGCGGAGCAAAGTGAAAGTTGTGCAAATGTTTACAGTGGAAGTGAACTGCGGTAAGGAAAACGTGGACGGCGGATGTTCGTGGGAGAAGGGAGGAGGCAAACGGGCAAGGGGGAAACGGTCGAGTCAAGTTATTCACAGGTAGAGAATGTCGAAGGGTCTTCGAGCCCTTCTACAGAGTCACGGATGAACTGCGATTAAGAGACGGTAATTTTATTTAAAGGGGCACCGGAACACTTGCTCCCCCAGCCCGTTTGACCGGCTCTGCTTGAAAACAAATAGGTAATATATTCACTCGAACGTTACACTCGTTGAAACGTAATTCTTGAATAATTAAAAGATTTATTACTCTTTTTTATTATCCTTCCATTGCTTTGTGTAGTTTCGTGCTTTTCGCTGTGTTCCATAAAGTGGTTTAAAAGTGATTTTTTATGTTTTTGAAACAATTTCGTCGTGGATTATGGGATACTCGTTGTAAATAACGTTTTCGGTTTGAGCAATTGTTTTCACGATTGCCAAACAGGGGGTAAATACAGCAGAGATGAAATATCGACCAGTTGTATTTTAAAATTTGTCAAAATTTCACGTGAATGTAGCAGTATGTTAAGCAAGTTTTACAATCACGCGTGGCGGAGGAGTTGTAGAGAGATGCAAATGTCTGACCATGTACATACCATCTATCATCCCTTGCACTTTGTTCGGCTCATTATTTTTTACATGTCGTTACTTTTTCACAGATCAAGGACAGAAGTTAGTCATAACTTAATATCCATTTATCTATGAAGGATGTATTTATAAACTCTTAAAAGTCGCTTGTACCACAAAAATAAATAAGTTTCCTACCCTTATCACAGAACTTATTTCATTAATTTGTTCATTAATTTTAGAATAAAGTTCCAAAGAAATCTCAGTTCCCGTATCCCGTAAACATTTCACACTAAATTAACAAAAATTCAACACTAAAAAAGCCAAATTACCAGAGTACAGTTTTCAAAAAATTACAGTAATTGACCTCGTAAATTATGAATAATTATCACTCTTCGATTTGAACGAATTTCACAGGGAAGCATTGCTGAAATTGCAAAGTACGTTAATTAAAAGGAGTTCCACAGAGGTATGCACTTATTATCGGTTTCAAGGTGTCATTTAGCAGTAAAACTTTCCCCCGAAGTAATAAATCCGATTTCCCAGGAACAACCTTGAAATTGCCCGGAACTTGGTCTGGAACTTAACTTCGGCGTAACCTTCGAGGATGCAATTCCGTTTCTGAAAACGGTGGTTATTCGTAACCACGGCGGGTTAATTGCATCGGATGCAACGTTCAATTTGCCAGCTCGGTGTTGGTCGCGCGCGTTCGCGGCCGTGGCGGCCCCGTAAACTTTACGGTTTAAATTAAGAAAGCTTATGAAGAAACGCTGTCAGCGTCGATGTCAAAAAGTTTCACCGCTGTTTGAACGAGCTCTCGCCGCTCTTCCACTGGAAACTTTCCGAAAGCGGACGTGTGAGCAGACTTTAATCTGTTTTTCAGTAATCCCGGATCAAAGGTGCTACACACTGCATCGTATTCCTATGTTTAAAGGCAGCTGCAAATTTTCTCCGGGAGTATACCGCCGATCCCTGTTTACGTTGCATTATCGATGGTTTCATTTCGCCGCGAGATTTAAATACGTTAGCATACCCTTCGGGAATGATACGTTTCGCGGTGGGCAGCAATTTTTCCTCAATCACTGTTTCTATCGAATAATAAATAAACGTAGAGTTAATCGAATTTTAATAAATTGCAATTTCTGTATAAAGTATCTAAGTACCCGCGGAATATATTACTAAAATTCCAGCGTTCCGAATGCTACCTTCTGTTCAGTGAAAAAGTATTATTGAAATCCTGTTCGTGTTCGTACAATACTGCAGGGGAAAATGTGCTAACCCCTCGACGCCAAAAAATTAATCGTCTTAAACGGAGAACTGGGTCGTTCGCGGGTCTTGGATCTTCTTCAACGCGTTAATGCCATAAAAAAATGGACAGTGATTCCTGAATTTAATTCGGGCAAAAAGGAAGGGGCTCGCCCCGATATCTTGAAATTCACGAGCCATCGCTGCGAGCAAATCTTTGGAATTAGCGGATTAGCTGGGTAATGCCAATCTATCGTTTTACGAGCTGACGTGATCGCAATAAAACTTTTTCATCTACACGTAACGAGTCGGCGATAAATCGAGACGACATTAGAATTTCTTCTCGGCAGGAACAATGTCGAAAGTTCGACCCTGCCTGTGAACTATTACGTGCAATCAGTTTTGAATTAACACCGCGTGGAAATAGGATACACTCTTTTATCTAGCTTGGCCTCGCATTGTTGGAAGAACGTCACGCGTTTAGGAGAGGCAGTAATGAATGTTAATTGGCGAAATTTCAGTAGTTCTCCGCTGAAGAGAAAGGTTAATATGGTTCTGCCGGAGAAAAGGGCGAGGACGGGCTTTCATGTAATTAAACGAATAATTTCGAGAGAATCAACGACAGAATGTGATAAAGATGTTGAAACGCATTCTGCGAAGGGTTTGAAGTCCTTTCTGCGTGGCACAAAAAACATGATCAAAGGTTGCGTTCGAAAAAATTCACAAGTTCAATCCGAAGTTTAGTGGAATGAAACAGCAGAACCTCGTTATAAGTTGGAATGGAATTTCAAGTTCTACATTCGCGCGTACTTTAGATCCAAATGGGGATTTTGGTCGAAATTTTCTGTCATTTGAATTGCATTTTATCGTGTCGATTTGTAATGGGAATGATCGCGGAATAAGAGAACTGTTTCCAGAAGATTGTGACAGATTTTATTACCCACAAGGGAACTTCGGTAATCCAAAAATTCAGATTTTTCTTCAAACTTTGCAGGTTTGTAGGGGGTCCTAATACAAATATCAGAATGAAAATTGAATTCTTTTTTATACTCTATAAAATCGTGGAATTAAATAGTTTAAAATTTACAGTTTCAATAAATAAACGTTCCCCAAAACAAATTTTAAACAATTTGATTGCAAGGCTTTATTGGAATAGCTTATTGCTACTACCATTTCGCAAAAAATGTGGATGAGTCTGTTTTCGCTCTCAATGCCTCAATTCTTCTACATTTCAACTCCACCCTCTTAAAATTTCAAACCCCATCGTACCGCACCCTACACAATCGAAATTGATCCGACGAAGATCTGGACGGTGCCGAGCAGATCGATCCCGGCGAGCAAGAATTCTCAATCGACCGCGTGATTTTCAATCTGCCATTACTTATCCCCAGGAACAATTACGTGGCGCCCGGCTGTTTTACCGTCGTTCGTATTCCGTCTGCGCGTGGAACGAACGGTAAAGGTTTAATTTTTTCCGAAGCAATGCAGCGCCGTCGTGTCTCCGCCGGATTCGACTGAATTATTAAAAGTACTCGCTGGGATTTCCAAGCAGCTCGGCCGGGGCGAGACGGCAAAAAGGTGGATGATTGCAATCACGTCGCCTCGTAAAGTGATCGCGAACGGTCCCTGTGCCCGGCTACGATCCTCGATTCACCGACTCCACGGCCCTTTAACTCGATTACTGGATCGCGAACTTAGCCTTCCGTACTGTGCACTGCCTGTGTGTGTCGTGAAAAAATTAGTCAGGCCAAGAAGGATACCGATACTCGCCACCTTGCAAAATAAATGCTCGCCCCTTATCCGCTGTCGAGTTACACGTGGTCAGGGGGCTGAATAAAACACGCCCGAATGATATGTCAGCCCTCTATAATTGAACGCTAGCTGGCCAGAAACTTGCCGGGCAGAAGAAGGATGTTGCCCAAGGATCTAGGGGAACGGATTTGGCAATGAATATTGTAAGCCTGCTGCGAGGGTGAAGACAATTTTGTGGGAGTTCTTTTGTTCCACTTTGGTAGATACTCGATTTTATACGTGGCTTTGGTTCGTGTTTGTGTTAGATTAATTATTTTGCTGGCTAATGTAATATTCAAAGTGGCAGTGCCACTGAGAGAATGGAGTACAGTATTGTGACAAGAGTGGGACGATATTTTCAGCAGTTGAGTGATCTTGGTTCACAACAGCTGATATTTCGTAGTTTTTAAAAATACAAATAGCCGGAAGAAGATTTAAATAGAATATCTGTCTCTTAGATTTCGAGAACACTTTGACGTTATTATTTAAGCAATGTATGTTAAACTTTGATGGGATTCAAGGTTGGAAAGTGGGCCTCAGACAGCGAAGAAGTTATACATGTTGGAGAATGTAGGTATCTTGAATTTTCAAAATTAGCTGTCACACTAAGAAACTAGAAAATGTTTGAAAAGACAGAAGCCACGTTTCTGTTGTGAATAGGAAAAGGGGACAGTGTGCGCGGGTGTGAATGGAAGAAGGGGTGAAAGTCGAAGAGGCGCAGGGATGATCGGAAGGGGTTTGATGGGAACGGAGGTCGCAATCACGTCGCATCGTAAAAGGATCGCTAACGTTTCCCCTACCCGGCTAAATTCAGACCCGAGGGGGGAAGGAGAGGAGAGGGGCTGGGTAGAATATGGTTTTAAGCGATATTAACGAGGCGGATGAAAGTAGCGATAAAGGAGCAACTGGGGAAAGTAAATTTCAAACTGGTCGAGTGATGAATAAATCTGAACTTTGGGAATATTTTGATTCGAGATCTCTCCCTCTAATTCCGCGTCAAGTTTGAAACGAGTTACGGATTGAGCGATGGAATTTGCACGGATGAATAATTCCGTCCGATTTATGCCCGCCATTTGATTCCCCCTTATCGTTCAGACGTTATTATGATTAGATTCATTGCTACGAGTGCATTGTGATCTCCTTGCAGAATTTGGAAACTTTTTAAGAAGTAATCGTTCCTCGTGAAAGGAATCCCGATTGCTAAGAGTGCACTTGGATCGATGGAAAGTGAATTTAATTGGACGAAAGGATACAAGCAAGGAAACAGATGAAAATATTCAACTGCTATCATAATAATGTTACATCAGATTTCAGTTTCACTTTTCAGTAGAAACGCGTTACTAACAAAAACGAGGTACACAGAACTTTCTTCCAAGATCCACTTAAAGCGTATCAAAAGATCGTTTTAGTGGCGAATAAAGAAATATGTAAATAGGGAAGGAAATGTTGAATGAACCATGACCTCACAGGCGAGCTTAAATGTAATTAATATCGCATTGCTCTTCCTTTCATTCCCCTTCCCTCCTCCCTTTCCGACAACGGGTCTTCCTTCCTTCCTTCTCGACCCCTCCGCCACCCTTTCAGCGAAGGATTGGTGCATCAGGGTGGTTTTACTGCGGCGTTAACTCAATATCTTCGCCATCATGCCACGATCTATTCCTTTCATCCCCTTTCTATCTCGGCACCAAGACAAATGCTCGAATAATATGTCTGATAAGGTTGAATTCAGCTCCTCCTATCACGAAACTAAGAGACTAATATTTCATGCATATTTAATCGCCAGAGAACGGGGCTGGAAATAATCATGTTGCTAAATATACATATAAAATATCGATCGTTTGATTTATTCACCGAGTAGCTATATTATTTGTAAAATTAAGGTAAACATCCACGTGTGTTACTTCACCTAAAAGGTGCAAATAAAACGACCCGAATAAGCACCATTAATTTGTATGAATACAGATAAATATATCGAGTTACTTTAATAAATAACAAAATTCCTTTTTCAGCAATCATATCTTATTCAGAAAAAACCTCACCTCTGCATCCTGTAAGCTCCTCTTAAAACTGGACCATTTAAAAAATCACTAACAACACCACAGACATCCCTATCCCTCTACTTTGAAGAATTCCACGATAAAAGTCTCGTCGTCCTACAAACGAACAATCGGGCGACATAAGAAGACTACACGGCAACGATCATCTCAGGTGGATGAACAAAAGCCGCTATAATAATTTCGTTAAAAGTCTCGGTGTGTTGAGCTATCTGTTCGCGCACTTTTAATTACGCGGAATTTTGCGGAGCCACGGTGGAACACGCGACTCGCTGTACCGTTACATAATTAACGGACGTTTCCCCATAAGAAGCGGGCTAATTAACCGCCGCCCTGTGCGTCTGTCGTTTTAATGCCGTGCTCTCTCCCTGAGCAACAACAACACGCTTTAAGGTATAATTAAAGCGTAACAAAAATTCCTGATCTAGGCGCGGGAAATCAAGCCCGGACACAGGAATACACGCCGTGTACGTAAAATAACGCAGGCTCAGGGCTCGTGTAATTTTTTGAACGCCGGGGCTACAGGGTTTTTACTCCCCCTAGCTTTCGCCGGGGCCGCAGAAAACATCGTAATGGGTCACGGTATATGGGGCACACATTCCGCGTAAATATTTCCTGCTTTTTGCGTGGACCTGCCCAACGACTCGGCTGGCTGCGAAAGCGAGGGGGAAAAACCGCGAGACGATCTGGCGAAAACTTTCCGCGAAGTGAAAAAGTCGGGAGGGAGGGGGAGAGACAGCGAGGAGTCTGTCGAGGCGGAAAGCATCGCTATAGAATCGTCTATAGAGGTCGAAATAGGTGTGGGGATTGTTGGTAAGGAGAAATTGCGGTTCTGCTTGTAATTAGAGGGCATAGATACCGACAGCTAGGCTCTCTGTGTAACAGCAATGAAGACGCAAAGCCAAAGGGTGGGAAGTTAATGGAGGCATTTTAGAGTAAAGGGTCAAATGCGATGATCGATGTCTTCCTTCGGAAAGCTTTCAACCGGAGGAGTCGAGCGGAAATATATCTGGCTTGAATATTAAGTTAAAAATGGATCTTCAGTTCGTAATTCAGGTTTAAGATGGGCTTTTTAGTTAGAGGCTACAGGCAATTTTTTTTTGCCATAAAGTACCGCTGTTTAGAACATTTTTTTGTTTCAAAAAGAATGTGTTTACTAAATTTAAGTTTTCCCTATTTATTAATACGTGCTTTGAGAATACAAAATTATTTTTTCCCTGTTTTTTTAATGTTTGCTTGCGCCCAAATAAGTGGTTGTGATATGCAGTGTAAAATAAACGACGCCTCGACTGCGTGATCGATTATAGAGGAACCGTGTCTCTGAAACAAAAAACCAAATAGATTTCTAATCCGTATGACTGTCGCTATGGCAGAGACTAAGATTAGTTAGATTGCTGAAGAATTAACAATGTGGCGCACATCCAAAGTTGAACTATCGAAATTAGCTAAATTTTTTAATCATTCTGCGACGTAAAAGATGAAAAAAACAACGAAAATGTGTGATTCTAGTTGAGGCCATAGCGACAGTCATGCTGATTACAAACCTCCCTGATACCACCGCCCCAGATACATGGTTCCTCTAAAATCAACCACGCAGTCGAGGCATCTTTTATTTTACAACGCATATTACACCCCCTTATTTTGGGGCAAGCAAGCATTAAAAAAATATGAAAAAAATTTGTTGTATTCCCAAAACACATATTAATAAATAGGAAAAAACTTCAATTTAATAAACACATTCTTCGTGTGACAAAAAAAAAGTTCTAAACAGCGGTACTTTATCAGGGCGTCACAGTGGAAAGACCCCTTAAGGGTCAGGTTGTATAGTGTTACAAAATGGAGTCAGTTATTTTGTATCTATGGTTCGTGTTCATGTGAATTTCTGTTCAGAGGAAATTCCATTTTTTGAGGTTAACAACAATTTAGAAAGGTATTTACTTGTGTTTGTGTATTTTACTATTTAGAAACTATTTCTTCTGATAGCTGGAGAACGTTTATTCTTGAATATGTTTATTCCACTTATTTAATGAAAATGGTTGGTTCAAAAAACGGGAGGATATTATAAATCCCGCCGAAAAACTGGAATCTACAAAAATTTACCGTATCGTTTCGTTCCAAAGCATTCTTGCGATATGCTCGTATGGGGAATTCTGGCGCGATGTTATAACCCAACGCGTGTGCGTGGATGCGAGAAATTCTCACCACTGGAACGGCTGCAGGCTGCAGCGAAATACAATTACGAGGCAACAGCTGTCCATCAGGGCCAATTTATCTATGAAATCCGCCGATAACTAATGATTATCATTATTCATCGTTGACGAGCTCTTATGGGCGTGCAGCGCGGCTGGTATAATTAAGAGAATTATTCAACTTTTCCATCATCGTCGACGCGGAAGGGAAATGTTTCAGAGCCCTTAGAAAACACTCGACCGTCGATTCCTTTCGTAGACTTTTCCTTCCCCCTGTATCAAAAAAACTCTACTAAAATCTACGTTTCAACTCCAATTAACATATCCCAATTAAAAATACATACAAGAATTTCATTCTCTGAGGAATCAACAAAATATGATTTTCAAACAATATTTCCCTCGCCACACCCATTTCAAGAGTCCACACCTCTAACCAAGTCATACAAATGCAACACCCGATCCCAGTCATTTTTAAATCCTCCACTCGTAGCTCCGCCTCGTTATTCACAAGCCGACGAGTCGTGCATCACGATCGACCGACAGAAGAACATCCAGATGGCAAGTGGAAGGACGACGCCACCCCTCCCTCCTGGAACAAATCTTTTCCGAGCCGTTAGCCGACGACCAACTTCCTCGGAATTAAGTTCGGATTTAATTTAATTAGAGTGAGGGCGATGGGGGGGGGGGAGGGCATCGGGTGGTATCAAGGAACCAATCGTGAATTTTTTCGACGGTCGATCCACGCGTGGCACGTCCACCGCGAATATTGGATTCCAAGCGTCGCGCCGCGACCATGAGGGGGGGTTTTTCTGTCCCCCTTCCGCCGCCCAACCCCCCTCGGTTCCTTAATCAAACGGAAATTACTCGCGCCGAGTTGTCACCGGATGCTCGAGAGCTCGCGAATCTGGCCCCGTCGGTAGAAAGAGAGGGGTCGGCGGGGAGGGGTGGTGGGAGAAAAAAGTTTTCAATCGGAATGCTCTAAATCGAATCACGTTCGCCGCTCAAGTGGGAGTCGAGGGTCGCTGGCAGACCGGTTGTGTTTCCACCTGAGCACCCTTCATCATGAGCCGTCCACCTGGAAACAAAGTGACGACGCCGAGTGCCCGCCCCCGAAATCGATTATACGAATTCTCCCTTTCACGTTGTTTTCGGTCGTTCCCCGCTATTAGCGCGAATCGATTCCATGGAATTAGTTCGACGGTGTTTTCTGGGGGGCCCTGTCACCGGGCGACGGGTAATAGACGTTTCTGGCAGCGAGGGTTTTTCGCCGGGGGAACGTTGCTAGGTGGGGAGGAAGCCTTGGAAACTGAGGACAGAAACTCTCGCGTGTTTTATTGCAGGGTGTTGCGGGGCTCGCTTCGGTCGGGTGGACGGGGCAGTGGTGTCACTGAGGAAGTAGTTTCTATGTGAAGGAATTTTCTGGGGACTCGTATAATAGCACAGAAGTTAGTAGTTTGATATTGAATGGCAAATTTTTAAGTAGAGATTGAGAACAGGTGGCTGTTTACGCTTGTGGTATTGGGGTAGGTTATGCTATTTCGCTGGAAGAATAGAAAATGAATTACACTTGATTTATTGAAGTACCAGCAAAGCGAGTACTTTGCTGCTGATGGAATTTTTTATGGAAGGAGGAGGAAGGACTTGTTCGAAGTGTCATCATCTACTTTTAAACAGATGTACATCGCAAGTACATGAAGTTAAATGAAACCTAAGTTTCTTCTTCAAAGTTTCCGCTTTTCTTTCCCCTCTGTTGAAGGTATTCTTAAGATGAACGTACAGTAGAGACTTACCGAGCTTCTAATTTAATTCAATTACTACTCAAATGATAAATACTTTCTCTTTAGGTAAAATAAAAGATCAACGACGACGTGTACCGATAAATTGAGAGCAATTAAAAGAGGGATGAATTATTATTTCACGTTTCTTCTTCACAGCTAAAATATCACGTTTCACGGTAATTCCAAATATGGATATTTCACTTAAGCTAATCGTCATCATTCGTAACGAGAACGTAATTATATTTACTCTTTCTATCGATCCATCATTTAATATTTTTTGTCATAAGTGCTCTTGAATTAATACACTATAGCAAAGCTTTGGTACATCCAATGCAACGTACAATTCTCAGATAACAGGAAGCTTCCCAGAGACCAGAGATGTACACTCTACTATAGAGTGTACAAACTACTTCAGAGAATAATAGAGCGAGAGGACTTTAGAGTATTTTAGAGGCCATGAACTATAGAAGAGACCATCACGAATTCCTCAACCGAATGTATCACCGAATAACTAACCGCAGCTTGAATGGCCCGTCAAAGGAGACGAAATTCTGTTACTGGCTTCGAAAAATCTAGTGTTCGAGGGTCGCTCGCGCGAATCGAGTTATCGTTAGTCCAAGGTAATGGCTATTCGTCAGGTAGCGAAATTGCTTCTCGAAATGGAGTGCTCGGTTATAACGTGCTATATCGGCTGTGCCTAGGTGCTATTTGAAAGTCAAATACTTGCGTGGAAGACGGAGGGATGGAGTTACGAGCGGGAGGGCACGGGGGGAGGAAAAGGAGGAAGAACCCTCGCGAGATCCCAAGACATCTTATAGCATCGTGATATCTACTGCTCCTACGTAGACCGCAGACTTCATGCGATTAACGGCAGCTTCTATAACGCGAGCATCTTGCCAAATTGGCCACGGTTGACTTAATTAAATTCAAATCGACCCCCCTTGAACCCCCTGCCGCCCATTTCTTGTTGGTTTTCAGGGCTTTAGGGTCGCTTGGGTCCGCAGGCACTCTGATGTTAGATCAATAGCCTATGCCTTTCATGTTTGTCTTCATAGCGAGGAATTTCCACTATCGTTCCACTGAGTTCCAGCCGATTTCATGTGTTTGGCTAACTTATTGTAACAGAGAACTTAAAGAAATTCACAATTCTATTTCGTTATCGGCTGAAGAGTGAACGTTTTACAAAACCGATCGTTTTAACATATTTTGTTAGTTACAAAATGTCCTAATTGCTAACAGACAATCGGAGATTTATTAATAATAAGATAAATTCCTATTCGTCGATGCATTTCCTCTCGATTATCGATTTTTTAATTAACAAATGTGTAATATCTTTGCGTTGACTTTACACATTTAGGGGAAGGGATAACTGTGGAGATCAGATGTTCAAACATCTTTAATTACTTCATTTTTTTGTGCCTATGATGTTCAGAGATACTCTTTTACGAAACTCTCCTTCAATGAACAAGTCACTCTGCTGTGTGCTAATTCGTCAGTTTTTCCCTCGAAGATAGGAGGAAGCATGCTGATGCAAATGATTCAAACACGAAAGAGCAGCGCGACAAAATTCAAAGTCGACGAATTAAAACTTCCGCCACGGAGTCCAACGTTCGTACACAGGCATCCAACGAAATTTACACTTTTTAAATACCATGTGAGCCTGCTATTTCCTACCGGCGCCGAGTGCACGCGATAAGAACACCGTGGGAAAACCGAAATTTCCTCACATCCTCGATCGCGCAAACATTTCATCTCGCCTCGCGGCGAGCCGATCAAAAGTAATCTCGGATTAATTAAAATTTCCCACAGGCAATTTGGAATTCCTGCTCTCGCGGATATCTGACAGCGACGTTGATTTAGAGGCTCAATAAAAATTCCGAAAGAACGACGGGGAAAAGACGGAGAGGTTCGCGTTCGCGCGATTCTTCCGTCCCACCCCTCGTCGCCCCCCCCCCCCGAATCCACCGCAGTTCCACGTTGCGAAACGATCGACAACGATATGCATATTTACTCGGCGTACTAATTTTTCATTTTCCTAACGGGAAATTTATTTATCTACGCCGATAAGCTAATGAATATTCATATTATTCCGGATCGCGACGATCGTTTTAATATTTTCGCTCGGCGATGATCGTCGTTTCCGCGGCGACTGCCACGTTTATCCGCGGCGGAATTTTCGCCGGGCGACAATCGTTGACGATACTCGCGTCTTTCGCGCGATCATGCGCGAAATTCGCACACCGGGCCACGGCGAAATGTTCGGTTGCCCGTCGTTACGGCGACCGTGCTGCGGGGGCCGCGAATTTTGCGACCCGCAGGGTCCTCCAACGAGTCGCAGTGACCGCGTGCTTTTGTGCATGGTGCACCGCGACACGAAGCGGGACATTGCTCAGCCAGGTGTTCCGCGAACATTTCGCGAGTGTATCAGCGTTTTCGTGTTGAAATTATATATGTACGCCATAAGAAAGAAGGAATTTTTGCAAACAGCAGGGGAGGGAAAGAAATTTGCGTGTGAAAAGCAGCGACGCACTCAGGATTTAATATTGGGGGGAGCCGAATTGAATGAATAAAAATATTTTTAATACAAATTCAATGAAATTCAGGTGGTGATTATAAAAATTTATTTAAGGAATTAAATCCAGGTTTCTATTCTTTTTACAAAGCCCCTTCTTTGGGGGTGCCAGGACCCCCGAAGGGTGCTTGTCACCCACCCCCCACCCTCTGGGTGCACCATTGGTGAAAAGGAAGCTTCTTTTTGGCGGATGTTGCTGTTTATTTGTATCAATATCTGATTTGGGTACTGGTCATTCTTTTTTCAATTTTCGTATGTTCAATTAGGCAACAAAACGAAGAGGTGCTCTGTATGTGCTTCTAATTGAATTCAGATGATAAGAATACTGTGTCTTTCTTTAGGGAATATTGATACAAACTGTAGAAAGGCTATAATAAAGATTATTTAAGTATCCTTCTTATCCTTCAATCATTTCCAGCACTATATTCCTCAATGGAGAAACTGACGGCAGCTTTTTCCCACTCGTGACGCCACCAGCACATGTGCCACTTGTCATCGGTATTTTGGGTGCATTTAAATTATCTGATTTCACTTCTTAATTTCTATTTCTATAATAAGTGCATGTATCTATAATTATTATTATTATTATTAGCTGTTATTAATTATGTAGATATAAAAAATAAAATTGCATGTTTTAGGTGATAAAGGCGTCAAACCTGGTAAAAGCAAACGAAGATATTAGAAGTCTACTTTAGCTTAAAAAATTTTCAAACATTTTATAATATTTTATGATTTTCTCCTTTTTTGTCCTTTTAATTTGGAAATCAACAGTCAGCAAAGGTACATACATGCGCTAGTGGCGCCCTCTGCGCTGAGCTTTGCGTCAACTTTCCCAAAATTCAAACATAACACGTTCGCTACCAACGTTACATATTTGCAACACTACCACTTCTCACAGCAGATGTACGTCACATTAACATGGCACAGACAATTTTCCATTCTGCATCCATAAAACAAATGGGATCCACTCTTTCGAAATGTCGAAACATGGTCTCTATTACGCTAACTTAATCTCTCCCACACTCCTCGTGTAACAAATAAAAAACGTACGCTGCATCGCCTAGGGCTACTGAAAATATAGCGCGCTCTGTGACAGGTAGTTTTCGAAATGCGCAGTGGCAGCGAGCGTGTCAACACACGTTACATCAGTCGAGCGATCGTAAAAGAACATCGTCGCGGAAAGAGTAACACAGCCGCCGCGTGGCATCAATGAAACACTCGATAATTCATAAAAAGGACTCACCAGAACTTTCACCATGTATACCGTTCAGCTCTAAAATCCAGGTCCACTCGAATCGGCAGCTGGGCAGTTTTAAAGTTCCCGCAGGTCAGGCTAGCGCTGAAAATGTTTTCCACCGGTTAATGGGAAAGTGTCTGGCAGTGTGTGGCGGGCAAATATTTTCGAACAACAGAAAAGATGAAAGTACACCCGAGGCTGGGGCTGCCTATTTAACATGACGACGGTGTGTGCGATACGAGCGGGCGCGCGCGTACCTCGAAAATTGGGTTACACAAATATCCTTAGGAGGCGTTGGAACACGGCTCGGCGACGAAACCAGCCGCGGCCTCGTCTTTTCAGGGCAAATACGTACAATCGTAATTAAGATTCGCATTAGGTCCGCGCGCTGGCTGCGCTTTTAATTATCCCGCGCATTCAGCCGCGGCGACCTAACGAAGTAGCGCGCGAAACCGCCTGTTGCCATTCGCCAAGGTTAACGAAGTTTCCTCAATAAAGAACGACGGAAGTAAGGGACAGCGCCGTTCATTGGATCTCCATGAGTTGTAGCGGGGAACGCGAGAAGGTGACACAGATCTTCGCGCGGACACCCTTGGGGATCGTTCTTTTCCTCCGCGCTTTTTCTTCGTCAGCTTGTGTTCACGAGCTGGAATTCGAGGTAACGAGACCATACGTGTTCGTGTTGCAGATTTTCGAGTGTTTTCTGGCTCTTGGGGAATGCTCAGTGTGGAGCTTGAGGCATGGTAGTCGTAGATTTGTAAATGATACGTGCAATACTGTTTTAGGGTGGAAATAGTAAAGGGGATAAAATATAATGTATTATAAATTGAAAGAGGTGGTGGAACGTGTATCTTATTGGTGGCTGTAGTGACTCACGAAAGTATAAGTATAGAGGAAGTTTAAGGAGCTAATTATTCACAGGTGTAATTAAAATGTTGAGGCACAGCTTATTTGGATTTTCGATTGATTTAAGAGTCCAGAAATTTAAGTAGATACCACTTCTGGTATTTTCCTGTTGCTTGGTGATAAAGCAGGATAGTGTGAATTCTAGTTCTATTTGCTTCTTTATTCTTGTTTTTCGATGGACACGTTGCATCGGTGATTATGAAAACACTGACTGAATACTGGTCGAAATGGAGATCAGTCATTAGCCTAGCAGAGTCGTTCGTTGAACATGTGGTTAAGACAGATTGATACGCCGAACTTTCGACCTATCGGATACCCATTATACACGATTAGTGCCAGATCCGTTATCAGCCGCAATTAATCTACTGACAGCCACTAATTCAATAATAAATGTCGATCGCAAGCGTCAACTGCAAGACGTTTCTAAGAAAGGATATCCTGGGAAACTAATCGTTCTGATGTACGGTGCTATCAAAAGACACCGCCAAATCAGTTTCCACTAAGAATTAAACGTCTATTTAAGAATTTTCATCCCCTAAGAATTTGAACAGCAATTCTAAACGAAAGCACTCATGGAAGTAAGTAATATTTATTATATGTATTATTACTTTCTACGTTTAAATGAAAATCTACGATAAATAAATATCGGAGCCCACAAAGTCTTCAGATTCTGCATACTAATTAAAGAAATCCATTTTTCACCAGGGATCTAAATTCGACTCAATTTGTCAGTCCACGTTTGCTAAAACTTTGGAATGCATAAAATACGCAGAAAGATCTCTCATTTAGAACTGATACTTTAAACCTGCATTTTCCTTTCACACAGCACGGAATACATTTATCTGGCGAATCTTGCATGCAACTCAATTGCAATTAAAAACGAAATTTATCCTAGAAGCAATTCGAACGAAGAGTTAATGAAACGAAGAGTATTTATCACCCATTTCAATTAATGCTCTATAATTAATTTTATAATTGCAGAAAGTAAAACGTGTTAATTAATACTTCGTTTATTAAAAAAACATCAAACATACGTTGGGCTTCAGTCTGTATCGAACATGCTTCTGTTTTCAGATTCGCAGGAAGCAAATTAGTAATGTCGATTCACAATTTCATCAATCTAATATCAGATCAAGGAGAAGAGTCAAGGTGAACATTGAAGCTTGCAAGAAAATTTTTAAATATACCAACGAACAGAGTAGACGACAGATAACCAGACACTTGAAGTCTTAATCCATCTAAATATTAACATTCCTCGATCATATGAAAAGAGAAAATGTATTACTAACTTATTTAGCAGACTCGAAATTCCACAGAAAATCTTAAATCATCTTCAAAAGAGTACTTTAGTACGATCACGTAATTGGCCCTATTTTTAATCAGAAATTTCATTTAGCCACGTTATTTTCAGCCACTGAAAATACGAACTTTCGAGTGCTCAGCATATTCCCCAGCCAAAAAAGAAAACTCTAGAAACGAACGATTTAATATTAATGGGCCTCGGGATAAATTGGTAACGATAACGTCACGGTGGAATTGCTATAATATCAGAAAACATTCTTATCCACCCTGAATACCAAATTATTTCATTCAACGACTGATCGATTCCCCGTCTGAATTCCTCCGCGGGTCGAGCCCCCTTATCCCGAACCCGACTGCCGCTTTCAGCGAACCTATCCTTTCGTTTAATTTGAAATATCCCCCCACGATTATGCCGCGAATGTATTACAAATTCAATACGGTGCATCCTATCTTCGACGGCGCGTCTGGCGATCCATCACAATCAACGGGGCCTCGGTGTTTCATTAATATCACGCAGAGAGGAGTCATCGCGGTATCGATCAAATCGGATTACCCCGAGTCCCCGCGAGATTCATCCGCGACGAAACGTTCGTTAAACGCGACCTGTAACACTGCGCCAACGTTTGCCTCCGCTCCCGGACAACAAAGCTGAGTAGCTCTGACAAGCTTCATCGCAGTCCCTCTGAACTGCTTAGCGCTGGCGCGCGAGAGCACTTTTTATCCCTGCAAAGTGAACCGTTTTAAGTGATTCTCTTTCATCGCGCGCTCAAGGGGCTGGAAGATTTTAATTCCCCGCGCGTCCGCGGAGCGAAAAACAGTGGAATTTCGCCGGCTACCTATCGCGATTTCGAGGCTGTACATCCGTTAGAGGGACCGTACACACGCGTATCGCCAGCGCCGCTAAAGCCTCGCTGTTCGCTCGCGGAACTACTAATTCTGCATTTTTTGTTCTGCCCCAGTAATTAACTCAAAAATGCTAACACCGTGGAACACGGGGACGTACCGGCACCGGGCAGTCTTTTTATTATTCTTTTTCTCCTCTCTCACTCTCTTCCTTTCCTTTTTAATTTATGTTCTGTCCTTCTCTGGCTCGCGTGCGCATCGCGAATGCAGCGCGCATAAAGTTCCGCGTCCCTTTGGAGACGGCTGATGTTATGTTAATAGAGCAGGCATTAATTGAATACTTTGTGCAATAATTTGCGCGTACAAGCAACGGTCGATAGAGGCTGCGCAAATAGGAAGCGATTACCCCGCCATTCCTAGATTTTAAATATTAATAACTGCGAGGGTAGATGGGATAATGGAAGGAAGTTAGGAACAATAAGAATTCTTCTGAAAGGCGAGAATTTATTGCGATATTGTGTGTGTACGATGGATGCTTTGCTAAATATTTTATATCAGATTCTGTCGGATAATGATGAATGGAAAGATTTAATCCGTCGTTGACACACCTCTTTTTTCGATCAACTTTGACATACCTGGGCGGCTCGCGCCCAGAGCAATTTTTGAACGACTGCCATTCTCATCTAAAGAATCCAATCGTTATGAAAAAAATCATGGGTCAATTTCAAAGTCTCTAGAATGTATTCCAAATACTTTTTGATTGAAATTTCATCACAGTTTTTGTAAAAAAATTCTAGATTACTATATGTCGAGGAAAAACGAAGAAAATCTTCAAATATAGTAACTTTTATCAGTTTCAATATTAGGAGCTAAAAACCTACAGAGTTGTTGTTCAGATATAATATTTTGAGAAAAAAAATAGTTTGTAAGTCGGCTTTGAAAGAAGAATATTTACTTTGCATATAGAAGGTACAACGCGTCAAACTCAGCTTATGGGTGACTCACAGAGTGTCAAAGAAGGGTCAAGAAACTGAAACCCGAAATTGGATCCATTTTGCTCCGATCACTTGAAGCACTATGTTCAAATATTTCCAAGTCAGTAATGTTGCAATGTATCACATTCCTTCCTCTTACAATTAATTCTGTTAGTCGAGTTTCTCAGTTTTAAATATATCCAAATATTAGAATTTAATTCCTCCCGTCTGTAAGTGAGTCTACTACTCAGAAATACTGTATTGAAAAAGAACTTGTAATTATTTTACCAGTCCAGAAATGTAAAAGAACGCGCCACAATTAAATCAAGCTCCAAGTTCACTTGCCAACGCATTCCCATGAATAATTAATTTACCCATCGCCCAAAGTACCTTTTTTAGGCGAAGAAGTTGTCTTCTCCCCGTGCAAATATAGCGTGCACTCAGGAACTCGTAAGTAACGCGACAGATTCGATCTTTTGGAGGAGCAGCCTTCCCTTTCCCCATCATCGAAGAGATCTACGGTCAGTAAACGTCGGGTCCAGTTTGATCTGAAACGGAGCGACGCCTTATGGGGCATCAGTTTCCCATCTTCATCAAGTAAACGGGCACTGTGACAGCCGAAAGAAATCGCACAACCCCGGTAGACGGTTTCGCTATAATTTTAAACGTATGCACCGTATTGGATTACGTCCAGAGCCGAGTTATAGTTGCACCGTGGCGGGCTCGCTCGATTCGAAATAGAATGACTCATAGACAAAGACCTTGTTCTAATTCAAAACGAAACACGGAAAAGCCGTGGACCGTATCGAGCCGCCTCGCGAGTTTCGCGGGCCGCGTAATGTGCACGCCGGCACGCGGTTATTTCGGCGCGCCCGCGCGGGAGGGAATTTAGCGAGAGGACGATAATAAACGCTAGCATTCGAGTGGGCAGAGGATTTTCTTAAGCCGAAGAAAGCGTGGATTTCAACACCGGCGTAGCTTTTTTCTAAGCACGTTGCAGCACTGAAACTAGCAGTGAAGTAGCTTCCTTTCTGATTTAAAAACTGAAATAACCAGGGTACTCTTTCGTGATTTAATTGAGGGTTCGGTTCGATCAGTAATCAATATCTAGGTGGTTCGGAAAATTGAATTGTTCGGAGAATGAAGCTGCATGTACTTACACAGTTTATAACTATAGGAATTACACCTAAAATTATTTATTAAATACAAGAATACTGCTGTAATTAGAAATGTAATATATATTACGCAAAATATATTTGTAATTATTATACCGCTACACAGAGTCCAAGAAGTGATGTGGATAGCGATGATGCAACATTGGTTCGGATAATCGAGGTTCGAATAATTTATGCTCTACTGTATCTACTCTACTCTGTGTAATAGGAGACGCGAAAATAAATGAATTTTCAAACAATTCAACCCCTACACTTCACCCACGCAGCTGATCGCTCCAATCAGTCATTCTTTTGCCCCGTGGACTGCTCGACAAGGTTACAGCTGATCGCCCATTACCTTCACGCTGAGAAAAGGAGGGAGTCTTGATAAATTTCGCAAGAAGCAATAGTTTGACGCAAGTCGCAGGGAATCCAAGAATCTTTCGTCACCCCTGCCTACACGGTGGCTACATCTATCAGAAATCATCGGTGCGTTCCATCAAATGCATCATCACGTGGCAGTAGGATTAAAAAGGAACCAAGCAAGCGTGGTGCATCTTTCGTCAGTCGTGACGAGCGCGCGCGAGGCGCAACAGATCCGAGTTTCGTCATTACGAGCTAAACGACACGTCGACCAGAAATCGTTAGTGTTTGATCTATATTAACCGTGGCAGAGGGGCAGGGCAGGGTAGCAAGGCGCGACAAGGAGCGCGCGTAGAAAAGCAACATGCTAGTAATCTTCCATTTTATGGACCAAGACAGCACGTTGGCGGGGCCGTTGCCAAAGCTATTTCCAGGCAGCGCTGACTTCGCTTCGCCTACTCTCGGGTTTCTCCTCAGCTGTTCCACCGTGATCCGCGTGCACCCGCCCCGTTGTAATACCATCAGACGTAGCCAAACGCCCGTTCTTATGGTTTCGTCGAATTAGTTTCAACTGGCGTGCGCGCAATTGTCAGAGATAGAGTCGCAAAACGGCCCTTTAGAACGGCAATTGCCGCGCGCCCGCGATAGCTGTACGTGAATACTAATTGCCATCGCGCTTATGATCCCCGATTACTCCGTGATCCTTGATTATTGCGGTCATCCGCGTCAACGGTAGACCCTTATAACGTTTCTTCCGCGTTATTTCCACCGCGGTGAGAAACCGAATTCCAGCCGTTCACTCTCGTGGATCCCACGAGGTAGGTATTTGGGATTTTTTAATTCCCCCGATCTTTCAATGGATCACAGATTACTCCTCGCGATCTGATTTCACGTTAATCTCTATAACAGCTTCGTTTGCTTTAGAAGAGTTAACTGCTCAGAGATTCTCTTGACATGGTAATGATTAAGTTAATATTACCAGCAAGCACCAGAAAAACGAAGAGAAATTTTCACCAGAGTTTACTCAAAATTCCTCCAGAGTCTCATTCTTCGAATACTCAATTCCGCTCTCGTGAAATATACATCAAACGTCTGGCGTGCTTTCTAATCCTTTCTGTCTCGTGGTTCAAGTCGATTAATTAATAATCGGGAGCCCGGCCGCAATTATTGACCAAGGCGGAGGGGTTCCTTTCCATCGGGACCGATAATGTATTCGAAAAGGACGGTAAACTTATTCCCCCGGTTACCCTCGGTGAAATATTCCCTCCGTTTGCAGAACGCTTTCTTCGCGAGAGTCTCGCTCTTTCAGCGTGTTAATTTTCCGCAATTTTAAACGCGAGCCAGAATGAATTAATTAAGCCAAAGGTACGCGGAATCTGTTCCAACGCGTCGCTGCCTCTCCAAAGGGAAGACGCTGCTGCTGCTCCCTCGAAGACGAGGTCAAGATTTCAATCTGATAATTGTCACTCTCAGCGACTCGAGACCCAGCCGGAGCTACATCCTTACGCGAGAAATATCTTCCCGCTGTTTTGAGAGCACTCCTGCAGCCCTTGAAACGGATCCCCGCGGTAATTCTTAGCATCCATTTCCTCGTTAGAACCAGAAATATTCATTCGCTGAGTAGACCCTTTCTTACGGCAGATACTTCAATTGGAACTATCGGTTGATCTTGGGAACAGGATGGTAAGGATTCTTACGAATTAACCGGACCGTGAGACTAGTAACGACTTTCGGAGCTCGGTTGAATATTCTAATTGATTAATCTAGTGTTACTTTGCATCAGTGGTTTGATAGCACTATCGATTCTCCATTTAATTCAGGTCTCTCTTTATCGATGACTCTAATTATTGCCCCCAAAGAAAACGAGCTTTTTCGTATTCAATCTCGCGTTCGGTTTTTAATAGATCACCGCGTACGTCCCAGCGATAATATCGGGCTTGCACAACAGCCGTGGTCCAAGCACCAATAAAAACTCGTCGTCGAGTGTTATTAAATTTCGCGGAGAGCTAATGCGTCAAATCTAGCGCAGCTCGGCGTTGCAGCGCTACATCGCTCCGCGCCGCGATAAATGGTTCTAATTGCTGCTGACAGTGATAAGGATAATAAAATAACGCCGGAGCAGAATTTCCTATGGGACCACTAACACTCCCCTATTGTTAACGCCATCGAGTTTCGTTCAATCCTTATTGAGCTCCAACAGAGTGACTAATTACGCGGACATTCGCCCAACAGGAAAGAATACAATGGCAACGATGCATGGGATAATTTGTTTTCCTGTATGTCCATTAAAGTGGCCGTCTAGCAGTTTCTGGCAACGTGTTGCTGTTACACGAAAAAGACCACCAATTTTCCTCTTAACACTTGCCATTTATAATTCAATTCTTCTAATTAATTACAGAAGTTATTATAGCTGTTGATACGTAAACGCGCGTCGCCTGTCAGTGTTTTTAATTAGAGGGACATTCGGCCATTTTACGTGGGATTAGATAATCAGAATAAAACGTCAATAGCGTGCACTAATAACTCGAGCATTATTAAATCAGCAAGCGACGATAATGCGTCGAAATCCTGCCTGCGCCGATTCACGTCACCCACCGTCGGACAAATGGCTACAATTGCCAGCGACAGTGACAACAATAATAAAATAATAAAATATTGCTGGCCACGGTGAAAAACCGCTGGTTCCGAGATGCACAGATTTCAACGAGCCTTTTTCAGAGGCGCTGAGTATCCTGACAGGTGCAATTTTGGATCAATCCCTACCCCGAAATCGATTTTGAGAGCGGCACAGTGCTCTTGCGACATTCGCAATAAATCCGCGCAATCATTCGCGTTTCGAATTTGTCTCTTTAAACCGCAGTGTTATTGAAAAGGCAAGCTCTAAAATTCATTGAAAGGCACACCTGAAAACGTTCGATTACGCGAGAAGTAGTACAGCATTCTTTAACAATTTAGTATTCGAAATACTGTTAGAAAAATAACTGGTCTTCGTCCCCGTAGTCAGACAGGCACAAGTGTGCGATATGTTTCAATTTAGCAGAAGCTGAAGACTAATAGACGCCATCCATCGCAATTATCAACGTTCCCCACACAGTGAGTTATCTTCAATTCCTGAATCTGGATCTAGCTTAATCTTTGAAGCCGCCGCAAGCGTATTAGAATTATTAACTTATCATCCACTTATCCACATATGTTACTCAAGCAAGGCTTCCGATTTCCCCCGAATGCATTCCTCTTAATCCCTGCTTTCGCAAACAATGCACGCACTACGCGAGCACAGTATTGCGTCTAACAAACACAATCAAATCATACCACACGTGTTACCTACTTAAAATTTCCACGTCCCCGGAGCCAATATAACAGAGAGCCACTTCCGTGTCTTCTACATAAAATTCCACCACCTTTAACTCGACGATGTCCATCGGGCAGCGACGCCCGCGTGGAATAAACGAGCAACTGGTCCGTTTCGCTCGCGAAAACGCGTTAAAATGGTCGAGCTCGCCTCTGTATCCGCTTTATTCGGCCGGGGAAGTGGCCGAGACTCGGCACGTCGGTTTCAGGTTCCGGCATGTGTGCCGTCGATTTATCTCGCACACGTGGCCCCAACTTTCGTCCGTCGTTGGCCATGATTTCGGGCCACCGCGAAGTTTCGCCGCGCTCGCGGCGAAGAAGCACGGGAACAGCCAGCGAAACTGCGACGCCGGCAAACTAACGGATCGCTGCTGGCCAGAGGTGGCATTCCAGGGTGAAAGGGCTCGCGGACGGGCCGAAGAGTATGTACAAGCGAAATATCGCTGGATGGCGAACAAAGTGTCGCGAAACAGCGGACGCGCGGGCTCGGTGACCGCGGCAGTGCGCCCCGACGGTCGCTCCTGATTCCTGTTACGTTTTAATAAATAACGTCGTTGACGCTGCAGGGACGGCGGTGGAAGCAGAGTAGCAGGGGGAATGTAAACGCGTGGAGCGGTAATCAGGCCAGTTGTAATTGAGGGGGTGCTGTAAATCGGGCGACTGACGAATGAATTATAGGTAGCGATGGAAGGCTGCTGGGGAATCCATTCAAGGGAGAGTTTGTCATCGTAGGGAGATTCTTTATGTCTGTATTTGGTGGAGAGTGGCATTTATTAATTGAGGATGTAATATATAATGGACTTGGAAAATACCCCCGCGCTTCGCTTCGGGCCTAAGAGATATTAAGGACACCATGAAAACACATTTCAACCCTTTTCACCACCCCCTTAGGGGTTGATTAGGGAAAAATCATGAAATTGGTTTTTAGCCATTTATGTGGGTAACCTTTCGAAGTAAAAACCAAGTTGATATCTAATCGGGCCTAAGAGATATTAAGGAATCCGTGAAAAGTTTTCACTGAAAACACATTTTACCCCGTTTCACCCCCTTGGGGGTTGATTAGGGCAAAATACTGAATCTGGTTTTTAGGCATTTGTGTGGGTAACCTTTGTAAGTAAAAACCAAGTTGATATCTAATCGGGCCTAAGAAATAATAATGAGCCCGAGAAAAATATTTCACCCTTTTTTACCCCCTTCGGGTTCGAATTTAAAAAAATCCCTTCTTGTCGAGCACCTACGTCGCAAAAAGAATATACCCTCTGAATTTCATGTTTCTAGGGTCAGGGGTTTGGGCTCGACAGTGATGAATCAGTGACACAACGATTATATAAGTGTAGATGTAGGAAGTTAATGTGTGTACTGAAGTCTATTCTGGTTGTGATATTGTTTCGAACATTTGGGAACTTTGAAATTGGTTACAAAAGGTCTCTTCCTGTTTGCAGTTTTCTATTCTTTCCTCGTGTAGAGAAACTGACTTGAGAGATTCGGTTTGGAAGTATATTGGAGAAGAGGTAGTAACACTCGTGTGTCACGTTTATACTGAAGGATATCTGGAGGATGCAATAATCCAGCAATCGTGTCGAATATACTACTATAATGGTGGATTGGTACTTCTAAAGCTTGCAGCTCGAGTAGAGCGCACCGAAGAGCGTCGCAGAGCAAGGGAAACGAGTCTGCGCTCTGTCAGACATGAACTGATAGGCAGCCATGACTCATAAAGTCGCTCAGCTCAGTGATCCACGATTACTCACGGACAAATTACATTTGACACTAGTCAAGTTACGTAAAAGGATAACTCTCTGTTAACGAGGAACTATTCCGAAACTTCACAATTCCAATTCATATTTTACGAGCTTGTGACATAGTTGACTTAAAGTTAGAGAATACAATCCCAGAATACGATATCCAGGGATCCCGCGATCCCGACTGGTTTTTTGATTCCAAATATCCCGGGATTTGATATAACTAATCCCGAGAATTTCGGGATTTTTTAAAAATGTAAATTACTTTATGAGCACCTGAAAAATATAAAAATAAACAGAACAAATAAACATAGTCATTTCATAATAATAAGGACAATAATAATAATGATGATTTATTTAAATAATAATATTAAGTCGCATATAACTAACTAAACTATATTTATTTTTACAATGATATTCTCACTTTCCGCTATTTCGAAATCGCGCGAGTTGCAAATCGCAACTTGTCTGAACACGTAAAGTCGAAACATTGTAGATATGTACTTTAGGTACTTTGATGTTTCTTCGTTCGCATTTCCAAAAATCTTCATAATAATTTACTAATATTATCTACTTATTGAGACTTTATTATTTTTCATTGTTCTACCGTTTTTATTGTTAAAAACGATTTTAGCTTATGTTTCAAACTAATGACAGAAAGTAAGTTTGTTTACTTTAAATAAAGATTTAGAATCTTAACACATAATAAATTATTTTAATTACTGAAATTTTTAATTAACCAATCCCGGGATATTAAATAATGACGGGGATTGTATTCCATACTTAAAGTACAAGTAGATTTCTATGTCTGGTTTGAATAATGAAAGGGAAAGGCAGAGATTTTTAAAGAAAGAAAATTATCGACGTTCGCCAAAGTTCGAAAATCTACTTCGCATTAAGCACGACTTAATAAATTTCACATCCCGGTCAAGGATATACGAGGCGAATAAACTAAACACTTCGTAAACGCAGGTGCAAATTCGTTATATTCACATGCAGATTATCTCTGTGTGCCCATTGCGGGGCATCCGCGAAATTATGATATAAATGGAAATAACTCTGATTAATAGTGAACTGGCAAAACGGTTAACGTGACCTAGAAGGTATTATTAATGGTTACTTTACAATGGCTCCCGAATTGAATGAGACTAAAATGATGAGCTGATTTCATTTGGGTCACGAATTCTGTAAATTATTCAGCGATCCCGATAAAATCCATTGTATCCCGTTCTCACTACCCACCAGTCGTCAAACGAAAAATCAACCCTCCCGTCTTCCAAACGGCATTCCAAAAATTACTGCCGTTATCGTTATCACTTTCGCGAGCATAAATTCTACAGCTTTAAATTGTGTGTTACAGCTAAAATTATGAAACAATTACATCGAAACCATCGAACTTGATACACACAAATTATCTTCGAATACAATATTTCACTAACAGGCATCATATATCAAATTTTCAACTTGACTTTATTGATTTGAGACATGGAAACGTAATCCATCGATTAATAAGATACAAAACAGACACAAACTGATTACTAATCACGTTCCATTGAAATACACCTATATGGAAGCAAACAATTGGCACTTTTAGGTATAATTAGACAAAGTTGACGTGGAATCGAGGGAAGGAGCTTCTAACAATAAGTTAGCCTCAATAACTAAACTCGTATCGGTGTCATTAAAAATAGCGATATAAATTCAAATGCAAGCACATCCTCTGACATTTCCCAAGCCAGCTCGATACATAATTGTGTTCCTTGTTTATCCAGCATCGAGGAGGAAAGAAAGAACGAACCATACGTTTTCTGCATCCTTCGCAGAGAAGCTATAAGGTACAGGAAACATACGCGAGAAAATCTCGAGGGACTAATGTAATTTGCCTCTGTACAAGACCACCCCTAATCCGTGCGCGCGAGGATAACTTCAATTCCAGCTTTTTCCTTGGGAGAGTACCGAACGAAGCTTTCTTCCAGCCCGCGGAATTGGATTATGTCCCTTCGAAGAGTAGAATGATGGAATAATTTTTAACTGACGAAAGTTCAACTAAAATATAGTGGTAATGAGGGGAATATGATGGATGGTTGGATCGCATATTAGTCGATATTTCTGAATAAATTAGTAGCAGACGAATGTGACATGCAAATTGTGACTCAATTTTTGAGGACTCTGTTGGACTCTGTCTACAACTTTCAATTGTAAAAATGGTCTTTAAATTAAGCAGGAGGTAATATAGACGATCAACTATTTCTATGTTCTTTCTGCTGCAAAAATAATTCAACACTTTAATTAGTGTGTCTTGACTGACGCTTCGAATAATAAATATACTAGCAGGTAGTTAAATATCGTTAAAGTAAGAGGAAAGATACATAAGCTGCAATTTATTAATTTAAAAGCAAATTCAGAGAGATATTTTAGCAAACTGTATAATTTTTTTTAGACAAGTAACCCCGATGTCAGTTTTAATGAAGTCACGTTTTAAAACAGAATAGTGATTTCCTGATCTATGATAATTTTGTTTAGATTGAAAAAAACATGCGAATCTTTAGAAAAACTTTGGCGGAGTACTTTCCTTGCCGAATGTAAGGCACAGTTCTGAACGGATACATTTCCAGGACAAAGAAACAGTTCTCTTGTATTCCTTTACTTTTCTCTCGCGTTCGAAAGCAGGAGGAAATATGGTCTCGCCGATCTCCCAGGGGAGCTATGCGAATTGGCGTTGTACAAGGTGTCTCCTAATTTGCGTGCGGCCTTCCTGCGCACCCTGCTCCATGAGAAATTCGTAGCCAGAATCTTCCACGACGCTGCAGCTTTTCAAAATTTCATCTCGAAAGCGAGCAGGACAACGCTGGCTGCCGGCGTGCCAACGACGACGTGGTGATACAACACGATGTATTATAAAATATTCCGAAAGCCGACGTGTACATTTCACGTTCCCCGAATTCGCAGAAATCAGACGGAATGGGGCGCAATCTTCCTAATCTGCACAGTGATATCCTTACTTTGGACGCCTGTATGATTCACAAAGCTACCCCTTTCTAACACCACCGAAACTTACTTAGATTCTCCATTCATTTGCAATCGCAACTCTAAAATCACTTAAACAAATACCTTTCTCCGGCGTGCTTCACTTCTATGAAATTATGATCGATTTCCCTAAGAAGTTTCAATTGTTTCCGTTTCCAAAGAGGCGGGGCCCTTATCGATCGCTCCACTAAAAGAGAAGTGGTCCCGACCCTTGCGTAACAGAATCATTGAGGAACTATTCAAAGGCACCGTCAAGCTTTGTGCCAGCAACAGAAGCCATCTCGAAATCGCGTTAAATCGGTTAATCTTAAGAAACGGTGTTAACGCGGTTCGACGCGTGACAAACTGGTGCTCTTGATCGTTCGAGTTTCCAGCAGGAAGTCCAATTCGCGGACGGATGAGCCCGGGTTGGAGCGAGGGACGGGCAGGCTATGGTATAAATTCGCGTAATTTTCTACGGTGGGATTCCACGTGTCGACGTGGAAACGTAGCTCCCTCTCTCATTTACTCGGGGCTACGCGGCTTCGGGCCGCGTACACGTGTATGGAGAACAGCGCGAGAAGACGAATGGAATGAAATAGAGAAAAGCAAGAAGGGAGGACGCGAGGGTGGGCGGGGGTCTGAAATCTTAAAGACAAATTGCTGGGGCGCAATGGGAAAAAGGATCAAGAAAACAGGAACAACGTGAAAGCAAAAGGAAAAGTGTGGGGAGTGTTGCAGCCACTGGGAGGTCCGCCAAGTAGTATAAGCTATCAAATATCAGACGAATACGTGCAATAAGTCTTCCATAGTGAAATTCTCTTAAAATATTTCATCTAATTTCGAGGAAAAGGTGGAAGAAAGTGGGGAAGGATGAATTAAACGTTCCTGGAGTATGGAGATGCAGGGTTGTTGAAATATTGTTTAATGTTGAACTATTTTATCCAGAATAACTGAAGATACGCAGTGCAGAGAGAAATATATGAATAATATCAAATATTATACGAAGAGATGAAAATAATACTCAATTTGCCTGCGATTCTCTACGATCAGGCGAAGTAGCGTGAGTAGACAATCAGAAACGGTAATTCTGCATCAATATACCATTTTTAATATTAGAACGTTTCTGGAGGAGTGCTGAGAGTGCATAGAATATACGATAAACAATTTAGAAAGTAGGAATAAGGAAGAAATCAAGAGATGAAGAAGTTTCTAACGATGTAGGACTACGCAACAGTAGTATAAAGCTTCATAAGTCAGACGGTCCCACTTTTCGGTATCCCTCAATTCTTATCCTATACTTAACAGATTTACCAGCAACAGTATCGCAAAATATTTCGATAATCACCACTGTCTGACTAACTTTCTCGCCAATATCGCCCATTACTACATTGCCCCACAATTCTCCACATACAATTCCCAACAAATTACGATGAATGTCAACGCTTAAAGAACAACATCACGAATCTTCTCTCGATCAATTCTCCTTAAACAAAACGATCTGTGTTTTATTATTTAATATCTGTGAATATTATCTCCAACAAACTCATTATCCATAAACATTACTCCACATCCTATATCGTACGACATAATCACCTGTCTCAGCAGAAAATTACAAAAGTGTCTCTGCTATCCTTTAACCGTTAACAAACAAAAAGCTGCAGAACCCATCCCCCAGAAGTAGCCCCACGTGTCATGTCGCGGCCTGTACACGCAAGGGTGGTCTACACGGTGACAATTACCGGTGGCAGGCCAGCTATCTCATACATTAAAGATGTCCCAGGGACCCTGACAATACCTGCCAAGACTGAGCGTCATATGTTAGCCCTTGCGGCGTGGCGAGCGTGCAGGGTCGCCAGGCGGAACCAAGGAAAGAGCGAAAGAGTGTGTGTGTGTGTGTCTCGAGCGTAGGCAGTTCCTCTGGACGGGCTGACGGGAACCATTTGAATTTTGCATTAAACATCAATGCGTAGATTCCGCGTGTTTGCCCCCTGCAATTTCACCTTTATTGGATATACCGCGACCCGCCAGAGCGTGCCGAGATCTCGACGCTCTCTCGACGGCTGAATAGACCGACGCGTCGGGCTACAGAGAGGCTCGGAGCAGGCTGGAATTGCGTCACGGGGGGTGTCTGCAGGTACTAACGCGCCAAACAGTCTGTGTCTTTTGTTGCTTCTATGTCGCTGATTACAATGGAGAACTGCTTCCAACGCCGTCGCTAGGATTGACCTGGGAAATTCGGCGTTACGCGTGTTTCTTTGGATTAGATTCTGACTTTCTGCGCTCGGAGAGATGGGTGCACGGCGAGGTTGGGTGTCAGAGATCTGTCGATGGTCTAAGAGGCTTGATGGATTGAGTATTGTGTTTTTAGGTGGCTTTGTGAGTTATGGAGTTTCACTTATTTAGACCGATGATAGTTGCATGAAAATTGGTATAACTGATGTTCAGAGGATTTGACTAAAGTAGGGAAGAAAAAGGAATTTTAGATACTGACCATTGGTACGTGAGGAATGTTCTGAAAATTATTTTTAAATCTGCATTAAGGGGGTAGCTTACCCTCAAAATTTTCGAAAATTGTTTTTTAGGATGCTTGCATATTCCACTAGCTACATCTTTTCTACGTATTTCAAGCGCAACCGGGCCCCGGAATTCCAAAAATTGAAGGAATTCCAGTATAGAATGTACGAGCCTGCACATGAGATCGGATAACGATGTCCAACTTTAAACGCGATTTCCCAGAAACTACGTTTTCCAAAACGGTGAATATAAAATCTCGAAAACCGCTCCAACGATTTAAATGAAAATTTACAGGGAGCTGCAGGAAACTATTCTCCTCCATGTATTGGGAGCACATCTTCAATATAAATAAAATTCTTAAAAAAAGATAAAAAATATTTTTCCTACAAAAAAGGATAAAATCAGGAACATCAACATAAAATTTGTATTAAGTTGTTTATCAAAATTTTGCTTCCTGCACAGGATGGAGCCTGTCTTACAGATTATAAAAATGCCTTTACTTTGTGTTTTAGGTAATTCACCTGTCCGGAATCGTGTTTACCATCAAACGGTGCATCGCGTACATGCTCTCACATTTATATTTATAACTTTTTTTTCCTATAAATATATTTAAATTTTTCTTTCTGCGCATTAAAGTCAACGAAATGACGCTTAAAAATTAAAACAAAAATTATCTCTAAATATTCATTTATTACTTTAGAATATGCGTTTGAAGAAGGGCCTGATTTTAGGCTGTTGAGGGTAACCTATCACCTTAAATTACAGAGAATAAGCGAATCCTCGAGATTTTCGCAATATAGGGCGCAGTATGTCAATTGACATAGCGAAAAGAAATGCTTCGAATGGGAACGGAAAAATTGGAGTTCGTTTAATTTGAGTAATGCGAGTTGAGTGAACGATACCACAGATAAAAGTAACAAGTGCATCTTGGCAATGCTCCAGCGCGGTATAACCGCGAGCGATACGCAATTTTACTCCGTTTGGTGCGCATTAGGTCTCTCCATTAATTAGACCAAAATCCGTGCGCACGAAAGAGAAAACTATACCAATTAAATGAACGTCGAACGACGCTAATTAAAACGTCCTTTTGAATTTAAGTACTCCCTTAATCCGCTAAAATGCATGGAAATTTATACATTTAATTGCTCGCGGAGGAAATAAAATCGTGCAATGTTAATGAATCCGCGGGCTTCATTAAAATAGGTAGTACGATTATCATATGAAATATTCGTGTCGTAGCGTCTTTCCGCCAGTGCAGTGTCTTTAGCAAGTTTCCGTAAATAAATAGACGACTAGAAGAAAATCTCGCAACTGCAGTAATGCCGACAATCTTGTGAAAAACAGCATGTGACATCAAAGGCGCGCAACAAAATGAATATTCCCTACTCAAAGCGTCTTCCAGGATTCTCATCTTCTCACTCCAAAAAGGTGAATATTAATACAGTTGCTGCCCCTTAAAGCTACGTTATCTCACAATCGACAGAGCCAAGCCCAAGTAGCCGGGCGAGTCAGAAAATATCGCCTCATTTTCTCAGCCGTGATCGATCGACCGTCAAGACGTAAGAATGCATCGCGATTAGCACAACTGGCGAATTGCCCAGCCGTGTCTAATGCAACCGTAATCCTCTTAACGTCTCTCCCCTCGTTCTTTCTTTCATCCCTTTTGTCTTTCCCCCGCCCTGCCCTGCGATCATTGTCATACGCGCCGACCGGCATTCGCAAGTACTTTCTCGAGACCGAGGATACGGAGGCGACCGCCCAGACGAATCAGCGTAGAAAAGAATACGGGGATTCGCCTGATCGCGCTAGAAATAATTGCCTCCTCGCTCGCCGGCCGCGAATGGACCTTTGCTCGCTACGCAGCCGGGTACTTGAACCGCGCGCGACGTGCCGTGAATGCGCATTGTTATTTCCAGAGCGATCGCGGATGATTCCGCAGTGAAATATCGCGCGAGGCGAGGGAAGACAAACGGCGAGATACGTAAGGAAGTCGCTGTGAATGCTATCGAGCCAGCGAAAGCCGCCTTGATGCTTTTACCTTTGGCAATCCAGTGCTGAATGGTTACGGGATATGCAATATAGCCCGGGCCCGCCTTAACCGTCCTTTCTTAGAAAACATGAATATATACGCGGAATTTAAATCCATTCAAGCACCGCAAGATGGGAACCGTTGAACAATTTGAAGCACGCGTTCAATGCAAACTTGAATTTTCCCGAATTCTAAAAGGAGCGCGCCGAGGGTAAACGGATGGTTCGGAAAGCAAACAGCTTCACTTTGTGCCGCGATGTTTGGCTGTTCGATTTTCAGGCGAGACCGCGTTCCTGAACGCGCGTGGACTTTGATCTGGTCATTTTTACGACCGTTCACTGATAAACCTATAATTTCAATGTCGACAAAGCTGGATGCTTTAAGAGGTTATACCTAGTCAGGCGGCCGAAAAGAGGCGAATGTTTGTGAATTTTAAAAAAAAAAAAACAGAAGCATATATATTTACAGATCTTTTGCATTTAAAAGAGCAACAGTTAAAGGATATTTGGTAATTTTTTCGTAGAAAAATATTTATTTTTATAATAAAGTAACAACCGACATTTAAGAAGCCTTTTTAAAAATTTGGGTTTGCGGTGAGCACTACTATTCGGAACCAGATTATCTAAAATAAAAAAACAAAAAAGATTTCGTTAGTATACTAGCGTATCCTCTGATTAACGGAGGGAACTTCCGAAATATTAATTTAAAATAAAATGGCGGCTATTTAAAGTTGAAATACTTATTTTTTTCGCGTGATTTTTGCACGAAAACTTCGCCTCTTTTCGGCCGCCTGACTAGGTATAACCTTTTAAGTTTAGACTTGCAATTTAGTCTTCTTCCGCGGTCACTCTGTCCGAAGAAAAACGAATAATTTCCATTTCTGTTCCATCGGCCCAGCTATTGTAGACTCGATTAACTTTCCATGCAATATTTAATCGTGTGATCAATGTATTTATACAAAACGTTCTCTATATCATCCAAAACCTTGTGTATCACAAGTAAATTTTTAATCATCGACCAATGACAAATGTTTCTGAAGATGATTTAAATAATTTGTTGCTCTTATTGATCAATCAGACTATAAAATGCCCGGCAGTAACTAACGTCACTCCGCATAGGTTCGACCCGTACAAGCCGAATGTAATCAGAAACAACGCCAAGCATAATCCAATGAATTATTCTAATCACTATTCAGTTACGACTCGAGTTACATACGATACGCCGCGGGATTTAATCGGAAATAAGCACGGTGCAGCGCATTCGTTAGCCCGATGTAATGCGGTGGTAATGACAATAGTCTGCAGCTAAACGACATTTAATGCTAATTATTTGTTACGTTATTCGCAACGACGTTTATGGCACCCACGGGCGTGTGTTCGTGGCAATGCTGATTTACAAGTCAATACGGGCCCCGTGCAATCTTTGCTTGTTTTATGAGCCCGAGCGAAGCAGTGTTTCATGAAATCGGCGGAATTTTGTGGAAAATGAAAACCAACCACCTGCACTGCTACTCTGCGCCATCATTTTTTTTATACCTTATTACGATTATCGAATATGTTCGCAGTGAATGTGATATAACAAGCAATAGCGAAATTTTCCGATATACCTGTATCGTTAAGCATCGATATTGTTCCACTGGAATTGTACGTTTTAAATGTCAGTAATAATAATTTTATGTAATTTTATAGCCTACTGAAAATTTTGCACGCACGCCGATTGTTTATTCCATCTTCCCACTGTGTTCTTAATTTTGAATACTCGGTACAATCCCCTCCTCGGTCACAGGGATATCTCATTACAGTCATTAATTAAATTGTTACGATTTGATACGCCCGCGCATGTGTATAACACGTGCGCGGGTCGCTTTGTGCACAGTTGCTCGCGAGGACCGAAATTATTAATTAAATCCTATCAAAACGCAAACCGCGACACGGATTCGCCGAATTGAACTGGTCCATTGAAACTGGCAATTGTTTTCCATCGATATCGAGCCTGATAGTAATTACCTTTTAATGCGAGCAGAACGATATCAAGAAAGAAAGGAAACTATCCGAAATAGATAATGGTAATAATAATACTGTATACGCGACAAGTGGAGGGATTTTATCGCGAACTTTGTTTCAATTCTTGCCAGAGTCTCGAAAATAACTTGAGAAACCAGCAGTCAGTCACGTTCCATTATGGTCTAACTTTTTTGCTATATTTCCGCGGAAATTTTCAATTTAACCGCGGCTGCAAATTATAGCCTCGTACATTACATCGATGACGACAGCAGCGAATTGTAACACACGCCGTGCCGCGCCGCGATGCATTTCTGCTTGTACAGTCTCTCACCCTCTCCTCCCACCCCCCTGCCCCTCCCGCACATTCTCGCTCTCTGCGAATAATTAGATAATTTTGACGTGATAAACGGTTCTCTTGCAATGTGCCTCCGTGCTGCTGTCTCCCCAAAAATTCTAATCACTCGTCACGCCTGGCTGTTGAAGCGAATGTTGAAACGATATCTACAGACATTGCGTGCTAGTAATTTAGACACCTCTAATTCCTTCTACCGGCAAACTTTATATTATGTATTTACACCGGATATTTTATTTCCTCGATACTCTCGCTTCTGGATATTCAGAAACGTCATTTTTTAAAATTCGATAATTTGGAATTCATTCGTCTAATACCCTAGGATTTAATTCATTTTGGAGTTTGATAAATTCTGTAATCTCAGCTTAGAAATATGAAGTTCTACGCTTCATGCAATAAAAAAATTTGTAAGTATAATTCTTTCGTTCCGTATGTAATGAGATTAATTTAAAACACAGATGAACCACTTACTTCGCTGCGTGCTTTCTGAAATCGCGCGATAAGATTGTCACGCCAAGGCTGTTGCTCTCGCGTTCCCTGCGATGTGACGAATAGAATTTTCAAGTATCACCCGGCAAAACTGCGGTATCGCGGCTTTCCACGATCATAACGCGGAACGGAGCGCGTCAAGCTTTCCAACAAGAAGACATACTTCTGCGTGTTTCCCGCAACGAGAAAAAGCACAGCGAACAAAGCTTTCAGACAAAACGTGGAAAAACGGTACTTTCGGTGTTTCGTCCGCGTCTCTGTGACTACCTCTCTCCGCTGTGTGCCGTGTGCAGTTCCGCGCACAAATTTAATAACGAAAATAAATTTTTTCCATCGCGAAAGTGCGAATGCAAACTGCATTAGACGCTGAACAACAATTTTGCTTCTGTTTTAATCAAGCAAGCTTCCGTGTGGTCATAGTTATTCGCGCAAAACAAAATGAGGGGCTAATGTTATTAAAACACTTTAAATTTGTGTTCGAGCTACCCTTTGGAATAATTTGCTGGAAATCCAAATGAAATAGATTGATCCAAGATGTGGGATCTTGAGAAACTGCTTTTGAAGATGAAGTTGCGAAGGTTCACACAGCTTCCTATCCAAGGTAACTAAAATACCAACAGTCTACTTTTTACACGTAAGCTTAAGAAAGCAATTTCTACAACACACCCATATCGCATACAGTGTACTACCAACTAATCCCCACTTTCTTGTTACAATGTACCACCCCCTTATCACCTAACTGTTTCCACCTCGTCCAAACCTTTCATCTCCTAAACCCTACATTATCCCAGTTCCTGAGTCAGCAACCCCGAAACACTTCTAAACAAAGCTTCAACCCTTACCCTTTCCCACACCCCTATCCCTGCTCCAAAATACATTAAAAACCCTCTGAAACATCGCATTCGAGGTCAACCCCAATTTGATACCAGTTCACTTCCACCTCTTAATACTTCCCGTTCCAGTTCCGATCCAATTCAGCGCGGTTTCCATTCGCTCGCTGACCAATTCCGCGAGGGCAGGGCGCAGCAACGCTGCACCCCCAGCGGCTCGTTCTTTCCTCGCGGTCATTACAGCCGCCGGTCAGCCGCGAAACGCGAAACGCCGCTCTGACACGTACGACAGGGACCCTCTGTCGCATATTTTTCATAACGATGCTCGCCTCTGACGAGCGTTTTCCGTGTTGCGTGGCCGTAGCCAGCCAGTTACCCTCGCCGGCCACACGTCTGAATTTAGCACGCACTCCGTGAGTCACTTCGCGCGGCACACGCGCCGCATTCCAACTTTCCGCGCAGCTGTGCACCGTGCCGCAAATAAGCTCCCAATGCGCTTTGATCAATTGTCACCGCGTAATCGTGCATTCCACTTGGCAGCCCCGCCATCGATACCGAGGACTTAATTGTCGAACTCGTGGCCAATCGAGCCCACGTGTCTTCGAAACGATCGCTTCTGCGTAGCCTGATCGAGTGGCGGACGGTTGCTCCTGCTGATCGCTGCTGCATCTTTCGCGTCACTTGAGAAACGTAGACTGTGATATGACGGCGTGCTGATGGGAGTAATTGGGGGATCGACTGTTCGAAGGAGTTTACTATGGCTGGGTGAGATATTTTGAACTGAGAGTTATGTGGCGTGAAGGATATAGGGGAGGGGGATGAACAGCTGGTGAAAGTTGGATGATGTAAAATGATCTTTGTGTTTGATGGTTGGCTAACTCTCCTGGAGTGATTAGAAATGTAACTGTTTAAGTGTATGATTAATTTTGGATAATAGAAAGTTGGTGCTTGTTGAAGTTTTTTAGCTTCCACTGTTATTTATCCTACTCTGTTTACTTATAATTTGGATCGTTATGCTGGCTTGGATAATGGAAGGTATCTTCTGAGGAATGAGGACACTGGTGGTGCATTTTGTAATGAAATCTTTTCTGGTTTAATCAAAACCAGCGTGACTTCCTGAAAAATTGTTCTTATTACCTGTCTGTGCGACCGACGAAATGGTTTCCCACAAACAATGTATTATATATTCGCAACAACGGAGCTAAAAATACGAGAATCAAGTTGGATAACAACTAATTAATCTCCCGCAGTTTGCGTGATTCAATCAACCAGTACTAACGCGGAATTCGTCTACCCTTAGATCTGTTACAAGTTACATCAAATTCAATTTCGACAATTTCATTGGTACGATTAAAGGAAATAATATTAGTTCCGGGAAAATTTGTAACAGCGTTTGACAACTCGATTGACGCATATTTCACTCGGAAACAATGGGCGACTCTTTTGGCTTGAATGTTCGAGCTTTTAGAACGATGCGTTTAACGTGTAAGTATTAATAGAAAAAATAAAAAATCAAAACATATCCATCACAGTAGCAAAGGGTATGGCTATGAAAGTAAAGAAATTGAATTCAATTAATTGCAGTGTGATTGTAATATTTCTTTTTTAAAATAGAATTTAATTTTAACTTATTTTGTTACAGAAATTTATATTTGTTTCATTGATGGCTATGTCAAGATTTTTAAATTACTTTTAATATCAAACAATATGGATGCCTTACTAATTTAACAAATTAATTTCGTATAACTGACGATATTCAATCATTGCGGTTTGCATTTGGAATTCATTTTGGCGTAGAATCTCGGGAAATCCCATATTTCCATATAGGTAATATTTCAATTTTAACCACATTGCATTTTAATCAATTTCATAGATTCAACTCATATCAGACGAGATTTTAAAATTTCCACGGAAATGCCATTTAACATCTCCGATATTGAATCCGGTTTCGAAGTAATACACGAAGAATAATTTAATTACTCAAGACCGCTATCAAGGTAGAAATCAATTTCCCGCCCTGAATTCTTTATTTCGATCATAACATCCTCTATTCTCCTTTTACTCGATAATAATTTAGTTGAAAGCAGATTGTATTTTCTCAAAGAACATATCTTAAATATATTCTGGAACTATTTCATGTTCGATATTTATCGATTTGCGAATGAAATGATAACATTGAACGTAAAAGATCTGCGAAACTAGATTAAACCTTTATCAATTATTTGCCTGGTTGGGTGGATTTACGTGAAAGAGAGCCTCTGATATCATATTTCACATTCACGATCAGTGGTCATCTATTTCTACTCCTCGTTAGTAATATGTTCGCTATTTTCACTGAAAATCTTTGTCGATCATTCATCAAACTATATAATCACGTGAATTTCAATCGAATATTGGATATTTAGCGAAATTCAAACATTCCAATTGGACTGATAGATTTTCCACAAGAATTAGCCATGCAAAGCTAAACACTCAGTGGTTTTACATTTCTATACACAGTGATGGTTCAAACAAAGTATACAAATATTTCTCAGCATGCACGAAAGCGATTTTAATATTAAATTTTACTTGTTATACTGGTAACAATGGATTCTATGGAACTTCCTTCCTCTATGTAAAGTAGACTAAGAAATATAATAGTTTTTTTTATCAAATTACAGTATTTTTGTTACCACACACATTTTCAACCCTCTTCTAACCACCACTGAATTTCCTCTCAATCTCAATACTTCCAAGTACCCATAGCACAATTAATTATAGAAAACGAACGGATCATTTCTCGTTCTCATAATTTCCCCCTTACGACAGAGCTTCAAAGAGAAATTTCAGCTGTAATTGTGCCATTAAGAATAAGCAGGGAAGACCAGAATTACTCAAACTGAATTTGCTTCTCACGAACCCTCAAGGTTCTTCCTCTTCGTAGTAAACAGCCAGTCCCTTGAAAATCAAATTCTCCAGATATCATTTGCAACAATACATATTTCCCTGCTCGAATTTCGGCCGTCGTGAACAAGTACACGACTGAGAAAAATTCTAGCCACACAACTCGAGAATAGCTAAGTATCCTCCCACACGATCCTCCCCTTTACGCCCATCGACCTCGTCCAAATAATTTAAACTATTTCCACCCCTCTGATGTGTGTTCCCGACAGACGACGGTCTGAACGAGAATTTTACCGCCAGGATCGAATCAATTTTGGACAAACGAGTATCGACCGATCCAAGCGGATACCTTGGGCCGCGGTCCATGAATATTTATGAGTTCGCGCGCAGCATAAACAGATGTTAATTAATTATACATAGCTGGCCCGGCGATCTCGCTGTTCCGCGGACGTTGTATCAGCGTGCCGCAGAGAAAACACATTATACGGAAAGTTCGAAAGCGTTGCCCGGCAAATTTCACCTCGGCCTTCGACGAAGCCGTGTATTTGTCTCTGGAAGATTGAATGTTTCGCGCGATAGCCGCTCTTTCGCGTAAGCGTATTTGCTGGGAAAGTTACAAGTTCGGAAAAACTGGGGACAACCGTGGATACGTGATCAAACTTTTTGGCAAAAAGCTGCTCCTCGTACGCGAGTGGTTTCACACGACGCGAGGAATTTATAGGCGAAATGTTATTCGGTTGCGAGCTGGCTTTGCTGCGAGACAATGGACGCGTAATATTTTGAAGTGTAAGTATGCGAAGTGATGACACGATTTGGACTCGAGCTTTTCGTTTCCATCTGCGTGAGAGAATTAATAGGATTTTGAAATGATAGGACATTGAATTAGGTTTTAGTTCTAGTTTAAGGATCCATATTTGCAATTATGATAAATGTAAAAGATCCCATGATCAGATGGAAAAGATTGGGTTGTGGGGTGATTTAGAGCTGTTAGAACAAGCTTGCATGGGTAAAGGAACTTTTAAAAGAAAGAAAGGGGTTATAAGAAAGTGAGAATCTAAAGTGATCGTTTCTGATCATGTAGACCTTCGACAGACGAGAGGAAGGGGTGGTAATATGGCCCCAGTTTTATATATCTTCTAAAAATCTGATTCACAATTTAAATTGCTTTAAATTTTTACTTAAAATGTAGGTAAACTAATAAGGTAATGTGTGATAAAAGGTGGAAGCAAAAGAAAAACAATTTAATTGAATTTAACATATATTATGAAAAAATGTCATTTTCGGCGCTCACACAAAAGTGAGGGTAATATGGCCCCCTAACAAAAATCATAAAAATTATTCTTTGGCAACAGCAGAGATAAAAAATAAATGAATAAAGAATATTTTATTATTTATACACAAAAGTCGCATATATATTTCACTTTTTCGCACGATGTGCACTCGTTATGTGCCCACTATTCGCATATGATGCATTTAATCCATATTTTGCCACGTTGGTCCAAGGCATAAAGTTCGCCACATGACATGCATATTGCATCGGTGTTATCGGAAGCATCATGAGGAATTTCGATGTCTGAAATATCAGAGGATGAGTTTTGGGACTCATTACACGCACAGTTTTGGAAAACTTAAGTTTATATTTGAAAATATCAAAGATTAAGTGACCTTACTTATAAATATCGATTCTAAGTACCTTTCATCAAATATATCCCGACACACAACACTTTAGACTTTTTTAACCCACAAGAAATACTTCTTCTTAGGGACGACGAAAAACTTTCATTTTGCAGGTCATGTTATTTATGCTTATTATAGCGACGACTATGCTCCATCTAGTGTCATATGTTTTTCTCTGTGTATATAGCTAGTAGGTGCAGTGGATAACGCTATTAGCCGCTAGATATTTTTGTTTATAATATGAAAATCACGAGGGGGCCGAATTACTAGCAAGGGGCAATAGTACCACCTTTTCCTCTACGCTATTATGATTACCACTTGAGACTGTGCTTTTATAACACAGCAAAACCCCATATTAGAAACCACGAAATGAAACAACGTTGGAGATTCGAATGCATTGTAAATCTGGGACCAGGAAGAAAGGTGCTGTGCTAAGCTACCACATTTTGTTTCTATATTTCCCTAATTTAGCTCCTCCAAGTTCCCAGTCAAAAGATCTGTGACTTCTCTTCTGTATCTGACCAAATTCCTCTGAACTCTCGCGATCTATCTTCGAGAACTGTTAAAACCGAAAAGTTCAGTGTTTACGACACGTACGAGTTTGTAGATGAGCTCAGGAGAAGAGAGACTTTTAAACTCTAAGCAATAAACCGTGATTCCCACCGCCAGGATATTCTCCCCTTCGACGAAACACGCGCTGATAGTAAACGAAAAATACTCGATTCCAAAAACAGCAGAGGATTCACGAGCCAGTGTTCTAAACTTTCTTAACGCGATAACAGAAGCCACGCTTTTCTACGGAATCTTAACGAATACACACACTTCACGCGTTGATAACATATCTCTTCCCTGCTTCCGACACATTTCATTTGCTTCCTGAAATCCCCCTTTCACTCTCACCCTCGCACGCGTGCTATCCGCCTATTTTTCTCCGTGACACTTCCCTTGACGGACCCGGTCATTCGTCAAGCGTCGCTTAATTGCGTTTCTCACTACCCCCAGGATCGCCCAGTGCGTTTAAAACTCCCACCACATCTAAAAAGATCGCAAAACCCTTCAGCGGCTAATATCTTCCTACCAGTCCACATTGATCAAATACAAACAGCTCTTACGCAACCACAATCATGTCCCCGCGACGAAATATAATCCAATAAATCCCAGTATCTTCGTGACAGAAGGAAACGATTGCGATGAAGTGGGAAAGAAATGAATAACGGGTAGGTGAAATCGGGATGGAAAAGGGTGAGAAAATTGGAAGGGATGGCTAACCAAGCGAAAGCAATGAAGAGGTGAGCGTTCCAGGAAAAAGATGTGGAGTAAAAGGGAAAGGGGAGGTTGGCGAATATTTGGACGTCTACGCGTATCCGTTCGAGGGTGTGTGCGCGAGGGGCTGGGAAACGGTGATACGGGGAGAGGAAGATGTGTGCATGAGAGATGAGAGGAAATGAGGGAATGCGTGGGCCCAGCCGCGGGGGTAGTTTCGGTGAGATTTACAATTCCATTTCGCACGGAGAAAGGCACTCGCTTCATTGACTTCGCAACGCGTTAACACGCAGACAGAACTCGCGCCCGGCTTTACAAGACCGGACTCTGTGATCGGCTGACGCGAAACATTTTCAGTGGAGAAATAAAAGATATTGCCGATACGTGTTGCGCGTTTCGATGCGCGCTTAAAGCAGAGATGAAATTTCTGAATTTGTACGCTTTATATTATACCAAATATCGGTGGGAAAATTGGAAATATGATTGCGCGCGAGTAATGTTTATTTCAACCCCCATTCTGACATATTGTGCGCTCTTTTTGGAAAAAAAAAGAGACAACTCGCGATAGAATGTGTTCATTTTTATCGAGGACCCATGGGAATGAATTTCTCTTCCCTTTCCGGTATTTTTCATGATGATATCTGTTACCACATTTATACACGTATTTTTTTTCTCCATCATATTTATGTCGCTGCAAATAACGGGCTTCGCAGCATGAATGCGTTCGACTGAACTGAATTTTATAACAATTCTCGAATTTGCATCGGTAAAATGTTAAATAAAACAAGGCGTACTTTGACTCGTTGAGCGCAGGCTACGGTGGAGTCATTAAAAAATTGCGTTCGTTTCGGTAGACTAAAATTTCTCTTGAGTGCTCGATGGCCTACTTAAGCCTCTAAATTTGTGGAAGGTAAGGAAGCAATGATATAACAAGTTCATCAAATAAAGCTATCGCTACACTTGTTCTTTGATATCCCTTCGATCAAAATGCGAAATCAGAACAGAAACTTAATGGAATAAAGCCATTTATCTTCGTAAGGCTACGAGATGTTGTTTATTGCCAGATCGTGCAAACAAATGACTCATCGAATTAAGAGGAGGGACATAGATCACCGTCTTACGAAACTATTTGGCTCGATAAGTATTCGTCACTCAAACGCTTAAGTATACTATCAAATTGGTCCCCGATTTCCAATAAACGACGACACGTTTAGAGAAGAATGCCTAGCTATTAATAGATCATTCCTTAAGCAATACTTAAGTGTCCAACATACGATCGCAACGAGGTTTGTGCAAGCCTGAGAGGAAATTGAATGGAAATCAGCACTTTAGACATTTTCGATGTTCCTTTAGATACTTCATTCAAAATAAGCTCTTAGCTTATTTTGCGAGGTTAAATTCGTAATAATTTTAATCGTTCCTAAATGAAATTTAAATATTCTCATTATCACCACTGAATAAGAACCTTGTTAAAAAAGATTTCTCAAAATTAGGGATTACGAAGCAATGTTTCCTTTCCTAATTCTTAAACAAACTTTGTTATAAAGAAGACTCTCTGAGGTAACAGATGAAATTGTGGATTATAAAGTGACATTGTATTGCTGAAAAATTTAGTTACAATTTGACTGGAATGCGGTAAATTGATAGAAATCGTCGGGCATTGAAAACACATCTTTCGAGTGAGCCTCGGGAGTATAACGTTTTCGCGGAACTTTGTAAACCACATATTTTCATCTTGTATTCGCTCCTTCCGACTCCTTCCGCAGATATAAAAGTCTACATCCCATCTCCGCGGAGAATTCGCATATTGCTCCAAAGGGAGTCGTAGTTTTATTTGAATAACCGAAAAATAATATCCGAATAGACTACGTCGAATGATCATTTTGAAGATAGCGACGGTACTTTTATTAATAACACAGACAGCACTCGGGGGGGAAAGATCAAAAAAATCTTGGACGGTTCGAGGTGAATGGCCTAGATTCGAAAGGTAGAGCAGTGAAGATAAAGGAATTCTTATTGCAAATGTTTCTGTTTGAACGTACAATGATTCTAGAAGGACTTCATTTCTTTTTAATTATTGAGAAAATGATAATTGGGTCACTGAAGTTCAGCATCACTACAGTGATGTAGTTCACTAAAACAAAATAACATAACTATCTGTATTTCTATTTTTTGACTTTCCATACCTAATTCATTAAAACTACTTAAGAATAAATTTCCAGAAAAGCCACAAATCGGCGTATAACCCCAAAGAAAATTTAGAAGCACAAAAGCTTCTCTATCAAGTACCAAATTTAATCCCTACTTCAATGACGTATACCTTAACCCTGTAGTCCGTGACCTCAACTACTTAATCAATAATCATCTCAAATATTGAAACTACTCCGCAGTCAATCCTTAAAATCTACCTTCTCCTTCATTTCCTCTTTTCAATGCCACACAAAAATAAACTATACCTACAAATAAACACTCTGATAATATTCCTACAGAATCCCCATTCACAATTGCAAGTAGCAACACCTGGAAGCCTCGGCTTTATCGCGCCGACGATAATCGAAACCAATCGACGGATCATCGATTCCCCGCGCTCAATCGTTAGCAGAATCTCTGACCCGGCCGGGGATGCGAAATGGCCAGTGCGCAACCCGCGCCCCCGAAGGCAAGCGGCCATTCTACGTTTGCCACATTCAAGGAGATTGCACAGAGTGCGGCCTAAAATTACCAGCCGACTGAAAGATATTTATGGTCACCGGCATCTAAAATTATTGTGGCTTGGGAAATTCTAACCGATACTAGGTGCAACCGGTGCTGTGGCCTGCGATACACGGCGGCCAGGTGTGTGTACACGCGCGGAGCGCGCGGGCGCGACTTCACCCCACACGTACACGCTCGTACGCGCCCGTGCACAGGCGGACGCGGCTGCCTGCGAAGGGCGCGCGCATGTTACGCGCGTCGTGAGCCGATTTGCTTAATCCATTCGCCAGTTCCGCGTGTAATGGACATTATACAGTCACGTGTGACTGATGAGCCAACACGAGGATACGGAATCGCCGGGAATCAGAGCTGGAGGAGTTTCAAAATTTCCGAATCCCGCGCCGTTATATTCAGCCGCGGCCGTCTGATGAACTTTGCCTATTGTTAGCATAAATCACTGCCGGCCTCCTTGTTACCTTTGTGGGCCCGATGACGGGGCAGAAATTATCGCGGCGTTTGAAGTCTTCCCGCGACCCCCTCCATTGTTCACGTTCGCCATAAATCATCGAATTCTTCGCCAGCTCCGCGGTATTCATGATACACTGCGCTTTTTCTGTTAATGCACCGGGCATTTTGTTCTGTGGCAGGATAATTCGAGGACTTCGACTTGTACGGGGGAAAATTTTTGACGGCTTGTTGATTCAGATGTGGTAATCGTTGAGGGGACTTTTAATGGCAATGATTTGTAAATTAAATAGGTCTTTGGAGGATAGATGGAGGAGATCAAATTTAGGGGGTATTTTAAATTTTAACCCTAAGGCTTTTAGGGTGTCGACTGATTTCTGCTCTCTAAAATTATTTAGAACCCATTTGCAATGAAAAGGTGGTCCGAACAATTATGGGCCACCAGGCAGTATCCACTTAATGACCCCAGCAACGCAGCAGCCAATTTTCCTGATTCAATTTGTTTCAGATGACAGCTATAGGTGAGCCACCCTCTATTTTTATCGGTATTCCGTTTGCGTTCCCCGCGTTCCACTCCATTATTACTACAAATGGCACGGTGATTCGAATCGCGCGACAAATTAAACCGTATCAGATTCTTCGGTTAACTCGTTTGCCAAGCAAACACCGATGCACAGCCCGCGAGGATTCCATTAGGTCAGGTGGCGCAGCTGTCCCTGAATGCACCTACACGTTCCACACCGCTTCACGCACCTTCGAGCATCACTCCCCATGGCCCTTTGCTTTGGTTACTAATGACGCTTCGCGGAGCAATGATCGTGCTCCGAGGATATAACGCGCCGTTTAATTGGCTTGTCATCTTCCAACGTTAAATGCGGCGCTACGTTCGACGCGTCGCGCGGATTAAATCACGCGTTCAATTTGGCAGCCGGACAAGTATTCGGCGACGAAAGCGCGCGATACTTTTCCACGTGCTATGAGATACAATGAAACGAGCACTATGATTCGTGGAGCGGCCCGAGCATCCTAGAAAATACGATTTCAACGATTATGCAATTGCGCGACGAGTGGCCGAGAAGTAAAGGGGAGACTTGAAGGAGGTGCAGCTTATTTTCAGAAGTGCATCTGTGTACATATATATATATATATATATATATATATATATATATATATATATATCTGGGCCCATGGGGATTTTTTGGAGAAATCTTTTTTGCGGTAGGTTCTTTTTAAATAAATGTCTATCAATCTATACATACACAGTGGCCGACGAAAGAAAGTTTACAACTTTTAAAATCGTTTAACTTGTTCAGAAAACTGGTCCAAAAGACATGTTTTTTTTTAGAGGCTAGGAGGATTAGTTTTCTAAGTGACGTGTTTCGTCGTTTTGAAAATAAAATGCAATTGGTCGGAATAGCAATAAAAAATAGTCGTTTTTTTCGTTCAGGTATTTTTTTTTTAAACTCTTTTCAAAATTTTGTTAACGCAAGTTTGCATTGCTCAGTGCACCATTAAACTTTTGTTTGAAATATTTTTTTCTGTCTGTTGTAGTTTGGGAGTTATACGCGAAAAAGTGGAACTGCCAATTTGACTTTGAGGTTAGTTTTCATCCCCTTAAAGAGCGATAGGGCCCAAATGAAACACACCGCTGTTCTTGTTTTGAGTCACTCTAAATATCCACAAAGTTGCGTTCCAATCGGTGAGTCCGGGTTCACGGTGTTCCCTTGTAAGTAGTTCATATTTCCTTAATTATTTGGAGTTGTTCTAGAAAGGATATTACATTCCTCATATATTTTTTATTATTCAAACATTCTTTGATTTCAAGTATCCTGTACACCCTGTTACATCAACTATAATTAACATCTATGATTTCCATATAGGTACAAGAAACAAGGATGGGATATTCAAATTCAGCACGTTTGACGAGTAAAAGTCATTTAAATGTCCGAAATGCGTAGATCGCTCTCCAGAATGAAAAGAGAACGCAGGCAAAGCGTTCTGCCTAGGAAACGTGACAAACGACCGCAATTCAGCTGGCCATCAAAAGAAATTATTCGATTTAAACAACGATTCTCTGCCACCGAGTCGGCGCCGATGTGCACATTTTTTTCAAATTCAGTTTGTTTTGCTACGGTGCCCCGCTATTCCGCGCGGAAGGTACGGGGTAGTGTAAAATGATATTTGCTGCCGTCCAGCTACGCGTAAGCTCGATAAAAATTTCAACGCGACCACGCCTACAAAATTGGGCGATGTTACGGGATCGAAATCGCGAGTCCATTTTGGCGCGGCTGTCGGCATTGTGCAGTGACCATTACGTGCGATATCAAGCAGATGCAAGAATCGCTGATGTTGGCACCGCTCGTCGGCAGTTGCGAGATTTTCACCTTAATCGCGAAGAATCAACACCCGTTGCATCGAGTAAATCCCACGTCTGATATGTTTACGATTTTACGAGGGATTCTGCTTGCAATGCTGCTTCATACAATTTTGATCCTCTAAATGTGGCAACGTAGAGGGAAATCAGGTATTTAGGTTAAACTGAACGAAAAATACAGAAGCTGTTTTGCGGTTAGTAGTTTCATAAGCAATTAAATATCCAATTAAATGTACCAATAAAATTAAACCCAATTCAATTATTAATACTACGAGAATTAATCGATGTGTTTTTGAAAAATCATAATTTACTTTCTACTCTCTACAAGTGTGCTCCTAACGGCCTGCGATACTGCAAGAATTTTCAAACTACATTCTTATATGAGTCCTCAACTATCGAACACACTGCCTCCGAGTTTCATATTTACTGTTCCGCCAAACGCGTAAAGAATTGCGAAACTTTGCAATTTCCTTTGCCACAAGCTCGGTTTCTAAGTTTCGAAGAAGGCTGCAGTAAACTCTCAGTTTCCTTCTCACGCAGCTTTCAATCTCATCATGTAGGTCGAACATCAGGTTCGATCGAAACTAAGAAAACATATGCATGCCTTGCCTACTTAATATTTTTAAACACTGGCAATGGAAATATCAGCAGTGCACGTGAATATGTGGGATTACAATTGGAAGATACTCTGAACACACGTCCAAGAGAAACAAAACTTACCTACACAAGACTTTCAAAATTCATCAAACCTAAACAGTTGTGACGGTCAAATAAAATTTCAACTGATTCGAATTGTTTGCTGTACTCTACTAGGAATATTTATTGCATCACCCACAAATTTACTGCGAGAGAGAGAGAGAGAGAGAGAGAGAAAGAGAGAGAAATTTCATTCAAAATATTTTCATACTTTCATTCAATTTTCGATTGTTTTGACTTTTCATTAGTCACCTCTATGACTAATATAGTGGTTGCTATCCAACTTACCTCAACAAAGATATCGAACACTGAATGCCTCAACAATTATAAATAACAATCACGTAACAATATTCCCTCAATACTAATATTGCATAAAGTGCAAGTGATAACGTGTCAAACATTCGAGTACCGCGGTAAACATTCCTAATAGCGTATCCTCGAAACGATCGAAAGTCGAAGAGATTCGTCATTACGGTATGGTCCCAAAGAGAAAACGAATGAATCACAGCAATTCGTTCGTTTCTCGGTCGCAAGTTCGTGGACTCGTTGCGATCGCCCCGGGCGGAAAAGAAAGGACTCGCGAGCAAAGAAGAAACATCCAACAGCTTCTCGCAGAGACATTTAAAAGCAGCAAGGGGGATAGCACGGGGCAGCATCTGCAATTCTCACGTGTCGGGAAAGTTGTCAGCCAACCAGTTGCGCGCATTCTCACTGCACTTCATCCCGTGCCTGGCTGCCTGCTGGGTCAAGGTAAAACTTTGCCAAAGGAAACTTAGAAGCGTCTTCTGAAAAGGGCCGCGGCAAGTTTGCCGGGGAAGTTGGCCAGAAATGCTCACAGCTTTTCTTAAGATTCCCTCGAGAATAAGCGGGAATCTTTTCTCCTCTGGCCAGACGCGAAAATTTTCGCGCTAGCCTCTCGGATAGAGGCAAATCTTCACGCTCCTCTAATGCTTCACGACGGATCTGTCAAATATATAATCCTCCGCGAAAAAAAAAACAAATACTCTAGAGGAGAAATGTATTTAACTTTTAATTGATTTTAGGTAACGCAACAGTGAAGTGCGATTTTAATATTGAATGACGTGGGACGAAAACTAATAACGCGACAATGCTGGAATTTAAACAGTTTCCGGGATCGACAACGAACGCGGTACACCGAACGCAATCTATGAGATTATTTATCGCGTCGTTCGCGAAACCTGCACCGTTATTAAAGCTGGAAACACCTATTTTCTGGCAGTAACAGTTTAAGGGATTTTTGTACCCGCTGGCACAGGGAAAAAACCAGCATTAAATTTGCGATCGATGGTAACATAAATTGCATCGCGCCACTAATTTACACTGGCGACAAAGCTTTCCAGGCGCGTGTGTCTCTTAGCAGTGCCCGAATTGCGGAACCAAATGTGTAGCCATTTTCTAAAATCTAAACGAATACAATCGCGTGCAATAGTAACGCTCTCGTCAATCGCAGAGTCATTAATACGGCTACGCATCAAATATTTATTCGGGAAGAAGCGTCTGTAGCGAGCGCGCGATATTTAATTAAATCGCCAGGTATCTCCTCGTGGCGCACGAACAGTTTTTCCTTTTCAACGAAACGCACAGAAGATACATTCTACTTCCGATATATGTTTTATTTATTTGGATGTCCAATATTGTCTCGATCGTGAAAATATTGGACGTCGGATAGGATTCAGAAGGTGATGGCCGAAATTTCCTCCCGTCGCTTTTTAGGCAATTATTTTCAGCCAGCACACTGGGACAGCCAGAGACATGAAAATAATTAAATTTGCGCGATACCTAAAACTGCGAAAAAAACAGTGGAGATACGGCTCGACAAACTATCCCGTTTCCACTGCTGCTTCATGAAATTATGCAACTGCAAAACAACGGAGGGATTCACACAATTTTTTGCGACGTAGGATAAAGTTTAACGAGCGAAGTGTGCTTACGAAATAGAAGGTATCGACACCTGTATTTTTTAATTATTAATGATTGCTATTGAAGTCTGGCAGAGAACGAACATGTATCTTCGAATGCTGATAATTTTTGTACCAAAGTTATTAAACTTTTCAATCGATGAACATCTCAATAATTTTTTCAATCGTTACCTAAATACAAAATGAAAAATAAGTATTCATGAATTTCCGAAGAATACAAATATCCAACAGAATTCTATTCGAAAAGAATTCAAAGTCTTCTAACTCCCTGATAAGGACACCTTCATCCAAGCGACAAGTACTTTTAGGCAGAGATGGGCAAACTATTTATTTAAATGAAATTTCGAATAATGAATAAGAGTTAAAGAAATTATTCGTCATTCGTTCGTTAACCCGAGTTAACTTTATTCGACACGCGACGAATAATTTTTTTAACTTTTATTCGTTATTCGAAATTTTATTTAAATACAAATTTTATCCATCTCTGTGTTTAGTAATGAAGATACAGAAATTTTTTAAGCTTAAGAATTCGAAATTGTTTTAGTTCCACCTACAGAACCAAGTCTGTTTTGCAAGCTGCAGCTAAATAATTTCTTAAATTAATGGTCAATCGACTTTCATTCCTTTCGAGGGTTTCCACGAAATGACACACGACGCATCCAGTTTTTCGTTCGGGGTGCAACGTTCCCCGCTGAATAATGGCCGTGGAAATTCATTGAAGACGAGCTGGTGCAATTAGTTTTTCCACGCGCTAGAGAATGCAGCGGTTACCAATCCGTCGGCGGAGAATTTAATTTTGTTACGCACAAAAAGGAATGCTGTCCATGCTATGCCAACGCGCGAGAAGTAAACGCGACCACCGTTTGAAAACAGAATTTGAGAATTAAGCGCCCATTATTCGATCGTTGATACTCCCAACATATTTTCCTATTCGCCTCCAGCTCCTTGGTATGTTTTTACAGAGGTATTTTTCTTCAACCCTCGCGCGCTTTGAAAAATTGAAAACCACCTCTGTAAATATAAAATATTCCTAGCTGGAATCATAATACCTACTAGAAATATTTCCAAATAATAATATCTTTATTTTTTATTGACGTTTTCATCAAAAGTAATAATTACACGCAGAACCTAATGTTCTTCTTAGATTGTAACGAAGAAGAATAAAGCAGGAGATTGCTTTCCATTTCGTATAAAAAAATGAAGTTACTCTGGTTCTTTAAAATGATTACAAATTGCAAGATAATACTAGAAGACGAAGGCACTAAAGTTTAATCTACCGTGAAATTTCGGCTGACCAAAACAAAGACTCAGAATAAGCTCTGCCACTTCTCAAAGTGCTTCGAGTGTTTTACCTTAGCCAAATCTTTGTGCAATAATCGTACACGTTTATTATAACTCCTGCTCAACAGTGTGCATTTGCTGCAACCATGCTCAACCAACAAACTCAAACCCCCGAACAAAACGATTCACATTTCACCTACTCCGTAAGGTCTGCGGAGGCAGTACTCGCACCGAGTGCGGTTGAATTTAAAAAAATAATAAACCAAGGGTGGAAAGTTCGGTACATCCACGCCAAACTTCGCGGCGACACCCTCGAGTGATTTTCGAGCAATAAAAATAACAGGTCCTTGGGTGGAGGAGTATACCGCGGGAGTCGATGCAGCCTTGCTCGAGGGCCTAAAACTTTATTCCCGATAATTTCCCGTGGCCCCAGCCTCCCCCTCTGGGGCGATCTTTCAAGTGAAATCCACTTTCGACTCTCTTTTCTTCGACGACGGTCGGTACACGATCTCCGTTCTTGCTGCCTACTCAGCTGCGGTCAGTTTCAGTCGAAAAGAAGTTGTCCTTCGAAAGAGTCCCGTAGGAAGGACCTCCATTTTCCTTGACCCAAGGCGAAGGGTGCAGACGGGGGGTGGTGGCGTGCAAGAAGGGGTCTGCGAGCACCCACAGACGCTATTCACCCGTAACAAAAGGCAATCACCATAGAAGTGGCGGGGCTGGAAACAGCAGCCGTCATAAGTTATCGGAATCACATCGATATTTTGCTGGGAATTTCGACGCGAACGAGCTGGCCAATGGGACTCGTCCTTCATTTGCCCCTCGTGTGCGCAATCTTAAAGACCCTTGTCCACAAAAAAAAACGATTCCTTGGGACTTACTAAATTACTCTGATGGACAAGATGGATGACTTTCCTCGGAACCTTGAAACGTATAGACGTATACATGTTCTCCCACATAAAGTAAACCCAGGGAGAAAAGCTTTCCCGTTTAACCAAAGCCCTGGCACATTTGCAAACACGTGACAAAATAACCTGACAATTTCCTCGGCTTCTCCGCTGCTTGCATCATCCACCTTCCGCCATAGGCTTCCTTCTTCTTTGAAGGATTGGCCTTTGTGCGACAAAAGGAAAGCAATTATGATGCTTCTCGATTTCCTCCGTCCTCCTCGTCCCGTCGTTAGTACCGTCCGTTTAATTACTCGTTGAGATTCCAAATAAGATAGACACCGTCGCGAACGGCACACAGCCGCGTACTCTGTTTCCACTAATAAGGGCAAGACGCCTCTCGTTCAGCGTTCAATCTCTGAGACCTCGTTCGATTTCTTAGGCACTCGAGCTGCAGCCGGGCTTCTTGTATCGCGAGACTCATCGAGCGATCGGGACGTCGCGAATAATAAACGGCATCTTTGACGATCTTCCGCTGAAAGCGTGGCTTGTGTCAACATCATCAGACACGAGTAGATCGATGTAATTGCTCGGACTGCGATTTAATGGTCCACTCGACACTTCCACCTTATAATCGGTACCATCGTTCACCGGTGTCTCGATAAAAGGCCTCCCTCCCTACCACGGTCGTTACCATTTCTGCCCTGACCTTTGCGCCGGTAGCTCGGCGGAACGACCAGAGACGTCTCGATGGACGAGAGGAGAGACGGCTCATGAAAATTAAGAATACAATCTGCGAACCGCTCAACGATGAATCTTAAGTAGATATCGATCGGACCTGGTAATTAGGATAATGAGTGTCCCCGAGGTCGGCTCCAACTTCCGAGCTCCCTTCGCGGTCGCCGCGACTCGTCCAATGAATTTGTTAGCGGCTGTGCCAGCTTTGTTTCCGCTGAACACACAGGAATCGGATATTTACACGGGATCGTTAATGTTTACTGCGCTGCGTGGCCGTCGCTATCGCAGAAATGACGTGAATAATTGGCCGAGTAATGCGCGTGCTGAGCTACAGCCGAATTATCCGCCGATAATAATTCTCGTAAAACGAGACAAAGTCGAAACTGCCTCGTGGATGAATGCGCCAGCTAAAAGGGCGGGATTCCAGTTGCATTCGAACGATTCCACTCACCATCTTGGGGGCATTTTTGGGGGGAACGTTGTTTCAATGTTGAGCAGCTTTCATGACTATCTTTGGGCAGATGAACAACTTAAGAGGGTATTCTGGTCTAGCGCGCGAGTTTCATGACCATTTTCCAGAATTTTTTATGGGCAATGAAAGTAAGTGTACTGCACAAAGTTTTTCCTAAAATCTTAATCGTCCTTTTAACTATATTTACAAATTTTTTTACCGTGAAAAAATTAGTATGACATGTCTGTATGAAGACATGAAGATTTTGCGCTTTGCCATGTGGCTGCCATGATTCTGTCCTTCGTAGGCATCTGAAACAAATGATTAATGAAAAATTTTATTCAGTAAGAATATAGCTATCGTCTGAATCGAGATTATTCGTTGAAATTAATTTTTCACAAAATGACGCCATGTTGAAAAGAAAAGTCCGCCAGAAAAAGACGAACTTATCTGTTCAACAAAGCGTCGTTTTGTGAAAAATTAATTTCAATGAATAATCTCGATTCAGACGATAGCCATATTCTTACTGAATAAAAATTTTCATAAATCATTTGTTTCAGATGCCTACGAAAGACAGAATCATAGCAGCCACATGGCAAAACGCAAAATCTTCATGTCTTCATACAGACATGTCATACTGATTTTTTCACGGCAAAAAATATTGTAAATATAGTTAAAAGGACAATTAAGATTTTAGGAAAAACTTTGTGTAGTTCATTGCCCATAAAAAATTCTGAAAAATGGTCATGAAACTCGCGCGCTAGACCAGAATACCCCCTTAAGTACAATATCAGATGAACTTTGGAAAACATTAGCGACAGAACGTTCTGAACTACGAGATAGAAGATTTCGAAAAGATTCAGTGCAAAATAGTTACAGAGGACTTGCAAATAATCGGATTTCGAGTGTATTTCTTGGAAACAGCTACGCGCATCAGCATTATAGAACCGAACAGCGACTTTTTCCCGCGATAATGACTTTCCGGTAAATTAGAATCGATTAGCGGCCTGGGTATACCATTTCTAGATTCCGCTAACGATCTTTTTGCGAGCATCGAAGGGGGCCAAACACGAGCGACAAAAACTCGATGCAGGTCACCTAGTCGTACGTCACTTTTCATTTCAGTCAAATGAGAATCTCCCGTTCGCCCACGCGAACATTACCTAATACTGTGGCAACACGCTTTCGCCGAAGTTCTGAGGCCAGCAAGGGCCACCGTTGTATTTGCGCTGAAAAGCGCCGGGGAAATTCTTACCGAGCTATCAAGCCCCCGAAATTGGGTTACGCAAATATTTTCGAAAACACGTTAATCCGTCGGGGTGGAGGGGAAAGTTTTTTTATTTATCCGCTGTCGAAAACGTTTCAAGCCGCGCGATATTTATCCGGGCGCTTTTATTTGAAGAATGCTTCGACGGATTTGACGATTTTGTTTTATCGCGGACCGTTCGAAAAATTGCTCGTTTACGTCGATTTAGCCGGGAACCTGTCGCGAATGGCTCGTTTGCCGCGTAATTCGGCGGAAAGCGCGTGCGACGCGATGAAAATCGGGGGAAACGATCGCTTTGTTATCGGTCCGGCGTCGATTCGATTAATTCTGCCGACTTAGTTTCAATTTCGCCGGTTTCGCGGAGGCTCTCTCCGCCGGGACGGTAACAAAGGCAGGCGGGGACTGGCTGCGAGGTGGGTGACGGGGACACGACGCGACTAAACATAGCGAAAGACGAAGCTAAATAAAACGGAACAAGCGCGAGGCTCTACCTGCCGCAAATTTATAAAGACAGCATCCGGCACAGATGACGTTCGTTAGGTTCTTTATGACGCACTTTGCGGCAATGAACGACCGTAAAAGCGTCCATTAGCGGCGCTAGAGTACTGTGATTTATAATCCGTCTTCGGTTCGTATTTACATGCAAACAAATCGTTCGGTCTCGATTAAATTCCGGCACGTATCGCTGAAACACTTACTCGGTACGGATGATCGTTGCTTTGATTTGTACTCACCGGTATCTGAAACAGAAAGGGGAATTATCTGTGACGCTTAGGGTTACAAGGTTTGATGGTTGATAAGGTGTATCGTTTTGTGTAGTAGTGGTCAAAAGAAAGTTGAAACTGTGAGGGGTAATGGAAATAAGGTAGTTCTATTAGCAAGAATTATATCTTGAAATTTACATATATTCCATAGATTGGTGGATTTCTCCACTAAGGTAATACGTAGAATAAAAATACGAGTTGTAAACATTCTTTTAATCACCTGAATATATTTTGTATAATTACATAAATGAGTGGTAAGATTTAATGAAACGGTAAGTCTGTTTGAAATATGTAAGTTCTGTGTAAATTGTTTGATATCTTCTTCCATTTGTGAGGAATGAAATGAGAAATTTAATTAATATGATGAATACTGCAAGGGCTGTTATTACAGTAATTTGAAGGTAGAAGTGTTTAGCTAATATCATTCGTGAATGCAGTACTCCTCGTACACTTTGCTTCAATAAAGATGGACAAATGAATTTTGTATGGACATCCTTCCACGAACGTTACGCATACTTTAGGACCATTTCGTCCGCGTATTACCATATAGAAGGCGTATAGAGTGTATCGACACGAGGCACCGCGTAAACTTTTTACTTTATAGTGTGTCTTTATTTTTTCTTGAGAGCCTCTACGCTGCATCTATGTCCCGATGTACTCGATATATCGATACCTTTATGCGTGGCTATGCCCTAACTCCACCCACCCAGTCCTTTTTCGTCAGCACGTATAAATTCTCTGCGAATTGCACTATACTGGAATACGATGACCATTGACTATCGATGTGTCTACGTAACCAATAATGTGGAAAATGTTTCATAGGAACGGTAGATTCGTAAAAGAGTCTCTCAAGTGAATTTCTGTTTTTATTCGGAAACAGAAATGGCACCTATGCAGCTTGTATAGGTTTTATTCGATTGTTAAGAGAAAAGTATTTGTATGTATTTGCTGTTAGAATACCATCAAAGGGTTATTAATTATTAAAAAGCTGACAGAGGTGCAGAGTTCTGAGCAAACAATTTGCAAAAAAAATTCGTTGCTGTGAACGCACAAAAGCGATAGCTGACAGTCAAACGTTTAGCCATCGAAGTTCAGCTGGAAAAAAAAATGAAAGGCAGACAGTTGCTCGCGGTTAAGATAGATTCTATTGCTCGCGCCTTTTTTATGGAGCCATCAGTTCGCGTTTTAGCTACAGGGCACACAGCCACAAGATTTCAGTGGAACCGCGGGACAGAGAAATTCAATGGTAGAAAATCAATTTCGTGCCCGACAATTTGCTTTTTCACCGCAACGATCGCGTCCGAATAATACCGACGATTCGATGATTGTTTTACGATAAGTTAAACAACGCCGCCAACGACACCGACTTCTTTTGCATATTCTATGACTTCACCCTGTCCGACTTTTTAATCAATCCACCGCACTCCGAACGTTAAGAATGAAATTTTTATAGCACATCGAACTTTTTACTCATTCTCATTTTAAATTGATAGTCTCAACACAACTGAATGTATAGCTGTGTCTGTGCTAGAACGAAATTGCTGTGTTATAAAAAATGTAGACCTCAAAACTGTCAATAGAGAATAGAACTCGTTTATTGTTTACAACAATGGAACTCTGTTGAGTTCCACGAAATATTGAAGAAGGAAATTAAGTTTCTTTGCAAAGAACGGTAAAAGAGTTCACTTTCAAAGGGCCCGGAAAGTGAATCGATAAATTTTAATCGGCCTGCATAACATTTATGAATACATTCAAAGAGACTTCTGTTTCCTGTAAATATAGATCTGACCTCTGTCCATCAGCGTGCAACGCTTAAAATTTAACGAATACTATTATTACTCGAACTCGCACCGCCAAAAGAATACCCAGCAATTAAAATCCCATACAGGAAACTACATCTCACGAGGAGCAGTCAATTTCCTCAAAGTATCCTCGCCAACGGCCTTTTACAACGAGATAAAAATTCACAAGCGCATTCGCATGCACCGTCCAGCGTCCCAAATCCTGTCCCATCTAAAACGGAGTTCCTCCTCAAAATCTCGTTTCGAAAATTGGCGCATTTCCCTCGAAGAAGAAGAGGGAAAAAACACGACTTTTCCCCGGAGCGCAAATCCACTTCAGACTCTCGAGTAAAGGAGGGTCAAAGTGCAACGACGACGTGTCGGTGTTAGTGCAAATATTCTCCCCCGGAATTCCTGGAATATCCGTCTGAAATCCGCGCAACGTCGTCACGGGCGTCTCCCGATAACGCCGTTTCGAAAAAGGGGATATCTTCAGCCCCCGCCTCTTTTATAATTAATCGACTGTGCCTACTCCGATGCCGCCACGCGTACGTTGGCCACGATAGTGCATTATCGTGTACCCAAGTCGCGCTTTTGTCCGCGGAGAAATTTGGTTGCTAGCAACAATCGATCAGAAGGGGAGCTTATCTAATTACTGTAGCCTCGTAACGCGGTGTTAATGACGTGGCACGAGGATATTCGATTTGGTATGCATGGGATTGCGAGCCGACAGCGATGCCTCTTTATAGAATATGAAGGTACTGGGGGCATGAAGTATGCAAGTTGCTTCAGTCAAAAGAAACCGAACGTTCTGTTACCATTCTCCAACTTGAAGCTTCGCTCTCAAGATGCAGGCTGTTAAAACTTGGGACTTCCGACGCACGATATTCAAATGTCAGATGGCATATTGCAGTCGCACGCGAAATAGCTACGAGATACACGAACAGATGCACGTTCGCGGTTATTGTTACGTTGGCGGTAAAAATTCTTATGTATCACTGGAGTTTGTTCGCCGAGCTCAGCATTTTTGCTTTTAGTTTCAGGCAAGTTTCACGTGAAATGATCGCTTTATGCAATTTTATATTAAAAGAAACAAATACTGTAAGGGATCAATTGTTAAATTGTAATGTTTGCATGAAGTATGAGTCGCGAGGATATTATTTTCATGGGACTTGTTCAATTTCTTTCGCTTTTGGTTTCTCGATTTCTGCTCGTGTATCGTAGAGCATTAGTGTAAACGAATTTTACATCACTCAAACACTAACTTCTGCTGCGATGTGGCAGGACTAAGTATGAAGCGAGAAATATTCTTCGAGACAGGTGCGTCCGCTACCGCGGTCAAAATGATACTGACTGCCCAAAGCTCGTTTGAGTCGAGGTACCTATGTTTTTAAATGCAAAGTACTCCAAGGTGGTGGGGCCAGTTGATGAAAAACAGATAGCAACTGATACATAGCTAATGTTCAGTTGAAGGTTTTGCTCTCTTCTGGGCAATTTAATTTACGAATCTAAACGGCAAGAAAGTTGCTAGTAAATATACCTGTCCCTTTTTTTTTAATTTTCCTGAGGGAATGAAGATTCTCTTTACAGGCCATCTGATAGACTTGAATTTGTGTTAAATAAAATTACAACGTATTTTCAAATAACATGCTATTCCACCACGGAATTCGTTAGGATCGTGTTGCTTCATTTCAAGAAGTAATTTTGGAGATAATATTAATAAAAAGGATACTACGAAAAAGTTGGCATTACGACATTATTCTTAAATTATAGTTGAACGATACAATTGTTAATATTGGACTCGTGCCTGCCATATATCCCTCAAACAAGGACATTTTAACCACGAGAATGAAGACAGGACACAAAGATAATGGCGGCTAAGTCGAGGTCACTTCAATTACATCCAATAGCAGTTAAATTCCGTCGGATCAACAGACTCCGAAGCTGGCAGGACGCCATAGAAAGTTAATTCGCCCTGGCGCCGAATTAATTCCTGCGTTATAAATATACCGTGCCTCTAGGAATTTATAGTCACGTAGATTCAGCGTTTTCAACGTGTTTTCCCGTCCTCCCTGCTCCCCTTTCGTCTAGAAAATCTGTTGCAAAGGGATGAAGGAAGATGGAAAGGAAGTGCACACGCGATACAGAGGAAGAGGAGCTGAAAGATGAGAGCCTGCTTTTGCCTAACAGTCATGTAGACCTTTCATCAGCTATCACGCAACATTATCCTGTCTAATTAGGTGTGTTAACGATTATGGAGTCTATTTATAAATTGTACATTCAATGTTTCCAGGATTAGGAAATCTCCTATCGTGGAAGGAACAGTTATAAAATATTTCCTTTGAAATATTTATAGGAATGTGACAGTGTTGAAATTTTTGAGAAATTCTTGAATGAAAAGGAAAATTTGAAGATATGCAGAAGTCCTGATTCTCTCTTCTATAGGGACATCAATTATTCAACGACTCCTTGTGTAATTCATTAAGGGGGGAATCCAGTTCTTTGGGCTAAAACATAGCAAAATTTGGGACTTTTTTTTAAGAAACCAGAGATTCGATTCATCTGAAATTTGGACCATGCTTTAATGTATCTTTGAAGAAGCTGTAGGTTTTGTTTTGTTAATTTCTAACCATAAATATAGTAGTTATGCATGATCGACCATTACGCCGCGCAAAATTCGTCGTCCGTTGGTGTGCATGATATTTATCCACCAAGTAATCTGAAACATGAAAAATGAGGCGGCGTTTTAAAAATAAAATATATTTGTTTTGCTGGTTCATCAATTTCAAGCTACGTATGTATTTTTATACATATTTTTATACATACGTAGCTTGAAATTGATGAACCAGCAAAAAAATTATTGAGCAGTGTGGAGAGTTTTCAAACTGAAAGATCTGAACCTTTAATTTTTGCTATCCAATTTTGCGCCAATTTTCTTACGCAACAAAAGAAATAGAGAACTTAGCGGTATTCTAGTTCATCAAATTCAAGCCACATATGCACAAAGTAGAACGCTGTTTCATTTTTCTGTTTCAGATTACCTGAAAGATAAATATCATGCATACCAGCGGACGATGAGTTTTGTGCGGCGTGACGCATAACACCTAGGTATATTTATTATTAAAAATGAATAAAAAAAACTGCAACTTCTTGAAGGATGCATAAGAACATGGTCCAAACTTCAGATGAATCGAAATGCTAGGTTCTTAAAAAAATATTCCTAAATTATGCTACGTTGTTAGCCCATGAAATAATATTCCCCCTTTAATTCTTTCAGTCAACAATTGAATTTGACGTCAGGCCTCATTCATAATTCGACTAAAAATTCCACCAAAGAATTAATTGGAGCCCATTAAAAAAATAATTTGGCCTAAGTAGTTGCGCAGAAAGCAACCAACCAACAATATATTCAATGAAAGCCCAATCGTTCATTAGCTTCCCCAGAGAATTTTTAAATCCTTAAACCTTCGACAAAGATGCTCCAATCTCCTCACAAATAATGTAACGCTCATAATTCACACCTACAAAAATTCTTGCACAGCAAAGAATCCCTCGTAACCCTACCACCTGAAGCAGCTCCACAAAACACACAAAGCAAGCCGCAATCCTAAAAGCCCATCCATTCTCCTCGACCAGCTGTCAGTCACGCTAGACATCAAAGAAGTGAATCCACGAAAACGACGCCAATGGGTCCGCGGAGCGACCAGCAGAGGGACACCGCGGGTGAAAGAATATTAGGCAAAAAGGAGCGATGCATCGGTGTGTGGGCTAATTGTGGATCACCCGCGGCGCGGGGCCGTGTATAAATTGTAGCGCGAGCGTGTCGGAAGGACGAGGACGACGGCTGGCAGTAGTAAAACCGCGTATTAAAATTCCGGACACCCCGTGAAATAGTGATCTGCGTCGGGGGTGGTAGCACAAAGGTGTACGTCGGACGGGTTTGGCGGCGAAGCGTAGGGGGCGGGAGGCCTTGGAGGGAAGAGGGGAAGCGAAGGTGGCGAGATGCACCACCGTTGGTAGTACCAGCCCGTGCCCCGAGGGATTAATCACGGGGCATTATGGCGGTACCGACTCAAAAGCGGCCAAGGAACGAACAGGGCTGAATCATAACTCAACCTCCTCAATCTCCAACCGTATCTGCTAGGTCTAGCATTAATAAGGGCATAAACGCTGTATAATTTCAAAGTAGGCAGCGCAGGCAGCCAAAGAGCCACCCTTCCAAAGCTCTTCCTTCCCAGTACTTCTCTACCCCCCACCTATACACCATCACAGCCAGAGAGCTGCTGCTTCTTCTCCGCAATGCCGAAAGCATGATGCTGAACGCGCCACGGTATGCAGCGGCGCCGCCTTCAGCTTTTCGCTGCCGGCCTCGCAAGGAATAGATATTACTTCCGTGGCATTAGGGGTTCATAACTGAAGCCTTAGACCATTTAGGAATGAACGTTCACGAATTATACCGTCAGTTATGGTACAGGGAAGAGTCAATTTTAAGCCGCGGAACGGCGTTACACTGTTAGTCCGCTCTGGCAATGGATCGAAGTCTCTGAAGAATGCTTTGTTAGAGCACTTAAGGTGCAAATCCACGACGAGACAAAAATATATATATATATTTTATTATTTTCTAATAACTTTGTCATTTATTTCGCGAAATTAGACTTTCATGATGTAGTTTCAAAAATCTCATCTCCCGCGACTATTTACATTTAACTGTTGCTGAGATTTCTGTCTCCTGATAGAAAGGAGACCTCCTCATGTAAAATCGCATCGTGGATTCGCACCTTTAGAAATTGGGTCTCTTTCTCTTAGTGTTTGGCACTTTAGTGGATTACCATATTGTATTTGAATTAATTTAATGCGAGCTGTGAAGGGTCAGATGATAGATAGCGGAGCTTAGGATAGCTTCGTTGCCTCGTTTTGTGCGTTAAATGATGCTAAAGATATTCCATCTCGTATGTTGTCCATTATCTGACGTCACACAAGCACCCCGTTGTTTCCCCATGCCTGTTGTCAGTTCCAACGTTTGCTGAGAAGTTGCTGATCAGCGAGCCAACCCTCGTATAAAATTAATTATATGCTCGACGCTGTCTGAATTAATTAATTGCAAAAACTTCTGTTTTCCGGGCTCGTCCAAGTTAAACATCGGGGCTGACGACCGTGGACAGTGTACGAGGCCCGAAACCAGCTTCGTCGCTTACTAATTAAGCGCAAAGTTGAAACTCTAACCTATAATACACCGTAATCAGATTATGAATTTGGTCGTGAATACTATATTACGCGGCTGCAAGGAAACTGATAAGACAACGCTTTTGTTAACCTAATCCCTCTGTTGATCCAGAAATAAAGGGCAAAAAGGAGAACTCGTGGGGGGCTTTGTGGGGGCGCGGAATAATTTGTTTACTTTCGCGTAACGAGCGTAAACGCAGGGCGCTGCCGTGCAGTTTGATTAAAGTTGATCGTCATTGTTGCGTCCGATGCGCCTGGCACGGAATCGCCAGAATAGCGGCAAGTTTCGACAAATAGAGGCAATCTGCGTAATCACGGGGATAGAATGTAATAAACTGCTCTGGGACAAGGTGCCTCGAAGGACGTCGAGGGCTCTTTAAATTCGACGAGATCAAGGATAATCGGAGCAACGTTGAATAACAATTCAATCCCGTCGATCCTCCGTGGAATCCCTTCGTTCCATCGTACTCTTATTGTCCCGACTACAAGCCTTTCAGCCAGCGAGCTACCTTCGCGGTACAACTACATCGCTGCAACGGTGAAATGTACACCTACGTCAGAGACTGCTGGAATTCTGACGCAAACGCACAATCCCCAAGCTCATATTGCATAGAGGTTCGAGCACAGAGCACCGAGAGTTTGGTAATTTAACTGAAATCCAGCCCCCCTCCCCTCACCCGTGTCATTCACACTCTACTAAAGTAAAAACCCATTAACATTATTGTCACTCGAATCCTGATACTCCTCGATACAGTTAATTCAAAAGGTCCTGCGATTGAAACTGTTCCACGAAATTATGGTTTCACCGATGGAGCACAGCACAATGATTCGCTCGAGAATGATCTAAATGAAACGATACGCTGCGCCGAACTCAGTGTAACATATTACCCTTCGTCAAACGAACCCGTACGAATACTTCTCTCCCCCCGAAACACTGCTAATTACTCCAAATTGTGCAGAGTTATGCTCGATATCGGTGTATCGAATAACTTTAAAGCCAGGAATAAACGATGCCCCGCATTCTACAAGACCTCGATCGGTGCTGGTCAAGAAATAATGCGATATTACCCAATACACGCCAACTTGTCAAATTTCGTGCAGACCGATAAAATGCAGCCTAATAACTTTTCCCTCCTCGAACCTTGAAAAAGGCGACGCAGTCTATATAACTTACAATACCTAATTGTAATTATCAGTTACCTAAAAGCCTCTTCGATCGTTGCGAAACGTCAACGAACTCTGTTCGCGCAGGAAAACCCGAAAGACCATTGAGGATGTTTCACCACCCAAAGCTCGGAGCGTAACAAGTACGTTCCACGAGGGTGGTTGATCAGAGGATGGCCGGAAGGGAAATCGGGTTTCGGGTATCAGAGATCGGGCGATCGTCGTGTAAAGACTTGTAAACCAGCCGTGGCAGAGGCTCAGGGTGCAGTGTGCAAATGGCTACAGATAAATACAAGCGCAACGCGTGCTGAGGGGGTGAGAAGCGAAGGGTGGTCTTGGGCGCTTGCGCGACTCCTGCTATAGGCTTAGCTAGGGCTCGGATGCAGCCAGGGGGGGGGGGGGGGTTTCTTCTTATCGGGCGAGAAATATATTGGGTTCCGGTTCGCGTTACGTACGATCTGAAACCTCATATAGTAGGCGTGTTCGCGTAATTAAGCCGCAAGAGATTTGCATACGATCCGACAGATACACCACCGCCACGGTCACGTGCTTGCAAATGCCGCGAAGAAGAAGAAACCATAGCCGCGAACGGTTGCCGCTTCAGCCAGACGGCTGTTAAACACTTTTTTGGCCCACGTGCAGCGGGGTTGTCTCGTCGGTTTCTAAAAATTCTTCAATTTTAACGACCGCGGCGTAATTAACGCGGGAACGTCGCCGAGGACAATAACCGGGGCACTTAATTGCGTAATTATGATTGTAAGGAGTGTAATCATGCTCCCTTTGAGTAAAAATGTATCCACCCTCTTTGTGTGACGTAATTAGTGTTTTCCTGAGCACGCTCGTACAATGGGGGCGTAGCGAGGAATTCTTTAATGGAGTGTTAAAAACACACCTGCGTACTTGTAATCGGTGAGTTGATGAAAATGGACAGTATTGAGTTTTAAAGCTACATACGTCCTTGTAGGGTACTCTAGGCGACGTTGATCTTTGATGAGAAAACTGAAACCCTCTCCGAGCACCCTTCCAAGTGATTCCAGTTCCTCCCCTTACAATGTTAAGTCTCCGTCGCAAGGGTCTCGGCGAGTAAGTAGAGAGCGCTAATTCGTAGCGCGTCGTTAAATAATTCTAATCAATTAGAGGCAGGCTGCGCCGCGACTGAAGCATCGATTAGCGTAGAAACGTTGATCGGGCAAACAGAGCGCCCGACACAAATGCCCCGATGAACGCTAAGAGCACCCTAACAGAGTGCCGAACAAAACATCAAATGCTAGATCGTTCGCTTTTACAGCAGCGATTACCACGCGGAGCCCTATTTTCGCGCGGGTCTATTGAATCAATAAGCTCGAATCAACCGCTGCTACGTTAATTGGACGATCCTTTGAGGCAAACACCAACGCGAGGAGGGTGGATGGCACAAATTATTCGGATGATTCATAAAACGGGGCCAACGGCCGGCTGCTCCGATCGGTGTTAAGTTCAAATAAAATTTTGGAAAGGGAACGACATCTGCCGCGTCCATTAGCTCATGATATCAGGTAATCATTAGCGGCCCAACATGTAGAATTTACTGCCTCGTTAGTGCGCGACGCAATACACGTGCATACGGACGCGCGCGCGCGCGCGGACGGTAGAGCATATACATGCCAGCGGCGTTTACGAACGCAGACGTCGCACTGCACCATTTCTAGGGGCAATAAAGTTTCTTAATTTATACTTGTCGATACCGTTGACCGAGTAAACCGTTTCGGGGAACAGCCTCCGAGAGAGGAAAAACAGAGGAGGGGGTTGCTTTCCAATTATTCTTAACCCGGCGCACTTTATCGGGGAAATATTCCAGCCACTTGGGGTATCCCGTGTTCCGACGTTCAACGAATCGAGCTAAGCAGAAACGGGGGGAGGGGGGGAATTCTCCAACGACAGTCGTAATTTTAGAAATTCGATATTTGTAGTGTAGATTGGTAATACAGGGGGACGAAGGAATGTTTGGAACTGGTATATTTGTAGAGGGTTGGCGGATGCTAGTAGTATAACCGTGAAAAGGGCGATACTTCGTGCGGGAATGAGACACCAGCGGAGGATAGAATTGTTACAAATGAATCTTTGTTCGGAAGGAAAGTGGACTTGGAAATCTGCTGAATTAATTTTTAGGTACTAGAAGATATTTGAGGACCTTGCAGCAAAAGGCGCAGCGCGATTTTGGACAGTTTTTTGAGTTATGACAAAATAAATAAAGATAGAAATGTTAATATTAATATTTTTTCGCCAAAAATAGAAATAAAAACTTATCAACTCAATAACTACTACTTATTGTGTGAAAATACATATTTTTCAATTAGTGTTCTCTTTTTAATATTAAATCAAGGCATTAATTTTATAAACTGTTTTGCTAATTTATTCGAAGTTGATAAAGATGGAGCTGCACCCCTAAGTCCCCATTTGCTTTGACTCAATGGTGCTCATAGTATAGTATATTAAAACACTAAAATTGTAGATACTACCTTGTCAGGAGATTTAATAAAATATGATTTGTTTATGCTTTTAAATTTATTATCTTAAAGAGACTTATTTGCAGAATACATACCTTATTCTTTTAAGTAACTTTTAGTTACTTGTCGCTCATTTATTCACTATCTGCACCACATCAATTTCACTTAGAGAAGAAACGCATCTTTAATTAGTCATACCTCTAAAACAATCGACTGGCCGCGCCCAATATTTTTCAAATAGCAATCAGAAACTATACACCACTACCTCAAAAAAGCATAACAAAATCGAAGCTATGTACCTCGAGTAATATACTCGCAAGTGATCCGCGCACATGAAATTCGAAAATCAGTGCTTCCGCCAGAGCAGAGAATTCTACCCAAAAGATGATACTTTTTACGCGAGTTCGTTATCTCGCAGAAACGCGAACCCTTTGTCTCTCCCAGCGGAAACACTTTTTCCGGCTTCGTAGGCAAGCCACGCGTTACCCTGGCCCACGAAACATAGACGACCGTATTGCAAGCTTCCGCCGTTACGCTGAATGCAAACCAGGCTATTGCAATATTTGATTACGCAATAAAGTAAGTCGCGGGGCGTGCAATTTAACAAGAGAAGGAAAATAAAGAACTGGAAATTGTGGCCCAGTGTTCCCCCGCAAGCCCATCGAAATTAAACGCTAGAGTATTTCCGGGAGCCACCTACCCACAGAATTATACAAATTTCTCCGCGATACAGCCGCGTCACTCCGCGTTATCGCGCGATAAGGGAGAGTGGGGTAAATGCGAACACCTAAGCAAAAAAGCAAACAAAACGAAAACTATGTGAGAAATGAATTTGTTTACTATTTGCAAACATACTATTCATCTATAAAGTACTATGACGATTTTTTGAAAAATTATAATAAAAATCAACTTTGTAGTGAAAAAGCAAAACCCTTGGTGTTCGTGATTACTCGACTGCCGTGGGGTAATCACGAACAGAGTGCTAAATATCGCAGAATTCGCACAGAAAGCGCGACTTCAATGGTCAACCCATAAAAAATGTTGTTACGACCTATACCTAATATATTTTTCAAATTCCTCTTCTTATGCGTTAGAAAAAAATTGCAATTGGTCGGAATATCGAAAAAAAATAGTAATGGTTGTTTTTTAAACTTTTTTTCTGAGCCTGTAATGAAAATTGAAAAATCCCTCTTGTAGATTTAAGTAAGTTTTATACATGCTGAAAATTTCATCAAAATCGGTTAACGTTGCTAATCTCGAAGGTTCAAGATTACCCCATCTGAGTTGTTCGTCAATACCCCACGACATCAAAAAATAAAAAAGAATTTATTTCAGAAGATGGAATCATGATTCAAGCAACGCCTTGGTCACAAAATGTTGGTAAAAATGTGCTTTATTTCAACTTAAAAAAAACATTATATCATTAATTCAACAGTAATTACATGCAATTGAAAGTGGACAAAATATTACTTAAAACATGATGAAAATAATAAATTGTGTTTATCTTGAATAGCATGAGCGTTTTGTATTTATTACTTTCTGCCCGGCGTTGGATACTACCTAAACTATTAGCTAGTGGAGAGGGAACATCGCTTTTATTTATTAAAACGCCGTAACATCGCATTCGTGATTACCCCGCGTTCGTGTTTACCCCACTCTCTCTCTTACATTTGCAAAGAGGAAACGCTCGAGTCGAAACACGCGCAGCGCGGTTGGGGGACACGATCTAAGCAGAAAATTTTTTCCTCCCCCCCCCCCCCTTCCGGACGTTCTAATTTTACGGGAGGAAAAGCAAATAGCCGCGGCTCGCCAGCGCCTCGACTGTTATTCTGTTTCTCTCAATGTTGCGTCACGAAAATACAAATATTGTTACACCATGAAATTTAAACAGTACTAGCCCCCAAATAGACAGGGCGCTCGTCGAACACCGTGATGGTTGGTGAACTGGAGGAAGATAAATGTAAGCCTCGCATGTAAAGCTCGGGCTACAACCGCGACTTGGCATCCGAGAAAAAGGTCGATCGGATAAAATGCCGATAAGACCCCGCACACCTTGCAATTAAGATGGGCTGATGCATTAGAACACGTTGCTTTTATCTCTGCAGATAAACACGGGCAACGAAAGCAACGCTCGGCTACCCTATTTCCCTCTGCATTCCCAAAATTCTATTTACGCTCTCGATGTTTTCCGCTGTTTCATCGGGCGATATGAAAAATCAAATGAAAGTTTGCGCGTAAAAGCGATAATTGTGAAAATTTTAGTTTCCACCGGGAATGAAGCTAACGACGGGGTTTTATGGTAGGTAACGAGCGTTCAACTTTCTGTGGTCAGAGCACATGCGAAATGTTTACGAATAATTTAGTGGTATTTGTAGATATTATTTGTTATATATCCTAAAGACTGTAATTGAGTGAATATAATGGAAAGGTTGTGATTTTGGTCTGACCATATTATTTAGATTTTAAATCATGCACTTTCGCTGAAAAGTATGTTATTATTGCCAAAGGAATGATGAATTATACATATTTAAAATATGCTAAATGGAACGTGCGTGCGAAGATATTAAACTAATTAGCTGACAAATATCAATATAGGTTTAATTCACTCACGAACTGCCCGGAGTTTTAGGCTCATCAGTCTTCCACGTTCATTCAAATTCACGCCACTTCCTTCCCAACGGATGTTTAATCAATAAAGCCACCAAGCATGCGCGTTACTTATAAATAAACAATTCAAGCTGAATCTACTTATACCAAAACGTAATTAGATCCAGAGCTCGCGTACCACTCAATCAAATTATTATTGTAATTTTCATGACACAAAGAGGTCGTTTCAGGCGGCTCGGGAATCTAATTCTCAGCTAATCTCTCTCGACCAAAATCCGCTTCACCACCAGGACACTCGTCAAGAAGGCTATTGAATCCATCGCTGTGAAGCGTTCCCCTCGTCATGTTATTTCAGCGCGTATTTTTACTCTCGCGAATCTATTGAGCGACACAAAACACTTTTGAAAATAATAAACCCGTTCGTGAGCCGGACCGCGTATATACGCACGCGCTCAATGTCCAGTTTACCGTGCAAAACGAACATTTTCCATTTTAAACACCAGAACGGACGTGTCCCTCTAAACAATGGGGAAAAAGCTATGTATTTTAACGTTCGACCGGCAGGTACATTCAGATCGAATGCCACCGAAGTTTTTACAAAAACATTCGCCGAGGTCTTTGATTGTGCAGTAGCGGAAGCCTTGCGCGAAGGGCGACGACCCTTTTTTAAGCGTTTCGGGAACGACACCCGTCGAAATCGTCAGGAAATTTCACCTCTCCGTGGAGCAGTTTGGCAAGCCTCAAAGATAATCGAGCAAGTTAAACTCTTGCGAATTCAACTTCAGGGCGTTGTAACCAAAGTTCGGAGGACTATCGTCTGGTGACTCTAATCGAATTGGCACAGTGGCGAAGTTGCACCGGAACTACGCAACTTCCCAGCCACCAACTAACATTTAAAAACAGATATGTATAATACGCCGTCCGCGAAGCCAACCGATTTTTACGAAATCGCCCAGTCGACTGTCGGGCTGGAAACTAGCAAGTCGCTGGTTTCCTGAAGCTTGTGCTTCGATTTTATCGATACAAGCCTGCTTTACGTTCCCTTATACCGACTAGGGGTGGTAACGACTTGGGCGTGGGGTTTCTCCAATGAAACTGCCAGCCGACACTTTAGCATTGTTATAGAAAATGGAAATAAACGTTAGAATGAAGTATTAATAGAATAACAGTTGTAGTATTTCTTCCCGCATGGTAGGCGAGGTCAGATCGCAATCTAATAAATGTGCCTCGATATTACGACCAGTGCTCGTAATTATCAATTGCCACACAATTCCACGCCCATTGCCTAATACCCTATTTCTTTGGGAACGCAACACCGCTCGATAAGGTTATACCAGTAGTCGTTTCGCTCTTATCCAATCGCGATCGCGAAACATAAACGCAAAATCGAGGTACAAGTGATTTTACCTCGTCTCTCACCAGAAGGACTTTCTGTCTAATATCGTTCAACTGACGGTTCTACTGAGGAAGAATCAAAGGAACCTTGATACGTGGAAAGACCATAGAACTTCATAACGTCAAGTTGCATTTATCTTTAGGCTGGCATTCAGACAAACATTACAATGAAAATTATCTCCCAGACGATAGAATGTTTAAAACACTCGAATAGTATTCTGAGATATTATGTTTTACTTAGGTACCCTTTCCCCGGCGCAGGAAAATCGCTACGAAAAACGCGTCTGATCCTCTTCTTCTCTGGAAAACAAATTTCGTTGAGCGTTGAAGGAAAACAGTGGGTAGTAGGGAAATTAACGCAAACAAAGCGATCGCGAATTCTGTTATCGCGCGGAGAGGGTATTTGCTCATTTTCCCAGCTTTGAATGCCAGAGGACACCGTTGTTATTGCGCGAAATGAGAGAGGATACCGCGGCGCGAACAAGCAACCGTCTCCAGGCACGCGAGAAATCACCGCCGAACACCGGTAGCAACTTTTTAACGAACTGATGAAACGTCTGCCGGACGGGGCACTCTTATTTTTCTCTTCGCCGCCTGGCGAGTCGACGAGTGCCATCCCGCGGATAATTGCGAGAAATATAATGACGAGGAGGCTGTGTGGCTTGCTTTGTGTCCGGCTCCCAGCGGCGGCCTCGAGTGGACTTTCAAGGGGAAATTATCGGGTCGAATCGAGTTTAATCGTTAGGGGGATAGTTTTATAGAGCCCTTTCGCGGCCCTTTGTCGCCACGCTTTTCATCTACCAAACGACGCACAGTTATTGTTCTATTATCTTTATTACTTTTTTCGCGACCGTACTTCGACCGACTCTGCCGCCTTCTGCAATTGGATTTCGTTCATTGAGTGATTTAATTGGAAGACGAGAGCACATTTGCGACGTCCTCTCGTCGATGGAACTGTGAAGCTGATTGTGTAAGCTGCTGCCAGTTTAGAGGCATTTCTTTCGTTATGACACCGAGATAAATTTCACGGGGCTAGTGATTACGATGCTCTTAACTTTACGCTTGCAATCATTCAGCTTCTGGAGGGTCCGATAGAAAGAAGGAACCTTGTCTTTGCAAACTGGAGAATGTATATTGATTTTTAACAAAAAAATGCTTGCCCAATTGCACACGCGAATAGAAATTCCGAAGAGGCACTTCATACGTTGAAACTCTATATTCCACTTTAATTAACCGAACACCTTGACAAGTACGCAAACCAACATTTATCGGAACGAATAAATGCAGATTGGAATACGCGATATCGCCGTGGAAGTGGGGAATTGCCCGCTCAAAGGAGCGTTGGAAAAATATTCGACAGGGGCCAGCATTTCGGCGGTACTTTTCAAACGAGAACGGGAGAAATTATTTGATCATTTGTATGAAAACCACCGCTTCCGGCCACTGTTATCCGCCGACCACTTTTCACCTGGCGAAATAGCGTCGTTTTCCTACCGGATTCTCATTTTGCGCATCAACAATACACGCGGCTGGCCTCTGCACCGGGCGTTCGATGCGGTTTTGTCGAATCGACACGGGACCGTGCTTCTATGCGCGTCCTTTCCTATTTATTTCCCAGCTATCCGCGCCATTGTCCCCCAGGGCGGAACACGCAAAAATGTATTTTTCGAGAACGATTCGCGGTAATCGGAAATCATCACCGGTCCGCGAATGGTCCCCGCTTTTAAACGCTGTTCTCTTTCCACGAGAATTCCAGGACTTTGCTGACCTCACCTGTGTCCGCAGCCTGGTATTGCACATTCGACACTGCAATTGCAATTCTTAATATCTAACCTTGGAATATGTATTTGCGTGCAAATACATCAAACGATTTTTTATCAAAAAGTGTGTTTAGAATTGTGAAGCTTCTTGATTTACTATTTTGGATATTTTAATTCGAATTTTATTAGATATTTATTCTATTTGAAATAGAAAGTATTTTCAACGGTGAGCAGGTAATGCCAATTCTGAGCGGGGAATGGCAAAGCAGAGCGAGGGAAAGGAGCAATCGCGATGTCAGCCAAGGTCGGAGTAATTTCGAATGCCTGGGTCAACCAGACGGTCCTTTTGCTACCGTGATCGAAAGGAAATCCCGTGAAAAAGTGAAAAGGGACACAAAGGAGCTGGGTTTATATGCGGTAGTCGGTGTCGATGGTCCACGCAGAACCATTTTCAGCCACTTTGTAAGGGGGACTGCGGATTAAAGGGTAAATATTCGGTGTTTCCAGGTGAAGCAGGAATTATTCCCGCGGCTCGGCTGAAGCGTGTGCAGAGTTTATGATTAAAACTCCCATTTGCGCGACGTAAAGCGGCTGCTTTACTTTCGAATTCGTAATGCACTGTAAACGTAAGAATTTTTATTAGGTATAACGAGGAAAGCACCGAGTTGACTGGAAGTTGCTTCGATACAGACGAATTTCATTTTTATGCACACGGAACAAGGAAGCTCGGCAAAGTTAACGTAATTTTAATTAGTTAAATAAATAAAGGCTCGTCGACGGAATAATGTAGGATAAAGAGAAGGAAAGAGACTTCGTTGATTATAAAAATAATATCTTTGCTGTTTTTATACAAAGGAATAGTAAATTCTACACCCCTCGTGTTAGTGTAATAACTTTCTACTTGAAAAAACCTACATTTTCATTCTTTAAAATACCGAGGTATTGACATTCCCTTTCTCCCTGAATCGCTTAAAAGAAGAAAACACTGTTCCCAGTTCCGTACGGGGAAATTATATTTTTCCGGCTATTCCGTGTAGTAAATTATTCACTTAATTAAGAATTAATAGCCTACGTTAGTGACTAATGATTAATGATCCCTCTAGCAAAGGGACGTTTAATAAGAAACACCGCGCACATCGTTAGACCGCGAAATTAAACGCGATAACTTCAAAGAACCAGCAACAGGGCGGCGGGGCGGGAAAGTATCGCTCGCGCTCGAGTGAAACAACGTACCGATTACAAAATAATTTCAAAGGGATGCATATTTCCCGTCGCAGGATGCCGGTTAGAAGGGAAAGTTTCGCATACCTGTAATCATCGTGGCGCCGGGGTTAATTTATTTCTGAACATGCAGGGCAACGCATAATAAAGTAACGTTGCTCTATAATTTGCGTAAGGTTCACGCGGCGCGTAAATCTACTTTGTTTACTTAATGTCCAACTTTATTCCATCAATTTGGAGCAAGTTTGGATAAGTCCTGTTAAATTTGCATGTTTCCAGTCGAAGTCAGGAGCGTTACTTCCGCTGGATACATCAATCACTTACGCGCCATCTTTGTGTATACAAGCTCGGTGTAGTCCGTTAATAAATTGAAAATATCGAATGTTGCTGGGTACACGCTGCTGGCGTTCGAAATTGATTAACTTTCCGAGAAATTACGTGGTATGGAGTGGGAAACTTGCTCACGCAGCCATCGGGCATCTTGAGCCCGTGCTTTATTTGTCAAATTATCCCTATCGATCCCTCGCGATTTCAACATCGAGAAGCCTCGTCAGTTGTGTGTTAATAAAAATTGATTTCACATCGCAGCATTCATTACGTAAATTATCGTGCCTACTTCTCACATTTTTCACATATTCTGTGTTCTTATGTAAAATCGAATAATAAAGACGATAACGAACTGGTTAAGAGAAAGGAAGGTAATGAAGTTGGAAAGAATCGAGAGCTAGAGAACGAAGAGGAGAACCATCGGCCCAAAGGGAAGGAATAGAGAATTACTGAAATCGCTTACTCGAAGCTTTGCAATTTTTGAAATTAACGAACACTGCCTTGACTGCACCTTTAATCGGACTGCAGCTCATCAGAGTAACTCGTCAGACAGGTATAGGACGGTTAAAGGGAAGAAGAAAAATCGACATAATCCAATACTCGAACGAACAAAAAGAATCGGTTACACTAATTGAAGTTAACCTGCTGTTTCCAAGGACCGTTTTACATTTTGTGGTCTCTGATTTCCATCACACTAACAGAATATTCCAAATCTGGACTCTAATTCATGGGCCGAACGACTGTAGGATCCAAGGTAAAAATTGATAACAGCGATGCTTTTACCTTTTCCACCTCCCTCGATGGAATATATCAACGGATTACGGACAGCAATCTCGAGTGTCTGATGGTCACCATTCGAGGAAGGAGGCCAGTCATTGTAAAGAATAGTGAACGTCTCTCGCGGTAATATATGCCCTGATATCAGTCGGCGGGAACTACGATGCATTCTCCAACTGTCATTCAGAAGTTTTCAATCACTCGACATGCAATTCGAGACCTGATCCAACGAATTTTTACACGCTCGCCCAGTAAGGAGGATATTTGACTTCTGGGACACCTGGAGCATCCCCTTTACCCTACAATCACCCCCTCGTGTCCCCACAATCTTCCTCCAACCGCGCGGACAAAAACCACCGTCCCCGATCTTCAATTCTATTTCATATCCCGCGGCACGGTCGCATAATCACCAAACAGAAGCAATAACCATCGACCAAAATCGGTGTCCAGAACGAGCCAAGGAAACGACAGCGGCATATTAATGAAAGGCACGAATCGATGGCGATCAAATTAAACGTAATCGCGTTACGTCGCGACAGAGATAGAGGGGGGGGGGGGATGAAACACGGGATTGTGGAGTGGACGATTGAGTATGGGACCTTTGGGGGTTGGACATAGTTGAGCTGGTGCGAAGAACCTGGTACGCACTTGGCGTGCGCGCGCGCGCGCGCGACGTGACCGGGTTGCGGGTCCAGCCGATTTGAAAGAATTGCGAGTCCATCCACGTAACATAAAATATAGTAAATCGGGCAGAGAGTAATGCCTGGCTCGTAAATAACATGACATATGTTCGTAGGAGGCACGGCTGGCATGCACGCGGTAAATCTCCCTCCCGGAACGATCGATATAATGGCGGGCCGATTGCAGCGTTAACGCGCGTGCACCGATCGATCGAACCGGGCCGGGTTCGAGTTCGAGCCGCGATGCTTCAAAAAGTTCCATGGACTTGAAAGCTGCCAAGGCCCCGACCTGCACCGATCAACGTCAAGTTCCCAGGACGTTTCGCGGCAAAACACGGCTTCCGCACGCCCGCCCCACCTCCGTGCGGCCAACCCCTTTCGTCGCCCCTCGCCCCCACCCCCTCTCGCCCCTTCAGCTTGTTTCCGGCGGTTACTTACGAACAACGGAAAACCCTACATCCTCGTTTAAACTTCCAGTCGCCGGCGTGGAAGAAGTTGCAGCGAACCCAACGATATCCGAATTTCGGTAGCATTCGGAGGGGGAGATATCGTCGCGATCACCCTGGGGTCCAGTCCAATAAGCTTTTCCCCTGTCTCGAATCGAGCACTTAACGTGAATGGAATTTAAGGAATGCGCGCCCCTATAAGTTGTGTCGGTTTATGGAACGTGGGAGGCATAGTTGTTTTATTCTGAAAATCGAATATTTGTGATTATCGTGAATTCGTCTTATTCCCAACCCCCACTTCAAAATAATAATGTAACTTCAAAAAAAAAAAATAAAACCTTCAAAATCTTAAAGAACCAAAAGTTAGAAATAATACTACAGTTAAAAATAATTTTAAATTAATACAAAATAAGCCGCCAGCCTGTTTTCCTGTTTAAAGTCTCTCATCAACGAGATTGGTGTACATAAACAGTGCAACGTAATTTATGCACCACAATTTTACTTCGCTAGTATGCATGAACGTGTCCACCTTAATTCTGACCCCAAAAGTTCAGCCAAATCCTCGCCATCCTTCACCTATTTCCAACTTGGCGGGTTGTAATCTCCTTAGGACACTTCTCCCCTTCCACGCGAAATAAAAATGCCCTCGACTCTGGTGCAATTTAATGCGACAAACAGCCACGAGTTAATTAAGAATAAGCTCCGCCGCGCAATCATCGCGTAGTGAAAAGTTTTTTCAATGAATATCGTGGAGAATTTTATTTTCATTCGTACGAACGATTATAACCGAGGCAGACTACATAGTTGTCTTCTCCTGGAATTATATGGATCTAGCTTGACTATAATAGCGCAGCTAGGGTTGTTGTTGTCCAGGCAACCGGAGAACCTTAGAACCTCCCCGCCTTTGTCCATGTTTGATCAGCGTTGTAAACAAGTTTCCTGCAAGTTTCGCGCCACGATGAATCCAGTCATCCATTCAGAGATCAAAGCTAAGTTCGCGCGTAAAGTTAATGTTCTACGATGAACTCGACCAATCGACACGTCCCAGGAAACGATCCGCTTTCATGGACGATCGTTCGTGATTTAATAAAGGAACTACCAGCGCCGCTCCAGAAATACCAGCGAGACATAAGTCTACAGGAAGATGCTTCTATTCCCGGTACCGAAACAGCAGAGCTTCGGAGATCCCTTTGAATTCCTATAAAATGCCACAACCACCAACTTTCAGTTTTTTTTTATTTAAGGGGCAACGTCTGAAAACAGAATTTGAGGCTGCGAAGAAGAAGGAGCGATCACGTTAATCCAGAAAAGAGGCACGCGGAGTGCACGAAGGAGGGCAGGGGATACAACTACAGCGAGATAAGAAACGTTCATATGCAGAAAAATGCAAATTCCCCTTCGTACGGAATTACGTATTTGCTGGGTAAGTGGCTGGGTGAAAAAAAGGGGGAGATCCAGCTCGCCACGGACGCGATATAATCGCTTCACGGTGATTCAGGTAAACCTTATTTAATTTTACGTCTTACCCGTCCCGGCTATCACGCGAGATCCGCCACCGAGATGCGAACCCGTGATTCGACGCGAGATTGATTAAAACTGATTGCTCAATTACCCTGAATCGAGTTCGTTTTTAAACTAATCACGGGGTCTGCTTCTCCATCGCGAGTTCATTAAATCTATTTAAAAAAAAAAAGAAAAGGGAAGAAGAAGGGAGGAATTAAAAATTCGCTAATGCAGTTACGCTGGCGGAGTTTTAACGAGCCAAGACACACGGCTGCTTCGTTAAGCGCGAGAAGAAGCTGGCGCGTTACTTCCGTTTACCTGAAAGAATTGAAAAGCATTTGCTGATTCTAATCTGATTTTCAATCGCGACTGCAATATAATTGAGAAAGTAGGACTCTGGCGTGACAAAGTGTACGGAATTTTTATCATATTTATATTTGTTGGAAATAAATAGTAGAAGAATTAATTTGTTAACTCCTTTGTAACGAAATAACAAATATGAATCGAAATGAAGATACTGGTAGCCAAGTTATTGAAAAATTATTGATTATAATTCATTTTCAGGGTAATAATACATTGCGATATCGAAAAATTTAATTTTAAAATCGAAATTAATTGTCTTCTAAACAGAAGTAAATATGGTCCGAAATGTCTCGTAATATTTTGAACGATATCAATACCATCCGGACTTTTGACCAAAGCCTTAGTCTTTCAAAGATTGAATCCCCTAAATACTGGGTGCAATATCTATATGCACTCGCACTCTCCTCCTACTTTTCAGGTGTCAAAGCCAACAATTCTGCGCAGCGGTTTAGCGAACGCAAAGTATCACGCATTCAGTGTATTGTGCTTCATGCCGAATGAAAGGAGGATTGATTTAACCCCGGTTTTCAATCTAAAAGTGCTTGTCGCGCGCCTAGGTTCGTTCGATTCTCCATACACGTCCCATCGACGATTAATAATCTTCCCCTTTTTTATTTCATTGCCCTTGTGTACGTGCGACGACCATCAGCGGGGGCGAGCAGGCGCGTCCGTGCTCTGTACGCCCGGCTTCATCAACCGATTTCGCAATTATCGAAGAAATAAGGGGACAATTGCATTTAGCCGCGACAAATCGCCACGCGGAACGCTCGACAGGCAGTGCATCGTCGGAAACGAGAGTCCCGGGAGGAAACAAACAACCCCGGAAACGTAATATGAAGTTCCCAGGCACGCGGACGTTAATCTAACAGTCTGATGATGGCCGAAACCGTTTTACTCATCAAGATTGGCTTGTCGTTAGGGGGGTCCGTTTCCCGAAATTTTACCCACTCTTGATTGCTTTCTTCCGTGCCCGCCCTCTTCGGGAACCGCCGTCCCCAGCCATGTCTTTAAATCGACAATTTGAAGCTACACAGCGAGGAGAATAAAATGGGACACGGCGAAACTTGCGACACACGGATCGGGGACACGTGTGGGTTGAGAGAAAGTTTAAAATGTGAGCAGGAATAAAAATAGTGGATTTCAAGAAGATGGATTGTGGTTCAGAGTTTGTCTTATGTAGGCATTTGTTCTTGACGTATCGGCGATAATGGCGTGATATGTAAGTCTAGGGTTAAGATTATATGTGGATGTCAGTAAAAAGATCGATTTTGAAGTTTCTTTTTATCAGTAGTGTATGGGGAGCAGAGCTGCAAAGGGCGTCTGACCATTGGCTGACTTGTTCCCCTTAGAATCTTACACTGCTTATTTCTCGCACCCTAGGGGTGAAAGTGATATTTTCTTAGTACAGATATCTTACCACACGCATTGTTAATCACACTTTATGAAACTTTCTTCTGATCAATGTGTATTAAAGGGTGCTTTACACGACTCAGCCTTGACGTAGGTGACTTTTTAGTCTGTGATTCTTCTTAATAAATATTCAGGAATTATAACATGGTAAATAGGATATTTTACCACAGCCTTCTTGGTCTTCTAATCTTTCATCTACAAAGGCTGATGTCCTATCCATAGAATATTTCTGGATTAACGAGCAATTGAAGACCTTGCAGCAAGAGGGGCGCAACTCTATCTTGATCAGTTTCAAATAAACTGGAGAAAACTGTTTATAAAATTATTGCTACGACATAACATCAAAAGGAGAACTCTAATTGAAAAATATACATTTTCACACAATAAGTAGTGGTTATTTAGTTGATAAGTTTTTATTTCTATTTTTGGCGAATTTTTCAAGTCTGGAGCTGCACCTGTCTTGCACCGAAGACTGCAAAAATCGGTCGTTTTTTGATAACTATGCACAATAAGGAACACATTTTATTAATTTATTGTTGCTTTACTAATCAAATATGGAAGAAATACGTCGACATTTGTTGTAGACAAAAAAAATAACATTCTTGCGCCTGCTCATCATCATTATCCGTGGAATATTGTCATTTAAGAGCCTTTTAAAAAGGCTGTTTATAAGGTGGGACATAGTTGCGCGTTCGTATTGCACAAAACAGTAATGGGTGCAGGTTCAACATTTGCAATAAACCGCTCATTTGTTATCGGATTTGCATCAAACTTGCACCAAACGATGAAGATTTTTTTTACGAATATTACACGTCATAACTCAAAAACTGTCACAAGTGGAGTTGCACCCCTCTTGCTGCAAGGTCTTCAATTACTATAGGTACACCGCTAGAAAGCTCTCATCAATATTCCTACAGAAACATAACCGACAAGCAGCCAAGAAAGTGACAAAACGTCACAGAAGACAAGAACGAATATCTCTTAAACCACAATACTGTAGAAACACAAAACGCTCAAAAAATATATTTCAATCGAGACACTGACAATTACTTATAACTCGACCCAGCAATTAAACTCTGTTCCCATAACGATTCCACTACTCTCCCCGTTCCCAATTTAAACTACCTCTGACCCCATCGAGATCCTTCATCGTACCATCCAATAACCACGAAATAATACCCAGAGAGTCTATGAAACCGTGGACATTCTGCTTTAGATCGTAGCATTGAACGACGCAGCCACCGAAAGTCGTCGGTTCAACGAATGAGCCAGGCGAGGGTATCGGATAATGCAGAGAAACGCGGGGAAGGGGGTGAGGGCAAAGCAGCCTAAGTGAAACGAATGTCGGTAGTTCCACGAAGCAGTTTCGGGATGTTGCTACGGTGTCAACTTTGTCCATTAACCATCGATTTCTCTCGACACGTTAGCCAACCGGGCTGAAGCGTTCGCCCCTTTTCGCTGATAGCGGCAACTTCGCCCCCGCCTTGACAACCTTTACAGCTTCCACGGGCTCCTCCCGCTACTTTTTTCCTCGCGTCTGCCCGTCCGAGGACGCACCGCGATGCAGTTAATTGCGATGGCTAATGAAACACACCCTTTGAACGAGATCCCTTCGCGACGTTCTGCTCTAATTTTATCAGAAAAACGTGGCTCGCTGCGGGGAGGAGGGACTGGTCGACCTGGGGCCAGGGAAAAATTCTGCTCGTCGTTCAGCGAGCACTTTACAAGAGACGATCGCTGAGTGTTCAGTCGCGAATGTGAGAGGAGCCGCGCTACGGGAGGATGTTCGTGCTTGGAAGAATTATGTGTTGGATGTTTAGAGGCACTACGGTTCAGTTTCAGGGAATTGTGTCTGGTTTCTTACTGTGCTCCGGGAGGTTATTAAGAGGGGCGTTCTGGTGTAAAAATATGTATTGGAAAACGAATTTAGACGACATAGAAGGATGGTAATTTCAAGCTACATGAACTGAAGTGATACAACGATGGTTAAAAGAAATTGGAATTAGAATCCTGATCCCCTGTGTCACCACTACGTCATCTTGCTAAAATGTTTGTTATTAATTTGAGAATGCTGTCAGAAGAATAATACCAACAGATTCAATCAGAGTAATTAGAATTCCTGTTTATCATAAGATGACAAAATGATTCAGTTGTGAAAACGCTGCTCCTCCCGATTTAATCAGCCTAAATTCATGCATGTTTCACTGCGTCGACAGAAGAAAGGGTTGCGTCTTCTCAACCCGCGGCCCCGCAACTTCCATCTCCCAAGAGGTGAATATAAATAAGGGTATTAAGGCAATAATACGCGGCTCGCTTTAATTCCAGTTACGCTTACCGAGACTTATCGTCGCACTTGAAATTAGGTTTCACGCGTACCTGACACGTTCACCCCTTGGCCGTGGCTGAATGACGCGTATTCGCGAACTGACGTGCAAACAACCGTGAATATTTGAGACACAGGCGGGCTGATTTAACTGGCGAATTAATCCTGAGCAACATACACACCTGTGCTTTATGAAGCTGTCTGACAATAAGACCATAACTCGGATTTAGCAAGTTAATCCCTCCGGTGGAAACGCGAACAGGGTCGCGCCACCCCTTTTAATTAAGAGTGCGATCATTCCATCATAATCCAATACTCGATCTCCTCGTTGGCCCATCGCGATTCCCTCTCCGACTTCCTGGCCCCTAAAGTTAAATTTCCCGTAAAAACTTTCAACCCAACACCGCTCTGTCTTCCTCAAACACTCGACACATCGTCTGCCAACGCTCTCCGTTTAAATTTCGTTCCTGCAAAGTGACTTTTAATAATCAAACTGCGAAGCCCCGTGAATTCTGACGTCTGCTACATTCGTTTATAAACACCACAAAGATAATATCATCTTATTCCTTCAACCACCTTCGACGAAACACGTATGTACTTAGAAGAGAATCGTAATGGCTTTGGAATCACCGACAAAGGGAGTTGAATATACCTACAAATGGGCCATGAAACTCTCGAGTGCCGCGAGGTCTCGTCGTGAAAATTTGACTCCCCTTCTTTGAATAATTATAAACGGTGGCGCGCGTGGACAGCGGGTACGAGGCACTCCGTTTGTAGAAACAAAATTGCAGTTACGAGGTAGCCGTAAACGGGACGTTTTATACGATATTAATGCGTTAGGATGTGCGAAATATCACGAGACCGTGACCAATTTTCGTAAACGTTCCCTTTGATGCCGTAATAAAGCGTTTACTGTCGCACACGGCCGCGTCTCGCGGAGCATAAACTCTGCCTTTATATCCCTAAACTCTTCTGTCGTTTCCCCTGATCATCGTTCACGAATCAGTGGACGCTGGCTGCCGCCCGCTGCTTTGTATACGTACTTCGCGTTTGAATTTTAAGCAGCACTTTCCAGCGCGCGCTCAACTTTTCCGCTCGTTGATTATGCCCGAGTGGGCCGGCGTAAAACCGCCCATGGTGTTCTCGTACTTTCAGTTTCCGTCCTCCTCTGATAAACCTGGGCTAACCTTAACCCTTCCCCGACCCTCTTACAGCAATTTCAGCTGCTGCTAGACGGGAGTAGAAGCTTTTCGACTTGTTAGCCCGTTACGCCCGATTCTGCGTCTTCAATTTAAAGTTTCGGCATAATTTTAATTCGAAAGTTACGTAATGCAATATTTGAGGTGTCAGTGATGCATCATAATGTTTGCTGGCTTGTTTAGCCAGCTGCGGTACAGCTTGCAGGAAACTGGAATTTATTATTGCATCGCTGTTGCGGGGAAAGTTCCGCGCAGCCATGGCAGTTTCGAGGAATTTTTCTCCCTCGTATGGCGATGGAGAAGCTCCTTTGTCTGGTATTTTATCGATCGATATGATACATTGGCTGCAATGACGAACTAACCTGCGTCTACGTGTTTACGTTTACCAGATGCATCGCGGTGCATCGTGGCCCGTAGACAGGGCAGTGCACTGTATGCTTCAAGTGTTTACGAGGATCTTGAAATAGGATAAAAGATAGAAAATATGAGAATATAAATGTATAGGATACGTTTAAACTGTAATGATTTGTAATCAATATTCATTATCGTAAAAATATAAGTAATTGCATAATTTTATATTTCACGTATTTGATTATTTCTATCTTTAATTAAAAGAAGATTGTTCATTGCACCTGCTAGTGAATTATAATGAAATTTTTTTAGATTTTGTATGAAGTTTCCTGTTTTTAATACGTAGTGAATATGTGGAGTTAGAAGTCATTCGTAAGTCCACTCACCAGTGAATCACTCAACACGATCATGCAGGGGTGCAGCACGCTCAAACTGCCTCAATCGACGTTTTAAAAGGGATCCTTGGCACTCGATTCTGTAACAAAAGAAAATCAAACTTTTACACAGAATTCCCTGATATGAGTAAATACTATCGCAATATTTTTTCATTCGTTACTGACAAACCAAAGGACCATGAAGTCACTTATAATTAAGGTGTACTTATAATTAGCGGATTCAGTGCTTCCTAGAACATCTTCAACATTTCTAATGCGTGCCGAAACTTTCTCCGAATCTTCAAACACCAACAACTTCCTTCTCCGTTAATCAACTTTCAAGATTTCTATATACTTCCACAGTACTCCGAAGTAAATTTTTCCTCGATTGATGCGAGGTTGGTAACCGAACTCAACGGTTTGCAGCTCGACGATAAGGAAATTAATACTCGAACGTGACAGGAAGTTTTCTTAACGACGAAACGTCAGGAACAGTGCATCACAAATTCGCGTTTTAGTCGGTTAAGGTACACAAGGCGAGCACATCCTATTAGTGTCATAGCTTTCCGACGGTGCACTGAGAAAGCTGCTTAAACTTAATAGCTCGGAGTAAGCTTAATGAAATGTGGTTTTATATTTTTCTTCGCGATAGTTGGGCCGCGGAAATAAGTCTCGGCGTAAGACAGAAAAGGTGGGGCACCGTGTCGTCGTCCCCTTTGATTTAACGAGGAGAAATAACGAAGGATTCCCTGAGATATTCTCACCTACAGCTTCGAGTAAACGTTCGTTTTTAAATACGATGACAAAGAACGCGGCGTAATATCTATTTGAGTCGAGATACTCAGTCAAACGATCCAGACATGCTTGACACTGATGTTATATTCTGAGCGAATGAGAACGTTCAGACAGAAGCACATACTGTCTGATGACTACCCACTGTGTCTACTCGGTGACAATACCTCCTACTGGCCAAGAAACTAACGTCTATGTATACGCTTGACGAATGAGTCATCATGAAATGGCAAGCTAAAAATAAGGGATGGAAAGCTTGTGGCTCTGATGTCAGAGACATTGGACTCTCACCTCTGGTTGCCAAGTGAGTGGCTTGTACACTGATTGTCAGCCACTAGTCGCCTTTTCTTATATGAAAATTTTTTGACTCAGGAGATTATAATATTTAAGAATTGGAACTGTGTCGTAGAGGGTGCCTACAATTAATGGTTGAAAATTGAAAGGTAAGGCATATTTCAAGTGTTTTGTGTAAAATGAGAGTAAAGGACTCTTTTCGACATTTAGAGGCTCCATACGAAAATTACTTAACGATATTTTTACTAATTTTCGAAGACGTTTTATCAACTTTAGATTTAATAACAGTGGAGACAGTGAAACGTTTAAAGTTTCTTTTCTATGAAATTTGGAAGGCTAGAAAACAAATATTTGGCAATTTTCCCAACAAGTCACTCCTCTGACAAGATTACCCCTTATTTTCTTCCAAGACCGCAGAATGTTGAACAGTTCGACCAGCAGATTGTTGTAATAACATTTCTCCAGCATTTCCAACATTAAACGATTCAATTAAAATCCTACGCGTGCGAATTTTCCGTGCAGCCGTTCTCCCGTTGTTTACAGAGCGCGGAATACTTGCACGCCTGTAAATCTCCAGCGTATTTCTATTCTCGTATCACGCGAGAGTTATTAAGGTCTGTACACCGGGTTGCATTTAGCCAACACCCCATAAAACTGTAAACACCGTGTCGACATTGGTTTTATCGCGTGCTCATCGCGACGTGCCGAGTTCGGTTGGATTCATACGCCGCCAGTTAAACTGCGCCCATTGTCCGGACACGCACGGAAAACCGTTTGGAACGTTATTTGATCGAGTTTTCCTAATACATGGGCCGCCGTGCGCCGCGCGAAACGTAGACGCAACCCGATGCATCGATAAATTTTAGTATCCAATATAATTTGACTGGGAATGCTGAACGCCATCGCCACCATCAATTAAGTTTCAAAGTTTACCGTGTCATTCGTTTACTATTAACCCCGCCCAGGGATAATTCCCCTACCAAATCGAGTGCAGTCACTACAGGCAATAAGTGCTGGAATATTTTTGAATGTACAGTATTATTTCTCTTTATTTTCGGCGCTGGGACAGGACGTACAGGAAGTGGATGCAATTGCAGAGCGGAAATCCAGTAAAATAAGGTCGGTTTAAAATATCGCGAGCCAAAATAGCGAAAGGATTAAATTATACTCGTAGAATCGTTCTTGGAAAGAATATTTCCACCATTGCTGCTCCGCAGTCGGCGTAGCGCGTGGCAGAAAAAAAGGTAACGCTGGGAGGACTGCTCTACTAAATCGTCGCGAGCGAAAATAGGACAAAACAGTCCGCATACTCAATGAGCTGTTACAAACCCGGAGTGGCCATCCAACTCGAGTTTCCGGCGTTAATTATATTCCGGACACGGCTCGAAGCGTTCAGGCTAAATCCCTATTAGCGAATTCTTCCCGACCTATAAATTTCCCACCGTCAGAAATTGCGTTTCAACCATCGCTCACGGCCTCAACCGGGAGGAACATTAGAAGTTACAGCGTTCAACAGCCGTCCATATTGTCGCCGGTAGCCCATCAATCGTCTAATGCCCCAACTCGATTAATTCTCATTAAATTCGCCAACTTCAACTTGCCCCGGGGGCAAATCGGATTAATACCGACCGCGGCGTGCTTTCACGCTGGCTATTGTACTTCCGCCTACTCGTTAGCCCACATTCGAAACGGTCCAAAGACGCAATTATACAATTTTAACAACAGCCCGTTAACCGAGTTCCCTCGCAGTGACTTGTGATAATTGCTGCCCCTCGACGGTTACCACCAGGAGATTCAATTAAAACGTCATTGATGCCCTTACCACTGCGCAAAGAATTCTCTCCATTCTGAGTAGGCAAATAAACGAGCCTCGACGAGCTAACGAAATTCTTTGACCCTTAATATTTAACGATCCTATATCAGGTCCGACCCATGCAAACTAACAAAGTACCTACATACTTCGCACAGAATAGTTGTACAGACATGTCGAAAATAACTTGGACCGCAGAGGGCTGGCTCGGTGATCGGTGTACGAAGCGTTTTCTCTGCTCGAGGGAGGCCAATGGCCGGCGTCGCGCGAGCCAAGAAATTTCCATAGATCCTTAACGCGTCGGTGGCGTACGCAAAGCGGTAGACTGCGGTAACATCGCGCCGTGCATCAGCCACAGGTGCCTTCTCGCAGTCTCGCCAACCCGGGGGCGTTTATAGATGTTGTAAAAGCGTCATCTCCCACCCCGGTTCGGGAATATATCGGCACCCTTCAGCGCGCCTTTGTAGCGTCCTCCTGTCACGAGCTCCCACCTCCCCCGGAGCGCCCTTCAATGGATGGAACACCAACGCAAAATGACCGTTTCAACGTCGAATGTGAAACAGGAGGCTCTGTGCAGTGGCGGGCAAAACTGCGAGCAGCTCTGCCATTGTTCGTTTCCCGAGCAGATTTTTGGAATTCTTGTGCCGCCGGGTACAATCGGAGATAGGTCTGTCCTTGTTAAATGACTGGAAAAGGGGCAGCGCGCGGAACAGCGGGTAATCTAATCGAAGCTTGTCGCAACAAGGAAGAATAGAGAGGAATAGCGGGTAAAGAATGACATCAGGCGCCCCAACGCCCGAGACAACACCCACAAATCTATAGAAGGGGATGGCAATCGATACGTGCAGTTCATTCCCGTAATCAACCTATCGAGGTTCAGTTAAGGAGCTACGCCACCCTGAGACGCTTGAAATGGCACCAAATTAGACGAATTTTTTTTTATGATACTATGAAGTTGAACATTATTTCTATACTTCTTATGTTGAGGGCATGTATTAATGAATATGTTATATAAATATTGTACAGAAATATTAAAAAATGGCCGAGTTGAGTTTTCCAAATTGGTTAGCAGCATAACTTGAACAATTTTTACTCGATTCACTTGAAATTTTAATAGTATCTTCTGTAATAAATTATCTACAGAAATACATACGGATTTTACGATTTATTAAAAACATTTTTGCTACAGGCAATTTTAGACACAATTTAGGCTTAAAATATTGGGCGAATTTTCTTTAAAATGTTTTTTTCATTTATTGTCCGATTTCGCCCAAAAAATTTCTGAAACTTATATATGATTTTCAAGCCTCCAAGGTGGCCTAACCCCTTAAGGGGTCATTCTACTTTGATCGGCCGAAAAATGAAGATTAAAAGATTTTTTTCTCAATAAATACAACATGCAATGAATTTTTGTTGAGAAATAACAAAACGGCGCTGGTTTGAAAGAAAAACTTACCCAAAAGGGTGTTTTCTTGAATATTCTCCGAGAAAAATCTTGGTTATTTTTCGACAAAAATTGTTAATTAAGCTACGGACGATAGCGACACTTATGCAGATTAAGAATCTTTTCTAATTTTTTGTTTCAGATAAGCCCGAGCCGGGAAATCACCTGTGCCACGAACCTCCTTTTGTAGGTGTCACATTGACGCTATAAAAAAAATTTGTAACAAATTAAAAAAAATCTTTTTAAATATTTTATATAATATAAGAGTGACTTAATAAATTCCAAAAGATTTATTTCATTATATGTTGTATTTATTCAGAAAAAAATCTGTAAAAATAGCTTCACTTTTCGGCCGATCAAAGTAGAATGGACCCCTTAAAGATAGAGCTTGCTCTGTGGCGCGGCTTAGGGAGAATCTACTACTTACGTTGTCAGTGGTGCAATATTCTACGACGATTCTATCGAACTTTTATGCACTCAAATATAACCCAAAGACAACAGTAGCTAACAAACTTAGGTGTATACATTCTCATCCAAGCGCATGGTTTCGCGTGGCCCTCGCAATGGCGCGTTACGAAAACGAGGTGTCTCCCAGAATTTGGTCAAACGTAGTTTCCACTGCGTGGAGCAACAAAGCCGCCCTCCCCCTGCCATTACAGAAAATAAACTAGAGCGAACTCTGGGGTGTGTTCGCGCTGCAAGCATTACCATCGCCATAGGTGTCTGGCCAACCAGGCTTTCGTCTGCTCCTCGCAGCTCCTAGTCGCCTGTGCCTTCCTGGCGCGGATATTAAAATCAATACGGTGTGCGTTTGACTGGCTCACCGTGTTCACCGCTATTACCGCACGCGATAGCCGCCGGCCCACACCCCATGCTAACAATAAGGCGCGCGCGTCTCTGTCTCTCAGTCTGCGCCTTCCCGATGCACGCGGGAATTGTAGCTGCAACTGCAGTGGCTTGCAGCGGACAAGCAACCGCCACGGTATGCCCCAACCCCCCGAAACGACCGAGTGAATGGATGGAGCTGGACTATAGGGGGGTGTGAAGCTGTTACGAGCTGGCTAGTAGGTGGGAACGGGGGTGCAGTTCGGTGTTTCGCCGCGGGGTAGGAGGCGGGCGGGGGAAGGGGAGTCCAAGTCGGTGGATAATTTCATACCAAGTTAATCAGACGGCCGAGGAGCCCCCAAGGGGGGATGCACGCGGTGCCAGGGAAAAGTGAAGAACCGCGGTGGCGAGAGGGGGCGCACGGTGGCAGGGAAGTTATAAGAGAATGCGACGGGGGAGAAGGGGAGATCGTATAAGCCGCGACATCAGATAGTGTCCAAGACGTGGCGATGTCACGTAACAGCTGCTGCTAATAGCCTGTTTAACCGGCAGTCCGAAACCCCTCATTCTCACGCCTCGACTAATTATAGTGTCGCGCCTTAAATTCGCGCGCGACGCGCGCCTTGGGGTCGGCATTCCCCGTGTACAAATAGTGCCGGCATTCTTTTGCATTAAGAGAGGATTTCTGCTTATTTGAATGTGCATATTTTGTGATAGGTAGATGGGGAATCGCGAACTTGAGCTAGAAAGTATCTCTTATTGTTGCATGGTGAGGCGCGGTGGAAAGTTACGAGCTGCGTGGGTTTATGTGATTTATATGCTTTGAGGTGTAGGTGTTTCGGATGAAAGGAAATAATATGTCCAAAGCTGATGAGGAACTGCGAGTATTCACCACTGGGAGATTTGGAGAGTGGGAACCTGTAGTGAAGGTTAGTATACTCTATCAATTACCGAATAAGTAAATAAAGATTTGCTTACAAAGTGCCAATCCATTTGAACAATGGTACAATAGGGTGGCTATTATTTTCGAGTTTCAAATTTTCTTCGCAATACCCTCCAGAATAGTTCCAATTAATTAAAAAATATCTGTTTAAGCTCGATTGGATAAGAGGAAAAGGAGCCACTGGGCCGTTGAACATTTATATAATTACTTACAAACGCGCAAAGTCGATTTTATTTAATTACCCTCTAAATTATTGATTACATTAAAAAACGTGTAAAATAAAAGTTGTAGATCCAGACAAGGAGCATCTTTCATATTCTATTACTCTTTCTCGTGCGACAAACAGATTTAAAAAAAAATCCGAAAAACTGGGAAAAGAGTGAACTTTTTTTCTAATTTTGAAAGTTTATATGCTTTTTATAAATTTAAGGTGAGACACACGCCTAGATATTTCAAAAAGATCGATTTTTCACCAAGAATAATAAGAGGATGAAGTCGGTTAATAAAATGAAATGTAACCCCCGAGAATCAGGATATGAATGCTCGAAGATTCCCAAATTTCAACACGAATGAATCAAAAGCCGCTCAGTTCCTGCGTAAAGCGATGTTACCTACAAACTAAACCAACACTCGTCCATATTTTATCCACAATCGTTGACAGCACCCCCCTATCGGGATCCTCCAAGACCAGCAATTTATGCTAAAATTGCGCTGGCATGAATACCACCTGCGATCCAGTTAGGATTTTCCGTCTGCGTGCTTAATCACCGGCTGTATCAAATGCCGTGCACCGTAACAAGCGGCGTGGCGGATAGAATACTGTTGCGGAGGGAGTTACATTTGATACTAATTAATTAGCTACTGTCACTTCCCAGCAGCGTGTTCGTCCGCCATCCAAGGTTGCGGCGTGTATGTCAGTAGCTAGACAGAGTCCCACTCGAATCACCGTAATACCTTGTGCGCACGACATCCAGAAAATTAGACGCTTAATTGTCCCCGACTGCGCTCGCAGCGGACTTAGCAATTCATACGAGAACCGTCATACACCCCTGCGCTGGTACCTGTTACGCGAGAAAACGCGATTCCCATCACTTCCTCTCGTTCCCGTTCTTTCCAGCTACCTCTACTACTAAGCTGCAGTCCCCGTTCGTCCGTGAATTTTTTGCAAAAATAAATGGAGTTCCCACCGTCGAATAGTAATTCTTTATTAGAGAAACTGACGTGGAGACTGTTGAACCTCTTTGACGAGGTCAGGTGAGAGCTGTGGCCGCGGAACGCAGGGGAACACACGTCCTGGTTCCAAGGAAGTTGGAAAAATTTCGCGTCGTACGTAGCATTCGAGGGGCAGCTCGGTAAATCGTTATGGGGCAACTGTTTTAAGTTCCGTTGGAGGAGCGCATCGCGGCTCTGAGTTTCAGGCGGAGAGTCTGTTATCGAGAGTATCGGGAAACAACTAGGCTGAGGTAGCAAGTGGAAGTTAAAATTTTATGACGCACACGGCTCACGTCGACGCGCGATACGCCATTGAACCGAATTACCATTCGAGATGTTCCATCCGCTGGGTGTAATCGTTGTGCGACAAAAAGTCTCGGCTGGATCTAGATTGGCTGATGTTGAACGGTAGTTTTGCATTCGGAATTGGTCTTGGTACCTCTGAAAATCCTCAGGTTTACTTTAAAAAATTGCAGCATTTGGTTGGAAAGAAAAATAGTAGTTTTGCTTTAGTGAACAAATGTTGAAGAGTTGAAAGATATTTTGATTCAAAGGAAAATCATAAATTATTAATGATCTAAGCTTAATGAAATAAGCGATATGCAATCTGCTCACACTGAAGACTCTGAATATTCTTAAAAAATGAACAACTTAAAGATCGTCAGAGAAGGAGGAAGATCCATTTTCAACGCATCAGCTGCACGAAATGCGATCTGTGCACAGTGGAATCGATTGAGAAAAATATTTGTTCTCGCTGGAAAGAAATTAGACGTCGCTCAAAGCACGTACAAACTACCTTCCACCCCAATCGCCATCTTCCCCAGAATTGATCCCCCGGTAACTAAGTTTGCGCACGACACGAATACAAAATGCCAGCACGCAACCAGCCCGATTTGAATATGGTAGTTATAACGCGAGCCGCCCTATAACAGGAAGATGTATCGCACGGTTATTTCTTTTAATGTTAATGGTGACAGGGGATTTATTGCCGGGCGGCGGGACATTTGAAAGCGGCTGGATCATCATAAAACGTTAATGAGAGGGCGCGTATTGTGCCCATCCATTGATATGGTAACCGCGAAAATTCTGCTTGCCCAGTAAATACCAGCACGAAACACACGACGACACGTCGCGCCGTACCGAGCGTTACAAATTTTGCGGGCGTTCCGTAAATGCACGGAAATTGATTTGAATGTTTATTTAATTGCACCGCGCCGCGACTGGCAAATGACCGTTCTTTTCCTCCAATTAGTAGCCCGACACGATTTATCGATATTCTATGGTTAACTGCCTAAGTAGGTATATCCGTGACACGATACACGATCGATTCCGCGCTGATTCCAAGCGGCGCTTGAAATTTTAACGAACTTCAGAATAAGTCTATTGGAGTGGAGAGTCGATACGGCTGCCTGTTGGAGAGTTGTAGAGATTTTGATTTACAGGGTTCAAAATTTAAATTTTACAATTCCTTCGTTCGTATTTCTAACTTCATTCTAATATTTCTACATTCAACGTACCTACCTCCTGAATCTATAACAGTTTTAATGCTTCCAATACTTTTATTTTAAAGTTCCAGTAACTCAAGAATGCTTATATAAATAATCTTGGAAAGTAGAACACAGAGCACAGAAATACCACTGCTATTCTGAATTCTACACACATGGTGCTATTTAAAAGCAACGGGACAGTTACAAATTCTAAACAGAATTCCTAATTGCTGTACCTCCAAGCCACATAAGTAACCATCGATAAACTCAATCCCCATAACAAAATTACCCACAAGCCACCATATCTCTACCAAGCTACCCAGAGAGACACTCGGAAACTCATGAATATCACCGCCAGTTTGAAGTCCAATTATTCCCATTGAAAACGTTCGCTCTTTTTCCCGACTCGCTCGCAGATAATCTGATAACGTGCATCATTAATTTACCCGATCGGTTTCTCCGATGAAAGCCTTGTAAACGGGATCGTATCACTTCAGCGAGGGGTCAAATCGACAATTAAAATGAACGGAGGAGGGAAAATAAAACATAAAACAGTAGAAAGAAGAGGGAAAGAGAGAGAGGGGGGAGGAGAAAGGGGGCAGGAGGGAGAGAGGGGAGGAACGGAATCGCCAAAAACGCCGGATAGGTAATCCTGACTAACAATGCATAATACTTCAAACATTATCAAGCTGTCGCTCTTTTGCTCGCGATTCGGGGACTCGCGCGGGGGTAGCCAGGGACGTCCAGGCTGCCACGAAAAACACGGATCTTAATAAGCCGCGCCATTCAAACGTCCAGTTCAAACGGCCTACCAGGGGATTACCGTACGGCACGAGAGTGAAATTCTACAGATATTCCCTCCGCTGCCGGGCGGGCAGGCCGGCAGGTAAGCGTACTTTCTGCTTGTTTAGCTCTCCATGTTGGATTAATCCGTCTGTCGATGAAGAGCAAGGGAGAAAGAAACTGGCGCGCGGGGAGCGGGAGGTGGCGGAGAGGGGAAAAAAAAGTGGTAGGCGCGGGATGGGAGGCGGAGATCCTCGTGCTAGCGGAGTCGCGGAATATATCCTGAAGGGGCCACTGGGCTCTACCAACTGACGAAGGCGCGCCAGGATTTGTGGCCTTGATTTATGCCAAAACTGGCGCCGTTTATTATCGGTACCGCTGGATGTGTGCATGCGTGAAATTGGAAACGCAGACAAGCGTCCATGCAAATTTAACCCGTCCGTCTGCCTCCGCACGCTATTCACCGCGCCCATCCGACAAAGAAGGAACTTTACTGTCTAGCCCGCTCGTACCCTTCCCCCCCCCCGCTTCCTTCGCTAACCCTTCCCCGAATTCAACCCCACGGCACACCATCGACCAAGTGCCGTTCCTTCCTCGCTAACCCTTCCCACGACCCGGCCGAGAGAATACTTCAAACCCGATCCGGGAAGGCTCGCGAGCCCCTCCGACGTCGTCCTCCTTGGCGAACTTCTAATCGACTTGGGAAAAAAACGCGGCTCTTTGAAGGATATGGAAGCACCGCTCCGAATGGAATGTCCAGGTCGAAGGTCGTAAGAATTTACGGGGGATGGGAGGGTAGAATGAACGTATGAAGTGTGCTATTAGGGTTGAGTGACAGTATTTCAGAAAAAGGTACTTCAATTCGAGATGCAAAAGGTACTTCGACCTGCGAAGCGGAGTTTGTTCCCGAAACTGGGTCGAGAAGGAAGATGTGACTTTTCAAATCAAACTCTCCCTGCACGTCAAAACTCTAAAGCGAGAATAACTCGCGCCACCAACAAACTAAAATATCGCAGCAATTTAAAGTGGCCGAATACCGTTGATTTGACGGAACGGTGGGGCAGAGCCGACAACTCGATTAACCAACAGTCTGACAACAGAGCGAGGCTCGCGTGCCACTTGTTCACCCCCTGTCAGAGGCTCGAACGAGTCCCAAAACTCTTCGGTTATCGACTTTCCGCCCGGCGGAGTCAGCGTGGAGGGTAGCTGAGCCGAATTGAATCGGCTCGGTTTAATGTCGCTGGCATCGCCCGCCCCCCGAAAAGTGTGAACCCTCTTAAACCACGCGAGAACGGTCTCGACAGGCCGAAGGGCCAGGTTCAACAATGCCGCGGGATTTATCAATGTCCTCGTAATTGATGTCGGCCATCAGAGGTCTGAGGCGAGGTGTAACCGTCATCCAGTGGCTAGGAAAAGTAATGCCGCGACGGAAGAACAACGGGGCCAGCGAGACAGACATTTGCATGGCTGTCGACTGTTTCTCAGCCGTTGTTCCCGTGCCTCGAGTATTCGAAGACGTCTCACCTCAAGCGGAAAGGCAATGTCGCCGAGGCGAGATGCAAGGCGATCGAGTCGTGTACGCCCGCGTGTGTACGTGCGCGGGCGCGGGAGGAGGCGTGTTTGCGTATTGCATATTACAAGCGCGCATCCCACCCCGACTATCCCTGGCTCCGTCTACAAGCCGTTACTCGCTACTTTTATTTCCACGATAGGAGGCTCGGTCTCGTTGCACGGTATCCGTTCTTTCCACCAGATTTCCGTCTTATTGTGGCCCGCCTCGCAGTATGCTGATAAGGGTACGCCTCGGGGCGCAGAAAGGAAGTGTCGGTGCAGCTTGTAATCTCGAGAATTTTATCGTCCACGTATAGAAACACTTTTACGCGCATTCTCAGTAAGATACTGCCGCCGCGGGGCCAGTTATCGCGCGAGACTGCGAATGCTCCTTTCGTTGCTGGTCCTGCTTAATTATCGATTGAAGGTGTCGGGAGTGGAAGCAGGCGAGCATCGGTGGAGATGGTCTTCAAGGTGGAACGTAAACGTGGCGAGAGTACAGCGAAGGATATATGGCAGAAATTGGAAGGGGCTAGTTGAACGGATCATGTAGGACCCTTTGGATTAATTACTGAAGCAATGGCACGGTTGAGGATTAAAGCTTTTATTAGCAATAAAATTAATTACCCAATTTAGTGGAGTTATTAAGGAATCTAGGTGAAATCTGATTTGTGTTAATAATACTAGATGTTTATGTCATGCCAATGTGTCTAAAGCTGTAAATAACAGCTACTTTCCCGCTCGCGATGGATTTCCTCTATCCTGTGCGTCTCCTTGTCGTAAATATACACGGCGAGAAGTGACACCGCGAAACATTTGGCGCATTCTTATAAATCTTTGAAAGCCGAAAGCTCCAGGAGCGCGAGCTTCAACCAGCCAGTCGATCGTTCCGTACCTAAAGCCATAAATCATGACCGACCGTATTGCTTCGTTGCTTTATTGTGTCTACTCCAGTTCAGGCGAGATATTTGAATATTTCATTGACCGGCGGAGATAAATAAAACAGCAGAACGCGCCTGGGTTTCCACTTCCTTCGGAATGATCGCTGCGGTACGATTTCTCGCACCCCTACGACCGTAATACAGATAACAGTTTGTACATGCGATGAAACTTCCCATCGAAATCACCCTGCTTCGTATTTCGCGCGAGACTGCGGAAAACTTCGCGAACACAACGATGCTACTTCAGCTTGTACTGTTCCATATTCCTGTGGACTGGTGCTTTACTATCACGATTTCAGTTTAATATAATTTAATTCGTTGAGATATATGTCGATGAAAAAATCAGAGATGTTAAAAGGGGGTGATGAGACGAGATCGAATTACTTTCAATGCTTCATCCCTATATATTCATATGCAATTATATTGGTTATATCAAAAGAAGCATCAATATCCTGCAACATCTTGTATCGAACAAAAATATTGAATGCAAATTGCATTCAAATTGCCTTTTCAGGTGATCGTTGTGTCGAGCAGTTTCATTAATTTCGCTTTATCGGTAGGCACTCATTGGCGTAAGCATCGCGCCATTCTGGCGAACGCGGTCCATCGGTACGCCCTTCTACCAAAAAGTGGTAAATTGATCCATCGATCTATTTATACAGCATCTCGATAGATGGTTGGGGGCAGCGGCCAACAGTGTGCAACTTGCAATCGGCTTGTTTGACTTCCATATATCATTGTTTTCGTATTTACACTGATTCTTTGCGCTCGATACAAGCTGCCAATATCGAGGGAACATTTGCTCGCGATAACGAAATGTGACAGTGGTATTTTAATACTTCTGCCATGACTTTGAACACCGACATTTTTCCAATCTAATCTTACTAACATACTATACTACAAGTGATGCAACCACTAGTAACTCAGAAAATGAGAAAACAAACTGATGAATCTATTTAACAGCCAAAAAAAAACTATCAACTAAAAACGAACCTTCGAATATAACTTTCTACAAAAATCAACTTATTCTACTCATTTTTTAAGGGTGCATCATCTTATTCTATTAAATTACTGCCTTCAGTAGTCCCCCTCAGGAAGTAGACAAGTACGTTTGATTAACTTTAACGAAGACAGGATCACGTGTTCGTTTAAATTGTTAACAGGAACGATCACATGATCCCCGATGAAACAGGGGTCACTGCAATCGATTCGACAAAGCAGATTTTAAAGCAGACTGCAACAGACGCAAGGAGGACAATCAGATTCCCTGGAGCCACTCGTCGACAATATTTTGGAAGAATCTCGAGGGGGAACTCTTCGGAGAAACCTCGACGCGTCACAATGAACGTGTACACGCAGGATAGAGTACGTGCTTCGCGTTTCGGCTTAGCTGGAGCGATCGAATTTGGCGCCACTCGTACGTACAGGCCGCGGCTGCCTGAATTTAATTTACCCCCGGCGCGAAACAAGTTCTCTTTCGCCCAGCTTTCTTCATCTCCATTTTTCGCAACGATCGTGGAATGTATCCCACGGACCACGACTACACGGATCCGCTCGGATTATATTACACGTACGTATAAGCAAGTAGACGCCCACGCGCACAACACGTTGCGCCCCGACGAGGTACAACAAGATTCCGTACCAGAAACTAATACGCCAGAGTGCTCGTAAAAATATTCTCCCGTTCGAGTACCAAACAGGGCAGGGGATTCTGGAGGGGCCGGAGACCGTTCGCTAATCTTTCATCGGGAAACGATTTCCTAAATTATTTAACGTGGCAGCGACAGCTGATTGTCGCGAAGCTACACCCTTTCGTGACCTGGTTTCGTTTTTGTAATGGTCATGGATTCTATTCGAGTCTTAAGTTTTTAATAAGTGACGATTGGGGGATGTGGCAGAATAGGGAAATATTAGAACCACTTGCTTTCTGGAAGACGGGGAAAGTGGATTGATGGGGATGAGTGACACAATTCTTTCGCGTAGCTTCTTCAAATTAAAAGGATACTGTTTATAAAGTGACGTACTTCGAGTTCTCCAGAGAAAAATTTTATATTTTTATTCAAGTGAGGAGCTTCGGCATCAGAACTACGATTGCTAACACTCTCGGTAATCGTAAAAGTCAGCCCTAAATAATTCATGTGATTTGGCCCTCCAGTCACTGATCTGCAGCCCGCAACTGTTCCAATTGTAAATCTATGTCAGAAATAAAAAATTCACCACATAAATTGAACTTCTTTGATTAGTATATTTAAGTATTTGATATTGCGTCCCGCATGGAGTTTTAGGTTTCCACTTTAGGCCCCCTAATGACTTAAAGGGATCCACTTCCTTAACTCTACTTTGACATCACACCGCGCGAACACTAAGTACTCGATTAATCAACGACAGTGGATGCCCAGAAGAAATGGCACAAATAACATTGTACAAGTAGCAATCAGAGCACCCTGTGCTCGAACGTTGACACTGGCAATGAGTACGCAAGGCCCGCCATCGTTCTCGTTCCGGAGCAGCAGCTCGTTGAAAATTTTCAAGCCAATGAATTTCCACAACCACTCTATTTCATACAGTGAGACAGCAGAGGCGATGAGAGAGGGGAATGGAGATAAAAAGGGGGGGGGGCGTATATAGCGCAGTCAGGCAGGAGACAGGAGGAAGAGGAAGAGGTGAAATTCTGAAGCACGATCTATGCCCAAGAGTACTTAATCTAATTCACCGGCGCCTCATGCATTTAATCGCAGGCTCAAAAATTCCGGGGTAGGTAGGGACCGTTTGTTTTTTCACTTTGCAGAAAAGCGGATGACGGGGACGCGTTCACCGATAAAGCACGACACTCCTCTGCACGGCGGCCGTGTGAGTGTCGTTCGCAACGGAAGAATTTATACGCTCGCGCGTGTACCGAGAGGAACTCCTCTATTTCGACGTGCGACTCGATGCACACGCGTCCAGGCTCCTTTCGCGAAAAACTGATTACCTACGTAGATCTAGCGTTCCTCCATCGCGTTCATAATTACAGAGGAGGGATTAATTGGGCCGTTATATTTCAGTTCTGTTTGAGGGTAAAGAAACCCATCAGGGTTTTGAAAAATGTATTAAAAGTGGAACTGTGTCGAAGGTGACTCTGAAGGTGGAGTTCTGGGTTTGGATGGTTTAATTATTGGTCGAATGAATGAAGTGGGAAAGCGTTAAAATTGAAAAGTAAATGTCAAGTCAACTAATCCCATCATACTTGTCAACTAACCCCACAGCCGCGGTTTGTTGACTTATTCGTCTCCCTACTCTAAATATAATAAAAACTACAACCTAGACTCAACTAAAAGGATTTTCAAAATTAAGCCTGTATACCTAATGAAATTTGTAAACTTTTGGTATGCAACAAGTTAACAAAATACCAATGGTCCATTTACAAAAATTAGAAATGTTAAAAATTAGTCAACTAGCCTCGGTTTCCCCAACCCATACAGCACACTCCGTTGCAGGAAGGTTGCAAGTACGTTGCGATGTTGCATCGACGTTGCCGTGCAATGTTGCACAGAGGCGGACATAGGAGGATTCCTGCAACGTTACGGCAATGGTCACGCAACGTTCCGGAGATTTTCTAGCAATGGTGACGCAACATTCCGGAAATTTTCTAGCAATGGTCACGCAATGTTCCGGAGATTTTCTAGTCTTGGTCACGCAACGTTCCGGAAATTTTCTAGCAATTTTCTAAAAAGTTACTAAACGTGGTAACTTTTTTGTCGGCCCCAAAAATGTGTCACCCCGTTCAATGTCATATAACACCTTTGTTTGTCAGTTAAATAAATTCAACTTACACTAAGTTTTATACAGCTTTAAATTCTCCATCAGAATATGCATATTAAACATACGACAGTCCCAAATGTATGCTAAAAAATAACAAAAATAGAACAAATCGAAAAAGTGGTAACTTTTTGTCCGCTAGTGTAGTGTTACAAAACCCTAATGGAGTTTGTCAAAATGAGCCTTCGTTTTTGAATAATTTGAGTTTAAAGTTTTGCACGGTAAGAGTATAAGTTCGAAAACGTTAGCAGTCTTATCAATCAGTGGTTGTAGCTGCGGCGGTAAAATGCTCGTCTATGACGCTACAGGTCCGCCGGTTCGAATCCCCTTAGGGGAAAAAAATTTTCTATGAGAAAAAGAAACACGGCTTTGTACTTCTATGATTCTCTGCACACATTCAATATCGTCGCGTCCGTCACAGACATATATATATATATACCGTTATTTATATTTTTGGCCCTACTGCCCGAAACGTTGCAGAAGGCGGACTAGGAATATTGGGGCAACGTTGCGTGCAACATTCCAATCTTGCACTGCAACGATCCTGCAACTTTGCTGCAACGAGAGTGTGCTGTATGGGAACTGGGGATCTATTGAGAATAGGAGCTATATTGATAAGAAAAGTCTAATTGACATAGGTCCATTGATGAACCATATTGGAGCAATATGCCACTTTCTAAGAAAGTGTGGAATATTCCAAGAGTCCCCTTGGTTTTCTTTTCCTTCATATTGCGGGCTTTAACGAAAAATGTAAAATTGCTGTAGTATGAATAATTCAGGCAGAAACCGAGCACTCGTCCGGTGAAACGGGAAAATAGCGCCGAATATTATGCAGGTACTAGCTTTGTCACCTACACCAAGAACCACGATTTTTGTTCGCGCAGAAAGCGCTTCCAGTGTGCTTAACATGCCGCGACAAAGTGAATTTGGTACCTGTTGATTAGATAAAACGTCGCCGCGGCGCAGTCGAACGTTTTAACCGGCTGAACGTTTAATCCGGCTTACCGGAAACGGAGGAAAAATTCTCGCGCTGCCCGGCTACGCGAGGGGCTGAATATTAAAAAACGCGGTAGGCCGGAGGCCTACCGTTGCGTTTCGACGAATTACGCTTGAATGTCGCGGTTAACCGAATTACGATGTAAAAAGGCCACATCGATCCGATTTGCCGCGTGCCAACGGCGACAGGGCGTGAGCGGGCGCACAGGGAAATTAACTCGCCGATTACGCGGGCATTTTTAATCGAACATGAAAAATGTTTATTGAACCGAGTCGCGACGTGAAATGTAAATTGAATCGGCGATCCCAGCCCTGCAATTGGGAAATATCAGGGGCTGATAAGGCGGGTATGCAAATCCCCATACGCGTATATTCAAATTTTTTATCGGGAATGCTGCGCGATCAATCGCGAATCAATTTTCATTGCCTGTTTCGCGATTCCCTGCTGTATTCTTTCGGTGCTCGCTGATAAGAGGGGAATGGAAAACAGACGTCGCGTTCTCTGTTCTGTTTGCGTTCGCAGCGATCATGTGTTTGCACAAGAATACTTCGTTCGGGATATTTGATGACGGAGTATTTATGGTCCTGATCGGGAGGCAGTGGTTTCACTGGCATGGGGACATGCCACGAGAAATTTGAGGACCTGGTGCAAATGTTGCGTAAGAGACTTTGCTAGGGTACCTAAGTAGAAACCTGCAAAAGCCAGGCTGTTTACTTTCAGATTTCGTTTGATCTTAAAATATGTGTGGCTAGTAGGTACGATGTTTGAGAATATGTGATTGCTTCTAATTGAGTGATGCTTTGAATTCTGCTCCGAGTAATTAGGAGAATAATCTATGTGTCATCTTCAGCAAAGGGAATCAAGTATCATGAAAAAAACGTAACTCGGTAGAATTCACTAATTGTAAGTGTCACGTATTAATGCTACTGACGAATAAACAGTGTGTTCGATTACAGGTGCGCATCCTACATGGCAAAATAAGACGAAAATCAAGAATGACGAAATTGCGTTTGAGGCTTCATTCCTGAGTAATTAATTGTTGGAAATACATACGCGTAAAAAGCGTCTGGCGCCAGCGACTTATACTACTGACTTCGCCGTGGCCTGATTAACGCGCGCTGACAGTAGTATAAGACCCTCGTCAGACACGTTGTTACGCGTACGCATTTCCAACAATTAATAACTCGAAAACGAAGCCACAAACACAATTTCGCCATTCTTGATTTTCGTCTTATTTTGGCCTGTAGAATCACCCATTAAAAGGCTGTCCAGCTGTAATCGAACACCCTGTATAATGATAAGCATAATCAATTATATCGATGGCTTAGGGCACAAACGCCCAGTTTTAGCGTTTTCCAGAAAAACAGGTGAAGGGGCATACAATGAATAGGTATTGAAAAATACCTATTTTTGACAAATTTATGAAATAGGTACAAATGTGATTTTTATACAGCATAAAGAAGCGGTCAGAAACTATTTGTTGCATATAAAAACTCAAATTTCACAAAAAGTGGGCATATAATATTTGTGCACTAACAAGGGAAGATCCCGAACCCAGAAATGAAAAAAAAACTGAAACTTTGTGTGGGGGATTTCCTCCTGATTACAACGCAATTTTTGTTTGCTGCCCAAATTCACTCTAAGAGAGTGAAATTAACCCTCGAGTATTCAGGTATTTTCCGATTTTATTTAGTAATTCGCAATCTGTAAGAGATAGAAAAAAAGTTTCAAGACAAAAGTTGCTTCTTTTAATTAGGGCTATCATTTGGTACCTTACAGTTCTTACAGTTCACGACTTATAACACAAAATCGGAAAATAGCCGGAATTTAAGGGGTCAATTTTACCCCCTTAGAGCGAATTTGAGCAGCAAACAAAAGTTGTGTTGTAATCAGTAGGAAACCCCCTACATATTCACAATGTCCCAGAATTTTTTGAATTTCCGGGTTCCGCATCTTCCCTTGTAAGCCATCCATATGAAAAGTACATATTATGAATACTCAAGTACCAATAGTCTGGATTCTTAAATAACACCCTGCAATTATATCTTGAGTCCATGCACCTTACAAAATCCAAGGTAGGTACCCAAACACCTGACAACTGACAAAACACCGTCTACGTATTAAGGCCCCTCAAACAAGTGCCACTGAAAGCAAACCTCACTAGACGTTAACCATAAAAGTACCACGTCAGAGACAAGTGGAGTGGCCCTGGCGAAAGCCCTCGAATACGTCGTTGTTGCTGATAAAGCGCCGCGCTCGGAAGCGTGTAAACGCCCGGACACGAAGCTGAGGGATTACAATCGTTTCGTGTGTGACTTCGCGTAGGTACGCGGCCAGTCCCATCTCATTTCGGACTGCGCGTCCCGGAGTTTAACAGGAACCTAATAAACAGCCGTTTACCCCGGTCTAACGTTATTTTGCTTTGTATGTAGCCAGAGGCATTCAGTTAGTTACTTGCCGCGGCACACGGCGCACACACGCCCGGGCCTGCTCCGGAGTTCTGTCACATTCCGTGCGAGGTACGATTATAAAGCTTCTAGCGGGATTCCGCCAGTCATTTATTAGGGAAACGGCTCTCCGCGGGGACGGCTGAGACGCAGAATTTGCGAGCAACGCCGTGGCGAAATGAGATTTTCACGATATTTCCATATTTTACCCGCGGAGGGAGCGCGGGCGGGCCACTTCGAGGTACCAACAATCGTCGCGACGAGCTCTGCCTTCTCTTTTTCGAACGAGCCAGTCGAAGCGCGCGCGATGTAATGCAAATAAGGGCATTAATTACATCGTTGAACACGGGCCCGAGCAAAAAAATTCTGCATTCGATTAGTAGTATCACCGAACGCTGGTCTTTGAATAGGTACTGTCCCATGTCTGCTGCATCGCCGAATGTTTCGCAAGGAAAGCTGCGAAGTCTGAGGGCGATATCAAGGGGAGATATCAACCTGCTGTAGTCAGTATTGGAATTGTTAGCTTTAAATAATCGACCGAGAGATCGACGTTCCCAAATTATGTAATCCTTATCTCGAGATTGTTGTCTGTGCGAGCTCGATCAAGTTTCCGACATCCAGACAGGTTTATGTGGAAACGGATTGTCTGGACACTTTAACGTCAATTTTCTAAGGCGGCGTTATAAATAATTCAGACTGATGGTTTACTAAAAACAGAGGCTGATTCGAGTCTCTTCTAGAGACTCGAAATTGAATAGGACGGGTCAAGAATTGCCAGGTATATTTAATAATGCATGGAGAAAGCAGTTTGAAATGTGAATTCGTGAATTGTTAATAAACGAACGGAAACTGAATTTGATCTTCAAAATTACCCACCGCGAGGGATAGTAGCTTTCTATTTCCGTTAAAGGTCAGTTTTTGTCGAAAATGAAGCATTCCTTTTTCAGTTAATTACAAAGAAATAAATTGAAGCTGAGACTTGTCCTTTGACACAAAGTTTATTAACATCATAAGCTTTAAAACATCATGTTTGTTTAATCAAAAATATGCAGTATATCAACGCTACAGATGGATGAGTAAAGGGGCTATTTAAAAAAGTTTCTTTTGTTTTGCAGCGATAAGTCGATAACGGAGGTTCCAATCGATTCAAATAAAATTCGAACATGTTCACAAAATGTGTAGTTTCGGCTCGAACCCAAACTGAAGTTACTAAAAACTCTCATTCTTTATTAAAAGAAATTAAAACCTCATCTTTGTCTAACGAAGAGCGCACTTTTTTTAAAAATCATCATTTCGTAGCTGTCATTTTCATAATTTTCTTCTTTTACAGGTTCAGTGCAGAACCAGAGGTGTTCTGAAGTGGAATTTACAAGCTGATCGCTGAATTGCGTTTCGTTATGTCAAAATCGCTACAAAGAAACTTTTTTAAAAAAAACCTCTTTAACGACCCATCAGTATCCTCATTAATAATGCATATTTTTGGCGAAACAAACTGGTTTCTTAAACATTATGATATTAATAAACATTGTGTCAAAGAACAAGTGTGAGCTTCAATTTATTTCTTTGTAATGAATTAAAAAAGAAATCCCTCATTTTCAACAAAAAAAGGACTGTCTAGTACCCTTAAAAATAATCGCGTTGCCATGTATGTCTACATGGACAGCCTTAAAAGCAGAGCAAAATTTCTTCCCTTTCATCTGACATTTCACAAATGGAACGAGCAACGACTCAGATTTTCCTCAAGATTCAAGGGAATGAAAATACAACAGACCACCTTAAAATAAACGTTTGGCGAGTACGCGGTAAATAATCCAGCTAATGCCAAAGAAACGGAGGTAAAGAGCTCCTCGCTTTAATGCAAAAATGTATAAGTCGATAAGCCGAACCTTTGGGGACGAAGTGCCTTATTCATCCCACCTAAGCCACGCTTTCTATTTCCTCCGTAACGTCGTTAAAAATATCAATTTGCATCTCCGATTGCTCTTTATCGATCAACGATCGCCTTGAATGCCTCATTTCCTGCCGGATCCTCGGCCGTGGAGCCGCATCAAAAATTGCATGCTTGTGGAATGCCTCGAAGTTGCCGTTTTGAAATGAACGAAACCGATCAGCGCCGACGAGCCATGTTTCCACCGCGGGGATGACATTGTCCCAGCGTTTTATAATAACAGCGAGCGCCGTTCGCAACGGCGGTAATCCTATCGCGCAATTCCAGCTCGCGAGGAGAATCGCGCGACGGACAAGGCGGCCATCGCGTAATATCGGAATGACGGCCAAAAATATAATGCAGCTGCCGGCTGTCACGGCAGACACATTCCATGGGGAACGACAGCGCGGACGTGCTTTACAAACAATAGCCTGCACACACGGCCGCGGAGTGTGGAAGCCGCGACAAGACGGCAAAAACGGGCTTATGAATCAAATATTATGCGTCGCGGCTCGTGTTCCGCGTCTGCCCGCTTAAATCACCGACAAAGCGAGCCTCTGCAGCGGCTGATGCGCGCATAAATTCCCCTGTGCTTTTTAAAAGTTCCACGCTTAATCACAGCCGCCGGGCGTCGCTTTATTCGTTTCGAATCGGCCACGCGAGCACTTCGAAGCTCACACCTCCCCGCTAATCGTTTCTGCTTGGGAAGATCCGGCTCCTGGCGAAGCGCGATAGGTGCTGGAATTTTTACTGGCAGGTAAAAGTCCAGTGGGATGTTCAGGGGATTTTAGGGAATTTTGAGTTGGGTTAGGAGTGGTGGTAAATCATTTATGTATTGATTAAACTGGAATGACAATGTACTTAACTGTATCGAGTATGTCTATCGACCGTCTTTACTTCCAGCTTGCTTGGTTTCTACGTTACAAGACTGCTTGAATGCTGCTGTTTGCATCGGGTGCTTTTCAATGCCTGGTAAAGTGTCATAGAAGTAAACACGTAGCTACAAGCATACAGTAGCTAGCTCCGCTTCATTTTCAATTTACCAATGCACGCGGTGAGTACCGTGAGTTACTCCAGATGTACTAACAGAGCATCGTGCCACTGTTATAATGCTCGCTGAACAGGACTCTTCAATTACACAAATTATATGAGGAATGCAAAATTTGGATATTTAGATACATAATACTGTGGCAATGTTCAGGGGAGTGGATAGTTACAGAACAATACACATCTTTAAAGAAACAGTTTGCATTTAATTCACCTAATCTTCTTCCGATTTGTAAATGAGATGACTTGCTCAGTGAATGAACATCTAACAAAACCAACAACAACAAGACTTGCCTTCAGTTTAATAAAGAACTTGAAAAAGACTTGACTGAATAAAGAAGTTCTGTTTAAATTTTAACGCGAAAAGACCATGATAGGTGTTCATTTTTTTAGAGCAGTATTCATTTACTAGGGAGGGGGTGGTGGTGGTCATTCACTGGACAGATCACCCTAAGTATCGACGTAGGCGTATTTTCACGCCGAGGGATTTGCATCTTGTGCACGGATTCGGGATGTTTTCACGTCGATATTTTCTAGAATGCACCTGAAGTGCTCGAATCTTTACTTCGGAAGCAGACGAAGCGAGGGAGTTCGCTTCCTACGCTTTGTATAAGGGGTCATCCTTAAATTACGTGAGGCTTTTTGAGCGGGGGTCCCGAATTTGTTACGTTTTCTTACAAAGGGGGGGGGGGGGGAGTCAGGTAATGTCTTTCGTAATATTTTTTAATCTAATTTTCAACAAATACAAATTCTATCATTAATGTTCCAGAAAAGTAGTTTTAGTTTAAATTTTCTGAAACCGAGTTCAATGAATTATATAAACCTTTAAAAGAATTTTAATAACTGAAGAAACTTAGTGTATAAAATATTGCATAAGGGGGGTTGGAATATTAAATCTTACGAATTCTTATACTGAGGGAGGGAGGGGGTAAGAATTCGTGAAAATTACCCTTACGTAATTTAAGGACGGCCCCTAAGACTCATAGAGCTATAAGACTCAAAGGAACATTTTTCGAAACTTCGCGTCATTGAGAGTGTTAACGAACGAAGGAGAGCAGAAACGACCATCGTGGAGGATACCCGAGAGACCTGGTAAGAAGACGAATCGAACAGTGTCGCAACCAGATAGCAGAACTGAGTTTATGAATCAAATACCGCGGGTGTGGCAGGGCATGGACGTTTAAACAAATACCAAAGCGAAACTGCATTCGCAGCCAGTGTTACGGTGTCCCAGCCGTCATGGATTATCCGACGACGCGCATACAGTTGGACCCGGGGACTTGGGAACGTTGGAAACGACCGCGTGCGTTCTAATAAAGTCTAATGAAACGAATTTACGCCCGATAATGCGTCCCTAGAATGCTATGGAAATGCTTCATGTCGGCCAGCCCCGCTCCATTAAATTGCGAACGCACTGTTATCCCGCCAGTCTGTTGCTCCGAACGTTTCGACGCCGTTTTATTGAACAATCGATTGAAAATATTTCGAACAGGCGGAACAACTGCCGACTCACGCGATCCGGATGCTCCCATCCACGAGTCCAAACTGCACGATACGTGGTCTTTAACAATGTATGCTTCCCGTTGAAAAGCGCCGGCATGCTTCTGCATTCTTAACGTCGACTGGTTTAAATTTGCTTGTTAGTTTTGTTGCTGACGGTCGGGGAATCGTCAGATGGAAAAGAGAAGTGAAAACGATGTGTAGCGTTGGATTATTAAGGTTTTTCTGTGATGATCGTGCTGTCGTTTGCATTTTAAATTATAGTAAATCTACTTTTCACTCTTTGTTTCCTTACTTTGTTATTGAGATACGATTGATGACCCAATCCATCAGATCTAAAAAACTATCAAATGAATTTGTAGAAATTCTAAGGATGAGCAGAAGTTTTTTAATTCTTTTCCAGTGGGTACAATGATTAGACGTTAAGGGAATGTCTTGCAGCTTCAACACGACATGGTTCTCAATTCTATCTTCCAAGAAAGCTTTCCATAATTCCACTCTGGTCACCGATACACGGAGAAAATCTGGCTGCACACTGGATTATAAACATCACATTAAGGCATTGTTGAAGCTCCTACCTACGCAGCAATTTCTAGTACACAAGTTCCAGTGGTTTCATTATTCGTAAATTGCTCCCCTTAATAAGCTCGCCGAAGGGTTCAACGCGACAGATACGCTATTATTTTCTCTTTTTCTTTTCTCCTCTTCTTTTACAACGACAATAAACATTTTTCAGGGGTAAGAGTCCTGTTACCATTTTACGTCCGTGATTCACGGAAACGCGCGAAAGCCAGATGAGAAAATATAAAGTGTTTTATTGCGTGGTAAATCTTCCGTGCAATAGATCCGTAGGAGATACGCCCGAAGGATGCGATCTGCATAGGCATTAAAAAAACTAATTAAAATCTAGCGTGTCTGTCAGACCTTCTGCTCGGATGACGAACACTCGTTACTTTAACTCGGTTCGCGGTAACGCGATGTATCACCGCAGACGAGCAAAATGCTGCGCTATGAAACTTGAACGTATAATAATTTTGCGCGGCCACGAGCGTGTGGGGTGAAATTGTTAGCTGCTCCCACAAGCTCCACCTTTATTACGTGCATAATAAAGATTGCACGAGTACGAGTGGCAATGTTACATATATCGTTGCATACTTCCCCGGCGAACACGTCGTCGATCTATACTACTGATTCCCTAATTATGCCCCTTTGATCATCGTTCGCGCGGACCAGAAATGGCCAGTAGAATCAGACACCAGCGGGCCGCACAGTCTGCGAAACGTTTCGGCGTTACTCGAGGCGGAGTTGGAGCGAAAATGTAAATTCCCAGCGATGCTCTTCTTGCATATTCAATGGGAAAGGGGGAGAAAAGGTATCATCCCCGTCTGTAACCATAAAGCGTGCAGAAATTGAGGGGTTGTTAGATTACAGCCACGCTTTTCGCGAACGCCCTTTCACTCCACGCCTGGCGCTGCGACGGGAGAAAATTGCACGCTCGATTTGAAAGGTGTAATGCATCCGTCGTTTATTTACGATTCCGTGGAACGCACAAACGACCGGCAGGAATTTCGAAACGGCCAATTCGCCGGCACACTTATGCCCGCCTCGAATCAGAGGCTACGAGAATGAACAGTTGCGTGGATGTAACGAATGCTCCTGGATCTTGCCACTTTCCTCCGCTCTGCTTCGTTTAATTGCAATTTAATTCACTTTGTCTGATACCTACCACGACGAAGTAACTTTTGTTTACATACAGGCGAAGTTAACAGTGGAAGCTCAACAACTGTTCGAGTTCTCGTGCAAGTCGGGGCTACTTAAATTCACAGCTGCATTCTACAGATGCACCGATGCATTTTTTAAAAAAATATAGTCGTAGGAATGCTCTCCGGTCTGCCAATTTTCTCTGCTCTCGAGTGGAAAGAATATACAACCCTTCTGAATTTCTAGAATCACCTTGTACCAACGAAAGTACCCTCAAGTTACATTTTTAAAATTCATTTCTACCACACTGTTATAGTAAAATTCCCCATCGTTTCTGTGGCTTATCAGGAAGCCAATGGCCCAACGCATCTTTTCCTTTATTTTTGGGTTGAAGCCGTAGCAAATCCCCCTGAAAATCGCGATTGCTAATGACACAAGGAAAAAATCTACGTCCCTTGGAAGAAATTTTGCATTTCGATCATAAAAATAGGAATGCCTACCGATATAAGCGGCTTATCTCGCTGCCAGTATTGATTAACACTGCTGACTCGCGACGACTTCTTTTACAGTTACGTTTCTGCCGGTGCATTTAAGCTGATTGAATTTTTCTTCGAGGTACGCTCTATCCTGCATTTCACCTCGCCTGCCTTATCGAGCATATTCTTCAGGATACGCCTCTGCGGTACGATATCGCGGCTGTTTGCCTCGGTTTCGTCGCTGTCGCGTTTCCGGTTTCCCTCTCGCTGCTTCTATTAGCGAACATCTTGCGCGAAACTTTTCTATTGGGCCGCCGAATGAGTTCTTCGGCGTCAGATAAACTTAACTCTGTCCGGAATGGAGATTTTCCATCGTAATAAAATGTCTGTTCCGTGTCAGCTCTGCTCTTGCATGCTTCCTCCTTAAGAACGTGGCGCTGTTATTCGATTCAATTGTAATTTGTGGGTAATAATGCAAGTATGGAAGATGAAGTATGTTGTAGTATTTCATGGGGGTATAAAATTTAATTTTGTAATTATGCGTAATTATTATACATTGCTGGTTAAAAAAGGGAATAACTGGTACGATGTGCTATCAGATATGATTACACCAAGTTGTTGTGAATGGAAAATAGTGCAGTTTAATAGCTGAACTATTATCTGAAAGATTATAATTAAGAATTAACATCTTCTTTCCGGTGTTCGTCCCCTCTGAATTTCCGCACGTTGCAGAACAGGGTGAACCGAAGCTTTGGATATCCTGCAAATCGAATCAAGGATCCTCTTAGAATCTTGTTTGCTCCGACACATAATTCATGAAATCCAGCGTTACATTTCTTTACTTTCCACGCTCTTTCCTTTCTATTTATGTTTTTCATGCTGGCGCAGACTCGTGAATCCTTTGCTATTCAATCGATCTACCAAACCATCCAAGGAACGTGAACTTAATCTTCCTATTTGCCAGTATAAATCATAAAATTTCAATTCATCTTGCCCAAGTTTAATTCCTCTTGACGCGAAACCTGCTTCCTAATCCTCCATTTCTGTTTTCAATCATGAGAAATGTACTTTAAAAAGTAATCTCCGTTTCATACGAGAAATATTCCAAGTTAGTAATGCCAATGATCCATAATGGCGATATAATTTCTTCTTAACTTTTCGAAGCAATCAGGCATACAATATTAGTAGATGAAATAGATTATTGTTTTTCAGTAATACGTGCATTTGAACGGATACTATACAGCTTTTCCATCGACGATTGTCTTCTGGCGTATCAAATAAATATAGATAAGCTGAACCGAAAACCAACGCCACACAATACATTTAGACGAAATCTAATCATGGAAATGATCAGGGGAAACGAAGGCAAGGCGAATATCGATCAGTAATAAAGGATAACGATTCTATGGGACTCATTACATCTTCCCATTCTCGAGGGAAGCATAAAGATCGGTGCGTTCCACTCGTAAAATCCCAGGCAGAAAAAGGTAAACCATTTGTTATGGTGACACTTAAATAATCCTGACCCTACATCCAGAAAATTGCTTTAAAAAATATGACGATGGGATCGATTTTAGACACAAATCATAACAAATCCGATTGTAACACACATGTACACTAGAAGAAGTAAAAATTACACTTTCTTCGAGTTTCCAAAAATCTAAAATTCCTCTCACTTCTACTCACTATTGCTATCTAACTAGTGAGTTATAAATGAAACTCTAGGCACTAGAAATCGTGTAACCATCGTGATCTTCCTTTCCCCGTAAAGTTAACCGCCTGACCTCACAAAGAATTATTATAACAACCTTACAAAGAAGTGCTGCACGCTGAGGCCACTGTTATATTCCTGCCAGGCTCGTAAGTAACAGTTACATAAGTTTCGCCTGACACAACGTTAGACGGAATGTACGACAGCGATTTTATTCCGTGCCCATCCCCTATACTCTTGCGAAACACTTTGGACGACAAGAAGAGCTAAATACGATCGTGATATCGTAGTTATATACGTTACGGTTACTTGACACAACGTACAAATCCGATACTCTATCACGAGCGCCGAACGTGGTCCACGCTTGTTCATGAGCTATAAAGGATTGTAGTGATAAGGTAAATGATGAAAACCGACACGTACGTGCCCGGTCGACGTGGACTGGTTTTATGAGCTTGGTTAAACGTTTGGCGAATCGTTTTGAGCGTTTACGAGCCTATAGACGGCGTATGAAATATCATTTTTACACTTTGCAAGCGTGCCGCGGCGGTTCCTCGCATATTAGTGAGGATTCCTGGCTTCGAGGGGGAGAAAGTAGAGTAACGGTTATAGAACTATAGAGATGTACCTCGAAGAAAAAGAGGGCTAAATATGTCCACTGGCAAGCAGAAAGGAAAATATGGTTAACTACTAGGAAACAGCTTCTATCAGTGTCAGTGGGCTTCATCAATCGTGGTATTCCTTAAGAAGGGAAGGAAGGTTCTCTTGCGCAAGGTTTAAGAACCGCTACGAGTATTCTTTAATCTTGAAACAAACGTGAAATCTCCTTTGCCGCCGGTTGAATGTTTTTGGGACAAGAAGTCGCAGGACTTGCGTCTGTTCTTGCTGAATGACACTCGACCAAACAGCAACTACACCCCCAGTGCAGGAGAAAAAGGTGTCCCCGTCCCGGGGAGACAAAGTTCCAGATAAATTAGCCAGATTAGAATGCGCGACATTTTCCAGAAGTTGCAAAATACAGTGTTCATTTTGCGACAAGCTTGGCCGCGGTAATGTCTACGATACAGCAGATAAGGGGATGCAAGCTTTTACGTGAATTGATTCATGAATATTTAATTCATGCGGCCGCTTTCATCCCATGCGCGATCCGACTATAAATTTTATCGATGTATAAAACAACTCCATTCAGAACTCGGTGCTATCGCGCGAGGAAAATAATTCATACATACATTACTCCTTCAGCGATACTATCGAATTAAACTCCTGCGCCATTATTAAGTCATTATTCATCCTGCGATTAAATTGTAAAGCTGATTTCGGAGCAAACGTCCCCTCAGACTTCCTTCTGCTCGAAATATGAATGATAAATCAATTTCCATCTAGTTATGGTGCGATAAGAGGTCCTCAAAGTGATATCTAAGAAGAGGCTAACAGTTTTTTTTTTTAATTTTCCTATTGAAAGGTTACATTTACCTGACTCGATTAATTACAGCTTGGAAATCGAATAGATAAGCAGCTTTTTCAAAAGTTCTGTCAGAAAGGGGAAGGTATACTGCGGTGAATGCTAAGAAGCATCAAAGGCAGCCTTTCTTCCTTATCGCGACTTCAAGAAGCGATAAGTATCGCGCATAATTGAATTTCTCTTTATGCATTACGTCTGCTCGCCGAAAAGAGAAATCTCCTTAGTGCGGGCCACTCGAAACGAATTACGCGAAGAGGGTGTTCCTCGGTCAAAAGCATTTAGACAAATTTCCAACGACAAAACAGAAGAATAATTACGGCGCGACCCTTTGCGATATTAATTACTTCCAGTCACAAAACATTCTCCCATTCCTTCCAAGGATGGTAGGTTTATTTAAAAAAAAAAAACAGAAGAAGAAGACAAAGGATGTAAGAGGCGAAACTCGTGGAAACTTTGTTAGCCAAGTTTCTACATCGCCCACGCTTTCTATTTTGCGGCAAACAGATTAAATTAGAAGCAGAAAAGAAAAGCAGCTAGGTTCCCCGATCCAGTAATTACAACAATGATGAAAATAATTTAGAGAACGGATGCACCGGGTGAAACGTAATTCCTAATATAACTGGAAAGGAGACGATTTTTTAGCGACAAAGTAAATGGAAAAGTAGAATGAAATTTGTCCAAACTTCAACGTTTATTTGTAAAATTTGCCACTGATGTCTTCGGAAATACTGTAACAAATTTCAATATTCAATAGAAATTTCTAAGAAATATATTCGCATTAGCATTTCGTCTAAAAATTCTCTCACAAAACAAATAAAAAACAAGCTCTATGAAAAAAAACTCCACTTTATATGATAGACTAATTCTTTCTGAAGGAATTGTCTCCCCGATTGTACCGCGGATTTATTAACCGCGTGGCTCGTCTGTCTTCCAACGGGGATGCGTTTTCTCCTCAAAGATGGCAAGATACGAAAACGGATTCAATTATGATTATGCCAGGGAAAATACAGCATCGTTATGTCCCAGAGTACAAAGGCCCCCAAGTTACGGGATTTCTTCGTTTATGTAAAAGTTCGCCAAGAAGTTGCCATGCGCTAGCTAGCAAGTACAATTTCCCCGGCTCGACCCTGCGAACGAATTGTCGTGTCTTGCTTAGAGGCAATTAAAGTTTTCATTATCCGGTAAATGTGGCTACATCTTCAGGCCCCTTGGAAATTCCTCGTTCTTGGAAAATACGAGGTAGCTGGGACGAACGAAACGCATCTCTCTGTTCCATAATAAACCCGTGCAATTTTTTTTGCAACGTCCCGATCATCACAAGGTATCCTTTACATAAACAACGATTTTTGGTTATCGTCGAGCGGATAGAATTTACGCTTCACGCTTCTTTCAATTTTCCCTCGTCGGGAGGAAGCTAATGTATGTTTTTCCTCCTCCGGACACCGAAAAAATTCCATAGAAATGCTTGCGGCGGGGTTTATCGCGAAACATGTATACGCGCGCGGTAAAATTCGCGTTTGGTTTTGGAAAGGGTGTATATAAACTACAACAAGCTGTGTATGTATCCCCACTTTCTGTTTCTTTTCGTTGTGATAGCGATCCATGTTTTTGTTGCAGTTAGTTGAGAAGCGTTTCTAATAACGTAACGGAAGGAGAAAAATTGAGAAATATGTACATATCTACGTGTGTGTAACTAATGGAGTTTTTTAATCATGGAACTAATTTCTGTCAGTTCGTAGGTAGCGAATTTTGATAGCAACGTGAATTACAGTGGTCGTGGCCAGGTCACGTCTTTTTCTCTGCAAAGAAACTACTGGAAAATCGCATTTCCCTGAAACGGAGCAAAAAAAGAGGAAGAAAAGCGGGGTTTTTAGCCAACTTCGCGACGTGTGTCCTCGGTGGCTCGTTACACGTTTCCAAAGTCGTCTTTTTCGCGGTAAGATCAAGGAGGTGCTTCATTAGACATTCTGCCCCGCCACCCTCTAAGGGAGCGACAAAAGAAACGACATTTAAAAGCGCGCTGAAAAAACAAAAGGACGAGCAGCTGACGGGTCTTTTGGCTTGCGTTACGACACTGTTGGGTGTCATCAAGATACACGAAATTACACATCCTAAAACAATGGCGGCCCGACTCTCAGAGAAGTAATATCGCTGGGACGTCAAAGAAAAGCGATGTCCGCGGCGAAAACCGCGGGGCTTACGTGGAAGCGAGTCGACAGAAATTCGCGGACCGTCAATTTACCAAGTCGTTTAATCTCGTGCGGGTTACTTTTCAGGAACACTGTTTCTAACATTTTCCGTGGATGTTCTTCGTCAAAGGAATAGAAAACGAAGTCAAATTTCTTGGGAGTTTACTCAAAGAGTAGATACTCGCCGCAATGTTTTTTGAAAACCACAATATCCAGTAATAATTGCACTAACATTTAAGCATAAATGTTCACACTGCTCATGATCCCCAAAATGTTTAAAATTAAAAAAAGGCACAAATACAGCATAAGATTCAAAGAGGCTGACTATTGTTCAGAGATAATTGTAAAACTAGAAACAAACGGTTTTCCGGCGAACTCTTTATTCGGCTACCACGCGAGTCAAATAAAAATTCGATCAGGCGGTATTTCGCCGCTCTAGCGCAATTTCTATTTCGTTAATCAAGAGGGGGAGGAAAAGTGCCATTTGAATTATGCCCAGCGTGTGGATGCAGGATATTTAAAAAAGGCTGCGCGACGGAATTTAAACCAGCGTAAACTACGTTCATTAAAACAAAGAACGGCACCGCTGCGGACACGCGGCAATGCGTGCACACGGTATTCGCATGGAGAACAGGGTTGCGGAGGAACGAGAAGAAAAAAGAATAAACCCTCAGAAATACAACCTATGTAAAACACCCAGAGACAGCTAACGTAGCAAGTTGCAAGGCGTAGGTTATGTCCCGTCGCGTCTACAGTAGTTATAAAACGTAATCTCTCCCATCGAGACTTTTCCTTTTTAATTCAGCCTGTAACTCGCGCGAAATTCAACCCCCTCGGCGTTACGAAACACCAAACATTCCCTCCGGCCAGTTCCATTAAAAGTCGCAATTTCAAATCCTGATATGTACTCCGATGTCATTTTATTTTAACAACGGGAGCAAACGAGGTTTTGATCACCGATTTCCTTAAAATTTCGCATGATGCACGCCTGTGTGTAATAATATTTTCAGTCGAATCGATAACCACTCCCACGAAACTCGCCCACTGTAACGCGGAATCGATATTAAAACCGTGTTCCCTGACGATTGTTGCTAACGATTTAAGATAGAAACCGAGGCGTCGTTCGAGCTAACCAATGCGCCACCGTAACCAGATATCAGCGACGACGGTGGAGTCATCAGCTGGTTTTCGCAGTTCTGGCTGTTATTGCAAAATCGATACCCGATGAAGTTTGCATGAACAGCGTGCATTTGAAGAAACGCACGGTTGGCGCGCGGTGCCGTAACGATTGTGCTCCGCAAAATACACCCACACAATAATCTCGTCGAAGAATTTCTACGTGTAAAGAAAATTCGCTTGTGACTTAAAATATGATGCTTTCACCGGAGTGATGGAAGTTTCCTAGTAAATATTATTTTTAAACGAATTTTGAACTTTGTGAAACTGTGGTCTCTACTTTGTAGGTATACGGAAATTTGTAATGCCACAAATACTTAAGATGACTGCGTAATTTTCTTCCAGTATCACTCACTAATTCAAATTCACTATCATCTTTATATCTTTACCATACTTATCATTATTCAGATAAAACTCCAGAATATAAATCACGAATGGCCAATAGGGTGGTCCTTAGCTATAGGGCCCAAATTTTCTTCTTCCCCCTAAATTGTGACACTTGGTAAGAAAATGATGTGTGCAAAATTTCAAAGTGATTGGACAATGGAACACGTGCCGCATTTGAGTTAAAGTTTTAAAATTTTAGTGTTCTCTCGTCAATTTCTAACATAATTGTGTTCAGCTATTTTGGAAGTATCAGTGAATATTTTTTAATAAAAGTACAATTTCTTGGGTGCATAATGGTATCATTTGTGTGTGACTTCAAAAAGTATACTCAAATCTTTAAATCGTAGCATTAAAAATCTAAACCATTGTGCGCGACTATACGCAAGTACAGATTATATTTTCTATGTACAAAAATTTGATTATTTATTATTTGATAATAGTCATATAAGTAACTATTATTAAAAAAATATAATTATTCATGCACATATCATTTTCTCGCGAAGCGTCACACTTTAGGGCGGTAAGACAGAAAAATCGAAAGTTGAAAAATAAAGACCACCCTAATGGCCAAGCAACAACAAACTTCTGTAGATTCCGATAATTCTACGTTGCAACAGACTTGCAGGAAATATCCAATAATGAGTACTTAAGCCAAAGAAAAAGCATCTCCCTCGAAACCCTCTACTAAATCAAAGATTACGATTACGAGCTCCCATAACTTGGCAATAAGATAATTCCAAAGTGCAACGCGCTCGAGGAGAATACGCTTCTTTAAACGTAATCACAGCGAAAGGAGACTTTTTCACCCGTTAGCCCCGTTCATTAACTCCTGGAGGGATTCCATACATTACGGACGCGCCTTATCCAGGTGAAACGTATGGACTGTTTGCGTGCATGAGGAAAAGCCTTGGTTTTAGGACTGTCGGGGGAGGGCAAGGGTGTGGGTGGGCGGCTGGGTGGGAGATGTCTCGGTATCGGGCTGGATCTATAGATCGTAGTGGCTGTCCCCCATGAATCACACCCCTATCTGCTGGAATACGGCCTGTATTTACAACGGCACGCTAACCCTCCCTTACGAGCGTCGGCCACCCCTGCGTCCCTGCCTATACCGGCGTCGAGGCGCGCCTATATCTTTCTAATCAACTGTTTGTCTAATGTCTATGTAAATACGGTATGTTAATTATCTCGATGGTAACGTGTACGCTGGCTATTAATCTGTGAAACATGTTTCTTCCTCGTAGCTGCACTTCCTGCCCGTCCGGATGCCAGGATGTTACAAATCGGCGGTCTAGAACGCTTACGATTGATTTTTTGCATCCACGATCAACCCCACGGCCACCATCGACTCATCCCTTTCATCTATCACGATGGCACGTCTGACGTGAATGCGCCGAGTGAAGTTAAGGACGGCGGTTCGTATTATTTCCAAGAGAATTGTGTTCGATAGTTGCCATGGTTTTATTCCATAGGCATGTAGATTCTGGGGGCGATACGCGTGAAAAGCAAATGTTCGACGATGGTGTCGTCGGAAGAATGAAGTTCGATTGTTTGTTATTCTGCGGTCTGCCGTGTTGTTATTTATACGCTTCCCTGACAACTATTGTTCGCGTTATTACTCACCTCCCGCGTGAGAAATATTTTCGTCTCTCGCGTATAAATAGCAGGTTCTGCGAGGGCGTACGTTCGGAGTTCGTTCTTTAAGAGAATTTTTAGATCTACGCAAGTGTGCGAGAATTAATTTTGTTAAAATACTGACACGTATAAATGTTTGCGAATTGTTATTTACCGCGGCCCTTTGCGCTTTCCCAGAAGCAGGGTAAGAAAATTCGTGGAAACGACCGCGCGGAAACTGGTTACAAACAGTAATTAATGCGAGTATGTACGGTGCTCATTACCTAAATATCCGCGTGGAGAGCTTACGGGGTTTCTGAGAGACTAAGATTCTCAGAAATACTACTTAGGCTGGCCACCACTTTCCCATGCGGTGCTCGGGGCTACATTAGCAAACATAATTATAGAAATTTGTTGACATTACGCAAACGTCCTACGAAGTAAGGCATTATTATATCACGTGTGCCCACGTTATCGCGACAACTTCCAAGTACAGTAATTTATTCCAGCCAATTTTCTACATTTCACTTACAACGCGAGACTTTGCAACAATCTCGTATTCTTAAATTCTCTCTGTTCCCCTAACCAACGTTAACCCTTATCTTTTACACCAGACCAATGTTAACGTCGCTGAGCTCAGAAATTTCAATCAAACCGATAGACACATTGTACTCTAAAATCGTCCCGACTTTGCGATCAATAATTGCCAATATTTTTTCAAAAAGAGTTTCCTTTGATGCAGTCTATCAGATACTGGCCAAACAGGTGTCAGCTTTCGAACTAAACGCGAAGCTACTGTAGGTGAAACACTAACAAAGAGAAACGACAGAACATTTTACAAATAGATATTGTCCCCCGTTCCCCTGAATAAAATTCTCCGTCCTTAGCTAGAATTTCTCTTAATGACAAAATCGTCGGTCTGCGAGGATGGGCTCAAATGAAAGGGGTTAAACTGAAGGGTACCTTGGCGAAACAGCGCTAATACCGCATTCCAACCCCTCCCTTCGCCCCAAAAAACGAGAAAGAAGCGCCCAGACCGTACCAGGTCGTACCGCTTGCTTTTACTCCCGCCTAATATGCAGTAAAGGGACTCGGGGCTAGCAACCTCAAGCTACTAATTAACCCTGCAGTAACTGCGGGCTTGAAATTACTGATTTTCGGCGATACAGGCTTATCCTCGTTTCCCGTTCTGAGATCATTCGCGAACAGGAATTGATTACTGCAAAATACGTGTAGGTATTTATCTTCTTGCTCTCTGTTCAAGCATGAACACATCAAGTTCGAGTATAAGTCTTACGGATTTTGAGTATCGATACGACTTTGTGGTTGAGTTACGATCCTTTCGGAGTTTCACTTTTAAAGGGAATCGCGATTTAGTGGGACATTGACATTGAGATTTTTAGCACGTTAAAAGAGTTCTAAGTAATATTGTAGGTACCATTTAATTCGATGGCTAGTTGATTCGCAAAATGTCGATGATGAAATTGGAATATTAGTGGGTGCTGTGGCATCGACTAAATGAACTTCTCTGCTCTGACTGCAGAAAGTGATACCTGGATGAAAAAGCTGCCACTTGAAAACAGGATGGTGTCACTGGTATGACTGAATGAGTTAAATCTTAATCGAGTTATTACGAATGTATGGCACGATTAAATATTACAGACGATGATGTAATCGTTATATGAGTGACGCTTCTATCAACCGTTACAGAAATAAGTATTTTCTAGAAAATAAACTACAAAGGTCTGACTCAGTATTTTTAAGGAAATAAACTGCAATGGTCTGACTCAGTATTTTTAAGCATACCACTATTAATTTATGCAAACATTGAGAAGAGCAACGAGTTACAAAACATTTTACCATCTGCTTTCATGGGCAATCCAAGGATTACGTATCATCCAGTGTAATTTCTTTTTATTCATTTTTATTCATTTTGATCCTGGAATTCATTCGTGTCCTTGCATCCACTCGAATCCATTCGACGCGTCAACACACACCCACTACTTGCAGGTGTCCATAAACCAACGAACCGTCATTTTTGTGCCCAAAATACCGGGATTGAATTACACGCCGGCGCGACTCCCGGAGGTAATTTGCAATTAAGGCGAGATTTTGTTAAGAAGATTAATGTCTCTCTATCGATCGCGCTGGCCGATGGTAGCAGAGGCTAACGAACCGTGCAGTTCGGTAAGTAACGAGCCGATCTTTTTGCCGCAATAGAAACAGCGAGAATAGTTCGCCCGACTAATCATCGTATCCCGTGGTTTTTCAATTTTCATAAATCATTTGTAAACGTGCCGCGTCTTGGTTTGCTGCGCTGTTTCTGTTACGACTTACTTCCAAAACGAATTCAATAGAAACTCTTCTGGAAGATAATTGATTATTCGAAACCCAATTCAAGCAGACTCTTCCTCGTTTGAAAAGCTCCCAATGCGAGTTCGTTAATTTCAGAGACACTCTTCGTCGGTATCCCGAGGATGATATCTCGTCTGTCGTATTTTGAAATAATTGCGCAGAGTTTGGGCGCGTTTGCATTAGCAGCATAATCGTTTCAATTTACCGAGTGGCATGCCGCAGTTTCGTGTACCGCGACACACGCAATTTTTCAGAACAATATCGTATTCCAGCCGTGTGAAAGCACCGAGAGCAGAAATACGTCTACTTTATTATACGGGAGACGGGACTAAATTCATGCAACGAGAATTTACTACGTCATTTCACTGCGCGCAACAGCATAAAAAGTTAGACGCTGGAACAAGAACGGAGAAATCCTTGAGTGAAGCATCCGTATACTTCTCGTGCACCGCCTAAACTATATTCTTTCGGTTTATTACGTAGCCCGGTTATTCTTATATACTACACAAGTCGAAGGAGGTAAATGGTAGATAAATGGAAATGTAACGGATCGACAATCGGCACGAAGTTACATCGCGAGAAAATCAGAGAAGCGATCTCATCCTAAAGTTAAACACTTCACTCGGCCACAATTTATCTCCAGTGCAAACCACGCAATCTTTTCTTTCCACGCTTCAAGCTTTTTATTATTTTGCTTACATAAATTTTCAGCCATGTGCATGAGTGGCTTATCTCATGCTCCCGTTTCATGCAGGAAATCTCTATTTTTAAGCAAAGCGTACACAGTGAGGTTTATTTTCGATCTTCCGTGATTTCATAACCTTTCCAGCTCTTTACACTTCCGAAAGCGCGTTTAACGGGATTCCAGAATATAGATTTTCAGTAACCATGTACCTGAAGGTCGATTTCACTTTCTAGCGAAGCTCTCGCTTTTTTTAAATTCCTGATACTCGGGGAAAACTTGTGGACTCAGCTTTGCAAACGTTTTTCGTTTGGTTACTCCTCAAAATTATTCATTCTAATTTAATGGTGCTGACAGCACGCATATTTGTCGACCGGAATGTGTTCGGGTAATCGGATTAAAGAGATTCTAAAAACCAGAAGTTAGAAGTAATTTGGGCTCGATATCAGCCGTATGGCGGTAAGCAATGGTCGGTGAATACAATTGCACCGAGAACAATTTTCCACTCGATATTTCCCAGCTCCTACAGGCCGATACGGCATTTCGATGTAATTTTCCGCTATCGCTAAAATATCTTCTGACGTTTCATACCAAGAAATCCTTTTATAACGAGACACAAAATTGAAGTGAAGATTTACAAAATTTCTTCGAGGATGATACGATAAGAAAATAAACAGGAGCTTTCGAATGAAATTTCAACACAGCTTATTGGACATTTGAATTAATTTCATGTTATGATAAAAAAATTCATGAATGTATGCGTGCGCTCTGAAATATTGAGCGATGATGCGGTACGTTCCTTTATGACTCGCGGAATGCTTTGGAATTTTCGAAGCGCGCGGAATTCTTCGATAGCGCGATAACTCCGAAAAAGTCGTAATAAATAAATCCAGCTATAAAACGGGCGCTGGGAACGCGAGACGCCTTGTTGTGCGAGCAATGATGCATAACGTTTCAGATTCGCATCCGATTGGCCAGCGCGAATCATTTGTCAGCGGCGAAAAAAAATTGAAATCGCATTCTTCCTTACGTTTCGTCGATCGGTGGCCCCATCGATCATACGCCAACGATAAAAGCACGAGCTGACCGGCAGTTTATGTGCGGGTCGAAAGACTTCCACCCAGAAAGCCTTTTTCATCGTCGAGCTTTAGCAATATTTACAACGTTGGTAACCAACCTTGCTTTAGAAATGGAACATCTGTTTGAAAAAGTAGAAATCGACTACTTCATCTCAGACAATAGGAAAATTTTGGGTGAAATAATATTAAAATTCCAAATTATGTTCTTTTGAAGAAATGAAAGGCGAAATAATACTGGATGTTTTATTTTTTTAGAATAATTACAGAAATGATTATTTTAAATCCCCTTTAAAATTTACTTCAAACTTTGTTTTATTATATCGTTCAAAAGATAGTAAATATAATTTTCCTGTTGTTTAGATTCGATGAGGTGCATGCAAAATTACAGAATGGAACTTATTCAATATACTTTGAAGAGACACTGACAGGCAGAGACAAATGATTGCGGACAGCATTAGTAGCGAAGTATAAACATGTTTATTTTCCAGAATGTTTGAAACACATTTGTTCAGCGAACAATCGAGGCTGTACATTCTTCATGCCGTCACAGTTACATCGATCAAAGCGCGCATTCAATTCAGAACCTATCGACGAAGAATGAAATGAATGGAACAGAGTAGATTAATTTGTTTGCACATGAAAACACAACTTTCTCTATCTAACATCGCCGAAATTGTCCCCCTGTTCATATCCAATCGACAGTAAATTTATTTAAATCAAACTCACGGTTTTGACCAAAATCAAACCGGAAGATATCGAAAAATATAAGATCAATCTTGTGAAGAAACCAATCGACATACGAACCGTTGAAAGTGGTTGACCAATATCACTTCCAAAGTTCATACTACTGACACCGCAAGGACTTCTTTTCAATACCAAATTATACCAAAACGTCAACAAAATCGGAAAAATAAATGTCCCAATCAAATGACAAAACAGTCTCCAGAAAGATTTCCCAATAATCCCGAAAAGAACACAACTGTGGGGCGAAACTTTCAAGCATTTCAACCCCCAAACTAACGCCCCAAAAATCACTCCAATTTTCACACCAAATTGTCAGCCTCAGAAAATCGTATTGCTGAAACTTTCCAATTGGATGAGAATGAAAGCAAAAAAGGACTTTGGTGCAACGGTGAAGGCGTGCATCGCGAGGCAAAGACACAACTTGGAAAAACGATTAAATACCGCTACCATCGAGCGGCCAATCAACATCGTTCCCAAGACGATCGGCTCTGGTTGAAGCAATCGTCGTCGGGGAAAAGTCGGCTGGTAGCAATTGGCTCGACAAACTTTCAGATGTTCGATGGACGTCACCAGCAGGGAGTTGCCAACGGCCGCCCACTGAGGGAATGGAACCCAAGGAAATTTGGTCACCGAAAGAATGCAAACGGTCCCGCCAATTTTCTCGCCGCTTTCCCACCGGTATGTAACTTTTCCTCGCCCACGGAAACCGACGGACTCAGCTTTTTTTAGCCAGCGCCAGGGCTGCTTTATCCCGTTCGCTCTTTCATTCGGCTTTATTCCTTCCCATATCAAAGTCAATTTGTTCACCCGCGGACGGCCGCCGTTGCGCGCAAGAAAACGTATTTTGCATAGCTATCTCCGCTGCACAGAGCTCGTTAAAGCGGTTCTGTTTTCGTACCGGAATCATTTCCCTTTTATGCATCGATATCGGCCTCTAATTGCGCGCATTTCAACGGTCGACTCTTTATTCGTCCGCGCGCATCGTTTCGGCATTCCCTCTTCCTGCTCCTCCCTCTTGGCTCATTTGTGTTTAACTACAGACTGTCGCGCGGGAGCGAACACTAGCTACCTCTGGAGAGATTAATCTGCCGCGTAAAAAGCGCAGACTGTGTCGGCAGCAGTCAATAATTGATCCATCCTCGTCTGTTGGGCATTACGGTTAAACAATGTCTCGGTATGCTTTTGCCGGATTTTTCGATGTGCGAGTTGGGTGACGGTTGCTACGTTGCGCAGCTGGGTTGCATTGAGACTCTCTACTGGTATTTTATATGTCATCGGTAGTAAGAGGTAGCTTTTGTGGAACAAGTTGTGTGAGAGGATACAGTAATGAGGAGAGCTATTTATACCTGAACTGAAGAAGAAGTGTTTGAGAAAGCTCATTTGTTAGAAGTTACAAAGTCTATGTTACACTGAAAATTAATTGCTATGTATAGCAAGATTCAGGCAAGCTCACGTGTGCCTACCTTTCTCAAAAGACGAAGCTTCGTTATAAGAAACTTTATTCGCCCTTTTCGCGGGACATAATTATTTTCCTTTCGATACCACCACGTACACATGTACCTATATCAGTTCACCTCCTAAATTCAAATTATCACCATATGCTCCCAGAATCTTCTTCCTTCTTTTCATAATTTCTTTCGTAATCTTTCCTATTATTTCCTTTAGAAAATATGATATTTATATCACGAGCACGCTCTTCTGTGACAGACTGCGCAACGCGTCAACGGCACGGTGAATCGAATTAGATGTGGTTGTTGTTGCTGCAAAGCAATAGTCCGTCGAAATGGTGTTTTGTATCCAGTAGCTGTGTTTGGATACCCCCCCCCTCTCTCTCTCTCTCTCTCTCATTTCTCTCCCGGCACCAGCAGCCTCCCCAAAGTCGTTCATTGCGTATCATCCAGCGCTGCCAACAACCTGTTACACAATCCCGGAAGATACACAAAGGGGCAATTTATGCCCGGCATAGCGGCAGCCAGCGCGAAATTCGAAGCCCCGGCTGCGCGAATCTCCACGCACAAGGAATGCACAATGCGATGCCGCTTACAACAGATTTCGATTAGCCGAAAGTTTATTACCTATGGACAATGGGGCCGGCACACCGTGCCGATGGAACCGTGTATTTCGACGAATGGAACGAACCCCCTGTCCGAAACTGCGCGATTCGTTTTCGAAATACGCCTTCTGCCAGATAACCACCTGGCATTGTGTCCCTGCACTTCTATGCACCCTGGGAACATGGCGGCTTTGCGCTTTCAACGTCCTTTGGAAAGGTCCGGGCGCAAGTTTACGCCGGTTTATTAGATTCCCTACCGCTGGCAGCGGAGTAAGATACTTGCGGAGTGATTACATTGCAGTAAACGGACATATTTCGGTGACGGTTTTTTGATGGAGTACGGGTGGCAGGGACTTAGGCTGAGTCAGGCTGACGTGAGGGGAATTAAGAGTTGGTAGAAAATGGAACGGGTATACTGCAGCACTGGGCTGTCATGACCTGAAAGTCTGAATTCAGATTTGACTGAATTCAGACCATAAATGAATCTGCCTCTGAATCACTCGCCTGAAGCATACCTATTGTCTAAAAGTCAAAGTCTAGCAGATTAAAAGAATAATAGAAGTTCGTATAAATGGTCCTATGTCGCCATGTTTTTGAGTAAGAGATGTTTTGCGCGTTTCTTTTCGGAAGATTCTCTTGAAAGAGGTTCAGGGGATATACCCGTTTGAACGCTCGGAAAATGTGTACATTTTGTGGATTTTTTTACAAGTCAACGGTTTGATGAAGATTTTCCGTTTTTGTATTATGCTTACATAGTATTATGAACTACTTAAAAAAAAGTTTCGCTTAAAAAACTATTGTTTTTCGGAAGTTATGGATACGCATCCGAAACTCTCTGGATTTTAGACGGCTACACGGTGGCCCTAAAATAATAACTGTATGTCGTGTATGACATCAGAAACAGTCAATTTTTTTATAAAATATGTTAATAGCTATCGATCTATGGTGCCGATTTGGAAAATTCTGAAAAATAAAGAAATGGTGAGATCAAAGATAAAGTTAGACTTTCCTATGAGAAAAGTTCACGTTTTTTCTTTATAAATATTAAACGGGGAATCGGAATAAAAAAGGCGTCGTAGATCGATGTGGAATCTTATTACGATTCTGCATGCAAAATTGGAAATGAATTGATTGAACGTAGCACGCGTTTTTAAGGCCACCGTAATGAAACATGTACCCGGGTTGTTTCACTCAAATGCCTATAACTTCGTTAATCTTCCGAATTTTTACATCAGACTTGATTCATAATATTTCTAAAACATCAATCTATGAAAATATGTAAAAAATCCGATTTTTGACACATTCAAACGTTTATACCCCCTTAAGTGAACTCGAGGTACTTTGATCAGCTAACAGGCTAAGCGCAGTTAATCCCGGGATTTACCAAAGTAGCCTACTATAATTAATTGCGTCCATTTCATTTCGATTTTCGCCCGACCATTCAGAAAGGAATAATTATAATAAAGTGTGCATTGCAACACGAGCAGTCATAAAACAGGTAACGTTGCGCGTTAGTACTATCAAACCCATATAATTCCCCGGCGAAATAAATTCCATTTCGATTACTATTGTTCCGTTTTGCAAATTGGTCTTATGAGATAACACGAAACGCTATAATGCACCGCATTACGATCCCGTTTACTGCCGTTCAATGCATTGCATGCCAGACAGACAATTGTGAGCGCGAAATTTTGATAGAAATGTGGTCAACGATTTAATAGAAACGAGAAAGATTCCTCGACACGAATAAATGCAAAATTGTGAGTTATAAAACGATTCTATGAGAGTCGATGTTCCCAAGCACAGAGCAAACGTTTCTAAACATTACTCAGAATAGTTAGAACACAATCGTGGACTCAAAATTTTGTGACAGGCTATAAAGTCACCCGAACTCGCAAATGCAACATTGTGGGATAATTTGTACAAAGGAAGCGGGGAAAAAATGGTCGAAATCAGAAAGAGAGAGGACCTTATTCACCCAAATTCATCAGGTATCTATCTCTTCCTCAATATTCATCAGCATCTATGTCAACGAACATCCAAAGTAGCTGGCGGAAAATTCAATGGAAGAATCAGCAAACCGACACACGCTACTCCCCCTAGGATAATGGCATTCGCACGAGCTACATGGGATCGCGTCGCCGTCGCCATCAAGCAAGTAATTCGCGCATCGAGTGAAATCAGGGCTTCGAGTGTTTGCACAATATATTATACGAGAGCGTGTGCAGTAGTGTGCACTAGTGTACACGATTTAGCGCGCCGTCGAGGTTCGACCGTTGAAATATTCATAGGTCCTTTACAGCGAGGAGTCGCGAGACAAAGAGGTAACAGAGAAAGAATGGAAGTCGAAGGAAAGAGACGAAGGAAACGGGGAGGAGTATCAGGGTGCGAAAAAAGAAACGAGAGGGAGGGACACCACGAAGAAGGAGCCCCCTGCGTTTCCTGCTCCCGAGGACAACCCAGCTCAGTCAAACGTTAAGCCCAGTTCTCACCTACACGGCGCACGCTGCTCCTCCAAGTGCCTCCGCTTGCACACTCGCCCCATCGCCGTTTCCAGCCCCCCTGCAGGAGCAGCGTTGCCTTAAAGTTAAATGGCTTCAACGGCTCTAAAGAGGTACGCGCGATTAAACTCCGGTCGTTATTAGTTCGACGCCTGGAACCTGTTTTCGGGATTGACTTTTCCTCGGGTGTGATTTACAGCCGCCGGGGGACGGAGGCGCGTCGATTTCAACCCCCTCGCCGTGGAATTATGGATTGTTTCGGGTGGAGTTTCGCGGAACCGGCATGCTGGACGAAAGTTGCTGCCTAACTTGTGTCGAGGTATGAAAACGAAACTGTAGTGGCTCTTTCGTTTTAGTGGAATGGTTGAATAAAAGGAGAAGGGACTGTAAGGTTTAGGGGTATACATGAGAATTAAGATATAGCCATTTCAGGTCTCATAACCTTGGCTCGCGTGACAGTTCCATGATCTATGCACGAGACGAAGGAATTTAATGGGGAATATCAACACTAGTGTACAGACCAACTTCTGAGTTAAAGAATCAAAAACGCAACTTGATCTATATCATGGTTTGAGAATGAAACATTTTGTGGGTCCTGTACATTTTCAAACACCATCATAATGGAACGTTATTTCTACTCGAACTGGATCCCCATTTATATTTCACAATGCGTTCTAATTTGAGCAGAGCTGACAGCAGCGAATGATTAACCAGGCGATCCAATATTTCGCGAAAAGTGTTGCCCAATTCAGCCCATCCATCGTGGGAACGAGTGTGTCCGAAAGATGTCCAAGAACTTTCCGAAGACGGAATCGTACGAATCCTCTTGAAACGTCAGGCAGCTGCATCCATGTGGAGGCGCGAATCTCGACGAGCAACGTATATAAATATTATTTATGTTCGAAGCTGTACATAAAACTGGAAATCCTGGCATGCGTTGCGGTTTGAATACCGCGTTAATAAAGCTCCGTGAGAGAAACACAAGCCAGGGAATCTTTGTTCTCTTCAAGAGGACGAGCGAGTAGGTAGAGAGAAATGGGGGGTGGAAAAGAGAGGGAGAAAGAGAGAGGGCAAGGAAAAAATGCTGGAGGAAAAGAAGAGGACGAAGGTGGAGGGTTGGTGGAGAGGAGCGGGGGAGGGAGAAAGAGAGAGAGAGCGGTTTATGTCTGACATGGTAATTTTTATTTCCCCGGGCAAAAAGGCGGGCTTTCATGCGGTCGGCGCTTTCATCCTGGTCTCGAATGATAAAGGCTCGGGAGGAACAGAGACGGGAACAGAGGGAACGGGGGAAGGCGAAAAAACGTAGGAAAAGAGGAGCAGCAAAAACGTTAAAATTATGGGTCTAGCTTTTCAAGGAACCATACACACATGGGAATACAAACAATAGACCACCCTTCTCGTCCTTACGTCACGGCGCGGGGGCTTAGTTCGCGGACTCGGTGTTCAACTTTGCAACAGTTTTGTCGACCCTTTGCAGCTTGCCATGCTTCTAGGATTATCAACGTAAAAAACCCCGGAATTCTGGAATCGCGTTCAAAGTGTTGCGCGGCGCCTCTGCGAACCACTTTACCCGCCACAGGCGTAAAACAGCGCGTATGCTCGGGAAGATCAACTGAATTGATACACACGGCGGAGCAATTGCGCAAACTACATACTTCTTTTCAATATGACGCGCGACGTTCAATTTGACGTCTGCTGCTTAGACATAAAATCCATTTGAAATCGAACAATCGCCTCGGCTGCTAATTTCTTTCAGAGTTGATTGACCTTTCTATAGCCAACGAATTCTACTGTCGAAATTAAAATTGTTGTACCTAAAGCCCTAGCGGAAAATTGCAACTGAATTATCCTATTCTTAATGCAAGCAAAGTTATGCATGTAACTATTGTAGTTGGTAACTATGTTAACCAGAAACTCGATTGATTAACTATTCTATATAGTGTTGTGAGTCACAGTAGGTGTCTGAGAATTTTGATTGCACATGTTACCAGTGAAGGCTAAGCTTTTCCAATGGGATTAAAGTGAGGCGTTTGTAAAATAAAGAATGCAGGTTTCAGGGCCTTTGTAGTGAAATTTTTGGAAGGCTCTGAAGCTCGCGAAGGGTTGTAAATTTGTCGCTGAAAGAGCTAATGCATTCGCCAGCGTATGCTCAAAAGTGGTACACTGCTTAATTTACGACTTTAATTACCTGCAGTATCCCTTGATACAATCGCGGCAGTGGCCTCCCTGGTGGGTTAGCAAATACAGAGGATGGGGGCGCATAAAAAATTGTTCCCAGCCACATTTGTCGCGATTTCGTAGACCAGTCGCAAAAAATTAGTCATTGCTGCATCGTGAAAGCTACTCTGAGACGCGTATCATAATTTGCATCGTTGACGACGTAATAATACAAATATATGTACGGCACAATTTCTTGGGAGCTAACAAACGGGAATCTTGAGCGTAATTGTGTTTATCTAGGGAGTTGCAATATTTATATTAACCCCGCGAGATTCCTCGAGATACTCCAATGCTGCGATGACTTTCAATTTACACAGAATTGCAACGCTAGAAAAATAAAGAGCATGAACTTGATAAGTTTGTACACAAACAAGGGATAATGATAGGGTAATTGGGAATCATTGTACCGGGTTAAATTAATTTTTAAGAGATTACTATCATAATCTGCATGAAGGTACAAAAAGTTTAGAACAAATACGAATTTAAATAACAACTTAAAAGGATGCAGTACCACCTCGTAGGGTAAACTGCACTAATCATTGCCACTCCCGATTAAAAAGCCAAATAATAAGAAGTACAAGCTTAGAAAATACTTTCTACAATTTCTTATTTTTCTTTCACTACAACACTGCAAAGCCCAATAGTTGAACTACAGATTTTACATCTGGCAACACCACAAAGTAGTACAAAGGGCTGAGTTTCAGGCGTTTTCTTAAAATTTTGATAAAGGGTAGGTAAGTATATTTTGTCGCTTTATAACTAAATAATGGATTGAAATACAGATTTACTAAGTGTTGTAGGTATTTAATAATGAATAAAATAGTCTGTTTAAACACTTTAAACTTCGTTTTTAACTACATATCTTTTTCTATATAACCTAAAATTTCAGGGTGTCAATAATTGTACTTTTATGCCTATTTTTATTTTTCATTGAATATTTTTAAAATAAAAGACTTAATAGGTACTCAAGATGTTTTATTTTAATGAGAAATCCATAATCATTGATAATAACTGAAAATTAAGACGATATAAAAACTTCACAAAAAAGTATAGACATTCCAATTGGGATTTCCGCTTAGGGTGCCAATCATTGTACAGTTTACGCTACATCTATTAATTTGTTTTTGACGTACAATTTGCATTTTCTTACATTCTAAAGAGAATGGCCCCAAGATTCCCTCGTTTCGAACCTAGAATATCGAAAACAAACGACCACGTTGTTCCTATATCTAGATTGTGTACCCTAGTGAGTGTTACAATCGAGCAGATATCGTGATTCGTGTGAGCTTAGCTTAGATAAATATACAATGTTGATCAAAAGAAACTAGCGGGGCGATGTATTCGTCCCATTCCACGGTGGTACACTAGTCTCTTTCACAGATACACTTTCAAGGAAAACAGCTTTGCCACATTCTAATATCGTTATTACCATTCCTCCTATAAACCTTCCTGTAACACCATTGTACACCCAGTAACAACTAAATCCCCACGATAAGCTGACTCTATTACCGTAATGAATGAAACAAATAAAGTTCTCTCAGACACCGTACACCCATCGCGAAATTCTAAATCAATGGGAAGAAGACCCAAAGGAAAACAAACTCGCCGACTAACGAATCATACATATTCCGTCATAATCGTTCAGCCGCCGGCATATACCAGCGAATCCAAGGAAACCGCAACAAAAATATATTCCAGCTGAGCCGCAAAAGAAACAAATCTCATATCCAATACGGAGAATACAACATCGTTCTGGCAGTGGGAGCAGGCTCGGGGAAGGGGGTGGAGCGGAAGGGAAAGAAATTACGCGAGCAAAATTGTAGGAAGGAATGCGGATGTACCGACACACAGAAAGGTATGCGTGATTTTGACTTGACGGAGGAAGAGTGCCTGCCAAGCACAGCCACTTTAAATGCAGATGCACCTTGCACACGCTGGAGACATCTTCTGCTCCACAATCACCTTTACTCACTCGAACCCCCGCCCTCCCCCGCCAATCGACCACCCCCTCCTCAAGTTTATGGTTCTCCGATGCTCTTCTTTTAAGTACCAATAACTGTCCGGCTCTCTGAAGTATCGGAAGCATTCGGCGTGCAGCCTGCGCCCGTGTGCACCTGTGCATGCACATGCATGTACATGCACGCGAAGCAATCGATAGCGTGTACATACCATTTTCGATATCTCAAGAGCGCTTAAGTAAACGGTGTATCTCTCCTCCACGGGCCTGCCCTCCGTCGCGATCTTCCCCCCCGAGTTGCACTTTTCCTGCCAACCCATCCTCTACCCTCGCGCGACTCTGTTGCAGCTCGCGGATAGTACATACTTTCGCGCGCGATTTGCCAACGGGACTCCGCCGCAATCTACGCTGCCTGCGAGCAGATCTCGCGCACGTTATGAGGCGCGTTTTAACACCCTCGTCGGGACTCCCGACAACCAACTGAACGACGTTTATTCCCGGTGTCGAGCCTCCGTCTCAACCCTGATGAATTTCACGTCGACGATCTCGCGCGATGAACCTTTGTTCGGGTCACCCTTGGCGCTCGCCGAGGCTGCATTCGATGTGCGTATCTTGCGTTTGATCTTCTGCTTGAGATTTATTTTCATTGTAATAGAAGCTGCGTTTAACTGCTTAGGTTAGGATGGTTTAAAAGGAAGATTTGATTCTTTACTCGTTAGGGACATTTTTAGTCACTTGTTAGTAACCCTGTTAGTTTTACAAGGGAATTTGCAGAATAGTGAAAAATATTTGACGCGTATTTTTCGTTATCGGCAATCGTCCATATTGAAGCAGTGAAAACAGCCCCTAAACTTGGAGGTCGAAAACATATTTTCTGAATTTTTATAAAAACTGAGCAGGGGGTGGATTCGACTTTTAAACACAAACTTTAAAAAAAAAATTTGTTCTAATAGTTCTCGAGATATTCGAGAAAATATGTTTCCGACCCCTAACTGTAGGGGATGTTCTCACCCCCTCAACGTGTACGATTTCCGATAACAAAAAATACGTATCAAATATTTTTCACTATTCTGCATATCGGCACAATCTCAACAAAATCGGCGTTTGCGAATTCGATATGTTCCCTTGTTAGACTACTGAGGTGAATATTTAGTTTCCACGCTTCACCACAACTTGAAAGTGTTTCACGTTTCATTAAATCTTCTTAGAAATCCGTGAATACTCGTGGTTTTTCCAATCAGGTCTCGTGAGAAATATGGCTAAAATTTCTACCCCTTCCTTGTATTGTGCATCCAACTTCTTGTATTAGCAGTTTCTCCGCCCCGTACCCCATCATTTCTTTCCTTCACAGTCTTTTAGTCCTTAGTTCTTTCATGGTCTTCTAGATAATTTTGCACGCCATCTGTCATCGTAAATGTCGTTCGTGTCGGTGATTCAACAGCACTACAAGACTGTCCGACGTTGATTTATTATGAACCGTGGCTGAGCAGCGCAAAAACAGAGCATTCCGCGGAATAGATTTCTGACGTTTCCTAAACTCTCCCTCCCCCGAAAAATTAGGTTTATTATCCTTTCCACCCCCGCATTCCACGCTTATGAATCCACTCGCTCTAGTTTATTACCCGACACAGCGATGTACTCCACGAAAGTACTACCGCTGTGTTCGACATGTTAAAAAAAAATCCACTAAGAAATTGTTCGGTGCTCCTTCCTTCGCACGTAGCAGTGTATCCTTGCAACGTGTGTTTTGCTGGCAGTGATTACGAAGAATTTTTCTCGAGCAGAGGGGAGTCCCACGAGAGGTTTGTAAATTGATACTACCTGATACCTTGAATAATATTGTAGAAACATCACGCGATCTGGCTATTCAGTGTATACAAATCGAGAAATGCAGAATTACAAATTTGTTTACAGGGAATCGGATCGAGCTTGTTTTAAAGGAAGTAATTCCTCGTATTTCGTGCGCTGCGTTATGTATTGGATGACGTTAACAATAACATCGAGAATTCCACCTGAAGCCACGATTTTATTCAAGTTGAATACGGACGCGAAAAATTATTAACCAACTTCCGCGGCATCATTACGGAGCTATTAAACTGCTAATTAGATACTCATTATCTGGGAGTAATTAGATGGAGAAAGTAGCTCCTCAAGTGAAAAACGGTGTTAACTTCGGACAACTTTTTTATATACCTTCTATAATGGTCGAATGAAAGTGCAGGAACGCTAAGTTACGCTGGCGTGGTAAAATAATAGTGACAGTAAAGTAGGAACATAGGAGAAATCAAAATTTTGATATTGATCGAACTATCAACTACTGCCGCATCATTTGAAACTCGTTTTTGGATAATCAAAAGACTGACGAGACTGATCATTTCTCATTCGACAACGCACACTTATCGCGCAACGAATTGTTGACCAGTATTTCACCTATGCAAAGAACGCTAGCCAATATTACCTTGGGAACGTGCAAACGTCCAAGCCTTAGTGGATTTAATGGGGACATTTAAACGGTATTTTGAGGCGCGTATAACGCGAAACGCTGCTCATTAAACCGTTAAATGTGCACAAATGGAAATGGATATTTAACATCACGAACACGATACACTGTACGTTTTGACAAAGCAAATAAACCCTAACGCGAACAGAATACCCTGCGTCAAAGTATTGTTATTATGGGTAAATTGAGATTATGTGGAAGCTCTCTATGAACCTGCATAAACCTTATATGCCTTGTCGGTTATTGCAGAATTAAATAAGAAGATAAGACAGACATTTATTGTAAATATTGAATATATAAAAAAATGTATAATGAATACGTCAAAATTTATGTACATGATTATTAATATTAATCTAGCTTGATGTATTGCTGAATATCATAAAATTAATTTTAATGCATATTTATTCATTGTTATAATAGGAGATAAAATTATGCTTGGTAAAATAATAAATGGTATAAATGAATTAAATTCATAAATATTATTAAAATTCCTGGATTTATATATTTTCTTTTTATTAAGTTAAATGAATGAGAATAAGAAATAAGAAATTACACATTTCCTTCGAGGACAATGTTCATCAAAACCGCAGACACGTGCGATATAAGATATTTGCACAAAAGTGAGAATATTCGCACGCAAAAATTACTCATCATCTGTCGAAACGGAAACCCGCGGTAAACCCGCCAGAGCGTGTAACTCGGCGAAGTGCAAAGATCGCTAGTAATTTCGCGGCGCCTCCATTATAAAACTACGGTCATTATCGCGGTGTTAAATGCATACACCTCCTGCAAGACGAGTGTTTAACTTTATAAGCACTAAACGCTGAAACAGCACTATATCCCCCATTATTCGAAAGGCGTTGCAACGAAGCGTTCGTATACTTAAGGGTCAGAGTTTCCTCGAAGAGCAAAGTTTGGTGCGTCGAGAGTTGCAGCGAATTCTGGGATTTTCTTGCAGCTATGAATAATGAACCGGGGCCAACCCCCGTAGTGATAAGGCAATCCGGGGCGATCGATCGAAAATTAAGTGGAAGCGCGGTAACTTTCGGCGCAACGTGTCTCATATTTACCGGCAAGGGTGAATTAAAAGTTTCCACGCCTTCTGCTTCGATAATCGCTCACATGCGACGAACCTGAGGAGGATCTTCCTCCAACGATTACCATACACGTATCTTTTTCTTATTACAGAAAGAAAAATTGAATTTATACTCCTTCACACTTAATTCCTGGTCCACGCTCGAAGCCCCAAAATATTGTACAAGTACATGAACGTCGAATGTTGTTCGGACTTATTTGAATGGCTATCGAGCAATCAATTTAGGCGATATAGATGCTTGAACGAAGGCGATTTTGTTAACAAAGAGGGAATCGATGGACTACTTTCGACGGAAAGTAATCGCAAACCCCATTTCCCCGCGCGAGCAAGTTGATAGCTCGGAACTTGGGGTCTTGAAAAGAGCCGATATCAAATCGAAGTTTCGGCCAATAACAAACGTCTGTCTGTCCTCTGTAATTGATTTTAACTACGTATACATCTGCATGGACGGGCGTGTAACTCTTGCCTACCGGTTCTCCGACGGAGAATTCCGAATCACCGATCACCGGAGCGAAACTTTTCTGGGAAGATCACTGTCGGAATCCAAGAGACGAGCCGGAAAACTTTCATTCGAGTTTGCAAATCCTCTTTGCACCGAGATATACCCAGTTCCCCTGCAGTTTTAAGAATATTATTCGTCGTCCATATCCGGAGTTGGCCGTAAAAGATCTGCGGGGGTAATTTAAATTCGTGCCAACGTTTTGCATAGTTTTAACGACTCGTGCGAACCTCTTGGGGGGGGGGGGGGGGGGGAGATATGAATCGTATCCCACGAAGATTGATGGAGTAACAATTGCTACTCCGATGGTAGAGGTAGTAATTGGAGTGCTTAATAAAATCACTGGATAAAAATAGTACTCCTACTTCAAGATCCCCCGATGGGAGGATGATGAGGGAAGAAATTAGAACCAAACGCACAAGTCAAACTTAATAATATCAACATAAAATGCTTAAACGTCTCCAACAGAAATAGCGAATTAAATGAAAAATGGAAATGTTCTCTCAATCTATTCTCTACGCACATGAAGACATAATTTGTCTGCATTAAAACAGGGTTCCGAATTAGAACACGTCGACCACGAAGCACGCTAATTTTGCACGCTGGCGAATCGAAGGTAACTAGTCCCAAGTCGGATCGAACATGTTAAGGATCAATCGACGAGGCACTGGTCCACAAAATATCCCAGGGATGAAGCGGATTGCGCAGCAGAACGTAACGAAACGAACTCGGTATAATTCCAATTAGTGTCAGGCAGAGGCGGGCGTGTTTTTGAAACGCGCGGCCGGATTGCGCCGCGCGGAAACGAACAACGGGGCATCTGCAATTACACACTTTTAATGGAGAAAACTTTTTAAGAGGGACATCTCGTTAAAGCGAAATACCGTGCCGTCGCGGAACTGATGCCACTTCCGGGGGTGAAAGTAGACCTAAGGCGGAATAGAGTTCCCAGACGCGGCTTGTATAAATAATTACCGACCCCCCCGCGCACGCATCCTTCCGAGATTGTCTGCTACAATGCTGGATAAACGCGGACAGAGAGGGGGAGGGTGGGTGTGTGACAAAGGGGATCCACTAAATTCCGATTACTCCGGGGATATTACGGCGACTCGATAAATTGCGAATTTGCTCCATTCGTTCTGGCGAACGATGGCACTTGTTAATGGAGATTTTAAGATAGCCCAACTTCGCCGCGGAACTTCCTCGTGTTTCGCCCGTAGCCGTGTAAATGCAAGAATTAGTCAACTGAAATTATTACTCGAGGCTCGCAAGGTGGGACACTCGAAATTATACGCGACCCGAATATTTCTGTTGCTTTTGTGGCGACGGCAACAGTGGGGGAGGGGGTGGAAGTTGTTGGTGGGTTGTGGGAGAAAATGTGATGGTAGAGAGATCATTTTTATTAAAGACTGGGGTTTTACTACTCGGCTTCGATCGGAATTTAGATTCTAGTTTTATGCAAAAAATATTTTTCGTGAAAATAGTCACATTGATCTGGATTATACAGGCATAATGAGCTGTGGCACATTTCGTGATACCAGAGTTTATCGTTCGACAGTTTTTACGCGACAGAGAAACGCGCGAACATACCTATAAACTTTTTGCTTTATATATTGGGCCATTCCACGCGAAAGCGGACACTTTTGGGAGTAACATTTGGGATTTTGGTGAGACTTGGATATGTTTTAATCTTTAGGGATATATAAACGTATTTCAAAGGATTTTCCAAAATTTTCAAAATTGTGGATCTCACAGCTCCTTGAAATATAGCGTTGACATTTTTCAATAAATTATAACTGCTTAACTAACAGACAGGTAAGAATGAGCGTTTGGCTGCTTACAGTGGGGAAATGAAAGTACCTAATAAAAATTATGTCACTTAAAAAAAAAATCAATTTTAGACTATTTATTTTGCAATAGTTCTAAACAAAGGCAATTTTATATTAGCAGGGCACTATTTAAAAATTTGAAAAAAAAATGAGAATATAACCCTATTTGTGCACTTTACGGACACGTTTTCAGAAACGCGGGCACTTTAAAATTAGTCGCATGAAAATTACTTTAATGTTACGCTGCATCACCCAGCACTGGCGACCATTATTTTAAGATAATGGTTTCCAAGTTTTGAAGAATGTCAGTGTTTTTGTGAATGGATGTATACTCCTGATGATTTAATTGATTATATGCAGTGTGTTTTGATTTTGCTGAAGCCACTGAAGGATGAAGGATCGACTGCCAAAAATCTGAAAATCCAATGTTCCCGTTCGTCAAAAGTCTACAACGAAAACCATACAAATATTTTTGCTTTCGCTCCGTAAACACATTATTGGATTACACGGCTAAATATACATATGTGCTTTTATTCAACAATAATATGCAACGTGAAACGATAATTTTGGTTTATTCGACGGGTTATACTTACACAACGTACGATGCGTAATAATATCGTTCGTGTGATTTGCTGTAAAAGATAAACTTTCGTCTAATATTGAAAATCGGGCAAACACGTATATATTTCACTGTTTACCGCAATGAATGGCTATATGAGGACCGAAATGAACGGGATAATTCGTTTTATAAAATTAACGGTGTGTAACGGGCAAAGTCCTGAAGCATGCCCATTATTATTACGTCGATAAATCTGCTTCGGAAAGTAGCTTAAAACAAAAACACTACCGGGATGCTTAGATTTAAAGCCTTGACGTTCGCAATCGAAGAAAAACGAAAATCTACGAAAAATGTGGTGGAAGCTGATCGCAGAATTCGCCCAGAAAATACTGCCTAGCTAAATAATTTATAACTCACCACATTTCCCCAAATAGATTCTTCAATATAAGAATGGTGTGAGTCAACCTCATTTTACTTTTTAGGAATTAATGCTCAAAGACTAATATTCAATGGAAGAAGAAGAATTATAGAAAAAATTCAATTTTCATCTGTTTTTTTTTTACACCACTCTCCTTCCAAGAGGTTTCCTTCTTCCCTTACTATTTGTCGTTCGAATTTAGCGACAGAGCTCGTTACGAAACTGCGACTATCCTGGAAGTGTCTGCTTATGCATGGATTGTATCACTGGCTCGTATCGCTGGTATTCTAGAACAGGACGCGCTTCGAACTGAATCGAATTTATAGGATGATAGACGAAAGAGGGTTAAATGTGTCATTCCGTCGTATCGAACGGCAGAGAGCGAGTATCCGAGTGCAAAATGTGCAGACTTTGCTAGCCATTTTGCAGTTTCACGCCGTGTGCAAGCGCGGAAAGATGTTCGTTCTGCGCACCTTCACGGATCCTGACTGACCTCGATTACGGGTCGAAAAATGCAAAGTAAATTAGATATTTCTCACCAGTTCGACTCACTTTTATTTGGATATTCTCGCCAACAGTTGAAACTAAAATATAAAATAACAGTAATATCAGAATACCTGCTGATATGTCCATCTATAATATTTAAAGAAACTTTTAATGCCAAACCAATAATTTCTAATAATTCAAATAATTCATATCCAATATTTCCAATAATTCAATAACGACAAAGAAATATTGGTTGATAAAATTAATCGCGTGAGAAACTTTCGTAAAATCATTTTGTAACAGTATAACCTTAAAATTAATAGCTACGGACACAATCAATAATTTTTACATTATTTTCATCAAGTTTATAATGTCCAAGCTAAATGATTGCACATTCATAGTGCTGACGAACGATAATGAGAAACTTAAGTTATTATCGAAACACAATCGGTAACTTCTGCGCAAAATAGAGGCGAAAGCTTATTCCGCTGGCTGAGTGTGCAATTTCGCTTAATTAACACCTGCCATTCACTAGCAATGCATCGATTTCAGGTCAACGTGTTATTAAACTTATCCTAGGAATGATTAAGTAATCATAGTCAAGTAGTATTGCCTTGAAACTTGTGACACAGCTGCCAGTTACGTTGTAAAATGTAACGTTATTATCAAGCAACAGGAGGCTAACGTTATTATTTCGATCAGCTTAGCAATCGTAATTCCTCGTGTACCTGACACATTCGTTTCTGTCAGATTTTCCGTAGCGAACAGCTGATACAAACCACTTTTGAAGCTGTCAGTTCGGTCAAACATTAAATGGAAAATTCTACAATCGAATAACATTAGACTTTAGTAACACCAGAATGTCATTCAAGAAAGCTGCTTTCGGAGAACATTCTGAACAATTCTAAAATTATCTATGAAAATTTGAATTTCTAATTTCATTCTATTATTCGCGAAGAATATGAACGATTGAACTTCATGCTTCAATACATGTAACGAGACGAACGTGCATACTAACTTAAATCTAGGATCCTGCAACACAAGACAGGATACTTCGACCCAATTATTTATTCATCACGACCATAATCCCTCGGATACACTGGATCGTAGTGTAATTTATATTCTATATCGTCGAACGTAGCATAGTTGCAAGATCTATATTACTACCATGCATATCCTATTTTCATCGCATCGAGATCCTCGGTAATCGGATTAATATAATCAATATAGGTATGCAAACAACATTGCAAAATGAGATAGCTCTTCTAATAGAAATTCGAGAAAGTACAAGCAGCGCTACAACTTATCTCCTTGCATAAGGATATCATTATCTTTAAATGAAGATCTCTAAAATGTGTAAGGATTTGCATAAAAGATAAATGAATTATTATCGCACTCGATACATTTTTAAATTTAGAAGAAATTTCATGCTAACAATTTCAGACCAAAATTAGCTCCATCATTGATATTTGCATAATTACAATCTTAATTGTGAGCGAAATGTTACAAGAAAAATTTCTACACTTTAATTTGCTCTTTAGAATCCTGACAGGAATTGAAAGATCTGAGCTTGCGAATCTCCAAAGTTTCTCCAGAAAAGAGCTTCGAAAGAAAGCAGAAGATTCTTCAGGAAACCCATCTCATTCCCGTTCTCCGCGTTCTGCTAAACAGATTTAAATACTTCCGAAGTTGTCGCAGCTCGGAAGCTAATCGCCCGTGAAAATTAAGTATCCCCCTCTCTATAATAGAGGTATGGTCGGCGAACAGGAAGCAAGTGCATCTGCCTGACATTCCCGTTGCCCAGAAATGTGTCTACGACGTGCAATGGCCACGGCTACAACATACCGTACTGGCTGCGGTCATTTTCAGTACGCTGGGTTAGCCAGGAATGTTAATAGAAAATACTCGGTGTCTCCAGACTTTAATTACGAGCCGTGAATGGAGATCGTGGACCGAAGAAGCTTATAATAAGCATCCATGATCATCAGAAATCATTGAAACTCACGATAAAAATACCTACTTCTAATTCCGACTCGTGACAATAGCCAGAAGGGTTTTTTCTACCCCCATGATTGAATCGTAATGATGATTCCATCAAGGAATCAACAGTTGTTTAATAAGTTTCAGGAAGAAACAAATACTCAGAAATCACCTTCGTGTTTAAAGAACCAATTTATGGACAAGAGTTTCTATTATCACCTAAAATAATACCATAAACCGTGTGCACTCCCTTAACCATGAAATTCGCCGATAATCCTCAGAACTCTGCACCGAGAATCTCCTGTAATTCCATTGCCACTATCGAAAGTGATAACAAGCCAGAAAAAGTAACTCCGGAACGAACGTACACTCGTTCGAGAGCCACTACTCTTCTCACAAAGGCATCCACGGGAACGATATGGTCAATGCCGCGAAAAAAGGAGGAGCGCGAAGAAAGAGTGACCACTCGAGATGACTGCGAAGGTGAGCGTGGCCACGACAAAAGGCAGATCGAAGAAAGCTTTCCCTCAGACGTTTTCGCGAGACCTCGCCCGATTTTCGAAACGACCCTCGATCCTAGAGCCCCGTAACGTTAAATTCGCGATTAAAATGCATTGCGTAAAATCGAGTAGACCCTATCGCCTAGCTGTTCCGGGCGCTCGGGCTTTTCCACCCTCGCTGGCCCGCTATCACTCTGGCACAGATTTGATGAACAGTGCGCGCCGCTTAAATAACTGATGATACAGTTAAGGAAAAGGAGTGGAGATAAATGTTACTGTGGCTTGGCGGGATTTAAACGGGGGGTAGTTAAGATTAGAACCAGCCAATGTTGGCCGTGTTGAGGTCGGGAACGTTGAGAAATTACCCCTCCCGCGTGATTTTTACAGGGATCGGGGATTTATCGATGTGGAAGACGAGGTAGCATATTAAGCGACGCAGACTCTTCGGGGCTCCGTGTCAGCCACTCGTAGGAAAATAAAATTACGCCGAGACGATGTAACTAATTGCCACGAATCTCGTGTGCCCGAGAGGCAGACTATTTTCCTTTGATGTCGCCCGATATTTCGCAGGGGCGTCCCCCTGTACGCGAGCCCGGCAAAGTACATTAATAACAGCGCTTAATAATTTCGATCATCGGTGCTTGTAATAATCTTGTTCACGCTTAATGCCGCGTCAAAACGCTCATCATAAGGGGATTAAAATTTTACGTGCTCATAATTCACACTCACCAGGGGAATTTATTGTTCCCATAGTTGAAAGCCTTCCATGTCCAATTAAATGAACGGCACCTGAACGCGTGCTTTTCAATTAATCTATCACCGTTCCCGCCAGCAGCTAAAAATTTGTTTACCTCAAGTGTTCGAACGATTATGGGGCGGGAACATTTGCGGTGTCGACAGTAGCTTCGCAGATACGTATCATCGCGAAATAGCTTTTGGAATATGTTGGAGTGAATAACTTGAACATAGAGGACAGGTGCTATAAAAGGGACACTTTTGTTTAGCGTCCATTTCTGACAATGTCATTATAGGTATTTAAAAAATATGTACATCAATAGAAAGCGTGTTTATTTCCCTGCAATAAAAGTATATTACAAACTCATAAATTGTAATAGAAAATAAAATCTCCGATTTTCAAATAAGTGTGAAATGTCCCTTTTACGACTAGGTGGTTTTAAATGGGACATTATAAGTCATGAAAGGGGCACGTTAATAAAAAATAAACTTATTAAGTATTACAATTATAATTGGAAATCTTAATGATACAAAACTTAATGTGCGATTTCCTACTTTCCCGTATATCTTGAAAACTATAATAGATACAACAAAAGTATTAGAATAGAAACTTACCCGTTTTCTACGCCCCATAAAACTATGTAATCGAATTGTTTAAAATTTGTAGTGGGAAATGTTTTTTTATTTAAACTGCAAGTTTTTAACAATTTCATTGCACAGTTTTATGCAGCACAAAGAACCGTTAAGTTTTCATTCTAATATTTTTTTTATATATACTACAGTTTTCCAAATACTTATATAGGAAGGTAGGAAATCACACATTAATCTTCAAAGGGTGTTTTCACCCTTTAGAACCGAAAATGGGCACAAACGAAAAATTGCCTGATGCTTCTATCGAGATCTTCTACAAACCTGCACAGTTTCAAAAAAATCGGAATGTTTGGGTAACTAAACTTACCTTGTAAGAAAATCGTGGTCTTTTTCATTACCTATGACATATGTACATTTCTACTACCTATGAAGGATGATAATAAGTAAATTATAGTGCACGGCAATTCTAGATATCTATCAAGCTGCACATTGTATTTTATATGCTATCGACAAACTGTCCTGTCACCATCGTAGAAAGTATCACAATACCATCTGGATCCCTTCAATCATTGACGAGAGACACAATTGGCAAGCCACTGCAGTTTCCCTACGCTCTTTTTGTCCGTCTACATATTGACCTATCTCATGCCGCAATTCCCCTCGATTATCCTCGACTTTTGTCCACTGTTGTGTTATGCGGGATATGTCTGTAATGTCGCTCGTAACTTGGAAATGGTAAGAGGGCTCCAGAGCCCTATTTTTCGTGGTGCCAGCAACTCCGTTGGGTTTTGGGATCATTCTCCCTTTCTCTCCCTCCCCAATCTCTCTTTATCCTCATCTCCTACTTCTCTATTTCTCCCCCTTTCTCCCACAGTCCTCCCCCATTTTTCTCTATCTTTATTTCTTTGCGTATCCTCTCGTGCCCCTTCACTCCGTTTCCCTACACTCTTTCTTGCGTCTTTACCGCTTCCAGTCCCTCCTCTATCTTTCTCCCATTTTCTTGCCCTGTCCCCCGCGTACATCTTTCTCTCCTGTCGAATGTATATTTCACGTGACTCTTTACCCCGTCGTTTACCATGTCTCTAGCCGATAGCTACAACTTTGGGCTGTTTCGTGTTTATTCATGGGTTTTGTAATCCTCTGTAGGTAACGGAAGGCGATTAAACCTTGACAACGCACAGTTTCGGTGCTCCGAGCGAGGAGATTTTGAGGCACCCTGTCACGCGTGATTTTGGCAGCTTAACTTGAAATTATTGTGTCAGATCGGACAAGCAAGAAGTTTTTCTTTTAGAAATATAAATAACGCAATGTACTTTTTACTCATACATATCAGAGCAGGAGTTCTCTAATAATAGAACAGTTATGAAATAGTAATAACAAACTTGCCTACTATGATACGAACTGTGGCTAATTTGAACCTCCGCAGAAAAATATTCCTCGTGTAAAATAAATTAAATTGACCGTGCGACCCTCCATCCATTACAACCACGCTGAACTGGGTATTTTCGAGATATTTAAAGTGTGCCTAAAATTTCTCCCTTTGTGACCGAATTTTGCAATGAAACGACACACCGCGCAATGTTGTTCGTCCGTTTGCGAGGCGTTCATCCGCGAAACGCATAACTCGCCGTGCAAATATTTAACACGTAACATATTCCCGTTCCTTTTTCGCCGTATTACGCGAACGCTATGCGGGAAATGAAATAGCTGCACCGGCGACGCATCATTATTCCCGGTCAAACAGAATTATGCAGAGACAGCCGATATTTACATTTTGCGCGGGATTCGCGTACAAAGCAATACAATGGATCATCTCGATCCAAACGTATCGCTTTTTGCAGCCGCGGGGCTAGCGTCGAAACGAGAAACACCATTTGGCAATTTCGCTTGGCGAGCTAGTCCTGAAAGATGACCACGTCCCGAGCTGCTTTCAGGTTTATCCAAGCACGGGCTTTCACCCAGAGCTTTTTTTCAACCTGCACCGTGTGCTACTCGCTGGATTCCAAGGTGTGAGGGCTGCGCATCGAGGGATCGAGGCGTAGAAAGCGAAACGCTTTGGAAGTGAGGCTAATACGAATAATACGATACAAGGATTCCGGATAAGACATTCGTAATAGCTCTACAGGTATCTGTTTTTCGAGAACATCGTCAGGATTGGGGATAATTTTGAGCTGTCTGTTGAAATTCCCTTTCGTGTAAGTAAGAAAGAGTTAATGTTGTGGACACTATTGCCAAGTGTGGCGAATTATGAGTATTGATTACTTCTGATGAGTATTGATGAGTATTGATTAGTAACTAAGCTCAATCAATTTGAAGTGACTTTGAACACTTCGAGTTGCTTCGAAAAATAGTAGATACTATTTTCAGAGAAAAGTAAATGCGAATAATTTATATCATACTTGACAGAAATATGTATAAGATTTTATAGCTTTACCCTATCAATATTTAACAACAGATTTAATTTGATTAGAAATGTTACATTTAGAGACAATGTGGCAAATTTCAGAAAATTATATAAAAAAATAGCTCGCCAGCAATATATCGACGGTTTCTTGGCAAACAATAGAAAAATAATAATACATACTATTGCATCAAATGGATGGATTCATGGCTTACAGAAATATTGTATATCACATGGAACAACACTAAGTTAGATTTTTCGGTAGTAATTAACACCTGATAATCAGGCGTTTTCATTAAAATAAACTAATACCTGCCCTAACAGTTTATAAGTTATAATTATGTGTTGTAGGCGAGAATCAAAGTACTTCCCTCACAGCCTTTCGGGCTGCACAGTAGAATAGAAGCCGTGCTAATGACACAACCAATACAGCCTAACGCCTGCACACGCACACGGCTAATGAGCGTCATAAAGTCAGTGTACTATCGAGCAATAGTATGTAATTAGTAAATGGACGTGAAGCCCCTGAAATTGATCTTTCGTAAATCGCCAATCTACCCCATAGAACGTGTTAGCTACACATTCTGACCCGAATGATTAATTGCCTCCTTGGAATTTTCAAAGTTACGAGGACCTCGCCACTCGATGGAAGTTATTAAAGATAATTCGTGTGTTCATTGCGTTGAAAATAATGCTACGCGAAATTTCCGTGTTCCATCAGCGTGTTTCCTCGCTATTAGTCAGAGAACACGTGTTACTGAGAAAGAAGAATAAAATTCTTTTACACGAACTTTCATTTTTTAATGAAGTCGACCTACTTTGTTGTTAAATTAACCATGCATTACTGTGAAAAATTTATTGCCATGGGAATACTGGATTATTAATAAAATACTGTTACGCCCGCGTGGTTTCGTATTCCATTGTACTAATCTAAACTGTACTTTGCTCATATGTAATTCACATTTTCTACGCATTATCACTCAATTATCAGCTGCATAATTATATTGTGTTATTAATTGCTTTTGACAAGGAACCATAATTAATTTCCTGTCGGTAGTTTCTATCGTAAACATACTATTACTCGATAGTCATATTCGATTGTATATAACAACAGCTATTTATGTATTTATCGAACACAATACCTCGGAAAATCGAGATCAAAACGAGAAACACTTATCGTTACTGCATAAACACACTTTGTGTATAGAATTTACAGTGTAGATTGCTTTTATTCAATGCCACTGTCAGCTTTGTAATACATATTACTAATACTCGTTCATACTGAACAAATAATGTGATCTGAACGAATCATTTGATAAAAGGATTTGATAAAATGTTTAATTCCTAAAATACCATTATTGATCAAAATAATTTTATTCTACACAGACAGAGAAATTTCGTTTCGTTTAAGTCATAGGAATGGTAAATGCTTCGTCGTTACTTCTGATCATAGAATGCACATTTCATCGATGCAATAGTTAACCATTTCCCATATTACATTGTAGGTAGAATCATCTTCTACTGTAATAAAATATTACTATTTCAAATAAAATAAAAATATAATAAAATCTTAATAATTTCATATTATTACATTCGATAATACTGTTGACTGCAATAGATCACTATCCATAAACGCTAATTCATTACATAATACACGATAACATTTATATTTCTCATTTTTCTGATATATGATATACAATAATTTCCACATTTCCAAATAACGTTACGTCCAAACAAATCAAAGTAAGTCTTGAACAGAATAGAAATACATGGAGTTCCTCGAAATCACACAAGTCCTTCTAGATTTCCCGGACCACAGAAATGTGCAGGTACATCGAAAATGGTTAACGTTCTTCATATCAAACGACAAACATTAATTTTTCTTTTCATTGACTTACGTTTCTCGTCGAAACAGGAGTCCTAGGCCCGTCAGCTTGCACTTCTCCACGCTCTGCGAAGCTCACTTTCACACTCGCGTCGCGCGTTATTTTTCTTCGCGTACTGGAATGTTCGATCCTGTTGAGTGTCGGCGTTGTAATGAGCTTCGCTACCGTCTTCCAAGAATTCAAAGTTCGTCCCAAGTCAGGACTCTGTCGAGCAGAAACAAGAAGGCAAACTTTTTACGATCGCGTACATTTCTACCCGCGCGATTTGTTTTCGAGATACCGAGAACAACTTTCCTCCTACGCACACGCGCTTTCTCAGAATTCTTGCTAGATAGACATTAAAACAGCTTTACGGAATTTTTCAGTATCTATTTCCTGTACGTAACGGTATGCTGAAAAGATGCTTGACAGAGTTTTCCTGCAAGCTCGCCTTCGTAGAACTCTTACGACTGAAAGGATCTCTCGGAATTCATAGGCCCTGCTCTTCTAAATAATAATGCTGAAGAGGAGGCTTGAAAACGTGGAAAATTAGGTGGGATATTCTACTTTACCGCTGAAGGCGATGGAACGGTGGAAGAATCTTTTTCAAGGACCCTTTAAAGATGTTTGAAGGATGAGTCTAATATCAAAAATGTAAGAAATAATGTGTATTTGGTAGAGTAATATCAGATTGCAGTAACCAATAGCTAATTCAGAGAACCTCGTGCAATTTAAAATTATTATTTGATTCGGGACAACTGTAAGCATCTATTAATAATACGGCATAAACAACTATAAAAGCCTTTATCAGAGATCTGAATTTTATGTGGGCGAAATAATCTCTAACACGCGAGACAATTTATTATGCTAATATAAATTGAATCTGTTGAATGCGACGCGCAGCATAATAGCAAATTCGTTCAGCCTGTTGGGTTGTTGAGTTGCGTTTAATAATAACACTGTATTTCACACAGCGGAACTCGTGTGGCTGTTCTTGAAAGGAATACACGATCGCACACATATGCCCCATATTTGTTACACATTAATCAACGATTAATCTAATGTGCTTCCACAACGGACGCATAAATTTCAAGTACTGTTTAGCTTAATATATTCGCGTATGGTTATCAGTATCAATGTTTTCGTTTCATTATCAACCGAGGCCAGAATAGAGGGCAGGCTAGGATGCGCTCGTAATTGAACATTATCGTGTTATACCCTTCGCTTTTAGTGAACCAATTCTTTTTATATCCTATTATAAGCTTCGTATATTCGCGAACCAGAAGAGACAAATAAAGCATCGTATATTATGATATTCGTATGATTTAAAAATAATATAGAATTAAACGAGTGGCGAATCTGTTAATTATTTTTGTTCTGTATCCTGGATAAAGTTTTAAATGTTTTACTAGGTGTCTTATCTATTTTATTACGTCAACGTAGAACGATAGAAGTCCTCCATTGACAAAGTAACCCACTTTTCTTAAACATTTAACATGACTTTCTGTAGAAAGTATTGAATACAGTCTCACATTTAAAAATACCTATAAAAGGTCTCGATGGCGAGTTATATCTAGAAATTCGAAACGAGCATTTTCGTGATAAAGAAATGGAAAAATTGACAAAAGGATGTAGTGAAGGAGAAAGAAGAGGCGCGATAGTCCCCAGAAAAGTTCACCGTGCTCTATAATCCCGAACTGGCTGCAAAACTCCTTTGCGTTCCCCGATAACTTGTAAGTTATGATTGAAGGTAGAAACCCTTCGTTATGAACTTACAAGCTAGATATCATTTAGAAAGTTTCTCACCTCCTGTCTATTTGCAGTCTGCCCTGAGTTGCCGAAGGAATTCGAAAACCGGCGGAGCAATTTCCATGGAACTTCCTACACGCTTTTAAAACGTAAACGAAACCAATTGTGCCTGCTGAATTCATTTACGCCTCGTCCTCGCGAAGAAATTTTAATAAACTTCACTGAGGCTCCTCGAATACAATTAAAACGCGACATCAAAGCTACGTGTTATGCAACAGAAAGAAACGATTTCAAGACTAAAAGAAAAAACATGGTTGACATTCAACGTCTAACTAAAAACAGACACGAGGTGAATAATTCATTAAGATTGTGAAAAAGAAATTGCAGAGACTTATAATTGAATAGCGAACAGTAATTATTAATTAAAGAGCTACAAGGTGATGAATTGTAGGTGGTAACGATTTGAATGAGAAACGAATAATCTTTCGGAAACTTCTTGGCAAAATTGTGCCACGAAGAAAGGAGCAATTACTTCTTGGAATTATCGCCTGTGAAACTGATCGATACGGACCACAGGCGAAGTTTTATTTAATATGAAAGTTTTCGATAGCGTTTCGTTCGAGCCGATTAAAGAGCCTGATAGAATTCAATACGTCGCCGTGCGCCATTGGTACCCGAAGAGTAAGGTTTTCGAGCAAAGTATCTGTTACGACCATTGGGTAAGTACCAGCGATTTTTTCGGTCCTTTTCTATTGAAAAATATCCGACTCCGCCGTAACTTTTAAGACAGGTTATTCGAGATACCTAGATGAAAAATTTTACGCCCTCTCTTCCTGCCTTCTACGTTAACACTTTTTATGGTCGTGGTAAAATGATCGCAGTATCGAAAAACGAATGAAATAAAAAATTTCCTGCGATAGTGGGAGATCAGAAGATGAGTGAAAAATGTTTGAGGATCCTACGTAATATGCGTTTTCCTGTTTTAAATTAAAAAAATGAACTCCAAATTTGGATGAGCTTCAAAAATTTCAACATTCATTACAGATGAAGTGAATTCTCAATAATTAAAGATATAAATGAAAAAGCACAGAACTTTGAAAAATATGGGGATTACTCACTGGCATTTATTTATACGGTGAAAAATTACTTGCACAGTAGTTTAGTTTGAAGCTAGTGCTTTCTATGGAAATTAACAAAATCACGCTAGGTGCAAAGAATTTGAGCGTTCGTGGCCGAACAGCGTCGCTGTCATTTTCAGAACATCGTGAATAATGCGTGCGAGTACACGTATGCAAATGGCACGACGCTGTGGAACACGAAATCGGCTTCCTTGTTGCGATTTGCACGCATTAGCATAGACTCTACTAGACATCCACCCTGATCGTCCGCGATTATTTCATTCCGGTTGATTTTAAACAGCAACACCGGATCGATGTCTCTGATTCGTCGCTGGCCAACGGACCCGCGGTGTCTAATTTTTCAGCCCTAAATTTGCTTTCATTTGCGCGATATTAACGCATTCGTGTTTCACCTCTTTCACCAACGTTACATCGTGGATGACTGCCATGCAGGCGAATAAATTTCGCCCCGCCGTCCCCTTTTCATCCCCGATATTAATTACTCTTTCCTCCTTGCGTTCCCATATTCGGAACAAATTTCGGGGAAAATGTTCGAAAATATTTCACCGGCGAAAGCGTATTCATTGTTCCTCGAGCAGTGTATTTCGTAAAAATAATGAAAAAGGGAATGAACCGACGAAATGCTATGCATTTTTATCAACGTTCCCCTCCATCGCGTGAAAACTGTGTTAAGAATTGTTAACGACAACCCCCACTTGGCTAAATATATTCGAGAGCCACGGAGGGGGAATGCAAATTACGCGGAACGGCGGAAAAAAATTTTATTACCGTTGCGAGATCAGTTAACAACGTTCTGGAAGTCGCGCAATCGTCACGAGAATGTGCTCTGTTTGGCGCGATTAATATACAGGCCGCGTACTAATTTAAATATCATTTGCACGGGACACAAATGCTCGCGGTCATTAGCGTCGAAAGAATTTAATTACAATTGTTCGAATCCACCGAGTACACACCCTCTCTCTCTATTTCTGTGCGCGAAAATTAATCCGCCGACGCTTCTCTCCATGAAATCGACACACTTTACGCCATCTTTGGCCCAGATTTTTACGGAACCAGTAATATGATTCTCAAGATTTCAACGGTTGGTAAGAGTCTATTATTTTAATTGCGCATCGCCTAGGGAGGAGCAATATCCTGGTAAGTGTGCCAGAATTGTTATGCGGCTAAATGATAAATGGAATCGAACAGAGCGATCCGATTCAAAGGCGATTACGAACACATCGCGTTTTAATGTTTTCCATTAGGGGAAGCGATCATTGGAAAGTAGTGAGAACACGAGGGACAACTGCGGAAGAGCTCGAAAATGATATGAAGGAAATGGTGAAGATCATTCGTCGATTAATTCGTCGCAGTGATTAAAATTGTCTGAAGCTCAATATGGGGAATCCTCAATAGTATTTGCATCGACAGTGCGTCACAGAAATTTATATTTGTACACCTTACTTGAGTTATTATAGGTAGATCTTAAATTTGGATGATGGGCTCGATATGTCGAATTATTTCAATCACATACAGGTCTCGATTCGTTTCTAATATTACTTGAAACTAAGGATTCTTGATAATCAGGAAAGTGTCGAGGATCTTAAAAATTCTAATAATCTATTCTAATAATTATAATAATTCTAATCCATCTACCTGTTTTTCATGTATAAACATGTAGCCTATGTATTTATTATCACTATGTGTGAGTTATTGCACTCGTTCCTATGGTATGCATATTATTAACATATAGGTACAGAAATTTTAAAACAATAAATTGTCACTTAAAGCGAGGTATACTCAAAAAAATTCATTAAACAAATATCACACGTTTTATACAGTTCAGAAAAATCGTCCCAATGTCATTTCTCCTTCGTTGTCATCCCTTACAGTAATTTAAATTGAACTTACAGAGGTTGTTACGTACGATGTACGTAAACTCATGTAACTGGCCCCATCTTAATATTTACAATTTCCTCGTTGCGGCCAGCAACGTTTTCAACTCAAACAGCCCCGAAACCGTCAAACAACCGCACGTACTCGGCGGAGATCGAAGAAAATCGAGTTAAACGCTAATCAACCCCCAACGAATTGCAGCGTGGAGTAGGTCACGCGAGGAACACCGATGTCTACTTTTGAAATTACTCACCGAACAATGGTAGCGGGCTGACAAATATCGAGTCGAGTATCAAAGCCGGCGATCCATCCAGCGGCGTACACAGAAACTCGTTCGGTATTCAAGAGAGTGAACAACAAAAAAAAAAGAGAGGGAAAATCGGAAAGAGGTCCGCGAGCACGCTCGAGTTTTCTGTTTTTTCCCCCTTCGGTTCTCCTCTTCGGCGGCTTGGTCCCGCTCACTCGCTACCAGAGTGATGCCAAGTCAGCGGCCGGCGCACACAGGTGCGAAAAAAAGAGGGGCGGAACAGAGGGAAAGAGCGCAGAATGCGATACAAAGCGACCGCGGAGGGATGCACGACGGCGAGGGAAGGGTGGTATCCTCGGCGACAGCGGGTACTCTCGATTCAAAACGGAGAATCTGCGACGGGGAAGGTACCGCCGCGGAAGGCACACCGTCCAACAGTCTCACGTCGGGGAAATTTAGTCACCGTCCTCGTGGCGGCACTCTATTTACGGGGAGATCGAGCGACGGCGATCGCAGCACCCGGGAATCCGTTCTCCGGTTTGAATGGTTTAAAAAGGGCACCCCTTCGCGCGGATGTCTCTCCACGAAGGAGGAAGCTGGAGGATGATCGGGCGCCTTTAGGACTCGAGCGTGAAATCGAGAGCTCTGGGGGGCACGTTCGGCGTCTTTCCAACGAGTATGCCCGATTTCGCAGAGGGTATCCTCCGGGGACTTGGCCGTCGACGTCGGCTCGTTTTGCTCGTACGATCACGTATGGACGAGGTGTCGGGCGCAGATCACTGCCATGCGAGGACGTCGCGACGACTGGCGGACGCAGACTGGCTCGGACGCCGTCGTCCGTCGGTTTTCACGGCGCGCCGCGACGCCGTACGTCCCGACGCCGCTCGTCGAGGGCGCTCACGGTCGTTCGTGCCGTTCCGTTCGCGCGTCGTGGCTTTCCGCCCCTCGCCTTTTCTCGCGATTCTTCGACACGCGTCGCTACCACGGCTGCGTTCCCCCCCCCCCCCCAACGCGTGCCTGCTACCCTTCACGGTGTCTTCGAGGGCGAAGAACGAGACCGGGCGCACGGACGCGGCGCGAAGGGGGTGGAAAAATGAACAAAGACGAACGCAACAGTTGTGAATCTTCTGGCACGGTGCACGGCGGCAGGATACCTAAGGAAACTTCCTTTTTTATGCCCGACTTCGCGGTGCACCGCGACGATTGCTGTTTCATAGTCGCGCTGAAGAAGGGGCAAGAATTTCAGACGTGGCTGGAATCACTCGGCCGTTTTATTCCGATGCGATGTTTTTGAAAATGAAAGAGATGCTGCGTGGGTGGAGAAGAGTTGTTTTCAGCATCGTGTACGGCACTGGAAATGTTTATTGCATCCATATTTATTTGTTTTCGCCAGGATAGTCAGTTACACATTTCTGCAATAAATATTTTACAGTAATATTTTAGTGTTTAATATTCGAGTGATGCAATAAATCTTTCCACTACTGCAGGTTTTTTATGGGGAATTTTGAATGTAAAATTGTATCCACCTACGTAGATATTGCTTGTTTGCTCAATTATATAAGTGTTGAAGATTCTGTGAGAGAAAGATTAACATCAGAGGAGTAACATCCTGTGCATTGCATTTTTTTAAATATGAGGTCATTCGAAAAATGAGTTCCTCTTAGCCTCGACAAGTGGAAAGGTTGGTAAAGCAGAGAGAATTTATATTCGCGAGTTTTCATAACATTAGCTTCCTTTTCGGGGTAACTACCACACCAGAGTAAACGTAAACGTAAAAATAAATTATGAAAATGATAGAAAACCTAAGTAGTTCTCCTACACAGAAGAGAAATAGAGGCGAAAATCTTTGACTATCTCATCATTTCTTTTCCATTAAGAATATTGCAAATGTATGGTGGTTGAACCACGATGTAAACAAGTTCAGATGAATTTATTATTTCAAATTGTACTATGCTCTGGCACGAAATGTATTATTTTAAAATATGTAATAAGCCTCCGAAAATTGTGGAAATGTATACTGTTGCGGAATAAACGCAAACTGCTGACAGAGCGAACCAGCGAAAAATACTACACAGCCGAAGTTGTGAAAGTAAGTACTATTTTTCGAAGGAAGAAAGCACGGCATGAAGAAAATGCGAACGCACTGACACGAAACAGGTACAAAAGTCAGCAGAGAATGAATACAACGGTTGTGAATCTTTTAGAACCTGCAAGAACAGCGGGAATTTTCCTGCGTAGGTATTCAGTTTGCTTACGTGCTGGCAATTGCTTCGGAAAGTTTTCCAAGGGAACCTCTTCCAACATTGTAATATTAAAAAGGGTACAAACCACGCTGTGTATTCCTCTGAAAATATAAGTGGATGTTCCCTCTGTTTATCCATACGTCAATAAATATTTGCGCAACCACTAAACTAAAGGTCGAATTATTTATTCTATTAAAGTTAAGTGTCGCAACACACAATCTATAGAACAGAAACCAGATCCAACTATCACCAGAATCGTTGAAAAGGACGTCGAGTATTTTCGCCTCTCTTTTCCATGAATTCTATTGCGTCCTATTATCTACGAATCGAATGGAAAACAATAATTTCGTCGATAATGTCAGTGTCAAATAGCGTGCGTGCTCGAGCACGCTGACGTCGCGACGGTATACCCATCCTTGGCGGCAACCCTCTGCAGTAAAGGAGTGACAGACAAAGCATAGAGAGAGGGTGTTCGGTTTTCAGCAGAGCGTATGGAAAAACGAACAAAAGACGAGTGCAACAGTTGTTCATATTCTACATTTGCGTACGGAAGGTTACGGAAACACCGAGAACATTCGCGTTCAAAGCCACTTCATTCCAATTATCATCGTGCCAAATGCGGCTTGTTATTCACAAACATCCTCGCTGCATCGTCAAAGGATGAACAGTGATGCATGAAACAGACAAAAGCAAAATAACACCGAATAATGTGAAGTATTGTTAGAACTATATTATTGAGACATTAATATCAATCACACATGAAACTGCAGTAAGGGAGCGAAATGACTTGAAAACTATACAATCGAGGAAGTTGCAGCAACAGGGGTGCAGCTGCATCTTTACCAGCCTCGAGTAAATTAAAGAAAACTGTTAATAAAATTATTTCTTTGACTTAATATGTATTAAGAAGAGGACACTAATTGAAAAATATATATTTTCACGCAATAAGTAGTACCTAGTTATTAAGTGGAATAGTTTTTATTTCTATTTTTGGCAAAAAATATTCTTTAATAAAAATGTTAATATTAATATCTCTATTTTTATTTATTTGTATCACGCGGGCACCAAACGATGTAAAAAATTGTTTACGTATATTACACGTCATAACTCAAAAACTGTAGAAAATAGAACTCAATTTCAACTTGCTCAAGCTTTTATATTTCAGATTATGAATGTGGCACGAGATGTGCTCAAGAGTGTACACTGGGAATTCCTTTAAATTCATTGGTAACGAATGAAACAAATTCCCTGCAGACTGAGGTGAAATTAATTTCCTCTCGTGTCTCACGCGCACAATGCCATAGTGTATCACCTTTCTACGTTCGGAATATAAACAACAACATGTTATTAGTCAAAGTACATTTATCGATCACAAAGTTTACATCGTGGAACGATAAATTACTAAACAGCAAACCCGACTTTATTTAAATCTGTGATTTCGCCGCTGCAGAGACGCATTCGCCATTAATGAATATCAACAGTCGTTATTAAATATTTATGACGGCGCAGTAATACCGCATACTATTTTCGAATCGCATTAACATTCCACTGTATTCTGGGGCGAGAGAAATTTATCGTGCTACGAAACGATTCGCAAGTTGCGTTGTATGCCCTCCACTCAGCGCTGTGTATCACGGATTATATAGAGATGTAGATAGAATGCATAGATCACTGCACGATCAAACGTGTTTTTCCGCCTTTACACAGCACCGTTCGATCGATGCGTTAAATCCTATCATTTGAACAATAAGACATTCTTCCTCTCACGAACCATGGAATTATTGGGTACCCGAAATTCCATATGAAATTATCTTCTGCTATAAATCCCCGACATGATGAATTAAAACCACTCCCTTTACATCTTTCCAAAAATTAATAACAAATGACAAGATTGAAAGGACTTTTAGAATAAACATATCTAACGACTCTCCTCCAGCACAGAAACTAACATCGATCCCCAAAATCAATAACCATTCCTGTCATCACATTCCGTACACATCGTTAGCGAGGAACTGTCCGAAATCCAGCTAAAAAATCCGACCAAAGCCAAAACGTATCGTGCATCAAATCCTTCCCCAAAACATATTTCAATCCACCCTCAAAGTTTCAATTCCACCGGGTAGAACCTTACAAAGACTCTTCGCCAGGTCCCATTGGCTTCTCTACCCCGAATTCCAACCCTTTCGAAGCGTTTCCTACCAATCACACATCGCATACCGATCACACCCCTCATCGAGCACTCTGTTACAGTGCATTCTAGCATACACCCCTGTAGCTGCACAGAACGTCGCATCGCCTTCGTGTCCCTGTGCACGCATGCTAGTTATCATCGTTTAATCAGAGGCGAAAGAGGACCGACCCCTTGATGGTCGCCGCTCGCGGGGCGATTTTTCTTAGCGCGAGGCCGCTCAGACAACTGAAAAGGATTTCGCGTTTCTGTCAACGCGGATGCAACAGTTGCTCGTATGACGCCTCTCGCCTTGGCTTCCGCGGGGTTCTCGTTGCATGTTGTCGTGCCGCGTCGTCGCTGTAACCGAGCACTGTGACGGAGCACGTAAACGCGGCAGCGCAAGCTCCGCGTCAGGATGCCACCGGAAAGAGGGTGGCGTCGGTGCGGCTGTCCACGGCTTTATGCTCCTCCAGGGAATTTCTCTCTCACACCAGCCACCCCTCGGAGACATTCACCCGAGCCGCTGTACGCCTCCCTCGCCTCGCCGCGCCTCGCGCGCGAGTGTCATGCACACGCACACCGGCGCACACTGGCGCAGAGGCAGAGACGCGGTCAGAACGGTGCTAAACGTCCAGCGGCGTACAAAGGCGCGGCAACAAGCTGAATAGGAAAGTTCTCGGCGATAATTATTATTGTTGCTACGCTACCGGATACCGCCTCCACGGGCAGCGCGGTCTAGACGTGTGTCCTGATGCTCTCCCTATCTCGATTTCCACGGGAACAAGCGGATCGCGGAACGAATCAGCTTCCATCGTATCGCGGCTGTTATTAATGGTCGCGATTAAGGAAATGGGAGACGTTCGTTTGACGCGTTTAGTACGGGGCTGGAGGAAAGAGTCCCGCCTGGGATTGGGAATTCCATTTGCCACGGGCACTGTGATAGCGACGGAGTGAATGCTGCGCGTTTAATTCGTGCGCGAGTATTTCGAATATGATGAGTGACTGATGGATGAGAGTATGGAGTAAGTCTGACAAGGGAAGCTAGGCAATTCGGAAAGTCGGGAAAATTATGCAACTTTGTGTGCAAGTAGAGTAACACAATCCTATTTTTTGTTGGTGCCATAGTGCGGTCTTAAGGGGTAAAGTCAGCCACTTGAAAAATATGCAGAATTTTCTTTTTCCTGGAATATCTCGAGAACGGTGAGTGATATCGAACAGAAGTATCAACAAAAGTTGCATCTTCTTTTTATATTTACAAAACTGCTTGAAAGTAATTATCGAATTAGGGAGATTGGTGGTGGGGTAAATTGAAAAGTATGGATTTTTCGATAATTATTTTTACTCAGTTTTGTAGATATAAAAAGGAAATGCAACTTTTGTCTATACTTCTTTTCGATATCTCTCAACGTTCTCGAGATATTTCACGAAAAAGAAAATTCTGCCTTTTTTCTAAGGCGTGATTTCACCCCCCCCCCCCCCCCGAAACCGCACTACGCCACCAACAAAAAATAGAGTTGTGTTACTCTACTTGCACAAAAAGTTGCATGATTCTCTGAATTTCCGGGTTGCCTAACCTCTCTTGTGAGGTACGTGTCGGTTAAAACAACGACTGTACTACTGATTTTATGGAGGAATGGTAAGGAGAACGGTTTTCTTCGTTGTTGGGTGGAATCTAATCGAGTGTATGTAATATTCTTATGCCTTTTCGATTTTTAAGTGAATTCAGGGGCAATTAGATCCTTCTGTAAATCAAACTCGATTAGAGTCAACACGTTCTACCACCCCCCCTCCCCCCCCCATTTTATGTACAAAGAACAAATACGTGCCTCATAACCCAAGTCGATTAGATCGTCTCCAGATGGCCAGCGAGAATCCAAATAAAAGTGTTTAACTAACGCCGAAATCGAACTACCCTTTCATTAGCGACCCCTCTCAAGAGGCTGAGGGCTGACTAACGCGTGCAGATAAAATCTACACGGGAATTATCTGAAAAAATAACCCGCCGAAACGGAGCAGCATCCATGTACTCCCAGGTGTACGATTTGTAAATGAGTCGTACTCGTTAATGCGACGTAATACATTGAGCGGAAAACACGAATTGCACCTGCGGGTACGGTGCGCTCGACAAAGAAGAGTCAGTTAGACACACGCGTAGAAAGGGGCGAGGGGGTGGAGAGGGCGGCGGGGCAGGGGTGGGACACAGGTTTTCGAACTTGGCGTAATCAACTGATTGTGCGAAAGCTGCTTACACGGGTGTGAGACCGATCAATATACATAGAGGCAGAGCCAAAACGAGCGTGTAAGAGTAATGAGTGCGCCTTTGTTCCCCGTTCGCCTCTGCCGAGTGTTTGAAACAATTAGGAAGTTAGATACGCCTTTACCGAGTAATTTTGTACGGCGAGGCGGAGTGCTTGTAACACGATTAGAATCCGCATCACGGTGACAATACCACGGTCACTGAAATATTGATTGGCCAGAAGATTTTCTTTCCCGTTAACTATCGATCGAAATATAATCCATTGCGACGTTCAGCGGGATAAAAACCAGCGATGGAAAGGGTAATACGAACATCAACGTGCTGGCCCGCACCTGTACTGGACAAAACTATAAATCATGTAATACTCCACTTCATTTCTACGAAGCTCCTTTTTCATCTTCGTTAAGCGTAAGGGAGATTTGCGTGACAACTTTATATTTCGGATTATATCCTGTGATATACGATACTTTATCGATTCCAAGGATAATCACACGTTATAGAGCATTCACGACGTGGAAAGTTCTGCAAATATTTAATGGAGGTAAGTTAATTGTTGTGCAAAGTATAATAATGTAAGGGAAAAGCGACGAGACTGTTAAATTGCAAGAGACTTGCAATAGACGAATCGTTGATATTCTATTTTTAAATATAATTCCTTCTGCAAGTTGGTAAAGTATAAAAATGGAAAAGTCGAAATAACACCACCATGGTGCCGGAGGGTCATTGAACGTGTCCTGGAATGGCACTCTGTTTATTCTGGAATTTCATGTTCAGATAATCGATTGCAATTTGAGTGTTCGAGCTGCAGCCCCACCCTCATTCGAATACTTGGCCTGGTCTGTGTGTGTGTGTGTAGACTTTCTGCGTGTGTACGTGCGTCTGGTATGTCGCTTAGAAGATTAGGAAGTCTTCCATGAAACAAATAACGCCTGGACACGAGGTAAATTGAATTCTTCCCTTTCCTTTCAATGATTAATGAACGTTGACAGGTAATAAATTACAATTGAACATTAAACACGTGTTAAAGGAAAAATCATATTAATAATTTGTAATAAAAACACAGTGGCCATTGTAATCGATTTTCTGTAAAAATCACGCCTGTCTTAGCATCGAGTCTTTAACCACTGAACGGCCACTTTGAAAATGGATCGTTTACGTTTACACGCGATTATCAGGTGGCCCGTCCGAAACATCGGTTAACACCGCACGGCCCCGCGAACACCTTGAATTGGCAGGTGATATACGCATCGTCAATACCTAATCCAAATTACTGGGTCTGTGGATCGCGGCAGGATTACACAGTCGCAGGTATCTATATACAAGATATTCACGCCACGCGGCCGCAGACTGAAGAATAGAGCTGCTATTTCGCGTAGAAACTACCGACAATTCCTAACCCAAACTGCCTGGACTCTCTCCTGTACGAGCTAGATTACATTACAGCCGCGTGAATAATCCGCCAGGTAGTTACGCCGATGAAAATAGCGTCAGCGCAAACCTGGAAACAATTCTGCGTATCTGCGAAATTTTCAGCCAAGATTTTCCTCCGTACTATCGAGTTCCCGAAAGTGTTAATTAAGCCAGAGAAGAGAAGAGAAGCTGCGGTAGCAGCGCAGCAGTTTATCAGATTTTTCTACGTTCTTTGGCAGCCGCGCCCCCTCGAGCTATTTTATAATATATTCGTGCGCCAGAAGGATTCTGCTGATGAGATCGCTGCATCGATCAATATCACGAGTGCGCCGCTGCTCGAAGGTATTAACATCGCGAGATAAAATTAACAAGTAGCTATAAGTTGCAGGAAGTTTCTGGTTACGTCCAGCTCCAAGCTCCGGTGTCAGTTCTGCGTCAAGGCACAAGAAGCGTCCCGAATATAAGTGATAGTTATGATATGAGATCATTTTGCTTCCAACAGAGTTGAACGGGAGAATTTGAAAAGTAAAGTGGAAGAACACTTGGTACCAACAAAACAATCGAGTATCCCGTCCGCCAATTACACGAGACACGACAACTCAATCTTAATTTCCACGGTCGCCAGAAGTTGGAGAACCGTAGTTCCCTGGCCGTGTTAGACATTAGGTGTATCTAAGTGTCGTCCCTCGCTTCGATAAGTCGCGATCAGTGTCACACGCCAAGTGTTTCCAAAGTTCATCGCGACTAATTGCTGCGAAGGCGGATGCCACGAAGTAGCCCATTGGAAATTTGTCAATTGCAGGTAACTGCGACTCGTTCGTACAGATGCCACGCAGATGTTCCTGATAGGTCAAAATTACGACTCACGGTTGAGTAGTAGTTTTCCTCTATAGTTGTATGACCGTACATTCTACGCTTACCCTCGCGTTTCTCCCTTCCCCACCCGGAACACCCGATGCCATGATCATAAAATCTACGCAGCATTTTTCTAATTTATCGCGCGGAACCATAAATAACCCTGGAGTTATAAATTGAAGGAGACGTCGAGTCTTGACGAAAGTTGAAGCTACAACACAGAAGTATCAAAGTACGAAAACGGAACTTCGCAGGTGCATTATTCTACTTCATTCAACCGAGGGTTCCTTTTGGATCGTGCTTGTCTTTCTAAACAACGTTGACACACCCTGAGAGATGATTTTTGGGCCGTACGTTTGAGATGTATTAAATCAGCATGTAACAAGGAGAACAGATTAGGGGCTGAAGGCTTAGAATTAGTGACACGATCTACCTTGCATCGCTATCAGTAAGCATAAATGAGAGCCCCGTGATTTATACATAGCACCGGGTTCTAATCGGGATTAGCAAAGCAGATCTCGGTGATTTATACATCTCAGTAGGCATTACCTTGCTCTGTCTTTAAAGGAAAAGACTGACTACGAAAGTGTATATAGCTGCGCCAGTAGCTCGCAAAATCCAAATAAATTATCACGATTTAACCCTGAGCAACTAGAATCTGTAAATATTCATAAACACAAATACTATTCGCAAATACCATTGCATAATCTGTATATAAAATTTCGTGTAATCTATACATAATTCGAAATGAAAAATAATGCAATAGATCAATTCCTAATGATCTCATTTTTACCCGTCCACTTTTATAGTGCAACCCGCGCGCGATTGCCGGGGTGAAATGAAGCATCAGAGTCAAAATTTCCATTTCCTTTGTATTTTTTAATTTCGCCATAAACGTGTGTCGCGGCTCGCGCATTTTATATTTTACTCCTCGCAAGAGTATCTTTTTTTTTTTCATCATACTGCGCACTTAAGGACGGAAAGAGCATACTGTCACGTCTGGTAGGTTAATCAGAATTTTTACGGGCCGCTCCGAAACTCCGTGCAATCAACATTAACCTTTACTGCCAGCTACTAATGCGCCGCTATTGCGATCCATCAGTATGTGGGTGCATTTTATTAGGCTTCCTATGCCCCGATGAGTTTAGGTCGGCTTTAAATGTTCACCACACCCAGCCTATAATCCTACACCGTTTAATCAACCGTTCGTGCCTGATAACTCCTTTAATCGCAAATGGCCCCTGCACTCGTCGATCTTTCTTTCACACTAACGCGTAGGACCCTTTGGTACTATTCCTCGCGTTAAAAGGAATGTAGAGATCCTACTGCGAAGCATGCACTGTGAGTGATACGAAGACAGGCATAATTCTTACTGAGCAGAATATTTATCCACTCGATCGATACCGGTTACGAATAAAACCATCTAATTGAATATCGAAGAACCACGTAAAAGAAAGGGGAGGAAGGCGAGCAAGGGGGCTCTTTTGTTTCCCGATCAGAGAACGTGTACATCAGCCTTAAACGATTTTGCACTCTAAAGTCTCTATCCTCTCATCACAGAGGATTCTGTCGGCAAGGAGGGAGCGTATAATACATAATGTTCTTGCCGTCCTGTAGAATGTACAAGGTTTCGGCTCGTACATCCATCTCCCGTGTCATAAGCAGACCAGCCTTCCTCCACTTGATAGAGCTAAAACATTGTCGATTTTTCTTGCATAGGTGTTATGCGTTTTTGATAAATGGTCGGTTGGCCGAGCAGCTAACCAAGCAGGAAAGCAGCCGGGCCAAGATGAGTGGCTGCCACAAGGGGGAGGCCTGGGCCAGCTTACCTTTGTATTCCGGCCCTTTTGATTTCCAGAATTTTCTCTAATAAAGCTTCCGCCTTAATGCGCCCGGTTAATATGCACTTTAATCCCCATTCGTTCAGCCGTTGGACGTAAACTAATTTGCGGAAGCTGCAAACCTCTTTAACGCTCCGCCGCATCGCTCTTCCTTAAGTCAACTTTAATTTCGTGCCGCTGTACAACGTACGTTGCGTGATATCTTTCAGTACGATTTTGCTCCTTGCGGCCAGAACGCTTGTACGTGACGCAGATTCATCATCTGTGCAAACGTTCCGGATTTTCTGGGGTCATCGTCGTCCACTCGTCAAGCGAATCGTGCGGACGCATAAGCAGCACAATACGGTCCTATCGAAATACTCGTTGCACGTTTCGAGAGCTCCCTTCTCGCCCTGTCAGAGCCGAAGAAATTTGAACCACGTCTGACAAATACGTGAAAATCATATTTTTCAGTAAGGCAACCCTTTCGTGTCTTCCTGACAGCCTTGTTCGTGCCCTATCTGCTTAAATTCGTCGATTCGGTCTTCGTTAATTAAACCTGTTTTCATTTTGCTAGCTTGTATTGTAAGCTCGAAGAAAATAATAAGTTTTGAAGCTTTCGAGGAACATTTGCATATGCTTCTGTGTTTTTTTAAACGAAGCTTTTTGATAAAGGTACATGTATGTGATTTTTTGTAATTTGTATAGGTTCTGAGGTTAAATTAATCTGTTTTTATCAACATTGCAGTATGTAAAGGCGGTTTAATAAGTACGGGATCGAAAAATGACGGGGTAGTTGTATATCTTGCTTCCTTAATTGCCACTTCCTCGAAAAGGTGCGGCGCATTAATATCGATCAGCTATCTTGAAAGGAATGTCACATCAATATCAATTAATCCTGCGAGTAATAAAGGATTGCGTGCTAAGGGAACTCGTTCTTCCACCCCGTCGATACATCTCACACTTTCCTGGACAGTTAACCCCTGACTGCGATCATCAAGTCATAGCATCGTCCTGGTAATCATCGATGTGTTCCGTGAAGAAAATTGCCAATAATTGGATGATTAATAATCGATAGTATCCTGAATGCCAGTGGAAATAACTTCCAATATACTGGAGGCAATCGATATTTGACCTACCTTACATACATACCTTGGACTTTGGACAGCGAAAATAATTCTATTCAAAATTCTATCGATTCCACTTTTATTGCAATATTAATCCTTTAATATCTCAAAGCTGGATTACTGCACTGACTTAAACAGAAATTTGTATCGAGATTGTTCTGAAGGTCCAAACAGAATTATTTGAATATTCTCCTAACAAATTTCGAAATTTTTGAAAATTTATAAATCAATCAGTACTTCCTAAATTTCTCACATTATTCTAAGCGTCACCTTCTCTATGTGTACCTACCATACATTCTTTCACATAATTTCAACGGTAGCACTATAATAATTAAGGGGTTTTATTGTTACAATAACGCCAACGAAGATTTAACACTAAACGAACGTTTCGTTTCAATGAAACATAAATCAGCTTAAAATACGACTCGCAAGGATTCGCCTCTGAGAACGTGAAATTCGTTCTACGGGGAGAAAGAAATAGTCGAAACGTGAAAATCTCTTCGGGATGTCGACGAGCTCGACGAAAAGAGCCAGAGATTTTTATACCCGGCGATATCGCGCTGGGAAACTTCTTTTTCATTCGGCAAATAGGACAAGTCGGCCCCGCTGGTACATACTAAATTCACTTTTCCCTCCCCCTGAATAAGTGCAGCTTTCCAGCCGCTTATTCGTTTGGCCATTTAATTAGCCGGTGAATATGAGAATGAGTTGCATTAAAAAATATGTCGACGCAAAGACCTTCTATTTTTGCGGCCGTGCTTTTCCCCTCTGGTGAATGCACTTCAAGAAAGCTTCGCAGAAATGCTGTTTAAATCGCTCGCCTTTTACCTCAAACGAAGGGTTGGATTTAAACGCGGACCCCTTCTGAAAAGAATCCCCGTTTAAGCGACTTCAACGATTTGTAAGGACACCATGCTTCTCTTAAAGAGAAAGGATTTAAATACTCCCGGCGGTGATGTCTGGCGACGAAAGCATTCTATACTTCGAAAACATCTTCATACCTAGGCGTTATTAACTGGAAGATGAAGAGAACGAGTGCGGGAGCAGTTTATCGCAGAACAAAAGAAAACGAACTTCTTGGAAGTAGTTGCAGATACCTTCCGTAACCACTTGGTCTGAATTTCTCACCCCTTTCGAATGAAATAAACAATATCCCATCAAAATGGTAATAATTTATTACAGGAACCTTCGAAACAGGATCGAGTTTGTTCAGAAAGATATCACCAGGCAATTACACTTGTAATTTTATTTAATCTGTTCATAGAAATCAACTCGTGGAAGCATGCTATTCGATGCAATTGACTTTGATACCCCCTTTAAAGAAAACGTTTCGGGGGAGCCTCGGTCCAGGACGAGGAAGAGTGAAATTTATGTGTTTTCAAAGTTTCACGGATTTTAGTATCGCAATTATATCGAGGCAGAGCCAGTCGGAGATTGAGTTGAGGCTCATAACTCTTGCCGGTCGTAACGTTCAGCTGCAGACTGCTCAGCCCTGCATTTCATAGGCCGCCAGATGTTACGTATACCTACATATCAGCAGGTACCACTTCACGTGCGCATACGTATTCATTACTAAATTACGCCCACAACACGGTTGTATGGCGCAGAGGCGGGTTTCAACCGCGAATCGCCGATGGCACGTAAAACAACGTTGTTCGTTCCTCCTGTTTATTTTGCCAGATCGGGCTCATATCTGCGGGCAGGCCGTTGCGTGCAATATTTAAGAACAGCCACGCACCGCAGCAGCACAATTGCCACTGTGCACGCATGTTTGTTTTAATATCGAGTTTGATCCGTTACAAATAATGCAGAAGAATGTCTCATTAGAAACTAAGTAGGAACTCGAGTAATACAATCACTTTAAGCAGCAGACGAATCGAACGCGGAAACTGATCTTTGAGGATTGGTTGGTAAATTGAAATAGTAATCGTCGAATAGGGTGAATGTACCTAATACCGCCCAGATTCAGGTTAGGTTTTCTGAAACCTAATCCTAATAAAAAATTCAGCAAAAACATTTATATAGCAAGAAATAATAAAAACACGTGTGAAAATAACTTTAAAAACTCATATATACATGAATTAATCAATATTTCTTGTGTGGATGATATTAGGTACCCTTTTTTCAGCACCCGCTTTTTGCATGTCTTACATTTTTGAGTCCCAATTAAAAATATGTAGGTTTCAACTATTCTAGCTTATGCTACGTGAAACATGAATAATTTCTCTTTACTTTGAAACAAAATGCATAGAAAAATATAAATTATTATTCAGTTAGGAGCGATTTAACTTTTGCTAGGCGATATTAGATACCATTATCCTATTGTTTGCACTTAATCAGAGAAACTTAAAAAAAGAAATTGTATTTTTGGTTAAGTATTTGGGAGGCTTTACTCCCTTTATTATTATCCCCCTTTGAAACCATGGGACATCCGTGCTTGCGTGGTAGAGGAAAAGCAACGAAGAGGTGACGCGAAGAAAAGGAGTCACGGGAGCTGCTGCAATGACACCTAATTAAATTCAGCATTATGCCCCAATATCAAGCTATCTGGCGTCCCTATTCTAGCTCCCAGCCCAACTTAAACTGCCAGACAAGACGATATAAAGTTAAGGCCAGAGAAATTAGAAGAGTTCCCGTGAGGTCTAGGTATGCGTGCAACATAACAATATTCTCTACTTCCATTGTGCTTCAATTACACACGAGCTTACTTCCGGGATTCTACGTTTCTACTTACTCAGGAAATGCTCCACGAAATTACTATTCCGCTACACATTCTCGTAGAATTGAATTCTATGAAGCACGCAATGAGTGGAAGCATAATTCTAAAGATATTTTCAACGTCTAGGATCCATATGACTAATCCTAATGCTGCAGCAAAGGCTTCATTATCTGACTCTTCTGGTATGAGAATGTTGCATTAACCAAACAAAATGAACCTACACTTCTACTCCTTGAGATCGACTTTTAATAGAACAATTAAATTAACTTCCTTATCCAAACAATTTCACCCTCCTGTCAGCTTCTACAAGAGAGGCTCCACTGCCTTCTATCTGAAATTTATTACACATATTTGTCTCGCCACTATTCGCGATTTCATGAGGATAACGATTGCCCGTACCGTCCCGAGGTAAATGAAATTCTATTTCCTACGAATTTGCGAAAGGGGAAAAAGGAGGAAGCTCGTTCTAAACCAGCCGAACACGGTCAGGAAACGACCGAAGGCGAATAGAACTTTTAGTATCCTATCGGAGGTTTCGCCAGCCTCTCGAACATCAATATCGGACAAGATCAGAACTTAAGGCAATTGCGCACTGATACAACAAAGGGCATCGTCTAACGCGGTTATACCTCGTAAGCGAAATTCTATTGCTATATCCCATCTCGAGCGTCTATATTGGCCTCTCTCTGAGAACACAACTGTTCTCTCATCCCGCTCCTCTCATCATCTTGCTTCGTTTCACTCTCACTATCTCTCTTCGTCTTATTTCTCCCCTGCCCCCTCGCGCGTCCTTTTCCCTGCATCTTCTTTCCCGTTCTCTTTCTCTCTATCAATACCGACCTAATCTACTTTGCCAGCAAATAGTGTTCACGTTCCCCAGACAATGGTTTTCTCTTAGCCGGATACCCCGTTCGCCAACTCATCCCACCGACCTCATCCTATCTATTCAATACACCGATGTAGCTTTTACTTTCTTATACCGCATGATTTATTTATTCGGGCCTGATAATCGTTGCGAACAATGACTGCGCCGCGCCGCCTGTGCCGTTCGAAATTTATGAATTATTCACCCCCCGGCTATCGTCCGCCATTAGACCGTGCGATTAGCTGTGGGACGATGCTGAAAATTCAAGGATTAATCGACAGCGCGGGTGGTAAAGGCCGATGCCACGATTTTACGAAGTTAAACGGAACACGGTTTCCCATTTTAAGACGTCACGGGAAAATTACTCGGACTTCAACAGCACAGAGCTACTTAATCGACGACGGTTCTCTGGCTAATTGATTCCCACGGGATTCGTGGACGCGCCAATTTCGACGAGTGTTGGCAAAATTAAACCGCAAAGTGAGTCAAACGCCGATTATTACGAGTTCAAGTGCCGAGCTTCCCTTGAAAGCGACATTACCCTTCGGTCTGGCAATCGAGTTCCTCAGAGAATAGTACCATCCCATGGCTTTCGAGAACGCAAATGGAAATGTGATAAGTGTACCCAAAATTTTGGATAGCTAATAGCTGCGACCTATTTCACGCAAAATCGATCAGTTCTTGCAACTGATGTTCGGGAATTTTGTTAAATTGAGATATGATGTAGTTCGCGTGAAATTAGAGCAGGGTTTAAGTCACCGTTTTGCTGGAATTGATGTATTTAAAAAAATACAGACTGCAAAGTACCTGTAGTTTCATGTCGACTGTATCACATTCCAATTTCATAAGAATCCTTAATATTAAGTACAGAAAGTGATCGATTTGGTTTAGAACGATTCTTGTATTAATTAGCAGCTTCTTTTGGAGTACCTATCTGAATTTTACGCTGTCGCAACATCTCGCACCCCTACTTCCGACTGATAACACAATTACGTGAGATACAGTAATATATCATACAAAGAAACGTGAGTGAATAGCTAAAAGTGTAGCTAACCCTAAGGGAGCAATTATGTAATATTAAACACCGTGTATCAAAACATGGAGTGAAGAATTTGAGCAGAATTTCCGCTCACCCAATTACCATTACAAAAATTTGAAAATCGGCTTTAATGGACGGCTGTTACAATTCTGAATAATGTGTTATTCGTTGGCAAATATTGTTCAAGCAATTTAATCTGACGTGTTACACGCACGCTGACTAAAAAGTTAAAATTGCTTTGCGAAACGAATATATTCGACAACATATTCTTGTACGCCATTGGACAAATTTGATACATAATATTCAGGTTGAATCATACGAAAAAAGATGAAAAATTCTTCCTCTATACTGATTTGGTTTTATCAAGATGTTTTGATTGGACGCATATTTCTTTGTGTGAAGCCAGAAAGAGTTACGTTCAAATTTCAAGTCGTATTCCGAAACAAAAGGGGAACACTTGTGTGGAAAATTCTGCCAATCATAGTATACTTTAAATTAACTTGATTTGAATTTATATGAATGAGAGACATGACTGAACAAAAGTAACTGGGAATTTATTTTTTAATGAGACCCCGACTTCTCGAATGTTATTTTTGGTGCATGAAATAATTAAATGATTCGATAATCCGGCACGCGAATTAAAATACGCTCATATAAAATTTCACTGAAGAGGTTATTCGATTACGAAGAATAATTCAATATGGAGGAAGAACGCGCAGACCTATCAAGCGATACCGTTTTACGTACGTGTTCTTAGACGAGTAAATCAATATTTTAAACGAGACAGTGGCAGATATGTGTAGAAAGATAGCAATTATCGACTTTAACTTTGAACACTATTGTCTAAAATTATTTAGAAAAATTCTGAATTTTTTATGAAAAAATACTTCACTTAGTCGTTTAATAATATTATTTTGTGTCATAAAATTATTAGAATTATTAGATGAATAATTGAAAATGTAAAATTTCATTGAAGATATCTTCCCTGATTCACAAGAAAGTAAACTAAATGTTAGAAAACGTCACATACTCGAGAATTTCAAATTAAACAATAACAGTAAAAATCTTAAAGAAAAAGTAAGGAAAGTTGTAAAAAGTTGTAAGAAACGATTGACTTGTAATCTTCGGAAATATCCTCGTGCCACGCGAGGTAAGTAATAATAAAAAAGAATTCTTTTAATAATTAATATTTCTGCAAATATTAATACAGACAGAGAAATGAGGCTATATAAAAATTCCCACCATTTTTCAAAGCCTCAATGGTGAGTTGAAAAATTATATCAATAAATTCTAACACAACATTTCATTTACAGAACACACCGATTTCGATAAATATCGCTATGAAATGACTTGCCCAAACTGTTTAAGTTATATACATACTAACATTTATCATTATAATACTAATGTAACACATGCAGTTGCTGCAAGTTTATCTCCTATTTGGTTCGTATATATTGCAAATTTCACCTTTCCCAACTTCAATTTGAGTTTTATAAACGAAAGATTATGTCCTACTTCATCTCGAATACGATTGAAAACGAATTATTAAAAATAATGAAAATTCATTATTGCAGCTTATGCATGGTACCGTATTTCACTACAAAATTTAAAAATGTGGCACACTATTGCCCTAGATGCAAAATTTATTTAGGAACAAAATTCGGAGCAGGAAGAAATGTATTTTCCTGTTGCATCCAACCAGGAGAATTTAAAACTGAACCAGACTAACATTTGGTAATATTATTTGTACGTCCATATCAAATAAATATATGAATACAATACTTATAATTGACTTTCCCGCTTAATATCAGCAATTAAACAACAAATTGTACCAGTAACATTATTCATATTTTGATACATATCGAAACTTGTCTGAATAAAGTGTATGCATGATGCACTCGAAACTTTAGAGTCTAAAATCTAAAGTATGTACCATAGTTGGGTAAATTTTATTTTCAATAACATATAGAAGATAAAACATTTTACTTATTTCTTACCTATGGATTATGTAATTACATAAAATTGAAGAATGAAGTTTGCTAATAATTATTATTCAACTGTATACATAATTCAAGGAAATTTTTTCAAATATAAAATTATTCATTATTTAAGTACAGATAATACCAATTGTAGGTATTTATAAACTTGGAAATTTATTTAAACAAATCATCATTCAACCGTTTAATTCAATAAATATTTATTTAAATGAGACTTAACTCGTACATAAAATTAAAAGAAAAAATCGAAATGCAACGAAAATTCTGCTTGGCGAATTGAAAAAGTATATCTTGCTCAGTCGATATATATAATATCTCCATATCTATTAATTTTATACATTTTAAATTACACACGATACAGAAGAAGACATAATTTTTCATGGAGAACGTATCAGCTTTGAATTACACGGTATATTTAATGCAAATGCATAAATTTTGTAAAAAAAAGTTTTACACATCAAGCTGAATATTGTCGCATTCCTTCAAAACTAATTTTTCATTACTAAATATCGTTTCAACTCACCAGACTGTTGTAGATTCCAGTCAATTTCCAAACCAGTCGACACATTACTCAGCTACTCCAGTTCACCGTAGTTGGCGCGTCAGTATAGCACTCCGACTTCTCAATCGTAAATTCAAAGAAAATTTATTAGAATAAACATTTATTCAACTGTTTAGTTTAATAAATACATATTAAAATAATCGCTTAAACCTACCATACATCAATGCAGAAAGAAATCGAAATGTTACAGAAATACTGCTTGGCAAACTCAGAAAGCACATATTTACTATTCCTATTCACTTTCAACCGTAAACAATACAGGAAAAGATATAATCTTCTTACATTATTGTTTTACATTCGAAATTTCAATATGGAAAGTGTATGAAATTCGATTTACAAGACGTAGTCAACGCAATTTCGTAAATTTTTCAAAAATAATCTTATACATGAAGCTGAATATATTCACATTCCCTTAAGAACAATTTGCCATTACTAAATACCACCTTAACTCACCAGATTGTTGCAGATTTTAATAAGCTTGAGGAATTATTGACGGAGAGATAATCCACAGCTCCAGTTCTCCGTAGCTGGCGCGCGAATATTGAAAGTCTGATTTCCATGCACCGTCAGCTCCACTTCGGCACTTCTGGTTTGTCCAGTTGCTCAACGCTTGCGCCTCTCTTGAAATAAGCCGAGCAACCAATCGCGCGCCTGATATATTTCATCGTGAATAAGCCTGAAGGGTTGAACGTGTTCGAATAATACCCGGCTCCTGTCCGCACTCAAAGTGCCAGTCATTCAATATTTTGATACAAATTTGTACGTGTGTCGTCGTTAATGTTATATTAGATTAATTTTATAAACAATGGGAGCGGTACGTGTAGTCAACGACGATGGTCAATTCTACGGAGAAATGGCTAGTGCGGGAACAAAGTTAGTCGTGGTAGATTTCACGGCAACATGGTAAGTTCAATGGGGTTATAATAGATCGCAGAATTTTAAAACTTAAATTCCTCAGACAGACTATTTTCTTCGCTAAAGATCGGCTCGTATGAATCTTTTTTCTTTTATTGCAAATATATCGATAGTTTTCTATGAGAGTTTCAAGTAAACAGAATTGACAGCTAATCAATTGACATCGTTTACAAGTGTGTTTCAATATTATTATTGTAATCTACAGGTGTGGTCCTTGCCAGAGAATTGCACCAGTATTTGAGCAACTATCTATTAAATATCCAAACGCAGTATTTCTTAAAGTCGATGTAGACAAGTGCGCGGGAACTGCAGCTGCGCAGGGTGTTAGCGCGATGCCTACGTTCATATTCTATCGTAATCAAATAAAATTGGGCTTATGTCAGGGCGCTGATCCAGGTGGATTAGAGTCGATGATTCAACAGTTCTATGGGAATGGAGATTCGGAAGATACTGAGAGTCCAGTGACTGGACATGTACGAACTAGCGATAACGTTTATTATCATATATTTGGAATGATATTTCTTGCCGCTGTTTTGTACTACTGGAATAAGTACCAATAAAGAAAGTTGCGGTAACTTTCTTTCAGTGGATGTTCATGTTACTATAATAGATTCGTTAGAAAGAAAAAGAAAAAGCTATCGATCAAACTGAGCAAGATAATTGCATGTGTTCACGATTTTATACCTCCTTGTAAATATTGTATTCTACAAATATGAGTTCCAAGATATTTGTCTGTAACATGTACATGTCAGTGTGAAAGTTGTATTGCATTTACATGCCTTTGTTTTAAATAAAAAGCTCATATTCATACGCATTTCCCCTGAATGTTTTTACCCAACTTTGTTGCATACGAAACTCTAAGCTTTTTATGATCTCTTGCACACATTTCGGAGGATTTTTCAAGTATACCTTTTGCAGATGGACTTGACTACGTTTATTACCAAGTCACAGTGCGAATGTTTAAATGAGTCCGACGAGCATAACTTTGTACAATGTTTAACTGCCGACGAGGGGTATCTAGAAAGTGACTGCGACGAACAGTTAATATTATCGATTGCATTTTTACAAGCAGTCAAAGTTCACTCTCTGAAACTGAAAGCTCCTAAAGACAGCGGACCAAAAGATATTAGATTGTACATCAATCAGCCTAGAACAATCGATTTCGACATGGCGGATTCTAACACGAGCATCCAAGATCTGACGTAAGATTTCCTTCAGAAGCACGTCAGTGTAATTTGTTTTAACAGTTCTTTAATAATATCGTTACATTAATGTGCAGGTTATCAGCGAAGGATATCGAGGAAGGCAATCTGATTCCCTTGCGCTATGTAAAGTTTCAAAACGTGCAGAATCTACAGATTTTTGTGAAGAGCAATCAAAGTGGTGGCGAAACAACGAGAATCGACTATTTGGCAGTATTCGGTTCGCCTATCTCAACTACGAACATGGGAGAGTTCAAGAGAGTGCATGGTAAAAAGGGAGAGAGCCATTAACATTCGATTCCTCGCATATAATGAATTGTACAAGAAATGTGTTATGTCAAATAAAGTTTCCATTGCCATCATATTTTTCAAGAAGAACACTATAATAAAGTTTGGTTTAATCAATTTTGTTTTTGAATTATACCGAATGCGGCGAGAAACACGGCACAAACGCGCACAGGGTGGGTCCCGGTTAAAAAATAAATCGAGATTGTGGAATGAATATCTTTCGTGCAAAGCTTCGTTTTTCACAGAAAGGATTTTGAAATTTCATTAAAAACACGGAGGAAACCAATGTATTCTACAATTTCGATTTATTTTTTAACCAAGAACAAGCCTATGCCCACTTATACCACTTTAATGTGCATACAGGATCTGTGATAATAATGGCATCATATTGAATTAAGACATACATATATTAGTTTTTGCATTTATATAGATTTTCTATAGTACCCTACAATTTTTTTTAAATACACCGAAGGAAATGCAACGAAATTGATTAATTACCCATTATTAACAAAGATCTTGTAATATAAATTATGGGAGACAAATAACAATGTGTACGAATGTTTTCGTAAATATTTATTCGATATACAAAAAGTGTTCATTTTAGAAAAAATTTATAAAGCGCGAAGTTGAAGAGAATAAAAACTGTTGTACTCGTAACAAATAAATAAAGAAATTAAATACAATTCCGTATGCGTCAGCGAATTTTTTAAATTACCCTCACGATTTTCCAAAACCTAGCATTAATAAAAAGCAGAAGTAATACAATTTGATTATATCTTAAATAAAAACGTTTAATCTTGCCTGCCATCATTATGTATAAAATTCCAAGTAAAATTCATTCTATTACAAACATCATGGATACACTACTTCCAGTCCATTCAACATTTATGGGGATGTTTTGTGAATTCGCCAAATCCCACCACAACGACAGGCTCTTGCCCATCTTTGATCCCACGCTCTAATTGCGGCTGTTCTCGTCATGTTCTGTACCTGAGCTTTGCCCCCACACCTGAAATTTTAATTTACGCATCGTTTTATAGTAATACTACGAGAAGCACCTGAAAGGGACAGATATACAAACAAATTTATTACGTTCAGCACCTTGTACATTGCTTAACCAGAAGCGGTTGTTTCCCAAGATACAAATGTCTAATACCATCTACAATTTGGCCACTATGCATACAACCTTCGACCGAATTAAGCTCAGGTACAAACAATAATTGTTCCGATTCTGTGCCATACTCCAACTGTAAGGAAATTGCATCAAGGATTACAATATTATACTATACATAAAATCGAAATTTATAAGTCTATGAACGGGATATTCGCGGCTTTACCTGCAACGGAAAACTTTGGTAAAATAGCATGGGGGTGGCTATAGCTGTTATGTTACTACCCTGATGTAACTGAGGTATCATAATTTGATTTGGTAACAGGCAACAGTCATCTGGAAGAAAGTAGCATTGCCGCGCGTTTAATTACTAGCATCTATCGAATTATGTTAAACAGGCGTGAGGTTTCCTTATTTTAAGACGCTTAATGTATGGTTTATGATAGCACTGCGATGAAGTTGATGGATTAATCGTATGACTGAAAATTGTAATATTTTATCGAGCTCGGAGAAATCCGTAATTATATTTCGAATACTACAACTTTTTCGTTAGCGTTTCTGTTTTCTCTATCCTGAGAATTCTCTCGTAGCACAAGTATCGGCTTCTCGTTAATTAAATCCGCCGATAATTGGGCAACTGGTTGAGGATCAGGACTGATCTCTAAGAACACTTCTGTTTTCGTGCTCTTTGGACTGTCCACGTTTGCAATGAAATAAGTTGCTTCATTTTCCGCGCTCGGTATTGGAATTTCCACTGATTCGCTCTTCTCGTCTGGTGCGTTATTCTTCGCGGTCGGAGTGGAATCACTCGGGAGGAAATGTTTCCCTTCCAATCCTTCAGGATTTTTATTCGATTTAGCTTCTTCGGCTTTTTCTGCCTCTTTTATTAGATCGATAAAAAATAATTCTCTAGGCGAGAGCGGCTTATTTGGAGACTGAACATCCAGTTCGTCATCCGGGGTAACTGTTACCAATTTTAAATACGCCTGCATGGATCCCCTGCGACTTCTAGGAACGTCGCCTCCCGATTTTAATGCCTCTTCAGCTTCCTTCTCTGTGTCAACATTCTCTTCCAAATTCATGGTGTCATTACGTTTATTATCTTTCCCCGAAATATGCCCGTGTATCACAAGAGGTGGAAGATCTTTGTGCCGTTTAAGTTTGCTTCGTTGTGCATTGTCAGAAGCATCGGTATCTCTTTTATCGCGAACAACATTCGTCTTATTTTTATCGGACGTCAATTCGTTTACTGGCTTCTCTTCTTTTATGCCTGGTAACCTTAAACTCTGTGGACGATCGCGTTTCGTAGTAATCAAAGATGATGGTATTATGGAGACGCTGGTGCCGTACGTTTGGAAATTATGATCCTTTTGCAAGGAATCCATGCGTTTACAGATTAGGAGCAAGCACAGCATAACGAAAGCCCAAATCAGAAACGCGATGAACCAGTAAAATGATAACCAAACCACGGCCCACTTGTCCGTTTTTTGTGCATTATGCGCTTGTAATTCACTGATCAATAGGGGGCCTAATATAATCCAGTAAACTAAAAAGAAGCTACACGATAGTACACAGAATATCGCGAGTTTGTACGGTTTGGTATACCAACAGCGCGTTTTCAATTTATTTTCTTGGCGCAGAAGGCTGTCACCGTTCAAGGTCAACGGCTCCTTCTGCTTCGCGACGGCAAGCTTCTCGCTCATTTTCCCGATAAAATACGAAATTTAGAACAATACTATTTCGACAAATATGTCACCAGTGGTTCAACATTTCGCGTGCAATCTGCAGCGTGCATATAACAGTACTGAATGAAAAAAAAAACTGTAATCCCCTCTTAACGAGGAAGTGGTGCTCTATCTTACTTCCTCCTAACCAACGTATTACGATAAAACTCGAGCGACTGCTCCCGAGTTTTAACCGCGAAACGATTCTTATGTTGGTGTTAATTTTAATATAAGCACGACGATGCCGGTTGCAACAATGACGTATAACGAGGCAAATACTCACCAATGAGACCGTCGTCCACCTGCTGGGCTTGGGTATCTCCGTTCGGTTGAACCAATTTTGATAATAAACGAAACAACAGGGCCAATACATCGAGATTATCAGCACTGCGAAGAAATACCGGTAAACAGGATGGACGCAATAGACCCCATATGCGTATAATCACCAGCAATTCCCTCAGTGTATTTAAGGCCTTGTGGTCCTTTAGGAGCTCGTACTGTTATGGAAACGTAAAAGAGGAACATGACCGCAAGATGGTTTTGATTATTCGCAGGCTGATTAATATACTTGGAAGCTATTAATGATACTAACACCGCCAGATTTCATTTGCAGTCGTTGTTCTGGTAGACGGGCCAAAAGGTTCAGAGCTAGATCCGCGACCCATTGAATTAATTGTTGCAACGATTGGAGCGTGCTTGGTTCGACGGTGAACTCTTTTGGATCAAGGTGTAAAAGCACCTAAGGATCGAACCATGATTACCCATTACGATGGAACATATGTTTTTGTGGATTGTATTGAGAAGAATCAGCATCACTTGTACCTTATCAACGTCAGTAATTGCATCGTTTATCACTGTTGCTAGGCTCTCTGCTGGTCCCTTATCGTGAGAAATCAAATCTGACGGCCGTAATAACGATTTAAACGCCGTCGCCACCGAATGTATCATCAGTAATGACGATAGATCTGCCGCCTTACTTTGCCCCGATACTAACATCCTAAAAGGAGAATTTTACCAATCACACTGTGGCTAAGTAAATAAACCCACGGTCAGGGGCGGATTTGGGTGTAGGCTAAGTAGGCTGCAGCCTAGGGCGGCAAATTTTTGGAAGCATTAAATTTTGGGGAGCGACAAATTTGGGGGAGGGGCAAATTTTGGGAAGCATCCAATGAAAGAAATTATTAATGGTTTGAACACAGAGGCTTGAGACAACATTGAAAACAATTACTTTTTTCAAGTTGCGAATTAGCAATGACTCATATGTAAGTTGCCATATTGATTAATTTTGAAATTGTCTCGACTCTTCTAAATTAAAATATTTGATCATATTTCGCAGAAAAGGCGGCAGACGCTTGTTAGCCTAGGGGCACCAAATCTTCAAATCCGCCCCTGCCCACGATGGGCTTAATACTCAACGACCCCAATAATTAAAAATGAATTTCTATTTAAAGGATAGAGAAAGAACCTGTATAACGATGTTTTGATGCAAAGAAATTGAATGTAATGATACTGCTGTATTGGCTGCAGTTGTCTGTTGAAGGATACATCCAATCTTTCGCATAACGGCTCAAGCATCGAAGACCTCAAACACAAAAGTATATCCAACCAATCTAATCCTGTTACCAGGCAATATTCTAAGAGTGTACAAGCGTAAGTTAACGTCATCGATGGCCCTGCAACGAAAAATTATAATTCCATATCCCTCTTCGACGAGCAATTTCTCTTTAGAAAATTTTTAGAAGAATTACCTCCATCAGGTAGTAATTTGTACAAATACAAATTTCCTCGCGTATCACATGCTAAAAGAACACAGCCCAACCAGGACAAATCTATACTTGCTATAGATACTGAACTTTTAAAATACTTATTATTCGGTTCATCAGATCGCCACGCCATATTCAAAGAAGAAAAGGCTATTTCTTTCAGGCAATCGCGACTTAAACAATGAACCGAAGAATCCGCCAAAGCTACTACAACGTAACTCGGGGGAGGCAATGTGGTGACTATAGACAATTTTGTAGTTGCTATAGCTGTTATTGGCGATTGGCAACGGTACTGCGATTGATATTGCCATACCTGTAAATACGTGTATAGATATGTATTAAGTACGTGCCATTAAACCTTTCACACCATACACATTTTATCTTCATGATTCGTTCAATTTGGACACCTACCACTACGGTCTTAAATTGTTCCAATGTCTTGGGTTGAAATAATTTATGGACGGGTTGCGGTTTTTCCCGCAATTCCCATACTTCTACAATACCCCCGTTTTCACTATTAACCGCGATAACCAGGGAGTCTGCATCTTCCCGAACTACGAACTTCAAGTGTGTCACACTTGTATCTGAAAAGACAATTCTGTTATCGTGATGTATCAAAGCGATTAACAGTATCGGTAAATGAATTTGACTTTACATGCATTATCCTTGGGAGCACCATCCTGCAGGAAAAAGCTCGGAAGTGCTTGCGAAGTAATAGTGCATTTATCGTCGTTTTTCCGCACCAATACTCGGTAACATCTAATTGGTAAACAAATATTCCCACTGCTTACAGCTACCAAAATATGGCCATCTAAAAGTTTGTAAAATTCTCTTTTAACCCCGTTTGCTGTTATTTCTACTTTATATAGTAAGTGTGTGCATACTTTTCCCGTAACATAAGTCAACAGCAGTTATTCTATGCCTAGTACTTCCCAGACTTTCGGTCGAGGAGCACACTGGATTTTGGAAATCTTTCGTGATCATAACAGCACCGACCATGCCTGTTGTTGATACTACCAACACCCCCTCAGCTGCCCTGCCACCAAATTGCCTTACGGAGGGAGCAAAGGGTAAATGATTGAATTTCTCGCTATAGTGAATGCTGTCCTTTTTCTCAGTAACTAGCCCGGTCTGGAATTATAATATTTCGTAAACTACGAATGCTGGAACTGGCATTAAATAATTAAATGACCCGCAAATATTAACTGCAGATACCTTTTTCCCATTGTGAAACCAAGCTGCGCCTAATATGTGCTCACCAACGAAACAAGTGGAGCCAATTAACACCCAATCGTTAAGAACATGATCTTTAAACATCCACAGTTGTACGTTTCCGGCGGAATCAGCAACAACTAATTTATCACCCGGCAAATCCCACTCTATTGCGGTAATAGTGTTTTTATTTGACAACACCCTGATGATATATAAGTAACGTCAGTGAACATCGTGAATCAGGTGAAACAGCGTAAATGCAGTATTTAAGAACATTTCATACTTATGCGTGTGCCAAGGCATGTTTAAGTCGCAAACATAAACATGAGATCCCCATGTTTTCCCGCTGTTATCGTCTAATTCTGTGGTTGTAGTAAATGCTGCTATATTACGACTAGATAACGAGCATAACGACTGTCCCTCGTATAGGCTAAACATTTGGTCAATACATAAATTGTAAAAGATTTTATAAAAATGTATATAGAAAATATGTTATTGCAATTAAATAAAGCTTTGATTGAATTAAAAATCTATAAAAGTTCATTTTGTAGTTATGTAAAGATATTATACCAATGTTTCCCAACCTTTTTTGGGTCGCGATCCCCTTTCATAATATTCAAATAACTTGCGAGCCCCCCCCCCCCCCCCATAAGGTAAGGTAAATTTAAAAAGTGAAGAAAACATGTTAAAAGTAGGTATCTCAGAATATAATTCTAACTTAATAATATTAAAAAGAAAAACCCCAAAAAACCGTGGTGACCCCCCAAAAAACACTTCGCGACCCACCGGTTGGGAATCACTGTATTATACATATAAATAGCGTTCATAAGTATCCGGAAATCCAGGTAGGTATTTTAATGTTTTTAAAAAAAATACGTGAAAAGTTGACCTTTCTTTGGTAAGTTTATCATATATTATTATAGTTACTTATGTAAACTTATAAATGATATCAATAAAATAGTTAGACCTTATGTGAAACGAGAACGTATATCTGTGGTTGTAAGGAAAAATGACCCATGTCACAATTTCAAAAAATTTGAGTTTATGCATTAATTCAACTGTAGAATATTGGATGTATGTATTTATCAGAAAAAAATGCATGAAAACGAATTTTATACGTTGAAAAAATAATGCAATTTAACCGAAGTCCAATATTCAATTAATACGCATTTGGCAAAACAACGTAAGTCCACAAAATTTGGAGAATACGACGTATCTTTCCTTTGTGATCGCTTTTTATTTTCTATTTTTATTTATCTGCATATACTATAACGTATTTTGTGTAAGATAACATTGGAAAAACATAATTAAAAGTGTATTTAAAAAATTGTTTCGTATACTTAATAAGTAGATTAATAAATGAAAAAAAAGGTTGACATTGTTATCCATTGTATTCACTGAGAAAAAACCTGAATGCTGCCAAATTTTGCGGCGTGATTACAGGAATGACCCGTTAACTGCGACACGGTCAAGCAGAATAACACAAGTCCAGTGGACTTGTGTCATTCTGCTTAAAGTGTATGTAAATTATTACTATTTCGTTTATTATTATTTACGTTAATTATACGGATATTGAATATTATGCAAAGTGAAGGAAATATACGTTTATATCGTAAGAAGGAAACAAGGAAACATTGCTAATAAGAAGAATTGGTGTTTAGAACTTTCAACGACAATATCTCGAAAGTGGAAACATGTGACATGGGTCGTTTTTCCTTACAACCACAGATATAAGTTTCGAGGACACTCAAAAGGAGTGACTTTTAAGGGGGGGGGGTCTGGTGCAATCGGCAGAAATCGATGTTCTTTTTTGGGAATTTTTTGTAAGGAAACTATACATGCAATCTTTTTAAAACTTTCAGGCTATATTATTATGTTTTTCAAGAAGTGAACAAACATTTGTTTATTTAAAAATAACATGATAATTCCAAATGGCGCAAGTGTTTCTCCCCTTAAGTAACTAATTCACGTCTGTTCTTGCGAGTTATTTATCGCTCAAGCCTTTTATCTATAATTACATTTTAGGTATTTTCAAATATTTAGGCGAGTGTTACTAATTCATGTCAAATAAATATAAGACTAGAACTGTGAGAACGTTTACTTTACTCAAATTAAAATTTAACAGCCCAAATGATCGAAACCATCAGTTCTAAAGAAAAGCTACCGATCGGAAGAACGTGCTACTATTAAAACGTTCGCAAAATAAAAGTATTTAATTGGACACATTCCAGCTGAGATAACAATTTCTCAATCTACGATGCGCAACACGGTTACGAAACATCGAGATACGAACAATTTTTCAAGGAAACACTGAGAACCAGCAAACGTCACGATCGGTACATCGAAACATTTAGCGAACATAACTAATTAAGAAGGGGAAAACACTCAAGTTAAAGAAAATATTCAAGTTAAACAATTGCTGTGTAAATAAACGATCCCAAGACTGAAATGTTTGGATGGAAATATACTTCCATTTGTCGAAAATCGAATGAAAAATTACTTCTAAACTGTACTGCATCCACAAATAAATGTGAGGGTGGCTCAATGATAGTGTGATAAGTATTACTTTTAGGGTGAACAGTATTTGAAGTTTGAACACAGTAAAAGTATACGCTACCTTGTTGGAAAGAAAACTTACTGGCAATAATTTTATTTCTATGCTATACAATTATTAACCAAGAATAAAGCAATGGCTTTCAGAATCCTGCAATCTCAAATGAACTGAAAAATTTGAAATTGACAGAAAATATGTATTCAAATATTTAATTTTGTACGTTAATGGAACAAAATTATGTTATAGTAACATTAGTAATATTAATACGCTATTTGCCTAAACTTCCTACATATCCTGATACTTATGAATGGTAATGCATGTGTACATATTATATTAATATACAGGGTATTTCAGAATTACAGATACAAGATGTAATAAATGTTAAATCAACAACTATGAGTGGTCTCAGAATAAATACTGAATGAATAATGATAGCCAAGCACTTTTGCTTGGTTTTCTGTAAAAATGTAACAGATATTTATTTAATATATGAGAGTGCGTATTGTAATGCAAAACTGACAACTCAACTGCGTAAGACGCAAGAAGTTAATATTCCTTATTCTGACTTTTCTGTTCCTTTGCACGAATTTTACTATTTAATTAAACAAATACTTATAGTTTTGCAATACTCTGTATACATTAATGCTAGATATATTTATATAAACGTTAGTATTACACAAAGAAAGATTAGATTATTATTAAACTAGATTAGTTAGATTAGAAAAGAATGTATCAATGACAATTACGATTAATTAAACGTACCTTTCTTGGTTCGTAAAAGGTTTTAACGTAGCTTTCCTGTTTACAGTGTACAGTAAATCCATGTTTTTTGAGGTTGGGTTACGTTACAATTAAAACAAACACTAAGATCACGAGTGTATGCACTCCGATATTTGTTGCCTACTGTACTCATGCATTTCGATGCATAGGAATACGGTATATAAATTATAAATAAGAATAAAACGCGTAATAAAATTATACCGGGGAAACCGCACGCAATACACGCTTACGCGCACATCGCAGCGTCAGCACTGCGTCATGTGATAAAATGTATGTTTGTGAAATGTGAGCCTATGCGAACATGCATTCTTCGTTCTGATTCAGGTCATTTGCAATTATGAGGCTTTTCCCATTACTTTTAGTTATCCAATACATGAACGGGCATTGAACGATCGAAACTGCACTCCGATCACGACGGATACAAACGGTACACTGAACCCGTCCACCGACTTATGCAAGTGTTATAATGCATTTTAACCTCGCTCCGTTCTGTTTTCAACAGCATACCTGCTTTTGCACCTTAAACATGGCTGTATTAATAAATCGTATTTCCATCATTCTCTCCTCATTTATTTCGATCTCCCACACCTACTTGTGCCACAATAAAATTATTCAGAATTGCTTAATGCCTTCTTATATTCTTAATTCACTCATTCTCTATTTCATGTGCATCATGATGTGCATACACCACAATTTTGCTGTTGCTTCAACGTAACAGTCAAGAAGAAATATATGAATGAAAATGCATGCCCTATGTACCAGTATTAAAAATAGGAATAATAGATTCCTAGAGGCTTTTCCTTCATCTATAATTAATATCGTTTGTTCACTCTGCATGCTATGATTAATATGTTACCCGAAGACATAGCTTGTAGGGTAACAAATCGTTTATTACTTAATCATTTCCTTCTATAAAAGTAAATGATGTATGGCAATAATTGTCCCCACTCCATTATAAACTTTTCTTATATATTCGTATTTGAATAAGAATGCTATGAAAGCTAGACTAATGAAAATCATTTCCCATGAATATTTGTGCTTCCTATATGTATCATAATTTCTGGAATATATGTAAAGCAATGAGAGTGGCTGCCGATGCATGTTTTATAGCGAGGCGCAAGAGGAATTTAATATGTTTCGTTACGTAGAAAATGGATGGGGATCAAGGAAGGGAAAGTGCTTCCAAAACAAGTGGAAATGCACATAATAAATCACCGAAACAATTGGGACTAACTACAATAGTCGCGCTTGAAACGTTACAACGTGATATAAAGAGAGTTTCACAAGACTATGAGGAAATGTGCAAAAGAAATAAGTAATTCTAATATTTATTTCTTACTCCTGTATCAAAGAAGAGGAGATCCCGTAAATACTGTATATAATGTACCTATTATCTACAGAAATTATAAAGCCTGGCTAAAGGATACTTTACATCATCGTAGTCAATACACAACTCTTTGTTGGACTTCAGCAATTGCACTTTTGATCAATGCCATTATCCTCGTCATTGCATCCTTCACAATCAACGATACGTGGTACGAACTAAACAGATTAAGTATTTGTATCACACCATAATAATGTTGTACAAATACATTAATGCTTATAATATACGCTACATGTTACATTTTGTAATTAAAATTAGGAGAAAAGTACAATCATACACAGTAACTATAAAAAACACGTAGACTATGACTCAAATTCAATGCGATAAACTATTTTTGCTTTCTAGGTACCCTACACTGCCTTACGAAGGACTGACAGTTTGTTGTTTAGTGGTGTTAAATTTTATTTTAGTTGTATCGGATAATAAATTACGACACAAAGAAATTCCCAATAGAGTACGGATTCTTCTTGACCAGATAGAAGGTATATAGATCTTTAAACAGAATGAAACTCCGCTGTACCTTGAAACTTTCTCATGAAATATTATCTTGCGTGTTTCAGTTGCTAAAAGTACTTGCCAATGGAATCCAGAAAACTATCCACACTTGTGCAGCCCACTGTCTCCTTGTTTAACTCTACAATGGACTTATCGCGATGGTTGCATAGTGAATCTACCATGGGCATTATTGGTTGCTGGAGACATAATTGTAATGAAGCCTGGGCAACAATCTCCTGGATATAGTATCCCTTACGATGTAAGTTAAACGATCCAGTAGGTAAAAAGAGTTCGATAAGTAATTCAATGATAAATTGAATAATTTCAGGATGCAGATGCACCGGTGTTACACGCAAGAGAAGTATACAGTCCGCAGGTTCATAGTACAAGTGAAATCTTTTCAACACCGCAGGCACGGGCACCATTGAAAAACAAGATTTACAAGCTCCAAGAAACCCCCTACTTAATGAATCTTAGAATGGCTCTTGAGCAAGCTCTCAACAGACCCGTCACGTATCATAATCGCAAACGACACCTTCTAATGATTTGCTGTATCGAGCAACTAGCTTTTCCAGTCCTTTTAATAATCGTATTAGTTGTAAATTTGTTTCGATACTTGTATTTGTCGGAATACTTCGGTGTCGGTTACTGGAACGAAATGTTCCTGTTACAACCGATCGCTGTTAGCATTCCTTTACTTCCATTAGTATTTCCGGTCTGTTGGATATTTCTGAATTGCTTTGGGATGGCACGTTTCAAGGCTTTATTCAAGCTTTACCAATCGTCGAAGAAGCTTCAGGTTAATATACGTTTGAGACAGAGAGGCTTACAGAACGATAGGATACATTATAAGAAACTATCGTTTTAGTTCGTGGATCCGTTCGAAGATACCGATATCTCCGGCCCGACTTATCCAGACGTAGTATATAATTGGATGGAACTGAAAGAATATTTCTTCGACATTCTGTTCGGTAAAGAGCACATGATGTCTAGATCCGCGAGTATTCTGCACGTTCTGGGATCAGTCACGGTAGTTGCAACAGTGGATAACTTAATTGTCACGCAGCGTAACAGACTAACTAGCAATGAATGCGATTTTCAGGCATTATGTTGCGTGGATAAGAAGGGACTTCTTTCGTGGCCTAATCCAACAGCGGAAAAAGTATTTTTCTTACGCAATGCCAGTACTCTATCCCCGTCGTCGAGGTAAAGATCCCCTTTCAGCAGCGCTTCTAGATTTGAGAGATATTAATCGAAACCTAATCATCTTACAGTACCGGTAGTTTAGACAGAACCTCTGAACCGCAATGCCAAACACAAGCCGAAGATCCCAAACAGTATTTGAATAAAACATCTTATGTACATCATGGTAATATAAAATGAAGAAGAAGTTGAGTAGATTCGTCGGAAATATCATCTTTTGAAGAGTAAAAGGAAGAATTGCTTTCAGACATGTCTCATTCAACAGCTGAAGTGTTGGATCTTACTCACGATCATGCCTTACCGTTTCGACTACAGTTCGATGATCATTCTTGGAGGCAGCACTTGAATTCGTTGAAACCACTAGGTCTAGCAATTTTACTGAACACGTGTAACATGGATACTCAAGAGCATTATATGCAATTCTGTTGCCATGTCACTTGTGAAGCTCTTTATAATGAGAATCTTGTGCCAGTTACGAACAGACGGTACGTGCAGCCGCTGTTAACATCATTGTCTTTGGTTTATATGCTTTGTCGCACTGCATTTCTCCCCCCGCCCCACCCTGCCCACCCCGCCCCACCCCCTATTGTATTTAAATTATTCAAACTAATTCTTCCAATTCTCAAGCTAATTACGTCCAGTTTATCATACTCATATTCCTAAGACAGTCCAAAAGGTAACCCTTCCAGTTACCAGTAACGTTGATCATACACATTTGTCAGCTACCAGGATCACAGTGTAGAAGATAAGAGTGGGTATCAGGCAAAAGATACAATGCAAAGTTCAAGACAGGTGTATTTAGTGGACGAATCAGGGAGCCTTGGACAGATGTGGTCAGTCCAACCATAGTTATTTTATGTATCCTCCATAATTATAGTTAATCTATCTGTATGGGTGAATGGAACTCCAATCACAATGTATATAATCATGTGAATGCTAATCATGGGGCAATCTCACACTTCTGTTCTATTCTATCTTTTGCTAAGCTAAAAGCCAATTCGCTAATGCTGAACGTCTGATTTCCAGGTGCCTATGCGAGCTGGCAAAACAGATAGGTTTCCAAGACCAGGCGCAACATATATTCCAATTGGAACAGCAATTGTCTACGTTTAGACACGTCGTAAGCATCATCTGCTATTCGAGTTGATCGCCTTGTTTGCTCGTGAATGAATGTGATGAAAATTTCGTCCGTCCGATTGCAGCAACCAGAAATGGTCCGACGAGATATAAAGTTTGCACGATCTTTGAGTATCGCGACGAAATTAAAATTTCCCTTCCCGCACATGGTCGCGGTGGTAGTCAAAGAACGTAGCGGAGGTGGCTTGCAGCTACTGACGCAGGGCACAGCGGATATAATTTTGGATTCCTGTATTGAATTTTGGGATGGCCATGATCTTTGCCCACTATCTGCATCCGACAGGTACAACTGAAGCATTAAAATCGTTAAAATCATTTTGACGTCAAATCGTCTCGTTAACCATCGTACCTATGTTTCAGGAAAAAGGTGCAAGATTTTTACCAAAGAACGAGCTTGACGTCGTATTGCACTGCATTTGCATACAGGCCATTGACACGTGGCATTAGCGATAAAATGACGAAAATATATTTGGAGCTTCCCGCGGACAGCAAACATTTGTACACGCCTCACAGAAGTCCTACACCATTACCCTGGGACTTCCGAAATGTTCTTGACCCCAGAGTAAAAGGCATACTTGGACAATTTCATTCAACTGGCAAGTGCCGAACATCTTCACGCTAATTGTAAGTCATCAAGTTATCAAAGATTTCGCTAACTTACTTTCATGCAAACAGATTCCTTGCTGTGCAACGAAAATAAAGACGATAGCGTGAGCGACGTTGATAGTTGCTTCGAAATTCAATGTAATCAAGTCTTTATTGGAATGGTGACTATGCAGTACCAAGCACAAACGGACATGGTAAGATGCTTGCTCAGTTATGGGGACGAGGATCGTTATGACGAAGCCTCGCAGAAAGTTATGAAGAATGTTTGATAGGTACAATTGATCGAGCAACTCGACAGAGCTTGCATACGTTTCGTTCACTTCAGCAAGGAGAACGAATTGAGATCGCGCGTGTTTTCGGAGAAAATGGGCCTGGAAAGTGGATGGAATTGCCACATATCGTTGCTCAGTGAAAGAGCTAGGTATCGTACCCCTATCTTCTATCGCTAATCAATATCTCTACGAACCACTTTGCTTTGCTTTCTTTTGCTTTTGGATTAATCTAAGAAGTATGGGGCATGACCTCACGTTGAAAAATGTTTAAATATGTTCGTATTCTATACGTATTGAAGTCTGTGTAAAAAACATATTCGACACGAGTTATTACACTAATTGCAATTGTACGTTGTTGGTGTTACGATTATCGTTTCGTCGATTAAACTGGATATATGTGATTTTTTGTCAGTGTCCGTTCTCTAATCTGTCGTAAATCTAAAAATAAGTGGTGTTGATTGATATGATCTCGTTTAACTAGCTATTCGTCATAACGATGGATGTGAATGTAAAATATGCATGTACATTACAGGAGACAGCAATGGCTGGAGAGATATCCACACATGCCTCCATCGTATATGTTTGTCTATACCTTTTTCTTTCATTACTGTTACAATCTGCATGCTTATTCGTTCTGCTCTCTATTAATATCTCTTCTTGTTACGATTACCGTTCTACGAATGCGACGATTCTCGTTTCTCCCTATGATTTCGTGATCTGACACGTGCTTTAGTAATATACTTCAGATCCCAGTATTCTTTCTTCTAAATGTTATCCGTACGTTGTTACTGCGTTGATGAACATAGAGCATTCAGTTAAAATGATTGTACTTAAACTAATGGCTTCTGGTAATTACTTTTCGTACAGTTTAAAGGCTTTCTCGTTGGTAGATACAATATTAATTACGTATCATCCCTCGGTACACGTTACAGTTGTTCTATGCACAATGCGTTCATATTATACCATATCTCATATTATACCATGACATACAGCAAAAGTACACGAATAAATGTATGTAACTAACACGCTAATATTAGGTCCGAGAGTCCAGTGGGCTGGTGGGTGAGCCAGGCAGCAGCCATGTCCTCACCCACGCCCTCGGCCCATTCTCATCAACATAATTACTCCTGCATGGATGAGGCCAGCTACTTGCTTAATCGTGTCTCTCCTCGGTATGTTACATATTACCCTCTTTATCACACATAAACACTTAAAGTAAACGTTCATTATTACTTATTACACGTATCTATAATCGATATAAGATCCGTGCTTGTGCTTCGCGATACGATATGAAATGAAAACAGAGAGAAAAGAAATGAACAGTCGCCGAAGCTCAGAAACTCTAAGAGCATGCGTTCATACATTTTTTGCTGGCATACATATGCTGCATCGATGTGTTTTGTGTTAAGAATATCCTGCATGAAAGAACAACAGGGAGAACGGGCTTTTCCACGCCATGATCTGTTTTATATTGTAGCACGAATTTGGACAACAGCCGTGCGATGAGTATGTCCGCGCCAAGCGCGATAAACACGGACTTCACTACCGTTAAGTTCGACGACGAGACCACGGAATGGAACGATACAGGGGCATCCCAAGTTAAGAGCGCCATGAGCCACAGGTTCGTCTCATGTCGATGTTAGACAGCTCCGATTTTGTCAGACTCCGACTGTTGTAACACTGTTCTGAATTTGCATGCCAGTCTGTGTCACCTTGTACAAAGGATCGCGAGAACCGGATCGGCACGCTTCTCGTAATTACTTTTCGTTCTCCCCCATGTCTGCTTTTTTAATAGATTAGACATACCTTGTCCATAATTGCAAGATCAAACGTTACTTTCCATATTATAGTTACCATTTTAAGTAAGCTCCAACTTATTCATAGATAATTGATATTTATTCTTGTATTTCACCTTTTGGAAGCGATTCGGTGTAGAGGCCGAAGATAAGTGATTCAGTAACGAATGAATTTTTAGCAGGGAACAGGACACGGCGAGGAGCGAAGACAGCGTGCTCATGCAAAGTGTGGACTTGGGATCTGGGCAGGAAGCATGGAGATCTTTGAGTTGTCTTACAGACAGCACAGAGCAGAGTGCTCCTGTTAATTTCGATCTATCAAACAGGGTGAGTTTCTACGTTAAGAATAATGGTACTTAATTCATACGGTTTCCTATTATGAGCGTTGTTTTTAGGCGAAACTACCGCGAGGCATCGATAAGATTCGACCGCACATAGAACTAATAGATAATGTACCCCTTTTGGTATCACTGTTTACTGACTGCAACACTGCTGTCACGAGGGAGATGTTGCACATCATGCAAGACTACGGAGAAGTTGTTTGTGTTCTAGGCTCCTCTGCCAACGCGGAGAACATGCCCATTTTTATGCAAGCAGATGCGGGGTAACTAGCATTTTACTATTGCCAAATCGAACTCTACGATTATTAATCCAGTAATATAAATTGAAACACTGAAATCAACTCAAGCTGAAGTTAAGTTATCAAATATATTGCACGATACAATGTTATGCAAAAGCGACACTTTTCTTGTTTACAAAACAGCCAGGCACTTTGTAACTCGTACTGAAGATCGTATCTTTTTCGATTTGAGCAGAAATGATCGGCCGTTTAAGTTTAACGCGAGTCCTTTTTGAAACTGGACCTATGTGTTGATAAGATAACTGGGTGGTGGTGTGATAGTCCGTTTTGTAGTTGGTTCGCCAAAATTCCCGCTTCCGCGGTCTTGTAACTTGGATATGAGCATGATTTTGATATGACTCCTTCGTCACCGTTTCATAATCCATCGGTACGGAATGGCGAACTTTACCTCGAAACGGTGTATAAATAGTTGTTTTCACAAGTCCAGGATTCATGTAAGACGTCGCGTGAATAGTCGTCATGTCACGAGACCCAGTAATGCATAAAAATGATCGTGGCTTAAAAGATCTCCTTATTTTCCCACTTGCACCTGGGAAAGAAAGCTTGTACACTGTGTCGAAGTCGAATTTGCCTGTATTAGGGGCTGCTAGCTGCTCGTATGTTCCATAATTAACTCTTCGTCGAGTCTTGGAATCAAACTTCATATAAGATAAACCATACGTCGTATCTGATTCAATTTTAGAGGTTGGCTTCGTATAAGGTCTAGTGTACGTAATAGGACGCCTCGTTGGTGGTTGTAAATATATAACATTTTCATTTTGCAATTCAGAATGGCGAAAGTTCCTTGAATTTGTCGCTTTGTGGCGAAGGACTTCAGCAATACACTCCATTTTTATAAAAATATACAATACAAAATTCCATTAACACAGAGAACATATCAAACTGTACACGTTGCTATTCGATTGTTTTACGCAAACATGTACAATGAGTCGCAAAGTTATGGCATAGATTTTGGGGTCCAGATTTCTGTGAATCGCTGCATATTTTCATTCTAATAAATTATATGATTTTAGAGTGGCTGTGGAGCCACTGTATCCACAAGTCTGCCAAAGGGTGCCTGTACTGGCTCCGACGAGGGATGACCAAGGGCCATCTCCAGTCGATTTAAGTAGAGCATTGAATTCCGTTGCTTGCTCCTTGAGCGTGAAACGCGAGGATCCAATTGCAATCTTCCATTTGATTATGGAGGTAGAAGAATTGGTATTAATTTCGAATCCTTTGAGCTCGTATATTTCCACCAATAATTTGGTACCTTCGATATGGAAATAATCAAGTGCAAAGGGTTGAATGCTCATTTTACTTTATCTGTTAACTGCTCGGTATCGTCGATTTTTATTGCACACTTAGGCTCGTCATTACATGAAGTGCCTTTGGAATTGCGTACAATTCTGGCTCTGTTGTACAGTCACTCTCTCCTTCACTCAAGCTCTGTCTGGTTTCTTTTTGCTACCGCCCCTGTTCACCGTCGATCAAGTCTTATGGTTGAGTTGTTTAATCATTCCAATGTTGTCGATATCAATGATCGCCACGTCCATGGATGCTACCATAATGCAGCGTGCGACGGGGAAAAATCAGTGCACCATAAACGGACAGGTGAGCGGTCACGGCTTTTCTCCAGCTTTGTACTACCACTCGTGCTATATCCTTTGCTTCACAGGTTGCGCTGTTCGTGCTGTGGTGCTACGGTATCAAGTTCTTGCCAACAGTGGTAACGATAGTCTTATCACAGTGCGTCTCGTTTTTCACCTTGTGCCCCGTTTACTTGGGCGCCGACTCTAAATGCATCTACGTGTACCCCGACTCCCATGGAGAGGCTTCATGGGGCGGTTGGGGTGCCAAGCCAAACGTCATTCTAGCGGTACAGCATTTCGCTTTGACGTTGTTAGTTTTACATTTAGGTAAATTATATTGCTTGTCGATCTTTTCAAATGCATCATTAATTTTAACAAAGTTTAAGGGCTTGGTGCTTCTTTACAGTAACAATATCCATAGGCTTTGTACATAGAGACTATTCGATTTGGAACAAGCAACCTTTCAACAATATGGTGTGGTTTTTAGGTGCTCTCTTTACGTAAGTCCAATATTTGTATTCCTCGAAAGTAGTCGCACAATTTAGGTAAAATTTTTGCTATCGTTTCTGTTAGATTGGGCGCACAAGCAGCGTTCTCAGGGACTGTGTTCTGCAAATTTTGGAGAGAAGAGGGTCAGAGGATAGAAGACTTTCCTGTTCAGGTTCCTTTGTTTTTCTTGGCCTCGCTGCCATTGATCTTTACCATCAATGAATTGATTAAATGGCAAGAAATTAAGTGAGTATATATAATACATTTGTTTCAAGTGTAAGTAGTGGAAAATATTTAATTGATCGCTGAACCTTTCCAGAGTGAACGTCAGGTATCAAAAGAGAGCTCGACTAGAATTTGGTACAAAGCTGGGGATGAATTCGCCGTTTTGAAGATTTCCATTGGCGGATGAAACGAATAGCCAGGGGCACGAAGGTAAAGTTAGTTAAATGGTGATAAAACGTGTACATATAGATTTTGGTTGAGTAACAGAACTCGAATACTCAAGTTTCGCATAATACCGTCGCTGTATTAAAATGTGCTCCGTGAACATCATCCGAATCTTTAATTTATTACTTATTTATTGTAAAGCTGTACGTATTAAACGCTAACGATTCATCGAGAAAAAGTAATTTTATCTAGATAATGTTACAGAGAAATGTATAAATTAAATCGGATAGTTATAAAGCTGTTTGACACTTTAAAAGTGTTTGAAAGGTTCTATTTGAGAATGAAGCTACGGGCAATTTTACAGCCTCGTAATTATATTAGCGCTTGATACGAAACACTTTTAAAATGCGTATAATTGTTTTCACAGTTCGATAATCGAACGTCAAAGTATTTATATTTTTATATAACGATGTAATTTACATTTTAAGAATTGATGTTCTGCGAACCGTAACATATGCTACTCCGAGCTTATTAGGTATTACACATTTACTTTCCTTGTAATTTTTGATATTTTTAAGCCAGCTGTTTTTTTTTATTTAACTTTCCGAGACTTCTATGAAAACGTCGCCTTTATGGAAAAGAAGCATATATTTTATATAACAGAATTTGATTTATTAAATAGAAAACTCAGTTTAAATTCAATAGATTTTGAACGCATAAGACTCCAAATTTTCTGTATTAGAAAAAAATGTAATCATTTACTTTTACTTTGGTTCTTCTTACTTAGAATTTGCTGTACAAAGGAGACAGTATGTAAACTACTTAAATACTACCGCTAGTTAGACTTAATAATTTTGGTATTAGTCGTAGTAAATATGTACGGGTACATTATCCTATGTTTTCGATTTTCTTGTGTTCCTATAGAAATTAATTTATTTTTTCGAACAGATTGATGCACTGCTTCGATCAACTTTTTCGGGATGTCTCTTTTTGCATATTAACGAACGTTATTTTATATGAATGTTTAAATAAATGGCTTTGTAAGTTACTACAATTTGTAACGGCGGGGTAATCGAAAGAAAAATTACGATTTAAGATTAAGATTACCCCGGTATACGAAAAATATTGAAATGTTTCGGCGTGCACTGTGGTTTATAGAACTTGTGATAGAATTTTATCTTGTATTTAACGCGGAATACATACTTTCTGTTTTTACAATCGTATTAAAACAAATTTTATACAATTACGTATTTTAACTTTATTACGTACACTATCGAATATAGTTGAAATTGTAAACTGACCTAAGTCATTTGCAATCTGAACTTTATTAGGTAAATAAATACTGTCGATTGTAAAAAATGAATTCTTAAGGGATTATTGTTTCGTATATGTACTACTAAAAGCCTTTTTTTATGTTCGATTTTTATAGAAATGGTTAGACATTTTACTTAAATGTAAATGATTGTAAAGTTACTTGGAAGATGAGAATAAAATGCTTCTTTTAAGTTAAATGTTTCTTAAAAGTTTTATATATTTTCTTTCTTTAGCGACTTTAGAAACATATTACCGCAGTGTATGTATGAAGAATAGTAACTTAATTTCCTTCGATCGTTAATCGAAGGCAGTAGATTACGAGGTATTTTGGTTTAAAAAATTCAACAAGGAATATGGTATCATCGGTTACGCTTATTTATTATTTTCTGTATAATAATCAAAATCAGTACCACAAATATGACCAAACAAAGGATAGCGAAAGTTACAGCTTCGTACAATAATTTCGGTGAGAACACCGACCATATGAACAGATGATGGCGCTGAATACTGATTATAATAGTGTAAATAACTACTGGAAACAATCTCCATGTAATGTACGTTTTACTAATTCGTGTAACGATCTCACGTGTACTACAAAAAAAAAATTGAATTTCATTGATGCATTAGTCCAGAGCAAACAGCTGAATCGAGAGTTCAAAACTACTTACTCGTACGGATATTTCAATATTGCATGGTAAATGAGCAATAGATAAGCCAAAATGGGAGCAGATAAGACGTTAATTATTAATAACGATCCAATGACAAGTGGCATATATGATGATATGCCAATGTAACCCACAGCTACATTAATAGTCGCCAAGCTATTAGAATTTCCCTGACAAAGAGTGATTGTACTTTTAAAATTTAATTATGCTAAGTTCTCAATTGAATTTTCTTTAATAATTCATTGTTACCTGATAAAAGTAAAATACATTGCCCATCCAAGCATAGACAAATGTATTTACCTGATGCGCGATACTGTCTTTAATAATTCCATGAATCACGCTACTAAAAATGATTTGAAGTGGTACGAGTATTACATTGTGAGGCCGATGAAGCATCGCTGTAATCATGATCCACATTCGTACAATGGAAGACAACGTGATTCTTAAGAACATCGCCCCATTATATTTGATCGTTAAGGCTACACGATACATATAATTTACAAAGTTTATTGCGACTAGGACCCAGAAAATTTGTGCTTCGTACATTCCTCTGTAACGAAGGAACGTAGTATGACTTTATGAAATGTTTGAACAGATTCTCCGTACAAGCAACAAGCTTACCTAGTTTCTGGGTACAATGGTACTTTGGCAACGCTATTGCCATGCATATGGCGAAGATAAATACACGCACCGATTATTGTATTAAACATTAACGACTGTTGTTTGTACTTTTTATCCTCGTGTATAAAATCGAGCCATATCAAAAGTGAGAGGGCTAAGAAGATAGTTTGAATTACTTGGAGACACGTGTACATATGAAAACAATATTGAAGGAGAATTGATCATTTAATTACCAGTGATAAGCAAAATTGTCATGCCTAACATGCTTTCCTGCTCTATCAAGAAATCAGCTATGTCAGGAAGATGAGCATACTTATCCCCAGTACTATTTAAGTTTCGAAGAATCCTATGCGCTATTAGTAGTAGCAATAGCTTAATGCAAATCTGTGCGTACAAATACTGTTTGTAATTCCTGTAACTAGAATTCGATATTTAGAATCTAAATCTTTCTCGCAGCTCAGGACTTTATGATACAACAAAATTCTTACGATCGTAAATGTAAACAGAACTTCATGGCAGAATTATAAAGTAACAAGGCGAGAAAAGTGACCCAGTAGAAGTACCAAGTTTGGTGTTCTTCTTCAACAAAACTACTGCCACTGAGGCTAATTGTATGTAGAAATGTGCCAAGTGGAAACAACCAATTTCTTTCCCAATTTTCTGCTTTCTAGTTATTAAACGAGGCTTTAGTAAACTGTACAATAATGCGTATTATTTGACTTTCTTTACCTCGTGCGTGAAAAATCTGAAGTGCTTAATGCTCGCAAGTAAGTAACTGTTTATGATTAAAACGGTTACTATAAATAATACTATCGAAACTGTAACGAAATTCTTCGAACGGAGTAACGATGTGCCTTCGAATTCCCCTAAATAATTGATTACTACCCAAACAAGTATATTTAAAATGATGAAAAAGATTGTACATTTTAATGTCACAGACGTGTAAGATGCTTTCCCTATGAGAAGGCAGAGTATCTGTAATAATTATAGAGTTTTTATGTATGATTCGAAATGTTAGACAGAAAATTAAATTTTAATTCTTACATGGCACAAGAAAAGTATGGCTACTGTTATTATATGGAAGTCATATTTTATCATGCTGTTTATAAGCACTTCTTTCATTCCTTTGAGTGCAAATTTATAAGAAAGCACAATATCATCTGTTATGTCATTCGGATGATCTTTAGTATTTAACCAGGCATTATGAAGCTTTATCGCCTCCAGATATTTCTGATACGCATCTGCAAGAATGCGCAGGTACGCTGTATTATTAAAAAAGAAAAGTATTCAAGTATATATAACGAAATTTACCCACATTCGGACTTATAGTTAGCTAGTTTTTGAAAGTGATTGAACACTTGCTTGGCATTGTAATATAGGACGAATAATTTCTTCGGAATAGGCAATTTGTATAAATTGTCCAGAAAAGCAGTTCCCAGATTAGAAAACGGTATTGGCATGCCCAAAATAGTGGATAATGTGGATGCAATATCTATCTGTTGTATTTCTGTAATATGATTGTGATTCTGCAAACACTCTTCACCAATTGTAATAAAGGGGACAGTTGTTTCTGGTATTGTTGAGCCACCATGACCACCAGAATCGCTCATCCCATGATCCCCACAGATAATAAACAGAGAAGAATTATTATTTTGATTCTGAAGACAACAAGTTTACACTATTTTTATAAATACGAAATACGAGTCTCAGCTTAAATTCTTTTTACGTTATAACATGATCATACGAGGCCAATGCAGTTTAATAAACAGATAAAATGAATCGATTTAAGAAATTCATTACACCTACCCATTCTTGGATTCTCGAGTGAATTTTCGAAATTACATTATCCATTTCTTTCAATTTAGTTTTAATTAAAGGACTAAATGGCCCATGCACATGACCAATATGATCAAGTCCCAGATAATGAAGAATCATTATGGTCCAATCACTATTACCATATAACTCTTTTTGTAAATGTCTAGTCACATTATTGTCAACCTGAATTAGTAATTTCGATTCAGTTATATACTATTGCACATGCAATAATTTAAAAGAAATATTGGTGCAAAGTACCTCGGTATAGTCTGTTACAAAAAATGATGTGGTACCGTCATGACGATGGAATACTGAAGGAAATAATGTAAGCCAAGTTTCATCCCCATAAAATACTGATTTATACCCATATCTTTGGGCCTGGAGAAGCACGTTGTCAGCAGAAACTGGTTTACCCCCAAAATTTAATGCTACATCAATGAAACTGGGAACCGTACCAGTTGTGATTGCCTATGTTCCACAAAGTATTAGTTGCTTTATATCTTACACTTTTAAAAGCACGACTGTTCAAGTAATTCTATTTAAGACAGTGATTTCCAACTGGTGGGTCGCGACCCTCAAGTGGATCTTGAAGTGTTTTCTGGAGGTCACCACGGTTTTTGGGTTTTTTTTTTTTAATATAATTAAATTAGAATTATATTATAGCAGGGGGTCACAGGTTATTTAAATATTATAAAAGGGGATCGCGACTCAAAAAAGCTTGGGAAACACTGCTTTAAGATATGGCACCTTTATTCTAGGCATCGTAACTGTTGGTGGCTGTACTTTAGATTGAAACAGACAAGCCGAAGAATTGGCAATAAGGCTGCTGGTCACAGGCATTGCCACTTTCCCAAATGATCCTGTTATAAAATCCCACCTCAGAGCATCAACAACCATAACGACCAATTTCTTGACTATTGGTTTATACAGTGTATCTACCTTGACTCTATAAAGTGCATTTAACTATTGAAATGTTACAACACTCTACCCGCCGATCCTATATCGACTCCATTGTGTCTTTATACTTTCCCATGAAATTTCTCACTCACCTCACATTTTCTATGAATTTCGGAATGTCATTTTCTGTTGCTATAGTGTTATCGTAATTTATCAAAGGGAAGAACCCGTATAAAAACAATGTGATGGACAAAGGTCCGATCAAAAGTACATAAAACAATATGGCAATATTTTTACCCACTTCCATTTCTGTAACCAAAGGGAAGGAAATGTATGCTTTCTAAAAACTATGTATTATAAAAAGCTAGCAAGTACAAATTACAATCGCATGTCTATGAATCTTTACATGGTTCTACTACTTTATCATGATAGAACATGATTTTGAATTTATTGCCATACCTCTCATTTTTGTTACACTTATCAATTTGAACGTTTCAAAAATAGCGTTTATAACAATCTATATTTTCTTCCTAAATATAAAACTTTCTAACGTTTCGTATATCTTTAAGGTTAAATTAGAGTAGACATATAGAGGGTTGCCAACCGTACTATAATATATAGTATTATATGTTTGAATCAGTTTGTATGTGCTATATTTTTCTTTAGTTTACTATATGTATATGTACTGTTAGAAAAAGATATAGGTAGACCAAAGGAATGACAATTCTAAACCGACGATGAGTAGATTTTTTATGGCACACATTTCCTTTCACTAGTAAAACGCTTAGAATATCTCGACATCGCTATTCTACTTGCTCGAAACTATAACGGAATGTTTTTCAAATCAACTATATAAAGACCTTCCATATTTTACAAACACATGACGAACGTATGCAATTCTCCTCCTTTTCCACGAAGGCGGTAAATTTTAAGAAACATAAAACTACCGATCCCGACATGTTTCCTACTACGAGAATTATTCAAAATTTTCAAAGTTATAAGGAAATATAGCTTACGCGTCTAATAATAAAAGCAGAAGCGACATTACTATCGAATTACAGTTGCTAATAAACAATTCATCTGCGATATATGTTGGGAAGCCCAGGCGTTCTTACAAGGGCTACCAACTAGCCGCGGATTCGGTACGATTGGGCTTGAATAATTTTTGCAAAGAAAAAATGAAATTTTCGTTTTTTGTTAAAATTTCGAAGGTTTCGTAATATCGTAGCTAAAGGTTTGACGAAAAATCGATGGGGATTTCTTTTTACGAAGAACGTTAATTAGAAGTCGCGCTGTATTTCGCTGATAAAACGCGAACACAATCCGATCAATAAGTAGAAGCGGACTTTATTTTATCAAGTAGAATTCACTCAGTCAGTGTACAGCCGCAGGGACACATTATGTATCGATAATTGGGATTTTCAAGAAGCACAGTTCCTTACTTTTCGTATCTAAGTTAGACTATCAGATTGTTTGGCTCATTTAATACATCGTGAGTATACCGAAATTAACGAAAGCGATCACAAAGATCTCCTACTCTCTCACAGGAACTGTTGTTCCTTCCATTCATACTCAAAGACTTATCATCATCTTTTTATTCGAAATAATGAGTATGCACCATTTGGAGCAGGGGAACGAATTTGCAGGATAATTTCCTTGAAAAATATCTGGCAAGTTGTAATGTGATTCCAGGAGGAAATGGCATCAATAGAAGAAAGTTGGAAAGAGGCAACTGAAAATTTTGATAGTGCAATCTGTGATACATGGCTCGCAAAATTGCAGGAAGCTTATTCCGAGGAGAAGCGTACTTATCACAATCTGGACTCCCTTCATGAAAAATTGAACTGTTATTACGAGATTAAAGATAATTTGAAGAATCCTCAAGCTGTGCTTCTTGCTTTATTCTTTCAAAAGTAAGTACTGGTGGTGGAACAAAGGGAAAGAATAATGCGATTAAATCCCAATTGTGTTATAGCTTTGAATACGATCCCAAAGCTTTAGATGGCGAAAACAAGAATTTGGAGCAGTTTAATGCATTCGCGGACGAAGCTGAGATTCCTGCTGTAATTACCATTTTACAATATTAAACTGACATGCTTCTTGTGTAATGAATGATTTAGAAGAAATGTGTATAATCTGTTGTTAAATAGGATGCAGAATTAAGGGACGAAGCTTGCGAGCTCCTGAAAGTAGCTGCGACGCATAGTACGGATGCTCATAAAATTGGAGGTGCCTTTGGCGGTGAAGACGCTCATTACTTTTTAGATTTGGACATGGCTGTGTTAGGTTCTTCCCCGGAGAGTTACGCAGATTATAGAGAAAAAATACGCGGAGAATATAATTTTCTCAGCGAGCCGATGTATATTGCATTGCGTTTGAAGGTAATTACATAATCGAATAACGATATATAAATCGCACATGTATATACGCCTCCTTTATATGTGTTTCTTGCAAATCAGGTGCTACAGAACTTTGTGCAAATTCCAAATATTTTTGCCACTATGGAATTTCGTGAGAAATACGAAGAACAAGCCCGACAAAATATACAAGCCGAAGTTGAATTGTTATCTTAGGATCAATAACGAATTCCATGCTTGGAACAGTGTATCTTTATAAGCCTTTTGTTATTGGACATGTTCGTTACTTAATTGAAAGAAATGATGAGGTTTCAATCGAGACACACTTCTTTTGCTGCGTTGCTAGTATTTGATCTCCACGTAGAGTGAAGTAGCACAAACGTATATTTTCAATATTAGTCCCTAAAGTGAATTTGTGTCACTATATAATAATAATATATAATATTATTATATACAGCATGGTGCATTCGTGTCTTACATTTAGCATTAAAGCTATCCAACTCGCAATATCTTCTCAAATAATAACGACGCAAACATAATTTTAATGTAAAGCCAATCAGAAGACTAACAATTAATGTTAATGCTATGTCTCAGACACAAATGTACAGTTTTATGTGTTTATAGTCTATTAAAATTTTGTTTTACGTTACAATGACCTGCCATTTATTCATTTATTCCATTACTTTTCTGTTGAAGCTTCTGAAGCGGAATACTGAATTTGATTTCACAAAGATTTTATACTAAGAGAGCTTAGACAAATTTTTTCAAGTGTTTGCATATTCATACATTCAGCTCTGGGCTGTTGTTTCCAATAACAGTTACACGCGTATGACATTTGTAACTGAATATTACCAACTTTATATGTGCATTCGATTTGAGAGGAAGAAATATTTTGAATATCGTTGTATTGACTGGAATATTACTTAAACTTGTAAATGTAATATTGCTACAATGTAAAACAATGCCAATAGAATTGTGGAACTTGTCATATATACAATTTATTTTATTTGACTACTTGTGTTAGGATAAATGTTTAAGTATATTAATGTGAGATAAAAAATATATAGATAACGAAATATTATTTAAAACCTAATGCATACTGTTCCCTAACATTGAAGCGAACTGTGACTGTTCAACCGATCATGCTAATAACAGTTTCTTATCACTAAGAGTCACTACTGTTTAAGTGTCACAAACAAACTGCGTTCTAAGCTGTTATCTTATTGTTAGGAATTTTTAATTTTTTTTTAGAACAAGATGGAAAACTTCTATTCGCGCAGAAGTTAATATCTTTAGACGAATTGTTAAAACAAATTAATTTTCTCAATGTGCAGGTTTGCGGTCTCATTAAATTTCGCCTCGAATAAATGAAGTGTTAATGCGTGATAGAGAATATTGATCGAACTATCTAACCTTTGTATCCCGCGGACCATTTCGAAGTTTGTAATCCATTCAATCCAATCGAAACGCATGTAAACTCCAAGCTTGATCGACTCCGGGCAATTAATCCTTATTTTAATTCGAAAAAGAAGACACTTTTCACTAAATAACACTAATTAATCGGTCTAACGCGATATTGGAAACATCGAACGGGGCATTGTTGAAAGACGCGGTTTTAAGACTGCGCGCAAATCTGCACGTTTCGAGAATCACAATTATTTCGATATATAGATCGATAGTAGTTTGAATGGCTTCGCTGTCCCGGCATATTTTAAAAACACATTGTAAAAATTTATTTTAGTATTTCTAGTAAAAATCAACGTACGATTGCACTGGAAAGTGTTAATAATGATATTTTGGATGTATTTTTAAACATATAAATAATGCTAACGGTATTTACCAACAATGAAATCGGAATACACTAAAATGTATTTCAATGCAATAGAAGAAATAGTTTCCATTGATTTTTGAATATTAAATTTGTTTGGAGATTTGGAGATGGGGATTTTATTGGTCTTTTAGACATAAAATTAATCAATGAACTTTGTTTACTTTGGTTTCCAAGGAACTCATGAATATAGAGTAGTATTATACAGACAACAGTGAATCGAGTATTTGGAATACAAGTAACACTTTATTATTGATACACACGAAATTTAGTAACTATTATTGTTTCATTATTAATAATTATTCATTGTATAAATTTTCACATACGTGTTTATATTTATTTATTGATATAATATGCCTTTTCAACAAGATTTCAATGAAATGGAGGAAGACAATGAACGCGAGGTAAGAAGAAACATGATTTATTTTTTCGTATTACGATCGTAATTAAATATTAGTGAAATATTTCATTCCATGAGTTCTAGTTAAAAAATTCTTGTTAAATAATTTTTTGAACGTTATGTAATGCAAACCAAAATTAAAGCCAGTCCTTATACATTTTGTAACTGTCGAAGACACTTAAGAAATCTTTTTATTTAGATACTCATAATTTTTTAGGCGCTGAAGTATCAGAACACTTACCGCCTGGAAGCTTATAATCCTTTCAAAGTAGACCCGGTAGATAAGATCGTCAAAATAATAATGACCAGTAGACTTGAAGATATCTCTTACGATGCTGTGGAGTGTCCTAAAGTTTGCGAATCAGTGGCTACGGATATTAGAGAGAAAATAAAGAAATTAAATTTCGATAGGTCATTCTCTCGTCTTTCGTCGTGCAATTATTTATATATATATAATATCCTTTCCATAATTGCATACAATGTACCATTGCACATGTTACATTGCCAAAGAGAAGGTATACTAAGAGGCGACACTCCGAGCGGTATCTTTGAAGTTCTTCGTTGGCTTGTCCCTTTAAATTGGTTTTATAGACAGCTGTATATCTTCGTCTTACTATCGCCTCTTGTTAATCCCCCCCTCTTTGCGATTACCGAATGGACATTTAAATTGGTTGTGTCATTTCGTCTCTCTCTAAAACTGGTTTCCTCGCCAGAGTGTCGCCTCTTAGTATACCTTCTCTTTGACATTGTGCAACTGATAAGAAAGAGAAATAATGCGGAAGTATTTCGATAACTCTAATTCGATTAATATTAACAATTCTGCATTTAGGTACAAGATCGTAGTAAACGTAACCATTATTGAAAAGGCAAGTCAATCCGTGCAAAATTCTGTTGGATTTCTGTGGGATGCCGAGAAGGATAATTACTCCACGTTCACGTATGAAGCTCGAACATTTCACGCTTACTGTTGTGTATTCGGTATTTACTACGAATAAATTATGTTAAACTCTGCAATCATAGCTCGTAACTTTTTGCCCCAATATCCTACTATTGCATGATGAGAAGAAGAACGACTACCCACAAGCTGAAATGTCACAGGGGCAAGGGGAATCGTCCACTCGCGTCAACCTATCCTCTCCAACACAGTTCGTCCCGTGACGAAGAACGCGAACGAAACCAATCGCGACAATCCGCGGATATGGACAGCCGCTAAGAACCGAAAAGTAGGACTTCTTGGAGGGGATAGGCTGGAGCGAGCGGGCTATTCCCCTTACCCCTGTGACATTTCAGCTTGTCGGTAGTATTTCTTCTTCTCATCTCGCAATAGTACTCACGTTTATCACTTTTGTTTCAAAGTTTTGTATCAATCATTTCTATTAATGGAAAGATTAAACTCTGGACAAATGACTTCGTGTGACGCACTAACGACGTGTTCACCACATCTTCGGCCGCGTACAGACTTGAGCACGAACGCGAATGAGACAAGCCGAGGCAGAATGCGTATGCAAGTGTTGCACGTCGGTGAATTGCTCGGGGCCGTTCTCCGCATGCCTCGGGCCGTTCGCCGCTGCCTCGGGGCTGTTCGCCGCACGCTATCGGTCGAAAAAAATTAAATCGTGCTCAATGCGAGTGTCGTTCCGAGGCAGGACGTGCCGCGGCGCCATTCGCCGCATGCCTTGTGCCGATCCGATAACTTTGGATCGGCCCGAGGCATGCGGCGGAAGCAAGGGAAAGACGAGCCACTTTCTATACATGTTTATTTATGATTTTTTTGCACTTGCTGTTCGATTGAGTGACCGAAACAATGGTCGGACACTTCATAGTTCATACTACTGTTTGGCGAGATGCATGCTTATGGTTTCTCGTATGGAACTTGCACCCAATCAGGTGTCCACACATACATATACACGTATATACATATCCGTTAATAACAATGTGTCGTTGACGTTATTTAATCGTCTTCTATTTAAATATAATTCTGATGACCACCAACGTCTTCGCACTTTTTTCTTTTTTTTCAATAACGTTTGCAAAATAACGAAACTTGTACAAGCCACTGCAATGTCCTGATCCGACATTTTCGTTCTGTAGTCCGCGAACAACTGAAAGAACATCGAGAAATTCCTTCAATTTGCCTCAGTTTGCCTCGGCTTGCCTCGTGCGGGACGCACAGGACAAAAATCACCATTTTTCCAGTTCGAGGCATTCGGGTCTGCCTCGGCTTGCCTCATTCGCGTTCGTGCTCAAGTCTGTACGCGGCCTTCCTCGTGTTATCAAATAAAATCCGTTAGTAAAATACCGGAATAATTAGGCGTGTATGAAGGAACAATCACATCAAGAGGTGTCTGAAAAAATCGTGGTTGTCATTCATCTGTAGCTTCATGTATGGTAATTTCACCCAATTCGTTTTGTCATTTATTTACTTATGATTTCCACATCGTGTTAGCTGTGCAAGCTAAAATAATATCCATTTGAAGATGGATATCAACATTACTCGGCGAATAAGGCCTTCAAGGCTTGATGTTCAAGCACGGATGTCGTACAGATCGTAGATAATAATGATAAATTCATTTTACTTTCGTGTCATTGCTTTTATTGAATGTAGACAATGAACATCGTGTCATTGCTTTTATTGAATGTAGACAATGAACATCGATTTATAATCTCTTAGATTGTACACGTGTACGTTTTGTGCAGGCCCTGATTAAGATTTTTGGGGCCCGAGGCTATCAAACCTTCGACGGCCCACCGTGGTTGAACAGCGGTGGCGGGGGGGGGGGGGGGAGATATTGTACAATTAACTTTTAGTTAAAATGTTTTTTTCTTATCTTTAATTTTGCAAATTCTTGTATCAAGTCTTCACAATCGATAGATCTTAATAATTCAGATTCAATCGTTAAACGTGCTAAGGATGTTGTGGAACTCAGACAATTTATTTGATACAACATTTCCAATGAAGACTGAGTGAGCCAATCGCTTAGAACGCCGCCGCCCCCTCCCTCCGGAAAGTGGTGCCCGGGGCTGCAGCCCCCCTAGCCCCCCCCCTTTAATTCGGGCCTGGTTTTGTGCACGTATGTTTTCCAATGTTCGTACTTCGTACCTATGCTCCGTGATTTCTTCTCTGACATGAATTATGCGAATAACCGGTTATCGAAATTAATTCGTTCTACTATTGCTTCGAAGTGTGCGAGCGTGTAAATATGAATATATGTATACGTTTGGTGCGTGGATCTTGGTGCTCATTACAAATTCTATTTTATATATTTGAAAATGGTTCATCGCTCCCCATTAGTAATAACGCCTGAGGTACCTGATATGTCCCACACTCGGCAGTTGTTCGTATAAAAGACAAAAAAGGCCGAACAGTTAAAGCATTTCATCGCTGACTCCTATAGGAGAGCAAGAACGGGAGCAATCAGTTGTTGATCATACGGCGAAACGATCGCACGTGAGTATTATATCTCTGTACAGAAGCTCAAGTCTGTGGTGCAAAAGATGTTAATAAAAAAGAATTGTATAAAGATATAAAACGCCTCGTACCTCGGAGTGAATACACTTTCTTATCTTTTTTTTATGCAATAGTTTTCCGTGCACTAACTGTATCTATTTGTTCGTACTCATTTGTCACAGGTATCGTTGTGGAATTATCGTCACCTTTGATTATTAAGAAGTTTCAAGAAATGTGAAACGTTTGAAGTATCTTAATCACAAAGGCGTAGCCACCTTTATTATCTTAGAAACTATTTGCGTTTTAATCAACTCTGATATCACTTGTATTTTAAATGGTGATCAAGTTAATTATCCCTACATGCAAAGCTGAGCAATTACATCTTAAATCTCGAACAGGTCAATTTGCACTATCGATCGAATTATGTATAAAAGCCGAGACAACTCCTTATAGAATATGTATAAACTCCATCCGCTTTGCGATCAGGTATAAGTCACTCACTGGATCTACTAAGATACAAGTTAAACACTAGAATGTAACAAGTTTGTTAAAATTCACCACGAATATTAGTTCGTGTAGTATTAAATTGACGCGAAAGTCGTTTTCCAGTATCCAAATCTCATTTATCAACAGCCACAAAGTATAGAATTAAAAACTAATCGCATTACACGTCACTTGTGATTAGTTTTTTCACAGACACTTCTTCAATAATAGTTTATCGTTGTTGCGAAAATTAAACGTCTCTTTGTTTCCGATTACAGATAAATAACGTACGCTTTCTAAAAGATAAGTTTCAACACCAGAAGGATGTTGGATATAAGAATCTTCACGATACTAATTGCAGTTATCTGTTTTAACAATCAATTGGTTTTAAGTGATGAACAAGTTGATTATTGTTATTCTACCGACGAACATCCGTATCTGAATGCCGGTACCAAAACACCTTACGAATTCACGCATGGCTTAATTAAGAATAACAGTGTGCCAAGTAAGTACTTACGATATATTTCATAATTACACGATCCTCGGATAATAATTCATTTTTAACAAACGCTCTTCCCTTGCAGATTGCGATCCAGTGCAAATTTGGATGCTTACGAGGCATGGGACTCGATATCCAGGAAAAAAGGAAATTAAGAATATACAGAATATTTTACCGGGACTTCAAAGTAGTATTATTAAAAATGCTGAAAAATATCGCAGTAAGTTCAGTTTCATAGAAGCTATTTATAAACGTCTGATTGTATCGCCCGAGGCTAGATTTTAAAACATTCTCGTTGTTTTTAATGAAGGATATCTTACAATGAAAAATTATCCTTCTTTTACAGTCACAATTTTTCTGATTTCAAAACTGGCGACAGCATAAATAAACATTGAAATATACATCTTGTTATATTTATTTCTAGATGTCAGCTTATGTGAGGAAGATCTAGAGCTTCTGAAAACATGGAAAGTAGATCCAAATCTCAGCACCAAAACGAAGTACTTATCGAAGCAAGGTGAAAAAGACTTACAATCGCTTGGAAAGCGAATTAAAGATTCTTTCCCTGAACTTTTGCAAAATGATTCGGATGATCTACCAGTAGATAAATTTAAAGTAAGTCCTTTAAACATTTGGATTAAGATTATCATTCGTTTGGGACTTTTCGTTTGGAATGATTCTGAAATTAACATAGTTCAGAGCGACGGACACACAAAGAACTGCGGCTAGTATGGAATATTTCATCAAAGGCGCTATGGGTAATGTATCTATGAACAATACGGTAGTGGTACCAGTCGAGGAAGACATTTTATTGAAGGTCTGTACACGTATTAATCGACAATAGCGAAGTGTCTTTTAGTGTCCTCTTGCACAGAAGTATATTTCATTTTCAGCTTTACAAAACTTGTAAACCCTGGTTAAAAGAAATGCAGAGTCCATCGGCCAATGCCGAAGTTAATGCTTTTCTGGCTGGACCAGAACTCAAGCAAGTAGTTCACGATGTCAGTAAACGACTTGGCTTTAAAAACGACTTGCCTTTTGGTACAGAATATTATTCTACAAGATTCGAAATGAATTTCATTAACGCCATTGTCTATTAAAGGAAGTGATTTAAATAATCTGTTTATTGCAGAGTCCGTCTTGTCTATGTACACTGAGTGCGTGTTTCAAAAGGCTTGGGTGGTTGAGAAACTATCTCCTTGGTGCGCGGCTTTTAGAGAAGATGAATTAAAGGTATTCGAATATGAGGAAGACCTTTATTATTATTATCACGCCAGTTATGGCGTAGAAATGAGCCCTAAGATCGGATGCACAACGTTGCAAGATATGTTTAATCGCTTCCAGTGAGTATTCATTATTTAAATTTACAAGTATTACACTTCCCTTCTTCTTAATCTCTCCGCATTGAATATTTTAGGAAATTGGAGAACGGGAACACGAGCGAACAAGCGCAGGGCATTTTTTACTTCACTCATAGCGCATCGGTTCTGTTACTCCTTAGAACAATGGGACTTGCGAAAGACACATCAGCCTTGACAGCTTCGAATTTTGAAAGCAAGAGAGACAATAGAAAGTGGCGTACCTCTAGTCTTTCACCATTTGCTACGAATCTCGCAGCTGTTTTTTACAAGTACGCCTACAATCGCCTTATGTGCCATTTTTTGTTGAAATGAGTTTCTGTTGAAGAGTTCAGAGTTCTACTTAACTTCGGTACCATTATTTTTTTTTCAGATGCGATTCATCAAACAAAGTAAGGTTCTACTTGAATGAGAAGCCTTTGGATTTCGAAGGTTGCGAGATGGGTGTTTGCGATTGGGAGTACTTGAAGAAGAAACTGGGGTCCACTGCATTCAACTGCAACGTGGACTTTTGTTTTGAGTAAATTGACTATATTGGACCACTTAAGAAAACAGCTCCATAAATCGGAAACGTGTGCATGGTTTTGAGCAGAAAAATTTGAGAATAATTTCAGAATTGATACATAAATCTAATAAAACAGACTGAAACATTATGTGGCTGGTTATAAATAAATATTTTCAAACTACCGTCAATGGTCCAGCCTAGGAAATTGGTTTTCTAATTTGGACCACAGATATCCTAAATTGGACCGAATTGATCAGTCGCTGTCAGACTGGTAATTTATGCACTTGTAATAATCGGTATTATGACCGTTAGTGCAGCTCAAATTGACCTATTTCTTGCAAGAAAGACCCTGAATCCACTCTACTCCCATAAGTTATGAGCCATAACTGATTCCGAAAATTGCAGACACACAAACAATACAAAGCCACTCTTCATCCTCTGCTTCACTTGAAGAATTCTGTACCATAATCTGTCCCATTTCATTTTCCCCACTGTGATCGTTTTATACTTAAGAAAGAACGTTACATAATTTGGATAGGTCCAACTTAAGAACCATTAGGTGTTTATCATTTAAAAAACTATCCCCAATTTTAACGTTTAGGTGTAATAAACAAAGACTAGTGCAAGTATCAGATAAATTTTATGCTAACATTAAAGATGTTCATAGAAAATTAATCCCATTAGAATTCCAGATTTACCTACCACTCAAAAGTTACAGCTTATATAAATTGTAGGCAAAATTTCATCAACCGGCATTAAAACAAAACATTCATCACGCTATAGTTATTAAACATGTGAGCTACAATCCCATGCTAAGAGATATCGTCTAAGTTAATTAATATGTGAATAAAGTCTATGGTCCAATTTAGGATTCGGTCCGAGTTAAAGAACTTTCCCCTGCGTTTAAACATTTTTTTTCTTATTGACTCATTTACCTCTCATTGTCTTTGAGATGTGAAATGACGTACGTTCCCTGTCATGTTTGAAAAGCAAGTTATGTAAAGCGAAAGGTGTAACATGTTAACAACAGACGTGATTACGTTGAAGTGATTGCGACGCACGCCAGGTGTACTTGTGTCGGCGATTGTGTTGAAGAAATTAGAGTGTCATAACGTGTGCGATTCACGTATGTTCACGTTTGAAGCAACGAAGCTCGACGGCATTATACTACTGTCACATAAACTAGTGTCACGAGCGATGTGCTCATACGTGGTGGCATATTAAAATTTGACGACGTTTAGTTGAGATTGATACCTATAACAATTTTATATAATATCCCTCATCATCATATCATCATCTTACTATCAATCTAGGAATAATGGTACTTAACTGCAACCAATCTCTGTCACTTTTATACATCCTGCTTGATATTTTCTAACAAATAGTAGATAGTATTTGAAGAGTAATGGAAAACAAGGAATGCCAAAAAACAGCTTTATTGAGAAAATCAAGTTTTAATACTTTAGTTCATCAGTGAAGAAACACGGTTCAATGAACTGAACTGTATTGTTCATAACACGAACAATTTATACTCTAATTAGACATCAGAAAATATCTGAGCAAAAAGATATTTGTTTTACATTGTTTTAATATTTTTCAAGTGGAACACTTCAGAATACTGTAACAAAATAAATCTCCACTTCTATTATTATCAAAACAAGGATGTGTACGCAGTGACGTCCGAGGGCTCCTGACGTAGTGCAAGCTTACATTAATCAGAAATACATAGGTAGTGCAATTAGGAAGACTGGGGACATTTCCCTGTTTTTAACCAGTACACCAAATCTTTAACGTTGTCTTACGTGGTCATTTCTACTTTATAACCGTTTGTGATTTAACAGTTGTGTGGCTCCAGTTGCCACCAACAAAAATGGACATTCCCTGTTTTTTCCCTTACCCTTCATTTATAAGAAACTAATACATCTATGCCACTGGCAGCTGCTCTTCTCTTACTTACTTGAAGATATTTTTAATAAATATTATTTTAAATTAAAATATAAAAAATTCAGTACTATTGCCCCTTTAATTTTAGTGAACGTTACACAGTTTTAATAGAGTACCAATTGCGTTGAATATACCTACAGGAGCAACGGAGCTTGACGACCTTATGTCAGTGCCACCTGAACTACCGTGACGAATGGTGGCCACGAGCAGAGATGTGTATTGAAATATTCCAGTACATAATAATGTAGCACCCAGTATTTCATCACGTAACAAGTGCGAAAAGCTTTAATATAACGATCATGTAACATACCATTACGTTAATGAAAGTCTCGACGTGCAGATCCTGTCTATAAAAAATACGCCTCAATAATACCAATTAGAGTACTTGTGTGAATATTCATTTATCCAAACACCAGCTTGAATAACAGCCTTTACAAACAGCTGAATATCTTACAGTAACTCGAGATCATATTCGAATTCATCACAAGTCCCTGGAAAAATTCCACACGCGCGCAGCATAACAATCCGTGTGCAGCTAAGACACCATAATTGCAACAGTTTACGTCATAGAACGAAAATCACGGTGACGAATTGTTAAATTTAACGGGATGCCTTGCTACTGCTTTGGAATAGTTAAATGACCTTCTTGATAAACGTTGTGCAATAATTAACAGATAATTGACACCTCGGAGTCGTAAGAAGTATAACCGTCTATGATGTTCATTCCAAAGTCATCACTTTTCCCTCCTATAACTTAGGTCCATCCAAATTCAACTCATAAGATTAACAACTATATCCCATAATTTATACATTTCAAAATACTTCCACCTTTAAAATACTTTCACACCAAATCGGTTTTATCAATTAACCAACCATCGATCGAAGCTCCGAAAGGGTTCTCCAATCATTTCTGGAGCTCATTCTTCAAAGCACAGATATGTACCTCACACATTGCATGATTACAGTTGCATGCCTGGTTCTTGTTTGCTAATGGAAGAAGGGATATAGCAACGAGTCAGTTCGATGCAACTTAGGGGTTTTGTTTCACCTGCCCCTTATCGATCGAACGTGCTCGAGGTAACGAACCTTCACGATTTTATGGAACTCACGAAATAGCATGCTGCACCAGGGAAGGATCAAAAGCGTGCAATCCGTAATACACTATTCAGGGGGACTTTATCGCTGGAAGTATACGACTTTTACACAGAGTATATACGGCGGAGGCAACGAAGCTCGACGACCTTACGGCAGTGCCACACGAGCCGCCGCCTCGAAAGGTGGTCGCGATAGGCAGATAGCACAGGAGTACGTACATTTTTCGCTCTTTTCACGGTCCACTTGTATTTTAAACGGCGATGCAGTGCCAGTGATCGACGACCCAGTTGCCGGAATTAAAGCAGAGATCCCCGAAAATCGTCGCGCGGGATTCGTTGCTCCAAGGATCGCGAGGTTCTTCACATTCGTGCGCGGGCTTCGATTATTATCGTGGGAAAAGGAACGATGAAAATTTTCTACCACCTCGAGTAAAAGTTAAATAGAATTCTAAATTTGGATTCAGTAAAAAGTAAAGAGGAACTCGGATGTTCTCCATGGTTTTCGTACAACATTAATTCGACGGAGGATGTAATTGCAAGAAGACGATCGTGCTGGAGTGTTCATGGAGCACTGACAAGACTGATTGAGTTCGATTTAAAGGAGGCAAAGAGCAAGCCACTTGACCCATCGAGGAAAAGTAAAAAGTTTGCCACTCTCTCTCGCACTCTCTCTTTCCAGTTTTTTTCTCGCACAGGCGTGTGCTCGATCCGACGCGCCTAAACAGGGCGTGAAGCTAAACACCAGGTTTCATAATTACGGTAATTTCCAAATGAAAACGAAATCTTCCGTTCTCTGCTGAATCCATCGTGTGACACTCCCAGCAATCGTTTTAACGAATTCAACTTTAATCGAGCTTGTAATCATTTTCAATGCGAGCACAAACACTCTTCCCGTATTGATTAGTTTCCATTGACATGCACAATACCTGATTTCTGAGAAAGTATATCTTACATTCTTCGAATACCCCTAGCGAACACAGGCACACTTATAATCGGAAGTTTAAGAAATTCCACTGCCTTTGCATTTGAAAAGCTGTATAAATGTATTTGCAAACTGTGATTGCAACATCGGCGTGAAATGTATTAATGGGAACTTTGTGCGAGGAAAGATAGAACACGTTTTAATTAATTTTCCAGCGGAAAAAGCACTGGGTTGCGTAACGTTTTATCGTTGAGGAAATGTTGCTTGAGGTAGGTCATCAGGATTGGCGAACGGGATGCGGAGGAAGCGTCGTTGCAACAAAATTTATTTCATTCAGCTTTCAACGGGGCGCCGCTCGCCCATCTAGGAGGAATTTCATTTGAATAAATAAACCTGTCTGTGAATAATTAAATCGGTGAATGGTAACGGCAAGGATCGCCGAGCGTGACGTCGACGTCCTACTTTTGTTCTCAGTTATCAAGTGCAGGTTACTGTCCACCGTTGTTTATTGCGTGATGGCAAATCATTCCGTTCTTCTTCGTGACAAACGATGATTCACGCCGCGGCGGAATGTACAGAGACAGAAATATTGAGCATCAAATCGAATTAAAATGATAAAGAGAAAAGTACAACTCTCGCATAAAAACTTAATTATCTGAATGTCTCTAGACTTCATTTATTGTTTTGTTATTTTATAAATTGAATATCCAAAGCGTCTAGTTCCTAAAATAAATAATGATTCGTTCCACGATCTATATTATAAAACTGGATTGTTGCTTTCAATGACCTAAATTATCCTAGAAAGATCGAAGGATAAAAGGAAGGCGTAAAGACTGTAAATGAAGCGCAATTTACCTGAATTACATGTCTTCTGAGAACTGCAATTGGATGGGAAAATTGTTCTATTTTTCGAATAATAGTTGAAAAGATTTGCATAACGCAGAATGACTAAACTTTCACAGTAAAATCAGATCTGTACAAGGCTTATACGTCACTTGGCACTTGCGGACACGAGACATTAACAATAAGTAGGCCAAGTAGACTTATTAGACTGAAAGAAGCCTTCGCTAATCGAGCCACTGTCCATTACGTTATCCTCAACAATACTTACTCTTGAATTGCTCTTTCAACAGCATCCCGCCTTCAATGGTTCTTGATAACACCTTGCAAAAATCCCACAGCACTCAATGATTGTTGGCCAACAGAGTCAATTACCAAATTGTCTATTTTAAATATCTTACAAATCGCAGTGCATGTAGAAGCTCTAGAAACTGAGATTTACAGCTCGTACCACAAAGTGTGCGCACTTAAAATCACATTCGTCGGATATACAGTACACCAGCAATTAACAGGTCCAGGTGCAAATTTTGAAGGCAGGTCTCGATAAAAGGAAGGCAAATTTTACGATCTAAAATTGGCTGTAATATTAATAATCACTCTATGAATTCTAGTACCTGAGCAAAACCTGTTTCTTGCTCGAGAATTATGCAACGACGTTGCTTATGCGCTTAATGCGTGAGCACATCTTAACTTTCACGTTCGCGTGCATATTTTGCATTTATCCTTAACCTTGGTGCATTAATAACTACTCGACGTCGTTTTCCAATCGGTTGCTTTCAAACTGCAGGACGAAGAAATCACTCGAATAATTTTAGAACCAAAATCGGGAACGGAAATTTATGATTATAAACCTATCACTGTTACATGCGGATTGAATCAATTGCTATTGTGATTTATTGATTATATAAGCCTGAAGAACGCAAGGATAATTCACTCCTTATTTTTTCTTCTGCTTAGCCATGAAAAATAAGAAATGAGTAAATATCCTTCCTGTTACGTAAGGCCAACTTCACGTTTAGTTAGGTACAATTTACAACGCCAGGAATATATGACATCAACGCAGGAAAATGTAGGTGTACTATGTGCTTTGCTTCGAGGAAACAAAGGGTTTCATGTGCTCCTACAGTTACGAAGAGAATTTCGCTTATTAATCACGAACAGCGCGATGTTTCATAAACACGATTAAAGTTCAATGAAGTTAAATTTCTTTTTGCCCCATTAAAATTAGCTGTTCCTGTTTGATCGACCCCTAATACTTTAATCAATAAATTGTTATTTAAGACACGAATTAATTTGCATTCCAGGTCTAACGATGGCTCCTAAAATGAACGTATCTCTGTTATTCCTAATTTTTCTAATAAATCTCGTCTCCACCCGGGACGTTGACTTCTGTTTCGCGGACGAAAGCGACCCTTACCTGTACATGGCCACTAAAACTGCCTACCATTTTGTCAACGCCGGCAAGACTCGGTTTCAGAGCGTACCTAGTAAGTGCCCAACGAAGAGGAATCTCAAAAATTAACTTCAACGGTGTCTTTCAATCTGTTTCACAGACTGCCACGCGGAACAAGTATGGATGCTTGTAACACACGGTACACGTTGCCCATTGAGAGAAGAAGACGCCGAAATGCTTGCACTGACTGAAATTCAGAGTCAAATAATCAACAATCACGAATCACGTGGCAGTAAGTACATTTCATCATTCGAATTCATAAAATCCTGGGAGGATAATTCAAATAAAAATACAAAGGCATCTGCTTAAATAGAGCTTCACCCCTCCTGTAATCTAAAATCACGATGCATGTTGAATATTTTCAAGGAAATTTCCTTGTGCATTAAAAAATTAAGGAGGAAAAGGTGCTCCCTTCGAAGGAGACGCTAGTAAACCAGTTGGCCGCTAATTCAGGTCATTGACGCTTTTTCTTATCGATCTTTGCCCGCGTCAGTTTACGTATGGATCAATAGTTACATGCCAAGCAGTTCACCTTAGATTTATCGTTCCCACGCACAGACGTGTCGGTTTGAAAAAATTGGAGCACGCTCGTGGTCGATCTTATATACATATATTCGTTCTCAGGGGAATTCGTTCGTTTCGCAAATTAATCGCGTGTCCTCCATAAATTTTCGGCTCCACAGACGGTCGTATGTGCGAGAGGGATTTGGAGAATTTGAAAAGATGGAAGTCCGACGAGCATCTCGATATGCAGAGGGCGGAAGATTTGACAGCGCAGGGTGTAGAAGATATGAAGCTGCTTGGGGGACGATTGCAAAGCACTTTCCCTCAGCTGCTGCAACCTACCGGCGATAGCTCAACGCCAGGAAATTACATGGTACTTCTAATGATTACAGTTACGACAAGGTTTTGCTATGATCTCATTGCTATAAACGAATTGTGTTTAGTTCAAAACCAGCTATAGTCGCCTAAGCATGGACTCGTTCATGGAGGGATTGTTTGGCTATACGAATGGTGTCACTGCGGACGAAGTTTCTATAAACGACACGTTGCTCTTTGTAAGTACATCAAACCGCAGCATTATTCAGAATAGTTGACAACGTTGAATATTCGTAAAATTTACTCAGCCAAATGTGTAGATCTTGTTGAAAATGGTGTTCAGTCTTGGAAAATAGTAATCGTCACAATCATCATCTAACAATCGAAAAATGGAATTAATTTTACTAATTCAATTTTACAATTTTACTCTTAAAAATAATTCTATTATACTTCCTAACAAAATCATTCATCCTTCCCAGGCATACAGAACCTGTAACGTATGGGACAACGAGTACAACAACATTTCCGTGGTAGAAGTGAGCAGATTCGAGGAGAGCCCAGAATTCCAGGACCTCTTGCAGAACGTCAGTCGTCGTCTTGGATTTTTATACAACATTTCTAAACGTCAGTTGCAATCACGCCTCGAACGTCACACTGTTTGTTTATCCAATTTCATGTAGAGTATTCCATCAGACACGTAATGTTCCAGGATCGATCCTATCGATGTACGACTTGTGCCGTTACGAAAAGGCCTGGACAGTGACGAAACTTTCTCCTTGGTGCGCCGTTTTCAGCAGAGAGGAGCTCCGCGTGCTGGAATATCGCGAGGATCTCTACTATTATTACAAAGCCGGATATGGACGTGATATCAATGCACAGCTAGGATGTACGCTTTTGCAAGACATGATGAATCACTTTTGGTAATATTTTCGTTTCTTCTCTTTTAAGCGAAACTTCCTTCTGCTTTGTACTCATTGAGCAATGCATTCTCCTCATCGCGCAATATTTCTGCATTCCCTCCAAATTTCTATGTCAATTCGATGCAAACGGTTGCTTGTGGCGTGTCCTTAGGAAAGTGGAGCAGGATAAAGAGTCGAACGAGCCAAAAGCTGTGTTCCACTTCAGTGACATTATAAGTCTGCAGAATCTCTTAACCACGTTGAACATAAATAAAGACCAAATGCAATTGACTGCGTACAACTACAAACACATGGCGAAACGTCAGTGGAGGACGTCTTTTATGTCACCTTTCGCTGCGAATCTGATTGCAGTTTTATACAAGTAAGGAACTGTTTTCTTTAACACACTGATGTGTAAATCAAATTATACATTTAAGAAGCACACGATTAGTCCGCCGATAAATATTTACGATGGAGTCAAGGATGAGTCAATAAGGATAAGTTAAATGTGCAACACTTTGGCTTTGTTTGCACAACCTCTGGAAATACTGCATCTGACGGAGATATAAATCCTACACTTTTCTGACGTCTTAATGGACCTGTCTCGCGGCTCTTCCTTTGAAAAATATTTTTTAATCGTAAATCTGTCATGCATTTCTTTCTCCAACTTCTATGCTCAATATCGGAGCTGGCCGATGTCGAGCTGTATCGCGGGAAGAACAGCAACGCCGGTTCAAAGTGGATGACGCGAAAGTTTCTCCAATATCGCGAACGTCTGGCTGAAATGGACAACAGTCGGTGAGAAAAAGCTTTTCTATTTTTGTTCACAGATGCGATAGCACTAGTCAACCAAACAAGGTCATGTTTTACTTGGCGGAGAAGCTGGTCATGCTCGACGGATGTGACGTGGGGCTGTGCGACTGGGATTACTTCAAGCAAAAATTCCGCCCGATAATTAATCACTGCAATCTGAATGCCTGCTGGAACGGAAACGGAGTAGCCGCGTTCACGCCGAATTTAATCACGATTCTTCTCGTCTGCTTGTCTCTAGTCCTGGCCAGAAAATAGGACAATAGGTGGTCGACGAGCGGCGCATAATACGTTTTAATATTATCGAATAAACTATTTTTCAACAATTAAATATAACGCCTCGCGAACATCTCCGCTGTGCTTTCACCAAAAATGTATGTTTAGTATTTTGCTGTACACGTAATTCATACACGTTTATTGTTTATCGTCATACTCATTTGTTTATACCTCACGAGTACGCGCTCGATTAAGTTGTACATTATTTATGCTGTTTTTAATAACGTCCGTCCGATTCGTAGCAATTGCACAACCATACGCGGTGCACAGAATTATTTGCTGTCACTGTTGCTTGTGATATTCCCCTCGGAGCTTCTATTCGCGTTGATGTCAAGGGAAACCCGTTCTTTTTGTATGCTTAAATAAATGTGAAATCTTGAATGTCCGAATACCTTCTTTTTGGAATGCTGTATCCATACTTTGTTCCTTGTATGTAACGTGACGTATCATTCTTGAATAAAATATTACGAAAAACAAAGGGCTAGTGATTATTTCAATAAACATGAAATTCATCGGGAAGACGCGTGCCAATGAAGTTAATTTATACTTATGTAATCGTTGTGTCACAGATTCATCACCGTCCAGCTTAAACCGCTGACCATAAGAATATGAAATTCGGAGGGTATATTCCTTTTGCGACGTAGGTGCTCGATAAGAAGGAATTTTTTGAAATTCCAACCCGAAGGGGATAAAAAGGGGTGAAATATGTTTTCTCGGATTCCGTATTATTTCTTAGGCCCGATCAGATATCAACATGGTTTTTACTTCGAAAGGTTACCCACACAAATGTCTAAAAACCAATTTCATGATTTTGCCCTAATCAACCCCGGGGGGGGGGGGGGGGGGGGAGTTGAAAAGCGGTGAAATGGAGTCCTCAATATCTCTTAGGCCCGAAGCGAAGCGGGGGGGGGGAGGTATTTTGATAGTCAGTAATAAAACAAGTTTCATATTTGAAGGAACTTTAAGTAGCGCACAAATTATAAAGAGCATATATTCAGAAATATTTTAAACAGTACCTTGAATGAAAGAAAATGATAATGAAGGTGTAATTATGAGAAACCCTGGAATGTCGATTTCTGCTCTGCATTAAGTTAACAAGTCGTATTTCCCTGTCATTCTTTCATTATGCATAATGCACGACCTTGTGCACATTTTACATCAGAAGCAGAGTTGCAAAATATAAGGGTGTTAATCAGCATAATAAAGAATCATCGAGCTGTATGAAGGTTTACAATCGTCGCGGTTAATAAAATTATCATAATTGCGGGGGTAATGCATCGTCAAGGTTCATCTGTAAGATTCTAGGCTATGGTCAATAAAATTTACATTGGATGTGCAAATTACCGATCAGTAGAAGACACTGTCAATTAGAGTCAATTGAACACTCCGCCTGCCTATCGTATGCAGGTGAAATCTGTTAATAAAAGGATCCTTCGACGCTGGTTAAACGGCATGATAATCTCTGCGCCCGTGTCAACGAGACCTAGGAGAATGGTTAAAAGAGTGATATTTGTAACCGTCTTTCTGGTCTCAATCATCCATTCGTCGCACTTGTACGCCGACGGGATTACCGCGTAACTTCACTCGATGACTGAAGTCGATTACAAAGATTTCGAGAAGCTGGACAGAGCTGGTTTGGCGCCCGTCACTTTGAAATTTCTGGTACATTTACTGTTCGACGTTGGCGACAAGACTTTCGAACGGTTGAAGAAGAAACTGGTAATCATGGTCTGTGGTGATTATCTGAGGCGCACGGGATCGTTACTTGCTTCGCAGAAGCGTACGATGCACGTACAATTGTTAAGAAGCATATGCGCGAAGGCAAGGTGACCATGAAGATCTGCAAGAATCTGTGCTTTGCGAAGCCGCGTGTTGGATACCGTTTTTATAAACTGTCACCGTATATAGACCGATTCACGAGTGTCGTGTTACGCCTTCAAATGTCAGGGATTCGTGACAAGTGGCACTATGATTTTGCTCGTAAGTTCTCGGCAAGGAAGACTTATTCTATGAATGTGAGGACAAGTAGCGACCGTTCCCTCACCATGAATCTTGTTTATATCGGGGGCTGTGGATATCTGATCTCCTTACTAGTGTTTATTGCTGAGATTGTGGTGCAGCGTTTGAAAAAGATGAAGTAAAGTGATACAATTCTGAAATTATATCTCCTCCTGAAATATTTATATGTTCTACGAAATACACGATTAAAGTTGTTGCAATGGAACGCCTGGAAATATTATAATCAGAGCGTTCGAGCGGAGCTCGGAGCTGGAGCGCGGAGCAATGGAGCAATGGGGTTTTGCCCGGAGCAGGAGCGGAACCGGAGCACGGAAAATTTTTACTGCTCCACTGTTCCGATTTTTTTTTATTATTTGAATTTTCTTTCATTTTATGAGTGGATGAATGAAACACCAATACTCAATTTTTCATCATTGAAAAAATATTATATCGTAGGGCCGCGGCAGCCCGGTGTTAAGGAGGCATAGCACTTTCTTTGCCCGAAAATGAAACATTCTTTATGAATTTTTTTCTATATGAAAATGAAAAGCTAAAAAGATGGAGTTTGTTGCAAATGAAAGATCACTGTTTGGAAGTATTAAAAGAATTTTTATTTAAAAAAAAGTAGCTGGTGCGGAGCAGGAGCAAGCATTTTGATGTCGGAGCGGTTCAAATAAAAAATTGGTCTGCTCCAGTCCCCTGATTATAATTCACGTATGAATATCATTCTCAGTTATTTTGTATTCCTATGATTGGAGACCTTTATTTATAAGCATAGGAACAATCTAATATTAGGACCACAGAATTTAATGATCCTGTACTTTAGCCGTGTCTTGAAATGCCAACTTATTTTCAGCATGTTTGACCCCATTGCGTTGCTGTAGGATTTGTCTATGAAAATAAAGATCTTAAACAAATTGTACATTGAACAATACTAACTTTAATGCATATCGACCAATCGACTCCACCAATGACAAAAAACGTATTTATGTAGTCTTGTCTGGAACGGACTACTCTAATTGTAAGTGTCGTTAAATAATTGCATAAAACACTCACTTATGATAATAATATTGTACAAGGCTGTGAGATTGTGAGTAGAAGTATTAATAGAGCATGGTATAAAAAATTAAAAAATGTACACGTTTGAGCATTGCATGCAAAATGCAAAATAAATGCCTGCACACAAGTTCTACTTGACACTCAACAGCTATCAATAACGATTAACGACACTTTATCCTACCATAGTCACTCAAAGCACGACGTTTACGAAGAATCATAGCCCACTACCCTTGTCAAGAAAACACTTCATAATTCCAAACAAAAGAATCCCTATTTCATCGCAATCAACTCTGTTCTTTCATCATCGCAATTCCCATCACAGGGTAATTATGCTAATTTACCAAATAACTTCACCTTCCCTCCACATTAATAAACGACTCTTTAAAAAAAGCAAACTTTCGCCCTCGCATTACTGAAAAGTCCCAAATTCGTCCCACGAAATAGGGGGATGTAATTTCACAACAGGGGTGCAGCCGGAATTTGCAGTTCTCGGCGACAGATTCCTCGCGGAGGGGTGAGAATCCTCTGCTCCTCTTATTCAGATTCTCCCCAGCCGCGTACTTTCCCTTCCGGCCCTTGGTGCCACGGCGTTCCGCCGTTCCATTTCCTGCCGGCTACCCCCACCGGGTGTTCCGCTCCCGCTGCGAAGCCACGAAGAGCAAGTAGTCCGTGTACGATCAGTGTCGGACCGACCGACAACGTGTGTAGGTGGTGCAGCCGCGTTCACCCTCGCGGTTTATTTCGAAGCTGCGGCCAGTTACGCGAGACGCAGCCGGATAACCCCGCCGTCAATCGAGCACGGGAATTCTGGCGTGCTCCAGCGATCCCAGTACGTCGCGGGAGGAATAGGAGCGAGGTAGGCGAGCAGCACGGTGTAGCGAAGGGGAACGGAAGACACGTGCGTCTTCTCTCGGACGAACTGGCGCGAGCCTTTCCTCCGAGCCACCTCCTACGCTCTCGGTTTGGTTTATAGTTTTATTCCGGTTATTGTTTCACGAATCCCGGCGTCGAGGCTCGAATTCCTCGACGCTCCTCGTCGCGGGATCCCCGATTTTCACGGCGAGCACGACGACCAGCGGCTGCTTTCACTTTATTTTTAATGTTGCTCGCCGACGATTTCGCAGGGACGTGTGACCGCCTTCGCGAGATCCGTCCGCGTTCACGTGCGATCAGGTTGTCAGAGGGTGCCCGTTTTAATTTTCAGAGCGAAGGGATTTCGCGCGTAGGTGGGTACACGCACGCGGGACGTATTTATGGAAAGAAATCGCGTTTACGAGTGATGGATGCAAGTGTCGTTGCGGGAACGAGCAACGTCTCGACGCTGTTTGATATATGACGGGGGTCTCTATTTCTCGTTGTAGTGGAATCGAAGGGTACTGCTTTCTCTGCTGTTTGATTAGGGGGTTGAGGTTTTTGAGTGGGTCGGAGGAAAGAGCGTTTGTTTGGCAGGAGCATCGCGCGTGAGTTATTAAGTTGAACGGGGAATCTTAAAATGGTATTACGCATACGGTGATTTCTCAGGGGAAATTAACCATGTCTTTTTTACTGGAAACTGGGCCTGGATTGTTGAAATTTAATCATACATTTGTTGCAGTGCGTTTTGTGCTAGTTTCATGATAATGTATTCTTTTTATCGAGTGGATTGTAATATATATTCATTGGTCTGGGATGATCATACATTTACCTGTATTAAGGGGACTAGGCAGTCGTTTTTCGTGAAGGAAACACTTTCTTTTTAATGTATTTGTAAAAAAATGAAAGCAAATCCAGATGTGTCCTTTTATCCAATGTTTATTGTTATCATAGAGATTGAAAAAAAGTTGGTATGAAATATACATGTGCTTTAAAAATGGCGGTGCTGACTGGTAAACATTTTAACGTTCTTCTGTAGTTTTCAGGTGATATTGGTCTTAAAAAGTGACGTAATGCAACTCCAAGGTGTTATTCTTGTTTGTTACATCCGCAGCTTCCCGCGAAACCAATAGAAACTAAAATTAAAACAGAATTATTAAATTGGTGGCCGAAATATGACGATTATTTCAAGAAAAATTCGGTCGTGTTTGTGCGCTATTAAAAATTCGCGACTTTTTAATTTTTTTATGATAATCTCTAATTTTCACGGACCATATCAGAGGTAGAAATAGAGTGCAAAATGCGAAGTACAGCTGTCAGTTGTTGTCAACCTAACCACTTAAAACTAACACTAACAGTGTATTACTAGAAAATAGATGTAGGTAGATGACTTTGTGACGCTGAAAATAACAAGAGTAAGAGTTAAGAATTAATTGCTATTGTCGATTAGCAAAAAATAATATCACTGCATGTTTGAAAGATGAGATGGCGGTTAGCGAGCGAATTTCAGATGAAAGGGAGTTTCAGTAAAAGGTGGAACAATAGAGAAAGGGGCCATAAAATTTAGTGAAGTGACGAAGGAACGGAAAGGTCATTAAGTAGTCATTTCAGATAGAGATGTGTGCGTCTGCATTATAACTAGTAGTATTCAATTACCTTTCGTTATGTTCCTTAAAGTCCTTAAATTCTCCTTAATTTCTCGCGTATAAATTTGTATAAACATTTATGTAATTAAATTCCTTGATCGGTAAGAAAAATTGAAATTCAGATAAATAGTATCGTCATTCTTTCATCGTCGTATTTAACACATCTCCTGCAGTAATTAAGCCTCCCTTTATCGTATATTAATCTCGTTTTAATACTGCCCGCAGTCACGATACCACCCCCGTCGCGTTATCACTGAAATCATTTAATCAGAATGAAGCGTTGAAAAATTATACCTTTCTTTTCAGCGTGTCACACGCCACGGTTTTTCGCTGTGAATACCTTTGTTCGGGGTGGATGTACCTACTCTATTTACAACTCAGTCACGCAACACAATAAATTCTGAAAATCTCGCGGGATTCGTCGGCAACACATTTCTGTTTAAAATATGAGATACAATCGGGCTGGGTGATGCAATAATTCTATAGAATTTTAACGCAAGCTTTCGACGGCGTTTAACGCTCGCACGAGAATGGACGCATTGACGTAGGGATAATTCGCGACTGGTATTAATATTCATTCATAACGTGACATATCTCTTCCAATAATATCGCTAAAATCCCTGTCGATGAAAGGATTTCGATAAAGATTAATGAAAATAGTTGCTTACGAAATGAACTCATGGAAGCGTAACTTCCAACGAATATTGTTTCGTTATTAATGCTCTTAATCATTAATTTTAACTATAAAACGAATGATATGATATTAAATTTTAAATTACCATCCTCGTAAAAAATTTTACCATACATGGCCACATTCACAATTTACGTGTCACTCTAGTTCCAATATTTTAAACGTGGCTCGCCCTGTCGAGAGTTCCATCCCGATCGCTGCGTACCTACTTCACAAGTATTTTAAAATTTATTTGTACTGTTAATGGTCGTCGTGACAAAATCGGTCACACGGAAACACTCCATTCGTTTAATGAGGGTGCACACTCTTTTCGTTTCAAATCTCAGCGGAAATATAAACTCGCGTGCTCTGCGTGGAAACTAAGGGAGGAATCTGCACGTAATTCTGTTTCCTTTAAATTTTAAAACCAACATCTCCATTCTCCTTTTCGTATTTAGTCTGGTGATTTCGTTTAAGCAGTAGGCATGGATCAATAGTCCTCTTCAGTGTTTTTCGTGGATGTGAATCCCCTTAAAGCGCTGAGTGCCGCCGTGTGGGCTTTCTGTCGTTTCAACTACTTCTAATAATTAGCACCCTCGTTATCCGATAAGCAGTTTCGCATGTCTCAACTCGCTTTCGCAACTTACGAATTAACCACGGGGGTGAGACTGGAAAATTCACTCCCTCGCGACTGCGGGCTCGATACTCGACCACCCCTGTCCTCGGAGTAATTTTCCTCGATGCACTTGGTGAGTCCTATTTTTCCCTGAAATATTGGACCACTGGAGGCGTAATTTTTCTGCACCGGAAATACTGGAATTAATTAAAATTGCCACTTTTGAAAGAGATGCACTACCCCTTCGGTTATTACGTCTCTGGTACCGATTTCAAACAGAGGAGATGCATTTAGATTATACAACGGTTCGCAATTCCAAAGGTGAATATACGTGTAGGAATTAATGGACGAATGCTGTAGCTGACATACTAATTACAACACCCATCTACTTCATAGAGTTACTTATGCAATTTAGTAAAAATAGTAAAAAAAATTGTATGCAGGGATATTCGAGTTTGAAGTAAAACATAATTTTAGGTTTTTAATTATGTTAAGAATGTAAAGAATAATAATGAAGAAGTATAATCGAAGGATCTACATGTATCTATTTCTCCATGAAAATCATCGATTTTCCCTGTGGAAATTCAGATTACAGAAAGGAAACGCCTGTTGCTCTAATTAATTAAAAATAGCAGAAGGCCATTCCCCTTATTAATTACTTGCCTGTACGTTCACCATGTTCTTTTTGAGCACAAAGAGCATTTTTTTAGGTAAGCCTGTAGGAAAAGTAACTCAAAGTCTGCAGAGAACTGTTTAAAAAGTAAAGTCGTAATCAGGGTGTATAACGCGTAGCTCCTTCGCGCAGTGGTCAAGATCGATAATAATCGCCATGAAACGGCATTGACACGATTTCGTTCGTTTCGCTGTTCATTCAGCCAAGTTAACCATGAGTTTCCAAAGTGCACAAAAAGCCATTGGCAATGTCACTGCGATCTCTTTCAAAGGATTCTGCTCCCTGAACTTCCCCGGCTATTATACACGCATTCCTGATCAATCTGACTCGATAGGACGGAACTTCCAAAGCCCGTCCTTCTCGATTCGGTGACTTTTGATTAATTCGAAGGTCGAGGGAAATTGTTACGAAACAATTTCTTCGTTTCGCTTGGCCCTTTGTTTGGTTTCCCGTCGACTGCACAGGGAAAAGCGAAATTTCAACGGAGAACGCGTGCATGTCCTTGCAAAGATTTCTGCTTCGAGAGCAAGCATTCGAAACACTTAACTTGGAATTTTCTGTAATGAATTTCAGGATTCTTCTCTTTTTTCTCCAAATGGGCGCACGGTAATTTAAAAACATACCTTAGGGCGTTTTGAAAGAATCTAGTGGTGTGCAATTGTTTCTAAAGTTCAATGAAACCATGGAAGTGTTAATTGGTTTCTACATACAATAACACCTTGCAATTGGTGCTACGTTTACAGTGAAAATATTATTCTGTTACTTCTCACGATATTTTCTCAGTTCCACGAAACAATAAATCATTAAAGTTTCTACTGTCTTCGTTTCGAAGAAAAACCCGGAAATTCGATCAAATATTGAGTCCGATAATCATGTTACGGAGATCCAATTACGATCACAGTACAGAACTTAATTAATGACATTTTATCACAGTACAGAACTTATATGATAGAACTTCTATTATCCCATAGAAATTGCTGCTTTCATAATTACTCGCAAGTAGAGAAATTTGTTTGTACCAAGAAGCTACTTCTGCAAGCAATTGCATTCAATGACATGCAACAGCGAGGTTCATAGATATGCAGATTCTCGTCGCGATAGCAGTGTAATGAGAGAATTATGCACTCAGAAAAGATTGGATAAATAAAGATTGGAAATCTTTCTTCTTTCTTAAATTGAATTTTCTAGCGAACTGATTACTGCAATTCGCTTCGTATTTATTCATGAAGTTATGGAAAATGTTTCCAGTAATTCCACGGTTCCATCAAATTATATATTTAAAACGAACCGTTATTCTTCCTCTGAGAATTTGAAATGCAACTTTTCAAACTCTGCATAATTAGCAAATGGGTAAACTGCTCGTATATTTTATTATCATTTTTGCCATATCCTTTACGCTCTTGTTTTAGAGCGAAATGCCTGGTTCAAGCTCACGACATCGTTACGATATTACTTATTTCTTTGTGCCAGGGATGCATGTCCTTTCTAAGTTCCTCTTATTTGATGTTTTATGCTCATATGTGGGATTGAGTGGTAGGCGGAGTCTATAAATCTGTTATTACGACTTTTACAATGGGAGCACCGTGCTACATTTTATGTATCATGCTTGAAAGTATACGTGAGCTTTCATCCTTATTCAGCTCCGCGAAATCGTAAAGATTTTATGGCAACATTAGGCTGCCGTAGATAATTCCCGACCAATAAGTAACAAGAATTATAGAATTTATTCTGTATTCGCGCAGAAAAATAGAATCGAAAGGCTTAATTCCTCGCGAAACAGAAGTGAAATAAAAAGAACGATTTATCATTTAATAAATGGAATAATAGCTCAATTAAGAGTCTAAAATATAATCAGCCATCTGTTACCCCCGCAAATGCATCGAAGAACAGAAAGACCGAGAAATTAAATAAGTTTACTCATGGCAGTTACTTGGAGATATTGAAAAAGCTTGTTTTTTATCCGTCAGAAGAAACATTATATCTTACTGTACGTTATTTCACAAATACTTGGGTAAATGGATAGTTCCGAGAAATTTGGCATTCGTTTAACCAGATCGATTATTACTTCCACGTCAGTGATGTTCGTTAACAAGGCATTACATTCTGCTTGCCTCCCGAAGAATTTTTTGACGTTCTATTCTAGAACACGACTATTGTTAAATGCCTTCGAGCGACGGGTTTTATAATGCCGCGATGTTTAAGAATATTTTTGTCGTCGCTCGGTATTGAGTTCTGGCAGACGATGCATGTCCCTTTGAGAACGCTGCCTGTTTGTGAACTTCGCTCCTCGTTTGATCTTTACGCGTTTCATAAATTGTGTATTCACGGTGATTATAAATTACCTGAGAACCTTTCTACCATCCTCGGCGGAGATAATCAATTATGTGTCGTTTAATGCAGTTGCCTCGCGAGAAGTTCTCAGAGCCAAAAGCAATGTGTTAATTGCATAATTTAATTTGCTATTGTTCTCTAATATATTGATAGCAGTACAAGAGCGTGGGAATGTTTTCATTCTTTAATATCGAACGAACGTACGAATTTACGTGCACGATTTAATGTTTGGACACCTAAGAATTTCCGGTGGTGTTAGATGGATCTTTGTATTCGTTTCTGTTTCATGTCTTCTCTGACTTTAACCTCCGCTTCTGGGATTAATTGAATCATTAACGCGGAATTTAATACACGAGTATCCGTATCGTTGAATTACTCGAGAGTAATATAATTAAACTTACTTGCGTAACACAATATTCTCATTATGGATGGAATAAATTGTAATCTATTTCAATTAACAGATTGAATAAATTATACATTGAATCAATTAATACATTGTTATTAGTGTCTGTGGACTCTTTTAATAGTTTGAACCACTTCCCTGTTATCAATCCTACCTAGGAATTCTCTAGCAGCCATACATACGTGGTTCTACAACAGCCAACTTCATCAAATTTTATCATTACTTCTCTACACTGCTGATCGACTTAATTTGTTAAAAATACTCGGAGTTATTCAGATGGTTACGTAAGAAATGTTTCTTTTGTTTCTGTCCCATATTATGAGCCATTACATAACGGTACCGGAATATCAGACGGGAAAAAAGGTCCACGTGACAGAGTAACAGAGGATCCCTCTAACATTACCGTACAATTCCGTCTGGCTGCCCAATTTATACTGGCTTCTTCTTTTCTATATTTACACCTATTTATAACACACGCACCTTGTAATCTCTCCATCCCTTAAAATTTACTGTTATATATCTCTAAATCTCATGAGAATCGTTTCAATGAAAATTCCCTACTCAAAGTTGATACTTTCAGTGACAACTACACTGGCCTTCATTTCAATCAATCTGTATATCCCATCACACAAAAAAAATTGCTTAAATCTTTTTATACAACAAGTGAATCTCTACTACCCTTAATTCACAGAGTAGTTCTAAGCTTTTAAAGTACAGCATACAGTCCTTTTTAAAAGAATATTTAAACTGGAATGACAATAAAAATTAGATAGTTCTATTAAAAAAAATCCTATCTCAAAATTTGTATTATATAGATTGGGGGGGTTTCCCAGAATACCCCAGTGGAACTAATATAATACTTATAGCCTTGCATTAAGTCAGTTCTGCAGACATATGAAATTTTGAGTTTGAAACTTTCTATCAATCACCACTGTATATCCACGGATAGGGGAACTGAAATTGAGAAGGATGGAAGGCATTGGAAGACATTAGTCACTGAAATTCTCTCGTTCTTCCTGCTTCTCGTTTCATCTGCTCCATGATAAGGCGGGGAGGAGATCCCCGCGAGCTCGCAACTTCCTGAAACCATCATCGCGTGTCAGTCCGAATGAAAAGCTCTCTTCTTTACTGTCATTCAGCGTGTATCGCGGCTGGGATTCTTGTGGGCAGATTCGAAGCACCGGCTCTCTGAATTTTCTCACCAATGCTCGTGCCAGGCAACGAAGTCGGGAAACGCCTGTGTTTATTCGAGGAGAGCTCCCCAGCTTTTGGCCATTGTATTTATACCGTCCAACGAAAACAGGCGCACTGCATACATCAGCCTTTAAACACAGCAGTTTGAAATACAAGGGAGCGCAACAGGAGGCCGAGAACAGTAACTAACCGCTCAAATTACGGTTGATTTCGTGTGGTGATCGACGAGAAAAGGCAAAGAGAGACTGTTCCCTTCATTTTCGTTGAATTGTCACTGGATTTCCGTATACTGATTGAAGAGGCGCGAGTTCACTTTCTGCTCCCTGGGTGCAGCGCGTTGAACTGTTTTTCTTGTTAAGTAGCTTGCGGCTGAAATAATTTGCACATTGGGATCGGAGATGCTGGGTAGCGAACCGTGTGTCTGTTGTTATTGGGGAAAATGTGTGTTAATTATGATGTTCGTTTGTAGAAGCCTGAGGGGACGAGTGCCACGTTTCTGTTGGAAATGAAATTTAAATCGACTCGTGGATTTTAATTAGCCTGAATATTTCATCTATTTTGTACGCGATGTTTGAGAGGAAGCAACTTATATCATGTTACTCGCATTAATTTGACATAATTCTGAATTTAACATCACAATTTAACAGCGATTTTAAAAGCCACGCAGGAACAACACGAACCCAAATACGTCACTCATTAAGTTTCTTCACAACTTCATTTTATACCCAAATTATAATTTCACAAACCCCTAAAATCTCTAAAATATAATTCCTTTAATGTCTAAAGTATAAATTCCTCAAAGAATGAAGCTGATTGGAAACTTACATTAAGGCTTTTTCACACGTGACAATTTTGTAACTCATCTGGTATCTCGGGCAAAATCTTTTTATTTATTTTTTGAATTATGGATTCCCTGTCAAGTGAATGTGTCCGAGATGTCAATGGGGAGTTGAAGGAGTATCTCGCGTGAAAAGAGCTTTATTGAAGCGCCGTACTGCGAACGATAAGTGCGCTAGATAGAGCCGCAAGCTTAATCGAGGGAAAGGTGACGCGTGCCGCGCAATTGTCGTAGGTCGTCGAGAAATTCTTTAAAAATACATCGTCGACGGGAAAGTATTTCTGGCCAAGACTGGCTGGCCGCTCGTACGAGCTCGAGTCTCATCGTTTTGGGTTGGGCTGAGTTTACGCACGCGATCTGCACTGACACGTGTCGACGTTCTCCTCGGTGTTAATCGCCTATTAACGTTACCCCATTGTCTCAATTTACCGAACAGCATGGATCGATTCATAGACAGCGTTGGGTATAGCTGACAATCGCCAACAGCGATTTTATGAATTTTATCTTCAATTAAATTGGAATCATTGAAACTTATCCGTTGGAAGTAGAAATGTTTCTAGGTAATAAGCTTCGTGATTGGATTAGAAAGATAATTAATATTTGACTGAAATTCTGGTGTAAACTCGAGTGTATGTGATACCTTTTGCTGCTTTCCCAATTACGATTTCATATTTCATGGCACACGCATCACGTTGGTAATTGGGAGTCAATTTGTCTCTATAGAAGCAATCTCGCGTGTACTTTCAAATGGACAATTTAATTGCCTGTTAATCGACTGGACGATGTATGCGAAGGAATTATAGGGAATTTTATTTTCAGAGTATTCCTACCTGAGAAGTAGATGATTTCATTTGATAGCCACTAAACATTCGTTCGATTTTCCTCTGGGACTCTTTCGCCGGTGAATCTATTTTAAAGAACTGTTTTTATACTATTTCCGTCTTTAATAGCTTCACAGAGCAATGCTGGAAAATGGTTTCTCATAACAGACGTTCGGTAAGGTTTATTTACCTTTTTGCACGATTTCTCGGGCAATAAGGTAGGATCTTTCACTTAGTATAGTCTAAGCTTTAGAAAACGTGTAAGACGCGCGATATTAACTGTTATTTAATAGTTGCGTAAGTCTTTGCATTCCTCGCGAGAGAGATATCGATCGAGCGTGTTAAGCATCATCGTGGATGTACCTACAGTTTATATCATAATTTCAAAGGTTGAATGTTTTGGAATTAACCGTGACGCGGACGCCGAAGGATTATTATTCCTGCTACTAATTTTACTTCGCGAAATTTATTTCCCCCCAAAGTGTATAGAGTTACCCTGGAACTGTGTCATAATGTACGGAGCAACTTTTTCTGTCGAATCGACCGACTTGCGTCAACTGGTAGCGTATCGGGACGAAGTTATGTGTGTCGCTTCTCAAGTATTTCGTAAAGAACTTTTATTATAGTTCATTGCAAACTATCGATTTTATTACATCGTCTACATACCTCTACACATGATAGTTGAATAAAAATTACCGAAGGATCTCTGAGGAAAATGAAGGTAAGCATGTCGCAATGCAATTAAAATTGCGATATAATTAAAATAAATCGTAGTAGAGTTTTATGAAAATAGATATCACAAGCCCAGTAATACCTGCTATTTCTGTGACTGTTAAGTCAACGTTCCATTAGTTCGTCGAACTGTTTGAAATTATCTTGAATCACAGTGCGTGTCTAGTCTGGCTGTCTGACCAGCCAGGACTTTTCTACTACAAAGGAGTCAGGGAACAGAAGCCAAGAATAATCGAATGCACAGACAGATCGTTGATAGTCACCGTGTTTCTATCAGCAACAATCATGGTCTGTCAGTCAGCCATTACGTTCGTTAATGCGAATTCGGCCACGAGCAAACAAACCCCTGAGATTTTAGGCTAGATTCTATTCCCAACCGGCTCGTCCGCGCATTTCCACTTGTTTTCGACGCCTCTGGCGCGAGAATAGAATCGGTGGGAATTTAGGAAGGCTGTAACTTCGTGTTTCGCGGTTATATTTGACAGTAAGGCTCATAAACTCCCCTGCCTTTCGAGACGATCAATCATCGACAAAGGGAGAGAGCGAGACGAGAGCGTTACGATGACGATAAATCGATGAGCATTTCATTTCGAACACCGTTGCTCCCCGCGCCGTTCACCCTTACATTTCTCCTCGTCACTATCACAAAAAGCACTGGCTTTTTTCCACGACTTCTTTCTTCAGAAGCGATGAGAAGGTGGAGATTATTGGTTGAATCCAAGAAGTGGAATTAAAGATAAATGGGTACAATGTGCGAAGTATAATGTGACTTTCGTTCTACTGTTTTTCTTTTGAAAGAAAATACTGTGCAGAGTCATGTGTTTCGTTTTCGTGGTAAACGCAAGGATGAAAGATTCTAATATGAAATCAGAAATAGATTTACGTATGCAGAGAGCATTTTCCTTGAAACAATTTTAATATACCTAAAACTAGATAAAAAAAGATTAGATGAAAATCTTTTTTTATCTAGTTTTATATTAAAATTGTTTCAAGGAAAATGTTCGCTGTATACGTAGAGAAGTTGAGCATTTAATTGCACTTGATTGGAAGTTTAAACACAGTTTAAACATTAATGGAATGAAGAGAAAGAATGATTGAGATATAGTTCACAACTTCTGAATTCGTAACAAATATTTTTTCACAGGGTTTTAACGAAGAATCGATGTAAAAAAAAGAAGTAGGAGGAGATAAGTCAATCTAGGGATTTCTCTACCTCCCATTTATTTTATAGCATGCATTTTTGTTATGGGCATAAAGAAGAATAACGACAAATTTCCTGAACCTATAACAGGGATATCCCCTAAACGATACCAACCTCAGTCTGATACATCACGTGAAATTCGAGAGTTCCTGGAAGCTGTTTGTGACAGCTCCATTAAGAAAGAAGCTCCCCTCGAAATAAATAACGACTCCACCGAAGACATTTTCCCCCAACCTTTTCAATCACGGAAGACTCGTACATTTCAGTAAAATGTGAAGTTTTTAAATTGAATTAATTTAATTGCGAAACAGAGATGACACTCCAAGCGAAGAATATGTAAACATGCTTGAGAAGCCCTTAGAATTTTCGCTGTAGAAGGTTAATTTAATATAATAAAAATTGTAGAAAGTTTACGGTCGCTCGAGTTAGGAAATAAAATATAAAAAGTTAGACCAAATCTGTAAAACGAAAGCAATATACGGTATTTGCACATGAAAGGAACTAAACGTACAAACTGTGTTCCTCACTTTTTAAAGTTATTCCATCAAAAATGTTACGCAGTTGCCCCAAAAGATCGACAAATAACGTTCGACGCACGTTCTTCTTTTATGTATTTTCATAATTATTAAATGGAATTATTTCACTGTCCGATATTAAAGCTGATCGCACGAAGTAACAAATCACGTGACACGGTTTTCATTGAAATGTATTTTTAACTCGATACCTTTCCTCTTTGTCGAAAGTTTTCATTAATAGCTTCCGCTGTTATACACGTGCACACCCACGTTTTCAACATTCCCCGCTATATTGGACGGTTTAGGTAAACGTCCTCACTCTTCAAACATAAAGAGATCCAATTCTTTGCTCTCTGTGTTTCGTAAAAATGTTACCCCACTTGTACAGTAGTATCAAAAGGTACCAGCAAGATTCTGAGAACCAAATGATTTTCTTATACTTAATCAGTTTGATTATAGGATCATAAATATGTCAAGAAGTGTCTAAGAAAAATGAGAAAAATAATTTCCTGGTGCAAGAAATTTGATACAGTACTCGTGGACTGAATTAAAGTCAGGCAGAGGAAACGATACTACACATGCAAAGAATATAAAAGCACACTCTAAACACTACGTACCTACCCACTAAATAAATTAGCAGTAATTGATTAATAATAATCAGGCCCGGCTTGAGTCGTTTTTCCGCCTTTTATTTATAATACCTATATTTATTTGATCTTTTTGATGACCTTACTCTGAACTTTTATTCGTAGCTTAAAAAATTTATAGTACAACTTATAATATTTCATTTAAAACTTTATTTTAAAAAATGCCAAGAATAAAAGGTCCATTGTCAACATTTCGCTCTAGGCAGCTGCCTAAGCGGGACGACTTTAGCCCAAAGGGACGAGCCGGGACTGATAATAATCAATGCAAAAAAATTATTCATACTTCTGAAAATGGCTGCTAGCCACTTCAGCATCCTCGACAGAGCGATTCCTCCAACATTTCGACAGTAAAGAAGCTTAAAAGATTCAGAGATTACATATCCTAGAGCCACAACGAACTACGAATATGTCCACTTTGAACGGATAATCACGATGGAGGTTCGCAAGAAGTTCAGTCAAGGATCCCGTCAAGTGTGCGTTTATCCCAAGCGTAATGAAACTGCTTGCACAAAAAGAAAGGGACCGTATCTGGTGTTAGCGGACGGTTTTTCATGGCGCGGAGCGGTCTCCTTCCTGGTTGTATCATTCGTTACGAGACACCGTGTATTACGGGCCATTAGAAGCCGGATAAAGGGCAGGAAACGACGGCGCGGCGTGGAAAAAAGGCAGCAATACTCGAAAATAGCAACGGTGGGCGTCGACTGTACAGTCTGACAGCGGCACACGTTGGCTTTATCAGCATTTATAACTCCGTGGCCCCGTGCAGCTGCAGCTGCGGTTAAATAAACTGCGCGCACCGTTGTGCTCTCCGCCTGTAAACGAACAAAACAATGGCGAGCGCATTGACGTCATTGGGTGCAATAAAAAACGATGAGCATGGATAACGTCGAATGCTCAACTTTTGCGTGTCGTTAACGCTTCGAGACGAAACAGCCCGAGCACGTGCACTTTGTAATCTTAGTCTGGCCCATTCGCGCGCACGCTGCATTTCAGCACCGCAAACTTCTCCTGTTCGTCGGTCAAACCTTTTTCGACAATTCTGCGACTGTGTAATAAAAAACACGGGGGTGGTTAAGATCAATGCAAGGTTTTTATATACAATTTAATTGAGCAGGATTTCACCTCTGTTCAATTTTTCTGATTTATCTTAAGGGGGGAAACACTAAGAAATCGGGAAAATCGCTTGCTTCTTTTTTACAATTTCTGAAAGACATATGTTTTAAAAATGCTCCCTCTAAATTTTATGAAGAAATTCATAAAATTGACGGAGATAAAGTATATTCCGTGAAGCGGTTTCAACCGCGTTGACAGTATATAAAGAAAATTATACATCCAATTGACATGACTTTGGCCATTTATTGTACGAAAAACCCGACTCTATTACACGACGTGTAGGTTTTTTTAATTAACGGCCCCCTTCCATTTTTTTATCAACGTTTTTCCTTAAAATATGAATTTCTTCAGTGGTCCACCATTTTGTTATTTTTTACGATATGGATTTTTCTGTATGTCCTGTAATATACGTAGGCTTCTAGTTTCTAAATATTTCTATCTTTTTGAATTCAGATTAATCGTATGGCTAAAGCACTGTCAACGCTAGAGGAACGATTTTGCCGCCGCGCACATTTTGACGAAGTGCATACCCGAAACGGATTCATGAATTTGCTTGAAATTTTTTTTTCACCCTTCAATATGTACATATTAACTATACTAAGCAATACATTGATTTACTTGCGTTGTTTGGTTGAAAAAATTCCTGAAAACACCCTTACTTTTCAGACCGTTTGAGATCCCTTAATTCAGTTGACATTCTTTTCGCGCATTCGTTTTTGGATACACCTAAAGACTACACCGAAGGTTTCCTTTGACGCTTAATATTCACTCCGCTGACAGATCGTTGGCGTTTAATATCGTTGTCGCAGAAGCGGATATCCTTTGTACTCAAATAAACTGTCAGCCAGGTACATATCTGCTTGTCTGCCCCATCATTTGGAACGTGAATCCATTTGAGGGTTGCGATTGAGTAGAATATTACGTTGACAGATCACCGAGTGAAACGCGGCTAGTTCCTGGCCAATTTAGAATTGTGCGATCAGTTTGCAAATAAAGTGGCGTTAGGTTGCTTAGCGTAATATTACAAGGCTGTAGGTAAAGTAGGACAAACTGTCTAACGAAATCAAAGATAGGAAAGGTATTAATGTGCTCTACTTTCGGCACAGTGCGCGATAAATAAATAATACCGTTATACTGTGTTTCCACTTACTGTTCATAAGCTTGAGCTTCAAATTTCGCGATTATTCATCCAATTAGAAAAGAACATTATACGATGGAAACGCAAATAGAACTTTCCACGATCACCACAGAATGGAATAGTAAGAATCAAATGATCCCCAGAAGAATTATCGTGACCATTCCCAGAAATATTATTAGTAAAGCTTGATCAAATAATTCATGATATTATCTGTCACGTTTTTGTCCTGCTATATCGGCACACTAAACAGACGTCTCACGAAATCTCAGCGCCGCCTGACTATTGCGTAACTAGACTACTTATAGAGATTAGAGTAGGAATAACTTTTGACGAGAAATATGCACAATCACTCTAATGCCGAGCCCGACTGTATTACTTTAAATATTCACCGTCGATCGGGAGGGATTGAACTCCACGCATGAAATGATGCGACTCAAGTTTATCGAACGTTTCAGCGAATTTATGAACGGTAACGGGGTGAACTGACGCGCGATATTGTGTACAATAAATAGGTATACCGTGGCAGCTTTAAAACGCTGCTTTATTTTTAGACCGTTAGCCTTTCCTAGCGGGCGTCAAGTCGAGCTAGAATCTTTTACAACGCCATGGAATTAATGAACTAAGCGAAAGCCTGTGTTTTATGTTATACCAGAAGTTTCAGATCGAAAGAAATGGTCCGCAGCGTTCGGGGACTGAAATTCATTCGTGTTCCAGGTGGAAAAGCGTATTCATTACAGCGGTATGAAAGGAAAAAAGGGCACGAGTTCCGCGAACTGGGTCAAATACCGATAATTCTGGAGTTCGATAGAGCCGTCTATATTTCATGCCCGCGCTACGAGGTGTACACCTTCCCGCAATTGCTTTATTAATGAAATTCTTTGCCACCTATATATATATATCGAACAGCTTGTCACTGGAAAAGCGTGAAAGAATGTCTCAATAAAATTTTCTACCCCATTTTCTGAAAGTTAATTACATTAAGTACACACTCTCGCGCTTTATTAAATAGCATTCCAAGAACCTTGTTGGAAAACCTGCAACGTGAAATTCTACTTTAATAATATTATCCGGTTAATGGAATTTCGGTTCCATGGTTTTTATTTCTTTGATAAATTCGGAGCAACATAGTCTTGTAATGTGAAGATGTAGTATCAGGTGAAGTAAATTCTAATAGTTCGGGGTTGGATATTTATTAATTTAATTGTTCGCCAGTTGTACTGATTTTAATTGAATTTTCATGAGAGTTAGTCATTGTACGTTGTGAGGAGAGTATTATGAAAAATACTATGTAGAGTAATTAAATGTGGAGGATCGTCACCGCGATTGATTTAGGAAAATGGGGTGCCATTCGCGCAATTTCGGCACTCGAAATGACGTACTCTGTGTATAATAATTCATGCACGCAGGTTCATCACGAAGATCGTTTTTCACGTTCTCACGAAGCTCGTAAATTCAGGCTGCACGTGTTGCTATGATAAACACATCCATCGGCAAGCCAACACGTTAAGATACTTTTGGTTATCGTTTCATAGCCAGTTGTATTTTCATTCCCGTGATATTACGATCATTTCGCAGCTAATATTGATATTTAAAGTGAAATGGGGCTCGACGGTTGAAGCACCCTTCAAGAATAATGATTTATCATCAGCATGCTCTTCAAAGGTACTCGTCGTTGATTAGTTCCTTGGATAAAAAGCTTGGAGAACGGTAGATAACGTGAACAAGTTACAAGAGTGTATTTTAGAGAAAAGACATGATTTTCCAACACTTTTTAGCATTCATTTTTTTCCTTATTGTATATGAATAGTAGCTTTAAAATGGGTACCTCATATTGCTGACAATGGAAAATGTGGTATTCATAAAGCTGAATCCAAATTAACATATATACGTTACATTTTTTAATTCCTTGAATTCATTGTGCCTTCTTTTTGGTCACTGAATTTTTATTCTATCCAAATGTTTTACACAATTGGTTAGCAAATATTTATGCAAACAATTTTACGCACAATCTCTACTTATACGAGCCTTTGAAATGACACGTTCCTCTCGGCGAATTTAGGTGATAATATTTGAGAGAGAATTTCTATAATACACCACTTCTGCTCTTCTCATTGCGCACTGCCACGAATTCCAGATATGAGGAGCTATTCAGACGTGTTTCCGACGTTGATTAAATTTTTCTGTCTCTACGCATAGAGGAGAGAAGCGTGCTGGCAGTTTTACATCAAGCTAGCTTCCGGTTCATCTGGATTCATTCTCGTCGTAAAATAAATATGACTCCCTTTGGGTGGACCACACTCTGGTAAAATACGTTAGCAGCTATTCAAATGAAGAATTTGATTAATGACCCGCAGACGACGTTCTGGGGGAACAATTAGGGAACATCTGGAACACAAATGTGAAGTCGTGGTGTCATAGATCATTGTTGTCCACTGGTGAAAGAATATTATTATCTAGCGCCGAAAGAGCACAGGCATTAATACTTGAGACATTTCTTCTTCAAGAATCTGAAACATTTACTATGTTAATATTAATCCTCATTGTTAATAGAAATTTTAAACTGTAACTGTCAGGCATTTACAAAATTCAGCCATTCAATAAACAATATATACATCATTAATGCATAAATATGACACATTAATCGACAGGAGGTACGCATAAACAATTCTAGTATAAATATAAATGAACCATTAATTGAGTCAGTATACAGCCGAACCTCGATAACTCGAAAACCTCTATAAGTTGAAAATTTTCTTCATTCCCATCCGCTCCGCTGTAAACACCTCTACATCTTGAAAGAAAACTTGCTTAACTCGAATTATATTTTGCATGTTAAATTATGTATTTCACCCGTACAACTCGAATTTAGAAGAACTCGAACCTCTACAAGTCGAAGTTTACTTCTACATATGTATTACGAAAATTCGTAGAAAGATTTCAAAATATTGAGGAAAATGTTTTCTCTGCATTATTCACAATTGAAAATGCTGTTGATTTACAATACACTAAAAGACTGGCACAAAGCAAAATCACAATTTTTTTAATATGTAATAATGAGTAATATTTCGAGCATAAAATGTGTCTTATAATTATTTTTATATATGTAGCTATATATGTAGTACATATTAAGTTGTAGGTACATTTGATTATAGGTATGCAATAAACAATTGACCTTTAAAACTGGAATTAGTTCTTGCTTTACAGCTTCACAAGTCGAAAAATTAACAGTCTTACAAAGCCTCTATAAGTCGAATTTTTGTTTGTTGAACTTCTCTTACTCGAAAACTCGATAAGCCGAAACCTCTATAATTCGAAGATTTTTTCCCTTCCGTTGAGATTCGAGTTATCGAGGTTCCACTGCAGTACATACTTTCATTGTTCTGTTTCATTACTCAGTTACTGACAACGTGTTGTTCGAGTGCGTTGGTGGCAGTAGAAACAGACACCGCAGGTCAGCCATAGAATGCTTTGCTTTTTATCTGCTCTCGTGTAAACATTATTGAGGATACTGTACCATTACGTAAATTACACCTACATATTATTACGATCATGTTACGCTATTATAATCGTACAATACACTATTGTACGGCTCATATTAACAATTTAATCATCAATTTTCCATTAATAACGGTAAACAATAGCTTGATCCCGTTTCCAGGAAGTCAGCATCTGTTTCTAGCTGCGGTAATTCTCTTCGTGTTAAAATACGGAATAATATGATTGATCTGTGGCGGTCAGTCGCTTGCAGGAGAAATGGACGCTCTTTGTCATATAAATACCCTGTGACATGTTCTAAAGGGTCACCATAAATTCTTCCAGGCGTGCACTTCGTGTCAGTTGCAATTCAAAGTCTAGAGCGCCGATTATTATCATGCCACTATGCGTGTCGATAAATCAACATCCTGCACAGTGCACGAACAATAAATTTATTAAAAGCGACACTGCGCTATTTACGTTTAAATATAAATTTCGCGTAGTGGATTGTTCCTTGGTCGTGGATCGTCTGCATCGGAACCGCGACAGATTAATTATTCGGGGGATTTTAATTGGCGAGCTCCTCCGTTCGACTGCATATTTCATGGGCGTTGCGAAATAAACCGATGTAAATCGTCGATTTACAATGAGACGTCTGCCAGTCGTCTCGCCAAATTTATGCTCTGGCCCTGGTCGAAGGCTTGTGGTTTTCTAACCCCTATGTTAGCGAGTCTATTTTTTCTGACCACGACTCGTGTCTTGCGATGATGGCGCGATTAGCAGGGGAATATAAAAAGAACGTGCGGATATTCGACCAAACAGCTCTGGATACTCATTTGCGAATTCTAGTGGATATGCCAGCTTTTACTGTCTTCCACATTCGAGAGAAACAGATGTTTTGTTCTAAGGAAAAGTCTACTACTGCGGCTCCATTTCTTTAACCTTGCGCGATCACACAGGGTGTATCGCACCCCAGGCAATTTTTTTCTTTGTTAATATTTCTGTAAATTTTTAGACCTTGATATTAAAGTTTAAAAATGTGGTGAATTTTAACAACAAAATTGCTTTTTCTACTATTTATTCAACTACAAATTGCATCATATCAAAATGAAATTTACATTTCTAGAAAAAGACTATTAGAGCACTATTGAATGAGTATTTCGAATGTACAATTATCACACAAAAGTTAAAAGATTCAAAAATACGAAAATGTTAACTCAAAAATGACGCTGAGGTGCACTGAACCTCATGTGACCAATTTGTGATTTTAAGGTGTAACCACGAAGGGTTAACTACGTTTACAAAATTTTATTCCAGTGTTGCAAAAAAGGCTCTAGCATCTGAACCATGAATACCAGTCCTTTTCACGCGTATATATCGTATTCATTTCTTCAGATACTCATTATTAATTCAGATTGATTAGATTTGAATATGAATTCTTCTAGTTTTTAACTGAAACGATCAATATCTTCTATCAAGCACTGGACATTCGTGCAAATCTCTAATCAAAGAAGGCCCTCACACATATTGGCACAAGCATTTGTTTTAACGTTTCTGAATTAGACATTGATTTCTGGCATGAATCTCGATTCGTAATGGTAAGAGAGTTTTCTCTCCTCACGTGATGCTGAGAGTTGCCACCGTTTTGGCACGATAAGAGTGAAAGAATGCGGCCGTGTTCCGCGAATCTCTCTTATTGTTAGCAAAGAAGAATAGCCATTCTGCGAGCTAAGTGGTGACAAACAAAGATCGTAATCGTAAAATGCTACGGGAAGTTAGCAGCTAGTAATCTTTGGACCACGACGGCGTTTTCCATTATAATAATTCCGGGTTCGCTGCGCTGTTTCGTTCTAATTCCGAGCTCTTCTCTGCCCGCAATTATTTGACTTCGTATATGTGTAAACAGAAATGGCTTGCCTTCATTTGAAAAATCTTATTGTGCATTACGGAAATTATGTGCGTCAGGTACAATTTTTGCACGAATTTAACGAATACCTAACACATGACTGCTTTATATTCTCATCGGAGTATTGATTACTTTGAAATCTAATTAGAGAGTAAGAGTACTCACTGTCAGGATACTTAAGCAATATAAATTGTTAGAGAACTCGTCCCATATTATACAAACATGATATAGGGCTCGTATACAGCAGCCATTTATTAGTCATTATTTTAATTCCTTTGGTATGAATATTTTTTAGTTAAATCGTGACGTGCATCAGAAAGACGTGCATCACTCCTCTGAGGAGCAACAATAACGAATAGCGAAGACGAAGTGGCTCTAGCGAATAACTAAGCGTATTTCTTATTAGCCAATCGTTGCGAAAGGCATTGGGAACAAATGGAACGCTTTAAATAAGCTGTGCCATTTATAAGGTGGAGTCTGCGAAAAATCTCCATTGTCACAGCCCCGCAATTCTCAAGCTGCATCAGATTCTTCATTTCCAATTGCAAAATCCCGTTCACAGAATGTAGAATAATCCCAATTAGTTCTATTATCAACAGAAAAGATTGTTGTAATTTAAAATGCTAATTGCTGTATTTTTCAACCACATTGCATAATTATAGTACACGATTTCCTGCAAGGTGGTCTCAGGATTCTGGCATAATGCAGTATTTCATTTGGCTTCTCCCAGCTGACGTTGATGCTTCGTAGCCTCATAGTCTAGACGACGAGAAACGGAATTATGACACGTTTCAGCAGAACTATTTTCCCTTGCCAAATTGTCTCATCCTCGTAGCGATGATTGCTTTTTCGTGCTTTTACTCAGCGTTTTCGAAGCATAAAATGCTTGTTTGTAGGATATATTGCACCTACCCTGTTTCTTTCTGAAGGAATTCATTAAATCGACGAGTTGTTTATAGGGCAATTTGTGCTTTCCTGTTGTCTGTTTCGTTGAACGATTTTTGCTTCCTTCGACCAGTTCCATCTACTGTATTTTCTCTAGAATTATCAGGAGGCCTGCTGGGGTGTAACCCAACGGGAAGAGATAGTTAAGAGCCATGTGGAAATTTGTCATTCGTGCCAAGTAGTTACATGTGATTTGCAAAAAGACACGTGCACTAATTGGCAAATGCTTCAGGTTTTCGTAACTTACACGTTGGTTTAACAACAGGTTTCTGTGCTATCATAATATGAAGTAAGTGATAGGATTTTAGAGCAAGGAGTAGTTCAATGCCTTATACTATTTACAGGCGATTATTTAATTTTGGTGTAATAATTTACATTTTATCATTATATATGAACTCCTTTAACTCCTTTGAAAACACGTTGATTTTGTTATTTTCAGGCATTTCAAGGAAGATAAAAGAAGAAGAAGAAGAGGTTTTTAAGTTAAAGTGAGCCTCCATTTTCAAATTTTCGAGGAATTGCAATTAAGGGTACATCAAGGAAACTTAATCGTCATCATCGCAGAAGGGAAATGGAAGTGACCGAATGGTACTCATTGGAAAAGGCGACGAAAGTGATCGCAATGAGTGCCAGGAAGAAATAAATGCTCACTAATTAACTTAATGGAAAGACAGGCTGAATTAAAAAAGGAAATACTAACAACAGAGAAAACTGGGAAATTCTTTTCTGTAGAAGGGTAACCAAGCTAAACATCCATTAGAGGTGCTCTGTAAATTACTTAAAAAGTATTAGGAATACAGTAATGACGGACAGACAGGTTTCATTGACACAAAGGAACCAATACGAGGTCGATACATGAAAACAAGTGAGAAGATTTTTTCAACCATTAACGAAACACTTGAAAGTATACCTAGATAGAAGTAATAAAAAGTTCCACACGAACTAAACGTGACCTGTATAGAAAATCTATTTATTAATGGAAGATTACATCATATAATTCAGAGGGTATTCATTTTTACGTCAAAAGAAAGAAGCTGTTCAATCATCAATCACCACAGAACGCACAAATGGAACAATCATCGAGGATCAACCACATCCTTTCGAAATTTCTTTAGTCCACACGCTAAACGAGTGCCGAATGAATAAAATAATGTTACTCTTCATGCACGGTGAATGAAAATCTGCAGTGGGGTGGTACATCAATGCAAAACGACTAAATCCGTCCAAGGAAGGAACCATTATCGATAGATCTGTGCCAGATACGAATTTCCAAATTCCACGTCAAGAGAATTTGACAAAATGGCGAGTCGAATGAAGGCGCTATATAATCAGGTAAAGTAAACAAAAAATTGTCCTTCAATGAAATCGAAATTCGATTTTACAACTGTTATTACAAAAGATAGACAACTACTAGAATTTTTATTACAGAAATTTACCTTCCATCGAAATTCTTTTTATAAAGATACCTATCCCAAGGCCTAAGTCTTATTTTGTAAAGTGGGAATTTGAAATTTTATCGAAACTCCCACGAAAGTTGTTCCATCTCCCATAACGTTCACCTTCCCTCGTTGCGCGATTCCCAACAGAAAGCATCAGTAGTTTGTCACGTGTCACGCAGGTTATCTTCGAGAGGCGAATTCTTCTGGGTTGCACCGTCCTCGTGGGACTATCAGTGTGCATATGGTCAGTGGCCATTGGGACCGATCACTGGTTCACCATCCAGGCACCAGACGAAGAAGGTTTGCCTCTTGGGGATGCTGGCAGAGCAGGCAGAAGATTGATCTACAAGCATATGGGACTGTGGAGAGGCTGTATTAGTGGCATAGCACCGGAATCCGTTAATTCCACTGTCATGGTGCCTTACTGTAAGTGCATCTAATTTCTACACGGAGAATGTTCCACTTAACGCAGTCCTTAGAGCAGACGCTATGCTCGTTGATTTCTGGAAAGCCTTCGACACAAATGACAATTTCATCTCGACATTGGGATCTTTTAAAATAGACTGTAAGAGAAATTTGCTTTCATGGTTCAATTCAGCTAATCACATAATTTACAAATCTCTGGCTTATAAAATCAATTACAGTATACGCAATACTGTTAATCTTATAATTGCTTCTAATTAATCCTCGAACGCCAGATAATTTGACTAAGCGTGGGTGTAGGATCTATTTTGCACCATGATTTTATGTATATATCTACGCCTCGAGATATGCTTCTTAATTAGCTCCTCAGCTTGTTATCACTCCTCATAAAATTCTGCTCCTTTTCAAAATGTAATACTAATAATCACTAACACGTGTAGCTTGATATCCAGGATGGGTGCAAATGGCCCCTGGATAGATACAAATAATTCTGTATGGGCATTCAAAACTAATTTATGTAAGTAGTATTTCAAGAACCAAGAACAGAATCATTTCCTAGTAATTCTAAGCCACCTACGGGGATTTCTGTCTTTGATGATAATAATATACTCAGTAGATTAAGGTGCACGTGCAATGAATATTTCATGTTCCATTAGTTAATTGAGCTTTTAGCGACGCTTGAATTGTAGCTGAAAGAAGTGTCGAGCTCCATTGAACAACTAATTTATATCTGTTGAGCTTTAGTGGAGTCGAATGACGATCCCGGTCTCGTGGATTGAACGTCGCAATGAAAATGAAATTAAGACACCCTAACAGAGGTGTCATCCTTTACTATTTCCTCCACAGCTAGCTGAAACATACCTCAATACGCCTCCCCAATAATGGAACACGGTGCACTTGATTTACAATCACACGAAGGTGTGTCAGATGCAACGTCGCATGCTGTTTAGGTCGTTTGCTACCGAGGACAGTAAACTAAGGGTTTAGAAAATGTGCCACGTGACGTCGACTGTCTCCACGAGGAGACGGTGGGCGTCGTTTCAAGAAAGGCGGGATCGTTGACCTATATAAATAATGGAGAGCCAGATTGCCCGGAGTTGCACACGTTGTTTCCAAGTAGTGCTCCTAAAAGGGTATTTCTTCGCAAAAGACAAAGCCTCTGCACGATACACGTCAAGGCTTTTTAGGGCAATTTTATTTATATCCGCTTTGGTATACATTCCGTTTTAAACACTTTCAAATTAAGGTCCTTCTGTAGGCAACGAGGGATCAGTTCATTTGCATTCAATCATTTCAAACGATTAAACTCGTGGGGAAAGTAATAGAGGATTTCAAAGGGAAATGGCTGGAAATTTAATTCCGTGACGCCTCAGGCTTCTTTATGAGATACCACCCGCAGACACTTTGGATAACGTATCATAACACGCTTATTTGGTGCTGGGAAGATTAATTGCTGTAAACCTTGCACCCCTTCGTTTACATCGTTTGCTTCAGATCAGGCCCATACGTAGAACTTCCTAACAGGCCTTGATTTATTCTATTGACAGATGAAATTGCCGAGGAAGCTGGAATCGTTAACCAAGGTGCCATCGAGAGATTTAGTACGGTGTATCAGGCAGGATGTAATTAGAAGCCACTCGTCTGGATACGTAGTTTGTAACCTTTATTTGCGTTCCAACGTTTTATCGCGGATTGGCAATCTACTCAGTTTGCTTTCCTTCGACCCAATCTTTAAGCCAAAGAAGACCTGCCTTGCCTATTCCTTTGATCATCTAAATACCTTCTACCAAACGCCACAGTTGCGTTCACGTTCTTCCAAGACGATCCGATCCCCCAGAATGCTTGGGAATTCAGATCCGCAGCGGGGAACAGCCACTCTACAATTAATAACACCGGCTCCTCCTTTGCAATTTATCATCCTGTGTCAGAATCCGTGTGCATGGCTCCAAGCTCGCTTGTCACGCGTCTCGCGTAGTGTTCCACACGTGTGCTTCGTCGTGCACGCGTCAGAGTCAGTTAATTATGCAACTGTAACGTCACTGGAGTTAGTCTGCCGAGAGCAATCAGTTTTCACGTTATGTTCTTTTAGAGTACAATGTGAAAGTCTTAGAGTACAGTGTCAAAACACGCCGTTGCGTCTCCTTCGTCGACAGTCACTCGTATTGTTGCATTGAATGTGACAGTTAAATGAATTTCCTGGAGAAATGGGGTGGATATTGAATTTTAGTGTGCTTTACTGATTCAGTCATTCGGGATTTGATGTATCATCAGGTTCATTAGCAGGCTTGGTGGACTTAAAGTGGCGAGGCATTTCAGTGACAGTAGAATATAGAATTTCAAGTCGCAAATTGCAGGGAATGTAGAGTAACTGATTTAGGGTAACACAACAAATATTAATAAGGAGTTCATTGAAAGTGAAGTAAGATAATTGGTGGGATACACAGGTAAATCGATTAAGAGCACAAAAGACTAGATTTCCTTTCTATATATCTTTCAAATGTAAATTAAATTGGAAAACTAGGAAGGTCAATGCTTCCAATAATTCATACTGCGTGTCAATTCTTCCTATGTGTACCTCAATAAAAAATACTTCATCCCTACGACACGCTTCTACATTTTATTATCCAACAAATATTTCGTTGTCTCTTTGTGAACTGTTCCAGTAAACAAAGTACAACGATGCATCTTTCTATATCGAAATCCAAGAGCTTCTGCTACATCTATAATGTTACAGTGCATAAAGTACGCTCGCGAGTCCGAACAATAACAGACGCCTTGCTTTTTCGAAGAAAGACTCTGGGATTTGTAAGGCAAAGCAGATGACATAACAGTCATATTTTATAACGTCCTGCGCGGGACTGTGGTTTGCCTAGAGCGGTACAATGCTACATGGAAACTCGTGTTTCAGGCAGGTTTAAGATAAAGTGGTCGTTAATTTCCTCGCGAATAGCGAATGGACTTAATGGCCATGATGCCTCGATTGCACTGAGGATTTAATAACAAGATTCACTGCTCGCGTCAGATTTATGGTGTACTTACATCACGTGCGCTGATTTACGCCGATGCTATTGTTATCCACAAAAAAATGGAACAACCATATATCATTTCGGAAGAAGAACAATAGTTCTAACAGAGAATTGAGACGTCATTTGCAAAATTAAACGCGTTACTCAATCATTCACTTTTACTTCCCTTTGAATATTTGAAATTATTCGTCGTAGGTATGTTTATTTTACAAGGATTTTTACTTATCTGTTACAGTTGCTGTCACTCAAAATTTATAATCTTCGAATTATACAATAATGAAGGAATATAATTGATTGGATCATAGATAATCGTTCATTCCTCCCCTTCTCAGGCAATTAATTCCATTGGAATCTTTAAACGCGATTAATGAGCGAAATAATCATCCATTCCATTTAAAGTTCTTAAGAATATACATATTGCTATATTGTAAGGGAAATGTCAATTTATTTTTTTAACTACCCCATCCAGGCTTTCAGGAATATGAAATCTGTTCTTGCTTTGTCCACTGAAAGAACTTCCACTCAATTTAGTTTTAAATCTTCTCCACTTTTCGCTTTACCTCATCTTTACTTGTCCCGAGACTCAGCGGGGGATAACAGGCATTTATCATTAATTTATGCACCGAGGCTTGTACGCTTCGCCTTAGGACGTTTCAACAAAATAAACGATGTTCCAAGAATAAATGAAAACTCTGACGGCCCCTCCGTCTTTCGTTACGCTCGCAGTCGATCCTTTTCCTCCTTTCCCCGCCATAATGCTGTGCTCTTTGTTGTGAAGCTTATTAAGAGGACGCACGAGCTGCGCGGCACATGTAAAAGTAGAAAAGGAAAGAGCAGAAAAAGAAAGCAGTGACGGAGGTACAGGAGCCCAAATGACATTGTTTGAAAGCAGCCTGCAAATTTTGATATACGATGTTTCATATCTGCTTTCTACTTTATGCGAATACCTCGATTTTACAGTAATTATTTCCCTTATTTCTACTATTAACGTCCCAATTTATGGAAAACATAGTCTGATCTGTTATCAAATGGAAACGAGTGGAAAATAAAGTAATTGTTAGATGAAACTTAACTCGACAAACCATCCTGGAATAAAAAATATCTTCTCCTCCTTTGAACCTTTTATTACGCAACACGTGGTTCGCAGAAATTATACCATCTCGGCGGTATCGATAAAAATATTATCACAGAGTTTCAAGTTTCACGCTATGCACTGCAAGCGCAACAAGTCGCTATTATTAACAGCCGACTATGCCTCTTCCCCACCTATTTGTCACGTTAAAAAAAATATCTCTATTTCTTGAAGCAACCGATGCCAGAACTGCGTTTCGAAAAATCGAGGAACGTCCAGACTGTTGACGAAAGGAATAAAACATGCCGGTTGCACACATATTCAAGAGTATCAGTCACCGCTGTCAAAATTTAAGTTCCTTGCAAATTTTGTTTGAAACGTTGTGTCACTGAAAAAAAAAATAGAATCCCACAGAGACGATGTCAGAGAACAGAGCGATATTTTTTACTGTAACATACATTTTCTACAGTTTTATTATACCTGATCAGAGCACACCGTGTAAACTCCGCAATTTCAAGTAGAATAACATACCATATAACCGACATCGCTACATTCGCTTTTCCGCGACTTTACGATTACTGAAAACCATGCGTGACATTTTCACGAGCACCAACGACTATCCAATTTAAAGTTCTTACGTCGAGGCAGGGAATACTTGCTATCCTATGAAAGGAGAGCGACATCGAGCCATGTTTTACTGCAAATTGATTCACCCCGCTTGGTCGACCGGTTAAGTGTCGCGGGGTATAAATATTGATTACCGCGTTATTGTCTTTCGAACTACTTTCAAAGGCTGCGGCGTAAAAATAACTTATCGCGAGGCGGTGCACGAACGAGGCACCGTTCCAGGGAGGATAACCTGGATGAGAAAATAGTAAATGGAAACTGGCGCGTGAAATGAAGACGGATGGGGTGATTACAGTGAGCCGGGGATTTAACCAACGTCGATTCGTGCATCACACTCGCGCGGAACTGGCCGAGTATACATTAACGGGATGCTGATATACATTCGGTTTAACGTCCCTTTTCTTTCAGCCGAGTGCAAGAGCCAGGACATGTTCCCCACCGACAAGCAGATCAAACTGGATCCGGGGTTAAATAGAACTGTTCTGAGTAAGTGGATGAAACTTAAATGATTTTAATAATGGAACTCAAATTGATGGACCACTTGCTACCTTTAATTGAGTTGGAAAATACTGATTATTTATCTGAAAATATTGACCCTTAAGGGGTCTCCCTACTTTGACGGCCTGAAAAGGAGCGCGATATTTGGGATTTTTTTTAAGAAAAACCCTCAAATTATATTAATCGAAAGCTTTGTGTGTATATTTGAACATATTTAGGCAACATTTTAAAAAAAAATTAATTTAAAAAAACGGTAGGTACCTAAAACTTTAAATGCGTTTTTCTCAAAATGATGTTTTTCGAATCGGTTAGCATGATATCTCAAAAACCAATTCCCGATTTACTTCAAACTTGATATATATCTTCAGTAGATGTCCCATTCTCGTTGCTACTAAAACTACGTCGATTTTTGCAAAAGTAGACTTTTGCGACTTAAGAAACCAGCGAATTTTTGGCAGAAATCGATGTCTGTTGTAGACGCTGCCATTTTTTTTTACTTTTCAGTATTTCTCATATAATCTCTCTCATTTAATAATAAATTTTTCAATTTTCTATTTCAAACAACTGCAACGGCTGATTTTATGCTAACAATGCGCTTATGATTTTTGTAGGGCGCTCTATTTGAAGCACTATAACTCCGGATATAACCACTATTTTTTCATACAATTTTTTTTCATATTCTCTAAAGATTGATAATAAAAGGCAAAAAGCTGGAAGTAAACATATTTAATGGTTTTATTTTAAAACAATTGCGTAAGTTCGCATCATTTTTCGTCCGTTAAAATAGGGAGATCCCTTAATACAATTTTTATCGAAATGTGAGGGCCTTATCCTATGAGATACTTTGTGTTTAGCGATTGAATTTGGTATTTTGGATATGGACATTCTGAAGGACAGAGCTATGTTGGAAACCATAGCAGAATATAGGAGATAGTGTGAAAGGCACATAAAGTTAAATTTTCTTCGTTTCACGAAAATATACAGTCGATCTGTCGAATAGAGGAAATTAAATACTTGCTGGTAAAAATGAGCTTCTGTCGACCTTCCGTAATTAGGAGCCCAACGTGAAATGATGTACTGACGAGGAATATTAAATCACCATTTCATACTTGTTGCTTTCAGACTACTCGAGGACACAGGTATCGTTCGCAGTGATCAGCTTGTTCGTGATGACAATGAGCTTTTGTTTCTCGATCTACACGTTCCGCAACCCCCGGTACATGTTCAAGCGACTAGCTGGCGGGTTACATTTCATTAGCGGTAATTAATCGCAACAAGAGTCTGCTATTAACGCTCCTCCTCTCCCTGGAACCTATATAGAGAAACCTAACGCATATTAATAACATTCCCTACTAAAATCGATCTTGGTCAATTGAATACTTTGAATATTGAATCCCTTTTGTCCTCCCTTACATTAAATTAGCTGAATCCGCCCCAAATTGTACATAAAACCCATACTTAACACCACCAACAGAAAAAGGACGTTCCATCTGTCTAAGGATCACCAGCAGTGGGCATATCGAACATCAAAGTAGAACCGACATCTAGTACTCAAAGCTGAGCCCATTAAACGTTCAACACCCTCCGCTGAAACTGATATTAATCACCGTCGCACACCAATCACCCAAGTTTCCCAATTCCCTCGAGAGCTCCTAATTCAATCCATGATTGGCAACATCCCTCAGCATCCCCATCGTGGAAACGCAATTACAGGTTAGTCAGTGGTTGCATTTTATCGTTCTAGCCGCCTGCAACATGGTGGTGATACAAGTGCTGCTGTCCTCGATCGAGTTCGAGGGCAAATACGTGAACGCGACTTTCCCAAAAGGTGCGGTGATGAGGTACGACTTCTCCTTGATCCTCGCCTGGATCGTGTTCCTCTGCAATCTGCTGGCGGGCTGCGCGTTCATGTTGTTCTCCAGGAAGAGGAAGAGGGACAAGGCACCGACGGAGGAGATCGCTATGGCCGACGAACCGACGATCATCGGCCGTTGATTCGTCTCTCCTTTACCCACCTCCACCCGTGCAAATCGTGGGAGACGAAGCTCGTGATCCAAGTCGACACACCGACGGAAACAAAAGACGTGTGCATACATATCGTGCGCGCGCGCGTGTACGAGTACACGCGTGACGTACGTGGGGTGACAATCGTTAAATGACACCGCGCTGAACGATGAGCCAACGATGCCTCGAGCTCGACGTGATCGATGGTTGATCGTTCGAGGAAATGCTCGACGCATTTTGTGATCGTTGGGCAAGGAATTAGTAGGTGTCAGTGCACTTGCTTCGTTGCCTTGGCACAGTGAATCGTTGCACTGACCGTGGTCGAGTGATTGATACTTTGGGTAGAGGCACTCGCCCGATCCTCTACGATTATCTCGGTGAAACTTTGGATGCGTGTGCTTGGAAACTTGCTGTTCAATGTACAGTCGTGTATTGAGATACCTTCTAAGGAAATTAACGAGTTCTGAAGTTCGGAGGTATATTTTTAGGACTCTTGGAGGCGAATATCGAAAGATGATCGCGAGTGTAATGTATAGCACGCCTTCGTCGATGGAAACTTATCGAAAGTTGAGCTTCCTGTACCATGGAGCTCATTCTTGTTTAAACATTCTATAAAGCAAAGGAAATCTTGGAAATATTCGTAAACTGAGCGAGACTACACCTTTTTAAAAGCTTCAATATTACAGTGTCTTTCTATCGATACTGAAATGAGTGAGCATTCGCGATATCTCCGTTGTGCAACAAGTTCCTTGTTAGATATAAATATTTTCAATTTTTGTTCGAGTAATCGAGTCATTGAAATGAAAACGTAATTGTGTTCGTTGTCCTGCGGTCAATCGGTCCCTGATTGTTGTTAAAAAAAATAGAACGCAAGTGCACTGTGATTCTCCACCTCCCCCAAGTACTTCCAATAACCAGTAATGTGGTCAGGTATTATATTTCTGATCAATAATCCTGAAATACGAACCACCTCGGCGCTTTGTTACCAATTATCGGAATTAGACAAACTGCGATACCTACTCCCGATGAAAAGGGTTTAAATTGAATTTCACTGGATCAATGATAAACACTATTTTTCTACCACAACAGATTATGGAAACTTAGGATATTACCAGTTGGGACCATTCACTATAAATCGAAGGATCTCGTCTACTTCGCCCTGCCAAAGTAATAGTAACTGATTTCACCATCGGAGAAAATTATATAAAAAATGTTTCATAGCATTTTCAACACAACGTGCAATCGTACGTTTGAATGTAACACTTTTTTCTATGGAAATAGAAGCTCGCAATAGCAAAAATTTTCAATTACGCGCTGTTAATCGAGGAGGAGGAAATATACAAACGTATATTTTTTTACGTGTTTCTATAATGTAATTCAACACCACAGATAGTAGAATGCCGACGCCATAATTAATGAAATTACGATTAACCTTCTCCAGGATTAATTCGATTTCATTAATGAATAATTGGAAGGGCTGTGCACGATGTCCATTACAAATTTTAAGCTACCATTTTAAAAATTAGCAAAGGTAATTTCAAAATGCAATTTAAGAATTCTTTACGTCACTTTTATTTGACGTTTTGGTTATTTTCTACATTAATCAATCGCATCAAGCACCGAATTTTCAATTTTATTAATTGATGCCACTTTGGAAATGCTCAGAAATTAATCTGCAATCGAGGGTAATCACTCACTGCACGATAGAACTTAATAAAAAGTCAGTTCTCATTTTCCAAAGTGTCTCAATAACCTGACGCAGCGAATGTTAAAGATATTATTGAAAGCCGACGTAGAGACGTTCTAGAAATATCGCTAATGTACGCAAGGAAAGTTTCTGATGAAAGGATTGTTCCACGTCAGCTAATCGAGTTAGACACTTTCAAGATAATAATATTAAGTATTTATAATCGAATACATATTTGGATGCATTCGCCACTAGAGTAAATCATATTTCAGACGAAACACAATCTTCCTTTGGAGCATTACGATACCACGATATCGTTTTGCACAAAGTGCAAGTAGAAGTTATGCGGTAGAAATTTCAGTGTAATTAACCTTCACGTTCTTCGTCCGATGTCTCGAGTTGGAAATTAATTACCGCATAAGGGGGCCAGGTGGAAATTCATTGTGCTAGTTAGGAGAGCAGCGCAGAACTTCGTGACTTGACGAACCAAGAAATTTGGAGGGTGAAAGATGGAATTACCTTAAGTTTCCAAGAGAAATCTCAGAATTTCTCGGGGATACCACCATTTCTCAAAGCGTTCCAAAAATTTTGAGACGGGTGATGTTTAAAGGCCTTCGCACATTTTGGCGAAGCACGGCGAAGCGAATCGAAGAAATTAATAATAATTAATTAACTGTCGCTGCGCTTCGGTCAGCAATTTTTTATAAACTTTTCTCTTCGTATCGCCGCGCTTCGCTGAAATGCGCGACGGCCTTAATGATTGACGAAACTCAGTAATAATTCATGAAATTTTGAAATCCTCTGTGCTCGAAAAGGAATCGTTATCAACGGAAAGTACTTCCTGTTACAATATCGAGTAATCTTACCCTGATGAGGATCTCAAATGTGGATTATGTACTTAATTATGAGAAATTGCGCCATATTTTTCAAAAGTATTTGTTATGAAGTTACGTATAAGTTTGAAATTCGTCCGACTGAGAAGTAAACACACAGAAGAAACGGTCAAGGATCTTGGCAGGGTTGAAACGAATATTTGTTAATTATACCTAAGGTGTTGTCGTGAGAATTAAATGTACAATGTCAACGTCACGTAGTGGTCGAAAGAAAGATTAAAATCGGTATTTTTATATATGCGAGTAAGCAGCTGTAATATCGAGCATTAATTATCACGTTGATATCACTAGTGTAAAAAAAAATTTTATTCTACGTGATATGGAAGAGTTTCTTCTTAACAACTTGTGCGACTTTTGTTCAACTCTGCGATATTTAATCTAGTTTTTCGATCGTTACTATAATCAAAACGATTTCATTTCTCTCAAGAGGAGATCCAGCAACAGACAATTTTTATGAAAATGTTTTTTACATTAACTCATGAATGTGATTACCAGTGACACCTACGATTCTAGTCAGAACAGTCGTGATAACCAATTCTATATTAACTGTATAATTAAAGCGGTCTTAATCTTGAGAAAGTAAAAGAAACAATCGTTTCCAGAATATAAATATTTCATACGAAAATAACGAGACGATACAGGCTATTACCAATTATACATACGATCTAGTCGACCAAGACACAAGAATAATCAGTTGATCTCTCAGATGTAAGGGTGTCGTCAATGAGTTATTTCACATTGTGAAACTTGGAGTCTGGGGCGAGAAAACGTGTGCTTATGTACATACACCTGCGACGTTTTTGAATTGTGCGAGGCTGTGTCTTAAAGACTCGCGCATATAAAACTAAATTAATCGAAGTATAAAGGCACGACATCTCGCATGGCGAAAAGAATTCTCTATAAAGTTAAGTCCAATCAATGATCGCAAGAAATTTCGACTTTCTGACGTTATGAAGATCGAAGGTTCCTCGAGAATAGAGATCTATCGTGCGTTTATATTTATTACAGATTTTCTGACATCTGTATAATGTTAACTAAAACGACAAACATACGTCGATCATATTTTATTTATATTCTCGTCTACGATGCATTGAACACTTTGTGGTTGTTTGTGTTTCGAGTTTGTTACCCTTTGTTGCTAGCAATTATGGGAATCAACGTTCGCCGATCGTGATGGTGTATCTTATTCCTAAAAATAATCATTATTAATTGTCTTGCACAGTGCAGTTCTATATAATGCACAATATGAATGTGGGAAACTCCTTTCCGAATGAATTCGGAGTTATGGACGTGAACAGAAAGGTGTTTAATGATTCGTATTTATAGAATGTTACTTGAATACTGATAATGTGAATTTGGGGGGATTAGGATTTTTTTCTTGAAAGTAGGATGTATCCCTTCACTAACTGAAGATAGAAAACACTTAGTGCCTTTCATCTTCCTACAACGATATTTTTTTAAAAGATGCACCAATACTGTTGCAAGATGCAATTGCACCGTTAACTGATTGAATCTCTATATTTATCTTGCATAAATTGGTACTCCTTTCTAGTCTAAATATTAAACTAATAAGGTATATATATATATATATATATATATATATATATATATGTATGTAAAAGCAAACGAATAGGTACTTCTTCGAAATATTTCATTGTGTTATGTCAGAAAATTATTATGCACTCGTAGATTGTTCTGCTCGACAACAAAATGTGTATACAAAGGAGTGTGTACACGTTCGGCTAATATTCTGTTTCTAACTCATTCTTAATATGTCGTGGTGACGATTGGCGAACGTTTGACTCGTCTAACGACATTAAAGAATATTCACGGAGGTATCTGGTTAAAAGTTCCTTCACCTTTCGCTTTTCAAGTAATAAGGAGAGCCCATGCACGTAACAACGCGACGAATAGCAGGCCTATTTCCTCTGAATAAATTGTTGGAATGGAATAATTTAATCGGTATACGTAGTTTACCGTTAGATTCGAAATTGCATAAATGCAACTAAATGCTGAATTGAATATTGCTGCTTTTAAATTTTAAAAACGAAAACGGACACTTCTATTCTATGGTGTTAACATTATTAATAGTTTACTCCTTGTTTGTATAATTGCAACAGATTGCATAATTTTCTGCCGCAAATTCTGGTGGCAAAAAGCAGAATAATTTGTCACTTATCAATTTAATAGCTCCACGCAATCAGAAGTCGCCAGCTGATATAAATCATCTAGTAGTTACAGGTTAAACCTCCTGACTAAATAGGTCAATGTCAATTCAATCAGAACTGTATTCGGCGAGCTGTTACAAACTTGGACTCACCACAAGCGCTGCCCACACATAAATGATAAAAGACATTCTTTATATACACGTGTACGTAAACCTGAGAACAATTGTAATTGCTCTTTTCCACGATCGAAATAAAACGTATTCACGTATACCAGTGCACTAAAGTCTTCAATGGATACATGTCCTGATAATATTTATTTCTCGCAGCAAACTTCGGCTGATTCTCTATGTCACAGATTGACACAAATTGCGCAATATGATGTTACCACTACATCGTTTTGAAAAATCTTTTATCAATTTCTTATCATTAGTGTTGTTACTGATTCTCCCTTGTTAGTCATTTACCGCAGGTTGTTAATAAGAAGGGTACAACAGAACCATGTGTTTTTAGGACCACAAGGAAATATTGACACTGGGTTTATATTCATACCTACTGATATTATTCAGTCTAATGATTCGATATACAATGCACAGTACACTTGCTTTGAGAGGTGAATCTGTACCAGTAAAGTTTCATTTTAATTTAATTTTAAATTGAAATATTTCCTTCATATATTTCATTCCTGCAAGCGAGACTTCTTAAGTTTTTCCTACAACAACATGCACCCCGTCTCGCCAGTATGCTCGGTGTGAAGATCGTCAATCCTGAACTCGAGCATTTCTATATGGAAGTAGTAGCAAGCACCATGAAAGCCCGCAACGAGAAGGGTATCTATCGTCCCGATCTAATCCAGATACTGATGGAAGCCAGCAACAAACTAGGCCCAGGCAAAGAGTTGAGCTCCGAAGATATGGCAGCCAATGCTTCCCTCTTCCTAATAGCCGGTTTGGAGAACATAGCTAATTTGATAAGCTTTGCGGCTTACGAGGTCGCAGTGAACAAGGGGGTTCAGGAACGACTGCAGAACGAGATCGATGGGGTGCTGGAACATTACAACGGCGAAGTAACCTACGAGGCGATCAACGAGATGAATTTGCTTAATGCCGTGCTACACGAGACGATGAGAATGTATACTATCGCCATAAAAACCGACAGGGTGTGGACGAAGCGATTCGAGCTGCCACCACCGTTACCAGGAGCCAAGCCGGTCGTCATCGAAGAGGGTACCACCCTGGACCTATCTATTTGCGCGATTCAACGTGACACACAACACTTTGACGACCCGAACACGTTCAATCCTGATCGATATGACGGTGACTTCAGAAAGCTCCAGAACTCTAGCACGTTTCTGACCTTTGGTCAGGGCCCGAGGGTGTGCATCGCGAACAGGTTTGCCATGCTGGAGACGAAAGTGTTGCTGTTCCATCTGTTCGCCAAATGCACCCTGAAGTCTTGCTCGAAGACAGTCGTGCCGATGAAATTGAAGAAGGCGTTTACCCTGTTGTCTGAGAAAGGATTTTGGTTCGAGGTGGTGTCCAGAAACAAATCTCGTATGGTGTATATGGATTAAGTGAGCGGTGGAGTTGCTCATGCTTGAAGAAAATGGATGACGAAGGCGATCTATGAGGGATAGCTGTACAATGTCTGGGCTTTTATGTCCATAGCGTATACGGATTTCTTCCTTTTAACCGTTGTCACTCGGATTTAAGAGGTAAGGTTTCCTTTAAGACTTTTCGCTTGCTAATGGTATAGCTACTGAAAATTCTTGTCTGGTGGAAAAGAATGTAATATCTGTGAGAATATGTAACCGGAGATGTAAAGAATCTTTGTTATCATTGTTATCGTCAGAACATTTTTGACATTGACGTTGTAAATATGCCATCTTTTTCAGGCATTATCAGTTATCTCAGTACTTATTTCCTTTCTACCTTATCGAATTGATGATTCATTTTGTTTTGTTTTCAGTATATTGTATAATATGTACTTTTACGAGGCTTTTTTTACTGTATTATTGAAAGACGTGTAGTATTTTTTAAATTAAACCTGTTATTCAATTTAGAACACTTAGGTACTAGTGATTCAAACGAAATTAATACAAAATTCTAGCACGTGAATTGAAAACCAATCATATTTTTTAGGTACGTATAATACATTCAATTGCATTTAGAGGAGAAATGTATATTGATTGAAATTCTTCCTATTTCTTCAGGAATGCGATTCACTTTAACCATATATTGTTCAATTCAACGAAACTTTATTGTACGAATTGTAATGTCACACGTGAAATAATATACATTAATCATGGAAACACTGACGAGGAGTAAAATGCACTTTTGAGATGAATCATCTTGTCGTACTTGTTTTCAGATTACTAGAGGACCCAGGTATCGTTCGCAATGATGTGCTTGTTCGTGATAACAGTGAGCTTTAACTTTGCGATCTACATGTTCCTCACGATCTGTCCTGCATCCGCACGTGTATGCGTACACGCATGTTGTTTGTGGAGAGGCAATCGTTCAATGTCACCGAGCTGAACGATGAGCCAGCGAGGTTGCCATGGGTACTGAAGTACTCATTGATGTTGGTTGACCATTCGAGGGAATGTTCGTCGCATTTTGTGATCGTTGAGCAAAAAATGAGTAGGCGTCGATGCACTTGCTTCGTTGCCTTGGCCTTAGGCAGCTTGATGTCAATCGCCCGAAAAGTTTATGTCCAAACATTCAAATATATGTTATAAGAGGGATTTGAGGGAGTTGAGTTGCAAAAAATAACTTCTGTCAAAATTTTAAACGCGATTATCTCAAAACGGCATTTTTCAAATTGGGCGGATTAATAACTCATATAATTTTTATTGGATTCACTTGAAATTTTCAGGGAATATTCATAATGAAATTATCTTCAGTTTAGCGTACGGATCTGATATTATTCATCTAATGGTAATATTGAAAAAACCGGTTGATTTTTTATACCGTTTCTTCCAACGTCCGCTATATTCAACGTCCGATGTATTCAAAAATTAATATTTTTTAAAACTTTACGCTTAACTGGAGCTATTGTAACACACGGCCGTCCGATTTGCAATTTTTTTGCAGAGCCTAACGTCATCGTATGCTGTGGCCGTAATGCTCACTATTCTTTCAATCTAGGATCATAAAATATTAGTTAAATATATGTATTTTCAGATGGTAATAAAGATTTTTCGTAGAAAGGTACATTTCGTTATAACAGAATGCCTTGAAAGTAGCCTTCATTTTCGACCACCAAAGTGGCTCCCCCCCCCCTTAAATTTTAAAAACGCAAACGAACAATGTTATTAATAGTTTACTAGTGGCTTGTATAATTGCAATTGATTCCATAAATTTCACGCCAACAGTAACAGTGGAAAATGAATTCTGGTCGCAAAGTGCACAATCATTTAATGCCACTTATAAATTTAAGCTCCGGGCAAGCAGAACTCGCCAGCTGGTATAAATTACAGGTTAAATCTCTTGACTAGATCAATGTCATATCAATCAAAACTATATTCGGCGAGCTGTTATAAACTTGCACGCAGCACAAACGGCTGCCCACACATATATAAATGATAAAAGACATTCTTTATATACACGTGTACGTAAAGCTGCGAACAATTGCACCAGTGGTGCAGTAAAGTCATCAATCGATAAATGTCGTGATAATAGGTACTAATTTCTCGCAGGGAACTAAGAAAACAGAGAATTTACAGTTTAATTACATAATAAATGATTGCACATCATTTAATGACCACTTTACTACCACTATGTCGTTTCGAAAGATTTCTCTGTTATCAATTTCTTATTTTCTGCGTTGTCACTGCTCATTACTTGCCAGCAATCTACCTCAGTTTCTTGATGACCAGCGCACAACAGAGCGATCTGATTTTTCCACGAATAAGGAAATACTGGCACCGTGAATACAATTACATTTACAGTATCAAAAATAAAGTTGTCGTTACTGCTGATAGAGGTGACTCTGTATCAGTAAAGTTTCGATTCAATTTAATTTTAAAATGAAATAATTCCTTCATACATCTCTGTCTGGTACTGAATAAAAGCATTAGATTTGAAATCGTATTATTTCTTACATACCTCCGTTAGATCACGTGGGAATAAAAATATTAGACTATATTTCAAGATGTGTATAAATTTTCGAGTGATAAAACTCACTTGTCAATCAAGCTCCACTAATCAATCTGCTGATTGTGAGTCTCACACGTGCGAATATGTGCTTCTCATTTTCCACATACCAAAGTATGTACATATGAAGTCATCATACTCGTTATCAGACGTACGTAGTTCATATAAATAGCTGAACGAGGTTACATATCGACCATACCGCAAGTGATGTTGTGAGGAACACTGTCGCAGTAGAGACACTAACCATTCACAACCAAGATAATATCCCGACACGTGCAGAACTGGCCCGAAGCTTACGCATCACTTCTTTATCTTCCACACAAACTGAAGTCTCTCTGAAGGTATCTAATCGACATTCTTTAAACATTCCTTCAAAGCGGGGATCCTTCAACACACAAAACAATGAGAACAGATTCACTATGGCAACAAGGTACGCATTAACAGAGTTGCGAACCACGAATCCACCTCATACACTTATTACAGGTGCTTGGAAGAAGAAAGTGGAAGTGGAAAAAGTTCTACAAGTGAAATAACCGAAACGTGGAAGCAACAGAGAAGAAAGTGAAGCTCTAATGGAAACGTGGTCAGTGGTGCTGGCACTAGTTGCCATAGCTCTGTCAGTCTATTACTACATCAAACGAAGCTGCGATTATTTCGAGAAACGAGGAATCCCGCATAAGAAACCATTACCGCTGTTGGGGAACACATGGAGGGCAGTGTTCAAACTCGAGACCTTCGTCCAGACGTTCACAGATCTGTACAACATCAATCGTGATGCCAAATACATAGGCTACTACGAATTCATGGAGCCGATGATAATGATACGCGACATCGAGCTAGCGAAGCAAATAATGGTGAAGCACTTTGATCATTTCCAAAACCACCGAACCCTTCAAAATGACGACGCGAGCCTTGTGTTCAGCAAGAATCTTTTCGCCCTTCGCGGGCAGAGATGGAAGGAAGTCAGAAACGTGCTCACCCCTGTTTTCACCTCCAGCAAGATGAAGGCCATGTTCAAGCTGATGAGCGAGTGCGCCGGGAGATACGGGGACGCCCTGTCCAGGCTAACCGAGAAGGAGAGAGTCCTCGACTTGAAAGAGATACTAACCAGGTGCGTGAATCCTTTCAAACGATTCGGCCCGTGTGAAAAGAATGGACAAAGATTTGTATTCTTTCGGTACCTGTGTAATAAGAAATAGGGTAGATGTACCGTTTGTGGCCATTGCACTGGTTTTGGCCATGTGCATAATTATCTTCTTTTTAAATTGCTTGCCAATCATTATAAAGTTGAGAATTTCACATCATAAATATTTTGTTTAGTAAACTGCTAGAAATATAAGGTTACATTTATTCCTTATACGCAAAAATAGTATATTTTTTAAGAAGTGGCCAAATCTGTTATAATACCTTAAAGTGGCCACAAATGGTGCATCTACCCTACAGTAGTCAAGATTCTCTGGTGAAACATGCGAGAGTGAAAGAAAAAGAGAGCGAGTGAGAAGCAATGAATGTCAGCGATAATTAAGCGGCAAAGACGTCAACTTGACGTACTCGCCTACTGCGTGAATGTTCTGTATTGGTGGGGATAGAAACAGGTTTATTGTAGACTATGGACAGAAAATACTGTACATACACGAGGACATGTGATTTTAGCACTTTTTCAATCCACTCTACCTCTATTATTTTTTAACATCGACTGAAAACTGCAACATGCGCCCAATATACATATTCTGATAGAGAATTGAATACTATATTAAACCCAGAAAAGGTTGAATTTATTTAACTAATAAATAAAATCCCTGCATAACATTAAACACGATAACGCCCTTTTAAAACTGTTAAAAAGTTACCACTTTTGACAAGTAATAAAAAATCTGATATTTCGTGAGGGCACCTTCTGCTTTTAAGACGGCCTAAAAGAATACCAGAAGTGGTAACTCTTTTATCGGCCCCAAAAATGTGTTATCCCGTTCAATGTCATAAAAATTTTTTGTTAGTTACATAAATTCAATTTTGACTTGGTTTCATACAGCTTTAAATTATCAATCAGAATATGTATATTAAACATATACCACAGTTCCAAGTTGATGTTAAAAAGTAACAAAAATAAAGCAAATCGAAAAAGTTTGTCCGCTACTCTACATGTTTCTCCTAAGTTTCCGGAGTGCAGAGCGTGCGGATGATTGTACTGCAAATTGTATAACAAGGGGGTAAACGGAGCAACGCGCAATCCCCTCTGATTAAGAAATTGGCAATTGCCTAGTTCTTTACCAAAGTATTACTTTAACTAACATCTCAATCCTCTGTCCACTAGGTACACTAACGACACGATAGCAACCTGCGCGTTCGGAATCCCTCTGGACTCGATGGCTGATCCCAAGAACAAGTTCTACGTTTATGGTAGAGAGTTTTCGACCTTCGGGCAAGCGAGACTTCTTAAGTTTTTCCTACAACAACATGCACCCCGTCTCGCCAGTATGCTCGGTGTGAAGATCGTCAATCCTGAACTCGAGCATTTCTATATGGAAGTAGTAGCAAGCACCATGAAAGCCCGCAACGAGAAGGGTATCTATCGTCCCGATCTAATCCAGATACTGATGGAAGCCAGCAACAAACTAGGCCCAGGCAAAGAGTTGAGCTCCGAAGATATGGCAGCCAATGCTTCCCTCTTCCTAGTAGCCGGTTTGGAGAACATAGCTAATTTGATAAGCTTTGCGGCTTACGAGGTCGCAGTGAACAAGGGAATGCAGGAGCGTCTGCAGAACGAGATCGATGGGGTGCTGGAACAGTGCAACGGCGAAGTAACCTACGAGGCGATCAACGAGATGAATTTCCTTACTGCCGTGCTACATGAGACGATGAGAATGTATCCTATCGCCCTACAGACCGACAGAGTGTGCACAAAGCGATTCGAGCTGCCACCCACGTTACCAGGAGCCAAGCCGGTCGTTGTCGAAGAAGGTACCTGCCTGCAGATACCGATTTACGCAATTCAGCATGACCCACAAAACTTTGACGATCCGAACACATTCAATCCTAATCGATATGATGGCGACTTCAGAAAGGTCCAGAACGCTAGCACGTTTCTCATCTTCGGTCAAGGCCCGAGGGTGTGTATCGCGAACAGGTTTGTCATGTTGGAGACGAAAGTGTTGCTGTTCCATCTGTTCGCCAAATGCACCCTGAAGTCTTGCTCGAAGACAGTCGTGCCGATGAAATTGAAGAAGACGTTTACCCTGTTGTCTGAGAACGGGTTTTGGTTCGAGCTGATGCCCAGAGAGAAGCCTCGTATGGTATATGTGGAGTCTATGAGCGGCGGAGTTGTCTATGCTTGAAGAAATTGTATGAAGAAAGATGATCTATGTGGGACAGCTGTGCGAATGTCTGATCTTTTAAGTCCATCGTGTATTCTTGTATCGGTGAAAAAGAATTTTTGCTAGAAAATGCAGAATCATTTAATGCCATTTATTATCAATTTGAGCTCCAGGCAAGCAGCACCCGCCAGCTCATGAGCATGATATTTCGAATGCTTCCTCGGCATCAGCCTGTCGCTGCTCATCGATTCTTCTTTCGGTCCGGTTTGTTTTGCATGTATTTTGTACCCTGATATCAGCGTCGTTCAATCACTTTTCGTCCACTAGCGCGCATGCCGCATACTGCCTCGGCGCGCGCTCCAGCATTCACTTCGAACTCTTTCAATAAAAATAGCAATGCTTTACAGCCGTGATTAAATACAGCAGCTGATAGGTAAGTATCTATTTGTACTATTTCTTCCCGCTAAAGGTCCTTTTTAAAGTTATTTTCCAAACCATATTATTGAAGCTCTTGTTTGAGTTCTGTGTAAATTCACCGATACACCTAGCAAGAAGCTTTTTAATGGGCAGGCCATTATAAATCGGTAAGATGGCTTCTTGTACGTCATCGGGGGAGGGGGGTGGGGAGCTTGTGTTTCTACGTGGCTAAATTATTTTCAGCCTTTAGCTTTTGCCACGAGCACCAACTGTCTGCTCCTTCTGGGCAAAGGTGACGTTGTAAGATGCCGCTTGACTTTTTCAGCTGCCAAATTAACAATTTTGCGAAGTTTAATATAAACCAAACGGCATTTTATTCAGAAAGGATAGTACTTTCGGAAAATGCAGTGAAAGAAATCGATTATTCGACTGCCTAGTCCCCTTAATGCCACTTATTAATTTAAGCTCTAGGCAAGCAGAACTCGCCAGCTGATTTTGAAATCACCATCTACTAGTTACTGGTCAAATCTCTTGACCAGGTCAATGTCATATAAATCAGAACTGTTTTCGGTGAGCTGGTAAAAACTTGGACACGCCTTAAACGTTTGCCCACACGTAAATGATAAAAGTACATTGGACAAACAGAATAAATTGTAAAGTAACTTCGGCTGACTTTTTATGTCACAGTCTGTCACTTATAATTGTTCATTATCACCACTTTATTACCGCTATATCGTTCCCAGAAATATTTATTTTCTCAATTTCTTATTTTCATTGTTGTTACTGTTTATTTCTTGTTAGTAATCTACCACAGGTTGCTGATAAAAAGCGCACAACTGACCGATGTCTTTTTCCACGACAAAGGAAATACTGACACCTTGTTTACAATTTCATACTGATATTGATTAAGTTTAATAATCCGACGTAAAATACGCAGTACTCTCCTGTACAGTACTAAAAACAGTCATGGTTAATCCTTCGAAAGGTGAATCTGGAGCTGTGAAGTTTCGTTTCACTTTAATTTTAAACTCAAATAAAGGAATTAGTCGATGACGTAGCGCCCGAGTGTTATTGTTGAGCCGCGTGGGAGCTATCGTTAGTGGTCGTTTGAGTGTTTAAGAAGACGGAGCGAAACGAACGTAACGTGCCGAGAAACGAGTGTAACGCGCAGATTCTTTTTTTTGTTGAATCGATTTCGAGAACTATACTTATTCCTGTAATTTTATTTTACTATTAATATCTAGTTTAATAATTAAAATCCTACACAAATATTTATTTCATATTTCACTGTCTGGTACTGAATGAGTGTATTAGAGCAGAAATTGTTTCATTCGTTACGTACCTCGGTTAGGACACCTTATGCGTTAGATCGTGTGGGAATAAAAACATTAAAAAAAATTTATTATTTGTTGTCACATCCCCGTTACAGTATTAGTAACCGCAATTTATACATATACATTACAACTTAAAGGGGCTAACAATGTTTTTCGTACAATATTCGTGTAATATGTTAGATATTATATCTCAAGATAAGCAGCAATAATGGAATGACAAAGTTCAGTTGCCAAACAACATCCATTCATCAATCTGCTCAAACTCAGGCTTGTGAACCTGTGTTTGTTATTTTCTTCATTTTCTGTGTATCTGCAATCATCGTTGTGTACTCGTTATCACAGTTCATTGATATAAATAGCTGAATGACGTATATATTACTCATACCGCAACTCATGTTGCCAGTAACTCTGTCGCAGTAGACACTAAGCATCCACATCCGCGATACTACCGCCACACGTGCAGAACAGACCCGAAGCTTACACGTCACTTCTGTATTTTTTCCACACCAAACTGAAGTCCGTCTGAAGGTATCGAATCGACATTCTTTAAACTTTCATATGAAGCGGAGATCCTTCAATTCACAAACCGAGGACAATGTCACTAAGGCAACGAGGACAATGTCACTAAGGCAACAACGTACGCATTAACAAAGTGACGAGCTACGAAACCGCTTCATACACTTGATACAGGTGCTTGGAAGAAGGCAGTCGAAAAGGACCAAGTTCTGCAAGCAACATAACTGAATCCTAGAAGCAACAGGGAAGAAAGTGAAGGTGCAATGGAAACGTGGTCAGTGGTGCTGGCACTAGTTGTCATAGCTCTGTCAATCTATTACTACTTCAAACGAAGCTACGATTACTTCAAGAAACGAGGAATCCCGTATAAGAAACCATTGCCTCTGTTTGGGGACACATGGAAGGCATTGTTACAACTTGACAGCATCGCCCAGATGGTCACAGACCTGTACAACGTGAATCGTGACGCCAAATATATCGGCGCGTTCGAATTCACGAAGCCGATATTAATGATACGCGATGTCGATTTAGCGAAGGAAATCATGGTGAAGCACTTTGATCATTTCCGCGACCACCGGTCATTTCAAGAAGGCGACGAGAGTTCTGTGTTCAGCAAGAATCTTTTCGCCCTTCGCGGGGAGAGATGGAAGGAAGTGAGAAACGTGCTCACACCTGTGTTCACCTCCAGCAAAATGAAGGCCATGTTCAAGCTGATGACAGAGTGCGCCGGGAGATACGGGGACACCCTGTCCAATCTGACCGAGAAAGAGAGAGTCCTCGAATTGAAAGAGATATTTGCCAGGTACGTCTATGCTTTCAATCGATTCTGCCAGTGTAAAGAGGCGAATGGTGGGCGGGGATTAGGGTGAAAGGGAAGTCAGTTGATAGTATGATTACAGTATCTTCTGTCTACAAGTCCGCGATTCGGTTCCGATTATAAGCCTATAGACAGATTGCAGCCACGATTCTGAGATGAAGAATGCGAGAGTGAGAGAAAATGAGTGCGAGTAAGATGGAGTGTCAGCGATTAGCGGCGGGAATATGGAGGCGACGAACTTGCTTGCTCCGTGATTCTCAGCATTTATGGGGATTGGTGCCGATTTATTGTGGACTATGGATGGGAGCTCCTTAAGGTACGCGTGCAGGATTGCCATAGTGGGATTAGGTGACGTCGCATAGACCTATATACACTAATGCGACTTGTGCACACTCCATGCGAAGATTCCCCCTCTACTATTCCCTACTAACACTTCCACTTTTTGGCGCATAACTCCCAAACTACGACAGGCAGAAACAAATGTTTCAAACAAAAGTTTAATGGTGTAATGAGCACTGCAAACTTGCGTTAACAAAATTTTGAAAAGAGTTTAAAAAAAATACCTGAACGAAAAAAATCTTTTTTCAAAATTTTGTTGGCAGCGCTTATTGTACGATTAAACTTCTGTTTGAAACATTTTTCTTTGTCTCTTGTACTTTAGGAGTTATACGCAAAAAAGTGGAAGTGCCTATTTGACTTTGAGGTTAGTTTTCACCACCTTAAAGGGGGATAGGGCTCAAATGAAAAATACCGCTGTTCTTGTCTTGAGTCACTCTATGAACCCACAATGTTGTGTTCCAATCGGTAAGTGCGGGTTCGCGATGTTCCCTTGTAAGTCACTGACTTCCAACTTCCAATGTTTCCCAATCCTCCTCCACTACTCCCTATTATGTCACAGACTTTCAACTTCGTATGTTCCACGGCTCTCCTTTACTACTCTCTACTACGACAAATTATCCCTCTATGGCAACCTTGTACACGTATCTCACAAGTTGCCAGAGTGAAAGGCATACGGTTGATTGCACTGTATCGCATGTGAGTAAACGGAGCATTCGCACAATCGCCTTTGATTAAGAAATTAGCAAGTGCCTAGTTTGTTACGTAAATATTAATTGAAACAGGCTTTAAACCCTCTGTTCACCAGGTACTCTAGCGACACGATAGCGACCTGTGCGTTCGGGATCACCCTGGACACCATGGCCGATCCTACGAACCAGTTCTACATATACGGTAGAGAGTTTATGAACTTCGGCTCATTGACACTGCTTAAGTTTTTCCTACTGCAGAGCATGCCCCGGGTCGCCAGAATACTTCGTATCAAACTCGTCAACCCCGAAATGGAGAATTTCTTCAAGCAAATAATAGCAGACACCCTAAAGGCCAGACAGGAGACGGGCATCTATCGGCCCGATCTGATCCAGACACTGATAGAAGCCAACGAGAAACTAGGCCCAGACAAACAATTGACCGTTGATGATATGACAGCCAATGCTAGCCTCTTCGTCGCGGGCGGTTTGGAGAACACCTCTAATTTGATAAGCTTCGCGGCTTACGAGGTCGCAGTGAACAAGGGGGTGCAGGAGAATCTGCAGAACGAGATCGTTGAGGTGCTGGAGCAGTGCAACGGCAATGTTACTTACGATGCGATCAACGACATGAAGTACCTTGATGGCGTGGTACACGAGACACTGAGAATGTATCCTGCCGCCATCATGACCGACAGGGTGTGCACGAAGCGATTCGAGCTGCCACCGGCGTTACCAGGAGCCAAGACATTGGTCCTCGAAGAGGGTGCCATCCTGCAGATACCTATTCACGCGATTCAGCGTGACCCAGTATATTATGACGAACCGAACACGTTCAATCCTGAACGATATGGGGGCGACTTCAGAAAGGTCCAGAACTCTGAAAAGTTTCTGGCTTTTGGTCAAGGCCCGAGGCTCTGTATCGCGAACAGGTTCGCCATGTTAGTGACGAAAGTGTCGCTGTTCCATCTGTTCGCCAAATGCACCTTGAAGTCTTGCTCGAAGACCGTTGTGCCGATGCGGTTAAAGAAGTCATTTGCCTTGTTGCCTGAGAACGGGTTTTGGTTCGAGGTGATGCCCAGAGAGGAGGCTCTCAAGAAGTAGGTGATAAATGAGGAATAGCTGTGCAATGTCCGATGTTTTAAGTCCGTAGGGTATACCGATTTCTTTCTTCTTATAATATTCCCAGTAAAAGTTTTAGCTGGCTAGTGGTATACCGAGAATTCGTGTCGGATGGAATATACTGTAATATCTGTGCGATTGTGTATTATTGGAGTGATCAAAGCTATCGTCAGAACTTCTTTGACATTGACATTGTAAGTGTATGGTCTTATTCATGTTGCTTTGTTCTCAATGTATGGAATTTTATGACGCCTTATTTTGCTGTATTATAGAAAGCTGGAAACACCTGTAGTGTTTTCGATAATAAGACTGTTATTGAATTGAAAACACTTAAATACTAGTTTCTTAAGCAATTTCACTTGCATTGGAAACTAAACATATTCTCGAAGTACGCCTAATACATTAAATTGAATGTACAGAAGAAATGTATATTGATTAAAATCCTCCCCATTTCTTCGGGAATGCAGTTCACTTTAACCGTATATTGTTCAATTCCAAGAAACTTTATTGTACAAATTGTAAAGTTGGGACAAGCTTATCACCATGGAGTACACAAACGATAAACTTCTATTACGTGCTAATTAACATGAATTATTTTATAAACAATGGCAACGTTTTTCGTGAAACATATCTTCCCCACTCTATTTCGAGGTCGAACAGTATATTCAATTATGTCGATCCATTTTTTGTTACGCGCTGACCAAGTGAAAGTTAGTCAATTCTTTCCTCTGCAAGGAGTACCATCGTGTCTTGGCATCTTACACTTACGATCAGTGATACAACTCTAGCTCGTACAAATATACATTATAAAACAAATTTTCTTCGACCTTGTATCGAGGATTTTACTACAAATTCTGTCGCGAACACTGCGTCTATTTACAACTACTTCCAGCAGAATTCAGAGAAACAATTGGGCAGTCGTGCCACGACACTGTCACACATCGTGAGGGTCGTGTAAAAATAATACGATACAATATTCTATAATAAAAAATACCACTTTATTCCTTGAATTTTTGTGTATGAAATCTGTGGATAAGTATCGCGAATTAACTTCTAAATTATTTAGAAAAAAATAAATCTAAGAATAACATCTCACCGAATTCGAATGAATACAATTTTAAAAGAAATATGTCACATGATTGCTGTTGTTAAAATGTGTAAAAATCATTCAACAGGAGAATAGAATGAAGATCAATACGACCGTCTTAGAATAAAAGAATTGGCAGCAAAGTGCCCTGTTTTATATACACATTGATTTAATCAGACTTTTAATTGAACTTCCTCGCTTAGTTGTAGATTGACTGGCAATTAGTCGATGATCATAATAACTTTCTTTCGTCCTTAATTGCTAAGTCAGTGTAGAAGTTCCGATTTGCAAAATCTCGGTGGAAAATTGACTACAGTATAAAAAACTTACTAACTACTTATTTCTATTAAAAATCTGCAGACGTAACATTGGTGTCGTCATGCGATTCTGTACAGTGAATACGATAAAACTCGATCGTATCGATCAGTTTCGTTATGAACACGTTCATGATACAGTCGATGTTACCATTGCATTCTAGATTCGAAATCATTGACAATTCCATGTTCTCAGTCTCGAAGACTTTCGCTCTGTACTCTGTTAACTTTAAAGTTACATCCACTGTAGATTGTATTATACCCTCTAAAGACGTTTCTTCTGTAATTTGATTGGCTGATGTATTTTTCAGTATTGCAATCTTCAATGAAAATTCGCATTTGTTTAAATCTCGAAGGAATAAACACTTCCTACGTGACTTAAAGGTACAGTAACTTTTAGTTGAAGTTATTAAAATTACTTTTTGGTACCTTTGACTAGAGTAGTAAAGAAAGACGTGACCTCATCAGAGAAATAATTAATTGAAAACTAATAAGGTAGAAACATAGATAATAAGGAACTTGAATCTTACTGACTTTCCATAGTGTTACGAATAAAATGTTAAATATTCGAGAATTATCTTAAATACAACAAATACAATAGTAGATAGTTATACAAATATATTTCAATCGATACGCAGTCTCGATTTGTTCCAAGTTTGGCAGAGTTGTGCTGCAGTCTTTTAAAAATCTCTTCTGGAGAAAAATCCACCAACAAATATAAACGATAGCAATGACTAGGAAATTACTCTTGCTGTAGCAATTGGAACACAAAGTGCTCCAAGATTCATTCACAGAACCCCCAAAGGAACGTTACGGCTCTTCCAACTTTGTTATTTGTCATAAAGAATTCAGTATCGATAATTTTCTCTGAAATATAAAATCAATTCGATGATCACCCACTCCTTGAACGATTAAGCTAATTATCTTTAAGTTCATTCGTATGCAACGCACGTTATTTTCAATTCGTGTAATTTGTCACTTTTCAGACAATTTGTCTGGACACCCTTTCTGTTTATGACGAAGGGACGGTTTATTTGAACAAAGCTACTTATGCTCCCCTTACGAGGGATCGATAAATATTCGAGGCTGGCAGTCGATCAGCCCATCAACCCTTGGAACAGAACCAATAAAGTCTGTACAAGTTCACGAGTTCCTTACGAACAATCAGAAACCTTTTCTTCAATCCTACTCATAACTCACATTCAACGAACCACCACCTTAGAATTTAGAACGTCTCTCGCGTTCTGCAGAATCTACGAAAGAAAAAGAACAAAAAAAAAATACGTCATCGCGGACAAAACCGCAACGTTAAACGCGGCTAAACGAGACCGTCGCACTTCATCGTTCGTCGATGGAAATTCACTTTTTTTACACGTTTCTTTTCTTCGCGAACGGAACGGTTCTCTGTAAGGCAAGTTCGTGGGAAACCGTGGCGGGTTATTGAACAGCGATTCGATAATCCATCGATCGATTTCCGCCGCTTTGATCCCGCGCCTCGCCCCCTTCTGCGTGGACTCGTGACGACTCCGAATGACGAAATGTTTGCCGTCGTTTCCGCAAAGTATCTCATTAAAATACCAGCCGATTTTTGTTTAATCGCCAGCTACGTCGTCGTGGTCCTCTTCGGTTTCCGCTTCGTCCTCGTCGTCGCTTTCGATGCTTTGCACCAGCCGCGCGTATCTGCGGGGAAGATACTTTTAATTAAATGTGCACTGTGACTTGGATATGTGGCAGTAGTATACAAAAGGTTTCAGAATTGTAGGTAAAAATTCTGTTATATTACAAGGAAAACTCGAGTAAAACATTTGAAGACATTAACACATAGCCAAAATTTCTAGAATAATTAATCGAAAGGTTTTCAATTTAAAGTCTATGAATTTTCACTGTACTTCATGTAGAGAGCTTTGTAATAATGTTCTGTTAGACATAAGATGAAATATTTCATAAGTCAAATATTTCGCTTCTTGCGAAGTCCAGAGATGGGCAATATTTTTCCTTATATAAAATTTCGAATAACGAATAAAAGTTAAAAAAAAAATATTCGTCATGTGTCGAATAAAATTAACTCAGACTAACGAACGAATGACGAATAATTTTTTTTAACTCTTATTCGTTATTCGAAATTTTATTTATATAAAAAAAATTTCTGTGTAATACGTACAGAAACGTCCATTGGTAATATGATTAAGTCTGCTGAGTATTGTACGATAAGAAGAATAAAAAGTAAACGTTATACCTGACGGTATATCAGACGGGGGTAGTTTTCCTCAATGTGTCGAAAGCCCATTCGCTGCCCCTAATTGGTGGTGGTGGTGGCAAAGGTTCATCAAGATCGAATGTCACGAACTCGTGTTGAACACTTGGACTGTAGTCTTCTTCCTCTTCCTGTAGAACATCGGCCGTCGTACTGACCTGTAATCAATTTGATCATTGCACTTCTTAAGTATCTTTATAAACTGAAATCACAGAAAAAGATTGAAATTCTTCTTGTTCAAAATTTAATCGATTTCTACATTTAAACATAATTGATTCGCGCGCACGAATTAATTAACTCTCTGATTGCAATTCAAGAATTTCAATAATTCAAAATAAAGTGTAACGAAAGCAGTATTATTTTAAATTCACACTTAGAGAACATAAGTTCAGTAGAAGGGTCTCAAAATTTATACACGGAACCGCAGCTTTTTCGCGGAAAATGGAGAGCAAAAGTTTGAATTGAATTGAAAATTTAAGCATTTCATTCCATGGTCATTATTTTGTTTCTGAGAAGAGGGATTTTTACCGTCTGAGTAGTAAGGTCCCTGGGAAATTGTCTGGAATAATCATGATAATCCAAATTCGGCAGGGGTGGCAGGAATTCGTCGAAATCGACATTATCCACTGAATCCCTGCCAAAGAAGTATCTCTTCTGATGCCTCTCGCAAAGGAAGCCACTGTGTCCACTGGCCGCATGATTTCCGTGGTGCACGTGGTGATTGTCTAAATGGTACACACCCTGAAAATAAATTTAATAAAAAAAGGGGAACAGCTGCGAGTTCTTTAAAGAAGCTCAACACATTTCTATTTTCTTTTAACGATGAATTCATTTCATACAGGGATTTTCGTATTTGCTATGATTTTAAATACTAATCGTGTGATATTAAAACGTCAGTCTTAAAGAAGAAATTATAACGCATGAACACGGACTTTCCATGACGTTTAGATGCGCATAAAATTGACGTGCATTTAAAATTACGTTTAATACGAGAAGCGTTAGAGGTTCGTTGTTTCAGGAGGAAGTAGGTCAAATGCATAAAAGACACATTAAACCCCGATCTGCATAATTATCGCGCGTGTGCTTTAGTACGCGAGATTCTAATTCTAATTCTATTAGAATTTTCATGCATTTCTCCACGAAATTTCTTATAACCTGACTGTACTTTGTGAAATATTAATAACACCTTATTTGTATTGAATTTTTCATCAATGGAAAATTCGTTACATTTGACAATATTAATAACAAAATTGTTAAGAAGAAACACGGTGGAATAAAGTGTAGGTATAAAGAAGTAAATCGGTTACGAGTATGTATATCCGTCAGTAGTAAAAAGAAGCTTGATGGTCGACGAATAGCTGACCTATTCCACTTGCAATCCTACAGCGTTGATTGTATTGCACTTTTGCTGGCGCAGTGAGGAATGAATCAAGCTCGACGTAAACAGACGCTGCATGGATCATTGTGCGACGCGAATTGTTCTTTTCCTCTTTCCTTTGTGTTTCCCTTGTGTTTCTCACGCACTCTGTGTTGCACCCTCTGTACACACCCCTCATCTAGCCTTTCCTGTTTGGTCACCTGGACGTTCGTGCTTCTTTGTACATGTTATTTCTGTTTGATTTTACTTCTTCTTAGCATATTATGCGCTCGGAGACTGAAATACCACCGCTCAAATTATTTATCAACCAACGCAGCGTTGGTGGATTCAGCTAAGCGTCAGCCTGAAGTTGATATACTTTAGATATCGATGGGTCTCAGTAATTTAATACCATGGCTGTTTGTGTTTACCAATAAACAAGAATTTTCCCCGATTTCCCTGAAACTTCTTGCGCCAGAATTTGGTACTTTACGTTTGAACTTTAAGTGGAGAAATGTGTACACAGCCGCGGGTAGCTCCAGACGATTCAAAGCGACTTCCCATAAGCGTAGCTTCCAATTCCAGAACAGATCCGGTTAAAGTGCCTTCGAGTTCTCGATTTTCCCCTCTTCAGACTAATTGGTTTCACGGTTTTCTATTTCAACCATCCCTCCCTAGCGTCTCCAAGGGCTTTGATCGCGCCAGTGATCTGCCGTTGCTTAGGCAGGCTTTCTCGAGGGACATGTTGCTCCATGCTTAGTGCAATCGATTATAGAGATCTGTACCATTGAGCTACACATAGGCAATTACACGTAGGTATAATTCCATTCAATTTGCTAGCTTTCGTTCCAGTGACCTGACCGCATAGATTGCCTGTTACTCGGTCATAAGGACGAGTACATTCCAACAGGTATCCTCAATGCAATTTTGCTCGAGGCTTTGGACATCAAGTCACTTCTGAAGCAAGTACCACGATGATACGTTAAGTGTTGGTGTACTTCGTGCTTTTAATTAAATTTAATATGAAGCATTTGGTTCTGCGCACTTGTGCAGTCAATTGACCCGGGGTCGAGAATCTCCCAGCTTTGACACGAAAAACATCGATGCTTTGAATCCTCGTCCAGCATGGTGCAAACTGTCTGGGGACGCAAAGTCAAGAGCGTCACTTGTTTCGTGGCACGATGGCTCTGCGCGAATGAGATCTCAAGTATTTGGAGACCGAGTGCCAACACTTGCTTCTACGTCGTATTTCGTTCAGTTTTCATTCGGTGTTTGTTTACCAGTTAAATGCAATTTAAGGCGAGGCGATGGATCGTAATTTAGTGAAAAGTCCTGGAATTTACTTAAGACTGTGAAAAGCATTGCACAGCAACAAGCTATAAGAAATTTCTAAAAAAGAAACGTGGACTAAAATTGTATGCAGATGGAAGTTCATATCGATTATTTGCACCGCACGATTTAACAACTGAATAGTTAAATTAACTTGGATAGAATACTCCCTCTGTTAAAGTTGAATGGAATCAATTTTTTTCAATTATATTGAAAGGGAATTTTAATGTCTGTTGAGTTATTTATAAAAGTTAAAAGACGAATTCTTTTGCGTTGATTAATCAAGCGGCGAACGAGCTCCAAGCTGTGCAATAATGGTGGAATATCGTGGGAATGATAGAAGTGTCATGAACGAAACTTTTCACACGAAAACTTGGAATGTAAAGATAAAGTTTACATCCAAATTTGCAGCTCGTGCGCGAGAGACTCGACCACTTGGATATTTAACTTGAAGCCAGAAGTTTATTCGCGCGAGAATTTCCTTTTACGGTATGAAACTCGAGATTGCAGCAGAATTTTTTAAAGAATAAGTCATCTTCGTTAAAACTTTCAACATCCCCAGGGATTCACGTGCTTCTAAGTAAAAAAGCACATTGACCTATTATAACAGAAACATTTCTTGACTGAAGCACGTTGAAAATAAATGAAGATAAAGTTTCTGCACCCTTCAACCGATTAAACAATCGACAACGTCAAAAGTTCTCAATAAAGACACATACATAATGGAAATTCGCAAAACAGAAAGCTGCAAAGGAAATTAAATTTTAAACGTCGGACGATTACTTCGCTACTAAAGATACTTGTGATTTACATAAGGATCCCCACAAAAGTCACCATCATCGTTTTGATATTCTGCCAGATAAAGACTAACGATTTCTACTTGGTATAATTGAAAACTCTTAAACGAACGTTAAAAGAAGCACGCAGAAGAAACACAATTCTAAGCACTGCCTGGGCGTATTTCGTTGTTAAAGAAAATTCTGATTTGCATAAGCACCGGCAGGAACGGCCGCTAGGGAGAAGTTATCATCGCCGTTTTGATATCCTGCCAAATAAAGACTAACGATTTCCACTTGGTATAATTGAAAACTTTTAAAGGGATGTTAATTCTGCCCAAGTTTCGCGGCACGGAATAATTCGATCCAGGATGGAGGGGTAGTAGAAAAGAAGCTAGTACTACCAACCCCGTAATTTTTTCGGCCGGAATCTCTTCGTTCCAGCTCTCTCTGGTGCCAAGAAATATACAAGAAAATGGCGTAAGTGCCGGCGACCTCGGTCGTGATGAAGCCACTCACGTACAGCAAAAATGAGAATCCGTACCTGTAGGTGAAGGGTGGTCCCTGAAATCGCAAGATTGCTGCGAAGATATTCATTCGTACAGGCGCGATAAGGATAAGAAGTAATCTAAGGCGCCGAAGAAAATATGATGCGGTAGGTTTTCCGTATCACACTATCGCGGGCTTATATAGATTTCCCTGGTAAATTTTCTTGTTAAATTGTAGGTACGATTTACATGGAAGCTGAGGGAACGAAATTTGCTGCGATAAATTCTACGGCGTTTACTTTGCTTGCTGCCGTCTCGCTGCATCCGAATATTATTTACCTTCTTTTGCGATGTTTTATTACAACGTGCAAGAGGAAAGCTAGTTTAGAAATTCGCGAGACTTGGAAGGACGAACACGGTTTCAAAAATGTGAAAGAATTGGGAATCGTATACTATAATACTTCCATTACAGTGGTGTGTCTTGATGAGTTTGAAATTTCGTTTGTCTGTTTTATTGTTTATCGTATCAACATAATAATTGATTAGGTGAAATGTGGAAGAAAGGAAAGTAGAAAGCTACGTTTGACTGACCTGGAACGACGACCTTGGTCTAAGTTTGCTACCAACTTCAGCTTTGAACACAGATATGTACATCACCATTCCCACCAGCATTAATAAACCTGAAAGGTAAGTTGATTTAATAATTCGATCCTTATCTTCCTGTAACAGCCCTCGTAACTATTTCGCGGAAGCTTAATAATGATTGATCGAATAATTCCGAAGCGATTGTTTGGATTTCGATCCAGCCATCTATATCGAGTATTCAATTTACGAAGTTGAGAATCAATACACTTTTTATCTACCTATCGTAAATGAAATATCAAGATATCGGCTATAACTTTTGATGGATTATAGCACGTTGATTGTAAACTCAAGTTTGATATAATTCTTTATATAGCAGTCACAATTGTTTTCACCTTTTTCTATAAAAATATCCAAACATCGGTTTTTCCTTGCTAAATCGCAAGTAATAAATTCAGCTAAAAGTGGAGAGATTATAAAATCTCTGCGGTGGAAAAAAAACACGTGTACCGTGCAATATTCAGAAAAAGGACGTGGAGTTATATATTCGCAGACAAATTGAATAAAAATCGTACGTTTTTTGTAACAAGTTTGGCTACAAAAAGCATTTTACAAATTTCAATATTGACTTTGTGCAGTTTCAATACTTCTTTTCTGTCAATGATAAATGGAGAACGAGAAATAAAATGGTCGGTCGAATTTTGTCAACGTGACCACTGTTTCGAATGTTAATATAGGAAGCTATTTTAAGTCTGAACATTTTTTTTTACTAATTATACTGCGAAATTCATAGGGCACAATAAATCTGCCTAACTTTAGAAAAAACGATATTATACAATGCATAAATATAATTACACCTAAAGTCTTACATATCAACGATCAAAATGACACGTCAAATAGAACGCAAGTAACGCAAGCCTCATTTTTTCAAACCACGTGAATAAAATCGCAAATTAGGTTGGTTCAGCAACGTTTCATCGCGAAGCTCTTGTCGTTTTCTGCCTGTCAGCTTGTATCATAGTACAAATTTCATTCGCATCGTTATGTAAACTGTCGCAGGCCTGTCTGGAAGGTTTTCTCTTTCTGCTCGTAAGCCCCACTTTTTTTTGAGAATGCAGGCAAAGCCGCCCGCGGCAATATAAGCTCGCCCACTTTATTACTCACCGGAAACTATGAAGACCACCCCGGCGACAAAGACGCAGAGCCTGTGTCTCGGGTGAGTAACGTGAGCAGTGAAGTAACAAACTTCCGCCACCACCAGCAGCGATGTTGCAGCGAAGAAGAACATCGCCGACTTGGTAACTGCATCTGCGTAAAAAAATATGGGCGTGAAAGGCTCGAGGAACGAGGAAACTTCTTGGACGAGAATTTTTTCTTTGTTCCCAGGAACTACTTTTTCGGTTATCGCGCGGAAATACGAGGGAAGCGAGGAATGGAGAAATGGAAACGGTAAAGGCACTTGATACTGATATATCGTGGATTTTATCAGCGGCAATAATGGCCACTCTGCTCTCGTGCAAATTTTCCATTAATGCAATCATTTTTCACACATCTAAATCGTGAACATTTTGGACCTAATAATTATCGAAATTTTTTTAAGAAAATTAAAAGTGGACGCACTCTTTGAAGTTGAATATTATTCCTCACTGTTTGAAATGGAATCTTACTTTTGTTACGTAAAATATTCTTAGAGGACATTTCAATTAAGACAGTTGTAGATATTTTAATTCTTTCTGTAACAATAGTATATTTGCATTAACATTCGCGTTACTAATTACTCTGAAAAGTAATACAAACAGGTTTCAAACAATTTTCTACATTTCGTATGATTCGTATCGTATTTTCTTTCGAGAAAGATCGAGAAAGAGGGGAGAAATTCGGATAGACAAATTGTCCGGTCGAGTTTATCGTGGAAAGGTGCATTTTCCTAGCTGAAAGCATGCTCTCGCCGAATATTTTACGGGCGTGTCAGACTCCAGTTCAGTACCAGACAGAGGACACCTAATCAACCCCCTTCAAAGGCACACGGTTCTCATTCCACCTGTCTCGCGGTGCGTTTTTCATGGTACTCACATGGTATTGCCATGGTTGAATCGCTGGGATCTGGGCTGTACTCCTCGTTTGGAAAATAGTCAATGCTGGAACACTCGTATTCCATACGGGGGCCTGTAGGAAACAAAAGAAAGTGATTCGCGCATTGCCGTGAACCATCGTCGCGATATGCACATTTTCGTGGGGCATTGATCGGGAAATCGCCCGATAGCCAAGTAAATTCGTCTCCATTTTCCTCTATACGCTCACGGTCCAATTTGGCGTGGATCAGTGGCCTTCTTCATTCGTTATTTCGCTCCGCGCTTTACTGTCACTGGAATATTGCATTGCATTTCATACGTGCCACAGAAAACGAATAGTTTTATACACAGTTGCTCATTTCAAGACTACTTCATGATGTGAATTTTTTATCTGACTTTTTCGTTTTTTTTATGAGTGTTATGATATTGTTCTTAATGCTTTGTATAATGATTTCAAGCTCGATGGGATTTTCATTATTTCACATTTTGATTTCTTTGTGGTAGTTAGGGATGGAGTGCAAAATCACTGACAGTGATTTATCACAGTGATCGCAGAATCACGATCACGGTCGTGATTGAAGTTAAATCACGACCATGATTGTGATTTTTTTAACTTGAGAGAATTGTTTACTGTGACCGTAATTTTTTATCTTGATTGAATTATTTGTTATAAAATACTTCAATAAGCTTTTGTTACAGTCAAAGCGTGCTAATTCAACGAATATATAGAATATACATTCATAAATAGTCAATGTATGCATGCACTGATTTGATTAGCTAAAGTATTCACATATATATTATACTTTTTAATTACAGTGAAGAAATATTAGTTAATTTAAATAGATCAAGAACGATTACATTGGTTCAAAATATACAACTGAAATTCTATAAGAACAGTGAGTACTTGAGAATGATTCGAGAGAAAGTAGAAATTGGGGTTATGTGGCGTGTGCAAAGAGCAGTTATGCTCTCCACCAATCAGAAGCGATCACGAAAATCACAGATCACTGTTCTGCCTGCACCAATCAGAAGGTGAAAAATCACCGTGATTAAGAACGAACGTGATCGGATCGCTCGTGATTCACAAATCACGGTTGTAGCCAACACTAGTGGTAGTAGAGACGAAGTCAGAAAGTAAAGTGGAACTCCTGTGAGAGGGATCAATTTATATAATCAAACGTTATTTTGTTGAATGGGCGTTCATTAAAACTTTTACTACATAAATTATTATTTTCGTTTTAATTGGAGCAGCTGAGATATCGGGGTAAATATTTGTATTCAAGTTTGTTTCCATGCAGCCACTTATTATTTCGGTGCGCTGCTGATGAAGCATTATTTGACAATCATTGAATTAATTTCGAAGACGAGAGGATGAAATGAATGTAGGTATTGTATTTTGGGGAAATTGATGTTGGAACAATTCATGGCTGCTTGTTAGAGTGAGTCACTCTTCGGATAATTAATAAAAATAAAACAATATTAAAGGTTCGAGGTCCATTTCTTAAAGTAGAGTTAAAATTTTGGAATTTATAATACAAAGTTTGTGAAACACTGGAATTTATAATGTTTCAAGAAGTAGACGTAACATACTAATTTCAAGAAAATGTAAAAGTGGCTTCCCATCGTTGGCCATTTTCTGTCAATTAAATTTTCTACTTTCGATACGTGAAAAGCAGAAGTTCGAAGAACTTTCTCAATGCTGGAAGTTACACTACACACCTTTCCTTACATTTTCACGTTTGCAACTTTAAAATTAATTACTCTTTAACTTAAAACTGACGTGCAGCTATTTAAAAATCGAAATGCCCAGAACGACAATATCTAAAATATAATAATTATCTGTGTTGTGCATCCAACTACATGCAACCAGAAACTGTTTCACGAGAAGTGACGGTGGAAAAGTCAGATGGTTCTGAAAATTAAAAAGAAATAGCGTACAAATGTAATTTGTATGTACCGTACCAGTAAATCAACTGAGCTTTCTTGCTGTCGTCGAAGCATACCACCCTTTCAATCTCACTCACACGTTCGAATTTAATTGAAACGGATCCAGCAAAGAAATGTAACAGGTGACCTGTGACCTCTGAACACTTCTGACGCCGATTATTAGATTGGCGTTCACCGCAACGATTCTGTTTTATACGACTCGATTTAACACGATCGATACCTCTCCTAGGCGAATCTTATATTTCTCCTGGTATTACCTGTTTGCATGAATAAAACGCCAGATATATTGGTTTCTGTTTTACTACTGTCACGAAAGTTGTCTGGACCGAACTGTCAGAAATTGTATTGTTCTGCACACCGACATAAACGAGCACGTTTTTTGAAAGCAACGAGTGGTACTCGATTCATAGTTTCTTGGTACTTTCCCTTGCTCCGAAGGAACATATAAAAATTGAATGCATCTTGTATTTGGCAGGGTGTAGTAAAGAAGAATTAAATTTAAAAAATATGGAGACACAAGGATAATAGAATTATTATACCAGCATGAAGCAGCATTCGTTTAAATTGTCATCAGTATCAGATACATTTACACGTAACACTATATTTAAATAATAATATAATTGTTGAGTGATTGCAGAGATATTCAATGCGTTAACGTTCACAGATAATCCGAGAACTGCACATACAATTACCAATAGTATAAATTCAAATTACGCTCTGTAATTTCCACAGAGACCCTGGAAATTTCGTTTATTTTCCACGAAAGCAGCGTAAACGAAATCTCTAAATACCACCGCAGGATCTGTTGATAATCTTTTTCGAGCTGCCTGACGGAATTAAACCGAACCGCAAAGTAAATAGCCCTGCCACGCAGCCAGCCATCAAACATTGCGCGTTACAAAAGCAAAGTTAAACGGATACAGGTGGTAAAACGCGAGCGTGTTTCCGGCGTATTTACCTTCGGTAGTCGTCATTAAAACCGAAAACCATTACACGCCCTGGAACAGCAAAAAGTAACAGCGTGATCAACTGTTGCTACGCACTATCCGTAATGGAAATCCCACCTCTGTTCAGAATATCCAATAAACCTGCAATTGCTACAACCTCCTATTTAAGCTTCCCTTGAAACCGTTCACAAGGGAACACGATACCTCAACTCTCCTTTCATCTCCTTTTATCCAAGAAAAATAGAAAACTTTTAACTCTTTAGCAGCTACGCGTCGGAACCATAAATAAAGAAGCAAAGAATGCAGAAGATTAATTATAAGATTTATACCTTTCGCAAATAAACAGCCACTTTGTTGGAGCACGTATGTATGTACCTACGAAGGAAAATCTGTTGCTGAATCATCATTTATAGAAGCCTCTACACCTCACGAAACATTAAATAAATAAAAAGAAACCACATTACTTATGGAACGACCCATAGCTGTACGCGAAGCTGCGAAGGGACCACGAGGCTTGGTAAAGGGGAAACGGGGAATTGGGTTGGCAGGCGTGGAACAGTCATTTCCGGTTCGTGCCGGAAGTCGGCCGTATTGCCTCCCTTCGACAGTTGAGAATCGATATTCCAGGTTCGTTGCCGGCTGCCCCACTGGCAGAGGCATAACAGAAATAATAACTTTCTGTCGGTGTGCTGCGCGGTGCAACGATGCACCGCAGCCACTGTCGAGCCGTGACCAAGGAACCGGATGTGTGCAACCTTTTGGCAACATCCCATTCTGGTAATCCCGTGTTCCTTCGGCGAAGAATGCCGCGAAGAAGGTCGAAGCCCATTCCCCACCCCCACCAACGAGAAGTTTCTCATCTCCCACGATTCTCGAATCCCTAGAAGTTCGAACACCGCATTCCTCTGTAAACAACGCGGCTGGTGGACGGTAATCTACTTACCACTTTGTGGAATTATTTTTTACAACGATAATGAGAAGCCTGGATAGTGGAGAACTAAAGTTACTTTCCGAAGTTTTAGTCGTTCATCTTGCGAATTTCTCTTGGGCTTCATATTTCCCAACTTTTGTGAATTGAATGGGGTAGTCGAACAATTCGGATCGTGTAATGAGTGGGGGTTAACGGAGGCACGGTAGGAATTACTTTTTCGAAGATTTTGAGGTAAATTCTTGGTTGATGCTCGCTGAGTATTAAATGAAGAATATAAACGAGAAGTTATGAACGCACGAGTGTAATTGAGATTATGAAAATGCACTGTCGGGGCTGTGAAAATTCACGAAACGTGTGCATTAATGGGAAATTTAGTGTGTCACATTTTTCAGTCTTTCTATCTCGCATGCTTTTTCCTGTCACAAGACGCTCACTTTGTCTTTTGTCGCGGGTACCGTAATATATTTAGTTTCAATTTCCCGCGTCCTTTCTCGCAACTATGATTAATTATCCTTGCCTCGGGGGAGGTAAAACGAAGAAGAAATGCATAATAAAATTCGTGGAAATAATTCGCCCATGTTACATAACACACAATTCAAATACACACGACTGTAAGTTAGCACAAAACAGTTTTAAAACTCAATAGTTCCCTCGGGGCTCCCCGCAACATGCACCAACAAAATAACGTCCCTTCCGTCTTCCCAAGGTATACATTCAGATACATAAATCATTCTCCAACGCACTTGGAAGTCAAACGGGACATTTATCGTCAGGACTTTTCACGTATTCGAGAACTGCCCGTCTCCTTGCCAGCTTGCGCAACTTCTGGATGCACGTGGACAGGTATCAAGTCTCCAATATCCGACAACGATTCGAGCACAATTTCTGTAGAAGGAAAGAAACTTTTTCAATCTACGAGTGTAATTGGGCAGCGTGTCGTTAGCATTTCAATTAAAAGGATTTCCATTTCGCAGATGGCTCGAGTTCGTGTAAAAGGAAAAAAGAGGGTGCGAGGACTTCTTGCTCCTTTTCCTTTAAGCAACGTGTCGATTGTCTGACGATCATTTAAGGAGGAACGGTCCACGGAGGGGGCCGGAAGTGAAGTTTAGAACGAAGAGGGATCATGCATCCAATTTGCAATTGCGATGGGAGAAGTGAGTTTGTTGCACGGCTCGGTCCTCGGGCGTGGCATTATTTAACATCAGCATGGCTAATTGGTACAAACGGGCGGGGCTGCCTGGACATGTTACGAAGACACTACCCTGGGCACGATTAGTCTATTAAATGGCCAGAAACATTTGTCACGGGGGCACGAGTTTTAACGTCGCTGCTCGCATTCATTTGCGGTCCTTGTATTCGATAACAACGATATCCGGTTTAGCTGCGCTGAATTTTGAGTCATGCTCGCGGGTTATCTGCTTAAAAAGGGTCCATTTGTTCTCGCAGTAGTTCCACGATAAAGAGAGCAAATTTTGCAGAAGTAAACTCTGTGTGGATTTACGTAGTATTTATTTTTCTCGCGTGAAAAATGTTGCAAGAGATTTTAGTAGTTGGTTGATATTATGAGTTATAATAGAGATATAGTTCTTACAAGGGAACATCCCGAACCCGGAAATTCAAAAAATTCTGACACTGTGAATATGTAGGGAATTTCCTCTTGATTACAACGCGTAATTGACCCCTGAAAATCCGGTTATTTTCCAATTTTGTGTTATAACTCGTGAACTGTAAAATAATTTTTTTACCAAATGATAGATCTAATTAAAAGAAGTAACTTTTAGCTAGAAACTTTTTTTCTATCTCTTACAGGTCGCGAATTACAACACAAAATCGGAAAATAGACGAATTTTCAGGGGTTAATATCACCCCCTTCGAGTGAATTTGGGCAGCAAACAATAAATGCGCTGTAGTCAGGAGGAAATCATCTACATATTCACAAAGTTTCAGAATTTTTTTAATTTTGGAGTTCGGAATCTTCCCTTGTTAGTTGAAATAAGAATATTAAGGTAAATCGGCGAAAATGTTTTGGAATAAGGATAGTTCATTAGCAATCATCAATCAACACGTTGGTGCATAGAGGGCGTGTTAATGACTGAATATATTTATTCGGTTTTAATGAGACCATTTGATGATAATGTAAATGACGTTACCCATAAATTATATGCATTAATGTTTCTTTGTTTTGACGGCGGCGAAGCTTGTTAGTCTTCTTTGTGCTTGTTAAATTGACGCTGCTCATTATGCCATTAAACTTTTGCTCATTACACTGCCTTCGTTTAAAACTCGTTCTCGAATTTCCGAGTTCCATCTTCGTGTGAAAATTTTGCATTTTTCAGTTAATAAGAATATGAAAGATTGCCAAGTTACCGATGCAAACAATTTTGATTTTTTTTAATATGAATCATTGTAAGAATCACTCTGATGTGAAAATCACTTTGTAATTAAAGAAATGCAGAGTATTTCATCTACGTAATGGGGCGTCGCTATAAATCCACATCAACAGTATAAATAATTCTAAGAAAGAATGATAAAACGCTTTTAATATGAAATATTACAAGCCAAGTTTGATAGCTTCGCTAAAGGAAATAGTGATAAACGCTCTGGCAGCCTTCTTAAGTGCGAGCAAGAAGGCTTGGCAGACTTTCGCAACAAGTTGCAAAATTGTGCACCGAGGCATAACGAAGACCCTAAGATTAACAGAATTTATGAGGCGGAATGGATCATAAATCCTTCGTGTAAGCTTTCAAACAGATCCATCGCCTTTCACAGTATAAAATCGTGATAGAAGCCTCAAGATAACGTCAAACAGTCACAGAAACGACAACTCTACTAAACCAAATCAATCACCATAGCTAATGAAGCCTTGTAGCGGAGCAGTACCTAATCATTTTTAAAAAAAGAAACATAAGCACAATTCTAAAGTGAATCACAGTAAACTCACAAGAGGGACACTAAGAAACCCACCCTTACAAGGACAAGTGCCTCTCCTCAAATCAGCAATCAAGGTACTGATCAACTCCCAAGGCGTACATTTCCGGAAGCCATGTGCTTCGCCGAAAGCCTCTCGAATCAACAATTAATCTAAATAGGAGAGGGGGAAGAACGATCTCGGTGAGTCGCCACATTCTACACGCGGTTTACTTTCTCTGTTTCTTGGTTCGTATCTTGGCCCGAAAAATTCGAGTCCCTTCGACCGCGATAAGGAGTTATCCGGTGGTTGAACGAGGGTGAGCTTCCCCCATCGGCAGTTCTGCTTCTTTCCTTTTTCTCCCCCCTTTTTTCTTTATCTGCTAGCATGGCTAGGGGGCATCGTTCCTGGTAGGCGTGGAACGACTGGAGACCAACTGATGGCGGCAGCAGAAGGAGAGCGGTTTCCGGTACCCTCGGTAACGAGTCATTTCCGACCCACTGTGCTCGTCTCCTTCAGACCAGCACTCATCCCACGGCGTCATTCCCATCCAGGGAGCCGGTGGCGTAATCAGAGAACGCTTCGCGAATATTACCAGTTAAATGCTTTCTGCTCTCGCCTCTGCGGAGGGAAAGCTCGGCTACTAGCGGGTGGACGAAGGGGGAGGCTCGGGGGAGCGTTTGCAACAGGAATCCGGGATGATTCATGTTTATCCGCCTCTAAGAGAAATATTGCTTTATATCGATTGAGAAGCAGATCGTCAGCGTCGACTTCTTCCCTGGGCAAATCAATAGCAATCGTGACTAACTTTACGTGGACGGTTTTCTAGGAAAATGTGGTTAACCGCGTTGGTTATATCGTGTCGTTTGATGGAGGATGAAAAATATTCAGGGCACGACTTGCTCTGTATCCACTTCGGAGGTGGATTGTACTCATTTATTTTCGTGAAAGACACTTACCTAGAGTGATTATATATTTTTGATATAAGGAATTATTAGGAAATAAAATATACAGTGACGTTTACGTAAGACTGTGGAAATTTGAAATACTGTAGTTACAGAAGAGTATAGTACATTGTATAACACTTTGCTTCTCCGGGAAAATAAAATACATAATGGTTCACTGTAGTAGAATGCACGTGAAGGAAAATATCTAATTCTGTTCTACCCCTTTGTGGGGTAGCAAAATGGAATGGTAAAACGCTTTACGAGTATTATGAGTTAAATGCTATTCCGCTGTCCTCTCCGCAGAGGAAAAGCTCTCGTAGCGGTGAACAAGAAGATCCTGGAAAGCTTGCAATCAGTTGCCCAAGTTACGTCTGAATAGTTCTAACGAATTCCGTTTCTGTAATACTCTAATGTGTACGAAGGCTAGCCGGGATTATTAACACATTCTACGTAGAAATATTCTCCCTTCTTAAGTTAATTAAGGGTTGTGTAACTCGCATAGATTCTCTGAATTTGCTGTGTATTTAGAATGAATATAACAAAGTTCTGCTCGAAGAAAGGGAAAGTTATATTGTAACATTGGCAAAGTCGAAAACGAGTGGATGGATGTAATGAAACATTCATTATTTGGTCAAAGGGTTGCAAATTATAGTAGACGAATATCCCGCCTCAGTATCACGACTCAGTTTAGACATTAATATTCAAAGTCTGAGGCACGTAGACGTTCAGATATGCAGCAGAGCCCTCCAGCGGTGTCACAGCTGTTTGAGTTAACAGAAAACAAAAAGATTAGTTAGAGGAATGGCAGCACGTATTCCGTGTTCATCAGAATTCCAAACTGTCGGAAAATGAGTAAAAGCCTGGTATCACTTTATTATTAGCGAAGTAGGAATTTAAATACCCAGTGGGAAAATGTTTAAACTTTTTCCTGTTCTTTTTTACAGACTTATTTGTATAAAGAACTTATACTTTCAAAATAATTATTTTAAAAGTGAACAGTCGTTATTTTTCCGTAGCGTACCTACATAGTGTGTTAAAATAAATGATACTTTATATTATTTTTCCGTGCTATTTTACGAGATCGCCATCCAGTGGGACCAAGTCGAGAAAGAAAATAACGACGTAATTTAAATGCATTAAGATTCAACGGAAAGCAATTTCTTTACTTTACTCTATTTCTTGTTTAATCTCCCAGAAGGCTTAATGGTTGTATATTCTGCTCCCTGCCGGCACTGCTGTATTTTATCATTCAAATTCATATAAGCTGAAAATACTTTTAAGACCTCGTACAATTCAGACGAGCCCACAATAGCAGGTTCACTGCAATGTCCGATACACTTTTCATTAATTTTGTTCTGATGCTCGTTCTTTACCATTGCAATGCGAGCCAGTGGTACATATTTCGTTCTTGCAATTTCTTTCCACGTTACAGAAATATCGAGTCTCCTGACCGTGCTATATTAACATACCATATAGATTCCTCGAAATATAAAACAGAGAACAGAAAAAATTCTACTCTGGAACAGCCAAAACTTTCAACTTCCTGATTTTTAAAACATATGGCACTTTGATTCCTCAAATATGTTTTTCTAATAACGTCAAGAAATGAAGAAACTTCTTTCCAAATATTATGGAGAACATGACCCTCGATCATTCTGAAAGTGATGAGGGCATGAAAAGAGTGAAGAGCAAGAATTAGTGAAACGACTGTTTTAATCATGGCCAGTTTGCAAGCAGAAAATGATTTGCATACACAAATATGTTGTTAAATTGCTCGAACTCTTTCCAGGAAACTGCTACTCCTTGATGTGCTAAATAAGCAGTTGAAGCTACCATTCCGCGTGCGCGACGAAACTCAAAGCGCCGCGAGAGGCAAGTGCCAGTAGAAACAGACGGTCGTGCTCAGCCATAAGAGTTCTACGCACTAAACTCCGGCTGTAACGTTCCTCCGGGGATCTCGTAAGTTTCGCCGGTTAAGTATTCGGGAAAAGTTCAGAGACGGCTATGCAAAGTGGTCGGAACTGCGAAAATGGAGGGCGATATCTAGACTCGTCGAAATGAAAAATCTACCTTTTAAGAGCATCTTTTAAGATCAAAATTTTGACTTGAGAGTGGTCCCGAGATAAATTTAATTATTAGTGGTGTTGATTTAGTGCTGGTGCATCTTGTACTCGTAATAATTAAAAAACTACAGATTTGAGATATCTGTACGAAAAATAAATGTTATACAAATTATTAAAGTAGAGTAGTACTGTTTTAGGACGAAACAGTCTGCATAAAGATAGCGTATTATAAAGTATCTACTTTTCTCTCCATTCATATTTTTTAATAATTTTTGACGATAGAGTGTCGTATATGGTGAAACGTGAAAAGGTTTACACACTATGCACCGTTGTACATATGAGAAAAGTAAACCATATGCGCTTATGTCTTCATTCCGTTACAGTAATGTATGCACAGTGAACAGTCACGTTCAATAATGTCAGCACAGGTCCACAGGACATTGAGAGTGTTTGTGAACAGGTAGAAAAGTTTGGAATACGTGGCACCCAAGGGAGACAGAAGCCAGAAGTTAGTTCTCACGTCGGGGGAGTGTGGACATTCGCGAATGAGATGTGCATTCAGTTAATTGTTGAAATACTTTAAATTTGCAAACTGCTAAGCTGCCATATCGCGTGTCAGTTAGGACAAATATATTTATCGTTGGATCTATAATCTACTTTCGTAGGTATCTATATATGGAGAATGAAAAATTTTGCAGCGAAACGGAAATAATATTTAAATTTGAATATACTGTATTGAAGCAGCCTTTTCTACAGCTTCATAAATGTACGTAGAAGATATGTGCTAAAGTTTAAAGTCATTAAAGAGTACAATACAGCTGTTTCCATCATTTTCATTTTAAATAAAAGCATACGATTCTATGAAAATACGAGGATCGTTTTACAAATACAATAAATAATCCGTCGATATCATATTTATTTTAAAGATTGGAGCGCCGATTTTGACGATAGTGGATCTCGTGTTATCCAATAAATTCGTCAGAGATTTGTGGAGCACTTTTTGTAAAACCTTTATTTTCTTGACACGATTAAATGAAATTACGATAAAAATCGTGCGTGGCGCGTTCCATGTTTCCAGAGATCCAATATGACGAGCAAATAAAAGGAAAGCACACATTGCTGCAGCCAGTATTTCTGCGATGTAATATTATTTTGAACGAGTATTGCCGATGTCGATGGAACATGTTGCCTCGATTCAGATCAGAATTTAACAATCTAGTGGAATGGCTTCGACGACCACATGGATAACGTTTATTCAATCATCGCGAATATCAATCACACATTTCAAGGAAACGTGGCTTTGGTGTACAGCAAAATTAATGAAAGACAAAGACGTAGCAAGGTGAACGACTAGATAAGGAAAAGTGAGATAATTTTTTAAAAATATAGTATGATAAATTTGTATCCCCTACTTAACACGATTCACGATAAATTTCATTTACAATAAGACCGTGTGTGTGAATTTATTCTTAATTAACACAAGTTAAGTTAAAAATACGATGGAATCTCTGTTCTTATGAGTTTCAAATATGAATATATACATATTTCAACGTTCCATAAATTAAATGTAATTTAATTTCCTTTATACGTTTGTCTCGTGCTAATTCATTGGAATTACTTGTCAGTTTGTAAAAGAAAAATTAACCGCTATGTGGATAGAGATGAGCAGTGAATTGCACCAGTTGGCACTTCTTTTTACGGCGCCACTTTACTGAATATAACGTCCTTTCAGAGACCTCGCGAGTTCTATAGAAGTACATATTATGTACTTTTCTGACGTTTACGACGAGTGGTTCTTGGTTCTGATGAAGAAGCTGAAGCAGCTTTCATTATTAAATAAACGTGGTTACCATGAATGTTGAAGATCGTGAATGATTCATCTTCATTCTGGCAATTACTAGTAGCCATTAAATGATTAGTCGTTAAATACACGTACAATTAAATAGTAATTGAAGAACTCTTCTCGAAAGAAATTGTTTCATACTACAATACAAATACAACAAATTTCCTCTTCCAAATTATGCGCACAACAGTCATAATCTGACGAATGATTTGAGATTTCATCACCCCTCGTGCAATTAATTATTTCTTTGTTGAATTTACGTGCAATTGGTATTATACGTTAATAACTTTTTTATTTCGTGTACTCGTCTGTATTACGTTATCGAATTTTCCCGTGCGAGTGTTTGTTTCAGGATAAAAGCAACGTATCACGTTTTAATTATGAAAGTTGAAAAACAAGTTTCCAGTGGCGAAACGGTATTGTATTTTATTACGCGAATTCGCGCTTTGCTAGGACGTTATTGCGTATTGTCTTATTGTTATCGTATAACAATTTGATTATTTCCCGAAATAACAGAGGCAATATACTTCGGTCGGGTTTTATCCACGAATGTTGGGAGATCCGTACATGATAATTTTCAGTCATCATTAAGGATACATGTGCATTTGCCCGTTCTACAAAGACAAATGAAGAGTAGGGGAAAACCAGGGAATGTTATAAAACAGTGTACTCAAGAAAATTAATTTTAATTTTCCTATGAAACATGAAACGAAAGTAAAATAACATTATCACCAATAGCAGAGGATTAACAGTTACTATAGAATTCTGTAAAATGAACTTTCACACAAAATAATGATATTACAAAACAAACATAGGTACACGAATTTTAAAAATAATTCTGTCGTGCACACAACAGATACAACCCCTTCTAAAGCATAATTTTGCAAAGCCTGCATAATTTTCCACGATTGCACTTTGGCCAAAAGTGTGCACACGCCACGAGACACTTCCGATTCCCGAAATGGGCGAGTCGTTTTGGTCGACGAGCATCAACACGTACACACACGTGTGCACGACCGTGCACGCTTACATACATCGTGCGGTCACGGCTTTTACTCTTTGCCACGGTTCAGGGCGCGGCAAAAAGCTCGAACGACGTCGAATTAGATTTCCTTAGATACGATTTCGTTGGTCGGAGTGCTTAGATGTACTTCCCAGCCGAGGCTCCCAAGCAATTCCTCGATTTTCGCAGCGGATCCTTCTCACCCAGAGTTTTTCAATTCCCGTTATTGTCCCCGTAGCCGTATCGATTCCAATATCGCTTCTCGAGAACGGTACGCACGACGTAAGCGGATCGGTCGTTACAAGATCGCGAGTGTTCTAGGCAAGTGCTCGGTAATGCCCTTTCGTAGCATTAAAGTAAACTTAAGAAGACTTTGAGAGTAAGACGGGTCAATCGAGGAAAGGGGGTGCGCCGGTTATCTTATTGCATGTCAGGGAAACGACAATGGAAGCGACTCCTCTATAGATCATTTAGTCCTACCGAATCTATTGTATCAGAATTTCTATTGTTGGGGAATTTAGAATTCGACCTCTTGTTTATTTATAGGATTCCAGCGTGAGGGTTGAAAGAATCAGACGTCACATTAGAGCTATGAAGGCTTAAAAATATGAAAGCACTTATGGAAACAGAATGTTTGTGGATTTTTTAAATCTTTGTTAACTTATTTTTGCAGACAGATTTATAGTGGCAGCCTATGTGCAACGAAATGATACAATTATTAGGGTTTGTAGATAACTATGTTCACTCTGATACGTAAATTGCGTAGATTTCCCAGTAACGATAAGAGGAATCACACGGCGATAAGTGGTTTCATTGTTAAGATAATCTGTATAACTTCTATTCTTGTTGCTTTTTCTCTGAACTTTATAAGCTGATTACTTTGTAAGCCGATTTCGGTAATTATATAGAATGCTGAATCCTCTTTTGTGGAAAAATGACGATTAAGTGCTATGCATTCTGCTAATGCTGAAATACACTCCCTTTATTATGCTAAATTTCGAATTCACGCGAGATACGCTCTTTAAGGGGTTAGACCACCTTGGCCAGGTCAAGAAATATCGCATCTTTGGGAATTTATTTCTAAGTGACAAAAACACTTTTATCCATAAAAATTGTTCAATGGAGATAGATACATCTTTGAATAATATATACAATTTTTTTTCAAATATCGAAACATTTCGAAAACTTTAAATGCGTTTTTCTCGAAACCACGTTTTCCGAAACGGTGTACGCTGCAATTTGACTAAAACTCTATGGATTTTTATACAATTTTGTACAGATAATCTTAAATGTGTTCCCTATCGTCCGACCGTCAATTTTTTCCATTGGTTGAAAAATAACAAAATAGCTACACTTTGAAGAAAAAAGCTCATTTTCGTGTGTAAGAAAATCGACTTTATTTACGCATAAATCAGGTAAAAATTAAAATAACGAAAAAATTGGGGGTCGGACGATAGAGAATACATTTAAGAACATCTGTGCAAAATTGTATAAAAATCCATATTTTATATATTATTCAAAGATGTCTCTATCTTCATTGAAAAATTTTTATCGATAAAAGTGTTTTTGTCACTTAGAAATAAATTCCCAAAAAGGGGATCCCCTAAGGGGTCTAACCCCTTAAACTCCACAACTCGTACATCGAAATTTCAGAAAGTATAATATATCCTTAATAAAGCCAAAGCTATCCATGGATACCTTCCCTCCATCAAAAGAAACATTATCACCATTCCAATATCAATTTTCAATTTAAACAATCAACCACATTCAACAGTTAATTCCCCACGAGACGGCACGAATCTCCATACCACAAAATTCCCCTCAGAAACGCCGGAGTTTAAACGAATATCAAATTGGTGCACAACATCGGGCTTAACTTGCCAGCGGTACTCTACCCGCCTGAAAGATACTCAAGATAAAATGAAAGCTACTTACTTATAGCAACGCAGACTCTCCACAGGCCACTGTAGGTAACTTTGCAGTCGGGTTCGACGGAAGCGTTCGAGGAGGTTTTCGGCAGTTTCTCTTCCGTCAGCAGCCACTCCCCGGTGCTGATGGCAACGGTGACGACCACCAGCGACAGCATCGCGGATAGACCGGAAGCGATACCAAGACCACCACCCCCAGCGTTGTTCGCGTCACTGCCGACGACAACGCTGCCTCCAGATGCGCCGGTAACAACACCCCCAGCAGCAGCACTCGAAGAACCGGCACCGCCAAGGCCGTCGCAGCACCAGCAGCAACAAGACATCACCACGTGCCTCCCTCTTGTCATGGGGGCATCCCAGCAATAATAGTGAAAAGTTTATCTTGTCCCTTTATGGTTCTTCCTTTGCTTCCTCAAATACTTCCGAAGGTAGAGTGGGCTATTCCAGTTCCTCCGTTTCGTATCAACGAGTACAAGTTGTGAATGGATGTTCGACAAAGCAGTTAATTTGAACTTTCCACGTATTAGACCTTATGTTCGTTCATTTCATTATAACGAATGTGCTGTTACCTTAACAGTTTGTGAGTGTAAAGAACGTCTCACTGCTTCTTAGTTTCAGTACTTTTTATAGGCAGTCTTGATGCACTTGCTTTCAGTCGTATATTATTGTTGTTCGTTTCGATAAGTGGGACTTGAAGTTGTTGGGCAAGAGGATTTAGTAATTAGTAATAAATGTTAACCAAGATCCAAAAGGTTAATCAATTGCACAGTTTATCTGGTGTACAGGAAGAAACAAGCTACTGTTCCCTGCTGTGCTTCGGGGCACGCCGTTGTCTCGTCACTTTTAAAGTTATGGACAGAAGTTCGCGGCGCGAACGATATTGGAACCTGGTTGCTGCTGGGTCCGCCCGTTAACACTTTACATCGATAATGCAGCGGAGGTAACAGGCAACAGCTTATTTCCAGGGAACTCTTATCGCCAGGATGTACGGGCAGGAATTCTTCTCGTCTCTTTTCCACTTCCCTTTATTTGAGCAGATACGCAGGAATCCAATCCGTAAAGCTTTCGCGGGAAGTGGTATTAGCGCGGCTGTTGATAAAGGATAGGCTCCCGGGGCTTAGCAGCACTGAATGGTTGATAAAGGATTTTAGAAGCTAAGGTGCTTAAGGCAACCACTTGCGAATAAAGCGACTCGCTGCTCCCAAATAGAGTTTTGTTACACCAACGTTTCGGCGACTGCAATTTGTCGCTGCAACGAGGCTACAATATCCGCTCTTCAACCTTCCGAAGTGAACACTTCAGGATCAGAGCGAAAATTCAGGCGTCTCGTATCAACGTGGACGTGGTCAACATTCACGACTGAATAATTATAACGGCTACTTTTCTCTTTCTTATTAATAGAAGTCGATTTGTAAGCTTGGTCGATATTTCCAACGTAGAGTAAGGTTTAAATGATGAATGCTCAGAATACGTTGGGTTTGAATTACTGCATTACGCATTCAAGGCAAAGAGCTTTCTCCATTTATTACGAACACATTAGTTTCCGTATATTTGATAGGTTATTCGATAGGCTGCTCTGTCAGGAGTCACACACCCTTGAACCGCCGTAGAAACTTCGAAGTTCGTAGCTCGCAGCTCGAAGTTCGTAGTTCGTCAAGGTGCGGCTGCTCCTTTCCCGAGCTCTGCAACAGAAATCGTCAGGCTGGTTGAAATTTATGAGCTACGTGTGGCGGCGCTGGATGAAACGGTTCACGAATCGAAGGTGTATTACCGAAATTCATAAATCTTCCAGGCTAGTGACAACGGGGTATTAATTTCGGTATGGACATCGAGCTTTGTTACTCTATTGATGGTGATAAACGCCTCGAGAACATTTTGCATATTCGTACTATCTATTCTTGTTACATTTATCCACGATAGAAATTATACAGCGTCGGTATTAATTGTTTACTTGGTAGTACTGTTCATTAACAGTCTGTATTAATTATTTTTTCAATGGGTAAAGGACCCAATTACTGACACTTTAAGCGTTGACTTTGACATTACTTTGTAGTTTTGTACTTGTAGACTAAAAATATATGTTGTTCTTGTTATTTATTATTGTTTAGTGTTTTCTTAATGAAAAAAATTTGGTGGACGTTAAAACATCGATTTTTATGTATAAATTCATCAAATTCGATCGGATCTATTTGGGATATTTCGGGATCTATTACTGACACTCTTAAAATGTATCTGACTGAATTACTGACACCCCAATTACTGCCACCTAACCAAATACTGTTTCTCATTTTAAGGGTATGTCGTTTCATGTACATGAGCAACTACTGCTATGACAATAATACCAAAATGCTTGAAACACTTGTACCAATCACTGTCACACAATTATTAAATAAAAAAACTTAATGAATCGTTGAATTCCGATCGTTATTACTTTCTATGATGTATTATCTAAAAGATTATGTTTTGTTATGTTAATAGCTTAAATATTACAATTACAGCATTTTCTTTAACGTCTTGTTTTCTCTTTTGCTAATAAGGGAGTCGTCGTTTTCACTCTCCTAATATCCGCTTAAAATTTTTGATCGTCTTTTTCAAATTAACAAAGAAAAAATTAAGTGCTGTTTTTTGTATCGTATAAATAACAGTTTCAAATCTATGCTAAAATTTTTTTATGTGTCATTTCACAAGGTTTATTCGTTATTTTAAGTAAAACAGCTTAGGGTGACATAACTGTCACCCTTGGGTCCTTTATCCGATCAATAGCAATAATGAGACGTTAATTAATCATTCTCAGAGTCTGCCTTTAGTATCACATTAACAACGAAACAGCACTACGAGGTATTCGGAAGTGTCGCATAAAATTGGCAACGAAACATGCAAAAATCCGTGACAGAGCTCTCAAGGTAGTTCAAGTGTCAAAGCCTCGTTGGATTATCATGCCCTCTTGAGTTAGTCGACTCGGCAGTGCTGGAGGATCCTCCAGGAGGCATATTCTAGCTTTCAAGTAAGGGGAGGGTACACGAGTACGGAGAGAGAGGGGAGGAGAGGATGAGTGACACTAAGAAATAGAGGGTCTTGCCACCTCACGCGTCTTGTTAATCCTTTAATCGTAATTGAATCGACGTTTCGATCGTGCTGAATCTACGAACAGAAATTGAACTTTTAATCCAGCCCTGGTATAAATTCCATGGGGTTCCTATTAGCGTAATCCGTGAACTCGCCATGGCGAGCCCTCCCGAAGGCCCTCTCGGTCGCGACTTTTCATCAGGCCTTACCAACCCTCCGTCACCCACCCCTTAACCCGGACTCTTATCCCGCGAGGATTATCGAAGCCCAGCTCTGGCGCGGGTCTTTCGATTCAACTGCGGCAAAAGTCGATCGAGACAAAAGGAAAGGCCGTGGAATTGACGTACACCGAAACCCAACATCCAAGACCCCTGCGGTATTTCCATCCGAGTCTGTGGAGCACTGTCGTGAAGCCGATCAGCGAACTTGGGTAATTTTAGCAAGAATCGTGCGCATGCACTGGAAATGCAATTCCTATAGTATACCCTTCCGTTGACACGAGATTAGCAATATGCGGTTGGCGAGGTTAACAGCTTCATGCATTTTGTAACGTTCCAAATGATAAGGTGTACGCCCGGGGGTTTTACAAATCTGAAAAGCGTAGAAAAAGGATTGGAGATATTTCGCTGAGGACTAGCAAGTCCACCGATTTTGTATGGTTTATTCATTGGCGTTTATTCGGGTTTGTTGGGATAACTCTGGAGAAAAGCAAGAGATTTCATTCGAAATAACGGCACTTACAATTCTTTTAATGTTGAAGTGCTTCATAAGGTACGTAACCTGCTGAATGTTCATGATTCTACTCCAGTGAGGCAACGAAATTCCTATTTAGCGTTTAAACTACCTCATTCCGAATAATTAAGAGGCCCATTTGAGCTTTTCATAATTTTCATTAGTTGAAGTGTGTTTTATAATTAAAAGGGGAATTTGAATTTCTCGAATTACGTACCTACCTGTCGCGATTTGTGGTAAAGCGGTCGGTCGATACGGCGGAAGTAGAATTGGTCTACCATTAGACAGACAACGTACCTAACCCTTTGTTAGTATTTCATTTATGTAATTGCATTGGTATGAAAAAATCAAATCCATCGATCAGGCTAACTTCGTCAGAAATTTACCCCTCTTTCTTATAATTTAGAATACTCGATGCATAATTTGATTAATGCTCAGGTTTGATCAGAAATGCTAGTTGTAGGAAAAGCTACTTGAAAGGTAATGGGAAAAACGAGGAATGTCCATTTTTATGATTTTGCGATTCATAGCATATTTTGGTGGTGACAACTGGGACTACAGAACTGTCGAATCACAAAGGGTTACAAAGTTCAAATGCCTCCGTAAGATAAAGTTCAAGATTTGATATACACGTAACGATTCACCAAGCACACGTGAAAGTCCATAAAGCTGATTTACAACCAATGGAATAATGGAATTATCTGAATCATAAATCTATTGAAAATTAAAAGGCATCCACACTTCCCATTGAATTCCCATTCGTCCCACCAACAATCCAGATACAGTACCTATAGTTTCCTCTCCATATCACGCACATCGTTTAATTGAGGAGAATCCAGCGCAGGGTTTCTATTACTTGGCTGTTGGGGCAGGCGTTTTATCCTCGCTGTTATAATGCATCGACGGCAAGATTCAGCCATTTGGATGGAAACGCGCCGGGCCCCCTGTAATTCCGTTCGAGAATTATTCGGTTCCGGGGAAACTTTGAAAGTAGCGTTCGCAGGTGTGGCTCGCGGCGATGCGCAGTAACGCGGGGTGTGAATAGCACGTTGCGGTTTTATCGGGATATGGCGGTACGTGCAACAGAAGTTCCAGGCTGGCTGCCACGGTTCCGCGTCGCAACATGTGACTTTAGTTTCTACTTTTCGAGTGGATGCTTGATAGTCGAGTGACTCCTCCCGCGACGGAGGGGCTCAGTTGCAAAACTCGATTGTGAAGTTCTTGTAAGAAGACTTCGAGAGACGCGCCCCTGCCTCCCTCGAGTCTTATTGCGCGATACTCTTCACTCAACACCATCTGATTACCACTCGTTCGTCTAATTGCTCACGTGACGTTTTAATACGCTCAGGCGAAGCTTTAGGGAACCTTGGCCTGGAAGCTCTTGTTGAAATTCGAGGAGATGTTTAAGTTTGAATTAATGCTTTAGAAAGGAAGTTTTAAAGCGTAGTTTCTGTGTTTTCAGGCGGAAATCTGTTCTAGTGTGTGTAGAGGGAAATTTCGCGACAGAGTGAAATACAGATTCTAGGCTTTGAAATGGGACTCAACAGGTGATTAAAATATTAACGCGAGATTATTGATGAAATTGGAGCATCAAAAATGATAGGCATGGAGGATTCGGTACGCTTGACCGAAAGAATAATGAAAAATATTTGAAGCAGCAGATTTTTATGAGAGGAACTGTTACAGTCTAAACTGGCAAATACCTGTCACGAACTTCAAATGTAATTCTATAACACATATAAAATATTGGAAGATTGACAAAAACTATCATTTGAATGTAGCATGAAAAATTGCTGTACTTGTGTATGTGTACTTTGATTCGCGAGAAACCGAATCGAACGATTTGTTCAACTGATTGTGTACAATATCTTAGAAGTTGCCTCGATAGTACCAAAGAGTCCTAGAGATACTGCAGAAGGATTGTTAGAATTCTTCAAAACTTTCCGAAATGTTCTTTTCAGGCTGAGTATTCTGCGCGAGTTCCATGCAACCTACTTTGCGAGGAGCATTTGCCCACATTGTAAGAAGCTCCTGTGCTGTAATGCATCATGGGAATGATCCAACTTCTTAATCTGAGCCGTTTGAGATGCAAATTCAACTTCTTTGCTCTCGTCACGTAGTTTAAAGCCGCATTTCCCAAACTTCCTTTTAGCGAGGATCAGTGGAAAGTTGGAAATTGGCAAGGCTCGCGAAGAGAAATCAACTTTCGCATAACGCAACCATTTGCAACTATTCTTTGTCCACTTATCCTCGCGAAGTTTCAAAGCACACATTACACTTAAGGGGTCATTCTACTTTGATCGGCCGAAAAATTAAGCTATTTGTAAAGATTTTTTTCTCAGAAAATACAACATATAATGAAAGAACTCTTTTTGGTATTTATTAACCTACTTTTATATTATACAAAAAAAAATTAAAAAGAATTTTTGCAATTTGTTTTAATTGTCTTTTTACAGTGTCAATATGACACCTAAAAAAAAAGGTATGTTCACGGCGTAGGTGATTTCCCGGCTCAGGCTTATCTGAAACAAAAAATTCCGAAAGATTTTTAATCTGTATGAGTGTCGCTATAGCCCCTAGCTCAATGAACAATTTTCGTCGCGAAATACCCGAGATTATTCTCATGGAACCCCACGAGAATACATCCTTTTGGGTGTTTTGTCAAACATTTTTTTTCAAACCGGCGCCATTTTCTTACTTTTCAACAAAAATTGTTAATTGAGCTAGGGACTATAGCAACACTCATACAGATTAAGAATCTTTCCGAATTTTTTGTTTCGGATAAGCCTGAGCCGGAAAATCACCTACGCCGTGAACATACCTCTTTTTTTAGATGTCCTATGGACACTGTAAAAAAAAACAATTAAAACAAATTGTAAAAATTCTGTTTAATTTTTTTTAAATACCAAAAAGATTTATTTCGTTATAAGTTGCATTGTCTGAGAAAAATATCTTTAAAAATAGCTTCATTTTTCGGCGGTTCAAAGTAGAATGACCCCTTAAAATGCAGTTGTTAATTATTGCTATTTGCGTTTCCAAGCACACACTATAGTTAATATACAGTTGTTAATTAGTGCTATTTGTGTAACATGTTAAAAACTCTTAGCAAATCTAAAAGTATAAATCCACCGTTAGTCTGAAGTAAAACAGAACTAACAGTGAGTAAGCAGCGACGTTTATTCGTCACACATTTTTGAAATATCAGCGTGGAACGTTTCCTTCCAGCAGCTTGTATTTCTCCGCGACGAACTGGCTCGAATCGATCGTGGTGCTTTGCAGAAAAGCTTCGTTAAGTACGGATAATGAAGCAACGATGAGGCGGAACCGCGGCAAGTGCAAGTGGAATTGCTCACTTGCGAGGCATGCGGTTAAAGAACAAGTAATCGTGCAAGCGGTATCACTGCAATCACGTCATTCGAGCCTAATTGGAAATGGTTTCCCCATTACTCATTACGGTTACCGAAACAACGTCGTTGTCTATCGGAAAAACGTTTTAACGAGGACGGAGTTCGGCGGTGGAAGCATAACTATCTCAACAAACTCGCGCAGTTCATTCCCATTCGTACGAAACTGCCTACACAGCTATTTTCGGCTATTGTTTGAATTACGACCCGGAATATTTACGATAGAAATTCACAAATTCGTACATGTGCAATAAAATAAATGGTAAAAAATCAGTAGAGGATTACAGTGACAATTTAAGAATTTCTGACGATGAATCCTTGGAAGATTCACGAGCGATAAGTTTAGTTGAGTGAAAATAGTGGAACGGGCACATATTTTATAGAAGCGCGACAGTTTGGCTTTAATATTCAAATTAAGCTTCTTCGCTACATTTTGCCACGGCAACAGGAGGAATTGCATTCAGTAAATTCCCGTAGAAAGATAGTTATGTGCAGGAGTGTGCTCGGCTTAAATAACACGCGAATGAAACTAAGGGAACGAAATAATTTAGACGGAGCTGGAAGCTTTCGTCTTGGCAGCAGGATATTTGAAGACAACGTTCCTTCCCATCGTAAGGGAGAATTGGAATTTTAATCAACCCGGGAAAATGCATTTCAATAATTAATGAGTGAGATTATGTGTCGGATCTAGTAGATGTTTCTGCGCTAATTAAACATCTGCCATGCAATTGCTAGAATGATAAGTGGTTTATTTGAAGACAGAAATTTTTAACGTGACATAAGATTTAGAAAATCCAAGACTGAAGAGGTTATTCTGACAGCGTGACAATTTTGAAGCTGTGCTTGAAGAACTGTGAAGATATGGAGAACAAAGGGTACAGGCAAAGGACCATACGTCTTCTTTTACACATTTTGAGCAAAATTCAATTTCCTTCCCCTCTGCACAATATATTTTCCTTGTCTACTTTATCTCATATTCCATTATATATATATATATATATATATATATATATACCTTTATGTATCACTTGCAATTTCATCCGAGTGCTCATAAAATGTAAGCTACGTTAAACACAGAATTCCTTCGTTGCTTCGATGCAAAGAAAATGCAACAAAAGTCGTGTACTACGTTTATACAGGAAATTAGTTTGTTTAAAGGATATTTGTACATCCTTTGGAATGCACACAGAAGGATCTGAGATACGCTGACCTCTTTTATGCAACGACGTTTTATATATATTTCAAGATGGTCATTGTATAAGATCTCTCTATCGATTATGCATAAAACACGATACTCATTTAAACCGCACCAGAAGCGTGCAATTAAACTGTAATTTTCTGTACTATACTTGGTAACTTTATACTGTGAGCGAAAGTTGTAACGGCGGGTGGATTTTACATCCATTAAAATTCGCCTCGTTTTCAAAGTACCTAAGAGTTACCTGCTCTTTTTCGTGTTTTATAATATGCTGCACCATAATCTCTATTTCGAGTTGCAGAAGCGTGTGTTATACTCCCGTCGACCAGTTTTTCATTAATCGGATTATAAGCAACGCGAGCGAAATTGATTTTTGCTAAAGGAAGCTGAAATCTGCCACCCTCTTCCCAGTGGGAAGCCATTGATTGCCACCTCTTGCCACTCTTCTATGGAGTGCTACAAGGTCTAAAAGTCACTCAATCCTATCCTTTCAGTTCCTTTTTATATTTCCTTGATATTATCAGTGAAATATTTCTGTTAAAAAAAGACAACAGGAAATGGTTTGTATTGGCACAATTATATGTATGCCTTAGGAATTCGAGGAAGAAAGATGGACACATAAGTTAATAGTTCTTGACAATAGTCGATTCTCAGTTGATACTTTGATGATGCCTATGGGGCATTTATTATTTTTTAATTGTGTACACTTTTTCACGGTTTCCAAGTTATACTAAATCGCAGATAATATTTAAATTTACACATAGATAAAAGAAATGCTTAGAATTGTATTCTTAAAGCCACTATATTATTTTACAATGTAAGAGTCCTTGTAGAAAACACTGTGTGTGCCAAAAATCATTTTATACTATAGTATTACCATTAATATTACCATAATAATTTGTATATCAGTGGAAGAAATCCTTAGTCCCAGATTAATTATTGTGGAATATATGGTAATTCTGTCCTGGAGGAGAAATTTCTATCATTCAGATGCGAGAAGGATTAATAAAGCGACGAAAGTTTTCACTTAGCATCGTAATATTTCTTTCACGATCGTTTAATTGATAAATCTCCGTTTTTACGCCATTGTGCATCGACCTTCCCGAGTACTTTGCGTTTTCCTTTTCCTTACTCCTTCTTTTTTCTCCTAATGAAAAATATCAGGAATGCGGCACCATGCCAGACTTTCACTTCGTGGTTGATCGTTTCGTACAGCGGAGCTCTCCAATATTCTAAAAACGCTTCTCAATATCATCATATGAACATCGATATGATTTTGACATCCGTGAATCTAAGCTAGAATTAATAAAATTGGTATGTTCATTTTTCCATTATACAGCAGCGATAAAATTTGCCGATTTGCAAGAATATTCCCATATTTCTGAAGCAGAGTAGCATCAAGATTGCAGTACTTACTTTTCTTAATCGCTTTCAATGCGCATCTATTAAATCAGAATTTTTTCTCTATGTTTTCATTTCATGTTGTTTGCTCAATTTAATGTAATCATAATGAAATGTTATCTCCATAAATTAATTCACAATAACATCAAATCATAATACTCGTGAAACTCAGATCTACATAACGTCAATATTCCTACAACTGTATACCTGAATCTCCAGAAATCCCCAATGGAGAACGCCACTTACTAAAATCTGATTCTGTAAATACCCAAGGCATTGGTGAAACAACGAGATTATAGTCAATATTTACCATTCACGTTATAAACCACGCAACTCATAATATTCGAAAATTTCAAACTCCAAAAATCTCTGCTTTATTCGTAGCATTTTTTATCAATATTTATTACACGACAAATTTCACATTTGTATGAGGTAGTCGTAATAAGAAAATCATACCTTTGTAAATCACACAAAGATTGGAAAATGAAAGAGAGAAATTGTGAAATTCATCACTGATATTTCATAATTTCACGTCAGTGGCACCAAAGATTAATAAAATCTACTGTCAACTAATTAAAATCTGAATGTGAATATGAATATGGATAGGATGCTTTAATCGCATTTTCCAACGATTACGAAATGATAAAATCCTCTATTTTGCGTGCAGGACATTCGTATGGATCCATATTTTCAACAGAGCTTTTGTATTCAAGTGATATTTTTGGCCGTCGAAAGATTCTGTAGGCGACCCGACAGGCGTTGAGGTCAACCCCCGAGGGTCGGCGTCCTCACCATTTATAATCATGTGTGTCCCCACATAGGGAATTTCTGCGAGAGAGGAAAGGCCGAAAATTTATCGAGACCCCCGTACGACAGGTAAACGACCCAAGTAAACTTCCTTTCTGGAAAACTTATTTAAAAAACGTGCTTCGTTGTGTCAAGGAAACCATTAAATAATAGCGCGAGCGAGCAAAATAATCTCGAAGCTCGTTCGAAGTAACCGGCAGAATAAAATTTCCTTTTTTATCTCAGCTTCTGCTTTCACTGCTTTTTGTTTTAAATCCCGCGTCCCTTGCACCCATCACGGAAGATACAATTCAGAAAAGGATGGGTGTTGAAATAAAAATTTGGATACACGTTCGTTTCAAGGAATAAGGTTCATTATCGCTGGCAGCAAAAATCGCTAAGGTCCCTATATCACTGTGACAGTAACTTTCGCAACTGTGACAGTTTGTTGCAAGACATCCCGAGAAAGACAGAAACGAATGTGTACGGCCAACACAGAAACGCAATCATCCGTCTTGCTATTTTTATTCCTACGACGACTTCGTTTTTGTTACTCCATAAGCAATACAGTAAGATAGAACATTAGCTAAGGGGCTGGGCATGTGTCGTGCTTGGGGGAAGAAATCGGATGAAAAAAGAAATTCGTTTCAGCTTACGTCGTTTGTTGTGCAATTTTGAGCTTTTTCTTGATGTTAGAACCAATAAATATTTGCATTTAAGAAATATATGGTAGGTAAAACTCCGTGGGAACGTGCATAGATGCAGAGCAATTACTCAGAGGCTCTTCCAATTAATTAGAGGTTTTATTCAAACATATTTCTCTCAATAATTTCTGCATTCCATTATCGCGTCACTTAACGAGAGCTTTCCACAGGTGGTAATATTTTATAAGTGATCCCTGGAGTCTAATACATTTCTGCCTTTCATAATCGCGAGCATCCTCGTGTGGAAAAGTCCGAAGCTTTAAAATAATTCGAAAATAAATCAGAATGAAAAATGCTTTGCCCTTGCACAGAATACACGATGTTTCAAAAGCAACAAAACCAGAAATTTTATAATTACTTTACCAGTTTAAACCGATTTTGGAGTTTAAGATTCTTCAGAATCTGATGTTTATTTCCTCGACTGGAGCAAATTTTAAAGAAACGAAAGCTGTCTTCTGCTTCGATTACAAGCAATATACATAAAATATTCGTTAATCAAGGGAAAAATAAAAAGTGTACAGCAACGCACTGATAAAATAGTGTCTCATTTAAAAGGTTGTAATTTTCAGAAATCTAATATTCGTATTTTATCGAACAAGGCATCGAATTAGCCGCAGTAATACGATTTGTATGGAACATTAAGAAAAATCAAGTGCCCTGTCTGGCACTTAAGTGTGCATTCCTCGATATAGCGTTCAGTATAGGTCGTCTGCATTCAAGCATGTAGCTCGTTTCGTCGTCGGAAGGTTCTCGAGTTCGAAGGCTGGTTCCTAAGGGCCTACATTCTCGGCACTGATAATCATGCTCCTGCACGTGCGGAGTTCTGGCGCCGGCAAAGAAACGAAAAACTTTCTGAATGGTCCAGTTTGAAGGGCTTTCGGCGAACAATGTAACAACAACAGCGAGGTTTCGTTGGAAGTTAACGAGCGCCATTGCACACAAGGAAAAGCGCGGACCTTTTTCATCAGCGATACACCTCTGAAAACTATACCGAAGATCAAACGTAGATTTTAATTAACTTTTGTCTGCCGCGCCATTTCTCCTCTGGCCTTCATCCTACTGTTCATTTCAGATAGTGAGAATAAAATTTCTATTAAACCTTCTTGATTAAACTTTCCTCTGTCCACTCTAATTGTGTACCAGAGGCGTCGAACGAAAAGCGATCCGCGCCACAGAATTTACACGCGGCGTTAGAGAACACGTCCCAGAGGTTGCCATTGTCAAAGAGTGGATACAAAGAATGCTGGGGGATTTCAATTTGCAGCTAACGACCGGCATGGTAAATTGTTAAGGGGCCTCGCAAATCACGAAACCATCGACGCGAATAATCGCGTGTGTAGCCTTTTTCACGGCGAAGAAGAAGGGCCGGGAAGCTTAGTGTTCCACTGGTAAAACGACGACGCCGACGACGAAGAAACAGAGAAGAGTCGTGGTTCCGTTCATGGGTCATGAATTGTAAAGCGTCGCTGTTTATATTCAGACATTCGAGCCGGTGTGGCCGCGGCGTTTCGTGCCAGCTTCCGGAAAGCGATATAAAGAGGAAAGCGAAGCGACGACGTTAAAAAGGATCACCAGGCCCCCGCTCGAGAGGGATCTGGCATTTTAATAAATTGAAATTCAACTGCGAAACGAAGGCGGAAAGCGTTCTGCTCACGGCGAAAGGTCGACGGGGGGGGGGGGGGAGGGTTCAGAAATTCCTGGATATATAGATTAAAATACCCTCATTCTGCTCGATTTGCTTAGAAACGAAAGAAGGGCTGGCGCGAGAAAGGATTTCGCTGCTTCGAATCGAAATTTGACTCCATCTCGAAGGGGGATCCGTCTGCTATTTATTCTTGGTATATTTTATGAGGTCGACAAAGGGTAGGATGTACAGTAGGGGACAAAAGTATTGAGGCACCATTTAAAACAGGATAACTTTTTTAAAATTCGTCCAAACGACTTGAACTTTTTTAGAATCTAGAAGAATTAGTTAACTAGGTGACCTGTTTCGTTGGTTTGAAAAAGTTGCAATTGGTCAGAATAGCCAAGAAAGTAGTCAAAATTTAAAAAATGCGTTTTATAAATTTAAGCAAGTGTTAAGCAGTTATACCTGTTGAAAAATTCATTTAATTTTGTAAATTACGTGTGCTTCAAGTACGAGGAAAATGGTTTGAAAAATCTATGCTCGTCTACATTCGTCGTAGCGTAGAAACGATTTTTACCGGTTTGCAAGGCATTCTGTTCATACATGCATGTGTGCAATAAGTGTAGTGCGGACTAAATTGGAAGTGTAAGGGTGAATATTAAAAGAACTACGATATGCAAAGCATGTCGCAGGGTGTATACATGTCAAACACGTCGTAGAATGTGCAGCCCTGCATAGAATGATGTTCGCGTTAAGTATCGCAGCGTGGAAAATTGTTCACGTGGAACATTGCAGGGAGAATACTACCGGCTGGAATAATGCTCAGCATATTTCATGGCTACCGCAACATTTATCTCGTACAAAGATTTTTTCCGGGAATTTTCCACCTTCTCCCTTGCCATGAAGCCCGGTGTTATTTTAGACACATACGATTCGAAGGGCACAAAAATTACAGCAGGACTAAGAACAGTCCTCTGTCGCTTCGCCCACTATTTGAAAATGTGGTCAGAAGAACTATCAGCATATTGTATCAATAGCTTTAAAATTTCGTACTAAAACGTAGGAAGTTAAACGTCTACCAACTGTGTTTAGAAAGGCGATATGAGGACTTTAGATTTTCGTGGGAAATACTTTGGAAATTTACGTAGCATGTGATAATATGCGTTTCTATGTTAGAATTCCTATTATCCACAGTTAAGAAACTACAATAAGCAATTTGAAATGAAATATAAATTGAGTGGAGCAGAGTGTGTGTCTAGTCATTGTGCCGCTAGTCTAGCCATAACATAGAACTTCGCGTGTGTTAAACTTAAATTAGTTTCACGTGATATGGTCCAGCTTAACCTCGTGGATTCTACACTGACCGGAACAGACCGAAATGGAGAAAAGGTTTATTTTCACCCTGTTCCACTGCAAGTTTTCCTCTTCCCGCGTTGCTCTTCATTTCGGTGAATATTTTCCTGTGCCCTCGTTAGCGTGCAGAGATAATACCCGATATAACGTGTAATTGTTACGCTCTTTAAATTATTCCAATCATTAGCTCGGCCAATTTCAAGTAACGCCACTCTGAATATAGAGAGTGCTATGCATTCGAAACTAAATGGTCTTTGGCAAAAAGTGACGCAAGCACGAATAATAAAACCGCCTGGGAAGCCTCATATATCATATTCGGATTAATTGAAAAGATTACTCGTTTATAAAGGAACGAGGTCGTCAGGGCCGAAATGAAATTTCAAATATCCGAATCAGTGGCGGTACTAGTATAACGAAAAGGAGGATGCGCGAGGTAGTGACAATCACTTTGGCAACTGAGGGTGCGCAGTTTCTTCAAAGAAATCGAGGGGGCTGTCTAAGACGGTCGATTTGTATGCGGCGCAGGGGTGTGCGGAATCTCCACATTTTTGCCATTTGGCGAAATCGGCAAGTAAGGGTACGAAATACGGATGATCTGCAGTGCGACATCGCGTATCGAAAATCCATTAATGAATATACCGCAAGGTGACAGAGGAAAAAGGCAAGGTAAAAAGCTCAGTCTACGCCCTGAGCGAAGAATAAAGATTTAGAATGGGATTTTTCCCTAATCGTGCAAAAACTTTAGTCTCTCTACAACAACGACAGAAAGTCTTCAGGACGTCGATTACCTGGACGATAATATCGATTGCATGGACTTATTTAAATTCCTTTTTTACCACGTCGGATACACTTATTCTAATTGCTCCCTAATGTCGATTCTGGTAGGTTATTAAATAATTCACTGTGGCGTCTGAGAATGTGCTGACACCCGAAAAGAAAGTCGATTATACGGGCGCCCTGATGATGCCAAGCATGTTGGCGAAAGGTCTGTTAGAAACCTGCACTGATCAGAGACATTACCCACAGTCTCACGCTTCTTCTGGAATTAATAGCTGAAGAAGAAGAAATAGCTACCCAAGACACCTCGCATAAAAACACTTCCCTCGTGATTCTGACGTTTTGAGTGGACTTTGATAGAGGTGTAGGCATTTGACAGGATAAAGATGACTGTATTTATGGTAATTAATTGATCGATAATCATTCTAAATAATACTTTATTAAAATGTGTTACAGTGTTACTAAAAGTTCTTTAGAACTAGAAATTATTAATATGAGTACTTATTACTGCATTAATTAGTGGATTTATTAGACGATAAGATTTATTATTTAAACAAAGATGGGGTAAGATATCCTTGCAGAATCGTGATACTATTGATCAGGATCCTAGCAGTGTAGCCCTCGCAAATTTCTCAAAGCAAATAATATGCATATTTCACGCCGATAAATAACACTCTTGATTACACGGCAAGGCTGGAGCTTCGGGGAACGAGAAATCTTTGTGAGACAGAGAATTTGATATGCACAAATCTGCCTTTGAGTTCGCCAAGGGTTGGATAATTCTCTTTGCCAACTCTAGATCTACTAATGGAAACGCCAAGAATTCCTCGGCGAAACTCAAATAATTCTTTCAACCCTTCGCTACATTCGATTCTACTTCGTGATCTATTCGATAAATCAATCTTTAATTGAATAGAAGTCATGAAGGAACAACATAAAACAGAATTTTCTACAACGAATAATAGAGCTGGTAAGTTTTTGTTCGAGAAATAAGAGGAATCAGTGGAATTCATTATAGAGTGATGGAATCTGTGGCGCACACAGGATTTAATCTTCAGAGGGAGCCGAGTTGAATGGATAAAAATATTTTTAAAATTCAATAAAATTCTTTAGGTGATTATAAAATTTTATTTAACGAATAAAATCCAGTTTCCTTTTCTTTTTACAAACCCCCCTATATCTTCACTGTACAATACTTATTCCTCTATAAAACTTTCATTAAAAAATTTGTTATTCGTTCCACTTATATTTACATATATTTAGAAGTACAAGTATTTTACTGAATTATCCATAATAATAAAATTTTCTCCATTTCGGTATCCTTTTCTCACAATTTCTGATGATTTTTTTAGTTCTCGCTAAGATTCTTTACTTGTCACTGACAACTTGTCAGTGCTTTTTGGTGCTACATTAACTTTCCCAGGAAGAACATTTCTCCATTTTAACGATTGTCGTCGGTGATGACAAACGGCAAAAAGAGAATGCATTTTATTTCCGACTACCGTTCTAATTTCGAGGGTAGAAATAACTTTCCGACAGTAAATGGAATAATGAGAGCTACGGTTCGCGATTTTCCTAGGCTAACAGCGCACCAGACCTTCTGGTTGCCATTTGTACCTACACATATGTGCCCACGTCCACACGCGCGCGTGCGATATGCCCTCCTATACAAGTGTATGTATAAGCAATTTAGCGACTCATGTAAATGTTTCAAACTGATATTGCGTTACGTCTGCAATCTGCGGCCACGGACAAATGAAGTAATTCCGCCTTTTTTCATTCTAATTTCTTTTTTAGATAATTGAAACCGTTGCAGCAGCTTGCTGAAATTTCTAGGTAAATAAAATAGGTAAATAAAAGCATCGTGTTTTACAGTTCCGCGTTGTAATTTCAACTCGCCCCACGTTTTGATAAGAAAGTATGTATATTGAATTGGAAAGTACAATAAATATCAGTTTGATTTCACCGTTATTGTATTCGTTCTGAAATTATGTATTTGTCAAGAAATTTGCAGATTTTCGAATCTCACATTCCTAATATATGTATGTATATACTGAAATTGTATTCAATCAGTGGATGTTTTATTTTATTAAAAATCTTTCAGCTTTTGTTTCTATCTAAATTTCACGTCTTATGAAAGACTAGAATGAAACAGGTTTAATGAAACGTTCACATTTTGCCCCTGTCTTACACTTTCATTTATTCTTTGTTTAGCAATTGCACCCAGTTCGCTCCACTGTAATGGACATTCATTAAATTTGCATTGTGCCGCGTTTTATTTCACTCTTGTTTTGTTAGTTTCGTATCGGTGTGCAGACTTTTTTGATCACCGGTAATTATTTAAGTTCCTACGTGCGGAATCGAAACGGTTCTTTTTTAAATCGCGGTCGAAACTGTTTATTCGGAAAAACTTCAACCCCTTTTTATCGCTATAGCGAGCAGTTCTTGCGCACTGCAGTGGCAATTAAATGTCTCTGAAGTGTGGAAAATGTGGACGCGAAATGGAAGGTGTTACCACTGATAAATTTATGCGGTGAAGTATAAATAATTGCACACGCAACGGAATAACAATTTTTCCTGAATAAACATAATCCAAACATATAATATTTATTTTCTGTGATTACTTTCGTATGTAAGCCTCTCGTTTCACTTTACATTTGGTAATAACGATTATCATTGAAACGAAATGTTTTTCGTAAAATTTCACGCCTTTGGGAAGTAGAGAATTTTAACTGAAAACATATTCAAGAGCACTGTATGCGACAATTCAATGCGAAAATTGAGACAATAAACAATACAAATGGGAACAGGACGAAGCAAAAGTGGAATTTTCCAATTTTAAAGGTAAAACGTGAATGACGTACGTAAAGTACCTACCCTGTATAGATTTCGTGTTTTTCAAATTAATGGAAATAACGGAATCATACTTGAAGGTGTCATATGTTTACTGTAATTTTTCCCTGAACTTATAGTAATTAACGCATCGAGGCAAGTATCGAATTTGCTTCACAAATTGATCGAGAAGAGTTTAAAATAACATTCTCGATTTTTGCATATCTATGTAACTTAGATTATAAAATATCAAACATGGTAATATTAAAAAACACTACCTATTTAGATATGATAATGAAACTGTTTTGCATTGATTAGCAAAGACGAAAGTTTGTTTATTTTTAGATCTGCAGCGAACAAATTTCTAGATTAATTTAACGTATCTTGATAGAATATGTTATTCGCAAAAAGGTTTAGCTCGTGCATGTTGTCGAATAAATTTTAAACGAGCAGTTGTTACGATTTAATTAAATCCATTCACGATAGCTTTTGCGATGCAGTAAAATTCAATTGTTTGTTGAACAATCCCACGATTCCCTTCGCGAATATACTTCTCAGATCACATTCAATGTTTCTCAAACCCGTAGTTTTTAATGCAGAAAGAATATTCATTCGACTTGTAGACAATTTCAATTAGGCTACTGAAAATTGTTCCATTCACGAATCGATCCATTCACGATTTTTTTTGCATCGATTGTTCATTTCTCGCACCCATTGTTTTTTTCGACAATATTGAAGAGTATCGCTGCGGTGCACGCCCAATACGTAATCAATTGATAAAGCTCCCACATGAATATTTTTTCCATTGCAAGCAAGCGATCTTGCTAAATTTATTTCATACATAACATTTATATGTACAATCTTTTCCTGTTTCGAGTGACCTCATAAAATACGATTTTTAAAAATGTTCATAAACTCCTGTAGACTCCAATTTATTTCCCAGCTTGCTTTGTCTCAAGAAATAATATATATTTCTTACACGAAACTTTTCTCTGACTGTCGTTTTGAATAAAATTTCGAAGATTCCTTCCAGATGAAACGCCATGTACATAAAATGTCTAAGAGGCAAAGTTTCCCTCGACTCAAAAATGCGTGGCAAGACGTGGACATAAAAAGGGGGATGAAACCACCTGTGTGTAGCATCGAAAAGCAAACTTCAACAATTGCCAAGTTTTGAAAGTCGTAACATTCCCGGTAATACCAATCGAAATACCTCGACGAAAATCCATTTGCAGTATATCACGGGGCTCACATATCACGCTAAAATTATCGACATCGCCGGCTTGATTTACTGTGCCTTAACGGCGCCCAACAGCGGAAGGTTGTCACTTGAAAATTTAAAGGAACCACAGCGACAGCAAAATCAGAAAGTCGGCAGAAAGTAATTACCACGAAACCCCCTCAACGATCCGCTTAATTCTAGCCCCTTCCTAACACAGAACTTCCCCGCAAAGTGTTCATAGAAATCAGAAATCCACTTATTGTTAGACGCTGTCCACAACAAACGTTAAAGTTCCCTTACAGCGTTCAAGCACAGGGCCGTATTTATTCAGTCGGTGTTCGCTAGAGCAGCGTGCAACGACTAAAAAAGTCCGCAAGAAAACAAACCGCGGAAACAAAGTGTAAGAGCGAGCACGCCTCGTTGTAATCTCACCCCTACCATTTAACGAAGTGCCGACGCTTATCATCCGTAACACAAAGGAAACCGTCCTCCGGGGAGCGAAGAAAAGGTCCCAAGAAGGTGCGCGACGCGGAGAAAAGATCAACACAGGTCTATCGATGAATCGTGAGCCGTGAACGCTTGCCCGGCGAAAGCAACGTTCTTCAAACATACCTGAAGCCCCTCGAGCGAGCCCCTGCGCTGTCTGAACGGTGTCCTTGGTTCCTTCCCCAGGAAGCAGTCTCTTCACGAGGAGTCGTGGTACGCTCCCTCTCTCGCGCGCGCACCTACGATCATTCCTTTTACTCTCACCCCTTTGCTCTCAGCACCCTCCACGATCACTGACTGCAGCAGAGTCCACACGGCGCTGCGACACTCGCAGTACCGCGCTTCCTCGATCGTTAACGCGGGACTCGTGCACCGAGAAGCAACACTGAAAGCTCGGCCGAGAAGAGAACGGTGTGCACACCCCCGCCCACCCCCGGCGGCCGACGATCCACCCGTGGCTTTTAAAGGATCGCGGAGGAAAGAGCGTCGTCCCGTGGCGCGAGGGACGAGAAAGCGTACCTGCCTGGAGGAAGCTGCGAATTCGACTACCGGTCGACGCCCGTCGACAGCGCAGCACCCTCTCGAAAGCGCGGTGAGACGCGCGCGCATTCACGCGGGAGAAACGCACCGGTATCAGGAGAACGAGATACGGAGGATAAGCGGAAGCCTGGATTCCACTGGTATCGAGGCTGCAAGGAAATATAGTGAGGCTCGTGAAAGCGACAGGGGCTGAAGATGATAGCGCAGTGGAGCGCGCCGATTCGAGAGACTTGCAACGAATTCGGTAGAGTTTTTCGGTGGTGGGCAAGAAAGAATCTGGCCACGCGAGAGTGAACAGGGCTTTCGAGGTTGTACGATTATGTGGCGAGTAGTGAGAAACACGATTGGTCAGACGCGGGAGCTGTGGAACTTGTCTGTAATTGTAAAATCTTGACGAGGGTGGTTGAAAATGAATTCCTCTTTAATATTTGTTTAAATGATGTGAGAAACGACTTTCCACGTAGCATATTTATTTCATGTACGGATGATCTATGGAAGAATATCTCCTTAATTAGATCGCTCATATGTGAGTGGTATCAGACTCGCAAGCTGTGACCGAAATAAAGTATTTCTCCAAGTGTTTCCGTAATACGCATCCGAATATTCTTCAATGCGAACCAAAGAAAATGGTGCTAATTACGGTGTTTAACGCACCACTTCGGTACGCTCCAAGTACCTTACAATGTTTCTTCCACCCGCGCTATCTTCTACTAGTGAACTATGCAAGGTAAAGTAAGAGCAAACGCCTGTTTCAGTATGGTCGTGAAGATGATGGTTGAGTTGCATAGAGCCGGTGAGGTTGGGGGTGTAGAATAAATAATGCTGAGGGAGCTTAGGGGTAGGTGGTAATGTCTAGAAGCAGGATGTTCACGCTTACGTCAGGCGCACAGGGACTGTTGGTATGCATGTTAAAATTCAAGACGCACGATCTGACGAAGAGAAGAGTGGAATGGATTTTGAATACTTATACGTGAACGTTCGCTTTGACGATAAGGGACAGGAAAGTATGCTCGGAAATGTGGGATATTCGGGAAGGAAAGGATGAAACGGTGGCAAAGTATTATACATTCCCATAGTTGGTGGTATCGAGGGTAGACAGCTGCAGGGGGCGAAGAGAACGCTTGGATGACGACAGAAAAAATTATCTTGCACAGTTGATCACGCGGCTCATTAGGCCTAAGAGGAAGACGAAGCTTGAAGCATGAAATGCGCTGAAAAGGGGATCGGGAAGCGACGGAGGTTTCGAGTGCTATTGGTAATTTCTTTAAAAAAAAGGATTGAAGGGAGCAGCGAGAGGAGAGAACTCATAGCTTTTATGCGCTCATGCGTGTAGACGAGACGATACGTAGCGAGCTCCGAGATATGGGATACATTGGGTGGAAGAATAGAAAGGGGGAGCGTGTGCAGCGTGCAAATGTAAATCTGAAAGGAAACAACGGGAAAAGACGGAAAGGATGTATATTAGTAGCGTGCGTGAACGTGCTCATGTGGGTGGGGGGGGGGGGGGGGGGAGGGAAATAACCTCAGTGCGCGTGACTGTGAGAGTAACCACCGGTGAACGTTCATCCTGCAGAAGCGTCTCTGTGAGAGCAACCCCCGCAGGTTCCCCGCGCCCGACGGTTCCATCCCCGATGTCGAACCACGAACACCTTTGCGCAGTCTCCAGATCGAGCATCCTGCCATTGAGAAGGCCGAAAGCTCCGGCTAACGCACGCTACCCTTCCACAGGGATGAAACGCACCGACACGTGGGGGTCTGACGGAACCCCCTGTCGAAGGGATTTCTCGGTAGACGTGACTGCGGCAATTGAGGGGGCAAGTTTGGAAACGGAGTGGACAGTCGGATGGGAGCTTGACGTAAACCCCTTGTCTTCTCTGGTATTAGGGTATTTCGCGTAACAAGTTCCGAATGGAATCTTTCTGCAATATCCAAAGGATTCGTGCCACAAATCCTATCGAAAGGTGTCGGGGTCATTTCGCGGATGATTGTACGTGTGCAATACCAAGAGGGTAAAGAGTTGAAAGAATGTGAATAAATGTCGTGTTTTTTATTCAGAAGAATGTGTGTGGAAAATGGAAGAAAATTGGAAGTTGAGTCGAAGAGAAAATCAAGGGGAATAAATTGCAGTTTGAATGGGATTATGTATTTCAATTAAAATTGTCTATTATTTGAGGGAGATAAAGATTTCTGATTCATATACACTTTAATGAATGTTAGACATCTGATTCGATTAACTTTGACGACCTTCGCTAATCGTTCGCTAAATAACTCTTTTAATTACGCTTTTCAACTTTAACTTCTCTGCTTTACCAATTACAAACTTCGTTGCAGTAATCGTACCACGGAATATTAATAAACGTGTAGAAAAAGTTATTGAAAGTAGCTGTAGTTCAAACGAGCGCACCATCGTGTAGTAAACGATGAGACGTTAACCTTGGGTGCTTCATTTTAATTTTTCACTTTTATAACGCTAATGTGCAAGTATTAGAGAAAATTGTTCATCGTTTAAGAAACTCAAAGGGAAAAAGTGAGCGGGTATTCTGATAAGTATCCTCTGAGGGAAACAGGTTTTAGTAGGGAAGAGATGAATGAGAAATATTGTTTCAATAAACTCCTTTCTATAATTATGTAAAATAACACGTGTAATAATCACTAGTCCTTCTATCAAATTATTTCAACTAGAATACATATCCACCACTTATTTAATTACAATGCAAAATTCTCTGTGACTGATCAATGTAGGAACAAAGTATACTCTCTTCTAGCAATCCCATAAAAAGATCACTATCGAATTATAGAATAAGCGTGCTTTCTCATTTTCAATTGGTATATGAAGTTTATCACCGCTGGTTCAATTGTAATGATGAATTGAAACGGATCTAATTCTATGAACACTATTTATTAAAGTATTTAATTACAAATTCGTACGATCAAAGCAATAATGGCAATACTTTCTTCGTGCAGTGATACTTAAATATTTCAAGCGTTAATGTGCCTATGCAAATGAGAGAATTTATTTAGGACGTATCACAATAACAGACTTTGATCATTTAGACAACTTGTTCCTCGCCAAGATAAGGAGTTCTTTAACATTTTTTTCTGCCACGTTCAGATATGATGCATTGGGTAATGAATACATGAGAAGATGGGTTATACGTGGAATACGAAAGATATTACACTGCGTTATCAATGCTTGGAATACTACGAACTTCTGTACGAAGATTACACAAGAAGATTGTAATAGTATAACGAAGGAATGATAATGCTTTTAATAGTTGTGGCGATAAAATCTTGTTGTTTTTAGAATAAAATTTTTTTAACTTCTTTTATTGCCGAGACAACTGCGTTAATTCAAAGCACTACTGTTTTGTGCAAATAAAATTAACTTTATAAGCAGTTTTAGTGGCCCCTTAATTAAAAGAATTACAGAACAAAATGATTAGAGTTAATAATGATTTTGTACGATAGAATAGATTGATTCGCGCGAATATTTTCTTTGGTTTTCAAGACTGCTTAGAACAATTCCGTTTTCCGTAAACGTCATAAGGAAACGATGACCTCACAGAATTCCAATGCAACGATCCATGATTAAACGTATACTTCGGATTTCTGACAGGTATTTCCTCGTACTGTGATTAATTCTTGAACGACTAGTAAAATGTGTGCAATAAACCTTGTTTAAAGAATATTTTCATTACTTACGGCCTGATAGTACATATCAGCCGTTTTTCAAACAGTGGTATTTTTATAATCGACGGGGAAAATGGAGGAAAAATTTTGAATAGAGAATGAACAACGGGGAACTGTATTGGAGGAGTTTTAATTAATCCTCAAAGCAGTTTCCTCGTTAAGCACAATTAGCCTGTTATTTCTGCGGCTTCATTAACAGTATAAAAAACAAGGATAGCCTAAACCACTTGAAACTGGTTAGTCGGAGTAAAAGCAATGAATGCAGAGTTCTGATTTCCCACAACCAACTGTTGTACTTAATGCGAAGTGCTATTTTAAATAGGAACAAAGGACAGACAGTCTAATAAGCAAAAATGTATTAAAAAATCCTAATCTTTTTCTAAATATAGAATAGTACACATGAAGTAAATAGCTGAAACAGTTCATTGCGTTTGAACTTGTGAAAAAGTAACACGAAGAAATATTCCTCGGTTTGAACGAGGAAAATGTGGTAATGAAAGACCATGTTCCGTAACGTCATCATTTCCGAGATTTGAGCGTTCCTTTTATGGAGCCCTATATCTTCTTAATTAAGATCAAAAGAAACTGAAGATTTACTCAACGATATGTATTTACACGCTGTTTATTTTTGCATTTTGGATGTATATTTAAAAGTACGTGTATATTACTTTGCTAGAATTTTTATCTCAGAAGCTACACGAATATTTATTCAAACGTATTCGAATAACGTCTATCTCTATTCCGCTAAAAATTCACCCTCTTTAATATTTCATAACAAATACCTAAACTCGCCTGCAAATAAACAGCACATAAGTCAATATCGCTGATTTAATTTCTAGCACATTATAGCGGTAACAAAACATTTATTCAGTAGTGCAAAGGTTCAAAAGTCATCGAAGTTTTTCAAAGGCCTCGAATTATTGATTTTCTCAAACATTTCCATTAAAATTGTTCTGCGTCCGAAACTCAGCGTCGGCTCGAGCGTGCAGGAGAGACAAGGACAAAGAACACCAGAGGAACAAATATGAGAAAAATAAGAGGAGGACGTCGGATATAGATAAGCTTAAGCACTTATAGGGAACTTTTAGAATCGTCAAGAGTCGTGATGGCTTTTGCGAGTTTGAAGGTACTGAAAGCAACTTTCGAGACTTTGAAGATTGTCGGGACTTTTAAAAATCGCGATCCACGAACACCGTCCAAACTTTCGTGATCAACTGTACGATTGAAAACTTACGGGAAATCGTGGCTCACGCCCATCGTTGATTCTCCAAGCTTCCTCTCGACACAAAGAATGAAATTCAGATCATCCCCCCCTCTCCGGCAGACAGGATTTTTTATTTCGTTTGTGACCGCTGAAGCGATTAAACGGGCTCATCGCGGCACATTGCTTCCTCTTACGTCATGTTCGCACCATATTCGATTTTCCTGTCTACAGCGTGTTACCAATGATGCCACAATCGTGGGACGTAGGACAAATGGATACCCCCACCATGACCTACCGTCCTCCCCCACTTTGTTCCCGTCATACTGCACACAAGCATATCCCTACTCCTGTTCGTGTGCGTTGCCTGTTTGGCTCTTTTCGTCAACAATCAACATTGCCACAATCCCGAAATGAGTCGCAATCGGGAGGTCGGGAGTTCAAATCCTAGTGCGGCGGTTTTACTTTGTTTTTTAATTATTCCCTAATTTCACTTTGTAACTTCGCAGTAGAATAAAAACTTGAAAATTATTAATTTGCAAAGCATTTTTTTTGTTAATGATGTAAGTCTTTCGCCGTTCTACATATACACAAACAAAAATAAACACAGAGGGTGGCCAAATTATTATACTTAAAACATTTTCGTCAAAATCTGTGAAAGTCGTGGCTGTAATTGCAGTAACAATGCATGAATGTTATTGTTTTTTCATTTATTGATTAGCTACAACATCTGGCAACATTGTGAGTAATTTTTCAACATATAAATCTCGTTTGTTTTTAAAAGGGGCGGGGATAAAATAATTACAAATACGACAAAAATAATAGAGATTATCATCAGAGTATAGTAGAATATTCCAAAACTGCAGGAAGTAGCCACAGAATGCATTGAAAGCATGTCACGCCGAATCCAAGCTGTCATAAAAGCTAACTGCGGAGTTACCAAATATTGAGTAATTGTATTTCTCGTACAATATAGTCTTAAACCTATATAGGTACCTAAATGTATTTAATTTGCATTCTTAAATACATATACTAGTTTTAAAAAATAATATTACAACATTAAAAACGAGACATCTATTTTATTCCATCGCTTAAACTTACAAAATCTCAAACCTTTTTGTTTGAGTATAATAATTTGGCCACATACTGTATGTAAATCATAATTATAATTATAATTATACACGAAGAAACATAAATATTGAGAAGTTAGAAAGTGAAATTAGAAATTAATTAAAAATAAAAAAGTATATATATAGCCGCCGCACTGGGATTTGAACCCCCGACCTCCTGATTCCGACTAATACTCTCGGGTACCGGCGATGTTGATTCTTGGCGAAAAGAGCCGAACGGGCAACACACACGACAGGAGTAGGGGCTATATTGTGTGCAGTGCTATGGGAGCAAAGTGGGGGACGACGGTAGGTCATGGTGGGGGTATGCATTTGTCCCACGCTCACGATTCTAGCAACACTGATGTTATCCCCTCCTCCCTCTAGCGGATAACTTCATCGTCCTTTTCTCTTTCGCTTACGGCAAACGTCAGGTCAGTAGCGATACTGGATTTCAGCGAGTGTGTAGTGTTGTGCCGACAAAGCAGTGGAATAGGCGTTTCTACCGGATAGAAAGCGGGAACTTTTGGTATGTTTAAGTTGTTCGAGAATAGAACACGATTTCTTTATGTTATTCAAAGATCTGCGCGCTAATTGTTCACGTACATGCGTCAGAAGATGAAACGATGCAACGAATTACGAGGCACGGCGCAATTTGCGATTTCTACTTCTTCAAGGTCACTTGATTCAATCTGCTCACAAATTCAACGTCACAAATGCTGGTGAATGCCTGTCGATACTTTAAACAGACACCAGTGTAGTTTAATCACAAATGCGATTCGTGGGGAATATTAATCGTGTGTCGTTTGTGTTCGTGGAGTTCTTTTGACGCACGCGAGGTTAGGTGTGCTTGCTACAAGGATAGTTGTGACGAGGAGAGAGGTTCGAGAGTGGGAGTTAGACAAGGATAACTGCTTGACTGTCCTGTTTTCGCGATCGCGTTTGGCGCCTAAATTCGAAATTCTAGGTTATCCTTTATTCGAAATACTGTAGCTCGATACATATGGTAGATAGTACCTTTGATTCGAATGTTTTGGTAATAGTAGTTAATTCTACTTTTATGTTCGTGTTTCTAAATCATTTTCAATCTGCTCCATAATTGTTTTATCGTTCTAACTTTATTATTCCTTTGCTCCAATTTTGTTGTACTCCAAAATTTAAATTCGCTATGCTTCATAATATGCATAATTAAAATTGGAAAAAATCTCTCTCGTTGGTTAACCCATTGAAACTGTACTCGATTTTATATTTGGAGAGATCGAGATGATTCTTGCCCAGGGTCACCAATTTCTCCAAAATAATTCCCGTATCTTATTTATGTAAATAATTTCAAGTACTTTAAACATGAAGGTACTTTCGATTCTCTTTGTATACCACTTGCATAATTCTGAATTAGTGGAATAAAAACTACTCTCCGCCGCAAAATTTTATAACGGGGGACTTAAATTACATTAACAATTTTTCATGTAGATTTATTAAATTAATATTAAAAAAGAGGGGTCCATTTATAATTTCCAGAATTCCAGAATGTATTAAGCTGTAATTGAGTTCTTTAATGAGATAATTAGTTGAATGTTTCATTTACAATACGTATATTGTATAATTATAATTACTAATTCTGGATGCTGTAATTAGATGTACTTTATGCTATGCACGCGTGTGCTAACATTGCTCGTCGTTATCACCCCGCGGATATTGTATGCTTGATGATCCGAAAGCAAATGCTTATTTCACATGTGCATCTGATAGGATAGATATGTATATTACATGACGTTTATTGCGAAATTGAGCCAATGAAACGTTGTATACCATGATTGCCCCATTTCCATGACTTGAATGTCATGCATATTACTAACAATAAGATGTCCAATAGAATAGATGTCTTGTTGCAAGTTGAATGTGACTTTGCTCTCTTAACAATTTGATAGTAGAATTCTTGTTGGATGATCAGCTTTCTGCAAGCACTCTGTTAGTCACTATATACATATCTCTCTAACCATGATTTTACAGTTCCTCTGACCAATCTGACTCATTCTTTCACTCCAATGTACAAATTTGAACAGAAGCAGATTTACAAATTGATTTAGTTATTAATGATAATCCCGTCCCCATCAAACAGTTAAGCTATTTAGGATTTAGAAGAGCTTTTTTCCTCTTGTAAACGCCAGTTACGCTTCGGTAATTCACGCCACGCCACATCGATTATTCTAGTATTTAATTGTAACCGTTGTTGTTTGTAAAAAAAGTTACTAAAATATAATATTGTTAAAATACACCCGGGTTTCCTTAAGAATTGACAAATATCTTCCTTAAAATGTTAAGGAAAATATAAAGAAATTTCAAGAAAATGTAATTCGAAATTAAATTTTATAAAAGCGAAAATTTCTTCGGTTTCAGAAAATGGTTTCCAGTTCCACGCTGGGTGCCCTATTGGGGCTAATCCTGGTTATCTCTTCTGTACCGGATGCATCGTCTTACACCAGTGAGTAAGAATTAAGCAACACCATTTAAGTTGTTTACAATTTGTGTGTTTCATTTCACACGAGCTTCTTAGCTACAGAACATTCTGTGTCGCAATAATACGTCAATATATGTCTCTACTTTATTCTTTTCCAAACAGACGCGTAGGAAAACAAACTACTTAAGTTTAGAGAATAATTGATGGAAGACGTCGTTCCTAGAAATGTTTTCGAATCAAAATTGTTAGAATTTATTCTATCGACGATCAATGCAATTTGAATAGGGAATAAACGTTTGGAGAATTGGGAAATAGTTTGAATTGCGGTGTGCAGACCCAACTATGGAACAGGTATAGGGTTTGATCGCGATTAATTGGATCTAATGGAAACAAATGATCGTTTTTAATCTCAGGCTCGGCTGCTGTAATTATATCGACCTTCGTCATAATCGCCGTCTTTACCCTCTTCCGCTTTCTAACCTTGTTAAATAAGGAAAAGGAAACCAAGATAGCGACCAAAGGATGTAAGAAGTAATAGCTGGGTGTGACACGATGCAATTTAAAATCCTTTGCATCTTAAATAATTATGATTTCAATAAATATATCATCATCCCTTACAATCGGCTGTTTCAATTATTGTGATATCTATTTTGAATAGGAAATTTAGTTTTGCCATTGTTACAGTATCAAAATTTGTATGCGTCTTCAAGACTTTTAATTACAATTAAATAGAATCTTAATCGCTTCGTAGCTATTGAAAATTATTGCTACTAATTATCATTTTTAACGCAATTATTGGTCTGATATACGAAAGAATAACGTCACGCGTATCTTGTTCTTGATATGGAGGCACATTATTCGCATTTTCCACATAAGAATTGCCTGTTAACTACTGGTTTTATGTAATCAAGCAGCGCTTGTTGGAGGCCACAGAAATGATACCTCTTTCAGACGTATTCAAATTCGCTCTAGCGGCAGAGTTATCTCGTTAATCGTTTACACGGAGTTAACAATTATTGTTCCACTCTATCGTGCTATCACACGATTTATTCGCCATTTTTCTGCAACAGCAATAAAGCAGTCTGTCTTTTTGTTTCCCTTTTACGAGCTGTGAATCACCCCCATGGCTTTCGTTCACGATCTGTTGTTCAACGTTCCACTCCTATGATTTCATCGGAGTTTGCAAAAATTTGAACTACAGAAATGTTGAATGGCTCCCCTATAATATTTATCCTCCTCTTTCAATTGTTCATTTTAACCATCAGTCGAAGTATAGTCAGTATTCGTTGTACACCTTATGTGTGATATCTACAACATTTTTAATCGTAAGATTTGAACTAAGTTAGCACGGTTTACTGGAATTGTTGATAAAGAATTCCTTGTTATGATGTTTAGCGAATTACCAAATTGTTATTTCAAAATAACTAATGTAGCAGTGGGTGAGCACGTAAATACAAATAACAGAATAGTCGTGTTCTCTTTTATGAAGTTAATCGTGTTTCACCTTTCAGTTTTAAGTAAAGTTAATACATTTAATTATTATAAAATTTGGTTCCAAAAGGTCGCTCAAGTATTTCATGAAAATTGTATTAAACTTAAATATATCAGTCTTAAATGCTGATGCTAGTTAGTCTTTAGAAGAGAAACAAGGATATTTCGTTGACCGTGACGAAGCTCGTTGATTCCAAACGTAATCAAAACTTGAGCGAATAATTATCCGAGCTCGTAAAACTTGTTGTATCAAAGTTAGGGAACTTAATTTCTCACTGATCTTCTGACTATGAAATAACCAACGACGCAATCCTGAAAACGGTGGAAATTAAATAGATCGACTAAAGTGATTTTTTAAATTACTTGTTTAACATTCCCCTTCAGATCGCTGATTCCATGTCGCTGCATTGAAGTACGATTCGTATAAAATTTGACACGAACATCAAAACTCTCCGGGGGAATATTTTTTCAAATGCTGAAAATTATATTACCGAGTACATAAAAAATTAATGTTAGTAGTAAAAACGTGGAGATATTTTATATTATTTTTTCACTGGCAAATTTGTTGCTGATACAAATTAGTGATCCTCAATAGCGTATGAATTTATAAATATTTTATGATACACGATTTTATAACAATTCAATCTTCTTTGAAATATGTGAGGAATTGTCATCGTTTTAATGCAATCAACGAAAACCCAGATTTGATTGCAGAACGATGAAACTTACGTAACTTATAGTACAATTTTCAATGCCATCACGTTCATCTCAATGTAATTAAAGTACACATGTTCAGACGCGTTTATTTTTATATGTTCTGCTGATTTCCTTTACATTATGTACCTATCAAATAGGAGAGATTCTGCATTAACGATGTAAAATTGTTTAAAGGGGGCACCGGTATGTTTGATTAATTGCGCGTAATTAATGGCCCGGCCTTAATTACAACTGTTGAATCGATGGCCATAGAAAATTCCACGGGTATAGACACATATGTGTTTTAGAGTTGTATGGAAAATTAATCACAGTACCATTTACTCCGTCTTCATTATAAAATGGCACCTCCCGATATATTCTGCAAATAATTATACTCCACTGTGCCTAATAATATAGGTACCACTGCATCCCTTAAAATAACTTCGTAGAATTATGTGAATCTATTTAGGTATATCTATATGCACCATACTATCTAGCTTACACCCCCGTGAATATCTTCCTCCGCCTGTTTAATGCCATCATTGTTCCTGTCTTCCCTTTTGTTCTCTACTACGATGAACCTATAAGGACAATTTGGGAGAATCGTTAGCCTAGTTTTAATACTTCCTCCCCCTCTCCACACCCTTTCATACCTCTTTTTCGTACCTTTCCAACACATAGGCAGCTATGGGTAACACGAAGCTGGGCGTTAACTCTGCAGCTGTTCCTCTCTATCTCGCCCCTTTTCTCTGCTGATCTCTCCCTTCGCCCCAGCTTTCTCCTTCCCTTGCTGGGCGGATAATTGAGAATCGATGGGGTTATATGGGGATGACGCTGTGGTGCTCGAATAGAATTACGATTAGCGGCGTTACATCGATGCAAGTCTGTTGGATAACGTCAGGCAAATGCACAATAGACGACGTGTTACATTCTCGTGGCAAGAAACTTTAATTCCCCGTCCGTAGAGTTCTCGTTATCAGACTAATATATTTGGTCCACTGGATCAGTCTACAATATTACGACCTCGGTAATTTACTTTCGTGGGGACGAGCTTCTGAGCTCGCCACTTTGAGACCCAAGCTGTTGCTATCGCGGAAAGTAATTTATGCTAAGATTCAAAATTACAATTTCTTCAGTTTCCAACGGTCTTGACGATTGGATTTTTCTACTCCCAAACACGATTGCGTTTCTGCTTCATTTCTACGAGTAGCTTTGCCAAACCTCGCGTTACACCTTTAACTTCTGAGCGAGAGCTCGCATTTACCCGACACTGGATATCCCGAAAACCGTAATTGAAGCATACAGTTGCGCTCAGATCATTAATTGCGGTCAGGGATCGTGTTTGGTTGTTCATCGAGTTACATTTTACTCGCTAAACAGCGGGCTCGCGTATATTTAATGACGTTAGGCTCAGTTACGCAGTTGCGGACTGAAGTTTTGGCGAAACTTGGCCTAGGATAGCGAATATTCGGTTAAAATCACTTAGACGTAAATATACTTACCCCATCTAATAGTTTCACGTTACACAGCTAACTAAGTGCACGCGTGTGCGTTTTAAAAAATAAGGCTTGACGTGCATTCACGTACAGAACAGCCATGGGGAAATAAATAATGTAATAAAAAAAATTCACATTTCATACGTGTGTTTATTTAGCAGATACGACTGGTTATAGAAAATGGTAAAGATAGGATATGTTCTCCTGTGAATGGGTCCTAAGACTTCCTATTCGAAAATGGTACACTTATCTAATACACTGTACTAAATTTAATACTATTGTTCATCGAACCACTGACGACTATCTGTCACTTATAGACAGTAATGGTTTCGAGGCATTATTTCATTCTCCTCGTGTAACATTATAGAAAAGGTATCGAGGCCGTATGACGTCTGAGAACTTTAATGGCGCACAGAAGCTTAGAACGTATATGAGGGCGTACTTTAAAGTTCACTAAAAAACCACGATCCTGTAAATATTTAATGGGAGTACTTTACTCACGTACACACCGTTCCCGTATACTCTTCACGGAGCCCGAAATGGAAGTATCCAAATGACCCGCCCCTTTATGAACACCGGAGGGCCCGAGATATAAATTTCATTTATGACACGTTCTTCTCCCGAAACGAAGTTTTAATGAACCATATCCAATCGCGCGGTCATGGCATACTACTCGAACTTTCGCCACTAAACGAGAACTCACGGCGAGTTACCCTTTGTTCGCAGAATATGGAAGGACATGCAAGGACATCGGCTGCATGAGGGATGAGGTCTGTGTGATGGCGGAGGATCCTTGCTCGATCTACCAACGAGATAACTGTGGCCGTTATCCGACTTGCGCAAAGTCGCATCCAGGCGGTAAGAATGCAGTTAGCCTTTCCATAAATATGTTTCATCCACCATCACAGTCAGGAATGGTCGCTACGCGAAAAGAAGCTAAATTTTCTATCTAATATCCAATGGATGATGCACATATATTTAATCTTGCATATATGCATCCTGATAACTTTAATGGAATTAGATTCTAGATGAGAATTCAGTGTTTTGCACCATTTGCAACCAGACATCAGAGAAGTTCTTGCAGAAATATTTTGATGATAATTTTGATTTGATATGATGATTCATAGTGTGTAATGGAAGTTTAGTGATAGAGCAATACGTAATTGCTAGTTTCGATTCATTAACATTCCCATCAGTGGCAGTGTGAAGGTAATCCGTATTTTAGCACGTAGTTGTTTAGCATGAATTGTTGGCATATGGATGAGCAAAATATGCGATTCATTGACAACCCTGTTGTAACCTATTGTGTTTTGATTGGAACATTATATTATACGATTAATGCTCTCCCCCCACTCCATTTCAGTGCATAAATTATTGATTTCTGCGTTGCCCGTCAAACGATTACGAGCTCATTAACCATTAATCCATTGTATATAAGTTGGTGATTGATTGCATATGAAATTGCGCGCTACGTGGCCGACAACGCCAATAAACAGCCGGTTTCTATAAATACGAAATAAATTCTATCGGCTGTCGTGATCGCTTGCAGCGAAATTATTGCAGTCAAGTAGTGTGATAATTTGTATATATTAAATATCCCCAGTCTCGACCAAATCCATGCATTGCAAATTCTGTTGTAATTCAGAAACGTTATTGGGAAATTAATCAGATTTATTATCATTAACGTAATTTTAACGAAGTAGCGACTTCAGGTAGCGACTTTGGTTTCAGCCTTTCATTTTCTTTAAACAAAAATGTGTAGTTTTGAATAGTAATGGGCTCGAATTCTCAAGTTTAACTTCATTTTTTGTAATGGGACGCATATATTTCCTAAGTAGTGTATACGATACTAGCAGCTTTTGAAACTCCAGCGACCTCCGTTTTTTAATAAATTGCAAGTCGAGAATTAGAATAGGTATAGTAAAGTTTTAAGATAATCCCTTACATATTCGTAACATTGTATAACAGTAGGTATCTAACAGATCATTGAACTCGTTTTGTTAAATTTTCCATTGTAGGTAAGTAAAGTAAAAAATCAAATATTTCATTCAGATAAACAAAGTTGACCATATTAACACTTCTGTCTAAAAAACAGTACTACACAACACACTCCACTCTACCAATTATTCATTGTATAAATTGTCTCTCCATTTGTTCTGAAATTTCTGAAGACGATCGCATCACTCATGGTATAAAAACTATCCCATACAAACATTTGCTGTATTACACTTACAGGAGCAAACTGCGCAAGCACCGTTTGCGGAGGGAATGAATATTGCAAAACCGAGAACGGTGTGCCGACATGCGTGCAGAAATCAACCGCAATCGGTGAGTGTTTAAATCTTTCTACGTCGTATTTTCTACTGCAATGGTTGATTGCGCGTGCACGCTGGTCGACCAGCACGAAAATCGAAGAGCATGGTCGAGTGTCAATGGGCAATATGCATGGAACTGAATTATACGGTTGAAAGGGAGGCATGTACAATAGCTACAGAAATTATTCTATATGCTTCAAATGATTCTCTTCAATTTTGATCGACAAGTGTTTCTATCTTTGGCTTAAATGGAAAGAAAAAATACCATACGTTTAATCACCTACCTCGAACATTTTTGCGTAATTAAAACATGGAAATTTACGGAGAGGAGTACAAAGAGTTTTCAAACGATTTCGAAGCGTCTAGTAGTAGAATTTTAAGCTATTGTAATCCTCTGTGTGCCGTAACAGAAAAAAGCTTGGCGCTCTGCTTCTTGTTCTTTCACATGTTCGCATTTAAAATTATTAAAGGCATTGTATAAACCTGTCCGCATAATCCTTGAATTATTTCTGTAACGTACAAGCGCGATTCTCTTTCGTGATTATTCGGGATACTTAATTTGCAAATGTTCCGCGTTTAGTATCGCGCGCATAAGGGTTGAACACGATTCGTGCAGTAATGACATCGTTCTCGACTGGTGTGTAAACCTGCAGATCACGTTGAGCGTATATTACCCTCATACAGATGCTCTTTATTAACGTTTCCTGTGCACTTGATCTTGCAAATTGTACGCGTTGCTTCATATTATCTCCTCGTACGAGTTAATATTGAATCACTGAAGGTATATCACACCGATCAGTCGAATTATTCTGGAAATGCCATTTTCGTTGATAGGTTGGAAATTCGATATTAATTCACTAAATAACGATAGTGCCGCGACAAATTCAACTGCGATTGATCGGTTGAGGAAATGGTTCCTCTCATTACAATTTCAACGCGAAGCTACTGCATATTTCCCATCTAATTTGGGCTCGTGATCGCGCTATGAACAGGGTGCTACTTCACGATAGCAGGGAGTTTAATAACAGACACATATTTAGAAGATTAATTTGTACTTTCGAGGCGTATTGTCAGGTGTAAAACGGGGGTGTAGCGCGAGGTCGAGAACCCCAGGAGCTTGTATCGCGGATTTTTTTCCCTTCTTAACTTTTGCGAACACGACCTTTCCATTATCGTCTCCCTCCGCACGCAACCGTGTAGATGCTCGTACACTCACGCAGCGTTATAGGATTTTGGAGAAATTGCTCTCGAACGTATAAACTTTTAGCATCCTGCCGATATGGAAGAAAAAGTGTATCGTTCTACTAGCAGGCGAAATTGATTTTGCATGAGTGCTTTATGCAGTTAAGCGTTAAATTTCCAGCGGCGAATATTTTTAATTCGAAATGTGACTGTAGCATATCGTTGTCAATTTTTCAATCACTGTGCATTTATAAATTCACTGTCGAAATTGAGTTCCCAAATTAATCTTAGTTCTTTTACCTTTTCTTTTGTTGCGAAAAATGGACGCATGTTGTGCCACATTTTCCTATTTTTTATTTTTTCTTATAAGAATAGTAGGGAGGTTCTTTGAGTTTGGCTACTATCAGGTAATATATTGGACCATTCCTCCCTTCAAACACTTTCAGATATGCTAAGTGGTAGAGGTACTATTATTATAACGAATCGTTTCTAATTTCTTCTACAACGCTGCATTCCCAAAATAGCAACTGCATGCAGCTCGAGCGGGCTCCTTTTTACGTTCACTGCCTAACGCTTTCCAATAATTTCCGCATGCGTAATACAGGCTGAAATAACAGCACAGTCCTTAGAGATCTCGCAGCACCTCCATTTAACTAACTCCATTAAAACGAGTCAATCCTCCAATTTCCCGTGAAAGGTTTTTAACCTGTACGTGTGTAGTTTGTTGTGAAAGGGTCCCCCGTTGTAGAATAAAAGTGCTATTGTCCTCTCCGTGTACTCTTCGTTCTCTTGGCTCCCCCTTTTGTTTAATCCACCTGCCCAAATGTTCGAGACATGCTCGATAAAAGAGACGGAGACGACGTAGAAGGGAACGATCTTTTCAGGGTACGAATCGGCTGGAGTTTCTTACGTGAACGGACATCGAGTGAGCGCCGATGACAATCACGATAAGACCAGCAACAGTGCTAGCAATTCGAATCCTTATGCGAATGCTAATGCACCCCCCGCCCCTGTCGAGCCAGCAGGAGGATATCGTCAAGTGAATTCCGGCAGCAATTTGGGCTATCCGGCATATCCCAGTAACAGCGGTTCTAACAGCGGCTCTAACAGCGGATATCCACCTTATCCTTCGTCGAACCACGGAAATCGGCAACAGGACTTAGGATATCCGCCGTACCCGACTCACAACAGGATGCCTGTGCCTGGAAATCCTGCGCAGAACTATCCAGTGTATCCTGGACAGCCTCCTGCTTATCCAGGCCCGCCTCCGTATCCACAGCAGTACCCTGGCCAACAGAATTATCCTTACGCGCACTATCCCAATCAGAATCGCATGCATCACGACACCGTGTACTCTGGTCGTCGCAGAAACGCTGCTGTCGTGCAATCTTCATCTTTGTTTATTGTCTGTTTAACGAGCCTTTTCCTGCTCGCCGCCAACAGGTCGCGATGATTAGCTTCACGATGGTGCGTGGATTCTCCAGAAAGTTTTTCCTGGACGTGTTGAAGTAATTGGAGAACATTGGACGACAGACGTGTTTTTTCTCGTATGTGGGATTCTAAATAAAGCTAAAGGATTAGAACTGTAATTGTATCGGGCATATTTATTCGCGTCATCAGGGAAATAGATTCTACAGTTTTCAATTCTCTTCTCCGTTGAATGCAGAAAATTTGATGATCTGGAACGATGTTACCAAGTAAGAGATTAACAGTTGGAATTGTATGTACCAAGTAGTATTTCTTAGGCTCTCTCGATTCTCCTTTTTATGATGAATTACTTTTATCCGTGTTGGTTTTTTTAATGTATTTTGATATTGTTTAACAGTTTAGCGGTGTGGGTTAATAAATTTGGGGAACAGAATCTGGGCGTTTGGGAATTGTGGATGTTGGACTTATTGGCAGCAATCAGTTCAATGAATTTCATTATGTAGTAGGGAATTTATTGAACATTTATTCGCATTAACATTTAAAGATGAATTTCTAAATAATTATTTTATTAACTAGTTTTACCTGGAATAGTATCAATTAACGATACTAGAAGTAACAAAGGTCTTCTGAACATAAATATTCTTCAAAATATGGATTGTTGTTCTCATTTTTTGTTAGTATGCAAGAACTGCATTTTTTCTACTGAAATTATGATTGTAGTATCATGTTTTGCACAATTTACTACGTGTTTTGTGACAACGCGTCTTGTAGCCAATCATTTATCTCTATGTAACGCATTTATTATTAACGGCGCTAGGAAAGAGATGTTCATATTATTCAGTCATAGAAAACTAGACTTTCGAAAAATTTCAACGGTAAAACATGTACGTTCGACTGATTAGAATCACACTGTTTAAGGTGAAAGTACATGACTATTTGTGAGTTTCTACGTGGAAGACTTACAGTGTTGCCTAAACATTATTTAATAAATTAAGATTTGTCAAATATATAGAGCTATAAATTTTGCCAAACTTTCTACAGAAAGAGTCCACAACAAGACTTCTTTCAATAAAAAAGCAGACTATTCAGGAGATGATACGACTGTTTTAGCATTAGATCTAATTAATTATGCTTGGAATAAAATTTGAAGCTTTGTTCGAAACGCTTCGGATGGAATTTAGATTATACGAACGTAATCTTTCATACTTGAACTACACAAACGTCCATTACGGGTACAGATTTATACCTCGTGTAAGCCGACCAGATAATAGGTCCTTGATAGACTGATGGATGCAACTACTAAATCGCGGGGATGCATTAGGACTCAACACGAGCATCCAGTTAATATACGTAAGGTAGCAGCTAACCTAACTGACATCTGAAACGGAATGGTTCTAATCAATCGGCTAAGTGTTACCTGATATTGTGGGTTTAATATACGACGAGATTGTTAGTGTCGTACTTCTGCGAACATTGTGGAAAAATGTCCTGTACACGTTTTATTCTCTATCTTAGCTAGAGCACAACCATGTACCTCGACAAAGATGTTTTCGTTTCAAACGAGAACATATCTTACCGTCCGATAAATAATTCTTGCTAGAGTTATTGAAACGCCTTCGATATATTTATATGCATGGATATACATTTATTTATATAATACAAAATTCTTTCTGCATCGGTGTATATATTTATGCGATAATTGCGATCGATAGCATTATACGAATTGTTGACTCGGAATAAAAGTAACATTGTTTCTAACTAACGCACGATTTTAATGTAACACCTGCGACTCGTTTTCGTTAGATTGCGCTTGTAATTAGCCCTGAAACAAGCTTTGAAATTAATTCCTTAAAGTCGTAGCCGACAAACAGTGACTGATCTCGTTATCGTCTTGAACCCTGACACTTCTTATCTGCCTCGGTGAGCGACGTAAGAGTACTTTGTAGGTCACAGTTACTCAGTGGCTGATGAAATCGTTTTCCTCTGTCAGATAAGTTTTTCCCAGCATCTTTCCATATTTTTATTCAGTTATCCCTTCTCATTTCATTCCTGCCATTCATGTAATACGCTTTTTATATTTCCCTGCATACTTCATTCGCATCTCTTTACATCCATTAACTTTATCGCAGCTATAAGCTCTTATTTTCTACTGATACTCAAATTTTAATCGCAGGCATCCGTCCAATGTTACTCTCTGCATCACATAATTTTTTTATCACCTGCCACTTACATTCTCATAATTAAAACTATCGTGATACGATTTCTAACATATCAGTGTACCAATTGAAGAATGTAAATGAAGCTCAGAGTGGAACGAATTGTATATATTATAGAATACCATTGCAGCAGGCGTGTAAATTGTAAGAAGACTAACCTGATGATTCATCATGATCGATGCATGCTTAAAAAAGGAAAAATTTATGAAAATATCTTTCTCGTAACATAGACTAATTCAGCATTTCAATAATCCTTTATCCTAAGCAAGATTATAGCCAGAATTGAATTGGTAGCTGAGATCTACATGTTCTCGACCACTTCATTCTATTAAATAAAATGTCCACCGTGTGTCAAGATCATTTTGCATATGGATGTGTGCCGGTTTTTTGACTGCCACACTACGATTTGACAGTATATCCATCGCGAAGACCGGGAAAGGTCAGGCCGCCTCCACCAACACCGCCACCGAGGTCTTCTTCAAATGGATATGGAGGAAGAATCAATGGTAACGCGGGATCTAGGAACAGCATTGGAGGTGGTTCTATTTTTAATCGCTGGTTCGGCAACGATCGCAATTATGGATCACGTGGTGCAACCACACCTAGCAGCCGTGTTCAGCCAGGTGGTAGTCGCTACTACGATACCCATACGTCTGTCGATAATCAGGGAAATAGGATGTGGACATTTTCTGGCTAATCAGTGAATCGCTGTAATTCCACAAGTCACCTTACCTTATACTCAAATTCTGGGACCAGATCTTGTCTTGTAGATTGGCAACTGCAGTTATCGTAAAACATGAAAGTTCACGACGTCGTATTTGCCATAGCACAGAATACTTACGCATAACTATGCGACACTAATTTTAGGTGACACGCATTTTAATGACATTCTCAATTAGTATGAATAGTTTTATGGATTTTTGTGTCCAACTATAGATAACTGTGGGTTCTTCCTTATTAGTGCCATGTTACGATTACACGATATATTTGTATAACATTATTATTATACATAGACATTTTACATACGTTGTACTTAACGAGTACTTAAATACTTTTCCACATGTAACGAACAAATGTATGAAATATATATAATCCTCAGCAGTTCCATTATATTTATGACGACCCTGCGGATTCAGAAGAATCATTCGTTTCATGAAACAACATCTGTGGCACGAGCTATTAGTCAAATAGTTCAAAATAATACCACTAATGGCTACTAATGCGTGTCGATTTATTTTTTAGTTCTCTTGGCAGCTAACGGACATTTAACGTTTACTTACTGATTAAAATGGCACGTCGCCAAGCATCACTTTAACACTAACATTAACAAATATAAGAATAGAAAAAGGAAGTTGCATGACTCAGTAATTCGTTATACAGTTCGCCTATTGACGCACAAAAATATTAATGGCCACGATTCCAAGGGAATTCTATGATATTAATAGTACTGACAATGTTAATGCAGCGGTGTCGCGTAGTTAGCTTAATAACACACTAATGGACATAGTGCAGCGATCAGAGCAGTGGCCATAATTTGTGCAATCGCGTCAACGCATAGCTTGCTAGAGCAGACATCAAAAGGATCAAGCACACGCGAAAATAATGGGAATCGGTGGAAACAGAGTTGGACTCGGCATGGCATGGGGCACCGCCCAAAGAATGAAGTTTTCTAAACAATTAGGAGGTAGATGACGAAATGTTCGCAGAATTCGATGGAGACAACAAGATAGTCGCAAGAAGACAGAGCGACAACGAACAGGTCGCAATGACGCCCGATGCGTCCAAGTCTGGATACCCGTCTGGAAGTGGATATCCCAGCAGTGGCTCCGTTAAAAGCTCTTACCCATCCTCAGAAAGCCAACCAAGGCCTGGAGATAGCAGCTCATCCGGTTATCCCTCCAGTTCTGGTTATCCCTCGAGGAGTAGCTCATCCGGTTATCCATCCAGTTCCGGTTATCCATCCAGCTCTGGTTATCCATCTAGCTCTGGTTATCCATCCAGAAGCAGCTCATCGGGTTCTCCGTCAGGATATCCTTCGAGAAGTTCTGGTTACCCAACGGCATCTGGAAACCCATCCAGCTCCTCTGGTTATCCATCAGAATCTGGATACCCGTCGAGGAGCTCTGGTTATCCATCCCAATCTGGTTATCCGTCGCGCAGTAGTTCTGGCTACCCCTCAGGCTCCAGTGGTTATCCTAGTAGCTCCTACCCTTCCACGAATTCTAGAGGATATCCGTCGAGTTCTGGTTACCCTGGGGGCTCCAGGACAAACGAGGAAAGCGTTCAAAGAGTCGATGCCAACACAGTTAATGCTGCTTACCCCGGATATTCTCGTGAAACTCAAGCTTCTCAGAGTAGGTATCCGACTCAGAATGCAGGATATCCGGCACAGTCTGGATACCCTGGCCAGTCTAATCCGTATCCTGGTCAGTATCCTGGATATCAAGGCACCCCCCAGGGTTATCCGCAAGGCAGCCCACAGGGTTATCCACAGGGCACCCCTCAGGGTTATCCACAGGGATATCCGGCTCAAGGAGCTTATCCTCAAGGATATCCGCAGGGATATCAACAGGGATATCCTCAAGGGTATCCACCAGGTGGATACCCAGGAGGTTACTATCCTCCTCCTTCAACCACTAAGAAACCTAATTTTGGTGACCAGTTGACCAACATAGCTAAGGATCTTGCTGGCAAAGTATTGACTCAAGCGATTATAGATAAAGTTACTGGAAGGCATTATTAAGCTACAGTTAATATAAATAAGAATTGAATTGTAAAACTAAACTCTTGAATGCTTACGATTTGTCAAATACTATGATATATTCAATGCTACTTATTTTATGCAGTGCTTAGGTTGTAACTTCTGTTTTAGTTTAATCAGGTGTATTTTGTTGCCACAAGAAAACAGTGTGATTTCTGGCGATTGGAATTTTATAATACTTCAATTTTAATGTGTCAATGATGTAAGTCTGTTGAATATTATTTAATCGTGGTTTGTCATGTAACAATCGGAGAGGTAAACACTTGAAAACGTTGAGACATTCCAACTTTACCTGTCATGTTCACTGGAGACCTTCATTAAAATGATAGCGACTGCGCCCTGTTTAATTATCATGCAACGGGTGTCCATGACACGTTGTTGGGGCGCAAGTCCCTGTGTAATTAACCAAACTATTTTAGGTGCGTTTAACAGCTGATCGATAGTTGCTACGAAACTGCGAGGGCTTGTATATGCGGGCTAATCTCCAAGTATAATTTACAGAAAGAAATAATAGTACAGACAATTTTCTTGTAGCACATAGTTTTTATTTTGTAATAAAATTGAAAGGAGTCCTTCTATCTGGTCTAATAACATATCAGAATAATTTTCAGTGTGGGTACAATTGAATATACGTCACTTATTTTGTTGCTTTATAATGCGTAATTAATTCTTATTTTAAATAGCCACCTTCCATGTAAATATTGCATCAAATAATTTGCTTTCAATTTGTTAGTTTAAGGTATACCCGTCTATATAAAATTAAAGTAAAAAGACGTAGTATTAAGTTCGTGATATCTGCCAAATCATAATCGGAAATTTGGTGAACGATATTCGTTGAATATTCAGAGTTCAATAGCTGGTAGGGTAATCTTTACGATCAAGTCGCAAAGGTTGAAGAAGTAGATAGTGAAACATAATACTTGATAGTTGTGGAAACGATAAAACTGAATGGTATCTGATGGAACTTGCGAATAATCTTAATGTCTGATTGTTGCACTTGCACTGATAAAAAGATGCAATTGAGTTTGATAGAAAGAAAAACAATGTACCGCGAGAAATTACTTTTAAATAAAGTATGTGCAACCATGAAAGTCTCCCTGTTTAAACTTTCTAACGTAAGAGTATTTCATCCCTTGTATTTTTCAGAACAAATTCATACTACACCTTACCTCTAAGTATTATTTTCCCTCAGCTTCGATAATTATTCTCCGCAAAATTACAACAAATTAACTACAAGCGACAAAAAGTATTTCTTTCGTGAACATCCTTGCACCACTTATCAACCACCGTCACATGAGTGCGCAAACTTAATAGTAAATGGTAAATTTTGAGAATTCAAGGGTAGTTAACACGTGTGACAATTAATAATAACCGTAGGCGGTGAGTGAAATAATATCAACACAAAAACTTCGAAATCATCTGAGGCGAGTCAAAAGATGTTAAGTCTAACAGGACACGGTCGTCTTTCTCCAAGATCCAGTTATTTATTCTTGATATCGTCATAGGTATCTAATTCGTTCACAGTTCTTCATTTGAAATGCCATTCAGACTTTTTGTACTTTTCATTTTTATTTATATCATTGAAAAGATTCGTATGTTACAATATAGTCGAAGGTACGGTCGAGTTTCGAGATCGATAAAGCGGGATTTCCTACTTAGCAGCTTCTGGCCGCAGCGGCAGCCACCGTACCGGATAAACAGATGCATACTACTCCATTGCATTAGTTACAAGTGGTACCCTTGGCCGGCCGCCGCGGCCGATCGCGGCTAGGAAATCCGACCTTAACAGCTCCGCGCTCGGCTTTGACCAGGCGCCCAGAATCACGAAGAGGTCCGAGCGGCTCTCTGTGCATCTCTGGTTTAAACGATCGAAAGGCATTCAACAGTATTCGTGAACAGGCTGAATCGAGAATGGATGTATGTAGTCCAAATGTTATTTTTCATCATATATCCAAAATTTGTGTTAATATCTATTTTAAAAATATTTAATTAAAAAATAACAGTACCTAAAACTTTAAACGCGTCTTTCTCAAAACTGCATTTTCAAAGTTTGCGCACACGATTTCTAAAGAGCTCATGGACTTGAGATTGGTAGGATATGTTTGTGGGATACATTATTTTCGGTCGGCCTATAACCAAGTCAATATTTGCTACAATAAACTTTAGGCACTAAAAAAACTACGGTTTTTTTCGCAGATATCAGGATATTTTTTAAAATGCCGCTATTTCGTTATTTATCGTTATGTTTCGTTTACCGCAGGCCCAACGACAGTAGTTACACGAATATAGATTGAGAATATTCTTGATTTTTGTTTATCAACCAGCAACAACAGCCGTAATCGTGTTCGTCGAGGACAGACTTTTTTTCTTAAGCGCTCTGGTTATTGGCTTGCAACTCGGAGCTGCAGCTGTATTTTGAATAGAATTTTTTAAATGTTTTCTAAATGTGTTAAAACATAGACATGAAGTTTTTAATTAATATAATTTAATGCTTTCCCTTACAAAAAAAGTCCCCAATATCGCCTTCTTTTCAGGCCGTCACACTAGGCCAGGCCTGCCCTTTAGAGTGCAAATACCTCCTCAAGTTCTGAGACCCGGACAAAAACCGAGAGCTGAACCACACACCAGGTATAAGATAGACCTATCACCTTATGGATGTTCGTGTCGCCACCCAAACTGTATTACCGACCCATAATTTGAGGACTGAATGTAGTGGCATCTGCGTCATGAACAGCATCCAACTCAGCAACTACTTTGAAATGTGTTGAAATGCTGAAAGGTGCGTGAGAGCTTATATACGTGTGACTTGTTTAGAGTGAGAGTTTGACATAGAAGGCAGGCTTTTGCTACGCTATGCTGTAGCTCGGTTTCTCAACGAGTCACGTGGATTTCTCTCCGAAAATCCATTTCGGGGATCAAGACACTATGGCGCTCAAAAATGATATTTCTTCAAAGCTCGTGCGAGCTATAAATTGCAAGATGACATTGTTTATTAGTACTTTGCGTGTAGTAGAACCCTTTCACGTATCGTACCCCGCAAAGTATTAAAAATTGACGCTGTTACTGACATTCCCGCAAGATTCTAATGCACTGTTTAATCATTCTAGTGAAGTAATAATAATTGGATTCTATTTGTAATTCTTAAAAGCCTCGCAGAAAGTTGTATGATGCATGAGTGTCGTGGGGTGCTTGCAAATCGAGTTACTTTTCAAACACGTATTGTGAAATAAAATTTTGTCTAGCCCTGAAAAATTCATCGGTTCAGTGTTCAGTGAAGTGTGTGCATGTCATAGTGCATATTATTTCGTGATTTCTCGATTCCTACATCAATTCGTTCGACTACTGGACTAAGTAGAAGACCATTTAACAAGATTTCACTAGAATATACCTATCATCTAGTAGACTTTTTGACAAAGAGTTGCCTAGTCTTTGATCACATCTCGTAGTGATAAAAATACGTGTAGGAGGTGCGGGGTGCACGACTGTAGTTGTGAAAAGTGAAAATTTTGTAATGGACATTGCTATATAATATTATTTCTGGCCTTGACGAATTTCAAGTTAGCTGGGAGTCGACCGAGCGCGACAAAAACATCAACAACCTCTACCAAAGTCACTACATCGCCGAACGGTGTGCCTTAACAGTTCAACCTTGTCCGCGACGGTGATCGGACCACTAAATATCTGTGCAGTCACAGTGGATATCATTTCGTCATTTCACGATTCCTGCATCAATTACTGGACTATGTGGAAGGCCCTTTAACAAAATTCTACTACATTATACTTAGTATCTAGAGGACTATTTTGGAAACACTTTACTCGAGTCCGAACACATCTTCCCACTGTCGAGAGATGTTTAAAAACGTGAAGTGCTTTTGTAATGATGTGCAATGCGATTGTAGAGTCAGTGCTTATTTCGCGATAAAGTATTTCGTAGTGCACAGTGGCCCTGCAGGTTAGTAACGTGGACGCGATCGCAGAATCAGTGTTTTAACGCATTTAGAATTAATTCAGAGCACCGGTGCTCTTATTGCTTCTTCATCGCGAACTTAATGCGACATATTTGTGAGTGTGACATGTTCTATTCGGTACTGACCCCGCAGCTGCGGGACATTCGCCTGCAGATCGAATAGCTGCTGCTGAAGGGGGATGCTTGTCTGCATGGAAGCAGTGAGACTGTTGCAACGAACGGTGAGTCATACCTACGTTTTCATTCTTTCAATCTTTCTGCATGCCATCGAATAAAATGATTGCTGTAGCGAGCATAGTGACCACGAATACATACTTAGTACTCGTGAATAGTAACATTAATGTGTGTGCTTCCAGATGTTTAATACGCGTAGAAACATGCAATAAATAAATTTTAAAGTCGCGACAGAAGTTTTAATATCGCGTTTCAAACATTCTAAATTAGATTTCTTAATATCCCAATCATTCGGGATGCTTAATGTATCGAATACGAGTTTAATTTCCGAAGTTGAACTTTTACGTGTGAAATCTTTCAAATCTTCTCTCTTAACAGTAATTACATTCGAGTCATTAGATTCTCTTAATAAGGCGCGAATAGAAAGCATTAGTATGGTATAATAACTAACAATGACAGTCATTGTTGGTACTACCTGCTCAGTATGCTCGCTACTTTTGCTTGACCGTTGCATCTGCTAAATATAAAGCGACACTAGTGGCAATATTACGAGAAATCAAAAATGCCACATTTACCATATAATAATAAATGACAGCTGCCAATGTGGCTGCTATATAGACTTAAATTTCTTTCCCCCTTGCATTAAAATAATTTTAAGCTACTAAACCTAAAATTTTATACATCGCGGAAGAACTTGCACGCGTGCTTAGTTTTAACTAGGTATAGTCCTAGCAATAAGTCTTAGTTTAAGAACTTTAGTCGTAAAACTTTTCCCAAATTTTTCAAAATGCACAAAGCATTGGTCGAACATGGACCAGAAATATTTCGTAGAAATGGGTCACTTTCGTAGGTATCTCCATGTTGGTGTGCTTGGTTAATTGGTAACATTCCTAAGCATTGCGACTTGCAAAACGGTATCAAGCTGAAACCTAAATGGCCAACCATTGTACTCTTTACTCTAGCATTGTAATCTTATTTTCGATTGAGTCGATAACGTTGGTTGTGACACGAAAATTGTAACGGGGCTCGCTAGCCCCCCGAGCGTGTGACATAAAATTTCATTGCGTGATGCGTCTATCCTATACCTGGTCTGTGGCTGAACTTTTACCTTGGTAACCCTTGCGTGGGTTTGAGAGAACTGCAAGAGTATGTGTGCGCTCATACGCATGAGGCCCAGGAGACTCGTGGTACGAGCAGAAACATATATAGACGGAGTGGAAGCTGGGACTATCGGCGAGGGAAACGTAGGCTTAGAGGGGAAAAGGCAGAGGTTCAGATACAAGCATGTCGGTTAGCTTCGGATGCATTCGGCATGCATAGTCACTGAGTTACCCGATTTACTCGTATCGCTCCGCTTACCGCGAACCTTGCCACCCCCTCAGCTTCCGCTCCTTCTATATATATGTTTACCGTTTTTACGGTAAAAGGAACAAAGATCATATGGGATCTTTGACACTTACCGTCGCCGCATAGATGGAAGACTTCTACATGATCTCATTTTTTACCGGTAACATGCTAGGGTATCAGGGTGAAACAGTCCGTGATAAGGTAGATAAAATAGCGAGACGTAAAGCGATACCTAAGTAATACTCCTACTCCGTTTATGGTTCTGGGTAAGTATAAAGGTCTAAACACATGTATCAGTTCCGTGACGACAGAGTGCCGGCTGGCCAAAGGTGAGAAGAAGAGATCCTCTGCGCCCCTCTTAAGTACTAAGCCCCTCCACCTTAAGTATTCTACGGTCATTTCAATGTCCCCACAGTGTGCAGATCGCGGTGACACGAGAACCGTCATTTAAATAGCTGTAGAAACGTGTGTTGTTTTACTACTGAATATCTGATACTTTTCGGTACAGGTATATAAGTCTCAGTGCGTTCAAAGGGCTGCTGTACAGTGGACTAACCAACATACGCACGTATTGTATGTGCGCATTACGCATTCAAATTATAGATGTTAATTGTTTCATTTTTTAACTCCGAGTCGTTTGAAGAACACTTTTCATGCATTCCCATTTGCCTATGAACAGTTTTCATTTTATTTTACGTTAGAATATGCGTAGTATAATTTATTGTTATGAGACCAGCGAGGCCAGCGAATGTGAAATATCTGAACAGTCATCTGTGCCGGTGATTATGAAAGTGGTGTAAGTCATGTACTTTTTGTTTCGAGATATTTCGACTGTTACGTTTCGGCGTATTAAAAAATATTTCTCCATTATTGAACAAAATGTTTCTCAACGTATATGCTCTTCTAATGTCAAACTTATCTATCATTGTAGAATTTTATGAGTAGCTTGTACGAAAATGTGTTGTTTAGGCCGTTGAATGTCCCCCGAAATTCCAAAAGTACTGATACGTAGTTTTTCGATCTTCACTACCTTAATAAATTCAAACATTTTGTCGAACAAAAGCAATTTTTACTTTCACACACTTTGCCACTAACAACTTTACCATTTTTGGCAGTGAATTCTTTACCACTATTTCCCCATATTTTCTCTCCTAATAAGTATATTTCGTGCTTTCTTTCTTTTTTTCTTTTCTTGCCTCACATCTAAGGTTAATACATACCTAATACAAAAATATGTAATTATAAAATAATTGACTTTGTCGCGGCTGCTTGACGGCTATTTTGTAACAATTTTTTCATAAAATTCAAATATAAATCAATATAACATAAAATAAGAAAAATCTCAATTTTTATTCGGTTTTTTGTCTTACACCACTTTCATAATCACCGGCACATTTAAAAGTACCTCGCTTGTAGCTAAGCAGCAATGAAATTTCAGTTAAAATTTAATTAGGGTTTCATTCTCCGTGACTCAAAGCGCGTACATGCCTACATACGAATGTAGTTCGTAATTTTCTGCGGCTGTGGAATAAAATCTTCAAGTTTTAAGTGATTACTGTCTTCTGCATTATTCGATAAAGATAGAATCTTATGGAAAATACACATTTTCTTATTTTAGCAAACCATGAGGCATGTTCTGGTTTACGCAGTTGCGTTATTAATCACGCGTATCGCTGTAAATGGTAATCCACCCGATAAGCTACAATGTAAAGACGAAAATAATATGCCAGTTGATTGGTAAGTATTTGCACCGTTTTCGCCCGCAATGATCTTCAAATACATCGTGCTTTCTCTTTTACCTTAAGGCTTGAGCCATTTTCGGGACTATTTGGAAAGCATTAGCGCGCCGCGAATCATTTCATTTATATCCAAAGAAAGAATGACGGAAATCGTTATAGCAATTTTCATAAGAGATCGTGTATGTTTATTGGAATCTAAACTACTTCTAAGTTTTCACAGCAACGCTATTTTAGGTATGTGCTTTATAAATTACCGAAGCGCGCTGATAATTCGAATCCCCTGATAGAAGAAGGTGTCGGTTACCTGTTCATAACGGATGAAACCGTTACAGAAGGTTGGCAATTGTCCAACAGGAGCATCGCTTCCAACAATTCAATCCTTGCAAACACATTAGCACCTCTTTACATTGACGTAAGATTTATAAGAATTATTCAATTGCAAGCTGTAGGGTATTAAGGGGTTAGGCCGCCTTGGAGGCCTGACAATCATGTAAGTTTCGGAATTTTTAAGGCGAAATTAGAAAATAAATGAAAGCACTTTTTTAAGGGCTTCATTCTACATGCCTTATGCTATATAAAAAAATTGTAACTATTTTTTTAAACGAAATGGCGTTGCTGGTGCTCCTCCCTTTTTGCAGTTTTTGAAAAGACACTCTCTGCGGCTAGCAGTGAAGTCCCGTGTACTTTGACGTAGGATAAAAAACCGAAAATTTTAATAATTTACACGACGTTTGCTACAGGCGTGCATAGCGATTTGTCGAAATATGGATTTTTGTGAATACATTGGATATTTGAAGAGAATATCAGTTTCGGCCGAAAAATTTGCCTAAATTGTGTCTAAAATTGCCTGTAGCAAATAACGTTTTTAATGAATCGTAAAATCTATAATCGATAATCTATTATAGAAGATACTATTAAAATTTCAAGTGAATCGAATAAAAATTGTTTAAGTTATGCTGCTAGCCAATTCGAAAAAATTGATTCCGAGAAGCTTCGCGGGTCAACACGTAACTCGGCCATTTTTTAATATTTCTGTACAATATTTATACAGTATATTCATTAATACATTCCCTAAACATATGAAGTATAAAAATAATTTTCAACCTCGTAGTATCATAAAAAAAATTCGTCTAATTTGGTGTTCTTTTGAGCGGCCCAGGATGGCGTAGCACCTTAATGAAAGAAACTTGTAGACGTGTTTTTTCTATCCATTCGCTATATTTGGATAAAGTATCGTAAGATTTCATTGTACAGGAGAAGGACGAAGAGAATTTATGGGTATTATATAACGAGGTTTCGCCACTGATAACAAGGAAGCCAGTTGGGCACGCGAAGGGTGTAGCGATGGTTAATAGTGATCAGGGCTTTTGGTTAATTCATAGTGTTCCTAATTTCCCTTTAATCCCCAAGCGGGAAAGCACATTCCACAATCCACAAAAATCCTACGAAGATTACTCGGGGGAGTACGTTTATCCACTCAATGGAATGGTGAACGAACAGAGCTTTCTGTGCGTCTCCCTGGACGGCGATCAATTTGACACCGTTGGCAAACAGCTAATGTTCAATGACGTAGGTGTCTACGCGAGAAATATCCCGCGCACGCTTTTCACGAAGTATCCATTACTAGTAAATGCGTCCAGGAACCAACGAATTGATTCTTGGCCGTACACTAATGCAGCTCTTATAAAATCTTCGAAATCCGTGGAGTTCACCTCGTTCGCCAAGAACTCCAACTGGGGCAACGGTACGTAATCGAAATGCGTTTCATGCAGCCTGTTCCCGCTATCGCATTACGACACGCACAGCGACAAAATCGTTGTCGTACAACCGACCCACAAATACTGACCATTACGACGAGAAAGTCATTTGTTTATTTATCGTCGTATTGGTCAGTATTTCTCGATCGGTCGGACGACAACGATTTTGTCGTTGTGTGACATTTAATTAGGAACTGGCGTTACACGAAGCTGATTTTCAGATTTATATGATGACTTTGTCGCGCCACAATTGCAGACGGGTCTGTGCATGCAATCGTGGCAGAAGACTGGGGAAGCATTTCCGTCCAACTGCACTGGTAAAAAGTAATGTCGTCCCTTTCGGTATTCGGCACCTTGCTTTTCGTTCGGTTCTTTCACGAGCCCGTTATTTTCACAGCATTAACAACGTTCTAAAGCTTCCATTCTGCTCACATAATGTCTGCTACAAGAGTGCGCTCAGTAACTCCCAGTGGGCTGCAGATTGCAGCTTTCAAGATGGTTCACAATGGGTTTGCATCGATGACATTAACAGAACCGTAAATATACACATTTTTTAAACATTTCTCTGCATTTTATGTATCAGTTTATGTTTCAAAATGTTGGACATATGTTTGTTTTTAGACTTCGAACTTTAGACTTCGTACCAGGGGTGGCGGAGCCCTGTGCTTCAACAAAATAGAAGTGTGGTTTAGTTATTTAGCCCTAATTGTATCGAATTAGGGGTTCGCTGTGAGGAGTAAGCTAGATATTTCTGTCTGCCACTGTATACCTCATGACTCAACGTGAGTCGCGATATATTACTCCGAAGCTACGCATAGGAGAGATTACGGTGTAGCTACCCAAGAATAATGAAACCAATATAGTAACGTTGGCAGTGTTTAAGCATGATTCGTTATGTTATGTTATATTCCACTTTTAGTGCAATAAAATGTGTGCGACTAATCGCCGTAGCAACTAAATGTTTAAAAAATAGTCCTCGAAAATATACATCGGAACGTAAAAAATAAAATATTTTAAAAATCTATATTTTTAAATTTCTATATTATTCTAATAAAAATAAAATCAAAGATGGATAAAAAAAACATTTATAGAGCAAGAAATAATAAAAGCACATGTGAAAATGACTTTAAAAACTCATATACATGAATTAATCAATATTTCTTCAGTAGGCGATATTAGGTACACTTTTTTCAGGAGCGGATTTTTGCATGTCTTACGTTTTTTAATTCCTAATTCAAAATTTGTGGGTTTCAACGATTCTAACTTATACTACATGAAAGATGAATAATTTTTCTTTATTTTGAAACGAATTGCATGCAGAAATATAAATTATAATCAATTGACAGCGTTTTAACTTTTGCTAGGCTATATTAGGTACAGTCACCCTATAGGTCCTATACCTCGTCTGTGTGGTGACACGAATTCCGATAAGGTGATCCGTCTATCATTTGTTTCCCACACCCACCGCTCGAAAACCGCAGAGGGCGCTGGAAATCCAGTGGTGTTTCAGGAGATCGGTATTTCAGAACGTGAGACACGGAAGTCTATTCTGCACCTCGTCTGCGATATCATCGAAGGGATTCGTGTGTTACTAGTCGAAGGTACGGTCGAGTCTCCATTTTAGCGGCCGAGAGTGGAGATCGATAAGTCTACCGAGGCCTTCGAAGCGTGCTAGATGCCACTTGCACCCTGTCTCCGAAAATACCGCATCCCTATTTCGGGTAAACTCGAAGGCGATACTTCTTCGTCTCCGTTTCTGCGATCCACACAGTCGTGCCGCATCCACCGCCGGTTGCGTACCTTCCTTGCGGTCTTCGAAATACTTTGCGCACCCAAACCCTTCGCGATGAAAGTTCAGTGAAAACTTTGCCCCGGGACAGATGTGGGAAAAACACGTGACGATATTTTTCGCGCCTCAGTAGTCGTGCTAAGGACACGATAGGACGGGAAAGTTGTTCAACGAGAAAGTAATCGTGTAAACTGAAGCAAGTAGTTGATAGATCGCTTTCAGTGAAGTGGCCTTCGAAACCTCCCCCAAGATGAGATTAACGACAGTTTTAATTTCAATCTTTGATCACTCTTAAATTCCATGCTGTCTGAACACGTGTACACGGTTTGTGTGTTTCCTAACTTTCCCTGTGATACTTCTTTATATTTGAACTTCGATTGTGTGTAAACTTTGGTATGTTTCTTTTGAGTGGTTCCATGAATGACCTGCATTTCATTCAAAGCTGAGAAACCATACGACAACTTACTAAATACGAAGGTTTCTCAATTCTGAAGCAGGGAAATAAATTTCTAAATGTCATGGAGATTAATTCATCCAAGTGTAAAGTTGGAACCATTTTTATGATTACGTGGAATATTCCCTGCACGTATTCGAGGAGGCGTTCGAGCGTTGTTAAAAGCAATTTGCAAGTGTGTAAAAGAAGGTTCCTAAAATCTGGATAAAAAGTATGACGTTAAGGCTGGATGTTGGTGACAATTGTGCAGGAAGTGCGATGATATCGTCATAATATTTCACGAACGTTTCGATATAACCCTCGCTTTTAAGTGTTCAATGTTTGTAACGCAAGGATGATCAAGCAACTGTGACCTACTAAAGTGCGGGACCACACGCAGGCTGCTTGATATTCTTGTGTTTATCGCGCCTATTAAGCCGAGGTTTTTTGTAAGAGGCGAAAAACGCAAGTCGAGGTCGTATTGCCTTAAAAAAATTATTAAATTGAATAGATAAACTTAGTATTTTATATAATCAAGCGACGAGAGTAGACGACGACGTTTTAATAAATTTCTGGTATTTTCATTTTATGTAATTGCTTGTGACAGTGTGATTAAAGTGTGATGTTGGGCTGTGAAAACGGCCTGTATATGTCGGCTGAGGTGCGAACGAAATCGTGCGGTTGAATGTTTCCACTGCATCATGTTATCGCCAGCAAAAGTACTTTACCAATATTCATCAGGAACATATTTGCCAATCGAGTCTCGCAGCAATTAGCAGCGGCTGAACCACCAATCATGAATCGATCTATCTGCATCAGTTACGCCTTATCAGCCTTAATCTGCTAAAAGGAAGGGCGGAGGATCGTTAAAGCCCCCTGATGCCAGCACGTGAGGGCCAAGGTAATTAAATGAAGATTGCTATAAATTTCATTAATGGTCACACGAGATGTGGCGACACATTGCTGTGCGAAGCCACGTGCCACACCAATCTTTGGCTTCCTTCCGTACCTTCGAGCAGAATTCTTTCCAGACGGCATTATCAAGTTGCTCGAATTTCTATATAATTATATCTGTGACATCTTTCGATTTGATATTACTCCCTGTGTTGCGTCGAAATCGATTTACTTCTCATTCGTTGATTTGGGCAGAAAGAGAATTATTATATATGGAAATATATATATTTTGGTATTATTATATCACAGGATATTAATATAACGAATATTTTATTATTTAAAATCGTATTATCCCTGGAATATGAGAAATTTCTCATGAAAGTGCCGTACGTGATGAATCAGCGGGGCGTTAATTAAAAACTTCGATCCGTATTCTTATGCTTTGCCATGAAAAGAGTGCCTATGAGGCTCTAACAATGAAATAGCTGGAATTCAACGGGCAAGGGAAGCAATGCCGTTGGAGTCTCATGACTTTTTTAATGTGTGTTCTTGTGTTGATTGAAAAAAAAAAACTAGTAATAAAGCTTGGCGATGCATTCCGAAATTTTCTTATTTATAAGCTTTATTTTACCAGCAAAGTATATCCGTGAATTGAATGGTTTAGGAATTGATTTCGCTGTGGTATACAATTGAATGTAGTACAAAGCAGCCAGTTATTAAGTAGCTTTATCATCGTGTGACGTTAAATGTCTAATAATTCATAAAACGTGAATTCTGACTTTAATCGTTCCACTAAACACGGAGCGGTGCATAATGTGACATTTACCAATGCGAAGCCACAGAATAGACTGTCCTTTATATCCCTGGCTTTAAACATAAGTATCAGTAAACACAATTGTGTAGTATTCGTTACGGCGATGATACTACACTCTACAGGCTACACGTGCACGATAAATGATAAAACGTTGGCTAAGGGCGTAGAAGAGTCGTAGAATTCTTATTACCTCTAGTTATGGCATCAACTTGTCAAAGCTTATGGCATTATGAGACTTTCGTGTAACTGAGATTTCATGCTATGCTCATTATTAATTAATAATCACGTTAAAATTCATCAAGTGATAAAACTCTCTATACCCTTCACACTTTCGTGGGTTTCATGACCGTAAATAATAGGTACCTTACTTTTTAAGTCTCTTCTAGACTCGTTTGATGTTGCTCGTTGTAAAACTTCTCGTTACTTTGAACTATTTGGATTTTAGAATCTTGAAATTATAGAAGCGCAATAGTTTGCCTGATCATGTTTCCAGCACAGAATGTTGAATTTATATGTTACTTGTGTTTGCTTAAGTGAGAACGGGGACTAAATAGAGCACTCTTTTAACGGAGTCACAGAAATGGTGGATCGCACGTGCTCTCAACGTGACCTGAATTTCTATAAGGCACTGCTACCAGTTAAATATGACCCAAAAAGGATAAATTTTTTTCGATTTTAATGGAGATGTTCATTAATCCTTAATGTGCTTGAAAGTGCTCTGCGATAATTAGACACAATCAAGCAAGTGTTAGTTTTGAGAATTGTTTTTTTGCGAACACGATAAATCTAATATTCTTCCAAAGTATTTGTTAGCATTCGTCATTTTCCCGAAAAGGATGTTCCAATTTAACAAATGAAACCGTACCTGTTCATTCATTGTTCTGCACATTCGTTACAAAGACAGACTTTTTACACTCAGCGTAGTGGAATGAATAAAATTTCACTCAGTCTCGTGCTTTCTGCATCGGTATATGCAAGAAATATATTAAAATATCTAGGAAAAATCGGTGACTTCGTTTCCTGTGGATAGGGGTCGTCCTTAAATTACGTAAAGCTTTTTGAAGGGGGAGGGGGTCGCGAATTTCTTACGTTTTCTCATAAAAGGGGGGGGGGGGGATCAGGTAGGGTCTTACGTAATATTTTTTAACCTAATCTTTAATATGAGTAGCTTGAAACACGATGTTTCATCCTAAACACGAAACCGAGTGCAATGAATAACATAAATCTTTAAAAGAATATTAAAAGCTGAAAAAATGTAATGAAAAAAATATTACGTAAAGAAGGGGGGAACAAATCGCCAAAATTACCCTTACGTAATTTAAGGATGGCCGCATAGGAATAATGCAGTAACCTAAGTAATTTTCAATCCTTTAATGAAAAGAATAGTTTAAGAAAGTTTTGATGTTAATGTATAGGGCATCTTGTTTGGTAATTTCTTTCTTTCTCGTGCGATCCCACTTTCAGCAAGCGAGGCAATAATATTAGATGTTGATATAACCATTGTTGCAATATGCTGTTGAAAAATTTGCATCTGATGGCACAGATTAAGTTACTACCTTGCGTAGCGCATCATGTGATTGCACCAGCAAATCTTAGATAATACGATTCGGATGTGACAGGCGGCGAGTAATTTTATCCGATTAGGAGGAACATTCTAGGGTCCAGCTGTTTTAGTGACGTCTGCAAGTACAGCTATAAACGTGAAATTTCGCCTTGTAACGAGCAATTTTGTTATTTAATTTCTGTCTTTATGACGCATTAAATCATTTTTATTAATCTGCATAGAAATTGCTAACACGAATATGCCACCAGTTTTCATGCAGCACATAATTATAGCGGAGGTTAATTTTACTTCTTCCAGCATTTTTATTTTTCACTGAAAGACATTTGAACCAAAAATAAAGTATTTTCTATCTTTATGGAAATTAAGTTTCATACTTCTGGATAATTTAAAGCGCTTGCTAGTAGTTGAGTATAATCAAACGATTCTGAAGCATACGTAAAATTGCATTGTGATTTATTCTAGTTCATATGCTTTCCCAGATCTTGAATGTTATTTAAATCCCTCAAAATTTACTTATATATGAATATTACACGAATCGAGCAATCATCTTTAACGAAAATATATTCGAATGACAGCTTCAGTGTCTTCAGGCAATAATTTCATACAAAATATCATTTATTCTCAAAGTAAATTATAAATTACAAGTTCTTGAGCACTTTAAATTTGTTTTGCGACTGAAACATGCAAGATTTTTTGTCTGTATAAGCGGCAGCATTATATTCAATATATTTCTTAAAATACATTTTTCCAACTATTGCATTTAATTCAGAACACATTTAACTTTACGTTATAACGTGCATTTTTTTAAAAGCGTTTTACATTTGTAAAGGCGCGTACTTACCTCTACACTTCACATTCCTAAACAGGGAATGTTTTCATTTTCAGGTGCGTGAGCAACAAACGGACACTCGGTTTTATTACAACGAAAAAGGCAACGCAGATTTGAAGCCACTGGGGTTAAAAATTCCATTCTCTTCCAAATTATGCAAATTATAAAACTCTCACAAAGAAAGTATCTCAGAGAACATACGAGTAATTATCTCCCTAGAGTGCTCGAAAACGTTTCTAAGGCTACAAAAGAGTAACAATGCATCTAACCGCAGAACTGTATTAACGAACCTGCAAAGCACCTAAATGCCACGAAGAAAACATAAATTCTCCATATACAGCTGCATAAATAATTAGAACACGAGGTTTCATGATGTGGATGATTTCATTATACAGAAGATGAAGTGTCCGGGTCTTTCAAAGAAACTAAAGTAAGAATGAAACCAGCACACTGTTAAAAAGTCCGTGGAAGAGCACAAGAGGTCCAGAAGTCCTGTTAGAGATCACGTCCAATTTGTTATTCATCGTGATACATAATGCTTCAAGAGATGGAGAGCGCCTGGGGCAACATCGTCACAAACTTGACCAACACATCGAATATGCACAGCAACGGCACGCAAAAGGAGGACCCGGAATACAGTTTCGATCGCCAACAAGTGGAGAAGATGGTGGTGGTAGTGGTGCCAATATTTTTCGGCATGATCGGCATTCTGGGGCTCGTTGGGAATTGCCTGGTGGTCACTGTCGTGGCTGCGAACCCTGGCATGAGATCAACGACGAACATCCTGATCATCAATCTGGCGGTGGCAGACCTGCTCTTCGTCATCTTCTGTATTCCATTCACCGCAACGGACTTCGTGCTGCCCTTCTGGCCCTTTGGCAACGTCTGGTGCAAGATCGTCCAGTACCTTATCATCGTTACTGCCTATGCCAGCATTTACACCTTGGTCCTCATGAGCCTGGACAGGTCGGTTTCAATTCTATGAAGAGCCTTTGACTTTACTTGAGATGCATTTACGCTTTTGTTTTCTTTTTTTTTCTTCAAAGTTTAATGTGGGGAGTATTATACTACTCTATAGTGAGATGAAATATCAAATATTGCAATAGGTAATATAATTATAGTTTAATGTTGCATTGAATATTCTTCAAGTTAGAGTTGTGTGCCTATTTAAAAAATGTGAAGCTAGATTCTCGAGAAATACGTACGCACGAGATATGTTTAATTTCTAAATCACAATTGATGAATATTATGTGTGAGAGGGTTGATTTATTAATACTACTTAGTGGAAGAGGAGGAATTGAATAAGGAGAGTGTAAATTGAGAGCAATAGGAGTAGGTGAGATTTTCGTTCGGTATTTAGGAGACGATTGAAATGATCTATTAAGCATGTTGGGCGTACAAGTGAGAAGGGATGATTATTTGGCAATGGCTTGATCGCGTGCAGTTTGATAGAAGTTGTATGGAGGAAGACGTCCTATAACAAAACTCGAGCCTCAGCGTAAGACATCGAGATGTTACCCATTCTTGCCCCATAAATATCAGCAGTATTTCCGGTTACAATTCCAGGGTACCGCATGGCGCAGTAATACCAGCTGCAGAATCACGTGCTATGCCTGTAAATGTCATACGTGCGAAAGAATCTTGACTCTCTCTCGAAATGTGCGATACGCTCAATTTCTATTCCGTATCAGAAAATTCTTCCAGTAACATATTGCGCTTCCACCTTTCCTTTATTTTTATTTTACGACGTTACTCTATTCTCAGTGATCGTTGCAATAGTATTTCGTTTCAACCTGCAGAATAACAAATCTCAGGGCAAGTCATAGCCACGGTTTATGTTTTATCTCTTATTTCCGTGCATGAATACTTTGAACATGTTGAGAAACATTGTTTTGATAAGCTTCGAATCGATTCTAACGTATATTAATCTAATTTGTATGAAAAACTTTACTTCTAGGGTATTATATATTATTCGAGTATACACGAGAATATTAGTAATTTTAGTCGTGTATAGTTAAGTAGTGAATGACCTGTTTCAGCGTTAGTTAGCAAATCTCATGTGTCTGTTTGCTGTTAAAATAGTTTCTGAATCACGTACACGCAATTAACAACTAGGTTAATCGCGATCCCCCTGGAAACCTGCATGAATCAATTCATTGGCATTTATCCAAGTCAATTAGCATGAATGGTTCTCCATTCATTTCGCAATTGTATGCACGATATGTAAAACATGTCTGAAGTAAACGTTCTTGTATCTGTTTAGGAAACAATGTTTTGCGTGGTACGTAATTAATTCTGGGAAATATATAAGCAATTCTAACAGTTATAAAGTTCTTCTGCCCCTGAGTTAAAATATTCAAACTTTTTCTAGTAGTTACTTTACGAACTTCATGTTTTACCGTTATCCTGGAATTAAAACGAATTATATCGCGATTTACATTATTTAATGGTTAATTTAAATGCTGCACGCAGAAAACGGTTTTCCTTTTCAAGCAGTAAACGAGAACATTTGCATTTTTCTTTGTTACGCGTGAGATAAAATGTAGCCTGCCTCTAAATCTGCTTCAGTAGCGTAAAACCGTAATTGTGACGAAGAAAGGCAAACTTTTAATAGAAGTTTACTGTATCCTATCGTTTGATGTAACAGGATTATAAGTAAAAATGGAGTACAGATTTTATATTCTGATTACATCACAGTTTCTTTATCGACCCTTTTTAGTTTATTACTATCTTCTCGCAATTTTAATTTTTAGAACGAGGCTTTAGTAAAAAGAATTTAATTACAAAATTTTATTACAGTTAAAAGTTGCATCCTTACCTCGTGTGATGTTGGAAACCGTACTAATTGAAATTGCATTTTAATTGTTACAGGTACTTGGCAGTGGTTCACCCCATCTCTTCAATGTCATGGAGAACCGAAAATCACGCGATCCTCGCCATTTGCATCGCTTGGGCGATGATCTTCGCGGTATCCACGCCTGCCCTCGTCGTTCATGGCGAGGTAAGTCATTTAAATGAATTTTCCTCGAACGAAACATATGTACATTGAAAACACATAACACTTTACGCGTCACTTCTTCGATTCACTGTGGACTTCAACATTTTGTCTATATCGTCGAAAGTGCTCTCGAAATTTCTAATGAGTAATCGAGCGCGTGTATTAACAGTTTTCTGTTAATCACTACCATACCCCACCTACAACGATCTCGATTTTTAATTTCCACTTGTTATCGGACATTGGAACTAGACCCAATACTTCAGCATATTTTCCGTTTTTATGCAGAGCCTGATTCAGTTGGCTCCAGCTGCATCGTACGAACGCGATAAATTCTGTCCGACCAGTACGCCTACTCCTTTTTTTGATTGACTCCTTCAATCCAGCTTTTCGTTATCGATTGCATTGGTACGCGCAACGAGCGGATTTCGATACCATAAAATGATTAAGAACTCGATTACGCGAAAAGCACACCGTTCGAATTTCTGTCGATTCATTCAGCCCTCAGATGTCAAAAAAATTAATTCGCAAAAAAGGGAATCGTGAAGAAAATAGATCCTGTCCGTCGCTCTAATTAACAAATCTAGTTTCTTGTTGGGAGTTCAATGCATCACTCCAATTAGTGTTCCGATATCACGGAAAGGAAGCGACGAGGGAGGAGATTGAAGTCGATATACTGGTCCAAACATCTCTAAATAGGTTTCCTGCAACGTGGCTGTAAAATCGAAGTTGATGGGCAGAAAATCAACTGGTACCATCTATCCTGTAATTCCCCAATGAGTGTTCTCACTGTAATTACTTTCGAATTAACGGAACTAACCAAGCAACTGTAATGGCCCCTACTCGAGCATTCATCATAAAGCTCGATGAATGTAAAGCGATACTCTCGATGGCTGTATAGGTTTCCGTAATTGGGGCGCTTTGAAATCTTGGCGATTCACTTTTCTTCTTTCAAATGCACCGAACTTCGAGATGATGAATTCTTCCTGATCCTCCCTCACGTCTTATGAGTTCCACCTGCACCTCTGTTTCTTGAAAAATGCGAGACTTTAAAGTTTTTCTTGGATAATAAAGTTGTTTTTATATATGGGATTCGTATTTCTTTTAAATAATCTGAAAGCAAATGTAATTTCATCATTTTATAAAATAATTTAATGGAATAGGAGTTTCAGAGGTCAGTTAGTAATAAAACATTGTTTATAGACAACATTTGACTTCTGCTTCCCATCGAAATATGACATACGCCCGTTGATTTTTGTTATTTAGCGATGGGTGGGCGTTACATTGATTAACCTGCATGTAATTAATGCGCATTGGAATGAAGTTGACCGCGTTATTTTCGAGGCGCATGTTTGACAATAACAGAACGCGTATGAACGTTCACGCAGCGGTGATTGCACACGTTTTAGGGAAATTTTGTTGAATCTCTCCAAACATAATGCTCATTGTTCCATATCACACGATTTTCCACGATCCTACCGACAGAAATGGTACAAATAACGGTTTTTACTTAGCTGCGATCGCTCAATGATTATAGCCCTATCGTATGTGAGATTGGCGCGCGTGGCATCTGGCGTTTCAGGCGTCCGCATAGAATTGTAAATCGCGGTTTGTGTCTTATTAATCTGTAAATGGGATGCAGAACCTCGTAAATACGATCCCAATCTGATCGATTAAATTACTCCCACGTGAAGGTCTATTTTACATACGAACTTCAAAGTTGTAGAAGATATTACCATCCTCACTCTATTAACTGACAATATCCTGCTCTTCAATTCATCGGTTCTAACGATGCAAATAGTTTAGAGAAAACTTGAGTCTCTTGTCAGATTCGGTGAATAGTAGGGGAATTTTAAATTTCTTTCATCTTTGTTTGAATTAATTACTTATTAACAAAATAGGTTAAAATATACTTTGGTCCTTCCACTTTAATATATTGTAAGTGAAAATTTGAGAAAGAACATACAAAATGAATAAAAAAATGTTATTTGGATGTAAGCAAAGTGTATCAATTTACCCCACTGTGGGGCAAGTTGATACTCCTTTGGGACATATTGATACATCTGTAAGATATACAATAAAAAAAAATACAATATGGACTAAAAATTAACAAAGACGTATTTTAAAAACTACACAGATTTTTTAACAAACATAGATGAAACATTTTTATTTGAATTTTTTTACATCAGGTGCCTTATTTTTTTATTAATGTATCTCAATAAAGTCATTTTGTCAATGTTGTACATATTCAGTACTTTTTTATTGCGACACAAGCTTTGTCAAAACTGTCTTGCGATATTTCGCCACGATTTGTTTTCCTTATTATAATTTCTAACCAATTTCCTAGAAATGAAAGGAGATAATCCATGAATACACTGCATCAACTTACCCCACAGGAAGTCATTATATAAAAACATCTGTATAAAAAAATATAGAGCACATAAACAAAGTAACAAAACGTAGTCACCTTGCCTTCAAAAGACTCAATGTGAAGTGAAACTAATTAAATTAATAAAGTTTTCTATGGCGTCTCAAGACGGATTGAAAAGTGAAAACGAATATTTACTTTTTCTGTATAAAACCGAAAACAATTAAAAAAACGATTGCTTTAATATCGGTGCACAAAGACGTACACTGTATCGTAGTAAAGAATTGAACAATAAACTTCACATAAGTTTTCTCGCTTAAAAGGAGCTACGTATACACGGTGTCGGGATAACTCTGTATCTGTCCCTGTATCAATTTGTCCCGGTCTCCCTTACATGTGTTATCTGTTTTCGAGTGAACCCACGGCCAAGAAACCGCTCCCTTATATACATATGTAGATTAACTTTAGTTTCAGGACATGGACGGCTCGTCGTCGGAGAACATGACGGCTTGCCAAATCCTACCACAGTACGATTGGCCCTTCTTCCAAATGACGTTCTTCCTGATGAGCTACCTACTGCCACTGATGCTGATATGCTTCTTTTACATTTGCATGCTCGTCAGGCTCTGGCGCGGCCCCCGCGTCAGCGCCGAGAGTCGACGAGGAAGACGACGCGTTACGAGGCTGGTGCTCGTCGTCGTCGGCGTTTTCGCCTTCTGTTGGTGCCCTATACAGGTAAGTGTTACATGCATTTACATAACGAGGGATGAAAATGACAGGGTTCAAAGCTCCGCGGCTCTGTAGAACACTTGAGAACATCATTTGCGAGAGACTCCTTCGTTAGATTCCTTTCTGAATACGTGCAAATTGCTCGCGATTGTGCTCGGGGGCTTTAAAACTTTTAATTCTTGAGTCACATGAATGCTGTTAGAGCAAAATTTAGTCGGTTTGAGTTCCATGTAGTACAAAAGATGCCTGGCGTGACAAAGGAACCTGCGGATAGTAATGATCGATACAGAGATCGTTAGTCCTGTTCGATAATAATCAGTCGTTATTACGCCACGGTGATTCTTTTCAATATCGTCGACGGAAGATTGAATTCATTCGAATCGAAAACAAAATATTTACTAGCAGGCTGTCCAATGCACCGTGTCGCGTATAAAGGTTTTAGCACACGACGATATGCAGTAATCTGTCCGAGAAATCACAGTTTTGGTGTCACACAAATTACTGTAGCACCAATCGAGAATACCGGCCCAGGGGGATTGAAAGGTATCCGTGTATACTTCGGGCGACATTTCGAGGGCCGCATTTTGTGAGAAAAATTTACGACCGATACGGACGTGATGTAATTAACTGCAACGCTATTCGCGCTAATGGAGATGGAAGATAAATCGCGAAAGGAAATTGTGCGGTGAAATTCGGTGATTCGGGGTGTTTCGTGGGTATTAGGGAATCTGGGAATGAGGTTTATCGACCGTCGAATAATGTTTCGCGTTTTTTAATTTCGCCACCACCAGATATGGAAACCTCTCAGTAAATCCTGCAACGTGATAATTAATGAAAAATTGGTCTATAAAAGACATCGTGCTTTACAGGAAATTATTATTAATCGCTTATACTATATTACATTATTTTACTTATTTTCTTTCTCGTAGTTTGAGAAATTGATTTTTAATGGGGATTAAATTTGATAGGAATTAAAACAATTTTGTTTGTAATTTTTCAGTGTCGACAGTATTGGCATTAAGCTACCGTTCTTTAATGTCCAGTGCAGTTTATAAAAATAGAATCGCTGTGGAGAGTAAATCCAGTATACCCTTCTGAAAATTTAGTAAATACACGCAAAAACAACTCATTTCCTTTGCAGAAGTCAGATGTTGAAATATGTTCACCCACGCAATATGATGTTTAGATTGTCAAGATTAGCACAGTTTGTCATTCTGTTTCGTTCAAAAATGGCACACGGCGAACAATTGCTCGCGATTCGTTTGTCCTCTATTTTGCTTCGGTTGTTGTGTTTCTCACGTCGCGACGTTGCAAAACATTCGACAGGCTGCGTTTATTGAGTTTCCCCTGCAAAATGTTTGCCTTTTGAAAATTGTGTTACGATTTTCGAGTGGCATTGCGCCGCAATAAGGCTGATAAAAGATTGTGTGATTTTGACAGGTGAGAAATACTGCTGCCTCGTACACGATTTTTTTCTATTCCGTCGTTCATTTAATTTTTAAAAAAAGGTTGCGAAAAGCAGTAAATGTTACATGCTGTACTAGCATATTACATTTGCTCTGAATTAAAAACAGCATAACCCACAGGATATCCGTATTTCCCTTTATTTTTTTAATAAACAGCGTTATTTTATATGGAGAATTTGTAACGAAATATTTATAAAGTAATTGTGAATTGAATACAAATATAAAATGTAACATCATGAATCCGTTGTTCCGTCAAAAGTTCAAGTGCACCGCGCCAAAGTGGAATACCTCAACTACAGCCAGACATACATACAATCGTTCAACAAGAGGCATGAATGATTGAAAGCAGTTTTCGATCGCTTAGGAGTGCAGCTCAGCATCAGATAAAACGTGCATTTGTTGTATTTTCTAGAGCATTGAGATCTATGTTGGCTATTGATTATTTTTATTTCACTCGAAGAATGTTTGAAAGGATATTTGAACCATGTTTGGTAGAAAAATTACTGAATATTCGTCTTCTCTCGACAAACAAACTTTTCTCACAGTAACAAGTATTTTCCCTGTCCTCGATAGTAAGATTTCGTCGTGGTAACTCCTTACTGCTTTATTCCACAATTTTTGACATCAGGTTTTTCTAAATTCGACAACAGAATTTAGTAAATTCAAGCTTCATATATTTGGAACTTAATAAACCGTGCGTTTTCTCTGTGTTTGTACAAAAGGTGATACTGGTGACGAAGTCATTGAACGTCTATCCACTGACACCAGCGACGATAATGGTCCAAATAGCCAGTCATATCCTGGCATACACGAACAGCTGTGTCAATCCTATACTCTACGCCTTTCTCAGTGACAGCTTTCGGAAAGCATTTCGGAAAATTATATATTGCAAGCCTCGGCCAGATCAAAACAGGCAACTGGGACCATTGACGAGAACTACGAGAGCTGCCAGTTCTGGCGACATCCTCTAGGTGAGTGGTACGGATCGATATCTTTATACTGTCGCTGTTAACAAATCGTTTAGTTCCTTTTATTTCGATCACTTTGTGTAAACAGAAATTAAAGTAACGAAATTGAAAATGGCGTAAATTGTAAACACTGTTGATATATTGCAATTTCACGAGCTCGACAGTTGTAGTCAATCATATTTCTGAAAGAAGATATAAAATATTAGTTGTGTCCTTTCGGTATATTGTATATTGAATATTTGTGTTATGAAATATTGGCACAGCAGTATAGAAATTGAAGGAGAGTCATACAAAAACTTAATTCGTATCTTTATGACACTTTTAAAGATGTTTCGGTACACAGTTGGGTATTACTTATTCAGATATCAATTAGGGCTCGGTATCCCAAATACGTGTCCTTCGTGCAGTAAAAGTCTTTCAAGCCTCCTGCTAAAAATGAAATTTCCAGCAGGAGACATAACACTTCCTAGATAAAAGGATACAAGGATTCAAATTATTACTACGATAAATTAAATACCTCATTCCGATATTCAGTTTAAAATTCCAAAGGAATCTAGACTGTTGTCTGTTAATATATCAATGTTCGTCGAATTAGAACTTCCCTATTTATAAGAGGCGCCTAATTAAACGGAACACCTGATTGTGTGATGTCGATGAAGCCGATTAGGTATTCATTATGTAAGTACATTGCTCTTGCAGTTTCTCTTCGAGTTTCTTTGTTGTCGGAGCGTCTAGGATAGGATTAATTACTTCGCAGGCAATTAGCGCTTCATAATGGCGAGAGGGTGAAATGCACCTTTTACCTTATTCGCTTTTCGACCTCCGAAAAAACTTCCTTTGTTTCGCGCACGAGCCAGAGGCTTTGGAAACACATTTCCTTCTTCTTTTTTTCGCTTCTCCAGGCGCTACTTGTGTCGCTGTAGGCGTAGATTCTCGAGTTCAACATTCAAGGCCATCGAGGCTCTAGACTCCTAAGAACGTTTGGATTACAGTGGCCTCGCCCTCTGGCTGCTGTAAATTACTCTCCTCATTTCAATGCAGGTACAATTCCCTAAATTTTTCACCCTTTCTGACGAACCTACGTAACACTTCTTTATCAAACGTCCGCCATTGGCAATTTCGACGATATGGATAAATAATATCAAAAGGATACGATGATAGTTTCGTTAGTCTCAAGATACATCCCCTTTCTCAGAATTTTGCACCTCAGTTGAGTAAAGTATAAAGCGATTCCGACGTATGTACATCGTACATCACGATTTATTCCAGCTGGATAGAAATCTATTCTAAATGTAGCACCGGCAGTCAAAGTGTTAAACAAGCAGCCAATTCCGAATGCACACATTTTACTGCAGTCGTCAGGAAACTCAAGTGTACCAGTTTCTTTCCTATATTTCCTTCCCATTCTTTTCCGTGTTTACCTACTTCCTATTCGCTTATCTGCTTCGCGAATTCCGTGCCCCGATGTCCTACAATCTGCGCAAATATTCTTCGCTATCGCAGAATTTCCATTTTTCTCTCCACCCTTAAGAAACAGTGAATAAATTAGACTGCAATACCCAATTACAGCAGAGTAGCACTTGTATTCATCTCCTACTGTTATACCTCCTTCCTCCCCCGTTTTATCCCAGCACGAAATTCAAATATACACTTATCTATTCAATGGAAATTTCACTTATCATAAGTGTCGTGGTAAAAAAAATTCACCTGCGTCGTGCGACATATTAAAACATTGAATACTCAATTAACGATAGAGGTCCCACTGAAATATTATTCGTTGCTTCTCGCAATAAAATCTCATCACCATAGAAGCCCGATGAGATGCCCCGCAGCTGTATCTACTAATTTCCGTTTTATCTTCTATGTTAATCAACCACTGCCGTAAGGGATTTTCGCGTGCTCGAGAATGTCAAAAGATTCGCCGGGAGAGCACAGGGTGCTTTGTTTCATCCGCCGTAGGAATAAACTCAAACGACTCGGCTCCCTTTTTTTCACTTATTGTCCAGCTCGTTCGCCCAGAGTCTTCATCCTTAGTGGCAGTACGCGACGTAACTTACGTACCAGAGTCTTGAATACCCAGCGGCCGAGGAATAGGTACAGACGTACATCACAACCGCTACGCAACATCCAAGCGAACTGCTCCCGGAGGTTTTGTCGGATAAGAAAAGGGCGGATGGTATATAGCTGGGTGAAATTGAGAGGGAAGAGGGTCGGCGAAGGCGCTAACATTTTCCGACGACATCTGGGAACGCTTGTAGACCGCTCGAACGTTGCTCTTCTGATTCGACAAATAGTGGTGGTATTACATTCATTTGTACCTAACACTGGCTATCGTTTTCTATCGTCTGGGATCTATCTCCGAAGAGCTTTTCCCTACCCCGTCGCAAACTTTTTCCGATTTCCTCCAGAGTCAGCGTGTTTTCATAATACCTCCGTGGTATCTAAACGGTAAGGTAAACGACTTGAAATTGCTGCAATTTAGGTGTAACTGCACCTTCTTTCCGTGGATTAAAGTTTCCGTTTGCTTCGTCCAAGGGTCGGTCTACTTTAGATCTAAAGGAGACATAGATGTCGTTAGTCTGTTACTATAATGCTTTTCTGCACGGGAGAACGTGGACAATTGATCTATACACAAATGGAAACGCATGGAGGCTGATGGAGACGTGCAATTGCACTTTACAAGTGTATTGTTGAATATGGGAGAAAGGTAACGCCGTGTGGAGGGTATTTTCAAAATCTCCCGGTTTCCTCTTTACTACTTCTTTCTATTGTCCACGATAAAGAAGATGGAACTTGATGAAATCTCTTGAATGTTTCTGTGTGCTATAATCTTAGATATACGATTATTGTGCTTAGTAGCGTTGAAATAGTCTTTTCCCTTTTTCTCCTGTAATAACATATTTAGACATCAGTTTCTTATTGAGTTGACTTTTATTCCAATACATTCCTAACTCTCAGTTTATTTATTAAACGGTTACGGGTTTAATAAATGCTAATGCACTAAGTATAGAGATATAGGATAGATATATAACAAATGGGTGTATTCCCTCCGTTGTCAATGCTAATACAGTTTCCTCGAATCTGAGGATTTCGAACTTTTTTCATTAGACCATATACGACCGCTTAGGGATTGCCCAACTTTGAGTGGAAAGGAAGAAACGCTGAAACCGTGCTGACTCAATTAACGTGACTAAAGTGGAAATGAGGGCCTGTTCCACATACTGATAAAATAACGGGAACTTGTAGAATTGAGCTCAGTAACTAGTACGAAAGGAGCAACAGTTTTGCTTTGTCGAAACATTTTGCAGAATAATTTTGTTAAGAAATTATGACATGGGAGGTATTAAATGCTGGAATAAATTCCTTTATAGTTCTACGATAGCACACAAAAAATATAAGAAACATAGTAATGTGGAAAAGTAATTTTATAAAGATAGAAACTGTGCTCAGAACTGGAGAAACATGCAGATAGCAGAGAAAAAGATTACGTAAAATCAGAGATGCAGTTTCGTTGTTTCGAGTTTCGTCTCGGGCGAATGCAATGCCCTAAAATACGATATCCCATGGGATATCCGCAATTTCAGCCATTCAATAAAACCAACCATGCAATATTATTTTTAAATAAGAATTTCTGAATGTTTACACGGGCGCCTTGGGTTACCAAAGAAGAAAATTCTTGGCGTAGAAACTGCTGGGAGTCTGATCGCATTCTCTAAAGCGGTAAGAGGAACTAGGCTTTGCTATAAATCAGGATAGGAACGGCCTCTCGGAATCAGATCACGCTGAAAACGCGTAAATTGAACCGTGATTGTTTTAATACCGCTGCGGATCCATTCATCACGAAAGAAATTCCTCGCGAAACAGCACTTTGAAACAATAATTTAAGCACGTTATTACAATCTGTCCAAGGCATTCTTTCGTCTCGAGTTATAGTAAATGTTCGAGACATTTGTCAGGATGAAAATAGGAATTCCATTGGTTTCAGAATTCAACAGTGTTCGCCAACGCACGTGTCCTCGCGATTAGAAGTCGTATCTGAAAATTGCTTAGGGACCTCGTGCTCTCTTCGATCTCCTCCCGCAGGAAACTTGACATATTATCTTTCCTTTAACTTCATAGTCTCGGGGAAAGATCGTGACCTGCCATCAGCACTTTGTCTAGGAAACAGGTGAAAAATATGATGTAAGTTTCCACGTTAGAATCTGATAGCGATGGTTCCAAGCAAAATGAACTATTTATTTCTAATTGTAAGTTGGGAAATACTGTGCAAATTATACGATGCACTTTCACCTGCGATTTTTCGACGCTTGTTTCGAGTGTGACGAGATTTTCTTGAAATCTTAGGCAGGAAGCAATACACCTACTGGTTTTTAGTCGATTAATAGTTAAATTAAGTATTCAGCAAGTTAGGCTAGAATTCCTGTATTACGTATTATATCGAATTAAAAGAAATTCAGAGTCATAAAATATTTTTATGGGATGAAATGGAGAATAACAGTGACTTCATTGATTTTGTATATCTTCTAATTCAAGGCTACTGGCTTTTCTAAAAATTGATATGATAGTCATTCTGACAAGGAAAGAGAATTTACTCGTTCATGAGCGCATTTGAAATTTACATCATTGCATTATTGCAAAACTTAGACCATCCGAGTGATTTTCGTTGCTGAGTAGTAAACTTTTCTGCCCCAATCTTGTCTCGAGACGAGGAAAGGAAAGATTTACCCCTTGTCGGATAAGTGTAACACAGATAAGTAAGGAGGATGAAATATGATGACAAAACGTTGTCAGGAGACTTGTGGGAGAGTGAAAAGTTTAAGGTAGAAGAATTGTTGCCTGGATTAATCTGAAAGTTTGGCAATGTCAGTCGTTGAGTCATATTTCACGTAGATCCTCTCCTCCTGCTTTGATAAGTTCTGACATATCCTGATGTATAGCCGCATTGGTGTTAAACATTTCCAAACTTTTCTTCGATTGCAAAATTCTTTCCCAGATTTCTTCTTCATCAATCATAGTCCCCTGGTTATTAAGACCATACTTATTTCTAATAATTATATGCCCCTTTCTTTTAAAAAAAGCACCCTGCATCATCGAAGCTTTTTCATAATTCCCAAACTGACTGGCTCCCTTATCCTTTTGTATCATGTCAACCGAAATCAATAGCCTGTTTCGTGGAATCGAAAATTCCTTACAATGCATCACTTGGAAACGTTCACGCTTCGGAAAAGCTCTCAAGAAATATGCCTCGTAAAAAGATTTATCGAACACGTTCGCATGCTATGAATACGTAATATTTTTTTTATTTTCGTGGCCTAAGCCTTACAAGCCTCGGAATGAATAGATTCATCGTGTATCACCTGCGTGTAAGGGAATTCGAGAAATGAAATACAGTTAAGGAAGCAATATCACCGTTCCTTTGTCGAAACTTATCAAATCTCTGTGATTGATCGCGGGCGATGAGCAGAATGCGGAAGCGGGAGTGTCCGTTCTTATGGATGGCGGAGAGAACGTTGCGGGATACCAGGTCAACCTCTGCAATCCTACTTTTGAATCCACAGCAGGAGATAATAAGCCCTGGCGAAGAGGGATGAAACCGGGGGGGGGGGGAATGGTGCTAATTTTAGAAGTACCGTTCGTGGGAAGTTTGGACCTTTCACGAAAAGATCGTCGGAGAAAAGGAATGCACCTATACGCGCCTTGTTGCAGACCTCCTCGCCCCATTCTGGTTTTGATCTTTTCCAGTTCATTACAACACCGTTTCATTCCGCGTTTAATCGTTGCGACGCGAGCGCAGATTAAGTCACAGTCGCAGTAATGACCGATCTTCTCCACTGTAATTCCGTTCTTAAGTAGTACAATCTAATTTTCACTTAGGTTTCCTCCAGAGGATAGAGACTCGAGCAAGTTTCTATCTAATACATTATAGATTTCGCGATTAAGGCTACTGTATTGGAAAATTTCTGGCAAAAGAGTCGTTTCAGGGAAATGACACACTTCTTAATGTTTCATTAAAATATGTTTGATATTTTTATTGTTTTCTGCAAGGGTAAAAAACACGCACAGGGCGATCACAACTGAGGACCTTGCAGCAAGAGGTGTGCAGCTCCATCTTTACCAACTTGGAGTAAATTAGAAAAAACTGTTTATAAAATTATTGTTTTCGCTTGACATTGAAAAGGGAACACTAATAAAAAATATATATATTTTCACACAATCGGTGGTAGTTATGGAATTGATAAGTTTTTATTTCTATTTTTGGCAAGAAAATATTCTATAATAAAAATATTAATATTTCAATTTTTATTTATTTGCAATAAATCGCTCGATTGTTATCGGATTTTTTAAATATATTACAATCAAAAAGCTGCGCCCCTTTTGCTACAAGTTCCACAACTTGTAATGCAATATTATCTTATCATGCACTAAAGCGCTGCCCAGGAATCGTAAAGTTTCATTACATTTCCAGCTGGTTTTCATTCACCCAGTGGTTCTTTGTCATTTCCTGGCCGTAAAGTGTTTCCCTTCGCCACGTGCCGATCACACTACCAACGCACCGTAATTCCCATTTAATCTCGGATATCGCGCGAATTATTCGTGTTTCAGTGGTTTTATCGACTGGTTAAAAGCATTTTCGCGGTACCAGGTGGCGACTAGCTCTCTTTGATCATCTCTCCTCGAGTTAAACGATCATCAAAGTCGTTGAAGAAAGATCGAGTTAAAAAAGAAACGGTGGTAAAGGAAGAGGAAATAAATAGACGCCTCGAGCATCGACACGAAATCCTCGCCGCTTTAATTTCTCTCGAGTTATTTCCATGATGACGGCCGCAACTCAATTTGCTTATTTATGAAACAAATTTAAGGTCTACGCCCATGCAATCCTATCTTTAAAGAATTTTTTATTACAATGGTACATCTTTATTCAGACACTTCTAATTTTATTTGCATTTTCTATAATATTGGATTTACAGTCGAACAGCTTGGAATGCATAAAAGTTAGTACCAAGCTCGATCACCGTACCAGTATGTCAATAACAATTTAATTTTTATCGTCTTCGTCATTATTGCTCGATTATTTAGGAACTGGAGATTTGGCATACTCTCCTTTCTTTTTATCAACTCTTCTTAAATCTCTGAAGTCAGTGGATCACACTAAGCTTCTAAATTATTGCTCCATTTTAACACGAAGGAAGTAGAATCGGTGGTGCTATCACGTAGCATGCCAACGTTCGGGGCGCAATGTCGTTATTTTTAGCTGCTTGGAGAAAATTTGTCACAGGAAGTGGGAAGACAGCACAGATTTGGCTTCGAGCTTTGTTACGTGACACCGAGAAAGGACTCGTCCGTTGCCTTATCTTTCGTTCACTTTGTCACCGAGGTAACCGCCTGACAGAGGGCTCTTAAAAGCTTCCATTTTTTAAAGCACAAACTCCGAAACCACAAATTTCCTTACTGCACGTAATTCGTTCGTCACATCTGAATAATATTTTAAAAATTCGCTTCTACTGAGAAATTAACAAAGCTTCAATGCACGTGTGCAATCATGCCACCATTTCAATTTCAAATTCTAAATCTACTCTTCGGTATAATTGAGATTTAATAAAGGTAAAATGAAACGAGGAAACGAGAGGATGTCTCCATCCATTAGACCTCAGTTTCCTCGATGAAAGACAGATCGTAAAAATTCGTTTACGACAAAGAAGAAGCTTTCCCCATCCGCCGAGCGTTTTCTTAAATCTGTATAATACTACAGAAATGATAATACCATAGAAACCTTTTACTTCCCCTCGAAATCTCCTGCCTGGAAAATCCTTCACTCCTTCAAAAAAAAAACTCCCCTTAGCCGTTGCCCCTGGACCCTAGGGAATCCATTTCTCACTATAGTGGAGCATTAAAATCGACCGACTTGCAAAGTAATCGTAAACTGCGTTTGATCATAATCGTAAACCACAATCCCCGTGATATCGGGGGCCATTGTTGTGCCCCATAGTGGGACAACACGAGACCATGACACTTTCGTTGCCGGATGTCTCGCAGACCGCGTCGAAATATATCGATGGATCAACGGAAAAATCCCACCGGTTTTCCTCTTCATTCGCGCATTTCCGTTCTCATGCACCAGCGATGCCGCAGAACGTAAACTTCCTGCGTTATGAATCCATTATCGAGCTTCGGGTAACGCGGATAACCGTGCCGTTCGCCTCCCTTCGATAACTGTCGATGAGCGACCAGGTATTCCGGTTCCCCCACTTCGTTTTCAGCTAAATAATTCCGAAACTTTCGCGGAATGTTGGACTTCCATTTGGATAGTTACTACTTCCTGTTACGGTCGACGGTGCACGAAAACCAGTACAAGTACTAACAGGTTCTGTGTATCCAGTGTGCTCGGTTGTTTTGTGTTAGGGGTAGGTGGCGAGCGACGTCTACCGAAGTCGTCGAGGCGAAGTTAGAGGCGGCTTTGATGAACACAGCAAATATGTCTCTGTTGAGGACAGTAATCCGTGTTTAATTATTTTGATATTACTGGTAATTAGGTTTAAGGGTTGTGAATGGAGCACGTTGCTCGAATCACGCAAATGTTGTCGGCAGTAAATTTGAGGAGAAATCGCATAGAAGTGGTAACTACTTTTAGGAAATGGCTCCATCCTTCTGGTATCGCGTGAGACAACGCAGCGACATAAATCATCAAAAAATCTTGTGAGTCTCATATTCGCTCTGTGTTTACTTTCTTTCGCATCTCAGATTTATCGCCCCCTTCTTCGAGTAACTTTTCGCGTAACGAAGGATCCAGGCTCTCCGTTTGTGTTTTACGTGTCGGTTTCTTGGATTGTTGTTATCGCGCCGCTCACTTGCGGCACGGAGAAAAGTTTCATGTCAGTTTCTTGAATGTCTTGTCGGTTACTTTAGCTGGACATGGAAACAAGAGTTGCAGTCTGTTTAACATTTGCTGCCTTCTCTTGCATGAAAATTGAATTAGTTGGCTTAATAGCTGGTAATAAAGAAATTCATTCGCTTCGTTTCGCTTCCACTCCGTTCCTTTTCTATTACCCTGAAACGCTGGCAAATAAATTGATACAAGTTTGATTAAGGTGTCTACTCTTATGTAGCATCGACTGATATTTTCAAAGCTGTACAGAATTACAAAAAGTGATGAGCGAAAAAATGGTATTATTTATCATGATTTATTAATAAGGGGTATGAATGGTACTAGTAATCATCGTCACTTAGAGTTATCACTCCTCTACATTTTATGTATCGCAGACGCGACGATCATGCGAAATAACGTCCCCGCGAAAGTTGAAGAATGGAAAGAGAATTCTCGTTTTGCTATAGCCTCCTCGAATCACCGATAAAGCGGTGCGATTCGGTCATTCGAGTTTTACGAGTATCGCGTCTTGGCCGAAATTACGACGCTAAACGGACAACGCACTTTAATCAAACCCGCATTCTCTAATGTGAAACGTGTCACAGATCGATACCCAAAGCGACAAACTGGAATTCTTGTCTGAGAAGTTGCATTTTTTCGTAGAAAGAATATTATACACGCTTTGGAATGAACAGTTTTACCCTTTCTCGTACCATTTCGCGAATTTCACGACTAATTAGTGGCGTTCCCAGGGAGCACAATTTAACTCAAAGAGAAATTCAATTACGCGCAGAGGAAATCTCATTTCGCACTCGTAATTCGATTTTAATCCGCGCTTTGCACATAGTCGAAGATACATGCGGTCAAAGCTATAATTCATCAAATGTGAGTTACTTTTGTGTGTGCCAAAGGACAATATAACTAGGGAGTGTTATCAGAGTTTGTACACGCATAGTATCAATTGCAGTGTGAAAGACTGTTTGGTTGGAATCATATTGATACTGTTTCCCCTTTTCTCGGCACTCATCTACGTTGTGTCAACATAATCCATCAATCCAACGATCACTGATAAACATGATTAGTTCTGATTGAGTTTACGCGTTTAATTTCGCCGAGTTCCATCATGGAGGCTGTTCTATTTGGCAGAATCGATCATGCAGCATGGAAACTTTCGGATTCCTATAATCTTAAGTCGTTTATGGTTGCAAAGTCTGAAAGCTCAATCAGTGCAAGAAGTACACAGAAAATTATTGCGTTTTCTAGAAGACACAGTTTCCTATGGGATCTCTAGAAATTTTCCCAATCATTAATCTTCTTTAGTAACAGAAACATGTAAATTAATTACTTAAGCTTTATGTGGATAATATTACAAGCTGTTTCGTAATTAATATTCTACTATGAATCCCCGTTAGTACCATTTTAACGTACTGTAACGTTTCTGCTCTCTTCTTGTTTCTCAGAAATGTTACCTTCAGATCATTAATTCTCTCAAGCAAGAACGTTGAATGTAAAAATTAAAGCTGTACGCCACAAGAAAAAAAGCCAAACGTCTTCCATCCGGTTCCTTTCAGCGGAAGGCTTTTTATTTGATCCTGTACAACTTCTTCGTGATTTAAAAATTAGCTTCCTGGGAGGGGGAAGCATAGTCGTAAATTAAGCGACGTCTGACAGTGGCATGAATTATACTGGTTTAATTAAAGAAATCCTCGGTGCTTTTTCTGCTTTTGTTCCTGCGACGAAGTTAATTAAGGGGAAAATTTATCATTATTTAGACTTTCTTTGATGCCAGAGTAGGTAATTGAAATAAAATAGGACAGAGTAAGAGAAGACAAATATTACAGTAAGAATATAAGTAATTAGAACGGAACAGAGCTTTCTGGTATTTTAAAAATAATCAATTTCATTGTTGACGGAAAATCAAATCCACATTAGAAAAACAAACAATTTTAATCGGCTGAAAATTGAATTACTTTTTCCATTCGACAGAAGTCAGCTTTTATACCATTCTTCTCACTTCTCCTCGTTTACTTTATGCTTTTATGCTACATAATACTGGAGACTCGTACAAAAATTTCAAATAAATGAAAAGTACAAGATACGCGTGATCTGCTTATTGCCTAATATTCTGTGCAAAGTTATCATTCTATTCCTGCTCATCATACTCTTGCATACACTTGGATGCAGTGTGCATCGTCTAATTCTTGCATCGCCCCCATAAATGTCTCTTAAACATAGTCGTCGTAAAAAAAAAGGAAGAAACACAGGCTGCAACGTAATCATCGAGTTAGGCCAGGAGCAGGGAACGTATTACGCAGAAATACTAAAGTTGCGTGTTCTAAAACAAACGTCTTACTTTTTATAGTTTATTTTTGCTACGACCGCTTGGGGCATTTGCTGAATGGAGCTGTAATAACAAACAGACTCGCGGATGTTGCATTGCATATTTGGACTGAAAACCAACTTTTCTTTACCCGCGTTGTGTGTATATACCAATTTTTTGCCCTCGATATATTCTATTCTCTGTCGAGGTAGAACTAACTGGAAAATCCGTAATGAAAACCTTTTTTTTAATTTTTTCCCGTTCAATTGTAAATGGGCTTGTAAGAGTGTAGCAGAAGTATTTCTGTATTTATTGCGTATTTATTCTGTATATATTAATCGTGCATTAATGTAAAAAATTTATTTGATTAGGTCAGTAACACATAATGTTTCTTGCTTAGAAATTGAATTCTTTCAATTGCACAATAAGTGCGCCATGCAGAGAGGGAGCAGAAGAGAACGCTTGGCGTCTAAATTGGAGACGATTTAAGAAAATGGTTTCAAATCAATTTCAATCCAATGGATGTTTTCATTAGTAGGAGCTGGGAGAGCAAAGTGTTGGAAGGGAGAGCATATGGGGGGAGATTAACTGCACCTATTTTTTACCCTGGGCCTATTAATCTTTGAAATTGGGCAACGGCGTGACATCAATTCTTATCTTATGCCGTTTTTACATCACGGAAGTTTCTCGTATAATGAAACCTTCTGGTGCACGAGGGTGATGCAAGACGAGGAAGAAGAGTTACCCGTTTTCTGTAAACATTTAGAGCGTAATCTGGCAAAGTCAGATTTATTTTCACTTGGTGACGTTTTTACGGAACAAAATTTTCTAAAGAAGCCGGAGGAAACTATGCAGTAGGTCTGGTAACTAGTAATAGAACGGGGGATGTAATAACTCCACGTGAAAAAGCAACTGGAAAATGTGGAATAAAATGTTATTCATTCCGAGCTTCGTTTTGAAGAACAAAAACTTCGAATACTTGCCATGGTTGGGGAGAATTTCAGAAAGGCAAAATAATGGAAACGTCACGTAAACCCTTCAGTGTTTTAATTACTTTAAATTTTACAATTACTTTTGTTAATTATCCAGAAATTTTCAGGTATTCCTTTTAATTTTTACCATACAATTTGAATTAATACCTTTCGCTCTACTATTTCACTAGATTTCAGTGGAGAAAAACAGATGTATTTGAAAGGAATGACATCATTCAATAGTAATTTCCGATTCGCCGGCTCTTTTTTTCCATGGAAATACGATCATTTCGAGCGTGGCGAATATTTTTCGACCAATATTAGTCTATCTCCCACAACGGTAAAATGGTGCATGAAATTGTCATTCGTTTTTATCATGCATTTGCCAGACGCTTCCATTAATACTACTAACATTTGCCATGCTTCTTGCAGCATTTCCCCCGGCTAGATTGCCTCTCCCCGGTACGTTCACATTCCTACTGCTTTTTGCGGATTACATTTCGAGCCTCTTAAACCATTTTTATTCGAAGAACGGTACATAAAGCATGCCTTGAAACCGAACATTTTACATTCTCCCTCCAAATCACGTCAATATTAATTTACATTATCATCGCCGAAAATTATTCGTTTGAGGTCAAGATCTTCGTGCCAATATTTTTGAATTTCCATAGCTTTGTTATTTATTTCTCTTACTGCGTTATTTTCGCAAAAGTTCGTTGCTCTAGCCAGGTGAACAATTTTCTTTTAAAGAAATGACGAAAAGGCGATGTTCCCTAAGGGGTATCCTTTTTACAGCATCGTATACATCTTATAAAAGTTTGAGTGAAGTAAAAACAAGACGGGGCACGTGTAAAATTGTACTCCAAGCGTGTTTTTGCTTAGGCCGCTTCCATGTATGCGTATAAATTCATCGGAGAAAATTGTGGATCTTGCGCGTGTATGCTCTATGGAGCGCATTATTCGGCAAGATGCTTCTTCGACGAACAAGACCCTGGCAAACTCCTTTAAATATATGTGCACTTGTATAGCCAACACATTTACTGAGCTTCCCCTAAAGTAGCAGAAATTTTCTTCCAACACCGGATAATTACACGGATATTGGAATTTGTAATTAGCGAGCAGCATGGGGTATCGCATTAAATTCTGAATTTATTTAGTGGTAAGCAAAGGGCTTGCAACAGAAGCTATTGTTTGAAGTAAATTGGTTAAAATCATCGGCTCGATAAGTCCACTGTAGTATGTAGTATCGTGTTTTAATTATTCCCTGTGAGTTGTAAAGCTTACGATAATTTTTTGTGAAAACAGGGAGAAGCAAAGATTTAGAATATAATATATGCTAGTCAAAGGAAATGCTTGGAAAAGCTTTTTGTACGGTGTTCCATACGAAATATTGTAAAATTCGTAACTGATGTTCGATTCGCGAAACTGCTGGTAGAGCTGGAATGCCATGCGTTGAATATGGATAAATCGCATGTAGGTATCCTTTGAGCCCGAGCGATCGATATTACTTTCAAGCTTTTCTGAATTGCTGGTGGCACAGCATTATAAATCTGTATTGAAATTGTGCAAACGTACCGTATTAAAATGGATGGGGATAAACATCTGAAATTTAAAAAGTCTGAAAAATACGAAACGAAACCCTCCCTCATTCATTTTCTCAGTGAGCCTGAACTTCATATTATTTTCAAATGCTTCGATATTTTTTATATTTTTTATATCATTTTAAATATTAACGGAAAATTGTAATATGGCTCGCAGTAATTTCAATGGGTCCTAAATAAATCGAGCAGCGTAAACAATCGCTATAACTTTCACAGTCAAAGCGTCGTTCTGCAAGGTAGTCATGAAAATGTAAATTGTTAGTATAAGTGTTTGATTTCGATGCAAATGCATCTCGTGGCCGTTGAACAAATGCATCAGTTCGTTTCAAATTGTGATACGCACGGAAGGGAAATTACAGTTATCGATGTAGATTGTTGGGAAGACTATTTGCTAGGGTTTCCAATCCGAAACACTGAGATACCTTTGAAAGTTACAACTATATCTACTCAGTTTCTAGCCGTGCAACTGTTCAGCCATGGACAGAATGACATTCAAGCGTGTTCCAACACAGAGACAAGTTTTACTTTATATTTCCCGTGCTTCTGTAACTTTCAAGTATGATACACAAGAATGCAAATTGTTCTCCTACGAAACTCATCTTGAGAGTATAAAAAAATATAGTCCATGCTTTAAAAGCACCTTTAGAAGCTATACCATCTGAATTGCCTGTCAATTCAAAATTTCACTGTATAGTATTTTCCGTTCTATAGATTGAACTGCGGTTTTCCAATCAATGGACATTTGACAAAACAAATTTCCTTTCTTAGGGATCCTCCAGTTTGAAGGACCATTAAATTCACGAGAGAAATGTTTGCCTGGAGCACTTCATCCGATGTTTTAATTGACAGGCGAATGGCGGTGCTATCGCAGGCAGTTAAATTCTTTCAGATATTGCGTTCGCGGTGGACTTGATTCGTCCGATGCCTGCACTGAATCGTACACGTATAACGCATACTAAAACTCGAAGGGACGACGACGTACGAGATTTTCACGCTGAGAAAATTGTTTGCCGTGTGACGGATTTAGATTACAATGTGAAGTAACAGAGTGCATATTCTACGTGTCTCGGGTTTTTTCAATTGAACCCCCTTTGGGATATAAATTCCCAACGTTTGGAGAGGAACATATTTTTACACGTCGCGTTTAAAAGGCAGGAAAAATAAGAAACAAACAAATATGTTTTACGTGTACTCTGCAATTTTTGTGATGCTTGAAAAGAAAGTCTGGGGCACAAGAAATAGTCCAAGTATCATTGAACAGTGCTTCCACTGTAGATGAAAATATTATTGTTGAAAATTCAAAGTCAATGATCCTTACCGCGTGGAAATGACTCTGCTCCCCTGCGAGCAAACCTTAATCAGGTCGATGTATTCTGGAAAGATTGATGTAAACGAGAATTCAATTAACCATTCTCTGCTGATGTACTTGCTTCAGGATGCAATGATGTCAGCGCCGGTTGGTACGGTTTTTAGTCCAAAGCCCACGATCTAGGTACTCGATTCATGTACCTTTCATACGGTAAAGAAAGTAAAGACGAGCCTTGTATACTCATCGTTTGCACGAGGGCTGCTTTCAGAAATTAATTTTTCGTGTAATTCATACGTAATGACTTGCATCGCGCGTACGTGTGAGATTAACTTAACCAGGAATCCGGGTTGATGCAAACTGAGGGTCTTTGTTCAACGTTTCCTTTGAATTTGGCGTTGCAGTGCTGTCGAGACATTGAATGTTTCCAAGTAGGTATACTCCGTGACACTGCTTTCCAGATATTGATCATGTTATTTTGCGAGAATCTTGATAAATTGCTTTCTTAAATATTTGTTAGTTAATCGAGGTCATCCAAGTTAGTTATCGAGGTTAAATTTATATTTCTCTATCTATTTTAGTTTAATTAATACAGTAAAGTTGTGTTTTAATTTAAGAAAAATAATGAATTTAAATATGTAGTCTATTCTGAGTTATTTTATGTTAACATTACAGAAAGTATACATTCGTGAAACCACCCTTTAATGGACTATTTTCTAGTTGGTCGATTTACTACGTTAAAAGAATGCGAACAAATGCTCGAGAAACACTTTTTCATGTCTTCGTCAACTGTCACGGTGATTTATAACAATTCCTAACGCCTCACACCGCGAATAAAATTCCAAACCGTAAAAACCGCATTTGCATTCCTAGGAGACCGCTTTGGGCGAACTAAATGAATTCGAGGTATCACGAGGAGCGATTAAAGTGCTCCCTTTAAAACAGTCACTAATTACCATTAATTTCGCACGGAAACGTACGGCGCAATATCTGGAAAAAAGTTTGGTCGCGGTATAACGAGTGTGGAAAAGTGCTGTGAAAACTTTTCGGCTCCATTATTTTTTCCACCTTTTGCACAGTAAGTCACCCTTTTAATCAAATCTCCTGTAACAATAATATTTCAGCCGAAAATATTCAAAAACGGAAGACCGATCTTTTATTCCCTTCTTTGCAATCGTGGACGTTAATTTATTTGAAAGAATACATAGACATTATTAACGTATTAGTAGAGATAATATTATACACGAATATTACTCAGATATTATTAAACTCGTAAGTGATTTGTTGTGTAAAACCTGTGGAACGCACACGGGCCATAAGCGTGTCAGTGATAAGTCAGACCTGCATAACGTGTACGAATGACCAATAATTCACATATTTGGGGCATCACAACCAATGTCGTTAGTTAGCATTGGTGCAGAGCGTTGCTGTGCACCTTCGGCTTTACGTAGACACTACATTTATCTTCCGGTTGCCTATTATCAGCAGTGCCAACCTGTGTTGCTGTCAGCCTCCGGTCAGCCACCGTATATCATACGAATTTAACTTGCAGATTGGAATTATTTAGTATAAAACACGGGGAATCCGATATCGATACCACGAACCCGATATTAAGAAATAATTCCACCCAGACGAACAACTTGATTTCATTATTATTCCAAACAATCATTCATTTCGAGGAGGGTAGAGGGGGGAAATGTAGAATCTTCCAGCGAGGTACTTCCATATGAATATCTCCTCCTGGAACTTTGAAAAATCACGTCATAATTTCTGTCTGAATGCTGGCTTCGTGAAACTTCCTGTTTCTCGTTTCTCCCGGGCAGGAGTTCGCGAATAAGTTACACATTCGGTATTTCGAGTTTCCTCGGTACTGCAAAGCTCACGAGGGGGAGGATAAATGTGCAATAGGTGTTTCTTAAAAGCATCGCGAACGAGTGCTAGAATCTGATACCATTCCAATATTGAAGCGTCTCGAATTACTTTCAGTTGCGTTCGTAATCATCGTGAGATTTCGCCCGTGAAAGCCTCTTTAGTTGGAGTAAACAGCCGCAGCCGGAAGGGGAGCGTGTCTAGGCGGTCGGTTTTCTGAAACTGGTAAACGTATTCGCGTGGAATTAACACCGAATAGGAAAAGTAGGGTGACGCTTAATGGAAAGTGCTTGTACTCGGGCTGGGTGCGGAATGAGTCATCAGCGTTACCCTAAAAATAGATTAAATGTTAGCCTTGCCTTTGTCGTCACTTCCGGGGCAACTTGCTACAATCCACCGTTCAGTTTTTAGACTTTCAATCGCCTATTGGCTGCCGTCATCGTTGAAATATCTTCGACTTCAAACTGTGAATTAATCTTCGCGTGACGTCTGTTGTGCTTGGCTTCCGAGGTCATTTCGTACTTGATATATTGCGTGCAAGCTCCATCAGGCTTGAATTACAGGGAATTTGTAGCCTCTGCGAGAGAAGATTAATGATTAAGGTGCTGCTTATTTGACCCTAAAAATTTATTTTACATTTTTTCACGGGCCACCATGTCAACGTGTTCACCCTTATGAATAAGAAATGTGGTATTTACTTGATTTTTTTTAGTTACTTATTGGGGTGGCTACCAGCCATTGAATTTTGTGTTTTTAAGAGAAAAAAAAGAATTTTCTTGTCGATGTATTATATTTTTTAAACACATTTACATACAATTTATTTGATTTTTTTTCAGTTATTTATTGGGAGTGGCTACCAGCCATTGAGTTTTGTGTTTTTAGGAGGAGAAAGGAATTTTCTTATCGACGTATTATATTTTTTAAACACGTTTACTTAACATTGGAATATTATTACAAAGTAAAGTGAAGCAGCAACTTTTGAAAATAGCCAGGTGTAGCCTGTATCTGTCTGTATAATATATGTACCAATTCGTTTTAATTTTATTTAAAATATTAATAACCGGGTAGCAACCTCCAAAGCATTATGAATATGTAATAAAATTTTAACCAGGCACGTTTTTCAGTGTAGAGAACAAAATGGATTTTAAGCACCACCTTATTAATGATATTCATAAAAAATATTTGTTTCTTTCAACAGCAAATGTAGAACGTGCAGTTTTATCGATTTCTCGCGAAACACAAGAGTCCGCTACTCTTCACACATTTCTGAACCCAACACTTTGCTTTTCCTCGATAATTAAATTGTCCTAAGCGACACGATTTCCACCCGACTTAAATACATAAAAATTGAAATCTAGTTCCGATAAAGGCACAGTTGCTTCGATACACATGATCACTAGATTCTCAACGATTACATATCGCGGAGCCACCGATGAAGTTGAAAGTACCCAGCTGCTTTAATTACGGACCCTTCATTTACCCTTAAATATTTGCCGGAACGCTGTCGCGTATCAACAGCGCCCATCGCGCTCCCGTGACGGCTGTTCATCCCCTACTCCCTCCCCCCAACTCAAACAGTACATCTGATAGAAACTAATTTCGAAGTTAAGTACCACCGCGTGTCTTCTTTATACGCTGCGTCGCGCCGCTTTAACGCGCCGCCCTCGGCCGAATATTAATCGAAAAATGTGCGCGGGCGAGAAAGGGAGACGTCGCGTCCCCTGTGTCATCCAACCGAAATTTCAGCGATGTTTCCACGTTATGATTCTGGGTTAGGAGGCTTACCGAAGTAGGCCGAGCCGTGAAACCAGCGGAAAACTTCACTCGACCAGCGAGGGGTGGGGGTTGGAGTTAGAGGAGGTGGGAGCTTCTCCTTCCTTTTTCTGCAGCTTCCTTTTTCTTCGTGTCCATCGCATCGTATCTTCGCCACCGCTCTCCACCCCTGTCTTTAGCCCCTTGCCCTCAGGTGGTTATCTTTCTTGCGGTTTCCCGTCATCGATCTGTGTACCCATCATCGAGTCTGCCCACTTTCACCGACACTTACCGGCCACTTTCGTGGTACGACGTCCGTGATGGTCGCTGAAAAATTTCAATCGCTCGCCGCTCCTCGTTAGATTCGAACGTGCTGGTTATTCTTAGCTTCCCGCGGCTCTATGTACTCGAATTTTTTCTGGCCGGCGAGGGGCGGTGATAAGTGGAAACTGATGGGCGATATCATTTTGGAACGATAAGAGCGAATGTATTCCTCTTTTTACGGGAAAGAGTGTATTTATCCCTGAAACCCTGGAGCTGAGGGGAGGATGTTTGCACGGTGTTTGCACGGTGTTTGCTGTTTGGAGCTCACTCGAGGTACTTGATATTTCGACGAGATGTAATTTAGTTGAAGAGATCTGCAGCGCTGTTTTGTACAATTTTCTCGCTCACTGTTGATCGGAATTTTATACTCCATCGTACAAGAAATCAGCGTAAATGGATATCACACATTGGTCACACGTTTAAATCGCAGCTTTCGTACTTGCTTGTTTGGTAGTCGTGCGATTTACAGAAAGCAGTTACATATTTATTTTCAGAGTCATTACTTTGATCACAGGTGTGTTTGTTTAGAGTTGGAGTTGAGGGTTGGAAACACCTTTGTCCGACAACGTAATAGTTTTTTGAGTAGCTATTTTCAATTCCCTTTTTTTTTCAACACCCGCGGCTGCGAGCTCGCAATTACAGTAACTGGAAGCATTATGCCCAGCCCTCCTTTTACCTCCGGGAAGCATAGAAGCGGAGGGCTAGATTAATTTTTACTTTGTTGCACAATGGAGGACATGGGAGCCGCGTACGATGGGGGGAGAGCGTAATTCAAGTCAGTGTTTTCAATTTCTGTGTGATTGGGTTCATCGAAAAATTTGAAATATAAATTGTCAATGAGCTTCATATTCGAACCTCTCTCTTTATTAATATAAAATTATTGATACGAGAACGGATTGCCAAATTTTCCATGATTTTTTTATTCAATTTGCACGAGTGATCGAGAAAATTATTAGGCCACACCTATTTTAATGCTCATCACTGGGTATCAAAGTAAATTATTATAATTTCATTGTCGAGATTGGAATTGGGTAATGAGCTCTAGTGATACAATGAAGCGGGTGTCAAATATCAGTAGCCTTTTATATTTTTAGAATTCTAATTACAGCAACTGGATCATCTTCTATCGCTTTCATGCTTCTATTGTTTCAGGTTACGAATCCTTCGACGGCTGAATTCATCCAGTAAAAGCACACCGTGCTAACGTTTAGGAATAAATTAAAGAATACCCTGTTCGATGGGAGGGTTGTGTACCTTCGAACGTACTTTCATCATCTAAGTGTAACGGTCGTTCTACGAAATACAATTATCGCAAAACAGTGACGTATGTTTAATCTTCCTAATTAGCGAACGCGGACTGTAATTAATTCGAGCGGGGCATGGGTCGATTTTTGGAGCAGCCCAGGGTCAGGTCTGGTGACGAGTGCTTCGCGAATCGACAGGAAATCAAGCCCCCCGAGTGTGCGCGAAGGTAATATTTTATACAGTCGTAAATGGCGTGGGACTTGCGTTTACACTGTAAAGCATCTAGAAGAAAAACTGTGTACATAACGCTTGTAATGTGGAAACAAGGAACGAAAGGATGATACGATTAAGTATTATAGATTAGGTTAAATCGTGATCACTAATCTAGTCTTAGAGAGCGGCGGCTTATTGTTTGTTCAGCCAGTGTAAAAAGGAAAATACGAAAGAGCTTATTAAGGCCGATCGTGGACCTCAATGTTTAAATTATAATTTGGCCATCGTGTAATATTGGAGGTGCTTGCAAGTCCCACGGATCGCGACAGATGAGCCCCTGTCCTTTCCGTGGAATCAAGCGCAAGAAAAAGCGCGCGTTTCGAAAGTAATTTACGCTAACGAGAGTTTGTTTCCCCGTGGATCGCCGTAGGTTTAAGATTGTGAGATTAACGAAACCTTGAGACTCCTTGGAAAATTGTCCCAATGCGAAATTGTAAAGTGCGTATATCAATAAAGACGTTGGTGTATTACGATTCTTGATATTTCCTTTATTACTAACAGATCTTGGAACTGACTTTCAGAAAATCTCATATTGTTCGCCTTGATTAACTTACTAAGTGGTTTCTTTCAGCATTGGACGCTTTACAGCCAGCAAGCTGTTATTTTTTTTATTTCTTTTTAATCTTTTACGCGAAGCATTTTGTTCTAATTGATTAAGTGAAAGGAAAATTTATTCGCTAGAAGTTTCTCGGGAAGGACATTTTTAATTTCCAAATTTACATTCCAAGTCTGTGTGAGGAAGCAGGCAGAGGAATAAAGCTTGAGAGGTACGTTTATTACACATCAGCGTTGCACGAGTAAGGTCAACACGATGGGCTCTTTAAGTACGAAAGACAGTTCCATTTCACCCCGGTCTAACGCATGACATCGTCATTTTGACGTAATATTTCACGAGGATTTCTTTTTATCGCCTTTTACAATTCCCTGCCGCGAGTAGGAATTACGATTACATTGTTATGCCCGCAAAATATGTGGCTAGCAGGAGATTCCTCGCGAATAAGTAGTACAAGTCAACGATTGGCGATTTGCACCGGGGGAAATCGGAATTAATTTTATTTATCATACGTGTTATTTCAGATTAATTGTACGCGTGTTATCCTCTTTTATATTGTTGTATTTTTATAATATTTTTATTTCTGTTCAACATTTGTTTCATCATTCAGCTAAACAACGAATTTAAACTAGGTGATCCTACTGCTTTCTGTTGACTTTTCAAATTCATTCTCACTTCTTCATATTTCACGTGCAATATTTTCTGCAACTGTCATTCTTTTGCACTGTTATATTTACGTTTATATTAACCATCGGTTGTCACACCTATTTTTTTCGAACGTAGGTGTCACACTGGGTCGATTTGATCCAAGCCAATTTTCAATCAGCTGCCGTTTAAACACTATCTATTAAATTAAGTCGCAAAAAATTTGAGATAAAGTTTGAACATTGTAGAATATATATTCATCGTTGAAAATTGACATTTAAAGTATCATCGCGTGTAAACAGTAGTGCCATTTCCAACGATGCCTTAAAAATATTTTACCTCAAAGTCAAATTTTGGGTCATTTTGACCCAGTGTGGCAACCGAGGGTTAAATCATATAACTCCCATTTACTTTTTGTAAATCACATTATGGTGAATGGTCCCACTACTGGATACTAAGAAATAAAATCATTTAAAAGTGTTTTCTGTTGATGCGTAAAAAAAATTGACATTAATATGATTTATCAAGAACATTGACTTGTTTAGTCTGCAAATTACTTTGGCGTCGAAGCAGGCCATGAATTTTTATAACTTAAATCTATGCAATTGCGCATGCAAAAATTAATCCTACCTATGCTTATAACCAACTATTTCACATTCTCATTAATTAGTTAAATTACCATGTGGCCTGATTGATTTCTTGTAGTAAATGTTACAGCTTCATATTTTAGTCACAACACTTTACAACTCTATTAATTCCAACCATTACTCAACATGCCAATAAATCAAATTACAGTCACGTCGCTCGATACATTCATTACCCACCACTTTTAATTGACAAGTGAAGACACTCCCCCGCCAATGCTCCCGTTCACCTCGCGCTAATTCAAACTATTAGAAATCCCCTTGCATAGATTATGGCAAATAGCACTTAAGTCGTAACAGGCTTTCATTTTCCTCGTGATTCGGCGAAAGTTCCCGTCCAAAAGGGGGAAGCCGGTGCTCCTATCTCAGAACGTCGGACTGTCCCCCTTGGCAGCGAATCGTTGGGCCGATAAACGGTAGAACATGAATAACAGTTCTATTTCTCAGTGTCCCGGGGCGCTGCATCGTTAGTCGAAAGTAATATCCATACGGAAGCCCCGTGGACGAGCGACCTTAACGATACGACGACTCGAGGACGAGACTCATGATGGGTCAGCATAAGAGAATCGAATCATGTCCCCAAGCAGACTAATGTCCTAGAAAAGGGGGGCCATTTAACTCGTCGCGCAGCCTTTAGCAACGTCGGTGTCCAGTCAGTGCTCCAACGATCGCCTTAATAAAGCCTACTATCGCGCAAAGAAAAAAAGGAAACGTTATTAGCCAGTTAATCTTCAGCTTCCGAGCTTTCCCGCCCATTGTGCTCGCCGCTATGTGAAAGGGGTGCTTCGATCGCCAACCCACACACACGCACACACAGTTTAAGCCAAGTTATCGCAGCTGCTGAGATTAGCCTTGTACAGGCCCAGTGTGAAAATATAATGTACGATTGAATATGCATCAGGCCTGCTGCATATTAATGTCCCCGCGATGGCACAACAGATTTTCCGCGTTGCTCGTAAACAACGGGGTTAGGCGAGCGCGTAAGAGGGGTCGAAATTCCTTCTCGTCTCGTGGATGCTTCACGAGTTCCGCTCCCGGCGAAATTTTTCCTGATTTTTCAAACTGGATACAACGATCACGCGCTCCGCTCGGGCACGCGAATCTCGCAGTTCGGAGCCGATAAGGGGACGATTTACATCGATGTTTTACTGCAGTTTGCGGGGAACAGTTGTGTACAACTGTAATTCTGCAAAAACTTTTGGCTGCGCGCTGATACAGGTACGCAGTTAATGGGGAGCGTTTTAACGAATACAGAATATTTTAACAGCGGAATAAACGTACAACAAATTATCCGCGCAATCTGTTTCGTTGTTTTCGAATACGTAACAATGATATTTGCGTTTAATCTGCCTCGCGCATGTAACGGATAAAAATGTCACGTTCTGTTTGGCAAAGTGGGCGTGTACCTTTTAGTAGTCGTGGCATTTTCGTTTCGATGGGGAGCCGAAGTTTTTTTCCATTTGTCTGGTTTCTGGCAATTGATGGCGACTGTCCGGGCCACGAGATGATTAAAATGAGACTTTATGGGGGTAATAAAATTAAACGAACTGCTTTATGACCGCCGACGTAATAAATATTGATGCCTTTATTGATCTACGAGATAAGAATATAAAATAACACAGTTATTTCAATGGTTATTTCACATTTGTTTCAACAAATTTAACAGAGGCGAACAAGTGTCGAAATTGCTCCAGAAATAATTAGAAGCAACTGCAGAGTATTTGAGTAAAAATTGTTCAGGTTGGAAGAGGAAATATGATAATGCAGTAATCTTGTTTCCATGCTTATGGAATCGTAGCAACTAGTTACGGAATAAATTTAACTGGTGACACGAAGGAGGGAATATAGACGAGGTGCCCGTGAGTCTGTCGATATTCAGCCGATCCCGTCGAGTATTCCAAAACCGCAAGTCTGAGTGGAGGACGTCGCCTCATCCATTATAAGGTTACCGTCGTGAGAATTTTGAAGCACTGCGGTAAGCCGTACAAGTCGTCCTAAAACGCAGGATCAACAATATACTGCTGTCGGAATATTAATGCGGATCTGTATTCCGCAAGCTCGCCGTTATCGATAAGTAAAGCCGTGTTCGTTTTGAAAGATGAAGGCTTCTTCCGCGAGGCACAACGCTTGATGCCGACGTTTCACATTGACTAGCAGCACGTGAAATAGCACACCTTGTCCGTGCATTTATTTCAAAATTCCACACTTGCACATTTCTATCGTGCACTCGCCACTGTAGTTTATTACAACTACAACCTGAAATTTGTATGGAGGTGAATTTACGGTCCTCCCTCTGTTCTTCCCAGTATGCTCGTAGAAATGAATTCCTTTTTGTTTCAGAGGGAAATTTAACCCCACAACAATTGGGCTTTTTACGAATGCATTCAAAAAATCTCGTAGCGTTTTGTGAAGCACTGCAACCCTTTTGTACAAACGCTAACGATTTTGGCAAATAACGAAATCCAGTGTTTTCTCGCGTAATCCACAGAATAGGGTAAACAACCCCCTCCGGAAAAACTGGGGCTCGTAAAAAACGAAACATGTTCTCGTAATCCAGGACGACACTAATAAAAAAAAATACAGAAATGTACTCATTGATACCTATATCATTGAACTTCAATGGCATTATGAATACAATCCCATTAACATTAGGAACAATCTGTCACGAAATTCGTCCAGGACTATCGAAATCAGTATCTGTCCAAGAAAGATTTCTTTTTAAAGTAAAAATATATTTCAGTAGTTTTCACCCCTAAATTAAAAGATCTTTGATTTACTGTAGGATTAAATTCATCAAGTATGATATTCCTTCGAAACAGGCAATTAAGAATGGTGTTAACGTTTCATTACACCGCACAGAAGCTAAACAGGCGTAGCCCACACACGTTGGTTTACCGCCACCCAATTTTCCCGCGTATGCACACAGAGTTAATATAATTAATCACGTTGTCTTCGAACAATTTTGCTGAGTGACAGCCGAGTTCAGTAGGGCATCTGGAAACCACATGCATCAACAGTGGACAACCCTACGCATCCATTATGGCTCGGCTAGGCATAGTGGTCCCAAAATATCGAGTCAAAGTGTTGCCACGTAGGTCTAGGTAGCTACAAAAAAAGGCAACGCCCACGTGTCACAAGCTTCAACAATTGCCGTCATAAACCGTCTGCTTGGCACTAATTGCGAGCAACTGGAATTTGATATCGACGTTGCTCTTACGAAGCAACACTTTGCCTCGACAAATTAGGATCGCAAAAAGAAAACTAAACTTTTCACTTTCCCTAGCAACGTTGGCCCATCAAACTCCAAATCCGATGTAAACAATTCTCGGAAGTAGAAATCGTTGGAAAAGTCCAATGTTTCGTTCGTGATGTCGTCTAGTACGTTTCAATCTTCATCAGTTACAGTGCACGCTCTTGCCACAGTTACTGTCAAAGTTTTCCAATATATCAGTGTCTGATCGGCCACTCTTTCACCATCATCTGTGTAACTTACTTGACACCTGCTGCGGTAGATTAATTCGCGGTATAGGTAGCGAAGTTGGGCCGCAATAGCGCTATTATAGATCGTCTGGAGAAGCTTCGGCTTTGTCAGAGTACACACGCCCGATGCAAAGGAAAAAATTTTTTTTTTGCCCCCGTTTGAAGATGAGCTTCCACTTCAGAAATTCAACGAACAATGGAATTCACACCTCGTGAATGGGGATCGACGCTTGCATGACTGTTTAACGAAGAACGAAAGAGGCATCCGTGATGCCTGGAGCACGATTGATTTGCCAAACGTAATCCCTTTAACTGCTGGTGTACGGGGAAGTCGCTTGCATCGGAGCAACGCGGAACATTAAGGTATAGAGGATGACAAAAGAGTTCGAATCCCATTGGCAATTTCAACTAAGCTGGTTTCATTTGGAAACAAAAAGGAGAACAATGGAGGTAGGTACGTAAAATTGCGTGTAAATGCAGAAGATTGGTCTGACGGTACAAGTACTTTTATTTCGTATACGTCAGTGGCGACGTGTATCTTTTCGGAAATCCAACGTGCGAGAACGTTTACGATTCTCTGGTGGGCAGGCAAGCGAGTATGAGTCAGAATTATTAGCTTTGCAGGAAAATGCTTAGAGTACCTATTTAAAGTATTATGTAAGATCAGCTGTTAAATTTTGGACGTGAAAGTGATAACATATTAATTTTTAACTTCGTTTCACAAACGAGAAACTGTGTAAGCTCGAGGTGAGATTTGACTTAGACTCGCTTTTCCGCCCACCAGAGAATTCTTCTTGGACAGATCTATATACATATGGTCTCAGAAAACCACACGGGTAGTTTTAATTAAAGCGAAAAGAAGATGTTACATTGCGTGGTATATCCGCTTTGTGCTTTTAGTTGACCGCAGGTTTAGGAATTTGTTTCAATGTGCACAGCAATTTCAGTAGAAATAGAAATTCTTTAATCAATTCACAGAAGTTATAACAGTTCCTTTCGTGTGATACAGAAGTAAACTTTGCACATTGATTTCGTGCATCGTCGACTGAGATGTTCATTAAACAAAAAACGTAATGTCAAACAGAAGTCTAACAAGATCCCACTTAAATTTCAGATGCATTGAATTAGACCGAATATTGAAAGAATTCCATCGTTATTTGATCAATTTCATAGGATACATTCTGCTATATCATAATCGTATAATATTGACACTGCAGGTCGTAAATCTGCTCCACTACCGCATCTCGAATCATAATGACACAACATCGTATAAAACCACACTGGGTAATGCTACATAAAGTCGGCTGTGTCGTAACAGCACGTCGTGGAATGCATCGATCGTGATTGCTTCGAATTTATCGAATCTTTCCTAGAAGGAAAACGTGGAACGAGAGAGATGGGGAGAAAACGACAGAGAGACAGAGAGAGAGAGAGAGAGAGAGAGAGAGAGAGAGAAGTCGGGCAATGGCAATGCGTGTCCTGAAGAAGCATAAAAAAAGGGGAAAGCGGGGGAGGTTGAAACACCCGGAAGCTGTGCTCCCGCGGAAGAAAAGAGTGCCGCCCGTCGTGGTAAGACTTTTCTGTTTTGTCGGAAGATCGATGAACTCTATCCTTAGCGGCAACAAAAGGGAGAAAAAGGGAGGGACACCGTTGGATGCTGGTATTTCCTCGGGGTTGGGGAGCAACAAGCGGGAGCGTCTGAAACGGATGGAGAAAACAACGACCTCACCCCTGGGGACGATTATACGTATGTACTCTATTTATGTTCGTCCGTGTACTTTATACACGAATACCCTTACGACTTGCGGCGCGCCTGGGATCCCAGTATTTGGAATGGCAATAGGAATGGGGGCGGGAAAGTGTGGACACCGTTCGGTTCAATTATTTTAAGCCGTTTCCTATTGGGCAAATGCCCCGTTTTAATCGATGCTCGGGTGGAATGTCGCTTGGCAAAGTCTTGGGATATTTATAGCACTTACTCTGGAGGAGTTTTCCTTTAACGTCCCAAATACGATATTTCTTAAAGGTCGATGTACACTGCTGGGCTGATCTTAAACTCGCATCAGCGCGCCCGTAAATGTAGCGATAGTGTACCTACTTTTCAATCAGGAAACGAAATCCGATTCGAGGTAAAACCCTGAGGCAAAATTACTTTCTGTTGCTTTACCTTTAACACGTGTTTCGTACATGTAATCACTTGCAGCAGTCAGGGAGATTTATTTACAAATCTTCCATTAACACTGTTGCTACACTTTTGTGCCATTGGCTTATTTTATGACAGCGTTCGGTGGACAATATACATACAAATTGATATGAAAAACAAAGGGTAGACCGTAAGGGGGACCTGGTAGAATGTATGCATAAAGGAAACGATAATGGTGCGAGTGCGAATGGTCAAGCAAGAAAATCTGAAAGTTTCGTAAGTAATAATAGTGGAGGGGAATGCTTATGACTAAACGAGGCAGTTGCACGAACTGGAGGGCAGGCGAGAAAAGTACTAGAATGGCATCTGTGCAGCCCGAAGGGACGCGTCATTTCCTATGCACCGGTAATTGCAAGCTGTAAAAGGAACGGCTGTAAAGCCTTATGTAACAAAGCTGGAGTTTAATATCTGCCGCAACTTCGCGTAGCGGGGAACTTTCAGAACGGAAAGACGTGCGTGAATATTCATAATAAACCTTTATTACGTTATAAAACGCGCTCTGTATTGATTAATAAACACACTTCGAAACCTGTACATTCCGCTTCCATTCTGCAAGAAAATATCAGTCGTGGAGATGACACTCAACGAACTGTGATTTGAGACCTCATCTGTGAGACAGCACAAAGATTGACAGATTTAATTAATTCCAAGACTGAATCTATAATATGTGAAAAGAACAAAATTTGAAAATTCTAGATCAAATACACGACGAAAGAAAGATTTAAAACTTCTAAAAAATAAGTCGTTAAAAAAATTCCAGAATAGAGTATCTACAACCACTATTTACATCCTTTGGAAATTTAATTTTCTTCGTTGAAGTCTTTAAATCGTGATTATCCTAAATTGCAGGTGACATGCAATTTGCAAAACTGGAAACCTCGCGAAACCCAGCGTCTGGCGTATTAGCACTATTATTTAGAAGTACATTTTGAGGCTCTTCCATGATAATCTCGCCGACAATTTTCCTAATTCTCCACTTAAATGGCAGCAGAGTGGGCATGAAGTAGGATTTAAGCGCGTACTGAATGGCACAGTGGAAATTAGCTTTCTAAGTAACATATAAATTCGAAAAGTTACGTTATTTCATGCCCTTATTATATTTGTGTACCTGGAACGATATAATTTTCTTACCATGATACAATTTCTAAACTTTGAAAGTGTTAACTTTCCGCCATTCAGAAAGGAATTTATTCTTTCCAACAATCTGTAAATTAAGTGTGTCAGACGTTACGTAAGTTTAATATTAGATGCAGCTTCTTTACAAGCCCCTTGCAAGAAGATAGCTTTTTCGAACTTTCTCTCCCTCAGTGCCTGCACTTGGCAATTGGTTTTTGGCGAGTTTGCAATTAAAACCACCGGGTTTTCATGCTTACCAGGAAATCTTGTTTACTTGAAACGGTGCAGAATCAAAGGAACACTCTCGGAGAAAATTTCCTCTCTGCTACCTCGGAAATGTTTGTTAACCGTAATATTACCTCTAATGAGAAATGTTTTTTGACGTTTTTGTTGAGTAGATGTTTTCCTCGGAGGTGCTTGACGCCCTGTCACGTACGGCAGTGTAATATAGGGGGTAGTCGTCCTTCATATATGTTTATACTACTGGCGGACCCAATTAACGTTTCTTTTCCTACCTACATCTGGGTCTGTATGCGTTCGGTAATAAATAATACTTATTCTTTGTATGTTAAAGGTCACTCTGCAGGTAAATTCATAAATATTTATATACGTCATGTTTGTCTATAAAAATTCATGAACTATCATCAATTGTCAGATTTCCCATTTACAGCAGACAGTTTATCAACTCGGTAACAAAAAGTTCGCCACATATATATTCCCGATAGCCAAAAAACTTTACAAAATTTAATGAAAAATCTCTCGTAGTATGCAGAAAAACTATTTCATTTTATAGACTGTCTGGCAATAGACCGACCGCTTCCCCTGCCTCCCTCGCACTGCTTTTCTGTTGTATTCGCCAAACACTACTTCGTTGATAACTTGCATCTCATCCTGGAACGACAATAATTTAACGAACATTCTTTCTCCATTACCATCTGTTCGCAGATGAGACATTCAGGACAATTTCACAGAAATTTTGCAATCCTTCGGTGCGAAACAGGGGGTATAGGACGCGGCGTGATTCGAGTCGAACTGCCGCGAGATGAATCCCTGTTCCTCCGGGTTCGCGCTGTTAAACTGAATCGAAGAAGAGCACAGCATGTCTATTCGAGCGCCCAGCGCCGCGGGAACAGTTCGAGATGCGCAGCGACCGCGCGATGGATATGAGCTGGCCATTTCGCTGGAGATGAAGGAACGCGGATTGTAAAAAAAAAGAGAAAAACGCTTAAGAGCAGAGAGGTGCAGTGAAAGGTTATGGTCGCCGACTGGTATAATACCCGCTTTCAACCGCGGCCTGGTATCATTCGACGAAACGAGACCCACCTGCTTCATATCTGGCGTTTCTCGCGAGAGGAGGAGGCGGACCCCGACCAGTACCACGGATTCAGCAAGATTTTCCACCCAGGCCAGAAATTTTTGCGGTTTCATTACGGTTACACGAGTAACCCCGATAATCGTGTCAGGGATTCACACGTAAGGACCACCCTCTGTTTAATGGTAAGTCCGAAAGTTACTTGATGAAGTCATTTCTAGTTAATTTCGGGTACCAAGAGGACGAGACTCCTGAAGACTAACTTGTAAACTATTTATGGTTGTCACTGAGTTGATTCGGGAATAATTCAAATTGTAGGTTTGTTTCTTTTGGAGAAGTTAATTCCTTGGAGATTCTATTGTTATTGTTGCAACTGTTCTTTAATTTCTATCGTAACTAATTAGCTAATTAACACGATTAGAAATATGAAGTTTGGGCGATATTGGATTAACATTATGATTTTTATAGCTATAATGTTTCTATATTAATCGTTCACACTTTTTATTCGCCTTTAGCTAATGCTGTTTTAAAGAAACTTTGAAACTCTCATAGCTTATCACGAACCTATACCCTATAATTTAAAGTTCGAAACTTCCATTAACTTAAAGTGTCCTCAATTTTTTTCAACCTCCTACCAGGTTCATTTGCAAACCCATTTGCAAAAGCTTTATCCACCATTACATCCTATTTTTCAAGCACAGAAGAGTAATTACGGAATAAATACAATATATTTAACTCGGCGGGATGCGCACCCCAATATGCAACACACGTTGTCGCTACCAGGTCAAAAATACCCAAAATTGAAAACCACGGTTTCAGAATATTTTTTATAACTTTGTTATTTTTATGTTAAAGTACAGTGCTTTAAAAAGCAAACAAAATTGAAGAAATATCTCAAAATCTTTATTAAAGTTCTTTAAAAAATTGTAACAAAAACTCAAACAGTAGTCTTAATTTTTACTTGGTTATAAAATCGAATACCAAAAATTAGTCTTCTTTCTTTAGTAACAATATCAAATTGAGATCGATATCAAAAGTAGATGCTATGAACGAACGCAAAGAAAACAATTCGCAAGAACTTTTTCAAAACAATACTCAGAATTATCCTAAAGTACATACATACTTAAAATCATGAGTTTACATCGTGTTAGTGAAAGGTTTTGGTCTTTTATTGCACTTGGTCGGTTATTTCCCCGCCGAAAGGTACCTAGAACGGCACGGCACAGGATTGCGCAAGAAAAAAGATATTTTCGCAACTTGTGCCTCTGTGGTAAATTTTACCCAGTAGCTTCTCCCACCGAGTTAATAATAATATATGAAAGCATGAAGTGGTCACTGGTTGGATTGAAATGAACCGTGTCGATCTGGCAAGGGTCAATTCATTTCGAATGGAACTATTCCGAACTATTCGAGATCGGCTTATGAAGACGTAATTTATGCCACAACCATCGCACATTCGAAGCATTCTGTGGCACTCTGACATGTCATGTCATACGTCATGCAACGGAAGAAAAGCAAACTGACTTGAAACGTACCCTGCGCGACATGTCGCGCGAGCCCAGAAATTACGCGACAGAATGGCAAAGCGTGTAACGATAAAACGGCGATAAAGCATCCGACAGTGTGAGCATCGTTACACGCGAATTGTGTCCCTCGAATCTCGACATTCCTCTCGATTAGTCATATGATGTTATTCAGCCGCTGATTGACCCTGTGAATGGCTTCCTTAACGATGTTATATTTCATTTTTTACTTCATTTGCCCTTTACTTCCGCGCCTCTGTCCTGATAGAAGCAAGCAACTGTGGCTCACGAGACATCTTTTTTCGTTATCACACTCAAATAACGCGCAGGGCTCGTTGGAGTGTGGTCTATTTCTTTTCCTCCGTGTACCTGTGACGTGAGGTAAAATGAAATATTTAAACTGTCTGCCTTGACTCTGAATTTTCGCGGTTATTCGCGACATCTGCCAGAGAATATAAAATAATTTTCTTTCAATTTTGATTTGGAGGAATTAATGAATTAACTTCAAGTTCAATTATTTTAAATAATAATTTATGGAAAAACTAGTGGTGGCTGACCACATTTCCGCTCCTCTCGCATCCTACTTTGATCCCGTGTTATTTAAGATTCATCTTGGCTCTCCTTCCGCAAAGCTGAAAACGCAAGTGCTCGGGAACTTTCGCACGCCCCCCGGTAACGCTTATTTTTCCTGACACGTACAGTCGTTGGAATAAATTGTGAGCGGTGCTATACGTCATTTTAGCATTATCTCTGCTGTAGAGCCAAGGAGTGACAAATTTTAATGGAGAAGCTTGGGCGAATGACTCCATTAGTGGCCACGGAAGAATATGGTCCCTACTAGATACGTTCCTCTTATTGTGCCAGCCCTTCATTGAAATTGATTCTCACACATCAAATTGAAGAACAACACTGTCGAACATTGGAAACGTGACGCGCGCTCCGAGGAGATTCTTTCCCCACCCGTCCTGCGTGTCCAAAGGTTCGTGTAATAAAGTCTCCGCGGCATGAAATTCGAGAAGCTCTGCAGCCCTCTTATAATTATTCAAACACAATCTCGCAATGAAACAATTCATGCGCGCGGAACAAAGAACAGCAATGTAAACGCAGCAATTAAATGGAACGTAGTAGATGGAATAAAAGAGTATATCAGCGCTGGTGAAATGTTTGCGGAGAGCAGTGTGGCGTAATAATAGCCGAATGCTTCAATAGCCTGTACATTTTTACATTAAACAGATCCAAACGTGTAACCGTTCGCCGGCGAGAAGAGGCAAGCAGAGCCGGTGCAGTGTCCTGATAGGAAATCACCGAAGCAAATTCGTTCAGTTTGCAAACAAACAGTTTAAACAAGCATATTCCGAGGGCCATTAATCTAGCCGGTATCGGTTCGAAGATATTAAAAGGTAATATTTACCTTTCGTCGCCGTTCGAAATTTATTACGTCGTAAATAACGGCTTGAAAGATTGCGGAGAGCCTGACGGTTGTTCGATTCGCTGGCCAGAAGGTTCGCCTAATTAATAATTACCCGCCGTACGCCCTACCCGTGGGATGGGTCCCGCTTATCCGTTTATTATTTGGGAAACACGAAAACAAACCGTTCCTGTTACGGCTCGAGGGTTACTTTCGATAAATTTATTTACCGTGCGTGCAACACATACCGTCCACACAAAACATCGTTAACGTTTGGCCCCGCTCGATAACAAATTCTGCGCGCGGAAATATCAATCGCATTAAGCCGCGTTATCGTAGACGTTCCCCATACGTAATGAACTTACAGTTACACGCGACCGCGTGCATATCGTTCGATATGAAATTGACATTAGATTGAAATTGTTCGCGTCGGACGGTCCGAATTCAAGTTGACTCTGCTCCTTCGGCGAGATGAGCAAAATAAATCGGGCTCTGCCGCCGGGAAATTGCGTTTACGCAGAAACCAGCCGGATTCCCAACGTTTCTAAACGTTGCTTTTATTTAGAAAATCCGCGCGGACGGTGAAAAATGGAATTCGGTGATAAGTAACGAATGAACGTGGGAAGTACCAGATCAAGTTTCGTGGGAAAAGAGAGCCTCTCTGAGCGAAGATATTATTTCTCTTCCACTTATAAAATGCAAAATAGGATCTAATAGTTGATAGAAGTGCTGTTGAAATATAGCTATCGCGAAGGTAGAAATTAAGGCGTTGAAACCTTGCAGAAAGTATTCTAAATGTCGACAATATTTTGTGCCCATTTTATTTGTATTAAATAATTACTATCGTCAGTTTCATTAGATACGCATGGTGTGAAGTAATTAATTATTTGAGGCTCCGCTACAGCATTATATTGTATTAAATGAACAGGGTGTTTGCTTAACATCGTTACAAGAAATTTGTTGAATATACATATTCAAAATATTAGCTTAGTTTCTTCATTAAAATTAAGTGGACAAATTAGGAATCGTGAACGAAATTGATGCATAACCTTCGTACGTGGCTAAAGTTCGTAGCAATGAGCATAACTTTTCTTGGAAATAATTTTCAGGATAATGTGCGTATGAAACGTTACAGAAAGATACAGTTCCAGTAGTATTGGCTTGGGAAGTACGTCTGACCATAGACAGATCGCCTTCCCTTGCTCACATGTATCTTGTTTCTTCTCGCATTGCAGTCATCCGAATCGATCATAGGTACCTCTCCAGATTTCGTTACGTAGTTCCTGATATATATGCTATTTTAGAAATCGCTTCGAGTAAGAGTTGCCAAATTAACAAAAGTTTTGTAATAAAAATACAAATACGTGAGCAACTCCATTTAAATTCTTATTACTAGAAGTTTTCTTCAAAAGAATTTATCAGTCAGGAAATGACATAGGAGTTACAAAAATTCTGTTTTAGATATAATTTTGGAACTAACAATAAATAATGTTATGAGTGGTTCGGTAATAGTGCAGTTCTAGGATTCACGTTCAATAATTATTTTTACGCAAAACATCTTCAGAATGGGCAATGCGCAACTGATACCCAGAGGAGGAAAAAAATTGGAAGCTGCCAGATGAATGACAACTTGTTTTTTTCACTTTCGATATGTAGCATTTTCCTGATGAAATCGCACAATTCCCTGGTAGTCCCTGGCCAAGTTGCGGAACCGATCAATTGTTGGAAATGCCGAAAGTGATTTTCTATGGTGGCACAAATAGATTTTCTGCTGTTTGTCACGAACGTATTATTCTTTCATCCAACTTTTTATATGTCTCATAAAAAGATTTGATGCTCTCCATGAATCAGTGAAAGAAAGTTTTACTGAAAAACTTGCGATGAAATTATTACAGAAAGTAACTTTGCCAGGATTTTCCTAGTTCTTCTCCATCTGTGAATAATTTATTTTGAAGAGGCTTTTAAAATAACGTATGTAGGAACAGTGACAGAGACGAATTCATATCACATTGATTTCACAGTACGTCTGGCCATATACTGTACGTTTCCACTTGCTCTTTCAAGCTGTGTTTTCCTCTCACTTCCACTGAGAGAACTGCCAATTATTTATATAATTACTGGACGGTTTATATTTGCACATGCATGGCCCATGTCAGTATGCAAAATATATGCAAATTACACAAAAATTTATCACAGAAAGTGTGCACAGTTTGTGTTATACATGCATTCTCGACCCATTAACGTTTTGATTAGGTACTCTATTAAAGAAGATACTTCTATAAATTTCAAGTGAAAAGAAATTACACTCACAGTACTTTCATCCAATTTCCATGCATTCTTTACAAACACCAATAGGTTCATTTATATATTCTAGAAATCAGTCGATATGAAATTTGCTACTTTAGTTTCGATTTCACTAATTCTTGGATATCCATTACATCGAGCGTTACTTTGCAACTAATCTGTCCATGTGAATGGAGAAGTTCCCGTCAAGAGTGAAGTTTTATGTCTTGCAAATTAACCCTCCATCGTTGAAATGTTGTTTTTTAATAAAACGCGTTCGGTGTCGTGGAAGACGCAATAATTGAAAGGCAATATTTGACGCGGCTGTATGGATCACACTTTAAACGGAGGGGCAGCAATATTTCTGATCGCGTCAGAAGCGGTCGATAGACTCCCAATGAAGCAAACCGCTGTGTTGTGGGTGCGTCGCACGGAAGTTAAAGCCGATAACGTTACGATAATTCGCGGAAGTTTGCGATCCCTAATCCCTCCTTCCTCCCTCCCCTATCCCCTTGAAAATTTGCATTCGATTAATCCAAAAACGTGATCCATCCAATTTTCTAGCTATCCCGAGCGGAACTTTCCAGTCGATTCCAACACTTTGAAAGAAATTACCGTAACATCATTTCGCGTGGTACGTGTTAGTGATTTTCTGCTCCCATTAAAATCGATGGGCCGTTTAAACATAAAAATAATAAAGCGAGCCACATTTCTCGGGGATTTCCAGCAAACGGTATAAATTGTTAGAATCCTTGCAATATACAAGCGTGACACGAATTTTGTCACGCGTAGAACGAAAAAAAGGCTACACAGCACGCAAATTTCGCGAGGGAACGTGTTTTTCGGAAATGCGCACCATTTGTCACGAATATACAGAAGTGAAACTGTATTTTTATTACGTTCATAATGCTGGCGACATGTTTTACATGAAAATGAAAGAAAGTGTTTAATGTTCGATGGTACAGAATGTAAAATTAAAAGCGTTACGAGTCATGCCCTAAAACTGAGATATTAAATTCCGAAAATTTTATTCTTGAGCAACTATTTCTTCTCGAAGAATACATCCGATTAAATTAATGTTGTAGGTGGATGAGTGTCGATAATAGTCCATCACGTGGACTTTTTAAAATACTAATATGCCTTCGAATGACCATGTTTGTAATCCATTTCTTGACAAGTGAAATAATTATACATAATGGAATTTAAAGATAGCGTAGAAAATAGCAATTAGAAAAACGAGAATATTTTTTTGGCCTACTTCGTCAACTGTTTCTACAATGAACGAAACGACCGAGTAGAAACAACCAGTACGCTATCAGACATGCATCAGTAGTTCATTTCACGGACGCGTCAAGCGATACGCTTCAAATTGAGTTAGAAATACCAATTACCTCTGACAATTGGAGCATTCTACAAGTGACCATTAGCAAACACAATTTATTACATCAACAATCTCTTGCTGTTTTCGCGAAACAAAAATATTGAATATGTGACACTCTTTATTAACCATATTAGTTAGTATTAGTTCTAAATTACTTAGTTTGAAGAAGTATTTTAGAACTAATACTTCTTCAAACTAAGTAATTTAGAACTAATAGTAACTAATATGGCTTTGGAGAATTAATACTTCTCCAAAGTAAGTAATTTGAAAATGATAAATTAAAAACTGAAAAATGCATCAACTAACCCCAGTCTTCCCCCACCGTTTAATAGTTGACCACAAACGTAGATATTTAAAAAATAATGCGACTTAAAAAGTTGCACGCGTCCACCTAGAAAAGAAAATACAATTTGTCACATCATATCTCCTCTTCGAAATTCAACAGCTCTTTAACAACAAATATTCATGCTTCACTCGCATCAGTTTCAGTGCCGCTGACTCTTGCAACGCCATCAAATATGACATCCTGTATAAAGCATGAACGATGGACATAATTTCGCAGCTTGGAAAGCTCGATGACGCCTGTTAACAATGAAACGGTTGACCGATTCGTGTCATGCGAACGCGCAAACGTTGCAGCAGCTGCTGATTGTTCGAATCATTCCCGCTCCATGGAGAACGAATCGACTCGATCAGCCGCTGGGAATGATGCCGCGTCTTGATCGTATAATCGTTAATAGCTGATTGAATGACTTCGGCTCGATTGAGCTTGGCGCGAGTCATCATCTTTTCGGTCTGTTGCGTCGGAATCGCGAAAGGAGCGTTCCAAGGGATCGCGAAGGGAACGCTTTGGATTAGATCGATCGGAAGCCGACCGATGAGAAATCACAGATTATGTAAGCGCTTCGCGATTGTGCTTTCGTGTATGCTGCGCTGAGTTCGGCCCCGCGAGTATCTGGACTACTTACAGCTAGACATTGGCACAGTAAGCTATCTTTCTGATATCTGACTAATGTCAACACTGACGCAGTAAACTACTTTTCGGATGTTTCACCAGTGTCTAAACTCACTAAAATCACGTAAGATACTATCCTTAGAGATCGTAAGAGACTAAACAAATATAGCACGGCGAAGAGTGCCCTGAAAATCTGATGAGAAGAATTTCGGGAATGGACTCAGGATTCGACATTTCGAGCAATTTAAATGTATTTTGATACTTACTACAGCAACACATTTAGGGGTTTGATTTTCTAAAATATCGTTGATGCATCACTTCAATGTGTATTCGAAGTGCCACTCACAATCAGATGGGGATTTCTCAGCGACTTACTTTATAAGTAAGCTCGAAATTATGAACTTTATTTCCATTTCTGATGGTACCTTCATCGGATTTCCAGAGTAAAAGTGGTGTGAGGTTCAATTCCTCTTGGTTAGAACTTTTCCAAGGTATACATTGGAAGCATAACATATTTCTTGATTACAACTCGTTTCATAAACTTAGCTTTCTTATTGTCATGTAATAAAATCCCTAGGCTCATATAATGGATGCATTTCTGTCTACAAACCACATACTTCTCTAAAATTCCATCAGCCTTCGAATAAGATAATCGAAAGGTAAATCAACACATCTCGAACAAAGTAGATATTTCTGTTCCATTTTAAATCGAATCGCTGTAACAATGGATTTTGATTACCTTTTTAAAGTTCATTTCAGACTTCGATCTTTTTATACCTTTTTTAAATTCTCTATTGTACGCTTATCGAAAAAAATCATACATTTTTACCCATTATTTTGCAACTTCCATCACTACAAACCCTTGAAGATGGAGTAGTGTGCCAATTACAGGGAATTAATTTGCACAGTGGGGACCAATGCAAATTGTGTAGGGGAAACAGATGGCCTGGCAGGTTTTGGCGCGAAAGGAGACTCTTAACCTACCGCATGTTAAATTAATTTGCCTATTTCTGTGCTGTCTGAGGAAGACATATTATTTACATATTCACGTGAATCGTTATGAGTAGTTTCGGACACTCTTCACTCGTACACAAATTAGAGGATCATGTCGCAAACCATTTTAGCCTGCAGATAGTTTGCGCGAGAGTAAATTTGAAATCGAGCTGTGTACTCCCTATGTGTAATATATTAATCCTCATTCAGAACCAAATGTGCATTAGCAAACAGAGTCAACAAATGCCATTGAATTTGTTCTATAAATTGAATGTGCTATCGATAGAACCACTTTTTCATAGTCGACGAAAGTTATAGATCTCCACACATTAACGCCTAGTTTCCTTTTGACACTAGAACTGCCGACAATTAATGTATATTTATTTCTGCCAGAATTTTGAAAACGGTGGGGGAGAGGGGCAGACAAATTGATAAATTTAATTCTTTAGATATTGCAATAAAAATCATGAAAATTATTTTGATATGCAAAATTTTTAAATGAAAATTTGAGACCAGTCGTTTCGACTGGTTTGGTAGTTCCGGTGTTAACAGCAACCTTGACAAACGAAAAGCAATATTTGCAAAACAGAAATAATACGAAGAACGTAATAAATATTTCCATTTTTCATATTCGGTTCGTTCCTCAGAGCTTCGAATTTCTGGCATTTGGTGTATTCTCGAAATACTGAATCCCCGAATTAATTTGAGTGGCACGTTGGGCACCTTCCGGCTCCTCGTTCGACTAGTCGTCTGTTTTCCCCTCGTTGCGTGAATTTTCTGCTGAATTACACGCTTCAAATGTGAATCGAGGAGCGCGTTAAATCCCGCTGCCATCGGAATTCCTGTTGTTGGTAATTAGTGGTCATTTAAGCTAAGTCAGAAGTATGCAGCAGGATTGCGCGTAACGATCTAACTTCCCTCCATGCGTAATTTCAGCTAATATACACTTGTTGACTGAAATTTTCGCAGCCACGAAGTGGAAATGTGGCACAGCGCTCAGAAACGTTAAAACGCAGCCCCACCAAACTATCCTCCTGCAAAATCCTACGTATATTATCATTATTACTTAATTCATTAGCATTTCTGCATCATTACAGTCTACTTAACCTAAAATAAGTAGCTTTTACTGCTTTGCAAATTCTTGCAAATTCTTGCCGTCTGTAGTAGAGGCCGGAACATAGTGAATTTGGCAACGCTATCATCAGTCCTATTTGAATTTTTCTGAAGCCTTTCGCGCGTTATGTCACGGCCCGTCATGGTACTGGTCGGAACATAGTCATCGGATTCATGGTTGTTCGAAATGCGGTGTTGCAACATCGTAGTGCCCGGCCTGTAGTACAGACGGCCATGTTCCTACGCTTCTTGACAATCCTTTGAACAAATGAAATAGAACGTTATTCCATAAAATTTGTGGAACGCACCAATTGTAACGCAAAAATTCTAAATGAAAAAGAAGCACCATGTATTCGTTCGACTCTGAAGTCGTTGACATCCTGGTAAGCTGTTTATTTACAAATCCAGTGCATCGCATTCTGCATCACGATCTGCTGTTCGAATAATTTCGGCCGAAGCTCGTTTTAGCAGAAACGCAAAACTACAATAGAGGTTGCAGTACTCTGAGAGCGAGAATGATATAGAAGGATAAAAAACAGCGCTACCAGTTTTTGTTACACGCTGCAGTTAACTGTGCTCTGCTTGTAACAGAATGATAGGAAATAGTAGAGGTGTTAGACAGAGAAAGGCAATGAAGGATAGAGATATGGTTACTAACTCTGATTATACACTCCGCTTAATGTTGCTTGGTTTGTAACAGGAGCTCAGAAGTCAGTGGAGGTCTTAGACAGAGATAGGAAATATTAATACAGGATAGAGATGTGTGTGACTAGCTGTGGTTATGTGCTCCTGATAAGTTTACTTTAGTCGTGATTAGAATACAGAGATGGTGGAGGTCTTTTCAGACAAGGAGAGCATGATATTGAAGTGAGAAAGATATATTTCTCCTTTCACGATGTTGTCCTTTCTATGTGCGTGCAATTGTTATTGGGAAATATGGGATTATTAATTTTCTGCGATTGAGTTACGTAGTCTTGCAGCCGCGTTTTAATATGTACGGAGTCTCGACTGCTTTCGTGTATAATTTTATAAACATCATCGCTCGTAACGATTAGTTATTAACCATAGTACAGATCGTACGTGTCTTTTATGTAATCAATACGTTGTTGGTGTAGTAATTTATCCAGTATCAGCAACTGATTTCTACAGTTTTCAGATTGCATCTTGAAATATGGTTTTCTAGCATCTATCGTGTACAAATTTTGCAAAGATTTTGTCAGGGGATAATTAGTTACCATCAATCACAGGGCGCGGTGATTATATTCATTAAGGTGATGCAACACTCGTGGTGGGGGCAAACGGAATTCTGCTTGATAAATTTATTCGAAAAATGTGTGACGTATCTTATCCTCCTTGATTACGAAAGTTTCGATGCACAAATTATCTCTTGGGCACTGTTTCAAATTAACGTAACATGTGGAACGGGGTGCCACAATGTACAAGAAGAATGAATGCACCGTACGGTATTATAAAGCTTCCAAGTATTAATATTTATTGTTATACCGGGGACAATAAAGCATTAACAAACGCAGGCGAACGTGGTACGACTGTATTGTTACGTTCGCTAAAGAAGGTGAATCAGAAACGCAATATATAATAGAACATAATTTCATCAGAACTTAAGAATATTACATCTGATGCCCTTAAATTGCAATTGTCATAGAAACACGTGACATAAAGCATAGAATATATTAAACTTTCATGGAGCCTTTTCCACCTGTGAGGATACAAATGCATTGAGCAGACCTCAAACCACTTTATTGCTTTTAATTGATGCGAATTTTTGCATCCTACATATTACGTTACACCCTGTACATTTATCTCCAAATTGATTTTCGTTAAAATGTTCAATTCTAACAGTAGACGTCACTATGTTTCGTCGTGGCTGTGTTTTCAGAAATATGGGATTGTTAGCTCAGATATCATCACCGACGAATGAATGACCAAAATGTTTGCACTCGGGCAGTTTCTCCATATTGTAACACCTGCTCCACTTGTAATCCACTTTGCTGCAGATAACACACAGTTTCATCATAGGAAGACGTCGTTATCAGCAAAGTTGGAGGTTGGACCAAAGGCTTGTAAATTCATTAGGGTCGATTTGTCAATTATAATTGAAAGGCTCAAGTTTCCATCGAGAACAAGCTGTCAAATAAATCATCTTCCATTGTCTAAACCCTGCATAATACCAGAAAATGTAACGAAAAGTCAACTATCTAATTTGTTATTATCTTGCCTCCGCACACACCTTAAAACCAGAGATGGGCAAACATTTTATTTAAATAGAAATTTCGAAAAACGACTAAAAGTTAAAAAGATTATTCATCATCTGTCGAATAAAGTTAACCCGAGTTAATATGGAATGAAACAAGTAACTTTATTCCTCAAATAATCTGAAGTTAAAGTAACTTTATTTGATGCACTATTTACATAATTTTTTATTTAATTACCTAATGCCCAACTTCACTGGCATTATTTCCAACGTTAAACAACAGCATCAGTTCTCCACCCCTCGTGCAGCCACAAATCCAGCAGAAATCAAAATTCCCGTGAAGCCTGGCGAAATCTCGGACACGTCGAACCTGCAGAAACTGAGGAACTTTCCAGCATGTTTTCCCCACGGTCGTGCAAAGTTATCTCTTCGAATTTTCTCTTCTCTCCCGTTCCCACCACCGGCTCCTTCTCGCTACCTCTCTCCCTCGAACGCCCTCGTTCCTTCAATCTTTCAATCCCTTTGTCGCCAGCGACGAATTCCGTCGCTTCTCGCCTCGCTCCTCGTTTATTATTTGCGACTGCACCCCATGAATTTCCCATTGACCACCGACGCGATCCGCCTGCCATTCGAATACCTCGAATCGGCGTCCTCCAATTCCCTCTCCGCCCGACCCTTCCAATCCCCTTGCTACCCCTGGCCACGTATTCTTCGAAACTTCCATTTCCATATCTGCCTCACGGATCTCGCGGATAAGAGGACACGCCGTCCAGATTCTGGCTAATCTCTCTAATCCCAGCGACGCCGAGGCTTTTAGCGGGTTCCGAGCTTCCGTTCTAAACGCGTTCTTTCAGCCACCCAAACCCTCCTGTTCCTGGTCGACGAGAAACAGCGCCCTAAATGACATGCAATTTGTCCGTGCGCCGAGGAACCGATCCGCCCAGACGGTGGGATCGGATTTAACGCTTTCTTCCCTCCCCCCGAAATTGGATTTTACTATATGAAAAGCGGTCCCCCTGAGTTATCAAGCAGAGTGGAGCACTCCTGTCGCGCGTTGTGTGGCCTTCTTTCTTTGATGAGTGGGAAAATTGATGCACTTTACGTGCAACATTAGTTTCTGGCCAAATGACGTGGCTTTTTCGAGAGGAAGCACGAGTCGAGGCTTTAGTAAAAGGATGGTGTTATCGGTGGGTAGCCTCAACTACCTGTACTGATTGACTGACAAGTTGAGGGAGTTCTAGGTACATAGGAATGCGAGGGATACGAAACGTTCCTCGAGTGTACGAGGATGCAAAATATGCAGCGATAGGGACGCAGAAATTATAGGGTTGCTGGATTTCGAATGATCACTCATGGGGCAAAGTAGGGAGAAGAATATTATTTTTGTTATTAGTTTTGACACTATGACGAATGATATTTAATGGGGGAGGCCTAGCTAGAAATTTTTTGAAAATTCGATTTTTATATTTTCTTGAAGTACAATATGTTGATAATATTCCCTGAAAGTGTCATGTTAATCCGACCAAAATTGGCAAAGTTATACGCGTGTAAGTAAGTAGGTGTTCCTCGGTGCAGCGCTCAGACCCAAAACTTTAAACGCGTTTTCCTCAAAATCATGTTTTCAAAGTCGGTGACACGCATAACTATAAAATTAATGAACCAATTTACTCGAAGCTTTGCAGGCTTTTTTTAGGGTTAAACATCTAAGAGCTATCGGGAGCATTTCCGTTTTTTTGCCTAGATTTTTTTACACTCGAAAAACAAACGATTTTTTGCCAAATATCAATGCTTCGACTTTGCACAGCCCCCATTTTGTCACAAAATAGCTTTTCCAAAATTGGGGCGGTAGCTCCTATATAATTTCATATATTATCTAAAAAAATCGAATTTTCAATTTTGCAAAGCCCCTAAAAAAGGGCATCGCCTATAACTCACAAACGTTTCAATACTTTTTACCACAAAAAATACTAAAATATCCGTAAGATGTACTCTTTCCAATAAACTAATGTTTAATAATAAAAGTTTATCGGTTTTTCTAGAAAAAAACTCCCAAAGACGCACGTTGTTTCGACCATTTTAGGTAGTCCTCCACCCTTAAACGTGTATTAATTGTAGAACTTAATCGTTAGAGATCGAAACAGACGAGTTCTCGAATATCTCTGCTCCCTGCTTGTGTCATTCTAACAAGGGAAGTTAGGCAACCCGAAAATTCAAAAAATAATGCAACTTTGTGTGCAAGTAGAGTAGTTCGTCCGTTTTACAGACATAAAAAAATATACACCTTTGGTTCAAACTTCTTTACGATATCTCTCACCGCTTTCGAGATATTCCGCGACAAAGAAAATTCTGCATTTCTTCACACTATGGCGCCAACAAAAAATAAGTTTGTATTGCCGATCAGCTACTTTACTTGCACACAAAGTTGCATAATTTTCTGAATTTTCGGGTTGCCTGACTTCCCTTGTAAATTGCACTGTAAATTTCTAGCGAATGGTATCTGAAGAGAATAAATGTTATTCAGAACGTGGACCCTGTATTTGATTGCACTCCGCATTGGAGTTGCGTATAGTACCAGCCACCAGTGGCCAGAGGAGTCAGATGTCCGATCGTTAAAGGTTCACATTTTGAATGGAATTCGAGGTGTGACGTGTTACTTTGTTCGACTGGAATTATATGCCGCCTTCTGTACAGGGTCGAAATTTGTACTCCAGCGCGGAATAATTATCTAGCTCAAGAGTTGGGTCATTTATTGGCCTCGCACCGATGAACTCGCATTTGCGGCTCACTCAGCAAACGTTCTAGTAGAACGAGCACGATATGCTTAATTACGAGGCCATTTGTGCGGCTTCATAATTTTACCATCAAATCGTTGGAATATGATCATCAATTCCTCTCGCTGGCATTCGTGTGTAACACTTTGGACGAAAGCCTCTTTGTCCTTTGTTGGTGGTTGTTAAGCATCATCAGTTGACGAACTATAAATGCTTTCTGCCTCTCACCATTTTGTTCCTTCTAAATCACAAAGACTTACGGTGGTCATTCAGAATAATGCACACTGCAATTCTGATTTAAAAAATATAATTTCTAGTAAAAAAGTAGAGGTCATCTTCAAGTCCCTAACTAAGGCAATTCCAGGTAGAACTTTGATTGAAATTATATTGTCCTCCAAAACCTACCATTTCTCTTTGCATCACTTTTCTTCAAATATACTTAGTATTATGATTAAGGTAGGGATTTCAAGTGACTTTTTATGCTTTAAACAGTTTTTGTTTAAAAGCACACTCATTTCCAGCATTTTCAGAAGATTTTACTCGACTTCTAATAAATGATATCTAAATACTCATCATTTACGAATTTGTTAGGAATCAGTTCACAGCGTGTAATGAAATTGTTCCCCAAAGCTGTGTGGTTTAAATAGAACGATATCTTGCCAACTATTCTGTTCTTTTTCTTGAAGATAAATAATAGGGCATGCTATCTCGATAACCCAAAGCCAACGTTGAACAGGATAAGACGAGGTTTTCCTTCCCCGAAGCCAATACGATTATACAGCGTGCAATGTTCAACAATCAAGTATGGTCTAACTTGTGCCATTATGGCGAAACGCTAATTGCACAAAAGCAAAAAAAGTCCTAACAAAAACAACATTAAATGTGAAAAAGTTCGAACTTTATATCTCAATGGTACGTTACATCAATACTTAATTAACATCCTGAATATTCAACTAACCACTAACCAACTCCTTGAGTTACTTTGTATGAATAATAACGAATTACTGACAGTTCCACAAACTCACGACTCGAACTAGATCGTTGAAAAGATGGTACAAAGAATAAAATTATATTGGGGAGAAGGGACTCGTAAATGATTAGCCGTGAACGCATTTTAAATTTCAAGAAGTGTTCCGTGTTCAAACTTCTTAACCAGCTGGGTGAAAGTCGAATGATAATGAGGTCCGCGCTACGTTCTCAATTAATTCATCGAACTTCGTGAATACGTTTCAAAGTTTGAGAATTCGTTGATCTCGATGGCTGCACTTTGTCCCCCGTTGCACTGGTTGTACGGTAGAATGGCATCGCGGGAATACTTCTTGAATATCTGCCGACTACTTGAACGTCATTCTCAGCACAGAATTCAAAGAGGAGCCATTAAAATTTCGTAAATATCGCGCACGTAATTAGGCGAGCTTGCGTCAAATTTACAAAAATTCTGTTGTAAATTTTTATTCCACATTTACTCCTGAATCGTTGCTTCATATTCGCATTTTATTTCCACATTATACGAAATTTTAATTCCGATTTTAATACCGATTTTAAATTTGAAAGGAACTTTGAAGGCAGGATATTAAAGACTAAGGGGTAAACTGGAAATTATAAAGGTACTTAAGGGCGCTTCTTTAACTTGGTATCTTTGTTATATGAGGGAACTTCACTTCGTGGAACGATAAAACGGCGCAAGAGTCTTGCAGAGTGTTTTCAACATTTTGTAAAGTTCTTTTAACTGCCTTATTAATTTATCCCTAAGTAGTACACTTTCTGTAGTGAATGCTGATATGAGAGTTTTCCTCTTTAACAAAATTCAGTTGAAATAGTTGATACTTTTTAAAATAAAATTGTTTTTCGGACGAGTTTTATATTCATGAAAAACAATCGAATTAATGCTTAGCTATAGTTTCAAATATCTTTTCCATTTTGTCCATTCAATTTGAAGCTGTACTAGTACGCTGGAATTTCCCAAGTTCTGTTGCACTGTTTTAAATTTCAATTTTTACTCCGCGCATTTATAGCGATATGTAGAAACTTTTTTTTTATTGTCCCATATAAAGTTTCACTGTAACTGGATTTTCCATTTCTCTGCTTCCCTCCCGTATCAATTTAAAACATTGCGTCCACCGTGTTCACGTTTTAAACCTATTCTCTTTGAAATATTTGGGCAGGGTTAAGCAAATGTCGCGGGGGACATGGCTTCAAGTCTACGCCCAATTTATGACAAGTTCTCATGACTGAACACGCCATTAGAGGTAGTTAAATTGTAACCCTTACATATTCTACCGAATTCAGAAAAAAATCCAAAGTATTGTGCATGGATGGGAAGATATTAAATACTTCGTTGGTGACAAATTATTATTTCAAGCATTCATTCGTGTGCCAACTGATTCGGCTATTTAAAATCAATTAATACTTGGATGGTCTAAAATTTTTATCTAACAAGCATTGAATTTTAAATTTCATTGAATTTAGAATTTCAAAGAATTTACAAAATTCCTTCTAGAAGACAAATTAACTCTTTAAAAAGATTGGAATGATTTAAGCTGCAATGAATGCTATAAGTTTTCCGTAGAACGGTAGCAATATAATTGAACTTTTAAATTTCAAAACATATCAGTAGGAAAAAGGATAGTTCTTGTGAAAAATAAGTAAACTGACTTTTAGGCCACCCTATACATGGTTTATTCTTTTCCGCGGTCAATTCATTGAAATTCAAGCGTACATTAATTGTGATGGCTCATAATTCGACGATGTTCAATGGTGTTTTGAAACAATTACCATCAGCTCTATTGTTCGCCTGTAAATTATCCGTGATAATAGCCATTGAATGTTAATGGCTGTGCTGTTTGCCATTAAACTACTTGAGGGAAATCTTCGAGACGATCGTGTACACATTCAGTGGTATTGCTAGGAACCGAGTCTCCAGTATGAGCAACAAGTTATAGTAATTATTGCTCGACTGAGGTTACTTAGACGATATGAAATTGTTGCAATAATCTTCATCGGTTTCATTGCCTCCCAGATCCTCGGTGTAAAGACTCAGAAAACTATGTGTAGTGTATTTAACATTGAAGCCTCAGTAGTGCAGTAAAAGTTTACATTGAACTAATGTCAAGAATTATTAGTATTTGAATTAGATTTAAAATGTATAAGAAAATTTTTAAATACCAATGTTGCATCGACATGCAATTATTATATTTTCTGATATTACCCTACGAAATATCTATTTGTTCAAAAGCAGTGTAACTCAGGAAATATTGTTTTAAGGGTGGTGACTTTTTAAAATGGAAACACTCCTTGGTGCAACGTAATCGACAAATTTTATTTTACTCCCGATCTTCTCAAAGTTACTATTATGTATACATTCCTCTGAAATAGAGATTTCGTACTGGAAGGTTCAAGGAATAGGGCGATATTCTTTTTATTATAGAACGACGTAACGTTTTATTTTTATGTACCTTCCAGCCCACGAAACCCATATTTTCACGTTACCTGCATGACATATTTATTTCGTAGTTTTATACGTTCTGTTATTTATAGTTCTGTCGTTGAATTCAATAGCTCGGTGTACCCCATTTATAACAGAAAATAATTACCAAGCTTTGAGATATGTGAGTGCGGTCAAATAATTTCTTCAAATTTTAAATTGATTTTTCTATTGTTTTTTGCGAAATTGTTTAACATATATTTGGCATCTTATTTTAACGTGCTATCTATTTTTAGAAATATTTTATTAATATTTACTTACGTCAAATTTATATTACAAATTACTAAAATACTGTACCTATGCTTTTGTATCATCGAACGATAGAAAGAACTTGGGAATACTCAAATTTTGCTCTTGTCCTCGCTTTCCATAAAATAATGTCCCAACAATTTTAACCGAATGAGGTTGAACATGTCGGTGTACTGTCACAGAACAGATAGAACTGTACAGAAAGCCAAGTCCCTGCCCGACTGCTATTCTCAAAAAGGAAGGGAAGTGCAGCCTATCATTATCCTTTCTCGTCGAAACGCCAAGTCCCAAAGCGGTTTAAATGCAAATGCATTATAGAAGCCGTCACGGTTTCGACCGTCTCGCTGTTTCTACCAGGACGTCGTTCCACATTCCATTTCAAGTGCAGCCAAATATTTCTCTACATATAGGTAGTTACATAAGGAAGCTTAACAATTGCATTCATTATACTTTTAAATTTTTAAGAAGACTTTTGTCAAAGAATATATTTTCACTGAAGGTGTAACATAACAGAATTTTATTTCGTCAACATTATCAACATTTTGCAAATATTTCACTATCTAACACTATCAGAAATCATTCCAAAGATATCCACACGAACCGAAACGTTGAAACAGAATTTAAAATACAATAGCTTTCGTCCAACATTATGAAGTTGGTATCTAAAAAACTTTCTGCTACAATGCACAAGATTTCATTGCTAATCGACCACTCAGAGAAACGTCCCCTTCACACGTTGAATTTTTCCCCAGAACAATAGGCATCCCCTCAGCTGACCAGTCATTTCCATCAGCTGTTTATGCATTAAAATGCAGAGGGAACGGAGAGGCGGCTTCGACGTCCTTAAGGAAATCTCATTAAAATCGTAATTACAATTTCGCTGGCGGTGCTGTTGTTAATAATAAAGTAGTTCACCAAGGCGCGAAACACTCGAAGCGAAACAGCGGCAATCCGCCTTTCCACTTCTTCGTCTGCGTTCTCTTTTTCAACTTCCGCTTTCTCGTGCCTCGCGCCTTTCCCCTCTGCCCCCGTTGCTACGCCTATTTGTTCTTCAGAGTAGGTTTTTCTCGATTCGTTTTTCAGCTCCCGTTGACACCTTTGTCGCGCGAAATAACTCGTGCTCCTCCGACATTTCTTTGTTAAGCTGGGTACCAGCAGTTCTTCCAGCAACTCGGAGTACATAATTCCATTCGAACGGTTGTAACAACTCCCGATATACCATGCATTACCATGTTCACTGTTCCATGAAGACAGTTCTGTAGCATTCTATTAATCGTGTCAGCCCGCCCTGCTGATAAAGGCGCGGCGTGTTGCAAGGATGGTTATTTTCAGCACCTGCTGTCGAGGTATAAGCAAATACAAATTGTTAGAAAACAGAGCGTTCTATATCTGGGTGTATCCGTTTCAAGCATCTAAGAGGTTAAATGGCGAGTGGGACTGTTTAAAAAAGAGTTTTCTGTAACGTTTCCCTGCGTTGGGATGACTGAAAGGCGGCTGTGAAACGTGTGCGTTTGTATATGTGTGGGAATGAATCCTTTGAAATGGTCAGTGCACGGAGAGATCGAGTCTGCTATTTAGTCTGTAGAGAGTTTTGAGGTAACGAAATTACTTAGTGTCTTCAGAGAGTCTGTCTGGTCTAAAGAGTGTTATTAAGTGTAATTGTTTTGATTGAAACTTTGCATATAATTACTAAACATTGTGTATAATAATGTGTTACACACACTATTGAAATTGTCGTAGGAAAATTGAGTTTAAAATTTTATCTTTTTCGAAACTTACAAGGGAAGATCCCCATCCGAGAAATTCAAAAAATTATAAAACTTTGGAGATATGTAGAGGATATATGTATAGATATGTATTACGCAATTTTCTTTGCTGCCGAAATTCGCTCTAGGGGGGGTGAAATTGGTTTTGTGTTAAAACTCGCGAACCGTAGGAGATAGAAACAAAGTTTTCAGGCGAAAGTTACTTTTCTTAATTAGTACTGTCATTTGGTACAAGTGATACGCGAGTTATAACACAAAATCGGAAAATAGCCAAATTTGCAGGGGTCAATTTCACCCCCTTAGAGTGAATTTGGGCAGGAAAAAAATATGTAATACATACTTATATATCCTCCACATATCCCCAAAGCTTCATAATTTTTTGAATTTCCAGGATCTTCCCTTGTTAGATATACTAAGTAGTCAAGTCTCCTCTATATCCATACATACACACTTCTAATTTTTAATTATTTCTGTAATTAGACATTTAAATCAGTTCCCCTTTTACGTGTAGTTAGTAATTACTAAAGAGGGAAAGTGGTAACTCGCGTTCTTACGAAATTTTGAATAGTAGATGCTCTCCGTACGTTCAATAGAGTGTTACACACGGTGTGTATCAAGTACAAACAAAGCTAAATTGGGTGAATGGAACCACGTGCAATTCCACTTGTTAACTGGTGTGGTTATAGAACAGTTTTTCGTGATAGTATCCATCGCGTTGGAAATTGGTTTCCACAAGAGTGTCCATTTAAAGGAACGAGTCGAATCGGATGATCTCTAGCGTAACAATTCCAATTAAAGTCGATCTTTCCCCCTTTACTGCTGGTCTATGTGACGATAAATTTAGTTGGCAAACGCCAGACGCTGGAATGCCGGCCACGTAGATCGTAAAATTGCAGTAGCCCCAACGAAGGCCACGGCGACAGAGAAAGAGGAGAGCAATCGTAAGGGCGCGAGCGAGGTTTCAATGATAACATCCTATTGTGATGCTTAGTCCTTCTGGGAGACGTTCCGTGGTGAAAGTGGAAAAATTTCATCCTGACTCCTACCACTGGCATTTCATCGCGCGTAAAGTAAGAGTACTATTTTCCGTTGCAAGTGGAAATCTCCACAATTACCACATTAACAAAGAGATGCTCAAGATTCCAGTTTCCACTCGAAATCTTTTTTAAATAAATTTATATTACAGAAATCTGATTAGATACTGCACTTGTTTTCTTGTTTACAACCTGTCTTATCATTTATGATGTGATAATATTCCAAATTAAAAGTAGTTTTAAAAAATTATCTGTGATATTAAACTGAAAAATCACGATCTTCCAAGAAAGTTGAGAAGGATCCTTTATGGTACTGTGTACTACTTTATCCATTTTACTCCTTAAATCCCATTTCTTTCCTGAAACAATTGAAATTCTAATGTCAGGTGATTCGTTTTGTATATGACCTAATGAAACGCGCGTGTCTATACGATGTGAAATTCGATGCGTCATTGATCAGAGAACGAGCAATGAATGTCAAATACGTACATTAATTACAATACACATTAAAACGAGAATTTTCATTATTACAGTCCAGTACGTTAATGATGTATGAGTATTGATTTATTCACGGGTTTCAGTTAGCTCGAGATTTATGATTTCATTAAAAGACGATTATTCAATCGAGGGTTTATCGTGCACCCGCAAATTGCGCAAACACCTCTCCTGTAGTACACCTGCGGTTAGAGGGTATTGATCCGCCTCTTTTACGAAATGCCAATTACTAGATTAACTGCCTCTATCGTCCTTGCTTTCCATTATCATTTCGGGAATTGTGTATGCTGGAAATTTATGAAAACAAACTGCCTGGAGTCTGGCTGTTCCGTAAACATCAGCAATTCTGATTTTGGATGCCATCGATAATGAAATTGTCTCATTGGGAGCATAAATCACCAGTAACTAATTCGAGCTCCGCAGAAATCATTTCTGCACAACAGTTCCTGGGTGTTAAAAACATCGCGTGGAAAACAAGTCCGAGAAAAATTGTATTAGACAATAACATTAACTTTTACTAAGTAAATATTATGAAATTTTCTGGAACAGAAGTCATTTACTTAATTGACTATGCGTTCTGTATTTCTTCTGCTATTTCACTTAACCTGCTTTTCCTGTGATAATCAACTACTTCATTGCTCAAAGCAGTCGATATTACTTACCACTTTCAGCTCCATATTTACTCTTCCCTTTTAATTAGATCTCTATGCATTATAAACGTGTAACACATCATGAAACTACATACCTGTATGTACTTTCCTTTACTTCAAAAAATTTGAAGAAAAATTGTGTAGGTATCTATGTTATGCACTTGTTGCATAACACATCACACCATTTATTACAATAAGTAAGAAACAGTGGTACGTGATAAATCTGGACAATCATCTAGATATCAGAGATAGAAGAATCACTAATCATGGGATAACATTTTTCAAAGGCCCATTTTTTGCAATATGTCGAAACCATTGTAGTATGAAATGGCACAATAAACGATTCACCCGCGTGGACCGTTTCATTGTCTCGTGCTGCGTATGTAGCAGAACTCGAAAGGCACAGAATGCTATAGACCATATATACTCCCCTTTTTTTATATTCGTCTAAAAGATAATAAGAGGAGCGCGTGGTGGCCGTGGGCAAGGGACAAAAGAGCACGCGACCTTCTGAATTCTTCAGCATTTTCGCAGAAGCGGGGTGGCTCTTATTGCCAGATATGCAAGCAACTCGTCCCGTAGTATGGGAACTTGCTGGTATATTGCCTCGCCCGACTTTTATTTCCCAGTCTTCCCCCTCGATCCATGAACAGTTCCGCGGCGTCACTGGAATTTAATTAATAGTTCGAACATGCACGGGAATCGTCCGCACGCAACGCCGTATTTACCGTTCGAACTGGATACGCAACGAGGAATCAGGAAGGCGTGCAAACACCGGAGGAGCCTGTCTCGGCGACAGAAGCGCGAGGAAGCGTCATCAAATTCCCATAGACACAACACCGAACGCACCACCCTAACGCCCTCCTTTTGTTCCCCGAAATTCCTCCACTTTCCGAGTCACCTTCCAACTACCCCGAAATGAGAGCGTTTCGTGCCCGCCCCGAAACGAATTTTAAAAGAAAAGAATTCTAAGATTCTTCGCGGTTAAGTGAACTACGCGAGCCTTCCAGCTAGACCGAGGAAAGCAACCCCTGCCGCAGTGGCTTTCAAATATTTCGCACAAACGAGTAACACGAGAACGAGAAGAAAAAGTGGCTGCAGGCATCGTATGATTTTCTGTCCCAGAAAGTAACGCCTGAATTCAACTGGACCTCTTGAGTAAATTTCCCACAATTTGCGAATAGTTTCTACGAAACTTACCTCCAGAGGCAATTTTATACAGAGAGTGGACGTTTATCTTCGACTAAAGTGGATTCGAAAAGTACATTTAATTTTGTGCCTGTAAATCTCTTACGTACACCAAAGTGAAGTTTATTTCGGTGCTTGAAAGAGTGTCGAGGATTAATTTGGTAAACAAAGAAAAACGTGTGTTCTTCGCACAGTTTTAACGCTAGTTCTACCAAGGGAGTCAAAATGGCTTGTTTTGTCATTTTTTACAATCATTACTCATTTTCAGTATCTACATTTTCTCAAATTTTTCGTGACTTTTATTGAAATATATCAATGATTAATTCTGTAAAATAGGTTAGGTGCTTCTTTGCTTGTTTTTTTTTATAAAATTTATATGTAGTGTACCTAAATATTATACCGAGTTGAGACATTTTGACCCGTCACGGAACGTCGTGAAATTTTTTATTTCTAATTTCTCATAATATCTCCGTATAGTTCAAATACTTCTTTATAAAAATTAATACAAAAATGTACAAAAAATGCCAAATAATACTTGTGTGTTATGTTTGCTCAATTATTGCATCCTTCTTTTACTTTTTTCATCTCTTTGTTCATAAAAACAAATCGGAAAAATTGAAATTCGGAACTATACTATTTTCTCTTGTGATCCGTAAATAAAACATTACACATAAAATTACCTAGGAATCGTGGAAATTCCTAGGAAAAATAAATAATTTAGATGAGACATGTTCTGACACTGAATGTGATGATAGTGATTCATTAATATATGAAAAAGAATAACCACAATCGGATAGCGGAAGCAAAAAATGAGTTATCAAATACTGACAGTGAAAATAAAGATTTCGTGGTTTACATAAAAAAAGGAAAACAGTGTAAATTAAATAAAGCTGAAAAATATATAAAAATGCTTGTCTTTTCTTAACTGACTTGTTAAGAAAAGTGAGAAGTAGGTAAATCGTTAATCGTTGGTAGTTCTAATATTAATGAAAGCTGTGAACCCGAAGTTCCGTAGAAACTTCAAATGAATGCAACATCTCGATCTCCTTTAAGCGCGAAGAGGGATGGCCTCGATTTCAAGTGCTTTATCTTCGATCGGCGCTTGTGGTCGCTGAATTCGTGCTGCTGGACCACAATCGTTCGCAGAGGGGCGACGGCAAGAAAGGGGCGAGAAGAAGGGGCTGGAGAAATCGGCGGTTGTCGGTGGGAAAGGGGCAAGATAAGTGAATGCCAAGGAAATAAGAGCTCGCGAAAAGGACACAGCGGGATGAACGGATCAATGGCGGGCGTCAGAAAAGGGACGGAAGACTAATTTTCACGGGCACTGGATCAAAAAGGAAGCCAGTTGCACAGTTAACAAGATCAATGGGACGAGGAACGCGGCGGCCAAATAGACGGCGGGGATCAAAGCGAGTGAGAAAGGCAATGAAGTGAAATTAAGGGTGAGAAGGATAACGGGGAACGGGAAGCCTGAATGCGGCGGAGGAAACACTATTTTTCGCGATGAAAAAATGAAGATTTACACTGCGCCGGGTTCGTGACAGTCCGATTGGATGGGGATGTACGCGCGAAGCTAGAAACGAAGTTCTGATGAAAGCTAATTGGATTTTGAACCCGAACGATCGAGTTTAATTAAGGGTCGATGAATGATCGAGTTTCATAAAGTGTCGACGAGACTATACTCGAAGGTCAATGATACGGAAACGATTGGAATTTCAAATAATTGCACGTGACACGCGTTAGTTACAGGCTTACTAATTACTAAGTGCATTTAATGGCAATCTATTGTGCGACAGTTAACGTTGATTCCTCATTGGAGGTAAATGGATGGTGTGAACGAAATCCGTTCGGATATCCAGGGTAGCTTTGATTTAGGAACTAATGAATACAGAAATTGACTACTTTCCTTTATTTAATCGCTTTTTTTGCGTCGAAGGGGAATAAAGGGAGAATAGTTATGAATTATTCAAACTTCCACGAGTGGACAAACTTCCGTTCGATTTAATTTTCAATAAATTAGCTATATCCTCGACCAAAATGTCGCGAAATATTCTCTTTCGTACGTTTTACTTGCTAACTCGGTCTGAAATAATATACGAGGCTTCGCTAATTCTGTACATTATTTAACTATTCTCTAGGAAACCTTCTGCTCTGTAAGCCAGCCCGTAAAAACTCTAGGGAGCACTAAGCTGGCGGTACTATATCCGCAGGGTAGTGTAATAATTCTTCATATGAAATAAAAGGATCGCCCCTACGCGACATCCCGGCAAGTGTGCCTCCAAATAAAATAGGTTTATTAATTGACTTGGCGTGGGGCACGTGTAAACAAAACTGTCGAAGTGAAAGCTTGGTAAATAGGGTATGGAAAAATTGTTAGAAATGGTTATTCGTCTATTATTCGATAAAAGTAATGTTTGCACGCGGAAAAATGAAAATCAAAAGATCAACGAAGAGACCGTGAATAAACTGAATTTTTTTTTCTACAACTCTGTAGTCGTCTTCGTTTATACCTACATCATTTTCTGTATGTCAGGAACACGTAGCTGTTCATAACGTAATTCCTTTCGTGAATCGCGTTTTCAATCAATGTCGATAAAAGGAAAGTAAGACGAAATTGGATACATGTCAATCGGCCGATAGATTGAATCTGTTTGGCCTGGCGGGAAATGACGGGCGTGAACGCTAAAATAACTTACAAGATAAACTAAAATTACTGCTGGTTTTCTTGTCCTGAGAATATAATTCCTCGGCTGCCCGTTAATTATTCGCTTTTAATTACAGAAATATTAGGTACTCTTTCAAAGTGTACTGGGGAAAAATGTCGTAAGTCGATAAAAATTAGTTGCACTGAAATTTTCTGGACATCATAAGAATTATTTAATTTTAATATCCAGAACATCGTGCTCCATTTTATTACAATAAATTAACATAACATACATCTCAAATAAGTTAAACTTGACGTCGTGTAAAATACATCTATAGGAAAAGGAGAATTTTTATTTAAAAATCGAATCGTCCCAGGTACTTATTAACACATTATATCCTCATCAATATTTGCAAATAACACCAATACTCGACCGAGTCTACTGCTAATCTCGTATCGACCAGCAACTAATCAAACGTACAATGTTTCGAGTTCGTGCCATCAGCGAATTAGAGAACCTTCGATTGCATTTATTTTCGATAAAGAAAGCACAGTCGTACCCCTGTCAAAAGAGGATGTCCCACCTCAATTAGCCGTATTCCCTCATCGATGATCGATCGCGCCAAAAGGCATTTCGTGGGACATCGGCTTTTTCCATTCGTGCCCAGCCGATACGAGGAATCGGAAAAAGAACATGTGTACACCAGTCGTCTCTTTGATCTCACCTCTGCAGGAAGTAGCGCGTGTTATCCTCTATCCCGCAGGGATTGCTTTGAGCACGCAATGTCATTGTTATCAATGGAGGCCACCTGCGGATATTCGCAATGACGGGCGTTCGAAGATGCTGAATTTTTTATTGTGTTTCGATTGATTGAAACCCTGATACCGTTGGAGGGCGAGAAAATGTTTAACGTCTATGAGGCCCGAGGTATAAATGAATTGGCCCCTGTGTTTCGTTAGTTATTACCCACGTAACAGTGGGTATACTGGAGGCCAGAGACAACATGAGTCATCATCAGGCTTTGGGTAATAGGCCGGATATTAATCATATTTGTACCTTCCATTCTTCTTTCCTTCTACCCCCATTTTTTTCTGCGCGATATAGGAGATGCTAGAATCATTAGGGCGAAGATCTAATCTTCGGCATTCGTTCCCGACGTCGAGATTTCTGATATATTTACTGGGGAAGAATTAACGGCGATGGAACTCTTTATTAATCGTAGGTGCTGTTTATAGACAGACGTTAGGTGGAGCAGGAATCTACTGATAAGATTTACCATCTTACTAATATTTCTTTGTGCAGTACCTAAGTAGTCTTGATATTGAATAAGTAAACTGACATATGAGAATGATCGAGCAGGTATTTTCATTTTAAATAAGTTCTTGATAGATGATAAAACATAAAGACGTAAGAAAATATAGGTGATTTATTTGAAAGATGAATAGAGGAAAATAATTATCTCTTTAAACGATTGTCAAAAGTTTCCAGATTAATAATATTTAAATTAATATTGACTACTAAGTAGTACTATAATTGTTTCAAAATGTAGCTGAATAAAAATTGAAATATCAGTATTCATAGCTTCTTGATCTCGGCATTTGAAAATTCCTGCAAATAAGTCTTCATGTAGGAAATCAGAGTTAAGGCTAAAGTTTCTCGTCCCGACGCGATCAAAGGCTCAAGCGGGCAATTGTGTTAGGGCAAGACAATCTCTGAGCTCCGGTGACGTATACATATATTGATGGGATGTAGGGGATGTCGGACTTGCAGGGGTCAGTTTCCCTGCATACTGGATGAATTAATGGACGATTTTATTATCAACAGTAGCCGGCCTTCAGCAGGATTTGCATAAATTCGTTGAAGCTGCTTATGGAGGCCGGCTTTGTGCAGGGAATCTACTTTGATCCTTCCAAATCATGTTCCCTGCTTAATAAATAGATACTCTACACCCTCTTGCCTCCAAGCTGATCTCAGATTTCCGTTTCGTGACTTTGCAAGATTAACTCTCCATTCGTTGGATTTCACAAAAGTGAATTTTCACAGTGAATATAAAATGTGAAAAAAGCGCCATTCAATTATACTCGTAATTATAAATATTGCAGTTTAGAAATTATGCATGCTTCGCAGAAGGATATACATTATCTGGCAGAGAAAATATTGTGGGTAATGCTTTACGAAAAGAATGAACGATAATTCATTCTTACATAATTTAATCAAATTCCTGATTTCTTCCTTCAACAAATTCACTAATTAATTTAGATTAATTTAGAAGACACGAAGATGTAGAAAATTTCAATCTTTGTCCAAGAAACTAAAGTATTAAAGAATCACAGTGAGTGTTATTTCAATAAAACTTCTTGCCAGCTACCACAATATTCATCACCGTTATCGAGTCAGTAAATTCCGATTTACAAAAGCTACGATCCACAAGTGCATCAAAAGCTTTCCATCGTTAAGGTAATAATGGCTTCTAACTTTTCACTTAGGCATTGTTTCTTTAACCAACCAACACGACCACTTATAATTTTACGTACATTAGCAAATGCCTACTTAAAAGATTCTAAAGTGTCAATCTCTTTATCTTTCCTTTCTTCGAATACAATTTACGCGCGGTGCGTTTTGCCTTTCCTTACGAGTTCCCCCGATATTATACAACCACTATTTACTTCCTTTATAATTTATTTTCTGATCAGGTCGGAATTGCTCTGGGAGTGCAGGCCACTTGACGGTGCAAGCAACCTCGCGATAGAAATGTACCCAGAAACGTTGTTTATAAATGTGTTTCGAAACTCTGAAGTAATAGCGAGGATTCTTGATACACTTTACTACTGCTAATTACAGCTAATGATTCTGTCTCAGCGCGATTACTTAACTGGGATCAGAAGAGTTAGAACGCAAAATTTATTTGTCGCATAGTAAAGCGTTGCGACGTGCATTAATTGCTCCACCAGCGTTTCTCACATTTCGAGCGAACGGTGACAGAGTTGTGCATACTTTCACGTATAAATTTTCTCGCTCCACTTTGCGCGTTCTGTATTTATGATTTCCATAGCAAATTGTCAAGTTACACGCATACGAATGCGGCAGTAATATCTTCGTAATGCACAAAATAACTCAGATAAGTGTTATGAACATATTTCCTTCCTCGAGGTATTTGTGATGAATGTTTAAGAAAGTTTTTATGTTTTATCTGTTCAAGTATTAAAAGGGTAGCACATTTGCTACCAAGGAATCTAATAACACTCGAAAGTAAATGAAATCACTTAGGTAACAACTTCCCTATTAATCTCGCCGCTGCACGAGAAACAGGGCGCTTTATAAACAATTAGTCACAGGCGTATACGGGCGGACGTGAGAAGTGAAACTACGATTTAATATGTTCCAGCAACGGTTAATGCGCATAAATCTGAAACTCAAGCGAGTGCATTAGATTCTCATAACCACTGACAACGACTCGGCTCCCGGCAGGACGTCCAAAATCGCCAACTTTGTAATATTAGCTCAAGCCTTCATCCCCACGAAGTTTCCGGGTTCAAAGTCAACAGAACTTTCCTGCTCTAAGCAGATCTTCATTTGCCATCATGTGCATCTGCTTATTACTGCGTTCGTACGCCGTTTAATTACCAAAATCTAGGCATACAAGAAGATTCTCTATGGTAGAAGCGGAGACGCTTGTAGGTGCTTCTGGATAAAATATACCACTTTTTATATCGAGCTCGAAAACCTGAATTTTCTGAGTGTAACTAATAATAATTCGTAGAGGAAAACACGACGCATCAAATATTAGAAACATTTGATATTAGTACTATTTGATATTAGAAATATTTGATATTAGAAATATTTGATATTAGAACTATTTAAAATTAGTAATATTGGATATTAGAATTATTTGATCTTAGAACTATTTGATATTAGAAATAGTTTATATGAGAACTATTTGATATTAGAAGTATTTAATATTAGAACTATTTGATATTAGAAGTATTTAATATTAGAACTATTTGATATTAGAAATATTTATATTACAAATATTGAATATTAGAAGTATTGGATATTAGAAATATTTGATATTACAGCTATTTGATATTAGAAGTATTGGAAATTAGAAATATTTAATATTACAGCTATTTGATATTAGCACTATTTGATCTTAGAACTATTTGATATAAGAACTATTTGATATTAGAAATATTTGATATTAGATCTATTTGATATTAAATATAGTAGTAGTAGTAGAAGTATTGATATTAAATATATTTGATAGTCATAATATTAGAAAAGAGAAATATTGTTGCAAGATGAGGAAAATCGAAGTCTATGAAACTAATGACTGTTTATTCTTAATCTTCGAACGTTTACTATAACAATTAAGCGTGTTACACGACACTTCACCTGGTATTGGGTAAACATGTCGCGAAAGAAGGGCGCGCCGAAGATAAGTTAAATTTTAAGGAGACCGATGAAGCGTAGGGCCATTTGTTTTCCTGTTTAGAATGCAAACAGCGACGAGCAACGAATGCCAATCTTGGCAACGGTTTGCGAAAACAGCTCGATCGCTAAACTTTATCAAATCCTCGACGGATGAATGGTTTTTCGTTGCCACGGAAACTGGCCGATAAATTTCACGGGGAATCCCGTAAAAATGCTTAGCTCGGACTTTATGGGGACAGAAAGTTTTAGGCACACCGTTGACCAGGCTGTAAATTTCAATCCGTCGAGAAACTTTTGGGAAACGTAAAACAAAGTAGCTCGATAGTACGAAGCGTCGACGGAATGCCGAATTCGATTTGTTCTGGCAACGTTTGAACAAAATTTTCGAAGCTTCAAATACTTGCTTTCCAGGAATTCTAAATCACTATCACGAAACAATCCCGACATAATCCATATTTCATTCATTCCGGTTGTATTATTTTACACATTTCAAATTATTAAAAATCTTCGCACCTACTAAAGTTGTTTTAACACAAGTCCCTTTTATATAGCTGGCGATTTCGAAGAGGCAAGATGAGCATAAAATTTTATTCCCCCAACAAGTTCGAGGTTGAAAATTTTTTTGCTAATAAAACGCGTTTTACTCTCAACAGTTTCGTGGGTACCATAAAAAAGAATGCACTTTCCGCTTTCGCAAAAATGCCGAGAGTTAAAACCGCGCGTTACACGGTAACAATAAAACTGCGAAGTAAAATAAACTTCGTGCTTCATAAACAGTGGGAAACTTCACTGCGTGAAGTAATTAGAATATTTTCCAGCATAAAGTACGCCGTGACCATTATCTTCTGCATTCATCGTGTACATACAAACGTTTCTACAGCCTCCTTTCGTTAAATCCCTATACAGCCTCTACGTTTTGCGTTAAGATATTAAGAAAGCTGGGAAAATAACAGTAATTACACATAGGTACCCTTGCATAAAGGCTGGCGCTTCATTTACATTTCTATCTCTCTTTATAGCGCGTATAAGCAACTCAGACGAAAGTGCTGCAGAAATTACAAACACAATAGAATATGTATTCACACCATTACGAATGACACCCACAATTTAAATGAATTTCTCAGATGAAAATGATGCCTGGAGCGTGGATAATGTTATGGGACACTGTATACATATTTACATAGAGATTTCCTCATGTATATTCACAGTTTTCATCAAGCATCAATTTCCATTTCAACTTTCAACTCGCCACTGCACTCCAAACTTCCTCATTCTCATCTTTTCCTTAGAGATTACCCGCCACTGCTGACTCGTTACATTTCCGTTCATTGTTATCGTTCATTAGCTTTCAATTCCCATCGGCGCACTGAGTGGCCAGGCAAAGGAGCGGCGATGAAAGTGAAAACCTCGGCTGTAGGAAGCATCCCCGAAAATCGAGTCGATCCCGTGCACTGGGAATGTTGGCGCGAACTCGCAGGATCAAACGTTCTGCTGAGGGAAACGCATTTCCCGTTAATGGTATCGTTCAATCTCGTGTTTCTTAATTCTCCCGTGCTTACTCAGCTGTAGATTTCTCGTTACCGCCGGCAGCTGTTGCCGGTTTCCTTGGTTTTTTCCCCCGGAAACTGATCTTCCCGGTGTGCTCCGTCTGCCACGAAACAAGCTATTGGAAAAACGGCGGGAGGAGATCGTTTGGAGGATTTTCCTACGGTATCATCCCCAGAAAGGAGCGAAAGGTAAACGTGTAGATTGATTGCTCGGGGAGAATCGTTTTGTTGTCAATTTGTAGCGGAATGTTTGATTGATTTTCTGCCAGGGGTGTCTTATAGTCTGTTTCTTTTGCGAGGGATGATAAGAGGACATGTGCTGTCTTTTCCGTGAATCGAAGCTTGTGTCGTTAATCATTTTTCTTTACGTCGATAGACATTATTGTCCGGGGAGATATTCCAACGTTAGGTACTATTCGAAATACAAAACAGACGCGCATTAACATACGTGCACATGGCCCTTTTTATTTCTTCATATAAATTTCAAGTAATAATTACGGAATACCTAATTTTCTATTCATGAGAATTTTTTTCCGATTATATATATATATATATTATCTAATTTCTATGGTTTTATTAAGAGACACGTGTCTAGCTGAACAAATATTATTGCATCTGTAAATCTTTGAATCAACCTTCTCTTAACGAAAGTCACAAATATTCTGCAGTTCTCCATTATAAATTATTTGATACACCACTTTCCATCTCGCAAGTAACTTAATTGTTAAAGTGTCCTTATTCAATGGTCCACATTGTCTCCAGACTGTGTGGCCGTGCTGCGTCCTAGGACCGCTGTATTATTTCCTGGGAACATTTCCTTAACTTCTCGTCTCCGAAAGTGATTCGTGTTCCAAATAGCTTTGAAAATAACCCGGAACAAAATTGGAGTCTCAGTGTCTGGATTAGAGGGACGGGGCTTCCTGCCCGCGGAATTATTATTATTATTGCTGTCATGACCGCCAAATTACGTTATTACGTGATAAAGGCAGAAAAATTGCACCCCTTAAATCTAAAGTTCAGCCACGTAGCAAACCGGTTTTCACGGTGGCGACGGCAATATAATTTACATTATCCTCGAGGAATCTTAACAAAAAGTCCTGCAGCAGAATTTCATCGCGTTGGTTGGGTATTTTTTCAGCATACAGAACACGAAGGCACACTGTCGAAGGAATTAGGGGCTTTTAACTCTTCCAGCTAGCACTCTGTTTACTTTAATTCTTGCTTCGTTCCTTTTCACTCTTTACCATGGGTAGCTTTAATGCACACAATATTTATTTTTAATTGTCCATTTACATCGCACGCTGGTCGTTGGAGGTAATGCATTTTTGCATGGAGAAAATTGTTAAGGGGCAGCTAATTTCACGGTGCAAGAGTCTGGTGGGGCGGCGTTTTTTAAGATACCCATTTTGGGGAAAATTTTCGAAAATGGCACATTTAAAGAACCAGGAACGTAGATTAAAAGGGCATGCGTATATTTAGGTCAGCTGTAAATCACTGTTCGCGGCAAATACGGCCGGAATTTATGGTGTTCGATTACGTTCCCCTCCTGGCAGCAGGGTGCAGCCTCGAAATAAACTTACGCTCAAATTTGTTCACAGAAACGTGCTTCCACTTACGCACTAATAGGTACTCGGTATGCCATTCCTAAATGGACCAATTCTGTGGAACATTAGGGTTCGATTTATCAGTAGGAACATATGAATCAATTACGAATTTTATTTTTGAAATTTTACTCCAGAACTGAAGGTCACTGGAGTTTCAAACGTGTTTCGTTTAAAATCTCCTTGCTAACTGATTTATAAATACATGCATTCTTCCTGATAATTTTCGCCCGAATGGTGATAGCAGTAAGCTTGCTTTTTAATGCACTTTTCGGCGTAGGAAAAAAGATTCCAAGGAGAGCAAAGATGAAGTATGACAGTATATCGATGTAACAAGAAAGAGGAGGAAAGTTACGTGCTAAGAAGTCGAACTCGTTGGAAATGTTACGAGCATAAAGTTCCCTCGTGAACCAAACGAGCTTCGCCCAATGCTTGCCCACATTCAATAAAAATGCAAAGAAACTTCCGGCCAGTATTTCAAGCACAGAAACGTTATCTGGAACGCAAGTTTCGCGTGAAAAGTTGAACGGTTAATTAGAAGGTACTGCTTGCTCGTTACAAAAGATACGGGGAAGGCGAATGTTGCTTCTGGGAACTCGATTAATATTTCATCAGCTCGAAGAAACATTTTCGTGTTTCGCGCCTGTAAAAATTCTGGTGAAGTAGACTTTTTCAGGCGCCTAAGTGTCACAATTTGAAATTCGAAAGAGTACATGTGAAGCTCTTCAGTTTTACACTACAAGCTATCGTTATATCGTTAATGTTATTCCATCGCGCATAAATTTTTCAATTCATATTAATTCTTATTAAGAAACACTTACAGAACGTTAAATAAACTGTACATCACATTTGTAAAAAAGTTTATTATGAAAAAAGTTTATCCTGGCACTTGTTCCATTTTTTCTACAGTTAAAAAATTTTAAATGAGGACACAGGAAAGAATTCGCACAACAAAATCACACTCCAAGATGTGGTAAAGCAGAAAATTTTGAAAGTTTCAGTACCAAGAATTTTATTTTCTTAAAAGGGTTTTATATTTACCAAGAGTATCTACCAAGATGTTGGTGGCGAAAGAGAGAAAGTTGAAAATTTAAGACAATCGATAGGGACTTAAAGCTTGCGCGTATATCTGTCACGGCTTCAGCTTCTAAGACGTGGAACAAGGTTCCAGGATTAAACTGAGCCGCTAAAAAGCTGCAGCTAGTCTCTTAAATCCTTCTAAATGCGTTCTCACCTTTCCACGCGATTCCCTTCTTTGTTGCTAAAGAGAAATAACGCAGTTCCTTAACTCCTACGAAAGAATACCTAATTACTCCAATATAGTTTGTGTACCTCTTAAAACTGTAGATACCTCGAATTAATAACACAAAAGTTTGGTGGAAGTTACAAAATCAAATGATATTCAAAGTGTTTTTTTACCATGCACTAGCTAAAAACGTAAAGACAATCCAGATTCGAGAGTTTCATTCATTTTCTCACATATTTATGCGAAAACAGATTTAAATTGCAACAGGATACTCTGCAGCCCTTCGTGGAATGAAATCACCCCGATACTCAGCGTAGTTAACTGAGAGCATTTATTCGCCCGCGTAAATTTCATCGAACATGAAGCAACGATGCGAACGATTTTGATTGCAGCTCTGTTTGTCCATGTATTTCGTCATACGATTGGAACCATTAAGGTAGACCCGTTCAGTTGAAGAATGAGCTACGAAAGAGGGGCGATCAAACCTGTCGAAAATCTATGTCCCAGTTTAATTTCGATAAAGAGTGCTGGCAAATTGATTGTAAATCGAAGAGGTCCCACACGTTCGAAATATTTGTACACTTCAATGGTACATACATCGTCAAAGAGAAGGAAATTCAGGTGTATCCAACGGTCGCAGCGTTTGAGAAATGGAAAACGTGATCCAATATCCAATTACTCGAACATTCTAAAATTGAATCACTAAGTTTTCGGTCATTTGCGCGGGCAAAGCAGTTTCATTGTTGTTTTCAAGGTAGACGTAATGTATTTGGCTGTATGCGATCGATGCTTACGGAAAGCAACAGAGAGGAGAAAATTGTGTACGGTAACGAAGGGGTAACTTGGCGAAGTGGTGTAACAATTACGAAATGAAATATTGCACGGCGCCCGTGGAGGCGATTTACAAACGGAATTTCTTAATATAGTTTTCGACTGTAGTAATTAAATATGAACTCATTCAAGCACCCTTACTTGAATTCCATTTAAATGCTCTTCATTTCACCTGGATGCCTGACATTTTTGTTCTATTAAAACAGACGTCTGAAAGTAACTTGATATTCATGGTTTTGTGCAATTGGCTTTTTGCCTTAATTAGGGTTTGACGGGATCATCGGGCTAATGATGGACATTAAGATGCTTTTATTCGCTTCAAATATATAACACAAAATTCAAATCGCCTAGAACATTATAGGAGTTTATAAAATTTTAGGTCCCAATGGGTCTTTCGATTTATTAAAAGTGGAAATTGATAATGTGAGGCTTGAATTCAAATTTCTAGATGTACAATGTGTGTTCTGAATAGGTTCCATTGCCACCCTATTAAATATAGAACGACAACCAGAAGAAGTATTTTAAAGTGTATTATAAAGATGAAGTTTTCTTTGTTAGTTCCCGAACCTGATAATCAATATAATTGAAGTAATCAATGTACATTGAAAGCTAGTAAACAGGTGTAGATATTTTATTACAAAACGTTGTTCATAATTAAAAAGCAACTCGAAGCTGGCTTTCACAAGAATTCCCATTATCTCGTTTATTTTCTGTTCAACTTGTACACGCAAGATGAATATTTAGACGCGCGCTATTCTATCTGTAATAAATGGCCTTCTGATTGCACGCACTGAATGGACCCAGGTTCCTTTATTCAAGTGAGGATTTATCGCCCGTTTTGGTGTAACGCTGTACACGTGCCGGCCTTAACAATGCCAAACAGTTTAGTTCCACGAACGGAGGGAACAACGTCTGAAATTCCGAAATAATGTCATATTGTGGTCACACGCAACTAATCAATCATGTAGCAAAGCCAGAAGCACTGTGGTATCGGTAGTTTCCATTATTCCATTTAGTTAAGCGATTCTATTCAACAACTGCAACGTGATTACACAAAAGTATGAAAAGAAGGGACGTTTTATAATTATTATTTGCTGAAAATTTCGTACACTTTTATTTTCTTAATTTAAGTTACCAATTAACTGAGCCAGTAGGAGAAATTTCTTTTTAACCAAATTACCTCGGTCTGTTCAGTTTCACCTTCTCCCTTCAATATTATTTCGGAGGGCTTAAAAGCAGAGGGGTGTGAACATCATGCACAGAATTTACGATACTATTATAACTTGCTGTTTAATTCGTTCTTCAGACTCCAGCGAGAACTGAAACTTTTAATTAAGACGAAGAACCCACTCTGACAAACATCGAGCATTAAGGACAAATGCAAGTAATACAACTTGCATTACAATATTCCATGCAATTATGGCATTTTCACGTTATAGTGCGACTTACGGTTAAAGGAGACACAGAAAGCTTTAAATAAGTTCTATTCAAAATTCTTAATATTCTACTAGGATCATTCTAATTTCTATTCTATTCTGTATATATTTACTTAATTAGTATATCTTTCTTCTAAATTCTAATATGATGCATGGTAACACAATTTCTTTGTTTAATAATGCAAACTCATACTTGTTTAATTATTCTACGTAGTATTCTACCCAAAAATAAACCCGATGGAAAGTTGTTGACATTTCGCGAGAAACGAATGATCAAAGAGAATAAAACAGAGGGAAAATCTTGTTAGCGGTGCCAAATTTGCGAAAAACTCTGTGAATATCCTGTGTCTGCAGTGGGGCAGTACAAAAGCTACCGAAGGGAAGCGTGGCCCTTTTATTGTTCGATATAAATGGAGGCATCAACGCGAACAAGCATAGCGGAGCACTCGAGAACTTGGTCAGAGCGAGAGGGTAGCACTGTGTAACGAAAGGGAAACCATGAGCGTGCTTTCAGGAATTTTTGCTCGTTACAACTAGGACGATCCTTTCTAATTTTCCACGGCTGCATGTATGCAGCCGTCGTGCTCCCTGCAACTCTGTTATTGTTCTTTTTCCGTTTCCGTTTCATAGTGCAATAATATAGTTTGTAACGCGAAGTAACGCCCGGTCCCGGTACAGTGGCATTTTTCTTCGAATAGAGATATGAAAGTTACGTAGAGCAATAGCATCGGGTTCCTCGGGTTTTACGATACACGGTAAAAATTTACAACGTACACGCGTCAAGTTGCAATCACGCACTGCATTGTTCCGGCAGCGACTATTTGAAACGTAAACGAGGCGGAGCAACGTGAAACATTTTTCAACATCAACGGGGAACGATTTTTCGTTTGAAGGTGATAAGTGTTCTTTCTCAACGTCCTTCTTCTCGGGGATGAAATATTCAATGATTTGGAGGAAGAAATAGCCGTGCAATGCTCTAAGAAATATTTCTTTCGCAGCCAGTTACGTTTTGAACGAATGGTGATACTCTGCCACTACTGCATCACTACGGGGGTGCTTTGCTGCAGTATGTGCACCTTATCGGCTTGTACAAAGTTTGCAAGACAAGATTTTATTGCAAATGATTCTTCTTTTTATGCAGGAATGAACTCGGGGTCTTGTATTTGTCTTCGTTGCCCTGCAATTCAATATTTAGTATCTTTTTGACTCGTTAAGCTAAATGAGTATTTACACAAGATCTCTCAGCAATAAATTTATATTTCCAACATAATGGAAATTAGAGTTGCTAAAATACCTGTGGTATTTCTGGAAACTGCTAAGCCACATCTTATCCAAAAAAAATCGAGGAAAAATTTAGAGAAAATTCTAACATCTTGTTTTAAAAAAGCATTTTCACGTATCTGTAATTTTTTTATAAAAAGTAGTATTACTTTTTTCTACATGTTCACTGTCCACCGAAAATCTCGTATCTCCACGAACACAACGAGCTTCCATTCCACGGTATGGAGCTCGTGTAATTTAAAAAATTAAACGACTCCTGGATCAGCGTGGCTCGTTAGGGAAAAAAGGAAACTGCAAATGAAAGAGCACAACGGCGATTCGTGTTCATATATCAGAACGGAATAAGGAGCCAGAAATTCAGGAAGAGTGAAAATTGCTGGTAAAAATATGGCCCGACTGTCGGCTGTCGAACAATGGCGCCGTCGTGTTGGACGTCGAAACGGCACCGCTTCTGGAATTGGCAAGCCGCCTAGTTCTAATGTATCGCCTTGCCCTATTGTTTCTAGTTCATTACGGATAAACAAACCTACAGGGAGCTGCAAATGCAAGGTGCCTTTCTGCCATAAAGCACGGGAATGAATAAGTGGCGAAATTGGGTCCATTAGAACTGTCGTGGTTGAAAGTCATTAGATTCAGATTGAATTTATTTACCAAACATCCACGAAATCAAATCAGAATTTTATAAATTAATTAGGGAAACACAAAGCACCAGGGGTCTATTACGTCTCCCGAAGCAAATGCTGCAACTGGTTTCATCAAAGTTGGAGGAGCATTAAACCGTAGAAGTGAAATCCTTTTTTACACGGCTGGATGCACAAGCTCCTATCTTTTTAAGAGTTTATAGCAATGTACAGGAGGAGTTATTACACACTTGTGCCTTGAATATCCTTCTTATTTCTGATCTCACAAGAAATACCGTACAAGGAGCAACCCAGTGTGGCATATTCAGTAGTCCAGGAACAAAGATAAGAAAGTGATTTAAAGTGTTATCTCCAAGCGAATAGTCTGAAATTTTCAAACCGTGCAACCTACTTTATACAAAAATCCAGTCATACATCTTCCACTTTTCTAATATTTAAATAAACCCTTACCCTCCTAACCTCATACAAAATGCAAATGCCATTCTCAGAAAGGCACTTGCAAAAGACACTTGCTCGCGTGTCAAATTGGGCGAAAAGGAAGCACGCTACTTTCGCGGGTAGGACTAAAACAAAGAATACCAAAGAGGATCTAACCACTTAAGAATTAAAGTGGCCCGGGGCGATAAAAGCTGACGCTCTTGGCAATACGCTTGGACTCGATGCATCGTTGCACTTCGAACTGCTTTTCCCATTTCATATGGAGAACCGGGCAGGAAATGCGGGAGTAAAGACACTTTCTGCGTGAACTTTTTATCTACTTCTTCCCACTTCCCAGGCCAGGGTGCAGCTTGCGAGGCGCTCGTAAAGCTTATGTACTATTTAGAGGATCTTATAGGTTTACGGACTGGGTAGACAGTACACAATAGGCGCTATAAAAGAATAATTTACGATGGCTTGATGCTGGAGTCCTTACGCAGAAAGCAGTGGCTGGATTACGGCACTGTATATGTACATAAAAAGCTGCTTTGCAGAGCTTCCTTGGGTATCTCCTCCTTTAAAAATAAAATTTCATTCGTGGCTTGTGATGCTATTCGAATGGGTGCAGTGTAAAAGGTGTACTTAGAAATTTTAAATACGAATTGCCAGAGAAGGTGGGAGAATTCTGTTTTTTGAATGAAGGTGTGTACAAATTTACTGTAGTATTTAAAGTAGAATATATAAAATTAATATTTTTTTATTTTAATCGTTATGGAAGTTTTTACTGGTCAGTGATCTCCCGAGGGAAACTTCCTTAAGGGGAGAAGACCGTATAAATTGAACGAAAAATAGAAACAAAAATTTTTCCATAAATCACTTCTAAAATATTTCAAAACTATATTCTCAAAATTAAACGCATTTTCAACGCGTTTTTCTCTAAACCACGTTTACAAAATTGGCGCCGGGCATAACTCAAAAACTATTTGACCAATCAACTTCAAATTTTACACACTTTTAGTTTATAATATCCCTCAGAATATGAACCACAAAGTGTAACCAAATTGTTAATTTTAACCCCTGTTTTTAAACAAAGAAGACGCGAATTTTTGGTGAAAATCTCACCTAATTGTTTGAAGTTCCGCCATTTTTAAAATATGCAATTTCTTCACACCATTTGTGGTTCCTATTCTTACAATTGGCACATAAATTGAAAAAAAATGTATTGGTCTGTTTTACATAACTATTTATTACAATTCTAGTATTATAAAAAAAATTTTGCTTGTTGTAATGTTAAATAAAGTACCCTTAAAGTTCCGTAAGGAACTATCTTAGCAAAAAGTTCCTAAAAATTGATACAAAAATAAGCCGTCTATACGGGCTTCTCCCCTTAAATGGTTCCAACGATTTCTATGGCCACTTCAGTGGCTGAAAATTGAAGAATTTGCTAGCTAAAAATGCACCCCATTGATTTAATACCGATTTAGTGTTGAAGGAGTATTATGTAGTCACCCTGTTTTGCATTTTCTAATCTTTACATGAAGCATATTTCACGCGAAGCGTAAAAACATCGTAATCAGCATTGCAGTGGCTCGTCCTTTTTTTCCTGCAGACTGACGCGTGCACAAGCAATTGTAGATAACAGGAAAGTGCGTAGATACTTACGATAACGTTATAATAACAGTGAGCCGACGAATTTATCGTGTCACCGGAGCAACGTCAATTTAACCGTAACCGTGTAACCTAAAAACACGTTTCACCGGTAAAAAGGAGTGATATTTCATCGATAACGATGACGTACACGTACACGTCGGCAAAAAAAAAAACCCGGGAAACCCTGTGTCCGCCGGTTTCATAAATCTATGCGTTGTCACAGTTCTTCGAACGTCCGTTCCGGTGACTTTAGACAGTCCGTTTTTAAACGGGACCTCCTCGCGCGACGCACGCCTCATGAAAATTTATTCCTTTCAAGTGATTCGGCGAAAGGGGGCGCGAAGGAGCACGCGATTGAAACGGGAAATCGTTGGAGGCGAGTGAAACGTTTCGATCGAACGTTCGCTCGGGACGCACCGACGATCTTTATGAGCAATCGCCCCGAATGGAAACACTTTTTACGAGATCTCTGTAGTTTTATTAAACCGTGGAGATTCTTCGAAGAGTGTCAGGTTCCCATAAATCATCCCCGGGCTTTAATCACGTCGAATTGTAATTGGCCGCTCGCGCGTTACGGGCACGAGCGGGGAAGGTAAAAATCGTAAATTGACGCGTCTCCTTCATCGGCAAGTGCAGTCACTTGCATCTGTCCGCCGGTTTCATAATCCCGCCAGGAAATCTTAATTTCCATTTGTCCAAGCTCGCCCGAGCGCACCCTGTCGCAAACAGACGTCTCGATCGTGTTGCTTCCATCGTAACTCTGGCATTGCTAGGCTGTCGGCAGTTTTTAGTTTCCCTTTCTCAGCGTTAATGGGAACTAAGTGTATGCGTGTCGAGCGTTCTTTCAACGAAGAATGTCAGGAATCGGGTTGGGTACTTTTCCCGCGCACAATAATGTGATGTCGAAGGTGCCACTTCCCAAGTGACTTAGAAATGGAGCATTAACACATCCAACGTTGAATTCTACTGTGATTAATTTAATAATTTGTATATTTAATCGCCAACGTCGATCTTTATTGGTCTGGACGTTTCTCTGATTTTTTGCTTTCAATTTGAAACATTTTTGATCGCTTTATTAATTCATAACTAACATAAGTAGGTACTTAAGGAAGAAGAATTTTATTTGTCTCAGAGTGTTTGGAGGTCCATTTATTTGAGGAGTCATTCCGGTTAGCGCGCCAATTCAGCGATTTTCAGGAATTTATTGCGACGCAAATAATTATAGCAATGGAATAACAATTTTTTCTATTTATTAAACTACATTTCTACAGTAAATAAAAAATGTAAAAGTAATAAAATTATTGCTTTTAAAATGCTTTTGAAAGCGGTCTTGATGACATGTTTAAAAATTCATGCCTCGCTCGTGAAGGCGATTTCAGCTGCTAGACTTATCTGAAACCGAAAATCCAAACAGATTCTTGATCAGTATGACTGTCGCTATCGCTCGAACTATAATTAGTGATTCATCTTCAAAATTAGCAAAATGGCGGGCAAAATGCAAGAAAACTGTTTCTCGGCTTTTTTCTTTTGCTATTTTCGATTTTAAAAGTAGGTTAGACTCAATGAAAATACTTGGTTGTAGTCCCTGCGAGTGTCATAGGTGTGCAGAATAAGCAGTAAAATTTATAAAGCAATCGGTTTGATAGATTTTGAGATTTTATCTTCACGATGTGAAAAAATGACGTTTCGAGAAAAACGCGTTCAAAGTTTTCATCTATAGAGGCCGAGCCTATGCGCTCCCTACAAATTGCCTCTGTAGAAACTAAAATGATCGGAATTTTTCCATGAAAATTGTACAGTAAATTCTTGAGGATATGTACTTTCGAAAAATGATTAAAAAAAATCGATTTTTTCAACCCGTCTAACCGAAATGACCCCCTAAGGGTAGGAAAGCAATTTGTTCTCAGGTCTTTATTTCGTACAAATAACTACTGAGTTGTATGCACGAGTAATTTCGAAAGGGATCTCGTTGCTACGCTACGTTCCATGCCAGGCAGGCCATTCTCCACGTGATCCCTGCGCCGTGTGCTGAAAGTTCGCAGGTTGAAAATACGAGTTACTTTCCAGAGTGCAATGCAATATCCCTCAAAGATGCGAACCGTCAGTTCGCCTCATGTTAGAGTGACGTAAAGAGCTTAGAGGACTATTAAACTTAACTTTGACGTTACGCCATGCTACTGTGAAACGAATACCATGCAACAGGCACTGTGAAAGAAGCAAGCGTGTGTGCCTCGTCTTCCGATACGGTAAACGATACAGTGGACGGGAAAAACGTTTAATTATTCGACGTGCTCGAACGTGAGATGGAGGAACAGACGGGAAAAGCAATTGAATAGTCGTGGTGGATTTCTGTGTAATATTATCCCAGTGAAATCTGTCGTGACGTGGTATGAAATTCAGTTATTCGCGACGTGGACGGTAGAACTCTGTGAAATTAATGAATCCCCACCTCCTATTCTGTATTACGTCTCGGGGCCGGGGAATAATTTCGTTTACGAACCGTTTGAAAGTTCAAACAGCAACGGGGGTAGTTTTCGCGATATTTAAAACGCATTGTGGGATTTAAGCGGTTTTTGAACTCGTGTTTTTTCGAGTTGCCTGGGCATTGGCGGCACGAATCGCGGGCGAAATTATCAGCGAGATTTTCGACCGCTTCTAGAGTCATGCTCCGAATGCAGGGACTAGCGATTTGATTTAAAGGAAAGTAATTCTCTGTAACGTAATTCCCTTTGAATGTAATTTCCTCGGCGATTGAAGTCCGCCTTTCATCTGAACAGTTTTGAGCGCTTGGTAATTCGATTCTTTGTTACACTTTTATTTACTCGACGGCTGTAGATGGCCGTTTAGTAAATTTCGTCGCTAATTGATTTATTCGTGTCGAGGCGATTCTACTGAGACCTCTGAAGGAATTGTTAACAGTGAGAGCAGTTTCGTTATCGCTAATTGCAAAAGTTGCAGGGATCTGTGCGCAGAATGAATGGAGTCTAGGAGGAATCCGATGGTTTCTTGGCCGTGAAAATGTGAGATGTAAATTCTAGTTTTACGTGAAATTGTACTTAATAACAGTGTACTGCTAAAGCAGCTGTACTGCAGCTATATCACGTTGTCCAATTTACATCATCCGCAAACATTACACGCTCGCGTCGAGATTAAATGGAGTACCTGAAGCACGTGACACAGTTTCACCTTGAGGTGCGAACAGGAGTTATATTTACAATAACAATATGTGAATTAATGGGAACACGATGTGCTGCAAAATTCTTGTAAATTGAAGAGAATATTCTAATTTCTAATCACTTTCTAGTCACACGTTACGCGTAAAGAAATACAGAAAAATAAGAAAGCGATAGCTAGACTGCCCTCCTTATTTAAAATGTCCTATCCAGCAAATCGAAACATCCAAGAAATCTGAAGTTTTACCATTTTCTGCGTGCCGTTCTTGTAAAAAAATAAATAAATTAGACTGTTTTTAGATCTCTACGAAGCACGTAGGGGTTTCTAATTTTACTTAAAAGGTGAGACACGCATTTTTTTTCTTAAAAAATAGACAAATGCTAGATAGGACATTTTAACTAAGCATGACAGTAGAGTGATGGATTGTTTTATACAAGCAAATACATTGTGGATTCTAAATTAAATATTTATCAAACGAAACACACATCGTGAGCTTTCTTTCTTTAACAGCACCAATTGATATTGCAACAGTGCAGACGTCTGTGTACAAGTCTGAATTAAGAATATTTTCCAAGCACATGAAATTGTTCATAACGTTAAAGACCCATCAAGACTTTTAATACATTATTTGAGAGAATTTCCCGCCTGTTTCCTTCGCTGCCTGCAGGGAACTTACGCTCTTCGCAGCGAAACTATCTTCCTGAGTCTTAAGAATTTCCTCAAGATACGCGTGCTAAGCACCGTCACTGAATATCGGTGATAATTATAGCTGACATGATACAGAAGGTGCTCCAAGATTAAAGGGATCCCTCTCGGTCTATAAAAAAATTTTATACAAAATATTAGAAGTTCGATTAACATACAAAGCGATTAGAAGTTCCTGTCACATGCTCGACCTAAGCCCCATCCCTACTTGCACGATGGCACATGAACGATTGTTGCACTAAGAACAGAATCAATCCTACTATCACCCAGCCCACACAGCGAGGGAAAGTCCTTAAAGGGAACAGCCGGAATGATACAGTTCCAAAGTAGCAGCGGATGGTGAAGAAATACCTAATCGATATCGTTAGTAGAGCCATTAGTTCCGCCACTTAAACAGCGTGGTGTGGAACGCTGAACCGTAGAATAGGACAGGATTGTCAGCGACTAATAGCGGTCATACAGTACATGATACTCTTGGAAGCGCCGTACGAAACTATGCACCCTTTAACGCACCCACGAAATTCTAACCGCTGAAGCCGTGCAGTTAGACTTGCCGCGGAGTTCATCCTCGTTTCTGCGACTCGGTGGCTGTGTCACACGCATCCGCGGGCCACGATTTGGGAAGCGACCGATGCCACTTGCAATCGAGACGTCTGTTAGTTACTACGCCTTGTCGTATCCGCCTTCGACGCTGGTTTCCGTTCGCCAGCTATTCACCTTGATTGACGAGAGAGTCTCATTTCCATGACCGCGTACCCTGGGACCATTCTGAGCCACTGTGTCGGGAAAGTGACTGGATGTCGCGGTACGTGTAACGTCCGTTCGATGGAAATCGCTTCCGTTTTAGCGGAGGGAATTGGATCGGGGAGTTTGGTTTGGTTTTGAGGACGCGTGCTGGCGGGGAGTTTGTGTGCGTAGATCACGTAATCCTGTTGGAAAAATATTTACGAATGGGGGCAATTTTTGAGAACGAGGGAAATTATCTTTCGCAAACCTCCTTTGCGTTTGAATTGATGCCAATCCGAGGGGGATGAAGGCTTGTTGCTTTCAAGGGGATCTAGGAATTTTAGAAGATGTTGAGGAACTAGGAATTTTGAAAGATCTTTGGAGATCTAAATTTTTTAGAAAATGTTGAGAAACTATGAATTCTAGAAGATCTTTGGGGATCTAAAAATCTTGGAAGAAATTGAGAAACTATGAATTCTAGAAGATCTTTGGGGATCTAAGAATCTTGGAAGAAATTGAGGAACTGTGAATTCTAGAAGATCTTTGGGGATCTAATAATTTTAGAAGATGTTGAGGAACTAGGAATTCTGAAAGATCTTTGGGATCTAAAAATTTTAGAAGATGTTGAGGAACTATGAATTCGAGAAGATCTTTGGGGATCTAAAAATCTTGGAAGAAATTGAGAAACTATGAATTCTAAAAGATCTTTGGGGATCTAAAAATCTAGGAAGAAATTGAGGAACTGTGAATTCTAGAAGATCTTTGGGGATCTAAAAATCTTAGAAGATGTTGAGGAACTATGAATTCTAGAAAATCTTTGGGGATCTAAAAATCTTGGAAGAAATTGAGGAACTGTGAATTCAAGAAGATCTTTGGGGATCTAAAAATTTTAGAAGATGTTGAGAAACTATGAATTCTAGAAGATCTTTGGAGATCTAAAAATCTTAGATCTTTGAGGATCTACGAGTCGTAGAAGATCGTAGAGTATCTAAGATCTTTTTCCATAGGATTGTTTCTGGGTTTTGCAGACCATCAATGTTTATCCTGCAACGATATTGTGTACTTTGTTAATGATTATGTTCAAAGGAAGTTAAAGACACATTTAACAACATGTATTTGTATACTTTTCATTCATGTAATTTAATTTTAAGGTAAATGTGCATTTTAATTTCCAGTTTTCGTTTTTGGTTGGAAAAAAGGTTTCAACGTAATTCAACTTGGATTTAGCGAACATTATACACACTTTGTTAAGGTGTCCGTTCTAACAGAACTTGTCACTCGCAAGCGTGTTCAATTCAATCCATAAACTGGTTAAATGTTCGAGAGCTCGTAAAGAGCCACGTTAACGAGTTCCTGCATCGACATTATGAAATATCTTCCCTGTCACAGAGCAATCTTTTTAATCTCCCTTTGTACAATATTTACAAAATAATTCCCCAAAATTCTTCAAATATGAATGAAAAATAATATTCAATATATTTTAAACATATTGGAGCTTCAAAATAGTGAAAAGCTATGCACAAAATCTTTGTTACTTATAATTCAAAGTCGAGTAATATGATTGCACACTGTTACACGTTGAAATTTATCAAACTTTATACGATCAGATTCGCATGCTTATTTGATAGCGGGAATTCTCTAGCCGACGTGATAAGTGTGAGTTATAATTTCACGAGGTCTGACACGAGCATTGGACGTGACTAAATATTCAGTCCTTCGGACTAATTCGAGCCGCTCTGAATTTCGATTTTAACGAAGACGTCACTTCCAGGAAGATGCTCCAAGGCGACTGCAACGCTCAGAACGGAAAGCTGGAGGTCCTTGTCGAGTGTGTCACGTTCCTTCGGCGAATATCTTCCCATTTCGGAAAGGAGCCTCGATTACAGCCTGTGATTCTCTGGCTGAAGTGTTTCCTGACCCAGGTAATCTTTATTCATCGGTTGTCATTCTGTATCATGCATCTAAGTAGTACACACTGAAACTGAGGCAACGTCATCTGCCCTACGCGCAACACTTTTCTTTAAGTGAAAAAACCCTAAAAAAAGATAATGGAAGGAAATTAAAAATCAACACTTAGATTTACATTAGAATATTTTCCAAAAAGAAAGAATACTTGGGTCCAGGCATAGTTGGCTGTCGTTTTCTATTTTTATTAAAAGCATGGTTTTAATGGTCTCGTATAAAGAAATAATAATCGTAGACCGAGTAATAAACAGAGTGACAAAGTGGTAATAGCTGCAGGAGAATTTGTTAAACTAACGTGGGTCTCCGCTGTAATAGCAGTCGTGTTACTTTGAGGCACTAAATCATAGTGATAAATGATTTTGCAGTGGCGCTCTTGTAAGGTTAAACATTAATTGCGGGTCACAGGTGGCGCGAAACATTTTGCAATAGTTTGTAACTGACATTTACTTCGAATCGATATATCAAGCTACATGTTTGTAACCATCATCACTTTGCTGGTTACTTTAGTGCGGTATTACTAAATAGAATGACATCTAAAACGATACATTTTTATAAACTCTAGGTCTCTTCTTCAACATGTTATAGGCCTCTCTCTAATTGATTAAATACGAAATTTAATTTTCCCCACTTTAATATCTATTGACGATATCAAAATAGTTATTACACTTACCTACCTTTGAAAATTTTTTTTCCAGCTTTCGTAGTAGGTAATATTCATCGCAAATTTCACCACAAATTTCACCGCAAAATGTAAGCGCAACTTGAAATCCTTCGAAGATATTTGAGGCATAACATTACGTCAGTGGCCGTAACGATTCTTCTTCTCCCGCGAAATTGAATCTCATTTGGAAAAACTTCGATACTCCCTGCTCGCCTGTGATAAATGTAACGCCTCTGAAGAATCGAACCGGAAGATATTCGCTGAACTCGAAACGTCTGTTTTTATCGTAGCAGGAAGTACAAGACTGTTCTTCGATATTCTGCAAAAATCACTTCTATTTCAATCTCTAACGGAATTGAATTGAAGCCTGACTATTCGTTGAATCAGCCACGTGTGTGGCTTACAAATGACGAACCAGAGAATTTCCGCCGCAATCTTCCTTAATAAATTTATTAAAGTTAAAAATAACAAATCTACTAGAATCAGAGCTCAAACTTCTAAAAGTCAGCAGAAAGATGCGAGTAGAATGACCCAATGAAAGGGAACGATTAATTCCAAATTACACGCACCTAAATAAAGTAAATTAACCGCATGTTAGGTAGAACTGACAATTAAGAGTCACTTTCATTGCTGTTGCACGTGATTATAGTGAATAATCGTGGCCCTTCCTGTTACCCAACGCTGGAGGTGTAGTCACTGATTAAACCGTCCGAACAATCGATCAAAATTAAAAAGGGAGGGGGTAATAACAAAGTTTTTACTGTGATCGTCGAGTCTCCTTCCCTATTAATATCGTTGATCTCCGCAGAATATATTGCTAATATCTACGAGGGAAGTTGAGCAGGGAAGTACCACCCCCAAACACGACGTAAAATTCGAGTGCCGTACTACAGGCTTTATCAGATTTCCCGCGAAGCTGGTATAATGAAAGCTCGGATATATGGACCGAGCGTGAACATTAGAACTTGGGCAACTTTTTAACGGCGATTTCGCACGCGAACATTTCGTTCCCGCGAGCAGGAAATTGTAAGCACTTGCGCGAAGGTTTTATCGCGAAAGCTCTTTAGCGCGCGATAAACTCTCGGCTACAGGACTCAATCTGTGAATCACAAAAAAAGATATCTCTTCGTCGAATTCGTAAGCGAAAATTATATGCACTTTATGACAGATTCGACACGCGCGTTTTATTCGCAAAAATCGAAGGCAATACTGTATTTCAATCTGCGAATATTATGGGACGAAGTCGATTCGAGGATTTCCCTGATTGACGCAAATTTAATTTACGTTGTTATGGAGATTTCCTTTCTTATTTCACTACCCTTGATGGCTTCGAACAGATTTCTCGATGGTAGAGATTTTTCTATTTGATTATAGAATGGTAAAAGGTTCTTCTGTGGTTGGATTACACGATGCCTTATTTTTAGAAGGTACCTACTTAGTCTTCTGGATATTCTTCCATTCCATTTCCATTCCATTTGAAGGATATTTAAAATCAATTATTAATGTGGATAAAAATTCGTGGGGAGGCTGCATTTGAATACTCATAATTACACAGATGGCATAATACCTATTTAAACCGAGATTGTCTCGCCACCTTTAACTCTTTTACGTTAAATTTCTCGAATATAGATCAGGCGTTAGTGCTGTTTTATGTAGCATGCAGTAACGCAACGTCAGCGCAGAAGTAAATCAGTCAATGAATCGGCGTTGCTTTCATCACAGCAATTTTCTCGCGTTTCCGCGGCAAAATCGCGATGTACTATTCGATAAAAATGTGTGCAGCAATAATTACCACGTCATTTCTGCCGTACCAGAAGACACACGGACGGGACTTATATGCACCAGCCTTGTATATCGTGTGCGCGGAAGTACAGGTTTATAAAAATGATTAGCTTTACGTAAGCGATTTGAGAAACGTTAATAAGAGCAATTTACCTTATGTAAGATTGGAATTGTAAGTAGCAGCACATCAATCGCTATCGAGGCGGCGTCTGTAAAAATGTTCTGTCGCTGCGAGCATTGTTTCGATTAGAAAATAAATACCGAATTAAATTCCTAGTCACGGTGGATTGTGAAATTCGATGACAGATAATTCATAACTAGCGCGCGCCGTTCTTATTGACAGGCGTCCAAACGGCGATCGAGATTTTTCTTGTCAATTCCAATTCAGAATTCTTCGCGAAACGGACTGGCACACTTTCGTAACGACAAAGCATCAATTATTCAGCCACGTGCGTGGTTTTAATTCCTCCTTGTGCCGGTATTACGTAACTTGATTCCATTGTAGTATAAAACCAGGTAATTAATGTGGGATTACGCTTCTTGACAAGCCTTAATCTAGGTTTTGTTAATGGCACCGACGACGTGCTTTGGCTATGTATAATTTACCACAAGTTGTTGCACGCTGTTTAACATGCTCTTAACGCCAGCCACTTTCCAAGGGGATTGGATTTCAGAACGGGAATGACAGTACCATGGAGCGTCGTAACGAATAAATTCTCGTTTAAGCATTGATTCGCGTGGATCTTTCGTCTTAATTCGTTGCAATATCCTGGGATTACACTGCATACAGATGCTATCGACTTCGAATTGGTGATGAATGACAGTCCCCTGTGATAAATTAGTGGTAATCTTTTACGTAATGATAATCATTGATAGGCTTTTAAATTGCACCAGTGGAATCCCTGTGCAATTAGACAAATTTATTTAAGAGGTTCCACATTTTTCTCTATTTTTTGTCATTATCTGACTTACGTAATAGCCTCACATTTTACTTCCGTGTTGCATGGGAATTTTAAATGGGTGTCGAATCATTACCTAATATAAAGTGAATTGTAATTGCGCGCGACTGTTTGGCTGTTCCAAGTTTTTGCGCGGTGATAGATATAATATATCTCGGCCATGAATAACAGTCTAGGCGGCGTTTGTAATTAATGTAATCTACGTAGGAAACGCTTCGATGTATCTGGAGTACGTGAGCTGCTTTCTGCTGTAGGCCATACATGATAAAAACCAGAAAATGGTGGACGAAGGACATCGAGCCAACGAGAGGGTTCTTCCGAATATTAATGGCTACGGGAATGCCGTAGGAAAGAGTGTAATTAACATAAGCGACTTATGTATCGGGCACGTGTAATAATTAGAAAACTTCCTTGGGTTATGGGAAGAAAAGCTGACACAAGGAAAAAGCGAGTAGGAGGGTTAAAATTTAAATTATACTCTTTACCTCCTGTTCGAAGAAACTTTATTGAATTTTTCTTTAAATACTCGGATAACTTGACACTTTCCTCTTAACAATAAACACGGGGTAAAATTCAGAAGATATTTTAACTTTGACAGAATTTTCAGTAAAGCTACTTTTTTCGAAGAAACGAAGCTAGTATACAACTTCATTTACAATCTAATAATAAAAGAGATAGAAATAAAAAAATACTCGTGCTTGACAAATCCTTTATAACACTACTTAAATATTCTGTGTGATTGATAGTATGTTTCTCAATCTTGAGGTCAGCAACCTTTTAAGAATCCTCTAACGATAAGTCATAGGACTTTAACACTTTCGACATCCTGAGTCTCTGAATCATTCGAATCACGTATCAATGCGTGGAAATTCATCGAAATTCACGGTGACAGGAGTGCGTTGAATAATAAACACTAATTTCTGCGAGTACGTTCTCGTTAATCAACGTCAGCATCGGTCACGAGCCTTTCACGGTCAAAATTGGCGAAGGACAGTTCCTTCTGCAGCGTGAACGTGCATGCCATTGTCCGAGCAGTCAATTACTAACAGGGAGAAGCCCTCGAATTTAAAAAGGCGGACAATCATTAAACGTCGGGTACATAGAAAAGGTAATCTGATAAATACCACCCTATTTCCTTTGCCGTCGGAGCTCACTCTGAAGGAATAAAATCAACCCTCCAGCTGTTTTTTGTTTCCATTTCATTCTCCACAAATGGTAGAATACATAAAGAAGTTTGAAGCAGAATTATCGTAGCGTGAAAATTACCAATTGTTTAAATAACTGCGAAAGTCTTTGAACAGGGGACATTTTACTTTGAAAATTTAAAATGTAACTGCTCTATGAATTGGATAATAAATTAATTGCTTATATTCATTGGAAAGCAGTGCACTGTCTAATAAGAGTATCAAATTATCCACAGATTCGTAATTTTCTGAATTTCAACCTTTAAGATTTTCTGCAAGTAGTCGACAATTCGTTTGCAAATTTATTTCGCCAAGTGCCACAGAAAGTGGTTTCGAGAACCACGGCGTATTCATTTCTTCGAAAGCGGAATTCCAAAGACAGTTACGAACAGTAGGTACTTCCCGCGAAGGACGAGCAACACGTATCATCGTAGATAAAATATAAAATACTGAAGTGGCTATAATTGCTGGCTGCAGTAAAATGTTTCACGTGTTTTTTAAACGTGCAACGACAAAGCGAGCGTTTAAAAAACCCCGTGTAATGGACAACCAATTTCGATTTTCGAATTCCAATAATAAATGCCACAAATTTCATCAAAAACGCCTTGCAACTCATCACTCTACAAACTGAGAACCACGAAAAAATGAAACACCTTTCTTTCACTTTCACACAAAACACCTGAAAACTGATACGAAACAAACAGAATATAATAATTCTTCCTAAAGAAAGCCGATTCAGATTTAAACCACCTGATATCATCTCGGATGTTACCCATCATGTTATTAACTGTTTACGTTTGGGTAACAAGCGTTCTGCAAACATCGCTGATAAATAAGGAACGCTTTAGCGTTTGTTTAACAAACCTGGCGCTATTTTTACGCGAGGGAACAGAATAAGGATAAGGTTTGTGGACGATCGATTCGAAGTGGTTCCATTCAGCTGCATCGGACGCGCTCACAGATGCTTCGGTTGTTCAGTGGGTGAAACCGTCGAGATGTTTTGCAAATAATAGAGTTCTCTACTCGCATGGATAAATTCGTAAGAAAGCTCGTCCCGTCGCGATGGATAAACAACGCTGATACGATCTTCCCATCGTTCTTCTTTGCGCCTGGTGTCTTCTTGTTCCTCGCCACACCCCGAGATAGTTTGCATTATTCATGGGAACTACAACGGAATTTCCGTGAAGTAAATGTAACTCGCTCAAGAATAATTGCCTAACGAGCCGCGGCTATGGATTTACGAGCTAACGACTGTGGGTTAGTCGCTATTCCTTAATAACAATGCGTTCGATTTAGATCCTCTGTCATGCTTCGTTTATAGTCCGCAATGGGACTGTATAAATCTAAAAAACTTATAACACTCGTCCTTCAAAAATGGTCCCTTTAGATGTTTCTTTTCAGAGAGATCTTTCTCGAATTCCTGCTCAAGCTTCTTGCAATGGTACATTAAGTAATTGGCCAGAGAGTAATTATTTATCTCACGCTCGAAACAAGAAAGGGAAGAAATGATAGGAGGACAGTGATACCCTAGCAAAGGTCAAGGGAAAATTTGTTCTCCTTCTACCTTTCACTTCTTATGAAGTGCTCAGTTCGATATATCGACTGGTGTCTTTGTACAGTAGTCCATTAGCTTCCCACGTTTCAGTTTTTCTTGTTTCATGTTCCATGCCTGCGAGGAAAATTGGTTATTAAATTAACCACTGCGTGTTTCGTAAAGCAGAAATTGATTTGAAGAATCTGTGGCGTAATATGTGCATTTGTTAAGGTTCTGTTGAACTGTCTATTAACAGAGCCAGGAAGGATTCTCTTGGGTATCCGATGCGGGAAGAAACTCTGCTCCCTTTCATCCAGCGTTTACGAAGTTGCTAATTATGAAACATCAGCCGTATCGCCTATATACACTCATCCATCGGTTTGGATGATGGTGTTGGTTATGGCACGTCAGCAACAGGGGAGCAAGGGAAGCCAAATTCTACGGGGAAACTCTGATTAAGTTCAAACTTCTTCGGGCTACAAACTAATAATTCATGTCAAACATATGAAACTTGATATTATCAAAAATAGCAAGCTAATCCTCCAGATAGCGCAAACTCTGCTGGAGTCAGTATCTTTAATCTCCTACTAACTCTCCTACTAGCTTATGGGATCGCAGGGAATATATGGGATCGTAGGGAATACAGTGGGAACTGTCTGCTATTGGAGCAAACGTAGTTCACCGAATCTGAATATAATATATTTTATAACTCTGATTGCAAACATTAAATAACTAGTAAGCTTCGATGTAGAGAATAAGAAAGTCTTGGTGGCGAGATGTTTGAAAATGAATTATTTCAGAGATACTTTGATTTATGTTGCGTTATGTCTACTATCTCGAGGGTATAGTATTTATATCGAAAGAAAACTACCTACATCACTGCCAATAAGCTTTTCTTGCTACTAACGAGGAAACATAACAAGGAAACATTCCCAGTAGAGGGTGGGCATATCAAGTAAATATCGATACTGTTCGAAAGCTTAGATAATTACAAAATTGTATATAGATTATTAGCTGCTAATGGATAATATAACGCGAGAAAATGGGGTAAGAAGATTACGTGTTCTCATTACACCAATAAAATTTTAAAAGAATTATTATTAGTAATGGTATAAAGCTATTTTTCTTTTTCCTATTTTATCTACATATAATTTTGTCATTATCTAAAATCTAAGGTTTCGAACAGGAATCTACCAATATTTACTTGATACGCCCACCCCTACTGAGAATGTTTTCTTGCAAGGAGAAAACGTTCTTATAAAGAAGTAAAAGGGGGGTTGAGTGAATATAAAAGAATACTGATATATTTAACAACTTCACTTCGGTTTTGTGTTTATTATGTACATGAGTACAAATTGCTCGAATTATGGTAACCTCGGCGACCGTTTTTCAACGAGTGCTCAACAGAGTTTTAGTGTCAAGGGAGCTAAGGAGACTGTCGGCATGGTCAAGGGAGGCGAGCTTTCATATTAGTAATGGCTAGGTGCGTAAGGACGAATCCGCCCTTTGAGCATAATTCAGACCATAATTCGTCCTGCGTGACGACGATGCTGGGTAACTAAAGTCTGTGTTTGTTCCGAGGAGAGCCACTGTAACTCGTACTCATTACACCGACCCCAACAGTTCAGCTACCCGTCACGAACACAAAGTTGCACACAAGTAAACCAAATTGTCAAACACTTTCTTCCCTGCCATGACCCACATAACCTAATTCCGTTTCTATTCATAATACCCGAACACCTTGCGACAAACCTACCTCCGCAATTATAAACCGCAATTACCTCAAATAAGAGGAGAATTACAATTATTTAGATTCCAAAGCCTCGTAATAGTTGAGCGTCGGTGTCTGATAACAATGCCCCGGCTATCTTATCGAACCCGCGATATAAATCTTCCCAGCATCGATATTAATGAACAAGCACAGCTCGTTCCTACCAATACCATCCACGTCAACTCTAAGCCCCCTAAACTCGAGAACACCACCGTCCTCGGCCATAATCGCTCGTAACAGCACCATACTAAACTTCGTCCCAATTCCCATTCGTCGGTCGTTCCACAAACCCCGAAACTAGTCCGAAAAGAAAACGGGTTCGCCGGCGAATTATCACTAGAGGCTTCGCGATTAGAAAATCGGCCAAGCGCGCGCCTCTTCTATTCCCCGGGAAGACCGAAGACGACCTACGCGGCGAACGGTGGCCCGCGAAAAAAGCGTTTCGCTTTCGACGAAGAGATAAGCGCGTTGCTTAATCGACAGCCAATCAGGCCGGGGGAGTGTTCCATTGTCAGACCAATGAACGGCGCGGCGTTATCAAGCCGCCAGCTACAATATAACTGATGGCCAGTCCTGCTGGCCGTGCAGAGGGTCAGAAACGGGTCCGAGCGAGGACTCTACGCCTTTTTTTCTCCCCTGGCCGCGGTTGTCTGTTGCGTGTCTGGCCGCGTTGCTCGATCCGCTGAGAGGAGGCTTTTGACGGTGGTGTGCGGCCAGTCAGCTGTCCGAAGGCCGTGTACACGCGAGATCGTAGCGTTCGTAAACGGCGATCGCGGCCCGTATCAGTCGCTCGCCTGATCGTCGAACTATTCGGCTGTGCCGCAGCGTGCGACGGTCGCGTTTCACGGCGGCCGCGGTTCATCGACACCCGAACCCCGGTGGTTCATCCGCGCCCGTACCCCGTGCTTCATTCACGCCAGAGCACCGTGCCTCATCGACGGCTCACCGACTGGGGTCAACGTAGCTCAGCCCAGCCAAGAACATCACCATGCCAGGCCCACTTTTCATCGTGCTGTCCATCACGATCGCCTTGACCGATGCCGCCTCGATCGGGCATGCCAGCGTCAGGGCCACGGACTGCGATAGGTGAGTGAAAGGGAAACCGGGGAAGGCGCGAAATGTTTCTTCCCCGCACGGAACGAGGTTTCGCGGGGCCGCCGAACGCTCTTGGCCCCGAAACTTTACACTTTTCACTGTGTCTAGGAGTGGAGATTGGGTGGTTTGATTGGTAGTCACGGTGGCTGGGTGGTTACAGGTGATTTGGGCGGGTTGGCTCGGGTTGGCGGTGGTTTCTAAGGATTTTCGAGGCGTGGGAGAGGTGCACGGCGGTTCGGAGCGTGGGAATGGGTTTACTGTTGTTGGAATCATTGGTAGATGGTGGTACGTGTACGAATCGGTTTGTCCTGGTTTGAGATTGAGGTAGGTTTATGACTGGTTGGATTGAAAAAAGTTTGTTTTGTTATGGTTTGGTTACTTTAGTTTGTTGCCATGGATAGGTGAGGAAGGAGAATTGTTTTGGGACACAGTGTGATGGTAACACTTGCTTCTAAAAGTATGTAGATTGGTAAAATGCAATAGTAGTGTCTAATTTTATTTAATTTTAAAACGGAGTTTCCTGCATTGTAGAAAATTGTTCATTTCGAAGAGGGGAAGATAGAAGTTAAATTAAAATTTCTAAGATGCCTGTACGCAGAAATTTCACTACCACTTTCACTTCTCCGAGTGCAGCTGTGCATTCTTTTACGTCAGAACACCTCACTTGCGTCTTCAGATGAAAATTCGACTCTCATTCGCGCCAGTATTAGTGTATACTGAAATCGAAATGAAAATATAAAATAAAATTGCGTACTAGGTCGCAGTTTACGTAAAATTTGCTCGCGAAACTTTTAATATTCCTGAGTAGGTGGTAACAATGGAAAATTTACGTCCTTTTATCGCGCACTTTTGTACACGTATCGCAGCGATTCCTCTTTTCCGCCGAGCACAGCAGACACTTGCTCCTCGAGTCGCATTAAAAATTAACTCTCGGCTTCGCTTTGCTCCGCTCGATGTGCGATAGTATCGAAGAAAGAGACTGTGGAGTCAATACCTTGCAAACACATTGATAATACGCACACGTTTAGCAGACTATAATGTATTTATATCAGCTTGTAGCCGCGGGTTGTCACGAGATTCGTATTCTACCGTGCTTCAGCAAATCATTTGCAATATACTGACCTGAATTGTACATTTATTCGCCGTGCTACTGTTTTCATCGGCAAGTGGTATCAGTTACGAACGATAGAATTTCAATGCCAATATTGCAATTATCTGCGCAACGCCAGCCCGATATTTGTTTCCCGACACATGGAAAAATCGCGACGCAATTCTGAGTTCCTACTGCAGATAAAATTAATGTTCAGGAAATTTTGTACTATATGCATACGATTTATCAGCGAAACTAGTGTCGGTGACACGGAAATGTACGAAACCTCAGATAAAGTCGGCACGCGCTACTTTGATATTGTACGACGGTCAGCTGATAGTAAAAAAGAGAATCACGGTATCACTGAAATATGCGATATCCTCCATATTGATGTAGGAAGTACTAAAATACGCTCTCAAAGTCGAATGCAATGAAAACACGGCCCTCCACTTCAAGTGTTTACGCAGTAATTCTTTGACGATAAATTCACCACTTCGATTCGCGTGCGTATAGAATTAATCGCGTGTCCAGCGATAGGCTCGAGTGTTCTGGGAATTACACTTACGATTATCGTTCCAAAATTCCTCGCTGTTCAAGCTCTCAAGAACTTTCAATGTTAAAATACTTTAGTTTTCAAGGTTTGTCAATATGAAGGTTTCAATTCACCATATACTTCAATTCAGCTGATAATTATCGAGTGAAGACGCTTTACACGACTACTCCAACAAAAGATTACTGTGAGAACATAAAAAATGCACAAATTAAATTAATACACAGGCCGAATTCAAAAGAACAAAGCGTATCTAATAATAGTCTAAAGAAATAGTTGAAAAAAGAACTCGGACAAAACATAGGAAACGGGACAGTAGTTGAATAAATCACGGAGCAAAGTTAGTCTGTAGTAATATTTCAACGAAGGACTCAGAAGAAAACATAATTCTGCGTAATCTGCGGTTGGTTCCTCTGTTCAATGTATATAGAACGTTGATTTACGTTTTATCATAAATCTCTCCTTCCGGCAACGCTCGTCATCTCGTTGTTATAATCCATGAAAGAATTCGATAGATTCCAGTTTCCTGCTATGCACGTGTATTTACAACTCGTTGCACACTGCAACGAATGCAAGGTTGCAATCCAGAATTCTGTTCGTTGTGCACGGTGCTCGGTTAATCCTTTTATGCAATCGCTGTACGCATCCGCGCCTATCATTACATCTCCCTTTTTTGCGTGCATAACTCTTAAGAAATGCGACGATAATCAGATCGATCAGGCTGCAAGTTTTCTGTATTTGAGCAGAAATTTGCGAAAACTTGCGGTAGTTCTTGCATGAAGAGATTGACGTTATTAAACAAATAAACAAAAGTGGAATTTGTATTCGGGACCTGTATTTGCCATTTATGTGTTATTCCTAATGAACTAGAGGGTTTAGTTATTTAGAAGACGATTTAATAATTTTTATTAAGCCTCATATTGGAAGTAATAAGAGATATTTTTATTTGGAGAACCTGAGACGTTAAGCCATAAAACATGAAATGAACCTAAAGAATTATATTTTTGATACGTACATGAAATTTTGAATTAAACTTTGATATCAGATTAAACTGAATAATATTTTAAATGTCTTTAAACGAAAGTGTTATTTCTGATGTAGAGCTCTCCGTCCTTGATGGAACATTTTCCAGTAATTATAACGAAGGTTCACCTTTAAAATCATCTGTTTAAGAAATACACAGCTTTTATAATGTTTTAACCGTTCTAATAATCACTAACCAATATTAATTTATTCGGAATTGCGTAAAAATGCGTGCAAAACTACGAAAGTTGCCATCTTCCATCTAATACACTCAAAAGCGAGACATAGAGTAATATATTAATCTCGATATTCTTATTTATTTGTGCATATTAATCAGACTAGCTGTCAAAAACAGGATGATCCCCACATTTTACACTTCAAATCTTTGCAATTTTTAAATTGTAAAGGTCCGACACATTTTGCCAGTCAGTAGCTAGTTAGTTCACAGGCTGCTTAGCTCGATTAATTAGTATGGACAGCTGATTCTCTCGTAACGTGGGCCGAGCACGTGTATTCAGCCATTCATGCTTGCATACGAGCCATCGACAATAGGCTTGATATATAGCGCTCTAGCTCATTGAATGTTATCAGACACTAGCGAGGATAAATAATTATCTTTGGCAGTGAGCTTCAGTTTATCGCGGACACCACAAACTTTAACAACGATGCTTGAAAAGTTTCCGCAATTTTTCCACGCAAACAGTCATCAATACCGTTCAATTCAACTTTCTTATTACTCATTTTCATTTCTTTCCCAGCTACAATTATTCACCATGCATTAAGTGGCAGTTATCAGGTCAATGAATCAATTTTGGATGAGACGCCCGCTATCAAAATTATGAAACTGGAAATCCGGTAATTTCGAATTTACGTGAACAGTCATCGCTTCCGGGGCACCGATTCATCGGAAGTTCATGCTCATTGGATCATGATTACACCAGTGCTTTCCCCAGATTAAATTTTGATTCCTGCTAATTTTATTTTTACTCGAGACGTCACACGGCACTAAATTCTAATTTAATTCGGGCACTCTTATCTCTGCGTAGCATGTTCTCGTTATTAATCAGTGATAATGCTTCACTTTCACCTTCGCTTTTATCGATCGCCCCGTTTGCCAATCAGAAGAGTTCCCTGATTGGCTGGGCCGCCACTTGGTTTCGGCCCGTTTCTGTTGAATCTGATTTCTCTGGAAGTGTCGTTGGCGAGAGAACGCGAGCAAGAAGCAGCATGCATAAAGGAATTCTGATCTCGTTCTCTGGTCTCGCTCGAAATAACAACAGTAATGGTGCAGCACTTTCGACGCGATTAAATGTAATTGAACCGACCTTATTGTTCCGTTGTGAATTCAGTTCAATGGCTTACCTTCGGGTTCAAGGCTGATTCATAATTCATTGCCGCCTTGCAGCGCAATTTCACGAATTTTTTCGCTCGTTTGCCACCCATGGAAATTCCACGCTCCGCTGAAGGCTGCCGGATTGAGTCGCGAATCATTTACGCTGCCGGTAGCAGATATTCACTTGCGACTTTTGGACAATAACTTGCTTTCCGTGGGAAAGCATTTGTTACTTTTAAACCAGCAGTCGAAAGGTGAGCACTGCATTAAAATTATCGTTTTAAAGTCCACGTAATCGGAAATTGCAATGGCTTTAAGATATCTGCAGAATTTAAAAAAGTCTATATTTATGCCAACGAATTTGTAATAAATCAAGTAGCGCGGAATGAGCTAGCAAAGTTTCGTTCGAGGTTTCACTTTGTGAGCCAAGAACCAGTCGATTTTAAGGCTTCGACTATGAGGTTCGAAACTAAACAAATCACAGTTCATCGTGCAGCTTCAATTGGAAAGACTGAGAAAAGTTTGTGCTTCCGAAAAATGAATATGTTTAGTCCACAGCATATCGATGGCTTACAAGGGAAGATCCCGAACCCGAAAATTCAAAAAATTCTAAAACTTTGTCAATATGCAGGGGATTTCCTCCTGATTATAACGCAATTTTTGTTTGCTGCCCAAATTCAGTCCTAGGGGCTGAAATTAACCCCTGAAAATTCGGCTATTTTTCGATTTTGTGTTATCACTCGCGAACTGTAAGAGATAGAAACAAAGTTTCAAGACAAAAGTTACTTCTTTTAATTATATCCATCATTTGATAAAAAAATTATTTTACAGTTCGCGAGTTATAACTCAAAATCGGAAAATAACCGGATTTTCAGGAGTCAATTACATCCCCTTAGAGTGATTTAGGTAGCAAGAAAAAATTGCGTTGTAATCAGGAGGAAATTCCCTACATATTCACAAAGTTTCAGAATTTTTTGAATTTCCGGGTTGGGGATGTTCCCTTGTTAGTGCACAAATATTATATGTCCATTTTTAGTATTTTAAAGAACAACAGATTTAAACATGCAATGGTACATAAGATTCAAGGGCATGCAATGAAGAAAAATATTATTTTTGACAAGTTTATGAAGTAGATATAGATATGATTTTTATACAACATAAAGACACAGCCAAGAACTATTTTTTACATGTAAAAACCCAAAATTCACGAAAAGTGCACATACAATATTTGTGCATTAAACCATCGATATTGCGTTAGAATCATTCCAGTATCCAATAATTAACTTTCAATGTACCGAAATCATTTCTTCCTCTAGTGACCATACTTATATCCGTAACTGCCAGTTTAATTTCATACTTTACTTTATAATCAAAATTAAGTACAGAGTCCCACAAAGTAGCGGGACTTCCGAACGACACCTAATGCCGGGCATTAGCTATATCTGTGATATTTGAAACGCTACGGAGCCGTACTTCGCGTGAACCGTAGAGGGGATAGGAAAAACAAAGGTTAGGTTTCGACACGTTCCAGTCGTCCGTGCACAGCTAAGGAGGTCGATTTAATATTATTTCTTTCTTCTCACTTGAGAAAAACCTTAAGCTCTCGCTAGGTGAACTTCCACTACCTACACTCCTCAATAAAAATTACAAGTTTTAATTAATCAAAAAAAAAAAACACTATTCTATCATGTTCGTATTCGTCGAATCTAAGACTCCTTGGAAATAAGCTCTCGAAATTGTCCAACCCTCTCTTCCCTCCGGGACGTCCATTTCGAAGGAATGTTTTCCTCCGCGTTGGCACACCCTTACGAGCTCGTACGTTGTCGAATTCCAATTCTCTCGGATTATCAGTTTCACTGCAGATTCGTGGACTCGTCCCAGCAGAACTGCACCAGCCACGGAAACTTTGGGTAACAGAGAGACTGAAATCTTTCGAAGTAAGAGAATAAAGGAGCGCATTGAAATGGTCCGGGCCGTGGAGGTGCGGGAGAAAGTAGGAAGGAAGGGAGCGAGGGAGTCGCTTCTTTAAAATTTCTCGAACCCGTTCGCGGGGATGAGCCCGCGTGAAAAGTTTCTTTTTTCGTCCGGTAGCGGGGAGCATCGTTTGCGATGGAAGTACAGCCATTTCGATGTCGTATAATGTCGCCATAAAGGCAGCTTTACGGTCCCGATGAAAACCGCCTTCGTCGATGTCCCATAAATTCGCGGCGGAGGTTGATGCCAGAGCAAAGTGGCCAATGATAACGTCCACGGTGTTCTCGTTACACATCGGATTGTAATCTACGATCCTGAGAATTCGCATTTAATTCCTGTGAAATGGATCGTAACGTACCAAAAGGCGATTAGACTATTGATGGTAACTGGAGAAACGTGGAAACGTCGCACCTCGGGGCTGATTTCGATTATTCATATTGCATTGCTTTTCTTATGTGTCTATCAAAGTTATTCTTCTTTGATAAGTGGATTCTCGTATTCGTGGTAATGGAAGTATCTGATGACCTACTTAGTTTATTCTTTGCAAATATGGTTATAAACTGATTGAATGCAATGGAAGATTCTTTAAAGAAATTATGTCTGTTATGAAGGAAGAATTCTCTGAAGAAGTCAAGGAATTAGGCTGTTTCTCTAGTTCTATATTACCTATAGATATCTGATGTTGTTTTAAGTGTTTGTTTGTGAAGTGAGGTAAAGGATTAATTACAAGAATAATTTAAGTTTGTTAAGCAATATCATGCCACATTTGTGAACAAGTCTACGATCACCACCGTTAGGTATCGTTTTTATACGATGGAAGCATTAATTCTGCTGAATTAAAATTTACATCCATTATGATGGGATGTATTACATAAATGACATATTTCCTTACGAATATAAATCATACGATATCATGCATTATGTGCAAGCGCAGGTAGCGTAGAAAGAGTGCTCTTGAATGTATGAAATGTTCAAATGAGAATTTAATAATGAAAAATGTGACACGTTTTGTAGAAACATCCTCAACAGAGATCTTCCTTTCATTTATATATGATTTACTTATAATTGGACAATTTAAAATTAAATTTCATTGTTGAATTAATATAATTTAAATTAAAGGGCATTAAATTACATTATATGTAATTTAATTTTGATTGGGGCGTTTAAAATGAAATTTGTATATTGTTTATATATTATTTAAATTGTATATTATTATATATTTAATTTTATTACAGTATAATTTTTATTTAATCATATATTCTATAATCATATAGAAAACAGATTCATTTGTAATTTTCAATACCTGATGACGTTAAATAATGTATAATTTTTAAAAGGAATTAGAAGGAATTAAACTTACAATTTTGTCCACCTTTCCCTATCTGGAGGAAATTCTTATATCCTTATCTCCTTAGAGAGCAATTTATTAAAACGAAAACAATAGAAGCCTTTCTACGCAAGACACTCCTACAGTTCACGAGTGGCATTTGAAATATATTCACTTCCTGATTTAAAGAAAGTAAAAAATGTGTGATTACATCCAAGATACTGTAAACGCCAGCCACAAAAGTGTCTTCAAGAGAGGCGCGTGAAGCACAGAATTTTATTTAAAAAATCGAAGGTACGCCGGTAAAAGGCGGAGGAACGTGCATCGAAATACTCATTGAACGACGAATACCCCGTACATGCACTTCCGTTGTAGAATGCACAAGCCCTCGACGACATAGTGGAACAGAAGGGGCAGAAAACGCGAACGCGGGAAATAGAATGGACGAATTTTATTGGCTGGCGTACGGCGGAGATATTGAGGAAAATTATTTCGCAGCTGTTGGAGGTCGTAAAAGCGAGCGGATCCCTGCCCATGACCAGAGCAATAAGCGAGTATTTGTAATAAAGCACGTTTCCAATTGAACAAAGTATCGAATCGAAACGAGAGGGAAGTTAAGAGTGGGAAATAAAAAATTTCAACTGCTCCTGGCATCGATCGGAACTGTGGAACAGTTAGACGGAAAATGTCAGCTATGCCACTGGCTATCAATCAGTAACTGTACGTATTCCTAATGCTTCGTTGCGTGGAAATATTGTCGAAATCGAGGAACATTCAGCAAATTTGAAATCAAAGATGTCCTTGTTACGGATTCATTACGAGACGCTAATTGTCCCACTCGACGTAAATGAAGTCTGTTTGATAATGTTCTTTATCTCGCTACGGGGGCAGTTAAACGAGTTCATCGTTGCGTACACACGCTGTTATCAGAGAAATGCTTGCATGAACATCGGCGATGTTTCAATCGCCCGGCAGTGTTGATAGGGAAAAGAGGAACCTGCGTGTACACAAACATTGCATGTACCACAATCTTGTTTTCGACGACTTTTACTTTCCATCCCTCGTAGGAGTATATAACTCTTACTTTGAAATATAGAATGATTCGATTTTTTTCCCCCAGTTGATTTAGGAAGTCCCAATCTCTGATACCATCGATGATTCACTACATAAAGTTTGAGTACATACCAGTAATTCTGATGAAGGTGGGCGTGTGTAAACTTTTATAACTGATTGTCGTCATTTAACTGTCGTCACACGTACTCTGTTGAGTATTATGAAATAACACATAGACAGATGTATTTTAAAGATATTAACCTGTTGCATCCTTGCTGTTTTAATCTCTTTTTACTTTACTTGTTTCTTAGAACTCTTTTACATGAGATACTTCTGTGGCTGACAATTGCTATTTCGAGTGTACTCACACATCTATTTTTTTTTTAAACAGCACAGTCTCTGTCAAGTGAATGTACCCAGAATACCAATCGTGGACCACAGAAGTGTTTCGTGTAAAAAATTCCCCTAGTCGTTAATTAAGAAGGTAGAATAATTACATCTTCCTTTCCCCCAACATCTAAGTAAAGTTTATTCAATAAACCATACTAGCATTATATTCCTAACCAAACCCCTAGAACCCCTAATTCAAAGATGTCTGAGACAACACAATTCACGAAGGGTACTCCCAGAGATTTCAGCGAAGTTTTCGGGTTACAGACAGTTATATTAACGTTACATCGTCTTATCATCCTCATTACCCAATTACTTGATACCGTTTTTCGCGTTGGATCCACATCAACGTTCCGCCACTCTGAAGACCGTTTCAGCAGAGTTTTGCTGAAGATAATCATTCTGCCAACGTTCCACACAAAGGAGAAGAACCGAGGCAGTAACTAGATCCGCCGAATGAATCCGAAGCAACTGTATTTCACCGAATCTGGCCGCTACGTAATAAGAATCTGGCCAGGTATCAGCTAGCACGGACGAAATTCGTGGCAATCCCTTGGAATACCGGCATTCCAAAACGAAGAACATTCGGGAGGAACGTGATAAGGGTGCGCCGAACGCTGGAGAATCACCGGGTCAAAATACAGGCAGCGGAAATTGAGTGAAGAACAGGAAGATAAAACTGAAAAAGAGAAAAGTCCCGCATGACCCCCCGAAGCACCGATCGCCAGTTTCTGCCATCCAGCGCTTGCTGTCTGTAATCTGAAGCATTCCCCCTGCAAATTTTCCTGGCTCGCTGCGAATATCGTTCGGGCGCCAACGATTTCACGAGGCTGTTAATACAGTGGATAGCTTGAATTCTTGCCGACTCTTCGTTTTTCCCGTCTAAACTGAAAAAATTCAAGACAACGCCCAGGCAATTTGTCGCTCGCCGAGAATAACATAAATTCTGCTAGTAATATAAGTGCCTAAGTGATTAAACTACTTTCTTGGGTTCCAGTTTTTATATTTCTCTGAAATTAGTGGAACTATTAGATACAGAATGCGTAAGGGGAAGTCAATAACTGAAATTCTCTGCTACTTATTTTTAAATAATTTTTCATTCAATTGATGCAAACGCGTATGTCGTATATTTTTTAATTTGACTGCTGTCTCCAGTGAGACATTTTTCTATGTAATAGAAAGCCGTGAGAAAAGTAGGCAAGCTGTTTGTCAGACGTCCCTTCGTATTCGTGCGTCAACAACGTTTGAAGCAGATAAATGTTCAAGAGTGTACGAAAGAGGCACAGCATAAAGTATAAAGGATTGTTCGGACGAGGAATTTTCCATCTTGCACTCGCGAGGCTTTGAAGCATATTTTTCTCGCAGCAACTTATAAATTGCCGTCACGGCAATGAGGACGGAATGAATCCGAGGTGAATTGGTATAAGAGAGAAAGCCAGGGAGACTGACAAGTGCGATCGGCTCTTCAGTTGACCCGTGAAACCTCGGAATAGTTCAATCTCGTACCAACCAGACGATAAGCCAGGGTGGAAAGGTCAAATTACTTCGATCAAAGAATCAATTCGATTTACCACGCTGTACTCGAATCATGAGGAGGGGGGGCTCGTCTCTAGAGGGGTTTAGACGTTCCATTAATGATTAAAGGGAGCGCGAGGAGGCTGTTAACGCAGGTAGTGTTTCGAAAAATTGAATTTTCGAAGTAAGTAAAGTTCATCTCGTTGAGGTACAGTAGAAATTCTAATTATTATCTGAATGTTATACTATTCGAACTGTGAAACATCCCTCCTGCTAATGAAATTTCTACTGTAGCGTGACTAATTCTGATTACAACAATTTAATGTAAAATTAATAGGATGTGAGTGCACATACAGTAACTGCATCAAACTGAAAGCATGTAGTGCTAATTATAGAAACAGAAGGGTGGGTAACCGAACGATTGAAACTATTTACGTAGAATCCGATGGAGTTCGATTTCAATCATAAACACATTTACTCACACAATGATTACAGCGAACGTCCAGTAATGCCCGTACTGTTTATTACTAATTCTTCGTATGCACCAATCAATCATTTAGAAACTAGCTGTTACAAAGCACTGTTGTAAACACTGATTCGTTCCAAAAGCCCGATAGCTTTCCGCCGAGGACAGAATATCAAAAACTGAAGATATATCAAATCTCAGTTCCAGTTTAAATTTCGCAGCGTTTTACCTGTTGCTCCAAAGGACAGCGTTTACCTGAGTTAAAATGTACTAACGTTAGACCGTGCGTCGTTGAACAGTCGTGCTCCAAAAGGTGAATTTACATCGCATTACACTTCCAAAATTTAATAGACCCCAAGTGATTTATAACAGTTATTTTTAATCTCCTGGTAGCGAATTGCGCGGCGAAGAGACAGATTCTTCATCCGGCGTTTGTAATTTACTGCAAGCCAGGTCGATTAAGAAGTGTAGGTACCTCGATGTTAAGCATTTTGTTCATTTTATAATGAATTGTTGACGTGCCTGAGTGAATGATGTAGCCGTTGTCTTGTTATATTCTGTCGCGACGCAAATCTTAAAGGAAAATGTCGCCTCGAGGAATTGTTTTTATTAAGAGGGCTACTTAGGTAGTCAAATCGCTCGAAAATCAAGTATTTTTTGCGAATTAATTACAAGGAGATGAAAGCAAGCACAGACTTTTCCTTTTTCACAATGTTTATTACTATCACGTAGAGTAAAAAATATTTTTTCTACATTTCTACTTTACAGATGACGCCACACGAAGTTAATCAGACAGTGTTTTAGGAAAAGTGTTTTTGGTTTTGCCCTGATATTGAGCTTAAAAATAAAGATACAACGGTTTCCTCGGAATATGTTTCCCCTAGAACCTGCAATTTCGGAGGGGACCTCCGAAAAAAGAATTGTACCAATATTATTAAAATAGCGACTAGGAGAAGGCGATTTGTACGATAAATGTCGATTTCGGGGTGCACAGACGGCTGTGTTTTTTTTATCTCGGAAACTAGAGCTTTTATATTTTAATGTTGAAATACACTTCAGAAAGGAATATATTTTGAACATGGTGTAAAAGTTTCAAGTCAACCCCAACCTCGCTTTTTTCGCAACCATCAGGACAAAACACAGAAAAAACGCATACCCATCAGGCGACTGTAGCGCCGTCATATACATGTATATATCATCAAAAAAAAATTGTTACAGTTTACAGTATTGATGAACATTACCCAAAAGTACTAGTCACAATTTGTATTCATCTCCTTGTAATTAATTCGCAAAAAGATACTTAATGTTCGAGCCAGTTGGCTGCCTAGTCCCCTTAAAAGAACGATCTTAAAACTTTTTATTTGAATTCAATATTGTACAGCATATGTATACACTATTTTAAAAGCAGCCTCCTTCTAGTTTGAAATAAACATATTTATGATTCTTAACACACATACTACGAAGCACTATTTATACAAAATAGTGTGACGAAACGTGCATAAAAATGAACGATTAGAATAGGCAAATAGCAAATAGTAGTTCTCGCATTCAGACCCAAGGCAGAACTGTTGAAACCGAATGCAAATTTATCACAGTCCCGCTAAAGCGATTTGCAACCCGCTTGTAACCCGCTCGCCAAAGGGAGCCATCAGGTTGAACGCTCAAAAGGATTTCCGTTACACGAATGAATGGTTAACGTTCTGCGCGACACCATTTCGAGGATTATTCTATCAACGGTCTAATTCTCTGATTGAAGTTAGACAGAAGAGTACCCGAGACCCGTTTACATTAAGTAAATTTAGCAGACGGTACACAGACAAAGTTCTCACTTACAAAATACAAGAATAACCTTCGAAAGCACTCTGAGAGAAGGACCTCACGCGTTATCCATCACGGCAACTCGCACTCCGCTCCGATTAGGAATCCGACAACGAAACAGGTTATTATCATTACTCGATGGGATCAAATCAGTGAGAATATTACAAGACAGTGCAAACAGCAGGCTGACGTTATTTCGCAACGCGTTATCGGTGCCCTTTCTGGCCTGACTGCGGTTCGCAAGCACCAAATCGTTAGCAGATGAGGCTACAGAGAGAAAGAGAGAGAGAGAGAGAGCCGATTTCTTTCACTAGGTACGATTGTTCTTGGTGCAATTTACCCAGAAAGACGCCTCGGAGGATTCCAATTACGTGAACTGTCTGGCAGTTAACCGCCCTGCTCAGTCCATTTCACAGTTTATAGTTTCGATGCTTGCCGTTGGGCTTAGCTGCTGTTCTGGATTCACGCGCTGATAGCCGCAACACCGATCCAGAAATCAATAACAGGCCGTGCAAGCACCTTAGTCTTGCACGTATTATCCTCGGCCATCCTGGCGAATGGACGAATCACGCTGGTTTCAGACTTTACACCGTGGCAAGTGGCTCGTAAGTCTTTGCTTTACGGTTTGCTTTACAGTTTACGGAGTATTTAGGGCGAGGGAGGATACAGGGCTCCAAGATCGGCGGGCCTTCAACTCGAAACATCTCTCGGCTCCTCATAGCTGGAAAATTAGGTCGTTGGACGATTTCGCCTCGTTTTACGATAGGATACGCCATGGATAACTCGGATTCCGTTTAATCGAAGCTCCTTCAACTCGCTGAATCGAAACACAGTTAATTCAGCTAGCAAGCCAGCAGTGATTTACGAGACCCTTCGTCCAGTCGAACGGGGACGGTTTATTTCACTTTTTCCCTGCAGCAATTATGGGGCACGTTAAATAACGAGAATCGAGCGCCGAGGTTAATGATTTCGAGGCAGCGACAGCAGGTAAAGCGAGGATATTAATTGTATTGGTGGGGTTTGGTGGATTTATTTCATGATTTTGTGAACTTGTGTGGCTGCTAGAAGTTCGTGTATTGAGGTGGTTTGGGAGAGTGTGCTTTGAAGGATTTGGGAACTTCTTCATGCAAGATATTACTCAGGTTTTCTTAAAGAATTGAGGAATATTTGACCTGTTATAGATTACATTAATATCGTAATCAGGGTTTTGTTAGGTGAAGGTGTGGATATGAAAGGGTATCTTTGGAATTTATATTCGATTTGAGAAGGGAAATGGTTCTCCTTTTTCTTTGAAATATGAAGAACCATTCGAGAAGTTAATGTGGCCACCATAAACTGATTTTGGCTCGTCAAACTTATTCACAAATATTTCCAGACGCTGGTTCCCTTTTTTGGTAGAAAAGGAGAACTGCTTAGCAATGAATTTAATCTTCCCCGCATCGAAGGAAATACAGCCCGATACGTATCTCCTTTTACGATTTATCTTATCTGTTTGATCCCAGTTTGAGTGCCTTTTTCTGTTCACTCTTTTGTGATCCCACTATCTAGCGATTCCTCTACGATTATTCACATATGCGTTCAGTAAGAAAAATGCGTTTATTCACGGCAAGATTTATTGCCACACATTTGAATGTCGAAATTGAAGATATATATCTCAGTAAAGGATTCGTCCAATGTCGTAAAGTCAAAGATGAACAACCATCAATTTATTTATTTATTCCGTTTGAAATTTATAAGTCTTCATACATCTATGTGTTTTTAAAAATGCAAGGATGGTAAATTTATGCTTTTCCTTTGACGTAGAAGTTCCATTACTGTATCATAATTAATCTACCTCTATCATGGACTTTGATACTGGCGTTTCAAACAAACTTTGACTGGAATTTCAATAATTCATAAGAACACTTACTGGGGATATTCCTAGGAATACCATTGGCACAGTACTAGGGAATCCCTTGGGAGAATTTAATCGTGTGGAGGTAATCACGAAAATCTTCTGTCAGTGAGCAACTTGAGTCTGGAGGAAAATCAGATTTTAGTCGAGAAGAGAAGTGTCTTCATGGGAGATACCACAAGAGGCTTATTTAAAATAGCAGAGGGAAAAGGACAAATTTTTCTGAAATAATTTTATTTACCTCCATAGACGTGTCACCTCGATATAAATACTACCTAATGTTATAAAACTGTTTCCGTATTGCCTATTAAAAATACTTTGACACTGGTTGTCAATATATTTCCATTCCCACTTATTTACACATTACTTTGTGTTTAATAAAAATGAATGTATTATCACACATTTATAAATTTTCATTCATCTTCCCCCTCCTGTTTAACGTAAAATTTGGGAGCATTTGTGGTAGGAATGAAATAGTAAGTATAACCTAGACATCGTTTAAGTCCCTAAACGTGAAAAGTAGTTCGTCTTCAAGTTCCCTACAAGCTCGAATCTGAGTAGGAGTTTACGTTGAATTATATCCCTGGGATCTAGATAAAATAGCAAGGGGGGGAGAGGGGAGTGTTGATTAGGTCGATTGAACGAACCTCGGAGAAACATTTTCTGAAGGAGATACGCCCTCCATCCCAAGCCGATGATACCGATTTCACGAAATAACCTTAATCAACTTAGGGGAGCCTCGAAATATTATCATCGAGGAAACAGAAAGAAACGACGGCCCAGGAAGTATGGTAATGAGGACGAGGCCTCGAAACGATGATTTTATCCCTAGACTCATTTGCTTTTATCTTATAAGATCCCTTTCGCACTCGTGTTACACGAAACCATCTCGTACAAGATCGTGTCACCGACTTAACTGAAACAATTCAATATTTCACAGAAAAAAAACGGAGAAATGTCTCCAACGGAGATCCTTGAAATTGTGTAGACTGTATGTAGAGCATTAAATAGAATCCTGCGGTATTTTCTATTCCGTGCGAGATAGTAATTTTCGTGCAAGCTGCGATGATTGAACGACAAGATAATAAGAGGGAAATCAGGTATTCTCCAGAGAAAAATTCATGACTCTATTGAAGCTGTTCACTACGCCCCGAAATATCTATGGAATGATCCAAGGAGTGCCTCGTCTACGGAGGAGCAACTACCCCGAAATGGAGACTTCGCGATTTATTTTATCGTTTAAACCCTGTGAAAGTCTCATATATTCCTGGACCCTTCCCCCCCCCCCCTTTCTGCGTTCCATACACGATGACATTTCTTCCACGTTGCCTGGAACCTGAGTGGTTGTACCTTTTGATCGTTACAGGGTACCCGCTGAAAGGTATAACGTGAAAATATCGATGCTTTTAAATCGAGTATTTTCACTGTTCATTGAGGCGTTTTTCAGAGAAAGTTGCAAGTTATGTTAATTAGTAGGTATCTTATTTAATTGCCACGTTCCTTGGGTCTGCACCTTTGGGTTCTAAGTTTCGACATCAGTCTTCGATTTCTGTCGTCAACTTTGAAAGTATGCACCTTGTGTATGGTGCAGCTCGCGATGTTGTTGCTATGCTTGGCTGTTTAATTACACGAAACTTCGCTGATGCGCTAATTAACAACTCCTACATTTCATTGCGTTCAGAGGAAACGTAGGGGAAAGAGAAATGCAGGGAGATAAGATGGTACGAGCAGCAAAAGTTGTAATCAAAGCGAGGGAAGAGCAGTGTATTTCAATAAATCAAGTCACGTATGAGAAGTTAAATAATGCTTAACATTTATGAAGCTTTTCGTGATTGTGAATAAAAATGAAAATTATGTTTAGTTAAATTATGAATCAGTAATTTAATTTCCAATTATTACTTCGTGATAAATGCATTCTACTTACCAAGAACACATTATATTCAGCACCTTTAATATAAGACAATAATCCAAATCACAGATATTTGTTGATATACATACTCATCCATCAATATACTAAAAGAAAAAACAAATCATGCCTGTGTATAATTAAATTTAATGAATATAATATACTATGAAGACAGAATCAAACAAATTTGTATAAAGGTAGGCCTAAAAGTGTTTCATCAAAAAATTGTTAAATATTCCTATAAATATATATATTTCAATATTTCTATCATGACATCTACAACTTTAAAAACTGGCTTTTAAACTAAAAAAAACTACAACTAAGCATAGGTCACAGTTGTTTAAAACTGGGCAGTACAAATCGTTTTATAGAAAAGCTTTCTCTTTACAATTTGTTCTGCTCGTAGCATGAACACACTAATATACTTTGATCGTTAAGCGGTGGGACACCCTGTATACATAAAGATTCATTCCAGCAATCAACGAAAGGCTTCCGATACCCTCGCGAAGACTTCGAAGATAAAATATACAAGAGAGAAAGAGAAACTGTGACAGGGTGACGAAGGTCGACAACCTCGTCAGGCTGGTGAGTTTTTCGACTCACTGTGACGGGTATAAAATCTAGGATACGGCGTCGTGGTTAGGATATCATCGCACCTCTCTTCATCTTACGGGGGTGGAAAAGAATGCATAGGTAATAGGGGAGACAAAAGAGATCCGTAGCTCGAAACAAAAGAATGCTTGCTACTCTTCTGCCTTTTTTTCCCATCGAGAAACGAGAACACCAGGGGAAATCAGAACATTCCTCGGGATTTTGGAAATGAATCACATTTCTAAAGAAAGCAAAAGAAACAGAGAAGTAGCTGAAAAATATTTGTAAGAATAAAAGATGAGTGTGGAGCATGTGGATAAAAAACGAAATAACCGTGGCACCGATGTATTATGTATATTTGTCTTTGTAAATAATGAAATATCTTTCACGCAGAGGTGGAAGTAGCTGATACTGTGCTTGATAAATGGACACCATTTACGCGTAATAAAATATTCTATTTCACCTGTCAGCGAATGCAAAATTCATACACAAACATTTTAACAGTTTGAATAAAGCGCTTTTTCAAGTCGAGTTTACAGATGGAAACTTTACAGGCAGCTTGTATTAACTCGTGTGCTATTTTGTCATCGAGAAGGCATGTGATTTCAAACACAAATTTATAAATTATTTGTAATTTATAAACTGTCATTGAAATTTAGCAAATGGGGCTAACTAGAAATACTCGAATACTAGAGTTACTTCATATAATGTTTACATTTGTTACTTGGCAATGCTTGAACAGCCATATTGAAAAACCTTTTCTCACAATTTTGTTGGATTAAATATTTAAAAATAAAATTAAATCAGAGCTCGTTGTTTGAGTAATACTTGATAAGGTGGCTCAGACAAGGTGAATGATCGATGAATAGCACACATACAATTAAACAAACAAACAGGAAAATACAGGTACACATTTCCCACCGAAATTATGCAATGATAATCACTCCATGACAAGACATTCTCTGGAGACATCATTAGAGAGATAAGTATTTATATTCGTACATTCTGAGGACAAGCAACCATACATGTTAACCACGCGCGGTATAATTCGCGGTGACAGTTTCGATTGTTTGACATAAATGTCTTCCTAAGTGTCTTATAATAATATACGACACGAGGATCGAGGAATATTTGAAACTCGTTCCTAGTCAAATAGAAACGAATGCCAACTGTTTTTCAGCTGGGTCGATGTTTGGCATCGGACCTGAATTAGCTTTCGGTTGTAATTCCCTTTCGTTTGCTGACTATGTAGAACACTAGGCGCCGTTACGACCACGTTTTCTTGACTCCTGTCAGAAAATCGTGCCAAAGCCGCATAGGTGATAAATCTCCACCACTGGGTGATCGTCCTTACGTGTCCTCGTGCATCAGGTTCCGTTGCAAGGGAGGCTATTCATCATGAAACTTTTATCTCAACGAAACGTCTAAAGTGTGTTTTTATCTGCGCCCTCTGAGCGTGATACTTTAGCATGTTAAGGGGCGTCCTACTGGCTCGGACAATCAAATGACATAGCGAGCTTTGATGAAAAAATGTAATCCTATACTTCTTTTATAAAATTTATGTACAGCACGAGGCATTTCAAAGGGTACACTTCAACATCCTCGTTACCTTTGAAAATGGAGATATGTCGGGGATAATGTTGCATGGTTTAAAAAAAGACGAATTTAGTCAAAGGGAAAGGGTTTGGTCAAGATCATCCTTTTTGGACAGTTTTTCACATTGCGTCGTTTCTTAAAAAATGAAAGTATGCTGTTTTTAGTATCTTGTTTTATAATGATATTGAATTGGTCAGTGCTGTTAGAAGTGAACTTTATTTGAAGGGTAAGGGGAAAAACAAGGAATGTCACATGATTCAATACTATCGCCCATCAGTAAAAAATCAAGCTTCAACGAACTTAACTATATTGTTCATAACACGAACAATTTATACTCTAATTAGACATCAGAAAATATCTGAACAAAAAGATAATTGTTTTACATTGTTTTAATATCTTTTAAGTGGAGCATTGCAGAATACTGTAAGAAAATAAATAACTTCTATTATTATTATCAAAACAAGGATGTGTACACAGTGACGTCCGAGGGCCTCTGACATAGTGCAAGCTTACACTAATCAGAAATGCATAGCGCAAGTAGGAAGACTGGGGACATTCCCTGTCTTTAACAAAATCACAACCAAAAAATGACAATAGCTTTTAATCACTGCAGGCAAAGTTTACCCATTTCCGAGGTGGCGATTAATCATTTTCACTTTATACATGCCTTAAATAAGATTTATGCCCGTGGAACATTCTAACGTTTCATTCTGTTTCTATTTTCAGTAAAATTTATTGCGTTGGACCGTTACTGCACACTGTACAGCTGGCTGAAGTCTTCAGCGATAGCAAGACGTTCGTCGATCTTAGTCAAATAAACGATCCTAATATTACCCTTTCCAAGTAAGTATCGATTATTCGTTCAAAAGTGCCTGAAAAACCAAAATGCCAAAGTGCCAATATAACATTTAATTAGTCCCACTCACCTGTCGTTTATATTGAATTGCAAAATAGTATACGGAAGCTCACAATTAGTATCCACGCCAGTGTTTCGTTTGATAAACACAACCTGATTAAACAGAAACGGGAAATGTACAAAAGGGGAATGCAGAGTACGCCGATATAAATAATGTATCATTTCAAATATCCCAATATAAAAGTACTTAAATTCGCAATACGTGCCGGGCACTAATAGATGAAAGGTGCAACAGAAAAGTTACCGAGGCCTTGGAAGATGCTGAATATGCCATCGATTAAGAGTAACCATAATAATAGTTGCTCCTACGCGAAAACAGCGTCGTCCAAGACGACGTTGTTTATGGAGTACGACCCAATATTTCTTCCCTCCTGTTTTTACGCGGCGCACACAAGGAGCCAGAGTTATTCCACCGTGTACGAGATGAAAACAGCTGCAATTTACGATCTCGGCGAAACGAAATCACGGTTGCTTTTTAAACTGACCCCCGACGATCGCTCGAAACCTCCTCGCGCTAAATCACGCGGCCCGTTACGACGTTTATAGCTTCCGCTCCGCGATACACCCGCGTTTACGTTCACTTTTGTCCACCTTGGTCCCGCCGGATTAGGCTCTAAACTGGCCCCGCACCACGGACGCGACCCCCCTGATTCGATCCCCCTGATACGTAGCGCTCGTAAACATCGATGGTTACAGTGTAATTGAAGTTAAGCCCCGCTCGACAACAGTTCAAGTTGTAACGCGTACTTTATCCCCCGGAGCAACGCCATTTCCATCGTTCCCAGGATGATTGCCCTGTTTTCCTCCAGTTTTTTCTTGCGACAACCAATTTGCTTCTGCGTTTACACCGCAGGTCAAAGGTTTGGGTATAGCGAAGGAGAGACGTGTAGTGAGATCGTGAAGGAAGTAGAAGTGTTTGCTGGCAGTATTGTGGGGGTGCAATTGTTTCAAACGTTTTATGTGGCGAGTTGGGGATGAAGGGTACTAATCTTTTTGTACGTGCTCATAAAAAGAGATATAGGTTTGCGGTCTGAGAAATGACGGGACAAGAAGGTATCGTAGGTGATTCCCGTAAAATCCATTTCCACGGATGAAGTAGATTTTCATCTATTTTCGTGATTCATCACATGTCCCCAGATTCTTTGATTTCTTTAGAACACCCCACATGCGAGTCCAAAACTGCACGTAAAAAGAAAGAATTAACATCGAACTATAAATAAAAAGTTTTATTATAGCCTCACTAATGTGTTTGCTCAAACTTTCGAAGATATCATAAAAACAAAAAGTCGTATCGCATTATAGCGAGCATTCATTCACTGTGGTATATCATTCGAAATTTCCGTGGAAGCTGGGCCGTGTTTTATGACCACTTTAAAGCAAACTGTAGGAAAACGTGCAACATCTTTCCTTCGTTTAAGAAACGTGTGTTGACGATCGACTCTGATCGTAAGTATCAGAGCTGATTAATAAGAAAATAGGGGTGTGAGGAATGTGCAGATGTAATCATTCCGCGTTCTGGAGCTGCTTGTAATCAACGAATCGTCGATTCCTTCCCCGCTTGCCCCTGCCTGTTTGCCATTAATTTATTACCGATCTGATTTCTATTAGCATCCCCAATTGCTTCCTCTGTCTATCGCGAAACGACGCTAGGCGTCCGTGGCCTTGTTTGACGGGCACTGATTGATTAACCAGCCAATCGCCTCTGTTTGGACAGTTTCTACAACTTGATGAACGCAACAAACAACACACCGAATCGGGCGGATGTGAAGCGGTTCGTTGATCAAAATTTCGTCTCGTCGACCGAGCTTTTGAATTGGACGCTGGCAGACTGGAAGGAGAGCCCCGCGATCCTGAAACGCGTTCGTGATTCTAAGTACCGCGAATGGTTGAGGAACCTGAACGTGATTTGGAAAAGCTTGGCGAGGAAAATGAACGACGACGTGGCCAAGTATCCGGAGAGGCACAGCCTGATCTACGTGAAAAATGGGTTTATTATACCTGGAGGTCGATTTAAAGGTAAGGGGCGCTCGAAGGGTTCGGGGATACCTCGAAAATTTCTATTGAAACGGACGGAATCGATATCGTATAGGTACAGGCTATTAGATTAAAAGATTACGTCCCCGTTGTCGTGAATATTTTTTATTCGATTTTAATGGAAAAGAGGAGAAGTGGAATTTTATATTTGAAGAATATTGACTTCACTTTTAAACTCCTATATTTACTGCCAATCTTGGAAATTAATTTAAGTATTTTACTTTTTCAGATATTATTTACTACGAAGTGAATTAACATACTAGGGCACAGATTCAGTTACACAGATAAAGATCTTTCAATATTCATTTTCTATTTGACAGAATTCTACTACTGGGACAGTTACTGGGTGATCGAAGGCTTGCTGTTATCCGACATGTATCAAACTGCCAAGGGAATGATAGACAATTTCGTGTACATGGTGGAGAAATATGGGTTCATACCAAACGGTGGGAGAATTTATTACCTCATGAGGAGCCAGCCACCCTTGTTACATCTCATGGTACGTCATTCTCTTTTGATACCGATTCCTCAGATATTTCTTCTTCCACTCGATTATTTACACGTCCACCTTACACAGTATCCCACAGAAAAAAGAAATCATGAAAACAACGAACAACTTACTCGCAAAAAAATAGGTCAACGCTGAGAAGAAATCAAAATTTACACAGAAATTAATACAATCCTACAATTCGTATATAGAATCAAGTTCATTTTAAACACTTGGAACACCGCTATCTTTGGACATATTTTTTCTCAATCTTTACCCTAAAGATCCGCCATTTTAATTCCCTTGAGAAAGTAAATTACAAACGAAAGGCGATTGAGAATCGAGCGAAATTACGTCGACGAGATCGAACTGAGATTGGTAAATGATCAGCTTTAATTGCAATCCCATTTATTGCGCGTGTCATCGAAAGTTCGATGGCTCCAACACGGAATCTGTTTCATCGAGCTGGGACCAGTCTGACCACGATACGGAAATAGTTGCAGCTTGCTCGCTGAAATTTCAACGAGCTCCCGTTAATACGTTTAAGTATAGTGAGTTTCGTTTATTTTGGGGACGAGACACGAATTTTCAGCCTGCCTGGAAGCTGACTTGCTGGGTAACTTACCTTGACAAAGTTTTCGCGTTTCCCTTTCTTCGGAGTCCTGAGGCACGAAGGTTTCCGCGCGATTGAGTTCAGGACTCGATAGCCGGAAAATGTTTGTAATTTAAGGCAGAAATCGGTGTACCCAGTTTGGAAGGAAAACGTGGTTTAACGTAGCTTTGTACCAGAAAATTCCTTAGAGGGAACGTGTAGCAATTTCAAAATGAAAAACGTCTGCCCTTTACTGCTTAGAATCAAAGTGGAGGAATTATTATTTGCATCGTAGTTCGTGCTCGAAAATAGAATCGATTTCTTTAGTAATCTTTTAGTAAAAAGGTAAAAGTGATGGTGCATAGTATTGACATAAATCAAGGTGATAATTTCAAATTCAGTGAGATGTACTAATTATCAGTGATCGAATGAAACTGTTACAATTTTCAATTAATTAGGAAATAGCTGTAGTTTTATGACTATTATCTTTTCTGTTCCGAGAAAACTGTTATATTAACTGAAACTTTTATTCCACACATTTTTGTGTAAATGAGAACCTTTTATTTCCTTGAAAGTAGAACAAAGTTCTAATTAAACAGGAACATTTATTCTACTCTGAGAAAGTTAAATGTGGGGTAGATAGATCTGAAGTTGCTTTTATATATATCCTGCTTTTAATTTGTTAAATAATACTAATTAAAAAAATAGTAATATTCTTAACTTTTATATTTTATCCTTAAATATCTGTTCAAAAGTATGCGATACTCCAGAACTTTTATTAATCGAACATAAAATGACTGTTAAAACTGAACACTTACAACAGAATTAAAGTGTTAATATACAAAGTTAACTTAAAACAGAAATGAAATGTGTTTAAATTTAAAAGTTCGATAAACAACTTTTATTTGTAAAAGTTAACAGTTTCATTCGACCCCTGCTTTGTTAGCAATAAACTTAACCAATCGCATGTCTAAAAAAATCACGCCCCGAGTGGACGAATGTTCTCTTTCTACGTGCAAAGTCACAAGTTGTACCGAAATAAACGAAAATCAAAGCTGAAGAAGCATAAAGCTTACAATGTGCAGCGGGGATTCAAAAATCTAGACTGATGTTTCGAGCTCTTGCCGAATAACCTGGCGCCCGAAGAGCGTCGTTCAGCGAAATCGTTATCGTGCAAACTCTTCGCAGGTACACGAGAAAAGTACATTTCACCAGGACGCGAAAATCTCTGCACACAGCTAGACCGCTCTAGAGTCTGCCGCGGATACACGTGCTGGCTGCTACCCCCTTTTACGAATCGAAGAATAATCTCAAGCCGTTTCGCGACTCGACTGCCTTCTCGCTCGTAAATCGAGTTTTGAAATTCTACCCTTCTTCTGTTCCCTGATCCTCCCACGCCAGAATCACGGCTCGATCGGGATGGAGGAAAAATTTCATACGAACCGGCTGAGAAGCAATTCCACCTCTCGTAGAAAGCAGAACCATTCGCGAATACCGAATTCAAAGAACAGATCAATAATTCACGTACACGGGTAATCAGCCTTTATATGCAGAATAAAGTGAAGGGGGGGGGGGGCGCTTACACACGGACATTGACGAACGCGTTCATGAATTAATGCATAAGCACAAAACGCATTAGCGTGGAATAGCTACAACGACGAATATGCTTTCTAATTCTGAAACGCTCGGTCCGCTACAAGTAGTATTCTTCGGGCACGAAAGACGCGGGGCTTGATTAACGTACGTTATGCTAGATACAATGGCTGTCATTTATAAACACGTGCAAGCAACGGCGCATTTGAAATGGAAAAGAAAGGAGTCGGAGCTATCCAGGGGCTAGACTGTTCGTCGCGAATGTACGGTTATCGAATCTTTCGGCTCGTATTTCTCCGGAAAAGTTCGATATCAGACCTACTCCCGAATGCAACGAGCCTTCTAATGTGCTTTCGGTAAAGATATTCGCTCGCGTCCCGCGCATCGGCCCTCGTTGTTTGGTCGCCTCGAGAAGGATTGGAGTTTCGAGGAACGATTGAGAGTATCGCGGAACTCCTGCGGCGCTTTATGCTCGCTGTTGAATTTCCCCCCGTCTGCTGTTTCTAGGTATTGAAGTACTTGGAGTTCACGGGCGACTACGATTACCTAGGTACGATTATACCCATGCTGGAGAAAGAGTTCGCCTTCTGGCAGAGGGAGAAGATGGTCGACGTACGAGTCTATGGGAAGACGTACAAGATGGGCCACTATTCTGTTGACAGTACGAGGCCGCGGCCCGAGAGTTATAGGTATGTCTTTGTTTATACGAAATTGGATATTTTTGAATATAATTTGCCAGGATTCCAATTCGACGCTGTGATGAAGCTGTTTTTTAATTAACAAGAAGCGTTTGTGATATGTGTGGAGATAATTTTGATGGAAAGTTTTATGGTTAAAGAGTGGGGAAAGTCGAGGGAAAGTTTTCTCTTCTTAGCTTCATAGACTTGAATTGAAAAAGTGAAATTGGTGTTTCGCTTGCAAGTAATTGGAGGCAAGAACATATCTTTTCAATAAAACTTTAAGTCTCGCGTCTTTATCACGCCATTGAAATGTGTCGAATGGAAGTTGTGGAAGTAATTACTGTAGGTAAAGGATAAAGACTTTCTAAAGCCACATTAAATCAGAATCAATGAACCACGAATGCGATAAGTTAAAAATTCACTCTGTATAAATTCATATTTCATTTTTTCTTATAAAAATTCCTATAACAAGCAACAACGTCAAATGTCCACCTTTTACATTCTTTGTTAAACATTTTACCAATTTATTCATCTTCATATCAAATCTCTATGCAGTTCTATTTTTTCTGTCTTAGTGATATGAATTTTTAATTGACATAATATTTCCTTCCACGGTATCCTGTTTCTGTATAATACAATTTCCATTTGATTCGCTTGTGCAGACGTTCAACGTGAATATCGAGTGTGCCTTGGGTATCAAAGTGTTATTACAGAGTTGTAAAATAAATTTCATCCGTAACGTACTGCCGCCCTAAACTTTAAGCGGTAGTTCTATATGTACAATGCAAATATTTAAGTGCACCCAATGGAAACTCCTTGGGAGCGTTAACACACACGACACAGACGTAATCAAATGCAAATGCACGCACATTCACAACTCGCGTTTAGGTTTACGTTTCGACAGTATCCTGGAATCTGTTCGCAATTAAATTTCATCAAAGCCGTGTTTGCGCTTCATTTCACGGCGTTTTAATGATGTTACGAGCTGCGCTGTTTAGCACGGATTCTGCGAGGCACGTCTGAGGTAATCTTGAATCAATTAAATGCACGTGTGATGAACGAAGGGGTCTTATACAGGCGCGATTTTGTTTAACAAATCGCAGTTTTGAAATTGGGAGTAATCATGTATTAATGTCTGAGACAGGTTTGCAGACCTGTGCCGAAATTTTGATTTCAGTTGTACGCTATAAATGTAATTTTCGTGATTATGGTGCTCGGAATCCACAAATTAATTTAAAGCGAATGAGGCCTACCCTTCCCATGCTTTCTAGAATCTTGTGTCTACAATTTGCAAAAAGGGTAACATTACAGTGTAATATTGTTATACATTTTGTAACGAAAGCGAGTTCAATATCTAGCGATTAAATGATTACGTACAATTGTACTGTTGAATGCAAGAAGGGCCTCAGTGCCAAAAGTCGGTCTCGAGAAAAGTATCTGTAAACATTACGAAGTTAGATATTTTTTATACATAGTGAAGTTGTTGTAAAACTGTTTATAATATTTAAAATGTTGATATATCTCCTTTGTAGTTGCATTAATACAATCGTATTTATGTAATAAATTAATCAGTGAAATTAATTTTAATTATAGTCCTCTCAGGCTCTTCTTGGAGGAAACAGTACGAATTCAAATTTTTCTACTGTTTTTTTTTTCCTTTTTTATTTCAGAGAGGACTACCAGATGGCACAAAATCTGCCCGAGAAATCGCGTGATTTCTTTTACAACAATATAAAAGCCGGCGCCGAAAGTGGCTGGGACTTCTCCAACAGGTGGTGCATAGGGAATAACCAAAACAGCGTGCTCAGTTTGTTGAACATTTCCACGCAGCACGTTATACCTGTCGACCTGAACGCGATCCTGCAGCAAAACGCACGGCTTCTCAGCGAATTTCACACGATCCTGGGAAACAGCGCGGTAAGCTTCCTACACTTATTATCGAATCGGCTCCGTTGGAATTGTAGCCGGCGAACTTGTTGCGCTTAGCGTGCTCCAATATCATCGCGGTTATAGGGGATCGAACGTTTAAGAACAGATTGGTCCAATTAATTTAGATATTCACAGGGGGCACTACAGAAAGGGAGCATCGTCAATTTTACCGGGGAAAGTAGACAATGGCACGATCAAATTTTCGTAGATTCCTGCTCGAATACTGAAAATTGCGAAAGACATCGGATTAAAGCAGATATGCTAATTGGGAAATAGTACCTATAAACGTGGGAAGGACATGATTTAAGAATGTAGAATTTAGGTAAAGGTAGCTTCTTGTGATGGTTGTTCATCGTCGACGGTAAAGAATTTGAGGAATACATCGGGAAAGTAATATTAATGCAGTAAAATAAGAATTATTTATTCTCTAGGTGGTATTTAATTTACTTTCCAGGCGATCATAAAGATTAATTTACTACTTTATAATCAGCGCAAAAATGAAATTACCAGCTGTAATTGTTTTGTATCCTCTCTTTCGCTGTTTAATTACTTCCTCCTCCACCAACACGCTTAAATTTCATTTCATTCTTCCCACGAGTTTCGCTACGTAAACGTAATTTTTCAATCAAATCGTCTGTTGTGCATTCCTCCAATTATCAATTAAATTAAATGAAGCGAAAAGAAGATGCTCTGTTCTTTTAAATATGAGTGATTCGTTTACAACGTCGGAGTGGATTAAAACGAAAATCCCCCTGGTAGAAGACGAGAACTGGGAAGCCTTCCATTCACCCGTAATTATCAGTGTTCTGTTTAAAATGAAGCCCCATATCCCCGAAGCTTCGAAACAGGCCCACTTAAATCTTGTCACTTGTTTAACCCAGCCTTTCTTATGCGCGTACAAACGACGTCCCGTTTCGCTGGGATAAATGAAGGTAGGCGAGCACGTGCAACAAATCGGAATGACAGAAGATAAGCTTTGCTGCTCGTCCACCTTCAGAGAAGCCATTACGCCTAACGATCGTGACTCTGTAAAGATTCTCCCGTGGCTCTGTTCATCAATTTACTTTTTGCCAGGGGCTCGAATCACGGAATTCACCGGTTCCGAAAAATCGTTAGCTCGAAAAACCAGAATATGTCTCGTTTCGTCTCTGCAAACTGCACGCTGCTGTTGTTTCTGTTTCAGAAATCTCAGTATTACGCGAAGATAGCGGCGGAGCTTCAAATCGCGATCGACAATGTTCTGTGGAACGAAGAGGCGGGGATGTGGTTCGACTACGACATGAAGAATAACCGACCGAGAAATACATTCTATCCCTCGAATCTTGCCCCATTGTATACGAAGAGCTACAATCGGCATCTTCGAGTACTGTACGCCATGTCTGCCGTGAAATATCTGCAGTCACAGAACATCGACAGTTTCTTCGGTGAGTTTGCATAATCGAGGGATAAAAGCCGCTGTCAGTGGCAGACATTTAGGAGGAAGAATGCTTTAATCCATTCAGCTTTTTAATTTCCCCGCCGCCGAGAAGCGAGTCCATTTATTCCATTTAAACTTTCGTCGGGCGCAGTTTTGAAGAATTTTTTATCTGAAAGTTACTCCCATAAGAATGAAATCGAATGGAATCGAGATAAGAGGCGAAACGCTCGCGCCTTTGGTCCGTTGGTTAGTCGGAAGTGGAGCGTTTATCATTCGGGGAATATAGGTATATAGTATTATTAAATGCCTTTCCAGTTGGCCAACTCAATAGAATATATTGGGCATTGAATTAGCTGCTGATAAATGTTTTGCTGGAAAACTTTTCTATTCTATCTAGGCTTGGCGAGATTTGTCTCCCAATATATTCATAGTTGCAAAGAAAATTGTAAAGATACAAATCCACGATGAGACAAAAATATCGTGCCTCACATGAGACTTTAATCTTATGAGACAATTATTTCATGATATATTTTCAAATATCTCATCTCTCGCAATTATTTCCATTATTTATTTAGTTGTTGCTGAAATTTTTGTCTCATGATAGAAAAGTTTCATGTAAAATCTCATCGTGGATTCGCACCTTAACGGTGGTAACTTTAATCGTAATATTTTCTAAAAAGGGTTATTCAAGCAAATCAAGTTGAAACACCAATAATTCTATTCCCACATTTTCATTTTAAGAGCAGGAATTCAATTCTGCCTCTCTGTTGCCCAAATCCGCTACTGATTAATTAAATTCGCCATGCAATAATCACAATTACTAATATGACTGCACAGTGCCCATAGAAATATCCACAATTACCCAGCAAACCCAATATAATCAATCAAAATTTCTTATATTCTTTTAAATACGTGTCAACGCATGGTTAACTTTGAATGGAAAAATCAAACGGAAGGATCGCGGACTTTATTACGTAGAAGCACTTGGGGAGTAGTGGAAGGCATGCCGTTCATAGCAGATTTTGTTCGAAGTCGATATCTGAATTGGTTGCTGAGATATGAGGCTTGAAAGTGGAGCATCTGATGTATGGGGTGACCGAAAGTCCGGGAAGCGCGTGACCTACTTTTTGGCGGAAGTAAACAACGCGCCAGGTAGTAGTAATAGTAAACAGTAAGCAACCGCTGACTCAGCTGTTGTCACTGACCACCGCACAGGTGACTGGCGTGGGGTAGGTCAGTGACGAGTGCGAGTGAGAGGCCTGATCGCGCGAGAGAGAAAGACATAGTGAAACATTAAAAAATTATGCCTGACTTTAAACGACGATATCTCAGGAACGGAAAGTCGCATCGACGTGAAACGAAACGCATTTTGAAGAGGAGGCTACCCCGCTTCTGGCAAGATGATTGTATAAGACAGAATTGTAATATTTTTTAACTGACGGCAATCTAAAGTTTTAGTCATTTTAATACGCGTTAATCGCTTGTCTGACACTGTTTGTCGATAAATATGTCTATATTTGGGGTGAATTTTTTTTATGATAATCTGTATGCCTGTGTTAAACATTGTAGATGATGGTAATAACTGAAAGTTTTGATAATTTTGTAACTCATGGAGGGAAAAGTGTTCTATACAAACTTTGTTTATTCCTGTTGCATAACATTCCTTGAATATGATAATTTAAGCAGAAATTTATGTATTTCTGTGTATTATGGAATAGTTTCACGTGAAAACATTTTAATATTACAATAATTTTACGAAATAATGCATTTGATGAAAATACTTCTGGAATACTATTGCTTGTTACTTTCTCTACGTTCAAGTATCGCAAATTATCTATAATTACTATCTTATGACTAACGATAAGGAGCCTACTTTAATTATATTTATCGATATTGCTTTCTTTTCGTAGGAGGTACACCCACGTCTCTAAATTACACGGGTGAACAATGGGATTATCCGAACGCATGGCCGCCGTTACAGTCGTTTATTGTGATGGGTCTTTATATGACAGAAGAAGAAGTAGCGATAAACTTCGCCCGTGAACTAGCATCGAGATGGCTCGCTTCTAATTACATTGGTTTTTCTGACAACGGGCAAATGTTCGAAAAGGTAAGATCATAGCAATACAAATTTGGCAAAGTCTGTTCTAATGCAGCATGTGAGTCCTCAGATAACACAGGAAGATATTTAAATATAGTTAGTTTAAGTTACTTTAAGATGGATACTTCTGACTAAACTTGAAAGCAAAACGAAATGAATATTTTCGTACGTTCATGGTTAAGTGGTGCCGATTTCTGAACAAAGTCCACCAGAATCCACTGAAATTTCTTAATCCATTTCTCTTATCGCTAAAGAAAAGAGTCTTTTACGTAAACATTATCTCCACTTCTCTATCGAAATGGAAGTCCAAGGAAGTGTTTACCTAAAGATCGTAAAAGGGTTCTTTAACTGGATGTCAGGTAACGTTCATCTCTTTTGTGCGGGTGATATAAGGGTGAGATGGGTTGAAGCCCTTCAAGGGGCGCATTTAATTTGATTCTTCCATTAAATCATCGCGCGTTCTCTTATTGTCCCTTCAGTTTCGTAAACCATAAAAATACATTTCCCTACCCTCGACAAATACATAGCATTTCATTCCGAGCATAATATCCAGGAAAAATGTAAAATAGCTGATACCACATGTAGAATACTTCGTGTATACCTCTTTCTACAAAGCGCTGAGCTGCTACATATTTTCCTTGAATAAGTCTAATCCTTGGAACACGGACTCTCGAAGCACTTGCTTCGTCCTTTGAGAACCCATCTGTTGCTTGAATAAATATTCTCCTTTGATAGACAGAATTCTCACAAATTCTCTGTATGTACTCACTGTTTCCCTAGGCTCCAGCTTCTTCTGTTACTCCTTTTAATCGCTTTCTCCAGTGTTCGAAAAACTGACAAACCAGCCAAAAGAATAAATATTTTAAAGGGACACTTTAAAAATTCATTCCCTTTTACCGTAAAATAAATACCTTCTAAATGTTCCAAATTTATCAAAATATTTTCACTGCTAATTTACTGCTTTCCTTACTCATTTCTGTGATTTCTCGGAGTAAGTGCATTCCTCGTAATTGCCTAATAATTTTTATCACGTCGTTCGTTATTTACGAAGAAACAGAATTTCCATTCAAAACCAAAATCATTATCAATACCCTTAGTTTTATGGCCTTAGGATTTGCAGGCATAAAGAGAACAAGTTGTTCAATTTCATTCTCGCGCGTAAACGAGGCTTTAGGGCGTCACTTTGTTGACTGACGTATGTCTACCTTCGGGAAACCGACTATCGGGGTGCAAGATAGACGCATAAATTCACGATAAAATATCGTCCACTTGGCAAGGAGCCGCGCGGTCGGATCCGCTGGAGATGGAATGAATCACTGTTCATCATTTCTCACACGCCCATGAATCCCCATGTAGCCGGAACCTTCGATCCTCTGCGTTTATGCTATTTTTTTTCCAACATACGTTTTCACATATTGGGCGCAACAACACTCGAAAGGCGTGAACGACCCGCGGAAAAACCATAGAGTTTCATACTTCATTTCGACTACGATACCGCGACGAAAGAAAGGAAACTTATGAAGCTTTCACGCGCCGGGGAGCTTACGATGAAAAATATCGGTACTATTTTTTTGCAACGCTTTCTCCGCGTCCGCTAAGGCAGTGTTAGAGATGTTGTATTTCAGAACTTTTCTTCGAGGCGAAGAGTCTCATTGACTCGAATATTCTCCACTGTACTGGACTGAGAATTATTATTTACCTACTTTGATACGTGCAACAAATGTTTGTAATTGCTGTCACAACGTAAAGATTCATTTTTCAAAAGTTGCATTTATTTTAGGAATTCGTTTCTAGGAATTCGAATTTATTTTAGGAGAATTCGTTGTCTGGGAAATTTTCGCGTGCTTCCATTGATTTCTTGAAATGACGTGATTCAGTGTGGCTGACATTATCGAATGGCGAAGACCCAGAGAGAGATATTGGTAGAAATCGAGACACACGTCGAAGGACTCTCGAGAACAGTCGTTGCATCTGTCGATGAACGATCAATGATAATGTAAAACATTCATCGGTGTCGTTAAAACAGTCTAGTAGACCTAAAGGGTATTCTTTATTGTCTCCTATGGAAAGTAAAGAGGAAAAAAGAAAAGGCAAGAGTGCTTCCACGCGGCGAGGATTTATGTCAATCGATACTCGTCTTGGTTCGATGATATGTCCACCTATAGAGTGAGAAATAGTGGGCATGGGTATGAGATTTAAGCGACGCTACGAAATTAAGAATCGTTTTATCGATACCATTCCAGTGATATATTGCTTCGAGGTTTATGGAGATTTCTGATGTAGGGTGGGAGCAGCAGCGTGAGAAGATTAAAAAATCTATCATTAAAAGTTGACCATGAAAGAATTACTGTTTCCACAAATACTCACGTCTGCAGCTTTTAAAAAGTAAAAATCTAATTCTTTTCTCGTTAACGAGAAGCTTCTGGTGTCGGAACAATCAAATGCTACTGCAGGATGTTGTAAGATTTCTCGAGTTCTTAAGAGACAAATCTTCTTCGCCACTAATTGAAAGAGCTTTCATGGACGAATTACTCATATTCATTTCCTCTTATTGTTAGCTGAAATTGCTTTGAATTAAAGGATACTCACGAGACTATCTCGTAATTATAATTTCATCACGAAAGACGCTAAATTTCAATTACGTTCGAGAAATGTGGAAGGGAATTATGATGGAAGTTAACAGATAATTGAACAGGTAAACGTCATAATAAACGTTAAATAAGATGTTGATTAAAAGAAAAGACGTTACTCTATATAGAGGTATTACGTTTGAAATTTGATGAGAAGTTATTGAATTTCTCTTTGTAGATTATAGAAATAATTCTCAATTATTTCAGGATATATTAAATGCATGAGATAACGTCTTCAGACAATCTTCCTTTCAACATTTGCACCTTAATTCAATTCAGGCCACAGAACACTGTTTTGCAAATTAAGCGCATCAATTTGCTTTCGAACGGGGGGACAAATGCAAAGGAATGCAAATAGCGACCGAAAGGATGATAATGAATTTCTAAGTATCGCTTCCTTGCATAATTTTCAATCCTCATTGATTAAGAACCTAAACTTTCCCCTGCAAAAGACCTTCCCTTTTGATAAAACGCAACTGCGAACTTGTTTCATCCTTAGACCAATTGCAATAGTAATCCCATCGAATTCAGCCTTGTCAAATATTTGCCATGTAACCAGGACCACAGACATCGTGAAACAAACGAAAATGTTTTTTCTCTTCTTAATTCGAAATTTCATTACGAGCCTGAATTAAACCAGCGCAATTATCGGCTCTGTTAACTTTGATTAGACGTTGTTTGCGCGACTCGGACTAAATGTTGATTATCGTCGTTTAATCATTAGAATTCAAGACTAAACTCGCCTCTGAACGTTCACCATGGTTAACCCCTGGCCATGTAATGACGAGTTACGCTCGTGACGTGGATTAAACTTCAAATACAAACATCAGATGTTTGCCACGTCGTTGATTTTGACGAAGAAGAAGTTGGAGAACTCTTAAACAGTATACAACCCTTTAACTTCTTATAATCACGAATTGGTCATATGGGGTTCACTCCACCCCAGCGTCAATTTTGAGTTACCAATTTCGTATTTTTTAATCTTTTAACTTTTGAGTGATAATTGTACATTCGCAATACTAGTCTTTTCCTAGAAATTTTGATATCTTGAAATTTTTATTTGAAAAAAGAGTTGTAGATAAAAGTGATATTTTTGGTCAAAATGCACCAAATTTTTAAATTGTATTATTAAGGTCTAAAAATTTACAGAAATATTGACAAATACATATCCTGGGGTGCGATACACCTCGTGTGACCACGAAGGGTTAATAATGAATTCATTAATAAATACTTATCCCTTGGTGCTATAGAAATATTTTTCCTCGACTCTACTCTCTTGAAGCATATAACTTTACCCTAGGAAATAATACAGTAAAGTAATTTCAAAGCCAATAATTCACTCAATTCTACGAATCTCGATATCTTCCATTTCTACAGAGTGCGATACAATCAAAACTTAACAACAATTTAAACTTTAATGTGCCTGGGAAGCATACTTCGAGTGCGAAGTGTTAATTTATTGCCTTTTAAATTGAGTCAATTAACAAAATCCGAAAGCAGGGGTTAAACTCATGAAAAGTTGTCTCTTCTTGTATCGTATCTTCTTCAAGTCCCTTTTCACTTGCTTATCGCAAAATATAGGTTCTCCTGCAAGGCGTCTCCGCGTCGTCAATGGCGAAAGTTAACGCGAAGTATCCGTCGATCGCCGCGTGATCGTAATCAGCCGCTTCGAGACAAGAACGCGTGATTACTAGCTTTAATTGCCGTCTTAATTGCAGTACGACTCGACTGTTCCTGGCCAAGGGGGCGGAGGCGGGGAGTACACTGTCCAGACGGGTTTCGGTTGGACGAACGGTGTGGTTTTCGAGTTCCTTAACACTTTCTCATCGATCAAGGCGAGGGAAGTGGCTGGGCATGCTGCATCCAGTACTTTGGGAACGGCACAGTAGCAGGTACGAACTTGGCATACCAGAACATGACTAGTTTTTGGATAGAATTTGGGGTAGGTAAGTAAACATGGAGCTCGTGAACCAGTTTGCCAGTTGCGGATAGAATTATGTGAAAGCTGAGAGAGAAGCAGTTTAAAAAGCTTGAGGATGTGAAGTTTCTAGCAAAGTGCCACAGAGTCCGTGATTATTATCTGCTACTATTTATTATTATCCATTATTTATTAAATATTCATGGTTTCATGTTTTGCTACGAGGTGGTAGACGAGTGACTGGCAAAAGAAACGAATATTATGGTGCAGAAATGAAATTTTGGATAGATGACAGATTAATAAAATAAAACAACATAGAGCACATTTATATTATGTCTTCATGTTCTAAAATTGTTTCAAGTTTAACGCTGCTAATTCCACAGGATATAATTGTACTCGATTTGCTTCTAGGTTTCATTGGTGACGATGCAACGCGTATTTTCCAACGAATCTAGTCTCTACACGGAAAACAGGGCAGCGCGTTTTACAAAACCCACCGTTTGTTCGATGCAAGTCAATTAATATATTAAGAGAATTTCTTTGTCTTGATATACGTATATGTACACCAATCGTGATCATTCCTTCGGTGAATAGTGATTTTTTGTCTGTGTTAATGATAGGTATTTGTGCTTTCCACTAAAGTCACTTGAAAAGTGATTTTAATTAACACAAATAATACTATATTGTTACCTATGATGCAACCTTCGTCTAATATCTAATCCAATGTATTCCTGACTATAATTAGTATCGATTATTCTAATTAATATTTGTAATCTCCTCTGTATATGCACAATATTGTTGATAACTTTAACTGAACTCTCTCAATTTTCACTGAATTCTGAGAGCAACAAAATTTCTACGTTCTGATGCGCGTAAGTACTTATTTAACAAAGTCAGAGAATACTTCGTTTGCATCGTGATGAAAATTTCGATCGGTCAATGATGTCAGAGACATCTCGCTAATTTTAACGGTTTTAGTTGAACTTACTATATGTATACGTTGTATACGAGATACGAAGGCAAAGTTTGCGTGTAACACGTCAGTATTCTAATTTAACGATAGTTTGTAACGGGTAAGTTAGTGCGATTAGAAGACTGCAGCATGCGTTTTCGATCGTTTCGCTTGGAGAATGACGCTGGCGACAAACCTCCGACAATTTACCTTAATCTTCCTCTATCCGCCTGAGCAATTGTTCCCCAAAAAGCGTTATATGAAAAATTCTGTTAATTCGATCGATACCAACGAGCAAAGAATTTGGTACATAAGAGAGCGTTACAATGAAGCTAATATATTTCCAAATGTATTGTTAACAAAATAGAGATAGCAAAGAAAGGGACCGAATGTGTGTGACAATAAACATAAATGTATTTTATCATAGATAAAAACGAGCCTATTTTTGCTAAATTGCTGATTTAAACATCCTGCTCCGGGCCCTTTAATTTTGATTAATTTACAAATTCTAATTAACCCAGATACAAGTTGGATCTTGAGAAGAACGTTTAGTTCTGTTTGATTAATGTTACAAGCTTTGACCATTACAGTCCCAGCGCTTTAATTAAAATTTCATGGAGATTCGTTCTTCGATACACAATTTAAATAGTAATATTACAGATCTTATGAAATCTTGAAAACAGTAATTAAGAATATTACTCCCCCGAATATGGAATAATTAAGATGCGAGTTCAACAGTGTATCTACTGCTTCCTTTATCAGAAATATGATAGAACTTTCTTGAGGCGTGATCGTGAAAATATTTGGACAGTTCTTGATGATACGACAGCTGTATTTTCGAAGCCAGTTCTGGTACAGTTGGATGTCGCAAACTTCGGCATCCTGTGGTCCCCTTCGACGCATGAAAAGCAGCGTTTCGAAAAGTTTCAGCGGCATCCGAAAAGAGAAGTTTCAATGCACGCGTAGAAAAGCCGATAGCCCCGTAGTAGCACTCGAATCGAACTTTCTTAATGTACATCGAAATCGTGTGTACCCTGCGATTGTGCACACAATCATTCGAGTGTCCACTCGCGAAATGCTGGCTATTGTGAGCTCGTGTCCCATCGAGTTGCGAAAGGCCTCGACGAAAGGTATTTACGGCTGGACAGATAAAAAATTTCCCAAATGTAGGAAGAAAGTAGTCAGTGAATTCTAGACGATATAAGTATCGGCAATGGTAATTAATCGAGGAGCAAAATTGATTAATTCGAAACGATAATATTGAATCAAAAAGAGGACAATCTTTTTTAACGTATGAATAGCGAGGATGATATTCAATAAAAAATTTGTGAGAAATATTGATTATTGTTTTGAAGGAAATACTAAATTTGATAAAAGAAATCGGGGTGATTAGAATAACTGCTTCCAAAAACTGCAGGCAACGGAAATAGGGGAGACGGGATCAGTATGACTCGTGCATCATTTGAATGAAATATTTTATTCCATAGCATTGGAATAAGCAATTTAGTTGAATGTGAATTTAAAAAAAATCATACTTCCTACTTCACCCTTTTTAATATCTGAAGGGCTTCTGGAAGGATTTATATAAACAGTAAGTAATTTGATATAATTCCATATTTCATATAAATCAAATACATTTAATTATCCTATGTTTAAAATGTGGCCGTCATATTAATATTCGAATTGTTATCTACAATGGAAATTGGAAAATACGTTGTTTATCATAATTCTGTTTTCATATGCACGACGTATGTGTGTCATTTCACAAAGTTCTGGACGATTGTTCACATCTGGAGCGATAATAATAATTCCCCGGTAACGGAGCTGAATTTTAAACACACCCCTATAAACTTCAAATCGAAAATTATTTTTGTTAAATATGACACACGTAACTATAATTTACATTTTAATATGCAGTTTAATGAAACATCATGGGAGAAACGTATTTGTTATCAGCCTTCAAACTTCCACCCCTATTTCCACCAAAATTTTATTCAAAGTAGCATTACATATTTCTACTTCGTGAAACAGATAAATTAGTAGAAACAATTATTATATTATCTCCATAATAATATATGCAGAAAATAAGCTGCAAGGATTAAAACAATTATTTAGAGCTTCGCAAAGAATAATAAACTTTTCTCGTAATATCAAAGCAGCAGGGCCGAAAAAATTATTCCATCTCATTCCACGACTCATTTTCCCAAAATGAGAACGAAGTAGCTCCTCTCACCACTTGCAGTTGTAATTTGTAACAATTTTCTATCTCAATTTACATTTCTCATATTAATAACCCCTCGCAGTTCTACCTGTTACGTCTCACCGTGGTATATAATAATCTTCCCAACGATGCAATATTTCTACCTTAATTAAAGCGCGCATTATATTTTGTCGCGCTGGCTTTCCGGTTCGCGTATTATAAATTTCTGAATAATTCTCGGTGATTTGGTTGAACAGCGTAGGGAACGTTGCGTGGCGATTCCCTTCGCAACGCCAATATTTTATATCGCGTGCCTTCTGTGCCGGTAATTTAACACAATTCACGGCAATAAAGTGAGATTGGAAAAATACGCGGCGCCTCTCGATGCGCTTGCTTTGTAATAAGTAGCGCCCCGTGTCGAAATACAATTCACGTTTAACATTCCTCTTTAATTCTGCTCGATCTGCTGGAAAAGGTGGATTGTAACTGTCGTTACAAAGGTAACTACTGCGATGCAGAAGTTTTTAGACAAATTCCTCCTGGAAGTACTATTACATCAACATTCGGCTTTCAATACGTCTGAATGCTTTTTACTGCATCCTGACAGGCATTAAGCCACGACTTCTATCGTTTCCATGCTCCGCGGCGCGTTTTAAACTTGCCTGTCCCATCGGTGCTTCGCAAAACAGCACTCGATGGATTTTATTGCGCGGCAAGGGAATGGAATGAAATAGCACAAAATGCGCTATTCCTTTCAGTTCACTTAACCTGCCATACATGACAGCCAGTCGTCGTAAGGCTCTCGTTTACGCTCTTGTACCGGCGAGACGCGCGTTTGCTCATTCTCCCAGAAGACAATCAACGAGAGCCCAAAGCACTCGCGACGTGCACTTGTAAGAATTAATCTATCTGTGTCACTTTCCGAACAGCGTTTTTATGACTGGGACGTGGGGACCCTCGCAGCTCGATCAACTACAATATTGGTTTTCTTCGTATGAAGGATAATTTGATTTACTCTTCCTTTAATACATCCTTTCCTTCTTCTTATTGTCCTTTTAGGTCCCCAAGAGACGTTTGAAAGTAACGAAGCTACACCACAAACGTTCTACGGTTTCTGTAATGAAAGTGTATCGTAGTCTCGACAGATTGTAATAAGTGCAGCTGCATTAGTTGGATACTCGTGTATGGGGATAATGAAAATAAGTTGGCATTTTGATGTTGAGTTATATTTCCACTTAAATAGCTGCGCTGTGGCGTTCTCGTTTCGAAACTAAACGCTCCTAATATCGTGAGCCACGGTCGTGACGGTCCCTTTTAACGTAACAATTTTCACACTAAAATGTGAAATGGCCCGTGCAGCATCCACCATAATCGTGATGACCGTGTAGGAAATTGAGGATTACCGGGAACAGTTGATACAAATGGTGTCGTAAAATCTATAAGGTGGTGCGCGCAACATTTTTAATATAAGAGAATGGAAGTCTTGAAAGTGATCTTAATTCACTTACCATTTTTAAATTACTTTCACCTACGATAACTTTTCAATATTTCTTTGGCTCAATTATCTTCACTCCTGAATCTAATCTAAACTCGACCATCTTCATCGGCAGATTTGCCCTGCCTGATAGTATTAAAAATTCTATTTAATGCCCTCTTAGTTTTATATGAATAATATTATTATAAAATGCATGCACATAACTGAGATGGATTAAACGAGTGCTTATTGTTAGTGGGATTAACGTTTAATGGTTTAACGAAGTATTTCGTTGATTCATCTAGAGAAAATATTTCTTTCTTTATTTATTTATTCGCTTTAACGGGTCGACCCCATTTTTACAATATAAAAAAGACGAAATATATTAAATACAGCATAAGAGATTTTATATCGCTTAACCCAAAATTCCGCATCTTTGACCTGAGCACATTGACGCTCTCTGCAAAAATATGAAATCTGTCACTATAATTATTCGCCAACGCACAAATTCTACCAATTGGATCCGTATAATATAATTTAAATCTCTTTTCTATGATTCTGTTATTAATACCACTGCATTCATTTCAGTCGGAATAAGTGCACAGAGCAAACCTAATTTTCATGCAAATTCTATGCAAGGGGGTGTTGAACGAAATTTTTTCCAGATGGAAATGCCATCGTGCCACGACTACAGAGGGACAGAGATTGAAAGAACTTTTAAATTCTGTCGATAGTACTATCGACGTTCCCATCCTGCGAATTCTTTCCTTTTACATCGACAATAGGAACGTAAAATGATTTGTCGAAATAATTCGCGTGATTTCATTTGCTGGGAACTAGTATGCAGACGAGCGAATAAAAGAAAACCAACCCACCGCTACGAAAGGATCCCTTCGTTATCCGATACGATTGGAATTGAATGGAAAAAAATCGGGAATCTATGAAGGTTAATTTATTGTATTCAAATTACATTCGAAACTTCTCGATACTATGCATCCATACAAACTTTGTACAAACATGTGTAAAAGTCAGTCTTCAATAATTAATTACTGTAGGAGAACCTCGATTATCCAAATTGATTAGAGCACACGATGTTCAATTCATAGTTTTCCCCATAAACTAAATATTTATATAGAGCTCTTGCTTCTTATTACGCTTCGTGGATCCTTAAACCTACTTCTGAAGGTGTGAAGCCTTCAGAATTCATAAGAACATTATTTCTAGAAATAGAATCTTTTCAAGGCCTTTTTCAAATCTTTTCCAATAGTCACAGCTTTAGGTTCCGCCAATCGAATTATCATTTCATGGTTCCGTCTCTACTACAAGGTACTTCTAGCACATTTCAGGACACTTACTAGCAATAAAATCAGACAGTTACCCAGACACTTACGTCTCTTATATTACTTTACAAGATGACGCCGTTCGAATATCAAATATTCGATTAAACGGTGTATAGAAAATCGAATCGCTTAAACGGTGTCCAGATAATCGAACTTCTACTGTATTCAATATTACTACCAGTCTTCTTATACATCGTGCAATATCATGGTTTGCTCAGTTCTGGTAGAAAACAGAATCCATTGGCTTGGCGCTCGGTAGGTATCCCAGTCGCCAGAAAATCTAATTATTTCCTGTGCCTCTCGCCATTGTCGTAGCCCAACTTGAAGAAATCTTTGAGCACGACGTTGAACGTTACGGTAACAATACCCTCGACTCTCATGCGCGTGACTGCAATTATAAAGGAAGTTATTACCCGAGGCTGCCCTTCGTGTCGCGCAGAAACATCAGGTGCGCGAAGCTTTCTGCCGCGAGGTTTATAGCGTCTGAAAATCACGGAAAATAAACTGTGTTTCCGAGTTTAAGTGCTTCATTCGGAACCACTTTATTCCGTTATTCTTGAGGACCGCGAAATCATAAAATGTCCAGCTGTAAATCGTTTAGTGCGCCCTCGGTACAGAAACACGTTCCCCGAGCAATTATAAATCGGGTCAGGTGGCTCTGCACGATCTACTAAAATGTAATTTCCTTAACTACAAATTTTCACTCTATTCCTTCAACCCTATCCTATCAAACGTGCGCCCTTGAAGCGATGGAGATATGGACAGAATAGTTCAAATAAATATCGAACTTGGACGAGTAACGATGCTCGAAGCTGCACTCAAAGGTGCGCAGGCCTCGAATTATATTTTTTTCTAGACATTGAGGACCTTCTGTTACGTTTCCGAAATGCATATCTCGTAGGGGAAGGTTCAAGGAACTGACTTGTATTTTTTATTGCAGAGTGACGCGTTGCTGCATCTTTTTGTGACTAATTGAAATTCAGTGGAGGGCCTTGTAATTTAACATTACAAGGTTTTAGGGCAGAAAGCCGTAGAGGAGGGTAGGTTTTAATTAATTTAATTTGATTTAGCAAAATATTTCGAATATCTCCTATTGAGTTTGGTAAATTAACTCGAGCTCGAAAATCGGTCGTGTAGGATAGTTCAATTCAGGCGGATGTACGCGTTGGCTCGCGAATCCCAGTTTTAATCGGGGCACGTGCAGTGAGGCTGCATGACAAAAACAGTGACATAGCAGCGCGACCAATATCGACTTTGTTGTAATGCAATTACGCATCGAAGCAGTCAATGCAGCGGTGAATTTTGGAAAATAAAGGAACATTGTTTTTCTTGTTTAAAAAACAGTCTCATAAAAGAGGATAGACATTAGTATGTGTGGGGTGTACCTTCGAATTTGTTTTCAATAGCGCGTGAGCAAAGAATAATTTTGTGAGTATCTTAAGCAGATTATTATTCTACATTTCTTTTTCTTCACATTTTCTTTCGATAAATTCTTGGATCATTTTTTCTGTAATAATCGACTATCCTCGATCTTATCACCAAACACTTATTAACCCTTTGATAAGATTAGAAATTTTAAAAATAGAATAATTCATGGTTCCTAGAATTAAATATAATTTTTTCGGAACGTTCTTTTTTTTAATAAAAGTGGTGTAGAGCAAAAGACCTGTGGTCGATGGACGAGTGAATAAGATGGAGTACAGAAGGTTTATACACCCGACGTATCGACTGTCCGAAATGCGTTAATTCGCCGCTGGCTTAATTAATTTAATGTCAGCAGTACGTCATCCCTAACCAATACGAAGTGGTTCCAAATATTGCCTTACGTTCTCTTCCGCCGCCAGAGGCCAATATCGCTGGATCAATTAGTTCCGGTCTTCTGCCGGTTAACCAGGCTGCAAATCGCTGCAACACCGAGGAAGACTCTGGCACATACACGGACACCCTGCACAATTTACATGCTTTGTAACAACCAAGGAAATGAAATTTTATAATGCTACTGATAGAATATCACAAAGTCCTCAGATTATATTAGTTACTTTGGATAATACTTGAATATTACTTTCAGTAAATTCTTAAGACCCATTTTGAAGTCCTGAAGATTTAATAATAATAATAATAATAATAATAATAATAATAATAATAATAATAGTTTAATTGGCAAGTAAAATTCACTTATACAGAGCAAAATAGCAATAAAGCGATAAAGCACTAAAGCCCTGAAGCTCTGAATCCCACAACTTATTAACTAGGTTGATCCTCTTAATGTGAACTTTTAAATTCAGCATTTAAAAGTGCGCAGGGATTCGCCAAAAATGGCAGCGTTTTAGAAGAATTACAATTTCTTTAAATTCTAATTTTTTAATTTTGAATAACGATAATGACAGATCGTTTGTTTTGAAGCTTTATTGATCGATTCAGTGTACTCATTGTATCTGATTTCTTTGAGCTCCCACTTATCCCGATTGCCGAAATCCAATATAAATCCAGGCTTTGTTAAAAAATCTAAATGAACCCGCTATTAAATCTAATGGCTTAATACCTCTTCTCATGGTTACCAGTTTTTAGCGGCAAATGGCACACACCGTATCCCCTGATGACATCGTGCCCGAAAATGTCCAGCCCGTAAATTGACATTATCAGTTGTGGCCCTGACACGTAATCGTTAAAAAAGACATGATACAATTTAATCCTCGCACTAACAATAAGCAACGATTCTGATTCACAATTTCAAATGGAGACCAAAGGAACACTTAAATACTAAAAATAATTAAAGAGTCCTTGTAGAAAACACTGTAAGTGCCAAAATTAAAAAAAAAAATTATCAGAAAATATAATATATAATTTGATTTCTGGCACTTGCAGTGTTTTCTATGACTCTTCAATTCGTTCATCTATCTTTATCGATACCAAGAGTCCCAACAATGCTTCCAAATCACTATCAAACATTTCAGTTCGCGTATTTCCAAGTGTCTTCTTCTGCACGTAATCGAAAGCTGATGAAATAATTCTCCGATATTCAATGCACAGTGGTTTCCTTTATCAACTTACATCCATACGGATTGGTGCTTTTAAACGTGATTTCTAGAGGGAAATTCCATACAGCCAGGTTTCGCGGATCGCTGCTGCACTTACACATTTGCGTCAGACCCTCTTCAACGCCCTAACGGAATTTTATAAGTCAATAGATGGAGTGGTCGGCAGGGGGCGACTGAAATTCACGTTTAAAGGCCATATTCCCTGGTCGTGGACGGGGCAGGGTAACGGCCGGCCAGGATTGCAAAATAAAACAACTCACGGCGACCACGCTCCATTCGGGTCCAAAGTGAAATCCGTACTTGCAGTAGGCGTTATTGACATCGTAAAATTCCGCGTGCTCAATGGAGCCCGTGATCGATAGAAAAAATTGACCATCCGCCGACATGGCGAAGGTGGCACAAAAAGAACTTTTCAGCTGCTGGCGAAATATATAAAACTCGGAAAAAATCTAACAATGCTCCAAGCGAGAGTAAACCGCGAACAACGCGTCCTTTTGCACCTCCGGACGCTTTGTGTATGATTGTGAGTATTCGTCGTCGTGGTAACGTAACGAACCATGCGCCCCACTTTTTCGCGACATGTGGAGCAGGCTAACGCGGTAGGGGTTGCTGGAGAAGGGGGAGGTTTAAAGGAATTTTTGGTTTCAAAATAGAAGCGTCAGTCACTTTGATTAATTGTCTCGCGTGTGTACGACATCGCGTCCGATTTTAAGAACGTCGTCTCGGCTTCGCTTTTAATATTTCGAAATATAGAGTATCACAGAGGAAGATTGTGTTTAACGTGCGCTAGGGTGACTGGAAATATTTTGTAATTATAGTTTATGAAATTGAGTGAAAGATTTTAATACTGGTGGTATAAGTAACAACTGAAGAGAAGAAAATTAATAGTGGGTAACTATTAATTTCATTATTAGTGAAATTTTAAGTCGAAGTAGATTAATAACAAGTGGACACTTAACTATTAAGAATAGTGGTATGGCTTTTAAATCCAATAAAGCGGATTAATAAATGAATGCAAAGTAAAGGACGTAGATAATATATTTAAACGAGAATATATCAAAAGAAGTGGGATAAGTTTCAGATGGAAATGGATTAATAATAAATGGACAGTGAGGATTTAATTTATTTAAACTTCAAGACGTAAAACATATAGCCTTTTTGAATTGTATTTTCGAGCGCATATTCTGCGCGCAGATGTCATGGCTACGACGCATGCGTATAGAAGTGATTGTAGTTTGAAACTCGAGGTGTGATGATCTTCGATCAATAGAGGGGGAATGAATTTTTGTTTTTATCATTTATTGTGAATTATTTATTGCTGTCCGCTGTCGAAATGCATCCTCTTGTGTCTGTCTTCTCCTCTTCCAAAAGGGGTGAGAGATTTATATACATTTATAAAATAAATCTAGATATGTAATGTGCAATAGAGGTTATACCACGTTAATAGACATCTATGTACTACAAGTATTTATATATATAATTCATTAAATTGTCGCAATTTGTAAAGCACAATTACCTATTATTTTGAATTATACACAAAAATTTTAATTACTGAGTCCGGAACGTTTTTGAATTTCTCCTGAATTTCTCCTTGTACCTTATAATCTTTTTAATTTTTGTAAATCTCATGCTGAATAATTTTCGTTTCATATGTGAAATTAGTTTGTTATTATAGAAATAGTGACAGTGAACGATATATGTTAATTCAGCGTAGGTATATAGGTATCTAAAATTGATTTATGTAGACACTATTTTAATATTTGTTGATTGAAAGCAATCGTGGCAGATATTAGAGTAATATCAGTTCTCACTTCCATGGATTCTTCAATTACAAAAATATTTGTTGGCCACTGCATATTAATTCGACCATGTTTCACATTCAATGTCGAAAATTTTGATGAAATTTAAATATAATATATTTCACGTGAAAATAGAGGGGGTTTAACTCTCAAATTTGCTAAAATAATACAGGTCATCAAAGTTTGCAAATTTTATCTATTTCACGGTAACAAACTCTACATATAAATGAATTTTCATCCTCGAAATAAATTATTGATTGCACGAAGCTTGTTTTTCCATTATTTTAAATCGAGAAGGAATAAATTCATTTTAAACCGACAAATTGCCTTCGCAATATGAAAATTATAAACAACTTCTCAATTAAAATAAATAGGCTTCCTACAATTGCTAATTTTAGAGATATAAATCCTAAGCCAGTAAAATGACGAATTAAACTTCTCCCATAAATTTTTAAGTACACATCATATTTGAATATCCAAATCCCTGACATGTTGTGCAAACGATTATCGATTTGTAATAGCACCAAGCACATACTCCCTCTCATTCCTACCATTCGGTTAATGAAACGCAACGACAATTCGCTGTGCAACCTTTTATTCGATCTTCGAGTAATAACAGCGATCTTACAATTTCACAACGTCAGTCGTATCTAAAAAACCGCATCATCACAATGCGTTCTACTTCGTGAGCATTATATACACAAAATTCCATCGAGTAAAAGTAAAGCTCGCACGTGACGGGATCATGCAATCTCGGCGTGCCATCGACGGGCTGGCTGTACACGATTTAAAAATGAACACGTTGGCACGTACGAGTTGCATCCCCGCCCGATCGATGGTCGGAAAATTTCCCTTCCCATTCCATGCGAGGCTCGAATTGAACTCGTCACGCTGCTTTCGACCGCGATCAACGCAGAATGCAATCTAAACGTTTCGATTACGCTTTCCTAAGGTTAACGTGTGCTATAGAAACTTCTCTAGACATGATCTTCACCCGGTTTGGTTCATCATTCTCCTGAGTGTTGGATGGTAGACTCGTTGAGGTATTATCGAGTGGGAAAAAAAACTGTACACACTAGCTTCGCCGCTCAGCGTACGAGGATGAACGGTCTCGTTTTTCGCAGCACCTCACGCGACTTGCTTTACGTGAATCTACCTGGAGAATTAGAGTGCCGTACCGAACGATTCTCTATCGGTACACACACAACTAGCTACGATCGCGCACGCTGCTCGAATCACGACGGTGGTTCGTAGTTCCTGGATGGTAGGACGCGTTTACTTTCCGCTGGCGATCTCCTTCATGCGGTTCAGGGCTGAGCCCGCCTTGAACCAGGATATTTGCTGTTCGTTCAGGGTGTGGTTCAAGGTGATGCTGTCCACTTTGCCGTCTTTGTGCTTGATCTCCGCCTTCACGGGCTGCAAATGGGAATTTCAAGTTGTTCTGAGATTCCTGACTACTACTTCTTGCGATTAGGGACCAAGGGACGAATTTGACTGATGGAACTGTGCTTAATGTTGAGTGTGAATAAGGCAGGGCTTATTGTTACGGGGAAATGGATACGTACCTTGCCAGGTGCGAGATCCTTCAGTCCGAGGAGGCTGATCTTATCAGTGGGCTGAACCTTATCGTAGTCGCTGGCGTTAGCGAAGGTTAAAGGCAACAGACCTTGTTTCTTCAGGTTGGTTTCGTGGATACGCGCGAAACTCTTGACGATAATGGCACGACCGCCGAGATGTCGTGGTTCCAGGGCAGCGTGCTCGCGAGATGAACCCTCTCCATAGTTTTCGTCACCAACAGCCACCCATCTCACGCCATTCTTCTTGTAGTGTCGGGCAACGTCTGGTACCGCACCCCAATCACCTGTCATTTGGTTCTTGATCTTGTTCACCTCGCTGTTCTCAGAATTTACAGCCCTGTAAAGTTCATGAAATGCTTTGAGCTTTATTCGAGTACAAATGATATTCGATTTGTCGTGCATATTTATATTTTTATGGATTCATTGGTTTCTCTGATGTTTCCTCCAATGCTTAATCCTTCAGTAAGCAGTAAAACATACCCAATGAACATGTTGTTCGAGATGTTGTCTAAGTGGCCACGATATTTCAGCCATGGACCAGCTGCCGAGATGTGATCGGTGGTGCATTTGCCTTTGACTTTAATTAAAACCGTCATGTCAGTCAGATCCTTGCCATCCCATTTGTCGAATGGCTCCAGCAGCTGCAATCTCTGGCTTTTCGGGTCTACGTCAACACTCACTTTGGTACCATCAGATGGGGGAGCATCGTATGTCTCTTCACCAGGGTCGAAACCGCGACTTGGGAGTTCATCACCTGGAATGTTAACATAAACCATTTGTAGTCCGTTGTAATGAAATGTTAATAGGCAGTGTGATAAATTTAGCGAATTGCTTATTGCAATTTATAAAGATATATAGGAAATTTATATTTCTCCGCGACAGCCACTTATTCAATTTGAAAACGAGTTAATTTGTTGTGAAAGTTTACTGAAGACACTCGCACAGAATGAGTAAAATTTTTCTGCTGTCATTTAGAAAATACATTTTTCTAACATTTTCTCGCTTCGTTTATGTAGGTACACGTTTACATTTGTTTTAAGTTACACTTCAAAAGTAAATAATTGCACTGACGATGGCATCTCAGTTACTAAAAACGGAGAATATTCTTCGAATCCTTTGGTAACTTCTCAAAATATCATTTAACAGCTTTATTTTTAATTAATATCTCAATATCAACATATCTTAAAGCAGAGTTGATTAACTGGTGGCTCACGGGCCACCAGGGGCTCCTCCGCCTTGCTGATACGCTGAACGACCCCCCTCCATACCTACCAAACTCTGACGATCGCAGTGGATTCCTCCTTCTTTCCTTCTCTTTTCGACTGCGATCATCAGTGTCTGGTAGGTATGGAGGGGGCTGTTCAGCGTGGCAGCAAGGCGAAGGTGCCCACAGTGGCCCGTGAGCCACCAGTTAGTCAACCCTGACTTAGAGTAATTTTCAGAATTATGTATTAAATATGACATCAAAGGCAAATATTAATTAAAAATACAAGATATTTTAAATTGCATAAAACATATTGCTACCGTCTTTCTAAGATAGCACTGCATGCCTTATCACGTTGCAAACAACACAATACTTAGCAAAAAAAAATTAAATTTGTACTTATTGCAACGATACGCTAACGCTATCTCTTTGTGTCTTGTTTTTCTCAAGAAAATTTTTTATTTACTCACTCTAAGATCCGTATCGTCAAATGACTCGTGACTTCAATAGTAACACAACGTTGCTACGATCAAATTACTTCGTTTTCACCCATCATTAACCAAAGTATTTTTATAATAAGAATTTTCGATGGAGCAATGATTACTGAATCAGTTAGCACACTAACCCAGCCTTTACTGTAATTTTCTACGCCATAAATGGCAAGATTTGATAAACTATGCGCGGAAACTTTACACGTCTTGCGAAATAGATATCATGTATCGTGACTCATCTTTAATTATCTTCAAGCTAGCGTAATATAACCGCGTAGTACCATATCACTCATTTATCAGCTCAATGATTCGACACACGCTGCCACACTGCCTGAAGTAATTAACTTGTATTTTAAATATAGAAGCATCATTCTTACCGAATGGGTCTTTCAAAAGGAATTCTTTGCCATCTTTGCCTTTAAGCTTGTCTTTCGCGGGGTTGAAGTCGAGTCTGCCAGCAAGGGAAAGGGCAGTGACGAGTTCAGGGCTAGTGACGAAGGCATGGGTCGCCGGGTTCGCATCGTTACGGCCCGTGAAGTTACGATTATAGGACGTGACGATCGTGTTCTTTTCGCCTTTCTTGACATCCTGACGATCCCACTGACCGATGCAGGGCCCACAAGCGTTGGCAAGGACGACACCACCGAACTCTCGAAGGGTTGCTGCCTACGTAACAGACACCATTGCTAGAAATCTTCCAAATATGTTACAGACTCTTCTAAAGGTTCCCTCTTACATCCGCGATTTAATAATCGATTACCAGAAGAGCTGGTACCATTAGAGGACCTCCCCATCTATTTCTTTCATTTTCACATTGTCAAAACATATCGATCCAATCCAAATTAAGAATTGGCGTGGGTAGCACTGTCGTCGTCGCTGCGTGACATGTACCAACGCTTGGCACAAAGTCAGGCACTGTGCAACATCGAATTGTCCTCAAGCTAACGGTATTATGCCTTGTTATATTAAAAGAGAAACTTACAATCCCGTCACGTTCAATGGTGGCACGGATCTGCTCAGAACCTGGGGTCACGTCGAACGCAGACTTCGACTTCAAGCCGTGTGCGAGCGCCTGCTTCGCGATGCTTGCGCATCGGCCCATGTCCTCGTAAGAGCTGTTCGTGCAGGAGCCGATCAGACCGACCTTGATCTCGTTGGGCCAACCGTTCTTCTTGGCAGTTTCACCTGGTTTCAATTATGACAGAGAATAGAAAGGTCCAGACACCTTTAACACGTACGCAAACAACAGACATTTGAAAAAACGTTCGCCATAGACTACGGCACATTCTGAGGAACCTCAGAGTCTTTTCATACGAGACACTTCTGTAGAACAGTAGTTAGTTTTCAGACGCAAGTTCATGTAACTTCTTCTGCAAAGTGAACTTACCTGAAATACCAATTCACAATCAAAGAAGTATCTCGTTTAGAAGAATGTAATAAAGAGTCAAGTCGATGCTCAGAAAATCCCCTAGGTTATCTGGTTTCTACTTTTCAAAGAAACTGAGGCTCACTTGTTCTATCCACTCAGAATACAAAACTATCAGTGTCGTATGTACACGACGTTCATCTTTCATCAGAAATCAGTGTGCCACGAATATCTGGCTCGTAGTAGCGACCGTGTTATCAGAATGCGTGACGCTGTAACAGCTTCTGCAACCTGCTTACCCAATTTGGAGATAGGATGAGCGAGATCTGGAGTGAACGGTCCATTGACATGGGGCTCCAGCGTGGACAGGTCTAACTCAATGATCTGATCGTACTTTGCGTTCGAGTCTGCTGTTAGAAGACTAGTTTTGTGCTGGTCTGCGGCTGCGGCGACCTCTGACCGGCCAGTCGCCTTTAAGTAGTCCTGCATGCGGTAGTTGTAGGGGAAGATGGACGTGGTAGCGCCGATCTCGGCGCCCATGTTGCAGATGGTCGCCATACCGGTGCAGCTAATGCTGTCGACACCTGGGCCGAAGTACTCGACGATGGCTCCGGTTCCTCCCTTCACGGTGAGGATGCCAGCCACCTTCAGGATGATGTCCTTGGGGCTCGTCCATCCCTTCAGCTCTCCAGTCAGCTTCACACCGATAACTTTGGGGCACTTGAGCTCCCAGGGGATACTCGCCATCACGTCTACGGCATCGGCACCACCGACACCGATGCAGAGGCAGCACAGGCCACCGCCATTGGGCGTGTGCGAGTCCGTGCCGACCATCAGCAAGCCGGGGAAGGCGTAATTCTCGAGGATGATCTGGTGAATAATGCCCGAGCCAGGGTTCCAGAAACCCACGCCGTACTTGGCACCAGCTGTCTTCAGGAAGCTGTACACTTCCTTGTTGATGTCCTTGGCGCGCTTCAAGTCCTGGTCACCGCCAGTCTGCGCCTGGATCAAGTGGTCGCAGTGGATGGTGGACGGGACGGCGACTTTTGGCAGTCCTGTGGGGAAGATTAGGGAGGTTGTTAGAAGATGGTGTTAGAACAGTGGGATGAATAATGGACGGGCTGTAGCGTACCAGAGCTGATGAACTGCAGCATGGCCATCTGGGCTGTTGCATCTTGCATGGCCACGCGATCTGGTCGTAACCTGAGGTAGCTTGTGCCGCGAGTGATTTCTTGCTTGCTGGGTTCATCGAGATGGGAGTACAAAACCTTTTCGGAGAGGGTTAGGGGTCGTGTGATCCTGTAACAATTTTAGTACACTTGAGATGCTGAGGTAATGTCTTTGTGCGTGGAGACTCTGAGAGAATGGTGCATAAGTGTGTGTATCTCGCGAATACAGAGACTCTCAGGTTTGTCCGCACTAGTTTGAAAGCAGATGTGGAGTTGTAAGTCTTCTAATTGGTGCATAGAAAGGTTTAAGGAAAGGTAGATCTTAATGGGTTGATTAACGAGCGAGGTTCATAGTTCTCGTACCTCTTTTTCACCGTTTTAAGGTTCTGTTCCAATTTGTCGTAGGGGAGGTAGCTCGTAGAGTCGAATTTCGACATTGCCACCTTTGCGGCAGCATAACTCAACGGACTTATACTGAAGCATCTTTGTTGAATGTCTGCCGCGAAGACGGCAAGCTTCTGCAAATTATATATGTACTCATCAGTCCTTGCTCTAACATTTCTTAGATATACTATAAGAAACGAATTTCGACGGGAGTATAGCGAGTTTGTCAGTCTATTTTTATACAGAATTCTGAAAACACAGAGTGGGCAGTATACTTTCACAAAACTGTTTCGTATTACCAGAATAGAATTTGCAATGTGTCACCTTACAGATTACATTTTACAAAGGTCAATTCTAATTGCATTTTTATTTTCAAGTATGCGCGTTTATGACTACAATCATCGGGAATCAAATTTTACTTAAGTACACGTGTCGGCACGAAAGAGAGTATTTCGGAGCAACAGAAGTTCGCAATGGATCTGGCAGGACGTGAAAAAATTGAATGAAAAAGATCTTCGATTACGAAATTAGTACTGTATCGTAAACAGTGTTACGATGCCGAACTCCGTAATACATTTCGCGAAGTTACACCTGCGGCGCACATTAACATAATCGGCGTTCATTGACAGTGAAATAACGCGTAAGCACGGAGGCTATAAATAGGCGGCAGTACCGAGTGCAATTATATTTCCATGCGCATATCTTTTTTGCATTACGAGGGCTCTAACGCGAACTGTTAAAAAGCTACTTATGATAATGGTAATGGAAATACCTGCCTCTATATTTTATCATGTACTTAACATTGCGTACAACTAGATATTACGAAATAGTTCGTGCAGATTCGTCTATGCGCATCGACAGTTACGTAATTCGATGTTTCGAGGGCATAAAAGATGCAAACGATGTCAACTTTCGCTCAAGATCATTTGGAGCAAGCAACACGTCGAAATAATGTACCTATATATCTACACGAAGCTCTATGACGTCTCGTTATCGCTGAGATTTAAAACATCCCACCGCTATCGCTTCGCATCTGCGTTCTTATCATCTGCGGATTTATTACAGTTCCTTCATAATAACAATGTGCAATGGCGCGCAGATACACCTAAATTCGTCTGCACGCACCATATGATCTACATCCGCGCAATGGCTGAGAAACATAACCTAGAAGTCTTCCCAAAATGTACTCTACATACATATATACAGAAGCTCCGACGTAGATTATGTAACACGCAAATAACGTTTTTCAAGCTCGTTTTCCTCGCTAATCCTGCACGTCGTTACCATCGCGTCGTTTGTTATTGGTTCACCCATTCCTCTCTAAATGTTCATTAACACTTTGAAATACAAGCTTAAAATGACCTAGCACAGTAACGTCATTCAAGAACGATTTGAGGGACCTTCGAACAGTCTATCATTCAGTGTTAAAATGTCTAGATAAACTCGCCGCTTGGTCTGTGAAAGGGCGTGTATTTTTATCGACGTCCGAATTAATGGTCAACATACAGTTATTTTGGAATATCACCGACGACCTTGATAACGGGGTCGAATGGTCGAACTCGAATTGGATCACGGTGCCCGTGCACCGGCTCCAATTCGAGATAGCGCGTTTGTGGCCGCGTAAGGGTTCGTTTCACCCTCGGTAAAATATATTCGTCGATAGGGATCATACCTGGGTGTTAAGAATTCGAGTGCAGTACGACATTGTCGACGAAGGATGCCACCCGTCACGTCGTCACTCGTACCGAAATGGGTTTTGTGGGCGTAAGGAAGCGCAGGCGCGAGGCAAAATGAGCCGAAAAAAACGATTTCCTCTCGTGGCAGCCCTTCTCAAACCGGCCACTCGAGAACTGAGAGGAATCGGGCTTGGTTCCCTCGTGTCGATGCAGAAGAGCCACGCATGCGCTCCGTGCCCTCGAGATACCATTTGAATACGAATTTCAGTGGAACAAAATACTAGCGCCCCCTGGCCCGTTTATTCTCGAAGAGGCCTTACCTCGTTTTCTCGACCTCTGCTGCTCTATAGCGGCTGTTCCTGAAATCCGCGCGTCGTAACAGTCGCTATTAGAGCACTGTGCATCGGAGTAGGGACTGTGTCGTTTGGAAAAAGTCCACGCAGCGCAGCGATCGCTAGCAGATGTAACTGTAAAGGCTTAACTAGACTTAAGCGTAGCGTGCGTGCTCGTGAATGATTTGTCGAACGTGCGGAAGAGGGAACCAGAGTCGCTTGAATCGCTATCGATCGGTCGTAGGCTGCGCGAGGGTCAACGCTTTTTGAAGATGATGCACAGATCTGTACAGGGGGGATTCTTGATTGGGAATAGTAAGCGGGGTGTTTTAATTCTGATGCTCTTTGGACATGTGTTAGGTAATAATTCATTGGGATGATTGGAGAAATTAGCGCGTACCTTACCAATGCCAGGGATAAGTTACTGGTAGTAGTATCTTATAGGGGTTCACCCTCCCCCCAACTGCACCCTGGCACTAACAAAAAATAGCTTTGTCTTATGCATGAACTACTCTATTTTCGGGTTGCCTAACTTCCCTTGTTAGAGAAGCAGTTTTTGAAATGCAATATCAAAAGAATACTGCATACAATAGAATTATCCCTTTACCAAGAAGTTCTCAGAGATGAACAATAGGTCATGTTCCACATTAACTTTATCTGTCAAGCATCAAGTGTACTTGAACGTCTGAAGTAGTTCTAAAAGGGTTAAGTAGAGCAATGAAATCTTCGAAAACATGAAGGGATGCAACGATCTACTTTCGACTATTCGATCAGATAAAACATTTTTCACCAGGAACTGCGTGATACCTATTTCACACTCGCATCTAGATCCCTGATCTAATCTGATAAACAGCAATGACAGGTTCGAAAGATTGGCGCACTTTTGCCTTCGTAACCTCTGGCACCCTGAGTCACGAGCGTGCGTTCGCCGCGGGAGAATGTGGGAGATAAAGGAATAAAAATGAAAGTGGAGAGTCGTGGTCGGGGCAGGAGTGACAGGCCACGATCTCGCGGCTGAAAAATAAAGTTTGCAAATCGTCAGGAAGGAATTTGAAGCTGGCGATCGTGGCGATAGCAACTCGGCTATCTTAAGCCGCCTTCGCTTTATCTCCACGATGATACTGTAAAGCGATTACATCGAGCTTTGTATCATCGAGTCCCTGGACGTCTCACTCGAGGCTACTGGCACCAATAAATGCCTGAATAATGAAATATAAAATAAATGTCTGACTAGAAAAATATATTCCAATCCCTTAGAAAGTATATATTATTTTTAACACAAGATCGATTCAAATGTTCCTAGTTCTAAACTACAGGATAGATCTGAATCGAAAACGAACACTTGGATGCCCTTTGTTGGAACGAAGGCATTGAATCGTTTTGCAACAGAGTTATTTAATTACTTCAACGAAGGTACTTAGGTTAATTGTTACTCTTCCGAGAGATCACGGTCCATACGTCGAAAGAATCGTCGAAGAGATTTCTTCCGTCCAAGTCCCTGGAAAATTACGAGAACGCGTTGCTTAAGTTCCTTCGCGAAAACGTTACGGTTGCAAGAAACATTGCGACTGCATTAAATTATAGCGACAGGAGTGAAATAGCGTTACGGCCCAACTGAGCTAATCGAATATCGATCACCCATTATTTCTACCCCATTACGCCATTGTAAAATCAGGCGACACTTCATTGTTACAGCGTTTCTTCTCTCGCGTGATTGGATCATACAGAATGATCTAAATATTCTGGCTTGCGGGCGGTACAGATGGCTGGCATTAGCGATGAGACGTGCAATACTTTTCTAAGAACGTGTAGCAATAATAAAGAATTCATTTCCAGGTAGCGTGAAGTCAATAATTTGTAACTGAAGCACTGTTCCACTTGAGATCATGCACTTTTGTTTCTTAAATGTAGTCTTAATTATTTCTTGGAACATATGATTCTGATTATGATAATACGACGAGTAATAGTAACGTTAGGATCTTTTGTTTGATTGATTAAAACGTTGCAATGGAAGGAGATGTGCATGTTAAAATTCTCTCTGTGGAACCTTGAGGCTTCGAAATATGACTACTGGTCTTGGAACGCGTCTGAATTCTTTCGACCACCTTGTCATCAAATGGATAATCGAGAAGTGAATAAAACTGATTCACTCGTGTATACATAGGGTTAAGAGGGTATTATACGGGCCAGAGAGAAGGCTCGTTCAGTCCTTGACATGATTAACTCAAGTTGTAGGTGGACCATGTTTCGACACGCTTCACGCTGATCCTTTTTATTGTTCCAAACATGTCCTTTCGTTTTCGATTCTATTACAGCCTACACGTCATTTGTTCTACTATCCAACTTAGGGCGAAGAATACATTCACTAACTCTATGAAATTAGATTAATTTATATTTTGGACAATCCTTTAATGCACTACTTGACAAGTGTAACTGAATAGTCCATGTTAATGAAGACAGGAAGAATGTACATAATTTTGTATGGGTGTATATTTTTTGCCACTACATTCTTTTTTCTTGCTATTATTGCCAGTTACAATTTTTAATGGGGATTATGAGAATAAATTTTATTAGAGTACCTATTCTTCATTTTGAAATAAAATGTCAGATTGTATGAATAAATATTCTAGTTCTGCTTTTCGTGATAAATATTCTTGGGTGATTGAAAGCATCGAAATCACCACCATATAAATAAAAATGCGAAAGAAGATTGGACATATATTATAAGTTTTATCCGAACAGAATCTTTGTAGTACTATTTTTCGAGATGCTCCTTCTACGCTATCGTCATCGAAGTGACACCTTGGTCGTTTCATTCCCCAACGATTAACAGATGGGAAGAATTCCCAACGGTCGAAGGACTTTTGCGCAGTGGCCAGTTACTCGCGATAGAAAATTACGAAACTAGTCGTTTCAAGGGTGAGAACGAACTTTGTCTGTTCCATACAAGGAATTCGGTGTCTCTGAAGTTGCAAAAAGAGGCTGACATTCGAGTGACGCAGGATTAGAGTAATTAGGGTTTCAATTAGTTCTGTGACTTACTTCGTGGGCTAATTGTGAATCAAAAACGAACCGTGTCCTTCGCGAATCGTCCTTATTGTGTTAAACGTCGCCTAGAATGTGAAGCACCGGAAGTAAAATGAATTTATAAATAATATAAATAGATTCGCTGGGGCCAAGGTGTGCGAGATTATGGTTCTCACAGTTCGTCTTGCAATTGGAATGTATGGGACATTCTACGTAGGCCAAACGAGTTTCGACTTTATCTGCCGAAGGTCTGGGTTAGGTTTCACCGAGAGGACGGCCTTGTCGATTTGACAATGTCGATACAATTCGATCAATTAGGTTACCGAAACGAGGGCACATTTAAAAATCTGGCGCCAGGACGCGTTGCGTCACCGTCGTTACGCTCGTTCCGGCTTTGCATATTGTGAGACGTTCGATGGGCTGCTTTAATCCCTTTGTGTAATAGATTCTCATGATTCTAACACGGGGACAATCCTCTTCAACGCACTACACAATATATTACATAATTTAATTGCTTCATTCATCCAGTAATTCAAAATTTCACGAACTTTGTTATAAAATATCCTTCAGGTAGCAATAAATTCTTGAATTCAAATGATTCGATGCTTGCCATCGAGCAATAATTTCAGATGATGCTATGCACTGTTTATAGCTTGAATATAATGCTTTAATCGTTTTAAGAGTTAGACTTCCTATCTTCATGCATAAACATTTAACTTCCCCAGTCTTCCTTCGATATGAAGATATATTTGACAAGTTTAATATGTAAATTCATAAGCCCAGAGTCTATATTCATAGAACAAGAATGTTCATTGATATTTCTTGTAATAGGATCTATACAACAAACAGGATTTCCTTCTGCATTAGTAATTTTATATTTGTCCGCGGTTATTGAGTTGAAAGTAGTTCACGAATCCACGCAGATGCAAGTGCAATGACGCAGTGGCGAAAATGTGAAAACTTTCTTCGATGTAGCGCGTTCCCCGAAGCTTGATCGGTATTTATGTTGGGGAAAGGAGGAATACGCCTGCACAGGCGTTCGACGAAGCTAACTAATAAGTCGATTCGATTGGAGAAATGCAGAATCGAGACTGCTGCTCGGGTCAATGATATAGCACAATGTTGATTCCGGGTGGTGAGTAAGCACCTTGCAAATTTGCCAGCGCACACTAGGATCTAAAGGACTGTGGTCTTGGACAATGTGTCACGAAGCTGAGAATGAGGTATTGTTAAGCAACTGTATCATACGTGAACGTGATGTGAGCAATGTTATATTTGTGCACTGTTACTTATGCGCCAGTTTAAGAAATGATTTCAGGAATGATAACATCTTTTTTATGAGCTTCATTATTGCACAGGCTGCTGTAGAAATATCGGCTGACACTTGGCAGCTTATTCTACTTACCTGAGGGATGAAAAAAGTGCAGAGCCATATGTCAGACAATGTCTCCTTTGAAATTTATGTACGCTTTTGTCTGCTATAGATTTTTGCTAGAACTCAGTGCTACATAATTCAATTTGAAGCTGAGTGTATTTAACCGTAACGCATCCAGAGGGGGTGGGGCAAGGAGCCCTGGCACCACCCAAAGAAAAAGGAAGAGGGAGATTAATGTAACCACGTCTGAAGTAATTCAGAAGCTTTGTAAAAAGAAAAGACAACTGGATTTTATTCTTTAAATAAATTTGTATAATCACCTAATGAATAATAATAAATTTGCATTACAAATACTTTTGTCCGTTCAACTCGGCTCCCCCAAGATTAAATCCTGAGTGCGCTACTGGTATCTAATCCTGAGCAAAATGGTAATAGCAGTGAAATTAACCCCCTTAAGTAACAAAATCGAGACCTTAAGGCTTCACCATAAATAAAATATGTTTATAACTTAGAAAATACGCACTCCCACTTGTCATTCTTAAGATGAGTAGAATAAAAGCTTCCAGGATTTAACTGCTCACTTCTGAGACACTCTATACACCCACCCTACGTGAATTCTCCTGAGCACATACACTTCTACACAAAAATCGTGTCGCATGTAAGAGGCAACAAGAACAGAAACGATAATCCTCGAACGAAACTGTATCATGCTACACCTTCTCCTTTCATATGTCAATTCCCTCGGCTGATCCAATTTTTTGCTGGACGTCTACTATTCCCTGCGGCCACTACGTTACAAACATACCCTGCAGCATCATTTGACATCAACAGCAGTTAAAATTGAGAAAAAAAACAAAGATCCGCGACACCAATTTACATGCCGTCGCAATTAATTTCACCCGTACAATTTAAATAATAACCAGTTACACGTGTGGAAAGATCGTTCCAAACAGTTGGTCCTCCAACAGTGAAAGGTGTCACAGCGTCAATTTGCAAAATAGAGTCCCTGTATCGACTAGGAGTCTCGTTAGAAGTCATCATTGGCGAAGATTACTTTTTCTATAAGATTTCTTTTGATCGATCACTTTGGATCAATCTAACTGTTGCTTTATTGGGAAATTCAACGTTCCTCGGCCTAGTGGAGTCGTAGGACGGGGGTGTGATGCTGTAAACTGCCCCTAGGCGAACTATTACTTTCGCCACAATGCCCGACGGCGTTGTCCAAGCCGGAGTAGTAACAGGGTAAAGGGAATGGACGTGTACACGCGTCTAACTCGTTGCTGTTCCTTCTTGAAATCGTTTCACTGGCTGGGAGACTAATGGTCGTCCCGTAAGACTAATTCAAACTCAAACACTAATAATCAATTTTACGGCCTGGCACGGTGAATTATCATTATGTAACGGGAAAAAGGAACTGGCTGCTCGCGTTGGCGACTTCGATCGTTCCAACTACGCGCGACTTTGGTCAAGGTGTCTGTTTGGTTGACAGTGGTGTTAATTGACCGTGGTGCCAGTTCGAGCATGACGGTCGACTGGTCTGCGTTAAATAGGGGAAATATGGACGCAGAGGTCGTTAGAAATGTTCTGCATCCTAGGAGGAGTTGATTTTATTCACATTACGTGTTTCTAGATTCCTTGCAATTTAGTTTGCTTCTTTTAATTCTCAACTGTCTTGGTAGCATATGAATTGTAATGTTGTGTTGGAAATTAGAGGAACACGTATTGTAGTGTCTCCGAAATTAGTTTGAGACGTCCCAAAAAAATGTATGAAGCAGAGCTACTATGTAGCTATTTTTCCTCTTTTGTTTCATTTATTTATCTTAAGTAGTATCTGCTAAAAAAAATGATAAATTTAAGAGCTTTTACCAACATATTATCCTCAAACGAGAGAGTAGAGATCTCATGCTTCACGGAATGGTGTTTCAAGTGAGGAGCAATGTTTATCAAACAATAATGGCAAAATTTATTGGGTCTCTGACTTTATATTGGGTCAGGGTACTTACGTAGAAATTTTCATTTTTTTTTCTGATTTATTATTCTGCACTTTCAATTTCTCAGTCACTGGAATGTTGAAGAAGGATCCAGCTTCGATATATTGGGTGGACACGGATCGAGGTTACTTTGACTGGTGACTACAAGTTCACTCTTGATCTGGAGCACTAACTTTTTGTAACTTCTAAGCGGACCAAAGACGACGCGTGACACAAGTCAACTTTCTTTTCTGTCAGTCTTGCTTATTGAAAACTGGATTCTTTCCGCGTTGCTTTATTTTCATTTCCTTTTTGCTGGACACGCCAGCTCGAGCTGACGTCAATTAAATCGCGCAAAACCTGGTACTTCCCACACGGATGTCTTTCACGTAATCACTGGTCAATCAGCGACTAGAAAAAGGGAAATGAAATTGATCTCGCGTAAGAAAAAGTGCTTTCATACTGACAGAATTATTCAACGATGAAGTCGCAGGAAAGGCCGATTGTATTGAGCTTCACGCACCTTTCAATACAATTGGCAATTTTCCTGGGTTTTGATGTCACGTATTTTATGCAAATAATTTTTTTAATGTCACGTCCTGTGACTTTTACTAATTAATGTTAGATAAGTTAAAGTTAAGTTAAAGTTAACTCAAAGTTAACTCAAAGTTAAGTTAAAGTTAAGTTAAGTTTTGAAAAAAGTAACTTTATTTATTAAAATTCACGGGACGTGGCACTAACGCCAGTTATTGTTTCAGAATATTACCAAAAAATCCACGGTGACATCAGTTGCTTTAATTTCTTCGAAGAAGATGAAAGGAGTTAAGCAATCTCGACTCAGGGGTGTTAAGGAAACTTTTATATACAGTTTGGGAGCATTTTTAATAATTTAAGGAGATTTAAATGTAAAATGTGTCGAAGATATGAATGATTTTGAGAACAGTCAAATTATTCTTACCCTCTTTACAAATACAATTACTTGTTGTGTAACGTTTAATGAATAAATTTATTGCTGATACGATTCGTATAATCCGTGGAGCCTTCTATTCAACAGGCATTATGGAACATGGGGATTTAACAGATTACGTATTCGCAATGTTAATGAACATCACGTCAACGACACCGTGCGTGGTGTAACCTCCAGTGGCAGTGAAATTGTTCCTTCTCCTGTCTCGTTTGCCTGTAGCTCTGAACGATCGCTAGATCTCTGACGCGAGTATAATCTCGTATTGTCTGATTCAAGGCCTGGCAAATCTCTTCGATTAAACGTCTCGGTTAATAATTGTACAATAGTTTAAATGACGCGTGACGCTAGATGGATGGGAGTTGAACAAACGAAACTGCTTCTAAATGACTGTGCGAAAATCAGTCTTTTATAATAATGTTGGTTGTGGGTTAGAATAACAACGTTTAACAGTCACACTGCGATGTGTAGTAAATTAAATAGCGTTGGTTAGATAACGATTACAAGAAAGGCTTTTGTACACAGTTTCGTGGGGAAATATTATATGTTATATGAAAAAAATGTCACAGTAGGTAGTAAACAAGAGATAAATCTGTCATGTACTCTTCAAGCATCTCAAATTATGAATATAAATTTTATATTAGTACACTCATATGGAGGTGTTGAAATTTGCTTTTCAATACCTTCAAATATGCACCATTCTTGTACCACCACTATCAAATAATTCTCACACTTCAAAAATCTATTATTTTATGCCAAAAAAAAAAATTTTATTCCCCTAAAGCTACTGAATCAATTAAAAAGTTTATTTCCAATTTCCTACTCGTTTCCTCAGTGAGTCACCTCGTCAACCATTCCACTACAATTTACTCAACATCCTTATTTATTCATTATATTCATGACACACTGTTTAATTACCATCTTACTAGTGATACCTACCTATTTAAAATTGCATGGAATAACACTTCATAATTACACTGCCCACGCGGAGATTCCCATTCGCGGCAAATTGCGCGCAGGTTCGAGGCACGAAAACGCGAAATTTATGCGTGTGGCCCACGGCAGCGCCGAAAGCATCCCGCAGCTGTAGAAATGGGGTGCCGTGGCATACACGAGTGACGCCATTCTGGAGAAAGTAAAGCCAGAACATGGACCTACGAAACGGGCATCTCGGGTGCCAGCCGCACATACACAAGCTTGTCGGACCGTGAAAAAACGAAATGCCGGCCGACGATTTATAATGAGGCGGAGTAATGCGATGGCGAAAATGGATCTGTTTTAACTGGCAATTTAGGGACCACGAAAAAGAAAGGACACTAAAGTGGTAGGTATGTGCTCTGTTCAGTGGACCATTGGAATGAAATACATCAGGCTTTGTTAGAAGGGGGCCTTGAATTAACTGTTTAGACTTTCTTCAAAGCAGGGTTTGTTCAAGAACAATATAATAGTGATGTATCGTAGTAATAGAAATGTTGGAACTACATATTTGTGTAAAGAAATTAAAAATTATTATTACACGAAATAATCAATTGGTAACCATTAGGTAAATTGATAATGTGATAAATTTTGTGTACTTTTCAAAGCAATTTTGTTGTAAAATTTATTTAAGAATCAGTTTGCTCTGAAAACTAGTAAGGCCAGTGGTTTCAATATTTTATATATCCTGTTTTATAGTCTCCGAATTGTTAAATAATTATTTATCATAAAATAGATGAATAATAAATGTACAATAATGTAAAATAAAAATTCAACGTCCATTAGATGGAAATGCTTGAAATTTGCGTAGCAAATGCGAAGTCTTCGTAGTGAAATGACCCAAATTAAATTTCTCAGGGAAACAACATATTATGTATAATCGATCTGCAATTAGACAAATTTTGCTGTCTCCTAAGACTTTCATTTCTCCAAGTTCACGCGGAAACAATGAAAGAAGAAATTCTTGTCGTAGCGTCGGGACATTCTGCGGTGATGAGACCCAATAATTTCGCAACGTCGTCCTTCGAGCAGCAACGCCGTTATGAAAAAAAATGACTTATTAAAATACCATCGTCCTTCCTCTTCAAATCTAATTGCTTCCTTTTAGCCGATGTCCTTGCACACATTGAAATTGCAACGGAGAACTGTTCGGAAATTGCAACGCGCGAAATTGCTTTTAATGTATGCCTGTCCACGAATTTAACAGTGCCACGTCTCGATGCAGCTTTATCCAGTGCATCTTACACACAATTCACTATGATCCTCAGACAGTGTTTCAATTTGGTTAACGTTCGTCGATTGGCAAATTAATCAACAATCTTCGATGAAAGAAAAATAAATTCCCCCATGTGCCGCAGGCTCTGTAATGAGTTTACTTTCAAAGGATACCTCTTCGCATTTCTCTGGTGAATGCAATTAACATCCATATACACGTTCCTCAAAGTGGTACGTAATGCGTGACATTTCAGAAGTTTGCTTACGATTTTCCACCCTACACATCTATTCCAAAAGTGTGCATAATTAACGGGGAACGTAGTAATTAATTTGCAATATATTTGCCAAGCTTGTATGGCTTATGTCAAACAATTTAATTGTATCACTTCATAAATTGCTCTAGTATTTTAAAATTAATTGATTAATTAAAGTACGCCATGTAATGAGCGATTTCATTTGATTTTCATTGGAAATTGTATTTCAAATTAAATGATATGCTTGGAGGTTTGCATAGCTGTTCTTATTCCAGCTCGTTCAGGTTCCCTCTTTACTTAGTCCACAGCCTAATGATCCAGTTGTAAAATAATTTGCAGCCATATCAAGCCATGGAAAACGAGGATCGTGATCTGCCTGTTATGGTCCTGTGCATAGGATCGTGTGTGCATAATCGTTGCGTGCATTGCGAGGTAAGTACACTGCAAATTATCCTGCGAAATTCCTGTCTGGTTGCATCAACCCTGGAGCTGCCAGGACCTTGACAATGCTGGGCCGCCAAAGGTGCTTTATGCCTGTATCCTCAATCAATTCATAACTATGCATTTATTTAATAACTGTGCCTTCAATGATTAACTTAATGACTAACGTTTATAAATCGCAAAACTCTTTTCTGATTTCAGATTTTTAAATGGTGACCAAAGGACTTTTCAATCTTACCTGTTTCTAGAATTATTATAATAATAAAGTTTTAACGATTGTTTGTCGTTGGTTGTGCAAGAAGCACTTGGAATTGTATGAATAACGTGAAATGAGGATTTCAGTGTCTTTACGCTTCAGAGATCTATCTCTAAAATGGCCGAGGGTGTTGCTATATGCTTCGTGAAGGTGCGATCCTGCCTTAGCCCTGTTCAGTTCGGTTGTTATCGAATGCAAATAAGCTCTCTCCCGCCGAGAACTTTCATATCACCGAGGAATCGGCTCGTCAGGAATTCACTTGTTTGAAATAAGTAGTTCGAAGCCCTGGGGCTTATCTCTGGTGTGCCTTTGTCGACATCTCCGGACTAACACGTCTATTATATGTAGAGACGAAAATCGAAAATCTACGATTTTTCACAGTTAATTTCTCTTAAAGTGTCTTTTGAAATTTCTTCGTGTAATCAAAGCCACTGAAAGTTTGAAAGGTGCAAGGCTACAGAGTCTTCCCATGGCCATGACCAGTGGTTATGCACTTTAAAGTCTTCCCACTTGCCTGAGAAAACAATAGCCTCAGCTCGTAGGGCAGATCCTTTACGACTTTATTGTCCTGTCAGACAAGAAGTAGTAAAAGAATGATGTCATCGTGATCATTTTATTTGGCCACTGTTCAGAGTTCAATTGCACATTAGTTTCTTGGTGTATCTTCGTTTTAAAGAAGCCAGCTTGAATTTTGGATTTCTTAAATTTGATATAATTATTTTTATTTCTACATATTTCACTCGAAAAAGCTGAAGAGTTTAAAAGAAACCATATTTCATATTAGATTTCTAATTAGCTAACTTCTTTCTTCATTATTCCTTGCATTAATACTTATTGTCCTTAAACCAAATAAATACTGAAAATTCAGAGAACCACTTACAATTAAGGTGTTTGAAATTTTATTTTAAAGAGCGAATATAAAGGAGCAAAAGTGGCTGCGATAACCTTATATATTATGCATGGGCATGGTTAACGATATAGTTTATGGTGTGCCTTTGCCACCCCTTGCGTAACAACAGAAACTTCACACTCGCCTCGCGTGGCCCTCCAGGTACCTGGGCGTGGTCGCTTTTCCACATAAAGTTTCATTTATCGAATGATCGTTGCAGATCGATCAATCTACACGCTCCGAACGATATAGACATATTTCTTCGAGAAACGGAATAGAACCGAGCACTTGTCGTTTCCTTTTCAGATTTCAATCTATTGACAATGCGATAGATTGAATATTTATGCCCTTTTATGCTGCACGTTTCAAGCGAGTATCTTGCTTATTCGGGTACGTTACGGTCTCTGAGAATATTTTTAAGTGAAACGGGCGTACATGGTGCAACCAGAAGTAGCATAATCTATAAAAGTACTCAAGGGATATTTATAGTTACTGCAGCGTAATTCTGAATTATATTAAAAATAGAAGAATGCTTTGTAAGTTATCCTAGATAAAAAGAAGAAAAAATACTGGTACTCTAGGATTGTTGAGGGATCTTAATTAAATATAAATACAAAATCTTTCTGTATTTTCAAGAATATCCTCACCGACAAAAGGATCCCCTTATATTTCTTTTCACGAACGGATTGTATTTCAAGAATTCGGAGAAAGTTCACAGACATCTGTCCCAAGCCTGCAGCCAAGACACCACGTCCTTAATGACACAAAATCGAACGGGTACAGCCGATCAAAACGGCGCCAGCGCCTCTGCATTTGTATGGACGCGCAACGCAGTATATGCTCGTTGCGCATATTCCTGTAATTTAACCAGGCTTACGTCCGCTTTCCTGACCTCGCATGTCTCCGTAATCCTTTTATTGTTCGAGGCATGATATTTTGGCAAGTGACTTGGTGGTGCACGAAGGTCGATTCGCGTGTAAATTACGGATACGTGGTTACGAGCACGCCGCGAGGCTGGCGTTTCCATTGTCGGGTTCTGTGTTTTGACAGATCATTGGTATGATAAGAATGGACTTCCATTTATTTGCAAGTACAAGCACCCGGCGCGGAATAAATCTGTACGCCTTCCGAAATTTTCCCGTGACCCGTTCACAATCTTTAGAAGCAAATTCGCTGCTGCAACATTCCTCGACGAAGGCTTATTCACCGCCACTTTCAAGGGACTACGTCTTAACTGCTGTTCAATTTGAACTTCGCCAGTCGTCGAAGATAAATGTATTACAACAGCTTGTACTAAAAAAATTGTAATCTATTCTTTGAATTATCTTGTACAAGAACATTAAGGGGGCAGGTAACCCTCAATAGACCAAAATCAGGCCCTTTTTCAAATGCATATTCTGGAGTAATAAATGAATATAAAGTTAATTTTTGTTTTAATTTTTAATCGTCATTTCGTTGACTTTAATGTACAAAAAGAAAATTTTAAATATATTTACTGATGGTGAACACGATTCCGGACAGGTGAATTACCTAAAATACAAAGTAAAGGTATTTTTATAATCCCCATCTTGTGTCGGAAGCAAAATTTTGATAAACAAATTAATACAATTTTTATGTGAATGTATATGATTTTATATCAGAATTTATATTGAAAATGTGCTCCCGACATATTGTGGGGAATAGTTTTCTGCACCTCCCTGTAAATTTTCATTCAAATCGTTGCAACGGTTTCCGAGATTTTATGTTCACCGTTTTGGAAAACGTAGTTTCTGAGAAATCACGTTTAAAGTTGGACATGCAGTTTTGTTGTTATGCGATCTCATGTGCAGGCTCGTTCATTTTTGGCTGTAATTCCTACAATTTTTGGAATTTCGGGGCCCGGTAGCGCTTAAAATACGTAGAAAAGATGTAGCTAACGGAATATGCAAAAATCCCAAAATAGAATTTTCGAAAATTTTGAGGGTTACCTACCCCCTTAAGAAATGAAAACGTTTATGAAGCTGTAGTGTTAAATGTTGAACATCCGTCTATAAAATATGTGTTGCAAAAGGCTGAATATTACACCCTCCATGCATAATAATTCTCCAGCATCACAAGTTGACTTCTTTTAAAAGATGTCCCAATTTCTTCGACATGCACTGCTTAATGGGATTTATGGAGGATTATCATCTCGAGAATAGTTGAAAGAAGAAGGTGATGTCTTATTAAACTCCGATTCGTTGTTTCATTTTTACATATTTGAAACTAGGTGGGCGGTGTATGAAAGCTGTATCTTTACGTAATTCCCATAGAGCACAGCAACAACAGAAATATAAAATCTCTATCACCTGCACCATGACAAATGATTTATCCTCAAACAGAGGATTCATCCAACATTCAAAAATAGATGAAAACGATCTATCAGCTAGAATTCAGAGGAACATCCTGATTCCCATCGAAACTAGAAGAGAATCACAGATGGTCCAGCAAGTGGAAAAAATATTTTCCCCGTCACGTAATCGGTCGCTTTCAGCGTGCCGCGAGTGTGTCACGTCGAAACCCACGGCACAGACAGAGTTTGTAAAAGGCGGTACACCTAGACGCCCACCAGGTGGTAAGTGTCTCCTTTTCAAGTGACCGCGGCCTTTTTACGCTCGATGCAATTTTCTAAACGGTCCCTTTCCCTCTGTCCGCCCGTGCATCGTTGCAATTGCACCAGATCGCCCGAAGCGCGGGAATGATGGACGCGCCGCTTTTCATTCGCTGTCAACCGCAAATATACAAGCGTTCCCTCCCGGATCAACGATCGATATCTGTCCTGCATCAAGATTTCGTGGACAGAAGGAGAAAATCGTCCCGCTTCTATCTCTGTACTTAATAAAAACATTTCCAAAGGCACACATAAGATGTGGTTACTCCCATAAATTTTTGAAAGGGTTCGAGAAGAAGCCTTCTTACAGTCGCAGCGTTCGAGAATCACGAGATAAACAGGGGCACTGCGAAAGAGCATTCTTTCGACACAGAGCAATATTTCACTGGACACTTTATTGCGAGCGTCGATTCTCTACGGCACTCGCGAGCCCCGCCACGGAAACCGCGGCAGGACGACCGCTTTGTCGCTCTTCTCGTAAGTGACGTAATTCGTAGGAAGAAACGTGCAACGGCGTGAAACACATACGCGGACCTGGATATTCGCGGGACGACCTTATTGACGATGATTCACGCTACCATCCATCTTGCTTTCAGTGTGGGCCCGTGACGTTCAATCGAAAGGGAATCGTTCCTCGTGACTCCAGTGAAACACGAGGATCTTGGAATCTCGCGCTCCATTCATCTACCTATTCAACTGGAGGTTTCAAGAATGGGAGTCGTGTTCCTAAGTGGGTGACGAAATTTAATTCTCGAGGGCCTCTGTTTGCGATGATCTTTGAACTTTGAGAATTTCTGAAATCGTTTGAGTATTGAGCATCCTAGGAAGCTCCCTTTGAAAGCTCGAAAGCTCTCAAGCCCTTCAAACTTCTGCTCATATTCTGTCACCGATCGGCTCCATAGATCAAGCGCCAGAAAGTCAAGTTAACCGTATAGGGTCCAATATCGGACGCCTTTCCTCAGAACAAAGTGTTCTCACGATACAATGACGCTGTCGATGACGATCTCTTGCCATCGATCGGGTCCAGCCAGACGGTTATCCACCCTTTTTCGGTTATCGCCTTGACCGATCTATCCCCACGATTTAGTGAGTTTCTGGGACGTTGCTGTGTCCATAGAAGTGCATGGATATTTTGAGGAAAATTTTTTTAGACTGCACATAATCTATTGTACTCAATCTTTATTAAGAGAAATATTTAATTACAAAATGAAGTACTGAGCAAATGTCTCTTTAACACTACGAGTCATCGTTATCTGAATCTTTTTCAATGTCATGAGCAGTGGCGGATTTAACAACGCGACTGATGAGCAGTTGCCACCTAGGCCCCTGCATAGAAAGCCCTTGCAGGGCCCCATGACAAAAAAAAATTATGATCGGTATCCAAACACTATATTTTTTTTGTACTACTACATTTAGCCCGTTTTTAGTAAACTACCTCTTCGTTTTCGCCACAAATGAGCCCCTCAGAACGTTTGCCACCTGGGCCTTTTTTCTTAAATCCGTCATTGATCGCGGGGACTGTTCACTTGAGCCCCACATGTGCACTGTAGGGATAAAGATCCCTCGAGGTTTCCACTCGACAAGGATTTTTTTTAATTTCTTCCAATCGTCAGAATTGAATTGAGAAACAAGCCACCGACTTTGTCTATAGTAGCAGTAGATTTAAAAGTGTTAATACGACTGTTTATGAGCCTGCCGCTTTTGGAGTCCATCACCGAGCGTAAAATCCAACGATTAATAATGAACAGTGACCAATCACGTCTGGAGGAAGGTGTAAAAATGCCGCTGCACGTTAATTCGTTATATCTTTTACGTGACAACAATACGCGATACGTTAGCTGACGTAACGCAGCATCGGTGAAACGGTGATCATTGTCGATTAGCATACATCGGTGATTAATCTAGCAGCAACCGGGTTTATCGGTGGATACCGGACAAACGGGTAAACACGTGCAGCATCATTGGGAAAGAGGATTCGAATTACCCGTTGCTAGTTGGAGGCGAACGGTCGTGGCGCGTGCTTCTGATCAGCCGTGATCCAGGTACGATCGTCTTCTTCGTCTTCGAAGATTTCGCGTCGACAGGGTAGCTAGTGAGAGAAAAAAATCACACCGAACCTTCGCCACCTTATTTCCCTCCCCGTTCGTTGCTGAAAAATGTAACCTTTCCAACGCTTCGATCTGTACAACACAAGTTACTTGGAAATTCATCCTCTGGTATTCAAGAAATTGAACGACGAGGCTTGTTTGATCCGAGACTGTATTAAGGGGATCATTTTTCTCGTGTGACGATGAGTGAATTAATGACAAAGCAAACACCGTGTTAGAGAAAGTGTAGAACATGCTTGGCAGTGTGATTGCTGAATGGTAATCCTCGTGTGACGCTTGAACGTCACTAATGAAACACTAATCCCACGCAGTCTGGGGAATTTGTAATTGTTATAGGTGCTTGAGTAGTATTTAATGGTAGGGTGCAGTGAAGTAACAAAAGGCATGGTTAATGCATTACAAAGTCTATGATAACACGTAGAGGTCTGATTTAGAATTTTGTAATTTGAACGTGAATTTTCGCTTCAATAGTCGTCTGGTTTGTTGTATAATGTGTTACGAGAAGCTTATACGCTTTGTGTAAAATAATATGGGTTGAAAGAGGTTACTAAGTAAGAAGCGTCGTTGAAACTTGACAAGGGCTCAGGTAAAGCTACTGTCAAGCTAGCTACTATCTTGACATGAGTGAATACGACAGCTCCAAGTATGCGCAAAAATAGTAAGAATGTCTCTATGCAACAGTTTTGGTGTGCAGGTTTGAAATTAAGATTCAAGAACTTTCTGTCACTGTGTCACTGTCTAGACTAAAGTGAATTCAGTCTAAAAACGAGTTTAATCTTGGCTGTTACTTACCTTCACCTAAATTCTAGAAACTGATCTGGTGCAGTGTGTCCCTTAACTTATGGGACAGACCGAAATATACAAATTCGTGATATCATAAAAAGTCGAAAAGTCACCACTTTGCAATAAAAAACTTGGTTTTTAAGATAGAGATAGTTGGTGCTTAGGAGTACGACTTTTGGTGCTATCTTCGAAAATAGTGAATATAGATTGAGTTTAGTTGAAAAGGACTTTTTCTTCAAAGAAAAGAAAGCTGGCTCCTCTTTCGTGACAAAGGAAAACTGCACCCTCCCCCACCATCTTCTGATTTAACCACCCTAATCTTTTTCTATTCTCTAAAATTAAATGCACGTTGAAAAACTGAAGGAAAAGAATCGAAGACTGTCAAAGAACATTGTGCTGTTTTGAACTTTATAGAATTCGATTTGAGACACAAGAATATCATCCCACACGATTTAACAGCAAACAAGAGATAACAATTATCAAGTTTCCCGAAAATCATCTCATTCTACTACTTTTTGTTTTACATCAAATTTACAAAAATATTTCCTCCCACCAACCATGCTTTCATGTAACCAGTAACTGGATGCTTCACTGTATACTCATAAACAACACCCACTACCGCCAAAATTCCAAGAAAAGTTTTGAATGGAAAACTCCAATTCTACTTATCACGATCGTATCCCACTAAACGCTACAATTACTCCAGCAAACAGTGTCGAATCTCCCGAAATATTTCTCGCGCGCCTCCATAAAACGGGGCCCGGGGGTCCCGAAATTCCCTGAAACGTGGATCCTGTCCGGCACCGTTCACCTTGATCCCCTGACACGGAACAGGCTACGCGGTTGTCGCGTGTGTTCGCGGCGCTCGCGCGCTCGGGAGAAAAAGAGGCACGACGACGGATGGTCGTTAAGTAATCCTAACGCCGCCTCTGGTTGCATCGCTCGCGAAGGTGCACGAGTCATCCTATTTTTAAACCTGTCGGCGTATACGTGTAACACGGAAAGTGTCCCGATCTGGGCCAGTCGGTGTACCCCACCCCGGGCACCCGGTAATCCGGCGTGGTCTCCGCGTAATCCGACCTACCGGCTCCCCCTCGATTCTATCCCCGTGACACCATCTCCCTCGAACGCTGCTCCACGGCTGCTGGCCATCCACGTACGATCGGTAGGGTTTACTAAGAGAGCACGAATCCTCCGAAGGTTCAGTGCGAAACGCGCTCTCGAACTCGAAGGATCCATCGCCTTCCTTGATACCCCCACTCGCCCGAGAGAGGCGAACGGAAGACAAGAGGAAAAGAGAGTCTTTCCCTGGCCTACGACCACTTGGATCGAACTTGTCGCTACCGGTGCCGCTGAACCTCTCCACGTAGATCGTTCCTCGATCTCTCAATGAGCGCCGATCTCGGGGCTGGTGTGTCGCTTCTACGGTTACCAATCCTTGTGACTGCTGCTGGTTTAGCGGATCCTGCCAACTGAACGGGAGAAACGGTCCCCAGAGTGACGACAGGATGATCGACAGGATGTTCGTGGCGGTCCTTCTTGGGCTGCTGGGACTCAGCTACGGTTTACGTAAGTTTGCTTTGTGGGTGGAGAGTTTTGTGGCTTTTGGGAATGGCGGGTGTGGGTGTGAAGGATGTGTGAGTTTAAGTAGTTGCTGGGATTAAAGTTTGTGGAACTTTGGGGGTGTTTTTCATTCATCATTGCGATGAACGGCTGGACGGTCTTGTGTTAGTTTTATTCGCTGCAGAAGTCATTCAGGAGATATCTATGGGCGCGTAGATAATTACTGGAAGGTGTAGATATTCTGTAACTTTGGAATACTATAGGGAATTGTGGGAGTTTTGATATTCTTATCGATAATAAATGATTTGTCAGTTAAAGGTACCAAGATTTTAAAGAAAATCACGTAATTTGATTACTTTGATTTTTTTCAATGTTAGTGAATCGAGTTATGATTTTTTATATTGAGCTACCTAAGAGGGGACCAGTAAACTGATTATAGGATATTTTTTTGTAAGAGATATAAAAATGCACTGTAATTAGCTTCCTTGATTCATATCCACAGAACAAGAAATTTAAATTGGTTCACTAATATTGAAAACAATCAAGATCAAGTGACAATATAGTAAAATACAGTATCAGTAAAAATTATGTAGAAGATGTGACATGTGTGTACGTAGAGTTACGAGACTGACTTTAAATAAATAATGTCATAAATGCATAGTGAAATTCACTATATTAATAGAATTAAACGAGATTCTCATGCAAAATTTCAGTCACAAATACAAAAAAATATTTTAGAGTGACTGAACTCTCACAGCTACCCAGTGAAGAAATCAGTGTTCCGCTTACAATCATAATTATTATACGCTGTAAAACTGAGACGCGCCTGGCACGCTTCTATCAGTCCCAAAGCATCTATGCCCGCGTTCATGAATGAGAATGATGAATGGAGAGCATCTAATGATGTGCTGCACGTTACGTAGGTCACGCTTGTTTTACGCTAACCACCGTTAAAAATTCCCACCAACTTCTCGTAAAGTTTTACTGAAATGAATCATCGCAAAATCAATATGCAGCATCTGACCTAGCATTTTAAAATATACTCCAACACGATGAACATTTAAACCACTCTAATATTAAAATCAAAAGTGTTTTTCTCTGGTTACTTTGCATCACAGAGAACTTTCAACTTCAGCTCCTTCATCTTTCGACAATTCAATCCAAACTTGCTCTAGTTTCTAAAGATCTATTACATTTTATTTAAAATCCACGTATTTTGCAAGAATTTGCAAGCTTTACTAAAATCTGAGAGTGTCGAATTTTTAATAAGAATGAAAGATTTAGGATGCAAGATTACACAGACCTGAGGTCAAAGCTTTGCACAATTGGGCGACTTTTTTCTCCGCGAACGCCCACTGAGCCAAGCGATGTCAGTGTCAGCTTCGTCCTTAATTGAAAGGAAAGCCATGTAAGTGCCTACAAGCGACGCTCATTATCACTCCACGATCTTCTTCTCGTTTCGCGCGCTTTCGCGATCGTGCCCGCTTGTATCGGGAACGTCCTGTCCTCTAAGGTTAGATTGCGCCATGGGCACCTGGAGTAACGATCCGTACAAGGACGATACCATTTACGACATTAAACCCGACCGATCTTCGGCCGTGGCTGGCGAAAAAATTCGAAGAGGACATTCCATTCTCGGGCGGATGCATTGGTACACCGATTGCTGAAAGTTGCGCGAGGCCAAACAATCGGTAAACAGACTTTCATTTTCGAATGTAGCAGATGATCGCGTGATTCGAGAAAATAAAAGGGTATCTGCCAGCACTTTCTCCGTTCAATTGGTCGTACCATCGAACTGTTAAATAAAAAAGTCGATGCGAATTCTGACCTTCTACACGAACTGTTTCCATATGACGAACAAATACAGAAAAACCACTGTGTTACACCTGAAGCTTTTCTTATCATCTTCATCGATGCTTCTGTTAGCGTAGAAAGTGTCGAATCCGAAGAGAATGCCTTCGTTGTTCACCCTATTTCATCTATTTTGTGTTGTGCAGTGTCCTGACGATTCTCAGATTAAAATGGATGATACATTAAATTTCTACGAAGAAAATTAGCTTTCATTTCTGATCGGTATCCAAAAATTGCAGAATAATTTAACTAATGTTAAATCAGTAGAAAGATTTATGCTTGGTACCAGTAATTTAGGTATTATTTAGTAATTTAGGTATTACTTAGTAATTTAGGTATTAGTACCAAATCCAGATGCCTGTCTTCCCACAATATTCAAACATCGCTCAACATTTAAATAGGTGAGAAAGAAAATTCACTAAAAAAGCTAATACATATTTAAAAACCAACAAAGTGAGTCAAACTTCACACAAATTTTAAGGTACCTGTTTCTTATCGCGAAACCCCTCCTCGTCGTTCTAATATACTCGACAGAACCTGTAAAATCTGTCTATTATTAATAAAAGTCACACGCCAATAAGGTAGTGGTTTTCTTGCGCGGATCGTCCAGTGCATGAGTCTTCGTTTTCTTCTCGGTGAACGGCAAGGCTACGCGGCTATGTAAACGACTATTATAGCAACGGTTGCATTAGCGTACGAAGGATGATGTCAACGGCAACGTTCAATCAATGTGCGTAACAAACGGATCCCCGAAGCCACTAATTTTTGGCTCGCCTTCATTATCGGGCTTCATCTGGTCAGGGCCATGGGACATTACAGACCGATACTGTTACTTTCAGCCTGTTTCTGAGCAGCCAATTTACTCGAGGCGTACACATTAAAGGAATCGTGGAATTGATGCTTAAAAGATTGTTACGTTACGAAACGGTTGTTTGCAGTGTAAGATGGACAAGATAGTATCTTACGCATCGTCGTGATTTTATCAGTCATCATTTTATAATTTGCATCATAACGGTGACTCCAATGCACATATAGTATACTGCAGTTGGGAAAGACGAAAGATTCATAAATTAAATATAGGAACTTGATGCAGGAGATACTTGTTCGTTTATCTTTTATATTCTTTATTTTATTACTCGATCTTTCAATTCTACTATGCTTAGTTTCTTTTTTAAAGTGGCAATATACATACCTACTTATACCTGCTTCTAGATGGAATATCAATTAGTTTCTATTATCTATTATACTTTGAAGCTAACGAATGCTTTGCTCACATGTCATATTTGTATGAAAAATTGATGCATGTAAACCATAGTTTCTTAAAACAATTAATTTATCGAAAACTGAAGAAAGTCCTCGATGAAATGAGTGAATTTATAATTAAGAAGATGTATCAAATTTATTTGTAACATTAAAGTTAAGTTGCAAAACAGTTTTACGACTGAATCTCGCATTTCGCTATTTTTTTTTTCTTTATTTTTTCTCTGTATCTTTGTGCAATAAAGACGCTTAATAATAATAATATTATTATATGAAACTCAGCAGACCAGAGCGTGTCCCATAAACTCTGTTTAATTAAAAGGGAAATTCTTCTCAATTTCAGAATGCCCGAGACAAAAGACATCGCCAGGAAGGGAAGTAGTCTGTTACACTTCCGCTTCCAACGTCGACCAGCTGACCAACGCTGTCTGCAGATGCACCACCGTGGTGCAACAGGGCCACGACGTGCGAAATCTCTCGGTTTCCGGTAAGTCCGCGGTTCATTTGCAGCGATTAGCAATAATAATCCTCGACGATGCCTAACGGGTTGATTTTGATGCAAAACAACGGTCGTTTAAAAGACGATTCGCGATAATCGTGACGATCGAAGCCTGACGATTATGTCAGACGATTCGTCGCGATCGAAGATGCGTGATAATCATTACGGAATAACCGGAAATCGACAACGAGGATTCTCAGAAGCGCGTAGTTACAAAATTGCACATAAACTTCGTTGATTGAATTATGGATTTAATAGTTCACTTAAAATTCCCATTTGCATTCATTAAAATTGCAAGAAGGTTCTAACTCAACGAAGAACTTAATAGAAACTTGTTTGATTTATGGTTGCCTTCGTCAACTAGCACGAGTAGAGATTTCCACGCGAGCTATTTATAAATTTAGTGTAGAATTTGTTTGTTACGATGAATGTGGAGGACTGATAAGGGTTGAAATGTTGAGGGACATGTTTCTCGTAATTGGTAGTGCGCAGATTATTCACATAATTTACTCGTTTGATTTCTAAAGCACTGTAGGAAGTGGTGTAGGAAGTGGTCTTTAATGGTAACAGCAACATACCATTAAACAGTTCGTCGCGTGAACGGAAGCAATGTTCGCTGCAATGGCAGGTGATTAGCAATTCACTGTGTTTGAAGGTGCAAGGATAACGGTACGATGTATTTTCCTTGAAAATCATATTATTCAATTGTTCAGGTTGCATTTGTTCCGCGTCTGTGGCGATCATTTTTAAGTGATTTTAAATAGCTGCTAAGAATTGATCGATAATCATCTCCATGATACTTAAGTACCTATTCGTTCTTCTTGGTAATTGCTTGATATTAAATGTTTCGATATTCTTACTAGCTTTCCAGACTTTTAGTGGCGATAATATTACAGTATGATAATGCTGTAGTACCTGTAAGGTAAATTATTTCATGATTGCATAATTACTGCATCCATAGAGGTGGAACCACATCCTTGAACTTGGAACAGGATATCGAAACCTAACCAGGGCGAACATATTGTTACGATCATTGCATTTTTTGTTACATCAAACAAATTGACTCTCACTTTCTGTGATCAACATCTTGTACATTTGGAATCTACATAAATATTACTCTTTTGTTTTCTTGAATTAAGAATGACGAATAGCAGTAATTGTGGGATTTGATTTTTATTATTTAAGTGTATGAGAATGTTACTTTTGGCGGGCATTATGTTTCATTTATGAAGATGTTCATTATCTAAATTTATTTAACCAGTCAATATTGTTCATTACTTTTAACATTGTCATTATAGAGCTTATATTTAAAACATTCTAGAATAATTTTTACACCTTCTGACTGTGTCATTCACTTAATGTAATTATGTCATTAACTTCCAGATATTAAAACTCTCTTTACCATCGTAATTAATGATCGATCGTCATCGTTTAAATTAATGATGTCAAGCACGTTTCAATGACATTTGGAGAGTGCCAGTGGCTATCTTTTGTAGTTTCATGCACTGTTAAACATTTCATTTTACAAAACTAAGAATTAAAAATTTGGAATGAATATTTTGAGATCCTATATTGAATCGTAAAAATTATTTCAAATATTTGGGAACATGATGTACCGAAGAGTAGAATATTTATCGTGCGAAATTAACTTGTAAAAATTTCCTAGGGATTCCTAAATGGGCATCGAATAAGGTCAAAGATTTTCCTTGAACTGCGCGAACAATACGCAAGTGCGTCTGGAATTCATAAATTTAAGAGACATGTCTGGCACAAAACCTGGTTAATATATTCATACGAGACAATGCCTGATGAATATTCATGCGGTTCGATCGCGTTAATCTTCGATGAATAGTAGGCATTCCGTGCTTTCCATTTCACCACTTAAATTATGCAGATTGGCAAACTATATGTAAGAGGATTACGTTTGGCAATCATAAGTTGCTCGATTCGTATCATATTAAAACATAGGCATAAATTACGATAACGAAATCGATCAGGTTCAACTCTATCATAATCAATTCATTGAGAACTTTATCACCTCCCCCCCCCCCCTCCATAGAAACAAAGAGTGAAGAAAGTTATCTCCAAAGAATAAAAAAAAACGATGTTCAAAGTAAACCTTTTTGCTACGTGTTATTTATTTCTAGAATAAAGCAGTTCATATACCTGAATAATTGTGTTTCATTTGAGCTTCAAGCTCAGAGTGCCTATTGCCGTGTAATCTTTAAATTAATTAGAAGTTGTACTTTTTGTGGAGCACGAGATGCTAGGAGGTACAATTAAATATTATCTTTAAAAGAAATGATTTATAAACACATATCCGGTATAATTATTGTAACTCTGAATTTTTATCGCCCTTGCTCATTCCATCGCTGCATTACACTGCCCCCTCCTTTTTCCCCACTTTACCACTTATGAATTCGTATTCCTCACACAGTCGGTCATAATGGGATGAAGTGGATATTATTATTATCAAAATTGCATCAGATCGCTTGCAACAGTACGCACGCACACAAGGCTGAACCATCATAAATCTCGTCACTTTCCTGCGGTGTATACATAATCGCAATAAACGCGCAGGACCGTGCGTTGGTGTTATTAAAATGGCTCTGTTATGCAAGACAGAAAAGTTTTTTTCCCGCCAAAAGGGACTGGTTTCGAAATTCCGCCCCAATATCGATTCGTTCTGCATAGGGGAGTGGTGGCCGATTGATTACGATATGTCACGCATGAAATTCGATATTCGTTGGACTCACCGGGTGTCGCGAGATCCAGAACGAGATATGCGGGAGAAGAGAGTAAGAAGGGAGGAAGGGAAGAACGCGAAACGGGTGGAACGGGGACAGAAACGAGTCGCGTTTGCGACATAATCGCGCGACAACGAGATCCGACTCGATTCTTCTTTTTTCCCGCCCTCGTTTCTTGCCGCGAACGGTTGCATTCGGGCACCGGTCTTGAAAAAAAATCAAGTTTTTCGATAAAATTCCACTGCGAGCGTAAAGTAGAGCAATCTCACTCGGTAATTCGATCGAAGCACGCGCACATTTTTTCAATACAATGGATATACAAACTAATTTGGCTTGGAATGATTTTCTGAACTTCCAGTTTTGTTTACAAATTTTCCAAACTGTTTCTTAGAATTTTACACACTACATTCTTAAAATATCAAATCTTTCTTTTTATCTCAGATATATATACCAAATTTCAACGTTCCAGGGACCAAATGCGTGAGAAATATTCTACAATATATGAAGGGTTAGGGGAAAGCAAGGAATGTCACAAAACGGCTTTATCGAGAAAATTAAAATTTAATACTTTAGTCCATCAGTAAAGAAACAAGGTTATTGAACTGAATTACCTTATATTAATTACTTTAATTACCAATGAATTTAATTACCTTATATAATTTTCTTCTTAAATAATTTCTTGTTTCACCTTAACGACAGAATCTTGTGCTTAGACAAAAAGTGGGGACATTCCGTATTCTTTTCCAGTGCAGAGTGGACCTGTTTCCTGTTTATAATCAGTATACCGAATCTTTAACGTTACCTTACGGGGGTATTTGAACTTTATAATCCTTTGTAATTCGACAGTTCGGTAGTCCCAGTTGCCACCAACAAAATACCTATGCTATAAATCGCGAAATCCCGAAGAATGGACATTCCCTGTTTTTCCCCTTACCCTTCATATAAGTATTGACCTGGATGCTGTTTTAGGACTTTTCATATTTATAAAATCCTTGCCTCTTTCATCGAAAAATGATCACTTTTGTTTAAACATAATGAATATTGAATCAAGTTGATGCAAATACTGAAAACAACGCTGCAGAAAAATTGTTGTTACGAAGCACCTTGATTCAGTTTCGAAAAACGCCACGTGCCCGCACGAAATTCGTGCATGGGTGTGGCTAATGAGACCCAAGCCCGTCGAAAGTGGTCCTCACAGATGATCCAGATATAACAAATATTACTTTCCCTCGCACCTAGACTATATTTAGCGACTGTCCATTTTTTTCCTCAGAGATTTAATCTCGCCAGTGAACGTTACCAAAAATGTCAGCGCAATATTTCTTCTACCGAGGCTGCTAGTCATTACTTGTTACACGTTCGACGAAACTCAGCAAAGTAATGACAGCACAGACACAGAGAATCATTTCGTTTCAAAAGTCGCATTTTAATGTAGCCTTGAACCAGAATGATTTCTCGCCGGACGAATTTATGGAAAGGTGCATGCCGATGAAGTGGTTGGATCCTCGAAGAGGGAAATTCGGGCAAACCAGTTTTCGTACGCACCACTTTCAGACGTAATTTAATCCTTCGTGCAGTCGGATTTTTAAGAAATGTAGTTAAAATTGTCATTTTCACGCAAGGGTGTTCGTTTTCTCCGGATTCCTTGGGTGCTCAAGGTTTCACACGAAATCTCTGGAGCCCTCGTACATTTCTAGAATCTATAGGCTGAATTTAAGAGGATATCATAAAATGTACAGATACTAATGTAAAAACATAAATGAGCTAGATACCAAAAATGACTTGTTCTTGAGATACAACCACTTTCAATAATTAAGGTTGTAATATAAGTAATACAGACGTTCCAAATTTTTTCAGTTTCTGAAAAGCCTTCATTAAACATACACATGTTTTACACGTCTACATCCCTATTTCTTAAAATAATTCCTGCTATTAATAAAAAAAGATGGTTCGTAGATACATGTCTATTCGAACTATTTCCTTGGTCCTGAGGCGTAGAATGCACCTGCAAATTTTAAGATACATCATTACACCCATCCTGTATGAATAAAAGCCAAAAGTAGCAGACAGTTTATAGAAAGTTCAGCGAATTCAACAGAATTGTTGTAACAGCCTCGGGACAAGGTTGCTAATAGGAAACAATGCTTTACAATTGTTAGTAATGATCACTGTCGCGGCCAATTACACGAACGCGCGAAAGTTCGTGATTAATTATATGACGACAATGATTTCGTTTCACCTGACAGCGTCCCGTCGACCGTACAACGAGATTGACAATCTCGTGGAAAGGAAGGCGGAACTTCTCGTGAAATTTATTACACAATTAAGGTAAAGACACAGCTTCAGGAAGCACGAAAATTCATGGCCGTTTTAGGAAACGTCAAAACAATCTTATATAGGTCTAACATAAAGCAGAAGGAATGAAAACGGCGAGGAATAAAATAAGAGAAGCACAGTTGCGAAGAACAGTACGCGTTAAGATAAATGTGAAACTACTTGGAAGTACTTTTTTCCTGAGTGTTACTGTAATTACGAATCGTACGTAATTACATAAAATGTAGAAAGAATGACAAAAAGCAGCAATGCTAGACATCTGACAATATACAGCAATTGTTCAACGTAGAATTGATCCAGGTTTTCGAACGTCTCTAATTTCCTGTTTACAGCAATAATTGGACAGGTTCGTTAACTAACATTCCTAGCTTTCTCCTTCCCTCGTACGATTGTACGTTTACAACGTTTGAGGGACAAATCACGAAATTAATTAAACTTGATGAAAATTGTGAGGCACACAGTGTCGTAGTTCATGAAACGACTTCAGTAATTATGAAAGCCAGCTTCGATGAACTTCTATTTCTGTTTAAAAACAACCATCTTAGGTAGAAAAAATGACTAACCATTTTGTGCACCCTTTAAACTTGACCCCGTATTTTTTAGAGTTCGAAAACTTTCGGAAATCGTTGAAGGAGATCAATCCAGCTGTTCAGTTCGTGATTTCCGTGGACGATCCTGGCAAAACACTTAAGACTTCAGGCCTCAACGTCCGTCAAGAGAGCGTCGCTCGTCTGATCGGAATTCTGAAAGAGGCAGTTCATATTTCTACCCAGCATTTCCATAAAAAGTTTCAACTATCCTCAATCGAACATTGTTCATTCCCACAGGTCGATGGGGTTGAATTGAACATGACTGCTGGCTCGAGGGAACGTATGCTGCTCTTCGTGAAGGGCTTGAAGGACGAGCTTGTTAAGAAGTCGTATGATAATAGAATCTTTCTGGTTTTACCTACCAAACCAGACGAACTGGCCAAACAGTTCGATTTGAAGGAACTCTCCAAGTAAGGGCTGCTTCATTAATGTAATTACCGCAATCAACGAACGCGCGTAAAACTGGCAATGATTGTTAAAGAACGTCGTGGACGTGTTGTTCATTTGATTCTCTCATGAATTATTGATAGAAAAATGGTTACCGTAAAAACTGCTCGTCAATGTACGGTATGTCTGTCTAACCTTGTGCCAGTTGTGGAGTCGATAACGTGTCAGGAATGTTGCAAGGATCGGATGCACCAGTTGACTGAACGATTGTTCGCGGATCGACGTGTAATTAGCGGGTGATTCGCGAACTGTCGTCGAACTGGCCGGAATTTTGCACTGAATATGGATGAGTATCGGGGCAGAAATGCTGTCGCGACTACGAATGAGATCGTCAACGAAAGTTGTCATCGGTGTAACAGGCTTACCACGAACGCTGCATAAAGTGGATTTGGGAAGTGTAGTGGGAAATGTTAAGGATATAATGTACTCTGATTGACAGTCGAACACGTGAGATTCAGTACTACATTGGCGTTTGTATTTTTGTTCGTAACATGCAGGGTGTAGATATGATAATGGATGAATATTTTGTTATATGTTCAAATGTAAAAATAGTGTCAATTTTTGCAAAAGATATATGTGATATCGTTTAGGAATCATAGCATGGACCTAAAAACTGTCTAGTTGAATAGATTGGGGATTTGCTAAAGTAGCAAATAAGGAGTTTCAGTATTTCATGTTTCTTAAATTTAATATCAGGTTATTTCAATTTCATCGATACTGTAGAATCTGCTTTACTACTTTCCTAGGATTTGGATATATACATACTAAAAAAGCAAAAGGAATGAACGTGTTAAAACTGAGTTGTAATCTCACAGCCGAGACAATTTACATACACATCTTGCACAGGAGTGGTGACCAAGTTCACTAAATCCTACGTCAGTTCCAAACTGGCCCCCTAAGTCAAGAGTAAATCCTATTCAACATCCATGTTGTGATTCGCATTGCATAAGAGCCGTACTGGGAATATTTTCCTCCCCTATTGAATATGGATGAGTTTAGGGTATCCGAGGCAGTCCTTGCAAAATGGATGAGTCTGTTCTCAATACGGTAACGAAGTAACGATCTACGACACTGAAACAAACACGAAGTTTCACACGATGATTTCATTGTCTTCGATTACGAACTGGCGTCACTTATTTTCAGGAGTGATTCATAGAGTTTATTGATTCCTTCTTAACCGAATAACCGCGAACGGTTAATGCGAATGTTTCTAGCCCCTCTTCTTCGTCACCAGGTATGTGGATCTGTTCACGGTCCCGACGCATTACCTGATGGAAGATGACGAGGCCTATCACACGTTTCATCCGTCACGATTGATGGGCCTCTTCGACATGTTCAACGCGGACAGCTTGATCGACTTAATAAGTGGATTGGGCGCGCCCAAAAAGAAGATCCTGGTGTCAGTGCCAGCCAGTGCCTACAGGTTCACTCTGAAGGATCAGGATGACAATGCTCCAAGGGCGCCGACTGAAGAGCTGCAGCCGGTTATCATTGATCAGAAACAGGTGTGTGAAATCAACGATAATCTCGATACTTCATCGATCAAGTTTACTGACACTTGACGGATTTATGGGGAATATAAAGATTTTGATAGTGTTATCGCGCAAAATTCAAGGTTTAAATTGCCCAGCTTGACGAGATATTGTTCCCTTTTTAGCTATGCGATTCGATGAGCAAAGATGAGTGGACGATCGAAAGGGACGAAGATCTTACTGCACCTTACGCTTTCAAAGACAAAATGTGGATCGCCTTTGAGGACAAACTTTCAGTTGCTATAAAAGTGGGTGCTCGTTTTACTGTATTTTCTGTCTTTTATTTGTGTCTGAGGAATGATGATTTGTTGATCGATGTTTCAGGGAAAATATGCTCTGATCCGTGATCTGCCAGGACTCGGGATAAGAAATATAGAAAATGATATTGGGACGAACTGTGGAAAGCCTCTTACTCACGAAATTCATCATTCGTTCACGGATTTTAAGAGGAAATCGAGGGCTGCTGTTCTGAACTCCTTGGAAGATGACTTGCATGTAAATAAAATATTTTATAGTAATGATAAGTTTCGGTTACCATTTAACATCAATCGCTAAATACGGTCCCTTCTCAATGAACTACTTTCGAGACGGAAAGTTCTCATATGCTAACTATTTTTCTCTTAATTCAAGAATTCCTTAAAATCACTAATTATTAATTGAAGGATTTAATTTTTAAGGTATTGAGGTTCTATTTTCATGATAAATTAAATAGTGAAAGTGTTCACTTCTACACCAAGTTTCACTTAAATCTCAAACCTGCAGTTAGATGGCGATACGTATTTCATCCTAGCCATTTATTCAAACTAATGTTATGAATTAATTAGCAAACGTAAAACTAAAACTATTTCCATTCAGCATTAGGAAATATTCCAAAAACTAAAACATTTAATTCTCCTTGAAGAATCCAATGCTCTACAACTTAAATTGCTTTCAAATTACAGCAAACTCAGATCACTTATCCAACCAAAGTTAAATCATCCGAATTTCGAGTTGTTCGCGTGGTGGATACCGAAGGAAAAATTCGTGCAGTTCGTGAGAACACTCAAACTGAATTCACCTGCTCAAGACAAGGCTACTTTGTTCATCCAAAGAGCTGCAACAGGTACTTACAGCGAGAGCTGCAATAAACCACTTCCATATAACTTAAATCATGCCCCTTCAGCCCTTGAACAAACTTTTTCTTCCTTTTCCCTATAGATTTTATCGCTGCGTGAAATTTAATCAAGAAATCGAAGACTATTCTGTCTTCGAGTTCGACTGCCCAGCTGGTTTGGCTTTCGACGAGCGCACAGAAGTTTGTGTCTGGCCAGGCTCGTTACCCCAAGGGTCCCCATGTCCTGGAAGTAGCGAGATCGCGCCTGTAGCTCGAGTAAGGTTCGAATGCCCCTCGAAGCCTGGATACTATGCCGATCCTCAAAATCCTCGGTGGTTCTTCGCCTGCGTAGACCTAGGTTCGCATCTCTTTCGTAGAGACACTTAATCCAATGTCAAACAACTTTAAATAGAACATGTAGGTAATTCTCAATTATTACGACAGGTGAGCCTGAAATGATGGCATACGAGTTCCGGTGTCCATATGGACTGATCTTCGATGAAAATAGGCTGGTTTGCGAGTGGCCCTGGTTGGTACCAGGCTACTCTGACAGCGAATACACGAAAACAACGTACGATAATCGAGGATATGGTGGCCAAACCACACAGGGTACTGATGGATACTATACTGGAGGAGTGTCTCATGGATATTCAGGAGAAACAGGCTCCCAAGGCGGAGTTTACACGGGCACAACAGCTGGCGTTGGTTATTCGGGCACTGGGTCTACTGTGGCGACTGGAGGATACTCAGGACACTCAGGATTTTCTGGGGCAGCTGGCGTTGGCTACGCAGGCTCTACGATTGGAAATCATGGAACTTCGTATGATCAGGGATCGCACGGGTCTTCTGGGACAGCTGGAGGTGGATACTTTGGATCAACGACAGGGGCTGGTAAGGGGACGTATAGTGGGTCAGGATCGACTGGAACGAAAACAGGATCAACTGGTGGAGGCTATGGAAGTTCGATTGGACCAGGATACGCAGGAGCTGGAAATACTGGTTATTCTGGATCAACGAATGGAGTGTACGCGGGAGCTGGTAGCACAAAATACTCAGGAGCAACGGGAGCAGGGCAAGCATCTACTGGCTCGGGATATGCAGGAACAGGAAGCACAGTTCACGTGGGAACTGGTGGAACTTATAATGGAGCAGCTGGTATAGATTACACAGGATCCGCACACTTCGGTGGAGGAGGATTGTCAGGTGATTCTGGCAATGGATATACAGGATCGACTTACAGTGGTCATGGTACTGGATCAGGATACTCAGGTACAACGAGTGGTGTTCATGGAGGATCTGCTGGGTCAGGTTACACGGGATCAGGTACTGGTGGACACGCAGGATCGACTGATGGAGGGTATTCAGGATCAACGAGTGGTGTTCATGCAGGATCTGCTGGCATAGGCTACGACGGGTCTGTTACTGGAGGATATGCAGGGTCAACAAGTGGTGCTCATGCAGGAGCTGGTGGAACAGGTTACACAGGATCTACTGGAGGATATAATGCAGGCACGGGTTACACTGGATATGTTACTGGAGGATTCTCAGGATCGATTGGTGGAGGATATGCAGGGTCAACAAGTGGTGCTCATGCAGGAGATGGTGGAACAAGTTACACAGGATCTACTGGAGGATATAATGCAGGCACGGGTCACATTGGATCTGTTCCTGGAGGATTCGCAGGATCGATTGGTGAAGGATACACAGGGTCAACAAGTGGTGCTCAAGCAGGTGCTAGTGGAACAGGTTACACAGGATCCACTGGAGGATATAATGCTGGCACGGGTCACACTGGATCTGTTACTGGAGGATACGCAGGATCGATTGGTGGGGGACATTCAGGACCAACAAGTGGTGTTCATGGAGGATCTGTCACTGGAGGATACACAGGGTCTACGAGTGGTGTTCACGTAGGATCAGGCGGAACAGATTACGCAGGGCCCACTGGTGGATACGTAGGATCAACAGGTAGCCACGCGGGATCTCCTGGAACAGGCTACACAATATCCACTGAAGGATACGCGGGATCAACCAGTGGAAGTCACATTGGTGGAGCTGGAACGAAATATTCTGGGCCATCAATCGGTCCAGGGTATCCGAATGGAGGAGACAGTGGATCAGGAACGAAAGGAGGCTACCCAGGTTCCTCAGGTGTTCAATACTCAGGTCCTTCTCATGGATCAACAATACCAGGAGTCGATTATTCAGGAACCAGTGTATTAGGAGCATCTGACCACGGATATTCCTTCCAAACAGGAACACAATACGCAGGAGCTGGTGCAGGTGCTCAAGGTGGCCACACCATCACATATGGCACACAACCATCGCAGACACCGATTTATGCATCCGTTGGCACTACAGGAACAGGAACAGGATCTATTGGTGTAATTGGAGTGGAAGGACAAACATGTAAGTGTCTTTTACAGTAACACTGTTCCTTTTATACCTGTATCAAGTTACTTAATTCTTTGAAATTGATCCTGTAGCTGTACCGGTTTCACTCCAAAAACCTGATGGACCAAGCGTCAACTGCGTTTCCAATTGCCTAGGCACTGGTCAACAAGAGGACCAGACTTACATAACTGGCGGTTACGTTACTAACCATGGTTTGTCTAGTGGTTCAGTGTTCCCTGGACAGTCAGGAGTGACAACAACATACTTTGGTAATGCTGGAACGAAGGGGTACGGACAAGGTGTTATCACCTCTGGAGGGACCATTTACCAAGGTGGCAGTGGATACACAGGTGGTCTAAAGGGAGTGGGAGGCACAGGCCACTTAAACGTTACTTTAGTCGGAAGTGGCGGACCTTCCATCGGGAGTACAACGTATCACGGTGTTGGTACACCAACCGTTACCTATGGAATCGCAGGAACCGCTGACACTGGTGCAATTGTAACAGGACACGGTATCCATGGATCAGTCGTCACTGGAGACTCTACACCTGGAACCATAATCGCTTATGGAAACACTCCTGGCACAGTTCTCTCAGGATCCTCCGACCAAGGTGGCATAGTAACTGGAGGAACCCATCCAGGATACACTAAAACTGGCACAGGCACACCTGGTTATGTAATCAGTGGAGGAGTCAAGACTGTGTACCCTGGTTTAGCCAGTCCTGGCACCGCAGTGTATGGAACACCTTCGCCTGGAGTGTTACTAACTGGACCATCTCAACCTGGGACCATTATAAAGGGAGAATCGACTCCTGGGATTGTTCTCACAGGACAAACAGCACTTGGAGTCTCGCTTAGTGGGCCAATTGACCAAGGAACAGTGGTTGGATCCACCGGGCATCACACCATCGCTGATTCAGACTACAGCACGCAACAAGGAAGTGCAGGCCCCACGTATGACACGGGAATTGGACGCATTCCTGTAACTTACAACACTGGTTACAAGACGAACGAGTACCACGATAATGGAGGACGGGGTACCATCAAGTTCAACAACGGCGATATAACCACGAAGTACACTGAGAACGATATTCCAGACTACAGACCAGCTGGAGGTACGATTCCTCCTGACACTCTGATTCCTGGGTATAGCATTGGTGGCTCTGGACTCTCTACTCCCTCTGGATTCACGAAAACTGGCCCCACGAAGACTGGTATCACGACTGCCGCTTTGGGTGGCAGTGGTAGTTATGTGATCAGCACAGGGAACACGCGTCCCACGCTGCGTCCTGGTAACATAGGGGACAAGGCGTTCGATGGTAGCGTAGCAGGTCACACGAAATCAACGACTGAAAGCAATCTCAAGGTTTACGACGGAGTCACTTCCACGCACACCCAGGACGTGAGCCATGTAGACACTTCCAAAATTACTTTGGGACCATCGAAATCTACTGGCTACTCCTATCCCAAACCGAGCATCGCGTTTGAGACTGGTGTGACAGGGCCATCTTCAACAGAGGGCAATGTTCTTACAGCAACGACACCCACACCGTTCCTGAACGTTGAAATATACAATACACCGAAACTTGTTGGTTCTACAATGTCACCTGCAGTCGTGAACATTTATAATGAACCTACAGGAGGACAGTACCAAGGCAAAGTTCCTACTGGCTTCACATACGCACCTGCTCCGACTGTCACGCCTGCTTATACACCTGGGCCTCTCGACAATTATAAAACAACTGCCTTTAAAGCTGCCGAAATCCCAGTTGCGATATCCACTGTTCAACCAGTAATTGATACTGGATTCAAGACTATAGGGTCTCCAACATCAGTACCTGTAACCATAAGCCAAGATGAATTCGGTGGACACCTTCACACTGGATCTGTGTCCTCGCAAAACCAGTACGATTTTGGAAGAAGAACTTCACAGCGTGTTGGATATGGAGAACAAGATTACATTTCCAGCACAACACCGTCCTCGATATTTGGAGTATCGTCCACGTATTCACCTACTAAACTGACACCTTTTGGTCCCAGTATTGTGGGCCCATCAGTAACTGGGCAACCACAAGTATGATCCATTCACATTCACTTACAGACGCATTTTTGTGTGCAAATTATTTATCGTACTGAACTTTTAGATTCATTACGTATCCACCACGTCATCTGGTTCTGGATACTTCGATTCCTCTTCGAGGGACTCGTTTGGACAGAGCGTGACACAATCTGGTATTTCAGAGTCATTGGAGCCACAGGTGAGTTTTGAAGTAGTTTCGAATGAATCTTCCAAAATTGATGTCCACTTGATGATACCAAAGTTGATGCTTCGTTCTTCATAAAGGAACAGATTTCAAGAATGGTTGATTATTTTAGATTCAATATCGGCCAAGCGATTCCATCTCACCAGCCATAGGGGTAACATACAGAAAGCCATTCCCACTGCCAGACATCACGTACGATCAATCAACGCCACTCGCACCTGCGACATCAGCAGGCGGTTCCCCGACGAGCGTGGCTATTCCCAAAGACGAAGTCGACAAGCTCCTTACAAATTACAACAGAGGCACGACGAAGTACGTTCCAAGCGAATATGACATCTACAAACCTGGATCAGTTGACAACGGCTTCTCCAAAACGCAGTCTTCTTCCTCGTCGTTCGGGCAAAGTTATGGTTCATCAACCCCAGCACCTTTCGGATATACACCGTCACAGTATCCCAGTGTATACTCGAAACCGTCTTCCGTAATTTCGTACCAAACCACTGCCAAGTCCACAGCCGTAGGCAAGGCCAAGGTGATCGTAAAATGGAGCGACCTGCATCCCCTTCTTCTCGGCAAACTTGGAGCAGAGTGCACCTGCAAGGGAGATCCGTTCGCCAATCTCCGTGGTCCTGGCTCTAAATTAATCAACTCATCCAAAGGCAACGTGGACTTGTCCAACTACGACGAGTCTGAGATCTACGTGGACCTCGAGAAGACCGGCTCCTACGAGGACGACGACTATGTAACCAACTACGAGTCACCTTCGCCGGGTCCAGTGAAAATCTGGAACAGCGAGACGCCTGCTCCAAGCCCGCAGAACTATGGAGCCTATCAGATTTCCGAGAAACCTTCGTCGGCGTACTTACCAAGTGTCACTCCCTCTGCGAACGCAGCTCTTCGTGGTAGCGCTTCAGGATCTCTGCAGAGCAGCCTTGGTGGTGCTCCAAACGTCGGGTATTCTGCCAATTACAGATCTGGAAAGAGTTTGAGTACTCTTGTGCCTTCCACGAATTCTATCGTCAGCAAAGGCGCCTCCTTCGATCGCTATGGGCCCGGAGGACTACGCGATTCGGAGGAGGTTCTTGAGGGCGCCAACAACTGCGCCAGGCCCGGATTGTTCCGACACCCCAACTTCTGCAACAAGTTCTATGCCTGCCACTGGGACGAGTGGAAGAAGAAGTTCACGCTGCACGTATTTAACTGCCCCGTCCATCTGACCTTCGACGACGACGCAAACGCTTGCAATTGGCCCAGCATGGGGCCAGCCTGCCAGGATGATAATTTGTTAGTTTAAATGATTCGCTATCAACGGGCGGCTAATCGATCTCGGATACTGCGGCATTTTCCTTGTCACCGTCTTCTTCAAGTGCAGAAAGTTCGAGTGCGTCTCGAGCCTCGGATGTATCGAAGAATATTGTGTGCATCTGCTATCGCGATGAGGTAACCTTTGGCAATTTTGGGGGTACGAGGACTGATTCTTCTTCGTTTGTTCAACTTGCTACTGCATGATTTGAAAGTGCTTCCACCAAAAATCAATGGGAAGAAAATAATTCCTGTAAATATAAATTAAAATGTTAGGGTACCTTTTTCCAGTTTAGAAGAGACAGTGTTACTTTGGGGTCCCACAAAAGGAAGCAACGTTTCCAACAGCTTCGTTAGATAGTGACCTATAAGAGAATTGCATTGTATCACGATTTTTAGTCCATAGCACTTTTATCTCAAACTTTGTTCAAAACGCTTCACACGATTCGCTGGGTTGTTTGAATTTATGTTACGTGGCATGGAAAGGTGACGTTTACCGCGCGAGGTAACGTTTAATTGCAACGTGAAGTAACGGTTTAAGCACAATTTCTTTGCATACCTTCGAGGTCCGCGGAGAGTGAGGAAAACAGAATGCTTTCTCGAGATAACGAGTATCAAGACAAAGAAGAGGAAAGATCCAAGGCGATCGAGGTGCAGCAACGCGAAAGCACACTGTCCAGAGTGAAAGTCAAGTTGTGCTCACCGATCCAAATCGCGGGAGCTCGATGGTGTGTGCGATTCGATGTCGCCGAGAATCATTGTATATAACGTCCCTTATTCTTCGAAATTTGTAAATAACGACTCCTCTGTTCTCGGTGGAAAAGCAGAAGTCACTCTAAACGATCGACGACAATACACGGAGCTGAATCGATGGAGTAGAATTTTTTTTTAGACTGGCTTTATATATAATTCCAATTAGATTTATTTTACCAATGATTGGTTCGTTCGTCCCTTTTTAATTGATACCCGCGAAGATTTATTGGCGACTCACTTTTTTTGTATATACATAGTGTATCGGTATCGATAACGCGGTTTGCATAACAGATATACCCCCTGAATTCGTTTACTTTCTTTTCCGGGTTTCTCGCACTTCCTGTCCAAGGCGGAAAGTTAATTTTAATGTTCTTCACGCACTAAATAAGCTTGCCTTAATTCTGTGTTCATCTCGTTCCTATCTCCTCTATTATCTCACTTCTTCTCCATGCAATTATTATTTATTTGCCGCTTTTTTTAAACTAGTAGCTGTTAAGGGTGTCTTACGATAATGATTCAACGACCGTTAACGATCGTTCGCGAATACCATTTGCGTCGATAAGAATCTCCTTATATCGTACGGTTCTTTCGCGCTTGTTTGGTCAGAGCTTCGATAATCGTGCCATTTTTATCGCGGTTACTTAATGTAATGTTACGAATCTAGAATAAATATGAAATTGTACAAAATGATGATCTAAATAATTTTTACCTTGCGCGACTTTGGGAATCGCGCTTCTTTGATTACTCCAATTTTGGTGCAGCGTAATGCTTCGTTACGTTCTTGGTCAAAGCGAAAAGCACGTAATATTCGTCGTTTGTTTTTATCGCCTGTGGCTAAACTTTCGTTTGTTCCACATAGCTAAGGCGTGGTGACTTTCCATTTAATGATGAAGACGTTCGCTTAATCGCGATAGTCTATTAAACGGGGTTGTCCACAGTATAGTCCTGAATTCAGAATAAAAATCTTGGAACATGTAGGTACACTTTGCAGCTTCATGTTGAAGATTACTTACATAAAAATTGAAAGAAATTAGTGTAGAATCGTGTCCCAAATTGAAACTTGAAATCGAAGTATTTTATCTGGTACCTAGTTCTATATTTGGTAGAACGTTGTACCTTGCAAGTTATATTTATCGTAGTTGTCGATGATGAAACGTGCAGAATTATTTCGTACTGCAACACTCTATCGTAACCTCGATAGGTGGAAAGTTGGGACAACTATACAACCATGGTTCGTGTCCCATAGAAGTTGTTGAACAGAAACGAGAATTATATATTTTACATCCAATGGATTTGCTTTGTATCCCAACCCTTCGCTTTTAGTTTTTAATATTTTCAAGTTTGAAAAGTTTCCACAAACTTCTGCAAGTAATTATCACCAGATAAGACAAATGTTTCATTCACAGTTATTAAAAAATTTTTCCAATCAGAAGTTACATCTACCAGATAAATTGCGCATACAGAAAGCGTTTCTCTGCACGAAACTTCGTTAAATTATGGAAAATAAAAGTAGTTTCTCCATGTAGATTGTTATCCAAATATACACCATTTATTACAATAGGATTATAAACCACGATAATTTCCAACCGCGTTATTTTCACCGTTTACAGTTGTCCATTTATGATTAAATCCAGTGAGCAAAGAAACATAAATTATTATCTCACGAGAGAAAGCAGCAATATCAGTGATAGCTACTGTCGTTAATAAAACAATACTTAAAATTTAATAATTAAATATGTTATGTACATAATACTCAGAAGACCGTGATTAATGGCACGTAAGAAAACGAGAATTATTATAATTATTCAAATGAATTATTATAAATAATCATACTACTTAGTATTAAGTCACTGTCACTTGAATAACCACTTTCAAGACGAACTCAAATACGCTATGAATGAAATTTTCTACTGCAAAATACACGCTGCTTTTAGTTCGTAAGACGCCTTATACTCGCCAGATGGGAATGATGGATCTGAAGGATGAAGAATCGAGAAGGGGGTCACTGGAAACAAACTCTGTGTTCAGTGACCCACTGATACATTTTCGCCGGTGCTACTTATGAGAAAATGACACATAAACACAATTATTCCATTTCTATTTATTTACAACATAATCCCCTGAATCTTACGCAAATACACGTTTCCTGCTTTCAGAAATAATAACTTAATTCTTGTCTCATTAAAGTTTCTTTAATTTCACTTTTATTTCATTCAATTTCCACCGCGACAAATATATAATTTTCATGGGCTTGATTACTGGATACTGTATCTCGTGCATCTTACAGAGGGAAACATGCTGCTATTATAGCATGAAAGGAAGCAATTTTGAAAAAGGAAGAAGGAAGAGACTGGGGCACCATTGATTTGTAGAATTTTTCCTCTAATAGCGGGTTCTTATATGAACTAGTGACCACACGATCAGTGTAATTATGAGTTTGTACTTTCATGTGTCGTTTCGGGTCCTTTCTAGTGTAATTCATGAATTGCGCAAAACTTGTACATTTGCCCCCGGGAAAGAGCAGTTGTTTGACGAGGTGGAAGGAAATATAATCTTGCCTGAAATGGAATGAAATATTTTTCTAGCGTAAAACATCCACGAATTATTACATTGTAATTAATTAATTGTTTCTATATTTTCAGGTGTAGGAACTAAATTTATTGTCATTAGCTTCGTAATTTTACTTTTTAAATTATAAATACTTATAGGGAACATTATCAAGAAAGGAATACGTCTGATAAAAATAAATCAAACTTGATTCATTGAATAATTAAATCCTTTCAGAAATATTATCAGAACTGCGTTTAATTTATAAATCATGTATTTGTATTTCGTACAGAAGAGAAAAGTATTAATCTTATTACATATTTCAATAATAACATAATTACAAATCTTTAGATTAAAAATATGTTTCGAAGAAATATAGTGTTGTCGCATTACTGACATTAACTCTGATTATTATTTTACTGAAATACGCGAAGGATAATATCTGGTTACCTTTCGAATTAGTGAACTTAATATGGACTCGAGGAGCGGCCCAATATAAACTCGATAACACAGATCGAAAGTCAAAGTGAAAGGTCTTTTTCATGCCACGAATCAATCAACATTTTTAGAGGTAGGTTTCATCTTAATCACGTGTCGATCATATCGCTTTTGCATGTCATTTCATGTTCATTTAGTATTTTATATATAGATGTACCGAATGAATCTTACATTCGCCGATGATACTGTAAAATTCCATAATACGATATTAGTTTTTAAAAAATACAGTAGCCTACAGCTTTCAAAAACCGAAATAAATTTCCGTTGCTGAAATTCATTAATTTTAATGTAATTATTGCTCAATCGCTTCACAAACGGGTGACAGAGAAATAATATAATCAGTGTAACAGATCTTCAATATTTATACAAAACTGTTAATCGCTGTTAATGCGATTATGGTATACGATTGACCATTACACATCGTCCCAATTACCATCGCGATTAATTATAACAGTGGTATTGTATGCCAGAAGAGAAAATTCATTTCCATTCGCGGTGCATTTACGCTGTGCGTTTTCTAAATAATCACCAGGTATCCACGGACTGCTAATATTCTGCATAATCCAGAGAATATTAAACTCGACAACGTTACCGCATTAAAATGTCAGTTGGAACGTCGGACGAGAGTTGCTTAGAAGAGGCAGCAAAAATTTACTTAACATGCACACAAGAATAAGATTCACGTCTGGAAAAGCTAATTACTTCCGCGATTATAATACCACTATTAACAACTCCGAGCCATCAATTAACAATAATAATGCTTAACTTTACGTATCATTACAAAACAACGTAATACATAATTCCCTCTTACTAAACACATTTTAATTAATTCTATCAAAATCCCCCTCCATTCTCTTAACCACCAAATTACTCGCCATTTCAACAGCACTCTATTCTTAAATTTCGTTCTCGGAAATGTCAGTAATCTTTTCGAGGTTCCTATCTCGTAAAAGAATATTTTCATCGAAATGTAAAGTGGAATAGGAAAGCAAAGTTTGAATTTCCATTTCTACCTGCATTTAGCATCGTATCAGAGAATTTGCCAGTCGTGAGCAGCCAGTTATCTGGCTGTTTCTATCTACTTGCCTGTCAGCTAATACCAGTAGAGTGGGGACATACCAACAACACTTGACACGAGGAAAGGAAAGGCACTGGAGGTGGCGTCAAGACCAAGCAGTTCGGGGCTACAAGGTAATATAAAGGCGTACGTCGACTTCACCTGGTTTAACTCACCTGGAACACCGAACAGCTGCTGCCCAGCACGGCTAGGAAGTCCGCCACAGCCACACCACTTCCTACCACCATGTGAGTCCCTTTAAACGATCAATTTAACTGCTTTTTGGAAGCGTCTCAGCTTATCCATTCGATCTTTCCTCCCTCTTAATGTTGTCAACACGTTCGCCGCAAGAGATTTTAAATGCCCTCAAGTAAATAGAATTTTTTCCTGTGTTTGTATTAATGGAGGTGCTAAATATATGTCCAGTATAAAATAAGGACATGCGTAGAGAGTTTAATGCAGAAAAGCGGAAACGAATTGAGATCGATTGAGGTCGACGCTGGTAATTTTTAATATGTGGATTAGCAAATTCAGTGAAGTTCATTTTGACGGTGGACGTGTTAATATAAATTTAATAAGTTAGAATATAGGATTCAATTACCAATTTTATTGCTTTAATCTTAATTCATAATCTTGATTTTCATATTTAGTAATCAATTATTACAGTTTTCTGAGATATTTCGATTTTAAATTTAGATGATTACTTCCTCTATATATTACGGAAACAAAAGAAAATTATAGAAAACATGCTAAAGCTTGTTCGAATGATTATTTCGAAATTTTCCAATCTCGATTTTGACTAATAAACTTGCATCTACGTCATAAGAAAATATGACGATAACAGTTTTATGAATATTTATTGTGTAAAGCGGGAAATAGGAATAATTTAGATTTCTTTAAGACTATGATTTTGCACATTTGGTATGCACTTCACTTATTTTTCCATGCATGAAACATTCATGAAGATCGTAACTATTTAATTTCAATCACTCTATTGAATACTGTTTACAAGTACTAGAATATCTATTGAAAAACCATCAAGATCATTGCACATCATGCAGGGTCGCTTTATCTCGTTAAATTATACTCGGCGATAAGTGGATCACATTGCATATCGTGTTATGATGCTCGTAGCTGTTGCATAAGACGAATAATAATACGTTATAACGCGATCTTGAGGTTTATGTCAATGTAAATCATTGCACTATTTAGTAAGCTTTCTTTACCGACTTTCAATTAAAGTTCAAATACTTTTTTGGGCGTGTCAACATAATAAAAAATTAGTAATAATATAATCACTCTTAAAATATGTATATTAAGTAATTTCTATAGAACAAGGAACATTATAAAATCAAAACATAGGAATTGAACACATTAGTTAGTTTACTTTATGAAATAATACTCTTTTGCCCTGAGTTGCATAAGCAAATCCTATTTTTACGACGAAATGATAGTAATATGACTACCTAATATACAGAGACTATATTATAATATTTAAACCGACATGAATGTATAATCAATGTCTCATTACTTTCCTTCGAATGATGATAAAATATGCATAAAACACCACAACTCGATGCCGCTTGCAACTAAATTTCTATCCACAATTGGCATTCCTTAAACACAAAATTCGATGTTACCCATCGACACAATCCAGTTGCTCGTTAAAATCATAATTACTCATGTGAATTTCCTACCAAGCCCTGAATGTGTTTTGCATAACCGACTGTTGAGATTGTTTCCGCGAACTGAGATAACAGTTACGAGCGTAACATTGATCTTCCGTGTGGATTTCGCCATTCAACAATAGCCTTCCCATTTTATTTCGCGACAAACAGAATTGTTTTAAAAAAAACCGTCAGGAAACGAGCGGATACAAAGAAACCAGTCGAGGCGATATAAATACACGGATGCCGATGAATCATCGTTTTATTAAGAATTTCGATGCACTGATCGTGCAATACGTTAAAATTTATTACATGATAACGAATCGTCCCGTTTATTGTTGTTGCTCCATTGAAGGTGGGCGACAGAAACGTGTCGCACGTGAGATCCTTGCCTTGAAGCCCGTGAAAGTGAAAGGATTCCTGATTTTATCTTGCACAAGTGAATGTGATCCAGGGGTTAAAAGTACATTACACTGGCTATTCCTGATCTCATAATGCGCAGCCTATTTTTATCTTTCAAAACGACCTCTTGACGCGCTTATTAAAACGGAACGAATGATAGGTATGGATCGTCACAGATGTCGTCGGTCGTTTTAATGCAGTGTCTTCTATTCGTCATTTAAAATTTTTATTTCCAATAGGCTTTATTAATTCTAGAACCAGATATTCGAAACTTCGTTGCTTGAACTGCTCAGGGACGAAGATTTGATTTGTACCTAGATATTTAGAAAGGGAGAAGGTGCAAGGGTAAATTGATGCAGGTCCTTAAAAAGAGAACAAAGGGCCATAAAGCGAAGGAAAATTGAGCATGATCTGTAACGAAGCCATAAGACACGGCTTTCTCTTGGCATAAGTAGAAAGTTTAGCTCGATTGGCGTGGTTGATCGTGCTTGACAGAATAAATGCTTCTTTTTGCCTTCGTCGAATAAGATACAGGATTAACAGAGCGAGACCAGTCGCGCAAACTTGTTTTACCTCTCTTCTTCGAATCATTAAAAATATAGCAACAGCAGGACATAAACGTTTCAAGTTTTTCAGGCTTTTTAACATTTTATCGTATACTTCTGAACATAAGAAGTGTTAATTTAATATTCCAAATACTTAATACCTAATAATAGTTCGATTCTTTTTCTTTCAAACGTTTCTTCTTCTTCGAATCTCTTCGCCTATTAAAAAGTGGAATACCACAGTTTCACTGAGAATCGCACAAGCAGAGTCTGCGAAAACGAAAGCTTTTCGAGGTGAAACGAATGATCGAGCGCAATGGGTCGATGAGAAATAAAAAGCAGAAGGAGGTCCAGACAGACCGATAGCCTGGAGCAGTGAAAGTCGCAAACCAGATTGAACTTCGCCGAGAATGGTCACGCTGGTGACTTGCCGCGATTCGAACGAAAAGGAGAAAAAAAATAATAAACGAGATGAAATTATAAAAACGTCTACAACGCCCACTGGAGCGCTTGCGTAAGAACCAGTCGCCAGTTTATTTCTCTGCTGCAAGTGTACTGGTACTTGTTCCTCGATAGTCAGTTTCAATGGAACGCAACAGTCTACCATAAATAAAAAACTTTACTTCTTGAACATTGTGTAAAAAATATTGCAACGATACTAAACCAACAGTCCTAATTTTCTGCAGCCACGATGCATTACACGTGAGACGCACATTTATCACTTTGATGCTTAACTGTGTCCCTTATTTGCACACCTGAGGAAATAATGTTTAACTGCATACTTAACGTTAGCCATTTAGTTCCCTGTTCTATTAATAGTCGATGGCATTTGTTACGTAGAATATTCGATAAGCAGAATGCGTGTGATAAGACAATAGTTAAGTAGTTTATTCACTGATGACAATGTAGGCATGGAAATATAAAATCGCGAATATAGGGGATATATTTAAGGAAATAATGTTGGACATTGGTATGAAGATGTTCCGCGTATTTCTTATGTAGGTATTTGATGAAAAGTTTTCATTACAGGGTGGTGTGGTCGGTGCTGTTATTGGCAGCAGTCATTTTGGCGGAGGCAGCGGTACCAGATCCGCCGGCTTCCGGTATCACGACTGTCGGCTCTCTGAAATTGGCAACAGCTGAAGATTGCGCTGGTGTCGTCGCATTCTCCGAAACTCGGGGCTCTGTCAATGTGAGTTCACTGTTTTTAAATTAATAATAGTACCCAAGAATACCTATGTAAAATTTGTTCAATAGGAAAAGATAAAGTGTTACGAAAAAAATTCGGCCTTAATGGGTCCTTCCCTTTAACATCTTTTAAGAACACCCAATATTGAATCTTCAGTTCTGTTACCACCTCAGAAACTCTGAGCTTGTTGACAACACGAGACCTATAAAATTAAGAAGAATTGCTTCCTCCTTTTTGCATTCCCCATTTGTCTTCTCTTTTTCTATGTGTTCTCTTGCATGTATCTCTCCATGAGTCACGCCCACGTTTTCATAAACACTGCGACTTGCTCCCATCAAAACAGCTTAAAATTTGAATTTCAAATTGTGATTATAACATGCAAAATGTTACTTAATTTGCCAGCAAGCCCCCACCCAGACACTGGTGAACAAAGGCGTGGGTTATGTCGCCCAAACAGGAATATTCACCACCCATTGCCCAGGCCTGTACCAATTCAGCTTCGGTGGCTATGGCAGCAGCGATCTTCAACTCACTCTGAAAATGAAATCCGACAACTCCGACAATTGGCGGCCGGTGGTCGGCGCTGGCCCTGGTGGAGGCTTCAATCTGGTCCTGTTGGACGTCGAAGCTGGTGATCAGCTCGCTATTTTCGTCGAACCCAACAAAATCGCTAACAACGTCACCTTCTCTGGGTATCGAATTGCCAGGAAATAATCGGCTGCCTCGATAATTGAAACGCGACGAAGATTACCTTTTTCAAGAACACCGGATACTACTTTGGAAGATCTATCGACGACAACGCTGACAAGCTCCATTCGTTCCAGACAGAACTTCGTAAAACAGTAATCAGCATTTAAACTTTTTTTTTTACGATCAATTAATAATTTATAACAGAGGTGTTGAATATTTGTCGGCTAAAATGCTTTGAGGCTGATTACTGATTTTCTAAGCAAGATTCTGTGGCTTGGTTACCTGAAATCGACCTGATGTTGAAGAGTGCAAAATTGAGAAGACTCGAAGTTCGATCGGGATTTGCTGAATTTGCGAATTCGTTACGCTTTTATCTATGTCTGATCACCCAGGCGAATCTCTCGTAATGATTGTTATTCGAGTTACCTGAGTTCCTAATTCGAAAATGTTCGATCAGAGCGATTTTGATCTTCTCCGCGAACCTAACGCTCTGTGATAGCCTTTCTTCTTCTTTATTCGTTTCTTGTTAGTGTTTGTGTCTCGTAGTTTCATTGGTCTTTATTTGTCTGTTCAATACCTACTTACAGTCGCATCGGCACGAGTCATTGAAACTGTGAGACACACTGAAACTTTTCACACTTTGTTTTTGGTGCGTTGTTTCTTACATCTCTTTCTTCCTACTTCTTCTTTCCTTTATTTTCTTTTACTGCAACTATTTTTCCTATTTCTTTGCTATATCATTTATATTATTAACAAGTACGAATTCTTCTTCAATTCTCCTTTTCTACCTCTAAACTTTACACTATGTCTATCTCTATCTTTTTCCTTCTTTTTTCATTATGACTTCTATTTTGTCTTTTATCTGAAATTTATAATTTCTTTTTCTCTATCCTATATTTTCAATCTCTTCACTTTCCTTTCAGCTATTCTATCTTTATAGTTACTTTTACACCTCGAATACCTAACAGTATTACGATCTCAAAATTTACTGAGCTTGAAAACTAGTTTCCTGTCTCTTCTTTTCTCTGACTCTTTCAAACTTCTTTTACCTCGCATATCTTCTTCCAATATTTCTTACTTTCTCTTATGCTAGTCTTTACTCTCTTCACTGCGTTGCTGTTTTTTAAATGATGGACTTTCCCCTAGTTTCTATATTTTTTTATTATTCCTTTGTCATTCAATCGCAGTTTTCCTTTCTTCGTCCATACGAATTCAATTGTATCGAAGTACCTGACGTTCATTGCGTTCAAATACTATATTTTATTATCACTTCTAGGTGCTATTTGCTTCTTCTAATTTAAGGTTACTCTTCTATTCTCTTCGAAAAATAATTCTTTCTATTTCTTTCCTATTCTTTTGTCCTTCGTATATTCTTCTGCGTTCTTCTTACTTTGCGAGCTACTTTAGTAAATTGTTTCTCTGTCGAAATTCTGCTTTTCTTCGTCTTTCAGTCTTCTTCTATTCTTTACACTTCTTTTCTTCATTTTTCTACTGTTTCTACCTGTCCTTTAGTTTCTACACCGTCTCTTTACTTTCGGGTTCTAATGTAATACTTGTTTGTTGATTATCTGTTCCTCTCTGCTTTGGTTCCTTACTTTATTCTTACCTTACCAAGAATTTCTTTTCAAAATCTACTGTTTTTTGTATCTTTTGTTTTTCTTCTGTCTTGTTTCACTTCTGCTCTCTTTCCTTTCATTTCAGCTTTAACTTCTGTACTGCTCTTTCTGAACTTAGACATTTCTGTTGCCTTTGTGACTCTTCTTCTTTTCTGTTCTCTCAAATCTGCAAAATTGTAATATTCTTTCTATTACGTAGCAATCTTCTCTTTCCCTTCTAATTCTGTCAGTATCTTCTTCTTTTTCTAGCTCACTCAAAATTGTCTTCCTTCTCTTCTCTTTGATTTTATTCTTACTTTCTTCTATTCTCTACTTTCATACTACTCTCTTTTTCAATCTCTCTTCTAAATACTTTTCCTTTCTTCTACCTTCTAGAAATATTCTTATTTTCCTTATTTTCAATATTTTTCTTCTCTTTTTCTTTTTTACTTCTCACCTTTAATCTTAACTTCTTCTATACCATTCCTGCCAATTATTCTTTCTCTGTGCTAATCTCTTACTGTAAATACTCCTTCAAACTTTCTCTTATTTACTCTATCTTCAAGCTTTCTACAGAGTTCTCTTTCCCAACTTCTCTTTCGAACTCGTACCTACCACACTTTCTCTAATATCTTCTTCTATTTAAAAGTATAAATCTCGACATAACTTTGTTAAATACGTATCGCCTAAATGCGATGTCTCCTCTAGTCTTCTCATCGATACCATTATAAAATTCAATGCTCTGACAACGCTGTGCATTTTACTGTATATAAGATACTCTATCCTCTGTCTTCACTTTCTTAAAAAAAATCTTTTCCTGTATTCAATCTTCACTCTGCACCTTTCCTTTCTCTGTAATCTTTATTTCTCTCTACATTTTCTCCGTACTTCCAAATATTCTTTCTTCTACTTCTCGTTCTCTACTCTTCTACAATTTCAAATATTTCCATCGATTCTTGCTATTACGTCATTCTTCCTTTTCTCTCTACCACTGTTATCCTCGATCTTTCGCTCCTCTAACCACGAACTTTGTACATAATCTTTCACACGCCGAGGGAAATCAACTCGATGCTCTCGGCGCGTAACGACGAAAGGAGCGTGCAACGAAACGGAAGTGGTACCGTGTCACTTTCGACCAGGAAACCCGCGTTCTTCCTCTCACCTTCTCTCACTTCTAGTCTAGTCTTCCCACCTATCGTTCATCTACGCCAGAAAAAGTTCCCTACACGAAAGAACAATGCGAACGACAACCTATACGATCCCTCTCCTCGTGCTGTGATTCTCAAGTGCTATACCCTCCCCTATTCTTCTAACGTCCCCAAGAAAGCCAATTATCTCTGAAACCAGGGTAAACTTTTACTTTTAGTCTGTTCTGTACACTCTGACAGTTGCTTCATCGACGTGGACCTTCGTACTAACTGATTCACACACAAACGCTGCATGTGATTTGAAAAATAAAGTGTCATTTTATCTTATGTTTCTATAGTGACGAAATACGAAGGCTTTACATGTCTTTTTTTTTTAATAAAAGAAGAATAAGTTCACTCCAGGTGAAGCAACTGTCACCCACTATCTCTCGACTGTCTGTTTACAATAAATGATCGGTTCTTATATCTCTGTCTTTCTTTTTATACATACTACACTACCTTCTCTCTCTCTCTGACCTATCTCAGAAATGCTTATTCTCGCTTCTCCTCTGCCACTTTGCGTCTCCACGCGAATATACGAAAATTGCCAGCTTCCAATCGACAGAACGCCACTTTTTACCTGCCAACTCGAATTCTCTATCACAGCAAGTTACGTCGTCGAGAAGTCTCTCTAATCGAATCGCAAAACAGAAACGTACAGCCGTGTAAACGGCTTGTAGAAAAAAGCGTGCGCGTTACTACGAACAGTGTGCATTAACATTTCTCTCGTTTTATTCAAGTTTCACCTTTATAAAGTTTATCGATTTACTTTGTACGCATTATATTGTTTTTCTTTGGCAAAAGAACAGAGAATATTATAAAAGCAAGAACAGCTGCTTCGCAAATTTTCTTACAAAACTATCCCATCCGAATCCTCGAAGTAAACATTCACTGTTCAACAGTGTCCACGGAATGTTGGGTCAAATGCTGAGCTCTACGTGGCCACCTAATTGTCCTTTGTAAGCCTCCAGGATTGGGTAAACTTCCTCTTCCAAAAACTCCACCACCTGCGCGGGTGCTCTGCCAACGAAAGTGGAAGGATCCAGTAGATCCTCCAGCTGATCTAGGATAGGCGCGAAATACGGATCCCTCTTTATCCTGTCGACCAAATCGTTGTCTAGACCGTGCTGCTTCACTTGCGCGCCAGCTTCGTGCGATAGTACTCTTATTTTCTCGTGGCATACCTGGTACAATATATAGAACACGTTAAGAAGCATCACACTATTACAGGGTACTGGAAAATATTAAAAATATATTGCACATTGGGATACACTGTGAAGAAATGATTTTAGATGCAAGTAATACCTTTCCCACATTTTTCCTTTTTTTTCATTGAATACTTTTGATGAAGTATTTACCGACTTGCAGAAAAATTATTTTACTTGAAACTCATGAACGAATTTACCTGTCTGTCACCTCCAGCCTTCACCATGGCCATTATTACATTTTCCGCGGTCATGAAAGGCAATTCCTGTGCCACGTGTCTGGCGATGACTTTGGGGTACACAACGAGACCCTCTGTGATATTTTGAAGGGTCACTAGAATCACATCCGCTGATAAAAACGCCTCTGACAGGGTGATCCTTCTGTTAGCCGAGTCGTCCAGTGTCCTCTCCATCCATTGCGTCGCGGCAGTTTGTAGGGCATTGTTTACAAGGGTCATTAAATGCCGGGCTATACTGCAACATCTCTCAGAACGCATTGGATTCCTCTTGTATGGCATGGCACTGGATCCTATCTGGGTAGTTTCGAAGGGCTCCTCGATTTCTTTCATGTTCGCTAGTAGTCTAATATCGCTGCATACCTGAGAAATCAAACATTAATAGAATGAGCTGTTTAGAAAGGATTATAACATAATTATCTTCATAATTCTATTTGTAACTATCAATTGCAATCTATTACTTGTTTTCCCTCTTTCTTAAACTTTGACTGTTGTTATTTCTTTCTTTATTTCCACTTTGGTAGTGGAACTAATAGTTTAAGTTTCACTCTTAGAAGAAGATATACAAAGAGTAAGAAATTACTTTGTGGACCGTGGAGCCTAATGAGCTCAAAACGTTTAAACATTCAACGTCGACTTTCCTACTGTAAGTCTGTCCTGTCACGGAGTAGTGTTTCTCAAAACCTGCCATTTTGGTTACCAGTCGATCTAGCTGTTTCACTTTCTCTCCGTCACCTGTGGAAATGCGTAATTTGAAAATGAAGATACTCGTTCGATCGCTTAAAAATTTAAGATACACTCACCGTTAAATAATTGAAGGAACGAGGCCTGGGTGCCGGTGGTGCCCTTCACGCCGCGGAACTTCAGATCATCCCTAGCACGTCGAAGGGCTCTTTCGTCCATTACAAGATCGTGGAGCCAAAGTGAAGCTCGTTTGCCAACTGTAGTAAGCTGAGCTGGTTGAAGGTGAGTGAATCCCAAAGTTGGCAAATCTCGATATTCCGTAGCGAATTTTGAAAGACGCGACAACACGTTCGCCAATTTGGGTAGCAGTATATCGAATCCCTTACGTAGAATTATTAAATCCTTCAAAAATGAATGTAACAGTTGGAATAAAAAAAGAAATACACAAGTTAAAATAAGGGGAATCAAGGCAAACGTAAAATTAAAGGACAATATTTTATTATATCTCAAACACTGAAGATTATTTTGTACATAAACTTTCTGTGGAATGGACACGATTATATTTTTATTGGTCGTTAAAATTACCGTATTATCCCCGACATAGCAACTAGTCGCGCCCAAATGGATTATGGGTGCAGCTTTTGGGCACTGATTCCCAAAAACGTGAACGTGGGCCATGACATCGTGTCTCGTTGCTTTTTCTTCTTTCGCGGCAGCCTCGAAGTCAATGTCATTCACGCGAGCCTCCATTTCAGCGATTTGTTCTGGGGTAATAGTTAAGCCAAGCTCCTATAAATGTTTAAAATGCAGTTTAGAAATTTGATATTACAAGTGCACAAACGAGCTCAAATAAATTATCTATAAAAGAGCAAACATTCGTTAGGGTATATTTATCTAGATCACTTCTGCTTCATATATTATTTAATTGTCTCTCATTTATATTACAATGCTAATTCTTCTAAATCCAATCATTTTTTCAAACATGCAAAGGAAAGAGTGTTATCCACGTTGCAAAATAACTGAATAGACATGTATAAGAGTTGAATTCAACTTATTGACTTATGGCATAGCAGAATCGACAGCTGCAATTGTCTTTGCGTAAAAAATCCAGGAGAAGCAATAGAGAATATGTTAGCAGTATGTAAGTTTACGATTTTATATTTAGATACAGAAGTTATAGATATCAATGTCCTCTAGAAAACAGTAAAATATATTTATATAAAAGGGCAGGCAGTTGGAGATTTTTAAGCATGATTATGTGTTTGGACGTAAGTGGGTCAATTTGTAAGAAACACGGTGCAGATCCAAACTGAGGGCAATTTCAAATCTACCGATAAGCATGAAATTTTTATCAAAGAGGGTTCGAGAAATCCTGAAGAATCTATTGCTAGGACAGGGAATAATAACAAATGGGTGTTATATTTCGATGGTATAGAGTTAAATTCTCGTGGCCGATAATACAATAAATGTGCAGGTGCTTTCTACACTTCTTATCCCTCTTTCAACGTACACGTATCATCTGATTAGATAAAGAGGGCTTGGTGCTGTGTAGAAGGCACGCATCACGCCGTGAATTTCATTCCGTTCACACGTTTCCGCCGTGAAAAGTCCATTTCGAAAGACAGACATGGTGTCTCTAGAGACAGTCGCGGGTATAGTGATAAAAGTTCTCAAGTTGGTGAGAAGAGATCATTTCTTCTATTCCTATTTAATTATTTAAGTGGCCCCATCGATAACACGTAACTCGGTCGAAATTATTGGATGCGAATCTATGATTCATGGCTAGACATATACCTAGCGGAAATGAAATAGTGTCTCTGGGAAGAGGGAAGTTGAAGTTGAGTGACGAGTGCGACGGGCCTGAGAACCTGGAGGAACTATATTTTGCAAAAAATTGCAAATACACGTATCGTTTCGATTTTTACAAACACTATTCTTTAGAATAATCGTGGTAACGAAATTATGCCTACTGTACACATGTACCTACAGCCATCGATTGGCTACATTAAATTTGTTCTCCATTCATAAAAATTGAAACATAAACATTACAAAAATCACTAAAGGATATCAATCTTATTCCTCAAGTACCTAATATATTTCTTTGCAATAATAGCCTCAGTACTGAAACCGGCAATATGCTTTATCCATAGTTATCTCATGATATGTTACGAAATCACGATTCGTGGTAACGCAAAGTTTCTGCAGTCAATTAAATGGCAGCGATATGGGGCATTGGAAAATGTAGCCCTTTCGTGAGAACTTGAACAAAATTCGATCGTGCGACATGTTTTCCGGCCAATGACGCTAGGTAGTTAGTGCAATATCTTCGTGATGATAAATCATCGTAACTAGACTCATTCAAGAAACATTTGTACGCGGTTCTATGATTCATTTCGGTCCTTATCAGCGAACGATAAGGAGACTTGTTTGCAAAGCGATACGACGCCCTTTTTGATGTACAGTATCGCGATATAAGCGTACTCACTTTGCACTGGAACTACTCCTTTTTTTCTGAAGATCTGGTAAAGTTAACGTGTCGACATATCGAGCAATGTGAAACTTTATTTTAGAAACATTCGCGTTAATTCTTTTAAACATATCGCATTGTATTGTGCGTTTAATATATGCTTAAGTTCTTACAAGGAAAAATTAGAAAATTTAAACAAAATTTAGCTTTTAATTATAAAGGATCAGTACCCATTGTTAGGAATTAAAAATGCATACGAGTTACGTGAATTTGGTGTTTTTTTCTCCTATTTTTCTCTTAACTGTTTACTTCTCTGTGCAGCATTCATTCTAAAATGTTTTTCTAGGTGATTAACCTCATAATCCTGATCCTATATCGAACAGGATACAAAGGAGAGTTCCTTGGCGTCGGCGGAACATGGAACTTAAACGAGGACAAAAATCCAGACGCAGAGATTGTTGCGTCTGGAGTTTTAGTGGGTTTCTTTATATACACCAGTGTCGTTGTCATCACCTACTGCTTCGGCAGCACGGAGCACAAGAAGACTCTTGTTGTAAGATCTCGTTTCAAATTTTATACAAAAGATTCTATTCGAATTACTCGTTTTAGAAGAGAAATCCTTTTAAGGGGTTATACCTAGTCAGGGGACCGGAAAGAGGCGAATGTTTGTGATTTTTTTTTATAAAGCGGAAGCATATATTACAAAATTTTTTGCACTTAAAAGAGCAACATTTGAAGAACATTTGGTATTTTTTTTGTAGAAAAATATTTACGTTTATAATTAAAGTACAACGACATCCAAGAAGCCTTTTTAAAAACGGTGAGCAAGATATCTGAAAAACTATTGCACCAATCTTTCTGAAATGTTGTGGGCTTATTTGTTATATAAAAATCTACTGAATGGCGGAGGGATTATTTTCCACTGTATAGTTTCGATTTTATCAACGAAAAACGGCCATTAGTGATAACCATGAAGGCATTTTTCGTTGATAAAATCGAAACTATACAGTGGAAAATAATCCCTCCGTCATGCAGTAGATTTTTATATAACAAATAAGTCCACAAAATTTCAGAAAGATTGGTGCAGTAGTTTTTGAGATATCTTGCTCACTATTTTTAAAAAGGCTTCTTGGATGTCACTGTATTTTTATTATGAACGTAAATATTTTTCTACAAAAAATTACCAAATGTTCTTTAAATGTTGCTCTGTTAAGTGCAAAAAGTTCTGTAAAAATATATGTTTCCGCTTTTTCAAAAAAAATTCACAAACATTCGCCTCTTTTCGGCCTCCTGACTACGTATAACCCCTTAATAGTAAGCTTTCGTATATTTCAAAAAACTTGACGGAAGAAGACATAAAGGATACTGATTTAATCAACATTTCACCGTTTGTCAAATTACATGGATGTTAAATTGATTCTAGTGTGACAATAATTCATAATTGTATAGACAGTAATTTTATTAATTTCTACTGTTGGACAGATGTAAACTGAATATTGACTTTTGGTCAGTTTTTCTTCCAAAATGTATGGTTTACTCTTCTAGCTTGAAAGAGGTTGTTGTCTCTCTTAATTTCTAGATCTGCCATCTTCTGCTTGTAACTTCCAAGCAGATTGAATTACAACTACTTCTAACATCAGAATAACTTTTTCAGGAAATTATAATGAACTTTGTTGGGACCTTCATGTTCATTGCTGTGGGTGGTACAGCGCTTCACTATTGGCACGGTTACCTGCCAGAAAACAAATTCGATACTATCGTCCAAGAAAGACAGGTAAATTAATAGTATTTTTGTTTATTGAAAAGCGATGGATCGAACAATTTCGAAAGTTCCAGCGCAGTATAAATTACGAAGTGTTCGTGGTAGAAGTATTTATTGAATTTAATTTTATTTCACCTACATAAGTTCATTTTCTATGTTCTAAATAAGTTATATTGAATTTTTTAAATTTTCAGGTGGGACTGGCTGTTGGATCGTTGTGCGTCATTGAAGGGGCAGCGTACCTCGTGGACCTGATACTGAGCTTCTTACATTTCGCAAAAAATCGTGACGACTTCTTACAATAAAGTCATATTTCGCGTAACATTTAATCCCTTCATCGCGTCATCCTCAGCAATGTAATCACTATCACGAAAATGAATTTTTCACTAGAGCTCTCATAGTTCCAGATAACAATTTCATTCATCCAAACTAACTGGAGACACATTTCACGCAGAAAATTCTTCAGTTAGTGGATAATTATGATAGCTCAGATCATCGTTTAGATTTCTGACAATCTTCAGTAGAATTAGTTTTTCATTTTTCGATAACTTAAAGCACACTAATAACGCTCGTAGCAAAGATTTCATATAACTTAGCAGAATAGATACACATTTAAACGAAATTGCGTATGCAGTGACACGGAATGTAATATATTATAATTGTATTACTAAATGTAGGAAATAATAATTAATTTTTATATCATAATTACTAGATATGTTTTCACTGTTTGCAGCTTACCAATACTTCTACCAATTTATAAAAAATGATATGACAGTGTAACATATTTTCACCAACATTTTGAATAACAAGTCGAAGTGACAATTTAAATTTGTACTTTCAAAATCTTGAATATCTCGCCACCTTTGTGTTATTCAAGCATTTAAGGGAGATTATCGATTAAGAGAAACAATTTCACAGTGTATAACAATTTCACATTAATCCACCAATGTATGCAAAAGATAAATCGTTCGATCGTATTTATTAGCAAACTTCAAGCCAATTAATTAGCAATCGTTTAAGAAATATGTTTGCAATAGCTCGTCGGCTTTTGAAAGACTTTAGTTTCCTCTTGAAAGTGCTGAAGCTGGTAAAATAACTCCTCCACTTCGATTAATTAAAAATATCCCCATAGTTTCGTTAATATTTCTCGATCACTCAGATTGTGGCTTGCGCTTGCCTCCATGAGCTCTCGAAATACAGAGAATACATGATACCAAGATGGCTCTGGGTTATTTATTGCATCGACGCGTCCACATACGCTATCATTTATACTAACATCGCGATGGCACACGTGTTTGAGCAACCACGAAAATTACCAGTTAGTCTTATAAAGAACAACACCTATTCCTAAAAGCATTGCAACCTTCTATGTTTGCACGCTGCTGAAAATAATTGGAGGATCGTCCACCCAAGTCGAGCAACCATTACCTCGAAACATAACGAGAATTTGGTGGTATTAAATGTAGGTACAGTACTATTTTCATTTCTGGTATTCAGATCATTATCCAGAGCTTCTAATTATTTTTGGCAGCAAATCTTATTCTTCCTGAGTCCAGGGTCAGCTTGATGCATTTATCATCGACCTATTTAATAAGTGTCACTTTATAAATAATATTTTTCATTGATAAACCGGTTACTAACTTAATTAGGAAGCAAGGAGTGGGAGGAAATACGGGTATTTATATGAGGGTATGAAAATATAGTCTATTTATAACTTGAAGATAGGGGTTGTGTAAAGAGAAGAGAATATAATCTCACAGTTAGATGAAAGAATTTAATAGCAGCCGAAATTTTCTAGTAAAATATGTATAATTAGCTAAGTGTGGCATTGTAACAAATGAGCATAATTTTGCTGAGTTGACCCACAAGAATGTCAAATTAACATACCACTTGAATAACGACCAAGAAGTTAACTATACCCACCCACAGTAGGTACAATTAGAGCTGACCCTGACTAAGTGCATTTCGTGTAGGAAGAGTAATATCTAAGTGAAATATCTGTTACTGCAATGTTTCCTAATTTCATTCGTAGGAATTCACGTTATTTTCGCTGGGAGTGATTTTCAACTTCACAGGTGGAGTGGCAGGTGTCATCAGAGCACACTACGCATCATTAGAGGACTATGAAAAGCATCGAAGTGAATCGAAAATCGGGATACTACTGCTCGGTGCACAGTGAATTCACTAATTTTCCTAAATCTCTCATTTCATGGGGACTGTACTTTCTCAGTCATCGCTTGGACGAATAATTAATGTAGTGGGATCTGTCTGATAATTTCCAGGCAATTTCATCGTGCTATTTTGCGAGATCGCCTATATAATCGGCATAGAAGTTCATAAAATGCGAGAAGCCAATGCAGCAACTGATAACCGTAGGAACGTATAAACAATGAGTGAATAAATGCTTTTTATTCTAATGTAGAGCTTTCAGTTTCTTACGCGTAATTACAGTTCAGTAACCAGAAAAATAGTTCAATGGTTTCTTGTTTGGTTGAGGAAAACAGAGGTACAATCAATTAATTAAAAAGCTTTGCTTTTCGTTTTCTTTTCAACATTTGCAGAATTGTTCTTTTGAGCACACCAGTGGTGTTTGAATTCATTGTAATCGGTAGAAAACAATCGACTTAAAAATATATGTACGAAAACAAAATCTAATCGCCATTTTCTTCCTGTTTCCGTCTGGTAAAGGATATACAAATATATTTTCAGTAAAATAGCATTTATTAAATAGGAAATGGGTAATATAGCAATACCTTACCCGGGGTTGAGTTTGAAAGCATTCACACTTGAGAGGAAACTGCTGATATGGAGAACAGTGTCTATGGTTTGTTATTTAAGCCACATACATAGATATATAACTTATGAAATAATTGGTTAGGAAAAGAACTGTGTCATTGTCAAAACTAAAATAATTTATTCTTCCAAACAAAGCATCCAATGGATTAGTAATCGACAAAAGCTATTTAATTTAAATTTTAATTTTTATAGGCACTGTAAAATATTTCAATATCAAATACCAAAACGACTCATTTCATTTCTCTTTTTACTAACATTCTTACAGTCTACTTGCATAGTGGGCACTGCAGTATACTTGAAGCCACTGGAGCCATATTTAGAGATTCCATTTTTTGGAATACTGGTGCCTACCTACATCAGTGGCTATCTTATCCTAAATTCCTCCGAAATCTTCATGTTGTTTACAAATGAAAATGAAAAGTACACTTTCCTCGTGAGTTAGCGCACCATTGAAAATTGCGGCATTAAGAGATCACGAAAGTTGAGCGTTTTGATCCGATTCATTAAGGAACTATCTTTTGCTGTGAGCGGGGCGGTTGGGAGTCTAATTTGTGGCGTTTACCAGTTGTTTAAGTGGATCTCGTGGATAGTTAACACTAGGCCTACTACCGATGGAGACTACAAGTACGCTTAAAATGGCTTAGAACTATTATTTCCAAAAAAGGGAAGGAAACCAGTTGAAAGTGCAGCATTTCCCTTACCAGAAACAATTCGTTTCCTTTTTCCACCTATTTCCTTTCCCTCCACCTTACAATTTCTTTCAGTATGCCAGAATTTGTGCTAGCGTTGGCCCTGTTGCTTCATTCCATTTCTTTGACCGCTGTGATCATTTATCGACAATTTCAACGTCGATCCAACGTTAACGATCCATCACCAACGGAAAATCAGTAACGCATCGTACTCTCGAAGAAGATTTAAATAAGACATCGTTACCAAATGAAATTAATAGAAACCTGAAGTAAATGTTCAAATTTGGAAATAAATATTATCGGAGGTATTGATGAACATCCGTTACGCCGACATAGAAGTAAGTAATTTGGGAATGCAGCATTGAAAAATAAAACAAACCAGTCCTAAACGAAGACATCGCTCCTTTTTCTCAATCTACGAGCGAGCAAACTTAGGAAGGGTTACAAGCGGCCACGATATGCATCAATTAATCTACTTGACCTCGTAATCATCGTGAATGACCGGTACAATCCCACACCCACGATCCGGATACATAATCACGTTAATTACGGGTGCTGGTGGTAATTTAACCTCTGGAGGCTCGACTCGAAAACCGTGTAACGTTAACATAAAATAACAGGAGGGAGGAAATGAAGAGTTCAGAGGAAAGCAAAGCACAAAAATAGCAAGATACAAAATGTACTGTAAATCTGATAACGGTTCACAGAATTGTCATGCATTTGAATATTTTAAATACACCGCTGAAAATAGGTAAAAAATCTCGTATTCAATGATATTCAATTATAGAGTATAATCCACATCTCAAGACCAGTACCTAAAAGAAGATATTTATTTCCAAAAGTTAGGGTACACGATCCACTAATTATTTTCAGCATATTTTCAAAATTCCCTTTTCTCTAGATTGTTTGACAACACTGCGCAATAATTCTAATTTCGAAAGCAATGAAATAACTGTATTATTTCAGTAGCAAGATTTTTAATAGCAGAAATCACTGCTCATTGGTCAAGATCGACAGGAAGATCGCGTAATGATCATCAATGAAGATCTGGCCGCACCTACTGACCTAGTGAACACGTGATCTTCGGTGCCCACGTTTGTGAATGCCGCTGTCATACGTGGTGGTAATGACACCTGTGTGAGTGCGTTCTGTTACGATACTTGGATGCACGTATGGTTTTTCTGTAATAGGAGTAACGGCGTGCTAAGACTATTACGCAATTAGAAAATGATCTGCCGTTGGTAGAAGAAATACTCGTCAAATTGTTTGCTGTATTTAAACATTATTTTCTGTAGCAACAATGTTTCTTGAGCTTCATTTCCATGATAATCCACATGATATTTGTTTTAAATACCACTATCTCCCCAAGACAAAATTCGCGTACAATTCTGAAAACTCTGAGATGACTATTTGTTAAGAACTGTACTTATTATTAAATATGATAGAAATTTCGTTAAATTCTTACGTATCTGCGCAGAGTCTAATATTTGGAATCTACTACAGTCTCAATTTTACCAAGATCAAATTTTGGTAACGTCAATAACCACTTATAAAAAGACGTAGTGTTTAATTTACCCCAAGCGTTTCCCCATTATACGACACAAAATCGTGCCCCACCTAATGAATTCATGATCGATAGCGGGCATAAGAAGATAGCCCATGTCGAGGCTGAGTCGTACCTATCCTGTACAAAGTTTAAAACCATTGACACATTTTCCACCACCTTAATATTTACACTGCGACACGGCTGCTACGTCGTGGCCAGAACATTCCAAGTTAGTGTCTCTGGCACACTTTATCAAACAATGTTCAGTGACCTTAGAAACTTGTATTGAATTAGTGCATCTATTTACGTTATCATACATTCATTTCTATTCCACAAACTCGCAATAACTGATTTTCCAAACGGACGCTTCTGCATCGGAGTAAAAGAAGGCCGTCCGCGAGAAAATCTCGTTTTCAATGTCGCAGCAGACATTCACACGAGCAGACGTGACCGGCATGAAAAGCGATACGTCGCGTGGAATCACGGAAAAAGGAACTAGGGATGATTTCACAACGTTGCTCAATGGCGTCGCCATTCGAAAGCACGTCGCGCGGCCATCGAAGAGGAATAAATTCGTGACTTTATTCCGCGGCTCTAGAGTCAACTCTACTTTCGTTCGTGCATGTTTAATCGGGACGCTTGGCGCTGGTTTATGCACCAAGGTTTTTGCACGTGTATACATTCGTAATACGTCCACGCAAATTTTACACCGTGAGTCACGTGAAGTCTAACATGCTCCGATGCATTATTTCCGACGCACCAACAGCACGTGCTCGTGAATTAAATCCAGTGGTCACCGCGCCCTTCGTTGCAGGCTCCGGTTACGCTCTTTTTGAAATCCTTGCTCGCGCCTCTGGAGCACGCTAAATTATTTAGCTGGCTTGAATTCCCATGCTCAGAATGTCGAACGTGGAAAGAAGTTGGAGTAGCTACTAAGACTTGAGAATTTGATCGAGTTTCGCAGGCAGATTTCTGTTAGGTGGATGGAGTAGTATCAATGGCGTACACAGAGGGTGGCCAAGGATCCCTGGCACCCCCAAAGCAGGGGTTTTGCAAAAAGAAAAGAAAACTGGACTTTATTCTTTAAATAAATTTTTATAATCACCTAATGCATTTTATTGAATTTACATTAAAATTAGTTTTATCCCTTCAACTCGGCTCCCCCAAGATTAAATCCTGAGTGCGCCACTGATTAGTATTATTTTGAACCAGAGATGAGCAAAATATTATTTGAAATAAAAATTTGTGTACGAAATTTTTATTTCAAATAATTGTTTGCCCATCTCTGTTTTGAACGGGTGCTAATCATTTGATTGTCTTTCTGTCTGCGTGCCCATGTAGGATGTTCCTGGGATATATTTAGTTATGGGGTTGTTTACTGCATTAGGTAATCATGGAAAGCATAAGCACGAACGTGGATCTACGAATCAGTCTAATGAGCTACAATTTTTCAAAATTTGTCGAAAGTTAGAGATTGTGCGTGATATGGTTTCGGTATTATGAGTATGATGACGTAACATGTGGAGTATGTTTTCCCAGTATCGTCCGGGATTCAACGTCATATAATTACATGCCATTGGCTGAGGTGATTGCTCGAGAAACACACCTAATTATTTACAACCTGGCTCTGTCACAAATACCACAGTGAAATGCGCAAAGAGTGAAATATTGAATCGCTATCGTCTGATTAATTTTACTACTTAGTCTTTGTGAAATAATTTAGATAAGGAAAGTCTGAAAATATCATTAGCCTCTAAAGTATTATAGAACAGTAGACTGCTCAATATTGGGGGGTGGTTAAAGACTCTCAAAAGTTGGGACTTCAGTTATCAGACACTCCAAAAGCTGGGATCCCAAGAGGCAGAGTTCATAAACCAATAAGTACACCAAAATATTGAGACCCCAATAAATATGGTCTCCAAAAGAGTGAAAGTATGTAAAAAATCCAAAAAGTTGTTAGACTAATAAACAGAGATTCTAAAATCATAAAAACTCGAAAAAGTTGTTGCATTAATCAATAAAGATTTTAAGAACTCCGAAACGTTGAGAGCCCAATAAATACGGTGCCCAAAATATTAAACACCCCGAAATCTTGAAACCCTAATAAACAGTACATTAAACAGTCTACAATAAACAGAGACTTCAATGACTGTTACGCAAGTGCAACTTCCCACGACGAATCATGAATTAAAAGGTACCGGATCGCAGACAAGCTCGGTCTGCTCTACTATTAAATTCGGTGGAAATCAAACGAATAGGTGCACACTAACGCGGCGACCCCTTTTTCACAAAATTACGCCCCAGTGACACAATCGGGCGTAAGTGACTACGACATGGTCATATGGTGAACCTGGCTCTAACAAAGCCGACAGACCGCCTGCGCAACTTACACGTAGTATGTGCGGCGTAGTCTTCGTGTGTCATGCTTGGCGTTCCAGTTTAAGTTGTTCCACGGCACGGTGTGGAACTGCACGGTTTCCTGCATCGTTCGTCCACGATCAACGTGATTAAACACTCACGGAGACACGCTCCTCCGTCGTTCCTTCGATTCATTCGAATCGATGCCTGGATTTGTGAAAATCCTCGCGTTCGATCAGGGAGAATCTTTGTGAGATAGAGCACAAGTGCTGGTGATAGCTTTTCCAAGGCGGGGCGCATTTGCGAGCGGAGGGGACTTTTTGGAGTCGTGCAGCGGGTGGTGCACGTGGACGGTGTCACACGACGGTTTTTTAATAAAAGGTACGTGATTTGCAAGAGTTTTGGGAAACTCGTAAAGTGTACAGTTTGTTATGACGGTTAGATTACACTGTAGATTGTTTTTACGTTCGGCTTGACAGGAAAGACTATGTAAATATGCACGCCATTCTTTTTTACCATTTCCAGCCTCTGATCTGCTGCATTATTGAAGATTGTCTTCTGCAAGTATTTTAGTCTCAGGAAAATAAACATAAATTTACAAGGTGGCCATAAAATGTTGAGTTACTGAGTCACGTCTTTGATGGTTGCATAACATCTGTGACTTAAGAATCTTCTGTGTGCTAATCTTTTCGGAAAATATTAGAGTGGTGCAATATCGGTAAAAAGATTCTAGTCTCCACCTTCAGATGCATAAATAATTTTCGAATAATTATTTGTAATGAACTCCCAAGTAATACGTAGCAATAATTTATAGAAATATTACGTGATTAATCTGAATTTTGAAATCAGGAATAACAGCATGAAACTTGTATGAAAATAGAAATTAATTAAATTGCTATTGAAGGTGTAAAAACTAGGACACGTGTTAAAATTTATGTCTTCATTTCCAAATTGCTTCGCGTATATACTTGTTCCTAATTTGTAGATGCAATCTCCCTCTTTATTCTGATATTCATCGCGTTGCTTGCTACCATCAGGGGTCGATGCGCTTGTTAAGAGAGGACTCGTATCAGAAGGTGGAAAGAAATTGATCGCCAGCAAGGGGTGAGCCTAAAATCCTTCAAACTGGGTGACGGTAAAGGAAAACACCGTAGAGTCAGAATGGCAGACGACAGTCAGCAGGAGCAGCATACGCCCAAGGAACGCAAGGTGGTCAGGCACTTACCATTTCTGATCAAAATCCTGGAAATTGTAAGTGAATACTTATCACTGAAAATTAAATTAATATCCACCATTCTCAAAACATACAATGCATTTACTCAACAATTTTTATCGGTAATGATATTTTTTACGTGTATTAATCATAATTGTAAATTATTATTTCAAAGTAATTATAGTTTATGTTCAGCTGTATTTAAATTTGTTAGATCCTGGCTGTGGTTGCGATCGGATTGATAGTCGATCCGATGAACTCCTTCCAAAAAATCCTAATTAGAACGAGGTTCAAGCTCGACGATGCTGCGATTATTTACATCAGCATCGCTGGTTTCATGATAATCAACACGCTTTTCATCATTTCCCATTTCCTTGGCGATCGAATACCGAAGAGAACGGTGAGTTAAAGTCGAACTGCATATTTCTACATTTCTGTATAGGTACTAGTCACAGAGTGCTGCAGGCTTTAGAATCGATTCTTTAAAAAGTAAAATTACTTGTAATTTTCCAATCATTAACCAACGTGGTTTAGTTAATGTAATCTCATTTATCGAATGAAAATTTATAGAAGTAGGTTCTGAATGAAAATGTCGAAATTCTTTGGTAAAAGGTTGAAAGAATAGCTGAAAGATTCTTATGCAACGAAATGAGGATGGAACAAGTAATGGTGTTATAATATTCATTAAAAGTCGTGATTAACAGTAGATTCCTACCACTGTAATCCAGATTACGTGACGTACCTGGTAATAATAAATTGATGAAGTGACACAATTAGGTGATCGCGTGACGATCACGAAAGGAAGGCTAGCATCGTGTCCGACTACCTTCCTAAATTCGGTGTTTAAGACGTGAATCCACTAGCCAGTCCCAAATTTCTGGTATTTCGCGTATTTCGATCCAGACTAGCCCATTTGCACAGCTGAATCGTCGTCGCAGAAACCAGGCATTCGATAATTAACAGATGTGTCATGTCCTTCGTATGTGCACCAACACATCCTTCATTCCCGTGCTCATACACGGTTGTTGTCTCGCATTCGTGCAACTTAACGGTGGTTAGTACGAGTATTCGCAAACCAAGTCTTCGATTTCGAAAACCTGAACTTTGAAACAAGCTTTCAACAAACCTTCCTTGTTGCATGTTTTTGACAACTGTTGTCTTAGAAAAGGGGGAAAAAGAAGTTTGATCTCCAAATTTATTTTAGAAACTGAAAATTAATCCACTTCCTGAGAATTTGGTAATTGCAACTTGTATTCCTAGTATTGTGTTGGAATTTCTCGATTTTTTGAGTACTTATTCTCTACGTATTGTAACTTAATAAACGAGTGATTATCATATTCAGAAGGAATATATTTTAGTTACTTAACTTCGAAAAAAGAGACTGAACGTAGAAGCATCATGGTAAAATATTTCTGTATTTTTCTCGAATTCCAAACTTGATTGATGACCCAGGAAATCAATTTTTTACACATTTTCAAATACTGAATGGAGCAGTAGCGCACCCAGAGGTGGGGCCAAGGGGCCGTGGCACACGCAAAGAAGGGACTTTGTAAAAATAAAAGAAGACTGGATTTTATTCTTTAAATAGGATGTATAATCACTTAATGAATTTTATTGAATTTGCATTAAAAATATTTTTATCCCCTCAACTCGACTCCCCCAAGATTAAATCCTGAGTGTGCTACTGGAATGGAGAACGCAGTCTTATGGACGACATAACGCTTCATAAGTCTCTTCGGGAAAATGCGACTTGAATAATCTCATTAGCCATTCAAGGCCACTTAATGAAGGTTTACTTGTTTCTCCTAGTTCATAAACTACACAGAGAATAACGAATGGTTGCTGCATAACTGTATCGATCTAACCACCGATGCTATCAAGTAAAATCTAATTTCGTGTGCAGTATTTTGAAGCATACGACTTCACGATGTATTAGAGAGTAATTTGAGTCACGAACTAATTCAGTTTTAATGACTGTATTGCTTACATCGTAACTGAAAGATCTGTATCAGCACGGAGAGCACGAACATGAAGGCCAGTTTGCAAATTATGCTCTAAGTATTATTATTAATTAGGTTGATTATAATTAACTGTAATGAGCCCTCGTTTATTTTTCCTACGTAATAGTTACGTGTCTAAATTATGAGTTATTAATCAATTTCTCAGCTTTGCATATTTGTTTTTTTAAACTATACACAGAGACAGAATCGAAGAGTAGCTTGAAAATTTGTAAGAAATTGTTTGTTTGAAAAATGTAGTATTTACAACCTGTTAGAACAGTGATTTTCGAGCAAGGTGCTCGAAATGCACGAGTTCCAGTTTGATTAGAATTCATAACTTATCTACATCCAAGTTCCCATACGTAGTTTTATCAGCCGCCTACTTTCCGACGTTTATGCTTGTTTAACAATCGGAACTCGTAACATCGGGGTCTTGGCATTTGGAGAACGCGATAGTTACTGTCGTTCGTGTCGCACCGTAGTGATAACACAGAATAATTACAGTCTTTGCTGCGAAAGCGAACAACTCCGTGACCTCCTTTAAACGGTGCACAGAGTTTTTAGAAGAATACCTTTTATTCGAGGTTTTACACGTGAACTTAGTGCTGGATTAACAAATAAGCAAAATAAGCACGTGCTTGGGGCATCAGGAGAAAGGGGGGCACCATAGAAATTTTCTGAATTTTAAAATCTAATTTTTGTAAGAAACACTTTTTAGTCAAATTAGCGGAAATGCCTAAGAAATCATTGCGTTGAAGTGTAATAAGGGGGCCTCTAAATCTTTTAAGTGCTTATGGCCTCTAAAGGTTTTAATCCGACCCTGCGTGGACTCCTTATTTTACAATGAATATAATTTACACGTCCTTGTCAATATTAGGGTATAGAAAATTTAGTATCTTTACAGAAATTTCAATAAAATGCAACATATATAGCTCCGGAAGCACCTGCAATTAATTTTCAGAATACCTGTTTTCCTAACAATAATGCATCACTATCAGTACATCATTTTGTAATAAAATGTATTATTCAGTTCCTCGAACCTATACTGCCAGATTAAAAAAAAAAGGAAACGGTCAAGTGATGCATCCTATAGATTGAATTCGAAAATCGAATTTATATGAACATTGTTACTAATCCAGCACAATTTATAAAGTACACGTTCTTTTACAAGATGATTCAAGTAACACGTGTCACTAATATCCACCCTCTTCGAATTACTCCAATTAAATAACAGCAAGTGCATGAAATTAGTCGTGTCGTGGGTTCCACCTTATCATTCTCTCAGATCTCACATCTAAGAAAGCAGAAGTAGGCAAGTGATTGATCTGAATTCATTGCCAAGCAACATCGATCTGCTCTGTTTCCAGCTGATACTGTTCAGCTCGGTGGGCGCGCTGCTCCACATCGTCGCTGGAAGCGTAATTGTCTATAATTGGAGGAAGATCCTCGGCCCTTATTACAACAACAACGAATTCTACCCGAGCAAGCAGTACATGGACATGTTCATCTCGGGGGCTGTGTTCACATTCGTGGACGCGCTGGTCTTCGTCATCGAAATTATCGTCATCATAAGATGCTCGCCGAAGAACAGTCAGTGAAGGGAAGGAACCAATACAGGAAGCTATTATTTTCGACAAGAAAGGAGTGGATAATGAATGGATAGTTGCTGGAGAAAAGAAGAATGTTGGAGAGGTAGAGTGATGTAATTAGAATTATTTTTATGTCTGTAGAATTGATAACGTCGCGAGTGGCAGATAGTCAGTCATATGTTAGTGTAATACGATTGATTTGTTTAATTTCTTGGTAGGGGAAAGTAGGAAAATAAGATTTGAAGTGTTTCGAGAAGTTGTCGAGGAAAGGGGGAGGAATGTAAAGGATTTTCACCGAATGTGTTCTAAATTATGTATCACAGGAGCAGTATGTAAAAGTTAATTAGGCACAGAGTAATTATAGAAGTACGTGCCGTCCAGAAAAATCCGAAAAATCATTCTTCAGCCAAATATTTGTATGTTAGTTTGTAAGCCTTCGTGTTGTTTTATTTTAAAATAGTAGTGCTTCGTGTGAGTCTAATATTATTCGTGCATAGTATATCGTAGAATACAGAGATTTTATTAGCATTGTTAGATAATGTACAAAGTAATTATATGTGCAAGCGTAATGCAGAATATACGAATATTGTTGATTTATAGGGTAGATAATTAGAATAGACAGAATACTGTAATGCCTTAAATGAGTAACATTCTCTCATTTAAGTTTTATTTTCAGTTTTATATGCAAAGAATTTTTCAGTAAATTTAGTTATCAGTGTAGGATTTTTTTATTCAAACTAATATCCAAAGATTTTCTAAGTGTGTGGCATATTGTACATGTTAAGAAAATATGAAGATCCACCGAGAAATATAATTTTTCACTGACACCATGCTAAGATCCAAAGTTTGTATAATTGTACAATTAGTGTAGCGTGAATTAATAGTAGATTTGTTAGCATAAACTTTATTAATACCTAAGTACGAATTTCTTAAGATTATCATACTTTTTATATACATATTGTGAAATTGAATCTCAGAATTGCCATGAATATTCTTAGATGAAATACAGTATACCTTTCGTAGTACTAAATGTAGTTATAAAAGGACCAAATCTTACAATTTGCTATTGTGTACATTTGTCGATTTAAATGTACGCTGTATAGTTGTAACAATTAATGTCTTTATCAAAACAATTCCGTCCAATTTAATATTAGAGCTGACATCTTATATATTAAGCAAAGATATTGTAATAAATATAAAAGAATGATTAAATTTTATTATGGTGTATTCCCTTCATTATTTTCAAGGTGTCCTGGTAAGGTAGGTCTTTACCTTCGTAACAAAGAGATTATTTTCTCTCCTTCTATCTTTCACTTTGTTATACAATATTCGATAGAACAATTGCATGTGGTACGTATTAATTTATTTCACACCAAACTGAGAACCAATTTCTGTTCTCTGAATATCAATCAGAGACGAAGTCGAGAATCTATCGATGTCTCAACGGTGAAATTTAACATATTAACATTCGAGGTACCCGAAACAAAAAACGTAATGACACCTAAGGTCTCTATGAATTTAGAGGTTCGTTCGATGATATAAATCAGATGAAATATCCTACGAGAGCAAGTGAAGGATGCAAGGTTAAATGACTCAGCACAAATACCTTCCCTCCCATCTACTTCCCCTCTATCGTCACAACATAAAAACTGCAATTCCTAATCTGCAGATACGAACGACAGTTTGGAACATAATAAAGATGAATCAGATGGCGATCAAGAAGATAACGCGACCAGTAAAAGCGACAGTATCATTAAATCGATCAGTAGGCCACTCAGGACGTTCCAATTTGTTAGTACCAATCGCACAATTCCAATGTCGCTATCCACTGTTCGTTCCTGTTCCATACATGAAACGTTCCATTAACATCATTCAAATAAAATTGATGATTACACGAAATTTCTATTTCCAATTAATCAGATGGTGTCGTTAGAAATCTTCGTATTTGTCGTTTACACCGTCGTGTTTGGTGACCAGAATGTGCCGCCTGCAACATTTAATTTTCTCATAGCCCTGTCTGGATCGTACGTTTTCGCTCTGGCAGTCGACTTGATCAGCCAATACAGTGGAGGGGAACGGAATGCTCTCCCGGTAATTATTTGCAGAAGCAACATTCCTGCGATGAATATTTTTTAATTGATCTTTGTCGATGCTTTTGTTACAGTCGTTCCTCTTTTCCTTATTCGGCACGATATTCTTCGGAATCGGCGCGGCTTTAGTAATATCAGCTTACACTACTTTTGGAGCTTGGTACATATTATCGATACTGTGTCTTTGTATTCTAATGTGCATCCTCTGTATGATTCACGTCGCGATTGCACTCACGTAAGTTTCTAATTACTGTAATTTAACTGTGAACTTAATATCACTGAGACATTAAGTATTCTGTACCAGGTCGTGGAAACGGAAATCAAATTCGTGCAAAGAGTGCTGCTGCTCTCAGCGGGCTGAACTATTGATGCGTGAATTCTGTCATCCTACGTGTAGCGAAGTGAGTCCCATTAATAATTATTCTGTATAAGAACTACAAAACACCGAAGTGGTAGTAGGGAATCCTGTTAGCTTAAAATTACGATAAAGAAATGCATTATTTCCTTCGTATTTATCACGAAATGAAAATGATGTTATGGTGAAATTACATTAAGAACATTTTAGAACTTTAAATTAAATGTATTTCTATAGCAACTGTAAACTCTTCTCTTCGAATCCATTTCTATCAGTTGGTGGAATTGGAGTTCTGATAATTGTAAATGTAATTACTACAGACGTGATTGTTGCTAGGTAACAATAAATTCTCAATACTGAAATCACCGATCTAATTATAATACAAGTAGTGCGAAGTAACCCTTGTATGAAGTAATCTATGTTCCTCGAGTACCAACGTCTCTTTTAAGGTATCTCTCTGCAATATAGACGGTCAAATATGACCTGACAACCAGTGTCAGCAACCTCGGAATACCCGGTGAAGATGAGGATGAGGGCACTGATCACAGTCACCGAAAAGTCGGGATCGGACATCGTCGACAATACGTCGATTACGCGACGAGTGCTCCAACAGTGTCCGCCGTGGACGTTGCTGAGGCTCAAACGGAACCCTGTATGGTGGTTACTATAGAGTGCCAAGTGAGTCATACTATGATCACTAAATTCACACACTAAAAAGAGAGAAACACCCTTGATACACAGGGACGAAACTAGGTTCTATCACTTGTATTCCCAAGTGAATAATTTCAATCGCTAGATGAATTTCCCCAGACTGAACAGGAGATGAAAGAAATCCCAGTGCAAACGGTGAGCAGATGCGAGCTGTGCAATCGACAAATGCAAGACTACGGGACGTCCTCAGGTGCAACTCAGCCAACAGCTCAACAAGCGCAGTGCGCACCCTGCCCTGCACTTGTGCAGCTCATTCGAGGCGTACCGTGTTGTCCAGGGTTCGTACTGCATTCTAATCAGTTCCCACCACTAAGGCATAGTGAAGGAAACTTAATCGTTCACACCGAAAAACAGTTGCAGGTGCGTGACCGGCATCGTTCAGCTCCAGCAGCAACAGGAGCAACAGACGCAGGAGCAAACTACCAAGGAACAGGTGCAGTGGGTGCAATCGGTGGACGAGAAACCCTACGGAATGTTGACGAGTGAGAAAGCTCGAATGCATCAGGTTGCAAGTACAGACGTTAACTTGAAACGAAAACATTGATTTCGTTCGGATTCAGTTCACGATCATCCATTCATGATCGGCGCGACGGTGCAGTGAACCCTCGACATTATAAAAAAAAACCCTGGCGATGTGACAAATATACGATTGAAACGTTGTAAAGATGGTTATTTCTTGGGCCATTCGAAGCACTGTAGCTTATTGCATTTCAAATACCTCACGATCTTTAGCTCCGGACGGTTGAAATTTTTAGAACTGATGTCTCTCTCTTCCATCCCCGCGGAACAGACAGATTTCCGTGACCTCATTTGTCGACGTTCGTCGTTTTAAAGGTGCGGATAATAAACCAGAGGACTCGAAGATGAAAGAGATGGCGGGGACCATTACTAAACTCACTGTTGCGTCCTACACCGTGGCACCGAGTAAAAGGACTACTACTTCCAGTCAAACTACCGCGGCTGATGACGCGAAAACAGTGTAAGTTTCTTCCGTTTGTAAAATATTTTTGTACCTAACGGGGGACACGTAGGAGTGCACACTTGAATACTTTTATCGCTTTTAAATTTACGAGAGGTGGACAAGATTGCCAGTTACTCAGTTTAAACAGGAGAAATGAGTTAATAGAAGTATCATTTATTTTCCAACTCTCGAAGATCATTGTCCTCTTTCTCTTAAATAGTAATTTAACCTTCGTTTTTCTAATCCTCTCTCAGCAAGAAGACGCTTGAATCAGTGCCACCAAAGAAACCCAAAGTGGGCATGGCGAGAAAGGAGAAAGCGGGGGAGAAGGAAGACACGAAGAAGCAGAAAGAAATTTTGATACCAGAAAAAGAGAAAGCGAGGATCGACGTCAGAAAAGAGACGCCGAGATCTTCTCCCAAGAAGGCAGCGGAATCCAACGCTGGAAAAATAGTAGAATTCTCTTCCATTAAGCCGACAGATAAACCGTCACTGCATTCTACTCCAGAGAAATCGATAATGGCTGCTGCCGAATCACCATCGACTATTTCTCTCACGGACACTCCCCGGTGTCGCGAATCAACTAAAGTTAATCCATCGGAAAAATTGGCGAAAATAATAAAACGTTTGGAAGAGATCAAAGAACCCAGGACGAACGTTGAGCAGACTGCAGAAGAAACTGTGAAGGCGCGGACTGTGGCGAAAAAATTGAACGACTCCGAGGATACTATGAAACAGGATACGACAAACATTCAGGCAGTGAAACTGGAAGAAACACGAAGTATTGATGGTAAAACTAAAGACTCGCCGGAGAGTTCGAGGAAGGGTGTTTCAAAAGTGGAACAGTCATTGAATACTGCTTCACTGGTCCAGCCTCAAATGGGAACACAAACGTAAGTGCACTGATTTCGAATAAGCGATATTATCACTTCTTAGATTTCTGTGTGCTAGTGAAAAGTTTGGATGAAAGTTAAGAAGAAAGAATGCAGGATGCCAATTTGCTTTATTATAACACTTTGAGTCGTTGTACCTTGAAATTAGGGTTTAAATTTCTCTTGTACTTAAATTATGTTAAATGGAACATGGTTTTGGTTTCAATGGAGGAAGTAATTAAATCAAGCAGGGTAATATCGCCAACCTGATCTTTTAGTAATATATTTTCCATGGTGTAGCAATAACTCGTGCACCTCTAATCTTCCTTGACCGCAATAGACTGCCGATAGTACACCGGAAATGGCTTTATGGATTTAATAGCCTGTTCGTTGGAAAGTGTAAACCTGCTTCTTTCGTCCCCTGACTTTTATTATCGGTGCAACTACTATACATAGAGAAATACTGAATTTTAATATCAGTGTTATTACTCCCTTCAAATTTTATTTTCTTTATTTTAAGCCTACCATATTAAAAACTTCTCATTAATTACTATTAAAGCGACGAAAGAAATCTGTAGTCATTTGCATCATGTTAGATTCTTGATCACGTTGAATTATATATAATCGTTATTTCGGAATAATAAATAATGTTTTAGGATGCAAGCAAGCGATACGAGTAGGTCCAAAAAGACACATCTAATTCGGAAGAAGAACAAAGTTGAACCTGCTGAACTGACGTAAGCAAACAATATGATATGCATTTGCTGCCAGAATAGGCGAGTCTTTAGAAACAAGCCAAATTTTGACAAATGTAAGTATTCTGTTTAGACATGCTGATATGAACGTCCAAACTTTGGAAGCTGAAGATAATAATGAAATTACTTCTGCAACCACTGGTTATGACCCAGAATCTGAGGTAATTGCAAAGCTTAAAATATCAAATCAAATAAAATCCTCAAAGTCTGCTATTCTTTATTTAATTTCGTTTGCTTTTATCAACAAAAGACTATATTTCGCTGATTAATTTGATGAATAGTACAGTTCAATAAAATATTTTATAGCGATTGTTTACAGGCGGGAAAGAGGTTGTTTCAGTCGACGATAAAACTGTAAATATTTGTCCGTCGTGTAAAAGGATACAGGTAAATGATATTTACATATTTTATAATTGTCGCGGCTATTTATAGGTAATTCCCATTTTACAATTTGGTCTCGATATTTTAACAGGGCTCCCCTACGTCGAGTCCCTTTCGGTACTACAGTGTTCACAAAGACAAACGAGGAAAGCTGTACTGCGAATATTGTGCCACAGCAAACTGCATTAAAGTATAACGACAAACATATTTCTCGTATAAACAATACAACGAGGTGTGTTATCTTTTCGTCAACTTTAGGTACTGCACAAGAATGACGGCAGCGAACAGAAGCGTTTGAAGTGCGCAGGTTGTGGGAATTTCTTACGCATAAAAACCAGTCAGGACGAAGTAAAAATCATTTCTTTCCAAATATTCATCATCTAGCAAATTGAAATGGTATACGATAAATCTTGCATTCGTTGTCAGAGTTTTCGAAACAAGTCTGACAACTGTCCAAACTGTAGTCAAGCTTGTGTACATTCTGCCCCATCAAAATGAATTCTTCGAAAATGCAGTGTTCCAATAGTTAGGGAAGCGATGACAAAATGTAAATACGAATAAAACACTGCAGGAGCAACGTGGGCAAGGATCAGAAAGTAGGAGAGCAGGTACGTGATGAATAATCAAAGTTTAACTGCACGGTGCAAAAATGATCGATTCTGCGCAGGTCAGCAAGAAATTTAACAAGTTACGTGCTACTAGACATGGAAATATTCAATAGTTCTCTTTCGTGTACATATCAATAGTTAGAAAGGTACTTCTGTTGTAGCGCGAAAAATAATTTAACTTCACTTTCCACTTCTCCTCCTTGGAAACTCAGTCAAGCAATGTAATAGAATTACACGTTACCCTGATGTTATAACACAATTAAGCAACCCCATTTGGAGAAACGAAGCGGGCATTTTATTCGAGTTGTGTAGAGTGTATCGTATTTCAAAACATCATTTATTCCATAAAAGAAGAAAAATGACAGATCACTGATTACAAGAGAAAAAGGTTCTTATTATTACGCGCTCATAGATGATTGTAATATATCGCCATGCACTTGTAAAACAGTATGGTTTCTTAGTTAACAACATTTCTACTGTTTAAAATAAATTCTAACTTCGCCTAAATCGTCGAATTTTCACGGGAAATATAAATCCTCTTGCTGCCATGATGACACGAATAATTTGATTAGAAAAATGAGATGCAACGTTATGCGACAATATTAAAAAGTTCAAGTTTCAATTTTTCTAACAACGGGTATAAGTTCGAAAGGCTAACAATGCGTCAGATTCGGAAAAAGGAGCTTATAAGCGATACAAGTACGGTTAGAAAATAAAATTATATAAACGTTATGATTATAATAAATACTATGATTATAATAATAAGAAATAACGATTATTTAGCTGCTAGTTACCATTAATCTTTGGTATAAAACGAGTTTTCTTTATACTTCCATCGCGCGTATTAGCTGTAAAAAAATTATTCTTAATTAATAGGAACTTCAACTGTGCTTATACGAAAGACGAGACAGATTTCTCGTTTCAGTAATACTACCCATCTGTCCTTATTCGTACTTAATATAGACGCTTAGAAATAAATGATAAATACATATATACTTTACGAACAAACTATCTCAAGATTCAGAACACTGATTGTAAAAAAGTCTATCTCTAATTACTCCTTTCCTTCAAATACTGATTAGAAAAATCTTAATCACTTGTCGTCACGAGCTACTCGCATCTCCAATAGTCACGCAACAAAATTATCTGAATGTTCAACGACGCATGTATAAATTTCCTCGATCAGAAAATTGTTCCTACGCTCTCAGCAACTTGTTTACGAAGATAAGCCTCACCAGCGAAGCCGCGACATATTTCCACACCAGATTTGCATGAGATCAAGTTCTATCGCAAGAAAGAGGAACGAGGCAGTCTGTTTGCAACTCTGTCTTACGCAACGCCGTCCAACCAACCGATCAAGAAATTGGAATAAAACAGCACACCCCTCTAATCAGTAATTAACGTTGATATTAGCATTGGCTCCTTTCAGGACTGGCCTCGTGTAAAATTTCTCGTCACCCTGAAAATTCTCCCCAAGCTGCAGCTTACTTTCCATAAGCACCCGATCGTTCGAATACAGCGCAGCCTTCGCGTTGTTCTCGCGAAGCCTATCATCGAAATTCCACAGAGGATTCCAAACAGGTCCGTGATTAACTCGATCATCGTAACGTCCAATTTCTTGCACGTTCTGGGGATTCATCATCTGATGGTAGCTCGAGTATTTCACGTCGTTTGGAATCCCATTGGACAACTCTGGAATCTGTCGAGCCTCGTAAGGGAGAGGCTGATTTGGCAAAGACCCAGCTACGCACCAGCCAAAATTCTGGTCCATGACCACTGGTTTCATTGCGTTAGGTAAGAATCGTTGGGAAAAAAGCTCGCGACTCGGTTCCTGACGAAACACGGGGCTTCGAACACCCTGCCAGTTATGCTGTCCAGGAGCATAAGCCATCACGTCGTTTCGTCCCACACCGTTGGCAGCAAAATTTTGATAATAATTTTCGTATTGGAGGACATTCGAAAGCTGGCGATTAGAATCGTTCAAAAGCTGCGGGTCGAAGAAACTATTAGACAAATCGACGTTGGTTTTTGGAGGAGTCTGCAGTTCGTTTGTGTAAACAGTGGAATTTTTATCAAAATTCTCGTTTGTGACGGTCAAACCCTCTGAAAACTTGGATGTCAGACCTTGTACTGAATTCCAATCGTCGCGATTGATGGAATGGACATCGCTGTACTTTTCCAAATTCAGATTGCCATCGTCGGGGAAGCGACAAGAGCAATCCGGGATATATTTGTTGAACGATCCATAGGACTCTTCTGGAAGATTGTTGGGAAGAATCTGAAGCCCGTTCTGTCGCCTGGGGTCTTCGCCTGAAGATTTCTGAAAGTCGTTCCATTTGGAGCTCTTCTGACGTTTCCCTTTATTCAAGTACGCACTGATCGATGGAAGAATCGCGTTTGATTGATCCTGCTGTGGTTGATTCACTTTGAAATTTAATAGAGAGTGGTTCAGAGTGCTTCTGAGATTCCCATTGATGTCCCACGCCTGGTTAAAGTTCCCTTTCGTTTTGTAGTCGTGTCTGGCCAAATTCAGTTGGGAGCATTGGGAGCACACCAGGTTCTGAAATTTGTAGCTTTCCAGTGCACACTGACTCGATGGACGGTCGAGGCACTTCGACGGATTTTCTGCTGCAGCCTTTATGGCTCTGCCCTTTCGAATAGTGGGGTCGATGGGCTTCTGTGCTCGGAGATTGTTGGCTGCATTCGATCGCTTTTCCATGCTTCTGTTGTGCTTCGTTCGAGCCACAGATTTCTTGATTTTTACTGGCTCGATGAACGTTTTCGTTACTTCCACGTTGCCGTGATCGTCACAGGTCCCGTTCTCTTCGTACTATAATTTTTTAAAAGTTTGAGGATTTGTTAAAGGACGGGTGGATGAGTTCTTTCACTTTTGGCGTCGAAGTACAGTACATACATATTATATTGTATGCGTTAAATATTCGTGACTCAAAAATTTGAAGAATATTCAAGATTCGTGGATTGAAGACTAAAAAAGCTTGACGATTTGTGACTTGCTGATTAAAGAAATTTGTGACAGAAGATTTGAGTGGTTTTCAAGTAACATAGGAATGCTTCGTGTTTGCTTAATTATCAGAATCACTGGCTTATTTTTGTACATTCTGTGTTGAAATACATTTTACTCTCTAAACTTTCCTTTATAAAATTTGTATCTCAAATGGTAAATCGATCTGAAATTATTAGACGATGGACGAAACATGGAATTTGTACCCCTTTCCGGGTTGGGCACCTCTGCTTAAACATTCTATCCAACTTTCCATTATTAAAGAAAATTTAGTTTTTGTGGAAAGAGGCTCTGTGAATGCGGTGATAAAAAGAACACACAAACATTACTGTACAACACAGTGAACTTGCGGTAACCTTACTAAAAACATGTTTTGCCGTAGGTAACATTCTCGAAACTTTGGCGTCTCAATTTAAATAAACGAAATAAATAACAGTTCATTTAAATTACACTAACAACACACTTAATATAAGAAAAATATCTGACGTTTATCATTGAAGAACACGAATGTAAATAAGTAAATCTGTCGAGGATGAGGACAGTCCCAGGTAGAGAAGGAACGGGCTATGGCAAGAGCCATAAAACAATAAAGCAGTTGCTATGCAGCTGGGGACGTTTTCCTTCAGCGTTCGGCCAGGAAACCTTTTCACCCTCTCTATTTCGGTACTTTCCCTTTTGCATTAATGCCTTGCCACGTTTTCGGCGGAAGAAAACGCTGCGAATGGAAGGACGGACGGGGCAGGTAGCGACGAGACACAAGCCAGCACATTCTGTTGTGTATTTTCTACCGCTGAGTATTCAGCGAAAATAGAGACCCCACTATTTCACTCCACCTAATTACCTCAAATCCTTCATAAACTGTCTAATAAAATTTCTATTCACTCCGAACGGTAACGGAAAGTCAAAGCGATTGGAGTACAGCCGCAGGTATCAACGAAAGGTAGAAAAAAACATCGATTATGCTGCGAGGGACTTGTAACTGACCAAGCTGGGTATGGTAATTCGTGCAAGGCTTGGGTAGAAAACGGTTACGAACCATCTCTGCCTTGGCCAAATAAATCCATAGCTTCCGCCACGTGCTAAACTTTTGTTGTTCGCTGAAGTTGTAGCGCATTTCCTTCGAGGCGTATCTGGTCGCCAAAGGACTCCGGTAATCACTGTATTCACTGTCTTCTACCTTAGAGACACTCATTTTCGTGGGTTTTCAAGGAAAACAGCGAACGATACGATATTCGAATATAGTTTCGTATAATACGAGAACGAGGAAGTACGCGATCAGCTGATCGACTCGGCACATCTGTCGCTGCGCATTCTCTTTAATGAATACCGACACTCCTGGTGCCCCTTGTCGGCGATATCGAGAACTATTCCATTCAAACTGTGTTTACTACGTCTCGTGCATGTAAATTCATTCATCCTGGAGGAAATATTCAAGAAAGAAAGAAAGAATCTTTGGATACGGTACTTTAACACGCACAAAGGTTGTGTGTCGTGTTCTATAACAAATTGAGGAGAAATAATTAGGAGCACGTATGAAAACACATTTAGTATTTTTGTTTAAATAACTGTCTTTAAAGGAAGTATGAAATAAATTACGAAATACTTTGTGTGAAAATTCTTGGAAAATAGACTCTCTGTTACTAATGTGGATTTCTAAAAATTCTGAAGTCAGTGAAGATGGTGGAAAGTTTCTTTAAATTCTTTCCAGTGGTGTTTTTAAAATTTTGAAAATGTCTTATATCCCCGTCTTCATACTAATCCTCAAATACTAATGTTGAAACACTTGAATTAACTTCAAGAATTATTTTCTGTTACACATTGTATTAGTTATTGGATAAAGGATATTTATATTGTTTAAGTGAATGAAATAGCTGCTAATTTAAAAAAAAAAGTAGCAGCCTCTGCCAAAGATTTATGAAGATACAAAGTATAAGAATGCGAGCTACTGATTTCACAAACCGATCTGCGTTCGAGCATGGCACGCAAGGCTCTCGATTTCTAGCAAATCGTTTTGCCAATTGCAGAGACAAGCCAATGGGGGAAGTACCCACGTCCTATTTCCACGTGGGACCATAACTGAACGATGTCATTGTTCTTTGTGCGCGAAAGGAAAACCATAAATTGCTGCCAGTAGGTACCCATTTGCAAACACTAACATCCCTTCATCACATTCCACTCGTTCTTTCATATTTTTCTATGCTAATAATCGACGCGCGTCAAAACCTATCTGATTGTGATTATCAAATTAAGATTTGGGACTAATCCAGATTAATCCTGGGCTTGCAATTATTTACATTGGTTCTTCAATTTATTATTAATTGTTATTGAAATTTGCATTCCACTTCTCTAGCAGCTTTCAGTACAATGAACATTTGTAGATTAAAAGAAAGTGAACATTGTTTACTTTTGTATATGTATGTATTACGCTTTTCGGGAAAGAACTACACACCTTATGTTAACACTTTTCTTGTGAAAAAGTGCAGAAACGTGGATTTGTTACTTACCATATTAAAAGGAGTCATATTCGGATTGGCCCATTCGACGATAATTTCGCAATTCTTGAAAAGTGTCGCCGATTCAGGAACCAATCTTCTCCTTCCCATGGCAGCACCTCGATGGGTTTTGTACGAAATTAGTGCGTAGCAAATCAAGCCGTTTAAATTTCGATAAATGGCGACTTTGTCTACGTCATCGGTTATTTCATAAAATAGCTGAAAACAAAAATCGTGGAACTGCAACGTCATTTCGTAAAAATATCCGCTACAATCAAGAAAATTGTATCCAGTATTTCAATCATTTTCAAACAGGATATCAGAAATTATTTAATCTTTTAGAATCCTTGCGCAAAAATGCATCGCAAAATTCTGAAACCTTCGATTCCACAGAAAATTCGAAATTCACATATTATTATTTCATTCAAACTATTCGACTTAATTAAAAAATAGAAAATAAAAGAACAAGAAAGTTGTAAATTTATCTTCAAACAACACACCTTGATAATGGTTACAGAATCCATGTTCTGTGGCAATTGTTTGATATAAAGGCGACAATTGTTGGTACTGGCAACGACGCCGATTTTTTTGCCAGGGTAAATCTCGTACTGGTCCAGTTCCTTTACAGCGCGAGCTGCCTCTTCCTCGGTGGTGTACATGATGAAGCAATATCCTCTATTCGTGCCAGAGAAGTCCATCATCAACCGAAGTTCGTAAATCTGGCCCACCGTGCTGAATATGAGGACGATTTCAGGCTCGTAATAATTTCGCGGTATACTGCCAACGAAAATCTCGCATTTCGGGCCTGGTGGCGGCCCCGTCCACCCTGGGGGTGGTCCCAGCTTCCTCTGTCCATTCACTTGCGTCAAAGTCAACTTGGAATCGGCCACGAATTTCAGCAGCTTCCAACAGCTTTCCATTTGATCCTTCATATTCAATATTTTGTCGACGGCTCGTAAATGGCTGGCGGACTTTCGATTTCCTAGACAAGCTTCTAATTAATTCAATGATTGATTTAGGCGATTTTTTCGTGCTGATTGTAAACATAAATGTGTATTTTACAGTGAAGGAAGAGATTAATAAATTTCCTTCTAATAATACAGTGAAAATGACTCTTAAAACTTTTAAATATCCATCACTAATCGTACTTAATATTCTCTTCGTAAATCGCAACAATCTTCAACTGACGCTATTCATAATTTTAGAAAAAACTGTTTCCATTAAGGGGGAGACACTATGGTAATGGCCCGAAAATTAAAGGTATCTTTGGAAATTTATTAAAAGCAAACTACGTAATAAATCTTTTCTAAACTTTCAGGACTTTTTATTGGATATTTAAGTTATACGAATATCTTTTTTTTAAATTTATTTAAAGCAGTTTTACAAGATGTACAGGACCAGTAACTTTGCGCTGCAAAAAATCTGGTGGACAATTTTCTGACGAAACAGTGCTTCTAAAATCAACAAACTAAAATGTTTTAGAAACTATAGATTTTTTTGATTGGTCGTTTTCTTTTATTTCTCTTTCAACGAAAGAGGTTAATTTACTAGAACCAAATTTCACAATTTTTTTCAGAGGGTCGCCATTTTGTGATTTTTCAAAATTTTCGAAATCGAACCCGTCGTGCTATAGCCATGCGCATATAGTTTCTAAAACTTTTTGGTTTTTTGATTTCCGAAGAACCGTTTCGTCGGAAAACTATCAACCATGTCAGCGGACATTTTTTGCAGCCTTAAGTTACTGGTCCTGTACAGCTTATAAATCTGCTTTAAATAAATTTAGAAAAAAATATTCGTATAACTTAAACATCCAATAAAAAGTCCTGAAAGTTTAGAAAAGATTCATTCCGTAGTTTGCTTTTAATAAATTTCCAAAGATACCTTTACTTTTCGGGCTACGCCACTACACCATGAAAACCCTTCACCAAATCGATTAAAATCAGCTCATCTAGGAATCTCAATCAATTATCATTTTGCAAACTAGAAAGTTAGGTGTTCTCTTAACAACTAAAAATTTTGCAATACACTTACCCAATTGTTTCTTGCTGTCTCCCTCATTCTGACTTTTATTCGACGACTGTGTCGATTCCTGTTTCTTCGGGAGGGAAGTCATTGCTTCCTTCTGGCTGCTTTGAATCCTTTCGTCCTTTCCGTTACTTGACATTTTAATTTTCTTGCACGGGTCCTCACTTCTTTCGTTACACCATGTCGCGATTATCAAACAACACTTTTATTTTAATCGCGGGAAGCGAAGGAGCAAGTTGATCGGTGCAGTGTGACGTTGGATCGAGGGATACTGGTCGAGATTGAAAGATCGAGGACCAACAGAAAGAAGCAACACAATGATTTGAACAGGACTGATACAGCGGGACAGCGGGCCACGGCGAGGACACAGGTCAAGTACAGGGATCAGATGGCGCTCATTTCGGAGTGTCGCCATTGGACAAATTTATTTTTCTTCGCCCCTTGGAGGGGAGACGATAGACGCCTCTCCTTTCAACTTGTGAATCTCCTTTCTCCCTTTACACTGGGGCGCTTTCTTTTGTTTTGAACCCTGCGGCCCGTACAGCTGCTTTCTGGTGGGCATTCGCTGGAATACAGAAATTTGTAAGAATTTATAGGAGATGAATAAAGAATTTAATTCGAAATGATTTAAGCAATGAGAATATGTAGCGTGATTATTTTCTACAGGATACTGTACCATTTTTGAAAATGTTGATTCTGAACACAGAATTATTCATTTCTGTGGCATTATTGGGTAATGTGTTTAACAATTGAAGCTGCATGATAAAATTAGGGGAAATTAATTGAAAGTCTACGAGGTTGGATAACTGATTTCGCCTAATATTCTAGTGTCACTCTGAAGTTGGTAAATAATATATTTTCGTACAAGTGTAATAATAATTGAGGACCTTGTAGCAACTTCGAGTAAATTAGAAAAAAATGTTTATAAAATTACTGCTTTGACTTAACATTAAAAAGAGGACACTAATTGAAAAATATATATTTTCACACAATAAGTAGTAGTTATTGAGTTGATAAAGTTTTCTTACTATTTTTGGCGAATTTTTAAAATTTGCAACTGCCCAAAACAAAAATATTGCATAAAACAGGTTCAAAATTTGCAATAAATTGTTCATTTGTGATCCGATTTGCATGAAACGTGCACGAAACGACGTAGAATTTTTTTTACGTATATTACACGATGTAATTCAGAAACTGTCAAAAACGGAGATGCACCCCTTTTGCTGCAAGATCCTTAATTGCTTTCGATGCTTTAAAATTTAATCATCAGTTTATTCGCCATGCAGGAGATAGGATCTAAAATTTTAACTGTAGGTTACCATGATTTTTAACAGTATTCTTTAAATTAATGCGAGATGGAAAAAATTCTTCGTTTCGATTCCTCGAGTAAGTGGAAATATTGCAGGTTCGTGCGTTTCTGCTTGTCGACGACGTTACAATGTAGTCTGGGCAACCTGTTGCCCGCTCGAAGATCCAGATCAACGGCCTTTGCGCGAGAAATCGCGATACATTGTTTCTGAATTGTCGCAGACGACTCGAAGCACCAGACAAGAAAGGCCAGGGTGAAACAAAAACGTTGCACGTGTCCTGCGTATGGTTTTTGTTCCGAATAAAATTCTTCACTTTTCTGAAAACATTTACCTCGTAATTGAGACATTTTCGGATTGATCTGACACTAACATTGAATACTAATAGTCAAATAAAATGAATATTCTACAATATTATCAGTTTTCTATAGCAGTAGTAGTGTACTTAAGCAAAATATATATTTATTAGTCATTAACTGAAGTTATCAATTCTCAGATTCCCATAACTGTGGAATGGAATCCCAGAATTAGACTTCGCCACTTTTTAAGCCAAAATTCCAAAGACGCCAAACTTTATCGCGTCCATTACTGAATTCTCCAACACAAAATTTAAAAAAGGCAAATCAAACCATAAGTGGTATATTATATTACGAGCCTCTGTTCCATGAATAATCATCACACTTCCGGTCAAATAGATAATTACCTTAATTCTATGCTTGCAGATGATTCACACCGTGACTCAAAAGAAAATCATATCGCAGAAAAGTGAACCAATCACCTTACACGCAAAACATCAAACTTTAATCGATCACTGAGATGAATCATGTGGTTTTGATAAACAGAAATTAAAATAAATTGACTCGTCTACCCAGGGCGAACAAATTCGCGCATTTTTTCCATACTACCTCCACTCCCCTCGGTTCAATGAAACGCTGTCGAAGCGGTTCAAGGTAGCCGCGGTTCGCCAGGCATTTCCATGGCGTTTATTGCGAAAAGTTCACACCGTCCTGCGCCAATGCACCGTGTGATAATGGTATTGTTGTTACCTGCAATACGCAGACGTTATTACGTGACACGTAGTGGCTCGTCCGACTTGAACCACCAGCCTTCCTATCTCTTCAGTAGCCGTTGGAGCGCGCCGCGACTCGTGTCTTCCTTTTCCGCGACCCCTTCGATTGGGACTCGCTAATGAGAAAGATAAGACGCACGTTCCACTCTCGTCTATTTATCGATCGCTAATTTGGTTCGCCTCGAGCTGCTTGCAGGCACGAATTCCATCACTCTCAATCGAGGCCCGTTTTAACTAATTGCTGCTACTTTCCAAGAGATCCCACAGATGTGTGAACACAAGGATATTTCGTAATCGAGTGTCTTCCTTGGATTACACTTTGGGTTTGCAAAAGTTCGATTTCGTTGAAGGTGAGAGTGTTGAATTGTGACTTTGTGTAATTGAAGAATGCACCTTGTTTGGAAAGGATTTTTGGTGAATGAATATTGCGAGTATTGGAAACTAGATAATTGATAGCGAAAAAAGTCCGCGTTTGCTGGAAAATAATGTTTTATAAATCAAACTACCTGTTACAAAAGTTGAAGCTTTGAAATGTGCATTTTAATCAATGCAAGTCAGCTTTACTCCAGTGAGTCATAATAATAATGGTTACTTTCAAAATCACAGCACCGTGAATTGCATCTATCTCCTTCCTAATTGGATAGTTTGCTAAGGAGCTCAGACTTCTCGTAATGCAACGAACAGTAGTGAATGTTGCGCAAAGGGATCAGCATCATTTGGTTCATTGAATTTTCGTCCAGTGACGTCGATATTCTGCTTGGAATATGTGGAATCGTAAAGTGTTTATCAGGATTATCGAAGTGGTGAGTGAACATTAAACTGTTCCAATAACGATTATATGATTACTTTAACATTTTCTGTGAAGAATATTCAAAATACGCAAAATACTTCTTTCTGAAAAGTTACTATCATACACGATAGTGTTCCAATGAAAGGAGCACTTAATTAACAATGGGACATAGATAATGATTTCTGTCTACGTTCCCACAATCAATTATTTATAATTGCTCATATACATCCTCAGAAGCAATTGGAAACGAGAAGAAAAAGTCGAATCTCAACTTGTTCTTGCTTTTTGCTTCCTTCATCCTAGATTAATTTAAAAAAATTCAATCAACGAGACCTTCGATTTGCAGGGACTTTGCATTGCCTGCGTGGTGGCACTCAGAGTAACTGACGATGAAAGTCGAAGGGTGTTCCATTATCTACGAAGCCGTAGCAGGGAATGGTCACTTCTAAACAACGTTACATGGGGTGCCATAGGTTCGAGTATTTTAATCCCAATTTTCTCTAAAAAAAATCAAAAAGAAAACGATGCTCGGCTGTATTCATCAATCTCTCATAATAATGTCTATTTTGCTCGAAAATAAAATTGTAGAAATTCGCAGAAATTACACAAATCACCGAAAGTGACACTTTAAAATTTAAAACAATTTTTTATTTCTGATTTCTTGATAGCGGGCGTAAAACAAAATTTATAATTCTATAAACAATTATGAAAAGATGACTTGACGAGGAGATACCACAGTGTTAACTGCTGATATAAAATGTTTTTCTCTTTCGTTAATCCAGGTGCAGCCTTTGCAACAGCAACTTGTGGTGGTTACATCATAATAACAACAGGCCTCCTGATTGCTGCAGCAACAGGCGAGCTTTCTGGCCGAAAGACGGTAATCCCTTACAAGTTTCTTTAGCGTTCCTTCCTACAGTGCTTGCAACATGAAGAAAAATTCCACGTGCACTGCACGACCTCTTAATTCCTTCTTCCCCGACGATTACGCGAGACCTTGCCTGTTCCCTAATAGTCGTATTGTTTGGACTCTTCAAGGTATTCTTTCTCTTTTACGGGATGTGTCCTTCGACGACACCGATTTTATCGCGAATTAATGTTCTCCTCTTCAACGAACACAGTACAAACGCAGAAATTTAGCTATCCACTTGTTAGTAACGCAGATTGTCGTCGTAATTAAATTAATTAATTCGCGCGAAGCGTGCAGGTTCTGATTATTAACAGATATTACGAATCCTTGGACAAGAATAAAATATTTACGTAATAACATTTCAATGTTGAATTTTAAAAAGGAGTAGTATTTTGCAAAAGTAAAAAAAAAATTTAAGACAGAGTTTGAGAAATAAAAAATGACGTTGTTGCAATTGGTAATTAATACAATTATTTATGTCTACCAAGTGTGACATCTGGAACCATTTGAAACACTTATTGAAGCTGAGTTTTGTCAGGTTTGAATTGAGTGGAATTGTAATATTTATGGGAGAATAATGATTCTTATGAAAAAGATATAATAATGATTATCCCTTTTTTTAAACATCGTGACTTGCAATACGTTACAACACCGAATATTCATGGCGCTTAGACTACTCTTAAAGATCGCTCCTCATCAAGATAACTGATTGTGAATTAAATTCCTCTGTAATTCAAGCAACCTGTAGCCACATTTCCAAGGCAACAGATTTCATGCTCTCACGATGTTAATCTCGAGGCGTCATTACAATTCCAATATCCTTCCTGGTGTCCATCGTTTCCACCAAGACACACCTTGCCCATTAAACACAGTCAATCAGCATAACGATCGAACTGATTTGTGAGGCGCTGAAGCACCCGACAGAATTCTTTCCCAAGGATACTTTTTTCCCTTTTTTTTTTAATTTATGTAAGTCAACATGTCGTACGAGAAATCGACTAAATATAGAGCACGCGTCTTAACGATGCCGTGAGAATATCGACAGTGAAACGTGTCCAGGTCGCCGTCATTGAGGGCCAAGGATAAAAGTGTCCTTAGCGCAACCGAGTTAGAAGATGAAACACGTAACTCGCATCCTTGGCTTACGGCGATCCAACCACGTAACGTGAACGCTACTGTGACTTATTTAATGACTCAGAACTGAGGCTAGGCGGGTCGTAATGATTCTTCAATGCAGATACATGTATCTCCTGGGAATGAAATTTGCATGAAGGAAACGTGGAAGTTGTTGTAGAAGGAAGCCTTCCTTTCAAAATTATTTGAATGATAAGCGACTCTGAAGGTTTCTTAAATAAAAATTAGTTTCAATGACGAAGAAGAATTAGAATCACAAAGAAACTTCTATTTTTCATTCGTGGACATTATTGAAAGGGAATACGTTTTTTAAAAGAATAATAGTAGCTTGATAGTTTGATTGGAAGAAGGTTGTTTCGCCTTTGTTCTTGTGACTAAAGCTTTTGAGGTTTATGACGAAAAGTGGGATGAAAAGAGGAAGTTATTTACCATCACACAAATGCAAAGACTCTTTCTTGATTTAAGGAAAGTTTCTTCCTCGGACTCGGCGTTATCCTTTTCGGCATCGTTGGTGCTTTGTCTATGGCCTCCATTGAAAATGTCCCCGAGGATTTGATAGACAATGCAGCGGTTTTTGGGGCGCTGTGTTTAGTGACAGCGTTGGTCTTCATCGCTGATTTGTTAATGGGCACGCCGAAGAAGAAGATGAAGAAAGACATGACAGAACGTTTGACTGATAAGAAAGGTAAATCATAAAGAACACCAAATTTCTATAAATTTCTCTCATCTGAGGTGAAACATTGCAACGAAATTCTAAATTCAAATATCGTATAAATTAATGCTGCAAAGATTATTTGGCGTTCCAGAATATTTATTCTAAACTCAGTTGTGGTTTCATTTTCCTTTTTACGACAATCCTTTGTATCGATTTTTTTTCCTGGCACGACGATGCAAGTATGGTGGCATGTGAACAATGAGGAATCAAATAACCCTCCATTTTTTTCTTCCTTCACATAAAGTTTCATTAAAAGAATTTCAACTATCTTGACATACAAATCTTCCTTCATAAAATGTCACAGTCAAGCGACAAATAACCGTAAGCACAGACAAGGAATCGAAATCCCCCAAAGCAAGTAGCCCCAAAGTCTCGAAAAAGGACGACAGTGGTAACACCAACGATGGGTTCGACAAGGTGGAGGAGCAACACCAGAAAAGTTCGCCCCAGGAGCCGTTTGAAGACCCTCGAAAATGGGGACAGGATCGTTCTCCGAGTCAGTACCCAAAAGACATGCACAGGCACGAGGAACACGAAAGTTTCGTTCGTGACGACAGAGAATCGAGGGAGCATTCGCAGAACTTTGAAAATGGGAGAGCTCTGAGAGACTCGGAGAAGTATCGAGACTCTGAGAAAAATGGAAGAAGGGACTCTTACAAGGTGGAGCACAGAATGGAGATGCCCACGGTGGTGTACAAAGCTCGCGATATTTATCAACGTCCCGTGGATGAAGTGGACACGCCTCGGTTTCCAATTGAAATGGACAAGAGGAGTGAAAGCATGTTCGCCAAAATGGTAAATCCTGGAGTGAAGATCATGAAGGTCGAGCACGACGTTGAGGACGCCGTTGACGCTTACAGGTATGTACGTTGCAACTTGTACAGGGTGATTCGATGAAATGTTTAATCCAAATGCAAGTTTGATTGTCCCAGTTGTGTAAAAGTATAAGCGAAAAGATAGTAAATAAAGAATAGTGTTTCCTTTTTCTACCAATAATGAATTATAATCCTTCTGTGGACACTGTTTATATTTCTTTGTTTATTTTTACGTCCACAGATATTCTGATATCAGTCAGTATGACAACGTGCCCATTCGAATGCGAGGATCGTCACCAAGGAGTCAGAGAAAGAATCGCGACGTCTCTTTCAACGTCCCATCGCCATCGAAAGGCTATGGCAAGGCTTATGAGAAGACCAAAGACGAAATTGAGATGCTCGAGGAGTGCTTCGGAGCACTTCGAACAGCCAGCACAGGAACACAGACACCCGGGCTTCGGTCACCTTCGTCGCCGACTGATCCTGGATACGTTCGACACACTGCCAGCAACTGGCCCCAGGAAACGAAGATGAAAACACCTGGTTCCAGTCCCACGAGTAACTGACGGTTCATGTGTAAAAAATAGTAATTAACAAATTACTTCTCTTGAAGAAAAGTATCTTGACTTTATAAAAATTTCAAATTGGTGCGAAATTTTTATTGCAGCATTTGAAGTCTCGAGTCTTCTTTTCTTTTTATTAGTAGGTATTGTATGTTTTTATTGTTATTTTAGGTATTTAATTACTTTTATCGCGCAGTTTTCGTACGTATTTTTTCATAAACAATTTGCTATCTTTAATCACTGCCCTTCAATTTCGATTAATATTTACTGCTGGAAGAAATTAGAAACTCATTTATCATTCGTGCCAATGTAAGAAAGCTACATAGTTTTCATCTTAACATTAAGAACTGATGGAAAGATGAATTGCAATATACAATTCTAGAAAATTAACAGATATGGTATTTTTTAAAGTTTCATCTTCTCTTGTCTCTACTTTATTTCAATACTGAATCGAGTAATATGCTTTACTCCTTGACGAAAATTTTACTTGTTGACTTACGTGGATCGTCCATAATATCAAAATTGTATTAACACTACATTTTAGTGATTGAAACAAGAATGATAAACATAGGCCAACGATACACAATTCAAATCATAGAAGATCATAGAATAATTTAAGATATTCTTTGCCATTCTGCAATTAATTCATACTATCTTTCGGCATCGTTATCGTAATCTCACTGATATACTCCACGAAAAAGGGGGAACGGAATAGTCAAATTACAAACACAATAGTGTCCGTACAAGTAGAAATTTTAATATAAAGTTTAACACCTCCGTTCACATCATTACGCATACATACAATTATTAATAATATTCTCCTTGTGATAACATATATATATATATATATATATATATATATATATATATAAAACCGTAGGTTCGTTAGTCTTCATCAGAACATACTCATTAATGATTAGTCTTTTAATCGGATTTACATAAAAAATTTTCGCGTACCGTATTGTTTCTTTTTCTTATTTCTGCATTGTATAAATAAACGACTGTACCCAACGCTGAAACTTCAATATTACTTTATACTTAGCCATTGAAGACCATCGTTTTGCGAAGCATGATCGACGATCTCTTCGTGTTACAAGAAGAAACGCATCGTCACGAGTGGGAAGAAAAAGAAATCAATCGGAAGACGACATCGTCGACTGAGAGTATCGACGTGTCCTGCTCTTGCTGAGCAACGATCGAGATTCTTATAAATATTTCCCGTTTAACAGGACCGTCGTCCTCCCGTTCAACTTTTCACGAAACTTCTTCCCTTCTTCTAAACGTTTCTAAACGCGTATTTACAGAGCCGTGAGTAATTGCTTAGATACTTGAGCATTGGTTCCTCTTCTTCCTCTTTCTTCTGCACGCCAACGTTCAGCGATACCTACGTACAAAATTCATCCACGTTGACGAAGAAGATGATCTTGTTAAAGAAGCGACGCGGTTGTAACTGGATCGTCTTTTCACCTCGCGAAACAACATTTTAAGCATTAGGGCTGATTTTGCCGAATCTGTTCTTCAACGATACGTTCACCCAGGTGCAATCTTCTTAGTAATCTGCCTTTTGTTCGAGATTCAAGCACTTGCCCGGCAGTTTTCTGAACTGCCCATTAATTTCTTCTGATCGGTGAAAAAGGAATGTTTAAAACGAGAAGAAAACGCGTATAACACTTTGTAAAAGTCATCGACAGTGCCTTCATTTCATTTATCTCCTTTCCTTAATTAAGACCGTTCCCATTCCTCTCCTTTCTCGCTGCTACAATTTTCTAGCACATATTTACAAATCGAAAGTCATTTAAAACGAATTCTCCGCCTTTTCTGCGTGTCCTCGCGAGAAATCTCATCCAAATCGTCCCGTAAAATCTTCGCAATCCCCTGCTTCGTTAATAAATAAATAATAAGACAGTAAAACAGACACGTTAGTGACAATCTTTCTGAACCACGGTTGGCAAACCGTTTTCCAGGCGTTATCGACAATTTTCTTCTTCGACCTTTCTTCCATTGCTTCAGATGCTCAATTCATTTTTCTTCTTCGTTAAAACAAGTGAAACTCCTTTCACAGACGTAACAAGTGGTTTCTGATCCAAGCTTCCATATCGTTCGTAGTTGAGAGACTTCTTAGGAACAGGACATCCCCTTCAGGCCAATGAAAATCTTTGTTCCCTTTCCCATATCATTTTCATCCCTCTAAATATGTATGTACAGCATTTCGTGCTCCATTAATTAATGACAAGGAATGTACTCTGCTGGGATGTTCGAGCGAACAAACGTAGGACGTGGCTGAAGGACCTTATCTCATACCAAAACCGATGCCAGCGCCCTGGGTGTTGCTCGCCCTTTGCTCCATGGTGATGTACTGTCGAATCAGTCGCGAGATTTCGTGAGCCTGCTCGGTTTGGAGCCTCGTGATACGTTGCTGCATCAGATTCCCGCACTTCATGTCCAGGTAAAGGGTTCCTTCCTCGGATTTCACTTTCCTTGTGGAGATCACCTCGGAATAAGGGTAGTGGTGCAGCGTTTCCTGTAAATGTTTTCGGGGACTCCAATTATTCACGTATTCGTGGTGGGAAGTAGAGTTAGAATTAGAGTAGAACTTTAATAACGTAAAAAAAATATCAGTGTTCAATAGTTGAAAAGTTTTTGGGTAGAGATAGTACAAAAATGAAACAGATTCAATGTAAAAATTCATATACCTATCAAATAACTAGGACCTAGGTAATAAGAACTTAAATACTATTTTCTATTTTTATACATGTTGAAACTGTGACAGTATTTTCTCAAGTCCCTCCGAACTCTGAAGATTCCGTGATAGTATCATTTTAAATCAAATAGATCCCCAAATAGACAATATTAGTGAAAAATGTGTGGGAAACGATTTCTGTGAGATACTGAATCGCTTACGTGAGTGATTAAATCAATAAAGTGCACTCCATGTCTGTTGAGCGCCAAAAAGTGATCGCCACCCTTCTCCTTCCCTTCGGGCACCCTCTTCACAGCGAAGAAACTCGATCCAAACAGCGGCCATTTCCACAAGATTTCTGGAATAAAAATGAAACCAATGTTACTTTCATCGAACCTTTAATTCCTTAGCTATAGTTGGCTCCAGTTCAATTGGTTCACTTGTATCCATCGAAGAGAAAATTTCACTATATTTCACTATGATTATAACATCAATGGAGCGAATGATTAATTTAAGCAGCCAAATGAATCTAAGCTTGGAATATGGAATGACCACGAAATATTAAAATACTCACCAAGAACCTGCGCTTTACAAGCAGCCATCGTGTTGTGTTGCACGTTGTTCCACGCTTGTTGAACCATGTTCGACCATTGCTGTGGCCTTGGCTCCCTTAAACTGAGCACTGGCTTAGGTAATAGATACTTGATCTCCTTGGTAGTTGGTTCGTGCGCCATGTCTGCTGCCCTGTGTAGGAGAGCTGCTATCTGCGCCATGTCATACTGAAATGGGAAATGAATAATTGATGGGAAATTCAGAGAATCTGTGTAATAAAGTATACAGCATGCACTGCAACGATCGGTCGAAGTATTTATGGAGTACATGAAGTACAATTCACTTCTATTACTAAATTAGAAAATCATAAATTACTGTGAGAAGGTTGGTCCACGAATCTAAGTTAACCAGATACATGGTTTTCTACTTTCAAGAATAAATACGGGCTACAAATCCTTCAACCACACAGTTCAAGCTTGTACAGTAGAAGAAGAAGCTTACCACGACTTCTTGAGGTAAGTGTTCCCCAGGCAGAACAAGTAGACGGCCTTCCAAGTAGTCTGGAACGATTTGGTTGAACACAACTTCTATGTACAGCGGTGCGTCCAGTCTCAGAGGGTAGTACCAGACGGATCTAGATTTGAAATAAATTGCATTATGCTTTCCCGTCGTTATTAGACAAAGAAAAAGACGATATTTCATTCAGACGATACTAACAAGTAATTTAACTTCTAAACTGGATTGAAATTGAGGATAATGACTAAAGGGATTGACTTCCTTCGTCTTTGCTCTAACTATATGTAATATTAAAGTCAGAAAAGGGTTGACGTACCTGCAGAATATTAGATAGAAGACATGATGATTCTTATGAAGTTCCGTCGTTACATCCAAAACATATTCATCTCTCGCCAGTGGCATGGTGAACGCATCACCATCGACGATGCAATATAGTGAAAATTCGTCCATTTCGTGAGGGCTTCGTACGGATATTATATTGCACATCTCTTCAATGACGTCCTGTCGAAAGAAGAAGAGCAACTGTTATATAAAACACTGGAGTACTTATCAAGATATGAAAAAACTCATTGATAGAAAATTAAGGGTTTATAATTCTCCCTGTTGTAATTAATATTCCTTTCATTTAGTACTCTATGCAATTTTCAGCTTTGAATTATGCTTCTCGTATTATAGCAATTTCCACCTCATCCTCAGTTAAAATAATTATCCTAAAATACCCACCTGCACAACCGTCGTACACTTCGTATTGATGACCCTCTCAGTTCCCCCTGGCAGTCTGTAAATCTGTCTCTTCGCGTTTCTGCCAGCGCTGATGGCCATGATCTCGTCGACGCTGGGCACGGACTTTCTTCCTCCGTACTTGAGAGTCTTCCTGAGGTTCTGCAGGCACACCGTGGCGGTGCCGTGATAAGCCCTTCTCTTATCGTACGCCGCTGTTTCAAGGTACTTGGTCAGGTAAGGCCTGAGACCTTCGCTGCAGGTGAAGTAGGCGGCGACGATGCTGAAGATCCTCCAGCCACGCTGACAGCTATCGGGATTGGGACTCTTGTTGTTGGTGGTCTGCTTCATCAGCTGGCAGTAGACTTCATCTCGGAGTAGCTCGTACTTGTGGCAGTGCTGCAAGGAGATTGCACTGTTAGAATGATGTTCTTTGAATAATGGAGGATGACCTTTGTACCCCGTAGTCAGATAAATTATATAAAATACATTTTGAAGGTACAGGTCGCTTTGTGTATTATTTTCTTTAATCTGATATTATTTTAAATGTAATAAGTTAGCTCCTTCACGATGTAGTTGGATGGAACATAGCGTTTTCACGGGATTCATGTCCGTGTACGAAATAGTCAAAGTTTCAGTAGCTTGAAGATTCATCAGCGAGGAAAGAGAAAGCGATGGTTTCACTCTTGGTAATTGTCGGAGGAATTAACGGGTAATTGTAGGTGTTAGTGGTGGCAGGAATTTTATTTCGAACTGGATCGAATGGTGTTTAGAAATTAAGATTTTGAGGAAGATGGGTAGAAGTTGAGTGGTGTAGAGAAATGAGTACTTCAATGATGTTGGATTTAGTTGAAATTTGAATTTTTGGGGGTTTTCACTCTTGCTCTTTTAGTGTCTGATTAAAAGTGAATTAAATCAACGGATCTATTCTTCTTGTTTTGTTTATATGTAATTTGTCAAGTTTCTTCTTGACGATTAGAGATGTTTTGTAAATGATGGCTTAAAGAGATCATCCCTTCATTTGGTTGTAGTGGTGGAAAGAAATTCTATTAGTGAAAATTAAATTTTCATGCATCATTTACAAAGCGATCGAAATACATTGCATCGAGAGAATATTATAAAGACTGATGAGATGATTTTGTTAAGCTACACCATGAAATGACTATTATATTCCCAAACTCTTATTACCGTACATCATCATTACCCCATACGACACATTTTGCACACTACTTTTTATTTTAACCTGAAAACACAAAGCCTTCTAAAAATTAATTGCATCTAATCACTATCCCAAGAAATACAGAGTTCTGGTTGAATTGAAATAAAGATCTACATTAAAGGACTTTGGATATACTAAAAGAAAACAGCTACGAGTATCCTATCCTTTAATGTCAACTGTCCATTGATACTCTACATAGATAACTCCAAGCCTTGCATGTGTGCTTCTTTACATGCTCCACATCCCTCATTAAAACTCCCAATTATATCAAGTTACCTGACACGGCGCAGAAAAGGCACAGAAAATCAACAAACATGTCAACTCGCGTAGACCGTGACTCACCATCAGAACAGTATAGACACACTTGACTTCGCTGGTGTCTGGAGGCAATGGCTGGTCACCCATGTACCTCATGAGGCAGAGGAAACATTCCACGGACAAGCTACTCAGTTCTGGGTCCAGCCTCAGTAGACTTTGCTCTATGGGGATAGGTGAGTACTTGACGAGATCCACCTGCTCCTTCCAAGTCCATTCCGCGCCATCCTGTTGACCTTTGCCCTTCTTGTTCTTCTTCTTGCTCTTCAGAGACTCGATGACTTTAAGGGAGCCACTTATAGAGCCGTCTGCAGTTTTCAGCATTTCGAATCTGTCGAAAAGAACGTGTCATTTAATCCTCTCGTCACATTTTCTTTCATAGAACGTTCTAGCAGTGTTCTCCCTGCCTCGGAGATCTAAGATGGCTCTTAGTGGTAGTTCTAATTGCGAAAGCAGACTTTCTGGATCAATTTATCGAAGGAACGGGACTTGGAGGTGACGTAGGTAATGGTCTCCCAAAACGGACGACGTCTCGTTGGAAGAGTAGCAGGTCGTAAACGGAATTTCCATTGCAGGATGGGTACAGGGGAGGAAAAAGTCCCGTTCAGAGTACTGGCTGGGTGGTCGTCGCTTGTCAAAGTCGTGTTTAGGAAACCTCCACTCTAGTTAGGTGTCTTAATGATCATTCTCCAACTCGACTCCCTGTACCCTGCTGTTTCGTTATCGTTTTTACGTTCACACTTTTTATACTCTATTTACTAGCGTACTTGTAACTTCTTTTTACTGCCGTTCAAAACTGCTCGATATTAATCAACAACAGAAGTAGGTACTTTTTAATAGAGGCTAGTATTCTATGTTTTATTTATTAAACTACTCTGTTGAATGGTTGAAAGAGTAACTTCATTTTCAAATTGTACTTGAATACAACATCTCAACGCTACGTTCAAAGATTCTTCAAAGAATTTGTCCACCATATCAACTATAACTGATCGAATTCAAATAAAATCGTTTCTCTTCAATATAAAAAGTGGAGCAAGAAGGAACAAGATTGGCAACGAGAACAAGAAGAATCGATGACCTGCGTGACACGATTCTCATGCATCTGTTTCAAAATGGCCTCATAAGAACTCTATACGTTACTCTCAACATAGCCATTAATTTTCAGTTTAGAGAGAAGCAAGACCACAAAAAGAACGATGTTGAGGGAGTTTCAAGGGACGATGAATGTTAACAAACCCCTTTTTGCTTTCCAGTTTTGCACAACATTCGGCGCCACAACGCTGTCCCATCTTCATATCCTCTGTAAAGTGAATACGCGATTCAAACTCGCGATTATCGACGCAGTAGTCCAAAATTGGACATCTACGATTATCCAATATCGAGTGTCCTTGTTTTATATTCAATCTTTCGCGTCGCACCGCGCAGCTTCCCGGCGTGAAACGTTTATTTACAGACCCATCGGACGAAAGGGATCCAACTTTGGCAAATCGATTGCTCGTAAAAGGCACGATATGAAACGCTTCGAAACGGTAACTCGCTAGACGCTGAATGATGCCCAAAGGAGACGAGGAGCACTCGTTAGCCGCGCGTTCACCAAGATGGTCGATGCTACTCTGAGAACCGCGGCACGTTATGCTTTCTCAACACGGCACGACTAACGTTTCTTGCGTAACAGTGGCTAATTAGTCTTTAACATTAATTTCCCTCTTATTACGACGCGCTGGGTTTGGTAAAAGCGCTTTTGTCTCGCTCGGGGTTCTGTTCCCCGGTGCAAGAATATTTGTAAGAACTTGCTGTTCCGAGTCTGGGAGAGCGTGTAATAATTTACAAAAGAAGGGAATTAATTGGGTTACTGCTTAAGTAATCTTCGGCCTTCGCAACAGTAGCAAACTGTTCGATCTTCTTGATCATGGAAATACCAAAATGGAAGATAACTATTTGGATTAAGAAATCTTAGCTGAGCTTTCTACGATCTTAAATAAATCTTCCTAGTAAAATATCTATGCTTCGCTAAAATATTCCCCTAATATTGAATAGGTCATTCAAGGCAGAGACCACAAATCTGAAACGAAGAGGAATGGAAAGGAGAGCTTACTTCTCCGTGCTCTGTCTGAAGTTGAGCATGGCGTACTGCAAAAGAGAGTGTTTTCCATCGTTGACGACTGGCCCGCTCTCGTAGATGCCATCTTCTTGCAGCCTGCCGTTGTCTTCCGGTTGCCGCCATTCCTGGTTCGGGCTGAGCCGCTGGTTCTGCTGGTTTTTCTGATGGTTCGTCTGGTTCGTCGCCGACACGTGGTTCGGCACACGACTGGAAGGCACGTGGTTCTCGTGGTTCGAGATAACGTGATTAGGCTGACCGTGGGACTGCACGTGATTCGAAGAACCGTGACTCGCCTGGGACTGGATCGATTTCGTGATCTGGGAGACGTGGTTCTCGTGATGGGTCGACTTGTGCAGCGGCTTCTGGTCGATCTGCAATCCAATCACGACAATTCATTCACCCTGTAGCAATTAAGCAGCATTATTGGAGCTCTTATCTATTTAAAATTGAAATATTGTTTTCTAAAAGAAAAACTGTAGATTTATAAAGAGCACAGTAATGGGAGGCTAATTAATAGGACTTAAGGTAAGTAAAAGCTACTTTTGCTTCCTAGAACTTGAGCTATCTGATTCATAAACTAAGATGTATAATTTTGTTGGAGCTAATTGAGGCAAAGTGCAGTATGTACTTTATTTTAATAGATTCACTAGAGTTTCGTTTCATTTAATTCTAGTCTTGTTGTTGGATGTACAGAGCTTTCAGATTTGATGATACAGCATTCGATATCGCCGATGCTAATTAGAAATGTTCAGCTTGCATCATTAAGGGCACAGCGGAGTTTCTCGACCACCAAGAAAGCGAGAGTAATTTTCAAGCAAACCGACCATTTTCTGAAAGACGAGAGATTGAACTTTCACACCGTTCACAAGGGGAAAAAGCCTCGAACTGGAGCAAAGGAAATCGTTTCACTCTTTCCTAAGAAAGTGCCACATAGAATCCTGGATATCTTCTTTCACGTCGCCACAAATAAGTAGGAGTATATCGTAAGTGTCGTATCAGCAATTAAATATTGTCGGTAATTAAACCGCCCGCTTTCCACTTCCCGTAAGCAAGCTGGCTGACTGACACGTTAAACATCACTCGATTCGGACAGTGAAGAAGCCTGGGTTTCAGTTTTCGTTGACGAGCTGCTTCCGTTCGTTTATCGCGATCGAAAAGTAATTACCGTTCGCCCGCCTTCTGGATTGCTGGCGTAAAACTTGGCGAATGATTTACAGAAAGGTTTCTCGACCTTTCCTATTATTCATTTTCTCTTTCGACTCCCGTTTCCTGCTTTTCACCGACACCGTCGCGGGATATCTCGGATCTGACGATCGATCTCGCCGAGAAGAGAACGGGTTTCCCTGCACGCGATCGAGATCCAGCGTAGGAATGTGGCGAATAACACGATTAGTGAACTTCGAGCATCATTTTCTGCCCTTTACCGATAAAAGGGTTCGGCTGAAGTTGAAAACGAACAATTTACAAAGGATCTGGGATCGATTGCTTTGCGATCATCAATATCGTAACCTGCAAGTTTCTGCTATTCAATGCAGCATTTCATGAGTTTTCTTCGCGTTATTCCTTTCGAAATTGAAGTGTCAGAGTTATTAAAATTTTTTTAAAAGGTTTGCAGAAATGTGAAAGAACGCTGCACCATTTGGACTCAAAGAAAATGCGTTTAGGAGAATTTTTACTATTTAATACTTAATATTTAAAATTTAATATTTAATATTTGATATTTAATATTTGATATCTGATATCTGATATTTGATATTTGATATTTACAGGATAAAGTCCCATCAGTGTAAAAGAGAAAAACAAACAAGATAACAATACTTAAAGTAGGCTAGACGGTTTAAACACCCTAAACTCATAGGCAGCGTAGTTACGAAAGTTTTTCAAGTGCCTTGTTAAAAAAATAGGTTGACTTGAATTTTACTTTGGATATGTGAATATTTAACAACATTATCATCTAAGTCCAAGTAGCTTATCATTTTCTCTGATTGCCGCAATCTTTATCAAAATGGTTACATTAGAAAACGCTGTGCTATATGTAAAACTATCTCTGCAACTTTCAGAAATCTTACAGGACTCCAATGAAAATTGTAAGTACATGTGAAAGAGCAGCAATTCATTGGCTTTGCGAAAGAAAATCGATACTATTTCTGTTACACATGTGGTCTTGCAACGCCCGTAATGTCGTGAAAGTTGAAGTTTACAGTCCTGCATGATTACCACTATTATTTGCTCTGTCTGACATATATTTAGCAAATTGCCATTTCTTTCCCCTGGACTGGCGATTCGTGCCCGCTGCCATTGCAGGAGTGATATTGCAATAAAGCAGCCGTCAATTGACTGTAATCTGCGAGGTAATAAGTAGCTATTATACGAGAAGAAAGCAATATTTAGTCTCCTGTCAATTTTTATGGGGATTAAGGTAATCTACTTTGAATTTAAATCATCATAAAAAAAATTTCTGCTCGTTTCTTGTCCCAACGTTAAAACGAATCTCCTACTTTCTATCGAATCCACTTCAAACAACATTGAATGCCTGAATTACGAAGAGATCTAGTCTTTTCATAAATTGACTGGCAGTTCTCATACAATGTAATTCAAAGCAGAAAATAGTATAAATATTTGTCATATTTATAATTATCATCCCTTTTATTGGTAGATAGTTACCTAAAGTCTATCCAACATTTGGAGTAGCCTGTACAATTTGTCAAAGAAATCGGAGAGCAACACCCGGTATATCGATACCTAAGACTCTGCTGACAAAACCTGAATGTACCTGAGCGAGTAGGATAAGCAGATGTTGACCCTGACCCACATAATCGTTAATGCATCGAGATACGGTGGAAGACGGTGGAGAACACATAGTTACGGTATAGTATTAATAAGAACAACGATACACACGCTTTTCACCGGCCTGTTTGTGGGATAAATTTCATTGCATCTGTGTCAAACTATACGGCTATAATGATCCGTCGCTTGCCATATCTAGAAATGGTTCTATAATTACATCTGCGTTTTATATATTTCAGTGAGCACGGGTCAGAGTATGCCATGTGTAACTGCCACACTTTAATGGTAATTGCTACGTAATCGAAGAATTTATGGGGCACAAGTTATTATATGATTTCTCGAATGCACGTTAGGTAAAATGGGCCATCAATGAGCTTTCATTTTGAGCGATATTTAATATTATATGTCGTACTAGAATTGAATCCAATGAAATTCTAATATCAGAATTGCTTATTCTAAGCTTCGTGAAATATTTCAATCTGAAGCACTCCAAGCTCATGAATACAGAAGGGCACTAACAATAAGATGCATACCTACGTAATATCAACACTTGCCACGCCAAGAATGCACCATTTCAGGAGTCGTAAGGTCGTAAATTCGTTCTTCGTTAACCTTAATTGGCCAGCGAAGAATGCCTTCTAAGGTGGCACCATTAATTCTCTTTAAACTTTTTAATGGTCACGCTCGCTACACCCATAGCCTTCAATTACGGTACCTTCGCACCGCCCTAACGTTTTGCTAATATCTTCGCAATAGCGGGGGCGTGTGAACGGGGCTGGCTGTAAAAGTTACTTCAAAGGGGATCTTTTGCATTCTATTTCGATGCTATTGCGCATCCTGCAACGGTAAAAGCATTTTCCTGTAACGATGATTTCCTGACTGTCTTTCTGGACGAGTGACCGTCTGGCAATTGATTTTCACGGCAGGTAGCGAGGTGGAAAGAGAGGATTGAGATACCGGGCGTCATCAAGGACACAGCGGCTCGGATTAACAGGAAAGGAAACTTTTATCGGCTGTAAAGCATGAGAGTTAACGACCCTGTTTCGCGATACGCGCGTAAATCGTTGCGAAGGAAAACTGCGTCTGACGGTATCAGGGGCTTATGGTCCGTATGCTAATTGAGTCAATCAACTACGACTTCCGTCATGCTTGTAAAATTTCGTTTTCTGATTCTCTTTTATGGTATTTAAACGTCGAGCAAGCAAGGACATCTAGTGACAGGTTGTACCAGGATAATGCTAAATTATGCACATACATATTTAATAATACAGGAAGAACTGAAGAAAGTGGGATGCTGGGTGTTTAGTTATCCAACAGTTCTTTGGGTATCGAACTTTTTGATCATCATTTGTAAAGTTTAGTTTAGAATGTTTTTCAGTAAAGGGAGCTTTGACAGTGATGAAGAAATTATTGTGAATAAGTCTCTGAAAGTGAATAATTTTAAGGTACTGAATTGAAAAATTTGCCTACAATATGGGAGAAGGTACCAGATAATGTTGTAATCTACTATTAAGTAAATATAATAAAACTAATTCAGAATGTGTTTCCTATTCAATTTTTTCGAAACTACAGAAGTGTTGAAGCATTTGCTGGTAGAAGTATTCATGTAATTAGGTGTGCAGTTTAAAAAAACAATTCAAGCGATTGCACAAGAAAAACGATAAAATTAATGAACGCATAAGTAACGACAATTAGCTGTTAACTCGTAGGGAAACTTGCACGATATATATTCAATTTACTAACTAACTTTGTAGTTACCATATCTGCCTAATTAAAAAAGCTTACGCGCCATTTGCATATTTCGTGAAAATGTCGATATCAGCTAGGCATCTTGTATGCCTCATCAATGAATGCTGTCATAATTTAAGAAGCTTAAATTTATAGACTTCCTGCATTATGTCAGTCAATAAGATTCTTTACTCGGGCAGTAATAAATGGAAATTATGTTAAGTAGCAGTAAAATAGTCATACAAATAACCAACAGCTTATTTAATGGGAAAATGTGACCAAATTGAATTACTTCGGATCTTCTGCTTTACAACATGGATAATTATGACATTTTAGGGGATCTCCTCTATAAATTGAATACTCATACTTCAAATTACAAGAGACTCAGCGTTTGAAGAACGTCAACTAATAATCTTTAAAATGTACAATTTTATCAGAAACAGAAGCTTAACAGAAAACTCTCGAAATTCTTTAAAATAAACGCCAATAGAAGAGTTTTTAATCTCCAAATGGTTTGAATTATACGAATTCACTCGTGATCATTACTCAGGAAGATTTCCCCCAGTCCACCTAAATCATTCATTACCGTTGGTCAAGAAAAAGAAAGCCCATGAAGCGCTGTAAACGCGAGTCTCGAATCTCAGCGAGAAGCCGGCAAGATTTACGAAGTATTTATTAATCGAGGACAGGAATATCGGGATCGTGACCTGGTAGCTCTTGACCTTCTCGTCGAGTTTCTTCAAGGTCTCCTGTATGGTGGTGAGGGTCTTGTCACTGGACTTCTCCTCGTTCTGTGCCTCGTTCTGTGTCCTCAGCTCCTCGAACCTCTTCAGGATCTCGCGGACGCTGAGCTTGCTCCCGTCGGCGTTCTCTTCCGCGATTGTCTCCATTTTAGACACTTTCCGCTCGCCGCTCATGCGACCCACGATCTGATCGCTATCGTAGAAGTCCTGGATCAGATCGTTCACTTGCAGGTCCTCCGCGCTTTGCCTCTGTTTAGAGGGAGACTGCGGGCGATGCTTCGTTTCAGGTCCCTCGTTATTCTTCGTTAGGCCGGGCTGACTCGTATTCCGCGAGTTTCGCAGCAAGCAACCCTCTTCCATCCTCAGTTGCTCGATCGTCGGCTGAGCGTGAGGGCGGTCCGAGTTGCTAGAGCTCAGCGAGTTCATCGTCGAGGCTATAGGACTCATGAAAGGCTTCTGCTCTAATTTCGATATGTCGATCCTGGGTATGTTCTCATACTCGAACTTCTGCTGGACTTTCGGATCCTTCCTGCTCGACTCCAGCACCCTCGAGATCTGCCTGACGTTGTTCTTATTCACGTCCAGCTGGCTCGAGTCAGGCGACACCTTCCTGCCATCCTGCTTCTTCTTCCTCTTGCAATCGTCCTTGGCGAAGAATTTTATGAACCTGTTCCTCTGCTCGCCCTTCGCGCCCTTGTCGCAATTGGAAGCCTTCTCGAGGAAGGCTCCTGAGTCGTCTGTCTGCCCATACTCGTCGCTGCTCAAATCAGACTCCGACGACTTCACCAATAAGCTGTCCGGCGAGTTGGTCTTTCGGTCTTCATCCGAGAAATTCTTCGAGTCGAATTTCCCGATGAGATTGCTCAGGCTCTTCCTCCGGGGGCCCAGCCTCGACTCGTGGTCTTCGTAGTGCTTCCTGTAGTCCTCGTCTATGCGGCAGAAAGAATAATCCGGCGTCGATCTTCTCTCGATCTTCACGTTTCTTCGGTAGTCCGCGTTCCTGCCGTTCTCGTTCGTCTCCAGTTTCCGGAGAAATTCGGATCTCCGCACGATCCGCTGCACGTTGGTGAACGGTTTCGGCTCGAACTTCCTCGACTCGCTCTCAGAAACGTCTGAAGGGTCGACGAACTGCGAGAGGATCTCTGGACGATGCTTCTGTTTCTTCCTCAGGGTGGTGGGCAACTCTGCCCAGTTGCTGGACAGCCGTTTGGAGAAGATCCCTTCGGTGTCGGAAACCTCCCTCTCCATTTTGGTCAGGCGAGATTGAGGATCACTTTGTTAGGAGGACGATCATTTTAATCGCACATTTGTAAATGTCTGTTCGTAGAAAGAGGTCCGCGAAGACTGATGATCTGGTTTGTTAATTAAAGGGGAGATATATGTATAATTCTTGAATGTACCGTGCGTTTTGTAATTGTAATTTATTCTGGACTCTGTTAAATTCTTTTCAATAACAGAATGCTAATATGCGAGACTTAGCCCCACAAAATGAATACATTTTTATTGGTATCAGTAGAATTCGTATACTAGCAACGAAGGTGGTGTAGAGATACTGATCTAATTGAGAAATATCTTCTTTGGAGCTATGATTTGTCAGGTAAGAACGAATTTTAATACTTGTATAGCCATGAAGGCTTCTTTTCAGTGCACTTCAATAGAAAAGAGAAATATTGCATGCAACTAGCAATTTTGACATGGAACATGTGTTTTTTATAAAAGAGTATGGTGTCATATTTCTCAAGAATAGTCTGCACAGTATTTGTTGATTACTATACATATGAAAGCTTTGCAAGTTCCTTAAAGACACTCGATTCTCTTTTGATCTTGATGACGCGAGGAACAACTGCTGACAGACGTGCTCGCCTTTTGTCAAAATCACAATGCGAATGCATCGAATATGAATGTATTCTGATACACATCGTTTCATAAATTACCTACAAAGCCGATGGAGGAATACTTTCAAAGTCAATTCCACATAACGCAGGCTATCGAGCACGACGAATGTCGACAAGCACCATGCAAAATGTATAGAAATCGTGTCTCACAGAATATAATTGACCCCGATTCCCTAAGTCGAAGACAGTTTTTTACGAGCCCGTGAATTTTCTGCAGTCGCGGATTCAAATACCTTCGGTACTAATTAACGAGGGAAAATGAAACCCTGTGAAGCGAATGCAATGCTAGCACACATTGGAATGCTCGCGAAAAATACGGTTTCCGAATTGCAACCGTATATCAACGTAAAATAAAAAATATTTTTCTATTCTATGGATCTTTCTCTACCAAATGTATATTTTGAAATGCGAAGGAAACTCAAGGAGACGAGAAAAAAAAATTATGAAACTTGGGAGTTGCATTCTGCCAAGGATAGTTCAAACATCTCCAATATTAGAAATTAATTTTTTGCAAACTGTTGTCGACATTCTATCACTTTAAACAAATACACGTTTTATAGTGGAAGATTCAAGGAACAGGATGATATTATTTTGTTACAGGATATCGAAGAAGAAGGCGGAAAAATTTAATTGGAAAGAATCAGTTTCATGTGTCCTATCTGATGCCACTTAGTTTCACTTACAGTGTCACCAACAAAAATTTCGAGAGAACGCAGGAACTACGGTTAAGTTCCACGGAGAAAGGAGAAAGAAATCGTGGGAAACGTCGGCGAATACTAATAGATTGAAATTGAACGAATTATGAAGGGACAGAACGCCGGGGCGTTTAACGTAGAACGTTACGAGAGAAAGCGACGATTCTGTCAGGACCAGGAATGTATCTGGCATTCGTCGACGTGCTCCTCGTTCGATAATGATTTCAACTGGCTCGAAAAACCGTACGATTGTCCTCGTTACAGCACGCAATGCTGCATGTGGTTCACGGAAGAAGGTCCTCCGTCAGGGCTCCGTGAGAAGATCGACGAAGAAGCCTCTCGTGGGACTTAAGAACAATATACACTTTTCATTGCAATTATCTTGCGCTAACAAACTCTCCTTCGCTCCGTCAGCGAATTAGAAAGGCCCCTGCTTTCGTGGAAACTCGGATTTATCGCGTGACTAGAATGGAAAAGGGCTGCCTTCGCTTTTAATGAAAACTCGCTTCCCTGTTTGATAGAAGAAACAACCAGGAAATAAGGAAAGCTCATTTGGAAGCATAATTTAATGCATTTCTAGGGAAAACGCTCACTTTATTCTTTACAAAGTTTGAAGATCTAATCAATTCATAATGAAATACTTTTTGATTAAATATTCTTTCTTTTCAGCTGATTTCATCCTAAAAAGTTGAAGAATGGCCAAAGTTTGAAGTGTGCCAGAAAATGATCCAATTATTCCACAAATTATCTCAGCAGAATAAAAAGAACCATTTGTGTATGTAAAGCATTGCTAAATTCAAATATTACCAGAAGAGGACGAGAATCCTTCAAAGAATTTTTAAAAAAGAATTTAAGGATCTTACACAATCTACCACTTCGTCTCAACAAAAGAAAATGTAGGTAAATAGAAAAATTTCAGAGTACCCATGTCAGTGAAGATTCATACAACCTCACAGTTCTCCCTGAGTGAAGCAGACAGTTTTGTTCAATGCTTTCTTGGGACGAATATTTTGAACCAAATCAGTGTCGTTTCTGAAGACACCTTGCTTTCAAAGAGCATTTCACGCGAAATCAAACGATTTGCATCCGAAGCGACTGATTTACTTAAAAGTCAATTTGTATGTCAGCTATTCCCAGCTCCATAGGTATTTAAGCGCCTCGAGGAATCCTCGCTCGTCCTCGTTGCAGCCGAGGAATTTCTGTAGCGTCCAGCTCGGGGAGGAAGAGAGTGGAGAGACTCGAAACCCAGATTCAAAAACAAAGAGGGGCTGTCACATCGAAAACTCGTATTCGAGGGGAAAAAAGTAGGAAGTGGAATCTAGTAAATCCTAAGTCATCGTGTGGCTACATTAATGGAACGAACGGTGTCTGGCCTACAAAATACCTTTCATCTCGGTCTGAGTCGCGGACGTGCAAGGGACAAAATAAACGACGCGGACGAAGTTAACTCGCCTTTACATCGCATCTTCGCCGTGTAGTTTTCGTCCGGAGGATTATTTGAAATTATAATTTTGGCCTTGAATGATAATCGCCGTGTTTACGGTTCCTTTTATCATTTGTTTCGCTGCGATCACCATTCGCTCGTCGAGTATCGAGTCGAAGAATATTTGTCTCCTGGGGTAATTTATTCGAATGTTATCTTGTCCGGGACCTGCCTCTCGAAAGTGAATTCTTCGCGGCGAAATTAAAATGTTTCCTGCAAATTCTTTGATGGATAAGAGAGACGGCCTTCCAAGGATGCTTTTCATTCAGCAGCACAGCCGAATGTTATCTCTTTGAATATTCATGCCACTGTAGAGGATCAACAGTACGATCGGCGAAGAAGCAGGTAATTAGCATTGTCCTGTTCTGCTCTGTTGCGTGGCGCTAATTAAAAGACAGGCATTATTCTTTTGCGCCGAGTACGGTTCAGTTAACGAGCGTCTTTACTGGAAAGGCGCTATTCAAAATCGTTTCTGATTAGAAAATACAAAGATCATTTCTCATCTAAAGAAATAGTATTAGGTATTAAGTGAAATGAAAACAATTTCAAGTAGTTATTCCCTATTATTGACCTGTTTCACTTGTATTCCATTCAAAACGCGGAAAAATTATCACTGAAGAATTATTATCATACAATCTACTAGCTTAGTCATACATGCTTAATATTCCATGTCAGTATCTTCAAGCGCACGCAATAAATGCAGTGTAATAATAAAAAAAAAACAAAGTTATCTATCATCTATCAGATACGTCTCAGCTTAGGGCGGGAAACTTCATTAAAAATTCCTACTTTAAACGCAAACACCGTTAATCATCCAATTTGCGAAACTCGCCACTACTTGAATGACTTTGAAACACTGCATCAATAAGATCGTTTCTTGGGACAGTCAAATAACAGGCCTGTTCCTTCTTAATTACTGGTCAGTCGACAGATTCCTTCGTTCTGCGCGCAATTTTCATTTCGCGGCAAGGTCGACCGGATTATAATGACGACCGATGGTTAATTCAGCATTGCCACGGCGTCGAATGAAATTTATGGTTAATCAGCGGCTATTATTCCTCGGGACCGATCGAAGATCGATATCTGCGGACGATGCTGCCTCGGTACGCTGGCGAGCACTGCGCAACTATTTACGGAACGCGTAAGGCTGCGTACAGAAGGATCGTTAACGATCTAGCGTGAGGTCGAGAAGGCTTGCGTAAGGACGATCACGATCGCACGCCTGTTTTTCCCTTTCCTCGGCTGGCTTCTTCATCGAGAAACGCCGATGGAAAACGAACGATACACGCAATACTACGTAATTTTACAAAAGACAGTTTAAACTTCTTAATGGATTCAAAGATGCGAGTAATAGGTAGAAGTATCTTCTCCTTTATGATATCATGGTGTCTCTAGGAAACTTCCTGCGAAAATTATTTATCAATGTTTGTTGTAAATGGTCATAAAGATTGTTTTCTAGAATTGTAATTGTGTGATATTTTCTTCAAACTGAGTTCATTTTCTCTGTTCAGCTGACTGAGTTAATAAATGTGACCATTTACATGGAACGTACTGTTTCAATTAAAATAGACTTTGATTGCTCAAGTAAGTAAGACAGTAAGGTTGGAAATAATGAAACGTATCGAGCATGCTACTATTTTCTATGTACCATACAATATCGTCGTCTTCCCATAAAAATACTGAACGTACACCTGTTCCTTTAGACTTGCAATATTTTCCCACTGAAATTTACTTCCTACTATCTGCTCCTTTCATTCATCGCTAGCTCCAATAACCTACTCGCAGCGAAGCTTCAATGAAACTCAAATGTAAAAAATTCGCCCCTTCAAAGTTAGCCTAAAGAAGAAGATCTTAGCCCAATTACCCACTCCAAGATTACTCAGTTCAAATAGACCCCCAAGGTAACACCCATCTCATCGACTTTACTCAGCAACAATGGGAATCATCACAAACCACACACGTCATCTTCCGTTTCCAGCCAGCCAAGTGAACGTGTGGATGCCTGCTCCAAGACGTAATCAATATTTTAAGAAGGGGCCCAGGGATCTCCTGCCGGAGCGTAATTATCGGGGCGTGTTGGACATTCTGAAAACGAGATGATGGTCTGCGCGTTCAGGGGCCGTTTCTCAACGGGTCGGAAAGGCATTTTGCGGCAAGGAGCCGTGGTAAACAAACGTCGCTAGTGGTAATTGAGCACCGCGACACGAATACCAAGATTTCGCCATGACACTGGCGCGGGGAAACCGATTTATTGCGCCACGATTGCGATCGAGATCGAGACCGTTATTCCCCGGGCGCAAAGAGACTGAAGCAACGGCTGATGGGTGACATTGCTCGAGAATCGAGTGCAACCTCTTCGATCTTGTTATCCGCGTGATACATAGGTCGATAACGATCGTGGATCGAACCCAGTGTTTCTGGAATTTCCTGCCTTTTTGGGGTTTGTTGTGGATTGGAATTAATTATTTTATTTGACTTCTGAATTTTATGACGAAGGTGGCATTGCTGTTGCTGTAATTCTTTTTGGAAGAAGCTTTTTTAATTCTTGACAAATAATTCTAAGCTACTTCTTGGAATTTATAGCAGTTTGGAGAGTATATGCTGCGTTTTGGAATTAATTATTTCCTTTTACTCCAGAATCTTGCGAATAAGGTACTTCTCGTGGCTACAATTCTTTTTGGAAGAATTGTGGATTGGGTTTTAAGCTATTTTTTTGGAATTCATCATCAATTTCCAGGGGCTTGTTATATTTTAAAGTGAATTACTTCGTTTTACTTTTAAATTGATTAAAGGTTTTTCTGGAGGAAACTTTTTTGTAGTGGACGAAGTGGTCCATGTAAAGTTTGGACAATTGAATGATTCGATGAGCGAGTAATCCAAACAGTCTTCAGCTCGAATTACGGAGCAGATATTCAGGTGTGTTTTACAGCGTATTTTTTTTATCCAAGTCATGCACTATTAATTACTAGACCACCTGCTGATTTCACGCTACCGTACGGTTACTGTTACACGGCCGTGGGCGCCTGCCTTTAGGAATGATAAATTCTATCGTGATAATTGTCGGTAATCGAATGACGAAGTGTAACTTTAACGAGTCTCCCCGGTTTAAGAACGGATAACTATTGTTAGAGTGTCTCTGTCGTCCTGTTGGCAGCATGAAAATCGACACGAATTTAGATCCTTGAATTATAATAGTAACGAGTGCTTCGAGAATATAAAAGATGGTTAAATGAACGTGGGTCTAAACTTCTTGAAATAATTTCTCTCGGAACAGATTATTTAAAATTGAAATTAAAACGATAAATTTCAAATAATTAATATTTTTGTGTCGATTTCTGATAAAATAGATTTCTAACGTTTGAAGTATACATATGACTGGCATTCAAGTTTGAATTGTTCCTTTCGCGAGACTGCAAATTGCACAGAATAACAACTGAGGGTCCAAATGGACGATGCAAATGAACTACATATGTACATGAGACGAAAAAAGCAGTGACGTAGGTACGTTGAGAACGTCAATGCGAGAACAAAATGCCAAAGAACGAAAAAACGCAGTGCACGTGTTTCGCTTCATCATTTTTATCGTCATACTTAGAGTAACAGATTGGAGGAATTCCCTCGTTAGTTACGTAACGTGCTTCTCCAATACTTTTTCCACTCCGTATTCCGTCGAACAGGAAAAACCAGAATCCAATATCGAACGACGCAACTACAGATGATTTCCCTCGAGTTAATAAGCATTCTGCAATCGAATGCGATTTGTACAAGAGAAATTACTCTCTCACGGTAATGACGAGTAGAACGAGTGACACCGTACAACCACAATATGTTGTAACTATCTTTAATAACAGAGAGGCGGATGTGTCCTTGTAACTATCCACTCAACACTCCATCCTCTCACGAAGAATAAAACCTAATCAAACTCCTTCAGTACGCAAAATCCTTCGAACACATATTCAATATTCGAACGAAAATCGTTATATTTCTTAAATCTCCAGTTTCCACAAGGATCTCCACCCATTACATTTACCTACGATGGTCAAAGCCTCAAGAAATTCATCATTTTCCCTGCGACACTAGTTACTTCATAGATCACCTTCCCTACCACCATGAAGTTCCCCTAAAATTCATCATATGTATTTCTTGAAACTCAGAGATGATCATCTTCCACACGTACCTGCCCACAAACATCAAGCCCCCCAAAATTGATCCCATTTCTCTACACCCCAGTGACTCCACAAATCTAATCCTGCCCACAATAATGAAACCTCAAAGAGTTTACTACATCCCCCGAAGCTGCGCGAACCATCATCCTCCAAACGTACCTACGTTCGCAAAACGCCAAAAAATTCGTGTCCCAATCCTTCGAGACGCACGGTACATTCAAGGCACGAAGGGGATGAGGGAATTGGGGCTTTGTCGGAGGCTTCACATGACACTTGATCGAGGGTGTCACTGGCACTCACTTGGCCGCGGTATCAGCACGATAAGAACACGAGGCGACGCGCGAGACTTCTCGACTGCGACGCGTTGCACCGCGATGATGTGGTGCACACGATGAGACGCGAGGTACCACGGTGCACTGTTGCACGTTGGTGCACCGCGCGACGACAGTCGATGAACTGAAGAGCTGTACGGCTTCCGATAGACAGCGCTGTTCCCCGCTGGCTGGGGCTCTGCGAGCCGGTACCTTCGAAACACACCGATATCTGGGTCGAGCCTTTCCACCGGCGTGTGCTTACGTACACGCGCGCTCTGTGCACCGATGGGCACTCGATGGACGGATTCGTTTGGGCCATCAAGTGAATCGGTGAGCAAATGGCTGGAGGGGTGGTCCTTAGTTTCGCGTCTCCTCGGGAGGCTGCAAGAATCGAGGCTCTGGTGGGGGGGGATACGGTTGGGAGGGATGGGATTCAGCGAGTAGTTGGCGGTGGAAAGATTGAAGAGGCTGCGAGGGGTGTTTTGACGAAGGTAAGAGTAATAAAATTTGTGTGGCTGACCTTTCATTGATATTGCTACTTGGGTTTTAAAAGCTTTGAGGCTTTGGTGCTTGGGATTTGGAGAAGCGTTCTTTGAATAGGTTGTGGATGGTGAGGTGTGCAAGGAAGTGGCAGAATGATTGATGTATTTATAGGTTTTTAAGATTCTTAGCTGTTTTTTAATTTAAACATCTGTAGCTGCTTAATTTTAGTAGAATTGAAGGGGCTATTCCGGTCTAGAGCCCATAAAAATAGGTGATCTTTAGGAATTAATTAAAGGACTACTACATATAATTTAATGAGTCCTTTTGCATTGAATTAAAGATGTCTTAAACAACAGAAATAAATTTTTTGTTTTGTAATTAATCATTGCAGACGGCACTGGGGAGTCGTTAAAGTCGAGGCGTCAAAAAAATCATCCAAATCGGTGGAATCTGTAGCACCTACACCATTGGTCTGAAGTAAAAAACAATGCCAGGTTATTAAAGGGCATGAAACTCGCTCGTTGACTGAACAGAAAAAATGACAAAAAATGACATTTTTTGAGAAAATAACGACACTTGAAGTTTGAAATCACTTTTTCCCTATATTTTTCGTCCTTTCAACGCCTTTAAAAATTACAACTTTTCAAATTTGTTTACACTTTTACTTGTCTGTCCACTAGCCAGAAATATATTCTTAAAAATAAAAAACGGTTCAGTCGAATAGGATAATAACTTTTGGAGATACAGGTTCCACTGATTTTGAAAACCCTGTTTCGAGAAAAACGCGTTTAAAATTTTATGTGAGTGTCGAGTGGCCGGGTCTTAACCATGCATTTGCCGTTACTCAAATGCCTATAACTTCAGGAATTTTACGAATTTCGAGAAATCCTTTTAAACACGTATTCCTAAAAGGTTGAACATTCGAAAAATGAAATAAAAAGAATCGATTTTTAGACCAGAACCTTTCCTTAAACGGTTTTCGAATATCACGGTGGAGAAATGAAGGTGTTGAAGAAATTTTATTTTGTTGCATGATGATTGAATCAGATTTCATGGTTTGCATGCAGAAGGAAATTCAAATTCAAAATTTACAGATTTATACCAGTATCTATTCTTAAACAACTATGAACTTTTTAAATATCTCTAGAAGAAACTCGTCCAGAAAAATGAAATCATCCTTTTGCGAAATTCAAACCCCAATCATTATTGGAAAATGGGCCTCGAATACCACTGCTAAGAAAGAAATGCAGTTATACAGTCTCCTTTCCAGCCGTTGATTTTCATGTTCTCATGGTCGTTGAACGTCCGCGAATAAAATGTATTAAAATGTACATAACTCCATTGACTCCGACGATCTTCAAAGTGTTTCATTCCCACCACGGTTCTCCGTGTATCGAGAACGCCATCGTGCCGAAGACCCGTTTCGTTTCTGCGTTCTGCCGCCTCTTCTCTCTCATCTTCTCCTCTCCGTCTTTCATTACACACCGATCGGAATGCGCATAATGAAACGGGGAATGTAGAGTAAAAACGTTTCCCCAGGGTCCTCTCGGAGCAACGACTAGATAACCGAGTGAAACTCTCCAGTCGAACGGTGTTAATAAATAGGGACGTCGGGGTATTCAGATTGGGAACGTGGCTGGCGGCGTCAGAAACGAATGACGAGCAATCCTTGTAATAGAAATTCAGTCATTACCCTTATGGTCTGCGAAGAAATACTTTAACAGTCTAGGTCGAGCGAACAGATTGCGATAAACGTTGTTCCCAGTTGTTAGGAAGATTATCGAATTCGATTTTTGGAGTACAAACTGTTTTAGATGGTTGTAAAACTGCGGAGGGATAGATGTTTCGAGTTATTTTATATCGGATGTCGAATGGACTCTCTATTTAATGGGAATTTGATGTACTAAACTACGATGAGAAAGTAGGAAGTTGGCGGCTCGGTTTTTTTGGTACTAGGGTCTGTTATCTAATAAAATGAGCGCTGAAGGATTGTATATAAGTTGGATTAGAGTGTCAGCTGAATATTTTAGATTAGACCCGCGTGAATTGGTACCAGATAACAGACTTTGAATTTAGAAAATTTGAACCGTTTTAGATCTAAACTAGTAATATTTGAAGTTTGTTTAGAGATTTTAATTCTTAAGGTGGGGGCTAAAAATAATTGTTCGTTTACTTGATTAGGCACATTCTTTTACACTTAATTCCCCCAATTGGTATGGCAGCAGGGTGTTCGATGTACAGTTTGCTAGTTAAAAATGCATAGTGCGTGCAGCTGAAGTAATCGAGTGTTGGGCAGGCAATGAAGGAGTGGATGGCTTCTTAAAGACCAATTAACATAGGTCAGTGAAGCTCGTGACATAATAATTAGTTTCTAAGTACCTCCATCAAATCACATTCTTCAGAAAACACACCTCTCTCAATTTTTATAGAAACTTGGTATTGATCAACAGTGAGAGTTTATGATTTAACCACAGTATATATTAAGAAAAATATAGTATCTATTCTAATTTCAAATTCGAGATATTTCAAGTTTTCTATGTCTTCTCAAGAGTATTCTCCTCTTAATTTGCACCGGAGGTTTAATATTCCGAATAATCAAGAGCTAAGAGCGTGCTTTCGCGTGCATTGTACGTCTTAAGCTTTCTAAAGAGTCTATCACGTGCATTTTGAGCTGGAAGCTTAGTATTCCACTCACACAATAGGCTGCAGGCTTAATCGTTCAACAACCGATCGAAGTGCATTCTCATCGGGTGCCAATAAGAAATCCCCGTGCTGGTATGCACGTTATAAAACAAGGAATGTGGAATAGAAAAGTTCCAGCTAGTCGTTGCGGGCATGCCTGCTTATTTCGTAACCAGCAAGTGAAAATTTCCTGACCGTCCTGTTTCATTAAACGCCATCAACTTCATTCGACACGAACCGGAGAGGCTGGTTGCATGACGGTTATCAATAGAATACCCTGAGTCTCTCTAATTAAACGAACGATTAATACTATGAACGCTACGTTCAATTCAAATCTGTCTAGAATATTTTAAAGGGACGAATATTAATACAGTATAGGTGGTCTGAAAAGAGATTTATGATAAAAGTAAATTTAAATTCGTAATTATTCTTTCAAGTGGATAATTCATTAACTTTGCCTTCGGAGTTGATGAAACTGCACTTAATAAACCCTGTAATGGGAGAAAAACAGCGCTTCTAATCTCTGTGTTAAAAACGCAATTACTTGGAGGGTGAACGTGTGGCTCGCGATTGAAGAAGATGCTGATTGTGAGTTAGACGTAGAAATCGTGGCAAATAGTTGCCATAAGTTCTCATTGGCGACAGCTGGTTAATGGCCCCGACTGTTGGTAATAGGCGGACGTTCAGAGGAGAAACCGAGAAGGGGGAGCAGGAAGTAAATGCATCCCCTTGATCGTTAATTGATCATGTACTCTGATAAACGTCTTTCTATTTAGACCAGTACATAAGTTCAGAAATACTAATTTGAAATAAATATTTGAAAAGGTTTTGTATTATTTATTGTTGTTGGTGTAAGTGCATGCATGCATCTATCCAAGAATATAAATATTCTACAATTATTTCAATGGTTCACGGCATTCAAAACGTAGACTATGTTAAAGTAACACATTTCCTTTCTTTGTTACTTCAATTGGAATGAACGTGAAAACGACGTAAACTGCCATCGCAGTAAAATAGAAATCAGAACCGGAAAGGGGCAGGAAAGAGTCGGAAGTGATAGTAGTTTACCACGAATAATTGTAATTCCTTTACGCGATCGATACACTCGGAGAAAATAAAAATTGTTGCTCGTGAAAGTAACCTACGCGCTTTCTGACATTCAAGTATATGCCATATCTGCTTCTATTATCTTTATTCGTGGAAAAATCGTGGTCTCAGTATGGAGAAACAGTATTTGCAATGATTATGCTTCTGCGATCAGAATAACTGACACGTTGAGCGTTTTTACGTAGATTTTTCACTGTTTTTATTATCCTTAATTTCTTCTATCTCGCCAGACATACTCTACTTAATACACTACTGTTACAATTAAAAACTGATAATATCGCTGTTAGAATCCACGTAAAAGTACAATTGTGACAGTGATTGCAGACGGGATGTGAAAGGAGGAATTCTATTGATCGCGAGGCTCTGTTTGCAACAACATGAATTCGTCGAGCCCGAAAATAGACCCTCCCAGAATTTAAAATTCTCGATTCGACGGCGCATGGAAAAGAAGCTACACAAAAGATGCGTGATTCATTCGTGTACCTGTAACTGTAGGCACACCTGTCGTTAACGGAAACGAACGATTACACCTGGAGCCCCTTTTCAGGGTCCCATAATACACGGGCCTCGTCGAGAAGCATCGTGATCGTTCAAGTACAGTCTCATTCCCAAAAGTCATGTTGCTCATCTCTCGCTTTCAACATCTTCAAGATACGCTTCTAAATGAAACTTCGTTTCCCAATAAAATTCAACGACCAAGCGGTTTCTGACTTCATAATCATCTCTCCGAGTTCTGTGTATTTAGAAAATCGGTTTCTTTGCAAAATGGTAAGTGTCCTCCAAGTTTCAATTTTCTTTCACTCTTTCCCAATTTCATTCTGATTTCATTTAAGCCTGAAGAGAATAGAAGGCATGGCAGGTATTTAAAGCAAGTGATATGGGGTTTTGTTTTCTGTAAATTTTAATTCAACGCTCTTTTAGATTTCAGTTTTATATTTGTTTCTAAGGTAATTCTGTTTTCTTCTGGATGTGGAGTTTAAAGCATACAGGCTTGAGTTATCACTCGAGAAACGTTGAAGATTGAAAACTTAATACTTTACGAAAACTTGAGCAACGATTGTCGTCTTTTTCCGCCGGAAGTAACGAGGATCCTTCGACGCACGAAGCTTCAAGACGAGTTCCCACGTTGCTACGTACGCGACCTTACGACCTCCATCTTTCTCTTCTTTTGCTCGATGAAATCATTGATGATTTAGCAACCGCGGCGAGACAGAGAGCTCCGTCATCCATTGTATCGCTTTCTGGACGATATGGAATGATTCGACGTGTAAAATCAATGAGATTATGGTTTCATTCGCTACGTCAATCGCCGAGGCTTTTCATTGAAATTACAGCCTGGGACTTTTACGATAGTTCAATTGAAACGGTGTCTGAATCGTGTTACACGTCTGCTGGTCTGTACCTCGAGATTTTTCGAACCCTTTCATTCAATTTAAGTCTTCAACTTAACTCTCTTAACTTCCAAGAAATTTGAGTATCCATTATAAGAAATTATTTCAAGCAATAACGTTCACTTATTTATATTTCTACTTCAGTATTGCAAGATTGCTACCTGAAGGTTAATATTTTGTGAAATAATTATCAGGATTTAATCTTGGGGGAGCTCAGTTGAAGGGGTAAAAATAGGTTTAATGCAAATTCAATAAAATTCATTATAGAGGTGATTATAAAAATTTAGTTACAGAATAAAATTCAGTTTTCTTTTTTTTTATAAAGCCCCTTCTTTGGGAGGTGCCAGAGCCCCATACCCCCCTCCCCCCTCTGGGTGCGTCACTGGTTCCAATAACTGGTCAAATGTTAAATGAAACTCCCTTGAAACTCGTGTAACTTCATATCAAAATGCAATGAGTCATAAGGTACTAGAAAGTGGGATATCCTTGCGGAGTACGAACTATGAAATTCTAGATCTTAAAAGCAATGAACTGAAGTGGTTCTAACGTTGATGAAGCGGCGATTTCAGGGGCTTCCCTTTCAGGGGAACTCGATCCAATTTCCGTTCGACCCCTTGCGAAGCGCTTTGTATTTTCGACGCTTTCGCGCCCGGCGTTCTTCCTGCAGCAAGTTCTCCGACTGGTTGCGCTTTTCCTTCCACCTGTTTTCACGACGTCGGGACGCGCCAGTGTGGCGAGATGAAGGCGATCGAGGCGAAATATTTCCCCTCTAACGCTCTGTAAAAGGATTACGCCTGTGGTGACCGGAAAGACTAGTCGGCTCCTAGAAAACTCTCCCCTGTTTAGCGATTGAGAGACACATTTTTCCATTTCTGACGTCCTCTCTTTCGCAACTCCCCTTTTCTTCGCCGTTACGCGCCCAAGTTCCGCGAAAATGAAACGCAGGCGTCGAATACCTGCGTTTCCTTCGCGGCGAACGCGTTCCTTTCCTTTAGAGAAGTCTGCGAGGACTTACGTCGATTGGTTGGATTTAGGAAAGTTGTTCTTCTTTGTCGTTTTCGGTATGGAGTGAAAGACTGACGAGGATATGAGAATTTAGTTGAATTTTTTGAGTACTTTTATAATACGGAAATATATATTTTTCGTAACTTTGGTCTGTGACAATACACTTTCGTAATGAATTCGTGATAGTAGTGATCTCCTCATTTAGGTATTTTGAGAGTTTCAGATTCATTAATTAGTTGGTTTTCTTATGTTATCTTGTATTGAGATAAGCTACTGGATTTATATTTTCTGTACTGGTATATTTGTTTTTTTTAAAGGAACACTATTTAATTTATAGAACTAAAAATAAGTGGGGTGTCAATTGCAAAAAATGAATGCACGTTTTGTAGTCTCGAATGAACTTCCCTTCGTTCACCAGGCATGACCGTTTCAAAACACTTATGTAATGCTGAAAGTGCATTACTTTTTTAAATTTTCGTGTCCACATCTTCTATGAAGCCTTTATTAAAGAAAACGACGTCGTTGATGACGTTAAATGAACCATTAATTATGGACATTAAATGCATTGTAGATTCTCGAAATAACTCCTCTCTTACATAAAGCGTTATTGCTATAGAACAATATGATGCAACGTATATTCTTCAGGATGCAATGAATACCCACCAATGAAACCCAGTTAAATTTAAAGTCTCTAATAAATCAAAAAACCATTACCACTAAATCTATAGCACCAATTTCATGGAATTTATTTTACATATATTTTTTTATTCGTTCTTTCCCAAAGAATATCTAGTACACTGTACAATTGACTCAGCACCCTATTCTCTAGACATAAAATATTTATCTGCAGCACTCCCCAAATATCTCACTGCACACATTCATCCCCCATCCACACAGCTTCCCTACTGTATTTCCCAACAATTCCCTGCAACACACTCTACTACTTTCCCATATCATTCCAAGAAGCTTCCTCCTGTAAAGGAATAATCATCCCACCACTCGATTACTTCCACTCGTTACCTATGATGAGTCCCCTAACCAGTCATCACTTGTAATTACATGAAAACAACTCTCACCCAGTACACTGCATCCCACTAACGCCACGTCCTTCTAAAAGCACAGTTAACCGTCTAAAGATAGGAGAGGAAGTGCGTTTCACCTAAGTCACGCCAAGTTTCGGGGGACCCCGAAACCGGGAAGGACACCGGCAAGAATTTAGGCCAGCCACCGTGCGCCAGAAGGAGATAGCGATCGTTGCCAGGGCCATTAGCAATTCAAACGGCTTCCGGCCTCCATGCTGGTATCGCGTACGCGAGAAAGAAGGTGTTGCCTCCGGTAAACACGAGTTGCTTGAACCCTGAATCGCTTGAAAGAAGCCTAAGTAGCCGCGCGCCTCGACGTTGGCTCGGCTTCGGCTCCTACGGCCCGAGGAATATCAGAAGAAGTCTGGCACGCGTGCAGCCGTGTGCATCCGATCCGCAAAACTGCCTCGCAGAAACGAAACGAGGAAATTCGAGTCGAGTGCCCCGTAGCAGCCAGGCCGTTTTGCTAAAATTTCTCGGAGCTTAATTAACTTTGCACATGCTTGCTAATCGGTTCTCTGACACGGCACTCTGAGCACTCGCTAAAGAAGACCGTTCAGCTTTGCAATGTTCGTATATGATAAATTTCTGAAATGTTTTTTTGTATCTGGTAGAATGTTGTACGTCATATTACCGCGAGGAGGTGTTTCTGTTGAAAATTAATATACAGTGGCAGACGAAAGAAAGTTTATAACTTTTAAAATCACTTAACTTTCTTAGAATTGGTCCAAAGGACATGAGTTTTTTTTAGAAGCTAGAATGATTAGTTTGCTAAGTGACGTGTGTCGTCGTATTGAAAAAAAAATGTAAATTCGCTGATTTCGGGAATTTCGCGATTTTCGACCTTATCTGCGATCTCTAAGCGTTTATAGCTCAGAGCAACGTTAACCGATTTTAATGAAATTTTAGGTATGCATACAACTTACTTCAATCTACAAACAGGTTTTTTGAATTTTCATTACAGGCTCACAAAAAAAGTTTAAAAAACGACATTTACTATTTTTTTTTTGCTATTCCGACCAATTACATTTTTTTCAAAACGACGATACACATCACTTAGCAAACTGATCCTTCTAGCTTCTAAAAAAAACTCATGTCGTTTGGACCAATTCGGAAAAAGTTATACGATTTTAAAAGTTGCAAACTTTCTTTCGTCTGCTACTGTAGTTAATATCACCATGGCAAACAGTCACCTGCTTGAGAAAAAATTACACAAATCGTTTAGACTTTGAGTGGTAGGTATAATATAAAGTTACGAAACAGTTTTGAATTAATTAAACATTCCCATTAGCCTTACAGAAAATGTCATTGCCTAAAAGCTTCTTTATTTTAACTCTGGATTATCTAAACACATAATCTCCAATATATGTTCACTAAAACCACTGAAATGAAATGACATAAGGAAAAGGAATGAAAGCAAAAATCTGAAATCTATTTTCACCACAAAAACCAACTCACAGCCTAAAAACTTCATCTTCAAATCTCCTTACAACAAGAGCAGTCTAATTAGACTGCGGCTGATGAAGCAACAAGCCCTTCAAGACCGCAAAAAACTGTCGCGCAACGACCATATGGATTTCTCTATCAACAATGCGATTGACTAAACACATATTTGAGCAACGTCACCTAAAGCAAATATAAAATAAGGAGGCAACTCTCTTCTTCCACGGGCGGCGATCGTTTGACCCCAACCGGTTCGATCGCACCTCTCCTCCTTGTGTAATTACACCGGCGGCTATGACAGACGATTTTTTACGCGAGAGAGAAATCTGCGCACGGTGAGATCGGATTTCTCATAACCTGCATGTCGTTGGCTCGATGCACCTGTGCGCAGGTACGAAGTGTTTACAATCGCGCGCGCTATGCAAGAAGAAACGTCGGCGGGCGAAGTGAATTGACATTTCCCTCGTGCCAGCCGAGCTTTTCTTTTCCCTTTGTCACGGGTCGTAATGGAATGCAAAGACGCGACTGTGAATTGCATCGTAAATCGCGCAATCCCGCGACAGTATTTAGCATTCGCGATCGTAAACACTTTTACACTGTGGGAAGGAATATTCGCCGAAGACAAATCTGTAGTTCGTTTGAGCAATGGAACGTGAACGCTCTGTTCAATTTGAAATATTTGTCTAATTTGCAACGCAGCTTCGTGATTCAATTGAGCCAAGCCACTAATCAAGAATTTCACTCGGTTTCTTCTCACAGTTTTCTTGGATGCTACTGTTAATTAAGGGAGGGAAGATTCTGACGCTTCTTCTGGCCAGATAAGGTGTAGTATCATTAATTATACGCGGTAATTGATTGGAGTTCTGTTAACGTTTCTAATCCTTAGCAGGCTTTGATAAATTGACACATCTCCTACGTGATGTAAGTGTACTGTATGACGCCTGCTTGATGAATTTACCAATTCTAGGACTCCTGATTATTTCGCACTGTAATATCGGGGTTACCTAAGAGACTTTATACATTAGCCGGAATATTATTAATAACATTTGTCGTGTGTACAAACAACCCCCGTCCTTGATTAATAACACTCGACAATCCAGAGAACTATTAATATTCGATAGAGTCAATGGACAGTGTTTCGAAATTGCGACACAAGTGATGCGATAGAAACAGAATCACAGTGAGACGTGAAAGTTTCGCCAGACGCGTGGCGTTCATCGCTGGAAAAGGCATTTGAAAGGTGCAAAACCGGTAACAAATTGTTGTTCGCCTCTTTTGTCACGAGTGAAGTGACGACATCGTGCGCGAAGCTTGACGTCCCTCACAATGGACGGGCTGGCCGGAAGAAGTCGGCGTCTTCGAAGGTTTTAAATGCTGCCTTCTAGAGGCAAACTCCGGGAATCGCGCATAATAATGGTCAATTAAATTCCCATTCTCATCGTTTGTCGCGCGATCCGACTGGCGAGTTTAATGAGCTTAATTATGCTTAATTTCTTCGTTTCTTCTCATCAAGCACCCGCGTCCTTAAAGAGTCGCGAAGGATTGCTTCGCGATCGAACTGGATACTCTTGCTCTCGTATTCAGATCTTATTAACAAAGAGGTTTTTTAGCTTTTTTATTTTATTGCCAGGAAATTATTCTGTCTGTTTTGTGGAATATTTGTTCCTTGAAATTTTTTGTTAGAACACAGTTTGTGTCCTGTACGATTTCTGATTGGAATGAGTCTGATTAATGGAGAAACGAGAATGCCAAGGTTTAAAATTGTACAGCCGTAAATCCTTGTTCTGAATTGCAAATTCTGTTTGGAAACTCTTAACGTATCCAGACCCATTCATCACCGGAAGAAAGTTTCGTTCAGTTTCGTGCCGTGCTCGACGCGATTAATTCAATCGCGATATTTTATAAACGTCCCCGTGAACCACCTGTCCAACGGCAGCAACGACTCTGTAATTGATAATCAATGCATCATCCTCTACACATGTGCAGTCACAATATTGGGTTTGGAGGAGACGTGGCGCATGATTGATACTGAAACGATTTCCTTGGAACCTTTAGTGCGATTAAATGGGACGTGGTTCCTGAACGTTTAACATCTTTTCAATTTTTTCATTAATTAAAAAAATTTATTTTAATGCCAAGTTTTAGTTCATCTAAGATTTAGTAAACTTATAATGGCTCTCAATAAGACAATAATCATCGAGTTTTATAATCACTTCATTAAATTTCACAGGACATTCGTCAAAATATGCCTATGAAAGTTACTATAGATTTCACCGCTCCGAAGAATGTTAAATTCTCTTTTTACACCTTTCTCATAGACCTGAATTTCACCTACAATTTGCTAGAATATACAGAATGTATAATTCAGGGAGGAATTTCATCCATATTTTATATTCGCAAAACTTCCACAGTTATTCTTTCAACTCTCCTTTAAAACGAGAAAGCTAAGGTGGCCATAGAAATAAGGAAATATCATAGTTTCAACACATTTTTCAGTCCTAACACAAGTCGCTTTTTACCCTGCGTTTCTTTCAGTCCCCCTTTTAAAGTAGAAGTAACATACTAACTGTATATAAAATCTACGAGCATTTGCACTGTATGGCACGAAGAAATGCAAGAATAAATGAATACCTATCCTGCAACGTGTGCTCCTTGTGCATCGTTCGTCGAGTGGAAGTGAAAAAGCCACGAAACCGTTGGAAAATGTGTCGCAAAGAGTTGGTGTCACGCACAGGCACACTTCTTCCACGGCTGAACAGAAACGGAGCCGTAGTTTTTGCATTTCTTCGCTGCTGAAATTGTTCCGCAGAAGCGGTCGGACCGCAAGCGATCGGCCAACACCAATTAGCGACGATCGGCTTGGAAATTCTAACGGCACGGTGCTGTGTAAAGTAACGAGGCAACCTCGGGCAACGCCTAGTGTAAATTGCATTTCCAGTGAGTGGTCATATATGCTGGCCAATGCCTCCTTCTTCCTCTGTTCCTTCTACGCGCTGAGGAAGGAATCGACGACCTATCATCAGCGTAGACAGTGTCCGATCGCGTCTGATAAAGAACGGCGCGATAGCGATCACTGTTTCCTAAATATAGCTCGCAACCTTTGCCTGCATCAAAGTGAGATTCTTAGGCGTATCTTCGATGATTTGGAATTTAATGATTGATACCTTTGGGAGATAAAAATTCATTTATTCAACGTTCGTGAAAGTGAGCGGGGATTGTACAATTTGACCACTTGTATTTTTTAATCAAATTCGAAATCAGGAAAGTGATGACTTAAACTCCCACCAATTTCACTTGGACTACGTTATAGTCCAATTTAATCAGAATCCTTCAATTCGTTTGCGAAGGCTGATCGATTTTATGTGGAATAGATCTGGTGTTTTTTTTATTAAACTGAAGGGTAGAAACTCGCGAAGATGTAAATGGTACAATTTCGGAGGATGAAAGACGGTATGTGGTATGTCTTCTGATTTCAAGGAGCTTTGATTATTTCTCTCAGCTCTGCTACGCCACTGATCAAACAGGTAAAATGATAGGACTGATCGATTGACTAGTCCCACGTTCGCAGCGAACGCAATAAAACTCCACGCAGAGGTTGTAGTGTCGCACGAATATCGTGGCACGAGTGTTAATATTCAATGGCAGGCCATTCTTTCGACAGAGTAAGGAGACTCCGTCTCCTACAGAGTCAAATTTCCTGCGAAACCGTCATGCCTGAGAAATTAGTAATGCTTCAATCGAGCATTCTTTACTTTATGAGCCCATGAATCTTCTTGTGTAATAATCATCGTTCTAAACAATAGATTCAATTTATAATTGCTAATCAAAGCGTTACAGACGTATAACAGGATCTTCCTAGACGAACTTACGATGAAGCAAAAAAGAGGAAGAAATCGGGACTCAGAGGTACAGTTAGCTTACGGACCTTAAACTTACTTCTCATCTTAATTATTTAAGTCTTCGAGTTCCACGCACTAAAACTACGACTTATAACCCAGCAGATATACTCAGATTTCATTTTCGTTGAGGATTAGATTCAATAGAGGCTAATTAACGAGGCTAATTAGCATATCAGTCTTCAAGAGACTAGATACCGTTTCCAAGTGAAGAATAGATCCAACTCAATGGTTATTTCGAAATAACGGTTAAACGAGGCATCAAAACGCGGCTCTTCGTACATTCCTCGCGAGATCTACGACTCCTCGAGTCTCTTTTATGATAATTAATCGGGATTCCATTCACGCCGCGAGCTGACAACATTACAAGCTATTGTTACGTACAGTCTGCTTCCGCAATGGTCAGTGTTCTATCGCGAACCGTTTCTTCGGAACGTTGATAATCCTCATTTAAAAGCACCACCAAAGATTTCGCAAGCAAACACAGCAAAGAAACTGTTTCACGTCACGATTCGACATACTGGTGGAGTAGAACCTTTCAATCCGGGAATCGATTGGAATCACAATTCTATGTTAATCCACTGATCGATTAACGCTGGAACGAAGAGAATTAGTTAATAACCGGACCCCGTGACGAATTGTCACATCTTTCCACACTTCTTTGTCTCATAATTCAAAGCCCTGCGAACCTGCCCGCGGAAAAAGACCAATTCTAAATTCATCCATCTTCCGCGAGGATTTCCTTCACAAGTAACGAGACTTCGGAGATTGATGACACCAGTATCATACTCGAGACTTGGACGAAATCGACTGGGATTCTAGAAACACATTAGGGTTACCTATCAAAAGGACATAGATTACTTTGAAACGAGTGCAAAACCATATGCAGGTCGCGTCTGCGGGTTCGAGCGAACGCGGAAATGCAGGGTCGGTGCGTGCATGCTGCGCGCATTAAGAAATGATTAATTAATGTGGTCCATCTTACTGGGGAGGATAGTGTTCTGATGGAGCGATCAGCGAGGCCACGTTCCGGCTTCGGGTTATGTCGGCGTTTTTCTGCGTTCCGGAGGCACGCGTAGACGCTTCCCCCGGGACGTCGTTACCCTGGATCGTCCTTTCACGAGGAAATCGTGGGTTTGCTTTCCGCTACCCACGCATTATCGCGCTGGAATGCGTTGTTCGTCGTGTTATGGTGGACGTACACCTTCCACCACGCCCCTCCCTCGCCCCTCCTTCCCCTGTCGTTATCCACCCGGGGTGGGTTTGTTGCAGCCGCGTACCGATTTCCACACGTGCGATCGCGTTACCTCATGGAGCTGCGTGTTTGCGATTAATTGCGCAAGATCTAACGCAGCTGCCGACCTTCGTGGATCCTGGCGATCTTGCCACACCGACACAGACAGGATGGTAGCGCGAGGCAACCAGTTTCCCCGTGAGATATTTAAACGATCGATGGATACTGCGTATGTATGTACTTGGTGGGAATCGTTGCCACGTCATTTGGCGATGATATGATTGATCGGTGACGGGTTACTAGGAAAATGATCGTGGTTCTTTTAATAATAATTGCATTGGTTCTGTTTGAGTGGACTCGCGAGGAGGTGCAGAAGATTTTGAGCTGAAGTATAGTTGGTCGATGCTAGATATCGATGGCTTACAAGGGAACATCCCGAACCTGGAAGTTCAAAAAATTCTGAAACTTTGTGAATTTGTAGGGAATTTCTTCCTGATTACGACTCAATTTTTGTTTGCTGCCCAAATTCACTCTAAGGAGGTGTAATTGACCCCTGAAAATCCGATTATTTTCCGATTTTGTGTTATAACTCGTGAATTGTAAAATAATTTTTTACCAAATGATAGATGTAATTAAAAGAAGTAACTTTTTTCTTGAAACTTTTTTTCTATCTCTTACAGTTCGCGAGTTATAACACAAAATCAGAAAATAGCCGAATAATCAGGGGTTAATTTCACCCCCTTCGAGGGAATTGGGGTAGCCAACAAAAATTGCGTTGTAATCAGGAGGAAATCCCCTGCATATTTACAAAGTTTCAGAATTTTTTGAATTTTCGGGTTCGGGATCTTCATACAAAAACTCAAATTTCACAAAAGGCGGACATACAATATTTCTGCACACATATTATCGAAATGTAATAATGCCATCAATTTGCGACAGGCAATAGTGGGAGTAATTAAAAATGTTATATGGATCAAAGTAGCCACTGCAGCTTAACTATGGTTTAATTTTAATGCATGGGTACGTAGCGACGCACTGTAATGAGCAAAATTTTGAACTGCATTTTTTTTGCAAACTCTTGAATACTGTATCCTGTTCTAGTTTCTGTTCAAGCTATTAAACTAGGTTTATTTAGGTTGATTTAATTTATTTCAATTTGCCGGATTGTTTACTCTACTTCTGATTTGGATGTTAAGCGTGTAACCTGATGATCCGAAATGCATTTATAATTAATTAGAGATTCATGTGTAATAGAGCTGATCGGTTTCCACGACGATATTAGTGGTATTAACGATCGTGGAAGCGGATATTGATACAAGTGTAACCCACATTCCTTGTTATTTAACGCCTCGTGTTTTAGTACGTACTGGATAAACTTTAACGGTCCCAAGAATATCGGGCAAACTGTAATTACTCGGTGCTTGCTGCCACTAAATTACGTTTCTGGCGCAGAATTATCAGCAGATATTTGTATAAACACATTCTCCTCCTGAGACGCATTGCTCGTCGCGGCTAATGGTCACAGTGCGTTTGATCAATTTTACATAGAACATCGCTGAAGAAAGCAACAAAAAGTTGGTCAATCATGGTTCACCGCAGAAATTAGAAATATGCCCAGCTGTTTTTTACGCTTTGCAAAACACGCTCTATATTCTGAGGAAAAAATCGCAATCAGATTTCTTCCGGGTATCAGCCATGTAATCAGAGTAACCCGAGGAATTTTAACGATGCAATTGCGAGAAATAATTATTCCTGGAGTTTTACATATTAGCGGAAGAAATCTCACGCTTTCATAAACTCCTCGACGGAAAATTTACAGATCCCTTCTGGAATAGCAGTATTGTTTTTAAAATGCTCTTTTGAATTACAAACCTCACTTAACTGCAAAATCGTCGTTATTAGGTTGGAAACGTAATTTGATACAGAAACTGTTCTCAGTAGATTGCATCTGCTATGCAGATGTGTTTAATGTTCAACCAGGAAAGTGAATATTTTCCGCATAAATGGTAAAAATGAGGTAATTGAAATATATTAATACTGTAAACTATAAACTTTAGGATTACAAACTGTGTAACACAAATATGCACTTCTATTGATCTCGTCCCACCAGTTGGATTAAATAACAGTCTTCACTTACCAGTCTGATGTACATGCTGATCATCTCTGTCAGCTGTGGGGCTCGATTCGTGTGCAATGGCAGCCTGACTCCCGATGCAATCTGCATTACACACACACCAACCCTGGGAGAACTCACAGAGACGATTTCCTCCAAGGGTAGGGTCTCCAAGATGACTAGATCTCCGTTTGGAGTGCGTTTGATCAAACGAAGACCGTGGTGAGAGACTGCCACGTGTTGGGTTTCCGGATGCTGTGGACCGATCTGACAGAAAGATGAATTCAAATAAATTCAAATCATCATACTCTAAAATAATTTTACAGTAAAAAGAGCCCTGAAAAGGACTAACTAAGGCCTAAATTAAATGAAGTATTAAAAACGCTTCAATTTCTAAAATAGGAATTTGAACGAATTTAAGTAAAACCAAGCAAGTTTATTGACAGCTCACAATACAATAAAGATAGCAAAAGAGTCGAAGACACTTATAGGAACGATAACTAGCAGTAGGTTGTTCAATGCCTCGAAGTCAGACTAGCAATAAAGCTTCAGTATCCCAGTAATCGACAATGCAATTTAACCGTTGCATTTTCTTTTCGCGACTTTCCTTTCGGGAATGTCACGTATGATTAACCATGTATAAACACCATGCACGGTAATTATTACCAACAGCCAGCCGCAGACCGTGGCAAAAGCGCGAAACGAACGCAACCGAATTTAATTCGCCTTAATAACTACCAACACCCAAGAAAACAGTTCGCTCACCGATACTGGGAATATCCTGGCGAAATATAGAGGCCACTGTTTAGCCATGTCGACCACGTTCTTCTTGATGGTGATCTTGTGCTGCGTGCTTTGCAAGTTGTCCAACGTGACCCCATAGTTGTCCAGCATCTTCAGCATGTTCTGCCTGTCCTCCTTCGTGATCCTGATGCTGGACGTGGCGAGGACGTCGTACGCCACCTGGCAGAACACCAGGTGCAAGGCCAGAGGACTGTTGAGCGTTTCGTTGGGAGCGAACACTTCCTTCTTCACCCTCAACGTCCACGTGACCCTGTTGTAGGTGAAGTGGGCGGTGGAAGTTTGAGGGTAGAGCTTTGTGTTCATCACTTCCTGAACCTTCTCGATCTCCGGCTTCTCTGCTGGTGGTAGCACTGGTCTGAGGAACTCGGGCCACTCTTCGATCTCGATCCTCTCCATCTTGTCCGTGCGATGGGTCGACGCCACGCTGGACCTCCTGTCGGTGTCACGATCCAGTTTCTTGAAGCTCTGGCGAGCGGCTGCGAAGGACTCCCTCGTATTCGGCATCACGCCAAAGTCCCTGGGCGATGGCATACCGAAGCTGTCTCTAGATTTCGGGGATACGTCCCTGGTCATCCCGAAGGGATCCCTCTTTGAGCTCGAGTTCTCGAATATGTCCCTGGCGTACTTCGGGTCGAAGATGTCCGAGTTCATATCGCGACGTGAATCGAAGTCGGAGCTTCTGTCTCTGGCTGAACTGGCCATGTCAGTGCTGTCCTTTCCGTAGAAGTCCTTGGACTTCTGGTCCTGCGAACGAGACTTGTCGAACTCGCTCCTGTACTCGTGGCTCTCCCTCAGGTGCTGCTGGGACGCGAATATGTCTCGACTGTGGCTGAACATGTCACGCTGGGTCTTGGAAAAGTGCTCGAAGGTCTCCGAGTCGGGGGATGTCCTGAAGGAGTCTCGAGACTTCGGTTCAACTGGGGCTGGGGGTGATCTTGGTTGTGGCACGCCAGATTGACTGAAATTTGCATCGGTGTTTGATGTTAGCTTGTGGTGCTTTAAAGATGGATTGATTGTTGAATGAAAGAATTCTGTAGTCGTAAAGCGGAATATTGTAGGCATGATAAATCGAAGGCTTCCTATTCTTTTTCGTTTCAGGAATTGTTGCAGCAAGCAGATGATTCATTCCTATGCTATTCTACTTCTAAGTTGGGTGAAACAATACCTATTGCTGTACATGCTTCCACCTCTAGGACTAGGCGGTTGTGGAGGTGTGACCGGAAGTGGAGGTGGCACAGGCCTCTCCATCCTTTCAATCTGCGTTCTGACTACTTGGGCTTGAGTCATCATGTCGGTGGTGCCTTTCGAAGTAACACTTTGCGTATCATCAGCTGTTGAAGCATAATCGTCCCATCGACCTCCTTCGAAACATGAAAACATGTTACAAGATCTTCATTGTGCATTGAATATATTCATTTCGAGGGTGTAAAGATTTAGTTACCTAATTGTTGTTCGAGCAGAAGTTTCCTATTGTCCTCCAAACGCTTCACTTTGCCATCTTCTCGAGGAAGTGCAGGTTTCTCAGTAGTTTTCGTCGATCTTACGCTATGATTCGCCGTCACTTTCTCTAATCTTTGCCGCATTTCTGAGCTGAGCTTCAATTTTCCAATGCTACCTGGCGATGGCCTCTGGGCACCCACTTCTAACCCAGACCTGAACAAGTATCGATAAAATATTAAGTCAAGATTATGATAATAATTAAAATTTATATAACTGAACAAGGTATGCATCATACTTGGACTTCTTCTTCCTCTTCTCCCCTTCCTCTTTATGCCCATTTTCGTGTTTAGTGGCAGAAGCCGAAATGTGAGTCACCGTTGTCCTCTCCTCGTTCCCAACGATATTTACAATTTCAAATTCTTCCCATTCAACTCCGCCCTCTGTGCTTGGCTCGCCGTCACCCTGATTGTACTCTTGATACTGGGGTGTAATCTTTCGCTGCTGTTGCTGCTGACGCATCTTGAACTCTATGAAGCTGTCTTGGCTTTGATTCTCGTTTGAATCGCTCGGTGGAGGCCATCTGAAGAGAATAGTGTCGAAGACTAAGTCAAAGAGTAATAATTAAGCTGACATATGTATTACAATCTCGATAGCGTTAGAGACTTGAATGACTTAAATTTGTATTATTCAAACGTATGATTATTATTAAACTTTATTCATTTCTGTTATGGTACCATCGAAAGTAAAATTTCAAGCTCACCTCCATTTGCCAATTCGAACAGTCTTCGCCCTTCCATAGGGATCAAGGAATGGTCTCGATTCCGATGGATCATGAGATTCCAAGGGTGGTGGCATCGGCGGCGGGGGTGGCACACCCTTGTTATTGCTCGAATTCGACAGATTACTGTCTACGCTACACTTTCGATTTTTCAGTTCGCTCAATACGTTCGTAAAGTTACTCTGCACGTTGTTCTTGTTTGCACTCGGCCTTTTAACATCCGCCGAAACGGATGATTTTTTGTCACCCGATTTTCTGTCAACGCTAACTTTTCTCACCGCGTAGTCGACGCTCGTTTTCCTAACGATTTCAGAGTTCTTCCGTGCAGGGCTCTGAGAACGATGGATCTGAGCTTTAACAGTCATTTCTTGACGCTGATTCGATGCAGGGGTCCCTTGCTTCTCCGTTGACCATAGCTCAGCATCCTCTGGTTCTCTAAACGATACCTAATAATAGCAAAATGTATTTTACAAATTCGTCTGTTGATGACATTTTAAATGGAGATATGGTACAACTCCTTGAAAGCATCTCGAGTTAAGTTCAGGGTTACTTGTCAAGTATTTTACAATATAATTAATCGTACACATGCTTTAAGTGATTTTACTCGTGACAGTATGTACAGTACTGTAAAAAATTGTAGGTTGCTGGGAATTTTGACTATGTGCTTGAGGAATATTGACCAATCATTTATTTAGGTTTTCATTGATGCTATATTTTAAACATAGAAGGGGGAAGTGATAAATTTTTAGCTATGCTCTGAGGGTACATATGTGTTCAATAGAACTTTTATAGAAATTTCTGTTAAATTTTGTTACTATCAATTGCCTATTTAAGATGCTACTGCTTAATTCATGTTCTCAGATGTTCAATAGTTATTTAGTTCACTGCTCCATCAAATACATTATATTTTTGGTATTATTAAAATTCTTGCAAGAAATGCTTAAATATCGTAAAACTAGAAATTTAATATCACCCAGTTTTGCCTTTATTACGAGTACATCCAGCTGCAATGAAATAACAATTTCACCCCTGATTTACATGTCAGACTCTACATCCTGCAGATCAACATGACCCAACTATTCCATACGAATAAAAAATAATTACCAAATAATTAACCACACGTATACTCATAAAATCTAATTAAAAGGAACCTACATTTTCCGACACCACTGTACAAAACAATTTTATAAACGTGTTCATAGAAATCCTTCCCATAACCGGTTAATATCTTCAAAATATGTTACAATATTTATATATAAATATATATGTATATGCTTATCTGACATCGATACATCATCGTTACGTTCAAGAACACCGACGCAATCATTAACATGAATCAACCAGCGGTTTTGAATTTGTTAGATGAAATCTGTAGATACCTTGGAGTAGCGTCCAATAGAATCATTGGGCCCCATTTGGGCACCGTTTTGAGGGGCTGGGGGGACAAGATTCATACTGGAGGGGCCCGCGGACAACACCGTGCCCTGGAAACACACACCCATGCCGCGATGCGGCTCAGAAGCCCCACAGGATCGTCCGTAAAGGACGCGGACCTCTCTATCGAGAGCGATCGCAATCACTGAAGCTGCTCGTGCAGTGGTTCCGCGAGAGTGATCGTGTTAGTACCAGTTATGTGATCGTGAATCGTGAAAGTGACAAGCCAGACGACGGCCATCCATTCACTGTGATGACATTTAACATGCAATCCACTGTTTATGGATGTTACGACATCGTGAGTATTATTGTGCGACGAGGTACGCAATGTGTGTCTGTTTTTTACACGGTCTGTATGGTGTCTGTGTGCGAGGTGTGTTTGCGCTCGATCTATGACTATCTTCTGGGACGAGGCCATTTAAGCAAAAACTAACAAGCAATCTACAAGTGACTCTTAAGGTGCAAACCCATGATGAGACAAAAATATCGTGTCTCACACGAGACTCTAATCTCACGAGACAATTATTCTGGTTTGTGATTGGACAGTTTATATGAAATTAGACTCTCATGAGACAAGTTTCATGATAGATATATTTTCAAAAATCTCATCTCTCGCGACTATTTCCATTATTTACATTTAGTTGTTGCTGAGATTTTGTTCTCATGATAGAAAAGTCTCATGTAAATTCTCATCGTGGATTTGCACCTTTACAATACTTAAACAGTGATTCTTAAAAAAGAGAGTAGCCAAAGAAAATCATAAATTTACCATTTCAAACTTGAGAAATATACAGTTGACTATCGTCCCAGAAAATAATCAAGGACACGTCTCAACAGTTCGGTATCATTATGCACTGTTACCAATGATCATTAACAGCTTCTCACCGGTTGCTGGGAAGAATTTTGAGGGCTCTGAACGAGCAGTTGCTGGAGGGCTTGGTTCTGCGCCAGCAGTTGCTGCTGGATCTGTATATTCTGCGCCATAGCACTCTGCAGGAAGGCTCTCTGTAAATTCTGCTGATAGGCCATCATTTCGTTGTTCGGGTTCGGCGGTGAATTGGGGTACTGAGGAAGGCTGAGGCCCTGCATGCTGTAAATCGGTATTGGCATGAATCCTGCACCCATGTTCATGCTGGTATTCTGTGCAGGTGGCACCTGCTGGGCAGCACTGAACATTGGCATCATCATTGGGGGTGACATCATTCCTGGCGTGATCGCACCGAAATTGTAACTAGCGTTCTGATTCGGTATGTCCATGTTCCCTCCTCCTTTGATCTTCACTGATAACTCTCTCGCCGTGATGGTTTCGTTTTGGCAGGCATTCATCAGCATTCCAAGGAAATCGTCGACAGTTTCGAGTCTCCTTGAGTCTTCTGGATTGTCAGGCTTGTACCTGCTGTTCAAGTTTTCGAGAATTATGCCGTCACTCTGAGACCTGTCGTCGCCGGTACCCTTGATACTGGCTGCCAGGCTCCTCGCGTCGGACAGCTCGTCCAAATTTCCATCCAGAACTGGCATGAACAACTCGTCCAGGAATTGGTCGACGTCTGAAGCTTGACTAGGCACCCTGACACGCCTCACGTGTGACGCCAGGGATGGAGCTTCGCTCGTGTCAGACATGGCCGAGGATTTCACGCCGTACTCGCTCTTCTCGATGTAGGCACGGCTCGATTGGCTACCTGGCAGTGCACGTTTCCCTTGAAATTAAATAGGCGGTGGTTTTGTGATTGGAGAGTTAATAATGCAGCAGAAATACTGCTTGTAACGATCAAGTTATTGGGGAAGTATTTTAAAAATGAAATGAAAGGAAACCTGATGAGTACCTAATGTCAGTTCGAGTATGTATTACTTTCATCGTGAAAGATACTTATTTATCGAAGGCTATGACTTACCAGGATACTGGGATTTGATGAACCTGGTCTGAGATCTGATGTAGCTGCTCTTATCGTCCTCAGACCTGCCGGTTTGACTAACCGATTGAATATCGGGATACTCGAAATCGATCGTTAAATCTTCCTCCTCGATGTTTGGCTCAGTCGTCCTAGTTATCCTGCTATACTTCCTCTCCTGCGTAATTTCATTCCTCGTCATGTACTCGACGTTACTGACAGCTGACGTTTCTCCAATCCTCTCGAGACTGTGGTAGCGTTCGTTCAATTTCGATGAGGATAGCCCAAGGGTCGCCAGTTTCACTGGCGACGATACCACTTCCGGCTGAAGCAGATTATCCAAACTACGACTACGCTGCTTCTCCTTCTCGAAGTATCTATCGTTCAGCGCCGATTTCCGTGATAATCCTGTCTCTGTCGTGCTCTCCAATATACCTTCGTGAGATTGCTTCCTCGCCTAAAAAGAATCATCGTGGGTAAAACCAAATTAAGAATGTTAATTTTTTATTCTTTCATGGCCCCGTTATAATTTTAAAGAAAAATTAATAGCTAACGGAGCGTAACATGTAGAACGTTTAGTTTGTAAAAATTCATGCCAAGATTCAAGAGATTTATGACAGGAAGTTAGATTTACCGATGGCTTCGTGACAGGCGGCTGTGGAGGAGGGACAGCAGGTCTCCTTGGCGATTGGATTTCAGGTTCGACAGGTTTATCGACAACCTTGGGCACTGGTTTCCGTTCGAGGGGTTGGAAGGTTTTCAAAACCGGTGGCTCTATTTCCTGCTCCAACTCTCGAATGATCTGCGTGTGCTGAAACGAATCAGAGGAAAGTTTTATAACGTCAAGTGGCAGAGAGCTGGCTATCTGGAGCTGTTCAACCGTGAACTCACTTCTCTCTTTTTGATTGGGGGGAAGCTGTTCTTTCGCTGCTCCAGGAACATGTGCTTGGCGGCTGGGAAAGCTGGCGCCAGCTCCATTTCAGATATAAGGTCGAGAACGTAGTCGAAGCCATTGGTCTCCGTCACAATAGCGTCTGGACCATCCAACTGATTCCACAAAGTGATGGTCCAGCCTGAATTGTCGACACCGTGATTGTGAACTGCGAGATTCGCCAATTCTTCGCAGGTCGTCCACGAGTCCACGACGCAGGATACTGTTTCACCTGGAAACAAGTTATACTTTGACAAATCTAATTCAATTATTTATATTTTATACATGCTTACTCGGCTGATTTACTTCTGGAGGAGTTCTAATCACAGAATTATCAATTTTTCTATCGCATTTATAATTAAATGTGCCAAAGGGTTGTCTATAACCCGTCTATTGCAATTAAATTAAATTTACAGAAGACAATTTCATGTAACTCATTTCATCTTGCCATGCTGCGTAATTAAAGAAAATTTATTTCAAAGTGTTTCAAGTATTACCATCATAAAATCCCACGCTCAGCGCCATGTTGACGCGATTTCTGTTCGCCCTCCACTCCAAAACACAAGGTGGGTAGTTCCTAGGCACGTGATGAACGATTTGCTGGTTGTTGCTCATTATCCTGAATATAGTTCTTTCTCCCTGCAAGAGCTTCCTCTGGCAGTAAGCTTTATACCCATCGTACGCATGGTCAGACACATATTTCAGAAGATACTTGAACAAAGTGGACGTTGGCTGAAAGGCTGACAGACAATTCGATAACAGCAGCCAACCCCTCTCTTTATTTGCATCGTTCTCGTTCTTCCACGTTTGATTCGCCAATTGGCAAAGAATCTCGTCCCTCAATTTTTCATTCACTATTCCTTTGTTTACGATATAGTCGCCCAGAGCTTGCTCCCTTTTCCCACTCAAGTTGTTCTCGTTCATAAAACGAAGAATCATCTTGAAAATCATCAATGAGTCCGTGTAATCTTGGTCCCTAGCTTTCGCCAAGAACGGTGTCTTTATCGGTTCCCGTTTCATGCCGAAGATGTGACTCTTGAAGTAAATGTTCGTGAACTTTGAGAACTGATACTGATCGATGTCGGGGGGTAGATTGTAATTGTGGTGCATGGGAATCACTTGGCCCACGACTTTCAAAAGATTCCTTTCTGTGTGCGTTGGCTGCCAATCTATAATAAAACCGAACGTCAAAATTTCGTTGCAGAAGAATTCTTTAGTAAAATTCTTTTACAATGAAAGTGAACGAAATTAATGGAACAGGGTGTGAAGGTACTGGAATGATAGATCAATCTTTTCATATTCGAAGATGGGATACCAACGAGAAACCGATAAGGATAAATGTCTTCGAGATAATACCGTCAAGTTTGCTGTAGATGAAAGCAAGTTCAGCAGAAATTTCTAGATGATTGACACCAGCCACTGCTCTCGATGTTCTTTCCTGTTCCTCCCTCTGTTGCTTCGCTTTTGCTCGCTCCTTGCTGGCCCTCTCGATCTCAGCCCTCTTCGCCATTTCTTCCTTCAGCACCATAAACTTCTCACGCTGCTTCTGCCCTCTGTATATCTTCTGCGCCATAAGCGCAGCTCTCTTCAGCGCCTTGAACTTCTTCCTCTCTCGATAGCCACGATAGACAGCCTGGATCAGTTCTGTGCTTCGTGAAATATTAAGGAACCTCCTCCTCGCGAGGAATCCTCTGGTGTATCTGCAATCACAAAATTCAAAGCGTGTGTAATTCACTACTCTGCGTGCTTAAAGACTGAAAATTAGAAAGGTCATAAAAGGTCCTTGATATCTCTGACAATTTCATTTTCAAACTCACGATTTGAACAGTGTTAAACTTAAAATATGTGAAAACTACTGAAAAAATCCTGCTTTAAACTCTACCACCCTTCTCGAAGAAGGGACTTCTTACAATTGATCTGCAACAGGCATAGACAATTCTCTTTAATTAAATGTATATAATACCTTTGCACAGTTATGGCCGCCCTTTCCAAGATCAACGCCCTATTGTACTCCAGTGTCCTCTCCAACGATTCCCTCAAGAACACCCTCGTGAGGCCCAGCTGATACTGGGACTGTGCCTCCTTCGGTGCAGCTTTGTCCAGAATTATTCGACAGAGCTCCTTGTTCGGTGCTCCTCTAGGTAGGTGCATGGAAACCAGGTACCTATACCGATCGACGAAGTGCCCAAAGAGCAGGCGAACTGGATAGCCCGTCTTTCGAATGCGAATGGTCTCAAGCATCCCTGTATAACGCAGCTGCTCGAGAACGCATGGCATGTCAAATTTCATTGGTGCCTTTTCCGTGTTTGGCTTGATGCATCGCACGAACCAAGGGTTGCACCTGGAATTTTCAATGAATATTGCAAGAGATGCTGAGTAAATGGAAACTTCTTAATTCTCTTCGAAAAGTGATGGGTTTGGAAGACTTACTGAGACATGGAGTCTAAAAGCTGCTGGAGACTGTCATGGAACCGAGCAGACACGGTCGGAGTCCTCGGTTTCATAGTGACGAATCTACCGTTAGATTTGTTCATGGTTTTGTTAGCTTCGTGAGTTGTCCTCACATGTTGGAACATTTTGCTGACCATCTGGAAAGGAATCAAAGAATGACGTGACCATTTAGGAATCCCAAGGAACATTGTCCTTCGAAAAGGAGCAGAACTCACGGATATCTTGCTGCTTATTAATAATTCCACCACGTCTGGTCTTAACGTGTCCCTGTTTTTATCCAAAAAACCTTCGACGTTGTACCAAACTTGGCCAGCATAATGCTTAATAGCGAACTCGGCTGAATTCATTCTCGGCCTCGAGTAGAGCTCGCTCAAGGCGTGATTGTAATGACACTTTTCCAGGAAGGAGAGATCTGTCGCTTTGGGGAAATTGCTCTCGTCATCCAGCAGATGAAGGATGCCGACAGGTTTCTTAGCGATCAGGTGAATCACTGGTAAATTATCCTATAAACATGGAAATAATTCTGTTCACGTTCTTAATTTAAACTCATGGAATCACGAAATATTTAAAACCCAACTGCAGTGCAAAATTAACTTATTAGGTAGCAAAAATCGAATCCCCAAGAGAAACTTAGGTACCTTTTAGCCTTCAGTTATTTTTACAAGAATAATTATTTGACTTTCACTCACGGTATAATTGATAGTCGTCCACTCGATCTTCTCCTTCGCGTACTCCTGCTGCTCCAGCTTGAATATATGCTTGTTGAAATAGAACTGCAGATTCTCGTTCGCGTAATTAATACACAATTGTTCCAAGCTGTTCTCCGTGAAATTCTCGAAGCCGAATATATCGAGGATCGAGATAGCCGCCGTCTGTTTGGTGCCTTTGTAGACGATGTGGTTGACACGAGCGACTAGCCACGAGAACAGGGAGCTGTACAAAGCCTTGGCAAAAGCGTCTCTGGCGTCCAGAGCCTGGTCGATATTCAGCGCCGTGAAAACTCTCTCGTTTCTTGCTTCCTGTAAACAAACTCAAATTACCCATTCACCGAGCGACAACGTTTTTATCCTGCTTTCCCTGGGACGTACAGTCGTTTTGGTCGTGAGCGCTCTGATGATTCCATCGGAGCTCGCTTGAAGGAGATGAGCAGCCCAGCGGATTTCAGCGTCAGAGCCAACCTCCACGCCTTCCTGGCCGTGTCTCATCTGCTTACGATGGAAGTACACGTTCCCAAGGTGTAACACGCTCGCAAGGATCTTGAATATCGTGTCCTGCTCCTCAGACGTGAACCCCAACACTTGCATGGCGGACAACAGTGCCTTGAAGTCTTGAGTGTCGCTTTTCCCATCGATCTCGCAATTTCCACCCTGAAATTCGACGTCTTAGTTTCATCTGTGTATTGAGACTCTTGGTATGATTATTTGGGGGATAAAATAACCTGGTTCAAGTAGAAGTACTTGTCCGGCGTCAGCAATCCGTATTTATCCCTGAGTTGCTGATCCAACCCAGCTAGGAGCTCATAGAATACGTGGTAATTCCTTTCTTCTGCTGCTTGGGTGACGATTCTACTTTTTTCTAGGAGGTACTGGGTTATCCTTCCCCCTACGATCACTCCACTGGAAATAACAATTAAAATAATTTGGGAATTGTGGAAATAATGGAGGAAATTGAAACTTTAGTAGCAGTAGAAATAGTAGAAGCAATCGAATCGATTAATTTCTGATATTTTTCTTCGATATAACAATTTCTGTAACTTCTGTAATATCAGTTTCACACTCACGTCTTCAATATTCATCTGCACAATTCCTTTTCACGCAAATTACATACCATAACTACTTCCATTCATATTTTTCCTCTAATCAATCAATTTAAAATCATTCCCCAGCAATTTATGAATGCAGTGTACTCACTCTCTGAAGTAGACCTCCAGGTATTTGCCGAACCGGCTGCTGTTGTCGTTCCTCGGGGTCTTCGCGTTCCCGAAGCTCTCCAACAATGGCGTAGCTTCTAATATCTGTTCCGTGACCAGGTTGTTTGGCGCCCGATTAACAGCAGCTAGGTACTGCATTACTAGTTTCGTGGATTCCGTTTTCCCCGAACCGGATTCGCCGGAAATAACGACCACCTGATTCGCGCTGGCGTTATTCGCTGCGGTTACTTGGCTGTACGCTGACGAACCCACGGCGAACAAGTGTCTGCAATTCCATTGGAACGATTTCAATTCTCCTCGTGTCTTACTCTACTTAACATGTTCGCTTGGAAGAGATTTTATGACGTACCAACGAAACCGTGATACATACTTGCTCCGAGTGATAGCTTTCTTATTCTTAACTTATAACAGCGATGGTGCTTACTTTCTGATTTTTTAAAAAATTAAATGGAACACAGGATTCTTAAATACTATACAATATAGTGCAGTAAAGTTTGAGATGTACTAGAAACTATTTTCTTCACTACGAATCAGATTTCGTTGTAAAATTTGAAAGGGAAGAAAACTCACGGTGGCAGGGTGCCCAGTATTCTCCCTTCGTAGAGTTTCACCTGGTCCAGGCCATAAATGTCGAACATTTTGTAGGGATTCACTGCCACCAAGATGCTTCCTGTGTATGTCTGTCGTTTGAGGAAGATATCAAGTGAAATATCACGAAGCGATTGCTGGTAATGTGAATAGGGGATTGAATAAGGGAACGTACGTATATCAGTTCCTTGTCGTATCGAATCTTGAGGTTCCATAGTAGGGAGGCTTCGTTGAGGTCTCTGCAAGAACATCTCAGAGTAAAGTAATCAGTAGCTTGCAGGAGTTGATATAGAACTTACGTTAACTGAATCATATCTTCCACTCCATTTTGCCCCAGATCCTGTCTTGGCTTCACTCCACTCAGGTTAGTGAGGGTGAAGATTTGTGGCTGAAATGTAAGAGAAGAAATTAAGGAGCTATTATTTATATCTAGATTTCTTCTCCAGTCGTTTCACATATTAACGATGTTTAGTGCAAAACTGAATTATAATTTCATTATAAAATATTATACTTAAGTGTTCTTCATCAAATTTGAATCACCACATAAAATTCTACTCCAATCCCCGTTATTGCATAAAAACTCTCCATCCAAGAAATTCTAACATAGACGATCACGAATCCAGCCAAACATCGACTTACTCAACCATCTCCAACATCCCCAACACAATCACCCTTTTCTTAATCTCCCTACACATATCACAAAACCCTAATACAAACACAAAGCTCTCTACACGAAGGACCTCCTCAACAGCCTACTTCTATCGTATCCCAAAAAGACCTGAAAGCGTCGTCTCGCACCGCATTACATTTTCGTTGATCACGCAGACGCAGAGGAACGTCAACGCTTCTGGTGTCCTCCTCAACTTCGGCCTCGAGATCGCGCGGCTGGTGATCACTCCTATCGTTCTCCTCGTCGCACGCTGCCTCCCCAAATAATTCCTACTCCCTTCCTCGTCATCCTCGCCGGGCCGCGCGCGAGAAAACTCGCGGGATGGCGTGGACGAGGTCGTCGAGGAATCAGCCGAGCCATCGCGGGACCCTCTCGGATACTCGTCGTCGAAGTTCAGGCCGTCGAAGGCCGACTTTAAATTCTTCAGCACCGACTTCGTCGTTTTGTAATGCCACTCGACGAAGTCTTGCTGCGACGCGCACAGACACATCACCCCGTCCTCGTACGCGAAGACACTTTCTTTCGAGCGTAACCTTGACTTTTGAACAGGAACATCGTAGCCCGTCTCCGACGGGGATTTCTGACAGTGGTGTGAATCAGAACACTCGTCTGAGTCCGCGCGATTACTGGTCCCGCTCGAGTCCGAGACACCCGACGAATTCACGCTGGCACAGTGGAAACGCACTTTGGGGGAAACTGCTTGAGATCCTCGACGAATTACTGGCACATCGTAATGGTGGATCTCTGTATTAGCCATTGATATTTGGGTTTTATATTAATTGACGAATTAAGGGGATCGACACTTCTTTCTGTGGTTTAGAATAATGTTTCACGTGTGTTAGAATTATTGATCTCCTTCTGTGTTTTTAACGCTCCCTTTTCAGATCCATCTGTCAATGATCCTTGGATCTAGAGATTCGTAACAATAGTTTCTCGATGTCAGATCGTTTAGCTCGCGCATCCTGCTGGAACTTTCTTAACAGCGTCTTTCTTCCAGGTGGTTTTTGCCTGATTTTCTCGACGGTCGCGACTCGATCCACGGAGAGAATGCGCGTTAAAAAAGGAAGATTCGCGCGAATTCACATAAGACGCGAAAGCCACTCACGTGAGACTTAACCGGATACCTGTCTGAGTTTGCAGTCGCGATTCCATTGGCGTCGACGCAGTGCCGTCGCGGGAAACGTAATAATCAGAGGGATATTAACATTCTGGCGACTTAGTATGTCGTGGTAAACAGACAGTGAGTCCCGTTAGTGAGGTTTTAATGGGCCCTCGAGTCCTTCGAGGAATTAAGAAACTTAATACGATCTTTTACTGAAACGATAGCTGAATATTGAGCCATCCAAATCACCTTTTTGAGGAAAGACAAGTATAATCACTTCTTGTGGCTGCTTTTGGAGAGTAACACTGTTAGAAATACGGTATAACTGGTTTCAAAGATCACTTCTTAACTGTATGTCACATTAACTTAAGATAATTTGCCATGAAATATGTAGCTTCAAATTAATATTGAATTCGTTACGGTAGAAGAGACATGAGTAGAAGATTTTAGATGTTTCGAAGTGACTTGGCTTCAATTCCCCTATTACTTGTTCATTCAAGAATTCAAGAGATAGTTCTGACTCTTTCAAGTACCTAATTAATGAAACAAAATTGAAGAATTCGACAAAATTACAGTGTCTTCTACAAGGACTCTTTAATTCTTTATCACTCAGTGTCATAGACATTTATGTAATGAGAGTTACAGCTCGTTACACAAATCATTATTGTGATGTCAGCATGTGAACAATCGCTGAAATGAAAATACGATGACTCCTGGATAAATTTAGCATTCTAGCACAGACAATGCCTCGTATAAAACAATTATAAAGTAACCCTCCCATATCTACGCCTGTGTGCATCGTCATCTATAATGGGACACCGTTCAACTAGACTCCGCTACCGATGCACGACAATGCATCGAGAAATCGAACACAAGCCACCGACACTGAGTGAAATAATCAATGCTAAGTCGAGCTGTTGGACGACGATTCACATTTGTCACGCGAACAAAACCGCGATCGAACCTGATCGTGACTTGTGTTCGCTCGTCAACTGAAATTACGTTGACGCGATACCTTCTTGAAAGTGTGCGTTGCTGGCTTAGAAGGACGTGTATCAATACGTAAGTTGATGCAGCAGATTGCTGAAACGTGTCACGAACTTGCTTCAATTTTGGTGGGGGAGGAAATTCGTGATAGGCGACGAGAACCATTGAATCTCGGTTTCACAAGTCTGATGAAAATTGTCGCACAAAATACAAGAATTAGTGATGCAAGCTAGTTTTTTCTGGCGTATAATCTTTCGATGACAAGATTAAGTGTCGTTTCTTCAAATGATACGTTTCTGTTCTAGTAGCTTGCAACATGCAATTAACTGTCCGCGGGATTTAGCATCGATTACAAAGCTAGCGTTAAAGAAATTTGACCGAAATGGGTATAGTGAAGATAAACGTGGAATCTTGTGTACTTATATCTTGCAATAGAGTGTATGTTTAGGCTGCTATGTTTAGTAAAACTTTAGTATACTGTGAAATTTGAAAGCAGAATGGCAAACGTATTATTAATTGACTTCGAAGGTCCAGTAATTGCCCTACTCCAAAAGGTAAAGGTTTGTGCAAAGTTTCTGGGACAAGTATGAATATTTCCTTCGAAATTCTATAATCCATACGTTGATGAATAAAGTGTATTTGCGAGTTCAGGAAAAAGTAAGTTTAACTATTGAGCTAAAAAATTTAAAATCTGCATAAATTCTATCACTTCAAATACCTACTGGGCTTAAAGTTCAAAGGTGAATCAGGAACCTCATTAATCAGAAATTTAACCTCACGAACTCAAATTTTTTTTTAAATATTACTGAACCTTATCAACCACCATCCACATGATGTTTTAAAGAAATATCCATGCATCTATGACACTCGAAGAATTGCAAAACTACCAAAGTACCACGAAGCCACTATCATATTACATGGAACCAAGAGAATTTCACTGCAACCAGATCACAAAATTCACCGCCACTAATAATATAATCAACATCTCAACAACCACTTTAACACTCGACACTATCGATTCGCTGATCTCGCCAAGGATTTTCTTCTGTTTATTTAATCAGAATGTACAAATCGGTCACGTAACAGCATGCAAGGAGGAAAGATGGCCACGAATTCGCGAAAGTGAAAGACAGGAGCACGATAAGCAGGGCGACATGTTCGTTGCTAATAGAGTGTCCTTGGAGCTTGAAAGTACAGGAAGGTGTTGCAAGGAGCCAGCACGCTGCCCCTTTTCGATATGCACTTTCACGCCAGGATCGATAGATCGCTCTGTCAGGCTAGCGGAGCAATTTTCCAAGGCACCGCGGACCACCTTGGCGGAAGCATTTCGCGAGGAATGCGCGGCATTCGCGGTTTGATTCGACTTTCTATCCGGCACCAGACGCATTTGACTACTCCTCGTTAAATGGCCACGATAGAAGCCTTGTTTCTCCGCCAACTCTTTTTGCCCCACCCGTGACACGTTCGCGTACGAACTTGAAGACTGCCTGCAGTTACGCTCGGCGTGCACAGCCCTCCAGGGAATTGTTCATCGTCGTAATTGGAATTTATGAGGGAATTTATTGGGACATTCTGGGCTGGTCACAATAAGCGAGACTTGATGTCCGAGCGACGTGGTGGAGGGTAAAAGTGACGTTTTGCAGGGGAAGTGGTTGTGGTTATGGCGCGACGACAAAAATGTGAAGAGCAGTGTAGTAAGAATTGCTTTATAAGTACCTACTTGAAAAGTGAAGAAGTTAATAGCTTCTCTGTTATCTGAAAAATCACTGAAACTTTTCAAAGTGAAGCTTGGAAAGTTTTTACAATAGAAACATAAGAACTTACAAAAGGATTTATAATTTACTAGCAAAATACCCCGCGCTTCGCTTCGGGCCTAAGAGATATTAAGGACTCCATGAAAACACAGTTTACCCCTTTTCATCCCCTTAGGGGTTGATTAGTGCAAAATCATGAAATTGATTTTTAGAGATTTGTGTGGGAAACCTTGGTATGTAAAAACCAAGTGGATATCTAATCGGGCCTAAGTGATATTGAGAAGTCCGTGAAAACACAGTTTACCCCTTTTCACCCCCTTAGGGGTTGATTAGTGCAAAATCATGAAATTGATTTTTAGAGATTTGTGTGGGAAACCTTTGTATGTAAAACCGAGTTGATATCTAATCGGGCCTAAGAGATATTGAGAGGTCCGAGACAATACCTTTTACCCCTTTTCACCCCCTTGGGGATGGAATTTTCAAAAATCCTTCCTTAGTGGGTGCCTACGTTATGAAAACAATGTACCTTCCAAATTTCACGTTCCTAGGTTAAATGGTTCGAGCTGGGCATTGATGATTCAGTCAGTCAGTCAGAACTTCTTCTTTTATATATAGATATTCTACTGGAGAACATCCAAAAGCTGGACGAAATAATTTCATAATAGTCACATAGGTATGTATATTCCAACAGATGCTATCAAGTAGAATACGAGAGGTCAGATTTGCTAGGAAACTAAGTCACCCCTAAACAGAAGAATTCCATTTAATGTCCCTCTACGGTTCGATATCATCGCCTCACATCGCGCCAGCGAATTGTTCGCGATCTCTGCTGAATTGTCACAACGAAAAGTCAATGGAACATGGCAAGACCGCGGAGCTGCCGCCTGAAGCGTGCATCGTCTTAAGGAAATGCAGAATAACCGGTTGTTCCTTGGCCTCGAAGTGGACTCGTATTGTTGACTAGCACGTAGTCTAACACACTTTTATCCTGTTCCTCTATCCCTTCGAGATAATAACACACCGTGTAGTCCCATTGTTGGCCTGTCTATGGGGGAGAACGGTAAATATCCGATTCCTATTCAGTAGGGAACGAGACGAGCGGCTCTCGAACGTCGATGCTGGGAAACATATTCCTGCCCCGTGCATCATCGCGGAACGTATATCGCGGGCCTTGCATAACTTAGCCGACCAATCGTTTGAATTGCGAATAACTTGCACCGCGACTCGTTCTCTTTCTACGAGCCATCAGGCTTGGAGAGGATCGATGAACGGATGAATTTTACTTCGTACCTTGCCAGCGATCACTGCTTGAACGGAGAGAACGTTGGCAGCTCTGTGATACTCCAAAACTTCGCCAGGCAGCACGTGGCCGACCCCAGGGTCGAACCACACCAATTCACCCTGGAAAATAGAAAATTGGATTGCATTTCTTTGGACAGAACAGCGGATAGTTGATTTTAAAAGTTAAGCTTTGCTTTTTTGTGTGGGGAAAGGCGAGGCAGTTTTCTTCTTGTAGTCCGGGTATATTGGATGCATAATTACTGCTTTAAATTGCTTATTATTTGGACTTTAATTTTCAAAGAAATCCTGTTACAGAAAGGTCAGAGTAATTGAGGGAACTTGGGAGAACAAATTTAGAAATTCACAATTAGTAAATGAAATATTACATTCTAGTTAGCAATTAGGAGTTATGGAATGAAGGAGTTAAGAATAGAATAGAAATTTCCTTTATGTGATATTGAAATTTCAAATCATTCACATGAATTGTATATTCATAAGCTCTGAACAGAAGTAGACAGAAAAAGAAAAAGTCACAGAACCAACTCAAAAAGAACAACCGAGGTGAAAAACTTGTTCACTCATTAATCATCAACTAGAATCATTTAATCACCCCTCTCGAAGCAATGCTAACCGTTTTCACGTTCCACGACAGATACGACGGCGCACTTTCCACCTTCGTCGCACCGTTGGACGTAGGCTGGACCTTCCTCTTGCCCGTGCAGAATCCAAAAATCGAGGAAGGCGCGACGGGTGAGTTGGACCGGCCACTGTTCGCGTCGTTGTAAGCCTTCACGTGACTGGCAGCCGACTTCTTCACGTAGTTTGATCTCTCCTTGCTCTGTTTCGACGAGATTCCAGTTTCCTTGGACAGTTTCCTGTGATAGTCGATCCCTGGTGGCCTCTCGGTCGAACACTTTCTCGAACTTTTCACATAACTGGGAAGAGTGGTCGCCAGCCTGTTCCCAGCACCTATCTCCCGATTACATGGGCGAAAGTTTTCGATCAGCCTGCTTTGCGACTTCGACCTGTGCTTCGTCAATGCATTAGACTTTGTCCAATCGCACCCAGCTGCGCGGGAAGTCTCCTTCGACTTGTCGCCATCCACCGCCTCATCTTTGTTCCCATGAACGTCGAAGTCCTTGCTCTGATACGACTGACTTTCTGACTGAAATTCCGAGTGAATTTCAACAGAGTCCTCTGTCCGCGAGCTGTTCTGATCCTCGTATACGTTCGCGTCCCTCATATTGTCAATGATCCTCTTCCGCGACATGGGCCTGCGCTCAGTGTCTACGTCAGCCTCGAGCCTATCGTCAGCACCATCTTTCGCATCAGCCTTGTTATCGTGGCCCTGATAGCCCTTCGACGTCTTCCGAGACACTTTGGCGTAAATGGCATGTCTCTGGGGGTTCGTTCTCATGTCAACCAGCGGCAGAGTGGCCGAGTGGTACGGCGTGTTAGGCACAGGGTCTCGGAGGTGTCTCGTGGTAGTTCGAAACTCGACATCCACCGCCCTTTCTCTGACCTGCAGGTGGCTGGATTTGGTGTGCCTGGTCAGGGTATTCAACGACGACTGGGAGCCCCTCGGAGTGGCAGAATTCGCTGGCAAGGAAGTCTTCCTTCTTCGTATCCTTCCATAGACCGGTGGCTCCTTCCTCACAGCATCCTTCACCAGCCTGGGGTTGGTCCAATCCTCCGCGAACCGCGACGCTCTGGACGTGTGCACTATCTTGGGCAAGGTCGACGGTCTAGGCACAAGGCCGCTGTTAATGTCCTGCAGCTTGCTCGTGACTGCCAGGAAATCGCAGACCGACCTGGACTCTCTCTCGTCCTCTCTGCCCCACCTAGCCAGCCTCGGCCGCGGCACGTTCTTCGCGAAACTGGAAGAGCTGCCACCTTTCGCCTCTGAACTTTCTACCTCCTCGTCCGCGTGGCTCTTTCCCCGAGACACGGGCCCGTCCACGCTGGCCCTCCTGCGCAGTATATCCTGCCTGGAGATCTTCTTGAACCCCTGAAAGGGTTGCGCCACCTTTCCCGAGTCCCTGTGAGACCTCTTAGCTATAGACGGCAGTGTCTTGGGTCTCTCTTGCTGCTCCTTGTCCACCTCTGCCGACCGTCTCCATCGATGATGGGCTTCGGCGATAATCGACGAACCATCCCTCTCCTCCCTGTCCCTGCCGTACTTTCGCAGGATCTCCTTTCGAGACACAGCCAGGTCCCGCGGCACCGTGTAGAACACCTCCTGATTGGGCAGCCGGCCAGCTCTCGGCCGCGACTCGGACGGCGAGGAAGGGTCCAGGTTCCTCGAGCGACCACCGGAAGTGCGGTGCCTCCTGGCGCGTTCCGTCGATCCGCTGGAATTTGGAGCGGAATTCGTATCTGGGTCTGGGCCAGCGGAATTATGCAATGCGCGTCGAACGGATAACGGTTCCGCGGCGGCGTAGAAAGCTTCCGAGCGCGTGTTTCGTGACGAAAACCGATTCTTCGAGGTCGACGATCGCGTAGACCTGCACTGGGCCTTCTTGCTGCACGTCGTCGCCGACTCCATGCTGCTGCGTACAGGATCAACGCTTGATTTTAATCGGCATCGTCGACTTCCTACGGTCCACTTGGAGAATCGTCGAGAACGCTCAATCCACGTCGAGCGTTATCATTCGGATTTCATTTTTTAACAGGCATCGTGTGCTTGCCTTGATACCGACAACAACGATGGTGCACCGCGAGCCTCTATGAGTCACTCGATCCTCCACTTTCTATCATGGAAACCGGTAGCCGCTCGCGGAACGTTCGAAATCGTTAAACGCCCTGCTCGAACTCATGTTTAGACGTTCTCCAGCGGGCTGGAACGTACTGTAAGCTAGCCTGCAGGGGTACGCTAACGGGAACGTCGATTAGATCACAAGCGGATCACGATGCGCGAATTTTAGTGAGGTTGTCGTAGCATTTTTAGCTGGCGCTGGCAAGATTTAACGTTAATTAGCAGCTGCTTCTGGGAATTGACGCGGACCTGACCTTGTTGCCTGCTTCAATCCTACGAGTTTTGCTAGTTGACAGTTTCCTGTCTGACCAGAACTCGACGATCAGGTGCTAACGTTACTTTTAAGTAGTACGATACCGTTGAAAACTGCTTTGCAGCCACTTTTGATTCAATTACACACGGTGCCCCTCTGTTCAGTTTATCAAGCGTTAAAGCAGAGTGTAACTTGAACCATCCACCTTCCCCATTATTTTCAAACTACTCTTCATTAAATTCTGAAAGGCAATTGACGAATACTTCCTCTATTTCGACTCCGCACGTTGTCGCGAAACGAGAAGAGTTCCAGGGTTCAGGGTTAACGCAGATACGAGGCGCCTGTCTTTCTATTTGCAGAAAGCTCTGGCAAACATGACCCAGCTCGTAAACTCGTCCCTGAGGATGAGTTAAGTTGCTAGTCGAATCCACGTGTCAGTGACCCCCGTTTTCATACCGTGCTATCGACGTCGCATCCTCTTCTCAAAACAAAGACACTGTTGAATTATCGCGCACCTCCGGCTCCGCCATTAGAAATCACCAAATACGTCTAACGCAGGCTGATTGGCGATGAAGTATTAGCTGCAGACAGGCAGAGCGATCTTTCTTCGTGCGAGCACGCCTGCACGTCAAAGTGGTTATCGAGCGAGACAAATAGTCAGAGGCTTGGCTCGCTCAAGCAATCTGAGCACGATCGGTCAAGATTTGAGACGATCGTTGGGCACAACACTGTCGCGCATTTTAAATTCGGTTTAAAGGAGTTAGGAGGCCAGTGGGATGGTTACTATCGGGCGCATTGGGTCACCAGTCTCGAAAAATCCGTGCTGCCCGTGTAGAATTCGTTAACGGTCTTCCCATTCGACGTTTCGGGGATAAGAGCGCGCATTCCATTAACCGCTCGCTCCTTAGAATCCTTCCTGGGCCTCGTCAGTTTCGACGCAAACAGCTGTCTGCTACACTAGCCACACGGCCATCCCTCGAATGTCTCGTTCTCCCACCACAGAGGCTTTCCATCACTAGGATATCCTGCTCTTAATCCCCGTTTCATCTACATGCTTCTGACGACGATATTCTACTGCTTAACTCGAACAGTCCGAGGAATCCTCTATTCACGAACCCAACACATCCACGACTGTCCTCGCTTCCTCCGCCTCGTTGCTTCCCCCGATCTCGCTGTCCTTCGGCTCGTTTCACAAGCCAGTCACACGTGCGACGCTCCCCGATCGTGTTCCCACAGCGAACATCAGAAAATACCCTTGCACGCGCGTGGGATGGGACGAAACCCGCGGACCTGTCGAAAAACCCCGCTTTCCACTGGCGATCTCCGCGATCCGTGCTACTACTCCGAAAGATCGATGATCAAAACGGTGCCAGCCGGAAGCAGGGAACAAGGACTCGTTCCAAAGGTGAAAGACACGTGCAGGAAGGACGAGACGAGGGTGCAGGCGGCACTGAAGGGTGGAGAAAGGGAGGAAGAAGGAACCCGTTCGACGTGGAGGAATCGAGTTCCGCGATCCAGTCGCGAGGATGTTCGATGCAACACTGGAAGTTCTACGCCTCCTCTTCGCAACAATTGCTGCGTGTGCACAGTGGCGTACGTGTTTTTTTTAATTAAGCCAGGAGGCTTAATTGGCCCCGCGGTAGCCACGAAATTGGCCCTCGATGCCCCCGTTTCGGCGGTAACGGCAGCGGGATGATCCAGCTTCTTGCCTAATTGGTCGGCGTAAATGTTGCGAGACGATTGTGCCCCGGGGGAACAGGCGAGACGCTGTTCCCCCGGGGAAAGAAAAGGCGGCGACGCCAGTGTATCGAAGTGCTTTGGGGTGGAACCAAGCGTGCCTCTCTTCTTATATAAATTACGCGCTAAATACGCGTACGCCTACGTGGAGCTAGGCCTGGATATAGGCTGCGGCCGCGGAGAACGGGAAGCGATTCTCTACCTAGCCACCGTGGCGAGTTGCAGAAGCGGCCAGGGCTGTCGATGGCAAAAACCGATTGTGCCCGCAGAACCGTTCGACACGCGTGTACGTACGCGCCCGACGCGGAAAAACAGTGATCGAGATCGAATAACAGTTTCGTTATGAATCGCGGCCGCCATTGTTGGTCGATTTTTCGAGAAACAAACGCGTGCAAGGTTACGGTGGGGTTCGAGGATTTAAATAGTTGGTTTGTGTATTCGTCGTTTCAATTTTTGGACAATCGTGAAGCTTGCGAGGAGGGGGGGGGGGCGATGAAGATAATTTAGGAAACATTGTCGGGGTTTTATTGTTCGTTGCAATTTCTAACAAATCGTGAGACTTGCGAGGAGGGTTGATGAGGATGATCGGCAAAACTTCGGTGAATTTCGAAGGGTTAGTTGCTTTGTGTAATGGCCATTTGAATTTTTTCTGGTGGACGCTGGTAGAGATGGCCTGCAAGTCGGAGTTTGAAGGTCTAGTTGGCCATTTAAATTTTTGAAAAATTCTAAATCTTATAGTGGGAGCTGATGGAGATCGTCTTAAAACCTGGTTGGAGTTCGAAGGGTTAATTGATTTGTAGTTGGTACCATTATAATTTTTGAAGAAATGTAAATCTTACAATGAGGGCTGATAGTCTGCTGTACTACATTGGGGCTCGAAGGGTTAGTTTGTGTAAGGGTGGTTTTGATAGTAATAGGACAGGAATGCAGGTATAAGGAACAGTGAGAAATTATGAGCCAGAAAAATCGAATGGACCAAAACGAAATTTCTTTGAAATTCTATTAAGAAACATTGTGCTATGATTCGTTGGATTCGTTTGCAATCATTTCCCTGGTACACAGACAGATTCACCAGCGTTCTCACTTTTACTGGAGTCAGTATTACACGGGTCTAATCAAGAGTAATGAGCCCAAGAATAATTGAGGAAGACATCGTCGTCGTGCAGCGTAACCGACATTATAGGAAATTGAAGTAATATAACACGTATCGGCACGTCCTCGATAATTAATGCGCCACATTTCCTTTTGTGATAATTGAAAATAACACGGTTTATCGCCGATTTCGTAGCCTCCTTCTCCAACACTATTCCCTCTAACACAAATTTCTATTTTCAAGCCAACATTTCTTCTTCAGACATTCCAGGACGGAGTATAGTACCCCTTCCTTTTCAACACATTGAAGGAAAGCTGTTAAGAGCCGCTTGTGCTTTTCCATACTGAGCCATTGTGTTCGCCTACGTTTCACACGAGCGAATGGAATACACACGGTGGCTCATTAAATAATTGACCTCCCATTTGTTCAGTAACCGATAGCACTGAAAGCTAATGCGCAACGATAAAATTCAAGCGGTTGAATTCCATGTTCGTCGCAGCTTCCCGCGTGTCACGTTTAATTTTGAAGATTTCTTGATAAGGAGAAGAAACTTTGCAAGGAAGAAAACTCCTCTGCGCTACATGAAACAAAGTGAAATGTGTATGCAAGATATAAATCAGCTGCATTTCCCCACCTTCTACATGAATATTCCAATGGTTCCATCAAAATTGTATAACACACTCAAATATTAAATATGCCAAGCTATTCCTGCACTCCATACTCCAAAATTACAGACACGTTCCTGTAATCGTTTTGAATAGAATGCCACTATTAATATTTTATTTATTTCTTCAGGTATTGACGTAGAACGAAAATTAAAACTGTCTCTCGACATTTAACACAGATTAACATATATTATTATTATTCATATTCAAAGTTTCTTGAACGATTGTCCTCTCTCCAGATTTCTCTACTGCAAAGCTGCGCCAAATTAAACTTAATATTTTTCACACTTTTCCCAGCTACCCTGGGACGTCGAAGGGCAAAGAAGGAGAGTAAATGCAAGATTTTCGCGAGTGTACAAGGCGAACAGTGTTCGATTAGGTCGCTGGACGAAGCGCAGAAGCATTCGAAAGTGGTTGGCTTGCACGACGACGCAATTGCGTGTGCACAGATCATTGACTCCGACCACGCAACAATCCCCATCCAGCACGATCATGACCACGTAAACGTTGTGCAACGACACGATGACCCGAGTGTATTCCAACAATCAAGTCGTTTTTTAGCAATAACTTTTCACCTTTGAGGTCCGAGGATGCTCGAGGAACATGGATAACGAAGTTCGAATCAGCATTGAGTATCGAATTTGCTAGCTTTTAGAAGAAAAAGAGTTGCTGACACATAATAGCTGATATTTTAAGTTAATGCAGTGAATGTATATACATAGGTGTTAATAGGATAATAATGGAAGTGGGTGCTGGGAAATCTGAGTGGCTATGAGAATGTTGAAGAGAGTAGAATGATAGTGTAGGGGTTTTAAGGTTTCAAATTAAATAATCTCAAAGTAATTATTTTAAGTTCTTTATGAAGAACGATGAAATGACTGTTGACTTACCTTTTGCCACTCGGTGTACATCTTGAGACAATGTTAAAGTCCTGTCCAATGAGAACGAGCTACCCTCATTTTGCACGGGCAGATCAGACTATTGTTCTTCGCTTCCTGTAAAATAAGCACAGATATTCTTGTGAGAAATGTTATGGTAATTATCTACAGGGTTTTTAAAACAAACTGTAATAATGTAGCAATTCACGTGCTACGTGCAATTTGTTCACTAGAGAATTGGAAAATGTTGAATGAAAAAGTTGACTCCAAGCTCCCAAACCTTTTCCAATCTGTCCACTTTATATTCCCGCAATTATTAATCCAAAATTCATTAATAATTCATACAGAATCGCCGCGCAAATCGGATCAGGAACGAGTCAATGTCAATTTTTGCAGACTTCGTGATCGGAAGGAGTAACTGGTCTCGACTAACCGGAAGCACCGTGCAACGTCTGATTATCATTTGATATCCGGTATCAACAGCGCCTTATCGACGAAGAAACGGTACCGAACGCAGAAGTTCAATCAAAGTTCAAGCTTGAATCTCGCGGCGAGATGGTAAAAGCATTAGGCACACCTGTCGTGTTCTCAGATTCCAGGACGTGAGGGGACTATAAAACGATTGGTCGATTGACACTGCGTGTAACCTTAGAAAAGAATCGACGGATTCCACCGTGGACAACTTTTGTTGACCTTGACGCGGATTCGAGCAACTGGAATGTGGATTCTCGAGATTTTTATGCGAGATTTTGGGACGTGCCATGCCTGAGACGTAATCCTCCGTTCACTTCTCATTTGTGGATGGAAATAGAAGATGCTGATTCATGTAGAATAGTATTGCTAGATGGTATGAGCTACAGAAAATGTTACCAATTGATTTTTTGTTAAATTCAGCTGCAGTAGTTTAACCAGCAATTTACTTTTACGATGTGGGTGTGGCAGGTTGATCCTTTTTAAGCGTTATGGCTTAAATTTTTATGGTTTGTGACATTTCTTGGTAACATTTTATATATGAAATGATATGTGAAAGTTTTTAGTGAAAGATACTTCAAAGGATATTTCCAGGGGCCGATGTGGAGATTTGGCGCCCTTAGGCTGGCTAACAAGCGTCCCTTTCCGTGAAATATCATGAAATATTTTAAATTAAAAGAGTTGAGACACATTTAAATTTAATTTAATATGACAACTCACATATGAGTTATTTTGCTAATTTGCCACATGAAAGAAACGCGAATTGTTTTTAAGGTGTTTGAAGATTACCCTTCACATTCGGTGTTAGGGATATAGATAGATATTTTATTTTAGAACGGAAATCTATGCTATTATTATCGATGAAAAAATAAAAAGTTACAGGCATGAACACATTGCTACTGATATTTCGTCCTGGAGAAGTGGTCCCGCAGTGGCATCACGTGTGTAATATAAAGTTACTCAATGCACACTAAACATCGTAAAAGAAATCTGTTTCATTGCTAAGCATTTTCAATACAGCAGCTAGTAAAACTTGATCTGACTCATCTCCTGAATAATAGGTATCTAACAATGGCAAATTTTATAAGGACAATAGTCTTAAATACAAACGGAAAGAATTTATGTACAATCTATTAGATTACTGTCTAATACTATTAAATTTTCCATATATTAAAATACCCCCTTTCAGCTCACGAACTCCACTAGCTTCCCAAATGTAACACCCGTCCAAAACACTGCATAGAAAGCTTCCGAAACGGCTAAATAAAATCCATCTTCCTGTCAACCAGAATACCAGAATAAATCAATGAATTCGCAAAGCCAGCAAGTAAATACACAGATCCTTTCTGAAGTTGCCCAAGCAGCTTGCTAACCACTATGATGTCAGAATATTGATGCGAGTCACTGTAGTCCATGAATGAACGAGCAAAATATTCCCCGGGACGTGGACACGCCGAGGAACAGACAGTTCCTTTATTCGATCGAAAAAAAATCACGTGGACTCGTCTGGATTTCACGCGGTTTCGCGTTCTTTCGAAAATACACGCGATACATTGTTCGCGTGGAAAGCCATTGATACCGATCGCGCGGCGTTTCGGAAATACAGGAAGTGTCGCAAAGTGTTCTGCATTCGCGTTGAAGAAACGACGCCCCGGCACGGGTATATCGAGATATATCGCGTTACGTTCGTATGATTCACGATTCCCGATGAAAACTGCAGCCCCTCGGAATGGAATTAGGAAAATGGCTCACGTTTTCACGACGCGTTTGGAAAGCGATCGCTATTGAAATCGACTGGTTCGCGTTCCTGGGATACCGGAACTGTCGCAAGAAACGATCCTTCGGCTCCAAGGATGAAGAAACGACAACTCGTTTTCCCTCTGTCTCTCGTTGAACGGGCAGCTGCGTTTCAGACGGTGTATCGGAGAGAAAGTGGGAGAAAAGTTTGACCCGCGATGCGTAAAATTTTTATACGCTGATAGAATACGTTTCAGTTTCCCTCGCCGATTCGATACTTTCATATTTCGCGAGGACAACACGCTGGAGCTGCCTTCAGCTCGGAGTTTTAATCTTGCGAATGGATGAAACGTTGAAGTTTTCTTAAGGAACGGTGCTGCTAGATGTGTCGCTTCAAATTCGGTTTGAACTACTGATTTGGGGGATTTTGCTGGTCTAGAATAAGTTGCCTCTACTTGTGATGTAGTATCTGAATGAATTAAAATTATATTTGACAATGAAATCTTCAGAAATTGAAGCTCGAGAAACTGCATTTGAACTACTTGATTTCACACCTAATACTTTAATAATTCAATCTGCACTCCTATCAAAAGTGACACAAAATGCATTGTACTTTATCGAAACTCAAAGAGATGATTTACTCAACAAATTACAAATTATCAGTAATTCACAACCAAACACACTAAAGAAGCCTTACTTTAAGTCTCTCCCCCCAGAAGTCCTTCATGCAAATAGGATATCTTCATGATCCTTCCAAGTTACTGATAAAATGGCTAATCACAATCTACTACGATGCAATTATCTGAAACTCAACCCTCCAGCCAGTTGCTGTAATGTTTTCAATGTCACTGTAAAGGAGGCACGACGATTGCACAAACCAGTTGCCAAACTTCGCCATTTGCAGCCGTCAATGGGCTGTGTTTAAAGATATAAGAGTCACGAAAGGACAGGGAACAATCGATGGTGTCGAAAGGCCAAATTGCCATCCCTATTGTTCCGCCGTATCGTTTCAGCTACGCCTCTTCTATTCCGGCACTAACAACACCGCGAATACCCGATGTGCACGTATCGAACGCAACTGGTCGACCAACAGGGTGACTAACCAAATTAGCATAAGATTGCGAAATACATTCCACCGTGAGCGCCGCAGAAGGACACCGAGAGAGATACTTTTACTCGAGGATTTATCCGCCTGATCGATCCTCGCCAGCGTGTGCACTTCTATCTGGCTGCTGGAGGCTGCCATGTGCGTTCGATTCACTGCTTTCAAAGTTTCCCAGTATCAATCGATAGCAGAAGTTCTTTAGAGTGATTTTAGGCAGTGGCGGACTGGGTCTAAAAATAATGGCTGCCAGAAAAAAAGTGGGCCCACCCACAACTAGATTAGCATTTAATTTTTATAAGAAATAAATAAAATTGTTAAAAAACATATGAGTGGCAGAAAATGAGAATTAAAATTTTTGTGAAATCAATGTATATTTTTTAGTAATATTTAGTAATATGTTCTGATGTTTAAGGGCTACCTAAGTGGCATCACTAAGATTGGTGGGGGTTGTAAATAGTAAATGGTTGTCATATAAATAAATTTTATGGTGGAAATATATATTCTGAAAATCTACGTATTCTCCTATGAAAAATTATGAAAAGAAAGAAGAATGGTAATTTAAATTTTCACTACGTTTTATAAAAATGGCCAAGTTTGGAAACTGTCAAGGAGAAATTACTTTGCTATAGTATCACATTTTGCAACCACCAAGTACAAATAAGAAGAATTCATTAAAGTTTAATTGATATCCTTATGCATCGATAACATGAAGAAAAATTGTTGTATTTTTTTTATTGCTTCAGCGTCGCGATCTCGCGGTATTAGAATCAGAGGGTCTTTACGAAGAACAGTAGGCGCGTCCTGGAAAATGACACGAAATTACAGCGACAAATCGTCATTGCAGGTACGATACGGTGAAATAAGTTTTCAGGACACCGGATAAATTGCCTTCCATTCCGTTGAAATGGATAATTTGCTCCTGTCAAATCGTTCAGCAAGACAAATTGTGCATCAGAAAACTTGAACGCTGTGGAATATGGGGAAGGGAAAAAATGTCCCGTCGTTCGTTACAACATTGTTTCGCGGTGACCACTCGTTATTTCTCGTTTCATGCACCGTGTTTCCCTCATCCTTTGTTGAAAAGTTTCACCGGGCCAGATCTGCATAGTCCTCGTGCCACGCAGTCCCTTTTACGACGATATGATTTACATACTTTCTCTAACGAGTGTAATAAATATTGACTACTATCCTGGACGAGGAAGGAATAAATTGGCCCTTAAAGAGGCAATTATATATTCAAAATGGAAAAGAAGACATACTTCTGATTTGAGTTAACCGAGGAGAATTCGATAAATATTCAAACACTATCAAAATACCAAACACTAATAACATTTTTGTAGTTATTGTAAACTGATTGGTTACTGTAATTTCATAGTAGCACAATAACAAAATCATTTGTATTCCTGTATGTACAGATAATTAATTCTTCAAGAATGAATGAGTACTTCATATCCACTATTCCATTGAACATCTAAATGGTAAAATATGTGTCTGCATAGATCATCTCCTGAACATGTTGCGAAATTAAATTACTTCGCCACAAGCTGATTTAAATAATTACTAGTAGAATGATATCATTTACACTTTCAATATTTACAAACAGAAGAAGAAATATGATCACACAGTTTCAATAAAAGTCTACCAGGGAAGATGAAGTCCACATCGACGAATGGCAGAATTTTCACGAAAAATAGGAACGGGATTGTATCTAATAAAAATGAACCAGCAGACGAGAGATTTTTTCTGAGGTACAGGCACGAGGCCGAATCTAATATCGAAGAGAATCGGGGTTTCGTCGAGCAAGTATCGAGGTCAGACAGAGAAAGCAGCAGCTCGACTACGGTGATACGAGGATCTTATGTAATTCATAATCACGCCTCTCATTTATCGAAATAAAAGACACGCGAGAGATTAATTATCTCCGTGGGCATAGGTGGAAAATACCAAGTAAGTACATACATCGATTTTTCGAATAATGGACAGTAGTTATCTTCACCACTAATCGTACTTGTAATCTTCTCATCCATATAGGAGAAAATTTCTCGTGATTCTTAATACTTGGTTCGCACAATCAGAAATTTCGTAAGAGTGCATGGAAAACATACTTTAAAGACAGATAAAATTTTCTTAAATCCAGTCTTTACGTTTATTTCAATTAATGAATGTATCTGACAGATGTAACAGTGAATGATGTGCAAAGTTATTATAGTACTTAAGAGATTATTTCATGTAACATGTAAAATATAAAACTAATTAAGTGGCATAAATGTTAATAAAAATGTTGACACAGAAAAGTATTGCAAAATCTAAGCTTCAAAGTTACCGGAATGAAGAATTTGCAAAAACAGTTCTATTATTTCGTAAAATTGTTCAGATTTTAAGTTATATAGAACGTCGCAACGTTGACTATTGAATATTATTATTACTTATTTAAATGGGATTAGCCCTTGGTATACAAATATTGTACAGTTATAATTAATTTATAAGGCATTATCTATATTATCAATAAATAGTATTCAATATTATTAAATTGTATAAATTTTTCACTGTGCTTGTCGAATTTTATTTGCAACGACCTGTAGCACATCGAAGCAGTGTCTACTAAGTGTTAGTTTCATTTCCAATTCAACCGAAAAAAATTTTCATTACAGGAGGTTTATTTCGCAAGCATCGTCGAAATTGTGCAAATATTTGCAGCCAGTAATTGGGAAGAAGTTTTTGTATTGCTCGTTGAAAGTTCGATTGCGTTACGTTGATACGAAACGAGTTGAAATTCGCGATGAAAGTTGCTTCCCAAAGCTGGCTCTCTTATCGAGTGCACTGATTGGAAGCATCAAAAACGACAAGCGCGACAGGAAAGGTAATTAATCGAAGCTCACAATGGGCAATCAAATTTGTCGTATCATAACGTGCAGCTGGATTGAAACGGTAACAAGTATTCCGAATAGGTACACAGAAAATATTTACACTGCAGACTTACACAGATTTCTCCATTTACGTAAACTCTATCATCGTGTCTAACGAGGAATAAATAAAACGTCCCTTACAGGAAATCACATCTACTTAGCTGTTTCAAATGACGCGATAAGATTATACTAATACTTGGATATTTAATTTTCTTTCTAAAATAAAATTGAATCCCATTGGTCTGTCAACTGGAATGCAAAGGCGTAATTATTTACCTGCATTTCAACTCATGAATGGTATAATTTATGTTACTGTATTAATTAAATACGTATCAAGTAACAGGAAATACTATCTCTGTAATCATTCGGTAATGTTTTGATAGAGGCAACGAGAAACTTGCAACTGAAATATGAGACTTTGAAATTGGCATGTATAATTCACGAAACAACCTTGATGGAATCTCTTATCAGTAATGTTTAAGCGCGCAGATATTTTAGGATAGCATGCAGCTGAAGAATCTTAGCCTTTCATGATATTTCCTAGTCGTGTATAAACCGTTATCGACGAAAATGGTGGGACACCGTAATAAACGTTTCGAATGTCATAGAGGAACAGAAAATATGTTCCCTTTAAATGTCCAGCTACATCGTTAGACCGTATAACGATTCATTAAGCGTCTCATTGCTAATATCTCTCCACCGCGTTCGAACTTTTGCGTGACATGAATGAACGCTAATAACGGGACACTGTCTTTCTCCACTAACAGCAGGAGGTCACACGATTCACTGTCCTTGAATACTTTCGCCTAATCGGGCATCTAGATCGAATCATGCCCCGATCTCGTTCCGAAAAAACCGATCGAATTAAAAGGTCTAACAAGAGACTGTAAGCTCCGGAACCAAAGCATTATTTATTTGAGTTTCACAAGAAATTCTTAGCAACTTATTATCTAACATAATGAACAAAAAGGCACTGGAACGGTTAAAAACTAAGCACACTGCATATTGCATGAACTGCAGATTTGCAGTTGAAAGTATACTGATAGAAAATGGATTTCAAAGTCCACACTGGGAGGTAGAATTCGATCCACACAGCTCGAATCGCAGCAGAATATTCGCCTACCGAGAGAATCGCTAGAAACATTAAAATTGTTTTAATCGACATGGAAATTTAATTTTCTGAGTTACTCCAATTTTCCTCATTTATTCATAATTACCAAACAACAGAGCTTAAGAATAAGCATAAATCCACGAGCAGAAACTGTTACCATTACAAAAGACAGTCCTCCTCAAAACCTCATCCGACCTACAAGCCTTTATAAATGAGCATGACTACACTGCATTACTATGCCTGACAAGATCCGCTGGTAAACAATGCAGCAACTCTATCTCCTCAATAATTTCCACTAACAAGAAACCATCCTCCTGCATCGAGCTATCGCATCATCATTTTCACGCTTCCTACACCTGAATTCCTGAAAATCTACGTGCGAGTACCACCGCCAGGCATCTTTATTCATCGCGCTCCAATCCGAGAAACTGTTCTTCCCTGGTCCCCGTGGTCCCCCTAAGATAGTTTCTCGCAAAATAATTAATCTGTCCCTGCGTGCGCCTGGACGTCTGGGAGGATCGTGAGAATTCCGTGCAGGGTTCGGGAGGCAGGCGATCGTTGCGAGCCGTCTCGATCGGCAACGTGACATGGGGAGCGTGCTCGAAACTCCATGTTTATGGCAGGGAAAGGATACGGGCCTGGGAGGCACGTCCAATGGCATTCGGCGGCTCGCAGCATCCGGACGAGGGAATGCCTGGCGTAGCTCTTGTGTCACGCTGCGATCGCGCCATTTTAAACTCGACCAAAGTCGACGAACCCGGGCCAGGGCGAGTGATCTATCAGCGGATCCCTCGATCATCGATCCTCCGCGTCGAGAACCCAGCCCCACGCGCTGAGGAAGAGACTAGGCGCATGCACTGGCCGCGCGTTCAAGTCGCCGAGCGGGCGTGCTCGCGCTGCCAGCGATACGTTTCCACTTACTCTGTACGTCTTCCTGTCCGCTGGTCCTCTGCACGGTGTCTAGGTCCACGATGCGGTCCCTCGCCGACGGAACGGTACCTCGGCTCGACGAACGCCCGAACAGGCGCGGGCGCGGGAGCGGATTCGATCACTGATGCACGACCTGCACGCAATCACGAACGGACCCACGAGGATGATGGCTGGAAGGAACGGGGCGCGGTGAACAAAGGGAATGTGGAAAGGAGAAGTGAAACGGAGAGGAAAACGGAGCCGCGGCCCGGCTCGCGGAGGTATCCCGCCGATGATCCTTGCTCGTAGATGCCGCGAGATTCGTCACAACGACACCCGGTGTCGATGGAGCCGGAAGCCCGTGGTCGCGGGCCACAGTGCGCGAACAGTACTCGGCTTTTTCCCTTGGCAATTCGAGCGTTCCCGGACGACCGGACACCGACTGCGTTCCCGACGCGATTCCGTGTCGTGGTATGCGGCCGTTCGACCTCGCCTAAGGTAGACCTTAGTTCGTACCTGGGACGATCGGCGCCACCGTCCGCTCCTCTGTACCGTTACACGGATTACAGGTGGCTCGTGGCTTCCAGGGGCTCCCCCTTGGTCCCCGTCCGCGGCTGTCTACGTGTAGGCCTGTTCAGGTGTCGTCGCCGCACACCGACCCGGCTGCAGGCGTGTGCAGGTGCAGGCAACCGATCCCCTTCTCCACCTGCAGCCTCCCAAATGTGTACGCGGCGAGTCTGCAACAGGAACACCCCAAAGAGGTCATCTAATCGGCGGCCATTGTCCTCGGCGGCAGGCCCCGGTCCCCGGCGGCTTTTCACTTTTGCTGGAATCGGCCACCGCTCGAGCACGTGCTGACGAAACGACGTGGGACCTGCTTTAGTGAGAATCGGGGAAACGAGTAACCGACGCGTGTTCTGTCGAACGTACTGTACTGTTGATTTGGGGGGGGGGGGGGGGGGTTGTGATCATTTTGCGGTGACATCAGGAGATATGGTTTCGGGGGTGTACTTCGGTGGGGAGTTTGAGATTAGTTGTGAATGTCGGCTGTTGCTAAAGATGTCAAAAATGATGTCAAAAATTTGAGGAATATTGTGGTGTAATATTTTCTATGTATTTCTATCATTACTACTTGAAATTCATAATAGATAATGACGTAATAATTGTATACACATGCAAATGAGAAATCAATAAACAATGAAAATTCCACGATTAAATTCCTCGAGTTCTCGAACGCTTAGCGTGATTGACTGTTCAGCCTACACAGTGGTTTCTTCAAAGAGGTCAATAATGCATAGGATCATTAGTTTATTCTATGTTAATGTATTCCGTCGTGTTTCTGCTCGTGGATCAGTAATGCGAACACCTGCACTGCCTTAGCGCTGGAATGCCAGCAATGTGCTATAGATTTTCCATTCACCGTTCCTGCGAATTCTTTACCGAGTGGGACACTGGAAGTCTTTAAAAGGGCAACTGGTGTTAATTGGGAGGAGCCCCGAATGGATGCCAAAGATGAAATCCAATATTATTGTAAAATTGTTTAATTATTTTATTTGGGGGGACATTATTGATCTTTATTCTCCCGTGTTGACGTTAAATGGTAGTCCAAATGGATCCCCAAACAAACGAAGTTAAGATTCAAATATTTATACTAAGCAGTGCCGTGATAGTACAATTTGTTAGTACTGGATAAGTTATTTTAATCTGTTTTACCAACGTCTGGACGAGTAGAAATCTGTCAGGAAAGCACAGACGAGGTATAGGATAGACCTATCACCTTATGGATGATCGTGTCGCCACTCAAACTGTGTTACCGACCCATAATTTAAGGACTAAATGTAGTGGCATCTGCTCATGAACAGCGTCCAACTCAGCAACTACTTTGAAATGTGTTCAAATGCTGAAAAGTGCGTGCGTGCTTGTATACGTGTGACTTGCTTAGAGTGAGAGAGTTTGACATAGAAGGCAGGCTTTTGTTACGCTATACTTTATCTCGGTTTGTCAACGACTCACGCGGATGTCTCTCCGAAAATCCATTTCGGGGATCAAGACACTATGGCGCTCAAAAATGATATTTCTTATAAATTGCAAGATGACATTGTTTATTAGCACTTTGCGTGTAGTAGAACCCTTTCACGTATCGTACCCCGCAAAGTATTAAAAATTGAAGCTGTTACTCACATTCCCGCAAATTTCTAATGCACTGTTTAATCAGTCTAGTGAAGTAATAATAATTGGATTCTATTTGTAATTCTTAAAAGCCTCGCAGAAAGTTGCATAATGCATGAGTGTCGTGGGGTGCTTAGATGCAACTGCAAATCGAGTTACTTTTCAAACACGCATTGTGAAATAAAATTTTGTCTAGCAATGAACATTGCTATATAATATTATTTCTGGCCTTGACGAATTTCAAGTTAGCTGGGAGTCGGCCGAGCGCGACAAAAACATCAACAACCTCTACCAAAGTCACTACATCGCCGAACGGTGTGCCCTAACAGTTCGACTTTGTCCGCGACGGTGATCGGATCACTAAATATCTGTGGATGATACAGTGTATACTATTTCCTGATTTCTCGATTCCTACATCAATTCGTTCGACTACTGGACTAAATAGAAGACCGTTTAACAAGATTTCACTAGAATATAACTATCATCTAGTAGACTTTTTGACAGAGTTGCCTAGTGTTTGATTACATCTCGCAGTGATAAAAATACGTGTATAAGGTGCGGGGTGCACGACTGTAGTTGTGAAAAGTGAAAATTTTGCAATGGACATTGCTATATAATATTATTTCTGGCCTTGACGAATTTCAAGTTAGTTGGGAGTCGGCCGAGCGCGACAAAAACATCAACAACCTCTACCAAAGTCACTACATCGCCCAACGGTGTGCCCTAATAGTTCGACGTTGTCCGCGACGGTGATCGGATCACTAAATATCTGTGCAGTCACAGTGGATATTATTTCGTGATTTCACGATTGCTGCATCAATTCCATCGATTACTGGACTATGTGGAAGGCCCAATAACAAAATTCTACTACATTACACTCAGTGTCTAGAGGACTATTTTGGAAACACTTTATTCGAGTCCGAACACATCTTTCCACTGTTGAGAGATGTTTAAAAGCGTGAAGTGCTTTTGTAATCGTGTGTAATGCGATTGTAGAGTCAGTACTTATTTCGCGATAAAGTATTTCGTAGTGCACAGTGACCCTGCGTGTTAGTAACGTGAACGCGACCGTAGAATCAGTGTTTTAACGCATTTGGAACTCATTCAGAGCACCGGTGCTCTTATTGCTTCTTCATCGCGAAATTAATGCAACATATTTGTGAGTGTGACACGTTCTATTCGGTACTGATCCTGCAGCTGCGGGACATTGGCCTGCAGATCGAATAGCTACTGCTGAAGGGGGATGCTTGTCTGCATGGATAGCAGTGAGACTGTTGCAACGAACGGTGAGTGATACCTACTTTTTCATTCCTTCAATCTTTCTGCATGCCATCGAACAAAATTATTGCTGTAGCGAGCGTAGTGACCACGAATACATACTTAACCCTTATGTACGCAACCGGATACCCGGGTACTCATTTCTATGTTTCCTTTAACAATTTTTAATGTTCTTGTAAAAATATCGACAAACCGCTTCGGCTCCCCATTCTGTAGACATTTTTACGTCGATTTACGTTTTGAAAATAAAAATGTATTCATAAAATTTTAAATAGTAAAACTTCAAACTTATATACACGCTTGTTGGATAACCGGGGTACCCGGGTACCCATATAAGACAAGCTTGGAGTTAGCTGAATTGAGGGCTCGGATGCAATAAGGGGACTAGCGCTCGAAAATGCGAAAAAAAATTGTCCAAACACGAAGAAATATTGGAAAATTAAATGTTGTTACACTGTATTTTAAAAAATATAGTGTTGTAAAGCACGTCACGACACACATTTTTTCTACAAGTTACACTTCTCAAGTTTAATTACATTCGAGTCATTAGATTCTCTTAATAAAACGTGAATGGAAAGCATTAATTTATTACGGATTTTCAATTATATAAGTTAAAGTTCTTTCTCATACAAATAATAATAACTAAGATTGACAGTTCATATTTGTACTACTTGGTCACTATGCTCGCTACTTCTACTTTTCTCTCTCCGTACAATATTAAAATCATAATGCACCGACATTAAAAACACTAGTGGCAATGTTACGAGAAATAAAAAATGACACTATTACCTCCTCGTATCTGGACCTCACATGGTGCCTTTATAAAATAGTAGTATAATAATAAATGACAGCTGCTAAAGTGGCTGGTGTTTAAACTTAACTTTCTTTCTCCCAAACATTAAAATGACTTTATGCTACTAAACCTAAAGTTTTATACATCGCGGAAGAACATGTCCGCGTGCTTAGGTTCAACTAGCCATAGTTCTAGCAATAAGTCTTAGCTTAAGAACTTTAGTCGTAAGACTTTTTCCAAATTTTCAAAAATGCGCAAATCAGTGGTCGAACATGGACCAGAAATATATTTCGTAGAAATGGGTCACTTTTGTAGGTACCTCCATGTTGGTGTGCTCGGACAATTGGTAACGTTTCCCAAGCATTGCGACTTGCGAAACGGAATCAAAGACCGAAGCCTACGATCTACGTTAAGTGCCCAGATCGAGCCAAACTTACGTTCAGTGACTTTGTTTCGGTCTCGGTAGCTAATCAGAATTTTATTCTGTTTCGGGTAGGTATTTCTTCGATGGTTTTGTATGACTCGGTGCCCTTGTCAGGCATCTCATCAATCTGTTTCCATTTTCAGCTCTCAGTAGTTGACTGTTTCAGCTTTTCAGGTTTACCGTTTCGCGGGGAAGGGAGTTGATGAAATAATATATTTAAACCGAAACGAGTAACAAGTGATGGTGAAAAGTGGTAGTGGTAGAAGACATTTAAGGAAACGTAGGTTAATTTATTATACCATAAAGTATTTAAGGCCCCATGTAAAATCGCTCAGTAGTCACTGAATTTTATTAGTTTTGTTGCTCGTTTGCTGGCTCCTCATCTCCGGTGAGGAGGTGGCCGCTGCTTCCGTTTCCGGAAGCAAGTGACTGAGCATGGAATTAGTATGGGTGGATCAGTTTTTGATCCCCTGGTGTTCTGGTCGAAAGGGAAAAGTTTCGGGCGTAGGGGGTGTACCTTTTGGTACACTGCCTGCGTAAGTCACCCGGGCCGATTACCCAATCTCCGCGTAAAACGGCTTGAGTCAGGTCAAGTGTTTGCTCCTGTCGAGACGCATCGGAGCAAGAGGAATCGTATGGGAGACGCCAAGCGCTTTTCCCTGAGTAGTGTAATTATTGTCACAGACGAGGTATAGATAAATAAACCGGATTAGGACAGAAAGGTTAAAAGGCGAATGTGACATCGTTTTATTTTCATCCTCTTTTGTGTTCATAAGACGATCTTTAAATTGTTACTCTAACAGAAACATTTGTAAATCGCGGGCTCCGACTCTCAAAAAATTACCTACTTTTACCTGTGCTGAATTCTAGTTCCTACCACGCGTAGCGTTACAATCTTATTTTAGACTCAATCGATAACGTTGGGTGTGACATGAAAATGGTAAAGGGGCTCGCGAGCCCCCCGAGCGTGTGACATAAAATTACATTGCGTGATGGGTCTATCCTATACATGGTCTGTGAGGAAAGTAGTGTACCAGCGGTAGGTATGTTAAGTATCGATTACAGGTAAAGAAGGGACTTGAAGCTCATAGCGATCGTTGTTAAGTAAGATATCTAGAAACCTGCAAAACTGAAAGCTGCGAAAAGTTTACACTGAAAATGTCCAAATTAAAAATTACTCAACAATTTTAAAACTTCCTACAGCTAAACTGTGTGCAATCAATTTCAAAACTAAATCACGAACATCGAATTATTCAATTTTTATCAGGGTAAGTAATAACGTATACGCGAAGCAAAATAGAAAGGCGCATACGGTCTATTTGAAACTATAGATTTCATTTTAATATTCAATCATTCAATGCATCATAGAAATAAGTATTTATCTTCTTTCTTTCTATTACCAAATACCACTAACAATTCTCATGTAATATATTCTTTACAAAAAAGGTTTAACAGGACTCTTCACAGTCCTTCTCACTCCTGATAAGATTACCAACATCGTTATCACTATCTTTCCAAATATTGAATATGAATTTAATAGAAACATGTGCATACAAGGAAAAGTGATAAAATTAACATCGAATTACACTTAACCACGAAAGGTTGCAAATTACTTATAATAGTTTCAAGAATAATCAATATCACCTACTCCCCTATTTTTATACCCGTCGTATTAATCAATACCTCTGATATGTACATTCCACAACACCACTATAGATTCAAATTTCGTTTCGCAGTTCCACAGGATAAAGATTTGTTTAAACAAAATGAGCAACAGGAGATGTATCGAGTCCTCCCAGCCGTCATATTTCATGCGGCTTGACAATTTTTATATAGATTCGAAGAATTATTGTAATTCAGGTGCAGGAGGCGATACCCATCTTCGATTGATATGGATGAGACGGCCCCGACTTTTGATATACGCTCGATTTGAAATGGAAAATCATGCCTGGATTGGATTCGCACGTGAGCTGAAATAAAGTTACATCGGCAGGTTTAAGCCCCGCTATATTTGCCTGCCCTACGTATCGATACCAGTTTGGCATAATACGTGTGCTGGAATTTATATGGCGCTCGTTACAGGAAGCCGGTGCTCGACATGCATAAGATTATTAACCGTACCGCGAACGCGACTGCAATTTTTATTCAGCACAATTTTCACTTCGAACCTGAAGAGGGGAACATTATACAGATCTTTTTCATAAAAATCTTGTATCATTTCTTGATAGGGTGATTACAAGAATATTATGATTCTTTGTACCTTTCTTTTAAACGAAATTGAAATAAAACATAGAATAAATTTCTTAAGAATAAATATACTTAAAAAGAGTCACAGACAGTCGAGGAAATTACCTTCTTTTATCCTTTTTTGCCGTAGTTATGATTTGATATTTGCCAGGTTAGTGGGAAGAGCTCTGTAGATCTTTAATTTATGTGTCTTTATGTTAATTTACGATCTGTTGAATCACTCAAACGGAAGATTCTTAATTTATTAAAGATACAACCAATGTCACATTATAACATAAAGAAGCAACTCAAAATCATTTTAGCCAAACTTCACCCTACCCCTTTCCTCAAGCAACGCAACAACCTTAAAATCACTAATGGATGCTTCCAAGCATACAATTAACAGTGCACCGATCGCGAGCATTCACCAAAATCGCTGGAGAAGTCGAGGTAAAGGGAACGGCCACAATCACGAGAACACTGCCACGGAACGAGCAACGAAGGCGCTTCTCGCCGAACTAATTCCAAAGTTGCACCACCGCTGGCTGGCATAAAATTAAGAAAATCTATCCACGATGCCGAAAGTTCGCGTTCCTCCCCCTTCTTTTTTTTTCGCGCGAGAAGGCCGACGAAAAGAAGCTCCACGCTCCACAATGAATGCGAATACAAAGTTCCCGAAGAAAGTGGTCGGGGGAGGGGGTGGCGGCAGAAAGAGAAAAGGGAGGCGAGCAGACGCGTCGGTCCCTAGCAGCAACTTAAATTGACTCGATAAAAGTTCGCGGAATAAAGCGGCCCTGGGCTTCGCCACTATATCAGAAACATCTGCCAAACGTTATTACAACTTTGAATAAAGAACGGCGTCGGAGTAGCGCGCAGGGGCAGGGAGGGTGAGTGCTAACCGTGTTCTAGAAGGAGAGGACATTTCCTCCTCCGTTGTTTCGACGACGATGGCCAGTAGATCCATCCCCCTCGTCGATGCCACGACGAAACCTTTTCGGCTTCTCGAGCGTGTGAAATTCGATGATAAATTAAGCCCTATTTTAATTTCCGCGACGATTCTATGGGCCACGACACGCCACACTTTTCTTGACACTGCCATCGGGCTTGAACTTTAGTAGGTAGATAGAGAATACAGGAAGCATTCGATTAATCTTTGGTAGTTGCGTAGACACTTAATGGTTTGCGAGATTTTTAATGTTAAATGGTCACGCTACTTTGACGGCCTGAAAAGTAGCACGATATTTGGGATTTTTTTTAAGAGAAACCCTCAAATTATATTAATTGAGAACTTTATTCCTATATTTGTACATATTTAGGCAACATTTTAAAAAAAAATAATTAAAGAAAACGGTACCTACCTGAAACTTTATAACGCGTTTTTCTCAAAGCGATGTTTTCGAATTTGTTAGCATGATATCTCAAAAACCAATCACCCAATTTACTTAAAACTTGGCATATATCTTCAGTAGATGTCCCATTCTCACCGGTACTAAAACTAAGGCGGTTTTTTTTGCAAAATTAGACTTTTACGGCTTAAAAAACAGCGATTTTTTTTGCAGAAATCGGTGTCTGCTTTAGACGCTGCCATTTTTTTTTTTAAATTTCAGTATTTCTCATTTAATCTAGTTCGGGCGATAGTCACACTCATACAGATTACAACAATTTTTAAATTTTCTATTTCAGACTACTACTACGGCTGATTTTATGCTAACAATACGCATATGATTTTTGTAAGGTGCTCTATTTGAAGCATTATAACTCCGGATATAACTACTATTTTTGCATACAATTTTTTTTCATATTCTCTAAAAATTGGCAAATGAAGCCACAAAGCTGGAAGTAAATATATTTAATGGCTTTGTTTTAAAAAATTCCCAAAGTCTGCATCATATTTCGTCCGTCAATGTAGGGAGACCTTTAATGATCGTGTTTTGTTTGCTGATGCGGTCAGTGTGTAATATAGACAAGTTTCGCAGAGAATAATGATTGATTACATTCTGAACTTTTCCTTGAAACGATGAAGAGTTGCTTTAATTGCGAGGGGGGTAATTAGGGAGTACATATAAATTCGAAGTTGCTGGTTATTCTGACTGAGATAGCGTCTTATTCGACAGAAGTTTGAAGTGAAAGATACTCGAAGTGCTCGTACAGAAGATTCCCAAGTTGCTCGCATAAGAAACGCGAAGATATAAACCTGTTACAACTGAGTAATAATAAAAACGTGTAGGAAAGATGGGAAGTTGTGGAAAAGCAGAGGCTCCTCGGCTATAAACGAACCGAGGCAATCTTTCCATTCATTATGAAGTTTAATTCCAGCAACCTCGAGCTTCTGTCCATAGAAATCTCCCGATAATAATCTGCCGAGGAATCGAGCAGCAGAGGCAACGAATAGCGGTATCGAAATCGAGCTCCCTTATCAGCCACTTGGAGCATCGCCGTAGGAAGGGAAGCCCCATTGATCGTCGAAACCGCCGAGAAATCATCGGTCGAACGAATCAATTAAAAGCATCGACAGCATCGTATCGCCGACAGCGGATCGTTGAGGTAGAAACAAACAGACATCGGGCACCGATACGTTGTATCTCAATTTATAATGCAGCCCGCTTCTTCCCTTCGGGCTTTTCAATGGACCTGTCGATCTCGTCCGTGCCGGCCATTTTACGACGTGAAACCGCGAGGCCGACGATTTCGCCGGAAAGGGAAGAAAAGAAGGACGAAATAAAAGGGAGGGAGAAGAAGGAACACCGCTGTCCATATCGGAGCGGAGGATCTTTTGTGGTGGCTTCTGGTGTTCGAAGCTCCGCTACGTTCCAACCTGATATCTTTTGATCGGCCACCATCCTTTCAGCGGGATAGACTCCACTGACGCGCCCTCCTTTTGCTCCCTTACATCCGCGATCCCCTTTTTATGCGCCTCAGTCACGTCCCCGCGGTTTTGTTCGGTAAACAAACCGATGATTGTTGCGGTCGATCCGCGCTCATCCCGGTGGCACGCCATTTCGCGGTCACTGTGAAAAATCCATTATCGCCGCGTTTAGCGCGGCAACATTCCGCTTTGCGACGCGGGCCCGGCATGGTGGCGAGGTGATAATTAGACGACTTCGATGACGGTGAACCAGGAAATTCAATGTTGCTAGAGGAATTTCGAAATGCTTCGTGAATTCCGTGAAAATACGAGATTTGCTGGGGGGGGGGGGGGGGGGAATTTAATTTCGACAGATATGTGAGTTTAATTAGGGAGAAGTTTTTAGATCGATTGGGGTTGGGTGACTGTTCTGCCCTCCTTAGTTAAATCTAGCATTTTTACATATTTCAAGATATGTTGAAATATTTGAAGTTCCACACGTCTTTTATCTTTTAAGTAAAGTCAGAAAACCCTACGTGCTTCGTAGAGATCTAGAAACAGTCTAATTTATTAATTTTTTTACAAGAACTGCACAAAGAAAATGATAAAACTTCAGTGTTCTCGGATGTTTCGAAATGCTAGATAGGACATTTTAACTAAGGAGGGCGGTATTCTAGTCAGTCGTATGTGGTACTTGTTCCATTGGGCGTTGAATTTTTTAGAATTTGAATGGATTTATTGGGTGGAAGGCATGGTGAATTCGGGTACAGGGATGTTTTGTGAAATAGGGATACAGGTTTTTTTTCTGATGTTCTTGTATTCTGTTGTAATTGTCAAGTGAAAATTGATCACTGAAACGTGATTCATAATTCAAACTATTTTAAGTTCTATTCTTTTTCTTTATTCAAAATAAACGTATATGTATCTAATTGTCAGGTGAAAATTAGTGGCAGAGGGAGCTTAGAAATACTTACACCTTTATTGGTAATGAAGAAAAATTATAGAATTTAAAATACTTTGAATTATAAGTCAAGTTTCAGCGATCATTTGATACAGACACTTAAGAAATTTCGGACAAACTGAATTACATTTATGTTTCTTTAATTGCAATGTTTGGTGTGTAATAGTTGATTTATCGGATTGATATTATGATAAATCTCGTAGACCACCTTCGAACAGAAGCTTTCACGTAATAAAAATTGCAGACTTAGATATTATCTGAGGTACAAGCTTCTCCTGCATTGTATTGTACAAGGCGTCCGCGGTATGATTGATATGCACTACTTAAAAAGTAGAAAAAGTAAGAAAAACGTTAATTATTCGAGTATCCATGGATCTGCATGTGCATTACTGCACAGTACAAGTTCTATTACTTGAACTGACAAGGATATATGACTGTCCGCATAAGGGAGTTTTTGGATAACAGAAGGAAGAAGAAAATCACACAAAAAACGATATTTTTGGCTATTAAATTCTCCAAACTTTTTAACACACTTAATTACACAGAATTACATTCTTCTTATGTCTTGAATTAATCAACGTAAAGTATTTTATTCTCACGAATACTTGAAAAATTCCCAACAAACTCATTTTTAATGTCACTAATCGTACATCTTCCAGTACCATGAATTCCATAGGAGATGAAATATCTTATAAAAATATTTTTTTACAACAAAAATTCAAAGATTAGATCACTGAAATAACAGAAGTACACTAACTATTTTCTACTTTCTTAATTTCTCACGCTCTTAATACATAGACACCTTCTTCCTATCAAACAAATTCACGTGCACCTGTAATAGAGCAAACTAATATCTCAAATTCATCCACTGCCCTCGCTCAAATGAATCCATAAAATTTCAACGATACTCCCAGTCTTAATCACAATCCATTCTCCTCTTCCATCACTCTCAAAGGCTCTTTCAACTACCATCGTGAATAAATTGCAAGTGTTGGAGTAAGTCAGAGGTATACCCAATAGACGGTGCCCCTCTATCGAGCGCAATTGATATTACCGTTGAATCTCGAAGAAAGCAATCGGAACGGAAGGGGCGAGATCAAGGAGCGCCTGGAGACGGTGCAGTCGCTCGGATCGATTGGAATTAATCGTATCCGCGGGGACGGGCGGCAGGTTAGACGAGATTTCTGACGATTTAATTCCGTGGCCGTGTTTCCATCGTCGCCTGACACCCGTGGAATCTCCCATTCCGCCCCGGATCCGCTTCGATTCCATTGATAGCGCGTCGCACACGAATGGCGCTGCAGGCACGTTCGATCCTCCCGGAAGTCGAGGATTCCGCGGCGGCCATTAGTAACCGAATTAATTAGGCAAATCGGTAGCCACGATGCAGTTACAATTAATCTGCAGCGCGATTCCGCGTGCACGGCTATTTCGTACGGTGTACATTCTGCGGCGGGTAATTGTGCGGTTCCACCTGCCGACCGTTTCCGTTCCTCGATAACAAAATAGCCGAAACTTCTGTGCGCCGCGCATCGATGTTTTTGTTAATTATAGCCCGCGGGGTAATCGAGATACGTGGAAACACGAAGCGTATACGTATATGTTTCGAAATGTTGCTGGCGCTGCTTCGACTTGATCGAGTGTATCACCTCTTTTTGCATCCCCCCGATCGAAGGATGGGCGAAGCGAGGCTCTTTTGCAGTTGCGAGATTGACTGATTTCTGTGTGCTTGCATTTGCTTTGTTTTGGAGTTGTATTTTTAAGGATATGATTTTTATCGAGGAATATCATGGTACGCTGTGTCAAATGGGGGTTGGAGGATTCATTCGTGTGAGGAAATTAAAGAAATGTAAGCTGCTCCATAAGAATTAAGTATTGAGTAAAGATTTTGATGCATTCAGCACCTTGTATTTTTGTGAGTATATTCTAGAATCTTTTCCTACTTTTCTGTGGCGCTCTCAGAGGGGGCCAAGGGGCCCTGGCACCCCACAAAGAAGGTGCTTTGTAAAAAGAAAAGAGAAGTGGACTTTATTCTTTAAATAAATTTTTATAATCAACTAAAGATTTTTATTGAATTTGAATTAAAAATACTTTAATCCGTTCAACACGGCTCCCCCTAAGATTAAATCCTGAGTGCTCCACTGCTAGTTCGACCTTCATTACTTTTGCATTAGGTACAATAAAAATCTGAATTCTGATCTCTGTTTTCTTATGGATTTATGTTCCTCGCACTGAGTGTTGGTTTCAAGTTATAACAAACTTTTCATTTCGAAAGTCCCTTGGGACCTCAATTTGTATATATTCGACATGTAGCGAATGTCTATGTTATCGAGAGTATCTTAAAAGTATCATGCATTTAGTCACTGTCAGCATTTACTGCAACTTACCTCGCTGCTTCTGGAGAAAGTAGAATATAAAATATAAAAAGTATCGCTAATTTATCATGTTCCTGGGCCGAGAAGGGGCGGGAAAGGACATCTGACAAATTCACAGCGAGAGATCACGAAACAATGAGCCAGCAGGTGTTTTTAGCACTTTTATGAGAACTCAGATTAAAACAGTAATTTGAAAGAACAAGGAAATTAATGTCGCCTCTTTCTGAAACAAGCAGAGACAACCGTTAGCGGTTATAAACGGATCGCCGGCCGCATTAAGCGCATATTTATCTCGCGTTGCCACGGACGACGTTCCGTCGTCGTTATTTCATCGTTATTTCCCTGTTATTTCCGGCACATGGTTAAACAAGAATTATTACGAGAGTTACCAGTATCGGGCAGGTACGATTCAGCCTCGCAACGTCATCCTTCTTTCCCGCCATAAACCACCAAAATTAAGTTATGGCCAGGAATTACAGGCACTTCCCGAATAATGTATGTTCAAAAGAATATACTCAACGAATTGCAAAGTCAGAATATTGTACATAGTTGATTCTGACGTGTTGGGTCAGCAAAGTGAAATAATTTACGTTCCTACGCGTGTAGGAATTTCGAGCGATAAATTAGTGGAAATTATTCTGTCCCATTTACGTCGAATCCCTTTTCCGTCGTTAATTAGTTTTCTGATTAGTACATTGCAAAAATATTGAAACTAAAAACTAGAAAATATGTCATTTACATTTCCGATTCTAAATTTGAGAATTAAAGGTTTAGAAATCGGGAATCTTTGTGGAGCTATTAAACGCAAGAAAATTAGTAGAATTTAGAGCAAAGGAATTGTAGATAATTAAAGATAGATAAAGTATTCCTGTCAAGTATCAGAAATATAATTCCCGAAATCACTGAACAAATGTAAATATCAATTACAGATTCACCGCTGGTCCTTAATCGCCGAGCAACTGGAATTTCGCTTTCGAACTTCAGCGAATTCGATTCAATGGTCTCTGAAAAAGAAATTAGTTCCCGGCGAGGCTCCGGGGAAATGCAGTTCGGACTCTTTAAACACTTTCCGCGGCGTGATTAGAGGCGATCGTAAAACAGATCGGGGGGCGATTAATTATCGGTCGCGCAAGAGGCTCCGGACCATAATCCGAGGCGAGTTTAAATGTCGAACGGGGGGTATTCAAATCGTGTCGGGGTGTGATTTGTGGCGGACGCTTAGAGGACGAAATTGCACCGCAGGACCAAGCAGGATCGGTTCTACGTCAGGGTGATTAGACGTTATTGATGCCCGAACGGTACCGCAGCTTCATGGCAATGAGCATCTGAATCATTCGGTGCCGCTGCATGCTCGGAATTACCGTTAAATCCCATATTCTTTGCAGTAATTCGCATTAACAATTTGCTTCACATTCAGCGCTGTTATTTACTCAAAAAACTATGCAACGAATTTCACATAGGATGTATAGTAAATCGATTCCTTATATATGTATCTTGAGGGTTGCACAGTTTTTGAAAAAATGAATTTTAATTCGAAGATATGGTAAGTAATATGAGTTTACACGATTGCAAATCAATTTTAAAAATTTCACTTCGAGGAGTCATTTTTTCAATAGAAAAAGTAGATAATATAATTTAAATTTCGACCGTAAAGAATTTTTAAATTAGAAGTAAATGATTTCGGCGCACTGGTTCGGTCTATTTTTTTTTATCGAGCAACAGATTGAATCTAGTTAAGATAAGTAATAGAAAATTATTTTTATTAAAATGCAGAACTAATAATGTTATCCCAAAATTTATATCAAATAATGTAATGAATAGGTCTAACATAAACTAAAAAAAAAAAAGTAGACCGAACCAGTGCGCCGAAATCATTTACTTCTAATTTAGAAAAAGTAGAGTTACTCCATTACTCAAAAGTGTAATAATATAATTTTTTGAAAGAGTAGTGCTTCAAACAATACTTCATTGGAGAATATTTAAAAAATTAAATTGGGCTTCCATTTCCCTCGTTTTCATAATTACCCATCTCCTTCTCAGGTGCGTCGCTATTCATTGGATAAGCTGAATTATTTATAAGTACTGCATGTCCTTACAGTTTTTGAATGCACCCTGGTGCATAAATATCAAGGCGTTTCGAAAGTGCCATCGGAAAACGATCAACTACCAACTGTACGCGGAGAAAGAATTAATTACGTAAAACGAGAGGGTAGTTGGACGCAAAGGATGAACAATTAATTACAGGCTTAATCTGGCAGACAGATCTCGCGGCGGGATCGATCCTCAATCTTTAATCTTTCTTCTCGAATTGTTAATTGACGTCGGTGGAAAAACAGAGGGAGCGAGGGAGAGATGTGTAGATAAAAGCGGGGAGGTGGAGGCGCGGTCGTCTTAATTACCGTCTCCTTCGCGTCCGATTCGTTTCAGATAAACGTAATTACAAGTTTGTTCGCGAAGAAGCGTGTCGCTACAAATTCGAAAGGTTCGCGAGCTTTCGTTTTCCCCTGGAACAAGGTGTCCAGGTGTGGCGTTGCGCGCTGTAATAAGGATTTTCTGGCGCCTGTCTCTCTTCCCGCCTCTCCGACCGTCAGGAATCGTTGTTCCCTGATCGGTCGGCTGAGAACGATAAGGGAAACATATTTATTTCCAGGTGAACCGAGGCGAATAGCAGAGACGTGATGCGGAAACGATATCTGGATATACGCGAAAATAACAGAGGATTCGCATACAGTCCTCGCAGAAAGTACGCAGCCCGTGTCGAATTTCCCACCAAGGGTTTCCTCCTCTCCTTCCATCGGGTACAGTTACATTAGTTCCATCGTATCGTGTTTACAACGAGAGTCGTCACGAAAAGTAGACGACACATAGTTTCTCCAGTGTTAGAATTATCTGAAAATTTGTCCACAATTTTATGGGCAATCTGACGATACGGTGATCTATTTTGAAAATTATGGAGCTCTGTATTTTGCTGCACTTATGGAAAATATCTGTGTTCTCTAAAATTAAATATAGAAATGCTTCTCGAGAGTGTAGAAAATGGCACAGTAGAAGCTGGCCAAAATAATGTAGAATAAGGTGGTGAGTGGAAAATTTAGGATGACATGGGAGGAAGAATAATGTAGGCACGACGATGAATTTAATTTCATTATCAAGATTCTCGTGACGAAGGAGACGTTTACGATGGGCGAGAAAGTTTCACGGATCCTAGACGATGGTTTCCAGATGGAGTGTACGGAATTTTTCATTTCGCTTGTACGTAAGGTTTTATATTCCGAGAAGGCAGTCGCGATGCCGTACATCTTTCTGATCTCCAATCGAGCCGTCGCTTAGCGGAGCGTGAAACACATTTGCTCAAATCGCGGTACCCTTAACCACGCAAGCTCTTACACACACCACGGATCCCCTCCATGGATGTGCCAAAGTAAAACTCGAACGGAATACGTTCCACCATTCAGCCATCTTCGGGAAAACATTTTCAGCACAATTTTTCCCATATTCTGCGTAGATCGCCGGAAATATCTCGAGGATTCTTGGGGTTAATGCTGCGCGCTGCGTTGAATGTTTAAGATGGTATCTCCGGAGCGTTCATTCGTGAAATATACTCTTCTGTTTAACTTCCATTGAAAAGAAAGAAAAATTGCGGTAACGAACAATGGTGAGGATGTTTTTAAAAGCAATTTCATGGATCAGATCAATTTTGAGACTGCACTTTATTAGTATTGTTCAGTTTTACTGCCTTTCTTGGTTTTAAAACCTTTTTTCTTTGAATATTTCAGGAATTTAATTTTGCAAGATGAAGTGTGGAAGTGGATGACGATATTGAAGACGGTTTTCAATCTATTATCTTTGTTTTGATTTGTATACATTAGTGACGATGGAATTATGAAATCAGTAAATGATAACTGTGAGTTCAATGCTTTGTGTATATGAAGATGAAATATTTTAAAGCTACACGATAGTTGATTAGCATTAGTGTGAGCCATCAGTTTTTTTTTCATCCCAAACCTGCCTTATCTCCTGAACCATAACATCTACCAAGAGTCTAGACTGATTATTCTCAGATTTCCTATACATAAATTGAATCCCGTAGCCTCTGAAACTCTCCAACCGTGCCACAGTACATTGATTACCAACAACCTACGGAAACTAAAGTTTCCCAAAATCTAGAATCGATTCAACCTGCCAGCAGCAACTGGACACCTCAGTTTGGTTCAACTCAAGAATCGCTCTTCAAACTAACACCTATATAGGTGCCTTCAGCGAAATTGAAGGGGCTAAAAGAACTTAGCCAATCAGTGAAGGCATTAGATAAAGTTTGATGTCAAAATCCACCCAGCCTTTTCACTTTTCAACCCCCTAACTCTTCAGTTCTCATCACGACAGCTTTACACCAGAAGACTTACTAGAATAGCCCACCATCGCCTGAATCTATCAGCTTCTTTAAGCACCAGCCGCGTCTCATAATCTTTTCCATGTGGGTCCAGTGCGATCCAGTGGCACACAAGGACGATCATCCGTCGCGAGGAATTTTTATTCACCAGGGCAGATTGAAGAGGCAGCCAGCGGAGGCACCGTGGCCAAAGGGGTGCATAGAACTAGCACGGGCGGAATTGAGCGGCGGATAATTGTTTCGAACAATCCCGGGCGACGCTTTTCGTCGGTTTCCATGGCGACTTGCGCCTGGCGAACGTTCGCCGCGTCGGTTGGCAATCGAAGTCAGGCCACGGTGGGGAGAGCTACCCCTCTCTCTAGGGGAATCCGCGGCACAAAGAGGGGGGCAGAGAACGTGGAGGCGTAGGCGGGGCAAAAGTTGAACGAAGAAGTCGCTTGTTCGTTGGAAACGCCTCTTCCGCCCGCGTGCCGTTCGTTCCCCTCGCGTACATCACCGCACCGAAACCGTTTCGTTTTTATTATCGCTCTTAAAACAGTCGTGCCGCGACGTCGGCAGGGCACATCGATCCACATTAGCTCCTAATTTCACGTTATTACCCCCACCAGACCGGGCGAGGGCGCGCGACTCGCCCGGGACCCTTGATTTTTCAGTTTCACCACCTTCCGCTTAGGTCCGCTCCGTCCGCCAAATTAAACGGACGCTCGTCCCTACCGCTGCTTCCTTCTCAATCGCCTCGTACCCGCGATACGGCCCTTTAACAGTTGGTTATCGGATTGCCGGGGCCCTTTTCATTGAAATTATCGCACGTCGATAGGTGGAAGTCACGGTTTCATTCTTGTTGCATGGCGTGGTTACTTTTGGGTCACAGTGTATGTTACGTGGGAGGTAATGGGAGCTGATGGGTAGGTAGTCTAGGGTTTGAAGTACTTGCTGTAATTTGAATAAGTGAATTGTCTTTCACGTGGGCAGGTATGATTTGGAGAGCGGAAGGGGATTGGGATGATCACTAGTCAGACTCTCGTTTCTCTAGCGTTATGGTTTACATTTATGTACTTCGGTATAGTTTATGGGGATTTACTTATTTTTGCATTCATTGTTAGTAATTGGGTTCGCAGATAATGTCTTTTAATAACAGTGAAGCTTAGGATGAAAAGAGAAATTGTGTGCTGCTACTTTGATGGCATTTTTTATCTATTCGCATAAAATGTTTACTGCAGTGTGAGGCTGTATGGGTTGTGAAATGTAAGTGTTTTTAATAGAATGTTCACAGATGGGAACACTGATAATTTAGCTAAATCGAATTGGACCTTTTGATGCAGAGCGACAGACAATTGTTTTGCGAAGGGGGTTGGGATCGTTACTGGTCAGACAAGTGATTCTTAAGCTTATATTGGAGAAATTTGGGTAGACTCTTTATATGATTGACTGTCAGGGGCTCGCGTTGTAATTGATGTATGTCAATTATAAAAAGGAAGCTTGAAGGAAGTCTGACAAGGGGACCTTCAGAATTTTTCAAAGTCGACTTTCTCGAATTTAGCTGAAAAGCGCGTCTCACTGCTTTGGGAAATTAATGTCCGAGTGAAGACTTTCACGTGCACTAAGTATCAACATTTTCTGAAATTATCAAACCTAATGGTCCCCTTGTGAGCGACTCCATTCGATTAAGAGATATTTCAGCACTCCAGTAGCATTCTTACCTAATAAAATTGAACACTTTTATGGTGTTTTGTCAAAGCTTCGAAATAAGTAATAATCAGAATGATTATAATTACATCACATAGAAATTACTATTGAAAGCACCAAAGGAAACACTTGTATTTGTGTGTTTGATATTAAACTCAGATAAAATTAGCCAGAGAGCTGACAGAACATCATGATACACTCCTGGATATAAATTTAGACCATCCTAACATTATCAATACTGATCATCTCATTCCCACCCAGATTTCTAATAACTTTTTCATATTATTTTTAAAGTGCTGTGAGTGACATGAGACTATTAAGTACTCCCTCAATGTCAACTGTCTCAGGTATCTCAGCTGGACCACGTTACTGTTATCACCAAAGCAATACTCATGGAGCACAAACATATCAGTACAAAAAACACTTGAGGATAAGGGATAATAACCTCTGCAACGTTGCAGACGTTACTTTTACGTCTAAATCATACCAAGCTCGTTCTCCTATCCTTAGCACAGTTTCTTGTGGCGACTCCATTACCCTTGGAGACTTCGATTAATCTTACCAACAAGGATTTTTCAATTACTTTTTTGCTCCCCGACGTTTTAATGCGTTCCCTTCGGCCAATGATTCCTCCAATACAGTGTGTTACATCCATGACGACTCCACGCGTATTTCTGTCCAGGCTACACACCGTTTCATCGAGTCGTTCAATCTACAATTCCATTTCCGTCTCTTTCATAGTCCGCGACCGCACCAATCGGACGAGACACGTGATTAGTGTAACACTCGAATGACTGGCACCTATCGTGGCAGCGACAAAAAACCAAGCCTCGTAGAGATGATTTTTCTCGTGCAAGAATGTTGCGCAGTCCGTGTTGCGAATTGTCCGTCGAAGATAGTTTTCCCGGTGTCGATGATGTTATCGCCCAGCGCGGCTCTGATAGGATGAAGCACGCCGTGACTCGATTAACGCGCGCATGTGCCAGTAGGCATATATCGACATTTATTGCCCATCACGGTGGTCAATAATGGGACACGCGATGCTGGGTAATCGATTCACATGGAAAAATGGCTAAACCATCTTTTACCTTTGGTTTGATTAAATTGAAATACAAAGTACAGTCGAATGCTAGTCTATGATTATTGGACGTTAGTACTTTGCAAATCTACACCTTTGGTGGATAGTAGCTCCAATTTTGTTTACGAACAGTGAAGAATATTTGTACTAAATTAAATTTTAGGATTTCTTATTTTAATCCAAAGCTACTGTTGATGAACCTAACATTTTGGAGTTATTTTAGGATTTTCTGGGAGAAGGCTTTCTTTGTGGAGGGTTACAGAGAAGGGGCAGATTGTCTGAAGACAAGAAGAAATCTTGAAAGTGGCGTTAATGTGTAAAATCTGTTTTCAATTTATCCTTCGTCACTAGGATTACACGTTGCAGGGGAACAAGAGGACAGTCGTTCCTTTCGGCGTTTGTTGCTCGCGGAACAGAACAAATGGTGGCAGGTAATTAATTTACGTGGACAAAACCAGTAACGAGTTCAGTGCATGCAACCAGGAAGGCCTCTCTCACGCAATGTCCCGTGATATTGGTACGAAACACAAGAGTACGCGTTGACTCGCTTTAATATTCCTCCTTCGGTTCCTACGGTCGCCCTGTTTCATCGCAGGTGTCTCGATCCTATCCACCTCGAAAACACGTTCGAACGTTTCCAAGAACTCGGTTGATTTATCGAAATTACACAGCACAGTGATTGCACCTTGTTTCTGCTCCACTTGATTTGTGACCAAAATCTTTCTGAAAACAGCAACGGACCGCCAAACGATTTCCAAAAAACTGATCCAGCTTACATTCCTCGGAATATTAAGTTATGTTTAAAGGAAACGATGCTGAAAAGAAACATTTATTTCATCCATCGTGAAAATTTACTACCAGCAGCAGGTTTATCATTGATTCTCACGGCGGATCTTGTGCCATTTTACACGAGAATAAGGATTGCTAAAGAAGCTAAAGAAGTTGGAGAAAGTCGAGGAGATTTATAATTGAAAATAAATCTGGCGAGTGATGAAAATAGAAACAATAAGTTAAATAAAGAATTATATTCACATGCATCTATCCTTCATATATGTAAGAGCTGATGAGAAACACACTTTGCTTAATATAACCTACTACCAACTTCTCCATGATTTAATAGTTACGCTAAATTTTACTACTTGTGATCTCAGAATAATCCTCTCATTTCAAATATTTCCCAATATATAAAAAAAAGAGATTCAATTAAATAAGCCAAATTTCCACGCAATAATTCCTTCTGAACCATTAAACCTGGCCTTCGAAACTGTATTTTAGATTCATCGTTAGATTCAGCCAACCCTTAGAGGAAGAAGAGCATCCCCGTTAAACATCGCGATAATAGATCGAGGCACATTACTCGTTGGATGATGAGGATGCAATTAAAGCGTCGCACGCGGCGCGTGTGTCAAACTTGGCGCGAAGAGTGCGACGTGTTTCTCCGTGTTTCCAGAAGAGAAACAGCTGTCTCTATGCGCGGGGTGAATCCCTTGGCAGCAGGAAAATTAGGTACGGATTCCTCTAGTCTCGATCGGAGATGCCCGTCACGAATTAGCATTTATATCACCGCGGTACCGTGCAACGAGGTGGAAATGGAATATCCAGAACGTTGGGATAGAGACTCGCCCAGTCTTCCCGCAGCGAATTAATATGTCCGTGTCTTCCTTCGGCTGGAATCGATCGTCTTGTAACCGGTAATTATGTCCAAGTTAATTAACGTGCTTTCCAATCGTCGGCAGAACTCCTGCCCGTGAATTATTTTCAATGACTCCGCCGCTATCTCTTTTCAGATATTCCACAAACGTTCACTGTATAAATGTGTACATACATAGGAGATCTCTTCCAGCGATTCGAGCTCAATTTTAATACGTTAAAAAATTTAGCAAAAGTTACGCGATGCTGAGTTACATACGTTTGAGAATTTCATCGCAAGAATATGTGATTTGTGAAAGTATTTTTTGTAGAAGTTATTTAAGGATAGACTAGTTGTCTCGTGGAATGAAGCTTCGTCAATAGGAGATCGCGAAAACATCCTCGTGCAGCTAAGAGTGATCGATTTCTTGTCACCAATACGTGTATCATCCCCGTGGGGGTTCGAGAATCGAATAGCATGTAGCACAGCAAGTGCTTTTCAGTCTGCGCTGCTCTTCGGGGCAAACAATGCACAAGAGAAATGAATCATCAGTTATTTCCAGCCACGTACATGAACAAGCTTGAGTAAAAATATAACAGTCTGTGTTCTCAAAGAAATTTCATAGAAACAAGGAAAATCGTTTAAATCTTACGCCAATCCTTTCTCAATCACTTTCCGGGGCTCCTTTCTATTGTTCTTCGATCTCTACTATCAGATATCTCAATCCCCCTCCTTTATTTTTTACTTTGCTTCTCAGCGACAAACGCTACTCGAACCTCGCTGGAATTATCGATAATTCCATGTTCCCAGGTTCGATGCCTCTATCGGCACCGCGGCGCGGGTATCGTATCGACAATCTTCGACCCCGTGTTTCCCCGGGTGGACGCGTAACGACGCGCAAATTACTGTAATTCGGTATGCAAGTAACGTCGTAGCTTCGGGTGAACCGTGTCCCGCCGTTATTCCCAACGTTACTATTAGGATGTTTACCGTGGACGGCGCGTAAATACGAACAAAGCACGACGGCGGAACAATGATCTCGCAGCCAGGGGCCACGAAACGTCCCCGTCGCGGCTCGTCAAAGAGGGACACGTCAGCGGTACACCCACCCGCGTCCCCTTTTTCGGCCCTGTGGGACGCGCACGGCCAACCACCTCGGAAAGATCGATGGGACCGATAAGGAGAATGTTTTTGATCGGTCGCCACGTCGCGTTACAAGATGATCACGATGATCGGACACGTTAATTACGCGATTCCCCCGATCGCTTCGCTACGACGCGGTGACGGAAGCTTTGTTCATTCTTCCATTGCTGGCTTCTCGGGGGCACTAATTTCGCACGATGGCGATTGATACGCTGTGTTTTCGTGGATATTATCAGTCCGTGAATCGACGGACGTCGCGGGATTGTTGGGAATTGGGATGAAATCAGCGGAAGATTGCAGAGCCTGGAACGTGAAATCAACTTTCACCGAACACGATAAAGTTATCGATTGACGTGGCGAGATAATTTTATCGGCCATCTGACAATGGAGCGTAGCGGTGTACATTTAAAGTCTGTAATGATTGGTCAGGGGTTTGGAAAGGATTCATTATTTCCCTTGGAAAATACAATATTCAGGTATGCTGTGGAAGTTTGGATATTCCATTGCGAGCAAAGAGAGGGGAAAATTGAAAGAAGTACTGAAGTACTTTCTCTTCCACTTCAATCTTCACCCACTTGTGTCTACTTATTGAAATTTGAACACACTTAACTTTGATATAAAGAGGAATTCATTAAGCCAGGAACTCTGAGACCTAAAGAAATAATTTTTCTTGCAATACTCCTCTGTAATATTAAAAAATAATGTACTAAGTGACTCCATGTCCAATTACCTACCACGTCTAATTGCCCTAATTCTAATATGAGAAATGAGACTAAAATCCAGACGAGTGACAATCATTGGTCTTGCTCCATGGAATCTATTCGTCACCGTATACGTTACCTTTCACGAGCAGCGAGGATCATCCCGCTAATACTCTCAGTGCTGCGGCCTCGACTCTCGTTTCCTTTTTTCCACCTCCCGGTGGAGGACTTCCTCCTGTCCCAGGCGTCCGCTTTTCATTATCACCCAGCACGGGATCGCGCCTTCTTGAGTGAGACATAACCAGTCGAGAACGGGCCAGGCACCTAACAAGACGTACAAAATAAATTGAGAGACGCGAGATTAATGAAACGCCCGTAGGCGGCGGCGAGCATGCAAGAATCGCTGCCTGAAAAAGGCCCTCGAACGGAGAGAGAGAGAGATCGAGCGCTCCGCGCCGACTGGACCGAAAGAGAGGAAGGAGACGAACTTTTGCCTGGTTGCCTGGGCACCGACACGAACCCGGCCTGGCTGGCTTGGTTGGCCTAATTTACTTGTTTTTAATTAGTCGCCTCGCTTATCTCGCCCGCGATCATCGTGTTTTCGGTGCCATTCCTCCCCTCTCCACCGTTCGAGATTGAAATTCCGAGGTTGTAACAGGTTCTTGATAAAATTTTTGCGAAAATTCGAGTCACCTACGGTGAGAATTCAATTAAGTCGATGTCGCTGTAACGAGGGATGATTATAAGGAGCGTGACGCGACGGCGACGTGTCAATTATGTGACAAACTTTAAGGTGACGTTGATTTAATGGTTGTCGGCTTAGTTGAATGCAAATATTCCGTTTAAATTGGATACATAATGTGAAAAGGAAGACGGAGATGGCGGCGTTTCAACAGGCTGGTTTTATTCTTCAAAGTGGTTTTGGATTGATTTTCGAGATCCCAAGGCTGTGATTCAGTTGAGGTGTTGATACCATACTTATATTTCTTTGCTCATGATACATGAGAATTGCCGATAAATAATCGTTTAGGCATTCTACGCGTGTATCTATGAGTTATTGATTATTGCGTTCGATTAATAGCGTCGGTGATCTCGATTTTTAGAATTATTAACAATATAAAGAAACCTCTCTACGAAGGAAACTATCGAATGACATTCTTATTACAGTTCTTGATCACCTAATCACCCACATACACTACGAACTCTTGATAAATAAAATGAAATATCCAGAGTCAAAAAATTCGAATGTTCGAAAAATTGAAGAGCCTCTGGACACGCGAAATCCATTCGTTCAATCATATCATTGATTATTTCGCGGCTCGCTGTTTCCCCAGAACCAATCTCGCTCTTCAATACGCGAAGCGGGATCAGCCACGCCGGGGCAGCGCGGTCTGTCCGTGAGGCCGAATGAAAAACCAGACAAAATACCAGGCAGAACTCAATCTACGGAGCGTCACAGCCGGGCGCGGTGGAGCTCGTTAAAAAATCATCACCGAATTAAATCGAGCCGCCTTTCCACCATGTAAACAACCCCCTTTCGCGTATAGATTCCGAAGGGACGGTAGAGAAGGGAGGGCCGACTTTCGGGACACCGTCTGCCTGACCCTCGATAATAGATGGCACCCCTGGGTACCGCAAATGAACCACGAAATGCTGCCGGTGCCCTGGACCAACCTGTCATAGGCCCAGCCGAGACGTTGTACCATCTGTCCATTGCCCGAATGCAACGATGCACTTCCAGAGATAACGCGGAATTCGAGGCTGCGGGCGAGACACCCGATTCACGGCTGTGTTTAATGTCGCTCCGAGTGATCGCTGATGATGGACGAGGCGATGAAGGGTGAATCGTCCGTGGGTCCAGCGATTAGGAACGCGCCAAATGGCAGACGCTCCGGCAAATGTCACTGTTTTGCCAGCCAGATTTTCATTTCTTTTCAGTTGCGGCTTAAGCGCGTGCCAGTGTGACAATGGGCACTTGGATAATATTATTTTCAATAGACGAAGGTACCTTTTCCTTCCAGGGATGTATAATTAATTATTTTCTTGGGAGGTCGCTTGTACTGGAATTTTCGATGTAAGATGCGATGTAAAAGGAGAAGTCATTTTCAGCGAGTTAATTGGGAGGTTATTAAGAGATCGGTTTACGTAGAAAGTTTCAGAATACTTCGATCCTAATCTTTTCATTGCATGCTGGATCGAGACGAATCGGTTCGTGATCGACGAAATGCCGGAGGGTGGATCGTTCCATGGGATTGACGATTGTAAATGCGCCAAATGGCGGCGTACGCGGTCCTGCGGATAATCGAGCGTGAAATTTGAAAATTTTCATTATTACTGAACGCGGACCCTTCTCGCCTCGGTGGACGCGGAATGGAATTTCGAATCTTGCGTAATACGCTTATGTGAAGAGTGGTTAATATGCGTGTGCACGTGAATGGATCCATATACACGTGCCGCGTTTAAGTGTTATGTCGTTTCGCAGGTTCAATCAGTTATTTAACGGCGTTGTATTAATGGTGTTTGAAGCTGTTAACGTGCTTCAAAGGTGTCCCCTATATTTGTACACTTTTCGTGCTTAAATGTGGTGTTACTGGAGGGAAAGCCGACAAGCATGGAAAAGCTAGTATTTCATATGTAGGTACCTAATATGAACTTGTTTTTAGGACAAAAGAAGTACCTCAGAAGTCTCATTCCTTATTTATATACCATTTACTTTGTAATCCGCGCGTAATAGAATTTGAAGTGAGTCCTTAAACGTAGGTATACCCAAAACAGTACTTTTTTTTTGAGAATTGGCACGATCATCGTCTATACATTACTCCAATTTTCTCAGAAGCTCCTGGAACACCGATGAGTTTCTATAAAATATAAATAATTGACCAGAGTTCTCAAGTATATATGGAACTACACAGTTCGAATTTGGTGACGTGAACGAGGCAAAAGGTACAATCTTATTCTCCATGTATCACTGCTAAACATAAGTAACTGAGAGACCTCAAGTTCATTTACAAGCTGCATCAGCAAATGATTTAATAAAATCACCAAAAGCTTAGGTCATTCAAAAAAAGACAGGTATCGATTGAATTCAAGACTCCCCGACCTCGTCCCCGGGCAGTAATATTTTTTTCGAACAAACAATTCGTCGGGCTGTCGCGCGTAACAAAACGCGTCGCTTTTAAAAATAATTGCAAACGCGCGCAGGGCAACGTGGCCGTTTTCAGGGCCATTATATCACGTCCGCATAATTAACGTTCCTTCCTCGCAATTTTCTGCACGCGCGATTACACGGGACGCGGGGCTAATTACAATTTTCGCCGGGCAATTTAAATTATTTCAACGTGAACGTCTAAACGCCGTGGAGCCATTGAAAAAGTGGCCGGTGGACGGCGCTGGCCAAAAATCCGCATCGTAAATCCTCCGACGCGCTGCCAATCAACTTGATGGAGAATCGGTGTTTTTTTGTTTATTCGTTGTCCCGAAACAGTACATTGTTAGCCCGGAATGTGTGTTACCGTGTGCTCCGTGGCCGAGGGAGGAAGGGGAGGACAGGGGTAACACCTTCCCCCTTTTCCGTCGTTAGCTAGCGTTAAATTAGAACCGTCATGGCGGCCCGAAGAGTAACAGTGGCGGGGGGTTGGTGGACGGAGGGCGAAAGAGAAACGAGGAGGGGAGAAAACTGTGCTTTCGAATATTTAAAGCTACCGTCGAAAATGTTCAAGTGGCTCGTTTCGCGGGAAGTTTCCTCGTTAAAGGGTTTTTGGGGCCCTTTCGACGGGGCGAAGTCGCGGAAGACGTCGAGGGGTCGATGGACTTAGGAGACACGAGGGGCAATCGGAACTTGGCGGCCAAGTTCTGGATAAAAAATTTATCCAACAACGCGCACGATGGGGTTAATGTCTTTGGCAAGTTTCTCGGCACGCTGTCTCCTTGTGATTAACCGTAGTTCTGTGTTTAGCGAGGTCACTTTGCTGTGAGAAGAGGGTTAAGAGAATGTACGAACTTCTTCGTTTTAGTTAAGATAGTTTGGTCGACGTTTATTTAAATACAGGGTGGGGAAGCTATACGAGTCGCGACGCGTAAAGAGCAGTGGGCATTTTTGTGAAACATGAGTGGTGCAGGCACTGAACCACCCCTAACAGCTGAGAGTATCTAACTCTCTGTTTTTTTTTTTTAAATAAAACAACGCATAAATCTTTGGACTTTTTCATATTACTTTTAAAGATAAATGACTAGTGCTTCGAGACTTTTTTTGTAGTATACGGTTACTATGGTTGTGCCCTTCATCGTTGAAACTTAAAGTGGGGTGAAACGCAGAAAGATTTTGGAAGAATTAATTCACATTTCTCATAATGAAAATCGGAGTAAAGCTTATAACCAAATTGAGTGATCTACATTTATTACATGAAACTTAAACAATGCAATCGTCGATGGTGAAGATGCTGTTACAGGTGGAGGCAAATTTTATATTTCCTTCGATATCAGGTTGGTTCTAAAACTGCGGCCAGGCCGCCAGGTTCATCGGGTGGTTGCGGTGGCAGTCGTGTTTTCGAAAATACCGATAAAATATCGGCGTCATCGATAGCGCGGTATGGACGCGGACACAGGGACACGTCGCGGGCCCACAGATACAACCGCTGATGCATTTTCGTCATAAATAACGAGCGCACCGGCGAATAAATAAATGCCCGTTGCGTGATCACCGTAACTCACAATTATGGCGGGCCGGTTTCCACGGTGCCGATATGCAACCGTGCACAATACACGCCGCTCGCCCGTCACTTTTAATTTCGCGGCCGGCCCGTTTGACACGTTTTGATTTGCGATTTATGACCGCGTTCGATATCCCCCGAGAGGCCGCCACACCCCCACGCCCTCCCGCCAACCCCCTGCGCACCGGCTGACCGATGATTTGTGCCCCCTTTTTTCGAGCTTTTTTGAATTATAGATACTTTTATCACTATCTGCGGCCAACGGCGGTCCACCCCTACCCCGCCTTTAAAAAAAAACGGCAAATAAATGGTAATTCGGGAGTTTTTAAGGCCTCCGGATGATGTACCGAGGCACGTTGCTCGAGGAATGGAGTTTGTAACGCAATTTACGTGCTGCAATTAGAGACAAAGTGCTGGACCGAGGAAGACACTCGTGATGGATGGAGTATTTAGGTTGTAACTGCAGGGAAAGGGAGGATATTGATATTCCTAATGGTAGAGAATTTCAGTCAACCAGATTGATTATTTTTGACAATTTCTTCTGAAGACTGGAAAATTAAAGAATCATTACAAAAGGATTACGTGAAACACATACTAAGTAGTAACTCTCGAATAAATGGTCTTCTACATTCAATTGCAGAGGGCAATGGTATAAGTGCGTACAAAACCGTGCAAAACACGCAACTTCGGGGGAACACTTAACTAGATTAATCCCAGGATGACAGACATCCTGTAACGCTCTTCCGCGGAGCGTAGCGTCGAAGTGTACAAGGGGATGGCAGGACGCGGCCGACGATAGGGGTAAACGCCACGGGGTAGAAAGTGTTGGAGGCGTACAGGTGCCACCAGGGTGCCGTTACTTTGCCGTGCAGAGCGGCGGAAAATTGTTTACTGGATTGTTTAAACGAAATTTACTAAAGCTTACTGATTTTATATCACGGGAACGCAGCCCCGGGGAGCCACGCCGGATTATACATTAACGAAGTTAGCCACCGAATGGGAGGGTGAGAGAGACGGCAGAGGACGCCCGGCTAGTTGGAAATTAGATTTCCACTATAATCGTCCTGTTATAAAGTCGCAGTTAGCCTCCCGGCGGCAAAGAGTAAACGCGAAAAACGGAAGGGCGAAATTGGAAAGCCTGTAAAGCGCGGGACGACACTGAAGAATTTTTAACGATTCTGTTTATGAACTTTTTAACGTCGTGGAAAATCGTGGCTCCTTTCCCTCGGATCGTGGAATAATTTGGTACAAGTTGCTTCCTATGTAACCCGAAGAATAATAAAATATTCCTTAATGGAAACGTAGAGAATTAGAGGGAGGTTCTTTATTAATAAAGATGACTTTAGGCCTGGAATAATTTAGAAAAAAATTGAAATAATATTTCCACACATTCCTAATTGACTTGGACGACGTCAGATCTCTAAAATTATGGTTTCCTTTGAAGAAGTAGGTAATAAAGAAATTCCCCTCATGCATTGTTGAGCAGAGTGCTCTAAAAGGCACCAAAGATGTTGGTCAGGCATTGGAAAGCTGGATCTATGGAATCCTCAGCGAGGCTGACCGCTGGACAAAGAAAGAGAGAGAAATCAAAGGGGCCCAGTGTCGACGAGCAGGAAGCTATGGAATATTTATGGGGGTTCCATATGCCGCGGCGCGAATCGCCACCGAAAACGGACCATCGACCCATCTGGCCGAAGTGGCGATCGTAATGTCCCGTCGGTTATCACCTATAATTTGAGGTAATATATTACCTGGTAATTCGTTGCTCATTGGCGTAAGATGCAATTACGAGCGTAACAGGCGCATCCCTCGCGAGCACGTTTCACGTTGGCCACATGTTTCGTGGATCATGGCCGGCGACCCTCGGTCAGCAATTTTTGATTTCGATCTCGTGCGTTGCCTAAATCATTTAACGACGCCACCTCACGCCCTAAATAACTTAATCCAGCAGGTGGACGTCAAGTGCCCGTCTGAGCCGTTTCTTTTCGCCTGCTGGATCGAATTGCAAATTCTACGATCGTTTTGGCGATTTCATAAGGCCTCGCGCTTCTGAACTATTTTGGACAACAGTTGAGAAGCTAAAATGCAAAGTAGGGATGTGAATCTAGAAGGAAATCGGTGACAGAATATTCTCGTTGGATCTTTTTCGTTGGCTGGAGAAATTCGAAAGGAGGCAATTAGCTTCAGGGTTAAATACCTACCCCCTTTGACCGACCGGCTGCCGCTGGTTCACGCCGAGATAGATTAGACTCGTAATAAAGTGCTGGGGGTGCAGTCACGTTGGAAACGGTCCACGAGGGAGCCACTAAGGTACCGCTCGTTGGAAACTGGTCTGAAACAGATTTAAACTCGTTTCCTCGGGGCTGCCGCGAAAGTTTCTCGCGTTTTAATTAGCCGGCCGCGCGCCGTTGGAGAATCCTCACGCTGACTGTTCGAGGAAATTTTAAATAATCTACCATCCACCTTCGATTTTCCGCTACCCAAGGCCAGCAAACGTCACGGTGGGAATAATGAATTATTCCTCTTTTTCATTTTCAAACCTGATCGAATTCTTTGGTAAGAGTTTCTTATTAAATTAAAAACACTGTTGACCGCAAGCGAAATTTGAATCTGTCTTCTCAGATAAATATTGAAGAAGGAAATATAAAAATTGTGGTTTCTTGTATACCGTATTTCCTACATCTTACGAAGCAAATTCTTGGGTACTGACAAGTGTGTTAAACATCACGATTTCCAGAGTTTTCGTATTAAATCTTTTTCATAATATACTGAGCAGACAAAAAATGATGATGTATATTTCATTTCGTACTCCTATCCCCTTAAACTTTAAACACTATGACGCAAATTGCAATTACATGCATTCCTTGAAGCATTGACAATCAACAGAGCACCTAAGTAGTACCTACTTATGTATGCTATCCTTTTTAGTTAAAATGTGCAATCCATCATTTTTTTTCAAGATATGTTCAAATACATGAAGTTCCACACGTCTGTTACCTTTTAAGTGAAGTTAGAAAACTCTACGTGCTTCGTAGAAATCTAGAAAAACAATCTAATGTATTTGACCTAACTGCTTTTCAGATGGTTAAAACATCCTATCAGGAATATTTAATTAATTGCTACGTTAATATTACATTATCTACCGGCATACCTATTACCAAAAACTATATTAGGTACCTACGCTGTTACGAAATAATGACATTTTTTAAATTGAATGAAGAAAAACAAGGACGGCAGAAAGAAAATGATAACACTTCTGTTTTCTCGGTTTTTTCGAGATGTTAGATAAGACGTTTTAACTAGGGAAGGCAGTATAATCCGCAGATGCAACGTTGCTTCCAATTCCTTTCTATTTTACAAGCCTATCAATGATTCCCCTTCTAAATCAAAAACTTAATATCAGTAAAATAATTCGTGAATACCTCCTCAGCAGTGCCTCCATTATGACTCGAAGGAGCCACACTTACAGCCCCCAGTTTCATACAATAACTCACCCTAAATGAACCAAGTTATCACACCGATCGATCGTCTCATTAAACGCCCAGGGAAAGACGATCTCTGGGAGCAGTTTCCGGTCCTCATTCACGTGTGCCACGACGCCCAAGAATAGGGGAGTGTCCTTTGGAACGGGCAATGAAGGAATCAGAAGAAGAAATTCGTTCAGTCAGCGAGATGGAGGTAATTCGTGAGGAGAAATTACTTAACTCTCGGATGATACATAAATTAAGTCGGAATCGTAAAGGGGTCCGTGCCAGAGTCGCAGCCAGTTAGCGTGAGGGTGCCCCAGGGGGCAGTACACCCCTGCCATCGTCGTCGGTGTTCCGCCTCGCCTTCCAACTATCCCCCTCTCTCTCTCTCTCTCTCTCTCTCTCTCTCACACTTTCTCTCTCTCTCCCCCACCTTTATCTCTTTGTCTACCTCTCGCCCTCAACCCTTTACGATGCTACGCCACTACCTAATAGAATTACCCTCGGAGCTGAAGTTAGTCGGGCTGGATTGAAATTGTCATCGCATTTTTAAAATCTCGTTAATTAAGGCAGCGCGGCGGCCACGGCGAGTCGCTCGGTATTCCTTCGCCACTCGCATGGATTAATACCAACGACCGGCGACGTTTCTTCGCCCCTACGGCCTTTCCCTAGCGAGCGTGGAGGATCGTTTCATTTTCCCGGGGCCGTTGATTAACACGATACCAGTAATTGTATTATCTCCTTCGCCCCCGCGAGTTTTTAGATTGGACGGCTGATCGAGGAGGAGATTGGATGCAAGGGGGTGGAAATTGGTTCGTGATTATTTGCTACTTTTTCTTCTCAACCTTTGAACGACACTTGGGAATTCGTTTGTAATTCCTTGGTATCGGGCTCAAGGCTAATTCAACGAGAACAGTTACATCTTTGGGTTCTGGTTGGCTTGTGGGCGCCAGGATTAATTGTAGTAGTTCAGGAGTCTGAGTTAATGTGAAGTACTATCAGATATATTTATACTGTATACCGAGATAATAAACTGTATCTCTTGGAAGATTTTCTGTTTATATTCCTTCTAATTCCCACATTTCTGCATTTCTACAATCAGCAATTCTTCTAGAAGACTTGGAGAGGAGTTAAAATCCCTTTGAGCATCACCCAAACATTCAAAACTCAATCATATTATAATTAAACAGTCCAAAGAGAGCTCACACTTCTCTTCCCACCTAATCTCCTCGAAAACCAAAAAGGAATCGTCTCACTCGGTTCCCGCGAAACGTCCCACGCCGCGCGGAGCCCTATCAAAAAACCTCCCCTCCGAGGAACCCGTTTCATCCCACGTCACCCCGCAATCTCGTTACCGATTCAACCTCAGCAACGTCAAGCCCCATCAGCGAGCAACGTTGGCTTTTGCGGTCGCAAAATTACAACGATTTCACGCGTTTCACGTGTTTCGTTCGTCCTTCTCCCCTTGGCCGTCGCATCCCCCTTGCACGGCGCGGCGAGGCATGGGGGAACGGGGCCCGGCAAAAACACAGAGGAACGGGGGGGGGGGGGCAGCAGTCCATTAAACCTTAAGTCCCGTGCGAAGCGATGCGTCATTGAGATACATGAGGATCTTCGCGATAATAATTCGTACGTTTCGAGTTCGCCCCCCGCGTGCGGATGGGGTTGCCGTGGCTGCATAAGCAGGGGTGGCCGAGCACGCAGCCCGTATCTATCGCGGATTACGAAATATGTTCCCTAATCCGCGGTTGCACGCCCACCGAGCCTCCGCGTAGCCAGTGTCCCACGGGGGACGGGATTATTGCGCGCGATAAGCTAATTTTTCTCTCCTTCGCTGCCGCGCCAGTGCTCTGTGGGGCCACAGGGAAAATTGGAAAACGACGCCGCGGCGTCGGTCCACGGTAATAACGATGGTAATGAGACGCGGGGAGACGCTGGGAAAGGCGGGTTGACGGTTGACGCTCAACTGTGCCCCGCCGTTAGCGGGCCATCCTCGGGCGATTTTGCTCCGCCGTTGTTTCTCCTTTTTACTGTCATTGAATTAAGTGTACGAAACAGGGACAGAGTAAGCGGAGAGGTGTACTTGAAATGAATTTGATTCCGAGGGGCCCTGGGGACGCAAGGATTGTGGGAGAATTGGAATTGCTCTCTGGAAATTTGTATCTTAAGTGAGTTGTATTTGCGTTTTAGTTTAAGAGACGTGCAGGGGCGTTTGCGAATTATGATATAAATATAAAATTAGATTAGAAGTGAAATTGGTGTAGATAATTAGATGCTCTTTGTAAACGTGACGTTTCCATTTTTTTTTCGGATGCAGAGCGAAACGCCCCTGTGTGGAAAAAACTACCCCTTTGAAGGCGGTTTGGAGTCCCTGCAGAATTTAAGAAATTAATCTCGTAAAACTGTTAGCATTTCGAGTGAACGTCAGTTGAAAGTTTCCTTGAATTTTAATGCCGCCAACGAAGCAACGTTTGAAGTGGTAAAAGTGGAGACTTCGGGCGGCAAGCTAACGTACGCCCAGCACAGTAATGGCGAAACGAATTTTGCAAGAAAAGCGGAGAGCAATTCTGCCATTTCTCTTCGTGCTGCATAACTTTGCATGCCACCATCTTTATCGCACTCGTGGGATCACCATGCTGGCCGTAGATCACCGACGCAATATTGTGCAAAACGCGGCTACACGGCCCTCTTCCTCCCGTTTCCTCTCTCCATCGCTGCTTTTGCTATATTTCTCCTTCGTGCTCACGCTTTAACCAGCGAATTCCCCATATCCGCCTCTCTCTCTCGCTCATGGGAGTAGCTACATTCAATGTGCCGGCCATATCTCAGCTGCGGGAGACACTTTAATGAAAAATCATACGGAGAATGCACGTACCGTTGGGTATAGAGCAAATATTTCAGCCGGAATGAGATTTTAGACGGGAATAAATAAGGAGTTAGAACATCCACGGCCGATCGCCGCCATTCTTCCTTGGCTAGATGGAAACGCGGCTCTCCGTGGTTTTCTGCTGGAAGCTCGAAGCTGGCAATTATGCTTCTTTTAATCATGTTTCCGGTGTTGATTATAACAAATCGTTACGTCCCCAATCTTTATTTCTTCATCTAGTGACCTCATCGTTGCAAAAAGTGTCTAATATTTTTGTCTGTTCCTTTTTTCATTTCTCCGTACGTTAAAGGGTTGACAGTCGATAATAATAATAATAATAATAATAATAATGATAATGATAATGATAATAATGATAATAATGATAATAATGATGATGATGATGATAATGATGATGATGATGATAATGATGATGATAATGATAATGATAATGATGATGATAATGATGATGATAATGATAATGACGATGATAATGATAATGATGATGGTAATGATAATGATGATAATGATAATGATAATGATAACGATAACGATAATGATGATAATAATAATGATAATGATGATTATAATAATAATGATGATAATAATGATAATGATAATGATAATGACAATGACAATGATAATGATAATGACAATGATAATGATAATGATAATGATAATGATATTGACCCGTTTGTACCTTGCATACAAAGCATAGACTGCCACAGACCGTTATTTAAAATTCTTTGATGGGCCATGTTTATTCGTCAGAGATTCCATAAGGGTATTAAAAAGCTACAGTTTGTCCCTTTAATGGAATGACAGATCAACATTTTTTCTTATGTTATATCTTAATTAGCCACGGTATGCTTACTCACGCTACGAGTCCAACTTTAATCACGTCTGTGCGCAATCTGTCCTTAAAGCCTGGATTTAATTACAGCCACGTGAAATCCATTTTCCATCAACTGGACTACGAGCATTTGCTTCAAGCACGTCCTCGTCCCACAATCACCACCTGGCACCCCATTGAAGACAAGCGTATCGATCACATTTCACCGGCAACACCGAGTTCTATCGGATGTTACACAGGGATATTTTCGCTCGTAACGCTCGAACGTGAGAAATTGAGAAATGTGGCTAAGCGGATATCGACTTCTCGCCTAACGAGACCCGAGGATCCACCGCCCGTGCCGAGTCGTCCTGATCAAACACATTAGCCTCGACTTCCGGTAGGACGCGGTAGTCGAAGTGGGCCGACTCGATGTCAGCCCATTGTCGCGGCGGGCAACTCGCGGCCGTGCTCGTTTGTCGAGGAAATGGGAAAGTCGAGTGGCTCTCTCGACCCCCCATTGTTGCCAAAATAGGGCCTATCTTTCGATATTTCCTGCGTTAAAAAGGACCACCTCGGCGGGGTGACGATTGCCAATGATGCGACGTTATTTCGAACACTGGAAGCGTCACGGTGAATTCGATGGGTGAGCGTGATAATTTGTCGTAGAAATTGGGCTAATTTCAAGAAGGGAAGGTCTCTAACGTGGAGGACATTAAAAGTGATCGAAGTTACATAAATGCTAGAGTCTTTCTTCAACTATTTTATTATCTAATTCTTCTTCTCAATGCACTGGTCATGGCAAAACACTCCACATAGAAATCGTATATCTTCAATATTTTTATCTTCAGCCTTTTTAAATTTAAAAACCGATTTTAGATACTAGAATTGATATGTAAAAATTAATTAATTATTTAATTAAAAACGTTAATATTTTGACTTAAAATTGAAACTGACTTCGTGAGGCTATGTTTGTTGAAGAAAACTACTAAATGAAATAAAGATTTATAATTCATACATATTTCGTAGGGATTTTAGTTTTCATTTATTTGGTTTTGTACAGATGGAGTATATTTTATTTTGTTATATTTTTGTAATTCTACAAATATTAAAAGAACTAAATTTTTTTTAAACAAATATACATATTTTTTCCTCTTTTAATTGCATATTTTTTGTAAAAATACATAAACGGTTTTTTGGAAAACTGGAATTCGAAAACCGATTTGCTCAAAAGTCGGTTTAGTAAACATATGCCCCTACTATTGAAACTCTCATGTCTGATTAGATTTGCAACCAGTGTCCCTTTATTTCAACAAGATCCACGCGCAAAAGAAAGTTTACAATCTCAAGCAAGAACTGCTAACTCACAAGACCAAGCTTCTGCATCCAGTGTCACGATACATAATGGGGTTGTCGAAAGTTCGCATAAAATATCTCATTAATTCGTGAAATATCCTGCAGATTATCGATCCGTAATAGCGCGTCTCCCCGAAGGTGGCCAGAAGATCGATCATCGAAATTCCCAGGCATTCTCACGCGTGCGAAAAGGGCGGGAACGATGGGTCCCTGGAAGTCCATTGATTCGCGTATCATCGTAATTTCACGGCGCGTTACCTACGCGAAATAACTCGGGGGACCGTGGCCCCGTCGACGTCCTATCTGGCTTCGGCTTTAAACAAGCCACGAAATTGGTTTACTTTTGAGCTGGAAGCCACCCCGTCCCGTCTGGTCGGGGCGAGTTTCCTCCGTAAACGAAGAAGGGCGACAGAGGGAGGTCGGAGGTGGATCCCACGGGCTTCCGTCAGGGAATTAGCCTTTTAAATTGACTCGCCTACGCCCACAAACGTCGCTGCTTTTTCGTGGCCACCATACTCGGGAGTCGATGTCCTTTTTATCGTGGTGCACTTCCAATGAGTGCTGCTGGGAAATTAATTCCTGTGGACGTGGTACGCTTTCACGAACAACTTCTTAACCGGGCTGATTGATTTCGGGGATTGGATGATTAAGAGAATCACTTTGATAAAAAACAGTTATAACTATACATGCCACTTTCAGGAAAATTAGGGTTTGAAAATTGATAGCTTAAGTATATTTAATTTGGTGCTTTAATTGTGTTGAGTTTCAAAGAATAGTATGGCAAGATATTCCTGGTAACTTATATTACATAAGTGTCTGAACAGAGCAATCCTTTTTTTTTATTAAAACGTCTTCAACACCTGTCGAAACTAGCTAAAAATACCATTCTCACAAAATTCGCGGAAACTTTCCACGTTCCCGTACTGTCCTGGAAAAGCACCCCCAAAGCGCACGGAGGTCAGCTCGGCCATCGGAAAATGGTTCAATCTACCGACTCGTAAAGCAGATTCCATGACGGCCTCACCCCCGATTACCACCCCGCGCCACGGGCCACGTAGAAACGAATCCCAAACATATTTCCGCCAGGTTGGCAAATTCTTCGGCTTTTGGTGTGTGGTATCGGTGGCTGACCGCGGGGCTTGCCATCCCCTGGTCAAGGCTCTCCCTCGGGGATGTTATCCTTGCGGTCTTGGCAGGACTCCGACCCGCAAGTAAACGCATCCTGAGTGGGCGAAAGAGATGGTAGAGCGTGAAAAGTCGGCGGCGAGAGGGGGACAGGGTGAAGCGGACGTGGGGCAGGGTGGGTCAGAGGAAGACGGTCACAGGAGCAAAAAGATTAGGGGGACGGTGTGGGCGAGGATGAAGGGGTGGCATCGAGGTGGAGCTCGCCAGCAAAAGTCCATGCGGAGAATCACCCCCGAAAATCCTGTAATACGTGTATCTACATAACCATAGGGCAGGGAGAGGCAGAGAGAGTCGAATTCGTTGCGTAGCCCGCGGCCGAATTCCCATGGGTCCCATAACGGGGCGTCTCCACTCTCCTGACACTGGGACGCTAGGACCACGAGAATAACGGGTCCCCTTTCCTGTTATCGCGTACCAGGCAACTGGACCATATGGACAAGTGCATACGCGTTAAAGACAACCCCCACGATGTCCGAGCTGGTTGCTTTTTAAACGATTTTCTACGGTCGACTGTTTTGCTGCTATGTACCTTTGATCTTGCTAGCAGACTGGGCATAGTAATTTCTCATTGGAAGATTAACTAATTCATCTGTATTTTATTTGAAAGCTTCGAATTTCCTGTTTGATTAATTGGGCTACACTTTAATCATTTTTATTTGGAAGTCTTTCCACTTTTCAGCTATGTGCCCCTTAGCAATATAATTATCTTTAAAAAAATTGCATAGTTAGAGTGATGTAACATACGTGTACTAAGAGACTTGAGGGAGTATGCAATTTTCCTCTCTGGTGAGCACATAATCAGTCTCTGTTTTTCGACATAGTTTCATCTGAAGAATCTCGGGAATCACAATACAAAGCGAAGAATAAGAAGAATCAGGACAACCTTCAGACGTAAGAAAAAAAGTGTCACAGGGAATTCCATGACCATTGGATATGAATTCGAGGGCGATATTTACTACGGCGAATATCTATCAGGAGTGAGAGGGAAGGAAGGGGGTGTAAGGGAAACAAAGAAAGGAAAGGCGACGATTCTTTCTGATTTCACAGCCGCAGGGTGAGGTGACACGAAAGCGATATCGCGTATACGTATCCCTCGAGGGGTGCGATGGTTATTTTTATTTATGAGGAAACCACCATGAAAAGGGACCCACCGCCGGGCGACAAACCCCGTGGCAATCTGTTGGGATTTCCACAAGTTGAATTCGCTTGGTCGGCATGCCCGGGGCGTGTCAAAACTTAACGATAATCGTGTTTCCTTTTTCTCGCCGGCCCAACGGAATGGAATCCCGCGGCTCAGCTTCGATTTGCAAATTCTATCACTTCATTAACTTTCATTGACCGTTTCAGTGCGGCTCGTTTACCGGGACACGCGTCTGTGTTCGTAATTGAAAGTTGGGCGCGCTGGGAAATATTCGCGTTAATTATCATAATGTCCACATTTTGCATCGCGCCAGAAACGCTTGGCCAATCGAGTGAATTGTAAATTCAATGCGAGCTTCTTGCTCTGTTTCGGTTATCAGCGTTTTCTTTTCTCTGCCCTGGTGACTATTTGAAAAAATGATTGATAAAGACAGCATATCTTCCGTCGCTTATCTCAGCTCTTCTTCCTTAAGAAAAAAAACCTGGCTGACAAAATATTTCTCGCTGGTAATCTCTGAAGAATGCTCTGTCACCCTTAGAGTCCACCCTCTTACGAGATAACAAGCTAATTAATTTCGCCGCTAATTGCCGAGGAACACGATCGTGTCAGCATTAATTAGTGCTGCTCATTATGTCCCTGGAAATCGGATACCCTTGATGTTCCTTAAGGATGTAAGTTTTCTCCTTGATAATTAATAGGGCAATATTAACTAAAAGGGCGATGCGTATCTCATTAGGTATTCAAAACGAAGACGCAGCTTAACGCTCTTTTCTACATACATCAAGAAATTTTCCTCTCCCTATAATTCCACGTTACATAAAGTGTCTATCCATAGTTCCACGCAATTCAGCCCACCTGTCTCCCAAAAACTTCCAATCAGCACAGTAGTGATCGATCGATATCCATGATCGAGCGTAATCTTTCCCAAAGTGAACCCCCTCGCGCGGGCATCATCCTCCTCAGATCAGGCACAGCAAGATTTGCGTTTTCACTGATCCTATCGCGTATGAAATATTCGCGGAAACCCCGACGAGAATTCTCGCGCGTCTCTTCAGGATCGCGTGCCCGTAATTGGCCCCTCGCCGGCTCCTCTCCTCGAGGTTGGAAACCGGTAACGAGGTGGAACTTTTTCGAGAAAGCGATTCTTCACTCCTGGCGCTGGAGATTCTACGTCGAATCGGCCGGTGGCTCGCTCTATTTGCGTTTCAGTACACGGCATTATGCGGCGCGTTTGCACGTAGAAGCGGATAATTTAATACCGGCTGGTATCACCGAGGGGGCCGCCGAATCAGCCGGGAATATGGAAATCAGCGGCGAGATCGCCGGGAGTATGGAAAATCGCTCGCCTCTCACGGAACCTGCACGAATATCATTATACAGACTGATCTGGAAAAGAGGTCGAAAGATTTAGGAGCACGTAGTACTCGGAGAAATGGACGAAGGAGGTGTAACCAAGTTTCACCAAGATTGACAGGCAATTTATTTCATTCGCGAAAATCACTTGTGCGCAAAGTACGATGCATTATGTTGTGGATGTTCATTTGTCATATTCTCTTGTTTTGTTGATTCTCGGTCTCTAGAGTTCGAACCTCTGGTTTCCTTTTGAGGGGGGGATATTTGAACAGGTGGGTAAAGTTTCTTCGTTTCAAATTTGTGACGTAGGAGTTGAATGAGTGGTGGGTGTAAACTAATTTCATACAAGGTGGGGAATTTCGAAGTGTATGTGAGTCTGCTATGAAGATCTCGAACTTGTAACGAAGTGGAGAGCAGATGCATGAAATATCTTTAAATAACTACCCTCTTCTAGCGCATGACCATTTCATGGGATACGAAGGGAATGTGATTTATCCTCTTCTTAATGGGTTATACCTAGTCAGCGGACCGAAAAGAGGCGAATGATTGTGAATTTTTTTTGAAAAAGTGAAAGCATATATTTTTACAGAACTTTTTGCACTTAAGAGGGCAACATTTAAAGAACATTTGCTAATTTATTCGTGGAAAAAAATTAATGTTTATAATAAAGTAACAACCTACATCTAAGAAGCTTTTTTAAAAATTTGGTTTTGCGGTGAGCACTGCCATTCGGAACCAGATTATCTAAAATCAAAAAACAAAAAAGATTTCGTTAGTATATTAATGTATCCTCTGATTAACGGAGGGAATTTCGGAAATATTAATTTAAGAGAAAAAAGCTGCTATTTAAATTTGAAATCTGGATTTTTTTATGCAAAAATCACGCAAAAAAAAAAACAAACATTCGCCTCTTTTCAGCCCCCTGACTAGGTATAACCCCTTAAGTAAACACGAGCCTTGTAAGCATAGAGGCGTGCCATATTAACTTTATACAATTCTACACTGTCGCTATCATTCCTATATATCTACGAAATTCACGGGATAAGCATCAGAAACTATTTACCACTTTAAACAAAGCCTCTTCAGAGAAGAATTTAATATCACGAAGGGCGGCAATAACATAAACTACTATAGCAGTATCAGAATACAGCCCCTATTCTACCATGCAATAAAATCGTGAAATTCCGCTTTGATTCCTTCATCCCGGAATCATCTTGGGGGCCATAAGGAGCTGGATCACTCGATATGGCATAATGTCATAAGTCTGCTGTATCGAATCGAAGCTCAAAGTGGCCCTGATCCGCGTGTAATTCGTCGTATCATCGGGGGTTGCTATGGCTGTACGGATGTTCTGGGGTTACTGGTGTCTGGCAGGGTTTGAACGCCGCCATCTATCCTTCTATTTGTTAGCGGGCTTAGCAAATCACCCCAACGAGCTTACCGCACGCTCGAGCGAGGGTGCTAAGCCGTGCCTTTTGCACGTATCCTGTCTCTGAAGTGTCTCCTTGGCAATGTCGACGCTAATTTTGCCTTAAGCCTACGACCACGACGACGTCCATTACTATAGAAAATTGTCGTGATTAAACAGATTTCGGGTAGGCTTCGCTATGATTGAGGTACCTCACTGGATGGAAGCTTAAATAAAGGGTGCATCGGTATAAAATTTTATTAGATATTTATATAATTAGCAAGGTCATAAAGACGAAGTTGAAGTTTCCCCAAAACCTTTGTTTATCTGCTATCAACGAACATATCTTGCTATTCTTTATTTAACCGTAACACCGTACAAGCGAACCTCAAACTCGTCACACACCCGCATCAAAGTTCGCATTAATAACCGCCGCGATCGTCAAGACGGTGCGCCATAAATCCACGAAAATCACAGCGTTCGAGGGCCACGCTCCCCTCTGTGCCGATACAGTAAATCAGGCCATAAAAAAAACCACGAAATTTCACGGTGCGGAAACCACTCGGATCGGGGCACGGCGGTGGCGCGAGCCCGCCAATTTAAAGTTACAAATTCGGCCATAAAAGGAGCGCGTTCGAAGCGGTTGGGTCACGCGTACCGTTTAGAAGAAAAGAGAAGAGCAGCGACGAGAGGGGCGAGACAGAGAAGGTGTATGCTTCATAAAGGAGACGCTTAAAAAACCGGGGACCAAAGCGAAAGGGGGGGTTCGCCCCGTGATAGAGAGAGAGAGAGATGGGTGGCGAGAGAAAAGGACCAGTCGAATTTCCACCCTCGCTCGACAATCGAGCCCGTATTTTCCGATTAGAGGGTGGCATTCACTTATAAGCCATACCATAACACTTGTCCGCCGGCCGTTATGAGCCCTTACAGGCACAAGGGGTGAGAGCAACGCGAGTTCTCCTCCATCGTGTTGCTGGCGCCGCGACGCCGCTACGGTTGGACAGATTTACGACCACCTTGGGTACTGATTTACTCGAGGTTACTTACGAGGTGGCTGCTGCCCGAATGGGCGACGTCGCAACCCCCCAAATATGTACATCGAACGGCGTACGACCGGCCACATGTTCGTTTAAAACTGACTTTCGGGATGTGTGCAAGAGACTTTCACCGGGTACGGTGTGATAAACAGCACGTTTTCTTGTTTTTGAGATGCCTGGTGCTGAGCTTTGATCAACTTTCGGATTGTCTCCTGTTGGACACGATAGAGGGAGGTTGAGGGGGTTACAAGTGATGTCGAAATTTTTAGCATTCGAGAGAATCTGTTCCTTATGGATGTAACTTGTGATTTGGAAATTGTGACAGGATTTGGTTTTCTGAAATCAAAGCTGTGTGTTATTTGCATAATGAGGGGAGGTTTCGTGGCATTGAATGAAGTTAGATTTAAAATTTTGTATGCAATGAATATTAATAATTCGTAGTTGAAAATGTTTATGTAGTGTATTAACAGCTGAGAAGTTACCTGTTTAATCAGAAATTTGTATTAGATATTAAGAGTGTGCAGCATTCGCAAAAATGAACAGATGTGGTCACTTAACCCTTTATCATTCGTTTCCCTACTGTATAAATTATAATACTTATAACAACTTAATGTATTAACACTGAATTTATGAATCTTCTTATTTAAGTACTTCGAAGTTTTAATGAAGACACTTATGGAAATCGAATTTCAGGCGATTTCCTTCTCGCTTTAAGAAGGAATTCGGTGAATAAATATCGACAAAGGTTTCTTAGAATAGAAATGATATTCTTAAAGCGAAACGCTTTTCCTTCCATCCAAATAATCATTGGTCTCCCAACTTACATTATTTCCAAGCCTGCAGTTTCATCATTACACGAATCATCGGTTGCTGCTTTAATATGTAATATACCAGCTTCGTAAAAAGCAAATTACAGTGGAACGCGAATGCGATTATAACTGAAACCTCCGCTCCTTATGATTATGTCAATCCGATGGTTACGTGTGCTTTGCATACGCTTAACCATGCACCTCGTGTTTGCCCTGATACAATTGAGCTAACGGTTTTGCGAAATTCACGGAAGGCAGCAACGAGCTGATTTTTCGAGAGACAAGTATTTTCCCGATAGATTCAGAACCAGATACGCGAATAAAAAAGACGCAAAAGTGGCTACACCAGCTTAACTATAATAGCTTGAATCAAGAATTCGTCATTCATATGATTTGGAATTTTACTCTCCTTACAACAACGTTAATGTAGATTTCATATATGAATAATATTGTTTCGCTTAAAGTCGGTATACTTTCAGACTTATTTTCACAAAGTCTTCGTTTTAGGTTAATTGTAATATGAACTATAATTAATTTGTACGTGCCGCTTTAATTTAGGAATATTATTTTGTGTTATTCTTGAAACATGCATCGGGTAATATTAATAATATTGCAGTGTAAAGAAGTAGCTTAAGTCACAGCATGTTAAGGTGCCAATGTTTGAATTCAAGCGGCGCGCCGCCGCGCTTCGCAAAATTCCCGCGCAAACAATTTCCCGATTCCTATATCACCGTGTCATGTCGTTCGACGATTTGTTAAGGTAATTACATGAATGTTGACAAAGTTTTACATCAAAATTCTACGAAAACGTTAGACAATATTTTTAGGTAACTGTTCTATCAAAATATACTCGAGATAATCAGTTTTGACAGTAATAACTCATTTCGAACGCCCCATGCCCGCGATTCAAAGTTTCAGTACACTTTATCCGCTTAGTTTTCTTTGATTCTCCTGCGTGTTGTGCATTAATATCAATAATTCGATGAAAATTGTTAAATCTAATCAATCAGAAGCTGGTTTACCTTTCAAGAATAAAATTTCGGCTATGTATTATATTTGGAATTAATTTATTGCTTTTTGTTTACTAGGAGTGTGTTGGCGAATGTAAATGTGACCGAGCTGCATTTTTAGAAGCTGAAGGAAAGCTAACATTGGATAATTTGACGGTGATAAAATGACATTGACGACTACTATGGGTGATAATTTCGTAAGTTTGTAAATTTATACAATATTTTTGCAATTTAACCTGTATTATGCATTGGCGAGCCTTGGAAAAAATGCCTAAGGCGTTAAAATTTTTATAAAATTAAAGAATTTATTAAGTCGCTGATTAAAATATTTCCGATTCCACATAGCACTGTATCATGGCACTTATGGCTAATTTTTAATAATCGAATTTTATAATTTTATAAAAGCTTTGACGCTCGAAATTCATTAAAAATTTCGCCTGCCACTTTTAGTAATACAGATTTCATTAACAATGAGCTGAGGAGCTGCAGTTTCATTTTCAATTCAGGAATCCCTTAAGCCATTGATTGTAATATAATTTATATTCTATACAATTGTATAAAAAGACACTTAGAATTATTTTGTAACAAATTTTAAAATTTTTTTAAAACTTCCAAGCTCCAATTTCATTAGTAATTTGGTACTTCACATTTATAATGCATACTTTAGTAAAGATAACCCGAGGGTTGTAATTTTCCGTAAAATTAAAGACCCCTTTAAACCATTCGCTGTATCACCCCCATTCAACAAACTCTCTTAAGGGGGTACTCCACTGTGAACGGTCGAAAAATTAAGCTACCTTTAAAGATTTCTTTCTCAGTAAATACAACTTATAATGAAATAAATCTTTTTGGTATTTATTAAGCTACTCTTATATTAATACCAAAAATTAAAAAGAATATTTTTAATTTGTTTTACTTGTTTTTTTTTTTACAGCGTCAATATGGCATCTAAACAAAAATAGTATGTTCGTGGTGCAGGTGATTCCCCGGCTTAGGCTTATCTGAAATAAAAAATCCGAAAAGATTCTTAATCTGTACGAGTGTCGCTATCGTCCGTAACTCAATTAACAATTTTTATCGAAAAATATCCGAGATTTTTCTCTGGGAACATTCGGGAAAGCACCATTTTGGAGAACTTTTTCTTTCAAACCGGCGCCATTTTGTTATTTCTCAACAAAAATTGTTAATTGAGCTACGGACGATAGCAACACTCATACAGATTAAGAATCTTTTCGGATTTTTTATTTCAGATAAGCCTAAGCCGGGGAATCACCTGCACCACGAACATACTATTTTTGTGTAGATGCCATATTGACGCTGTAAAAAACCAAGTAAAACAAATTAGAAATATTCTTTTTAATTTTTTTGGTATTAATATAAGAGTAGCTTAATAAACACCAAAAAGATTTATTTCATTATAAGTTGTATTTACTGAGAAAGAAATCTTTAAAGGTAGCTTAATTTTTCGACCGTTCACAGTGGAGTACCCCCTTAAAAATTCTGAGTTCGTCAGACGCCCTCATCCCTCTTCCAACGTAAAGTCTCTTCTTTTATCAGCCACCTCCAATCCATGAAAGTAAATAATTATCCAGAAAAAGATCCACTGCACCCAATCACAATTAACGCTATATCAATTCGAAATAGACTCGTCTGGGCCCCTCGAAATTCCTTATTCTACACGACAAATTAATAGCTTCCCTCCTGGCGTCCATTCGATTCGCTTTGCAGGGAGGGAGCGAGGGGGTTGAACGGTGTAAATTTGGTCGATTCTTTCGACGTTAAGGAAGACTCACCGTCCAGCGCAGCTAGACGGTGGACGGGGGGGGGGGGGGAGAAGAAAGGAGGTGACCAGGGGAGAATGAAAGGATGCACGTAACAAATGGTCGTTTCCTCCAGGGGTGCCATGCTCCAACTCGTCTAACAAGGTGTCGGACGCCCCGGGATGCTCGGCTTTCATCTCGACCGACCGGGAATCGACTTTATCTTAATCTCGATGCCAAGACTCACGCCGCGCCGTGAGTCCCGAGTGAATCACATACATGAATTGATATTACCGCCGGATTCCGTCTTATGCGTCGTCAGGTGTCTCTATCGCGGCCGCTAAATTATTTCCCGACATAATCGATCGCCCCTTACACCATGGCCATTATTTCGGCGTGATTTATTTCATAGCGGCATTAACGCTAATGATGCAACACCGTTTCCCCTTCTCATGCAAATGGGGCTCTTTCCTACTTCGACGTATCTCGCTCGAACCATTTGCTATGTTACTAAAGTCTGTGATGCTTTCGTCTTTCTATTTTCTTCTACATATACCTAGATATCTAATTTATGATTGCATATGATTGAAGAAATCTTTTTCTCGGTATAGAAATTTTGGTGTATTTTAATTTAACGGGAAAAGGAAATTTCTCTAGTTCAATACTGTCCTATAGCAATCTATTACTTATTCATATATTCGTCACTTAATTGATGACGAGAACTTCAAATTTTCATAACACTTTTAACCACTTTCTGCCAATTATCATTGTACGCTTAACTGTACATCCACTCCGAATTAAATCCACTGTTTAGTACAGTGCATTTAGAAACGGTACTTCCACATGGTAGCAGCAAGTTGCATATTTCTCTTAAAAATTTGAATCGCATGTGCAACGAAAATCCAGAAAATTTGCCAATCATCTGTGACCGCAACTCGTGAAGAATTGTCTGCACTCTGCGGTGGCATAATGGCTGCTCATAAAGCGTGGATCAACCCTAAACTCGTACCATTTACTTCTTGAAACCAGAAGATTCCTCGCCCGCAGACTGTTGGTTGGATCGTCGCTGCTGCGAACGGTCATCCACAGCCGCGAAATGGCTTAAATACCACAATAAAATTCGCGGGGCAGACCGACTGAAATGGCGAAGGAGTGAAGGAGCGGAGGAGGAAAGAAATGGTAAATGCAAGCTTTCTTGCCGCCGTTTATTTTAATTTCGTGTACGCGGTACCGCCACCCGTTCCTTTGTTCTGTTGCCGCTTTTATTTCTCCTCTTCCTCATAGTTTTCCTCTTCATCCTTTTTCTCCGCTCCCGCCACACTCGGGGAATATAGTTGCTCCCACCAGCAGATGTTATTTTAAGACTTAAATCGCTCCGCCGGTCAGTCGACGTGCAATTATTCATCGTCAATTCGGTTTTATCCGCTCTAATTCCAGCCCGCGATTAAAGTGAATTTTATAGGTTTAAATTCGATCTACAGATTGCCAGCCTTCTTGCTTCTTGAATACTCGAACCTCAGAAGACTTTATTTGAAGAAAACTCTAGCTATTCCTGAAAAATAATTATTAGTAGTTGTTTGGAACATTAAAGAATAAAAAATTGTATAAAGACAAATAAATAGCATAGATTGTTCAATCAAAAGAATTCTTTTTTTATTCTTTGGCAGCCTCGAATATTCTCAACTGAAGTTTCTTACCACCGAATAATCAGCCACAAATCCTGACCAAAGTATGATTCTATTAAAATTAACCAAAAGCGCGAACTTGGCTTCAAATCTTCACCAAATACCAATTTTTGGAAAACCTACTTTTATTGTAACCTATAACCACCGTCCACAATTTCACCCTCAGAATTGCCACCCCCAAACATAGTGCACCACCCAATCGCGTCTACTCAGGCCACGAGAAGACACTGTCCACCTCGAACAGGTAAAATAAACGTAAAGAAGTCCGGAGCTCTTCGTCTTCTTCATCCTCTTCTTTACGACGTTCGGTCGGAACGCTTCTTTCTGTCGAGCCTTCCCCTTTCTGGCATACATTTACACACACACTCGCAGGCATACTCGCGCGCGCGCGCGTACACGCTCGGGTACAGAGAAATAACAAGGATGCTCGCCATAATGAAGACCTCAAGGCGCCGCGCCTCAGCGATAATTACAGGGAGCCAACCTTACAACCTTCTAAAGGCTTAAATGTTAAACGCTATACGTCCCAGCACCACTACGGTAGCTTTTATGCCCTGGCAACGCGCTCCTCGTTCTCCATTCCCCTTTCGCCCCTTCTCGGTTTATACCCCCGTTCCCCAGCATCCACCGCCCCCCGTTCAGTCGCATTTCTCATGGCACAGGCGGGCCAACACAATGCAGCCACTCGCCCCGGCTTTTCGCGGATGCTGCAAGCACGTATAAATATCGTTTCCATCACGTGGAAACATCTCGCGCGGCTGGCTCTCTTTAATTACGCCTGTTTCGTCGGTTCTGGGCTCGCAATTACGCGGATGCACCATCACTGGGTACGATCGAGCCCGTCCAAAGGAGATCCGATGGTTCGAACGGGCGAAAATCGACCAAAATGGTATTTGGTACAGGGTGAAAGCGAATTTTCGCGCTGGCGATGATGATTGATCGACCGTTTAAAATGATGAATGGGAAAAGGGTGTTGTTGAGCGGGGGGATTGATTGTGGGAGAGTTTAAAGCGAAAATGTGGGGCTGGAGCTAGATTGGCGAAGGCTTGGTGCTGTGGGCTTATCTATTAATGACTAGTTGGTTTTATTAGGAGGGTGTTGTATGTTGGAGTATATACAAAATAGGGCGCACCGTATGCTTTTCTAAGAATACGTAAATTGAGGAAATGGTAGGAAATTTTTGGAAATTATTTACTGGTACATATTGCTTCTAGTCTCTTGAGTGAACTAGATTGACTTATATTTTGTCGAGCAGCAGTGGTTTCATCCCTTTAAGGGGGTATCCTCGTCTAGAGAGACGAGATCCTCTATTCTCTTTAGAGACGACCCACAAAACAATTACGCAATTTTTACCGATAAGCATTATCTACACGTATTTACTAAGATTTTAGTAACTTGTGAAAAAAATTCAGTCATATATAATAATAATAATTAATGGAGATATGAGTTTTTCTCAGAACGGTGTTTTTCATGACGGTACACACGATATCTCAACTTCTAGTGAGACAATCTGGTCCATTTTTTCGTACACCTTCAGAAAACCTATAATTCTAGCCGGTAGCAGAATCAAGGCGAAATAGTTTTTTTTACAAGTTTAAGGCCATTTAAAGACGAAAAAAACAAGGAACAGATGAGTTTTAAATTCAAAGTCCTGCCATTTTGTGAATTTTTAATTTATTTTCATAAATGTGCTACCGGCTATAGCCACACTCTTACTGATTAAAAATCCTTTTGGTTTTTTCGTTTTGGACCAGCGGGAAAGCCATGAGGCAACTTTTTTTGCACACGCTTTACGAGATGACCCATATCTCCATTAATTATTATTATATATGGCTGAAATTTTTTTTACAACTAAATGAAATGTTGATAAATACGTATGGATAATGCTGATCGGTGAAAACTGTGTAGTTTTTTTTGTCCATCGGCCCTAAAGAAAGGCAAAAAATTGGCCTTCTAGACGAGAATACCCCCTTAAGACGCAAGTGGCATAATTCCTAGCACAATTGCAGTGAGAAGCAATTCTTTGTGCATAAATGTGGAACTATCAATGTGTGAATTTTTAAAAATGCTGCTCTATGAACTAAATTCTCATATGAATAAATGCTATTTGCAACGGCAAGCTCGCAATTTATGGAGCACTATTACATATACAACAGCGAGAATCACTACCTATCCAACATAAATTTTAGCTCAGTGTACAAATACCCAATGGTCTTTTACAAACACAAGGGGTCATCTCTACAGGCTTAATCTCCCCTTTCAACTCACCTTTTTTTTATAACAAATCACCTTCTTCTCGCTTGTATCACCATTCACAGACCACCACGTACAGCCAATACTGTACCCGATGCAGTGGAACAATTTTATCCCCCCGAGCTCAGCCCCCAGCGAGCGTTCCTCTTGTTTCTAAATCTCTTCTCGAGCACATTATATTCCCGGTTTCTAACGATCGTCAAAGGCGGATCGTCGATGGGACGTTTCGTTCCGCGAAGTGCATCGGAGCGTGGAACGACGCCCGCGGTTTCCAGGAAAATCATGTCCCGGCAGGCAGGAGGAATTCGTACGGGCCGCCATATTTCAGTTAAAGCGTGCGGGGGTGGCGTTCAATGCCTCCGCTCGGCGTTGCCATGGCAATTAATTACCTTCATCCCTTCCCTGGGCATAGGTACGCCTATAACGGGTGTACTGATCGCGTTCGAAAGATATCCGAATCTGTCTCGGCGAGATGCGAACCGTACAACCCCTGCAAATACGTTAATCACCGCGGAGTAGTTCCCGCGCAAATTACTAATGAGATTTTCGACGACGCTGCGTAAGAAATCTCCTTGTAATTTTCCCGAGGGTTGCAACGAATGGAGGCCACCTTCGATAATTTCGGCTAAATCGTTCGAGCTCCAAGGAAATTACGTTGATGTCTTCTTTTGATGGACTAGCAAATACGATCCTAATCTTCGCATTTTTGAAAATTATGGAGTTGCTTTTATTTCTCGCAGAATTTCGAGGATGCGAAGTTTGAAATGCTTCTTAAACCATGGGATCTATCGGTGAATTAATTTGATTAAGTATTCATACTCTTTGGTTAAGGATTTTTGTTTACATGTGAATAGTTTTCAGAATTATTTACTGTCTAATTTTAAGATAACAGAATTAAGTTTAGAATGATTGCAAGGGATACATGAAAAAGGAATGTCCTTTAAATTAAGTGTCTTTCGACTTTTAATTGCCTGAATAAATTTGAGTAATGTTCACTCAACGTAGTTTAATTAGTTTCTAGTTTATATTTCATTCTTCTTGTCAGAGTGATAGGATATTTCTGAAACACCCGATACAGGGAGAACCTAGCAAATACAATCGTGGCTTTTCCCCATAGTTAGTAGCTACTGCAGATAATAGTGTAACTGATAGTAGTGGCTAACTAGAATCCTCCCTCTCGACTTTCCGCATCCCTCTCAGCATTTTCGACCTGTCCCTTCTCCTCGAGTAATTTTCGGTTTCCCAGGGCTATCATTATTGGCCAAAGAAGTCGGCCGCGCTATCCGTCTCTGTATTTTCTTCAATTTATACTGGTCATCTCGTTTAACACCGATAAAATATCAGACCCACTCAATTCTCCCTCCCAACGTCTTCATTAAAGCAGATTCTTTAAAGCATTAGTAAAATAACTAGATTGTAAATGAGAAAAGGACTTGATTTACGGTAAGCATTCATCATATAAATCAGTTCATAAATGGAGGCACAGTTCACGAAACAACATCATACGAGTCATTAAAAGTTTTACTGAATTATTTTCAATAACCTTGTTCCTCTAACAACATCACGCCAATTCTACCAAGCCACTACAACACTCAACTATTATAGAATATTTCAAGAATGTAATACAAGAATATAATATAAGTACTGAAAAGGCTTGGAGTCCAGTACCTATGCTTTAGACGCTCGACATTTCCCATAATTATCTTCAATATCCTATAAACCGCAATTTCCATCGTGCATCAAGATATTCTCTTCAGGTATGTCGACTGACTACCCGATCAGGAAGCTCCTCTAGAGTGTAGTTACAGGTGAACGCATCGAGTTCCTCCGCCTTTTTAGACACTTGCTTCATCAGTGATCTGTCCGAGCGTCCGAGTCGCGTCTCAATAATCGTTGTGGTCTTTCACATCGTCGCGAGTAAGCGTAAAATCGTAATCCAATTTGTCTGCGGAGGCCGCAATGGACGCGGCCAGGACGATGAAGTCATCGCGCACCTCCAGGCTGGACCGAGCGTTTAATCATCATAAATTTCGCGACGAAACCGCAAACCGTCTTTCTCCCTTACCTCGACTTTGTTCCGCTCCTCAGGGACGCTCGAAACTTGTCACGACATTCCTCTGGGCGTTTTTACGAAGGCTGTGCCATTTTGACTCAACCCTTGCAACGCTGACCACCCTCGAAATGGCGAAACGCGTAGTAAATTAGAAAATCCAAAGACAAATAAATAATTGGAGTAACTTTATGGACTAAGTTTCTTTATGCGATAGTCAGAATTATGATATCTCGTTCACTGCTCCGTTTCGATTAGCCAGCAGGGCTTCTGAAACTACTCAGTTAGACGTATAACATTCACCTATCCTTGGAATCAAACAGCTGATTAATAGACACGCTCGAGGCGCGGGGAAAAAATTATTTTCCGCGCGATGGAAGGAAAAAGCGTCCGCGTGGCTGTAACAGACTCGCGGGAATAAACCAACAATAATTAATGAGTGTAATTTATAGAAGTATAATTAGAAGAATGATTTATAGAAACTCTAATTTGCAGGGGGCAGTCGACAGTAATTTGTGCCGCGGGAAACGTATAAATCCGGTTTGAATGTTTAAAAAACGACATCTCGAACGGGCAAACATAGATGCTCCATTTATTTCGCGTGTTTGTAGGCATGCTTTTGAACTCGATACTCGACGGACAAAGGGTTACGGCTCTATCATCAGCGCGTACTAATTATACAGTCATTGCTGTCCGTCTACCTTCTGTTTTTTCTTCTCTCCTCTGTTCCACGTGAAAAATGCCCAAGAAGCGTAAACCGTCGAGGATTTCCAAACGGCTAAACACGTTGACGTGGGTGCTCGTTAACTTAACACATTGTAAATTCTGTGCCACTAAACGTTGTGTTTCTTCGCTGAAATTGAGCTGCTTGCGAAACTTGTTGCAAGAGGCGAAAGCGATTATTTAATGGCGCGGCATGCAGTATCATTGAACCAACAGTTGCGGACGTTTGACGGTAACTGGCACCTTTTGCTTACGGCTGATGCGAAATTTAATTTTTAGCGATAATCTGTTGCACGAGGGTCGATAATAACTACTTCTTCAGTTCGACGCTAAGTAGGCAAATGAGTGTTGAGGTTTTAAGTGAATTTATTTCAATGTGTTCTGTACTTTTGTACAGGATAATTGCAACCGGATACTATAATTGTAACAAATAATATAGTAAGCGTTGATAGATAACGGGAATTAATATTTTTGTATGTAGCTTGTTAGGAAGGAGTTTGTATTAATTACTAGAATTATCTGTCGCTCTGATGTCGTATGTATTTTAAACCAATTAGAATTCAGCAAATTGATGACTCAAACTCCCCTTTTTATACTTTCATTTATATTATACCACATTCCAATTTTATAAAAATTATTGACATTAAGTGAAAAAGTGAGTATTAGACATGTCTGGAAGAATGTAATCAAACATCGAATTTGGTCTGTCGTTGTTGCAACGAGTTCAACAGTCGTCATAATTAATTAATCCTATTGGTATCATTAGTTAATGCAATGTCGAATCAAAATCGTTAGAAGCAAGAAGGATGTTTCGAAATTGAGCTCGCGCTTGGCGCGAAATAATGCCGGTATTTTTCTCCTCCCTTGATGTTAATAACACGTTCGTTACACACTACGGTTAATTATGAGGATTCCATGTAATTATACCTTCGGGTAACCCGACTGTCAGTCAATTTGTGGCGCACGTAAGGCTCTCTTGGGAGAGAAAATTAATTGTTTTGTTCGGCTACGTCTGCACGGGCTCCGATAATCGTTCGTTGTAAATAACAATTACAATATTATTGCAACGATAGCTATGCTTCTATGGAAATTAGAACGACCCACTTAGCACTAAAAAATTAATGGAAAAATTCATTTTCTCGAGATATAAATTCAGAAAATATAAACATATAGTTTCTCATAATAAATGCGAGAGTAGTGCAAAAATATTAAGTAATACAGTGTTTCCTTAAAATGGCATTTCGATGCCATTATTTAAGGATTTATACCTACGCGAGCATAATAATGTTTTACTAACTAGATGCGCGCTTTAAGACGCTAATGCTCCATTGAGAATGTAAATCACTTCGATCATTGCGATTAAATTTCAACGACCGGGGCAAAAGAATATTATCCTGTTTGCCCGCGGGATGTTGCACGGCGATCGTTGTGTGGTAAATGTGACATGGAACGAGCAGGTAGCAAGAACAAGTACTAAAAGTCTTACTTTATTTCGCGTCCGCCGACAGTGAAGATAATTCCTGTGGCTGATTGGATCATTACTTATCCGCAGTTAGAAGTTGCCCGTGTAGAATCCAGTTAAAAAGGAGCACACGCCTGAATAGATACGAATCAGCGATAATATAAATGAGAAACCCTTAAAAAATGAGTCATTCTTTTCGATGAAGAGAAAGATGGAATTATGCTTATCATATTTATGACAGTAGAGTTCTGTTCCTTCCATTTCTCGATGATAAATATGGGTTATTATGTTTTCAAGAAAATTCTGAATAATTACTGGGGATGGTCATAAATAAGACTGAATTCAATTTAAATGGGTGTAGCATTCGTATCATTTTTATGTGAATTAGCATTTATTTAGGATAGAGAAGGTATCTGTAACATGTCCCGCTAGGGTTCAGAAATTGCTTGTTATCGTTTCGATTAGAATACTTCTAATTTGGTTTGTTGAAATGAATGTCGATTTACCAATCGAAAATGTTGACTGACTATATTCAACTGTATGAGTGAATGCCACTATCCTCTGCAATCAGCGATTTCTCGAATTATCTGCTTTCGAATATATCGTGAGAAAAAGGAAATTTCGCAAGATTGCACGTTACCTTAAATAATTTCATTCAAATAAGATAGTGACCGTGTGAAAAGATGCACTTTCCAGAGTTGTACTAGGTACTTTACTGGAGATTTAATTAAACGTAATTGTCTTTTCAAATTCGAAAGTGATTATTTTCGATTTTCAGTTTAGATACACTTTCGAACAAGAAGTACTATTTAGAAGATAGGAAAAGGGTAGAGAAAGGATACCAATAATAGCTGTATTTGCTATTAAAGTGTTTGCTATAGAATGGATACAACAAATAATCTTTAATAAACTTTGAGTACATTTCTGTGACGTGGAGAATACCAGAGAACACATTCACCCTTAAAAAACAGAATTACCTACTACTTCAGAAATAATTGTACGATCACAATGCAATCAGAATTCATCGTCACTCTTATAATTATGATCGATGCTCTTCATATTTATAAATTCACGAATTTCTTCCACCCGGAATCCATCTTCCATACCAATCTACATATAACACCCCTATACAATTAAAGATAGTTAAATATTCCGAAATATTCCTTTATTCAAACGAAACAAAACCAAATCAGCGCCGATGAAAACAAAAGAGTAGCACGTTCAAGCGCGCAGTAAGATATTCAAAGATGCAAAGTCGTTGCTGCATCCATCGCTCGGAATCTCTCGCTCGGTGTAATCCCAGTGGCGTCAGAGCGTCATCGTCGTGGCGGTAAATTTTCGCGCGCATCGACGGCCAAGCAAATGATTTCTCGAAAGTTCGCCGCTCCAAACGCGCCGACGATGACGAGAGCGTAGGACGGCCGAGAGAAATGCCGCGTCGTATCAATCTAAATTACAAATTCCATCGGACAATAGAGCGAGCATCCAGAGGTCCGAAGAGGCGTTAATACTCGTTGCTTGGAGGGAGATCGTACTGGCCGAGCGTGGTGCACATTAACTTAATTTATTTGTCCTTTATTTGGCTGTCAGCCACGCCGCCAGACGTCCGCCAGTGGCGTAGAGACCGGCGCAACCCTCGCCCTTAGGAGTGGCACAGGCATAATGCACCGACGTTGACGGCTGCATCGCGACGCATCGCCACTCGAACGGCCTGGACGCGATGAATTACGATTTGATGCCTTTGCACGGTGACAAGAGGCTGAATTAATTACGATCGCCTCGATTGATCATCCCGAAGGTTTGGTCCCTGGGTGGAAGAGCATAAATAAATTATTCGCCATGTTTGTTCGTTACCCTGTCCACCTGGTTCGTTGTTCTTCGATTCGACATTAATATAATTTTACGTTATATAATTAGGGTGTGTCCGTTTATACGGAAGGCGATAAACATTCCAATCTCAGTGGTACTAATAGCAAATACAATATCTCCATCCCTCCTTATCTACCACCCGTCGGCGTAAAACTCTAATCAGAAACAACGAGGAGTTCGGTGTCCTATCGGTGATAAGCGATTGCTGGGGGATTGGCCTAATTTCTTCGTCGTTTCACGTCGCTGCCGAGCCCGGTGGCGGAGGGATGAATAAGCGAAAACCCCAGGCAATTTCGCCGCCATAAAAGTCAAGTTCATTCCGGGGCGATAATGCTTGTAATCCAAATATAATTCTTGTCGGAGGGGTGAAACCAGTCGAGTTAGCGCTCTCCACGGGGGTTAAAATCATCCCCGCCGTGGATGTGTATCCAGGGCCACCATTTCGCTGGTGGCGGCGATCTCTGTGCACCCCCGAAATCACGGGAGCCACCCCTAGTTACGACCACAAACACGCTCGCCACCCTCGGCGAACTTAACGCGAAGTCGAAGCTTCCGTGGTTATTGTTGGAGACCTCTTTATCGTGGTTAACTCGATTACACTTGGACGGAACTTCGCTTGTACAAATTGTTTAAACCGAAAGAGGGGGGATTCGTAGTTTTATGGCCATTTAATGGGACGGTGTTCTGCGATCTTGATTGGAAAATTTCTGGTTTGTCGAGGAATTAAAATTTTATTAATTTCGAGGGACAACAATTGTTCGATACGTGTTAAAATCGTGAATAGTCTTCAGGTGCAACGTGATTCTGGCAGGATAATCGGCAGATTATGAAGGTTCAGGTGGACTGTGACTCTTCACGATAATTTTCCAAGTTTGTAGGAAGATTGGGGAAGCAGTGAACTGTAGAATAGTTTTTGAGAGGCTGTTAATTATTGATTTATGATAACTCTGACAGTATTGCTAGGTTATAATTTACGTCTTTGTGCTGAAATTGTTGAAATTGCTCAGAGGAAATCCATAGAATGGCTATATTTCTTTAGTGATCCATTCTTAATTCGTATTTTAATGAATGTAAGCGTATGTCTCCTACTTCACAGAATGAAAGTAACGAACAATTAAAATTGCACAGTCGATCACAATGACGATTCGTTTTTAATGCAAAACAATCTAACACATTTAATACCCTAAGCAGCTCATCAATCACTTTCCATCTTGCGCTGCGCCTCCTGACCTTACATCTAATCGTACATTCTACATTTAGTTCGTGTCACCGTCTATCTCAAATCTGTGTTGCGCTATTAACGTCATTTACATTCGTTGCGCCGCACGCCATTTATATTCGATCCCCCAGAAAAATCAGCACAATCTAATTACCAGCCTCAATCAAAGCTGTTGTTCGCGACTCGCCATCTTTACTCCAAAGTTAACGTGCTATCAATTTCAACGAAGGACACAATGAAACTATTAATATATCCCTCGTATTTTCAGCTCCAATTTATCAAATTACACGAAAACCTTTGAAATAATGCAACCTATGAAACTAAACGAATCATCCATTCCACCGATCTTACTTCCCCGCATCACTTTCCATTTTAAGCGGCACTCTCTCGTCTCGTTTCCACCAAACGGTCGTGTCTCGATCGATCAAGCATAGTTGTCGCAACATTTCCAGGGAATAGTGGCGAGAGAGTCGATTCCAGGCTGGACCCGCTCTTTCATCCACGTGCACGTGACTTTGTCAACGTTTTGACAGCGTTTAACGGCCCCGCTCATTCAGTCGGTTCGGCATCTTCGAGACCCTTTAAAAGGGATGATAGATGCTTGGCACGCGACCGACACGCCCACGATGCCCGAACCTAGCGCCAGGGATACGTTGGATATTTAGGGCAATTTATCCGCGTGCCAGCCTGTTAACAGCGGCAGCCTGCTGCTATCAAACAATTCATATATCTCATGGTCGACGTTCTGAAATAATAGGGAAATGAATTCGCGCGAAAGATGGAGATCGCTGGGCTAACAAGATCGAGGCAGGGTGCGGAGTAGCTGGGATCATCAGTCATTAGATGCGCCCCGAGATACCAGAGGACGTCGCGAAATGGATTTAGGGATTCCTTCGTACTGTTTTTAATAAAAGTTCGACGGTTCTATCGTGGAGGGCCTGGTTGGAGGAAGTTGGTGCAAACTTTCGACGACGTTCTTAATAAATGATTATGGGCTTCGTCTAATTTAGTTAATCCTGCTGGCTGATTGATCGTCTGGAGTCTTTCTTTCTTTGTACATTTGCTGTTGAGAATGTCAGCGAAGCAGTGGGACTTTTTAACTCTTCAGGATCTCGAAGGGGAAGAATTTACTTTACTTTCATTGTACTTTTGAAAACATAGGAGGTACCTGCCCATTATTTAAATATTTTATTATTTCTATCGTTGTAATGGATATAATGGTGAAACGGAGAAATAAGTTCGTACCATCTCTGAATTTCTTTGATTGGTCCAGAGAGAAATATAACGACATTAGTGGATTTATTTCAAATGCAGTTTCCCAGCGGAAAGCTGCCCAAAGCTCGCAATCGAGCGTTAGTTCGCAGTATTCCAGGTTTGCCGGGACAAATTGCCATTTCACGTAATCGGACAAAAGCTTGCAGTTGCGTTGCAACCTCATCCAAGAGTCGCGGGCAGGAAGATACAGCCTGGACATCCGTTAGTGGTTGAACGGTGTGGCTCGTAGAAGAGGAAACGTGCAGGCACCAGCAATCCCAGAGCTAATAAATTCGCGAGGCTTTGCAGTGCCTGGAGTGAACGTTAAACCAATATTCTCAGGGAAATTCGTAGACCGTTTCAATTTGTCTCTGATCCCGCCAGTTTGTTCCCTGTGGTACTCTTCTTGAAAACGCTAATACCGACGATGGTGCTTCGGCACATATACCTTTCAGCCATGTTTCTATATTATTGCTGATACATTTTGTAGGGAGATCAGAGTCTCTTAATATCAGCTCTTGAACTGTAAAGTGTTTGATTAAAGTATCATTTAATTAGACTCTAAGTCTAGGTAGAGTACTTGAATTTGTGAAATGAAACGCTTCGATGGTAATGCTAGGTTCACGATGTTGATACTCAATTTTATTTTCTGTGAAATGCTTATGAATATTTATAATAATTCAACTGTTTCGCGTAATATCAGTAGAAGGGATCAATACTTACGGGATGCTTTGCTTGCAGAGTGCATTTATTCATACATCTTCAATATGCCAGATTGATTAGCATTTGCCAGTATTAAGTACCTATTACCATGCAGTATCGAAGCAACGAAAAGGGAGTTTTCGTTAAGAAGTTGCTGGTTCTTCGCAGAAACAGTTACAGGTGTAAATCAAGGGTTGGTTGGGGCTAGGACCAGCGGTACTTCGGAACTAATAAATTCAGGAGATTCTGCAGTGCTCGGGGCGCAAGTTTTTTAATCGCGACGCATGAAACCGTCGTCTGCCAGAGGCAGTCAACTGTGAGACACTGCACTCTTGGGATAACCCCTGCACTGGCCCGGAGCGGTTGTCATTTTAAATCACTCCCAGTACTGCGAACGAACCCATATTTTGGCCAGCATCGAGTCTCCACAACCACGAAACTGTTGGTCAAACCCCTAAATCGCCAGAGTTAAATTCTCTTTTAGCTTGTCCTCAGCAAAGTGGGCCTTCTGCTCGCAAAATATACATTCCATCAGTACAAACCACAAATGTCCAGTGTTTTAAGGGCATTCACTCTGCATTCTATTTGAAACACGTGTACATCACAATTTTTGGGTGCACTTTCCGAAGTGTTTCCACCTGATGTTCAAGACGCAAATGGTGTCAATGGATTCCCCCTGACGAAAGCTTTCCAAAGTTGTATAACAATCAAGCTACACTCTTTTGGACACAATATTCACTCCACACGCTTATTGTGTGTACTTTGTAGAACGGTATCAATGAACGTTTTTAAATTGAAGAGCCTCGAAGACCGCAGGATCTTTCATTCTGTTAAATCTAGCGGTGGATCAGCCGGTACTTGCGCGATGAGTCGCGCGATCTCCTTCGAGCTAACAGCTTCTGTAATTAACTGTTCGCCGGCCAGGACTACCGGGCTTAATACAATAATAAGGCGAAGGTAGCCGCCGCGAATAAATTACCAGCGGAGGGTTGCATAGCTCCCACGTGCGTTGTATTCACGCGGCGCGAGTGCGCGCCGGGGACGAGCGCTAATTACGAGGATGAATGAGCCGCGAATGGATGTCGTTCATCTTACTGAAAACGCAGCTTCCTCTTCCGGGCCGGCCCTGCTCACCGCCCCCTCTACCCCGCTGCCCCTGCGACTTAAGCCCAATTTGCATCTGTCGCCCGCCTCGCGGATGCAATTAGATCGGAATTATCGCCGACCGTTTGTCCGCGAATAATTGCAGTTAATCGCAGACTGCTTTGCGTGGGCGGTAGAACATCGTACTGCGTGCTATCGGATCAACGAGTTTCGTTTCTTCTATATGAGTTCATTTGCGTAACGCTGCGTTTAGATTGGTAGAAGGGTATTGCGTTTTTGTCCACTGTATAAATGATTTCTTCGATGTATGATTGATAGGTGGTTAATTGCTCTGCTACCTGGTATATAAGAAGGTAATCGTATTTTAGTGACGCATAACAATGTGGGTTATCTAATAGAATGGTGCTTCTAGATTGTTAAGTAGGCTGGGCCGAAAAAAAATATTGGATTCTTTCCTTGTCAGAGTGAAAAACAGGTGTGAGGTGTGTCAAAAAGCTCGCTGATTTTTTTATAATTTTAAAATTATATTTAGCCGCGCCCCGGCGGGTTGAAAGGTAGGTGGGTGGAACTGGACATGCAGTTACCTCCTCGCGGTGAGTTCTGGGTTGAAAAAGTAATGATAGAATGTTTTTTCAATACGATGAAGACATTGATGACGAAGATCATATCGGATTATCACTTTTTCAAGCGAAAAACTGTATAAATTTTCGCGTTTAAGGGACTTGGGCCCCTTTAAGATTCCAGGAGCGCAGTGAAACATGGAGATAATTGAACAAAAAAACTTTTGGTTACTTACTAGCTTCGTAGAAACCGATTGCGCCCTATAATCTACAAAACCTATTAATTTGAAAAAACAACACGGGGCGCGGCTAAATATAAGTTTAACTTTTTTTCACTATGACGAGGAAAGAATCCAAAATTTTTTTTTTGGTCCAGCCTATTGTTAAGTAACTTTTTGAGTATATTGTGAGTGTTTGTACCACTTTGTTGATGTATGCGATCCCTTTATAGTGTATATGTACCTCCAAAATTCTTATGTCTCGTCTTTCATCTTCTTCCTTCTTCTTTGCATGGAAGTGGCATGGCCATCAAATCAGACTACCAGATCTCCGAAAGCAAGTATCCAGTTAAAAAAATAGAAAATTTTGTGATGCATTTGAGTTATTGTACACTTAAGCATATCTAGCAATCAAAACAAATGAAATTTCGTAAATAATTCAGAGCCGGGGAAGTTTTTCATCTTTCCTGAAAAATTTGATGTTTAGCACATGGCACTACAGTGTCGTGCATTTAACAATGAATCGAATTAAATGTAAATCACCAAAAAGAGTTGAATGATGGAGAATTCGTCGGCCACAGGGAGAGAACGAATGCTTTGCCTCGGTGCACAGTTCCGTCCAGTTCTATTTCCGTTTTATCAATGCCCGCTCCGTTTAGGGATCAGCCGAGCTCGAAAACGTATCTGCCGGCCAATTAACGAATTCGTTTCTCGAGCATCATTATCACGCGGCATAATTAATATCCTATACGAAGCGGAACGAGGGGGCGAACGGTGGACAGACAGAGAAACGGGGAAGAACAGAAAGAGATGGAAGCCCGCAGCTGGCTCAACCGTGGCAGACTTTAAGACGCCGCTATCAAAGGAAGTGAGGTCGACCTCGAAGATCATTAATGGTCGACAGGGCGTGGGACAGACTTTCCACGATCGTGGATCACAGTTAGATAGAAAATACACCCATGTCCATGCCTCGAAACGCGATAATACCCGTCCAGTTTGAGGTGACAATGACCGTAACTGGCATAGGAATGGAATCTTCCACAAATCACAAGCCAGCAACGAGACGTTAGACGTCCCATTTCTTCCCGTCGGAATCTTTTGAGTCTGATTCTACTTTCAGTCGGCTTTTGATTAGATTACAATAATCTCTGGAAGCTAATCTAACGCTGATAATTCTGTGTCCAATATAGTGGGTATTTCTTCATTTGTTTCCCTTTCTTTCCATGGAATTGGAGAATCACCGGGGTCATTCATGTGGAAGCACTGGAATGATGTAAGTTGAATGTTCCTGGTCTTCGATTCGATGACACAACTGACGAGTTGTGCACATGTTTATAGAGAGCTGACATACGATTTTTTAACCCTTCGTTAACACTCTAGATGTGAGGCACCCAGAAGCTGATTTTGACGCTCTGTACATTCTATATGCAAAATGAATACCTTTTTTCCAAAACCGACTTACAAACTATTTTTTTTTCTGAAACTATTATATCCGAGCAACAACTCTGTAGATTTATAGCTTCTAATATTGAAATTTTTAAAAGTTACAATTTTTTAAAGATTTTCTTGGTTTTTACTAGACACGTGGTAACCTAGAATTTTTTTACAGGAACTGTCATTAAATTTCAATCAAAAACTATTGGAATACATTCTAAAGATCTCAACACTGACCCATGATTTTTTTATAGCGATTGGATTTTTTAGATGAGAATGGCAGTCGTTCAAAAATTGCTTTGGGTGTGAGCCACCCACGTATGTCAAAGTTGATCGAAAAAGGAGGTGTGTCAACGAAGGATTAATAGAGGTTATAGCAATACTTTTTAATATTCGCTGACAGGGAACAGTAGGAACCACAACACTATTCAGTACATTGCCTTAAAGCTTGCTGTAATCTAGCTCAAATCTTTGAAACCTCCCCTAAAACTCGCTAAAGACTCTCTACATCTGCTCCCTCCAAAAGCTCTCTAAAGACTGACCAATGGATCCACTCTCGCCATGCATTAACCACCCTTAAGTACTCCGCCATTCACACATGCACAAACATACAGTAATTTTAACGCTCACATGTCTGGAAAATCCTCTCTTCTCACAGGATTCAATAAAAAAATAATCGATACAGCGTAAGTACCTGCACCATTCTTTAGCAAAGCGAAGCCCTCCAGGTCAAGATCCACCGATTTACGCCACTGAGTTCTCAAAATGCGTCAGTCCACTTCGAGGGCGATCCATTCTCTCGCGCGAAATCGATTCACCGCAACAATATCCTCCTTCCCATCGCCCCTCATTTGGATAAACCAGCCTGATTCGCAAATTCCACCGTGGCGGAGATAACGTACATCTAATTTCGATAATTGCACCGATGCCGCTCCTATCTGGTCGCGGGCAAGGATCTTTTCCCTGTAGTTGCGATAGGAGGCCGTGGACGAAAATCGCGAGGGGTGGCGGAAAGGGGGGAAAAGCCTCGGCCAGATGCGTCGCACGAGGCGTGTCGAATTCCCCCATGAGGCCAGGGTGGCCCGGCATTCCCATATTAACATAGAGATACGGTGTTCTGATGCGCTAGGCTCGCTCGTTGTCCTGTATACTTTGGGATGCTCTAATGGAGGCTCGCACGTGGCGCCACGTGGCCACGGGTTAAGCAAACTATCGATTATGGGATTTCACGCTAAGCACCTATAGGATTACACCGACGATGGACGATAAAGCCACTGGATTTGTTGCTCTTTTCGGAAGGGAGAGAGAGAAAGATCTCGGTGCAACCCTCTATCTAATCGGGCCGCTGCTTCTTGGGTCCTTTTCTTGCTTCCGCTTCGCTCCTCTTGCCCCTCCGTGACCTTACTGCTCGGAAAATCTTGCTTTCGCCCTGGCTGTCGGAGGAAAGGTGCCTGAAAGTCCATAGCCTTTCCTTCGGCAAGTGTTTGTGGCGACGAGCGTTTTAGGCGGGACAGGTATCAGTGATGGTGGAACAAATATAGGGTTAAAAGTGTTTGTGGACAGGTGAACAAAGTGGGGGAGTATATAAACTTCATTGCAAGTCAAATTATTCGAGCATTACCAGTATTATGAGTCATCAAATGTGTAATTTTAATTCAACTTTATCGGGTTACTTGAAAATGTTTCTTGAATTTGATTCGAACAATATATAACATTGTTGTATATAGCCCTGATAAAATTTCTCGTTTTCTGACTTGTCCAACGCTAACACTCATGAAAATAATAAATTCCTACGATTCCTTATCGAGAAATATGAGTGACAAATTAATTTCCTTAATATTCCATTGCAGCTCTGACATCATAGCAGAGTTCTTCTCAAACCACCCTTACGCAGAGTTTTCTCATGCCAGTGTTTCCTGTCGCGATAAATAAGCTGTTAGGCAGCACAGTTCTAAATAAGCTTTTAATTATCCGTTACCAATCACGGGCACCCGAATGGGGGCAGTTTTCACGGCGATTAGAATTAGAGCAGCCCAGTATGTCGGTGGTGTTTGGTTCCCATGACACAGAAACGAGCCGTATTTAATCGTGTGTGCCAGCGATTCGATGCGGTCGGGTCGTAAGACGGCTAAATGATTTGGGAACCACCTACCGCAGCTTGTACTTTCTCATGGTGTTCCGAACGACGCTTAAAATACAACGCTGAGCTCTGATCGCCTCTCACAGCTTTTCGCTCTTGTCCCTTACTCCATTTACTACACACCTCGTCATCAACGTAAAACTCTATTAATTACTGTACAGCGTTATGGTACCCCGTTGCGTCCAATTATCATGTCACGTTTCATCCAACGACCTATTAATTTACATGGCGTAGTAAACGACGTGATAAAATCTTCGGGCCTATAATCACAACAGCTAAGTTCAGTATCACGTTCAAGGCAGCAGCGCAATCTCAAGCCTAGTGACTTTAACGCTGAGAAAAAAAGCTCGCCGATCTACATAGATGCTAATATTACCCTGCCCCCTTCTGACACATTCCCAAGGCCTCTTGCAGCCGTAAATCATCAATAATCCAATCCGAATTCACAGAATAATCCAGTAGAAAACTCTCGCCCAGAAATGATACAGAAATAGCCCATCGGACTTGGCGTTTCCGCGTACAAATCGCTCGACGATAGTGGAGCGCGGCGTTCATTTATCACGAGATTTTCAGCTCTCATGATCGCCAGTGGCCGTTCTGGGAAATCAAGTCACGCGTAGACAACGTCGAAATCAATCAATTCCACTACCAGGCGAATGATGGAGTTCGTTGGCCTCCCACGAAGTCATCAGCGCCACTGAAACAATGAAGACTGGGCGGCTGTTGAAGCCGCCGCGATAGAAGCAGGAAGTAAGAGAAACCGGGGAAAAAGGGGGTCGCGATATGACGGGTCTATTTTCTCTTGGTTTACGGGGCGAGTATGTTGGCCGTGCATATCGTGCGTCGCGAGACGAAGAAAAGGAAGAGCAGGAGGAGTTGGAGAGATGAGCGAGGGACCTCGGCAGGAGATAAGGCCTTTGAATACAGCCGCAAGGTCAGCGTGGAACTGACCCCAGCATCCTGCCCGACTGAATTCGAGTTTAATGAATAACTATTGAATCCCGCCTCTATCGCTGCCAATAAAAACAGAATGCAGGCAGGCGATGGCGAGCTCCGAGCTGAGCTGCGACGGTGTTTGTTTCTAGACGACGATTTAAAATAATCGAGGGGGTCGATTATACTTGTGATCCATCGCCGCAACGACCTACCTTCGGGGTATCGCGCTTTTATTCTCGATCTGGTTAAATGCGAGAGGTTGTAGCTTGATGGATGCAGCTTTCAGTTTGATTGAATTATAAGTGTTTTGTAACGAGGAATATTCATTGTAATGGCAGTTCTTCGGTTAGTGTAATCTTAAGATGATTTAAGGGATTATTGCTGCGTGCAGAATGTGAAGTTTCTTCTGGTAATTGAAGACAATTTTGGAGGCTTTGAAAGATGGCGCGGGTAGGCAGAGAAACAATTTCACCAGCAACTTCGAATCAGGAATTTAATATTCTTTTGATATATTACAGAGGATGGCCTAATTATTATACTCCAAACGTTTTCGTCAATTTTTGGGATCATTTTAAAATGGATTTAATACGATTTAAAAAAAAGCTTAAATTGGCAACTAAAGGTTCTGAAAGGGCTTCTTAGCTTTCCAAAACACTCATGAAAAATTGTCTACGATCGTGAGTTCGCAAGATATAGGTGTTCAAAGTGAAAAGTACCTTTTTTGCTTTGATCGCGAATAGCTCGGTCAATAAAAATCATACAGCAAAATTAAAAAAAAAACAAAATAAAGAGAAATGCTTGCTCTATAAGCGTTCTTCGTTGGATTTACCGGAACAAATTTTTTTTGGCCCGTGCACACGTTCAAACTAGGCAAAAATTTCTGGAACTTCGTTTCCTACGCTTCATCTTGATAAAACAGCATCATAATGGATGAAAAGAAATTTGAGTCCTTGATTCAAAACCTAGAAACTTCAAGCGTTAAAATGCGTTTTTTAAATATTGTTTGCGACCATTTTTCCCAGAGATACAGCCATTCCATCGCTTAAACTTACAAAATCTCAAACCTTTTTATTTGAGTATAATAATTTGGCCACCCTCTGTATTTAAGGAAAGCTCCAGTGAGATGCTTTCTTTTAGAATTGGAAGGTGTTGCATGTGCCAATTAACAGAGTGATTGTAACTTGCTTCTTGAGCTATGAGCAGCCTCTTCCTCTCCAAACTTTACCTTTCTTCCTTTACAAATATTCTTCCTTGCCATAACTAGTACATCAACATCTAGTCATTCTAACTTAAAAGTCCTTCCGCTGTTAAAACCAGTCATCTACATCCCCAATCCCACTATTTATACTTAACCACCCCCTCCGCTTCAATCGAACGCAGTCATCATCAACTTCAACAACTTCTCATCTCCGATCCCCTAGAATCACGCCTGACATTCAATTTTCATCGCCCACCGCAGCAAAGAGACGCGCAATTGCGCCAGTCTTGCAACGCTCGACACTTGGAGCAGCAGATTCCAGAGTGCGTACCGTATTCGGGGCAGGTGCGTCACGAAGCGTCGCCGGCCCGTGGAAAATGGCGGTGGCCGGCCAGAAATTCGTCGGGGTGTGGTGGGAAAAAAATAATAAGACTCGAAGGGGCTTAGGGAGGAACGAGGGAGTAGGGTAATCTCGATGGTGCCGTGGCATCGGTGCCATCGAGCCGGGAGAGAATAAGTATACATTTTATCCGTAACGTGTTCGCCATTACCCTACGACGCCGAAGCCACGGGCTAAGTAACGGCTCGTGAGGGTCGAGAACGGCCTCGTAATGCGATGTGTGTGCAGCATAAGTGGCCATCAGCCAACATAAACAATCGCCATGGTAAGTATATGGTGCGACGATACTTGCCCCTCTCCCTCTTTCATTCTCCTGCCGTTTCTGTTCCACCCGTTGCGCGTCTCCTCTGCTCCTCCTGGTCCCGCCGACCGATCGTGGAATCGTACCCAGGGTCCTCACGGGATACCTGCTACGTATACGGGGCCCCATTGGAGACGGTGCAACGTAATGGAGCCATTATCGCTGGATAACTTCATCATCGGCCATTGGCGTAGGCCGTTCAGCACCGGTACACCTCTTCCGCTCCGTACCACGATCGACCGATACAAAACGATTGCCGGGTAGGCGGGAAGGGGGCATCTTATCGATGATGGGAATTGTGTTTCGTCTTCGTCCCTTTAGCATCGTGTACCGATATTATAGCACATATTGAAAATTCTACATAATTTAATGTGCCCCTCGTGGACGGATATGGGTATGGTTCTTGGAACGGGGCCGTTTATAATCTGGGTCCGATCGCGCCTTAACGTCCGCAAACCCGCGCCCTTCCACGGAAAACGGGGATTGTTAATGACGTTTAAAAATAACGCGCCCAACGGTTGGGAAAATGTTTCGGTGGCTCGTTGGACGCGGTTTGGTCGATGGTGATGGCTCGATCAGCAGTGGCGAATTTAAGAAAAAAGGCCCAGGTGGCAAGCGTTTTGGGGGCCCCACTTTTTCGGAAAAATGAGAAGGTAGTTTACTAAAAGGGGGTAAGTGTACAGAAAATTATAGAAAAAAAATATAGTGCTTGGAAAGAATCATAACTTTTTTTTAAGACAGGGCCTTAGCGGGGCCTTCTGAGCAAAGGCCCTTTTTTCGGGAAAATAAAGCGGTAGTTTACTGAAAACAGGCTCAGTGTAATAATACAGAAAAAAATATAGTTTGGATAAAATCATAATTTTTTTAATGATGGGACCCTGGGGGGGGGGGGGCAGATGGCAACTGCTCATGGGTCACCCTGTTAAATCCGCCACTGTCGATCGGAGCAGTTGGAGAGATTTTCTTTCATTGTTTCTGGACGTTTTGTTGCGAAATGCAGAGAAATTATAATGCTGGATATTGTTTTGTTATAAGAGGGAACGGGGTTCATAAATTGGGTGTATTTTAATTTGTACTATGATTGAAGAAGCTACTTACCTTATTAGCTAAAGTATAAATAGTGATGCTACTTATACTTTAGAATTTGAGATACAGGAAAAATATGCTACTGTTTTATTGCTACTCCGAAACGGGGACTCATAATCAGCCGCCTTTAGAACACGATTCACTTAATACACTGACTAATTATATTTATGTTAATGATATTTGAAGCCCAGTTAGACGAATCCCCCCATGGTTCCTCCTCTAAAGAAGCACAATTTCATTTCAAATTTTCCAAACGCGTCACCATACAAATCTCAACAAAATCCTCCAAATTGTCCACAGCGCAGTTCGATCACATAAAACTGTCACACTAAAAAGAAACTCGTAACAAAAATCGTACGGCTGACAAACGCTCCACAGAGTTCAGAGATCGTCGTTCATTCGAAAGAAAAATCCAAGTGTTCCACGGCGAGTAAAATGCGGCCGAGATTGCATCGTCTAGGAGAAACGGGTCTGGATGATTTCTAGATACCCGTTCGCACTGTTCGATGAAATTCAGCGTTTCCGGTGAATGGGCAGGCATTCATCCCGAGTCATCATGATCGGCCGCGAGCACACACGTGCTTCGCGTTCAGGATGGGGCCCTCTTTTATCTATGTGCGCCTGTGTGCACGCAGAGGAGAGATATTGATATAAACAGGGGGCAGGGCCAGAGTGAAGCGTGCTTTGTAATCAAGCCCCTATTACCATCGAAGGTGGTCAATCTTCTCTGTGGACGTTGCCCGGAACGACGTTGTTCGAGGCGATACGACTTTTAGCGCGGTTTTGCTAGACTTTTTCGCGGGCTCGCGCAGCGTCGAGAGGCTGCTGACATCGGCCCTGTCCCAGCCACCTGCCGTTCCACTTGCAAAGTGTCAAATTATGCTAATGCCGGATCGCTGATAGATTTCGAAAATTCGCCTCGGTCAGAAGCCACGCCCGTCAGCTTCTATTCGAATAATCCAGACACCGCAATTTTGAAATACCGCGACGGTCACGGTCCGAAATATTCACCAGTGAACGTAGTTTCATACCAAGCTGATATTGTCTTAGTTTTCCCGAATATATTACACGGCACATGATGGAAACTCGGAATATAGATAGAGCTTCCACGACTGATCGATTCCAAGGATGAATGGGTTTCAACATTTCCTCTTACGCGCTTCTAGAGCTGATAAGACTCGACAAACGATTGGCCAACCGGAAGTTATACAAGAATGTTTCAACTGATAGTTACATGGTTGTAACAAGCTCATGAGTCACACTCGCCGGTTTGTTGGCCTCCTCTTTGAGACGTGCCAGTATCTAATCTGATAAGGAACAATGTGATAATCAAAGGGTTAATTGGAGATGAGGCTGAACGTAGAACTTGAAGCTTAGGTAACTTCATAGAAGATGATATACTTTCGGTGTAACTACAGATATTACCTCCATTAACGATCACGGTTAAGTGACGGGTAAATAAAGCACGAGTTCGAAGAAGCACTCCGATACTTTCCGACAGAAGCTGTAATATCGTAACTGGTATGTCAATGCTCCATCATCAATCATCGTTAAACGTTAGGAATGTCTTCATCAGCGGAGGGTGTGGCGGTACGTCTTCGCTACCGAGTTTCCACTTAAATCTCGTTGCTCAAGAGAGGAAACGCCGATAGAGATTCCATGGGACGCTGATGGCGTCTGTACTTCGAAATACAATCCAATCCGTAGCGGATTTCCCGCAGCTAAAACGCTTCCAATCGACCGGCCGGTATTTTCAGCTGAAACCACCCCTTCGTCCCTCCTTTCTTTTTTTCTTCTTCGAGGGCGATCGTGGAGACGGTGCTGGTGCCGCAGAAACGAGGGTTTCCAGCGGAAAACACGGAGTCAGCACGCCACAGGAACCATTCGCAGAGAACACGGCTGGTGGAATAAAATGTATCGACTATTTTACTCCCCGACACCGCATTGGCCAAGTCGGCGTTTCCCGAACCCCCTGAACACGTAACTCCTCAGCACGTTCTGTATCTGGGCATTCAATATCCCCTGTGTCTTTTCGGAGCACCTCGTCTGGTAATTTGAAGCGGCTCTTGTCGCTTTTAAACGGCGCGTGTGTGAATCTTAAGGAGGGTGGTTGATTCAGTGTTGAAGAGGGTATGGAGGTGTGTTTAAGTTTGAAACATTTGGGGGGTTGTTAAAGTCCTGTGAATTCTTGTAATGGTAGATGTTTTCGATGAATATAATTGAGGGTAGTTCTTCGAAAGAGTAGAGTTCTTTATTAATGTTTGACATATGTCGTCCTCATTTCAACGCCACGGATTTTCCTGAAATGACCAGCTGATATAAACCATTTATTTCTTATAAGTACAAACGATGCAGAAACTAATCACTAGTAATACTATTTCACACTCGCAACCACTAAATAACCTGCAGGAATAATTCAACCGGGGATTATCAGTCACCACGAAAACAGTACACAATAATTGAGGACCTTGTAGCAAGAGGGGTGCAATTCTATTTTTACGGTTTTTGAGTTATGACGTGTTGTTACACGTCATAATTTTTATGTTTAAAAATCTACATCGTTTGGTGCAAATCCGATAACAAATGAGCGATTTATTGCAAATTTTGAACCTGCACCCGTTACTGTCTTGTGCAATATCCAAATTTGAAAAATTCGCCAAAAATAGGAATGAAATCTGATCAACTCGATAATTACTACTTATTGTGTGAAAATATATATTTTTCTATTGGTGTTCTCTTTTTAATTTAAGTCAAAGCAATAATTTTATAAAGATGGAGATGCACTGCTCTTGCTGCAAGGCTCTGAATTAAAAACAAAACAAATCTGTTGGAAATTAAGAGTCTACTCCAGCAATAGTTACCAGTTCCAGCAATAATAGATCTCGTCCAGCGAGATATCCTGGAGAAAGTGGTGAGGAGGAGGCCCCAGGATCCAGTCACCCCGAAATCTGACGGGAGTAGGTATCGTGCAGGGGACAAAACATTCGCCGCAGGAGAACGTATAATAAGTGTGTGATTAGCATTATTTACGGCCGCTTAACTATTAACCCATAAATCAACCGGGGGACTACATTATCCAGCGGGGTCCACGTGTTCGTGTGTGTCCGGTCGCCACACTCGACTCCTCTGCCCGAAGAAAACGGTACCGCACCGAGGCGTGCGGACCGTAGATCGCCCATGCGATAGGCAACCAAGATTCGTGAGCTGGTGCACAGTGCGAGGGAAAGCCGGAGGAAGAAGAAGAAAGCAAGGGGGATAGGAAAGCCTCGATAGAGGAAGAAGGTAGACGGCAACCACCGGCGGCCAGCCATCTTCTTGGTGATTTAAGAGGACGCGGTGCTTTCTTGCCATTATCAGCTGCTTCTTTCGCTCTTGTCTTCTCTAAATCTCTCGCGAGTTTTAAGCGGATTACAAGGAATCAGCTCGACAACGTTTTGCACCCGTGCCTCGGGTGCTTGACTTCTGGCGAGTATATTTTATGCTCGACCGCTAGAGATACTTCGACGATGGTTGCTCTTCTGTTGTTCTTCGAGCATCGCTGGATGTTCCTCTTTTCGGGGCGAATTTCGTTTGGGATTGTGTAGAGGTGGGTTTGGTGGTGAAAGATTGAGAATGATGGATTCGTAATATCGTTTTAGCGTGGGATGATAGTGTACTGAACTGTGGAGTCACAGATTGGGGGTATAGTAGTGGAAATAATAATGAGATGCATTCAGTGGAATTTATTGCAAGATGATATTCTAAGGAAAATGGAAAATATGTACGATCAGTCCCAATGGTACCACCACATATATTTACATTCATCAGAATATACTTGTCAGAATTACAAAAGATACTGTATTTTGTTATAATATTTCAAAAAGTGGTGTATGTACATAGGCTTCTGTGGTTGACTATGTGTTGGTATTAAGAACTGAGGTCTACATTATTTATTTTCTAGCTGTAGGTACTCCTGGGTACTCGATTTCAAAAGGTGTAGTGCATTATAATATGAGAATTCAGGAAAAATACTTGATATAAAAATATGATACTTAAACATGTATATTGTTTGACAACTTCCAATGTGTTGAAGGAGCTAAACGTTCTGATAGATATTATTTCATCGATGATATCGTTCGTTTTTCTTCGAAATGTAACGCTGCCTTCGCATTTTTATTACCCGAATTTAAAAATTGTATAAAATCAAGAGGTATGGCGTTACAAATTGCCTCATTCTTTTAGCATTTTCCGAAATTGACATTCATGCATGTAACAGCATTATTCGAAGCAAATTGGAAAATAGGTAGTCGATAAATTTGCACAGCGCCTCGAAAACAGGATGGTGCATATTATTCAATGAAAAATAAAATAATTTGTTCCATCGTGCTTTCGTCGGCCCAACGTTGATTGTTAGGTATTATGCTATATATCCGAGTTAAACATCACCATTTGTATCGACACGGTGCACGATTTAATTGGAACATACTGACAGGAAAATCCCTGTATCTGGTATATTCTAAAGTTCAATGATAGACACCTATAAATGGCTAATTAATTTAATTACAACCGTTGGCGTTATTACAGGAAAACGCAGTGCTTAATTAGTAAGCGCGTCACGGCATAATTTCGATTTTAAATAACCTCATCACGAAAGTCATCCATATTATCATTTTTATTCAATACGAGGCATCTAATTTGAACAACCACTTAAAACATTTCTGCCATCTCGCAAGAATGAAATAATATATTCTAAATAGTATGGATAGAGAGAAAGGTACTTTTACCAGCTATTAAAAACTAATAGGTCACGTCATTGTCAATGTTACTCTCGTAATGTGTACTGAAACTGCTAGTCATTGTCCAACGTTTAACGCAACTGCTGATGCAACTAACACGCTGCAAAACATGAGAAAACAATGACAATCGTTTTATAAATGCAAAGTACTCACTGCGTTTAGGAGTCATCACCATGTTTAAAGTCATATAAATACGCGTTAGAAAGTGTTTGGAAAGATAGTAGGTATACACTGCATAAATGTTAATTAATGCTCAGTGGCGGATTCAACTGGCGGCCGACGAGCAGTTGCCGCCCTGGGCCCCTGCGCACAAAGACCCTCAGGGCCACATATTCCAAAAAATTATGATTTTATCCAAGCACTACATTCTTTTTTGTTTCCATAATTTTCATACCACCCGCACGTAAATTTATTTGTAATTATGTTATGTATACAGGGTGTCTCAGAACGTTTGCCACCTGGGTCTTTTTTGTTAAGGAGGAGCCCTATTTAGGACGCTAGGAATAAGGTGATTCTTGGGAATTTTTTCTAAGGAACTGTTAAGCGGCTTTATTCCAAATTTTCAGGGTATTTTAGTTCACATTCAATCAATAAAAATTAATTTTTTCGTTACAAAGTGTTCGGTACAAATGGAAATACATGTTGGAGGCCCCAATTCTTCTCCGAAATAAAAAAACCAAGGATTTTCTTATTTCTCGTATAATTACATTGTCGATGTACCTAGGAAACGAGAAAAGAGTTCAAAGTTGGCAAATTGGTGGGATTTCAAAGAAAAAGTTACGATTCTGCTCCAAGACATTTCGTACTATTTATGGAAAAAGAGTTGTTCAATTTAATTTATTTATAAAAGTTTTAGGTACATCGACAATGTAATTATACGAGAAATAAGATAACCCTTGGTTTTTTGTTTCAGGGAAGAATCGGGGCCTCCAACATAATCGCAAATTTGCAACTCCGGCTGCGAGGCTCTACGAACATATTAACTTTGTAACGAAAAAATTAATTTCTATTGTTTGAATGTAAACTAAAATACCCTGAAAGGTTGGAAAAGATACGCTTAACAGTTTCTTAGAAAAAAATTCCCAAAAATGAACTTATTCTTAACGTCCTAAATAGGGCTCCTCCCTTAAATCCACCACTCATATTTTCCAAGTGCACTTAGTGCAGTAAAAATTCTGAAAGAGACGAATTTTCATAGAAGATATAGGTACATGAAATTTGCCAATAGAAATCTTGAATGACTTCTTCTTTCACGTCACTTCTGCATTTCATTTATTACTAAATATTTAGCTACAAGTGTGTTCTAATCAGTCAAATACAATTTCAAACCCTCAGATTCTACATCCCCATTCGGTGTCTTCTCCACTTCTCGTTGATTTAAAGTGCCTTTTCGTCACTGCAAGTGCCACCCCTAACAGCTCTCATAAAACCGTAGCTTAACAGATCTCGTTCCCATATCCCGATCTTGAAAACCCTCTAGCATCCCCATTATCATTCTTTACTTTTACTCCAATTACTACAAGCGCCAACCAACCGATCAATACCCAACTACCCCGTGTCCCCCTATTTTTCCATGCACCATTTCAATTTCTTTCAGTCCACTGCATGTTAGTTAATCGATTAAACGCGCATAACCTGCAGCACCTAGCCAGTGCCGCGAGCAGCCTCGTCTCCCATCGAACCTGCCAGGAATAAGAAATCGCTCCCGCTGGAGTCGCCACTTCATCGGGTTTCCGCGCTGATTTCCGCAAATCGTACACGGCCAGGCCACGCTTGTGCAGTCGCCGCAGATCCCCCTAAATAAATTCCCATAAAGCAGCACCGGTGGTTTGGCCACGTTGGCCTGGTCTTGCCACCGGCAGCCGTGCACACTCTGCTATCGTATTCGAGACACGAGATCCTGCCAGTGGTACGTCATTCGCCCTGTCGCTAATCAGAACTAACCGCCGACGCGTGACTCGAATCCTCCGCGCTCCGGCGAAGTGAAGAGGAAGAACGGGGCCGCGAGGAAAAGCGAGGCGGACAGGGAGCAGACGGGTCGTGGACGCGGGAAAAAGGGACGGAGGAAACGTATAAGACACGTCGTTCCGCCGCAGCCATCTTTGCATCTCCCTTTCACCAGCAACCCCATTTTTGCGCTCCTGTTATGGCCGTTCCCTCGCGAACTACCAGCTAAGTCTCCTCCTCGGTGTTCTTCCTGCAACACATTCACCCCCCCCCCCTCGCCCTTCGAAGCTGTTCTTCCCCCATGACTCCCCCCCTCGCCCTTCGAAGCTGCTCTTCCACCAAGACTTTCCCTCCCGCTTACGACGCTGTTCTTCCTCGAGGATTTCCCTCCCTTGCCCCTCTTTCGCGCGCTTCATTGTGCTGGCAATTAGACTTGCAAAGCGACCGCGAATTCACCGCGATCCTCGACTTCCGCGGTGCACGGGGTGGGAAGAAAGATTTTCCTCGGTTCCTCGAGTTGCTCCTGGATGCTGCATGGCTTGGGCCGTGGTGCTGTTTGCTTCGAGATGACCGAGTTTTTGTGGTCGTTTTAGAAGTTAGCGGAGGTTTCGTGAAGGGGTTGATGTTAAATGTAATTTCGTGGAATTTGGAGGCTTTAGTCTTTTTGTGTGAATATTTTTTGAGGGATGATGCTGAGAGTCTTTTTATATTGATCTTCATTTTCAGATATTGAAATCACCCTTGTTGAACTTACTGAGCGGTGAATGACGCTTGTGGATTAATGTAATACTTTCCTGTACGTGAATTCTGTAATTCATTCATTGCATCGTACTGGAGATTTCATTTCAAATAGATAGGCCTTTGTCAATATCATAGTATTACGAACTACGATATCGTACTCATGTTCTGATTAACGTAATTTAATTAGCGTTTTATCTGTGTCAGATATAAGTAAACGCTGTTTCTTATCGTCTACCAACTTTATCCAAGTATATCACGAGCTTCACTTCGAACATATACAATTTTCTTTTCCTGAGATAATATACTGTCAATCTTCCGCTCAAAGGAAAGTTTACTTTCAAATCTTCTGTCACCTCTGGAAACTTAAAACTCGTTGTCATAGGACAACTATTGGCTCTGGAATTTTCACTGCCATAAAATATTTTCAATATACAATAAAAATTCTTCAAAACATTCTATTGCTCCTGTTTATTATATAGGCAATGTCACCTCCAATGACAGTTTGAAGAATTTTCCAAAAAACCTAATAGGAGAATGAAGTTTCTGGGTTAGAAGAGCCGTGATTCATAACGGATACTGAACGAGGACGAAAGAGCGTCTCGATGACTAGACGCGATTTAATGACCGCGCTTTAAACCCCATTCTTAGCCCCTGCGCTCCTCTAATCTGCCCACTTCTTTTTTCGCTCCGTCGATCCTGTTTTTTTTTCTCGCTGGCAGCACGCGATAAAGACGTCAAACGTCAGTTAACGAGCAACGAGGTCGCGACGGAACTTGCATTGAGAAATTTCAATTCATAAACTCGCCAGGGCAACACTGATCCATTGATCGCGAGAACCATTATACCGCGCTATCACGCTTACGTAATATTTCATGAACGGGGATCGATTCAGGAAACACGAAACTGCTAATGCGCGCTTCAATTTCCATCGTTTACGGCAATTATCTCTGATCAGGTGTTTGAAATGATAATCCTAAAAATGCTTCGCTGAAATTCGGAAGAATACTTGTTATATAATAGATATCATCCCCCTCTTCAAATCACTTACGATCTCAGTTGAAATATTTTTATACCTTGATGCTTTACATTTTACATTTCTCCGCCCCTTCAGTTTATAACATATGTGATTGCGTGGCTGGTAAAATTCCATGTAAATGGTACAGGATTTTCATATTCTTTTATGATTGTAATATTGTCTACAAATTTCTTTGATTTACTGTTTTTAGGGATGAGTTTACGATGATACGCCAAAAATGGTAGGATAACTTTGGAGGTGATTTTAAAGAAATTTCTGAACTTTATTAAAAATGTAACATAAGGTTCTTATGATATGTATAAAAAAGAACAAATAACATTTTTTTCACATTTTTTGAACAAACATTTGAATTTTCTAGCAAAAAGTAGGATTGTTTCCAAAGGTTCACCATTTCTTCAAAAATCAATATATTTTCGAAATCTTGGGTACTTCTCTAGTATTTAGTGTGTGGATTACAAAACATTATGCATTTTTATTCTAGGTCCAACGGTATGGGCGTGAAAAATTCCACCGCAAAATGACTCAAATATAAAATACGTATCAACTGTGCGGCTATTATGCCGCCATTTTCTGTTCCAAAATATCTGGAAAAAATTTTATTTGTTCTTCTTTATACGTATCATAAGATCCTCACATTACATTTTTAATAAAGTTCAAAAATTTCTTTAAAATCATCTCCAAATTTATCCTACCATTTGTAGCCTATCATCGTGGCATTACCCCTTCAGTAAAGTGAATTGGAAAATAAATAAAAAGAAGATAGCTCTGGCCCAATGAGTCAATCTGATTATTTATGGGTACCCTTAACGAACCGATATAATTCAGTTTTTCTCTTTTCTTTTCACTCTGCTTGAATTACCTATCTCTGTGATTTGCCTACACTTTCCTCTTTCCAGCTCTTCCTTCGACTCTGATATTGCACGAAGTATTGCACACAGAAGACTCCGTGTATCCGAGCACACTAACGGAGCAACCGTGTAGCACGATAAAGTCTCGAAGTAATTAGCCCGATGTTTACACAGTTTAACGTTTCCCTCGTATCTTTGGTTCTCCTCCTACGCGGCTCAATTAACTTACGGCGCACTTAATTAGTCGTCCTGACTCTTGGCACGCGGCAACAAACTGGCGAGCCGCTTTCGATTTGCCAGCGCCTGCTGAATTCTTCCCGGACTTATCAGCAAAATAATTATCCCGCCAAACGAGCGTAGAATTTTTATCGAAGTCCGCCTGCAAATTGACTAACGAGATACTTTTCATCGCAATGGAGGCTAAAAGAAGAGCGCAGATCTCGTCTACAATTGAATGTAACGGATAAATTGTGTGAAGTAAAGTAAGATGGAGGTGTCGTATTTTATTAAGCGATATGAATGAATTTACATTGATTGTAATTGGTCGGTCTTTGATTAGGAACTTGTATCACTGGACTATATGTAATACGAAGCTCCGGGATTGGTAGTCACGGTGAATTAAAAGTACTACAAGCCCAAATGAGGGGAACGAGATGGGAGGAGAATGGAGAATTTATTGGGACTTTACTTTATTAGTTAGACGGTAATTAGCGCGAACAGCCACATGTTAATCTAAATTTAATTTATTTGTTCCTGTTCTTGTACGCCCCTGGGCAAGAAAACACCAAGCATAACAGTTACATACACGAGCTGTATCGTTATCTACACTGCTCGTGTACGTGTGTAGAATTTTTAAGATCGATAATGTCGGGCAATAACCTTCTCAGATAACTTTGAAGCGGAAATAGAACCGTGAAAGGAGGAAGTAACAATTTAGAATTAGGGTGCTAATTATAATCATTTCTCAAACGAACTTAATACACTTGCGATATGTATGGGCCTCATTTTTACATCGTTATTAAAACATTCATATGCAAATAGTACATGAGCAAGCAAAAACGGAGAATCAATCGGAGCATCTTCAGTATCTTCAGTATTTCTTTGCGAATTTGTGCAGTCCTCGGATCTTTGGAGCTACAATAGAAACTACGAAAGGGGAATGATTCACGTTAACACACCTTAACTCCATTTGTTGACCAAAAACGAACCCCCAAAATTTTGGTGAAAAAATCTGAAGCCTCTTTAAGGGGTATACCTATCAAGGGACCAGACACGATGCGTCGAAAGTGGCGCAGTAAAGTTTGCAAACTGAACGGAGCGACCGGAAGACAGGAATTAATCGGTGGCTGGTGCAGAGTCGACGATCATGTAGAGGTAATTTGTAAAATCGCGGGGGGTTCTCAAATTTGCCGGGATCTCCCGGCGAGCCAGCTGAGCCAAGCACGCCCCGGGGAAGGACTTATTCATAAGATTATTTCCCATTTTCGTCATGACGCCGTTGTATCGTTATTTAAGTTTTATATTAAAGCACGGCTTGGAGAGCAGGCGGCTTTTTGATGTATGGGCCGCGCGTGTCCTGCTTCCTTCACCGGATTCGCCTAAACGTGAGATATCGTGGTCGATCAATTTTTCATGCCCCCAAACCCCTGTTCGCTCCTTTCGCGGAATTTTCTACGGCGTCATGGAAATTCCCGTCGGCGACGCCGTTTTTCTTTATTACCAGGATCGGGAGAGTCGACGAGCTTCGTTCTCTTACCGGATACGCGATCGCCTCGCGCTATTCTCGGCGATCTTCGGACACATATCTGTGTGAATCCTTTCTACATTATTGTGAGGTTTAGGTGAAAACTGGAGGACAAATAATTTCTTTCAAATACCACGAGTTTTTGATCGCCGAATTGTTCTTCGGTACAGTTCGTTGACATCTTTGAGTCTAATTTATCATATTGTTGGAAGTTCTCCAGGGGGGACATTTTTGTATCACATTACTAGACCAGAGAAAGGTCTGGGTTAGGTCCGACAGTTCCCTCAAAACAGCCCATTGTTCTTCAATCCCCATTGATGATTATTCGGCAACAATTTTCTGCGTCGAAAGAAGCTTCATTCGCACTTGTCTCTGGAGGCGATTTCAAATTTCTCGGAGCGTTCCCGCGGAAAGGCTCAGCTAGCAGAGAGGGCGATAGCCAGTGGAAAGGTTCCGTAGGAAGCCAGACTTGGCTTTAATCAAGGTCGAATGTTGATTCTCCACGTCCACGGCCGGGCTATCAAATACAATCACTGAACGTGCGGCATCTTTTCCCTTTTCCCTCGCGCCACACCGGGGGCCTAAGGGCAGCGTGGCTGCGCCTCCTTCCACTCGCGAGTCGATTCGTTCTCGCTCTCACGAATTGAATCTGCCCGTGCCCGCTGATGGTGACCGGGAGGGAAGATGAAGAAGAGGAGAAGGTTGCCCTGGTAACGACAGAGGGCTTCTCGACGTGGTTGCCCGGGCAACCTCTAACCGGCGATCCCTAAATATGCGCCAGCAGGCCAGAAGTGGCGCGAAAGGGGGAGGCGAAAGAGGGTGAGAAGAAGAGGCGCCCCGACGAAGGAAGGGAAAGAGGAACGGAGAGAGACGCTTTCTCGCCACTGGTTGGTAGAAGGAGGCCGCTGGTGGGTTGGTAACTGTTACCGCGGAAGGTGAGGAGACCCAGTTAATTACTAAAGCGTTTTAATCGTCGGCGAAGTTCCGACGGCACTCTGGAGCCTGGGCCAAAAGGGCTTCGGAGAATGTGGCGGCTGTGTAAATTAGGAACTCGCCAGTTTCCTCTTCGCGCCGCTCCGTGTGTGTTCATGTACACCAGCTCGAGGGCCCTCCACTCAACGGGGGGATGGTGTGAACCGTTTTCGCTAAGAACTTTCAGGTTCTTCTTCAGTTTGGCGTAACCATTCTTTCTCGACGGATTATTGGTGGTGCAGGGTTGCGCGAAGGAGTGGGATTTGTTTGGAGCTCGAAATGAGATATCTGTCTCGGATATTCTTAACAGCTTAGGGTTGCTCTGTAAATGTCAATTGTATTGGCACCGTAAATTGGGGGATCATTGGCAACGTTTTTGGAACATTTTGCTATATAAATATAAAAATTAACATTTTTATATTTGCTCTAAGTATCCTATCAGAAGATTGCATCTTTTGTGACTGCACTACAAGTGTCAAAATGCATAATTTGTTTCCACTTCCTTTTTAATAGATGTTAAGTAGATGCCAATGTTCCCCCAGTTTACGGTAAATGCGAACGCGAATGAAAAGAGTATGTAGGAATTCAAATATGTAAGGATGTAATGAGAAGTAGCCACCATGTTGTTGTTGATAGTAAACGATATCAAATGAATAATATGGAAATTATTTGTGGTATTAAATGAATTACAATTTTCCTCTGTCTTCTACAAATACAGACAGTGTCACCTATATTACCGATATCTTAAAAAATCTATTCCCGTTGGCACCACCTATTTGCGAATCCACGCTGGATGCACAAAGAACGAGCGACACTGTATAACAGATAATAGAAACGCATCTGTTACTAGGTAAATTGACTGCAAACGCGTTTGTCAGCTGATAACGTCTCCCTCGACACGCGCACGTTGCTCGAGCATAAATTCTGCAAACTGGAGTCGCGCGACAAATAGGATGCAGCGAATTTTTAATTTCAGGAGCATATCATGACTCTGTTGATCTATCAATTCGTAACAAAGTGGCGTATGAAAATAGGAATTCGAGATGACTGACAATTGTTTGTCGTAGATATATCACTCTGATAGTGCTGTAATTTTTAATTAAACGAATATTCCTCTGTACCTATTATTAAAAATGTTCCTATGAGTGGTAACGTGTTCAGTGAATTGTAATTTTTCAAGTCAGTGTACGGCTTTGTGAATTGTACACGTGTTCATCAAATTATCAAATTTGGCATCTGACAAACAAAGCCACATGTGCCAGTAAGTAAGAATTTCTGGAAACGGGGCATCGTGAAACGGAGTAGAAGACGTTCCTCGGCTACTGCGAAGCAGATGGATCATTGGAATCTTTGAGAATGGCAAGATGGAACCTCATCATCGAGATTGTTTGGCCGAATATATGGGGGCAGAGTAGTTTACTCGCGAAATAGATGGGGACACGCCGGCAACTGGGCTAAGCCGGCGTCACGCGCTAAATAACTTTGCTTAACAAGGTGCTGCCGCCACTGTAAAAAGATTACGTAAGCGGTAATGGCCGCCGGCTCCTCCTAAATTCGAGAACGAAGAGTTTCAGCGGAGTGCGCGAGGCTGAGGGGCAGAGAGAAAGCGAGAGATCCGCGGAGGAGAAAGGGAGTGGAAGGAGGACAGGAACGGCGAGAGAGGAGAGAAGAGGGAGGGGTCGGCCGGGCGCTGGTGGCGGGGGTTAATTTTAATTTCCTAATTTTTCCCACCCCGAGGCGCAGGTAATTTCCTCCCGAGAAGAGAATAGATGTAATTACTTAACGCCTCCGAGCTCTGAGCTCCTCTTATTAAAAGAGGATCGTGCCCCCGAGGGCTGGAGGGGTGGAAGATACGCCTCTGGTGGGGGTTGCGCGGAGTGGTGGAAGCACAACAATTGTCGGAGAACGACCGCGAAGAAAGGGAAACGTTGCTCCTTCTTTGGAAGACGAGCAAACGGAGCTGACTCACATGATCGTCTCAGACGGTCACAGAAGTCTGACCATCGGTTCCGCGAGCATACACTCAACCTTCCGCTAAACCACCCTGGGAAAATTGTGCTGCCAAAGAAAAGGAGCAAAAAAGAGGACCACGAAGGACCCAGTAGCTTTTTCCCTGTTTGAAAATTTCGACTTGAGAACGGAGCGAGTCTATCTCGTGGCGCGAGTTAGAGGCTAAGGTCGACGGTGCCGGGTCCACGGCAGGGGTGATTTTCCGAATGCTGTGGGGTAGGGAGGAGCCATCTTGCGGCCGGTTTCAGGGCAGCCACCAATTGATTCATCCCCACCAGGCTGCTGTTACTGGAAGGAAGGGGCGTCGATTCAATTCCAGGGCAAAAAAACCGTGCACGAGGCGGAGTTCCATCCGTAATCCATCCGCTCTCATTGGCCAGGAATGGAGAGGCACCGGTGAACCCACCGGCTGCTCGGCCAATCCAAGGCCGCTGGGTGGTGACCAAAACCCGTTTGGTGTTCATGGACAGAGGGGAGCCGTTGACTTGACTCTCCAGGCAGATAGTGCTGTGCCGTTGGCTCGTGCCGTAGTGGTCCTAACACTAACAGTACCTTGCCAGCAAGGAATCCCTGGAATCCGTTTGTTACGCGGCCGAATTCGCCGCACCGAGCTGCCCGTGTTTCCGATCACGTCAGCTGATCAGTGTTTTCGTCGTTAACGGTTGCGTAACCCAGCGTCCAGGTGCAACGACACATCGTCGAGTCTGACCCTATTCAGGAAGTGCGAATACTTTAGTGTTCCGGGACCCGTGTTTTCCCCGATGGTCCAGTTCGCTTGGTGACATTCATTCTGTTCGATGTGCTGACTCCGCGGCAAAGGATGGACACACGGTGCAGACAGCGATATCTGGACTGAGCTTCAAGCAGAATCGAAGATCAATCGGCGAGAAACTATTGGAGTGGTTGAAGTGACAGTTTCGAGAGACTGTATTCGTGGATGAGACTGAAGGACTCATCAGACTGACTCACGTCCATCGTGTTCATCAAAATCCTGTTCGTTTAGCTTGACAGTTTTATAGTTTGATAAATCTAGGAGGAAATTATTCAGACATTCGCTATCAGACAGTATATCCCACAGCGCGTTGATGCAGCTCATGCGAGGATAGTAGAAAGTCACATTTTTACCCAACCCAGAAGAGAAATCGACTGGAAACGACAAGGGTCTTAAATCACGCTTTCCGACGGCTACCTGCCTCAGCTCCCTTCGAACAGACACGTCCCACCAGTCGTTCATACTCGTTACACCCCTTTCCTATCGGCGTCATTAAATTCCAATGAACCCCGGCAGTCAACGTCATCGCGGGAAGCTTTTTATGAACCTCGAATAACGCGAATCTACAGGTTGAAAAGATGTAAACAAACAGCGGAGTTCGCAGCAGCAACGACAAGCTTCTTCCCCACTTCTTCCACCCAGTCCATGCTGCTTCGAGTCAACAATCCAAGTGGCGCGACTTGAGAGGCCTGTTCTTCAGGGATAGTCAGTGCCAATGGTCACGAAGTGGCTACAGATACCCGAGGAGTAGCGTCGATCGTAGCCAGGAGAGTGTTCATAAATGCAAAGGAAGTGAGGCCTCTCCGACGGAGAGACAGATAGCCAGCAAGTTGGTACCAAACATGGTCCTGGAACCAGGAGGCGGTCTGTCCTTCCCACTGCCTCCTGGTAGCGGCTCCACTGGTTCCGGTGGTTCTCTCCTGACGCCGGCCAGGCTGTTCCAGAGGGCGACACCCGTGTTTCCGTTTCACCTGACAGGATGGCCACCGCATCATCCGGTCCTCGGGCAGGTTCAAAGTCAGGTACAGCAGACGATGCAGGCGCAGCATCAGGCGGCCGCCGCTGCTGTCAGGTTCCTCAGTCATCATCATCCTCATCATCCGCATCCGGCGTTGGGGAACCACCCCCTGGTGCCGCCGATAACTAGCCACCATCCTGCCGCCCATCATCTTCATCACGTCGCCGATCACGCCGACGAGGATGACGAGAAGAAAGGTAAGGCTGTTTTTCCAGGTTACTTCACCGTTAAGTCGCGCGATGGCTCCAATAATCGGTGCAGCTGCGCTATATATCGCGGCGAGAAAAATGGCAGTTGCACACCTTCCTTTTTGCTTCGGTTTGCGAACGATTTCATGGGGACATCTGGACTGCGAGTCGAGGGATCCTTTTCTTTTCTTCTGTTTCTTAGTGCAGTTTATTTTGCTTCATGACTGAGGTGCATATGTGTGGACGATTGAATACTGTAGAAGGGTTTATTTGAGATATAACTGAGGTGTTGCTGTTGGTATTTGGAGTATAGTTTAAGTGAGTGCTGTTATTGAAAAGGATAGCTTAAAAGGGATGTAGCGAAGATTGAAATTACAATCTGTATACAGAGTTTGTTTTGAGAGAATGAAGTATGGGAAGGGATTAGAGAGGAAAATAAAAAGTAAATGCTTCTTAATTTGTTGGAATAATGTTTCTAAATAGAGAAGAGGGTGTTTGAAATTTGTAAGTTAGATAAAGGAATTGAGGAAGACTAAAGCTTTGTGGGAAACTGAATGAATTACAGAATTCCTGATAATATCATGGATTGCTGTGGAATATAGCTGATAGTTATATGAAGAAGCAATACTTTGCTTTTTAGATTAACCTGAAAGGCAGTTTTGTATTTGTTGCCACGTTCCTTCCTGCAATATTTTGCATAGTTATCGCTTTCCAAACTGCAATCTTTTAGCACGAGCAACAGTGAACGTGCAGATTAGTCGTTACTTTGTTACTTGATTTGCAATTCGAATTAATCTGCGTGGTAACGACACCATTATTTATGCCAGGAAGTTTAAGGTATATGTTCTGAACATTAGTGTTAAAAAAAAAACGAAAATTTCTGATATAGTTTTTAATGAACTTTCTTTTCAACATTCACCTTATTCTCTATAGAATTTGAAAATATTCTTATGACACTTTGTTGAAAAAACGTGTGTATACGATTTGCTGTTTATATTTTACATTTTAGATGAGTAGTATGGTTGAAATGACTTAGCAATACTTAAAACAGTACTAAAATCTTAAAACAATTCACTTTCCAATCAGAATATCTCATTTATACTCCAAATCACTTGCCTATTATGGCTGCTAAAATGGTACAATACTGCAAAAATGAATCCTGACTGGTGAACGAATTAGTCGATTACAATATAGCTGGCCATCCTGTCTTCGGGTTGCAATACAGAAGTGGACATCATTACGAGATAGTCTCCAGCGTGATTTCTTGCACGCGCAGCCTCTCGTTCGTGTGTATTTCAAAGATACGCCCTGGAAATGGTCTACAGGGAGTGCCGTAACACGGTCAATCATAAGATCGTTCTTGACGAGCCCCTGGGATCGCTTACAGGGTTAGCCCCAATCCGCAACGCCCTTTTTCCACCCTTCCTTCGAGCTGACGGGCTGAAATCACGTTTCATGTACGAGATCGAGGGTGGAAATCTGTTTTTTACGTGATCCCATTCATGTCCCTAACGCTTGTTTATGCCTCGAAGGGAGTGCCACTTAACTCTCTCAACTTTTCCCCTGCTGTTTCGTGGAAATACGCGGCGATCTTGACCAATTCTTACCTTTGCCACTTTTGGGACCTAAACGTGGCCGTTATGCTTATTTGTCATTACAGAAGCCTTCGTCATACGAGAAAATAATAATGGAGCCATTAATGCCTTTGTGCTTCACTTAAGGGACACAGATTTTACAAAATAATTTTCATCGTCGAAGTGATTTTCTTTCTGGAAGATGTATTAAAATATTCAACGTTTTGGAAGTGATTTCAGTAACTCTGTTATTGCTCGCATAAGCTTAAAGTCTTTTATGGTGGAATAGTAACATTCGTCATGAAAATTTTTCTGATCGTCGCTGCTATTTACAACCCTCAAGCAACAAATTCTTCTGTCGTTTCCAGTAGCGAAAGCTTGTCCGCAAAAGCAAGTTTAACACAGCAATTTTTCTTCCCAGAACCAACGATTATTCTTCCAGTATCCAGGTAGAGCCCCCACACTGGAGGCAAACAACATTCGAAAGTAATTGAGTAGCAAACATTCGAAAAAGAAAAAAACCAGGAAACAGTAGCAGTTGAACGGGATGTACAATTGTTTGTTCCGCATTCATTACGTCCACGTTTAAAATCCTCGTCTCCTAATTTCGCTAATGGGCCAACTAGCCCAGCAAACCGCACGTAGCGTGAACTGCAAGTGGGCAACCTAAGTAATGAGTTCAGCGAGTATTTAACGTAACACTGTTTAAGATAAACCTGTCACATCTGACAGACGTGAAGGATCTCCTTTTTTGCCTTTTGTCTTGTAAATTCCCCTGTTTGAAGTCTTCGACGTGATTAGTTCAGTGAGTCTGTTACTCAAGCTACCATAACGGATCTTTAGAAAAACTCGATTTGACCTTTTTGACGTCGTTCGTTTTCAATGAATCTGTCAGTCACTTATATAGTCAGTTTCAACTGGTTTAATGAACGGTGTGACTGCCTCGTCAAGAATCTCCGGTTTCAGTAAACTCATTGGTCATCAGCACAGTCTTGGGTCATCTTCAGGAGTGCTTGATCGTCTTCCCAGTGCGTTCTGTTTCCCATTTTAATGATCACCAGTATAGTCAATCTAAATTTATATTTACGAACATTTGATTGCTTCCTCGACAAGTCCCAATTCCAGTTAATCCACAATCCATCAGTGCATTGTTTTCAATCTGCCCTCAGTCTAAACACTAAACTAATATTTAGAAGCATTTGATCTTCATCTCAAAGAGATCTGTCTTAAGTAAATGCACTGAGTGTGTTTAAGGGCCCTTCAATATGATAATACTGCCGCAGAAAATTGCGTCCTAACTCACAACGAATACCCTTTTCCATAAATTTGCTGTTCAGCAACATAGTCAGTCTGAGATAATCCCCAGAGGCATTTAGTCTCGGTGAAAACTGAGCTGTTGACCAATGTGTTGCCAGTGAAAGAATCGTTTCAACAAGATTGTCAGACGTTCAGGCCTAGCGTAATGGTTAACGAGTTCACGGAGTGTAATAGGCGAGAGAGCAACTGACAAGTATTCAGGGATTATCAGCAACACCGGCTCCCGTCGACATTTAATTACACGCGGCGCGTAATTGAAGTTGCTTCGTCGATGATCGCTCTCAGCCTCATTGTTGTCGTGGGATTTTATCGTTCCAGTCGATGCCTTTTATCGGCGAGTCACGTAAGATTCTGTACCTTGGCGTAAACGGACTGCTCGATCTTCTATGTCCAGTTAATTGCAGGAGATCTTCGTGATAACAATTATTGTGAACTGATTGTTGACGTGGATTGATGATTATAATGATAGCGATGGTTTAAGGAGCTATAAGGATTCATGTGGTAGAAAAGGCAAGTTGCAAACGAATATCGTCTTGACAAAATTTGGTATAAATATTGATGGAAGTGATTGTTAATTTTTGATAAATAATTTAAGAGTCTGTGTAGAAAACACTGTAAGTGCCAAAAGTCAAATTATAATTTTTCGGAACAGACTTATTTCACACAATTTCTCAGTATCCGATTCCAATACAAGAACAAAAATACCAATTACCAATTTTCTTTAATGAATTATCAAGAAATTTCAAGTCAATCATTCGCGTAAAACGAGACACAGTTGTTGGAACTGAAAAATTCCTGATACCCATGAAAACAATACACCTTCCAGAATAAAAATCTTCGCGATAAACCGTTTATCGCACGCTTGACTATATTATAACCGTTTAATCTATCCCAGATCGTACTTGCCCCCGCGTTATTCAAAAGAGTGCAAAACAGAACGTGCGGAAAATTGCGCAAATTGTTTCCAGCTTCCTTATTTACTTATTCCCGCGACAAGCCGTCACGCGCGACGTGTATCCGGTGTAGTTTTAATTAACCCAAGATCATTAAACCCAGTGCTTAATTAAGTCCCAGCCACTAGCGGATAGTTCATAGTTGCGTCGTCCGCGATTTGCAAAGCTAATATTTCGTTTCAACCATCCCGCGACACTTGTACTTTATTATTGCCAAACGAAGCCGTCCGAAACTGACTCCTACGTGCAGCGAGGGGTAAAAATTAGGTCGTTTTAACGATCGTCATTTGTTACGTCGAGCGGAAAGCAGGTATGGGAGGCGGGCATTACGATCGTCAGTTCAATGAAGCGATCTGGACCGTTTATCTCAATCGGCCGATGGAATCCAATAATTTTCTCTTTATTAGCGATGCCATGAGCGGCGGCTAATTACAGCAAATACATTATAGGAAATTAACGCTCGGAAGAACGTCGAAGCGTTGGCCACTGACAGGGGCTAATTAATATTCCGCGGGAGAATAAAATCGAGATAAACTGGCGAGCAAGCGTTCGCTGTCGAAAGACGATGCGAAACGGGAAACCAACGAAGAAATAATCTATTGGCGATTTGTGCATTGGTTTTCTGCAAGTGATAGTCTCAAATAAGTAACTGTAGAACATAAATTCGGTGCCATGTTTGATCGTTTATCAGCTTTTGTATTGCTTGACAGTGTCAGCATAGCATTCTGCTTTGCTGTTTCATGTTTTCGCTGGGATAATATGAATTACGCATTAAAAAAGCTCCTTTTTTCTCTTTTGTGATTTTTTGAAGCACGAGTAATTTTTCTGAACCTGTAGAATATTAATCGAAAGTGTTTTGTAATCTTTGGGGTGCCAGACGGTGGATACCGTGGATTCTATCATGTTTTCTATTTCAATTGTTCATTTTATTTGCTTGTAATTTACACTGCTTTTCTCGGGTTAGCCTAATTACATTAATTACAGGGATGTGTTTAGCTCTGAAGTTTCTAATCTTGGGTTTCATGATCTATTTGTTAAGCTCCAAAGGTTGTGTAGAAGATCTACGCTGTGTTTAGGAAATTAACACTTGGTAATGAGTGACACGACAACTAAAATTTAGTGAATAGCCTTTGTTAACCGTGACACCCTGAGTGCTGGGAAACGATAATCTGTCCCGAGTTCCCTCGGATGGCTAAAGTTGCGTCGTTATTGCCCCTAAAAGCGTTTGTACAGTCCGTGAAATTCGTGTTTAACACAGTCTACAAACACACTTTCGAGTTTTCATCGAATTCGTCGCCACTCTTCATTTTAACTTAAAAATAGTTTGGTTCACGCTCATCTACCTTCCAGCTTGGCCATTTGAACTATGAAAGCCGTCGATTCGTGGTACAGCCTTAAAAAATTAAATTTCAAGATTCTTAGCTTTGCTCATCTATATTTTACTCTCACAGGTTAATAACTTAATTTGAACTGCTAAAGACTGAAGGTGTTGAACTAGAATTAGAAAAATTGAGTAGAATCAGGAACACTTTCAACTTTACATTAAGCTATCAACCGTTGCACGGTCAAAATTTAATATAGAGTAAACTTGAAAATCCTTTAACCCTCGTCAGGCGGCATAGGTACAATTGTACCTTTTGCGTTTTTAAATTGCGATAACTTTTTTTCGAGAAGCCGTGGAGGGCTGATGTTTCGTGACATCTCTAATTTTTTGGTCTAGATTATGCAGACCAAATTTCAGAAAAATATCTCTACCCCCTTCTGAGACAGAGGGTCGAGTCGAGGGTTGCATCCATAACAGCTGCATAGACACAATTACGTACTCATACATTTTGTATGAAGATAATGCAATAAAAAAAGAATACGATTTTTTTTTTAATGATAATGTTATTTTATTATAAAAAAAGTAAAAAATAGATTAATTACATTATAAAAGAAAATTTAGGAAATTTTTTTTATTGATTTTCATTGAGACTAAATGTTATCCATTTATCGTACAAATTATACCGATAGAGAGAATATTCATATAATATATGTGAGGGTGCAATTGTGCCTCTGCCGCCTGTTAACGTTGTAAAATTGTGCCGCCTGACGAGGGTTAAGCTACCTTTTAAACTATAAAACACTCAGAATGTCCACCAACGCATAAACTTTATTTTTGGCTCTCAAAGTGCAACAACCACGTCCCCTTTTCATCCAATATTCACCATCAAACAATTCCCCTAACACTGCTTTTATTCGATTACAACTTGATCTGACTTGAGTTTTTCAATTCCCTCCAAACTCCAATAACATTTTAAAGAAAGCTGAAAAATGGTCATTACTCTATTCTAAAGACTCCCCTCACTATAAATCATAGTATTTCTGTTATCATTAACCTTTTAAACTTTCTATCAGCCACAATCAACGAGCCTCGCCCTTTAGATAGGTCACGGGCGATTCATTTGCAATAAAATTTGAAAAAACACCAAACAGAGCGTTCTGCGCACAACTGGCTCTGCAAGATGCCCGTGGTATCGCGTGTGCAAACTTTAATACACGGTTGCTAAGCTTTTTCAGTGTTTACTGATCGTTACAGCGGCACTTTGAAATCGTTGCCCTTTTGCCGTCGGTGCACGCCCATCCGGCATCCCCCAAGCTGCCTTCGTCGTGATCCGTTTTGATCGATCGATCCTCGGGTTCAGTCAATGCGCAGTGCACAATACAGTTGGCATAGATCACGGGGATACTCGTGAATAATGACTTCGAGGAGACACAAGGTGGTAAGGTAAGAAAGTCGTCATAGATGAAAGGGGAAGCGCGCGTGGCACACGGGTAGGCATATCCCACGCGTTCATTCGGATGTAGATCGCGTTAATTACTGTCAGAGTTTGAATTGATCAGTGGTGATTGATGAGCAACTTCTTTCTAGTTGTGTTGGGAGTTCTTCGAATTTTAGCGGTTCTGCTTGCTGTGTTCTTCAAGCTATCTTCGTTTTCTTTATTTTAGAGTTGGTCTGTTTGAGATAATGAAGCGAATTTGTATGGGCCAAGGGATGGGAATAGTTTTGGAATTTTTAATGATCTATTTTAAAATCGATGCACGAGATAATGACGGTTTGAATTTGAGTTGAATGTGTTTAAAAGACGTGGGAAGTGCGATCTACAGTACGCGAGGTACAGGGTCGTTGATTTACCATTTTTTGTGCTGCTACATCGATTAAATCATTCGTTGCTTTCGGCTTGCTCGACAAATCGGTGGCTTTTTGCCCACCCGCCTAATGCCGGTTCGTTCCGTCTAATCGTAAAATAATGACAGGATGCCACGATAACGTGGTAGTTTCTTAAGGAAGCTGAAGTCATTTGGACGCCTCGAGATATCTTTCTCAGTGCATTCCATTGCACTTTCAGGTTTCCATCTTCAACTATCGACGGTTCAAAACATTCATTTGTACCGTGACTCGCTGTTTAGTTTTCTTAGAAATTATCTGTACAATCTGAGTTCTTATATCGGGCTTAAGGAACTGGACAACCAATAAAGTTTTTCTATCGCACAGTTTCAGAACGGTTAACTGATTCGATCGACGTTTGATGCGGCGCACAGTTTTGCACAACGCACAGACGCAAATGTGTGGAAGCAAAAAATTAATTTCTTGAGAACTATTCGCGATTGAAGGTCGAAACAAAAACTGACTCCTACAGCGTGCATTTATCTGTTCATTAAATTTGTGAAATGACAGAAAGAAACAGAGCCGTCATTGCGAAACGCTTCGAACTCGCACGCGAGTTTTCCACCAGAACTCGATTGCGAGGGAAACGTTGAACGGGAATGGTCACGTGACAAGCTCGCAATCGCTATGAATACCGCGGAGCGCTATAGTATTTTGTCTCAAGGAACATCGAGAGCACATAAAACACTTCTCGGTGTAGAACACTTGCACATAGATGCTAGATAATCGCTGCAAATAGAGAAACTAGACGCACTACGTCTTGAACCGTTTCTTCGCTGCATCAAAACAACTTTCGTCAGGAGGCGGGTCCCTTTGGTATTAAATTAAATTACAATCAACTGTGTTAAGACACGATGTGATGGGCTGTGAATCAAACTCGTAGATTCGTATAGAAAAGGGAGGAAATATAACTAGTTACATGGGGTACAATTGGGCCAAGTTATGCAGAAAGCTACCAACCCTCAATGATCTGGAAGTGAGTAAAAGTTTGGAGATTTTAATTGTTAAAGAAAAGTAGGTTTATTTCTATTGGGTATATATTATTCTTTGTTATTTCTTTACCAGGATTTTGAATGGGTTATTTAATAGTAAGTAGCATAATTATTATTATTTCCTTCTGTAGCTTTTATTTTTTAAGCCTAAAATGGAACTATGACTTGGTAGTTTTATTAATTATAGAATGTAAGAAAAATGTTCTAAGGTTTGGTAATCGTTTACAAAATAAAGATCACAAAATTATGAGATCCGTACTGTGTTTAAATAATTTTTTGTCATTTCGAGGGTTGGTAGGTTTCTACAGAACTTGGCGCAATTAAGATACCTCAAGCAACCTCTCTTGAGGATGCAAGTACCTAATATGTTTTTCATCGCACATCAGAGAGCTGTACACATCTAAAATTATCTCTGCTCAAGCTCCTAATAAGCTATTTAGTGCCCCAAAAATCATACAAAATGAGTTTCCTATCTCCCCAGAATCCATTGGGCTACCGTTTTCACCCCTACTTAAAACCACCCTATACATCTTCCACCCATAATGCACAGTCATCCCTTCATTTCATCCACACTACTCAAACTTATTTCACGCATGACCCGGCAGATTAAATCGACGTAAGTCAAAATCAGTCTCCCACCTCCCTTCCAATCGAAGAAAGGCATTCCTCGAGGAAAAGTGTCGATCGGAAAGCATCGGGGGGAAGCTGGAAATCGACGGGTTCCGTGAGGGAGCGAGACCCATTGCAGGGGTCACAGTCACGTAGAAAAGGGACGAGCAAGACGGGACGGCATCGGGTAATAACTTAATTTAAACTAAACTACAGTTTAATAATTCTCGGCCAGGTCGGCCGTAGAAGATGCAGCGGGCAACCAGCAATTTCAGAGCCGTCGTTAACTGCCGGTCGTTAGTCCCTTTTCAAAACTTCTTTCTTTCTCTCGCCCCCTCTATCTTCCTCGTCCCTTTCGCTCTATACTTTCCCTTCTGTCTCTCTCTTTCCCTCCCTCCCGCGCTATGCCCACCCCGCCACCTTCTGCAGTCCCTTCTCGCTCTCGTTCACCTCGTATCTCGGCACCCCGGCCACGGTGTTACCACTACAAACGCTAACACCGCTGGCTCGGTCACGAGCTAATTTTCGAGCGTGGTTTGCGTGCCACGCCGTGAATCTCGCCACGGGCCCCCAGAAAACGCTCGCGCCGCGGCCGACAAATTGAATCGTCCTCGGCCTTCGTTCCCCGAGATTCCTCGCGAACGAGCGGGACCGCGCTCCCCTGGTCGATCCTCGATCGAGAAAGGGCGATACCTCGGCCGCTGCACGCAATTCTGTGCTCCGAAGTGGACGCTGATACCGCTCCACCGCGATAGGAGTCTGATTGTTGTTGGTGAACGTGGAAAATTGGGGTGGCGAGAAGTGGGATCTTTAGGATTTTTGTGGTCTTCCCTTTAAGGGCTTTGTATGAGTTGGTGGCACTATGATTAAGAGGGTTGTGTGCAGTTTTGACGGTTGAGAGGAATTTTGTGATTCGTGGATGGCGATGGGAGTGGGATTGTGATTGGTGAATGGGGAAAATTGAAAAGGGGTGTCGAAGGTGTTTAGGATCTTTTCTTTGGGTAAGTTTGTTTGTTGAAAGAAATTTGATTGTGGATTGTATAGAGCTTTTCTATTACAGCATCTTTCTTATCTTAATGTATGGATTATTTATATAGATTGCTTTAGTTTTGAAACTCGCTGCTAATTTTCTAATACCGACTTGCTTGGTATTATTAATGATCTTCGATTTGCGTGTTTTGCTTGATCTTCTTGTTATTAAGTCATATAAAGAGATAAGTATATTGCGATTACTGTCAGCATCTGTTGGTCGTATTTTAAAGTGAATTAACAGTGGACAAAACCTGGGAAGGAAGGAAGTAAATTAATCACAACATACTCAAGGGTTGATAGCAATTATTTATTTATTTCTAAATATCTGAACGGCAATTGTTTGAGAAGGATTTCAGACGGTAAATGTGAATCTTAAATTCGCAAATTTGGACACTGTATTCAAAATCGCGGAGCTGTTTCTCCACGAAAGATAAGATAAAAATGTATGATTCCGGATGTTGTTCAGGGATTAAAGTCGTAAGATTCATCGACTGTCGCTTGGTGTACTGTTCGATTAACGATATCAGTGTGTTACGAAATGCTTTATCGCACGACGTCGTTACGTTAATAATTTCCAACAAAGTGCTACACGCTACGAGTCCACCCTCGTTCCAAATCTACATCAGGAAATTTAAGTGAAATAGGGGCTTTATTTTTAAAATTCATGTGCATACATTTCACACAACGCTATTAAATTTTCAGTAAAATTTCACCATTATTTTCTACTAAAATTCAAAAGCCAGGGCCATGTGTCATATCTCATTACACCCTGGAAACTAAAAAACACGGGGGCATGCAGAAATAACTTTTAAACAAATCTTTTCCTATTTCATTGTCACTTATTGCATCAACAGATACTCCATCCTTTATTTAAACATAAAAACATAGTAACTCTTTTTAAAAACTTACAATAAAATGTCCAGATGTACTGACAAGAAAAATCCTCCAAAATTTATTAAACTCGACTTAAAGAATCTTCATTAAGGGGAGGTTCCGGTCTAAAAGTCGATTTTTTTTATTTTATTTTTCGATTGTTCAACCTTTTAGGAATACGTGTTTAAAAGGATTTGTTGAAATTGGTAAAATTCCCGAAGTTATAGGCATTTGAGTAGCGGCAAATGCATGGGCAACAACCGGCCATTCGGCGCTCACGTAAAACTTTAAACGCGTTTTTCTCGAAACAGTGAACTCAAAACGGTGGGACCTGTATCTCCAAAAATTATTATCCGATTTGAGTGAAACTTTTTTTATTTTGAAGAATGTACTTCTGGCTAGGGGAGAAACTAGAAAAAATTACAAAAATTGAAAATGTATAATTTTCAAAGGCGTTGAAAGACGAAAAATATAGGGAAAAAGTGATTTCAAACTTCAAGTGTCGTTATTTTCTAAAAAATGCCATTTTTGTAATTTTTTCTGGTTTACCCCCTAGCCAGAAGTATATTCTTCGAAATAAAAAAGTTTCAGTCGAATCGGATAATAACTTTTGGAGATACAGGTCCCACCGATTTGGATGAATTTTTTTACGCCTTGAATTTAACGACTCTCCATTGCCGTCTACAATGATTAATTATAAAACAAAAAATATATTTCTATAGTCTAAGACATACTTAATACAATGCAGAAAGTTCCATTAAATTATAAGTAGCAGTTTTCCTTTAATTAATTCCTAAAGATCACCTATTTTTTGGGGTTCTAGACCGGAACCTCCCCTTAAGTCCACTTAAACTGAGTTTGTTTGACTAACACATGGTACTAATAATTCTCAATAAACTATCTAAATAATTAAAACTCACCCCGACTTCTCTTTCCAAGCAGGGCAAACTTACACATTATAAAATTGCACAAAATTGCCCAAATATCGAGCAGAAGCTAGACGAAAAAGTCGTTAATGAAATAGCTTGAATTATGGCCAGGGAGGTAGAAGGGTGCGGGAGGAAGAAACAGTGGGAAAGATACGGCTGACAGACTATAAATACGTCGTATTTATATGCTCCGCTAATTGTCTTGGACGATAACGATCTCCCTTTTATTACTTTCCGAGTCGCTTCTTCGCGACTTTGGCCAGTTCCCATCCCCGCTGCCTCACCCCCTCTGCGGATTAAAGCCTGGAGAAACGATCTAGCGATCATTCCTTCGAAGGAACTCGTGTCCCAGATTCGCGTTCACAAGAAACGTCGTTTTCTACGTAAACGGCACCTTCGTGGCGATCGCAAAAAGCAAATTGCACGTCGAAAAACCGGTTTAAGGAAGAAATCGCGGAAAGACACGCCGTGGTCGGTGGATCGCTACAGACATTCGGATAAGTTCCTGGTTATTAGGCCGATTTGGTTCGGGTCGATATTGTTTTTAACGAGTCTCGCACGCGGGGGATGAAAAACCGGGCGGACGATGGAACGTGCGATTCGTAGGCGCCTCGATAATCGCCGTGAACGGGAAGAGATCAATTTTCTCGAGGAAATTAAGGGTTGCTTTTAGCTGCACGAGCCAGCAATAATGGCAGAATTTTTATTTACTTCTATGGCGATAGTTAAAGCGTTTGAGATAACACTTTTTGTATGCTGAATGATTGGTGTGCTTCAAAGATTTTTTTTATAAATATCTGGTCCCAATTAATAGATCGTCTTGGGTTTTTGGAATTTTTTTTTCATTGTTTCTCAAAATATTTAGTACTTGTGGACGTTAGTGTCATTGATGAATTAATAAACTGATTAAACTATAATTTTTAAATGAGTACACCTTTGTCAGAATATTAGGTATAAATTTTAGAATTTCGTGTTTCTCTGTTCACCTCTGCTATATCAAGTCGAAGTAATTTCCGAATTAATTATACGTGTAGCTTAATTTACTAGAATTCGTTTTATTTGATCCTTGAATAGACAAAGGAGGCGCAGTTGTTTCCAAAGATTCGTGTTCCATGCTGTGTTGATAAACATGTTAATAATAATGAAATGCATTCGAGCTGCTTCTGAAGTTGTTTCGCGCACGAACAAACCCTTTCTCTGGTGTGCTACGGGAAAGAGCGAGAGGTTGCTCGAAAAGAAGACTTTAAAGGCTGGAAACGTTTCTCGATCGTAATTGTGGTATGACGTTTAAATTGCGGTACAGTGGCAAAATCGTAGTGCAGCGGCATGATTGCGGTGCGCTCGCATGCAACTTAATAGCACGAAATTTATGACGGATCTCTTAGCCCCATTGCCTCGCTCAACCTGCCCCGACCTGGACGTGAGTTATCGCCACGACATTTCACGTTTACAATAAATTGAATTAGAGAATTCCGCAGAGCTCTGCAATTTTTTAACATTTTTAAAACCCGACAATTCACGGGGGAACGAATCGTAAAGACCACTCGCACAAAAATTCTAACTTTTTTTTTCATTCGATGTGTAACGAATAGAAAAGAGTGAAAAGTAGCTTTATATACGTACAAAAATAAACTGTGCATGAGGTGTACTTAGGCTCCAGTGATGTGAGCAAAATTAATTGGAATTGCTATGATTATATGAAGAAACTTAAGTAGAATGTGAGCATATCGTAGATATGGAAACGAATTAAAAACGAAAAGCATCGATACCATTGAATAACATGTAGGTAATGGATCAAATTGCAGGAAGTTCCTTCGAACCTTTTATCAATTAAATGGCAGGAAATTCCTTAAGAACAGCTTTATCGCTCTGTAAAATTTTCTGATCCGTCATTGAAGTCACCAAAGCAGAATCCCAAGATATTTATCAAAACAACATAGGTACTGGATATATCTATAACGAATATTATGTAACAAAAAAATGGAATAACCTAAACATTCTTCTACTGTTTTCTCCAAATTCTACCTTTCCTTCCAAATCCACCCTCCACATCTAAACCCCCTCCTCGAAAAATCGTCCCCCTTATCTTCGCAGGTTTCCAAGCTGGAATTTGTCCACCTTTTCACTGATCCTAGTTTATAGCTTGAAATTCGGTGTTTGGATCGGGGCCTGCCTCACCTGTTGGCCCCTAGAACAGCGTAGAAACAAGGAAACGATCGCGGGGAAAACGCCCCGGGACAGTTTAGTCGCGTCGTGGCCGTTTCTCGGCATCTTTCAGAAATTTTCAGGCTCGTTCGCTCGGCTGCTCGCTCGGCCTCGTAATTTTCGCGTGATTGCGTTGGCTGCATGCGATCTAATAGCGGCGCGTTTATCACGGGGCCTCGCTATCGGCGCGCGTATACGTACCAAGCGGATGTGAATCACCAATCATTTATCAAGCCGCGTCTAAATCGCGCGGCAACCAGCCGCAACGCTACCCTCGCCTCTGCTCCCACGTGCAATCAGTTATTAAATTCTGATTTACCCGGGATTTATCGTGTCGGCCGGGCCTCCGCTCTGTCCGTCCACGATTCTCCGTGCTATCGTCGCGACTCCGTCCGCGGCAGAAACAATGTTCCTCGGGGTAATTAAATTAAAATGCTCGCCACGATTAGATTGAGCCGCCTCGAGCGTGGACGCGGCGAGATGACCGCGATTGCAAAGACAGCGGAGCCATTGCCGAGGAACGCGATGGATATGGGGAGAGGGTTGGTAAACGTCGAGGATGTGGAGAATAGAGAGGGTGATAAAAGTCGGTTTGTGATTTAAAAATTTTGTATTTCATTTCAATGGAAGGTAGAGGTTGATTAGTTATTAGGGGAACAGTTATGAATATAGTAATTAGAGTAGGTTCTTGTTAGAAAATTTGCCTTTTCTTGGAAGATTATACGGCAGTTTATTTGGTTTTCTATTTATGATGCTCTACTAACTACTTAATGAATAGGCAGATATGTTTTGGAAGAATGATGAGGGAGGATACAATTTTTGCTGCGTTTCAAGGCATTTATTTATATTTGCATGAATTCTAAATAAAATTTGAGAATTACAAGTTGGAAAAGATGTTCTAATGTGGCAATTGAAGGTAATTAACGATCATGTGTCAGTTGATTGGAATTTAAAAGTTCCTTGTTCCTCAGTGCTTTTGAAATCTCAAGTTCTTTATTGCGCTATCACACTAATACACCGCGAATAATTAACTCTACAATATGTTTTTTATCTTAAACATAAATCAGTGTCACATTAAGTCACAGTGAGAGATCGTGATAAAAGCGCGGTGCATGTGATTGAACGCTGTAAAAAGAAACATATCGAAGGTGTTTATCAAAAGAATAAAGGATCTCGTTAATCCTCTTTTGTTATTTTTCAATTAATGAGTCTTATAGTCAGCCACAGTTGAGCTCAAGGAATAGTAATTTAATAACTAAACATCTGTGAAAGATCCAGAGATAAAATTTAGTAAAGAAAAATGAGATTTAGCCTAGGATCATTCTAATCGCTACAGCGATAATTAAAATGAATTTAAAGTAGACAGAACAATTCTTAATATAACAATATTATCATTTTCCATTTATCAAATAATAATTCTTCAAAGACCATCGCACAATTTTGATTGCTGATTCAATATCATTTATCATTTTAAATTACAAATAAGAAAAAACATCTCCATACGTAGAGTTCATAAAGAATTATCAATGAATATTCGTAACTGGTATCTTTTAGGCTCTCGTGCCCTTTTTTCATTTTTAAAATTGTTATTTATTGAATACCTCCTGTATGACGCAGTAGACCCTTACGTAACGAGCACTAATTAAACCCTTCTTACTTGATTATTGCCTCAGAGGACTCTTAGCGTCATCCCTTTTGTTATATGAGCTACCCTTGTTAAGGCTCATCGCTAAAGACTACTTCAGACCTCGGCAAGTAGCCCATAAAATTTCCGAGCAAAAACTCGGAGCCAAATTGATTTGAATTACTCTCATAAACTGCTAATAGGTAACGAAGTGAAAGAAAATATCACGAATAGATTTATTTCGTTCCTAATTACAGTTCGAATAAAACCTAAAGCAATCTTGATCCTGCAGCACACGTCTTAAAATTCATTAACTTACAGATTTAATAGTTATCACTAGAGAATAGAATTAAAAAAATTTCATCTCAAGCAAAGAATGTTAATGTTCAAATTATATCAACTTGAACTTCGATTGTCCTTTGGACCTGAAACGAAATTCCAGTTCCTTAATAATTCAGCTCGTTTAATAATGCGTTTAATAATCGAGTGTCCCGCAAGTGAAAGCTTCGATCATGAAAAATTCTCATTTAAATATTCATATCAGTGTGTTTACCCTTTAAAGTAGCCACGATGCGCGGAAGTATGTTAATAAGAGGCCGCTTCTGTAATGCGTAAATCGATTCCGTTCGTTCCCTGTTCACGGTTTATTAAGCCGTCGTTAACTTCGCCGTTTGTCGTCGATTGTCTAATAGATTCTAGCAGACCGCTGGAAATGTTAATTTCAGCGGCCAGCAGGACTATAAAAATGCGGATTTATTGGTCTGCTTGAATTAATCGGAATCAGACTCCACTTTCTTATACAGGCGACATATTTCATCGTTCGTTATAAGATCCGCCGACAAATGAAATATAAGCCGCCAGAAATTATGTTCTTCGGAGCCCTCGTTGGACCTTCGCCTATATATTCTTCATTTTGGTCATTCGACTGTTCGCTAATTCGCGAGATGGTATGATTAATATGGAGGGGCACGAAGATGAGGATGAAATTCGAAAAAAGTAAGTCGAAGGAATTAATTTTAACTGTTTGCAATTAAAATGATTATATTCTGGAATCTTCTGTGTCCATTTAATTTTGATCACTACGAGGGCCTTTTCTCCTTAAAAATTTGGAACCTTCATGTTCATTAAACCATAATATCGGAACCAATTAAATACCAAAAAACTTTCTGCTTCTCAAAGTACACATATTAGGAACCAAAGTTCCTCAAATCACTCAAAACCACAGGAAAATATTAAACTTTCTCAATATCATTTCTTCTTTCAACTACCAAGATTAATTTCACGCTTTTCCAAATACAGAGGATAAAATATTAGCAAATTTCACGGAGCACCTTAAAGAATGGTGGCCGGCTCCAACGAGCGATTCTCAAATTTTACGTCTGGTTTAACGATAAAGAGATTCGACTGTAATCGACACTTTAAAACAATCGACTCGGACGGCCTCGCGGCGATCGCACGCGAAGACGGTGATACGATATTGCCAGGAAAATAACACGCCATGGGGTAACAACCCGTGGTTAGTAATTAGAGTGGCGAGAGAGTGGTAGGAGTCGACGCTAGCAGCGGCACGCAAATTCTCATTTTTCCCCAAAGCTTTTCGCGATCGCTGGCTCGCTGGCTTGCTCGCGTAAGTAGGGATTCGATGATAAGCCCTGCGCGTCGAATTATTTATCGCGGATCCAATAAGGGGCGATAGAATGCTTTTACACGTAATAAAGTCGGCAACGACGTCGGCGCGTAGCTAGTTTGCATCTTCCGCGGCGCAGCATAGAACGAATTATTCTATTTATCTACGATGTGAAAGTTATAGAGTTGTAACCGGAGGCTTGTGAAGTTATTCCATCGATTCGCGGCGTCAAGCTTCGGTTGATTTGTAGGGTAGTTATTGTACGGTTTTATTAATTAGCCAAATAGAATTTGCTGAATTGTAGACCGATTAATTTGTTGCGCGAAGGCTTGCACAGGAAACTGCGCCGCGTTGTGTGGTTATTGCAATTTAAGGTTACGATATGGACTTTGGTTTCGCAGGGTAATTGCGTAAATTTTCTTGTCCAACAGGGAGACCTACGTTGCAAATGAAATTCACACGTAAATTAGGTGTATCCTTCTGTCATGCGTTTCTCGATTTGTTCTTGGAACGCCTGCTTGGAATTCTCGGTTTAGATACTAACAGTTCCACGAACACCTCGTAAAAACCGTTTTGCTAATTAGAACATCCTCGAATTAATTTCATATAATTCAGTAAGATCCTTGGGGCGATCGTTTGTAATTCCACGGGCAGCACACCGTACAGGAATTGCCTTGCCAATTAAAATACGCTCGAATTAATTTCGCATTACCCGATGACATTTTGATTATTCCTGTGTCTGATGATCGGCTTTTCGAAAACTCTCACCTGAATATCCTCCGTGTCTCCTAGAAACTAATTTACTTCCTAAAATGCCACCAAATTGGTTGGTACCATTCCTTAATCTTCCAGTCGACCTTCTTCCTCCCACAAACACGTTGTTAAAATATTCATTGATCCACCTTGTTGATCAAGACCAAATCCAGCCAATTCCTCGCGATTTAGATTAAAATTCTTTCGCACAGATGATCCAAAATCATTATTCTTTCCATACAACAGTACTTAAAAATTTCCTCACACGAGGCCGCAGTTAAACTATTATTTTGCTAATTAAAATATCCTACGACCGATTTCAATGGATTCGAAGTTTTTTCGCTGATGTCGATAAGCACTTGCTCGTGTCTTTTTTCATTATCATTACGCGAACGAATCAGATTGGATTACGTGGAACACGTAACCGCGGAATCGTCGCAGTTCTGCCCGATAAGCCTCGCACGAGACGAATCGCTCGAGTCACGGTGAAATTTTTCGTTTCGTTCGGGTGGCGAAAATAAGATGAAAGAAAAGGTTGCCGGCAGTGGAAGAGAGAAGGACAGAGGGAGGGAGAAGCGCGCCCCCGGTGGGGTACGATTTCAATATTAGCCAAAGATCGAGATCACGATCCGGATAAAGTTAACATGCGCATCGAGCTACTTATCGTGATCGTGAGCGTATTCGCCGCTGCGGCTTAATTTGTTTACATGACCGTCACTATCATTATGCGAAACACAACGTTACTCTATCCGTCGCTTATTAAGACTACACCGGGATATAATTTCGCGGCTTCCTCGCCGGAGATTATCGAATTTTCCTTATCGATCTAGACCACACGAGAGGCGGTTTTGGGCGAAGGAAGCATGACTTTCGACAACCGCCTTACGTCAGGCTGAGTATTTTTTGTTAACGCGTAATACCTGCTTTCAAGGACTGCACCTCCTTGATTCGCTAGTAATTTTATTTGCAAAATATCGAAATTGTTTTTTAGGTGAATAAAAGCAGTGTTATTTTCTTCTGGTAGGACAGATAACTTTGAGACACTTTTGTGTAAATCGATAAATTTTTACCAACGACGAGAAGCTTAAGAAATAGAGCCCACGTGAAATAAACATGTATCTAAGCAATTTGCTAATTTTAAAACATGCGTGTTTATTCACAGATCAAATCTTGAATTATAAATAATCTGTAGAACAGGTACTAAGTAATACAGGTACAGTACTAAGTCAAGTAGAATAGCATTTAAAATATCTCTTCAATTTGCGTGAAATTTGGAAATAGGTCCTCTGTAAAAGTTTTAAGTGCATTCTGCAGCGCCTGTTACACATGCGGGAACGTGGCTTAATATTCAGTAGCCCGGCGAGAGATCGTCGACAGCCGTAACCTCGCTAATCAGTCTGAAATCTGTGTAATTATGATTGCTGCATTATGCGAAGGTTGCTTTATTTAATTTGCCGTTTCCAATGTAGGCAGCCTAATGTTGCGGCCCATTTACGCATAATTAGCGAGGGTGGAGATTTAGACGAGAAGCTGAGGTTCTCTGCATAAATTCGGGACTTATCGTTCTACATTAATCGCCTGCGCTCATTTAATTTTCGGTGCTCACATTTCACACTCGTCTCCGAATAATCCCCGGCAAAAAGCAGGCAGTCAAGCAAAATTAAGGATATCGATCCAAGGAAGGCAGCGCAGGATCGATCTTTAATCGAAACTGCCCTCGACGGACGGCATATAATTTTTCAGCCACGTTCAGTCGAACGAGAAAACGCGGGGCTGGGGTTTTCAGCGAGCAAAACAATGGAGCGCGCGGACTTCCTCAATTTACGCGACATCGATAGGAACGGGCCGCGGCCGTGTATCGATTACGGCCCCCAGTAATCGGCCGCGCAATTATTACGCAACAATTCGGCCGCGTAATTTCCATACTCTTAGAAATTGCGACGCGCCGTTTCAATTACACCGACGATTTATTCGACGGGGCGGATGGCACAGGCACGCTTATCGGTACTCGCGTAATTACGTCCCGTTGCCTGGGATAGCGTCGGTGGGCCATAATTTACAAAAATTGAGGAACCAGCGAGATCGTGACGCGCAGCTTGGCGAAAAACGAGGGAAAAGGAGAAGGGACAAGCAGCGTCGATCCCGGTGGCAGTAAATCAATAACGAACGTGCCCGCGTCCAGCTTGCTGAAATATTCGGGGGACTCGGTGTCGGCTAATTAAAATATTTTTCATCGATTCCACGCCGTTTTGCCGGCGAACTGTAACGGTTAACGCCAATTAAATTGCCCAGTCGGCCTGCAGATCGATCTTCGATACGGGAAACGGCAGCTTGGCCGAGTGATCTACGAGTGTTCGGGACGGAAGCTTCCGGTGCGAGGAGACGATCGAAAGACGTTGCTTAGAAGGTGGTTGATCTTTTGGTGATCGTGAGGGTGGTCGATGATTCTCCAATGTGCGAATAAAATTGGATTGTATGACTATGAAATTGGATTGTATGACTCTAAGAAGCAAAAGCTAAATTCCCAATTTTTCCAGTTTCAATTTTGCTTTAATTAATTTCACCACCAGTTTTGATATTATTTATAATTCACTTCCATCCTTTTCAATTTTCAAGGTAAACCGATCCTTGAAAGCTTCTGGACAGATGCACGTCATCGGTTAGTCGTTAACAGGCTTAAACAATTATGCGTTAATTGCGCGTCGTGCATTTAACCGGTGCATTCTTAATTTCGTACACTTCGACAATCGAGAAAATTAACGCATTAGCTTGAACCACACTCGACGGGTTCACCTGTGCAAGGATCGTGACTTCGCGTTGCCTGGTAAACAATTTTTCACCTTATAAGTATAACAATTATCTGCAGCAGTGTGTGCAGCAGCACGGGCGAAAAAGAAACGCGATAATTCTATTTCCATTAGATTACGCAGCCCTGTAATTAAAATGATCTCGTGAGCATGGCGATGTATCGCGGAATCTCGGACGGTCCCGCATGGAAAACCCATCGAACATGCTAATTATGATTTTTAAATTAGTACTTTATATATTCCTGTTAATCAGCGAGGCCTCTATCCTTAATACATCTCGGCGTGTTCCTATAATTTTCGTTGGATCAAGGCACGATCAAAACAGCTTCGCTCTCTAATCCGTTGTTCATCTAAGAATCTAATTTTCACAGGGATTAATCAAACGGTCGAACGATTGCTCGTAATCGGATCTCGATCGAAGGTTAAGTGTACTGTTTCTGGTGTCTCGTTAGAGGAACGAACGTTTTCCTTGTTTCCTTTGCTTATCCACGCTATCACTTTGTACACGTGCGCTACATTGTTTTCAGTGAACACCGAAGAAGTGTATAACGATCGTAGCCTTTCGAATTCCTCTTGGAATGAGGGACCTAATTCTCATGATTTTAATGGCAGGCCTTAATTGCAACTGGTGTTTCCGTAAAGTCGACGCAGCTATCGAATTATCTCATAAAAGAATTTTTAAACAACTGAATACGAGAATCGTTCTCCAAAATTAGAACACTTTATAAAAGTACCATTGGAGTATATTAAAGTTGCTTTCTGATTGATATCGGATTATGAAAGCAGCAGAAGAGACTTCGGAGAAGAAGATGGAGAGGAAGATACTTTCTTCTCCATCTATCTATAAATCGTTGCCATTACATCCGAGTGAATCTCTTTTCCAAGAACACTTGGAACACTTGTTGCAAGATGAATCTCCGCTTTCCTGCGAATACACCCAACAGTAATTTGCCAAGCAGGACATCGGAGCACGTTGCCGCGCAGCAGAGGCAACCGAGCTTAATTTCTCAACGCCAGTAATAACGTGTCGGATAAAATATTCGTTTCGAGAGCCACGCTCCGATGCCAGTGAAGCGATACCATGATTTACCAATTCCATTAACTCGATCCGAACTGTCGGCACGCGGCGAGCTCGATCCCATTGCAAACACTTTACCCAGTTCCCCGCAGAAGCGTAATCTCACAGGTAACAATACCTTTCTTCGGCCTGTCGAATTGAAAGAAAAAAGAGATGGGAAGCTTCGCGAGGCGTCTTCGAAGCTCCCTTATCTATCCGTTTTCCTGCGAGCCTCTCGGATGAGTGGCTACCTCTTCCCATGCATTACGCTATTGCACAGCCACCCCCGGAGGGGTGCCTGGCTTCTTAATGCCGGCCAAGGATTGCACGCGAAGGTATTAATATATAATTAACCGGCCTGGTTGTAGATCGTATCTGAAAACCTCCTTATCGACCAGCAGGCTGCCGATACCAGGGCTACCCATATTATGCGAAGACCCTTTACGTGGCTTCGTACCTCGTTCGACGAGCTGCTGCACCGCTGCCGGCGCTTGTTTTTCTTGTTTCTCCTCCTCTCCTTCTTCCTTTCCTGTCTTTTCTCAGCCTTTTTCTTCGTTGCTTCTCTTTCTCTTTTTTGTTTGTTTTTCTGTTTTTCTTTTGCGTCGACGGAACATGCTGCAAGTTCCTCTTTCTAAAATCGTGGAAAATTGCTGGTGCTTTGTTGGCGGTTGATCAGTTGCGGTTTCGGTGCATCGTTGCTGCAACTGTTGACGTAATGGCACTGGACAGGTGTGAGATAGTAACGTGTGGTTTCAGTATTTATCCCTCCGTTGCTTGGTAGCTGTTCTTTTATTTGTACGGGAGTTCTTTTTGTTGTGAGTGGGAGGTGACGCAGGAGAGTGTTTTATCTCCAAGGGGAGGGAAATTGAAGGTGGACTTTTCGATTTGATTAGTTAGTGAATAAGTTTGTTTTATTGACGTCTCTTCAGTGTGATTTTATTAGGAAACAAATTATTCCTGGGGTATAAGGTAAAATTGATGTTGAGGGTAGAAATAATTTAAGTTTATAATTCGAAAGATTTAAAGAAATCCAAAGAAAATGTATCCAAATTTCATTTACAGAAGTTTCAGAATTCCAACTTATCTATACTACACTTCTCCTTTGAAACTTTCCTTGAATTTTTGTTGTTCAAAGAAAGACCCTTTCCATTATCAATCTGTATCAGAACAGTTGTGGTAACTTTTTTTATTCTGTCGCTCTGGTAATTCTAATTATGGGTATTTAACGGTTAATCGAAGGTAACCATCACAGCAAATTAAACCGAGCCGACTGACGTCCATCCCGAGACAACTGGCCCGCACCTGTCGGTGTAGCATAGTTTCGTTTCCACGTACGCGATGCCGTTGCCCGTTCCTTTTTTAATTAGCCCTGTTTAATACGCGAATTTCTGCCGATGTCTTACAAGGTGTCGCGTGTCCCAGTAGGCCTCACATCTGGATTAGTTGTCCGATTCGCCGATAAGATTTTCAGCGAGGACAGACTGCTTTAAATCACACTGTCCGCAAAATGCTCGAATTTCAGGGCAATAAACTTCGTCGTCTGTTCCAAACGTGAACCAGCAACCCTATAATATTATATCGAAGCAAAACAGCTTTAATTCCACGTTCAAGATAAGCTCAAATTTAGTATAAGAATATCCCGCGGAAAACTTCGGTCCGCCCATCAGAATTCATCGAATTCCCCGAAAGGACTCACCCTCGACCAAAAAATGACGCGGCCACAGAATTTTTTCAAACCACCGCTCGAATTACATGGTTTCCAGATGCGCGCCGGTTGCGATCAGTTCGACCAGCTCTCTTATTACTCTCGATATTTAATTCGAGATCGTCCAGCCGGAGGCATGGCGGCTCGGCAGGGAAAAGGGCGAGGGGAAGGCCCCGAGGGGTTGCTCGGAGGGTTGGAGGGGCTCGGAGAGGGGCACTGTAACCGGGCGTCAGGAGGATTGATGGCGTCTAGATGCAAATGCAGTCAGTCTGGCACGCAAGCAACGTATCCACCTACCGACGCCTTATGCCAGTTAACGCCTTACAGCTTAATAATCTTGTTCGTTCTTCCCCTCTCTCTCCCTCTATCCTTCCTTCCTCTCCTCGCCGTCTCTTTCAACCCTTTGGGTGTCTCTCTCCTTTCTTCCTACATCTGCACTGTAGACTTCTATATTAATTTCTCTTTGCTCGTCCTCTTGTTTCGTGCTTTCTGAACTTTTGTATCTCTTCTCCCACCCCTCTGAATGTTTAACTTATTTCTTCCTTTATCTTTTTCATACGATTTCTACATTTGCCTTCTCCATCTTCCTTCGATCGCCACCCCTCTGTCTTTCAAGCTTCACATTTCTATTAATGTTTCCTTCCTTTTTGATCCTCTTGGTCTTCTTGCACCACCTCCTATCGCCTCCCTCGTCCCTTCGCTCTACCTTTCGCTTTTCTGCTTTTTCTTCCTATTTCTATGTTTAGTTCCCTGCAACCCCTCGCCTCCGCCTCTCACACCATCCTCTCGTCCCTGTTCTTCTCGCTGGCTGGAACTCGTTCCACGTCCTCCCTTCCCCATCCTCCTTGCACGGTGCACTTTATCACTCTCTCGCGCCGGTTAAATTACTTTATTAACCCTCTTTTCTCGGGATATCCCCCCGGTGGCCCTCCAGGAGACTAGAATGGCTCCGGCGATCGAGGCCGACGGGAAGGTGGAGAAATGATCTAATGGACGAAGATCCTTCAGTTCGTTAAACACCGCGGTAATTAAGTTTATATTAATGTTTCGGGAGATAGGAGATATTGCGGCCCGTTTGTATATACGAGCTTGTAAGATGGCTGCTGCGGGGAATTAATTATCGGCCGCTAGGCGAACGTGTTGCGCCCGCGTGGTTTGTAATTAAAATGTTCCTCGTAAATGTCGAACGGAAGGATGTCGATTGGCTTCCGAGCGTCGCGATATTTTTCACCACCACGGATTATTCGCAACTCGAATTGGATCGACTCTCGCTCTCTTGCTCCTGGCTACTACACTTTGCTGCCGGCAGAGCTGCTCCTTCGAAACTGATTGGTCCCGTTCGGCCGCCTTGTTAAATGAGTGTGAAACGAGAAAATGAAAGGAGTAGTAGCCGCAGACGCGAGACTGTAGCAATGAATAGTAATCAGAAATGTGTGAGAGTGAAGACGTGACTCAATTTAATGTTACACGTTTTGGAAGCTGAGGATAAAGTTGAGCGTGTCGAATCGTTTCGATGTGCTCTTTTTTTTATAATAGAAGGTTGATAGAAATCTGTAACTCACAGAGAAAAATTCAGATAAACGTTAAAAAAGAATTTCCTCTTTTAAATTTCTTAATAGAGACTTACATATAGGCAAAGAAACCTTATAAGAAACAAATCTAACAGACCCAACTTCGTGAAACAGTTGATGAAATGATACCACTGATTCAAAGTTATTTCCAGCCACCATAACTACTCGAAAATTACACCACTGTCACGTAAAATATATCGTAATACTTATACCATCCTACGTGCCTATGGAACAAAGCACTTAAAATGCGATCCCCTTGATGTTCGAAATTGTTACAAATACTGGGAGCCACAGCTGGCACTGCTGACTACTTAATACCGTTCAAACGTCTTAACTGGCACATAAAACTGTTGCCGAACCCCGTAATTTACAATTATAAATCAGACGGTCGTGTGGCCGGCAGTTTAGCCCGAACTGGCCGCGGACACGAGAAAGAAGTTCGTGCACGGTCACCGTGGAAATTCGTGTTGCATCCCTTTTCTGGGCAGAAAGTGGCGGTCTCACGGGTGCCAGAATGTCGTTCCTAACGCTAATGACGTCGTTGGCTCTCACTTAACAAGAGACTACCCTCTAAATGGAGGGTTGCGTCCTGCAGCCAACCGGTCCTCCGGTGGTGCTCGCCAACCCGGTGATTACGAAACTCGAGTTCACTTCTAAATTACATCCGTCGTAAATGCTGTTAAAGTACGTGCAACCGTCCAGCTCGAGGCATGTCGCCGGAAGTTGACCGCGAATTTTCGCCGAATCGATCCGTCCGCCGTCCATTTAAATCCCCGAACGCTACCTCTGACGCTGTTTCTCTGGTTGCGTGGATGCTGGGCCCGAAACGGAAGCTAATTTTTACGGGATACTTCGCAGGAAAACGATCATTTGTAAATAAGAAACGAAGTGATACTACGTTAAAACACGCATCGTTAGTCTTCCGTTCTTTGTATTTCTACTTCGTTGGGGAATTATGTTCACTTGTATTGGTCCAATCGTGTTTTATTCTGAGATTTCAGAGATAAATTGAGGGGGTTATTTTTAATTTTTTTTTGCAAATTCTTCCTTTTGATACATTGATATCCAGATGTCGAGATACATTGGTCCATATACTATTAAAATAATTTAGCGGAAGAATGAGTTTTTAAAAAATGTTGGTGTTAATGGGATAAATTTGAGATAGGGTTGGTCGATAGTTGTTTTTTTATATTGATAACGTGGTAGAGGATAGTATTGACATTCAACCCTTGGCTAGTATAGATAAAGTGACGAAGTACGATGTAGAAAATGTGTACCTATTTTTTATATTTGAAATTACTTACAAGAAAAGATCCCGAACCTGGAAATTCAAAAAATTCTGAAACTTTGTGAATATGTAGGGAATTTCCTCCTGATTACAACACAATTTTTGTTTGCTACCCAAATTCACTCTAAGGGGGTGTAATTGACCTCTGAAAATCCGGTTATTTTCCGATTTTGTGTTATAACTCGTGAACTGTAAAATAATATTTCTACCAAATGATAGATCTAATTAAACGAAGTAACTTCTGTCTTGAAACTTTTTTTCTATCTCTTATAGTTCGCGAGTTATAACACAAAATCGGAAAATAGCCGAATTTTCAGTGGTTAATTTCACCCCCTTCGAGCGAATTTGGGCAGCTAACAAAAATTGCGTTGTAATCAGAAGGAAATCCTCTACAGTTGACAAAGTTTCAGAATTTTTTGAATTTCCGGGTTTGGGATCTTCCCTTGTTAGTAGTAATTCTAGTGACTGACTATAATCTGTTATTCGTGATACAGTACCTACACAAAATGAAGAACATTGCTTGCACTAAGTAATAACATACTCACTGAATTACAAAATATTCTAAGAATTAAATACATTTTCCATCGAACACCCTAAGTAGACAATGCAATACTCTTTCAACCATTACCATCCCTCATCCTTCTGAATTCTATTCACATTTCATACTTCTCGTATCAACCCTTCATCTTCCATTCACCATACTTCGACATTTCTTTCTCGCCAGCCGCCTGAAACATCAGCCACAGTGTCGAAGCAGGTCTGGCTTAAAATTTTTTAATTAAAAACCGTGAGTTTACCCGTGCGATTCAGCCGACTTATTAAAGGACGCACAATGTGCGCAGGGTTGGAAAATGGGAGCCGGGCTATTAAGTTTAATGTCATTATGAAGGTGTCAAGGCATGGCGGCTTCGTAAAACGCGGCACGGAAAAATATTCCACGCGCATCGTGTATTCGGCCTCCGTTTAATTACGGTTTAATTGCATGTTACACAGCCAGTAACAGACAGCCGATCGCGTTCTTTCATTAAGAGATAGACCACCGATGGCTGGCTCGCGCTGTGCACTTTCGTCGGCGATATAAAATCTCAATTTTCTGCCGATCGCGCAGGCGCTTCGTCCCTGTCGGCGGCGACGCGCACCGAGCTCATCTTCAGGGCACGCGAATGCATCATCCACGGAACGGCGTGACGCGACGTTCCTGGGCCAGTTTCGCAAGATTTATTGCGAGCGAGCCCGCATGATGAAGTCCGAAGCGAAACGAACGACCCAGTTGTATCTCCTCGGTGCGAAACGGAATTATTCATTTCGCTGGGTTCCCTGGCATTTTGCGACTGGTCATTGGCCCGCGGTGTCAGCTGCAGTTGCAGAAAAATTTGCGTGAAATTATATACCTGCTGTTTAAAATTTGTGGTACGGGATATTATGCACGATGACCCACTCCGTTGTTCGCGTGATTGGGAACGATGGCTAGTTTGAGGAATTGCTGCGTCACTATTGTTCTCCGTGGAATTTTAAATTGGAAAATTGTGGCTGTGTTTGGTAATAAACGTGGCTTTCAGTTGATTTTAATGAGTTATCATATGTTAAGAGAACGTCCATGAAATTTATTTGGGAATGTCAGTAATTAGGTACACTTGTAATAACGATATTCAGAGTTTTATTACTGAGTGGGTAATAGAATTCTTGAAAGGTACAAAAACATTTTAGCGAATATAGGTTCAGAATATATTCGTTCCGGACATATTCAATTATTTCGGTCGTAAAACAATAATTCGCTGTATAATTACCAAGATGCACACAAAGATTCATTTGAACAGTTAAGATCGTTCTAAATAATCGTGAATTCATGTTCCTTATCGTTTCCCTCGCATTTATTTCCCTTATCTTCTTCTTAGCACCTGTGCTAATTTAAAATGGATCGTTACATTTATTCCGATGAAAAGATGACGAATATATATTCATTTTATGTATGGATGTGCAAACGATAACACGAGATGGTAGTTCGATTCTACTACGAAGTTTCGAAAAGGAACTCCTCACTATTTAAGAAATTAATATCTCCAGAACAATTAATATACGGTACAATGTATTTTTTTTATGAATTCTATTACTGAGTTCGTTTCTATAACTCTAAGAAACGCTTGCTCATTTACAAAATTCTAATTTGCATAAAATGAAGACAGAGTCGTTGACAGACATGTGTGAAAACGTATCAATGAATGAGAACTGAAATTAATCGTGCCACTTATTTGAATTTCGAGAGAACAAGCAGATCGCGTTTTATATCAGGAAAATTGATGTTCCTTTTATGCTTTTCATCAGCCCACACGGGCGGACATGCATGTATCTCTGTTATTAGGGATAATGTGTCTCACAGAAAGTGAGGTAATCGGTGTAATTCCCTCGAATTGCCACTGTTCCACGTCTTTTTATGAACGTCATCCACGTCAGATTACGCGTTTACATTTCTTCGAAATTTATTTCAGCATTATTTCATTGTGCCTAATAAGTCACCCCTTACACAGAAATTTCTTCTTTTCTCTAAATCTATTCATCCCCCGTCTTCCTCAAAATCGAAGTAAGAAGATTTTATCGGTCTACTCCCAAAGAAGTCCAACAACAAAATTAGCAATGCTATAAATTCTTGGCAAGCATTGCTTTTTAATTTCTGCTAGTGCAGACTACGCGTATATTTCGCATATTTTATTCTTATTCATTGAGGAATCATTATAGTGGATTAGGAATAAGCCTAGTCAGGTGGGGCAAGTCGTCAGACGGATTTTCATCCGAGGAACTGGACTTTCTACTTTCTCGGTCATTTGAACGCGATTCTACGGACTGCGTCAATGAATTCCGCATCTCTTGCACTTAAAGGCACATTGCCACGCGAACTTTCGATGCGTTAAAATCGCCGGCTGCGCGGATCAACGACGCCGATACGGGATGCCGCATAAATACGCAAAAGTGTTCTTACGATTGGGGCGGGTACACGGTGTAATTTCGATTTAATTGCTGGTTACTTTCGGACGTTCATGCGTTTGTAGGGCGACGGCCATTATTAAACGCCTTCAGCCAGAGCTTCGTCTGGTTCCTCTGCGGTCGTTCAACCGACCTTTAAAAAAAAACTTGCCATTGTCAAAACAGACAGATTGTAGCAGGATTTTCTTTCTCTTCTCTCTTTTCTTTCCAATCATTTTTCTAAACACCAAGAGACTTTCGTTTACTGTGATGCCTTTTATTACAACCCTCTCCCTCCCTTGATTCATTCTTCACCTTGTTTAATTTAATTACCTTAAATTTTGTTCGCCCATATAGCTGTACCTCGTCTTTTGCACTGTTTTAGAATTTTTTTTTAAATTTAATTTGAGAGAAATAAGTTACTTGTATGTAAGGATTTTCGTTCTAAATATTAATACTTGTCAGAAAGTATCTAAGCATGCACATATAGAGAGAAGTAATTACAAGTTTTAATAAGAAAAAATATTTTATTTTCGTAGTGATATTTATAAACTCTAGTAAAAGACAAGTTTATCGTCTTGCTACCTTTTTCGAAAATGTGTCGTCAGTGTGCGGGGAAAATCGCGTTTAATGGTAGGTATTCCGAGGCTTTCATTCCTTTGTTCTAATTTCCAGTTTTCGAGCAGAGCGGTTTTCAGCATCAATTTTAATGGGAGAGAGTGTATAACGAGATTAGACTGAGAAGAGAAATTTGGTACGGTGTGGTGAATGTATTTGAATGTTGAATTTAGAAGAGAATTATGGGGACAGTCGTACTGTGAATCACAATTTATTTAACACGAAAAAAATCTGACTATTCATTATCACAGCCTGCGTTCACATTTTGCACAGATTAGAAGTGAGAAACATTAGATTTTCATCGAGTTTTCCACTGTTTTAATAGAGCAACACACTGTGACCCTCTCAAATTATAATTGGCACGTAGAACACTTCCTGATACAATTTTTTTAACCCTTTGTTTACACACCTCTTTTTTCCATCAGCATTGGCAGACTGGGTGGCTCACACCCAGATCAATTTTTGAACTACTGCCATTGTCATCTAAAAAATCCAATCACAAAATTTTATCTCAGTTTTTGTAATAAATTCTAGATTAGCAAAATGAAAAAAATCTTTAAGAAAATGTAACTTTTTCTAACTTCAATATTAGAGGCTAAAAATCTACAGTTGTTGTTTAGGTATAATATTTTGAGAAACAAAATAGTTTGTAAGTCGGCTTTGGACAAAAGGTATTTATTTTGCACATAGAAGGTAGGGTATTTCGGTAATTGAAAAAATGGAGTTATTTCACGAATATCCGCGATATTCTACGTATTGGAAAAGGGTACATAGCTTCAAAATTAGTCAAAATCAGCTTATGGGTGGCTCACACCCAGATTGTCAACGAAGGGTTAATGATGGCACTTACAGTATTTTGTGCAAAAACTCTTCACTTAATCACTCAATGATTAACCAAAAGAATCTCTCTCCTGTTCACCCTTTCTCGCAACAGACCCGTAGAAACCGCTGCTACACCGCAAGAAATCGTTTCACAGTGCTCAATCTCCAACCGATCAACAACACTCTTAAACCTTCTGGGCTTATCCCAGACCGAAGGTTTCCTAATTGATCCCCGCATTGCGCGCGTAATTTCGCGGAATTATCGAAATCCGTCAGAATCATAGTCCGCGGACGTCACGGTCCGGAATTGAGTATCGATTATTACTGGAAGTACGTAGCCGATCGGCGCGTTATGTGCGCGTTCCTTGGCGTTTCGTGCGCGTTTATGGCGGTCCACGATGGATACGCGACGACCAGCCACGTTCTTAGCGTGGCGTAATTGCATGATGATACGTTTCGGCCATGTTGGGCCCTTAACGACGCACGCGACCCTGCACGGTGCCCTTTTCCCCTCGATGCGGATGTCTTATTTCTTGGCCCCGTGGAAATGGAAGCCAAACAGGGCTCCCCGAATTGGCAGGAACGGCCACGAATTGCTACTTAGTTCCTATTGGGCGGTGTGCTCGTTCCCTGCGATTTCCTTCCCTTTTTACCAACGTATCGCTTTATAATTTCGAGCCGCTCGTTCTCATTATTACTGCCGCTACGACCACTCTGCAATAGGTCCACGTTAATCACAGCGCGATGTGCAAGCGTTTTTACACTGACGACGTGGTCAATAGGCAGCTTCGCAGTATCGATAGTTTAATAATTGATAGTTAAATCTTCATTGACAGCAACGTGGAAATATCTTCAATAATGTTAGCTAATATTCCTGATATTTATTCTCCATTTCTGGTGTCTTTTCTGCACTAAATATTATTCTATAGTAGCATTCTTGAGTATCTAAAATGTAAACTAATCGATGGGCAGGAATTTCGGATGAGTCTCAGGAACCTCTGTTCAAACTTCCGTATAAAATACACTGAATTTCGGAATCTATGGTAGGCCGAGCCCCAGCCATTATCAGCGAACGATAATCCTTCAAGCTGCCACCGTGCACAGCTGGATCGGCCGCTTATTATGGAGTATAGATTATCAATAATGAGCGGACCGATCGATATCCACCGTGGTCTGTGTTGGTCAATTCAGGACGCCGGGGTGGGAGGAGGTGAAACAGGGGTAACTGTCGGATAAATAGCGTTTAATTACGCTGATTAATGTTCGGCCAGATGATTTTTCCCTGCCTCCTCGGTCACGTCGCCGACGACACGGCCGATTCGCGCACATTATCGTCGATTGGTAAATTTTAATTGGACAAGAAGGCTCTGATGAGAGAACAGAAAGGGCCTCGATGCGGCATGCCGCGATGAGTCGTTGCAGTAAATGCCAGCTGGACCAGAGCCGTGTTTGGACCGAAAGTAATTTCGGGGTATTTGTGTTGCATTACATTCGAGTCTGTTGCCAGAGCTTCGCTTTATCGAATGATTTCATTTATTGTTTGGAACGCTCGGGGGAAACCTGATTTCTCTTTTCTTCCTTTCGTGGATACCGATCTTCAGTCTTTGTTGGTCTGATACTTATACCACGCTTATTGTATTCTGGAATGTAGAAGTTTAATTGTGTTTAGTTCTACGTGATCCTTTTGAAAGTAGAGTAGCTCTTAAGGGGAAAAGCAACACTAGAATTTATAAAAAATTTATTTCTGGTAAGGGAATAGAACATTATTTTTTTTTATTATTCGTCATTATTACTTGGAAATATACAAAAAAAAAAAACAAACAGTAGCACATAAAGAATAGCGAAGTAAAAGGCGAGGCTTCAGTACAATATTGTTAGAATCCTAACGGTAACTAAATAACTAAAACTAAAACTAAAATTAGAAAAGAAAAGAAAACACAGAAAAATTAAGGGAAAAAATTATTATAGCGCATTAAGATAGAAAAGCATAAACGTAGCTGGAGAGAAAGGGACGAGACAAGGAAAGGAAAGAACATAGAGGTGACTTAGGAATAGTGTAGAAATATATATAGTCGAGCTTTACATTCAAAATCAGGAAACGAATTTAGCCCTCGAATATCAGGTGGAAGGGAATTATAATAGTGAGCAGAAATATAGGCGAAGGAGGATTCAAATTTGTGGAAAGGCGATTTTGATGCTGAATAGAAAGGGAATTAGACCCGTGATAAGAAAGATTGTGTAAGACATTTGTGCAAGATGAAGAAATGAAAATTGAAATAATTTGTAGTAGATCCATTCTGTAATAAATCGTGGATCTTGACTTATTCCTCTGGATACGTATACGAAGTTAAGTTTGGAGACTTCATCGCCGAGGCATGAAAATTGAGAAATTTTGTTTTCTAAAATGGAAGCTCATAATGCAAACACCTTTACCAATCCTCTATACCTAAAATTGAAGCCGAAAAATATTTTTATATAATGATAGCCCTCGAAGCGTTATATTTATCGCCGACAATCTAGAATCGCGCGACGATATAATGGCATAGTTACTCGTTCGCGAACTGGTCCATGGGAAAGTATAATTTCTGGCACGGTGAAGACTTTGCAATACTTACGATACAGAAAAACGAGGAAAAAGCGGGTTGCGTAAAAATCTTAAGAACCGTAATACGTGTGTTTGTCACAGGAAACTTCGCAAGCGGCGGCTCGTTCGTAATGACGAGTTGCTCGCGTTATGACGGATTCTGAATACAAATTACGCTCGGCGCCAACGTAATCTTAATGGGGGGTAATTTATTACGATAGAACGATCCATCGTAGTCGGGGCAGTATCCATCTTTTTCATGCGAACGGCCCTAGAGTCCTTGCAGGTGGTGTTTAAGCTAATTGTCGCTGCACGTGAGAAGCGATATACATTCCCCAGCGCGCAGTCATGTCCAGCGAGATGTCTTCTTTGGTAGCCCATAAGGCGACGTAAAAATTCCACGTCTTCGGAAAGGAAAAAGGTTAATTCGATAGGAATAAAGGTATGAATACGAATCACCTCGTAACGCAGCCTTTTCGTTTCCGTTCCCTTAATAATTTTACTCTGTCCTAATATCCTTTACAAAACTTCTATCTTAATATTTTGTACCCCAAGAATTAGTTAAATACTTATTAAACCTTGTAGAAGTAGAAGAATTCGTGATTCCTAGAATTAAATGAATTATAGATTTTGAATCCAAAATTTTCTATTTAATAACTGCAGTGTTATGCAAATGATTTTGGTCGATTAAGGATCGCAGAAGGTGAAGGGTTAAATTAAATATTTTTTACATCATCCTTGTATTTTTCAAACAATTCTTATATATTTGATAAATAAATATATTTCCTATTGTATTACATGTTACACTATAAAGGTATAAAAATACAATTTGAAAGCAGTGGAGCAGGAAAAATCACAGTGAATTAGTTTCAGATGGGAGCCAAACCATTCACTGAAACTTGAAAGCCTCGAACAATTTCCAATCGTGAAAGGTATAGCTTCCCGCAGCCATCATGACGACGAATTTTCTCCGCAGTTACACTTCTTCGCTATGTATAAAGTATTTTCTTTCGATAAACGATCGCGAGTCTCGAGATAAATCGAGAGATACCATTACGGCAGCGACGATTACGGGACGGTCATTGTGTCCGAGCGTGTCACGCTTCAGCCCGCGGAATTAAGCGAATCATTATCATCGTGTCAGGTTCATTATGCGGTGACTGCGTTATCGCGCCAGCCGGCAGTGTTCCATCCTGTGAAAAGGAAAAACGTAATTCCGCCGACGAAAATAGATTGAGGCGCGACGGTTGCCGATCAAGCAGGACGTGGAAATTGTTTAACCCGTCCCCTCATAAATTATTTAACGCGCCACCTGTATCGTCTATTTGGTTTGATACTCCTTTCCTATAATAATATCGTACTGACAGGGACGCAGGAAAATTTAGCGCATCAGGGTACACGATCTGCCAACAGACACGTGAACATGTTCCAAAAGATCACGTCGTGTGTTCTGAGAATGAAGGACTTAATATCGATTATTGCCACAGGCTGAATTACGGGTTAATGAAGATCGAGACATTCATTTCGACTCGACAGAGCCTTTAATGGAGAAATTAACCAGAGCTCTTCAGTCTATATTCATGTTGGATACATTTTCAAATTTCATACATGTAGCTGTTAGAGTGAAAGGAAATATAATCGTCTTGGGGGTTGGGATTCGATTAAATTTTGTACAGATAGTAAGATCATTAGAGTAATATATATGAGTGGTTCCCTTGAAATTTATTAAAGTGAAGTGAAGATGTAATCCAGCACAGTGTCTCTGAGATTACCATTAAGGGTACTAGGCAGTAGTTTCTGCCTAAAATGAAGCATTTCTGTTTCAATTAATTACAAAGAAACAAATTGAAACTGAGGCTACAAATGAAACTAAATATTTTGTGAAGATGCTCGAATTTGTTTTGAATCGATTGGAACCTGCGTTTTTGAGTTATCACTGCAAAACAAAAGAAACTTTTTTTAAAAAGCCACTTTAGTGATTCATCTGTAGCGTCATATATTATGCATATTGTTTACTAAATAAACATATATTTTAAAGCTTATGATGTTAATAAACTTCATGCCAAAGAGCAAGTCTCAGTTTAAATTGGTTTCTTTGTAATTAATTGAAACAGAAATGCTTCATTTTAGACAGGAATGACTGCCTAAGTAGTACTCTTAACCTCGAATTACATTCCTTCTTTCATTCGAATCACCACCCTCGAGACATTCACGTCGAGGAACGTCGAATTTCCTTCCTATCGATTGCAACCCCCAACCTTTTAATAATTTCATCGCGAAATCATAGAAACGGAATACAATTCTGTCGGAGAAGGAAATCAACGTCCCGATACAAACAACCTGCTTTCCCCCTCGCAATCTCGATCTCGAGGAATGTTTCATCTCGTGCTATTTCATCCCGTGATCCAGATAACGGCCGCTCTATTGCGGAGTCAATCATAATTGGCGATCTTTTTTCAATTCCGCCAGACGGTATTAGCATACATATCTGCGCGTATCCCGCGAACGAGTCTGCCAAAACAATCGTGGATCCGCAGATTCTTGGGTCTGATACTAACCGAGGGTAGACGACTGCCCTCGTAAAATCACTGAAATTCTATGTTTATTCAATATGCTGGGATTCAGTTTCCTAGCCTTATCTACGATGACACGATTGGGGTAGGTGATATCCTAAGTAGAACAATCTCCGCTTCTATGCAGCACGTATCTCCAAGATTGCTATTGCTGTAGCTTCTAAGGGGGTTGGTGAATTCAATTCGTTTCTCCGTAATCATCAATTTCTGTTTACCCTTCGAATAGTTGCTTATTTTGTGAACACCGAATATTCGTTTTGCTTGTGTAATAACATTTTAATAAATTCGCGCTGAACTCGGAACGTGGCGAGTTCGATATTAATTCTGCACTGCAATCTTCTGAATATCTGAATAAACGTTTATTCCAGAAAGCATCGGTTATTGGGCCTGCGAGTTTCGGGGAAATTTCAGGGAAGCTTAAATAGATACGAAATCCCTAAAATCGACGGTTTTATAATTGCAGGCTGCGACGGGGAATCGGATGAAGGTGGGAGCAAGAGGCGAAGGAGCAGGACCAACTTTAATAGTTGGCAATTAGAGGAATTGGAACGGGCATTTCTCTCGAGTCATTATCCCGACGTCTTTATGCGAGAAGCCCTGGCTGTGAGACTCGAGCTGAAAGAGAGCCGCGTCGCTGTGAGTATATATTTTTTTCTCTTTACACTGTTAAAAACCCCGAGTCGCGAACCTGCAGAGGATAATCCCTCTGCGACATCGAATAAAATAACGCCTGCGGAAAAGAAAGAGAAAAATTTCTCGCCACTTACTTGGTAATCCTGCAAATGCACGAATACCAACGACGATACGTCGCACTTATTATCACGTAATGATGCTTAAGACACTTATTTATTCCGTTAATGGACAGGTGCACATGATTTACGAAGATGGTTAGCAACTAACACTAGAAGTAACCCAGGGATTGTATTAATTATTCGGGAACGAAGAATCTCAAATTTATATTTTCATATTATAATCTTGTATTATCAGAACTTTATTTTGTTCACCTCCAATCGAATTCGAGTTTTCATTTCATTAAAATGAAGATACCAGAAAGAATATCAGAGGGATGTGAAAATTTTGTTAAAAATGCGACGTGTTGCAATCGATTTCAATCGACACGCGTAATTATCAGTCCTCCACGATTTCACCCCGAAATGGATGGGCGCAGGAAAAAAACGCACTTTTATTGCGACTTGATTTCACGTTTCGTGTAGTTTTATCTGACATCCTAGATCGGCCGTCCCGATAGGCGCGGATTTATAGGGACTTCGCTGTCATTTTTCGAGGGTTGATGGCCGACAGACGTCGGGGGTGGCTCGGCCTCGAAACCTTCGGCCCTTGAGCTACTCTCCCGGGGGTAGTTAGTCCATCTGCTCCGCCCTGACTGTGGTTACCTTAGGAAAGGACCGAACTGTCCCTGTCGAGCGTATTCGGGGGTAGTAAACTGAGGAAGATCTATCTCGAGACTATAGTGACTTCGACTCCCTCACTGTGTCTATTTGAATAACGAACAGAATTTTATAGACATCTTTCCTTTCGTCATATTACGTATTTTTTCTGAGGAGAATTTTCGATGAGATTTAAAAATTATTCATTTTCCTGTGCGTAGCAGAGTATTCCAAGGTATACGAATGTCTTTGATAGGGGATGAAATTATACTAGGATCCTCATAATTTGCTTTGCATGTTCGTTCTTATTTTTAAAAATTTTTGAAAGAGAATAATTAGAGAAGCCTTATATCCACTTAGGGAAAATAAAGTGCTAAGTAGTTTTATTTATTTATTCTTCTTACTTTAAACATTCTGCTTACACCTCGCAGTAAAATTGGAGTTACGGCATCCGTCAAATCTGAGTATCTAAAAAATATTGATGTCTTCGTTCAAACAGTCAAGCGATTTTAATACGCCTTTTTGAATCGCAGGTCGAGGTGTACAGAAATGTCGCGCGTTCCATGCGCGAGGGTAATTTGTCAGGGGCAGGAAATCGATTTCGCGGGAAAATGTCTTAATGTTATCGCGGCAAGGGTTCATTTCTTTTTTGCTTTAACACGTAACGTATCCGTGTCTAATATTTCACGAAATGAAATCAAAGAAAATGATATTATTCTTAATTTATTCTACCGGAAACCCGATGCCCGGATAAATCAGCGAACCACGCGAATCATTTTCCGTGAAAGTCGTAGATTTTCACGTAACACCGAATGTACGTACACGTTTGGAACACTGTTTCCACGGCCGGCTGCCACTTCTCAAATAATCAGCGATGCCTGGCGTCCTAATTGGCAGGCCATATTTTCCAAATTCATACACGATGATTCCTTGTAGGTATTATCATTTAAACCCTTATTATGTAATCCGCCTGTATATTACCACAAACATTATATGACTTAAATGCATCTTCCGTTTCGAACTACTCATAGGAATTTGAAAAATTGAGACATCAGGCTTCAGTAAAATATTCGGCTACCTGGGTGATAAATATTTCATTCTCCACGCGATTGTGAACTTTGTTTTCTTGTAAATTCTTGAATTTCAGAATAGAATGGATTGCAACTTCGAAGTGTTTGGGAAATGAAATCCTCGTTACAGATTTGAACAACTTCCAGCTCTCAGAAACATCGTGGATTATAAACCTCTTGTTATACATATGTAAAATCTAGAGTAGCTAGTGTTTCCGGGTATATAAGTATGGAAAGGGCTGTGACACTTTGGTGAAACTTTCGAAACCCGACACCAGACAGTGGAACATGACATGACGGTGTCCCTGAATGGCGTCCACGAAGGGTGGACCCTCAATTTCACGGTCGATCGGCCATGAGGCCACCCTCATATTCTCTCTTTACGATAAGATATTTATATTTATGCGCTTAGACACGCTTCAGGTGCCATGTGTTGGCGCGCACATTGCTGACTTTGTCGATACGATCTCGAAATGAGCATCTCTCTGCTCGAGCTCCACTTAAGCCATAATTCAGATAATTACAGACATTTTATTCAAAACTTCAACAATACTTATTAAGAATAAAGGAACTGAAAAGAGAAGTATCTCAGAATCTTAACTAAGCAACGCGCAGAAACCATAGAACCATAGAAAAATATTCCACTCGATCCACGCAAACGTTATGTAAAATACGATCCGCTTAATTAAAAGCAACGATGCACAATTTCTCCAAAATTATCAAAGGAAATCCTCCAAGCTTCTCGTAATTACATTAAAAGCAGAGCAATTAATTAGAAGCACCAGACGCAATCACTTTCTCTATCAAATCCTTCTAAGTAGCCCCACCCATAGTTCGTGTTCTTCAAGAGGTTTAAGCTTCTTAAAATATATAACAATTAAGTGAACAAATCCTCCCCCTTTGAAACTGTTTATGGAGGACAGTGTTTCCCAAGGATTTTACAGAATGGACCGAAACGAAAGGCGCGTGGAACGCGGAAGATGATGCGACACGCGAGACCAGGCGTTGAAATCACCGCGCGGAACCGAGACAATGTTCGATTCGAGGGGCCCTTCCTCGATCGGGATTCCGTTGCGATCGAGCAGAGCCTGTCCCGCGCCCTTTGTGCGGCCGAAAAGTGAGTGACCTTGATGACAGGGCCGATCCGTAGATAACCCGAGCTGGTGACACGATGTCATGCAGCCGGTGCGTCTTCTCGAAGGGGCGGGAATGGCCCTCAGATTAGATAGTTGATCCCCGCGTCAGATAACCCCTGCGGCGCACGGGTGCTGGCAGCGCTCTGTAAAAAATATTGTCACACAGAGATAAACCGATGAAACGTTTCGGCAAACTGGCAGCCAAAGAAGCTGCGGACGCATGTCCTTTTACACGTGTGCGTTTGAAAATGAGTAGCCGCGGGACCATTGGCGTCTGCTCCAAGTCACGACGGATTTATTAACGTCTCGTGAACCGAGGATGCTGTGGTTTCATTTTGACGAGATAAGGGAAGGGGAGAGGAGGTTTGATGGGTTGTGAGAAAAAGTGGAGGAATATGGGGGTTGTTTTTACTGTTGATTAGTTAATTGATTGTGGGGGAGAGAGTTGGAAGGTATAATATTCTGTTCGCCTGCGCTGTGCTGAAGGGAAGCTGGAGTAAAGGGTTGTAGATTGAGATGGGTATTGTTATTTGGCGATTGTAGTGGCAGCTTATAATATTTGTTTGATTGAAGTAGACTCTATTTTAAATTAACATGATTTATGATGTTAATACCTGATACGAAACCGTGTATAAACTGAAATTGCACTTCTTTGAATGAACTCCTCATTGACAACTCTGAACTATTAATTTATAAAAAGAGTAACGTTGCTTAAGGGGCTGTTCCGGTCTAGAGTCCATACAAATAGGTGATTTTTAGGAATTAATTAGAGGAAAACTACTACATATAATTTAATGGGACTTTTTACATTGTATTAAGGATGTGCTAAACTATAGAAATAGATTTTTTGTTTTATAATTAATCATTACAGACGGCATTGGGGAGGTGTTAAAGTCGACGTGTCAAAAAATTCATCCAAAAAGGTAGAACCTGTAGCATCTAAACTATTGGTTTGAAATAAAAACAATGCCAGATTATTAAAGGGCATGAAACTCACTCGTGGACTGACCAATAAAAATTACAAAAATTACATTTTTGAGAAAATAACGACACTTGAAGTTTGAAAACACTTTTCCCCCATATTTTTCGTCATTTCAACGCCTTTAAAAATTACAAATTTTCAATTTTTTAAAGTTTTACTAGTCTGTCCACGAGCCAGAAGTATATACTTCACAATAAAAAAAGTTTCAGTTGAATTGGATGATAACTTTTCGAGATACAGGTTTCACCGATTTTAGGAACACTGATTCGAGAAAAACGCGTTTGAAGTTTTACGCGAGCGCTGAGTGGCCGGTTGTTACTCATGCATTTGCCGCTACTTCAATGCCTATAACTTCGAGAAATTTAAGAATTCTCAAAAATTCTTTTAAACGCGTATTCTTAAATGTTGAACATTCGAAAAATGAAATAAAAAAAACGAAATTTTGACCGGAACCTCCCCTTAACAACAATAGAATCTAGGGGAAAAATTCTAGGAATTATAACACGTGCCTCTACAGTTATTTACTCCATTTGAATAGGGCATAATTTAATGAATATTACGAACACGATAGAAGCACAGTAACCCTGAAACTTGAACGTGTGATTTGTAACATCTCAAAAGAATACTATTAAGGTAGTTTTACAATAACTCCTCAATTTATTAGCACAGACAGAAATCTATATCCAAACCCAAGAGTTCAACCTCAAAAATTTGTCTATGCCAATAATTCCTCGATTGTATAATATTTTACAGCTCAAGAAATCCTATTGCCACTTTGCAAGGATTTGCATAAGTTCTTCAATTCTAAACGGCGTAAGCCAAAGAAATCACGAGATCTGGCCATTCACAGATTCTTGAGAAAACACGGTGCAACGCTAATCCTATTGTATAGCATTTTAGACTTCCGTTCAACGAGTGTAGAAAACCGATTTCGATCACGTATCAATGCTTCAAATACGTTCTGCGCGTTCGACGAGCGCCATTTTCTCGTCCACCATTCCCGTCTCTCGTGTTTTATATTCAAATGAGCCACCATATTCTGGCGCGCGTTGATCGTCGATCGTTGCACGCGTTGTTCGACGATCGTTGCTATATCATTAACATATTTACTCAAAACCTCCGAACAACCTGTCTCCTTGTACCCGTCCACGACACGGAGGACAAATGGAAAACGACGTACGAGAGCAAAGCGCCGGGGCGAGCAGGGAAGAGGGCAGGGATAATGTTTAAAAATCAATTGCATCGAGGATGGCAAGAATGGGATGTCTCTCTCTCTCTGCTACGATCCTTTACGACGTCGCGTTAAAACTGGTCCTCTTTGATCCACTTTATCGGCGTTGTCGGGTGATTGGTGTTGATTGGCCTGGTAGGGGACGATTTCAGTAACGATCGAGGAATTTTTCAATGGCGACTCGGCGTTCCGTAGCCTCGCGTGGTTCCCTTATAAGACGGTCATCCGCGTACCGCGTAAGGGAACGTGATTCTTATGGAGGGATCATCGAAGGAACGATGATTAAAGGGTGTTTGCTGTACTTTGGCGGACTAAACGATTGGCGATTAAGGCCGAGCAGTGAAAGAATAATTGTTTTACGGTCACCAGGTGCAATTAATACTCCTGCGTGCTTTGGTTTTACGATCTCCTGCCGTTTCGTCGGAGGGCAAACTCATTTGAGAGAATGCATGACACTTTAATGCTGGCTGCTCGCGAATTGGGAACGTGCAGTAAGCTAGACAGCAGGAGGAGAATACTAATTAGACTGAAGACGAGGTAGTTGTAGCAGTGGTATATTTTCTTGGTATCCCTCTTGTCCGTTGAAGAATGTATATGGGTTATGCTCACGTGAGGGAATGCAGTTGATGATTAAAGTTGGAATTTTATTTGATCGTGACTTGGGGGTAGAAGTGATTTTGGGGATATTAAATTAGTCATTTGAATTTTAATATTTTGTGTTAAGTGCTACAGAGATCGATCGTACAGCTACGCAGAAAGATTCTCATCGTTTGGTATTAAATATTCCTAATAAACATGTGGGAAAAATGGTAACGCTTCCAATTTGTGATTTAAGATGATCCCGGTAGCATAAATCCTTTTGGGACAGCTCCAGGCCAATTACTTTTACTACTTGTGTCAAATGTCCACGAAAGAGGAGAAACAGTTGCCTCATATTTGTTTTTTTTTTATGTTTTAAAGCACACCCGTGTCGTTGGAGCTGTTTCTTTATCTGTATAGACGTTTTATGGACACTTCGCTCGGGGAACAGCGTGCTCATAAGCTTACGACTAGAAAAAAGATGTAACACGTTTAGTTGAGACCCATGGTAATCGATGGGATAGCTTGTTAGCCGTTATCAGTCGGCGATAATTTCTAACGGATAGTGGTAATAATGCTGAAGTAATGTTCCCCGCTTCTCAACTTAATGTAGTGCAGCTGTTAAGCGTTTTGTCTTCGTCTTCTTCTTTGATAATACTGGCAATTGCACCAGTTACACGTACGAGTATATTTTTCATATCAAGTACAAGAATATTGTAAACACCGCAGTTAATTTGCTTCCTTCTCGTTTGTGTTGTTTCGATTTTACATGTATTAACGGTTGTTTTAATAACACAGGCAAAGAGTTAACTTTTTGTTTGCCTGTACAGTGTGTCATATCTAAATTTGCCGATGTTTCGGAGAAAATGTATATTTAACTCGTGGACAGCACTTTATCTTACAGACCCGGGGGTTACAGACCCGCATGAAATTGAATAACGTACATGGCCAATTGATATTGTTTATTATTTCCGGTGATGATACTTTATCGACGATGAACTTACGACTGTGACATATTGTGATCACGCTATACTTTATCGAATTCCAGTTTGTATAGCTTGAGTTGGGCTGATTCAATTTGCCATGATGTTTCATCGCTGGTAGTGCTCATAAAATTCATCGAATTTTCATATTTTTAATATTATCGTTAATATTATCGAACTTACTCTTTTCTCAAGAATTTACTCAAGAATATCCTCAATTTCTAAGTATTTTACTGATGTTCACGAAAGGAACTTTTAGTTCTTGGATATAGTATTACTTCCACTTCGATTTCAAAGTAGTACATAGAACACTTCAGTTCCTCGTGTAATATACAGATTAGAAAATTAGTGGAAGTTTAACTCCTGCACACATAGTAATTATTTTTAATTATTTTTAACATTGTCCCAATCATTTCCAACCAAATCTTCCTAAGAGTTCTGCTCAAATTTTTAATTCAAAATTCTCCAGCAAGAACATAAGTAAGTCAGGCGTTACCTACTTCCTCGAAAGAACTCCTATCACACTGAAGCAACTCACACCCCCTAAAAGGTTCGTAAGAAGTTCCATCAAGCCGGGTCAGTTTCGCAAGAAAAATGGCCAGCTCCGTGTACGTCAATCCGGCGCTTCCTCGAATTCAATCTCATTTCGCCTGGAAGGTAAAAAGGTAAACAGAAGAAGGAAACGGAGATATCGTGAGGGCACGTGACGTGACGATGGTATTGCAAGGGTTGGAGGGGGTCTATTGATCTGTAGCTCGCGTGAGAACAGCGCCACATACCGGCTTCCAGCCACAACTAATGTCTTCATCCTTTTCAACCACCTTTTCAAACCCTTTTAGCCCCTATCCTTCTTTCTTTCTCCCCTGGACGATGAAATTCACGCCAGCTCTAAATCGTGCTTCACGCCACTGGCGTTCACGCGAGCACGGGGGTAAAGTGTTGAAACTCTCCATGAATCAAGACACTCCAGGGGGTCGTTGGTCCTTCCGCGTGGGGTAGGTTCCTTCGTGCAATGTCGATATTTAACTGTTGCGACCGACCTACCCTTCGAAGCCATCTTAATTAGTCGAAACAAAGAAAGTTAAGAGACTGCTACTTTCTGAAATGAACAATACGTTCACTTGCACCTTTGAAATAGCAGAATAATATTGAAGGGGGATTTGATTCTTGAACTAACAAAGTCCAGCAAAGTGCAGAAGTTATACAAAGCTTTATCTTCGTATATTTAAGAAAATGAGAGAAACTAATTTTTCGAATTATAGTAATTCGAATTTTAGTATTTTATGTATTTCACGAATCACACGAATTCCTATTTAATTAAAAGATTTTTTTTCTTCTGTTAAGAAGAAAGAAGAATTTTTTTTTATTTTTTAAGTTACTGTTTAATTGTTCTGTGAGTTATTCTATGAGTTCATAGAGAAATTTGATCTTGTTGGTTCCAGGTATGGTTCCAGAACAGAAGGGCGAAGTGGAGGAAGAAGGAGCACACAAAGAAGGGTCCAGGGAGGCCAGCACACAATGCTCACCCCCAGAGCTGTAGTGGAGAACCAATTCCACCAGAGGAACTCAGAAGAAAGGAGAGGGAAAGGCGGCAGAAGAAGCTGCTGAAGGCCCTTGAAAGGCAGCAAAGGAAATTAGCCGCAAAAGTGAGTACCGGCACTTTCACACAAGTCATGAAGTTATAAATAAACATCTATATTGATGGGGTGAACGGTTTTTTCAAGATACTTTACAATGCATTTCACTCAATCTTGAATTTCATTTCACCGATACAATGTCTGATTATGCATACCATTAATAGCACTGAAAATACGAAGCTAGAAAATTCTTAATACATTTACATTTAATTGAACGCGTTACGTGTTTCCTTTCACTATATCGCCTCTTCGTTTCTGTGAATATAAATCACGTGCAATTCGACGTCTTTAACACGTTTAAGTTGCATAAAAAATATTACACATTTCACCAAGAAACGTATCATTAAACCTCTAAAAAGAAGAACATTGTAATTCAAAGCTACTGAAAGATCTAAGTGACCTGCATATTCAGTAACTTAATATTCTACATTAAACATCCGCTCCCAAGTATCAATTGAACAATTTTCCGTCACAAACATCAGCCCTTTCTGGCGCATGCTTTAGCCGGAATCATTTCGTTACTGCTTATTCTTCAACCACTTGAAACCATTAGAGCACCTTTCAAATCAGAAGATCCGAATTTTCCTTCCTACACTGTTCCGCAGACCCAGCAGCACACAGAGGCAGATCGAAGAGCGCGACCTTCTGCTTTCAGGGAATCACGGTGGACCTGTCGACACTTCGCGCCGAGTGGGAGTCGCGGAGCGCCGCGGCATCCAGTGGAAACTCTTTGAACGGCGCTCTGGGAGGCTCGTTCGGTCATTTGAGCAACAACAACGAGAGCAGCAGCGTGTCAGGTTCGGGGAACGACGCCAACGAAGAGATCGACGTGGTGGGCGGCCTGGACTCTTGCAGCGAGAGCGGTAGCGAGAGGATCGATTCAGCCGCGGACGGTTCTATCGACGGCGAATGCTACCCAAGGTTAGCCAGCAACTCCAGCGAGCAGAGTGATCCGCGGAGGAGCGTGAACCAAGTAGCCAGCAACCTGCAGAACCCTAACTCGAGCCTGAGCCTGGACCACCTGAACCACCAGCAAGGTATACACCACTGGGGCCTGAGTCTCCTGGAGAGAAGGAGAGAGCTGGTGAGCATCAACAACGCGGCTGGGGCACGTCAGGCGACGAACAACAGCGGCAACACCGACAGAACGTCGACCAGACAGCAGATCAGCGAGGAGGAGGTGCAGAGCAGTAGCATAGATCTGTCTGTGAAGGGCAGGGAGGAGAGGAAGAGGCTGAACCCCTTCTCCATCGACAGCCTCCTGGGCAATCACAGAACGAGCACCCCAGGTATCCACGAGTACAGAGCCTCGACGCCGACGTTGTCGAACGGAAGGGAGTCCAGCAGCCCAACGTCGCCGATCTCCGTGCCCACTTCACCCTCCACGACGTAGTAATCCAGGGAACCAAGCTCTTCGTCAAGGTCTGACGGCGAATGGCGCTGCGAACGTGGCGTTTGATCGACAACGAAGCGACGGGCCAGTTACAACCACTATCGAGAACAACGAGACAGCTGCTGAGGAGACACTTTAGAGTAGCATCGTAGCATTGCAGTTCGAGGAGGGATAAGTTTGTGGGTAGGTTGCGAGGAGACTCAGCGTGAGGGGCCCTGGGGGCTGAGCTTCTCGGCAGGGCTCGCCGCGGTCTCGCGTGGATCGTTGGACGATGAGTAACGACGATCGAGGGGTAGCTATTAGGAGTTAAGAAAAGAGGGGAGTCCTTCATGCTTCTTTCTGGAGAACGACGAGGAAGATCGCGAGGCAAACGTGAAGGTCTTCGGTTCTGTAGCTCGAGGTTGCGTTCACTAGCTAATGCAGTGTCCGTGGATCTATCCCTCGCGGTAGTCGAACGATCTCGAACTAGCTGAGCAGCAACGTGGAGGGTAAAACGATGAACTCGCTGACTGAATACAGGAAGGCTTATATCAGTTTCGACATATCTGCATCGAGTGCATGAGTGATGATTGAGTCTGTCCTGCGTGTCCGATTTCCTTCTTTTGTCCCGGTAGAAACGAGAATGTGCAATAAACATGGACGGCTCTCGCGTTCGTCGGACGTAACGAGGAGATCCGTCGGTCGGACCAGGATGGTTCTGTTCCGGGCGTAGAGGAGGAGCCGCGCGAGAGGGCCAGAACGAGCGAGTGGAGTTGAGTGCGAGAGCGACAGACTGCGCGTGTATTTAATTGTAAATAGCTCGAAGTATGGACGGTTCGTTTTTAATTTAATTCACGTAGCCGATACCCCAGTGTTCGTCGAGTCGCGGATATTATTTAAAGCAATAGAGATTTCGCCCGGCGCACGTGCATATACGAAGAAACGACGATCTAGGCAGAGCGTGGAGGGCAGAGTGCGGGGGCGGGTACAAAGGCTGAGCCGGGATCTACATTCGTTTCTGGTGCGCGAGCGTGCATTTGCGAGCAACGAGATCGATGAAGCATTGAGAGAGAGAGAGAGAGAGAGAGAGAGAGAGCGAGAGAGAGAGAGAGAATAAGAGAGAATAAGAGAGAATGAGAGAGAGAGAGAGAGAGAGAGAGAGAGAGAGAGAGAAAGCGAGAAAGGAGGGATGTTATGAGATGCCATAAAATCTGGGATGCGAGACAGTATCTACCGTATATTCATTTCAAATATATTAATTTATTCTCAAGACTACATGCTGTCGTACGATGAACTTGCTCCGTCCCACGATTCCTCTCTTCCTTGCAGGTTGAGTCCATCGATTGATACACAGTGTGAGTAATATCGTTAGACAGTCTTTATCCATTTTTTGGTTGCAAATGAGATCTGTAATGAAATTGGTAAAAAAATTATGCGACCCAGCTTTCCACACTTGGGGGTAGATCTGAGCCTGAGCTTGAAATTTCAGGTCTAATTTCTAACGACTTCTACTCACTCAAAAGATCAAGGGTGTTAAAGAAACCATGTTTCAAATATTGAACCAAGGAAGTGGCTCCTTCGATACTTAAATATTATTCCCTCTGTTAATATCTTTGTAAGAAACGAATTGCAGTTTCATTTGCAATCTGAAAGTGAGTCGTTTCGAGCTAGTGGGACGTTAACGGGATCTGTAATCGCAAGTGTCGAAGATTTCTTGAAATTAATCAGAAAGTCGTGTGATTTGCAATCGAATAACGGCGCGCTACTCTAACTGGAAGAAACTTCAACGTGATCCACTTTTATAATTAAATATCGATGCTTTACTTCGAATTCAAATAAAAATGTTCACTCGTAATGGGATAGATACGTTGTTATAATCGAAGGGGGAGTTAATTTGATATTTAATCACGGTTGAATATCAACGCGTTGCTCTAATTGAAATAAAATTTTGTTTGCGATAGAACGTCGGTGTCACGTCCTAACTCGGCATACAACGCGATTGCAAGGATGAGTTAGTGATTTTCGCGCGAAGGAAACGTGATAAAGGACTGTAGTGGATAGAAATTTCGATGTTTATCGGTGTTACGAGGTTTCTAACATCCAGCGAGGGTAACAGCCGACCACTTGGACATCAACGAAGGACTGCTAGCCTGTAAGTACAAATTACGTAACATTTTTCTACATTTTTAAATTGTATTATCATACGAGATTGCTCGTGAGTAATAGAGCAGTTATGGACAGACCAGCCATTCACTATAATTGCACCATTATTTCATGGCTTCTTAATTTACAATGTGCTACCCTGTAATGAGAAGAGATGAGGAATCCAATTATGAAAGTGGACACCGTTTCAGACAATTTTTCTCTCGAGAATGAGAGATTGAGGTAATTTTACCTCGTCTTAGGAAATTGATATTTAAAGTTTGATATTCGGTATAGAGAACTGGGACTCGATCACTATAATTATCCTGTACGTTCGTGTACATTACTATGCATCCTATACAGAGGTTGCAACTACAGTTTTCCATTTAATTGTAATATATATATATATATATATATATAGGGTGTCCGATGGAACTTGACTACCCTAAACACTTCTGTTGCTGTTGAAAATAAAAGAAGCTTGTTTCGAGTGATCTGTTTATCTGGTGGCTAGACTAAAGACTTCCAAAATCATTTAAGAAATTTTCGTGTTCAATATCATAATGACATACATTGTTGATTTTTTTTTTACGTCAGTATATAATACTGCACATTCAAGAATAAATACCTACTTCTTTTCAAACAAACACAGATGCCCAAAAGCTCGATGAAAATAATTTTTAGACAAATATCTCGTTCATCAATTTATCTCTTGAAGCAAGGGGCTACTTCCTAAGATACCTTCTCGTGTCATTATCAACAATAAACACACAGTAACTGTCCAAATGATACTTAAAACAGGAACAATAATAAAAGCATCATATTCCCTAAAGATCAGTCACACCAACATCCTATATAAAGACTATCATTAAAGTCATTCATAAGTGTCCATAAAAATATTAAAAACTTTCTTTGGACTCAGCTTCTATACACCATCATCTCTATAAAATGTTGCACGATTCCAAAAAAATTGAATAAGGAAGTAAATCTATCCCCTGACCCCTACTTACAGTCAAACTATAATTCATTACGATTCGCCCGATGGAGGCGAGGCCATCGAACGATTTGCAACAAATATTTACGCCGCTGGAGATCAAACGAGGCGTTCGATCAGCGTCCCATTGCCCGTAGCCACTTAAACAGTTCGCGACACGCGTGGTTAATTACGCATTTATCGCCTTCAGCGTGTAAATCAGTCGTGATTTATGGAGCCGCGACCATGGTATGCTTCTACGCGCAGCAATGACTGATTTCGCGATGCCTCACCCTCTACTCGAAACGCCCCCAGCCGCTGCGCGAAAGCGCCTTCCTTTTCCCATCCACCCACGATTCCATTGATGTTTTCGACCGGGGGCTTTGTCCCTGAGTGATATTCTTGCGACATCTCGTGACGCACGATTTGTCGCCGCGTAGGAATTAAATGAGCTCGAAATTGAAATTGAAGCTTCGTCTCGGATGGTTACTCAGAGTCGTAGTTCGTTTTGGTAAATGTGGATTGAGAAGGAGAATGTCTATGTGGAGATTTTGAAATTGGTGTGCTCAATTTGATGAAATTGTTGGTTGGATTCTAAAAATATGTTCTGTTAGGGGTTAGGTTGAGAATTATGGAGAGAGATTGGAGCCATTTTGTGTCTTTAGGGTTGTCAAATGAAAAGAAAAAGTTGAAATTACTGTCGGGTGAGGGTGTTGAAGTGAATGCTTATAGTCAATCTTTATTAAGAAGATTAAAATTAGTTTCAAATTCAAATTAGGGGGTGAAAATATGTGGAATAAATGGGACTGGTTAAAATAATCGCTGACTAGAAGGAATTGATTTAGTGAAGCTGCAGTAGAAAATATTTTATACGGGATACTTGGCTATATTAGGTAGAAGTAGTCGAAAATGTATTAATGATGATATAATTTCTGTTTATTAAATTGTGTGATGCAAAGATTTTCGTTTCAGTAAAGAAGGAAGTGTTTTATGCGCAGCCTAATGGATTGAATGAAGGTGTGATTTTAGAATTTTAAATGAAAATATTGCAAACTTTTTACATGTTTTGGAGGTTTTTATCCAAGTGGATACCTAAGCAATCAAAACAATTTTTAAAATAGTCCATGTGTCCATTATTTTTCTGTCTCATGTTATAGCTGAAAAGATGAATGTACTATTTTGAATTTTAATGTCATTTATCTTGAAAATTGGAAGCAGAACATAGTATTAACAAAGGCAAAAATTTTCAAATATGTCCAACTGTATAGAAATTCCTTTTGAAATTGTCCAGTTGCATAGAGTTGATAGAGCTTGAAACTTCTTCTCCAAATAAATAGAGTTAATAAAACGTCCTTTATATTAACAAACTGCACAGCCCTTATAAATGTATTAAAATATATGGCTTGTATTACCAACATAAAATATTGCACGCAGGATCATTAATATGTACCAAAATTAAAAAGTCATTAGTGTGAAAGCAATATGTAATAATACTATCTGACAAACGAAAATGCAAAAATTAATTAGGATGATAACAAGTGGAACGTGGTAACTTAATTGGTGCAACTTTGATCGACCACTATTACAAGAATTATAATATTAAGTGTTTTTCAAAAAACAGGAGAAACAAGAGAAGAAACGAAAACCGTGAAAGCAGATTAGAAAGTTGCATTTCGAATTAATCATTCCTCCGTGTCTCATTATTCGGCCGCTGTGAATAACATTGTCTTCGAAATACAATGGAAAGTACACTTCATGCTTGGCAACATTGTTATGGAGCTATTTTCAATTATTTTTAAAATATAATGCTCTCGAAATGGATCCGTTTTAAATCCTATTTTTGGGGCTAAAAACACAGCAAAATTTGGGATTTTTTTTAAGAAATTAGCCACTCGATTCATTTGAATTTTGGACCGTGTTTTTATGCATCTTTGAAGAAGTTGCAGTTATTTTTTTATTGATTTTTAATAATAACAAATGTAATAATGTCCATGTTTTTAATTGCATAAAAACATGGTACACATTTCAGATGAATTGAATCAATAGTTTCTGAAAAAAATCCCAAAGTTTTTAACTCAAAAAATAGGACTCCTCTCTTAAGTTATTCTAAAACACAACAATTTGAATACCTAAAGATTAGTTCACGTGCAATAATGTGAACGCGTATGAAGCATAGTAAAGACTTTGAACGTTTATGAATTGGTTGAATAGGAAGAATAATGGCGTCGTAGGTGTCGTCGTAAAACAAATACCCGCGACGTGCATGAATTCACGGATGAATATGCATACAGAATGATATACCAGCTACCCGTCGGCGTAAATCAAATTTACGCACAAACCATGATCTGTTAATTTTATATATGACACTTTGTGTTAGATTACTTTCGGGCATATTTTTATCGCGGATTTTCGTTCGGCGTGTAGGCGTCAGAATCGTCGTAAAAATTTCATGGAACACGGGGCCATTATTGTCCAGGAGAAAACGAATATTTATTTAATGCTTTTGGCCGCCAGCGCCGATTCTAATGAATATTTATGAATTTAATTTGCAGTTTTCGATTGAAGTAATTGCACACGCTTGCCATGTTGCTACTCCGTTAGTCGCTACTCCGGGGGAAATGAAAGTGATCCTGTGTGCATTATACATGAACAAGAATAGGATTTTTCCTCGTATTGAATCTATTTCACAGAATCTTCCACGATTTTCGTCGATTCTAGAAACTACCGCACTTTAGAAAACTCTGTAAAAGTGATACACTTTCACGAAAGATACTCTTTTTAAATATAATTATTACTACACCTGCAAAGCTTTCAGGCACCCAAAGGAGCTCTTACCCAAACTAATAAGTTGCTACGATTATTATCCCAAGAAATGGAACAGTATTTGGAGTGTTAAATAGAGTGAGAAGTGAGAAGGCAGCAAGCTTGCTATCTACCAGTTCTCTTTTGCCTCTTTGACCACACTTTGCAATGATTTGTACTCCAAGAACTCATGCGATTACAAGTGTACCCTATACTTTGTCAGCAGCAAGTGTAACAAATGTTTCTGTAATTGTTTCACAGTCAGTGAACAGAAATGGATAAACATTATCCGAAATCTTGCATGACGTTTGCACATTACGTTTCCTCCTCTCTATTAACTGCACTCCATAATCGCTCCGTTAATAATTTCACCGCCCCTGAATAGCAGCGATAGTACTTTACTCTGGAGCTTGCATGATCAGGCGGAATAGACTGCATTGTACGCCTCATCAATCGCATCGCAATAATTGTTTCCCGTGTTATTCATAGCCCATGGACAGAGACGAGTAGGATTGTTTGTCTTTGCTGCTGCGCGATCACATCCTCCCCTAGATCAGCTCCGTCAGAGACAATCGTTTCGTTAATTGTTTCGCGTGTATCAACTCTGTTTGTCGGGGTTTCATGAATTACAATGATACTATTATCATCGTCGGCGGGCGGAGGCGCGAGAGGTTGGCTCGTTTCATTAATGCCGCGCGGTGGACGAGGGAGGTGGTGGAGAGGAGGGTGCGAGCGGGAGCGAAGGAGTAATAGTGTCTGACAGCGAGACGTAATCACTGATCGCGGTTAATTCATGCACAAACCGATTCCGCTTCATTCTCACGCGACCGATTGCCAACTTCTGTTTTCTATAATAACGCGTTAGTGGCGGAAGCGCGGCCGCAAAATGGAAATGTATAAGTCGCGCGACGCCTTTGCGTCAGACAATGGGACGCCAATAAATCACCGTGTCATTTGTGATTACGTGTTTTTGAAAATTTCTGCGGGCGAAGAGAAACGTGTATCGGGACATGCTCTTCTTAAATTCATTAGAACGGTGGGTGGAGTTACTGATCACGTGTAATGCGGTGGAGAAGTGATTGTATCTGATGAATTGATTAATAGATTATTTGATCGACAATAGGGAAAACAGTTTTGGTATATGGGGTGCAAGAATTTTTAGTTTCTCAGCTGATGGGGAATTACGGAATCACCCTATGCAGTCAGTAATTTAGATAATGAGTATTTGAGTAATAAGTTTCCTAGTATACAGCGTGTTTTACTGGATGTATTTTTTTATTCATTACTTATTCATAAATTTTGTTGAAAGCTTTCAACTGAAGAAAATTCTTCATAGTTGTGTTAACGTTTAAAACGCAGTAGATAGTCTGAGTAGCTTATCACAACTATTTCTGCTCACTATTCACTAAAATTAATCAAGCACAAAAGTCTGGGCATTTCTGATTCCTCGTGGAAGGTAAAAAAAAACCCTCAGCATTGGCAAACGTAACACAGAAACATCATGAACCACCAAAATAACAAAATAATAGAGTCATCCCACAAAACTCCAACAAAGACACTTAGAACCTCTATTAGTTTAAATTTACAAATCAACTAGCGCCACAGCGTTTTTAAACCTAACCACGCCTTTCAGCAGTCAAAATTTAAAGAGCTCTGCGATGTTGTTTAATTTTCAATATACCTGAATCCTGAAAATTGCGATTCTCCCTCGCCGTCCTCCACCGGCGAGGCGTGAAACTTTAAAGCGGCGCGAATAAAATGCTCAGTCTAAAACGCGTCGCGTAACAGCTTTCGCGGAAACGTAGACACTTGTTGAAGGCAGGATTCATTCTTTGTTATTATTACAGGCGAAAGAGCGACGGAATAATAATGATATGGTCTTGACTCACGCGCTGTCGTCGTCGCGTGGCGAACAATGACTGGCGTATAAATCATAGACGAGGCATGCCGTTGCGTGTGTCGTTATTATCGTTCAGGAACAATTTGTGCACAACGGTGTGCTCGAAACGCTGTAAAAATGCACTCGCTGAAGACGCCGTGGAATAAATACGATCTCATTAATTTCGACGCGCGCGAGGGCGACTTCAAAGAAGAGAAAATATTCGCGCACTTGCGTCAGTTATAAGGGCTGGAAGATGAAAGTGGAATTAATTCCTTGCTAGATGTATGAATGTTTCGAGGACTGTTGCATATTTAGCATCAGAGGCCACTTGGAACTTTACTGCAAGAATCTTGAATATTCCTCTTCTGTGAATATATTTGCAAGATTTTTAAGTTACTCGCGTGGGTGTACCAACTGCTTTCTAAATGTGAAAGGCGTGGATAGCTACACGATTTTATTGTAATATACTTAGATCTTCGAGATTCTTTCATAAATTTGCAGCAGAAAGTATTAAAATTCTGTTGTGACTAATTACGTACTCCTATGAATTTTATTCTGAGGCACAAGTAGAAATGACCAGTAATAGACAGACACCCAAGTCGTACTCAATTATTCGAGATCGAGCTTCTCGAAAACGAAGCCTCGCACGAGGAAAATTTAAATCCTTTCATTTCTAATCTAATCATTCATCTCTTTCGTTTTTCATTTTTAAATGAAAAACCAAGCCTTCTCCGATCATTGTACAAATTCGACCCATCCTGAAAATGAGAGGCATTAGATATATTTTCTGGCATTCTGTATATTTCCAATACAACTTACATATTACACAATTGAAGAATCCAAATATCAAATTCTATACTAGAACATTACCACTGACACGCAGAACATTTTCCGATAAATTGTTTTTTAATTTTGGCTCTTACTGTGTTTTTTACGAGGACTTTTCAATTATCAATTACGCATTATCAGCCCAGACCCACAGACAATAAACCCCTGCTTCATTCAGCATTTTCCAATGCTATTAAATAAACCAACAGCGATAATGGTAAGAGTGAAAGCGTAGATAACGGGTACACGATACAGTTTCAAGCACATGGCAATAAGTTTCCGCTTTGATAATTTGCGTGCACGAGCTCCATGCAGGCGTGTATTCATATTCACACAGAATATTCCTGAACAACAAAAGGCTATTGTGAGCAGCGCTGGCACGTGGTTAATATTATTAGCCGTGAGAAGAACGCTGTTTAAGGGCCGATGTTTTCTGCTTTCGCGTGGCTGAGGACTCAATTAGGGGGTCAATCCTCGAATCAGCTACCTCCTACTTCTTCGCCTTCTTCGGCCTCTTCTACCTCCTCGTCTTTTTATTGTTTGCTATTGTGTGCAACACTGACTCGCCATAAGCGTTCCTACAACGTAGTCGATATCTTGGATCTTTGGTCGTGGATATTTTGCCTTTTGTTGCGGATGGCGGCGGATGAGGGGTTCAGTTTCAGAAATTACTGGGTGGGAGATCCATTTGGATATGCTTAATCGACTGTTTTTGTACGTGTACGGTGATCATTGTGGTCGTCGTCATTAAGTCTGTGGAAGACTCGTGAATTTGTGACGACGTGAAAGGAGTTTAATTGCTTTGTATTTCTGCTTTTCATCCTTAGCATTTGAATTTGTGAGTTCTTCAGATAGGAAGGAATGATTGTGCTAGGTACTGTCATTTCCCTAATGGAAATGTGTTTTACTGTATAACATTTTATTCCTCTAGGTGGAATCTTCATTCCCCCCTTGAATTTATTTTTAATAATTCGTAAAGAATTTGTGAACGGTTTCATAATTAGTTCTAAATAGTAATAGTTACAGATTTGCATAATAATATTAAAAAGACATAATTTCTCTTAGGAAATATTGCTTTTGCTTGTACTGAATTTTCAAATGCCTTTAAAAATCTTCCGGTGGCCCCCAATCGTTTATACTTCATTTTTAGAAATTCTAAACGACCCTTCACCTAATCCAGCGCACAGAAAATTAAAATTTCTATCGAGCCATGCAGAGATTGCCAATTTTAGCCACTTGTATCTGAGATCTTCGATTTTCAAACGCTTGCTCCAATTAATATGCAACAAGATCAAGGATACTGTTCCACTGCGAAAGATCCTTCCATTAGTTTCAGTCATTTGTACTTTGGACTTCCAAGTAACTATCTTTTATTCATTAATTCCCTTGCTATTAACGTCGGATACGAACGTAGTCATTTAGAGCTGTTCCCTTTCGCGTTCCGACTGTATAATTACAAGAATGTTTCGGATGATGCGGTTAATTTATGCGTGTAGTTCGCCACTGATGTATATCTATGCATCGAAGTACGCGAAGTATACGCAATTGAGGACCTTGCGGCAAGAGGGGTGCAGCTCTATCTTTACCAACTTCGAGTAAATTAGAAAAAACTGTTTATAAATTTTTGCTTTGACGTAATATTGAAAAAAGAACACTAATTGATAAATATATTTTTTTTACAAAATAGGTAGTAGTTATTGAAGTGATAAGTTTTTATTTCTAATTTTGGCGAAAAATATTTTATAATAAATATACCTACTAATAAGTATTAATACTAATATTTCTAATTGAAATCTGATTTCTAAGAAAAATAAAATTTATTCATATTTCTAAGAAAAATATTAATAATAATATTTCTATTTTTATTTATTTGCAATAAATCTCTCATTTGTTATCGGATTTGCATCAAACGCGCACCAAACGATGTAGAACTTTTGTTTACATATATTACACGTTATAACTCAAAAGCTGTCAAAATCGAGCTGCACCCCTCCTGCCGCAATGTCCACAATTGTATTCTTGTTTGACGATTCTGTTCCATTAAACATTAAGTATCACTCACACAGTGGTTCGTTTCTTTATTTCATCCCTCGATCAAGAAGGAGAAATAGAATCGAATGATGTTAGCTTTCGAAAGCCAAATATTCACTCATTCGAATGCAACGCAACCTAGTCACTACTAGTAACCTTTAAATCCAAGATTTTGAAATCGAAAGCATAATTTAGTAGAAAATTCCCGTATAATCAAGAGCGAGCATCAACTTGAACTTCTCCGCTCTTTCTGTTCAGGTAATGTACACGTTCTCCTTGCTTTGTTTTCATGAATATGAAATGGATTCGAGGTTTTTCAACTATGCGTAATTTCACGTGATTCCAGTCAAGTCCGGCCGTCTTCACCCGAAGTCGGCAATTTCTGTATTTAATGGGGTGTTGAAACGCGATTTCTTAATTAGACTGGTCGCTTTGGGCGAAAATTTCTGGAAGGAGCTTCCTCCGCTTTAAAGGGATAACTCTCCTCAGCAATTACGCCCGAGTATCATGCATATTTATGCGCCAGCGTGCGTTACACTCTGGAATAACGAAACAATTAGAAATTGTTACAGCTTGTAACACGCACTCGGTAGGTCAGCGTGTTAACTAATTACCAGTTAATCGCGCAGCGTACTACCTTCCTTTTCTTTCCACCTTCGTCGACTACTGTCCAGAGTCACGAACACAATTACCGCCCGTTATCTGCCGGTCACTAAGTTGCAGGCGAAAATCATCGCTCTCAAAATTCGCGTCTTCGAAAATGTGCACGGGCCGTTAAGCAGCGCATTCTGCTGACTTCATTCGCCGCGTGCAAAGTGTCCGTCATTTCCTGTATTAAGGTGATATCATCGGTAGAAATTTCGCGCAAGAAGCGAACGTGGAATTTAAGTTCGTAGGGTGCAACTGAAATGCGATCTTCCAAAGAAACAGTTGTCACGAATTGATTAATACCATCGCTAACTAAAACATCAAAGTCCCTTTAAACGAAACTCGTAAATCAAACTCGCGATACCAAGTGCCCCCATGAAATCTCTCATAAAACAGAAATTTCTTTCCACGTACTCAAGCTCTCATCCAAACCCTATCAGTACAATACGATCACTGTGAATTCAGCTTCCACGAAGCATCCCGCTACTTCACACAGTTCCACCGATCTCTCCACCGCAATTAAGCCACCAAGCTGATCCTCAGCCCATATAGAGCCATTCTAATTAAAAATCACGGATCATGTCCACTTACCAGCGTTGCCCGCTATGGGTGCCGGTTGCCCGTCACCTGGTCAAGCGTTCATCTCGAAGAAATCGCGCGAAAGCGAGGCTATAGTCGTTAAGGATCCCGATGGCTTCCGAGGAGCGCGAGTGTAAATTATTCCTGAATCGCGATTAGAGGCCAGCCAACCACCTGCCGGATTCACGCACCAAGACTGCCAGGTATTAATAATCCGACGATTTATGGGACCCACGATCGCTTCGTTAAGAGGACTCGTTCATTGTCGATCGAATCGTACGCATCGCCCTTCCATTTACCGCGTCATTATTGCAACACCGTGAACCATTTCACTGTCCATGGCCTCGCCTCCGGAAACTCACCGGAACAATAAAACAGTAGCCCCTTATGCCCGTTAATATTCCGACCCGTTGCTCGATTGTCGCACAGTGTCACGTCGATTACAAGCCTCCATCTTCATACGAGCACTGTGAAACGATCATTGCTATTTCTCTGGGGGGATATATCGCGCGCCTTTACGACTGCCTGCGTTATCGTATTACGCTGCGTTTGATCGTGTGCACACAAGCTTCAACAGGAAAAGGGATATTCTTCTTGTGCCTCTGTGTACATGTTTTAAAAGACAGAGGTTAGAAGGTCTTCCCTTCGGTTTCCTCGTGGTTGGTTATAGAGGAATGAAAGACGCAAGTTTTCAAGGTAGTTTATCGTAGTAGTCCACGTTTGATTGTGTGTAAGAGGATATTTCACATTAAGGACGCTTGAAAAATATGCGAATTTCATGAATTGAAAAAAAAAAGAAACTGAACGACATATAGTAAAAATGCTTTCTGGACTTCATTACGTCATATTTGAAGAATAAACAAAAAAATTATTGCTCGAATTTTATCAATCTTTGCCATAGATATACAGCATTCATTGTACCACTGTAGAAATTAGAGCTCTTGACAGGCGTCACTGTAAAAAGCTTAACGCTGGACCGATTTCAAAAACTCTTACCGCATTCTATGCGTAATTAGACTCGCTATCGCCTTATCCGCAAAGAGTAATTTTGGATCACCCATTTTATTTTTATTGACAGATTTATGCGTAGAAAAACTGCTTTTTTGTAACATTCTGTTTAAACATGTGTTAAAAATCGCCGGATTGTTTGTCTGCAATGCAGACGGATAAGACGGTAACCATTCACACATATTTTAAGAATATTTTTAGTTTTTTTATTTCTGACGATCCTGTCGACTTCTGATGGCGCCCGTCAAGAGCTCTAATTTCTGCAGTGGTACAATGAATGCTGTATATCTAATGCAAAAACTGATAAAATTCAAACAATAATTTTTTGTTTGTTCTTCAGATATGTTGTAATAAAGTTCAAAAAGCTATTTTACTGTACGTTATTCAGTTTCTTTTTTTTTAATTCATGAAAATCTCGTATTTTTCAAGTGTTTTGACCGGACGGTACCCTTAAGCTTTCCTTTGCAACTGTAAACGTCTGAGAGTCTCCAACTCCTCGTTAATTGTAAGAAAATGAGAAAACAAAGTAAAGAAGAGTGTCCTATCTGCACCGAGCTTCGGCAATGACATATGCAAGGAAACATTAGCTACATGCCAGTTAAAAAGAAAATATCCAGGATCAATTAATTCTCGAATCGTCGGGAATACAGAAAACGATCAATCTGAAGGACGCGGAACTCTCCTCGCGACTCCGATGTCCAATTGCTTGGACTCCTTGCAGACACTGGCGTTCCACTCAGATTAATGACGCTGATTAGTTACAATCAACAAGCACTTCCGCCGTTCCATACGCTCGGAACGCTGAAAGCATCGAAGCAGCGCCGCGGACACTGTTAACCAGCAATCAGCTTAAAGCCCGATAATCTTATTCTTCGCCGGAACGACGGCGTTATAATTCAATCTTCGCGACAGCCTAATCCTCTGGCGGCTCGTTCCAGGCCCGCGATACCAGACGCAGGATCATCGATCCTCGCGGAACACCGCGGCGGGGGCGAAGCGGGGCAACGGGAACGGCGGAATGAAAACGATCGACCACACCGAATCTCCTCGTAGAAAGTCGGCTCGGAGCCGTGGCTCCGTTATCTGGCGTGCTATCCGCGAGCAGAACGGTTCGAGAGGGGTGAACACGGATGAATCTTCGCGGACAAGGTGCAACTCGATCGAGTTCGATCCAATAGATCAGGCGGCAGATTCCTTGCCAGTTATTACAAGGGGTCGGAGGTCGATCGCTCGCATAAACCATTTAGCCCTCGATCGACTATCGATACCGATATTTCCCAGAGGTATCGGCTATCTGCCCGCTCGATCTTGGCCCGACAAGGCCCAGCTTTCTTTTCGCCTGGCCCACTGTTCTTCTCGCTCCCTCGAACCAGCCCCACCCACGCCGCACCAGATTAAATGCCTGGGCCTGGCCCCTATTCCTTCTCCCTTCAAACCGTCTGCCCCTTCCTCAACCCTCTCGTTTTAACGGGGTGCCCCAAGTTCCTCTGTCGTACGAGAAAGGACGCGGCAACTAGCAATTTCGCCTAAATTAATATAGCTTCGACGTGGATCGCGGTGATAGATAAGAGTGTGTAAATTTGTAGGTCATTCTCTCAGGGTACCTTTTCCTGTTGGGTGGAGAGTGTAAAGCTTGCGTCAAGTATGTAATCGAATCTGAATATGCAGTGGAATATGGAACCTGCTGGCTGTGAAATTTGTTGATCAGAACCGAGTCTTGTCTGCTTAAGAGTGATTAAGGATCTAGTAAATATTACACGCGACGTAGTATTGCAATAACTCCTCCGGAGTAATTACAATTTCTCAACGACTCGTCTTGCTCAACGCGAAGATATCTTGTAATGACATTCTAACTCCTGCTTTTTAGACACTAGACTAAGGAATTTGGTGGTGTTTGATGCCTACCGTAAGATTAACATGCAAATCACTAATATTCCACGAAACGTTGATACTTATCTACCCCCAGTCTTAAGCTCGATTTTATTTAAAAATCGCCCTTCCACATCGTAACCTCCCCTGTTAGCCATCAGTAATTATTACAAGAAACATCCTCATGGGGCAATATTTCTTAGCAGAAGCTAAGTTTCCAAATCACCATCATTGCAAAAATCCACCTCGTTTCTTTCACACCAGCAATGCGAATCTCAATCCTCTGCGATGATGAATGAATTCCTCGACTATCTTAGAACTCTTTTGCCATATTTCCGCCGCTCGCAAATGTTACTCAAAACGTTGGGACCTGAACGATTCGCTCGCCCGAACGGAATACCCTATTGAATTAACGATGGCTGCTGCGTGTACAGCACCTTTCCCCGCGGAGATCGCCGGGGTGAATTAAGTTTTTGCGTAATGATGCTATAAACAGTAGCCAGTTCCTGGAAATTGCGATTCTTATGCGGCAGCAGGTGCCAGGCGTAATTGAGTGATAGCCGACTCGCTGGCCGCTTTTTGCTGCGATCATGCAAACGAGAAAAATGATAACTGTGCACGCTTCATGACTTCATTTTTCTAGACGGATCGCCGCGGGACGTCCTAAGCGTACCTTGCGGAGGCATGATTTAATAGATTTGTCATTTGCATAATGAAGTTTTTTCTACCGGCTAATGTCGCGTCCATTTGCAAATGTCGCGTGTAATCATACGAGGCGTGTGTGATGTACGTATGATAATGATGCCTGGGATGAATGTGAGACGCGGGATCTTCTTCGGAGAATTTTTTCTTGCGAAGGTTGTGGCGGGTTAGTCGAGTGTGATTACTGCTATTCGGAGAGATTAGAGATTGGAATGGATGCTTTATAATGTTTGAAATGTGGGCTAGTTCTTTGAGAATTGATAAGGCGTATCTGAGGGTGCTTCTTTTGAAAATAGAAGTGTGAAACATCTAATTTCATCGATCTAATTTCATCGATTTGCATGTAGAGAACTATAAAATGCTACTATATCAAAGGGATGAATGAGGTGTTTCTAGTGGAGTTTGTCCAAGCTTAAAACCTCGTTCACATTAGTTAAGTTACTTGAATTCAAGCGACTTGAAGACAATTAACTTGACTAATTTGAACGAGGCTTAAGGGGACTAAGTAGGCAGTCGTTTTCCGTGAAAGAAACACTTTCTTTTTATTGTATTTGTAAAAAAAATGAAAGCAAATCCAGATGTATCCTTTTAGCCAAAGTTTATTATTATCATAGAGATTGAAAAAAGTTGGTGTGAAATATACATGTGCTTTAAAAATGACGGTGCTGACTGGTAAACATTTTAACGTTCTTCTGTGGTTTTGCTGTAATATTGGTCTTAAAAAATAACGTAATCCAATTTTAGGTGTGATTCTTGTTTGCAACCAACAAAAACTAAAATTATTTCAAGAAAAATTCGGTCGTGTTTGTGAATTACTAAAAATCCGCGGCTTTTTAATTTTTTGATGAAAATCTCGAGTTTTGACGGACCATATCTTAGGTTACGCGGGAAATGGCACATGTTTTATAAATCCTGTCATTTTTTCAAGTCGATCTGAACCGCCGTTCATTTGCAACTAGGGGAAAACCAAGAGAGAAAAAGATTCGAGAAAAACGCGTTTAAAGTTTCTGGGCAAAGGACGCTGTAGGTTGCCGCTTCACCTTTTTAGCTGCCGAGTCAACAGTTTTGCGAATTTTAATATAAAGCAATCGGCATTTTATTCAAAAAAGATACCTAGTAGTACTTTCAGAAAAAGCAATTAAAACAATCGATTTTTCGATTGCCCAGTCCCTTTAAGTGCGAGTGTTCCACTGATTAAACTTAGCAAAAATATAATACAAACCCATGTAATAATATAAAAGCGAGTTTCAATTAATCATCGTGGAAGACCATCCTTGAAACCAGAATCTTTATCATTCTCCCACTACCACTGCCAAGCCACTACACAATCTACCCACAATTTTCAATGCACCCCCTTATAAAACACTACAACAAACCCACAGCATTCAAACACCAATAAAGTACCACAAGTAACCACCCTCTAGCCACCCTCCATCCCACGCGCGCGAAAGTGAAGCAACATTAAACGCACACCCAAGTGGATTCCGCCAGAAAACAGCCACCAAACTTCGCGCCTCTCAGCTTCCTCGAATCACGGCTTGCCACAAAAACGTGTTCCGCGTCTGGCATCATTAACGATCAGCGGAAGCGTATCTTTCAGTCCGCGGCCATTAGCGTTCTCGCGAGGGGTGGCGGCCATTCCGAGAATCCGAAACACTTAGGAATTAGCAGGTGTCGGGTGAAATTGGCTGAATCCACCGTCAGGCAGCGGGGATCCTTTAAAGCTTCGTGGAATGGTCGGAGCAGCGAGAGGTTATCTCGCGAGTTGCGCGAGCAACGACTTAATACGCGGGTTCAGAGCTGGGCCCTCGAATGGGAGCACGATACGCAGCATCGATTTATGCATGTGCCGTGCATGCCTACGCGCATAATGGGGACGCGTCGCGATCCGGAGCCAACGGGCCACGGCGTTTTTATGGACACCGTCACATATTGAAAAGCACGCCGGAGAAATGGGCGAGGCTAGTGGAAGCGAAGATGCGAGATAAAAAATTAGCAGACGCTTTTGGCAACGGGCTCGAGCTAACTGACGGGAAGAAATTTTATTAGGGAATTCTGGCCGGAGATGCCAGATATCCGTGCCAGGAGGAGTATTCCGCTCGATCCTGGCCCTTCGTTCTCTGTGTGCGCGCACGCATACAGGCTGGGAGAGATCAGGACCCTACAGGCGGCTCGTTGGAATTCACTTTTCTGCCAAAATCGATTCCCGATCGCGCTCGCGTATGCGCGACGACGATACGGATCTCTTGCAGACCGTTACGGGGCAAGTAACTGCAACGGGGGATTAAATTGTTTCTAGGGAATGCTCGTTTGACGGATAAAACGAGGATCCATGGTGGTCCGGGGTACTGACGACGTTTTGGTGATTCTGCGTGCTTTTTAATGTGGGAGATAGTTCGGTTTGGATGTTTGGAGGTGTAGGACACTTTAGGGGAGACTGAATTTGATATTTTCTTGTTGTATGCAGTGATCTACGCGAGTAGAATGAATCAATATAAAGGTTTACTTTGAAAGAAAGATTCATATCTACGAAATGAAAATCATCGATTGGGAGAAAGTAGGAAATCTTTTCTTATAACTTCCCCAATTAGTTCTCAGACTTATGGTCTTTACCAAAGTAAGTAGGAAGGCGTCGATTAGGGCAAGTAGGGATCTAAAAACTGAAGTCGAAGATTGAAATTTTTCAAAGCAATTTCCCTTTCCCGGCTTACAATCTATCTAGAAAGAAATAGAGTTTAAAATTTCACAGAGTAGGATAAGTTTCTTTAGTAACATCAATATTTTATAGAAAATAGATTAGGTACATCTCTTTACTATTGCTAATACTCACGCGTAATAGCTTCAACAGCAATCAAAACAACACAAAGCTAAATTAAAAGCATCAATGAAGCTTCTAATTAGTTCACAAACTTATTTCCCTAGTTTAACATAAATATGATCGTCTATACGTAAAGCATTTATCGAGTATTTAGCATCGTCGAATTGCATACCAGATGTGTGCAGAAGAACCGGCTTCTGTCAATGGATACCACCAAATATCTGGTTTACCCACACAGGTCATCGACACGCTCGATCAATTAATTTTTCTGCAGGAACTGATACTTGTCTCCTGTTTCTTGCACCGATCGGCGATAGGGATCTGTTGCTTGGTAGTCACGCACATCTCGTTCCGGATAAGACAGAAAATAATTTATATTACGGTTCGATCTCGGAAGCGAAGCGACGCGTGCTTGACGTGGACACCTTACTTGGTACTGTGCGTCAATACTGTTACTTCGTCGTTATTAACCGAAAGAAATCTGTCCGATCTAAAATACTCAAGACATGACAGCTTCGCGAGCGCTTCTTCCGTCAAGAACGACACAAAAACAAAATATGTATTAGGTAGTTCGTAACAAGAAGTTTTATAATAGTCGATAAGGGTACAAAAGAAATTGTAGTTGGAGCTCTAATTAAAGTAAAACGTCAAACATTTACTCTCAACTAGTCGAAGGCGAATTAATATTAGTATGTTGCTGACGAAGTTGCTCTATCCCGAACTTCTATATACCAATGCTAATTCTTCAAAAGCACTTGACCATAAAATGGACCTTCATACCAGTCTGCACCCCCAAAACTTTGGAAATATTCATAAAATACAGTAACTATATACGAGTTGAAGCAAACTGACGACTCGTAACTGGAACGTATTACCTGCCTCAAAGGTCTCGAGGGTAAGGAGAGGTAACATTTCTCAAAGCAGACACGAAATATCCTTCGAACGAGGAGGAACCACATTTGCACGGTCTGCGCGTCTCTCTTTCTCTCGGTCAACGTTCTTAAACAATCGACTCTGTTCGCGGCAATATCGCCGATAAGTATCTCAAGACGGCTCTCCGAGGCATGAGCTACGATCTACGTAGTGGTATGTGGTACTTTGATGGCGGCCAGCCAGAAGTAAATCTAAGGTTTACGAGGCAGTACCGCCTCTTACTAGCACCTCCTCGAGCACTCCCCAAAGTTCCGTGGGGGTAGAGAGAAAGAGTGCTCTCTCGCTGCTTGACCGCTCATAATTCTCGTAATAAATCGCCTGGAACAACTGACGCCCGCTCCGCGTACAAAGGAATCACCGACCGAAAGGGGGATCGCGGCAAAACGGATCGGGGCAACAATGGATCGCCGGTGATCGCGAAACAATCGTTGCTGAGAAACCTTGTAATAACTCGCCCCCTCGTCGCTCTGAGCATGTGGACGAAGCGAAAGGAGCCGGGATGTTTCATTAATTTCTGTGATTACACACTAGAGGTACTTGATCCCCGATCCTTGGCTGCGCCCGGGCAATGTGGGAGTCGAGTGTGCATGATTAAATCATTCGTGAATGGTAGAGTGGAAATCTAGCGCGGACTTAATGTTACACTTAGTGTCTCCATTAATTGTGGTCGTTTACAGGATTGCTGCGACGTTTTGGTGCAATTGACTCTGGAAATTGGTATTTTTGGAAGAAATTCTCCGGAATTCTTCAGAATTAGTGTGTTACATTGGACGAGTGCGAAAGTGCTGTCGATTTAAATACGTAATCTTCTGAACGGACAGAGTGGAGTTTTCAATACACGAGCCAAACGTAATTTAATGTTACAACAATTCCATAGAAGCACAGCTACAGTCATTCGGTATCCCAGTATTCTTCTAACACGATGTTTATTTAAAAAAAAAATAACAGCTTCTTGCAACAGGTACCTCAGTACCAAATCCTTGAATTAGGTTGCTCCATTTCCCGAAGCTTAAATGTTTACCAAGGATCTGTGGAATTTAGATCGCGAAATAGATCGGTTGGCGGGTTTCTGCTTTCGAGATTACACAGCAATATTTTTACTCGATACACATTGTAACACCCTCTCTGGCGATCTTCGTAAGCCAGCTCCCATAAACCGCTGTATGGCGGATGCGAAACGTGTATAATGGTGAAGCGCGTGGTCATAGGCCTCGATAATATAGTTATTACCGACAGGGGGCCCCTACGGCCACAAGAAAGCGACGAACCCCGCATTAAAAACCAATTTTTGGTCTCGAAAAAACCTCCGCTCTTCCTCGTAATAACAGGCCTGGTAATCTATAGTAGGTTTTCTGTCCGGGCCTGGGGACCGACCCGCCAGGGCCACCTTCCCCTACCTGCAACCCCCTTTCTTCCGTGCCCCCTATCCCCTCCGCCCCTCCCACCGTCTCGTCGCATCTTGTAACCTGGCTCGGGATAATCGAACAAATTGGACCTCCAGCCTCCGCCAGGACGACTTTTTTTCAATTAAAAAGGGCCGCTATGCGCCCGACAGCTGTCGGCTGTGTTCCACGACGTTGTATCCTGCTTTCGAGAAATTGGGGGTTGTTAGAGTTACCTCGTACAATGGGAAGACACAATGTATCGTGAAAGGTCGGTAGCTCCTGTTGCAGGATAATGTTCCAGAACTTCTTTCTGGAAGTGTTTAAGCTGCTGCGAACCTTTCTCTGCTTTCGGAGTATGAATTGAAATGAAGGGGACGTTGTTGTGGATGGGGTTAAGTAGTTTATTGTAATAAAGCTATTATCGGTCCTGTTTGCGTCAGAATTTTGTATGTTGAAGTTGTATTTTGGTTCAAGGAGTGGGGATTCAAAGGAACTCAGTTGCTGATATCTTTTGGTGGTTGTTGGGGAATTTTTAATTGTGTTGCGAGATAGTAGGGGCAGGTTATTTGGGTGTGACGTTTGTATTTGATTCGTATGGAGGAAGGGAGGCGGAAATTTGTGTGTACCACTGTATACGCAAGTGGTGAGGGAACGTTTGTCTTATTGATTTCATTCGCCGACGTTTTAAGAAAGTTGCCACTGTACGCTACTAAATCCAGGCAGCGGGAACTGCCGAAGGGTAGGCAGGTCTAATAGAATTCGGTCAATTATCCTGTGCGGATCACAGGTAACCCGTTAGCTATTTCTATTAGGCGTATTATTATAAGTATTCCATAGAACGACGGCCAATTACGTGCAGGGCTATTGTGAAGAATGGGCCTGCCTCGTTATTAGGGACCCACCGACGTCGAACCACAAACCTTTGTCGGTGTTTCTTCAAAATTGAGATGGTTGATTGAATTGTAGAAAACGGGGAGATATAGAATATTGGAAATTGATCGTTAAATCTGTTTATTGTGACATTTTAATAATTACGAATGAAGGCTTTACAAGATATGAGTTCTCTTCAGTAGGTCTTGTATTAAATATTAATTTTAGGAAAAGGAATTTTACTTCGGTTGGCACTGGTGTGATTCTTTATATTATTTCTTATTGTTTAAAGTACTTCTTGTGACTTAGCATTTATAAGTACAAAATGTAGAATACTTAATCGAACAACAGCTTCGAAGAATCTTTCGTGTTTTCTTCTATATCTTTATGCATTTATAATTTACACTGCCTTCGCAAACTTAAATTTCCAGATAAGCAATTCAAAATCTCCCGCATTTCTATAAACTCAAAAATTCCTCGATACACTATAAAACGCCTATTACACTAAACACGTCAAATTACTCCATCCCACATCCCATGTCATCTTCTATAAATACATGTCCCATTCCTGTTACTCTGTCCACAAAATGCCACACTCCCTTCATAGACTTTAATTCTTCAGATAAGGAGCACAAAGTCACAAAGAAGCTTCGAACCATTCCCTCGATCTTCTCAAGAGGCATGATCGAATGTGACACGCGGTGGCTCGCGGCAGAACCCCGTAGGTCCCGTCTGGTTACGTCATTTCCTAGCGGAACAGGACGCGGCCGGGCGGCCACCAGTAAATTTCTATTAACGGCGCGGCGTTCGAAACAATTGGCCATTAAATCGAACGGTCCCGCGGTAGATAATAACTGGCAATAATCGGCCGGGGCCACCGGTTAGCTTCGACGCTGCTGGGACCCTCGCTCACGGGTTCGGTATACCGAAACAAGCCGAGCATCGGTAATGAGAGGCCAATTAGAACACCCCGCCGATGGAATTATCCCCCAACGGTACGAAATTCAAACTGGCTGCCGTGAGCCGTTCCTCCTAATGCCCCCGAGACACGCGAGAAAGAGGAAGGAAGAGGGCTCGAACGCCAAGAAGAGACCACCGCAGCCTTTCCCCCTCTCTCGCCGCTCGCTTTTCTTTTATATGCAGCTGGATAACGGACATCGCGGACATCGTATCCGCCATCCACCATCCTCGCGTTGGTGGTGTTTCTTTATTGGGGGAGTTTTAGGGTGGAACCTTAGTGAAATTGCGTTCATTACAAGGAAGCCGATTTTTGAGACAGGGAGTTTGGGTTTGAGCCTGCTTTTGTTATGGTTTTTGGGAAGAATGATGGAATTAGTGGGGATTAATTGGAAGGGTTGGTATGTGACTGATAGGGTGGGGTAAATTGTTACTAGGTGAAGGTTTCCAGTGTGCGGTATGGTGTTGGGGAATAATGTTCCGAGTTTTATGAGGAATTTGAACACGCATTGATGGGATGACTGGGGTGTTATTCATAACAGGGATTACTTATTACCAAACCTACGTGGATTCATCGATTTATTTGTTGAAAAAGAGGGAGGAGCGTTATCTAGATATCGTTCAAGGTGTAACCAGTATCCATGTTGATGTTATTAGGGCGTTTTCTTCTAGCATATAATTAAAAGAAGATATACTTTTCCTAGATTCACGAATACCCCATTTCCTCCAAAGATATTATTCCTTTTTTACCTAAATCACCTCAGACATTCAATAAGAAACTAACAAAGAAAAATCACGTGCTTTGTTGCGCTTGCTCCCTTTTCACAAAAATAAATTATATTATCCTACGGGAGGGAGGATTCAAAGAATCACGACCACCAATCAAGAATACTGCTTCCTTTCCAAAGTCTCCCAGACACCACCTTACAAAAAAATTAGTCATCTCCGTAAAGAAGTGAGCTCGATGCAAGTCACGATCTTGAGGACGTGTCACTTCACTTGGGAGTCTTGAAAAATTCCAACACCATTAAGCCTGTATCAGGCTCCTGATTATGGAAATTGACGTGGGAATTCGCGAGCGGTCCATTACCACAGTGGGCTGATAACATCGCGGCTAAGGGTCAAACCTGCGCGTGTCACTCGATCGATAAAACCGGCGAAACCGATATTTCTCTGGCGATAGAGCGACAGGACCGGTAGCGAGGCTAAGGAGAAATCGAAGGCCACGTCGGCGACGGAAAAGAGAGGCTCGTTACTCCGGTCCGCTCAATTTGCACCCGTGTATAATTAACCGGAGCATGAAAAACGGCCGGCCACGTGCTATCGTGGCTGGAACACGGGAGATTTATAGTTATTAATTTTATAATAGACTCATCAAGCTGGCCTTCGTGTGACGCTGTCGCTATCGCGTGGATAAGTGAACGTTCGTTCAATGTATGTAAGTAAAACGAGTGGTAGGAAAGTAATTACATCGTAAAAGCGGCGGAGGAAGAAGACGATAGTGTACTATGGGGTGTTCTAGGTTCAAGGGCCAGAGGTTCATTTTGTTTAATTTTTGAGGCAGTGTGTTTGTGACCAGACAGTTAATTGTGGAAGATAATAATGTGAACAGTTGTTTCGGTGAACGAAGGTGAACGAAGCAATCAGTTTCCACAATTTTCCCTCAATGAAATTTAATTCTCGAAAAATTCTGAACCACTGTGGCTGCTATACTTAAAGGAGACTAAAATCTGGGTTGCATTAACTTTCTAGCAAAAGAAAATTGATTTTTATCTAATTAGTATGCATAGTCACGAGGCTATTTTTGGAAGAGCCGAGATTTAATGCGTGTAACCAGTTAATACAAGGAATAATTGCGAATAATTGTAAAATGTATAATGTATTTATGTTGCAAAATTAAGCGGATTTTATGACTACCGTTGATTTTCTGTGGTTTCGTTGCACGCGAACGATGCAAATGAAGGTCTGGAATTCATGTTAGTGGAAATTTAAATCGATCGACGATCGTTTCTCGATTACATTAAAATACAATTAAATGGTTCCGCCCATTAATTGCTCGAATTTTCCAGTCTGCGTCCTTGGACGTGTGAGTAACGCGAGCGATTTGAATTCATGGGCTAACAACTATGCTTTTAAAGTAATACCAGACCTGAAATTTATTTTAATAATGTATACGCTCCTGGAGTAATCGCAGCAATTTAAATGGCGGCACAAAAGGAATGTCCAGGAATAAGTATTGAAAAATGTTTGAATATTAACGTAGTCGATTTGGCGACGTCGTAAATTCTCAGACGTCAAATTCAGCATTGAAAATTGATATTTACATTTGCAAATATCTACTTGCGTCAAAGGCTGGAAATTTTGAGTGATTCCGCGGAATTAATAATCAAAGCGCGGCGTTATTAATTGCGACCACAATTAGTGTTTAATGACGGAATTATAATGAGACCCACAATTTCATTCAGAATGATATTGCTAATTGAAAATGTAATACGTAATTTAGATACAAAATTAATTGCGAAATTAATTGCAACGTCTACGCGTGTCGAACGTCAACGAAGCACATTCGCATTAATTTACATGGAACGCTGTCTTTCTGAAATTATTTAAAATTCCATCATATTAGTATTTATCTGAATACAAAATAGTACAGAGTTCATGAAGCTCCAAATTCAAATGTATCATTATATTCTCTCATATTACAATCATAATAAGAAACAATAATATGGCGGTGCATAGACAAGTGGCATTTTAAATGCTCACTATTTTTCTACCTCGTACTTGATTAATTTGCTGAGAACTAAACAACACAACGCTGCTCTATGACACCACAATCATTCCTTTGATTAATGGTGCAATGAATTCTCACTTTACCTTTTAATGGAATCAGTAGTCGCGGCAATACGTAATCAGACAACATAATAACACGGCTACCATTACGCAACCTGTACGAATTATGCATAAATAGACGAGACATTAGCTACTGTTGGATAGCAAAACGTTATTAGTTATTAGACTTTTTCTGCAAACTCTAATAAGATGTAGGAATCACTTCATACCCCTGTTAAATCGTGATGGATGTGTTGTAGCTGATTCTAACGAAACAATCCCAGAAGACTCTAGGCTATAGAATGATTAAAATTTTAAGTGTTCCACATCTAACTGGCGACATTGGTCATTTTAACTGTGAACACTTTATTTTATATTGGACAATTCTAATTGTAAGTTACAAGTTATACGAATTTTAATAGAAATTCAGCAGTAGGTATACGTAATCTTAAGGTAAATTTTAGTTTGCTTAGTAAAAATTTATATTCGTCCAGTTGATTGGACCAAAATTTAAGACAAGTCATTGAATCGCAATTGAAGGTATCTTTTGCACTTTTTAACTAATATTCAAGTATATTCTACGTCAAAGAATTTCAAGGTTTCTAGATTTGTGTAATTACTTCGTGCATGAAATACTGGTATTATAATGCATTTAACGTTAACCCGTGTAAGTATGGAACAGCGAACGTGTAAAGGTAATGGGTCAATTTGTAACGTGACGATAATTATTCGACGCTCCAGTTTTTCAGCGAAATCGACTGTGACTAATGAGAAGTCGAAGAACCATCAAACGCGTAATGAATGCAATCCAACAGTAAACATAAATTATTTCACAAAGACGAGCGAACTATAATTCATCGGTTTTTTGAAACGTGCCACGAGTTAGCCAAAGCCGTTTCACTCAAGTCGGTAATCAGCGAGCAATTACTTGTCAGTTAAGTTTCGCACAAATCATGCAAGACGTACGACAAAAGCGTGTCCCCTTTAATTATCGACGAACATCGTCCAAGCTGCTCCGAATATTTTAGCAACAACAACTTTTGTATAAATAACACTGTATTTAGGCTGCTTTCTTTTTGCTCGAATCGGCTGACACATGATGATTTATCTATGAGTTTAATAGGCGAATATTTAAAATAATCGGTGTGAAATTACTTTGTAGCCATCTGAGAGGGTAATTAATTTTTTACGAAATTGCCACTGCATGTAGGTAAATTAATTCATATTTTAAAAAATCCTGATCTACGTAAAACCTGTTAATTTAAGAAAAAGATCATAAAACGCTTTCTTAAACTACAACCACATATTTAAAATACATTTTTCTCCAGAATAATTCAAATTTTGTAACATAAATGCTCCCCGTTCCACAATATCCCTTCAATTAATTCATCGTTCAACTTAATACAAAATTATTCATCCAACAATCGATAAATGATCTTCGGTGAATTATCATTGAAATCTTTCACAGAAAATCCAATTCCAAAGTATCACCGAATAAGTCCAGCTTTCAAAGAAACGTAACCAATTTAAAAAAAAGTCACGCGGCTCTTTGCCAACTTGCCCACACACTTCCCTTTGAAATATCATTGAAATATTAGGTTGAACCTTCTATGGGGGTGGCTAGCACGTTGTCGGTCCGTTTTAATAATTCGCGGGCAAACGGTTCACGCTCTAAAGTTGGCCTAACGAGTCGGTGGACCCGACCAAGACAAATGATAAGGGCGAGTTCGATCGAATTTATCAAAGAAATAATAAAGAGGACTATTCTCGGTGTTTGGCCGTCCTGGACAAGCACACGGAAAAGGTGTGAACTCTTTAAGCCGAGGTGTCGGCTCGTCAGCAGTCAGGAAGGTGTTGGGCCACGATCATTTATTATCTCGAGATTGAATTTCTCCTCGGCTCGGCCAGCGCCTCGGTTTAATTAAAATATCGTTATGGGTAGGCGTGGATTCGTGCCGCCGTATAGCGTTTCGCCTCGTCTCCTTCCCTTTTCGAAAGGCATCCGCGGTGAAACGAGCAACAAGGAGAAGGAACCAGCAAAAGGAGACGAGGAATAGCACGAGCTTCCGTTGGCCGCCCTCTCTGCAGTTGAACTAGCCAGGACACTTTACCGAGCATTATCGATTTCGAGTTCACACGAATGCAGAGAAACATGGAAATATGTTTGAAGGCGCGAGGTTCATTTGTGTGCTTGGCTTTAGTTGAAGTTTGCAGTATCAGTTTCTGTTAACGTAAACGTAGGAACCAGAACGAGGCTGAGGGTATAAGTTATCTTAGGTAAAATTAGGAAAAGATTGATTGGATCGTGGTTGAATTATATGCTTGTGTACAATTAAGCAACTGTGGTACTGAGGATAGTGTTTTTAATTAACTGCTAGTGGTCTTGTGCTGAACGTCCTATTCTACTGTATGATATTTGGTCTTGCGGTTCCTCATCATTAATTTAAAATTTAGGATTAATTATAAATTAATTTTCTTATGCTGTCACTATAAGAAGAGTATATTCACAGGTTTGATTTATACTTAACCTTCAGGTGTACCGAAAGTAGCCGGAAGGGTGTGAGATTTGCGTCGAATTAGCCTTCATCTCAAACAAGTATTTCAAAACAGTGAAACTATTTTTTTCGTCTTCTTTCTTCGAATAATACACCGCGCAACTTGTAGAGCTGTGAATTTTTAACATTTTAATATCATACTTTCTAGTTTAATATGATACTTCCTAGGATTCAGTGTACCATACAATTAGACACGTTGTCAAGAATAAACTATTTCGAATTTCCTTTTAGAATTTTATTTCACACTGATAGCAGTGGCCACATCGTGAAGTAGTTCAAGATATTGTTCCCCCGTTCGAATGAAGAGCACAGACTCTTTTTCCTTTTCTTAATGTATCTGTGCCCATATCGTAGATGGCCGATTTCACGGGGCACAAGCATCCACCGCGTGCGTTCAGTGTCGTGATCGTTCCCAGAAGGATTCGTAATTAAACGTGGAGATCGTATTTCGATACACAGGGCCGTTTCTCTTGGTGCACATACAATCAGCATAAGCAATCGTCTGCGCGCGAATTCAGATCGAGAATATCGGTACGTCGGCCAGAAGAAAAATATTGTTACGAGGCGAGGATTCCTCGTAAATATTATACCGTTAAACGCGCCTCCAGTCTCTTTTTCCGTCTCGATTATTAAATGAATCATCCCTCGCGGTCTTTGGCTGTCCCGACGTTATTTGGACACAGCCTGATTGTAAATAGTATCCTTGTGTCCAGTTGCCTTTAAATTAGATCACAATTCGATTGATGGGCGTTAGAAATTTCATTGAGAAGTCTTGACAATTTTGTGAAGCGGTTACTCATTTAAATTACATTGATATATTAATTATAACTTTCGTTAAGGATTTCCAGTGGAAATAATTGATCTCAAGTAGTACAAGTCCTTCAGACACAGCCAGCTTCAGCGCCTAGTCACAAGAAATTCTTATCCCACATTTTTGACACGTTTTCCCACGTTGAATCATCAATTTTCCAATTCCATCGCCAGTTACAGGACAACCAGTATTAGCCAGGTGCCCTAAAAAATTTGTAAAAAAATTTGGGACATCACCCAGGTCGGATTCCTATTAGAGGGAAGCAGGCTTAGATAGGCCGGCACGTTTGTCGAAAGTATTTCGCGCCTGGCGAGTCCAGGTCCCGGCGCGGCTTTAATTAAAAATTAATCGGCGTAAATTAATTTAAATGCAAAAAGTGGGGCCCGTCTTCGGTGAGACCCTGAGGGGGTGGAGCACCGTTGCCACAGGGGGCGGGGCCACTGAGTTAGGCGATCGTTACGGTGCACGGCGGACGATAATCGAAAAGCCCGGGCGATTCGAAACAAAAGAGTTGGAGATTGGGGCCCGACGGGGCCCTCTGGTGGGGGCAAACGAGACCCCTCCGTGTGCGCGGAGCTCCCTCTCGAACTGGCCCGGGCTTCGATCGTTAATACCTCGTTATCGCTTGGGTCAGGGATCGAGTTATATCGATCACTTTTCGATCCAAGGGCCGATAACGCGAATGGAATCTCGGTTGCGCGCGGTTCGGTAACGGTGGGCCCATTATCTGTCAACCGATCGTTTAACGAAATTGTAGAATCTGAGGATCAGCTGACACCAATGGTGGCTGTAATCCATGTACCTTCGTGGAAAGTAAGAATGTCCTACTGTAGGAACAATATTTTTTGAACATATTTTCACTGTCATTCCTATTTCAAAACCTTTCAGAACTTGTTTACAGATTCCTGCCAAATAAAGCCCCAATTTTCATTCCATTTCAGTGCAGTCCACTTCACTTCAGTTTAGTTTAAATCCCAGTGGGAACCAGACCCCAAATTCGTTCCAACTTAAGCTACCTTGTACTCTCTGTAACTGTCAACAATCTACTATGTTCGTTTATACATAACACCCATCCATTTCAAATACTCTATACTCACGCATAGTACCTGACTCATAGCTCCAAATACTTTAACCACCAAATCAGCCTTTTCAATAGTCAAACACGCAGAATATTCTGTTTCACATCGTTGATCGTTCTACCTAGTCGATCGAGCGCGCAGAATCATCATAGAGTCATCCACCAGCACTCGACGCGATTTACTATGTTATTATTAAACCTTACACGTCCCCAGCTTTAATCGAATTCCTGCTACCTAAAAGAGACATAACCTTAAGCTGTTCGAATTAACTTAATCACACGTTAGTCGCCCTTTTCTGGGCCCGAGCGAATACGAGCAACCAGACAGCCATCGTCAGCGACCGGCACGACGAAGAACAGCTCCGAGCGCAGCGATACCTTCCCTCGATAAACGCGGAGAGTCTGTGCAGCCCGCCGATATTGAATCTTAATCCTTGCATGAAACGGTGCAAATCGATGTCGATCATGATCGACGCAGTCGAGATCCTCTGCGTCCGCAGGATTAAATTCCAGCGGGGTAACGAGATCCTAATTACCAGACGACTTCCGACAAGCTGCGCGGCTGCATTTTCGACCCGTTCCTGCCCAGCGGCTCTTGTAATTTCCGCCCGATAATTTTACGACGCCGCGTTTATCACGAAGCCACGAAGTCAGCGGCGGACGACCGATAGCCAAGGCGGATTTCAACCCAGCCACGGCATAGCAATCATCCAAGGAGGACGAATCCCATACACTTAGATCCCAGGCATATCGTAAATTTCAGCGACGCCTCGCGAATCCCGCTATGGCGTTAAACAGAGTCCTGTTTACGCTGCCAGTTATTAATTTCACGTTCCTCGAGGAATGCGAGCGGTGGGTGCTGAAGAACTCGGCTGTGATTGGTTTGGAGAAATGAATGTGTGGGATGGTGAACCAGAGGAAGTAGTTTTGAATTTTTTATGGGGAAAGAAATGTGCAGGACAGTAGGTAAGTGGAAGGGACTTGAATTTCTTTAATTATAGAAGGTTTAAAGTGGTAAAGAAACGCTGCAGTTGGGAATAGTAGGCGATTCACTATTTCTGAATTAGACTAAGAATTTCCAGGGTATACTGAAGAATTTTTGGAATTTTCGTGGACCTACTGGAGTACTTATGACGATGCAAGAAGAATTTTTAGATGTTATGCGCGGGAGCTGAGATTAAGAGGATTAAAACTGTATAAACTTCTATCTATTCCATAATTATTTCAAATACTGTTTCTAGTTTCAACTTCGTTTGGTCCCTCCACTCATGGTATTAAAATTTCTCTGTATTACCTTCTCCAATCGCTGTTTACGCTGGTATTGGCCTACTTTAATGAAAAAAAATTAAATATTGAAAGAGTTATAGCATTTGAAAGAAAAAGTAACTTTTTTCCTGAGACAAATTTTTCATTTTTATTCTTTACATCGCCGAAAAAAAGTATTATAAATAAAAACTAAAATTCAATTTTTGATGCAGTACCTGGAGAAATGTATAACGAATAAAATGAGCTTTATTTGAAATTGATTAGTCAATTAGTTTTTAAATTATCCGAGACGTCAACATTGTCAGAGAGATTCCACAATAATTAATAAATAATAAGAAGGATCGATATAAAAAAAATATTTTCTGCAAGTTTAAAGATGTCTGCTTATATCCCAAAAGAGTTTAATGCAATATTAACAATGGCTGTTTAAAAAAAATTCATAAATTTCTGGGACTGTTACTCGAAAATCCCACCTTAAAATCGGTGGCTTAATACAAGCAACCATAGTTTACTGCAACCCCTCTCCCAATTAAGACTGAAGAATCATTAAAAACAACAATAAAGCTTCTTCCCCTGCGTCAACATGCCCATCTTTCACTTTCCTCGCGGTAGCCTCAGTAGCTCTCCGAGCCTACGCCGCTATAAATCCCAACTTTTCCACCCAACCAAGGCACACTTTTACTCGCGGCGCTGTTGCGTGGTTTTCGAATGAAAAGAATTCCAGCGGCGTTATAAAAGTCGCCGCGAGATGCGCGCGATCCTGTATCGGCCAGTAAAAGTTGCTGCCCGAGTATCTAAAAGCTGAACGGCGAGATACGCGGCTCTTCTCTCTCGCGAAAGGCAGCGCGGCGTTCATAAAACGGCCGTAAAACACTAAACGGCTGTAAAGCTGCCGCCCCGAAACCTGCACGAGCACTGTTGTTTAGCTCTGTTGTTGCTGTTACCGTGGCATCATCTTCATCCTTTGCGGTCCAGCCGAATAGAGACACGGACCTTCAACATTAAATCATCCCGGGGCCACGCCCTCCGTGTCCTTCCTCATCACGGGGCCCCTTCGTGCCTCCTCTCGGACCCTTCCAGACGGGAGACCCGATCTCGGGCCCCTGCCTCGCCAGTTACACTTTAATAGATCCGTAGATTGATTTGGAAGTGAAATTATGCGATCGGAGCTCGATGGGTGACGTGCGAGGGAAATTGCTTCTGTGCGGAGAAATAAATTGATGCTTTTGTGGGAGCAATCTCTTCAAAGAACCTGACTGTAACGTGTACCGTGACGTAGAACAGGTCCATTTACTTGGAGCTTTATCAACAGCTCCTTCTCAAGAAAGGAGTAACAAAGCCAATTTATTTATTTTATTTATTTATTTACGGGGCGATTAAGCCCTTTAATCCCAATTCTATGATACAAGACATTCACGGCAACAAATCAAAAAATTCATCCAAACTTATAACTCGCCATCCAAAACGAGCAACAAAGCAAGTCGACCAGCAACGATCGACCAGTTCGACTTCGGGATTCCACGGTTTCCAGCTCGCGCACGCGAGCGTACGCGGCTGAGAGTCGCGGCTCGTTTCCAAGTTGAACGAGAAATTTAGTGACTAGCCTCCCCGTCCGACAACCAATCATCCCGGCGAGGGCGAGGGGGAGGGCGAAAGAGGCCCAGGAACGTAATCTTACGTATCAATTAGCCTCACGGTCCGAGGGGCTTACCCCCCGCGGGCCTTTGACCGTGCGCCGCTTCGTCTTCGAGGTGTGAGAACCGAGACACAGAGCGTGCAGTCGTTTTACAACGACTTCATCGGCCCGACCTGTCCCCTTTCTCTCTCTCTCTCCTCGGCCCTCGTGACGAGGATAGCGCGAGGGAACGCATCTGGACAGGTAAAACATGTGGGGAGAGGGGCCTGGGTTTGCGTTGTATTGGAACCAATGGCCGATACTTGACAAGTCATTCCCAGCGGTGGGTGGAAGTTTTGGTAGCTAATGGCCCGGTGTAATTTAACACGTTGATTGGAACTCACATCGGCGTTTGTTGCTAGATCCTTGGCCCCGCTTGTTATTAGCGCTTTCTGGGCCGTTGCGAGGCGTTGTCCGTTAACGAGGATCGCTGATCTGTTTGGTATCCCGATGTTAAGTCAGAGGGGCCAAGATCGTGCAGGGTGAATCGCATAAGGTATGGGGGTGTTATTATTTTCGTTGTTGTCGATGCTTTGGATTCAGCTCCCTTTGTCGTGGGTAATATCGCGGAACAAAGGTGACAGGCTGATTGATGAGGTAAATGTTTTACGAGCCATTGTCTCCGAGCTTTTATCGTCCACGGTCCTTTTAATGGACTTTTCAACCGCCTTCGCGTTTCAGAGAATATCCCGACGAACTGTTTAATATTAGATAAGAGAACGGTGGCTACTGAGGGCATCATTATTGAATGATTCTATTTATTAAATTGTTGAATCTCGGATTTAGTGATAACCAGGGTGATTAGTTCATAGTGTTCCTCTACAGAGAGATGCGAGGTAAATTCTTCGCTCCAGAAATCTGGATTTTTATTCAATTAAGATTCCTGGAAAGTCCTGGCAAAAGGGTCCCTTCGTGGAGAATTCGGCTCTCGTTGACAGCGATGAACGAAGCAGAACGTTTTATTGAAACGAACCCGATAATTCCCGCTCCGTTTCCATTGGAAAATTGAACGGTTGCGTTTGAGGGGGAAAAAAGATACGTGGACGTGCCACGCAGCACTTCAGGCACAGAATAATACGTACCTAGTCACACGCGTTCCACCGCGGCCAAGTCCCCGTCTCGAAATTACCGGTTTCGGTGAAACGAGTCTCCAGTTTCACTCCACCAGAGGCGAGCTAATCCGAGGGGCGTACAGTTACGTCAGGTGTTCGATTCTCGCTATGCAAATTCCCTCCCCTTGTGCGCTTGCTCGAAATTCCTTTGTGACGCACGCTGTTTTGCAAGCTGATTGCAAATTAACTAATTACTTGTGGGACGCTTCAGAAGCGCATTATACATACTTGCTGCACGTTGCATCGTCGCTCTAGCATTTGCGAGACGTTTCCAAAAAATTGGGGACTCATTCCTACGATGGTTTGTCTTCTATGTTCTGCAGGGAACAGTGGATGGAGAGCTGAGAACAAAGGAAACGCGAGAAAATAGTGTCGATGGCTCGAGGAGGGAAGAAACGTGCATGTCTATGAATGAAATGGTCACTTTAATTGCAGAAAGTTTGAAGAGGGAAAGAAGTGGAGAAGTTAGGGAAAAGGGAGGAGTTAGGAGATTTACTGTTTCTTAATTAGACTAACAGATAAATCGGTTTGGAGTAAGAAATGTATGGGATGAAGATGTAAGTATATTCTTATGTGGATAAAATACGGGGAAGCAAAAAATAGAAAATAGAGTGATTACTATTCAATACTGTCCATTTTTCAATGGGGGAAGAAACAAACATGCCCACAACTGAAGCAATCGCTACTTTTTAATTACAGAACGTTTAAAGTGGTAAAGTAATGCAAAAGTCAGAAAAAGTAGGCGAATCACTGCTTTTAAGTTAAAGTAACAGTTTCCAGGGCATCGTTAAAAGATCCCCGCAATGTTCGTGGATCTGCCGAAGAAGTGCTTAGTAACGTTCAGCCCAGTTTCGCAATTCACGAAGTCATTCCGAGGCAGGCGTTCTCCGTCAGACGTTATTTAAAGTGTGAAACGAAGAATACCGGCTGGAAGACGATTCAGCCAGATGGATTAGGCAGCCGAGGCCCCCCGTAGGTCCACGTGGGTCCTTTTTTGGTGGGTGTTAAGTAATACATTATGTGGCAAACACCTGGCACCGTGCGTGGTCGGCCGTATAAAGCTCCTCTTATCCTCTCTACCTAAAGAAAACGATCAGGACTTGTTAACACTCCTGGAAACATCGCGGTCAGCCACTGGACAAACACCTCATTCAACCGCAAGATCGAGTCTCGAGATCGACGGCTGTCGCTCCTTTTTCTTCTCACATCTCTTTCACCAACACTCTGTTACATTTGCTTCGATCCATCGCAGAGAATTCTCCTCCAAAAACTTTCGTTCACAGTGTTTCATTTCAGCTGAAATATTCATTCCACTTTTATATTCCCCCTGAACCTGCGGAATAATCGAATACCGTAACAAGAAATCCCATTCGATCTTCATCTTATCTAGCAGATGCTGTGTTTTCGTTTCTGCCATTTCAAAGCCTTCACTTACTCCGACACCTAAATTTACGTATCCTTCTCCTTAATTCGTTCTGAAAACCTTTCAGTCCACACCAACTTCGACTCAATTTAGCCGAACAACTCTGTATATACATGTGCAGTGCAAGTTACAGCCGCAGCTGTTACCGAAACATATTATATCGTTACACCGTAATCGGTCTTCATGTTCCTCGGCCGAATTCCAGCAATGTCTCCCTCCGAAGATACAAGCGAGCAGCGGCGAGTGAGAAGAGAGGAGAGCGTCCACCCAAACAGTCGCCGAGGGAACACAGAGGGCCCCGGCAGCATTTAGAATCGGCCTTATTGCGGGCCCACAAGGCGCGGTTAACGAATTCAGATGGGGCACGTTCACACCTCCGGCTGATTAGGCCGAGCATAATTTTCTCTGTCCGGCCTGCGCTCGGACAGCAGGGCCGTAGGTCGTTCAAAGGGGACCCCATGATAGCCGTCCGGCCCCGGGTCCCCGCGGTGGTAGGAGAATAGAGCTGCGGGCAGAGTGGGGGGAAAGGGAGGAGCGGCGGGGCCCGATGGAGGGGGAGGGGGGCGAATAGTGGCGTAGAAGGTGTCGGGCAATACTTTCCAGGTCGTCCGTCGCCGCTTGACGTCTTAATGCACGTCGAGAATAATCTCACCGCCAATTTATTACACTCTTTCTCATTTCTTCCCGTCCCCTCCTCACACCACGGCTACCCAGGCCGCCACCCCTTCTCCGTTGGCCTCACAGCGCACCTATCGGACCCTTCCTTTTGTACCCCTCGACTGGAGAGTGGCTCGTCCTTTCTTTCTCGCTTTGCTGCCCTCGCTCCTCTGCCCCCCCCCCCCTCTTCCCCTTTGACTCGTTGCCCTTTTCCTTCTTCAGCTCGCTGCTCCCCCCTCTCAACGCTTCCACCGCGATCATTTCTTTCTCTCCGTTTTTTTTGTCGTCTCAACCCTACGGACAGCCTCGCACCTAATAGAATACGTAATTTGAATTTTTGAATTATGCCGCGAAGACCCGCGAAGAGCTGGACCGAGGGGGCCGTATTCGAAAATAGCGGAGCCCGCTCGGCGACAGACGAGCCGCCCGATAAATTTCTCGAGTTTATGGGGATTTCGAGAGGTGGGCACCTCGATGCCGCAGCGGCTTAAGACACACGCTCGGGTCCTAGGGAAATCCGGGCCCCTTTCGAATAATCGATGCTTCGGTGGCACGATCGGCTCGGACTAGCCGAGCTCCAACGCTCTGATGATCTGTGTTGAACTCGACGCTTTCTTGGGATCGATGGTTCACGATAAAATCCAGGGCGGGGGATTTAATTGGAACAAGAGCGAGATTTTGCTGGTCTCTTTGGGAGCACACTGTGTTACCAAACGAAAATTTATTTGCTTTGCAACGCTGCTCCATGTGTAATTTTGTCTGTGGGTATCTTGTGCTTCATAAAGTGTGGCAGTTTTTGGAAAATAGGGAACGGTAGAGTAGGATCATTAGAAATATCTCATGCAAGATTTAGAATTTAGCAGACCATTGTTTTGTGCTACGCGAGTAATAATTCTATTTAACAGGACCTTGCTTTGAAACTTTTATTTATCGCTCTTATGTAAAAATAAAAAATGATTTCAGTAAGACACAGGAGAAATTTAGTAGCCTTCTCCATATTAAAAAACTGAGGTACCTACCCGTGTAGCTCAAAATAAATTCCAAATGAAACAAAAACTGTAATTACTAAAGTAAACATACCTAACACTTGTGCTACAACTGTCCAATTACTACATAACTACTTACAATCTAAAACATGTAGAGAACTATCTCGTTAATTTATCGAGAAGCTTAGTTTTAGCTCGCAATTTTTAGCAACCGTCGCGATGTTAGTCGTAAATTACTGCTTCGAAGAAACATAAGAAACAAAAGGACCTATGGCACGCAGGAATTCGGTCCAATTTCGACGGATACACCCGGTTTCTCTAACGAACCGTGAAGAAATGATCCAAGGCCGTTGATCGTGTGGATGACGAAAAAGCCCGTAAATCATCCGCTCGTATAATAATTTAATAACGGATTCGTATAGGTATGCGAGACCGACACCTTATTTAGGCGGCGGTTAGGGTCCTCGGCTGTCCTCTTATGTCCATAAATAATCATTCCTCGGATTAAAAAGAAGCGGCGCTGGTGGAATCCGTGTGTATTAGCCGGTCCGAGCATCCGGAAATCTGGCTTTTGGCTGCCACTTTGAGGTCCCGCTCTAAACCCCACGGAGGAGCGCGTAATAGACACTTAATTTCGACCAGTCCCCCCTTGATACGTGATTTATAAGTGGAGGAACGGTTTTAAACGCAGGATCTTTGAATACCTTCTGATTAAACTAATGGGAAGCCAGCTATTGTATTTATACACCAGACCTCTTATCACACCTGTCTCTAATATTTAGAGAAGCGTGTGTTTTAAATGATTGCTTGATTACTCATCATCGGCGAGTGAATTTTTCAGAATGAAATAGCGACGACTAGTAATTCATGTGAGTCGCAAGTTTATTATTTGGAATATTATCGTGTAACAGCGAGTCGATCGTTTGATGCATGTAGTTCCCGATGGCTTAATAAACCAGTGAGTTTGATTGGCGTGGCTGATTATACGTCTGCTTTTTCACTTTGTAAAATTCTATGTTTTATTGCGGCGACGATCGTTCTCCTCGAGTACACGAAGCGTTCAGGAAATACTGATGCGGGGACTGGGTTCTAGTAACAGCTTCCTTTGGAGTGCTCGAACCAAGAATATTGCAATTGTGCAGTTAATCTGTGGAGCATTAGAAATGCAAGATCTGACGGTCAATAATAAATTATCCATTACGTGCTATAGTGGCTCGAGAAAAATGGTTGTAAGTGGAGCGTATGTAAATGCCGCGGGAGCGGGTTAAAAATATTAACTGGAAAATGATTTACGATGTCATTCCACGGAGTGTGGAAGCGAATGCTTCTTATGGTGCGCGATGAATTCGAGTTTGCTAGAAATGTGAGTGGAGACTTAGCGAAACGTAGCTTACACGGGCTGAATATTAAAAATAGCTTTTATAAATAGTTCTATTATTATCAAACGCTGCCAGAAATTCAGCACGAAGTATACACATCGTCACTTTTAATAAACAATTCAGAATTTAAATCTGCAATCGTCAGAAATTCGCTTCTTTCATAAACTCGCACATACAAGTGTCCAAAAGGGTGGTAAGAAGGACACCTCTCACCAAACATTCACAGAATTCTGCCTCCCCCATCCCTCTCCCCGACCTTCGCCACACCTTTGTCCAAAAAGCCCAGTCCCGGCGAAATTAACACGCAAAGCAGTGATCGACGTGAGCAATTCGCGGCGGCTACCAATCCCGCAACAAAGTGGACATCTTTTCGGGGCCAGGAGTGTCCTGTCCGAAGGCTCTGAGACTCATTGGCGGTTGAAGCCCTCTCTTTGCGCCCTGGGACCAGGCCATAATGGAATGGGAAGCAACCGGGGAGAAAGACGAAGAAGACTGGGGGCAGAGGGTGAGGAACGAGATTAAGACGGAGAGGTGGAGGAAGACAAAGAAGAAGAGGCGAAGAAGAAGGAAGAGGACGCGGCAGCTGTTGGCCAAATTAAGTGATCATCTCGTCATCATCAGTGAAGCCGCCACGAGGGGGAACGAGGCTCGTAGTTGCGCTACGAGTTCCACGTTGATGCTACGTTGCCGCCGCCACGTTGCTGCTGAAGCGGTTGTAGCCCTGTAAAATTAGCATCGGCGGATCGTAAAGGATGCCTCGAAGAGGAAGAAGATAACACGTACCAGCCACGAATCGGACGTTGTCAGCGGGAGCGAGGGAAAGGCTTGTGAAACGGTAGACCGTGGAAGGGAGAAACACTGAGAGGGATCCTGGGTCAAGATGAGACCAGCTTCAACAGCTTCGAGCACAGAGAGCGGGTAGTGGGAGGGGGAGGGGGTGTCCCTGGACGGATTTAATAAGCGCGACCGATAATCGCCGTATTTACGAGCGGTCCCAGAAGTCCCCGGCTCGAAATTAAATTATTGTCATAATAAAGATGGCCGTCCCCGTCACAGCGACCAGCTCCAGTCGCGCTGCTACTTTGTGGAAGGCCAACCTTTCGTCGTATCACTCGTCTTTGGGATAACCGCTTGTGTTTTCGCGCGCAGTGCGTTGGACATTCAATTTTGCTTGCGCCGCGGCTGTGTTAGATGGCTGAGTGTTTGTGGAGCATCGTTTTGGGAGATTATTCCCCTTTCAGGCTGACGTGCCTTAATACGGAGGATTATTCTACTCAAGAAAGGCGCTGCTAGGTCAAGCATGGTACGAATGTACTTTAAAGCTTCTTTATTCTTCCACCATCTCTGTGTGCGGAAATTTTATTTTATGTTCTTACTTTGGTTTGGTGGGTTTAGGATGATGTGCAATTGTTTCTGTAAGATTTAAGGGAGGTTTAGTTTTTTATGATCTGGTTTTGGTGGCAATTATCATGTTTATATAGTATGGCTATTAAAGAGCAAAAAAGCTGCTCTGTAATATTGGATTTGAATCCTCTGTTCAAGCTCATTTTTTGCAAACGAGACAGCTGTCGTATTTTAATTTTCCTAAATATAGAAATATGAAGCATAGACACTGTTTTAAACTCGTAAAAGTAAAGCTGTTACCGAAAGCTCTGTTGGTAATAATCTCTTAAAAAATTGAAGCCCAATAAAATATTTCCCCCATTCCATAAACTCTTTTCCATATCTCCAGTAATGTGTCAAACAATCGCGTGTAATATCAAGCTGTACAATACAACATTGTCAAACTTGATTCGAAGACTTCAACCCTTTAGAAACATCTCGATTGTCAGATGATCTCCTCCGCACGCATCTTCCTTGACAATCTGAAGCTTCCATAAAGAAGCACCTCACGGTAACATATTGATTCTATCGAAACGTGTCCTCTTCCAGCCATAATTAGAATCTGTGCACGCCATTCCGTGATTCACTGGCCGCTTGATCTATTCCGTTATCAATCATTCCAAATTAATAGTTATCGCATTAGCATAGAACGTGGTTATTGAACCGTAACCACTTTCTGGATATTTATACACCTATCATCGGACCATTAATTATTGTGCCTGAACAGGCCATCGCCGAAGTTGTATTCTAACGCAGCTTGCAATAAATATCCCGTGCGCGATAGGCGTGAATTCACTGAAGCGAGCAGCAATTAGTTGACATTAAGTAATGCCTGGAAATTTCTCCTCTGGACAACGTGATTATAGACAGTCGATTTTAGGAATGCCTAACTACCAGCTATTGATTTAATTAAAAATACAAAAGCAAACAACCGATTTCTACGTGATTTCCAGCACCGTGCGAGACTCGATAGATGTGGAATATTAGAAGATTAGAAAGAGAGAGAGGGAGAATGTTCCCCTGCGCTTTTAAATCGTTTCGTACGTAAAGCACCATTTATTTCTTCGATTCGCAACGTTCGAGTACTGCAATTCCATTTGCAGATTATAACCGAGGCGTATTGGAATAAAGTGGACAATTTGTCCATCGTTTAGATGGCTTTCTTCTAGCCGTGGATGACTTGCCTCCCTCTCCCCTTCCTTTATCCAGCATTTATCACCCATAAATCCTGCTATTACGACGCGCATTGGTTTCCACGAGATTCGGCGGAACTTGAATTCCGTCCGTGGATGAAGAAATCAACCATTAGGAGGCTCGCGGCAAGTGGATTACGGCCATAAATATCGTTTATACCTCGTAAAAGAGCCGGCGAACGGGCAGCGACAAACCGAACCGAATCTAATTCCTATTATCCTCGAAACGATTAATGGCCGTGTTTACCATAAGTCGAATACAAAGTGAAAGCCTGGTAGAAACGGTGTTGCAGCCGTGTTCGCGCGTTATCAATGGAAACGCCGCGGTAGTAACGCGCGAAACTGGTTGCATTTATTGTTATGTCGGTGTTTAGGCGTCGACTTCTATTCAGCCTTGCTCGCCAGGTGCGCTTGGTTTTAGTAATCATCCGCGGTTGCGATATTCTGACGTTATTAATGATTAGGAGTGTTCAAATTGTCCTTTGATTATGAAATTGTAAAAGCCTGGGTATGTAGACTGTGTGGTTTCTATGTTCACCTAATTGATGTCAGCTTTCAACATCAACGTCGGTTGGAAACATCAGAAAACTGAGTCATTCGTCTGAAATTAACAATTTAGTCTTGATCGTTAGGAGCAAAGTCCTTCTACGCGTTTAGTCCCAGAGTTACGAAGGGCGTACGTTGTCAGAGAATTAACCGTAGCTCCAAGCACCATAAAAATTAGGAAGTTTGTTGATTAAAAAAGAAAACTTCTTCTAAGCCCTCTATTTTAGTACCAGCAATAACCTCCCCAGCACATTTAATTCCACAGAAAGAAATACAGGCCTCATTGCCTAGACGATCTCCGAGCATAGATCGTGGATGAGGCTCCTACGTGACGCTCTTCCCTCAATTCGAATCAGCGAAGTCGATACAGGAGCAATAAAGCGAATCGCGGCTGCGGCTACATGCAGACGAATCGAGCAAGCCGCGGAGCAGGCGTTCGCGGCGAGAAAAAGCGGGCTGGAGCGGAACCGATACACGCGGCGCGTCCTCTAATGAAGTGGCCATTAAATTAATAGCCGCCGATTTAATTCAAGGGCATTTTTCTCAGCTGAAAGTGGTTTCCACGAAGCGGCGGCGAGGCGACGCGATTTATATTCAACGTGGCCGCCGCTCGTTCGTCTCTGCCTAAGTTTCGCAACTTTTTTCCTCAGCTGCACACAAGGGCGGAGGGAGAGAGCGGCAGAGCGCGAGGGAGCGAGAGGGAAGCATTTCGGGGGTGATACGTTTCCCGACAGAGCCGGCGTTGAAACAATGAACCGACCAACCGGCGTGGTCCCTGCAAATCTCCAGGCTTAGCGCCCCCATTGTCACCCCTGCTCCACCACCCACACACCCCCGACCCATGACGACGGAAGGGTGCTTCGCGGATTTAGACGGCCCTGTCGCCATAGCAACTGCAGCCACCGCCAATCTCTCGAACTTGTTCTCCATACGCGAGCCCTGGTACACGCGACCTCGGCCATCGAATCGACCTGGCATGGTTCTCGTTTGTTTAACTCCGTTTGCCGATCTCCAGAAAACTTTCCATCCCCTCGTCTTCTGGTGGATTCATTTTCTTGTTGGGTGTGACCGTTGGATCTGTATTTGGCTGTGAAGGGCGGGGATTAGTGCAGATTCAGTGACTGTGAGGGCGTTTTGGGGAAAGGGGGGCTTCGAAACTTTATTTGACAGAGGGGGAGAGAGAAATGAGGGTGGTTTGAGGAGGTAGGAGATCAATAATTAATGTGATTATTGCATCATTCGTGAATAAAGAAGGAGAGTTCTGTGGTCTAAAATGGATTATTTTTATTAAAAAGTGTATTTATACTACAAGTGAAATAGAAGGAGATAGCATTGAATTTGTATAACACAAATTCGGTGAGTATAGAAAATTTATTAGACATAGAAAAGAAATCCCAGTTGCAGGATTGCAATGATTACATTTTTCAAGAAGTCCTGCAATACAATTTATAAAACGTTCCAAAGGAACCTTCTACTTGAAATTCGAAGCCACGAAAACGTAAATCCCTAACTAATTTTCATATCAACGAAATTAAATCACGTAACCTTCCGAGCAGCTATCCATCGCAGGTGGACCGATCATAACCGCCATTACAAGTTCAGTAGCCCTGTAAGGATGCTGGGTAGGCGTGGAAGGGGGGTTTGAGCCAGGGGTGAAGGACCTTGGAGAATAAAGTACGGAAGATGGACTCCGAAAAAGTCGAACTCTTTGTCCCGCAAATGGAGACGTTTTCACGCCATTCTTCTGTCCGTCGGGCAATCTTTCCGGCAGGGGGAGAAGTAGACCTTATTTTTTTCTCGCCCTTCGTCCCGATCCGACCTGACCCTTGGTCTACGCCGTCCCCAAACCCTCGCACCGAGTTACGCCCTGGGAAGTTTATCACGTCCGCGAAAAGCGGTCGTAAGCTCCTCTCCTTCGTCGGCTCTTATTCCTTCAGGAACGAATCTGCGAAAGCTCGGTGAGCTTCCCGGGAATCGAAAGGACACCAAATCGAATTACGTGGATTTACGCCTCCTCCACGGGGGTGGGGAAGCCTCTCCTAAGCTCCGAGGACGATTTCTCCTTTCGTTCGAACGACGCGAAAGAAATTCCGTTCACTAAGGACACAGGGGATGCCTCTAAGAGACACGAATTTTGAGCCGAGAATTTATGTTTGGTCCTGTTGGATTTATTTCGAATGCTTTAGTTTCTTGGATGGATGTAGGGACAGACCATGACTCTCTTCGACTAGTGAACGTCTTTTTTATTAGCCATTTGTGTGCGTGCGGTGTTCTAATCTTTTGGTGACACTCAATGAACACTAATTTTTAGAACGAAGTAGAAAATTAATTGTGAAATACATGAATACATATGGGGTGATATGTAATCCTTTTAAAATGCTCCGAGGTAATTCTAATCATAAGTTTCCCTTTTCAAGGAAAATATTTTTAGAATAACGCCGTTAATCGCAAATCGTTAGAAGTGTGAGAGGAATTTATTCTATACTGCAGCACCTTAAGCTCGTTAAGAGGAACGGGGATAGAAAAATCTATCATCTTTGGTCGAAGGCAGCCCTCGTGGGCTTCGATAATTGTAAAACGTAACCGTACATCATACACTAATCGTAGGGGAAGGTTTCAAGTAGAATGCAAGATTACGGAGCGCGGCTCTTAATGATTGTAAATTGTCGCAACGGTGGAGGGTGGCTCGGTAAAGGGTTTAGCGATAAGAGGCGGCGGGGGAATACAGGTCGTAGTGAAAACAAAACGAGAGAAGACGGTAAAAATGTTTCATAGATAGAAAGAGCCCGCGGCTAACAGCGGCCGGAGCAGTTCGTTCGGTGGAGATTGGGCCAAATGAAATTACCCCTCGAAACCACCACCAACAGCAATCTCTGGCTACGAATAAAAGCTGCGTACTTTGGCCTTTTAATACATGCAGTTCCGCTGGAAAAGATAAGCCTTTTCCACGGTTATTTACGAGTCTGTTAGCTGGTTTGATGTAATTGCACAATACCCCCCGATCAAAGGGCTTTTACGAACGTTCACGAACAGACAGATTGATATTTTCACGAAAATTCTTTACACCCTTATGCAATTATGGTACAGAAAGTAGGGAAATTTCTTCAGTTTAGAATTATTACTAACTAGTAGAGAAATTATAGGAGGAAAATGAATGTTGTATTTTGGGTAGGGTATTGAATTTTGAAAAGATTTTTCAACTTCTCATAGAACCTAAAGTATAAGAGTTTCCACAAAATTAATGGAAATTTTATTATAATTATAATACGTGTAATTAAATTGAAAAATGGAACCAGAGAGCCCCGTAATTTTGAGAAAGTCTAATCACAAATTTGAAAATATTCTTGTGCACACTTTCCACCGGAAATTATCCCTCAATCAATTGCGATTATCCACTTCCAACATCCTCGCTCCTAAATTTTCATCTGTCCGACAAATTATTTACACAAACTCCTTAAAATGACATCAGAACATAAAGTACCGAGTTCTCATTAGCACCCAAAAATATTCGAAAGAGAAGGTATCAAACATCCCCAAAATTTTAAAATTCTCAAAATGTTTACCCTCCAATTCCACAACCTCGCTAATTTCTCCCTCGCTAAGGGAGCTAATTTTTTCTTCGTCGACGAAAAAGAAAACGAAAGATTCGCCGTGTAAGTTCCATTCGCCAAACACCCCTATAAGCTCGTTTCCGGAACGCTCTGGCCGCGTGACCAAGGCCAGGAGGTGGGTCCGTAAGAAGAGCACGGGAAATTGCGTATCTTGGCAAAAAAATGACCCCGAAGATAGAAAAGGGGAGATGAGGAACGGAGGAAGAGGAGGGCGAATCGGAAGCCAGACAGCCTGCGGCCAGAATGGACCGTGGACCGTGTTAGCCAGGAGCCGCTGCCAAATGAAATTATCCCTCGGAAGCACCGACGATCTAGGGGGTTAATTCCGCGAGGGGGTGGCGCCAGCGCGCTGTTTGTTACACCCCAACATCGGTATCACTGCTGCCCGCTGCCTTGGGCTGACCATAATTTAATACAGGCCGCTAATACATCCCTACCAGCGTCGCTCACCCCCCTCGGTTAGATAAGAGGCCCACCCCCCCTCTGCCCCGGCCGCTTCACCTGCGCAGGGAAAAGGGCGTAGCTGCAGCGGCAGTTAAAATTTCTGGATGGAAGATGTGAACCAGTTCCACGGGCGGGGGTGGCGGTCCAGGTGATAAATGGGATCCGTGGAATAACGAAATCGTGGCTCGTTTGGCGGCTGAAAAGCGCGAGCCGGGGGTGAGATTCAAAGAGTTGAATTGGCGCACTCCCCGTTGCGATGAACTTTGAAAAGTCTATGGATTCGTTGGTGGTGGAGGGGCGTGGTTACGTGGTGTATGGAAGCTTCTGGAGATTTAATATTGATTGAGTTTTATTATGGTTCGGTGTAGTATGATGAAATGATATTCTGATTTTGAAATTGAAAGAGAAAATAAATAGCAATGTTAAGGTTATTAACTAAAAATAGTTTCAGTGGTCTATTGAGCTGAAAGTTTAATTAACTTTTACGCGCGATCAGTGAAATATAGATTTCCATCTGAGTAACCACACTTTTCCTACCATGTGATTTGGAAGCTAAGACCAGATTCGCTGGAATCTTCATTCTCGATCGCAGTCACGTTTCAATCCACAACCGCGCTGAATAATCCGCTATCGACGACGGGCCCAAAGTCAATTTCAATTTGTAACCGCGCGAAAGTTTCATTCCCTCTTCTTTTCTACATTCTAAACCGCATCTGCATATTCTCCGCGGCAGTCCGGGTCTCCGGTAAGGATTTATCGTTTTAATTTCTGACGGGTCGGAAGCGGGAAGAAAAGAGGAGATCTGGGGACCCGAGGGATCCGCTTCCTTGGAGGACGAGTGGTGGAAGTGAAGCAGCGAGCGAGGTACATTCATCACGAGTTATTAAACAAGCCAACAAAAGAAGACGGGGACTGGGGGCCGCGTGGAAAAAAAGCTGGAAGATAGAATCGACTAACCAGTACGTAGTCCGCGATGATAGATGGCCGCGCGGATTAAGGCATCCACGTTGCTGGTTCCTTCAGGATTTCTTGCTACAACGGTGGCAAGAACGCGGACAAGAAACGCGAAATGTCCGAAAGAAAGGGTTGATAAGAGCGTCAGACGGCGGAGAAATAGTGCAAGGAGAAAATTAGTGGAATGTAATTTGATTTGCCCGCGTTAACGGTCTGTGATTAAGGTGGCGCCTTGCATTCCTCCGCTTCATGCCGACTTCGCGAATGAAAAATAAGGATCCGGGTAGGAGGGCCGAGAATCAGGCGGGTTAATGTAAATGGAAATTAATGAACGAGTTGCAGGATTCGTTGTGTCATTTCTGGATTAAATTTGTAAGAACTGATGTGCTTCTTTGAATTGCTTTATGGAGGATCGTGAAATAATTAGAGTAAATAAATGCGAATGGTAGTCTGAGGTAGACAGAACGCAGAATTTATTTATTCTTTGACTGAGAAGGTGCTTGTCTTTCTTAATTTGTTCTACGATGATGTTAGAAATTAGGAAAATTGCATTAGGTAGAATATCTAATTATTATATGTAGGGAAGACCGGGGCTATTTGATACAGGGGCAGGTTGATACGGACGAATTATCTCGCCACCGTATATATGTAGCTCCATTTGAGCGAGATATGTGACACTACGATCCAGTGTACGTCTGTTTTTTAAACTGTTTTCGTTTATACAGAGGAAAAGTAAATAGTTTTGATACATCCAAATTGATCGTCCAAATAAAATTTTTTCATTCATTTTGTATGTATTTTCTCAAGTTTTCGCTTACTATATATTAAAGAGGAAGGACCAAATTATATTTTGCCATATTTGTTATTAAGTAATTAATTCAAATAAAACATGAAAAAAAATTGAAAACAATAACGTATCAACTAGACCCGCAGTGGGGTAAATTGATACATTTTGCCTTCGTCCAAATAACATTTTTTCATTCAATTTGTATGTATTTTCTCAAGTTTTCGTTTACTATATATTACAGAGGAAAGACCAAAGTATATTTTGACATATTTGTTATTAAGTAATTAATTCAAATAAAAATGAAAAAAATTGAAAACTGAATAATGTATCAACTAGCTCTGGTCTCCCCTATATCAGAAATTGAAAGGGCGCGATTGCGTTTGGTTAATAGATCCCTTCTACTTATACAAAAATTGTTGCCACTTGTTACAGTTCACATTTTAAATCTCCTTTGAACCAGTACTATACATAAATTTGATTCTTAACCAAACCACAAATTAAAGCAAGTAAATCATCTACTCCAGAAAATTGAATTAACAAAAACCTTGAACTCCAAACTCGCTCCCCCTCCAAACTCGAAGCCCCCAAGAATCCTTCCCCAACGATTTCCGAAATTCCTCCCACGATCAAAGCAGAACGCATCGCCTCAGATTGAACATTGTACGTTTGCCTCGATGTTGCGAAACATCGTTCCGCCAAACCGTGGCGTACAATTCTCCCCCGCATGGAGTCCCCCTTCCGTTCCCGCGAAACTACATCGCCAAGGAGACGTTAATTAGGAAACTTATGCCTCTAGTCGCATTCCATTGTCTGGCTGCACGGTGTATCGGCCGAATACGACACGGTTGACGGTTAACACGATTCCACGCGACACATTGAAGAGGGATTCGTGTTCGGGAAACTTGCCATCAGGGCGGAACGTGCCACGCTGACAGACAGTCATCCCGCTGGCAACGATCCCAGCACCACCCCGCCGCCGCCCCAACCCCGCGAGCCCACCCCCTTTCTGCGTTTCACTCGTCCAGGGCGAGCAGCAACCCTCTCGTACCTGTAACATCAATTAAAATTCCCGTGGTCGATGAGCCGCTGTTTCGTGCGATCGTCCGCCGCTTTTTAATTGGATTAGAGCGAGACAGTAGGCTACAGGCTGGAGCAGCAGCATCGGGGGAGGGTGGGTCGGACGTTGGAGGGTGCCAGGTTACAGGAAGGAAGGGGTTGGCTCGGATATTCGGACGCGGGAAGGAGAGGGAGCGCGAGGGGTGAGGCGCAGGTAAATGACAGAGACAATCTACTCGCACCCCCTTCTGCTCCCCTTCGTGCTCTGCGATCCGCGCTGGGGGAGGAGAGTATCGATTCGGCGGGTTTCGTTAGAAAGGAAAAGCCCGGGGAAATTAGAGAACGGAATCGTGCTTTTTCCTTCCTTGTCCTGGAAAAAGGGGGAGGGAGGCATCGTTGGCGAATCAGAATTGAAAGTTCAGGGTGACGCTGTTTCGGACTGTATTTGGGGGGACAGACTCTCCCTTGGAGATTTCAGGTTCTTTTTGGATTTAAAGATACTTAAATAGTATCTGTGGTGGCTTGGGTATTTCTGTAGAGGATATAGTTTAATTTGGAAATTGTTGGTGGTGCCAAACAGATTTGGACAAAATCACCACGTTTTACTAATTCATTTCCTTTAACAGTTTCCAATATCACCGAAAATTTCCATTTAGGAAACACAAGTAGATAAATATATTAGTTTCCTTTTATGGTGTAATAAAAATTATATAAAATTAGATACCCAATACATGAAACTAATATATTTATCTACTTGTATTTCCTAAATAAATATTCCAATTAATTTTAAAAGATGCTTTGCAAAAAATACATAAATGATATTAGAACTAACGCAGTGCAGGTGTCCATATATTATATTAATTCCAAAAAAGTTCAACGAACTAATTCCACTCATCAAAGTCACCGATTCCTACTACGCCAATTTATTCCAATCGAACCACTGCATTTACTAAAACCTGAAATTCAAAATCTTAGAATGCGCATATTCAACGACCCGATACATCGTCAGAAATGAAAACTTCCGTCTGCACGTTTCCCCAGCAGAAGCATAATCGATAATTTACGTAACAAGGAGCGTACGCCGAAAACTTGCGTCATTGGTCACGCAAGGTTCAATTTAATTTACCAGCGATACATTACTCAATTGTGTTCCGCTACTTTCTTCGAAAGAAACGCGGCCACCCTGCAACGTAAATCACACTTATCGGTTGTACGAACCGATGGAAATGGGCTTGATCCATTAATTAAGGAGACGTTTAGAAACATTTGAACGTGCCTGAATTGGAAAGCGCATGCCCGCGAACGAATATATTCGGTTCGCTGGTTGGACGGCGCGATCTTCTCGCGACCCAACGCTTTCAGGAACGGCTAGCCATCCCCGTAGAATTTTTCGGCATAAACTTTTGGAGGACTGTCTACATAAATCATTCGGAGAGCGTGCAAAGTGCCGGGGGCCGGTCGTGCATCGTATCTGCATTCGCAACACGCGGCATTAATTATGTATTCAATAAATTTTAAACGCATCGAAATGAATTCAAATTGCAGATTAATATTAAACGGTGTCGGCTAATTGGCCGGGCAATTATGCGGCGTTAATTAAACATTAGAGGCGAAGTCTCGTAACATAAGGATGGCTTCGCCATCTGGCGAAAGCTCGTGACGTTTAGCTGAAAGCTTCTCATGAGCGGAGCAGGCTGAAAGAGAAATCGATGGTGTTTCTGAATGGCTAGTCCTTCGGCCAAAATCACACGTGAGGTATGGAACAGACCTGACAGCTTATGGAACTTTGTGTCGCGTAAATTGAAATTTGAATTTATGCCTGAACGTAATAAACCGCTATTTTGTAATCTTGTCCTGTTTAGTTTTAATTCTTGCCGTTAACAGCGCTGTAATCTTATTCTCTTCTGCACCGATAACGTTGGGTGTAATATGGAGATGGTAAGGGAGCATGGGATCCCCAAATTCTGTGATAATTGTGATATCTTGACTAATCAATAATTTATAGGACCTGTTTATTACTACACAGTGGCGTACTCAGGATTTAATCTTGGTGGGAGTCGAGTTGAAGGGATTAAAATATTTTTAAAGCAAATTCTGTAAAATTCATTAGGGGATTATAAAAATTTATTCAAGGAATAAGATCTAGTTTTCTTTTCTTTTCACAATGCTCTTGAATAAATTCAGTCGTGGGGACATTAATCTCCTTTTTCCTTTTTCTTTGGGGGTTGTCAGAGCCCCTTGGCTCCCCGCCCCCCCCCCCCCCATGGGTGCGCCACTGTTACTACAAGTCTTTTTATAAATAAAACAATTATACGTATGTGTTTCTAAACATTGTAGATATTTATACACTTTGCTCAATTCGTCTATGAACCGCCTTCCGTTCCAATGGAAACATAGCCATCTCATGGACAGGGGATATCATAGAAGGCACAGCACCTCACACAAACAGAAATATTCATCATTGAATCTTTGAATGTATTTACGTTTCTCGTTGTTACCTCGTATAGCTTAGGTCGCTGATGTTGAAAATATTATTCGACATAGTTCAACGAGTGACGTCGACATTTTTTCAAAAACACAAATCGCGGTGGAAGGAGTAGGCTCAGCTCAACCCCACGCCAGGAAGCTTGCAGGACTAACGCAAGGTCCTCATTCGAATCACGAATATCGAAGTGATAAGACGTGTCAAATGCTATGTACCACGTTAGAAGAATTTAAGTGCTGTATTTCATTCAATTATACTATAATTACTAATCGTTTCACCAGCCACTGTGTAATGTAATTATTAATTACCTATGTGTGAAATGTATCCTGCGATCCTTCTTTAGCTTTGTCATGACGATAGCGTGCTCATAGAAAATTTTAGAATTTTTGTCTCAAGGTTTCACGATCCTTTAATAACTGCTAATTAATTCACTACCCACGCTAAGGGTTATCTTTCAGTGAAGGTAATCATATTATTGTAATAAGAATCCATCATCAAATCTGTTTCCCCTCAATAAAACTACACTTGTGACTTACTGTTTTTTTTTTTTTAAAGAATTCATCTTTGCCCCTACTGCACTACGAATTTGTTTCCTATGCTGTATATCTACTTTGTATATCCTTCAAAAATTAATTGAAAGATGGACCTTTTAAATACCCACTGTAACATTTGATATTGAAAGATTTCTGCAGGATCAGATTCCAAACAGCACATGTCAGTCATTACAATGAAACACCATGCCACAGTTCCAAAAATTTTATTACTCCTCGGGAGGTAAGGGAAGAACTAACGCTATTAGAAAAGAAACGTTTTATTACATTCACCTACGATCTTAATACGTTAATATACGCAAGTTGCAAAGTTACATACATAACAACGTGCGATCCAATTCGAAACGTGAAACGCTCTTCCAGATTCAACTTGGGTTCTCTGAGACCGTAAAATATTCTCAATCCTCGAATCCCACGGGGGAAAGGTACGCTATGCGAGCGTGGAAGAGAATTTAAAGCTGTAACGATTCCTTGCTGGTTGCTCGTTTAAAAATGCTTTCGTTTCTGATATGTCCAATTTTGACGAACGTAATGAAAGACTTCACCATAGACGAGCAAGTATCAAAAGGGACGATTCACTGAAGACAATCATTTGATCTTACAAAATCTATGTAGTGATAGGAAGATGTATAATCCAATTGAATCGGCAGTAAACACTATATGGTGACATTTTAATAGAATTTGTACTACAACCTCCAACTCTCCCGCTATCTGTTATTGTGCTTAAATAGGTGATCGATTTCTATGGCAAATTTTTTTTATACAATTCGTCAGACGACAGTGGTTGCTCGCATTCTGGCGCATAATTCATGACGTTCCTTCTTCGCAAATGGTCAGACAGGTTCACGCCCCATTGGATATCGATGACTATGTCGACCACCGAGTGTATTGCGGCATATCGACTACATTAGTATTCCTCTTTGACTTATAGCTTCGTTCGATCGACCCTGCGACTGATACTGGGGATAAATTTAAGAACGAGGTGTGAGTTTCGGTGTCGGTTGATCCATTTTCCATAGTCGTTTCTTTGTTTCCTTTCAAGTAAAGACGAATCAATTCTAAGATCCTTTTTACGTGTATCTGAGACACTTCTACTACGAGATTTAGTGTAAAAGAAATAGTAAAAGATGGAATTCTGTGATTTTGTCTGAACTATTAGTCCCCAGTCATAAAAGTGTCTTCTATGAAAGAGACACACTGTTCTAAGAAGTTTATTGAATGTGATTGCAACGAAGATGGGTCAATGGATCAATCGAGAGCAGCTCCAGACCTCTGAACGGGTTGAACTCAGTCGTTTCAGTGCGAACACATAAAGAACAACGTACTAGCTTTCGTAGAGGCAAGGGAATCACGGCTCCATATGTAAGAGGTACAAATTCTTTGGTAAAATCGACCTATATTCATCGAGATACATCGTCTATGTCACTTAACGCTACGCCTACTTAGTCTATGCACGCTACGACGAATTGTCCTTACTTTATCGGTTAACATGTCTCTTACAGCTACGTCGCTTGCAGAGTTACGAAACGTTAAAAATTCGTTCCGAGTTAGTCTATTCTCCACCTTCACAGTGGTAATTTATTTACATGTTCTTGAAACCTTCTTGTTTCGAGTCTGTACTTTACCTACAGCAGAAATGTTAGTTCCCTACACGGTTTGAGCAATAAAGCTACAGGAAACTATGTGACCGATAGACGGTACTGTCTTCTCACTGGGTAACCAAGTTTTTATCAGTAGCTACTTAAAAGACAGCCGGTACGGTCGAACTGAACGTCTTACCTGATTAAAAAGTCAATTTCCTTTGCAATAACTGTTGCATTAACAGTGCGTTCCTCCGACGCTTCAGGTCGAACGCCACCAGTCCTTCTCGTTCAGAATTAGAGTGGCGTTTCTTCCTCTTGCAGTTACCTGGGCGTCGGAGGCGGTGGTGGTGGTCATACTGCGCTGCCGGTGTAGAATCCTGCTTTACCGGCCAAGCCGGGAGGTCCCCGTTTCCTCTTCTCGCACTCCATCGTGCTGAAGGTGTTCTGAGCGATCTGCGACTTCCGCTTTGGGTTCTGCAGCGTCATGCTTCTCTGGCTGGAGTTCGAGCTGGAACTCGTCCCTGGCTCCGACACCCTCAGGATACCAGAGTGTATCGTCCCGAAATTCTGGCAGATGTACTGAGACTGGATCGCCGAGACGGACGTGTTTTGGTTCTTCAATGTGATCGGCACCGTCTGGCCTGCCAGGCTGTTGAAGCGCGTGTCGTAGCCGAACGGAGTGTCCAGCAGCGACTCGTTCTTCTCGCCGTATCCGCTTAGCCTAGAGTCCAGAAGCCCCTCCTTCTCCGTGAAAACACTCAACCTCGAGTCCGCCACGTTCTGCTCGGCAGCCCTCGGCGAGAATTCCATGTAACGCGGTTCCTGGCCCACTGTGTGCTCCTTGCTCTCCGTGAAAGCGATCATATTCTGCCGAGAGTCGGACAGGATCCTCGAGTCTATCAAGCCTTCTTTGTCGACGAAGCCACTTAGCCGCGAGTCGATGACACTCGCTTCGGACTTGTCACTGAACGCGTACCGCGGGTCCGCGTTCTTTGCGTCTGGGTACGCTGGTAGGACGTGGGATAGGTCAGCCTTATCGACGTAGCTGATAGCCTGGGGGTTGGACGCGCAGATGTCTGGCGCTGACTTGCACAGCAGCGAGGTGCCTTCCTCGGCTACTCGCTGAGGCGCTGAAACGTGAGGGTATATATTAGCCACCACCTAGCAGCACAGTAAAACTAGATTCATAGCAACATAGAGTGCGTTACTTTTCGCTGGTTGGCCGAAGCCTCGAGCTTGAGGCGGTCCAGGCGACTTCTGATGGGCCCTCACAAGGTACTCTGAGCTTAAGCCTCTTTGTTCTCTTAGCTTCCTCTCTGCTCCTGGTACCATAACTCTGACCTAGAGGAACAAAGGTTGCGCTGAGTATCTAGGTCTGTTTGGGGGATTGGAACATCAAATTGTTAGCCTGCTTAAGACTATTTCACTTGGTCGTTAAGATTCTAATTATACTCGTCTGTCGTACCATTTCCTCGACTGTGGAGAAACGAGCCATGTAACCCGACATCGTTAAAACCGCCGCCACTTCGGCCAGAATCAAAGCCAATCCTGACAACTGCAGACACCAACCGTACTGGTACTGTGGTAGACCGTTGTCTTCCGTTTGCATGCTCGACGTAGAGGGCAGGCTATATTTGCCTGGTACCTCGAGCGACGCGTCTGATAACGCGGATGCCAGCACGATCAGGCCACCGCCCAACGATAGTCCTGGAACACAAACGAAATTATTACTTGGCTTACTTCCCAATGTCTCCGATATTTATCGTCGTCGAACAGAACCGATTCGCCTCGTGACTTATCGTTGCAATTGGGCCGGGCAGAGTTCGCGATTAGAAGTTGCCATTCGAGCTGGGGAATCTGGTATGATAACTTATGGAGCTAACTGATGAAGATCGTGAGTAGTTCATTGAGTCGAACGTTGAATCACGAACTTTGGTCAATGTGGCTGGTTCTTTAAGGAAGAGTAGGGTCATTAATTCTATTGGCATCTGTTTGTGGAGTTGTTATTTCTGTTTGAAGTATGAATTGGTGAGTGGAGTTGGTTTCATGTGTGCGTCATGAGCTTTTCTACGAAAAGAAGTTCGACAACGACTTTACTATACCAGAGAGAAAAATTAAGGGGGAGTGAAATGAGCGATTTGAACGATTTTGAGGTCCTCGTAAGACGCTAAGGCTTCAATCTTCTTTTTATTATGGTTCAATTGCTCGTATCTTCTTAAGCTGCGATAGGAATGCCGTTGCATCCCCGTAAATACAGTAGCATCACGATGATAACGCGGGACGAATGGAACTGTTAAAATTTATCGCTCCATAAAATTCGTCGTGTTTCCTACTCTTTATCTGCACGTTTCGGGTGAATTATCTGTAGTATTAGCAGTAATTGTCTTGGAATATAGCTTTACAATCGGTACAACAAGGAACCTTGTAAAACGGGTGCTCGAAAATTTTTCCTTTTGGCAAGAATCCTTTTCTGTCATGTAGGTACTAGACCTAATTCATACACAACACCCTAAACACTAGCTTTCAGAGTACAATAAGCAAAAGGTAAAGATGTATTAAATTACACAGCTTAAACCACCCAACCTGTAACATCAAAATCTATTCCCCAAGATAGTTCATCAAGCTTACCAACAGAATATAATCATATCCTCGTATTTCTATCGAATGTAGCCCGAAAAATCTTAACAAACCACCAATTTTCATCGTTCCCTGCGTGTGTTTCTTTCGTTCGCTTCTCCGTTTCCGCTGAATCAGAGTACAAAGTTGGTGCTTCTGCATGTTTCCCATTGCCGCGTGAAAGTCGCCCCATTTTTGCGACGAAAACGAGCTCCCTTTTTCCTCGTGAACGCATTAAAAAGGCTCTGCACGATGGTCCTCTGCCTACCCTGGTGCGTTTGCTCTTTATCTGTGATGTGTTTGTTCTTCCGGCGCGTAAAGCGTGCGACATAAAAATTTGCATACGCGTAAAACGAACGAGCCGTGCTTGTAGCCGTCTCCTGTACAGTCGATTCAATTCCAGTCACACGAACTACCCGCGGGACATTGTTATGACGGGGTAAGCCACCCTGTTATTGCATTCTTAGCGACGGATATTCGGACCACGTTACAGCAACCTGGATTAATGCTGAAACCCGGGAGATTGATGCTCGTACGCTTGATTCATCTACGGTTATACTGTTTAGGAGCGTTTTTTTTATAAAGATTATCTGTAATCGTCGTGTTTATTGAACTTTTGATTCGTCGAATTTGAGGCGTGTAGAGAATTGCTGTATAATTTGCTGCAATTCTCTTGTGATTAGTTTGACCTTCAGTTCTGAGAGTCGAAATTAATTCACCCGCGATTACATTTGGAATTCCTTGCAAATATTATGTCAGGAGATAACTGGAAGTCTTAATTGTTATCCCTTATTTAGTTCCAATAGGTTTCACTGTTAGGTATTTAGATCGCGAATTAATAGAGGAACATGAATATGTAAAAATATTGGAAACTTTTTCTTCTACATAAAGTTTATTTTCCTCTTTTTCCCCTTTACTTGTGCGTTTCCAAGTGGAAATGAAGACATTGTCTAATTTCGAGCGTTTAAAAATTAATATTACTTGCTATATTCACACATTGCAGATAATTTGCCATGACTCGTTAGAAGATAGGACTGAAGTCGTGAGAAGAGTAAGCAGGGAAAAATCATTGCAAAATGAACGATTATTATCAAAGCATGACACCCAATAGATTACAGGTTTGTCTGGTGTCAGTAATTAATTTCAATAATTGATTGCTACTTTGGCTTGCCGAATTATGACGCGTGTAAAAAGCATGCATATTTCATTCGCGCGCGTCCCTTTAATTCTTCAAATGCGTCGGGCGAATTTAAATTTCAATTAACGCAGCCATACGTTTTGTAATCGGGCACACGTCGTTAACGGGACAAAGTTTATGCATCGTTTCGATTCCGGACACGTTTCCGCGTTATTCGTATGAACAGCATATGCGCGTTATTATAAAAACCATTTAGAACTGTAAAAGAGAACACAAACCACATTAGCATAATATTGCATACTGTAAAGTTAAACCCTTAAATCGATTCCTACAAGTGCTTCGCGAATCCTCAAACTTTAAAGTTTAAAGTTTAAACCTCTCTTCAGAAGTAGCTATACATAATACCATTATTAATGTTAGAAATATTCAATTTTCATATCTCTCAATATAATTAGAAACCTAAACTCTGCTCTAAACTTTTATACTCTAAATTAATCTCACTATTAATGAAGTACTTTGAGTACTTTTATGATGAATTTCATCATAATAGTGAATCAAAAACACAGCGTTGAGGATCGTAGAAAAATTTAACAGGATACTAGAGAATATCAGTGACAAATAATTTTCAGAAACACAGTATCAGAGGAACGAGTTGAATCGATAGCTGGTTAAAGCGATATGTCGTGGAGCACGTGACCCGGCGTTCGATCCGTATTTTGCCGTTCTTCAAACAAAAGCCTGCATCCATATCGACTTTCTCTGCGCGTGGGAGCTTTAATTAGCGCTGGCCGTGTCAGCTCCACGCTCTCTCATTCAACGATTTCGTTTGCAAGTATGCCAGACCAAACGCTGTTTATCAATTAGCCCTAGTTAGCAAGTGCGACCTAATTTCACGCGTCTTCGGCAACAGCTCCCTCGACAGGAGTAAAATAATTTTGTGGGGAAAGAAGGGAAGGGATTAAGACCACAGAAATCTGAACTAAATTTGGAAATGAATTTTTAATTTGAGAAATGGACTTGATACATTAAAATTGCATTTATAACATCAATTTTAGTACTCGAGAAATGTAAAATTTGCTCGTTTCATGTAGATGCCACTGTTGTGAGTACAATGCAATAGTATATTTCATTATTATGGTGAAAAGTATTATTGGCCCAGAGTAGGCATATAAAGCTGGTCTGGAGGTATAAATAGTATGGCGATGGCTAGGAGTCTTGTCAATTTCAAGTGTAAAATTCTAAAAAAGTTTTAACTTTGATGGCCTGTATTATTTAAAAAAAATCCAAACCAGAAGACTGATGACTTAAACTTCCCCTAATTTCACATAGGCTACATCCTATTTCAATTTCATTAAATCCCAGTCATCAAGTGCAAACAGTGATCGATTTGGTGTGGAATGTCCCATCCACATTTCTGTGAACCCAAGTTAAATTTAAAATTAATATTACTGAAAGTACAACTGACCCGACAGTGGTGAATACCACGCGGGTGTAGCAGAGTTTGCATCAGTACTTTTCGATGCCAGTGATTGTAATTAACGTCAAAGCAACGGCAGAGAAATAAATCGGGGCTCGTAAACTCCACGGACGAATGAAAGTTTGCGAACAGTCGTCAGCTGAACGACAGACGAGTTTGGAATATTGAATCGAGAGTCGTCTTCAATTTCTCCGTTGACTCGATTGCGCTGCGCTTTGTTCCTCGAGCGACTACTCAACCAATTGCTCAATTAATTAGCAGTAATTGCAATTTACCCGTGGTACGTGCGGTCGAGGACGAAGTTTCTATTCTGGTAATACGAACCAGTCATCCTGAGACTGCTCAAAAGTAAACGCATATCCTATGACCATTCGTGCTTATCACATGTACATAGATGATTATTGCGTCTTAGAATTAATTTCTGGCAAATTTTCAAGACCAGAAAACATTTTGAAACCGATAGTAATTCTAGTTGTGTGTAATTAAAAGCAAGGAGAGACCGTCTTTATTTTTTAATATTTATATCTAAAACTAATAAGCGTGAACGAGAATATAACAGTTATGACGTAGTTTAGCTTCTATTTTATTTATATTTATGAATATGATACCACTTTTACCAGAATTCCGTGCCACAGATTAGCATGTTTCAAAAAATTTACATTCCACGCGGTTATCGTTATCGTTGCCAGGCGAAAAATAAACAAAATATTTAATACCACGTTATTCCAGTGATGGGGTATCGTATGTGGTCAGAGATAGTAGTAGCGTACTGCATTAGTCAGCCCTAAGAATTCCAAGTCTAACACTCAGTTAGGTTAGGCAAAAATACGAGCTTTAAGCACACACCATTCCTTTCTATTCTATAAATACGTAGATAAGAGATCGAGTACATTGACAGTTGACATATGCACGATCAAATCTGCTATAGAAATCGTAGAAAAATAAAGGAAGACTCCAGAATAATTTTTCTGCTGTTTTAAATTGATTCCATCGACAATGGCAAAATTGATTGTGATGAAAATTAAAATAAAGTTTCAGTTATTAACAATGCTGTGAATATTATCGGATGGTGAATTTTATGCTGCCATACGTATTTTTTTTTATCATATCCTGAAAATTGAATGTTTCCATCGCCTTAAATGGATTTGCAGTTAGTCGAAACTTGTTCCCCAATAAATTTTTATATGAAGGATATGTGAGACAGTATAGTTCAGTAAAGCAGAGTTTGATGCAGCTTTATAACGCTCTCCTATCGGACTGTTATTGGAAAGTTTGTTTTACTAGACGCGGAAAATCATTTTATTATTAGTCGCCTCTGAAAACTTGTTGAAGTCTCGGAAGTTTCACGGACAACGTACGACCATTTCTCTTTTAACTTTCCTCGTCTACTTTTCCCCGGCTCTTGACTCGCAGCGAACTTTCGATAAAGTTGAAGCTCATTGCAGCACCTGCAAAAATTCTATTATTCTTACAATTCTACAGAATTCGCTTGTATATCTTTAATGCAAAATAAGATTCGCAGAAGTCTGATAGTTTTTAACTTGTCTAGTGCGAAAACGGACAGATTTTCCTGGATAAATTTAGTCCTGTCTAATTTTGAAGTTGTCCTAAACAGTTAAAAATAAGTATTACCTCCTCTTCATAATATCAGAATTAACCCATTGATGGTCACGTTTTCGTGAATAAATACCTTCACTAAGGTTACAAATGAATCAAAATCATATTTTGTATCTAAAAAGTTTGAATGCCACAAAATTGTCAGAAATATCTTGTTCCACATCAGTGCACTGAATTTTCAAATTCCAAATTCAAGCATATGAAACATTTGCTTTCACCAAAAAAAAAAAATAGAACATTCAACTTTCCTGATTATTCTCGTCATACTTTACAATCCCTGTGTCATTTTCGTCCCACTTTTCACATGAAATTAAAATGGAATTTAAATGAATACACGTTTGAAAGTTAAAGTTTCCGAAGCTTTGTATACAGGCAACGTGCACGTTCATAACATTATGTAATTTTCTCTTCGAGCAGACGTTAAAGTTGGGGATAATTTTGATACCTCAGCTGATCAGAGTGGCAGGAACAAAATGTTAGCCTTAAAATTCTATGGTACCTCTTCCCACCTTGTCTATATGGTATTTAACACACGTACCCTTTGTGTTCGCGATCGTGAAACATGGGTGGCCCTTGGAAAGTGCCTTACATCAAAGTTGACAAACTTGACTCACCCTATCCGAGCAACCAAAGGGGCGTCGAATTCGAGGATGTGATAGAACAGTATCTAGTTGGGTAGACTTGAGCAATCTTGACTAATGAAACTGGTCCTGGTAATATGAAAAGGGGTGGGGGAAGAACGAACATCGTTGATTGTTACCAGTCGTAGAAGAATTCATCTTATGAAAGATTGGGGATGAACAGTAAGGTTGCAAATAGTGGTGTTTTTTTTTTATTATGATTGAAATTGCAAAGTAAAATCAAATTCATAATGTTAGTTATTCGTGATGGATTGATCTTGTAATACCTTCTTCTCTGTTGAATTTTTTTTAAACTGAATTCTGATCTTTGATTTTTTTAGTAGTCGATAAACTAGTTAGAGGAATTATCTACATAATCCCATAATATCTACATAATCCCAGTTTTATCACTTACATTTTTGAGATCCTACCTTGATGTACATAATCTGTCTTCAATCTTACATTGACATCATTAAAAGTTGATATATCTCTTTCACGATTTATTCCTATTTTGGTATTAATAGAGTTTAGTACTCCAAGTCCCACCAGTAATTCTAATGTGCACGTGTAACCAAAAACAAATTCGGAATTTCATATAAGGTACACAAACATAATCAGATATTACTTTAGAAGCACTGCACAGTCTCTTGAGTCGTTTCTTCTCAAACCATGCAGCTGTCGCGCAATAAAACAAGGAAGTACACTTCCACTGGCAAAAAGTCCACAGGGACTTACCAAGTTCTGATTACTTTGGATCTCGTTTTCACCGACACAAAATGATTTTCTTCGAAGTGTCATACAAAATATGTTTCTTTACTCTACTGTCGCTTTCTAATAATTCATTTCTGATATGATTAATGAGTGACTGGAACACTTTTCACTTTTAAACACAATATACGAATTTCAGTTTATCCAGTGGATAATTACTTCTCTTCTCCTTGAAAATAAAGCATTTCAAAGTCTGCTCACAGTACTAACGGATTGCAATCGTATTCAAAGAAATTACCAACCACATTTTAGCTCTCGTAAAGTTTCGACATTACGCATCTCTACAAAAAGTTCTTGAGACTTAAAAACATCCTCATTCTGAATCGCCTGTACACAAATTTCATGAATACAGTGCAATGAAATCAACTTGAGCTTATAACAAATAGCATCAAGTAGTGTCGCGTTTAGATAAGTAGATTAGAGATTAAAAATCAGTTACCCCGTTGGGGTAACGGTTACCAATATTCAGAAAGCAGGTTTCGATGCTGGGCGAAATCATCTGGGCAACAGTTTTGCGGATTCGAGGGAATCGCGCGTTGCCCGCGAATATTTCGGGCGACCGCGTAGACCGTCGAGTATTCTAGCATGGTTTCAGCGCATAAATTTCGAGCACGCCAGCGATGGTTTATGCCGCGAGGATTAAATAACTTGACCCAGTAGCAACATATCACCGCTATGGACCACCCTAGCCTGCCCCCATCTGTCGTTCTCACTCGTTCTTTTTCTACTTCATTGTTCCTTCCCTGCATCCCCTTTTCTTCGTCACAATGCTTCCTTCAATCTTACACTTAGCACGAGCGCGAGTGTCTTCGCAGCTTTTGTCAAAGAGCCCCGCCTTTCTTCCTTTCCTCTTTCCCACTTGACTGTAATCTTTTTTCTTTTACACTATCCAGTATTATATTTTCTTATTTCTCCCGTAGCATCCTAACTCCCAACCCTCAAACAACGTATCTATATTCTACTAATCTACCGCAGAAGAATTCAGCGCGACGACAATAATTAATATCGATTGTCAAACACGTCTTCAACCGTCTTTACACTCACCATACTTTATTTTCTACAAATCCATCGCTACTTCTCCACCAACAAATACTACGATCTCCGAGTTTCCACGCATTCTCGCCTCCCATTTGCCACCCACCCGTAAAGAAGGTTGGGTACCATAGTCACGTGACGGTGGGCTGCGTTCCTTCGACATGCAACGAGTTTCAGGCGTTTCCGCCGCCGCGGTTTCAACGAGGGTCAAGGTTCTAAGGGCGGGCAAGGGTGGAGTAGTCGTCGTTGCGGGAATTGGATCGATCACTCGATATCGCAGCCGGTATTCTTGAAATTCGGACAGGCTTGATATCCATGCAACTCCACCCACCTCAGTCTGTATTAATATTAAATTCCGCTTGTTCCTACCGCAGCCGTGGCTAGATGGCCTTCCAGACCTAACTGAATGATATCGCTGAGGGATTCAATGCTCGTAGACGGTCTGCGGACAAGAATTAGACGCGCGCGTGCCTCCAGTCGTGTGCATTTTAGCGTGAATCGTGGTGGAGACTTATTTTTTAAAGCTGCACGCGAAGATTAGTAGAATTCTATTGCTGGTTCAAGCGTGGACTCGTTTATGGTTAATGATTATAGAGTTTGGGATGGTTGTGGGATTTTGGTAGTTGGTGGGGTATGTACAAGGGTAGTAAAATGTGTTCACTGTGTGTTGTGTAAGATGCTTAGGATTTGGGGAAATATGTAATTTGTGTATGTACCGTGGATGGCTTCGAAATATTGGTTGCCTCGTTTCAGTAATGGAAAATAATAATCCGTCTTTATTACACGTATTACTGGGCGAGACCCAGCAATCTGCTGTTTTTAAGTCTAACCCGAGTACAAACTGCAGAATAAAGAAAATACAAAATGCAAAATCCAAACCAAACAAAACCAAACACAAACGCATTACAGTAGGCGCGTTCAACTTACCCTGCGTTACAAGCATTGATCAATACAATTGTACAAAATACTTTAGAGACTGAATAAAAGAAAAAACAGAAAATCAGCAATTGCCGTGAATATAGTTCGAGGCATGCTTCTTAAACACCGAAAATGTTTCATGACTTTATTGTGATCAAATCAGCCTCACTTCTAAAAATTTACTGATGCATGCTGAGAAGCTATACCTACATAGCGATGATAGCTGCTTCGGTTCTCAAAGTTTGGTTATACACAGCTACTCCAAAGTAACAAAGCTTTCACGTCTGTATCATAAAATCCACTCCTTGTTACTGCACTTAACACCTTCACTAACGTACCTTCACAACAGAAACGAGGTCTCCTTTTTTGAAACATTGAATGCAGACTACCTACGAAACGTTCAAAACACTTAGGTGATGACTTAATCGATCACATCTACTGTGTATCTAATTAAAAACGTACGACTACTGAAAATACTGCGTTGCAGACGATTTTCCTAATGCACGATGTTAAGAAACGTGTCGAAACCCTTCGCTACAAAAAGGACAGGCGACCTGCTTTAACTCCAAACAGTACAACGCACCGATATCAGAAGAAATACCCCGGAATGCAATCGCAGCGTGCAATCACGCGAAAAGAAATCGATACAGCCGCCGTGGAAGCTCGCAGGAGCCAGTATGATTTATCAGAGATCTCGAGCGTATCTCGATTTATCGGAGGCTCGCAGGAATTAATTCGAGATAGGATCGCGGCACCGACGGTCAGATTTGTATGATGGCCGAACGGCCAGCGTGTCGCCGTGCTCGTTCGTGTAATTTGTATTCCAACGACGACAACGCTGACGATGGTAGCGATGGTAGCGATGGTAACAAGCCGCGAGTGCTCAAAGCTGCCTCAGATAACGTTCGTCCTGACTAACGTTTTACCACAACGATTCCCGCAATCTCGATGTCCCATCGAAGCTTCTTCGTCGAGGGGCAACGCGATTTAATCACAGATCCTGGTACTTGCGAGTACTGGTGGAGCAGAACATAATTCTAAACGCCGGGAGTTCAAGTTCGAAACTTGAGAGGTCTTGAAATATTTTGTTAGAGACTTCTGTTTGGTAATCTTGTATAATATAATCTTGTAAATGTTATGAAATCGTGTAATTTTGAAATTTTGATTGATTGGTGGTTTGTATTCGGAGCTACTCAGGATTAATTAGATTTGGGAGATAAGTACAAGTAAATTCTTTTGTGTTGTTATGAAAAAAGATGCTGGAACTGTAAAGAATCTAACGCACCCTGAACTTCCCTATAACTGAGTGCTGCGACGATAAAGTCTCTTCATTAGTTTTGAAAGTCCCATTGAGAACCTTAAGTATTTAACGTAATAGGCTAGTACTATTTTTACCGAGTGAATACATTCAAGAATTGCGAATAGAATTATCAATACATTGATAATGCTTCCTCTAAGAATGGCGACTCGAATTATACGGGGTCACTGAATGGGAGGAAAGTTTCACCTAACGACGTCGTTATTATTACGTGGAATATGGCTCTTTGTACTCGGTGACGACGTACTTGGCGTTACACCTCTTGACTTACAAGAACAGCTGGCTGGTGAAGAGGAAAGACCTAGATTCTCGTAAAAAATGTCGCGAGGTATTCGCGAACACTTTGACTTCTTACCCTGGCCCATTATAGACAATGCTTTGTGTTAAATGATGAACGTTTTCGGGGAAGCGTTTAGCAATTGTATTAAGAAAACATAATATTTTAACTCATGCGCTTCATTCGTAACATGGATGACCCTGAATTAATGTACGTATTATATTACAGTATTAATATTCGAAAAGTGGCATAGTATTGTGGGTGGTGGAAGGCTATAAAATAATTATTTCTAATATTAAGTATATAATGTATCGAGATTTCTGAAATATTGTGTGACATATCGAGTGTATTAATTATTCGAATTTGATCACGAGACTCGTCAATTTTACAGAGTAATCATTTATAAAGGATTTATTTTATTATAATACTTAACAAATCTAATTTACAGTAGATATCTACAGTAGATGCCTTTATCTTGACAAAATTCCTTTGCCATTCACTGCAAGATATTCAAACTTCCTCTGTACCTACAAGTTAAAAAAACAGAGCAAGAAGCATAAAGGTGCAAATCCACGACGAGAAAAAAATATCTCCCATGAGACAATTATTTCATTATTCTAATATTTTTTAATTACTTTATTAATTATATTTCAAAAATCTCATCTCTCGAGACTATTAAAAAATAAGTAATCTTCTATCAATGTACCCGAAATGTGTCCCGAAATTCCTCTCATTAAATCTTCGCTCTAGACTTAGGACTCTAGACGGTCGAATAAAAAGTAGCATCGTGACGCAGTATTTGCAGAGAGGAATTGAGCGCAGTGCACGTTGTATACCTTGCATTTCGAATTCTAAGCTCTTTCGTGCCCCCGAAACTAAGTCCCCTTTACGTGACCGTAATTCATTACGAGCAGCTAAGTGTGCCATTGACAATGGTAGTCGCGGAACGAGCCGCGTTCTCACAGTGATCCCATTGAACGAACCGCGTCGCAACAGAATCTCACCCCCGCCGATCGGAGATCATGGTTCCGCGTCGCTGACTGACAGCCTTCGTTCCCGTGTCCTCATTAATTCGCGCAGCATTGTTCGATGCTGAAGCCAGCTCGCCCCGCGACACGCGTTAATCACGGCGATTGCGCATTCTGCCCGCGGAATAGGACGACAGGGCTGATCCTCCAGCCCGCGTCGTTACTCGACCCTTAAAAGCCAGCGCGCGGCCGTCTGTCCAGTCGTTGACTCCGACTACCGCGCGTCGTTGCAAGAAATTGAAGCCAATTACAGGGCTGTTCTATTTGGCAGATGGGTTCTCTGAAATGACGGATTTTCTGTATCTGTTGTTATACTGTCGTTTGGTCGTGCGCAGGAAGGTTCATTAGGACTTGCAATCTTGGGATGTTTGTTTAGGAAAGGTGTGTAATTTCTGGTGCAGGTGTAATTGCAGTATTTAGAGATAATGCTTCTCTTAAGTTTGTAGTTTATGGAGGTTATAGGGTTTTGTTGAAGTTCTTCCCAAAGCAGTATAAAGGTAAACGAGTAAATAAGTAAACTATATATTATTAACTTAAATTAATTAACTGACAAAGTGTTCAATCTCTAGAATTCATATCTTGCTAGTTAAATTTTATCTGCCAATATCTGTCATACAGACCCTCTATTATTTACTTTTCCATGACTGTAACCATCAAGCTCCTTCTGAATATGTGTACCAGAATTGAGACAGTCAGGATTCACTCTATCTTCTATTCACTTCTAATGCTGCTTATCGCTTCTGATTTTTCAACCAAAACATAGCCCCTGCATCCACACGTGTGCCAGTTACACATATAATATTATTAAAATAAATATAACAACGCCCTCGTAAGCACTGGTCGACTTTGAAGAGTCAAGAGTCTAGGGGCATATTCAGCATTCGATTCAAGCAATAGTATTTAAAAATCCCAAGACCACGAAGGTGTACCATGGTATTAAAAACACATTTGGCAGCCTACACCCTGAAATGTATCTCTCAGCAAACCACTCGAGTGTGATTAAAGCATAACGCGTTGGTATTCGCGATCACGGATATATCTGTTCACGATTGTTCAAGACCATGTCGCTTCTCGCATTGGTATGCATTAATTGGAGGTATCGCGCGTTTGCTGGCGCCCATCGAGGCACCCACACAAAGAGGAAGAGCGAGGGTTGTCGGTCGAAAAGTGTGGCGCTAAAAACGGGCCGTTTGTCGTCCTTGAATTGGACAGTCGTGGCTGGAAACAACATCGCTCAAACACCATTATCTGGAAGCCAAGGTACAGCTAGAATAACGTCCAGCCTCGACCAGCTCGGAAATATCGTCGATTTCGTTTCAAACCACGTACAACGCTCGTTTAGCCTTTACAGGGTGGCATAGTTTATCGAATTCAACTACCAATCGTTCGTTGCTCAATCGTTCTGCCTTTGTGAGCCTGCATTTCGATTTTTGGCTCGCCACAAGTTGGAATGTTATCTTCTTTTGTAGATCATGTATCGTAGTTTGGGAATTTTTTAACAGGAGGTACATCGCTGGGTCGGGAAATGTGTAGTACCTTTGGATGAATTTATTGGATGTTTTCCAGGGAATAATGTGGAGGCAGAATATCGATGCTCTCAAGAAACTTAATTATGAAAAGGTATTTTTATAGAAGGTTATAATGTTATTCGAGGATCTTCGTTGTTGGGGAATTAATACTTTTACGTGATGGAAATCCTTGTATTTTTCACTTTCTATCTCTGAAGAACTGGATTTGTAGAATAACCGGATTTCTATAGCAAACGAAATCCCCTTCAAGGGAAATTTTATTACACCCAACTCCTCTTTCAAATCCATTTCATTACCAATCTGTACGCCCCATCACACTCTACTATACAAACCTCGCGTAACCCTATCCAGCATTAAATATCTCTTCTGCTCAAAAAGAGTTATTATTCCGTCTTTATTAAGTAACCACTTGCCATTCGATGGAGGACGATTTAAATACATGGACACATAAGTATCCTCGCTTTTCACTTCGAAATTCGGAATCAATAAAACAGAGTTACGCATAACACAGAAAGAGCGGCGAATCAGCAAAGCTGAATCTGCATCAATTACAGCTGAAATTGCAGCCAAACTGTAAATTAAAGTTAAAGTGGAATTCGAACGGAAGCGGTGAGGTAGTTCGAGTCGAAGTCGCGGCGAAACCAGCCTCGAAATCGGCGGTTCTGGTAGCTGGCTTCCGGTAACCGAGGGGGGCTGGAATAGCGAGAATTGTTTCCGATCCAGTTAAGAGTGCATCCTGATTTATGAAAATTATACCGCGGCCGGTTGTACCGCGAAGTTCCCGAATTAATATGTAACTGCGCTAATGAAGTGCAAATTTAATGTGCCTGCGGGACAAACAGGGACACGCTCGCTAATGAATGCTAATAATTAACGCCGAGGAATTATCGCGCGAATCAGCTTGCCGCGTACGAAATTTTCTCGCGGGGATATGCTAGAATTTCAGGGAATTAATGCCTGGAGCGAAGGTTCGATTTTGTAAATCCAGAGAGTCTCTTCCTTCGATCAAAAGTAGTAATAAGTATTATAGTGTCCTATTCAGTATCTTTAAATCTATAGGTGTAAAAGAGATTCTTCAAGATTTCTACATTTTCGTATTTATTTTTAATAGAAACTGAGGAATAACTAAAAATTGGGAACGTGGAATGTCTTCTCGCGTTTTCTGAGTACAAAATTCATCACTGCACTTCGTCATAGAAAAGCTCATGCCCCTCTTCTTATTTATATCCTTAGAACAAAAGGACTCACCCTTTATTTTGCTTCCTTTCCTCGCAACCTTATTTTCTTTATTCTTTTCTTTTATTACACCCTGTGTTTGCACTACATTATTCCACATCCTCTTAATGTAATCTTCCTTCCACAAAACAAAAATACAAACCCATAAAACAACTGACACTCCCCAATACAGATATTTCTAAATCACCCATCGAGTGCCTAAATCACACCCCAACGCAAAACGAACAAAAACTGCATCTCCCAGCGATTTACGTTCATTTCCCATCCATGTTTCAATCCACCGTTTCCCTCCTCCATCCTCCAACAGGATTTTCTGCCCCCAAAACGAAAGTTAATTTAACGCAGCCTGAAAAGCAAACACCATCACGCACAGATGCAATCGGGCAGCATTAAATCATTACCTCGTCACTCGTGAATTCAATTTTACCACTCACCCTCTGTGCAACCCAGAAAAAAAGCAACGCCCCTCTCGTTACATTACTCGCGCCAGCACCACCTGTCAGAAGATTCATGGTTCCGGTAAAGCCTCGCGAAATAAACTCGAGTCCAGCCGGGGACGACCTCGTTCGCGCCAGATCGCGCGATTTTTCTGCAGAATCGAGAACCGTTTGCTCAGAATCGGGACGGGGATCAATTAAATGGACGTGCTTCTGGCCGGTCGACGACTGAAAACTATTAGCACGGTTTACTGGGCCCCGGGGCAGCAGTGAAAATCGCCGATACGACATATTAAAGTTACACTTCCGGACGGTAACTGCGTTCATTAGCTGCACGCTGCATGGGAACGCTGGAATTTGTTGGAGCGTGAAGATCGCCCTGTCTTTCTCGCTCCTCTGGGCGTCACGCGCCTCTGCGCCCCCTACTTTCCTTTTAATTCACATTCATTCGTCTGTTTCGGTAGTTTCTTTTTAACGGTCCTCTCGCCGGCGATCTTCCTGCGCGAGGTACTTTATTTTCTCGTTGCTCCATGTCGTTCGTCGGAAGATTCTGCGATGCAACAACCCCGTTATCGTAGTAGTAATGATAATAGTAATGGGTGCTTGCTGACCAGAAGTTGTGTGGAAACAATAGCACGAGATTTTAGAACCGAGGATAAATTGATTTAATATTCCACATTACGTGGGGAATTTTAGTGTGGACGTTTTACGGTTTGTTTGTTTGGGCGTCGGTGTGTTGTTGCTAAGATTTCATCTACGAGGAGGATTTTTTATGCGGGTGAATGTTTTTTGAAAATTGTAAGACGAAATTTAACGAAATCCGTGGCAGACTTTTTGGTCAGTATAATTATCGTGACAGGTACGAGTGTGTTAATTAGCTTTAGCTAAAAATTAGCGGTGGGGGCGCTTATTGCGTTAATTAAAATTTGCGCGTTGAGACCGGGGATTGAGATGGGTTGCAAGTTGACTGGTCCTGTTTCTGCGACAGGTAAAATTGTACTTCTGGTACTAATCGATATAATTTTAGCATTTCTCCAGCTTCTACTTTTACTTTGATTTTTATACTACTTTTTTTTACTGCTTTTCTGTCGATTTAATTTCATTCATGTTGAAATCTACCTTTTTTAATTAGGTTACACTTTCGTAGATATTTATTTGATATATTTTAAACACAGCCTTCATAATTCCAGATATAAATGAAAACTGTGACGTTATTTCGATTACAAGTCAAGTTTTCGTTAGATATTATGGTGGATGCTACGATAATTATTCTTGGTGCTTTTTTAAAATTCCCTTTCCTTCTAAATTAAAATTCAGCTAGGTACATATATCAATATAATATGCGCGCAGTCCAACTTGTGATACGAATAAATGTTACAAGGCGGAAGCTCGTTGATGTTCACCTCAACTAATTTGCATAATTTTAACTTAACATGCGTAAACCAGTTTCCAACGTGCAGCATACCCATTTCCCAGAGATGCATTTAATTCAGAAGACGTTTGCGATGCATCTAGATGCTCTATCGAATTGTAAAATCTATTCACAACATCGTACTCTAAATTTTCACAGAACAGCGCGTAGTATCGACCGTTTAAGCGTACAGAAACATTTTACACAGGTTCTACCATTTTCTGTTCACCTCGGTCCCAAGTAGATCGGATATTTGATGCTCTACTGTAATTCCAGTTGAACCAGATTGATGCGGCAAGTGCCTAATAAACAGCCCATAAATTCCTTTCAAAAACAGAGAAGGAAGTATACAATAATAACTAAAGGAAAGATTAAAATACGAATATCAACGGACAACCATAATATAAGAAAAAAAAGAACAATATACACATCTCTCACTCTTCATCTTATAAATGGAAGAAATTCAATACATCAGTGTTATAAAATATAATAAATAAAATCTACTAACAGAGATGATAGATGAACGAACTTTAGTACTATTACAGGAAAACATCAATTTCAGACTTTCTTTTGGACGCTGTTCGAGTAGCATTTCGAGCGAATGCTACTCGAACAGAGGCGTACAAAATGTTAACGTCACTTCAGACTTCAGGGCGGGCGTAACTAGGCAAAAATTAATTGAATTCCGATAGTAAACTGTTAGGGGACAAAACGCGATTCCTTCTTTTTTTTTCACGCTCGACACCACCGCGCGATTCAATCGAATTCCCCGCGTTCCTAGGTGTTTTAGGTCCGTCACAATGAATCCTGTCAAACAAGCGAGTCGCAAACTTTATTTCGACCGCGTCAATATTTGACGAAGGTTTCGATATTTCATTACACGCTGGCCCACGCTCTGTTGTCCTAGCCCGTTTATTTCGTAATTGAAATATCCGTTCGCGGAGGATTCAGCGACGCACGCGGCCACGTAAAAATATCCTGCAGCGATTTGTTTTCTCTTAGCGCGCGCGAGTAGCGAAATATCGGCATTTCTAGACTTCTTTGTTTCGCTGCGCGCGATCCAATCAGCGGGAATTAAAACGAACTCTTGGTAATTTCGGAGGCATTCAATTAATCGCCTGATCACTGGCAATTGGGGAACTTGTACGTCCATTGGGTGAAATTGTCCATTTTACGCGACAGGGAGTAGGCGTGATATGAGATAATTAACGTTCCATAACGATGAAAAATTTCAGCTCCAATAGTATTTGGAATATTCAATAGTTTTATATTTTAGTATGATAAAATTCTTAATAATCGAGCCTTATCGACATGCAATAATGGTTAATTGAAATAACGTTTGATGTGGAATTTGAATGTTTGAGTCTGCGTTAAATGAAACACAGTTTGTTTGACTTGGATGTTTTTATAAACTGTTCCAATGTATTCTCTGAAGTAAGACAAAATATAATTCAAGCTGAAATCATATTCATCAATCATATTCATTATGGTTGTTCGTAAATATTGGTATTTTAATTTTTCCTTTAGCTACCGTTGTATTCTTCGTTCTGTGTTCTTGTAAGGAATTTACTGTTTTATAGGAACTGGCTGCATTAATTTAATTTTGTTTCTCGAAAACGTTTACTTAAGTTTAAAATAATTAATTTAAACATCTGTTGCTGGAAAGAATATTCTACAATGCACCATTTCTTAGGTCCTTAATTCATTCTGACTGAATTAAAGTTTCTAAAGTAAATTACAGCTAAATGAAGACAAACGCTTACAGAAAGAAATATTCCTCGATCCCACATTCTTACCAGATTGCCACACAGCCCGTTTGCTCTCGATAATTCCCGTTGAATTAACCAAATATCTATGCCAGTTTAATGAACATCAGGATTTAACGAACGCAATTGGCCAATGGCTGTGTCGAACGTGCTTCTCGGGCAATTCTACCGGCACTTTGATACCATGATTACTTTCATAACCACGAGCCCAGCCGATATTGCATTTACGCGCAGAACTTTAATTGAAATCGTTCGGCCGTTTCACGTAATTTTCCAAAAATTCCAGCACGATCATGCTAGTTGCTCAGCCGACTTGTCGACACAGGTTTGAGGAATTTTAATTTTCGAAATTGCCAATTTGGTGGCTGCTTTGACTCAGCTATTCAAAAGTAATACCAGACCAGAATGTTAGGAATATTATTCGTGTGCACATGGCGATGCACAGCTATTCTCAGTATAAATCATTGTTGGATATGCCATAGTTAGCTAAATTCAATCGGTCATTCGAGGAACTTGTCGTCTTACTACATCACTATCTTTCGATTTTTTGTTTGAAAAAAAAAACAGGAAAAAATATTGTGGTGATCTATTGACGCGTTGGAACTGAAATGTTTCGCCCTTATTTTTGTATTAGTTTCCCCTAGTCTCTTCCTCAGAGCTTTCAATTTTCTTCTGAAGCATGAAAATAGTGTAATAGAGCTATCTTCTCCACAACCCGTAGTGTCTATAATTCCTTCGAATCAAGATTTTTTCAAAACCAAATATTCAATAAAATACCAGCAAAACTTCACTCTCCTTCTGTGCTTGCACTGCATGACAAACGAGTTCCATAACTCACTTCTTCAAGCAATAAAACACGTCTCCCACTAAACGAAACAAAGGTTTGCATACCACCGTCTCAGCTGATTGTCAGAAACTTTTCAACATGCCCAAATATTCATTGTTCGAACAGAGAAAAAACGCTTCGTAAATCATTCCCACCGTGACATCAAGTTCCTCAGGAATTCTTTCCGTTTTTTGACAAGCACCTCGACAGCGAATCATCAAATGTGACACTCAACCCGCAGATATGAGAGCGGAGCCCCTCGGACACAACAATTCCTTCCTCCAACCACTGAAACATATTCCTCATTCAATAAAGCGACAAAGGGAGCGTCGAACGTCATTTCGTTGGGCCACCCGTCGCTTTGAGGACGAGTCTCCTGAAACGTGTCTTACCTTTCAGCCAAACAACCCCGTGAAACCCATCCTCGATGAATGAGACTCGAAACGAGGATCAAAGGGCCTTCCAAGTGATTACACAAGCATTCGAAGGCTCTGCCCTACACAGCGTCGTAACGAAATAAAGAAACGCAGCGTGAAAGGGGGTGGTTTCTAGGGGAGAGCCACGTGAAAAAAAACCATAGCGTGTCTAGGGCGAGTCTGCGTGAAACTCGGGACAAAGGGCGAAGAGAGGAGGAACAAAAGGGAATCGAAGCAGGAAAAAGCGATACGAAGGCAGCAGCTCCATTTGAATAAAGTTCGAGGAAGCGATGACGCTACTCAGCCTCGGGCATTCTGTCCTCAGGGGGAGGGGGTAGTTTATTCAAATTGAACGTGACAGCGGCAGAATGTCTGGAGCCACCGTGTGCCCGCGACTTGTCAACTTTCCCTTCTTTTTTCTACTTTCCTTGAATATTGAATTGAGAACTTTGTTCTACCTAACCCTCGCCACCTGTGAAACGCGGGGGTTGATCTTTTCCAATGGTGTATGAACATTCTGGTTACAGCAACACCTCTCCATTGCGGGAACTGCGAATTACACAGCTGGCATTTGTGAAGGGAAGGGTTTGCTAGTGGAGGAAAATGGGGTGAGATTGGGTTTTATAGGAGATGCTAGAGTGTGGACAAAAATCGACGTTTTGGTGTTGATGTGGAAATATTTTTTAGGATTGTGTTGGGGTTGGTTTTTTTATTGTTGACTTTATTAAGGGGTGTGGTTGATAGCTAAGTGGATTGAGGGGTGGAAGTGACCGTAGAATGGGAAGGTTTTGGTAAGGAGAATTTGTAAAGATTTTGTAATTTCTAGCGTTGGGAGAAAGTGTTTATAATTGGTTCATAATATGTATCTTACAGAATTGCCCATTAAATCGTTTGTTAATTGTACTAAAGGTAGTTGCATGCTGTACTTGTTGAATGGTGGGTTATTCTTTGTATACAATGTGAAAGTCTCAAGGAAAAATCTTCTTCCTGAGTGTATTAAAATAATTTCGAAGCCACTTTGTGTTTTTCACATGGAATATTATATTATTGTTTTGATAGTATGAATTTATAAAGGTAAAACGAATTTTTCAGATCAGTTGAAAAGATCGACCTATAAATTTGATGCTTTTCCCTGAAAAAGGAGTGCTAAAGAGCGGCCGAGAGGGAAAAACTTTTCATCCCCCTTCGTATTCATTTTCAAACGAATAGGGAATGTTATTTAATATAGCGGCAACTACAAGCATAAGTAATCACGAGTTGACGCAACGAAACTCCGAGGGTCTCCTTCAGGCAGTAATTCGACCTCATATTTCTCAATCCCCTTATTTCACTTTGCGGAAAGTTTCTGTGAAAGTTTCTCGATCTGTCTGCAGTTGGTGTAACGCGATACGAAGGTACGCACACAGACAAATAGATCCTTTATTAGACCGTCGAGATTGAACGTGGCAGAAAACAGCAACAAAGTAGCACGTGTACTGTGAAGCATTCCAAAATGAAATTAATATCGAAAACATATGTTTAATCGTTGAAATACAAGCTTATTTACATTCACTTATTAAGTACATTACACGATGAGAAATAATTTCTGTCACTTGCTCTTTCTGATGATTCTGAATGAAATAGTACATAAAGTACAAATACCAGTATTCAGGTGTTAAACCAAAATGATACAGTAATTTTATATATTTTATTTTAATTAAAAGTAAAATACTTTTTTCAATAATACATACTCGAGGAAATGAATTTTCAATACTCCACGAATATTTGAAGTACACAGTGTTCACATTTCTCAAAGAAATCAGCCAGAACTATCGATATGAAGGATGGTAACGAAGATAACATTCTGCATCAAATAAAAAACCATCAGGTATGCTTTAAGGCAGAAGAAAAATCGTATTCGATATGTGAATTCACGGTTGAACACAAGTGTCGAGATATTGTGATTTAGGGTTGAAAATGTGGCTTGAGTTGGATGGTGGGGGAGGAGATGGGGGTGGCAGAGAAAACAGTATATTCCGGCAACTATGGAATAGACCGGGGGATTGTAGATATCCAGCAGCCAGTGTGTTTGATATTCAAAACCATCCCCAGTGGCAAGTATACGCGTAAATTTTTCCATCCCTTCTCGGACATTTATGATTCTCACGTGGAGCGCGGCATTATTTTGTGGAGCTCTTAAAACACCCTTCGAAGACACCCTATTGTTATGTAGTATCACTTGAGAACGAGGGAATAATTTAGTGCGTGAGAAAATAGTACATTCATGATGTTGCCAGGTGAAATTGAGTGAGAATGTAGAAAGTGGTAAATTTATTTGCACGATAAAGCAGGCTTTGAGATTTCTTTAGATTCTTTAGTTATATTGCTGTCGAGAATTTTTAGTGGCAAAAGTAGTGATGAAACTAGACAAGTCCTAATGTAGTTGTACAGAGTCTACAGAGTATTGCATTTGATTGTACATAAAAAGGAATGAAGAGAAGTCTTTTTACAATTTCTCACTACTCAGTAAGTACTTCATGAGTCACGTATCTTAAAAACGGTTCGAGAACAGTTCTCTTTTTTCATTTCTATGGCCTAATTGTAGTTTCCACGATGTAGTGCTATTAATGCTCTTCAAGACAATATTGTAGACAATATGTTCTGAATATTTGACAACAGAATTATTAAAATTTGTTAAAAACAGCCCTTCTACAGAAACAATATATGTTTAAACGTACAAAATGGAGCCTCGAGTTTCTTATTCCTATTTTCCCGCATCCACGTGGAAGCTTGTCCATGCTGTATCCAAGATAATTTACGTTTACTCGTTTCCACTGGATGTAATAAGAATAAATCCTACCTCCCCTTCGTAGCCTTTGGTACTTTCAGGTGCGTGGAGCTTTTTTTTATACGAGGGGCAGGGTTATTTCTCCGCGTGTTATCGTTCGAAATATTATGAATCATTTTTATACCTTCATATTCCCAAAATGAATTTCTGTAACGCACGAGCAGAATATTTACAAATTCTTTACCACGAAACGATTGAAACCCATCTTTCCTTGCTTGCATTAAGTTAACAATTGAAAGTCAACCCTTTTCACATTCCACATATAAAAATTATTTAAAAAATGTTATTCAAAATTGGAAGATTTAGAAAAATATTCGAGTCCGAAAACTATTCTGGTTACAAATTATTGAGTCTGTAAAAACTATTCCACCATGTCGGTGCTCATTATTTCCAAATTCCCTCAACCCAAAATATTCTATTCTACTAGCATACGAAAATAATTCCGCCTCTCGTAATAAAATTAAAGGACTTTACACTGATAAAGGAGTGAAACCTATGTCTCTGTGCCCTTCAATCTCTTCCAAATTCCTTTCCACGTGGATAAAGTAATTCCGTACATTTGCTCCACCACGTTGTTATCATTTTCGTATCAGTGAAAGAGCAATAAATTCCCCGTTCGCGAGGAGCCGTGGCAGTTCTTGTCGAGCAAGCAGCCAAGAAACGCTGAATTTCGCCCCTCCTGCCTGTTCGCCGCTCTTGTTGCTCGTAAAACTCCCAGTTTCGTGTTATTAGCGAAGTTCGTGCTCTTGAATATTTTACTGGCCCGCAAAAAAATGCTTTCGTCTGTTCCTAACCGAACCGCGGGATATGAGAATATGTGGCCCCTGGACACGGTGAAATATCACTCGCGCCTGGAAAGTTACTTTGCGCGGCATATTTCACCAGTGTTAAGTGAATAACTTCGTTCCAAAAGAATTTTACGATTCATTCGCGCGCGCGAGGATGCGTGTAACATTTTGCTTCATATTAACGAGGATAAATATTCATTCGCTTAGTTTGATTCGTCAAAAACACTTGTTGCTCGCTGCAAAATTATTGAAAGAAAATAAGGTTCGATTTTTGAGGATAAAAAAGTGATAAAAAATTCGTCGAAACGTCTCTAAAGAGTTTATATGTTTTCAAAAGTATTTCTTGTTATAACCAGAATAATTGGACTCTAATTCAAAATTACAAAGTTCAAAGCTTCTCAAAACTTGCATCAAAGGTTAACAGAGTCATGGGTAAATCGCGGGATCATAGGACAATTGATAAAATTTGTTTGAGGTTCCATTATAGCTGACAGGCGTTAAGCATTCCAGCGACAAAGAGATTTGTAAAGTAAAAGGACGCGACAAGTTGTTTAAGTTGCCGGAGTCTGGGGCGTCGTTCTCCTTATTAGTCGTTGCCACTCGGGAGCCCTTTTTGAAAGTGAGTCGTGGCACGTAGGAGTTGTGATTAACTCCGAAACTTTCGGTCTAATAACCTGCGACACAGGGCTCGCGATTTACGGCCGCGGTTGCGGTTTCGCGGTGAAGCTTTCTAGAAAACTGCTTCCATTCGGCGTGAATTCCATTGCGTTTCCGTTTGCAGCAAACTCGCCGAACTTCGCTGCGGAAATTTCAGTGGTCATTCATAGAGCTTCCGATAGAACGCTGGCAACGTTTGCGAGCAAACATCTCATTGGTCTCCTAGTAGGTGAAGAGGGAAAATTTTGCAGATGTTGACACCTTATTGTAGCGTGTGAAACCCCCCAAGGCTTGGGTCTTGTGTCTTTGATGATTATTCCCTGGAAGCATGTCTCCAAGATGAGAAGTGGGGATCCCAGGGTACCTAAGCTACCTTACCAGTGATGATGTGCAAGAGGCTCGACTGGGAGAGTTCCCTAAGCATGACAGCCTTAAATAGGATGAATAGGGAACTAGGGTGTCAGGTCAGACTAGGGTTAGACTAAGGGAATTCCTCTGTCTGCTTCGTAGAGGTGTGTAAGGGTTGATAATTTACATTCTAAATCAGATTCAGCCAAATGATCGCGAGTAGTAATCATCAACTGGCTTCTTAATTATTGGGGTGGAACTTTCGTGGATAGTGGTTATGCCCCAAAAGTACGTGGAACGCAGAACTGTTTTTAATGTTATTGTGGTATTTAGACAAATGAGACAGAAGGATGAGAATGATTGGGAATCAAGAGTTTGGGCAGCCGAAAATGAGTCTAGATATTATTAGTTACATAAAGGCTGCATTCGTTTCGAAATCTGTCCACTAATATCTCTGCTCTTACATGATTTATTAAGCATACGAAAAATTCTAGCAATCTCTTTGTACAACTTCAAATTAATCGACTGCAATGATCTGAAATTTTAATCCAATAACAGCAAACATTTTCTATTTTAGTGTTAAGATATAATCCGGACTTTCTCTCGTTTTTTATTTTATCAGTGGGTGTCACGTTATAACAGACGGATTAATTGATTAAAAGAAATCGCAATGTGATAGTGGAGTAGAAGAGAATCAACTGCCCGTGGAGCGACAGGATTCACCGCGATGCTTTTATTTCGACTCGCGTTTCCTTCTCGCGTTCGCTAGGATGGCCAACCAGCGGAACGCTGTCAACCTCGATTCTTTTTCCGACGTATCATCTTTCCAGCGACGCGTCGAAAAAAGATGTCGCTGGACGATCACAGCTACTGGACGGGGAAAATGGAACGCGTTCCGCTGCGAAGCCAGCATCCCTTGGGATCCTTTTTACCGCTGCGCGGAAGTCTTGTCAGATAGATCTTGCCAGTGGCTTGTCGGGCGAAACTGATCGAGCAGGATGTCGATAAATCAAAATCCTCGACAAGCTGTTAAAAAACATTGGATCTCATGGGTGTGTGTAGTTGTGTCTCTGCTTGGTGTAGGAAGACGCATTACATTTCTCGTGATAAATATTGTTTAATTCTGAATGAAATTTAAACTTACAGTTTCTCATTCTAATTAACATTAGACACTATTGCTTAAATATATAGGTACAATTATATCGAATTGTCTATAAGGCAGTTAGTCTAAACTACTGTTTGTAAAATATTGGATTCTTTAAGAGATTATTCGCGTATAAAATATACTGAGATTTATTTCGTTCATTTATAAGTAATTATTATACAAAACTGTTACAAAAGAATTATTGCACAGCCTTATCTAGTGATTACGATGAATACGAAAGTGTTATTTCATAAAAGTTCATTCCAAAATCAATTTCAGATGCCACAGAATATGCGGTGCATTAAATAATTTCAAAAACAAGAGAGGCATTAGCAAAATTGTGATGGGGTTCGAAGCCTCGACCGCAAGATGAGATTTCTATGCTAAACAGCGTCTCTCCAGCACTCGTATCGATCAGTGGAGCAGTTTTTCCTGGTTTTCGGTGGTCGCAGCTTTATGAAAACGAGCACAGATCTGAAAAACCACTTCCACGAACCGAGGCCAGCTTCTTTTGGCAGTTTGTCAAAGCTTCTTTTGACGCGGTGCCCAGTGAAAAGTCATACGTTTAATATGTACGTCTTTATTAATCATTCATGAGTAATGGCCGAGGAAGGAGGGACAAAGCCGAGTCGAAATACCGTCTACGAGCAGAGAAAAATCGAGATGCGACGCGGAGCTTTCCCTCGTGCACGCGGAGGTACTATGGGAAACTAATAAAACGTTATTAACTCGGCCAGACTTTAATATTCGACCGTTAATTCATCGTTCAGCCAGCCGTTGATTTATTATCGGGCGATTAGAATATTGGATTAGCGTATTAAAACGACGATGAGGGGGTAATGAACGCGCGGAGACTTTTAAAGGGCCGGCCACTTTAATCCACAGTTAATTAAAAGGAATAAAGTACGAGTACAAAGAAGTTGCGTTATGAAACCGTAAATTAATTTCAGTAGATTCGAGACAACTTTATCCTCCACATTAAGCGTCACAACCTGCGCAATTTTCTTTCACGTGCAACATTAACAACAAAAATCCTCGTTCTTTAATTTAAATGCATGGTTACGCCTCGACCGAAACTCTCGAATCAACATTCTAAAAATACCCTTCGCAGCACTGTATTCGCTGCACGAACGACACGTCGCTGATTCCGCTACCAATTACAATGGAAGGCATTCAATTACGCTAATTAAAGCCCTCGTCGCTCGGAACGAACGAAACACAATCCTCCCCCTCGGAAAGGAAATTCCTTCCCGCGCTGGTAGTTTTTAACAGAAACCACGTTACTCCCGGAAAAAGACGACCAAGCGACCACGACTTTCCACGGGGCGACTGTTCAGCCAGCGTAACCACCCCCTCGCGAGGCAAGGGGGCTGGTCTAGCATCGGTGTAACCCTCGAAAGTTCATCGTCGCAGCCGGGGCCGGCGACAAAACCGCCGGTGGCTTTTATTAAAATGTTGAATCCAGACACTCTCCCTCTACGCCACGTACCCCCTCAACACACCGAGCTTGCGCCCCCTCCTTCGTGGCACGGCGAAATCAATTCGACCCTCCAGACGCGATATTACCACGTTGGCCTGTCTCCTCCCTCCGCGCCCCTCGCAGGTGCACCCTTCTTCGCCAACGGGTCTCGATTTCGTTCGAATTCTACGATCCGCGTATATCGACTTACTCGCTGGATTATCCAAGAATGAAAGCGTCGGCGGTGTGAAATAGCGGAAGAAGAAGGGAATGAAGGGGGTTGGGGCGGGGATGAGTTGTAAAAAGAGTGGAAGGGGAGGCAGGAAAATGGAAAGATATCGTGCTCCTTGGGTTCCTGTGCCGGAGAGAACCGAGCCTGAAGTGGTAATCCTGCGCGATCCCCGCCGCAACCCTGGCTTGCCGGAGGATCACACTCGCCCTTTCTTCGCGGCTCTCCAGATGTATTCGTAAATTGACTTCCATTCTGCCGGTTTTACACTTCACGCCGTATTGCGGGCCGATATCTAGCGGTCTCTGGCGATGGGCCCCTTTCGATGGGGTTCGAAGTGGCGTGACGGTGGAGGGGAGGGTGGCAGGTTTTATTTTCCACGTGGAAGGGTCGTAATTGAACAGGAAGCTTCAATGATTTTCGTGTAAGTATTCTAATTCGAAGAAGTTTGTTTGAGGGGATTTTTAGGGTGTCTAGGTGCTTGAAGGGTGGAAGGGAGGGATGGTAAGGTGAAGGTGAAAGTGTGATAAGTTGGTACATGTGAAATTGAATGAGGCAATCTTGAGTTTTGAGGGAAACCATGGGTTGAGTTTGTTTTCTTTAAATCAGAATGGATACCCAAGAATAATTAGGATACTTTTAATTTTACTAATAACTTTTAACTTTAATAATTAAGATACTTTTATTACTTATTTTGAAATATAGTTATTGCTGAATTAGATTTTGTATTGGATTAATAGACGAGTATATAAAGACAGTAACACTAAATAAAAAAGAAAATCAAAATCGAAGTACCTATATCAGTATTCTGTTTCTTCCATCTCACAAAATTATCAGCAAACACTTTACATCCTATAACAAAAATGCATTTAAGCATACTATATGTTTACTTCATTCCTGACTAAATTTAGTACACTTTACTAAATTATTAATTGATGAAGTGTAAAGTTTAATCAGAAACTGTAGAGCGTGTTGAACACCGTATAATTTTATCAACCCTACAGTTTCCTGATAAAATATCGGCCGGTAAATTGAGATAAAGTAGCCGTGACCAACCTCGTTTGAACGTAAATTATTTTAATATCGTGAAACCCGTCTCCAACCCGAAAGCTTACAAATTTCACGCTCAAACCCTGCCCTAACGAAGCGACGTTCAAGGAAGACGTAATTTCCGTGTCGAAACGGGGAACAACAAACAAAACCAACAGCCCAGAATCGTTTACCTTGATTTACAACACCCACTCTCGAATATTAATTTAAATTCAGCGAGGGGCGCGCTTCCTACCCCTGAAAGCCACCCTCCGAAAGCGCGGATCCTCGATACACGCAAGCTTCGCGAGCATCGTTGCATAATTGAACATTCTTTCCGGGGATGAAAGAAGTTCTCGTAGACGGGAAGGAAATGGGAAGAGGAAAATCAGGAAATGAGAGTTGTACCGAATGGGGGACGCTTCAGTCGCGATGAAATTCTTGATCAAATTTTTGTACAAACTCCTTCCCACGTAGTTTTTACTTACTCGACTTTCTCTGCGTTCCCTGTTCTGCTTTGCGGGGTTAGAAGCTTGATGATTTCTGTTGGTTGGGGTGAATGTTTTGGAATGCTACGAAAGGGGGGGGGGGAGAATAAGGGGATGTATTCTTGGGGGATTGATTGAAAAGTTGTGTTACCAGTTTGAAGAATATTAGTCTGGATTCTAAGAAGCATGGGAACTTGGTACAGTTGGGTTATAGCTATTCTTGGCTTTATCAACCACAAAAATTCCTGCTAGTAACCTTGAAAAATTAACTTAAATCCATGACATAGAATATCTTTCTCTTCATTATTGTGTTATTCTCAAAATTCCAAATGGAGCATTAACCTACTAATTACTTGATTCCAAATCAATTTCATCCTACGAGTGTAAACCTCACTAAATACTCGCCTTCGCCACAAACTCCCTTTTATTCAAAGAAAAATAAAAAGCATTAAAAAATCCTAGAACCATTTAAGCGCCAATAACCGATTTCGTTCCACTCCATCGTGCTTAATATTCTACTGCAAGCGATAAAGACATGTAATTCTCGAGGCACGACAGAATATAGACATAGACTCGCCTAATCGTCACAAGCTCCGACCCCACAAAAAAAGTGTTTCCCTTTAAAATTCCTCAATCCCCTTCTTCAGGAAGCCCATAGCTGTGCGCAGCGAAAGCGTGGAGTAATCGAGGAACGTGAAACGAAAACGGATGTCGCCCATCGCGACCACAATGACAAAGGGGGTTGGTTGAAATCACTAAAAGGAATGCGCGATCGAGCAAAAGGCGACTCAAGGGCGGTAAAAGGGGGATAAAGTAATGTAAGAAGAGACCTTTCGAGTGCTCCAACTGAAACGTCTGGAAGAACCATGCTTCTCTATTTTTTCGTTTACTGTCTTCAATTGGGTATTCTAATCACGCTTTAGTCTACATGTCAGGGATTTGGGGGTTGTTTCCCACGTGGAACTAGGTGAGGGGGGTTTAAAATAATTATTTCGATAGTTTCAAATTTGTTTAAAAAATACAGGGTGTCAATGTTAATAAGTTGTAGATGTAGAACCCTTTCCATTTTGTATGCTCATGATCTTCAATGTTTAATTTTGTATGTGTCATGAAAAATTTGTTCAAAGTCAAATTTGTTCTGGATACTAGAAGCTTTGTTGTGCCTTTTCTTTCTTTGAGCAGACTGTGTTGGCCCGCGCCGATGCACGTACACAAGTTACTCCATCTTTCTGCCCCTGGGGATCGAAACTTGTTTGACTTGTCGGAAAAGCTTCCCACTAAGTATTAGGGAGTGTTTAATCGGGAATTCACATCGCTTGCTCAGTTGTGGAGGCCCAGTGAACGGCGAATTGTCGATGCAAGCCAGGAAAGCATATGTAAGCAGCAACTTGTTGCGCGTTATTTATTTCGAATTTCGAAGGGTTGGAATTTTGAAAAATATTTTCACTTGTTATAGAACTCCTATTATTAATAGTACAATTCATTATATAATAAATTTCTCATAAGCTATTGGAATCAAACACTCATTCGATAGTTTGATTCTTATTCTTAGGCTTGGTAATTCGAGGCAGAAGCTTAATTTTTTTTATTGGCGTTCTAAGTCAAACTGTATTATTTTTCTAAAAGTTTTTCATGAATATGCATCTTCTCGTTACGTAGTCTAGCGTTAGATAACAATTTTTTAAAAATATCGGAGTTTTATGCAGTTAAATATAGCATTATGATCGTAGGAGATAAAATTCAGTAGTATAAACTACAAATAGTGCGCCAGGTGTACAAATTGATATCCATGCTATATATTTTAATTCTTATACTATTTATAACAATTTTACCCATCGAAAATTACATTTCTTCAGATATTAAAGGAAAAAAGGAATACATCACTGCTCCTTTCTGTTTAGAATCATAATCTCGCTTAGCCGAACAAATATTTGCAGGAATTCGTTACAAATTGAAATAAATACAACGAATCAAGATAGATTCAACTATAGAACTCTTTAATTTGGAATTTATGGACATATTGCATCCAGAAATAAAATGAGGTTTCATTATTTTAATCATTGATACGAGTACTTGTTAACAATCGAAGAGTTCGTCATCGAATTTTCTACGGCGATTTCCACGATCTCGCAAGTCTCACTTGTTTATTATCCACAGAAAAGGAGAGTGATGACTCTTGCGGCCGCTCAGCCACTGGTATCGACCGCTCGAATTCTCGAGTAGGGTTTGAAGGCGTTCTCGAGGGGGTGGTCTTTGGTTTATTAAGGCCGTCTTGGATCTCAAAAAGGTCGAAGCTTGCTCATTACCTTGGCCACGGCTTCTCTGGGATGTGTGAAACCACGACGCTATTTATGAGCCTTAATTGAAGCATTGTTCGAAGCATATTTGAAGATTTTACACGTCCTGAGTATAAATAACGGGTGTTTGTCGATTCTGTTAAGGTCTCTTTACTCGTTGACATCTTGTAAGTCCTTCGATTTTTGTGGTGTTCTTCTTTCTTTCGATAGTGAAATACATACATATTTTGGACATCGCAAAAAACATTTGAATTTAAAAATTCGAGCGTAGTAAACGCAATTAAAGTAACATTTTCATTTCTACAGGTCTTACTCACAGTGAAAATTTTCTGGTTTTGTTATTCTTTCACAAATTCTGATTCAAAAAAGGAATTTTAATTCTGCGCTCTGGGTGCACTATCTGGATTCTAAATGTTCCTCGTCGAATAATTTTTCCAAGTCCATGCATGTCTGTAGCTTACCCATACAAACCTGTTTCGTTAGATCAAACTTAAAAAAGCCAGAATCCAATTGATTATGAACAGAGTAGGCAGCAGTCAGAATGCATCAGCTCCAGGAATATTAAATTTACCTTCCTAAATCACAATGTACTGAAACCATATAATTAGAGAAGTACTTCTACCATTAAAAATAAATTCTCCCAATTCGAATTTAATCTTTAAAAGAATATAGCAATCCATTTCCAATTCTCCTTTCTTCATACATCCACCTAAAGAGAAGCAAGCTGACAAAAGAGTAATCCAAAACAAAGTCACCCACTTTCCAAATGAGCAACGAATTTCCTCACCCAACCCTGGACTTCATTCAAAACCACAACTGCGGATTCCTCGAGTACTTATCAGTGCGTTGTGTCACGACACCCCCGCGTCATCACGCGCAGAAACGGTGGTTCTAACGACCTCGATTAACCTCTCCCCTCCGTCGGGGAGAAGCACCGTCGAATTGTGCCCAGCGTTGCAATTGTTTTTCCCAACTGCACTGTAAAGCGTCATTAAATCGTCGCTGGCTGCGCAAGCCCGTGTCCAGCGTTACGGAAGCGTGCGAAGCGAGGAAAAGGGGGCAGGAATTTCTCCACGCCGCGAAATGAGAGAGAGAGAGAGAGAGAGAGCGGGAAGAGAGTGGAAACTCGTCAGAGAGAGGGTTTAGTTCGCCCAGGGCGGCGAACGAAAAGAAAAGCCGTCTCGTTAAGGTGACTGTTTCAACCCTTGAAAATTCTACTGACGGAAGAGGCTGGCAGACAGAGAGAGAGAGAGGGGGGGGGGGACCTTGATGAGAAACAGGCTCGGTTCGACGTGTTCATTTTTGCGAAACGTTCGAGCGTATTTATTTTAAAACGTACTCTGTTCCGCTACACTAATTGACGCAGAATATCTTGAGCACGTGTGAAACTACGCGCGATAAACAGTTTTGTCGTGTGCGGGTCTGCTGTCGTAGGCAGCAGGCACAAATTTTATAAAAGACGTGGCTAACGAGGGATGTCAAGTGTTTATTTTCGATTTTCAGTCACTTTTGTGGAATGGTGACATGAAAGTCGTTATTTCTGGGATGTACAATATTTTACTGACGTTTGGAAATTAATACTTTAAACGGTATTTCAAATTGTTTAATAAGGTAAGTTGAATGCTGGTAAATATTGCTGTACTCCTGGAGATATTGCTGATAAAGCCTTAAGTATCTTCCGTAAGATAGCTACCTCTGCAATGTTCGATCGGTCTACAAGAATTTTAAATTAAATTCTTACCTTCAATTATTTAATTAAATTCTTATTTTTAAATTAAAATCAGGGGCACGGTATCGATTAAAAGAAATACAGTGGCTTTCTGTAATTGCATCTTTCTACTTATGAAAATTATAAAATCATAGAAAGATGTACCTCGTTATAATTAACGTTTTCCGCTCCTATTTCTCCCTGCTTTCATAGAAGGAAGTAATACGACACATGCCATACTTCTTTACTTAATTTTTAAGCTCATTTGCATAATACTCGTTGAAGCAATTAGGAGATTACGTTTCTGGGGCATTTAGGATAACGAAACACCTAATGAGGGACAAAGTGGTGTATGTTTAATGCACGTCTATTTTAATGAGCGTCTGAAGTATTCATATAGCGTGTCAAAGCTGGAGAGTGTTCTACCAAAGAATGTAGTTATTTAACCACATAGTCCTCGAATTAGTTTCCATAGTTTCTCATGAATAAAATGAGAATCGTTAGGCTTATAATTAAGCGGAAAAATTAGCGAATATTTAGCGGCTTACTGATTGCGCGAACGTTAAACATTTCCGTGTGAATATTACCATTTGGCCGTGGGCGAAAATTAACATGCAGCTCGGGGGAAGCGGGGTTAATGTACCAAGAAACGGGGGCTGGGGTTAAAACAGTGAGCAACCGTGTTGAAAATCATGAGCTGGCGAAAGCAGAGAACGCAAAAAAAAAATTGTAATGGCTTCCCCAAGATTAAGCGAACGAGACGAGAAGCTGCGCGTTACATCCTCTCTGCTCTAACCCTGGTATTCCGTTCTTTTTCAACATCAATCGCAGAGCTTTCTATTTTCCTACTTGCTATACATATTGTAAGTCAGTTTTGGATTGAATTATTTTGGGATAATGTAAAATATCTGCACGCAAAATTGGGAAGAAACCTGTTACAAATGTCCCTTTAGCTTTCGTGGAAGATAATTTGATGAATATCCTACTCAGTAAATTAAGCTTCTTGTTAATTTGAGAGAGGTGATAAATAGAACATAAATTATTGTATAATTTGTAATTAAAGCAATGGAAATGGTTGAAGTGTTAATGCGATTCAGTCGAGTATCAATTAGATTTTAAGCTGGCGTTTAGAATCTTGAGATCACTTTCATCGCAACTCTTCTCTGATACCTATAGCATGTTTGTGTCAATCAGCAGACGAAATTTAACAGCAGTTTCAAAATCATCATTGCAATATTTTGCTCTAACTTTACTCAGCTCCATTTCCAATGTACAATGCGAATAATTTAATTAGAATTAAGGCTAGAAAAATTGAATTCTGTAAAAATATCTATCTTCCTACAAATTCACTTCGTCCTAAGTGCAACGATGCATCGAGACAGTGCAATTGCACTCTGCCTTTGATTGGGATCATAAAAGTATCATGGTAAAGTGTTCGATAAGGCGAATACTTCACGAGATTCTTGCAATACAAAAGAGGTTGAAAGACAACATTGGAGGCGTCAGAAAGTATCAAATGTACAAGCGTGTCAGGCATCGATCTATCACAAAGAAGCAACTTTTATCCGTGTCGCTTTGTATACGCTAAGCCATTGGTTCCCTTGCATTCGTTCTTTACTGTTCGCTTGCAGTAAGCACCGCCGGTAATGCGCTTCTTGGTACATTAACCTCGACTTGCACACGAACCCTCACATGTACGGGCGAGCACAATAAAGCTCTGTGTTTAACTCAAACCCCCCGGTTCAACTCGAACTATAACGGAAACGAAACATCTTCCCCATAGATGCACGCGTTAATTAAAACTATTAGACCTACAGTGGTTGTGAAATTAATTTCGAAACCACCATTTCTCGCCCTGATGAAGAGTTTCTATTGATGGCGTGTAGAATTCTTGAAAAAATGGAGGTCGATGATTTTGGGGAAGTTGGAGGAATAGGTTCTTTATGGTAGTTTGATTTGGCTGGTGGCATTTGTTAATAATCTTGAAACGTTTTGAAAAATTATTGGGTCTGCATGTGAATTTGTTAATGTCTTAAGCTTTAGTTCTGAAAATTAAATGCCAGTGAAAGAAGTTAAATTGCTCGTGTAGTGATTAGAATCTTAAAATTTCCTTTGTTATTCTACTTTTACATTCATATTTTTTCGATTATATAAAAAATCATTACGCGAGAAATTTGTTGCTTATTTTTACGATGAAGTATAGACAAAAATGCATCGATAAGAATTCTTAATACTGATTAATGTATAACAGTGTACTGCCTGAGTATTCCTCTTATTACACTAGCAAACCCTACTTAAAAAGCTCTATAGGTAGAATATAATTTGCACAGTTCCAAAAGACAAGCACAAGAAACATAATTTTTCTTTTCTGCAAAACCATTTGGGTGTCATATATTAAATTATAATACCTATACAGTGACCTCGAAACGAATCACAATATTCAAGAAACAAAACTATATTATCTTTCATCTTGCACAGAAAAAATCGAACAAAAGTGGCCTCAAAAATTTTCAGTAATAAATTCAGTAATCATCCCTCCTACTATCATTCAAATTTTTCCTCCATAAATTGTTCCAAAACTTGGAATCCAAGCAAAATCGACTCTAATATCCCCGTTACTACTGAATTAATCTCTGTATCAGTAAAAAATGGCTCCACGACTCGCTTCAACGACCCCATATACCACCGCGAATGTTTCCCAACGAAATCGACAACCAGGACAGCTTCCGTCAACGTTCTCGCGAGATTTAATGTTTAACAATGTTCGCGAGCCGGTGGTGTTCGCTTTCACCGAGGATTCATGGCTTTCCTGCGGGCTTGTACCCGACCTATAATTTCTCGTGTCGACTGACTAAGCATTTCCAACGGACCATGGACATCCAGCGAAGCGTTCTCGGACACTGCTCGACCACTTAACCGACTGTTCCGTTTCGTTCACCGCCAATCTGCTTCCGGTTATCGCTGGAATCCATGGCTCGATGGTTTTCTGCCTTCAACACGGGCCTGCTCCCCCCCCCCCCCCTCGAAATCTGTTTGTTCTACCTTTCAGCGAACTCGTTGGTCGAAATTAAACGACGAGCTGAACCGTGACACTAAGGTTAAACGAATAATTTGCACCCACTCGAGTGAACGTACAAGTTGAAAAGAAAGTTTTCTCAGTGACGGTATATTCAGATACAAATTTGTTCGAAGCGAGAAATTCTTTCAATGAACTATGTGTTCACTAAAGTAATATCGCTCATATTTAATTCTTTTATTATTCCAATCAACAAGCTCAATTAGCATTGGCCCAGTTGGAAGCAAATACCCTATAGCGTTTGTAGAAATTATTTTTCGTTACATGCACGTACAAATTTGTATTTAACGAGGAGTGAAAAGTACGAGGTTAATTTCTGTGGCGAACGCTGGCGAACAGAGAAATTAATTAAATATAAATGTTTCAAAGTGCATGCTCCACGTTTATAAATACTATTCCCTTTTGTGTCTATCCACTGGCTTGTTTCTGGCTGTTCATGTTTTATATTTAATCCTTTTTAACCTTTAGAGGGCCGGGCTAGCCACTATAGTAGCTACCTAAGAATTTGGATACTTTGCTGGCCATTTTGGTGGTATATATGCATAAATTTTAAGTAAATAAAATTTACAATTCCAATGGAAAAGTCCCGGCCCTCTAAAGGTTAAAAGCAACTGATATTCGCGAAAGAACTGCAACGCCAATAAAGAGTATATGAAAATTCTTTCTGAATGGATGTTTTCATCAGGAAGAGGGAAATGTTTGTTTAACCACAATAAACCGCGCAGGGGCTTTGATTTATTAATTCGCTTGGAATAACGTTCTGTGTCGAATATCATGCAGCTGTACGTGGACTGTTTTGTAAATATCGAAACTTCGAGTGGTTCTATAGGAAGTAAATAAACAGGATCGATATAATGAATTCCTAGGGGAAATAGGAATTTGAATAAAAAAAATCTGAATAGGTCGAACGTCTATATGTCGTTTTAGAATTGCGAAGTCTTTAATGTACTTGAAAAATTGTTTAAATTTTTGTTCCCCAATCTGTAATTTCCACGTGATTTAATATGTGTTTAATTCTAGTTTAGTGGTGGTTCAAAACTGAAACTTGTAATAGACTTCATACTTATCTGAATATAATATTCTATAATTGAAAAACATGCCTTACATTTAAACAGAAATTAGAGAAATTATAACGTGAATCACACTGTATTCTTGACACAAATGCTTTACAATTAAGAAGAGTTATATGCAGCCTGTTATTTGTATTCAATCCAACAAACTTGAAAATAGAAAATTTACTTTAGTTTCCCATGTAACATAATTCAAAAGCTCATAACATTCTAATCTAAATATCCAATACACTGACTCAACGTAAGAATCTAAAATAATTTTAACTATGTATTTTCATTAACTGGAAATAATTATTGCAGATAGTATCGAAAGTTAACGCAACAGACTACCCCGAAAATAACTAAGTAAATAAACAAACACTACACGCTCATCCCTTCGCTTTCCACTTAACCTCGTCGCAGTGCCACCCATTTATCATCGCGAAGGCTTCCACGTCCGCAATTCCCAGTTCCGCGTAAGCCTCCCCAAAACGCGCACGATCCACTGTCGCCCAGAAACACCCCTTTGCTTCCACGTGGAGCCTCTGGAGCGTGAAGAGTGATCGTCGAGAGGGCAGAGCAGACGCGCCTGCATCTGCGGGCGTTTCGCTGTGCGTTTATACCGACGAAAGGGGTTGGAATCGGCAACGACACTCCGCTGGCCAGCCACCCACGCCATCCCCCCCCCCCCCCCGAGACGAAACAATTACAACTATGGCCCAACAATTTATAATTCCGCGCTGTGCAGACCTTCCGCCCTCGTTCCCTTCACGCGGGGGCGCGGTTAAACGTTATTACTTCAGCCGCCGCGGATAATTTTCCTCGTTTGTTCGCCGACGCGCACAATGCTCTCTGCGAGGGTGTGGTTGACGAATTCGTGAGAAACGGTAAATGGGAACGGGGAACCATGGATATACATAATTCGCCGTTAATTCCTGGCAGTCGGGTCCGCGATGCTGCTAAAGGAATCGCGGAAAGGGTGACTGGTCGGTGGTATAAATTGTGGGAAATGGTTTCCGTAATCTGTATGTGTATTCGTCTTTGATGAGGGCGGTTGATAATGAGTTTATTGCACTAGGATTGCACGCGCATTGAATAACATCGTGGCGTGGTAAAGGAAAGATGAAAGAAATAAAAAAATAACGCGGAGATATCTATAAATAGATGCTGTGCAGAGGTATCTTTACTTTTTCAATACTTTATATAAAATGTGTTAAGAAGACACTCTTTCACTAAACTTTGGGTATCCACAAGGTTTCAGTTCTCCACATAGATATAAATATATTCATAATCACTTGAACAACTCTAATCACCCCAGCGATGTTCAGTTTTTTTTTTAAATTCTCACTGTCACAGTATTAAGATTCATTGGACTATGTATAAATCAGAATTGTGGTGTAAGTGTGCTGATTCTCGCTTGATAGTGAAATTCGAATAAATTTATCGATACTTTTTGCATTTTTCAAAAGGTATAGTCTCTTTGAAATGTAGGTACCTACGAAGTTTCATAATAATTCATTTCTCGTTTTTTCGTTTTCTATACAGTTTTTTAATATTCATTACACTTTGTTCGCTAAAAAACGCAATTTGAGTCTGAACGAATACTTCAGGACATTTCCAACAGAATGTGCAATTACCACATACACGTGACAGTGGTAATAATTAACATACACACAAAGCTTTCGCTGGGAACAGTAGTTAATTGTTGCACTCGTGGCACTTGCTTTTATGACTGAACCTCGGTTTTTCGCCCAACTTTCCAAGGCTGATTTCTCATATTTCATTATTGTGTACTGCTCGATTTAATTCCGCATAATATTATTATAAAATTATTCTTAACGATAACATTAACACTGAAACTGGTACCACAAAACTAAAAACAAAGAGTCAAAACATTCCAACAAAACATCTCATACAATACTCTCATCGAAACTCCACCCCTATAGTATCCAACCAAAAATAAAAATAATCTTAAGATTCCAATACACGTAACAAACATCAAATCATACAATAACAAGTACACTAATCGAAACGCAGAAAATACCAGATCAGTCTCGTGAAACGACTGTAACCTGAGGTTCCATTAATAATCCCAATGAGCCAGAATAATCAAAGCGAGGGTTTCTTAAAAGATATGAATCACAGTGTTCTGCAACGGAACAAGGGCCATCGATCAAGCATAAAATCCACGAGGATTCCAAAGAAATTCCTGATCCAGATTCCAGAAGCTGCGTCGCGCCCTCGAAAACCGAGAGACGAGAGATCAGCCGCTGGGTCCAGTAGTAAAGCTCGATATAAATCAGACGGATCCGCCGCCAGAGTTTCAGTCGATCTCTCCCTCTCTCTCTCTCTCTCTCTCTCTCTCTCTCTCTCTCTCTCTCTCTCTCTCTCTCTCTCTCTCTGCCCTCCCTTCCCGCGGTATCTATCGTGTCCATCTTTTTCTTGGAGCCCTACCTCTACAGTGGCCGATGTTCTCTGACACGTAATTACGAGCCTTCGGCGAGCAAGTTCCTTGTTCCGGTGCTTTTACCTCGAGCGTGATTACTCGGCGATCCTTGAGGAAAGGAACGCACGAAATGAAAACGGTACGTTCTACTGGAAAGTATTGCGTCTCTGTGACCCATGAAAACTTCGTTTCGGTCGGTAAAAGTGCGGTACAAAGGTGATACGTTCGCGATTTACGATTACATCGGCTAATTCCAGGAGGGGGCTATTGACGTGGTGAGTTTACAAATTGTATTCTTTAAACAAGGTACAGGATTTTTGAATAATGGGGTTTGTTTGATAGTTGGTTAAATCTGATTATAATTGGTGCATAGTGAGTTAGGATTAATGAAGAAAGTTAGTGTGAATGATTGAGGGGTTGGGTATTCCTTCATTTACGCAAGTGTATGTAGATCATTGAAGTAGTCGGTGTAGAATGCCTACACTGATTGTAAATCGACCTGAATAAAATAATTCAAAAATGTAGTGGCGATGTATGAAAAGGAGTGTTACGCAATTTTGATGTGAAAGTATTAATTTCATTGATTACTCGAGTATCTACAATTTAAAGTTCTGATTGCATTATGAACTTCATTCAAGTCGTATAATTCTTTCAGTCGGTGCATGAATAATTTGCAACTGTAGGTATTCTCTTTCTCCTTTAGTTCTGGATATCTTTAATTCCAAATCGGATAAAATGATTTCCAATAACGGTTAAAATATTCAACGTTCCGGGCTTGAAATGTCTGATTACTAAATATTCACAGTTCCCGAAACGTTTTCTGACGAATCGTGGAGTCCTGCCACGGTCCGATTAAAGTTTCGCTGGAAAAATAACACCAGCTTTCAACGAAATTTATATTTCGCCATAGCCCGTCTATAAAATTGGCAAGCTTTCGCGTGCGCTTATATCTTCGAATTCACGACGCGAAACGTATCGGCTTTCCGCGAAATCCCGGCCAGTGGGAGGGCTTGGAAATAAGAGAAAGCGAGATAGAAACTGAGAAAATGGAGGAAATTGATCCGCAGCTGCATTCTGCATGACTTCATCATCACAGTTGGCTGTCTCCATGTCGCAGGAAATGACAGAAAATGTTTCGCTGTCGGTACACGCGTCTGACGAATTCCCATAGTGGCGTTGACAATGTAAAATCGTCCAATTCCACACATTTCACACGCAGTCGGCAACAAGAGAACGTATTATGCCCGATTTTAAGCAACTGTGCACAGTTATGGATTGTGTTCGAAGGTTCGTAAAATAGGAAAACTTAATTGAAATAGTTGTACCATTAACACTTGAGTAATAACTTATTATTGTTTAATAATCATGCAATGCTTTTCTTCTCTTGACACTCACGTTGAAGTTCACATACGAACATCTTCGAATCTACTTTTCTTCTTCCTATTTGTACCGTCCAGATATTTGTTTTACTGCAATTATTACAATCTACTGTGTCTAGAAATCTAGTTCATAAAATTCATCAGGAATTGAAAGATAAAGTTGTTTCTTCTATAACGACAGCAATCACCTCCCGCTGGAATATCAGTGAAATAATTTTCGATTAAATAAGACGAGCCAAAATAAAGTTGCTAACACGTTCTCTAAATATTTGCACCTAACCATTATTATTAAATGTAAACAAAAATGATCTTTTCTAGTGTCTTCCTTCTCGATCGCCCAATCCTACATTACGTTAAGATTTCAAAATTCACTATCTTTCTGGATTATATAATTTTTTGCCAGTCCAGGGGTGCTTCCTATTCTTCTCTGCTCTCATTACTACTCCAGAGAATCGTCCTCGCGCACAATAACCAGCGGCCAGGCGAAAGGCGAATTAATTAAAAATCGCTCTCGGATTTCCCATTGAGACGAGCCTTCGACGCCGCTGAAAGTTCAATAAACTGGTCACTAATTACACGGGGCCAGAGGATCGTCGAGTTATTTGGTCGGAAGTCGCAGGCAGCACGAAGGGACGTCGCGTTTTCATCCTTCCGGCTGAGCGAAGATCCCATCCAAGTGATTTTTAATCGGTCCACTCCATCCACAGATCAACTGTCGACCCGCCAAAATCGACAGTGTTCCCCAGGAAATCCTCTCGATCCATTCCCATCCGCCCTTTCCCCGACGCGTTTCACACCTCGCTTGAATTTCATTCGAATTGGAAAATCACTTGGGCGCCTACAGGTCTCGCTAATCACTGTCTGCGTAATTCTTGGTCACAGATCAGTGATCGCTGATGCAGAAATATGGAGAAGTTATATGCATTTCAAATTGAAAGAAGAAGTAATGATTTGTGGTTGTATTTCAGTTTTCCATTTGCATGAATGTTATCTCGAATTGAGCATAGTATTGAATTATATTGAAGACTACTTAGGAATTTTGAATAATAAAGATGATATATTATGCTTCACTTTAAGTGATCGTGAAAGAATAATGATTGCTCTGAATATCTTTAATTCATGTCAGTTAAACGATGTCTGAGATTCGAACTGTTTCAGTAAAGGAATAGCAGATGTTTCATGTATGTATCATGTCTTTCCCCTCTGTCGAAGTTACCTGTAATCATTTGTTAATCATTATGTACTCACCTAATTTAGATAATTTAACATTTCCTCATTTTTGTATGATAATAACGATTCAAGTTCCAATAAAACGATGGACCTCATTAATTTCATCAGCTGAAGCCTATTATACCTAGTCTTTTATTTTAATAGACAGTGGGTAAAAGAAGCATTTGTTCTTCTGTTATAGAGAAAAAGAAAAGTCTTCTTTCATAAGGAAGAAGAAAATTCTTCTTTCATAAAGAAGAAGAAAATTCTGCTATTATAAAAAAGAAGAAAATTCTCCTTTTATAAGAAAGTTGGAAATTCTTCTTTTTTATTAACAGTTAAGTCCAAAAAACGGAGTGTGCAAATACTTATTTTATCCACTGTACGTTTTGTTGAATTAATAAATTACTCGTCGCTTGTTTTAACAATACTCATATAGCCACAAGTGAGCTAATATTGCTCTGTTAACGTTACACCCTATCATCAATATTTATCTACAAACAAGGAGCCAGTAATTTGATGATGATACTGGAAGCAACGAAAATGGATGCTGCTTTCTCTACCTCTAATTCGACCAAAAGCATTCGATCTCTCCTGCTCACACAGCTACTGGCAGCAAAGTAAAAATACGTTTCGGAGCTGAAAACCTGATTTCTCGACTTGATCTTCCCAGAAAGTCTTCTGCCCGACGATCCCCAACTTCGTTACATTTCGTTACCGCGAAACGGAGTTTCTGGTCCACTCAGTTCACGATTCCTCCGAGGTTGTTCCCATACCTTCCATTCTAAAACGATTTGACAAGGTTTCGTGAACTTCTGATTCGATGCAAGTCCATTATGTGCTCTCTGAGTTCGTCTGTTTCGAAGAATACGAAAAGAATCTAATTCTTTTGTATATTGTACACATTTTTTAGACGAAATGGTCATGATTTTGTATTTGTAGAAAGAATAGGGTGGTTCTGAAAACTGACTAAGCCATATAGTTCTCTTCTGTGTGATGGTAGTGAAAATTGATCGAGAGAAGTGTTACACTATTTAATTTCTAACATTGTAGGATTAAAAACTCATGTGCTTTAAGAATTTCTAATTCCTTATGATTATATTTTCTTCTGAAAGATGCTCTGATGGACTTGCAAAATTAAATCCTCGACATCATGCAGATTATTTGAACACTTCCTCTAATAGTTTATTGACACAAAACATAAATTCCAAATTAATTGTTTTATCAATCCAGTTTCGAGGATTACTTTGTGTATACATATTATAGAAAAAGAATCTTCCATAGCTTAAAAATGGATTATAATTACCACGAAGTTGTTATATGAATCTAAATTGCAAAATAGCTTGCAATGCAATGATACACCGTATCGATTCATCTTTGCTCCTCACGGTTTAGCTTCCTTTGGAATAATGCACTTCCTTCCTTTCATAATGCATTGTACACAATGCACAGTATTAGCTTAGAACGCTACATGTTATGATTCATAACAATACTCTGTATACATTTTATATTGTCTGGAAAAGTTCCGCCACTTCAATCCTCTTCGTAATTGGATGTACGTTGCTCATGGAAATTTTTTACCCTTTGAGGGAATTAGTATTGGCAGTATATAGTTTACGCAAAATAATAGCATTCTCTGTGTAATATTCTTTTGTAGCACTCGTATCCTTTTAAAGTATTATTTGAAGAATACAAATTTACTTATAATAATAGAGATTTAATCAATAATCACAAGTGGAACCTGATAATTGGATCGAGTAAAATGATAGTAGCTACGTTGCTCCAGAAATTCTTCTTTGTTATAGAATATTTATGAATTTCTATAGTGCACTACCCTATTGAAATATGAATTCCTTCCTTCAGCAATTTCCTTAGATCAACTCCCAGAGTACAAAAAATATTTCACCACCTTCTTCCATTCAATATATTTAATTCCAAAGAGCAGTATTCTATCTTCTTGTCCAAATTTCCAAATAGAATTGCTTTCTTTCTGGCAACTCACATTCATCAACACTCAAACTTGATACCACCCAGAAGATAAAAATCTACACACAAAATGAACAGTACAATTTGGTCACTATACCTTTCAGCTATTATTACACCATGGTCTCTTCAACACCAACAAAAAGAAACCCCAAGTGCCAACTAAAATATATCCTACAAACATGTTCTCATTTCGAGCCCTTTAGAATCGCCATTTCCTCTGTTCAAACAAACCCCAACACATGTTTACACTTCCCTATCACTCATTTTTCAGCCAGCATCAAGCTCAGTTTCCCGAACTCCCCATCGATGTTCCGCCTATCCAAAGAGGGAAACGAAAAGAAAAGAAAATGAAAATCAAGGAACCGGGCAATCCACCCCCAGCATCAAAACACCACATTCATCTTCCACATATAAACGTTTTATTTAATAAAATAATACATTGCTTTCGGTAGCATCCCCGAATATTAAGGAGGGGCCGTGAAGAATAAAAATTCCCTCAGTGGCGAAGGAGCAGCATACGTGGACGCGATTCCATGGTGATCTATGAACTGTTCACGTGCGAACCCCTGCCAGGAGAGTTCAGCTCGAGACCGAGGATCACATTGTTAGCTTTTCAGCGGTGGAAAAATGCGGCTGATACACCGCCGGTCCACGGACCGGTGGAGGGACAGAAACCAGCTTGGACTCGATACGTGACCAGCGAGCAAACTGGCCCAGTCTTTCGAAAATCCTCCCCTTCATCCCCACCCACACTGCCACTCCTTCTCTGTCGTTTTTCACCCTCTAAAAGCGTCCGCCGTGTTAATCACCGCGCTCCCCGCGCAACTTGTCCTCTCACGCACGATTTTTTGCCGGATCATCGCTGATTAGAGGCGACCGTTGTAGCACAGCGCAGCTTTTATGGTGTTTTATGGCTCCAACGGCTGATATTTTTCTTTATAACGCGCGGATCGTGTTGAGCGCGAAATGTACTTTTCAGGCGACGGACAGATTGCGCGACGTTCCCGCGGTGCTTGCCCCTCTTTTCGCGACGACACGGTTCTCGAAATAAATCGCTCCTTGCTTCGTCCGCACTGGAAAATGACTGGATGCTAAGGTCGCACTGAAGAGGGTAGTGTCGTGATTCTGGTCGAGAAGGGTGATTCTGGTGGTGGTTTAATTTAGGAAAGTGATGAAAGGTTATTCGCTTTGTTAAGGGCAATATACTATTTTGTGTGATCGCAGATTGATATTGGTGGGTAGTAAACGCTTAAACTTGATGGAGAAATCACGTAATTGAAAGATTGTATTATTTAACAATACACTTAAGAACAGGCGATAATAATGTATGTGTAGTTTAGAGAACCGTGTGGATTGAGGTTTAGTGTCCACTAAACTGATTAATGTGGCTTTGAAAGAGACTTGCTCATTGATTATCGAGTTCGAAGCTAATGAACTGGATGCCTGATTGCTTCTGACTGTAAGTGAGAGTTTGACTGATTCCAATTCTAATTAAGAGCCTCAGTAATTGATCACGCGACTTGGAAATTCGATTGCTCTTGATTTTAAGACGGAGCTTAATTGTTTTTGACTCGTTGATTAACTGATATGGGACCTTGGGTGGTACTAATTTTCAGTGGAGACCTGTCTGCTCTTAATTAACGGAATTGAAAGACTTATCGCTCTGCTGTGACTGTGAATGCTAATTGTAAGCTTATAATTTAATTAACATCGAAGAGCACGGGGCTAATATTAATGGGTGTTATCGTGGAGACGGTATCAGTACTTTGGTGGCGTTTAAAATTCAAGTTGTAGTCTTACCGCTGAGGAGGAATAATCCACAGGCGACAAGAGTTCTATGGTCCGAATAACAATGTCCAATTAAAGCTGAGATCGTGGCTGCAAGGACCAGCGCTGCAGCGACTAATTGAAATGGCGCAGAAATTCTGAAACGGATTAAAAAAGAAACAGTTAGTTATGTTCGATCCAAGAAAAATATTTATGAAGAATTTAATCCAATTTTTGTGACGTTAAATTGTTATTAATTGATTTCTCTTTAATAACCAAGCTCAAAATGTTTCATTCGATCGCTATTACGATCCTCACACGAGTAACATTTTTTATTAAAACGAGTAAAATAAGTTATTAAAATAAGCAACTAATTAATTAGAGACTTCTTTTAATTTCTTGCTCCATATCCAAACAATTTTTGCAGCGCGTGGAATCAATCGCGCTGTAAACATAATTTTATAATAGTGTACCTTTCATTAGTCTATCACTAATTAATTATTGTTTCCATAAAAAATAACAGTGTAGGAAGTAAATTCATGTTAAAAACTGGTATTCGATTTTTCTAACTCGTTCAACATTCCTCAACCATCATAATATTGGAAACTTTAATAATTGCAACGTTTTCGCTATAATGCGCACCTGTTTCGCGAGCAAGTTCTGGAAAAATCGGTGCACAAAATTGCTGCACCAAGTAGTGCCAATTAAACGGCGTGTAAACTGTGCAGAAGAATTTTTACTGCAGATCTGCTTGCCGATTTCGAACAATACCTGGGTGTAAATGGAACAGCGTACAATGAGTATCGGAACATTGTGTAACACAAGAAACGACAATGGGTCGGGCGAATGCATTGGTAAACGCGCGATCGGCCGACAACGGTTCGCGTTGCTGGAACCACCGACAGCTATTGTCAGACAACCGACATATTTCACATAGTTTATGCCAGGAAGAGAAAACGGACGTGGTTGTCGACGATCTATTTACTGCGGACGGTCGCGTAAGGATAACGAACATTTTTCAACCAATCGTGCTTTGGATGATTTGACACATTTAGTATAAATCATAACAGAAATATCTCTGTCTAATTTCTGCCAGCAAATTCTTCTCAGTAAAGTAAAGAATTTATTAACGATGATATTCTATGATTCATATTTCAAGAAGAACATTATATAATTCATGTATTACCAGTTCTTGTGATACACACGCAATCGCAGCTAATTCATCAAAGTTCCGTGCTACAAAATGCAACCGTGTATAATTAATGAAAAGTGATGAAACTTCATTTAATATGCACTAAAGTGGTATCAACTTTGATTAGAGAATATAATTAGAAGGATCATGGAAATTGTAAGATGAATCAGGTTGGGAGATGTGGAAGAGTGTGCTCTTGATAACGCAATTTGTTTGAAGTCGATACCCCGAGTGGTTCCAGAGATATAGGACTTTAAAATGTAGCCTTAAAAATGCACCGGGCGCCGAAAAGCACGGAAGTGGCGTGACCTACTTTCGACCAAGAAGTAAACACGTGAGTAGACATCATAATAAAAGAATGCTGACTCAGCGTCTGTCACTGACCACCGCAAGGCCGTCGCGGAAAATATAGGTCAGTGACAAGTGCGAGTGAGAGATCCGATTGCGCGAGAGACGAAGACAGTGACATATTAAAAAATTATGCTTGTCTTCAACCGACGATATCTCAGGAACCAGAAGACATATCAACGCGAAACAAAAACCGTTCTACAGAGGGAGGATCCCTGCTTTCCAAGATATCACACTTATGGAAAAATTATTAATAGTTTTTTAATTATGGTAGTATAAAGTTTTGACAATGTTAATAGATGTCATAGATGTGTTTTGGGAATAATATTGTTTATAATAATCGAGTGATTTGTTATTAATTATGTATATTTACACGATAGCCTAGTGATGAAACGTCATCAATCCTGAACAAAGCGGAATTATATCAATTGAAACTTGCCCACCACGGTGCCTCCCCTAATAACCACCCCGTCATTCAGTTCAGAGTGCGAGCAAATATCTCTCCGCATAATTCATCAATTCACGAAAGCTCGTTAAATAAATCCGAAGGAATCATTTCACTTTAATTGAATCTATTTGAAACGTTTATCTTCCTTTTAATTGAACAAGTTACTAAATCAGTAAATTAGTAGTATCTAAAAGCAGGTACATTTATCCACTCAAAGCAAGTGCAAATTGCAACTCGAAAAGAATAATCCCTCAGCTCCACATTTTTCCACTGACTTTCCTTATCTACCCTCGAAGAATTCGTTCGAAGATTGCACCAAGGAATTAGTTCACAGGCAGTCACGTCGTCGGGCCACGTAAAAAAAGTAATAAAGGGACGGCTGCATTCGGTCAGGAGATCAATCAACATTTAGGAGGGAGGGGGGAGGATATTCGTGCTGTCGCGTCAAGAGAATTCCAGTTTCGCCGCAAATCTTGATTAACCTCCTTCGTCTTCGTCTTCAGGAAGTTTTGAAGTCCCTGGGCGTGCTGTGGCGAGAGTGGGGGTAACATCCATTTTCATCCCTCAATGACGTGCATCTTGTTCAAGACGACGTTCGCGAACGCTGTAGGGTGCCACTCGTTAAACTGTTCCAGGAGGCATCAAGATTATATTTAACCCCTGACTACTGCCGAGAACCATGCAGAGGCGTAGTGAGTGAATCTGAGATCCACTCAAGCTGTGTGCAGAGCTGTATCGTTGATGGAACAAGCTGCCAACAGTGTTACTCGCTGTTCATTACAAGGACGTCTTTATTTCGTAACATTTCCTCGCCCTCCACGGCTTTTAAGGGTTTGCTGATGTCCAACATGGAAGCTGAACAGGTTCTGTACCCTTGACTTCCCAGCAATATGTATATCGAAGTAATAGAGTAAGGGTACTTGAGCATTTGGAAACTTTGTTCATGCTGTGACCAGTGTATCGAGTACTTGGGTACTTGGGTAGTGACTCGCTCTAGTTGCAATCGTTATCGTTAAGATAAATGCTGTGTTTATAGTACCTACTTGTTAAGGATAATTACTTTTTTTTTACTTTTCACACTTTTGTATACTTTTAGTTGAACACTTCTGGTGAACTCATAAATGATTAGAAAAATAAAGTTCTAAATAGGATTTAAAGTATTTTGTCTCTTCTTGCTTCCTTATAGTAATCAAAGTAATACGAACCTCAAATACTCCCTTTCATTTCAACACTGTGTTTCGTATATATTGCAGCACATGCAAATCACTGTTATTGAATTACATCAGTCCAGCTCAATTTCTGCTCATCGATGCTCGACGGTGACATGCAGTAATTTATCGTTTCAATTAGTCATAGTATACGCGTTGATACGTCATCTGACTAATGAAAATGCATTGGCAGCTCTCAAGTTCGAGGCAGTCGAACTCGAAAGGCCAGCAGGTGATAAACCCTTGAGTCGGCGTTAAAGATCCCATTTGCATTGTTAAACGATCAATTCGAAGCTGCTCGACTCCGTAGACGGCTGTGCACCGTCCATTGCCTCGTTTTTTCCCCTGCCAATAACACTCCATTGGCTGTTTATGGAGAGTGAACGAGTGGCTGAAAACGGAACTGGGAAACGGCGATAAACGTTTCCTAACTTCGAACATTTAATTGCCCCCCCCCCCCCTCTCCCCCCGATTACCACACAGCCGATCTTAAATTCAACGCGGACTGCACGCGCCACTATTACTTCCATTCAATTTCATAAGACGATGCATTTAATAATTGAACGATTTGGTCGCGAGATTTAATTACTACGCTTGAAATGCATACGTTTTCATGTTTCCCTTCTACACTTTTGTATACCCCTATACAAGAGCTGCGTCTACTCAATTATTATAGTATATTGCACTCGCATTCTGTAGAAAGTAAATCTGTATATTTGAGAAGTTGACAGTATCAGAAGTTTGGTACTTTAGAATATTGGTACAAAGGACTTGCTGGAAATTGTAATCCATACCGAAATATTTACTGATATTATAATTACTATATTTTTATAATTATTATATTTACTGATAATATTTACATACTGATATTTGGTTTATTTATGTACAAAAGCTTTCTTTATTAAAATATCGTATATAATTTTATCCTGAAGTCTCATGGAACAAAGGTCCAGGAAGTTCAAATTTTATAAATTTAAATATCACAGGCTAAACCCTTATGACATAATAACGTCAATATTATTATTATTATTTCATCTTAATTAAACGCTTACACCTTACCAAAGTTGTGAAAAACAACTTCCTGCGACTTGGCAGATCTCCAAATAGAATTTCATACATCAGAACTTTCCTCCGCCCAACTTTTCTCCCAACTGAAGTAAAGAAAAAAGCAGGCAGCGCCCAAGAGTGAAAAGTGAAGGAAAAATCCGCTTGAAAATTTCGCGTGTCGCGGGACTGGCAGACGTATCGCGTTTTCATGTCTAGGGAGCTTCCTGACGGAGGCTCGTCAGCGTCTCCGTAACGGGCTGAAATTTCCACGAAATTTTCTCCGCGAAACGTCGGATCGTTATGTCGCGAAGGGTTGTCGTTCCAGGTGAAATGGCTGCCGGTGGAGGGGAATTTCGATACCCAGGGTGTAATACACGTATTCGTAGCTATCGGGGTAAATGGAGCATGCTGGGTAACGGCGCGTCTCGTTCTAAGGGGTGGTACCGTCTCGACTCGCTTTCGAATCGACCCCCTCGATGCCCGAGCTTTGAGCTCGCGACGATTTCACGCGAGCATCATCGTCGGTCATCGTCTTTTGCATTCCATAATTCTGCTGATTTTTCGAAAGCGAGATCCTGGAGATTTTAACACGTTGATTATCGCGGAATGAAATGTCTCATTAATTTCTGTTTAAAAAAATTCTGTTGGTGAGGGTATGCCGGAGTGTATGTACTGAAACAGGAGGTTTGAAAAAATTCCATATCTATGTCGTTTAATTGGAAATACGAATACGAATTACAATATGAAATTTAATATTTCCATATGAAAAAAGAAATATTGACGGATTGTTATTTACATATTTGTTGATTGCAGGTGGCTGTTTTATAACGCGGAGATGAAAACAGCCATAGCACGTAATTACATTCTAGCACGTAAAATTTTATGATCGAATGAAAATGCTCACGCGTACAATCAGTGAAGTAATAACAACGAATATCTTATTGTTAATCACATTCAATAATTGGTGTATGTAACAAAAGTCAGGAATATTAAACAGAGATCTAATAAACACATAGTTTGATATTGCACGGTCAATGCGTCAATCATTAATAGCTTGAATGCAGTTTATTAAACTATTTCATAGTTTTATAATAGAGTGTTTCCCTTTTTAGTAAACACTCCATCTTTTAATTTCACTTACTCTTTCGGCTAAAGTTATTTACAATTCTTATTTTTCGTGGGAAATGCAAGATTCTGAAAAAATTGAATAAACGTCGTCAAAGATGGATTACAAGTGCCTAACGTCTCTATAAAATGAATTTTCCAACAATGAAGAAAGGCATTGATCGATACCTATGAGCCTGAATTTTCACGAAGAGCAGGAATCCCGCTTGACATTTATATCGACAATATTAATTCCTGTCCTATCGCGTGACACCGTGATTACGTTTTAATCAAGTCCGTGCTTCATGAATGCCGCTTATAACACCTCATTCTTCGCGATTTACAGTACATGTTACGATATAATGATATCGAAAATGGAATTCACGCATTCCCTCGTCAAATTAATTTTCATTTTTCTCTCATAACTATTATTGTTCAGACAATTATTACATACAAGGATTACACAAGGACACAATAATTAACAGCCTGTTACACTATTTTTTCAACATGTATGGTTATTGTATTATATTTTTTGAAATCACTAGTTCCTTCACAATAATTAAATGCCATAACTGATATGATACTGTTCAATTCAATTCAATTCAATTTTCATGTAGAAGTTAAAACATTTTTCGGAGAATTCTGAAGGGTGAGCCAATTATTAGAGTTACAAACTTACATATTTTAATAGTATCTTTGAATAAAATTACTGAAAGATAATTTCTGCGACAGGAAATTCTCTAATGCATTGATACATAAAAAAGAAACAAGATTTCTCTAGAAATTACTCATTAATAACCGTATATATAAATCCTCTAAAAATTCCTGGTTTTCAGAATAAGAATTGAGAGTGTATTTAAATCCCACATGCATGCTCCACATGAACTTCATTCTTCCCACAAATAAACCACAATTCTCCAAACAAGAACCACGCTAACAATACAAGCACCATTAAACCACAATATCCCTTCCACTTTTTAAACCAACGTAAGCTCCAGTCACGCAAACTGCATGCACCACCTTATATTACCAATAGCCACCACCAATAATCGCAGTGACATTAAACACCCACTTAAAACGAAAGCAAAGGTACAGAGACCTTCAGCAATTTCTCAAATCCCGCGAAATCTGACGATACATGGTTGCCAGCAGCGATGGAAAACGTTGCTGGCCTCGTTTCCGGGCGAGTCAATGGAACGTGGACCATCGTTCCGACGTTTCAAATTCAAAACGGCCCTTTTAATCCGCGAAGCGTGATGGCGAACGTATCGCTGAAAATGTCTGGCGCAAAACTGAAAAGCGGAGCGGGTAATGGGGCGTTCTTCCGAGCGCTCGCACGTACACATTTACATCCAGATGAAAATCACCCCTCGACCGTACGCCACGTCGACGACGAAGCGAACGTCGACGCGCGTAAACCTTGTAAAACCAGCGCTGTGACCGTTCCTCGTGTTCCGCGGTGGAGGTTCGTGGCGGCTCGACGAAACGGTTCTTTTGTCGGGTGCTTGTCGCGAGGCTGTGTCCGTTCGAACGCGTTCATTAGAAACTTTCCGCGATGAATGAAACGGGCAGGGAGCGTAATGGAAACAGAGGCGGGCCGGCTGAAGCCGAAGCAATTAGACGGAATATAATCTGATGGAATATGAATTGGTCGCGGCGGATAAATGACGGGGGGTGGCCGCGCTGGAAACCACGATCACGATGAAAAATGTTAATTTCAAGGGTGATTGACATTATTGCGACGATCGGGGTAGGTAAAATGTACACACAGTACCTACTGGAAATATTTATGAAACATAATTTATAAGTACATGATTGACCAAGTAGTTGGGGTCCAACTTATTTCAACCAAGATATCCGGCACTGTATGCCTAGTCAACAGTGGACCAAAAATAAATGAGCTGGAAGTGAATACACGATAAATATTCGAGTGATGCAATCAATTTTCCAGGTAGGTACTGTACTTAGAGAAGGAGGTTTTGTTGGTATACTTGGTGAACATGGAGAAATGTTAATGTGGAGTGTAATTATTTCAAAGGATCTTTATTCTGTTCTTATTTATCTTGAGAATTGTATACTATTCAGTGCAGGAGATTTGTTTATATCTGGACTCTTCGAAGCTTACGTGAAGTCATAGATTGGTTGCTTAAAGATCCTAATATAGGAATAATAGCTACTCGATTTCTATTTACTGTGAGATTAATTTTCCGTTCGATGTAGAAAATTAGTTAGATAGAACTTTAAATATTTTAGCGAGGATGCTAACATGGAATACTTATGACTAATGTCAATTATTAACAAATTAATGGTACGAAGAGCGTTCTATTTTTCAAACATACTCTGTACTACAACCATTTACTACAAATATTATCTCTAGAACCCACCAGGAAGAGAAATCTTCCAACGATCAACTTTGCGATCAAATTACTCTCTTCTCGATTGGTTTTCTGATTCAGGAAATGGAGTTTCATTTCACGAAACAAGATCAGTAACAATATCCACGTTGTCGTAAATTAATTAACTACTTTTCTGTGGATTCCCTTATTAAGTTTATTTCTTTCTTAATTTTTATTGCTGCTTCTGCCAACACTTCGACGAGACGCGAAAAATAATTCAAAATTCATTAACCTTGATAGTGGTGGAAATTATCGTTCGATTTCATTATCTCAATATCACTTCGCTACTTAACAATTAACAACGCTGACTCTTTCAAAGTGCCCACATTTAATATCGACAGATAATATTGCGTTACATTTTATGGAAGACAAAGGGCTCGATACGGTTTCGTTTGACGCAAAGGGACCCCCCCCCTCCCCCCTCCTCCCAAAAGGTAGAAAAATGGTTGTATGGACATATAAAAGTGCATATTTCAACGCACAACGGCATTTTATTTAACAGTTCAGATATTAGTGCAGAGACCAAATTTTTCATTTTCTATCATTTATATAATCAACCTACCCTTCCCCAATACGTTCAAATACCAATTATCTCCCACAATCTTCCCCTATTACAATCCACGCCCAAGTCACCGACCACCGACAGGCCCTTGAAAAGCACTCCCAGCAGATTCGCGGATCTCCCAACTCAGTGGCATCAAAAACAACACCACGCTGACCACCAGAATCAATGGGAAGCAAACACAAACACTCGTCAGCGCAGTGCCGTAAAAAAAAAAACAGAAGTAACGCCCAAATATCAGCGGCAGTTGCACGCGCTACGAATAGATAATGAATGGTGATTGTCTGTTTGGCGAGCCGAACGAAATCGAGCCGCTCAAACAGCGATTCGATTCCACCGAAGCTAACGAGCAAAGTGGGAGCTCAAAGTTGACCAAGTCGTCGAGCTGGTATGAACAATTCCGTCGGTGTCCAGGTTGGCGACGTTAATAACGGCCGCGTTGTCACAGTAAATAACAATAAAACTCCATTAATGTGGTGGTGGGACTGGTTACAGGGCCTGGCAGTCGGCCAGGAGCATACCAACACGGCTATTCACCCCGCGCTGGAGGACAGGCTGAGCCAACCCTCGGATCCAGCTGCTGTTGTTGCTACCAGCTCTCGCATACCTCACTGGCCGTATGTAATGCACCACGGTTATGCAGTATTACACACCGGAATGGTCCCTCCCCGAGGCTCGACCGGTCACAGGATGCACAAGGTGCTCGCGAAATTGCAGAAATCGATGGGGCACAGATACTGCGCGGATTTCGTTTGAAAGAGGGTTCTGTAAGTACAGAGGGCGAGGGGAGGTGGAATGTAGGTAATTTTTACTGGAGGTGTTGTGCTATTGACATTGGTTGCAGTTGAAAATTTGGGAAGTGATAGGTGGAGCGCAGTTATTTTGAAACAGAGATTGGCAAAATTTTTTTCAACACCTGCGTGAAAATGGGTGTTTTTTTACGCCTGCTGAGCGGGAGCAAAATGGCCAATTTCAGACGTATTCGCGTTTTCTGCTTTTCTCCCAAGGGAGAAAGACTTTACGCGCATGCGTATTCGTAATTTTTTACTTTGCTCCCAAGGAAAATGGAGTTTGGCGTTACCCCGTGGTATGAAGAAGCAATTGTTGGACTGATCGTTATCGATCATGTGTGTCGCTCAGCAGGCTTTCAAAAACACACCTTTCATGCAGGTGTTGAAAAAAATATAGTGCGTGACAAGGGAGAGACGATCTTTTACACAGAGATTGGCAACATTTTTATTTTAATAAAATTTTGAGTAACGAATTAAAGTTAAAATTATTCGCCCGTAACTCGGGTTAACTTTATTCAACGAGCGTTTTAACTTCAGTGGCGAATAAAATTTTCAACTTTAACGTTAACTGTAACTGTAACTTTCTTTGTACTAACTAACTAACTTTAAATTATTCGACGTCGAAGAAATAAGTTATCGTTAAAGTTAAAGTTGACAAATTTATTCGACACTGAAATTGAAACGCTCGCCGAATAAAAAAATTAACTTTATTCGTCGAATAATCTACAGGTAAAGTAAGTTTATTCGATCCGTTATTTAAATAATTTTTTATTTAGATAATGCCCAACTCTGTTTTGAAACGTTCTTCGAGTAAACACTGGATCCGGTAAAGAACCCCTGTATTCCTTGATTTACGTTGATCATAATTGTCGATAATGGTCGTATTTTATCATGTAAGACAGCTTGTTAGCAGAGACTGACAGTTGGTGTTGCAAAAACCGCGTGGCACGTAGCAGCGATGCGTAAAAGTCGGCGAGGGAGCAGGGAAAAGGAGGAAGACAAGTTTCACGGCTTGGTAATCCGTCGTTGAAAAGGACGAAGGTCTGTCCGAGGGCTCCTCGAGGCGTTTGTTTTCCCTCGATTGCCATCGGATCGGGGTAGAAACGGTATTTGTCGTTGACGTCGCCCGCCAGAAAAGAAATTTTCCTCTTTTTTCCCGGGAATCTCCTCCAGTCGAAGCGTCTCGCTCGAAAGGACAGTAAGGAAAATGGAGGAGGACCGTCTGACGCGACGCGGAAGCTCGCGGTCTTCCTTCCGTGTCGCCAGATCGCATAAAATATCCCTCCCACACACAAGACTAAAATGAACGCCAGTCGTGGCAGAAAATGTGGATGAAGTCGCGCCAGGGGTTACTCGATACTTAGAACTGTGTTTTGTCTCGAGACTACTGCAGAAATACATTTGTTAAAACATTGTTTCTAAATCGGAATTATTTAATGTTGAGATTGACTTTATCTCGAAGGGGTGGAGTGATGCGTGACAAAGAAACTCGCAGTTCCATTTGAAGATTTTTACGAAACTTTTGCAAGGTCATTTCCACGGTCGCAAAGGAAACAAAATATCGCGCTCGAAAATTCACTTTCGTGGGGCACAAAAACTGTAGCGTCTCTCGAGGCGAGTATTCACTTTGGTAGGAACAATGCTTTAGTGCGCTCGAAAGTTCGCTTTGTAGAGTCTGCGCGCATTCAACGGGCGTTTATCCTTTTACAACGAAGGGAAACCTCTTCAACATGCCCGACGGAGGCAACAGTTTTCATTTTGCGAGCTGGACACTTTGACGTCGAACGCTGCGAGTTCGGGCAACTTCCCGGGCGACGCGGAAAGAGCTTCTCAAGATTGTTACATCCGCTGCGTTGCAAAGGGCTCGCGTATTGAAAGGAAATCTGTAACGAAGAGAAAGAGGTTTACCCCCTTTGCTGCTTCCTTTTAAGTAGAAAGGATTAAATTGACGTTTTCTTTGCAATGAAAGAAGCTCCCCGTAAACTATGGAGATTCTAAATTTTAAAATTATTCCTCTAGTTTTCTAAGTTCATGGACCACGAAAAACGGGATACATAAATTACTTACACTTTTCTTCATATCAATTTATCTGAAAGGTGAAGCCTTTTTTAGTTATTCATATTTCTTGTTCACTTTCGTGTATTATTAATCAAGTTCATTCTGCTTCGTCTTAATTAATGGAAGTTTCCCTTCGGCGCGACAAAACTAATCAACACAGCTTATGTGAACGAATACTTTGAAACCTCTTAGGAAGTTTATAGCCTGTTCGTATTAATGCTCGCCATAAAGGCTGCAGTTATGATAACAAACTGCGTTACTCCCATACATCATGTAATTTATGGTGGTTGCCCTCAGTACCTACATTCATTATCGTAAACCGATAAACAACGTGTCGTTGGCAATATCGGTTTGAATATTACACTGGAATTTTCGCGAAGCTCAGAGCCCTTCGTTTAAAGCGAGAAGTGAAATTAATAATTAAGCTAAACTGTGGTATACCACTTGCTCCGTAAACTTTCTTTAAAACACAAACACGACTCGTCTGAAATATGTAACTCGTTCTGTGGAAACCAAAAAGAACTCTTCATTCCTGCTGTATAAATGTAAAATTTAGAAAATCCTCATCGATATGTACAGCAAAGCATCCACGATATACCACGCATCCCTCTTCCTCGACAGGAGAACGATCTCCCATCGTGAAAACGTTACAGTCGTTACCCACCATCGCAATATTGCTGTGTATGGTGCACCCCACGCGTTCTGACTTTAGAAACTACATGGCCCAAGGATACTGTAAGATCAATGACTCCATCTTAGCCGGGCCGTGGAGGCGTTTGCATTTTTAAATCGTGTAATCCTGCCGCCTTGTACGGAGCTAGTGGGCGGATGGAAAGAAGCAAGGGGGGCAAGAAGATGGAGGGTAATTGATACAGCTTTGGTCATGAGATTAAATCGAGCGTAACGCCTGGCCACCGTGTTTCCTTCGAGGATAAAAGGTCCTTTGGATTAAGTTTCCGCCACTCTGCCACTGGAGTTCCCTCCTGTGAGGCGACGAGAAGCGATTTCGTGGTACCTCTTTGACGAACACACGACAGAAATTCATGTGCTTTGGTAGATTCAGAGGTTTTGATATCGATTGAGAAATACTAGCGCACGTGGGAAATTTTTATTGTGAAAGTGGCAGCAGAATATTGCCTTATATTTATATTTTCGTGTAAAAGTGTAATTCTATATAGTTTAGAAATTCTGGAGGGACGGTTTTTATATACCTATGGTGGAGTAATAAGGGGTCTTTTAAATTAAATGTACGCGAGTAGATTCTATTTTCTATTACAATACATATCGGCATCTTGATACTTTTATTTACAATTCAATTGTCCAGTATCATACGATATCTAGAATAACTTAATCGAAAGATAAAACAGTATTTGTAGTTCTTATAAAATAAGTAGAGCAATCTATACAGCAGAAAACTATCATACATCTTAAACAAAAATCTGCAGAATTCCTTCTCATTAACCAATGTCTCCAAGCTTTCACCAGTTACAATCTACCAAACACTTCTATTTTTCTTCTTCAAATTCAACAAAGCCCATCGTGCAGTCGTTTATTGCATATGCAATCGTCTTCGCTCCACAAAAATCCATGAACCATTAATCCACCCCGAGGATAAAGAAATTCGTCGAATGGGCAACTTGAATATTCCAAACAGGGCACAGGCTGACGCGTAGCAGACAAAACCATTGTCGGATCGACTCGTGAGTCGAATGGTAAGCTCGAAGTCGGCGATGAGCGTCTTCGAGCTTGTACGAAAGACAAGCTTTTCCATTAAGTTCCAGGGCCGTTTTCTTCTCGCGGGGACGAGAAGGATGGCTGCAATAGAATTGCTAATCCGGCGATAAACACTTCCAAACGGCCCTCGGCCGAACGCTTTACGCGGCTCGTGTAATCTGCATTCGGGGCCATTAATGCACCGCCGTAGAAAAAGTTGCGCGGGTGCAGTGCACCGTGAAATAAAGCCGCTGTTGGAGAGTTGCGCGATGACGAGGGTATATTTCGAAGCTTGTCAGAGATGGGCAAACCCATTTTGCATCGATATTCCTCTGGGTCCGACGGAAACCATTCTCGAGGTCCTTGGAAGTGTTAATGATACGCCTTTTTGTCAAATTGTGGGAGGGGAAGACACTCGGAGGATTAACATAAATTGTATTTGAATAATTTTCTGTGTAATATTCTTTAGGTGTTGAATATTGAATACGATAGTTAATGACGGGAGTATTTGAAGTTCGTGTTAGCTTGAACTTAATTAATTTGAAACCCTGCTGTAATTATCTGTGCGTTTAATAAATGAAATGGAGCAATGTTAGTTGTTTAAAGTATTCATTTTTCGGGAAGACTATATTCCAATTACCAATAACAATCATCATCGTTCGAGGCAAATTTGTATATAATTACGGGCAGAAATAATTAAATTAATTATATTATTGCGAATCTCTCTGGCCTCATTTAAATAAATCAATGAATACTTGACAGTGCATGTTACTATTAATAAATACTGTGAACGAATAGCACGATTCATCTTCTCCCCTGAAAAATCAACCGAGTGTTTTGAGTGCCTGGCATTGAATTATTCGAAGGTTGAATGCAGTGTCGAAGCAGGAGCTGGGTCCCGTTGAATACGAAATTCGCTGGAACCCGTAATTGGAGGCCTTAAGGAGTTTCATTGAGAAAACGTCCTTTCATCCATTTACATTCTCAATTATTCCGCGATGCGAAATTCTCGAGTGCGCTGCATCTTAATTACCGGCAAGTGGTCGCCGCATAATTTAAACGCTTCAAAATTAAAGTCCCTTTTCTCAAGCCTGAGCTGCGGTCGCTTTTTTTTTGTTTTCACCCTCGGTTTCCCAGCGATTCTAACCCTTGCCACGTTATCGTAACAGAACTCGCTCGTTCGTCTTACGAGGAATATGCCCAAACTCCCTCCTGCGATAACTGCGTCTCCCTTGCCCTTAGGAACCTACGAATAAGCAGGGAGAGTGAAAGATTCCGCGCGAGGAAAATCGTGCATCGAAAGCAGAAACGCCAATTGGAATAAACGCGCAAGTTATGAACGTTCGTAAAACTGAGATGCATTTGCTACTTCTGCAGTTTGCGACGATAGAAGTAATTTCTGTGAACATGATCCCTCGAGATTTCTTCTATGATCGTCTTTCTCGTAGTTAGATGGACACAGGGTCAGCAGATATGGACAGGCTCACACATCATAGTCTGCCCTTCACACAACATAGTTTATATTTTGCACTATTCATACACCACTCTAAATTTAGGGATTAGTAGCCTTACGAAGATCCACAATATGGTAAGTAGTTATTTAGCTGACTCACAGTTTACAAATCGAGTCTCTCGAAAGTGTGCCAAAGGTGCAATCTTAGGCACAAAGGCACTAAGTTACAACCGACAAATTTATCAACAATGTTGCAAACGGAATTCACGGGTTCTCCAACCAAATCCTGATTTGTAACTTTGATTCTTTCTACGAGGCTCTACGTTTCTGTTTGCAACTTTATTGCAGGCGCAAACAGTTATGCCTCTCTCGCAGGTGCAAGAATCGTGAAATAGATTTCGCAACAAGCTGTTTTTGGGTTGCTGCACCTGTGTTCAGGAAGGTGAAGGAAACCGGCGAAACATCCAACCACAAAGCGTTAAACCAACTTTCCTAATATAAATACATAGGTAATGGTGTTTCATTCGATTTAACAAAGTGTTTATCGGAAATTGGAATGAATAGAACTTCCCCTGGAAACATGGCCTCGAGCACAGCGCAATCCGTTGTTTATCCAATAATTAATAACGGTATCTTAACTCCCAAGGTATTCAATCGAATACACTTGGCACCGGGAATGCTGAAACAATACAATGAATTCCGCGGGGATGTGTAGCCATGAACGAATTGTATCCCATTCTCTTAAAATCGTGAGCCACTGAGCGGGATACCCAAGCCACCCCGTTGTAAACCGTTTTGTATTAATTACTTGCGCTAATCCAGTCGGCTCGGTCCGAGTTCCTGGTACTGACTGAAATTATCACGACGATCTTTACGCAGCTGCATGATAAACGCGATCCGTTCTCCCTGAATAAATTGCAACGTTGCGCGGTCTCTAATAACCCCATGCAAGTTGTTACAGGATCAACGTTGAACCTTCTGTTGGGCTAACGGAGGAATCGATTTTTATTCGGTGTTTGCACTGCTTAATTTGAAGCTGTTGCTTCAGCTGCTTCATCTTGTCTGAGGATTTAATTGTGTTCCTCTTAAGCTACTTGATGATTTATTGATATCGTAACTTGTGAATTGTATCGCGACTGATATTTGTTGAGATTTGAGTTTTCATTTAAAGAAAGTTTGAAGCTGTAGTGTAGTACTTATATTCTGCATTTCGACCAATACTACGTTCTTCGTCGACTGTCACAGTATTTGTCAGCCTAGTATACATATTTAAATTCTTGCAGGGCAACGACTCTAAATTACAGCAATCGAATGGCTGAAAGGGAAGTTCTCCGTTTCTTTTTATGACAGTTTTGCCCTCTGAAAATGAGCAAACGTTTCACCAGGGAAAATAAAGAAATGCAGTAAATTCTGTGCCACTAAATTGACGCTGTGTTCCTCTCTGAGTCTCGTAATTATACCTAACATCAAACAGCGAAATGAATTCACGAGGATAAACGTTGCAACGCAGCAGCTTCTGCAAACACGTGTCTGCAAACATAGGCAGCCTTTTTCCCGTGCTTTTACGTTCCCATTTTCGTGATTCGCGGATCGTAAAGCAACTGAGCTCGTTAATGACATGCTGCCAGGCGACACTTAAAAGCTCCAAACCGGGGATATGCTTCAACTTCGTCGGGAATGGGACTTTTGGAGCGTTTATGGCATTTCGGACAGCCCGACGACAAACTGTCCACCATTAATAATAGCGGCGACCCTCCATAGTGGCCATTAGCGACAGTTGAAAGGGGACGTCGAATAATTTACGCGTTTTTCCGGCGAAACTGCTGCGATCTATGACGGTGAACCTAACCGCGACGTGTTAAAAATAAAAGACATGAAGGACGAGCTGAAAAATGAAGATTTCTGTCTGCCATTCTATGAGAAAATGGCTATAATACCGTGTACGACATTTCGTGTATTTGTTCAATGAATTCTAATGCATTAACAATCCGAAGTAAATGCGTGAAAGGTTATCGAAATATATTTTTGTACATTTAAAAATTTGTTACATAAAGTTCTGTGGGTATTTTATTTCTGCGAGACATTATAAACTTTGAATTATTACTTACAATGTATGATCGATTGTTTTCTCACACGTCATGCATCTAAATTATGAAGTACTAAAATTTGAATTGAAATAAAGACAATTAAAAGTCAAAGTTGTATAATATTTTATAGTTTCATAAGAACAATAACCTTTCCTCTACTAATCACACAACCCCTACATGTTTGCAAACCCAACTCCACATTTCCCAACTTTTCCCATACCTCAAAATGTCCCCTATTTTCCAGGTATAACTTTGCACATTTTCCACACCTTTTACGAGTAACTTTCATCATATAATTCTTGCTCTGTTATAATATACATGTAAAAAATAAAGAGTTGGGTGCAGTTTCCAAACAAGTGAAAGCAGCCTCAAAGTTTCAGTCCCATTCTGACGTTGTTTCTCGTTAGCGGGCTAATTTTTCAATAATTTCCCGTCTCGGTGTAAGTGATACAAACGAGCTGCTGTAAATATAAAGTTCGTACAAAAGTTCCCGGCCACTTTCCGCGACGACTTTCGCCGTAAAAAACGGGCCAAACTTTTCTCCGCTCACCTCGCGTTAACACTACAGTTTCATCAAGTTGGAAAGCAGAATGTTTCAAACATTTTTATGTCGTAATAGTTGAGAATTTTAAATATACAAACAATATTCATGATATAAATTTCAAAAAGCCAATTACTTCAGTAATTTAATACTATAGAATTGCGGTGGGGCATTTTGCCTTTTTTTATGAACACTGTAAATTAAATCAATAATTCTGTAGGCTAGTTGATAACAGAACTGAAACTCGGACTGAAATTTTCAGCAGTACGGAACACAGACTTTTATTCTATGCGTACAACGTTAAAAATTTCATTCTATAAATGAATTTGAAATAAATTTCTAAAGGACTACGAATGGCACTGGAACGTACAATAATCTTTTGTTATTCGATGCTTATTTGCACCAATGGAAAACTCTGATTAACAATAGAATTCGATTTTGTTAAAAGTCGACTACAATCAAAGCTCTGCTACTATATCTTCGAATCTTGATGGAACATGCGAACGCGTATTAAATTATTTTAAATCGTTTTGGAAATATCAACATTACTTTGTTAAATTTTGGAGTACTGACACGCCAGTGGACTGATATTTTAAGTAGAAAGTGTAGATTTCAGGGATATTATTCCACAAAAAAATATTCAAGTTAGATGACAAAAAGAAGGGATAATTTTCTTTTGTTTTAAGATAAAAAATGCACCATATTAGTTTTTATATTAGTTACAGCTTTGGAACACCAAGTTACCCAATTTTCATAGAACTACCATTGTACGTACCACCATTGTCTTTCGAAATACTGATGCTAGGATTCATATACATCACATTCAATTTCGATGCTGCTTAGAATATGTTCAATCCCATCACTAGCATTCACCCAGATCCAGAGCTGGGCTAGGTATCACGATTCCTGGTAGTGCTAAAATCCAGTGGAATGTTTCAATTGTCCGCGTGGCTTGCTGCCGTCCCGTGTCTGATCCTTATAATCTATTACTACTGTCGCTGCACTCCCACTGCTAGTCTCTGTTCTCTGCTGCAGGACGGACTGCATAGCAGCAACGTGCTTGAGAACCTTTAATTCCGTAAATATTCTCGAACGCCTGGAATTTCTGATCGAGTTTGTCTCTAAACATGTCACATTGCTGGGCAGCTGAGCGATTGCTAGTGAAAATTAGCAGTGAGAATAATACTCTAAACCAACAATTAATTCCACACTAATTTGAAGTTAATTGAATAAATATAAATGAAAGTACGGCACCCGAATAACTAATAAATAAACGGGACCAAGAGGGAGCGTGAAAGTGGAGCCTCTACAAGAAGGCAGAGTGTGCCGATATTAACATGTAAGCTAACACTGCTAATTAATTTCGAAGAAGATCAAATCCACTTCACCACACGAAATCTATAGAGATGTAAGACGATTAAAAGCTGTTTATTCCATAGGAATTGTAGTGTTCTCTAAGTCGCGTTTGACGCTACGAATGCTCTGTTCGATGAGAACAGACGCGAGGTAGCTGCAGAGGAGTAACGGGGAGATAACCGAACATCAAAGAATACGCTCTAATGAAAGTCGGTCGCATTGGCAGAGGCTGGAAACGCCACCTCAAAGCACAACTATGATTCTCTCGTTAATTGACTAAGCTGGCGAAAATCATTAATTTTATTATTTATTCGGACGATGGCCAGAATACTGGAAACGGGAGCTCGCAGGCACTCATTACAGGGACAAGGGACTCTGAAAGATTTATTGGCAGCTCATTTGAGGCATCAACTTTTTGCTGTTTCTTTCGTAAAGAAAAGTCTAATTATGGGGCTCTGAAGGTTTCAATTGGCTAATATGTTCGTAATTTTAAAATAAACTTAAGGAGACATGTGTTTGATCACTTGTGTACACGTGTACTAGTACTTTGCAAATGGGGGAGCTAAGGACAATTTTAAGATTCTTCATTTTTTTATGTGGAATGCTAAACTTTTCCCTCGTAGCGTGCTTGTCAAGTTTATCACAAATTCCACGAGCTGTGCTACAAATTATTGAATTGCCATTCATAGTAAAAAATAATTGTATTGTTACGTGGCTTAATATCTGCCCAATATTTTGACCTTTGACTAAGATGTACTCTATGTTTTAAATGATCTACTGTTCTTAAAAGTATATCTTCTGAAATATCTACAATTGATGCATAAACATAGTGCACCACTCTCACAATTTTTAATGTCACATGGTGTGAATTAAAAATAAAATGACTTTATTAGACACATGTTACGAAAATTCACAAATTGAAGCACGAAAAGAAATATAAATAAATCTGAATCGATAATTATGGCTTGAAGGGGTAGTGTTTCAATTTAAGGGGTGGGTTGGTGGGGTAACATCAGATTGGTTTCAGCACCAATGGCCAAGAATTTGAAAGATTATCCACTTGACGTGCCTCGACACCAACCAAAGTAGCACTCGCACGAAATTGGAGACGTTCGTTCCCTTGAAGCTCTCCGACGATGGTTTTCGTCTTCTGAAATTCCACGCCAAAGTACAAGAAGCTGGGAGGTGAAGTATATAAGCCGATATTCAGAGAAGATGTACACACGCGTACACTGCCCTAAAGTAGCTGCCACCTCTATGCACCAGAGACTCGTTTTCATTTAATTTATGCATGAAATCCCAACAGCTCGTTAAACAGTAATAAATCGACCATTGAATGAATTACATCACTAAACTCGCAGCCCACAAATGACCATTTTTGTAATTCAGCTCCTCGGGAATTCGTAAGTTCAACAATTCCATAATCCTCGAGTGAATAATTCCAGTTCCCCGATAATTTACAATTTCATTATTTTAACGACTTCATAATATATTAATTTGGTAACTTAGGGCCCCCAGTAGCTTTCCCATTATTACGAATTTATTAGCTCCTACCACTTCGTTAAAAAATAAAATAAAATTACATAGTAGCAATCTAACCACCCAGGTTAATAGTGTTACAATTAATAAATTGTAACACTATTATTCCCAATTTAATAATCCCAGCCTCTGAGTATCGTGTTATATTTTCAATGATTGCCACGAATTCATTTGTGCTTTATGCATAAACTGTTCCTCGCTTCGCACATTCAAATCAGCATCATTGCATACCCTACACGCGAAATGCACGCGTAAATTTCCCCCCGGCGAAGTTAAATGTTTCGGAATCCGCATTTATCACTTGCAAAGTATGCGACTGCGTCCATGAATTCAACCAGGCCGAATGCAACTATTCTAAGTATGGACATTTGTCAGCCCGTGAATGCAGCTTCTTTCACGAACGTGCTTACGAACGCTCGTATCATACACAAGGATCATTAAAGCGCATTCATTAAGGATTGCAACGTGTGAAATGCCTCCAAAATGGTTCACATTCCACTTGCAATATCAATGCATTCCATTCGCTTTGTTATTATGCGTGAAACACACATACACTTTTACCATTGAATTACCAAAAGATCGACACCCCGTTTAATCACAAGTGATCAAAAAAAAATTCTATTTGCCACCCAGAAACTGAAATGTGTGACTAGCACATACATTTATAGATCATTTCAGAATCTAACTTTCTCAGAGTTGGTGGAACCCTTCACAGCTGCAGCAGAATTTCTACTGGCAGCGCTTGATCATCAAAACGGACTGTTTCAGAACAACTGTCATGTTTCGTAGTCTGAACAGAACGTGTTTTGCGCGGAACGTAATTATGCCCCAGCGTGAAATATTTAATTTCGCGTGATAACGAAGTAACGACGATATTTCCCGCGCTTTCGCCCGAAATTTCATCAGCGAACAACGCGCGAAAGGCGAAAGGGAAATTCGTTTCCCTGGGACTCCGGATTCTGGCAGCGTTCCGTGTGGTATACATAATACGCGCATTGTTGCAGCAACGTTGCGATGCGTTTGCTGGATGCGCCGCCACTGAAAGCGGACCGCGGAAGCAGAAGATATCCTTTATCGACCGGAAGAAGCTGGAAAGCTTAGGCGCAGCCTGTTAGCAGCTACCCATGGCGCGAGCCTCGAAAGCCTGAGAACCTCCTCGCAGACCGAATCTCGGCGTCCCAGCGAAACGTTTAAAGATGCAATAGTCGATTTTCGCAAGCGTGGCGGCAGCAACGGATTTCGCTTTCAACAACTAAACCCCTATGCAATTTCCTGCTTCGCCGAAACCTCGATTCGCAAAGGAAATTGTCCAAATTCTTGTTAATTGGGACTGAAACGTTTGCGGAAATGTATCCATATTTTCTGGTGCGTTTCGAAATGTGGTGGCTGGGATCTTCTATCTGTGTCGTTAGACGAGTGAGGAAATACAATTTGGAAGTGATTAGACATCCCTTCAGTAGATTAACCAGTACAATGCAGCGGTGGAATTTCAGAGCTGCAGTAGAATCACAGCAAAGTATTTAATTGTGAAAAGTAAGTAGCTGTTTGTCAATATCTGTCAATTTAATTTCACCACATATCTGCATCACTGCAAAACTCACTTCAACTTACTCTAATTTCAACTTAGAAATACTTGAGGATCGTCCTTTAACACTAGAACCACCGCACTAGTCATTTTGACCGTTTTTAGGTGTGAGCTTTCATAATTTTCTTATTTTTGCAACTAAGCATAAGTGGGTCTGTAACTTTTCCTTAAAGTAACTAATCTTTCATGCTGAAAAATAAAAAGATAAAAAAAATTGTCTACTGCATTGAATCTGCTGTGTAGCTACATATGTTAATATGCTATAATGGCACTTTATATTAATAAATTTAAGCAAATATATACTTATGTTACTTGTACGTAAAAATTCTGAAATAAATAATAGAAATTTATATTATCTGTTTTAGTGCCGGCCAATATGGCCGGTATTGGCGGTTTTAGGTAGATTAAACTTTCATTAGTTCTGGTGTTAATCGAATTTACCTTTAAAACTCCCAACCTTCAATCACAATTTCCCACAAACACCACAAACATCAAGAACCTCACAGTCCCACACCTACCCAAATTTTTTCCACAGCAACAAGGTTCTACTTTCACAAATTTCCATTAAACCCCGCAACTTCTCCTCGCAGCTAAATCCATGTTCCTCAAGAAAACCGCCCAAAGTTCCGACCAAGAATCGAGTCCCCAATACCTGTGAGCTACCCGCCAGAAGAAGATCATCAAACAAGGTTGCCAGCTGCACAGGGTCAAGGAACGTGGACGAGGGATCTCGGAGTCTCGGGAAAGTCTCGGGGGACCCTTTCGCCATTCTTCCAGATAGCTATTCAGCTACATGTTAAATGGTGCCGGGGTGTACAGGGCTGTTGGGTAGACTCGTCATTTGTCCCGTTTCAGCGTCCTCTTTTCAACCGATCCCCCGTAGCCTCGACACTGGCTACACCCCCGTGTCAGCCATCTTGCCAGCCCCGTAGGGCCATTGTTGGTCCCTGCTCATTGTCTACGCGGCGTTATCGTTCGTTCGCCGGGGGCTGGTCGCATCGGAAGCGCGTCTCTGACCTACTCGCGCGAGGACGGGGACGGCGACCCGCGCGCGTCTATTTCCCCCCGTCGTTCATTCAACGATGCGATGAATGGGTAGGGGCGAAAAGGTGCTGGATTGCCCTCGGCGGGGAATAACGGAGATTGGACGGGAGACGTTGCCCGCGGTTCGAATGGGACGTCGATGGGAAACGCGCGGAACGGGATCCCGCTAATGGACGCAGCGGCTGGGATGGCGATGGAAAGTGACGAGAGTAATTTGCTGGACTTGGTGCTGGCTCGCGTGGATCGAGGAGTATCGGGTGGATGGGGATGTGCACAAGGGGGGAGGGGGTGCAGGAGTGTATGAAGGGAAATATGATGTGCTTGTGTGAAGGGTTGAGGGAAAGGGGCTGTGATGTTTGAGGAGGGCATTGATGGATTGTTTGAGTGTCTTTGAAGTTAGTTTATTTAGATGCAGGCTTATTTTATTGGAACAGTGAAGGATTGAGTTTTATAATCGCTTTTGAAACTATTTGTAGATACATACCTGAATTTTTGCGATATGAATTATGCTACTACTTAGGTTTTTTTTGAGGGACGAATGGAGATGTTGGTGCTTGCGCGGGTGTGGGGTGAGAGGTTTTGAAGGTAGTCGTTTGGGGTTAACGAGGCTCTGTAAAAAAGTTTTGGAGAGAATTTGAATAGGGAGTATGTAGCTGATAGAGGTAGTGGCGTACCCAGGGAAGGGGCCAAGGGGCCCTGACACCCCCCAAAGAAAAGGGAAAAAAGAAATTACTGTAACCGTGACTGAAGTAATTCAAGAAAAATGGATTTTATTCTTTAAATCAATTTTTGCACAATCACCTAATGAATTTTATTGAATTTGTATTAAAAATATTCTTACCCGTTCATCTCGGCTCCCCCCAAGATTAAATCCTGAGTGCGGCACTGGATAGAGGTATGTGAATGTCAACGAGTAAGTAATAGAGAGCAATGTTTCAAATTTCATTACAATTGACCTTACGGCTTCCTGTCCTGATTCAGAACGTTTTTGTGTGAAGATAACTGAAATACCTCTTACAGATATCAGGAACTAAGCTTCCTCAGTACAGATGTATTCTTAGTTCTTGGGACACTATTGACTTTGAAGCTTCCTTTCTTTAATTCAAAAGGACGAAACGTGAAGTTTAACTTGAATTTCAAATCTTTAGTCTACCGAATGAGTGGTCCACTAATTGAGCTACTTAGGTAGATCTTAGCTTTACATCACTGAAGCATCAAAGTGGTAATAGAAATGATTAAGGATTAGTTACAGTTCAGAATTGAGGACAAGATTGTCGTGAAATATATTGTGTTAGTATTATATTCGTGTATAGCACACGAGGAATGATATTGTTAATTTATGAAAGCCCTGCGTACTACGAGAGACGTGTATGAATATGTGGTCAGACTAAAAATTACCCTCATCAATTACGGTGACTTTTCTGTGCTTGCTAGTGGTCGTACAGTTAAATTGGGGAGACCTTGCTGCGTCTAGTATCAGGCACCTTATTTTCATTAAACCCTACTCACTTTTATGGTATTCTTCTCAGCCCATAAGCAAATTTCGGTGAAACAGTAATCTAATAATTTATTACGTATAATTGAAAAGAAATCCTTGCCTTCCTTTGCTGGATTAAAAAATTGAGTGATACAAATCGTGACTCTGATAGAAAGATTCCACGGTTTGAAATACATTTTCACCACATTCTGGATGGACATTAACATTTCACTTCAATTCTTTCAAACAGTTTACTGACACTCCCAGCGAATTTAAAAGTAATGGCAAAGCATTGGCATTTCAATGAACTTTATTATCGCGGGCAAACGAATTTTCAGCAATGATTGACAACGACAGTATCTGTAATAGCATACGTGTCAACGTAAGCATGAAATTGAAATCTGTTGCAGCTGTATCCAATCGATCGAATCGAGATACCTGGTGGCTATCACCGACCATAGAAACAGAAACCACTCTTCAAACTGTTCCATTCGTTAAAGTAACAATTTTAATAAAACTCTTGTCTCCTTAATGTTCCCCAAATAGTTACAAATCATTTGCACATCAGAATTAAAAAATTAAACTGGATTGCCCCGGACGGGCATGGACGTCTTGTGACGTTTTCGATGTAACAGATAAAACGTTAAAATCGCTGCAAAATAAAAGAAACTTTTTTAAAAAGCCTCTTTAAAGATCCATCTGTAGCGTCATATATAATGCATATTTTTTACTAAACAAACATGTTTCTTCAAAGCTTATGATGTCAATAAACATTGTGTCAAAGAACAAGTCTCAACTTCAATGTATTCCTTTGTAATTAATTGAATAAGTAATGCTTCATTTTCGACAAAAACGACTGCCTAGTACCCTTAAGTACACGATACCCACAAAGTGCAGCAACTACCAGCCCCTCATTCACCTCTCAAAATCTCTCTGTAACCCACGAAACACCAGAAACCATGTTCATAGAAAAAGGATTCTTCCCTCCACAGACTCCTATCTCTGCACGGTTCACTGCAGTAGAAACGAGCCTGAATAAATGAATTAGTAATGGTAGCAAAAATGTGTTGAGTGTTATAGGTCAACACAGTGAGCGCTCGAATTCGCCAAAAGTTAAACGGACCGTTGACAAAGCGAGCATAATGGATGACACGAAAATACACGCGCGACATTCGCCAGCTGATAATGAATTGCGGCGGGCATTGGTAATTAAAATTGCGTCATGGGGCCGCTGGGAACGTTCGCCTGGTCGACGGCAAATCGAATACCTAGGTTCTTGGTAGCGTTGGGGCCAGTTTGCACTGTCAACACGACTTTTCGACTTTCGGCGAAGCCCCCTTGTTTGCCCCCGTATCGATTGTCACCCCCGCCGCGCTGACCCCATCCTACATAATTTGACAGTTTGAAAATCGTCACGAGCCAGACGACAGCGTGACCGTTCGCAAACATTTGCACTGCCATAATCAATTTTCCTCTCGGCGTCGAGTGACAATTCCAGCGGGCCGTGTGTATATTCGTCGCGGCGCAAACAATTTAACCGAGGCTCTTCTGAAACTTTCCACCGTCCCTTTGGAATCTTTTGCCATCCCCTTTTTGAATGGACGAACGTCCACCTTGCAGAGTGTAAATCGTTTCGAGTGCGCTCGGGGAAAAGGGACTCGAATGCGTGCTCGAGTCCTCGTTTACGAATCCTCGAGGTTCATGGAGTAGGTATGTATTCACTTTTGGCGAGGCACATGTGTTTGTTTAAATAAGAGGAAATCGTGGAGAAATGAACATTGCGCATTAAATTTTTGAAATGTTCAATTGCAGGCAAGTGGTTATTTATTTTACTTTGAGCTAAATTATTGTAATTCTTTGATTTAGTTTAGGTAATATTTTATTTACCTTCTGCTGTAATTATTCCTCTATATGAATTTACCAATTTCTCACTGAGGATGAATATTGTTGTGAAATGTGATTTAATAATTTTCGAGGATTTCTATCACCAATTCGTTTTCAGGATTGCATAATGTTTTGGAAATTTTATGATCTGAAAACATGATTCGCTGTAAATATAGACTAGTTAATGCTGGGTTAATAAAATACACCGAATCTTCATGTAGGCAAACCATAATGTACGATGAAACGATTACACAAGTCGGGATTACGCAATGCGGACGATCGACCACATTCACGCTAGAAGTATGCTCAAGTGATAAATCAAGATATAAATCGTACCAACTACGCGCTGCGTAATAACGTGAGTTATAAATCTCGGTTTCCTTGCGCCTCGCCGTGGTAGCCAAACTTCGTCATTTATTAAAACCTAATATCGTTGTTATTCACGCGTCAAATTCATATCTGCCCAGACGAATTCTATTTCGACTACTCGTGCCATTATCTGTGCTTATAAAGCATCATCCTTATGCCTGTCAAAGACTTCGTTCTTTCGAAACTGTAGCCACTTATAGTAAACAAAAATTAATAATCGCATACTGTTGAATTTTTCTCTAATTGTAACCTTCGAAGTAACTATTATTCTTGGTTGATATCCACTGACTCCCAGGAATAGGGGATGAATTCCAGTATTTAGTAGTCACACTTAGGAAATTTGGTTCTCCAAATTTAAAATAAATTTCATAACCCATAGATACTTTCTAGCTATAGTTCTTAAGCCATCGCAAGTATCAAAACCCAGATTTCTCATTTCCTGGAACAAATTCCAAAAGTTTCTGGAATATTCACTATTAGAAAAAAGAACTACATACGTATGCCACCAACAAAATATAATTGTAAACCTCTTACGCCAATAAAAATCAACTTTCAAGTAACTTTCTAAAACTACCAAAGACTCGCACAATAGAACACAACACATCCACCCCCATTCATCTAACCATTCGAAAGCCTGCTAACCCAAACAACCTCAGCGTCAAAAGCGTCTGAAACGTACAAACATTAACGCGTACCCAAACCCACGTCACACTTAATACAATTCACAGCTCCTCGATCACTCTGTCACCACCTACGATCCTCCAAAGTTCGCGTTGTCCTAAAACGACTCGTCGAACCATCGGAGTCGTCGCACATCGTACGACAACACACGTGCGCGGAAATTCGCAGTTCAATTCGAAGCAAGTTTACACCGCGGCTACTGGCTGCAAACGAACGGTGGGGTTAGGGGGTGGAGGGTTGAAACCCCTGATTGTGGACTGGAAGCAGATCGACCAGTTGGGTAACACGTATTTCTCCCTTTTTTTTTAGTTCGTTCCACGACGACCATGGCGGTTCGCTTAACGGTCGCGCCGATTTTTTCCCGCGTCGAATTTATCGCTCACGGATAATCCGACGGCGGCCAATTGCCGGGATATTTTGTCAGCGATTAGACGGCGATTCAGGGAGGGGGGCGGTAAATTTCTCCCGCGGACGCAGTGCTATCGATTAAAATGGAAATTCCGCGGCGCGCATTTGCATAAATAACGGAGAAGTGGCGCGCGTTGAACGAAACGGAGGGAGCCAGTTCGCCGGGAATTTATGTTTTCAATTGTTTTTATCGCCGATCGCCTATATCGACGCTCCCAACGAGGCCGTGGTATCGTTGCCTTGGAGCAGGCGGGAGGGGGATCATATTCTATTAATCCTACTCTCGGTTCTGGGCGGAAAGTCTGCACGCTGGTGGCAATTGTACGCTGAATTGCAGATGCGATAACTTAATTGAGCTTCGGGGTAGGTTGATTCATCGACGGACCGCTGTTTTAGTAATTACACGAAGGAATGATGGTTGGAATGCGTTCGAGGAAGTTTTGTAGTTGGTCCGAGTTTGGTTTCGATTAGGTTTAATTACAGGTAAGTATAGGTATAGATATGAGTTTGGGCTTCCTTTGCTGTGCATATGTTGAGAATGATTTCACATGTTGTTTACCTGGGACTTTTAAAGATTAAAAAGGGAATCTAATCAAGGCTATGCATTCATAATAATAAAATAGTTTGTGGAATGCGATAGGGAAGAGAATTATTTGCTTAAACAAATCTACATGAAAGTCTAGACTTTATTTTGGAATTTTCTTCGATTAAAAATACTTAGCTTTTTTTAAATTTTGGGCACAGTAAATACTCATTTTCTCCTTAAACTTGTGCCTAAGAAAATTGAATTAATTTCACGATACCACCTTATTTGAAAATAACAAGAACTACTCACAGAAAGCCTATACCATTAATCATACATGTACAGATCACCAAAATCCTCATCAAAACTAACAAAGCTACGCAAAGATTTTCCTCTCCAAGTATATAAAAATTTCAAGCCACCACAACCAACACTCTTACCCCAGAAAACCGTGATAAACGCACGCATCGGGGTCTAGCGTTATCGTTTCAGGGATAATCCGATCACGGCTGGTCTTAATTAAAATGCCAGGTGGCTGTGGGGGGTCAACCAGAGTTCGAAACCGTTGAAAATCGAACGCGGCGCCGCGGGGGTTGGCTTGCGACGGGGTGAGTCGCGGCTAATTCGAGTCTGCCCTTTAATTATGGTTCCGCGGGCCGCAGGCGCATCAGCAGGCCCCAGCCTAATTAGATCAAACGCTCACGACAATTTCATTTACTCGTGATTCGCCAATTAGCGTGGTACGCGCGATCGTCCCCTACGTGCTTGCACCCCAGCCGTGCACCTCCACTCCCGGTCACTTTCGCGAGCCCTGTCTTCCTTTGAGCAGCCCAAGCACCGTTCGCCTTCCTTTTCTTGCACCCTGCGAGGGTGCAGTTTTCATGAACGATCGAGTGCTCGATTCTGTGACTATCGTAAAACTGTTTGAGGTAATTGGAGAAGATTTGAAAAGTTCAAGATGTTCTGACGTCAAAGTCATGGGCTAGTGAATACGAATTGTTGAAAATTATCGATTCGAATCGAATTGCTGATAATCGTGAGAACTTGGTTTTAATACCATTTTTGGAGACACTTGTCGAAGCTGTTATCAATGATACTAGAATTCTGGTGCGTCAATTAAACGTTGTCTACTTATCAGTGTAAATATTCAGAAGCCTTATGAATTCCGCAATCAAACGCTTCTATAAACAATCGATCTAATTACTGAAAATCTGATGAAAAAATCAGTTAGCAGCAAAGCTAGTACCTCAATTATTGCAGCTTTTGCCCTACCATCGTATTTTCATCGAGCAATTAGAAACAAACCATGCTCAATAGGAGGAAGCAGCAAGAGGGAGCGGATTCAAAGAACACAAGCCAGCTTTAAATCTTTGCGTTCCTTCGACGCTCTCAATCTGTGCATATGTAACGTCCTGGCCAGTAAAGCAACAAAACCGAATGCAAACAGAAAAAGGAACAAGAGTATGAGCAATGGCGTGGCGGGTGATAGTGGTGGCAGAGGAACTTCGAAAAATTGTCGATTCAATTTATCTCGCCTTTTATACCTCGGCTTTGGCGTTTGTGCCGGCGAAACGTGCTTCACCGTGGCGAAATTGGACGATAATCTTGGTAGATTCAACGGCACACGACCGAGCGGAATAAAAACCGCGCGGCCACGGGACGCGCAAAACAAACAGCGCGGCGGTCAAAAAGCCCCCTACGCCTTTTGATTGCGACGAGGCGGCTCTGCTGGTTTCAGTTTTCCATTAGCTATAAACCGCATTGTTCCCTGGCATCGATACCTTCCGTTAAAAGCGACGGAAACTTAATGGCGGCCGCGGGTATTAAAGTGCAATCGGACGAATTGAAAGCTGGACTTGGAACCGATCTCTGATCTAGTGGGCCACGGTTGTTTTACTACTATGATTCCTTTGCTGGGGATAGGTGGAGGCATGTAAATCTGGGAACATATGGTGTTGCTGTGTGTGCCATGTGGGGGTGGTTGTTTAGGGGGAGAAGCGGAAGTGAATGTTTATTTCGGGTCTTGTGCTTTGCTGTCTGATTGCAGCGGGTTTGATGGTGGGATTCAGAAGGGTATTGAAAAGTTGACCTACAATCGCGATAAATAGTTGATTGTAGGTTATAGGAAACGTTCCCCTATAATGTGATATTAACAGAGTTGAACATTGCCGGTGCATATTGGAGAAAAGTGGAAACACGCGGTATGCCGTGATCCAGCCGACGTTCCAGGGAGTTTCGATATCGAGTAACCATACATCTGTGGTATCGAGCCATCCCGGATTCGTGGTAAATGAGATAGAAAGTTAGACGAGCCTCGGGAAGTCAGGGAACCGTCTAGGAATTCAAGTTCAAAGGGCTCTCACGATTATTACCGCGTAGGAGCTTAGGCGAATCGATTTTGGACATCCAATCTTGTTACGCTACCTTATGCTTCCAGTAAACACTTTGATAACAAGCACTCCAAAATAGTAGCTGTTGAAGCTTAATGAGATGTAACGAAAGAAGAAATGCCTTGTGAAACTGAAGCAGTGGAACAGATATTAATGGTATAATTCTTTTTTTTTTCTGACCCCTTTGATACTTTTGGAAATTCTTGGATACAAGTTTAAGAAGATTAAGAAATTGTAGTGGAAGAAGAAAAATTATATATTTTGAATAAAGTGTGAAGCTGAGGGGGATAAAATTTGAAGAATTTGAAATTTTTGAGAATATCTACAGATAAAATGGAGTTTAGAGGCTACTTTTCTGTGAAAGAAGGAACTCCCAAAGATCTCCAATAATATTTCTTCATTTTTCTAAATAATGTTGCAGAAAGGAAGAGCTCTGGTCTGTATACAGAATTCCATTGAATGAACTTCTTCAACTTCATTCAGCACATCCCCAAACACTCTCAAACTCTAACAACAGAAAATTGCTTAATTCATCGCACTTACCTTTACGAACGCGAACCCAATTCATCTCTTTCTTCCAGGCCGCGTTACAGTCATGTCAAGCTAATTGAAACGAATCGTAGTCGCTAAAACTCTGATACAACACGTCCAGAGTTTTCCAACCAGGAAATCCAACGGAGAAATAGCTGGCTTTGTAATTTACATCCCTGGACAATGCAACGATGGTCGAGTATGATAGCAACAGCTGAATTATTGTCACGATAATTAGCCTGGCCCGTGAAACTCATCGACCTGTCCGAGTTCTCGATTACCCTGACAGCAAATAGCTTTCAACTTGGCTGTCTAAGGCCCGCATCTGGAGAAATCGAGTAACTAACTCCGACGAAGCTTTGAAAGCTCCCAGGGAAACAAGCGGTTTCGCTGCTTGCAGTTGACCGACTGCAATGACCAGGAAGATCGAACATGACTCGTGATCCTTTAAAATCTAAGCTGTAATGGGGAATTGTTTATATCGGGGTATTGGAGCTTAATTTTGATTACTTTAGCTTGAAACTTATTTAACGATAAGGTTTTCTTTATTTCGGGTGATTAGGTTCCTTTTGACGGAATAGAAAATGAAAGTTTCTATTCTGAATTAGGAAAGTATTAAATACTAAGATTTTGGGGTATTTTTGCACTTATATAATCATCGTTGTAAATTCATCGAGTCGCCCAACGATAAATTTGTAGTGTCTACTAGACGTTCAAGATATTCACTGATCTGAAATGACGTTCAACACTTTCTATATCGCCTCGTGGCTCAATATTATACCTCAAGCGAGGTAACATTCTGATTCTTAATCTCTGCATAAAATAGCTGCTTCATTTTCTAGTGGTTACATAAGATTTGCAGCTGCTACCTCAAGTTTGAGCATCGATTTCAGACACTGAATATTGGATACAGCTTACACGCCCCACCTTCCCATAAAAATCAAACCGATGCACGCACAGTTTAATTTTATTTCTCTCCCACTTTGTCGTTTCTATTTCAAGATTTTTGTAAATTGAGGTGTAACCATAATCTCAAATATATGCCTACACAGAAAACTTAATCTCCCTGGAATTATTCATGGAATAAACCTCTGTGTACCAATAAAGCACAAGAGAAATATGAAACGTGTGTCCCTGTCCTCTTCCAAATCCCTCCTTCCCTCCAAAAGAACGCTTCCTCGCGAAATCCGCAAATTCCGGCCACCGTTTTACATAACAAATCTACCGCAGCTGTAACGGAACGCGTTGTATCAAAAAAGGCTCGGGACAAACTTTTGTCGTGCAGTACATGCACCGCAATTGTATTATAAATGTCACCTATAAACCAGCACTTCAGAAATCAAACGCTACACAATGAAACATGCTAATTTTGTAAAACAACCATACATATTTAAGCACGATTATAATAATGGAATCAGTCTTGCGTGACAAAACCCTTCTAAACGCTGTATCTGGTCGTCGATCCCCGTTCGCCGTCGCTATGAAGCTTATTTCTCAATTTCCCTTGGAAGTTGGACGTTGAGGGACGTTATCTATCGAGCGTGCCAGCCGAGAGGCGTTGTCGACTCTTTGCTTAATGCCAGCGCCAAGTGCCGATGACGATATTGTTATAAATCACGCGAAAGTAGGGAAACGAAGGTGACAGAGGTGACGTGAGGGGATGGGCGAATCGAGCGAGGCGCGGGGATGGGGTTGGAGGAGAGTCGCGACCAGGGACCAAGTTAAATCGTGTATCACTAATGTTGAATAAATGTACTGTAAGCAAAACAAGTGCGGCGCAGTGGACGTCAACTTGACTCGATGCCTGAAATTACTTCGGCGCGGGGGTGTTGTCATTAATCTTGATCAAGCAATGGCCTCTGCTGGACTGTGCGCGCACTGCAGCGACATTGACAGAGAACTTTGTTCATAAATCTAAGTCCCCCCGGTCCGTCGCGTATTTTTACGTCGTCTTTATTGCGGGCCCACCGTCGAGCAAGTGGAAAGTTCTCGAACACTTTTTCACCGGGCTGAGAATATATTAAATTGTTGGTTGGCTTGTACCTACTGATCAAATTTTTAACTCTGCGTAAATACCTAAATTCCTTCAGTTACCAGCATTGTATTAGTTAAATTGTATTCGTTTTGGGAATTGTGTGTCTTAGTAAGGTTTTTACTTAAAAAAAATATTACGAAAAGTAATTTAATTTTTGTCGAGGAAACTTGGGAAAATAACTTCCATTTGACTCACAACTTTATGCAATTGATTCCAAATATAATCCTCCAACGTTTACTGAACGAGGAAAATGAAGAGAACGTCAAAAGTGAAAGTGGTTTTTAATCGCCGTCTGACCTAAGTCGAAAGTTTCTACTCATACGTGCCTGAGGACAGTTTGAGATCGTGAAAACGCACTTGAAACTCTTGAAAGTTAATTTTCTCGGTAACTTTCCCTGTGCAAGGCAACGTTTTAGACAACTGTCTTCACATAATCTCCTTATCCCAAGTGAACGTTTGAATATACATAAATACATATAAGAATTGTTCTTCAACATAAGATTACACAGAATTAAATTGCAAAAATAATGCAGAGGTAAAATGTACCTTGAAATAAATTAGAATTAAGAACCTTCAAATTCCAACTTCAGAACACTGAGTTTCTACTGTCAGTCACTGAGATCCATCAACAATAATAAATACCTAGACATCGACGTTTCATTTAGTTTATCTTATACCCATTTCCATTTCTACATGATAATGAATATATACAAATATAATTAATTGAGAATAACTTGTCCCTAAATATTCTTGTTTCTTTCTCCAGTGCCATACACAGGATACTTAAAATCTGCCACGAAACTTAAATTACTTCGTGCCACCGCAAGATAAACGAGAATAGTTATCCATATCACAGCTCTTGTGGTCCGTGATACCTAGTGAATCGATAACTTGTCACGCGAAGCAATTACCATGAAACCTTTCGACGGTCCACAGTTGTCAGCTGCAATTTGAACCCGGTCCCTATGGTTCCTCGTAGGTAGCGTTCTCTGTCCAGCGGTTGGATAAACTTTATCAAAGCCACTACAACTCTGGCATCACGTATTCGAATGTAAACTTCGACTGAAACGTCAACGAAGTTCCAGAGTGGTTCGAACACGCTGCTAGTTTTACAGGATAATCATCGAAGGAGAATTTATCGAGAGGAAGCACCCAATGAAATATTGATCTCTCTCTATCGAGGATTAGACGAGTTTCGTTTGAATTAACAACTCCCTAACGGGTTGAATTTATTCTTCACTTTCATGCTGCGGTGACAGAGAATTTTCTAGCAGATGATTCAAGTAATCATTAGTACGTTTCTTAATTTTCTAAGAGGAATTATGGAAAATATTTATCACAACCTAAGTGAAGTTGTTTTAAATTCTATGTAATTCCCAAGCAAGTTAATGGATAGGTCGTTCGATGGCAAATAGATAATATCTTCCACCCGATATCGTAGATTTTACTGAAATTGAAATATGACATATTTCACGTGAAATTAAGGGGAGTTTAAGTCATCATTTTGCGTTACTGTATTTTAATAAGTATAGGTTACCAACATTTGTAAGTTTTGCACAAAAGCGAGCAGAAATTGGAAAGTTTTATGGTCTGTATTTTTCAAATAAATTCGAAAGCTGCAAAATGATGATTTCAACCCACCATAATTTCATGTTAAACATATTATATTGCAATTTGAGTAAAGTCCTTTACCTTCAGTCCAATGCCTTTAACATTGAAGTAGATATGTTTTGAACATTTGAACATTTAAACTCTATAATGTCCCAGGTGGAACAGGTAGGTATTGAAGAAAGATGTGGAGTGCTTGTTTGCAGAGTCGTTTCGAGCTCGCCTTTCGCAGTTCACCAAGTGCCGTAAAAAGCAGACTTTATACCTACGATTTATAGCAGTTCTGAGTGTTCTAAACGGCAATGGCATTGCTATATCGTGGGTGATTACCCGAGATCTTGGATACCTGAGCTCTGACAGTTCCATGACACGGTTTAAACCACCTCGTGGTCAAGTTTCCGCGACCAAAGTTCGTCACAGCCAACAGAACTCAAACAGTGGTTGTTGCGAAACGAAAATCGTATGCAGCTAGTATGGGTTAATGCTGTGACTTTGAATTGTTTGAATTGGAGAGGAATTCTTGAAGAAATGGTACTATCCTATATCTGAAGATAGGTACTATCCAAGATGTCTGTTAAATTCAAAAATCATTCCCTAACTTTTGAATACATTCTTTGACAAAATAGTAAACTAGAATTAGATTAATTGTGCTTTATTGTAATTTCTATCTCGGATACTTTTTCCTAAGCTTTTAGTTCATGTATCAATCGGTAAAAAGCACTTCTGAGTGACACTAAATTAATGGTGGCACTTGTCAATGTACATGAGAGATATGAAAGTCTTCAGTAATCAAAGTACTTAAATGATAACTGCTTTGCTGTTCGATTGTTATAAAACTAGTTTGCACAATTACACGTAAACGTAATTGAACAAGTAAGTAGTTCCTGTATTTAAATGAGCGTAAGTGATCAGAGGGAATGAGACTTGTACATGCTAAGAACTGTATCGATTAATTAGGTTATTCTACAACGTAGCTTCCTCCACATTAATACGATTATACTCAGCACCTGATCACCGAATGAAATCCACTTTATCATCGACAAGATTCTAAGCTACATTCTCCTTCGTATTGGCAAAATACTATATGACAAAGCACTCGAGACACTTCGAATACTAATAAAATATTAACGATTCTAAATATTATACCCCTTCTTTCTTCAACAATATTCAACAATATCAACGTTATAATTACACTTACAAGAATTCACGAGTATAGGAATACTTTCCACTTTCACCTGGTCACGCATCAAATAAAACCCACACCACAACTTCCAAAACACATGAGAACCTCCCACACCCATCAAGTCTCCCAAAACATCCAAATTCAATTTCCAATCAAATCAACTTAAAAATAAAAAATAACAAGCTGCGACAGATGAAATCGAGCACCCATCTCCACATTAATACCATTAAACATACAATATATGTACCCCCCAGTAGCATCTAATTCCAACACGTTCAACCAATCCTGCCACAGGTAACGAACTCGTCTCCACATATCTCTGTACTGTCCCCGGAAACGGAGAACTAAATTTCCCCCCTGCAAGAGGAATCCGAGCCGCAGAGTCTCGCCAAGGGAGTTCCCGCGCAAGAACGGAATAAATTACACCGATGAAAGGCAGCAGCGTCGCGAGGACCATTTTCCTTGAGCAGCGTCGCGAGGACCATTTTCCTTGAGCAGCACGCGTCACTGTATGGCCATTCGAGGACCTTCTCTCCACCCCCCCGGCTGATAACTGAGTTATTGCCTCGCTGCTGGCCGATACACGGATGGGGCGGTTGCACGTTACCAGTCTGCTACACGTCATACGGCGGGGCCCTTTGTATCAGGCCATTCGGGGGAACCGCGGCAATACCGGCGGCGTACATTCTCGATGTACAACGAGCTGGTTGGCACGTAATACGCGACGCCCGGCTGTGCGTCTAAACGTGAGCCCTAACGATACGGAACAAACCGTGTCCTGTGTCTGGCAGCTCGTTCCCGCTCCTCGTCCAACCCCTCTAACTCTCCCCCTTTTTGCGTGCTTTCTCCATTTCTACGTATCTTGGGACAAGGGCTATCAATCGTTGCACGTCGGTGTGCATGTCATTGTAAAAGTTCGAAGACCTGTGAATCTTAGAATTTATCGGTAAATCCTAGCATGTAACGTTGCAGGGCGGTAAAAGTTCGAAATGTCTAATAAAATATTTGAACTTCGATTTTAAATCTCGGTTAGATTGACATTTCTTTGGGGGGGAGGTGTTACTTCCCCCGGGATGAGCCTTAAAGAGCGTTGCGCGGGAGTGCGAGCTACCGAAAGAATCCCTATCTTGTTCTCCGGATGCCCCCTATATCGTGCAAGGCGGTAATGGGGGGTTTTAGTCAGTATGAGTCTCACACTACCCTGGTCCCCCCCCCCCCCTAGGGGAAAGGGGTGTTCATTGAGGATTTCCCCACGTAAAAAAAGGTTGACAGTTCTTGGAACACTTCTCGTTTTTTAATATTTCTTGTCTTAGGTTGACAATGTTTCCTGGGATATTTTGGACTAACCGCCCTACAACGATAAAATATGTTGTTACGCAATGTTGCGTAACAGAGTTTTATGAGAGCCAGTGTGATTGAATTGTTTGGAAGGGAGGATTTGTGTGTTGAAACTGCTAAGGGGCGTCTGTGAGTGTGCATGTCTGTACGTATGAGCGAGTGAGCTTAAAGATGGTCGATGCGTGGCGAAAATGCCACTTAGTTAGTTCGAAAGTGTCTTTAGAGAGTTTAGAGAGGACAGGTGGGAAATAGTCTTAAATGACCTACTGCATTAGGTCTTGACTGCTTGAGGCCCTATTAGCAATCTCTTGTAATTGATAGTGATAAAATATTAATTTGACAGCTGAGTTTATTCAGTGGATACTTCCAGAGAGAAACATTTACAATCGACTGAAATACAAATGACGATCAATAACCACGTCGCAAGTAAAAAATATACTGCTTACTCAACATATGAGCACAAATGATCTATAAAAATAAATTCCCATAAGTCTTGGATTATCCTATATTATTTACTACAATAATTACGTTAAGTTCATTTTACTCTTTCGTCACTTCAAACCAAGATCATTTAATTGGTAGTTACTAAAGATATATTTTCAAGAAAACATTCCAGGGGTTATTATTCAGCGAAGATTCTTCTATCAAAAATCATCTAGATTTTTGTACAGTTTTAACTTTATCGTCGTTGAATGCAGGCCGATGTTTACCACGATACGGTGGGATCGATAAATTGCCTGGTTCCTGTTTTTATACTAGGAAGCCGCAGCGCGGATGAATGTCTGGTTCGCCGCAAAGGAGCGGGACAACGGAGAACATTCTCCCTGATCTAATTTCGAAGGAAGCCACTTAATTTAAATGTCTGCCTCCCTCTGCCACCGTCATCCCTCCCCCGTCCCTTTATCGTTCCTTCGGGGACGGAATTAATTGCTTCTTAAGGAACTGGAATTATATTTTCAAGAACCACACCTCGCTGCCGTGAAATTTCTTGGCCACGCCCCCGGCTTTTTCGCGATTTAAGTTTGGGGGGAACACTGGCGGCTGAGTTTTGTGAAAACGGATCCTAAACGAGTCTTCACGACGCTTGGATAATGGAAGAATAATTAATTGTAAAGAGCATGGATGATGGGATAAAAACTAGTACTTCCAAGAAAGACAGTGTTTGTGAAACACGATAGAGAGGAGTTGTTTAAAAGATGAATGGGAGGCAAAGGGCCCTGGCACGACCCAAAGAAAAAGGAAAAAGGGGATTAATGTAACCACGTCTGAAGTAATTCAAGATTTGTAAAAAGAAAAGAAACCTGGACTTTATTCTTTGAGTAAATTTTTATAATCCCCTAATGAATTTTATTGAAATTCCATTAAAAATATTCTTATCCGTTCAACTCGGTTCCCCTCAAGATTAAATCCTGAGTGCGCTACTAATCAGGACACATATAACGATCGATCGGCATTATTTGCCACGATTATCGGCAACAGGGAGGAGAGACTAGAAGAAAGTTGCATGTTGTACGTTCCGAGGTTGAAATATATTCTGACTTCGAAAAGTGAAGCCCGCTCGAAAAGAATCGAGAAAGGGATCAGAGGAGCGCGAAAGACGCGCTCGTGTACGGGAGTTTCGCATGGGAATTGCAAATGCAATCACTGGGATAAAAATTGCCTGTCATCTGACGTGAAACGGAAGGGCGGTGGGGCAGGGTGGACCGAGGAAACAGTGGAACGGAAAGGAGACAGAGACAAAAAAAAATATACGTAACCGTTAGATGAATCGGTCGGAAATCGATTTCAGGCTAGCGTGACGCTTCAACTGGATTGCAAATACGAAATTGCATATGTGTATCGCGCGAACCAGGTTTATCGAATCCCCCTCCCTCCCGACGGGCTCGTTCCTTCTGTAATTCACAACGAACGACCGCTTTGAATGAAATCTGTATAAATTTATTCCGACAAATACCGTGTCGAATTTCTCTTAACATTTCTTCGAGTTCGATTCAGTGGAAATTTCATAGCCTCAGGTCGCTTTGAATAATCGATATGCATCGTGTAATAATTTCTTGAAAATTTGTGTTATTTAAAACTCACTACGTTTCACTTTTTGATGTGGGAGCTTTAGAACAGGGGTAAGAGCAAATGTCGGGCTATGTTCTGATTGTACTACTTAGAATTAATTTCATTTAAATTTTGTTTAAAAAATACTACTTACTCTGAAAACTTGGGGGATCGCAATCACGAGGAAACTAATTTTTCTACTTTCATATATGAGATCCTGTAAACTAATTTTTCCCTCGATCACTTTTCTACCCTTTTACGTGCCCTCATCTCGTGTACAACCATACCCTTAAGAAACATGCTTCAAGCTCACCCTCCGTGTAATATCGAAGCCAAAATAAGAAGCCAAATAAATCTCTGGCTATGACAACCCAGCCACGAGAGTCTCAGCAGTCGAGTGGTTGTACCTCGAGCGCCAGCCGCTGTCCACCGACTCTCTCGATCCTAAAGAGCCCCTAATCGTTTCCCGGCGAAACAAATGTAAAGGAAATGGATCGTAGAAATGGAAGGATAGCCCGCAGGATTCGAAGCCAGCCGAAATCCGGCGTCAGATAAATCGTCCTCGCGGAGAAAGATCGGGCACACCTACACCTCGGTCGCTTACACGCGCGAGACACGCGAGAGGGTTTTTTTCCACCCATCCCTCCGCCGATGAATCTTCCAAGTTCCCTTGAAACCGATAAGGTCTCGACTGCGCCAGCGAAAATGAGAGCCTTAGCACGGACGAGCCTCGCTTCGATAAATTCCAGAAAACCTTATCTCGCTGGACAAGAGGGGGCGAGCAGGGGGGCAGACTTGTAAAATGGATGAACAGCCAGATCTCTCGCGTGTATGGCCCCGCTCAATAAACTTCGGCGAGCCTCGTCGAACCGAGAGAGCCATAATAAAGACGAATCGTTGTTCCCTAGTAAAAGTTGCTAAGTGGAAATTTCACGGAGCATCGCGGAAAAAGGCAGCCCATAGCTTCCTGTTTGCAGGAAGATTCATCGAGCCTGCTGAATCGAAAGGGTGCAGCGAGTTTCTTGTGAGCCGAAGCCAATTAGGGTACATACATAGTGAAACATACATGTAACGAGTTATTTGTTAGAATTTTCTGAAAGCTTTGGATTTAAATTAATTGTTAGGGTTGTTATGGGATGGCGAATCTTATTTGAGCTTTAGCCAGATAATGGAAAAGTTGTTTGAGTGGCAAGGACCGGTAAATAATTGGGAGTGTTTCAGGTAATGCAGTTGATGAAATTAGCCAGTGTGAGTGGAAGCAGAGGTAACCTTCTTTCAACTGTTTCCCTACTGGTTGTAAAGACATAACTGCGCCTTGAGTTCTTCTAACTTTATCACCGCAATTTGAAAACTGTAAACGTATCACGGCGAAATTTACAGCAAGGAACATCATTTCGAGCGCAGCTGTAACTTGCTCGTCGCACGGTCGCGTCGTAACCTTAAGCGTCTGACTAATATCGAGTTATTCTACTTGCTGCAGTGTGATTTACGAAAATCGATACACGGGAAAGAAATCGGACAATAAAGCAGGGTGACTTCAAAAGGATCATCTAGAAACCCTTCAATAATTTTCGAGGACGAACTTAGTGATTCAATTTTATAAAGTTTTATAGGATAAATGTTGTATCCAAGTGTAAGAATTTCACGTTATGTTACACTACACGCTGCATTCAGTTGAAAATAATTTGAAAATCGGTTTTCTTAAAATTCTGATGTGAAATGCAGCTGCTGGCACTTACAATGAATGTTTTATCGACAAAAATATTGAAAGTATTTCCCACTCGATCTTGTACCCTTCAATCATTCCGCTCCAGGTGATCCGCGAGTCGAGTGCACTCGTTTAATGCGGTCTTCACTGTTTGCATTTTAATATCGCTGTCGAGGAGATGCATCCTGTCAATGCAACAGGTGACACTATACGAAATTGTCAAGGTTTTGTCTGACGATAAAATCGGCTTGTAGTTCACGCATTATATTCTTATCTCTTAAACCGTTCTGCATGACAAATCTAACGATCTGACAGTCTAAGCTCACTGTTCCCTCACGCACAAGGAATATAAATACTTTCTAAGGATTTTAGGAATCTAAATCTTACAAAATGGAGCACACATATTCACTTCACTTAAAACCTAATACCACTTTTGACGGAAGAATTCAAACTCATGTAAAACAGACTTTAAATATTTATTTATATATTTATATATTTATATATTTATTTATTTATTTATTTATTTGTTTATATGACACACAATCGCCACAAATAAATTCCTTCAGGCACCCACGCAAATCGGAACAATTTTTAAACACATGGAACCCTCAAAGAACCTTCGCGAATTTCCAGGAACTTTTCTGCAACTCCGTTAAACCTCTCGAAGTCGAAGGAAGCGTGCGAAACAGGAAGGGCGCGTTTCAGAATTGCAAAGCTTACAAGGAGAACGTAAGGCAGATATTTCAAGGAGTATTCGCGGGGGCGTAGCGACGAGGAACAACGAAACGTTCCGCGAGGCATTGAAAGGCAGCATATCCAGTCGTTGTACTTGCTCATCTGTACACGTAGCCCGCGTAAAGAGTGGTTAAATGGAAACGGGGAAAAATGGGGGTAGGGCGAGGAGATCGATGAAAGGGTAAATGTGACTGACTCTGAAATATGTGCCCTCGCCATTACAAAGACGTATACGCCAGCCGAGAAACCTAGCCTTGGCTCCTCTACGATTTGTATCGCTTTACGAGCGTTTAAGGCGAGAGTCAACCCTTAATACTGGAAAGAGAGGGAAGCTGGACGATAGTCTAGTGCTTCTCCTCTCGATAGAATTTTTACACAATTTTGTGGTTCTGAATGACGGCGATGGAATATTAGCGAAGGAATAATTTGGGTTTCAATATTTCAATTTCTTTTAGTGGAGGTGAAGGCGGCTGGGGTGATTTGGGAAGTTGGTGGCTGTAGCTTAAAATTCTTCGTGAATGGATAAAATTATAAGGAACAATTTTAGACGTGGGCTACTCGTAGTCTTTTTTTTTTGAAGGGGTGTATTTTTTTCCAGTTTCCTTTTCTTGTTATAAGATCTCAATTTTTTTATTTCTAAATTGTGATCGTTTGGATTCAAATTGTACTGTCTTCACTGATTCACAATCTCCCAGAGTACACCACGTATACCAAAGAAGTGCTTAGAATTCACGATGAAGGATGTCGTTCGAACGTAATATTTTCACTGGTGTTTCAGAGTAAATTAAATATTTTCCCCGACTCCCTGGCGCAATATACAGGCCGAGGCCGCCTACGTGAAAGGATTTTCGGTGGGAAGCAGGCCTTGCGATGAATTATTGACGGGCCTGTGGTCGACTACGTCTCGTTGGGAAAGTAATTTATAGCCTAACACGAGCCCTTAGCAAGGCCTTGCAATAACAACTCGTGCCGCGATCAAATATTCCTCTGTAAAGTGTCACCGGCAGCAGAAAAATTTCACGAACCTCCGACCACGAATCGCGGCGGGTCAATTATGGAATGGGGAACCTTTGAGAAGTGGAAAAAGCGTTTGGAATAACTATCGATCCCAGTGATGGGGACTCAGTCGATCGAATGGAGGATGGTGCAAATTTTTCTTCCACTTTTTCAGACGTGCTCGAGTAGAGCCTGAATGGAGTGACACAAGTGTGTACATTCTATGGTGGTTTTTCAATATTTTTAAAAGGCAACAGGGAACATCGAATTTTGGTTGAAGGATTGGGAATAAGTGGTATTGCCTGCTATTGCTTAAAGAATATAAGTGATAATGGTAAAAAGTAATGTAATGGTAAAAAAATTGTAAGCACCTGAAATTAATATTATTACTCTTCTTGGTAGAAAGTGTATAAGACTATGAAAATGTGGATTGTATTATTTGCTGTATCAGTTAAATTTTCATTCCGTACGAAAGTTTTCGTTAGGTACTCCTTCTGTGGTACAACTAAAAATGAAAAGTAGCTTGATAATGAAGTCTCTTTTATTTTATTGTTACACGTAAGTATGTTTAGCGAAAAAATGATAGAAAAGTACCTTATTATATTCTGTAGGATTTAACAGATTACTATAACGAACAATGAAAGGCTGACAAAGGAGGAAAGCAAGGATGCAACGGAGTTCCAGGCTTCATACAAAAGATTTGCCCTTCGGCATCTATTAAGTTTGCCATAATGCGAAGAAGAACCATATAGCGGTGCATAAATGGCTATTATTAACATTTGAAAGCTTCGTAAAGTATAATAAGTTAATATTATCTCCGGAATGCATGAAAATACTGTGTTATCTGAATTATTAGCGACCCATCAATACACGAAGATTAAAATTAACTAAATTATTTGGTACCGTTTCACTTTCGAGATTAAAGCTTGAAAGATTTCATTGTATTCTCCACAGCTTTTAATAACAATTAAACTGTAGTATGGAAGCTTAATTCTAATGGATATTATAACAAAATTGCCTTGATGGAATTATATCAATAATTAAAGAACGTCGAAGAACTGTTTCCCTGGAATTTATATTCTCCTAAAAAATCTGACTTCATAGTACAATTTTGAATACAATTCTTTGCATTCAAACACTCTATTAATAACCTTATAATTAAATACGATTTAAAGTGGCCTCTACACTTTCCCCAAAATTCACGTTAAAATATTCCAGGAAGTATTTTATTTCTCAGTTTAAAATCTTTACATAAACATCCAAATTCGTCTCAATCATTCGTACCCACTGACGTGTAAGTATATTTTATAAATCATTTTATCATAATCTATCATCATGAATTGAAACTAAACCTTCCAATACATCGACTAATAGGATTCCATAATACCCAACTTGCCAGTACGTCACCACACCGTCCGCTAACTCAACCTAATCACCATTCTATCATCACTAAATCGACCATTCCAACATCTCCTTTCTACCACAAGAACAAAACTCTCTCCACAAAAACGTTCATCCCATCGACAGCCAAAGCCTTCCACGCGATTTCATGGCAGACTCAGGAAGCTCCAGCTTCTTAAATCCGCCGAGATTTCCATCGAGTAAGCCAGAAAAGAAATATAATGCCCAAGAAGAAAGGTATCTGCGGTTGGTTCGGTAATATCCAGTGTTCGTTCGACCCAGAAATTTCCAACTTGAACGGAGAAAGAACGAACATCACGGATCAAGTGGACGATCCACCATATTCCAGAACTCCGGGTGGGCACAATGGCTACGGGGGGTGGTCCATTCAGGGGCTGAAATAACGTGCAGCGCAATTTCCAATCTCTCTGACCGAAAATCGTCCCTGATCCCCGTGCGGGGAAAAACTGCAAGCTAATAGAACCTCGAAAACTTCTCGATTCCCATCGTTCCGCAATCTGAAGAAGGAAGAGACGAGAAAGTCGAGGGTGGCTGTTCGGATTACAGGCAAAATACGACGGAACGGAATCCCCTGGATCCCTTAACGCGGATTTTCCTCGCCAAAACTGTCTGGCCTGACGCGGGCAAGACGAAAGAAGCAGGTGACGTTTCAAAGGTGATGGAGGGGTGGCTCGGAGGCAGCAAGTTTTCCAGAACGTACGAAGTACCGTTGGAAATTTCGCGGTTCCCAGCAACGCTTCCTCAGCTGCTGTTTTCGCTGGCGCTATTTACTCGCTGGTACCTTGGCGAGAATGAACCTGCCTGGAGAGGATAAGGACGGTGGTTCAGCTGTGCGCGGCGAAGAAGTCGGAAAGTGAGCTCGATGGAGCTGGCAAGGGCGAGCGAGAGTGGCGGGAGGTGGAAATAGGGCCGCAGAAATGCGCCCGAGAAATAGATTATGGCCCGCGGGTGTGAGGGAAACGCCGTTATTCCGTGTGGAAAAGAGATTACAAGATGTATCATCGGCGTGGCTCGCCAGGACTTTATGGGGATGTAACCGTCACGGTAATCGAGTTCTTAATGCGGTGTAATAACCACCGAGCCGGATAAACCTCCGTCGGTCAGTCGGTGGAACGTGGAAACGAAAGAGGCGCGCTTCTTTGAAGTTGCCACTCGTTGGATAATCGTTCAACGTGCACCTCAGTGTCTTAAATGAACTCTCGTGCTTTTCGGATACTGGTGAACGAATGTCTGGGGCTATGTACAGTTTTTGAGTGGAACGTGGATGATGGAGTGGGGGATGGGCTCTTTTAAGAAAGACAAGACTCGCGGTAAAGTAAAAATAAGGAAATGGACATTCCTTTAAATTGCTACTACTGTTTTGGTAAGTCCCTCGAATTTCCATCATGTATGATGATAATGGGGTGTAATAACTATCGACGATTGCTAGAGGCGTTACTAAATCCCTGGTTGCTTCCATGTTGAAATATTAATCAATCATACCACTGTCCTATAGCGTTTCCCTTAATCAACAATTTACTTAACATTCGCTCTTTCAAATTCGAAAGGAATAAGAATAATACCCTCGCATGGATTTTAAATAAACCCCTCTACTACTTTTGTCGATGGAACAGAGACTAAAAGCAGATTGTTTTATCATTCGTATGATATTACCACGAAGAAATTATCTCGATCTTAATCATCTTCCACGGTGAAGGTAGCAAACCATTAATTCACTGCATCAGGTCCATTCAACGGCCCAAAAACAAAAGGGGGAGCGAAGTTGGCAGCTGGTTTTGGTGGCAGGGAGACGAGACTTTTAATAAACCAAGTGTCTCGACGACTTAGTCGTGGCTTACTTTGTTAAAGGGGGACGAAGAAGAAGAGAAGGACACCGTTCCTGGCCGTGCTTGTTGCCAACGGATCGGAAGGGTTGGAAAGTGGAAACCAGGAAGGGGGGAGGTGGCGAGCTCGCGAGTGGCATAGAGGGGCGGGTCCCTTTGTTCTTGGCGCCCGTTTTGTTTCAGGATTACGAGCTTATGAAGTATTCGCGTTTATCTGTGGCAACTACATGACCGAGAGCGGGGTGGGGCCGGGGGACGGGGTTGGTGTGGATCCGACAAGCTAGAGCAAGACAACTAAACGCGGGGATGCTGTCTGTTAATCTGCGAGCCGTTCTGCTGATTTCGAATTAATTATCGCGTTAAACTGCTGCTCGCGCTTAATTCCTATCCGCGCCCCTGCCAGCTACACTGTAAACAATGCACGCTGCGTTTCTCTCATTTTTGTGGCCCATTGCGCTCTTGGGTTATGGAACACTTGCGCGTATGGAGAGGCTTAAAATTGTTTGGGGAGATTAAATAATTCTCAATTTGCTCTTAAGGCTTTGTAATGTTTACACAAATATGAGTTGCTTACGTTGGGACGGCTGGAGATGTAATAGTAGTACAGACAGTATAAAATTGATTCGACAGTTGAGCCGTGTGTAAAATAGAGTTAGACATGTATAATTTACTTGGAACTGGAGAATATTTCATAAAATTTGCGATATTGCGAAGGGGGAATTCTGCGAATGAAAGGAAAGGTGTATGAGAAGGAAATCAAACATTTCAATGAGTTTCATCCAACTTGGGGTTTAATAGAATCCTTGCTGTTTTTAAGAAGACTGTAGCAGAACTGTATAAAAATAATTGTGTTAGACTGCTCGACTACAAGCCAGACTACATACTTTAAGTGAAAATTGAATGTATTGATACGAAAACAATTCGATTCTTTCATAAAGAAGGAAATAAATGATATCAGTAGTATAAGTCAATCATAACTGAAGCATCTCTATTTTCTTTTAAAATATCTTCAAAAATGTTCTTCCATTATACAATACTTACGATATGACTTGAGTCAGTTTCAGAAATGTCGCTTCTTTCTTTTTATAAACACGGTTACGTATTATACTCGTGTTATTTATTATATTACCCTGAGGTCTCTGAACGTATCAGATTTATCTATTTATAGCAACTCGACCTACATGGCTGCAAGAAAAAGGAAACGGAAGAAGAAAATAAAGGTATTGGAAGCGGAACGAAGTGATAGAAATTTCTTAGTGGTGGTTGGCAGATTACAATGCTTTAAATTAAATTATATAATACGCCAGCTTCGACTGTCAACTAATTAACTGTTAAATTAACCTCTTGCCTTGTAATTTACTGGTAGCGTGAATAATTGTATTATTCGAGGTACTAAATGAAAAGAAGGAGAACCGTAATGCGTGTACAATGAAGACTGTGTCACCAAAATTCCGAATTCACCTCGCTAAACCCGAATTCACCTCGGTAGTTTCTAATTAAATGTCTCACGCTCCAAGCGTTCTCTTTTAATTTACATTTAATTAGATCTCCCTTTTTACCTGCTCACCACTGTTTCGTTTCACAGACTGCCTATACAATATAAATCTTTCTTCTTCGCGAAATATATAAACTACGAACTGTAGGAAATTGATTACCATTGTCAAGCTCACCCTTCAATTATTTGGCTAGCTGTACCTATACATATTAATTTACATAAAATTCACCTAACGAAGGCTTCAAATACTTTATTCCTAAATTTCCAAACGTAGCTAACAATAATTTACTTAAGACAAATAATTTGAAATTAAAGAATAAAGTTATGTATTCCTATTTTTAAACTTCTTATCAATAAAATCACGTTGGTACGTAAAATAAAACAAACTAACGGTTTCAAAATCTATACTCCTTATTTGGTTGTTTTAATTTCCTCTCTACTTTCGTTACTGGATTAATAAAAATGACTGTATTAATATCACGATCATTATTTTCCAACAAGTTTCATCTACAAAGTGTTCTCCCGTTTAAGAAGAATTTTTCTATCGCACGAGCTAGCAAAACATTATTATCGTTCAAAGAGAATGCAGAAATAAAACTCCAGTAGCAAAGGGGTTCATTTAACGTCGATAAAAATGCAACGACGTCGTAAAGGGGTTAGTAATACATTTAATTATAGATGCATGCGATAGGGCAATCAACTCTCACCTTATCTTCGACACGACGGTGGGGGTGAACTCCAACTGCAGGAATCCTAGCTCCTGCGATCTGACATCCTCCAGGCTGCTATACCTTACGTAAGTGCACGCGGGTGTGGAAATATCTGAAAGCAGAAATGAATGAGGGATGTATTTGTATCTGATAAAAATAATTTGCATATCATTTGGTCTCTCTCAGAAGTGGATAGTATGAATTAAATGGGAAACTGAGACATATAAAGTGTTGCAAACTGTCTCCTTAAGAATTATTAGGGAATTCATTTTTCAATAATTTAAATTTCATTTCAGAGATTGTTGTTAAATTTTTAGTGGGGCAAAGGGTATAGCTTTTAGTTTTTATAATATGATAGTCAACATTACGAAATATTGTTCACTATAGAAACATCACAGTAAGAATCAAAGATATATGTAGAACTATTATGTTCCAAAACAAACATTTATCAATTTTTCCCATTGTAATTTTTCAAATACATACACAGCAACATCGTTCAAGTTAGTGACGCACAAGCGATTCAAATTCCCATTTTTCATACTCTTAAAAGAACACTCTTCCTCACAGTACCGCAGTATTTAAATAAATAATTATATTCTAATCATTTCACAGAACATCCTTCTAGAAATGCAGATTTATTTTACAAAATAATTAAATCTATACTATTCACAGCCTTAATTATTTTTGAAATATAAAAAGGATCTATTTATAATTATTTAGTTTGTACATGCTCATGAAAGAACGAATCAGAACAACACTATCAAAATCTTTAAAATGCGATCAAAAACCTTCCCGATCTATAGAGCTGTTTTAATAATACCCGCGCGATGGCAGCCAGAGTAGAAATTGGGCCGGTTCGCAATTTCGTCTTTTCAATTCCATCTTCCATGAAGGACGCGTTTAATCTCGCGTCACTCAACAGGTCCCGATGATACGTCCAAGAATACGAACCACGTCCGCGGGAAGCGTGATTTTTCGCGTAGTAACGATTCCAGTTTGTAATCCGCGCCGGCCAGTTTCGTATTTGACCCGCGTGTCCGCGATATGAAATCGATCATCGCCGTTTTGGAGTTCCGCCGGCTTTGTTCGCCCGCGGAACAGGCATGAAAGGGTGAAAGGGTAGTACTCGTATAACGAGCCGACGGCGTTAACGTCGAAAAATCAATAGGGCTGCGTACATTCCTCATAAATAAATATGAATATCGTGGATCGTGGCCCTCGCCGACGAGTATCGAACGTGAATTTATTATGACGACGACTGTGCGGCGCATCATCATCTCCGGAGCTTCAAAAGACCCGATAGAAGTGAAACGGTCGATGTCAAATATTAGTGGGTCGATGTGGATCTTCACGATTCGATCGTTCCTTGAGTTTTCAATCCCTTCAATCTGTCCTGTGAAGCTTTCGAAAAGGTAAGAAAGGATTGGGTTAGATAGAATATAAATTGTTTCGTTCGTGTCTAATAAAATAATTCAATATGAGAAAAAATTGAAGAATTGAGAATTGATAAATTATTGAGCTAAAGCTATGGGATTACAGACTCGCTTTTAGTTTGAATGACAATTCAGAGGTTTTCGGAAACTGGTTATTACTACACCTCTAGACTTGTCAAAACGAAATCAATTTTTTTTAATAAATTCTGTGAATGGAGACATTTGTCAATACGACAGTACTGTTACAAGGATATTGTAATATTTACGTCCTTATGAAAGAGGGTGGAATAAATGCATTAATAATATTTGGACTGGGGTAGAGACACAGGTAATAAGAATTAAAATTAACTATACAATATCCAATTTACCACGTGGATCTGTAAGACAGAAACAAGCATGCAAAAGAGAGATTCTGAAAATAGCAGACGATTCGTGCAGGAAGCTCCTTATTCTCCCTTTTCCGCAAGGACAAGTGCAGTATAAAGAGTTACAGCATATAGAAAGAGAAAATACTGGGTTGAGGGGGGGGGGGGGGGAGTGCTTTCTCCGCCTGCGATACTTAATACTTTCTTCGAAGTATGGCTACGGTTACAAAGTAGGAGTGAAATTGTCATCTTTATTCCTTTGAAAGATGAAGCTCGCGAAACGATGTAAAGTGAAAGGAAATTTTCTATTTCTTTCTGCACAGAGTCACGACTTGAAAAGAATTTTTTGGAAAGAAGATCCCAAGGTTCATAGATCATACACTATTACGGATGAACAAAATATTCACTTCTTCGTACATGAAATAATTCTTATAAATTTCAGATTTAAAGTGTATTGGAAATACTCCACTGCCTTGTACCTATTTAATAAATAATGAAGGGTCTGCATCAAAATTTTCTTCCTGATTGCAGCTCCTCCGCTTAATTAGCGACTTCGTGATTTTATCGTGATTATGACTCTGAGATTTAAACAGAAACTAATTCTCTGTGCATTCAAGTATCGTCTGAAGTACACGAAGTGCTGCTTTCAAGGAAATTGCAATTCATAAAGCGCGAGGCATAGAAAGATAGTTTCACTGTTCAACGAAAAGCGCGAAGCAATGGGAGTAAATCTCGGTAATAATTCAGGCGATACTAATAAGTGTGTTTGAGTAGCGCAGCTTCATAATTATTGTTACGGCGATCTGTTGTGAATCGTTCATCCTCCCTTAAAGGAGGCCCGTCGGAACAATGCTAGCAGCAGGGAAAAAGGAAGAAACGGAAACTGTGACAATGAAGAAGTAAAGACTTCCTGGGACAATTTAAATTCCGACAAGTCAGGGATGAAGTCTTGACTGAATGATAGGATCAGAACCTTTTAATTGCTGCACGCCTTGTGCTCGAAAATAATGGAGCATTTCACTGGACCAGCCAAAATCGATAAATCCTCCTGCGTCTAATGCTTACGTAGATAACTATGTAGTTCTTTCTCACACGAAAATGTTTTCACGATCTCGATCACGAATATTTATTAAAAGTTCAAGCTTGCAAATGTGCACTTTCAGCTCTGAGAGTTTGAATATGAATATAACCGTGTAAATAGATTTGAAAATATTGATTACTTCGTTCAAACAGGCAATCCCTTTCAGCCTTTTCAAATGGGACACTTTTAAACCTCGCAATTTATATTTCAAATATATTCACTTAGCAGAGGCAACATGTCCCACAATTGCCTCCTCCTTTAATCCATTCACATGGTAGAATTAAAACACGAACGACTACGAAAGAGCAAGAAGAAGCTAGAGTTGATCTACAAGGCAGATGCCTCACAAATCATACCACGAACAAGTCACAAAGCCGTTACCCCGAATCGTTCATCTTGAAAAAATTCTTCCGACGAGAACAACAGGCGAGGAAGCGAGCTGTTCGCCGACAAAACAGGAGGCTCGACGGGGATACGAAAACTTCCGAATCCCGAACGAGGACGACGCCGACGGTGCCGCGATTGTTCGCGTGGTGGGCGAAGGGGGTGCAACTTCCAGCGCGAGAATTTCGAAGGCGCCTGAAGGATCTTTGACCCCCCGAGATATACCTTCCGCAGACATCTCGCTTTAAAGCGCGAAACAGCTTCCCCAGCCGCCGTTCGTCAGCAACGACGTGGCTAAGCGAGGAGGATTTGTCGTGTTTTACGCTTAACCGTCGAAAAAACGGAAGATCGACGACGGCGAGGGGGGAGGCGTGGCGGGCTCCTAGGCTTGAAGAAAAACAGAAAACGCGAGATCGTCGATGAACCTCTGGCTCTTACGGCGGGCGTGAACGGACCTCATCGATTTTACAATCTCCGTGCCTCCTCCTCTCTTACCTTTACAGACTATTACCCCTTCCGCGCCCCACTCGCCGCTCTGCTAACTTGGTGCCCCGAAAATTTCCCTCCCCTTCCTGTCCTCGCATCCTCTTTTTCTTGGCCCCCTACTTCCTGTCTCGAGCCTGTCCCGCCTCCTCCTTCTTCCAGCATCCACTCTCGTTTTTTTTCCATCCAAGGGGAGGGGGTCGTATTATGTTCCGCTGATTCACAGTTAATGAGGCGAGAACAGACCCGTGAGACTAGCCGCGTATAAACCGAGGGTGCTCGCGAATTATGAAAAAATTCCACCCTCGGTTCCACTGGGTTCTGGGATTATGGTAAATTCCTGAGTGTGGTGCACGTTTTGGATCTTCGCGAAAAATGGAGAAGTTTAAATTTTGGTTTGAAAATTTCAATCTGGACGTGTGTTTTGGAGAAAGGGGGACTTTAAATCTTGATTGCGCTTGATTTTGAATTTGCGCTGTTTTGGCGTTGGTAAGGGCTGTTTTATTAATTGAGACATATTCTTGTGTGAAATATATTGAGTATCTGTACGATGCAACGTCGAATTAGGTTATAATGTATTTTCACATTTAGATTATTTTCGTTTATTTTTTTTAAATTATTTATACTCACATCCCCTGTTGGGGGTATTAGTGACCATGATCTATACATATACATTACTGCTTAAAGTGACTACTTAGCAATGTTCTTTGTACAATCTTTGTGTATATATAAATTAAAATACAGGTGTGTGTTGATGTTTATTTCAATGATTAATATTGCTCCGCAGTGTCTGGATGATGTTTGGTAGATTTGTATTCCTTGTTGCGTCGTTGTATTTAGGGCAGTGGAATAATATATTTCGTTTATTAATCAGCTGTTAAAGAGTTATGCATTTAATTATGAACCAGATGATCACGCTGTGTTTAAATTCGAACGACTGGCTAAATTCAGATCACAGAAATTGAGTTTCCGTCACTATTACATTAGCGATAAACCGTTATAAAATGATAATTAATTCTCCCCTTCTGGTTTTACCTTCTCTTTTCAATCTCGCGAACACGTGGACAAATCACGAATCGCGTCCACTCATTTCCCGTTTCGTATCCAATAATTAACGTGCGAACGTAAATTATAATTCAAGGCGCGCTATATTTTAATCGCAATAAATCTCATCAAGCAGCTTAATTCTTTCGCGTGTAACCGACAGTCGGAATTACTGTGTACTTCGTTTGCTCGAAAAGATTTGACGCGATTAAACGGGAATGAAACATACAGTGGCGATGCTCTCGGAGGATATTTAATAATTACTCGCGGCAGAGGAAGCACAGCGGTCCGCTCTCAAGGTATTTCAGCCTTTAGAAATGTATTTCAGCGACTGAAGTTGAAAATACAGGCTGCATCTCAGAAAATAAAGGGCATTCAATATTTATGCTGTGCTCATTTTCTGTGAGTGCTCATAGGAATTCGATAGACTTCTCGCCTGTTGATTCGCAGATGTTCTGTCCAGCGCGACTAACTATTTATTCATCAGTCTACATGCGCCTTCCTCTTTACGTATTTAGTCCTCGTTAATCTTTCACACTTGATGCTCGTATCTTATTTGACTGCGCCATTCGCTGGCTTTTCAACTCGAGCCCTTCCGAAATCCTCGTGCACCGCGATTACTGCTTAATTGGAATGTTCGGATGCATAATTATGTAGTGCATAGTATGTTCCACAAGCGTATATATAAGATTAATTGGTAAATGGAACTTGTACAAACTAATGTGTCTTTAGAAATGTAGATCAATAAACTAAGTAGTCGTTTGTGAATCTAATAAATATTTCTAAAATTATTTTTCTTATAAATTAACGTGAATTATTTTGGCTAGTCTTTTTCCAGGAAAGTGAAATTTGAAATGATAATTCCAGTGGGAGATTACTAAGGAATGTTTAAAGAAGTAATAATATGCAACAGAAGAGAATTTTAAAGATGATGACACGTCTACAAATCATATTCCTCTGAATTTTAAAAAGGTCTCAGCTCTGGAAATAGCTTCAAGGCAGTAGGAATCATGAATGAAAGAAAAACCGTACAGAAATAGCAGCTTGGAGAAGAGAATATAATTTGCCACTCAATATCATACAATAAATAAACATTCTACTCATTGAAGCATAACTTGAGATAATCCCAACATTGTATCTCTCAATTCATTCAGATGATCGAGATTCTTCTGTGTAAGTTAAATTCCCCTATCAGCGATCAAGTTTCCCTTATCGACTATATTATTAGATTACCCATGACTGCAAAAGAACAAACATAATATGACCCTAAAATTGAAAATTGGAGCAATCCTAACAAAAAACTCAATAACAAACATGAAAATTCTGACTACAAAACGGTAAAGATATCAGACTCAGTTTCGCGTAATTTCACACTATTTCCCCTTTATACAACATTAACAATCAATTCTCTGTAAAGAATTCTATATCAAGCAGGAGTCTAATATATCTCACAAGCTCCTCCATCCATAGAGCATATTCAGCAATCGCATATTCGATGCTGGGAGTCGTCTAAAAATGACCAACGTCGCCAAATCTCTTTCGCGATAGCAAACGTCTGATCCAATCAAGCGTATCGTATCAGCGGTGCAGAAAGGGAATCGGCAAAATCCCGATACTCGGCGCAGCATTCAACATTAACAGGGAAGCAGGCTCTTTAAGCCAAGTTCCGGCAATCTGGCATCAAAGGGGCATGGAGCCTTTTCAGCAGCGACGTTTGGAAAAGGCGCAACACCGCCGAAAAGGTAGCGCAGCAAACGATCACATGGAGGCTGCCTCGCCACCGGGCCAGCCAATTTTTCTGAGTGCACCTTGAAATAATCATAGCTTTCCAACGTAAGTGGAGTCCCCGCTGCACACGTAGAAACGTGCGTTGCACGTGTCTGTGCGCGTTGGTAGCTTGTTCCAGAAGTGGAAACACGTGCATTCGTCGGTAGAAGCCTGGCAGGCTACTGCCACCGACCACCGCGAGGGTAGCATCGTCTAAGATGGCTGTAAAGACGCGGGTGTCTGTCAGGTGGTAGTCGTGTGGATGTCATATAATATTCATGCAACGATATTGCATCTTGAGTGGTGCCATTAGAGCGAAGCGTCAGCCATCGCGGTCTCGTGGCGGTTTGTTGTTCTCCTGGCGCCTTCCTCCCCCATTCAACCGACACCCATCGGTCTCTGCTCTTCCACCCGTCGTCATCAGGGCTCCCCGAGTCGTTGGCATTCGCTGGGTCCACGAGGGCGTCGATGAAATTAAAGTTCTTGCTGTGGGAACTCGGGGTATTTTACTCCCCCAAGGAATTGTGCGGTTCGGGAATTGTGGCTGTGGTTGGGGTTCGATGGCACATTTGATTTTGCGCGAGGCTGGTGGTTTCAGATTGAGAGAAAGTTATTTTGATATTGAATTTATGGAGCTGAATGGTTTGGGGAAGGGACGTCTTTGGTAATTTTGATATTGAATACGAATGGTGTGACCATAAGTAGTAATTTCAGGCAACAAACACAATAAAGAAAATAAAACTTAGTTTCTCCATTTTGGAGGACTAGAACAGTTCCCATGCCAATATCCGTCCAAAAGGAATTTTTTTGTAGAAGCTTGCGCCACCAACTATATCTATGTATATGTGCAATAAAAAAGATAAAAAAATGTTGAGTATTACTTTAAACATACCTTACTACGTAGGCAGAACACAAGATAATACAGCCTTATAGTTTTTATTAAATAAATTCTCAAAGATGGCGTTGAAAAATGGGTAGTTAGAGGAGATCGGGGCAGATTGTAACAAAAAAGTTTTCACAGTTGTTTTTCGAAAGTGTTTTCCTCAATCAGGAAATAATTTGCGTGACTTACTACTTACATATGTGGTGAACTCATTGAGTGTAAGTACGTGACAAAATCTTGGACACATAGACATCCAGCTTCATCTTAAACAAATTTGAACCTTTGTTACATTGTGCCCCAATCCGGGGTAAATTGTAACTCATCTGTTTTACTTATTTAAATACAAATATGAGCACAAATAAACATTTCTAAAAAAATAAAAATGAAAACGCAGATCATTATTAAACATTTTATATACACGAGTTAAACAATCGTTGCTTATTCATCCGATTTTATCAAAATCTTCTTCTTCGCTTTCTTTACTTTTGCCTTCATACTTTTTTTTTCTACTTTTTGGATTCTCGATTCTTTTGTTGTTCGTCTAGAGCATCTTTTTCCGGTGTGTCAGCAAATAGCATGTTTGCTTTATCACCATTTAGAGCGGAGTAAGTAGTAACATGTTATTACAATTTACCCCGAGCTTGAATTTTTGCGTTTTATCTCAGCAAACGAGAAACTAAACATCAAATTACTAAAATGTGTACACATTATAATAAACCAATGTTTACTGATTCGTTTGCGACAAAGAAGCAGAAATTCAAACGGTTTCTAATGACGGTTAATTGAAATAAATCTGCTAAGACAAAAGTTACTTACGTGCTCTAAATACTAAAATTCTGGGCTATAACCACAAAATGAATACATAACGCTCGTTTGTGTCATTAAAACCGACGGTGCTAATATCGTCAAGCAGCTCTCACATGCTGTGGGTTACCAGATTTGTCGTTCAAAAGATTTTACCTATGTTACAATTTACCCCGTGTTACATCCTACCCCTCTCTCCCCTACACTAGAGTGCCCCCTTAAACCTTTGATTTTGTAGATCAAAGATTGCAGAACACTAAGTAGTTCCAGCGTTTTAAGTACTTCTCTTCTTCCTTAAAATCCCACGATATAATGTCATCGAATAATTAGACAACTGTAATCAAAGATCGATGAGTAGTTGATAAATAAATAGGTATTTACACATAATGTACAAAGCGTCTCCTAACTCTCTGTGCAATTTATTTCACAATAAATCTGGAATAAATAAAACTTACACCTTTCTTAATATTCTTCTCAGTTCAACCTTTAATAACCATCCGAAATGCTCAGCGCTACCAAAATGACTGAAATATCGCCAACGAGAGGAATCCACCATCAATCCCAGTGTTACCACCGCGATGTTGGAGCTATTACTCAACGTTTCATTATACTTGCAAGCTTACGATCCGACATTAACCTAGGACGTGACAGAATGATATCCGCGGGCTAACGAGGAAAAATGGTCCCTTAGTTTTCGACGTGTAGGGCGAGGAAAGAACGTCGCCAGAGATCAAAAGCTTTCCTTCACAGGGTTCTTCAGGGACATCCACGGCAAGGGCGTTAAGTATTCATCGGACGTTTTCGCGTCTTCGTGCCTTCTCGTCACTCTGCGTGGCGCGTATCCGAAAGTGGGATCTCAGAGGCGTCCCGCTCCCATAACCACCATTATCGCGTGCTCTCCGCCCTCGATTCCACCCCTCGCCCTTCGACTTAATGCCCCGTCCGCTTTCAGCGTCGTTCCGCCTCGAAATTACATACAAGGGGGGGTCGGAAAATATTAATTCCGAACAGTTCGTCGTGCCCTGGCAGACATCAAAGAAGACGTCCCACGGCATGGAAATTTTTATCCAAGTTACCCGGGCGATGCTCAAAGAACGATCCATTTCGCGCGCTAGACATCATTAAGGGTGAAGTGTCTCGGGTAGGGAGAAAATAATTTACATTCCGTTTGCTTGAAATTTCGCTCTGCAGTCGAGGATATTCGAATCAAATGACTTCTTTTAGAAAATTCTACCTATTTCTGTATACTGTTTCTTTTCAATACATTTAAATGACAACGAAGGGTTGGGAAAGTGTCGTCGTTATTATGTAGGGTGAACCATGGAAATTGGTCACGTTTATTACTCGTAGTGTCGGTGGACCATTTTAGGTTACTTTTACTTTAAACCTGAGTTTAGTAAACTTTTTCTAAATCATTATTTTTATTACAATTGGAAACACAATATAAGCTTATTTAGTTTATAGAATATTTGCCAATTGTCCCTCAGCTTCAACGTGTAGATATCGTTATAAGCATCTTTGAATTAAGATATCCGTACCAAAATAATCAAAATGTTGAAGTTACATAGGTATAATAGTTCACCCAGAATCTACACTCATTCCTATAGGACACTGCCTTCCATTATCACATCATCAACTCAACACAGCACGTCAATACCGTTTTCCTAACGTAACAGCAAGTTTCTTAACGAAAGCAAAACGGACCCTGTCCACCCCAACATCCGGGGATGAACATCACTACAAATAATTGCGTTGCGCCTGATTGCAGGCCCCTCTTAAATTGCTGGACTCCATTTGCCGACCAGCAGTGAACGCCAGATTCTAACTGCTACCGACATGCTAAGAGCTTTCGTCCTACCGCCTACTCTTTCGAGCTTTATAGGATTCCCTGGCTTTTTACGTCAGCTCGCAGGTACAGGAAGGAAAAGGGGGTGGGGCCGGGGTAGGTGGCACTGGAAAGCTTCCACAACGAAATGGATCGCGGGGACGGAATCGCAAGCCTGCCAAGTACCGGCCGAAGAAGCCTCGTCTGTCAAGTTCAAATACCCTTCTTCGAGGAGAGCACATTTGGAGCATGACGTTCTTGGAAATTCCAAGAACTTTAAATAAGAGCGTTTTCGGAACAGTGGTGGAGACCGGTGGGACGTTCGAAGTGCTTTTCAATTTTATTTATCTGCGTTAGCTGAGATTGGTATTTTATTACAATGAAATTATTATTTTCCTACAGTTTCATCGATGAATGATTGCTTTTTGGTTGAAGTTTTATTGCAGAGAATTTAAATAATGTAACGTGTAAATTGTGTGATGGGGCTATTAATACCACACAAGGTAATTAGTGGACTAAGTAGTACAAGTCAATCATTAAGGAACATAGAATTTCCGCGTTGAAAAGAGGAGGTGCCTGCATTTAAAAATATAACTGACAAGAGTGACAAGTTATTATCAAAGAAAAACACAATACCCACCATTGCGTGCCGCAGTCGGGTAAAAAGAGTAGTTAAATCCAAAAGAATTATTTTAGGTGGTCATGTAACACCATCGGACGAAGTGATGAAACCATACATACCTATTAAAAATTAAAACCCTATGAGAAGGTTATATTATATTTCTACCAATGATCACAGCAGGCGAATCCACAACAAAGCAACATCAACAGCTTACAATACGATTTAAAACTGACCAGTACCTCAACTAACACGTCCAACCAAAGTTGTCACTTCTAAGTAAACGAAAGCGTCTCGTTTTCAGTGAACTCGGTCCAACGCGAAGGGTAAAAATAATCGTCGCCGCAGGAAATTCACCGAGCTTAGTCATTTTCTATCCCAGAAGCAGCAAAATGGCCGGTGAAAACAAAAGGCTGGGAATGACGTTGTTTACGAGGCTCGATTGTTTTAAAAAGAGCCAAAGGTCGAGAGCATCGCTGGCAACGGTCCCGCAAGTGCAACGAAGAAGAACCAAAAGAACGGGGAGAACGAGCGCGCAAAGAGGGTTGAACTGCAACGAGTGGAGGGATGAAGAAGTGCATCGAGGAGGGTGAGGATTTCTCCAACCTCATCGACTTAAAGACGCACCCCAGGCAAGGTGGGACGGGAAAAGGGAGAGAGGAAGGTTGTCCTCGATTGTTCTATTGGGGCTGGATTAAAAAGCGTACGGGGTGCAGATTGTTTATATTCCTGATTAAAAAGCAAGTCGATTTAGAAATCGTGGCCTCGAGACTTACGATACTGCGCGTAATTATTTAATGATGAACTACTGGGATCACATCCTCTGCAAACCGATTCGAAAAACGCGACGAGGTAATACTCGAGGAACGATTTTTAGGAAAACTTTGAAGCGTCGACGGACTGATTGATTGTTTTCTGTTTGTGATTGATGGTTGAAACTACTTTGTAAATTGTGAGGAACATTTTGGAAGCTTCTTGAGTTCAAGATGTTTTCCATTGGCTAATGGTGAGAACGTTGCTATTTGAAGAAAGCAATGACGTGGAATGATCTTCTAATGCATAATTTGTTATATATTAGTGATAGAATAACTGAAGTGCATAGGTAAGTGTCAATTAAGAGTTAGCAGTAAAATATTGATTCATAAACGAATTCGAAAGTGTGATCGCGAGGCAGTTGCAGTTACAGTCTTATATCCATACTAGTGACTATAAATAATTAATTACTTAATTCCGCGATAATTAAGAATAATCAGCTAGGGCTCTTAATGGTTTTAATTTGAGTGTTGCTTGATTGAAAGGCTCGACACTGGATGGCCTACAGATAATTAATAGCAATAACTGGTGCTTGTATCTTTCTAGTTAGAGAGTATCAGAGGCAGGGTCTCATATTAACATCAAAAGTGAGATATAAAGGGATCGATACGTGTATAGATAACTACGCTTTAAAAGTGATTGCTTCTCTTTATGGAAACCCATACCAGTCGATGTCAATATACGTTAAATACAAACGAAGGGATTCAAGAACGAAAAATGACTTCGATCGACACGATGAATATATAATAAATGACTAATGAACAGAAAATGATTGAAATTTGGTTGTTAATAATATCCACTGAAAACAGAATATTGGAGCATGTTCCTTTTCCACAAATTTGAATAAATGAATGATCGACAATGTAATATTCAAAAATAAATTTCAAAATTATTCTTTGCTGAAAAATTAGTAAATGTATGGAACACAGTAAATGTATGTCTTCATTAATCCAAATATCGAAAATTTGACTTCATTAATCTGCGAGTTTACATTATCTTCAATAATACTTTGCCCCGATTAATTGAATTAAATATACATATAGGATGATAACAGATATTTCGAAGTTTATCTCTGAATAATTTATCAGCAGCCAGGTCAATGGATTGTAAAGTAATTCTGCATTATCACAAAATATTGATCGAGCGAACCAAACAATACCTACCTCGCGCAGGATCTGTAATGTCTTCATCCAAAATTAAATTTCGACAACCAAAAATTGTATCCTGGTGCTTCTAAGCTATTCGCATATTTACAGTATATAATATTTTAGAAAATATAACGTGCTTCTAACATCTAAATCAGAGCAATCTAAAATTAACATCATCTTCTGACGTAAATGACAATCATGTGTCCATTAAGCGAGCATAATTAATGAAATTTCTTCGGGCCAATGTTAAAAACGTTACTAATGAGGTAAAAGCCATCGTTACACGCGAACAACAATTATCCATCAATTAAACAAGTTTCGGGTCACTGTGAAAACGCGTCGAGCGGTGCACATCGTTTCGCGACACGCAACGTGGCCCAGCCTTGTTTTTCACCATAACAATCTCCGCTAATTGTATTAATTGGACGTAAATTATTACGTCCACTTCTCCCGCCTCCTGCAAATTCATTAGTCGTGCACAAGTTGAGGCTCGAAACATTTCAAATTAATGTTTCCCATACGCAGCACGTTTCAGTCCATCACGTTGCCTCTGACGCAATATTGGGCTCCTGGTTGACAATTTGTTGATGACACTGTTGCTTGAGTTTATTCGCAACTTCGTTACACTACACCGAGGGGAGAAAATCAAAGGGTCGTCTATAACTTTATTGGAAACGTCATCTTTCTGTGACTCGATCCTTCCTCTTTTCAGAAATGTAATCAAAGATTCTACGATGACTTTTTTCTGTAATGCTACTCATTTTCTTTTGCTCTCTTTACTTAAGTATTATTTTAATGTCTTGCGAAAATGAATCCAAAGTTTACAAAACCTTAATAAAGACATTCAAATTCAATGATATGCTGAATTTCAGATGGGTCGAGAAATTGTTTAGTTATAAATCTGCTTGAAGGTAATGCCTACTAATATCGCCTACCATTTGTATTGCATAAAAATGGAGAACACTAAATGAAACGGCTAAGAATCAGCTTACTCTTAGAGGTTATTATAATATTACCACAACTATCAAACAACTATCATCCTAACGAGCTAGGACAGAATTGAAATCTCCAACAAATCCTCCAATGTATCATCTTTTCTAAAAGAAATGAACTCACCAAATAAATAACTAAAAAATCAAATTAGAGAGATGAATCCATGTTTCGAAATTGTTCATCAAAACTGTCTATTTACCCATTAATTGATATCAATTGATCGCCCATTTAATTTATATTAATCACCGAATGAAGAAGAAAGCTGTACCTCGAATCTGCTCAATCAGAATTGAGCAATTGCAGCCATCGACGCCGCCAGTTCGATCCTTTTTGCACGCCGTCAAACAAAACAGCTCATCTTTATTACCTTCCGTTTGCACGTGGAAAGTAATCCTCCATCGGTGTCTACGGAATTATACCAGAGAGCAAACCTTTATCTACCAGGGCGCAGTCTGTAAATCGTTCCCCGAGAACCTGCCAGCCGACTATTTGCCAGCCTCGTGCCGCGAATATTCTTTTTGCGATGAAAGGGATTCTCGGTTATAAATCAGCTCCGTGATTTTCGCGACTGGTTTCTCCTCGTCCACGAAATTACAGCGCAAGAAGTAGCAGGTTTTATTATTGAAACATTCTCGTGCCCCTCAAAATGGATTATTCTGAACTAAATCTTCATCCATTATATGAGAGAATAAAAAATTAATGTGGCAAAAAAACCGAGCCAGCTGAAACTGTGTGTAGAGTTTCTTCAAAATTTGTATCGGATAAATTAAGAGGTTGGCAGACACGCCAGACTCCAGGGGGCGAGGCGGAAGCTGCTAAAAGGGAAGTGTGATAATCGAGTTTGGTGTACGAATTAAAATTTAACTGACAAAGGGAAACTTTTGCCAGACATTTTCACGCGGAGAGGTGAAATATGATTTGAAATTGTACTGCTTAACCTATAGTAAATGAAACTTATAGTAGTATCGTTTGTGCAGAATGTTTCAGAGTTGTAAATAGAAATTCAATGGAGCGAATATGAGACGCTAAAGAAAAGAAATTTGTCCGAATTTGTCCTAATTTGGTTTTTCTATGATTGAGAAAAAGAATTTACCTGGTGGAATGTAAGAAATCAGCAGCATGACTTTCATCACTGTGATTCCTTGTGTACGGAGATTCAGGTTTGGTTAGATGCTGGAGAATTTCAAGCAGCAAGCCAGCTGATGGCACTGGCCCGTCTCTTCAACCCCCTGCGTCCCCTCATCAGGTGTTCCAGACCATGGACACGGGGGTAATTTCAATTTACCCGCCTTTTCCCCACGGTTCCACCACGGCAACGATGTCGAGGACGACGCCCCGTGAGACATTTATTGCCGCAATGAAGCATCGTTCGGGATTATTATGCGCCAGGCTGCATTCTTATGCAACGCTTAATCGCCTCTGTTCAACACTCCCACCGCCATTAATTCTTGAAGGGCGATCGTTAAGGCCCAGGGTTTCGAAAAACGGAGCTGGAGGTATAACATTGGACGTGGATACAAAAAAGCGTCTTCTAAATGTGCTCTGGCAGGTTTCAGATTTTCCATGGCAACCAGGTGATTGTAATTTAATTTTCACAGCTGAATCAATTCGATAGAGTGCCCACGTTTTTTCAATTTCAAGAATGATAAAATACTACATTAGAAACTTCGGACTGCTTCCGATTACCATTCACGATTCAAACTTAAATTAATTACATTCGCATTAAATCAAACACAAATTGAAGTCTACTGCTATTAATTAAACGAGAGATGGGACGTAGACTCTTTGTCTTTATGTTCCTCGTGAAAGTATAATAGTATAAATTATTGCTGGTTAGTGGTTGATATCTGCAGATTAATGACTCGATGTGGAAAATTTTAACTAAAGACGATTGCAGAGCAGCGGAGAAAAAATTTACCAGAATATTCAGTACTCGAGGAATTGGAAGAACTGCTGTTCAGATAGCCCGAATCTAAATGCCTGTAAATTAAGTGTCGCGTGTTGCAAACACCCTAGTCCGCTTCTATCGGGGGATTATACCGCAGTGGGAAATTTACGAGGATGCTTTAATGTCCCCTATTAATCCTTAAGTTTTACAATTCGTTCGCAAACAACCTTATGAATACAGAAGCGACTACTATGTGGGACAGCAGGTGAATTTTTATGCGGCATTTAAATGCCGCGGCTCACTACCGCGCCATTAATTTCCACGATCGTTTCGCTTCGGGCAGTATAAAAAGTGGATAGCAAAAGAATGCAACGTCGGAATTAAATACGACGAAATGTCTGTTGTAAAACCTACGCGAAACGACGCTAGCTATGGGTTTGATGCATCAATTTACTCGCAATTGGATTTAAATATATGTGAATCGATGAGTGAGAGAATTTAATAAATCTCTCGCTGTCATTGTGATGCGATAATTTCTGTGACGTGTGATTTACGCAAAAACTACTGCTTTAAGTTTTGAGGCAAAATAGGTAAGGCATTAGAAAATAATGGGACAAGCCAAAGATAAAAATTCTTTATATTATAAGAAATCAAGAAATGACCTACCACTTTCCATTCTGAGGTTTCGTTTTCAAAATATGGGTAGGTGAAATCTAGGAGTCAGACTTCCTATGTGTACTATTTGAACGTAAGTAGCAGTTGTACCTACTTCAAGATAATTTTTTTCATTTTTCAAATTGCAAAATGGTAAAAGATTCTTCGATCCTTTTTGATGGAAAAATTCTTATATGCTTGTCAGACAATGGACACAGGTAACAGAAATAGAATAGAGAATCTATTACACTATTAAAATCTTGAAATGCAGGTAAACAATTATTAAAGAGATAGTGATTAAATAAAATTCATCTTCACCATATATTTATACCGCATTTAGCACTACCGTGATTCACTAACTCTGTGATTCATTCGATGGCGGCATTAAAATCAAAACTGCGCGCGAGGAGCTATCTCTATGGGAGCGGAGGTTCCAGCAAAGCGTAAAATTTCCAGTAATTTCGTCCGGACAATGAATAATAATTCAGGAGTCATCCACTTGTCGAACAATTCAGGACGACCGTATGGCGCCAGCGTCCCGCTAATACATCGCCGCTTTTGATAAAAAGCACCGGAGCTCTACTTGTATCTGCAATGGCATACCGTTCCGCAATCATGCACACGTGGAATTAAGCTCCCATTGAACGGCGGCCAGTCATTATTCACTGTACCGCGTTTCTGTTTCCTGTCGCCATTAAAGACAGAACATTCAGCGAAGCTGGAACGCATTGCTTTTTTCTCGTCGTACTTTTCAAACGAGAGTTATATGCAGCTATGCGGCATTTCGCCATTGGTGGAGGAATTCACGATACATAATTAAATCTTATTAACTGGTGAATTAATTTAGGAACTTGTTACGAATATTAGTATTACGAAACACGAATTATCTGCAGTAATTCGTCAAAGCAGAGATAATTCACGATATAAAAAATACTAATTAAATATTGTTAACTTATTATGAATACTACTACCGTAAATTTGATTAGTATTATATGATAGTAATTTTATTAGTATTATATACTTTTGTTACGAACGTTATTATTTTGAATAGTATTATTAAGAATATTGTTATTCTGTGATAATAATAGTAGCAGGGGTTCGCCGAAATGTGCCAGTGTAAGTTAGCAGGTAAGTATTTTGGACTTTCATTATTTTTCTGCGATAATGTATAAAAAAAAGTTCGTCCACTGAATATAATATCCATTATTCATATTTTGTGACGTCACAGCTGACACAATTATTGTGTTTTAATTTACCGGAAATATGTTGAAGCAACGCGGAAAAATTGTCAACATCGCTCCTATTACTTTTCATGTCTCTTAATAAAGCTGGCCACGTTATAATCGAGCCTAGTAGATAGGTGGAATTAAGCCTCCATTGAACCAGCACTCATTATCTACCGTAACTGTTCCCCTAGCCGACACGATTATAGCTTTTATTCGAAACATATTTGTTACAAATTAATTGATAAGACGTTCACTTTACTGTAACTTGAATAAACTCAAAAATACTTTGAAACAAACATAAATAACTCAATAAAGTTCACTAGAGTGTTAGAATATTCTCACAAACAACTACTCAATCTTTTAATTAGATCGTCCAGAGAATAATTACAAAAACAAAGCAGGCTTATAATCATTACGTCGTTTTGAAATATTCCAGCTAAGTTCTTTGCATTCTGATCCATTTCAATATTGAAAACTTTTCACTGAACTTCGTTACATACCCCTAAAAAACTTAGAGCTTCTAATTTACGTACAATAATTCCTTTTTACGCATTGGGACACTCTATATGTCACTGAATTAACCACCCAACATCCAATCATTCGTGGACCTACCAAAATATGGAAAAGAATAATTTACACTCACGATCATCGTAGCGAATTTACTTCCAGCAATTTATTGCTTCATTACCACCGCAAATTAAACCCCCAAATTTGCCTGGATACGTTAGAAATAAATCCCCGCTCTGTATATAAATCAGGTTGCAGTTCACGAGAGTACCACGCTGAGAAATACATTAACGCTCAGAAACGTGTCGCGATGTGGATGATGATGTGTTTAAATCGAGGCATCGACACGCTTGACTGTTCATGATTGCTTTAAACTCACGTTCCTGGAATCAAACGACAAATTGGACGCCGCACAGGCCGCCGCTGGGAAAGCCGTGATCGCCGAACTCGCAATTGGCTGCGAACATTTTCGAAAATTGCGTGGAAGATGGCTGCGCTGCGTTCGCGGGTAGGTACGGTACACTTTCTGGACCGACCCTTGACGCGGATGACCCGATTCAGGAAAGTCAATAACTCAATAACCGGACGGGCCTGGCAAACAAGTAGTGGATCGATGTGTTTGTTCGTCATCCGCGTGATTGATGATGACCAGTATGGAACGATGGAGACACCGAATCTGATGGGTCACGCGTGACAGACCGATAAATTTTCAGCCTCCTGCAAACTCGACTTCGCTCCCGACGTTTTCCCGTGGAATTGCCGGACTCTCGACGCGCCGGCTCACCGAAAGCGCAATCTTATAATTTGTTGATGGCAGACAGCAAACGTTTGCATTCGACGGGACGCTCGCTTGTTGTCTGAACAAACCGAGGTACTGGGATAGAATTAATGAAACCTCGAGACCACTGGGTGGGTGCTCTGTCTACGAAATTTTAGAATATGGACACTTCGGAGGCATTATAATTGTACCGGGGCTGTCTGCTTATTGAACCAAAGGCAATAATAAAGAATAATAGAAACACCCACTAGCATTTGACATTTAATTACCCTGATTTATGATACTTAAAATTTATGTTTTGAAGGAATATAGATATTCTTAAGCATACATACCCATATCAAATGAAGGGTAAGGGGAAAAACAGGGAATGTCCACTTCGAACATTTATTCTCTTACAGTATTCTGCAGTATTCCGCTTGAAAGATATGAAAACAATGTAAAATAATTATCTTTATGCTCGGTATTTTCTGATGCCTAATTACAGTATAAATTGTTCATGTTAAGTTCATTGAGCCTTCTTTTTTTACTGATGGACTAAAGTATTAAAGCTTGATTTTCTCAATAAATCTGTATTGTGACATTCCTTGTTTTTCCCCCTACCCTTCAAATATACACCGGTATAAATTTAATAAAGGACACCTGTAAATCTACAACCTAATTTCAAGAAGGTATTCCAGAAGTGTATTTCACCAGAATCTTGCGATCGAACGATATCGGAGCTAAGAATCTCATACTTGTTGACTGTACCGTACGAATTAATCGCGCATGCTTCGACAAGGACCGTTCTGGAATTGGGTTAACCGTCGACGACCATTGAAATTACCTCTTAATCGAGGCAGGACTGTCATCGAGCTATAAATCCCCGGTGGAACATTCGCCGGCATGTGCCGAGTGGTCATCGTAGGGCGGTTAAGGATGTGATCCAATCAGAAGGCACGCGTGTCCTGTGGCTGCGTTCCACGGATCGTTCGCCAGGAAGCATCTTGCTTCGATCGTAAAAGTCGACGTCCGAAGGTGGCAGTAAATTCCAGCTGCCCGTCGATCGGAGAAAGATTGCTGAGTTGACTGAATCGGAAGGGAAACGTCTAGCAGCGGCGATCGTAGAATAGAAAGGGGATTCGCTTGTCTGCTTTCAGCCATCTCCCTCCAGCCATTACCGTGGCACCATGCTTTGGCTTAATCTGACGCTGACATTGATTCGTTTTGGATTAACTCTTCTTTGGTCGGTGTCAGACCTCGGGCCGTCGTTTTCGCGTCGGATCGCCCTAGCACTCTACCATCGGAACGTCGCGTCGCGTATTTCGGTAAACTTATTTAGCTGCCTGTTTGGACGTCGAGGCGACGTTGATGAACACTCGATGGCACGAGGGAGGGGTAGCTGGAGGATTTTGTAGGAGGATATTCCGACGTTTGTGGTCGAAGAAGAGTTAATGTTAGGTGTGGAGAGAAATTAGATGAAGTTTTAGGGGCAAGCTTCTGATTTTTATGTATGGACTGAATGGACTTCCTTTTCTCTTCACTTGTAACTTAGAGTTAAGAAGCATTGATAACTGAAAATTTTAATTGGCAACAGGCTAGCTCCATGCAGAGAAATTCAGGATTATGAATTATATCTTTGGTGGTGTTATTGATTTTAATGGGGTAGTTTACTGTTATACTGCCCATCTGGCGGGTAACATCTCATTAGGAAGCGACGATTCTACAAGGGAAGCCGATTAAAGTAAAGCACACGAATGCCCAAGAATCAGCGGGGTTACGCGAGGGTTTCACGAAACGATGAGTCGTGAAGTCAGCCAACTGCAAGCGCTGGATGAGCGCCAAAGATCGAGCACGCGTGTCTCTGCAGGGTTGTTGATGCCTCCTGATGCCCCACAAAGGGATTACAAGAGAGTTATCGCGGAAAGAAGCCATCGAAATGATGTTTGCGATTTATTCCCCCTGCCCGTGGCGCGTTTCACGTGAACGCGAGCAGATGGTCGTTCGATCGTGGAATCGAATCTCGCCGATATGCCAGATTTTATGCAGATTTGGCAGATAAGTAGAGCACCGGATTGTTCGCCCGTGATTTATGCAAGAGCAGCACGATCCATTACGTATCCCCGGATGCTTAAAGCCCTGTTTCATCTACTAACTGCTGTTTTACCATATGTAATAGAATTTGTTCTCTTAAAAATCCTAACGCTGTTAAATTATTCAGGTAAGATAGATTAATTCATGGTACAAAATGGAAACAGGTACGTCTACGTCTTAAAACAAATAAAAATTGTGGATTAAATGTTTTTCAAAATCAGTTTCGTTTTCGAAAGAATTAGTTTTAAAGATGCCCGTGTGAAAATAATTTATTCTATAATTCAAACTTGTTTTGAAATGTAGAATTTTCCCTTTCGTGGTAGTACTATGATTTGTTACATACTTTGCATAATTGAATTATTCCTTGAGGAATTAATTTCCCTTTGTTAGCCTTTAAAGCTCGAAACCTTCTATTAATTATGTTCAACGATGTTAATATTACTATACTGTCCCTTGCTCGTATAATTGCAATTTATTTCATAAATTCCGCTTCAATTATAGAAGTAAAAAGGTGTTTCATTTAAAACATGGGCTTTCGATTTAAATTCTAGCAAGCAGATCCCGTCAAATGACTGAAATATCCAATCGCTACAGTTTAATATACCTACTGACTGTGAATTCGGCGTATTGAGAATGAAAGACAAAGGATCAAGTACTTCCCGGATATTTTTAATCAGAAGAATAAAGTATTCACTTATCGTCTAAATGGAGAGATTAAGAATTACTTGGGAATACGATGAAAAGAGTTCCTCAACAAATATTTGCTCCATCGATCGATCATCTGACGGAACTTAAGCGCATTACCGGCTTTGTCCACCGATTTTACCCGAAACGAATTGACAGTCTCGTACAGTTACGTGATGGATATCTCCATTAAGCTTCCACGAAGAAACAAAAAAATAACGTGCATAAAATTGCGGCTCCCTTTGATCTCCTATGTAGCGCAGCAAACGTGTATTAATCTTGCGTTACACGCGATGCTTTCAGAGCCCGAGTGTCGCACATATTGTAAAACACAAAGAGATTTCAGAGCCGTCTTCGTCCCCTAAAAGGATTAACATTTTTATAGCGTCCAGCTTGTTCAGTGCAAATTTGCTCGGTTAACTTGTGTAGCCAACAGAGTCGCTCTTCATAGAGTTAAGGTCCTTTGGTAAAATATATTTCCGACATGTGAAATTGTGCTACCGGTCACACAGTAATGTTTCTTTCCTCGATGTGTTTGTTAAAGTCAAGTATAATTTAATAATGCAGAGCCTGAAGTAGAACCTTTGTGTTCAAGTTTCTCGAACAAAATCTCTCACTGGATGAAACTAAGCTGAATTTTTTTGTATTTTTTACGAGTTTAATGCTGTTTGACCATGGGAAGTAGTTTCAGTTTAGATGTCTACCTATGTCTACTAAACTGAGGACAAGGGTTGCAAGAGATTGCAAAGATACCTACTACCTTATAAATCAGTCCAACGACTTAGAACTCACGAATTGAGGCACAATTCAAATGGTGACTCCATGAACTGAGGCTCAATTTGAATAATGGTAACGCGAATTGAGACTCAAGCAGAATTATGAGGCCATTGATTAAAGAGTTCTGTTGACCTGGATCAGGGAGAGAAAGGGGAGGAATCAACTCTTACACCTTCTATAGGCGACTGAGGATACCCCTGTCAACTCCATATTCCAGTGCCCTCAGCACAACATTCAAGCCTCAGGGAGGCTTTTACAACTCACTTAATTGCCCCTAGTTGAGCTTTCAATCTCAACAATGGTAATCTAGCTCGGGTACGCCGGAGACGCTAATCCCGTCCTGAAGACCAGCCTCAGGCCCTGCGGGAATTTGACAAGAACAATTAATTTTCAAATTACCAATTCCTCGATCTACACGATCTTATTTAGACACCAGTGCTCCCCCAGTAATTCTACGAAGCTCCGAAAAGAGCGCCCCAAAACTACGTAATTATTCACGATTTCCAATAAACTCATAAAACAATTTTCTTCAAAGTACTAAAGCAGGACTCACGTTACGTGACAATGTAAATGTAAATCTTTGACTGAACCCGACAGATGATGGTACACACATGAAGCAATACATATGCTCCTAGTGACTATCCACGCCGACAGACTTCTGAATATCTGAACCCTACACTTTACACTCACCTGCAGACTAGAAATCTGGTAACAGCACCGGAGCCTTTAACTACTGACATGTGCAGCCACCTACGATTCCAAGTTTCTCGTAAATAGAGATAGGAAACAACGGATCGTCTCGAGACGATCAAAGATGACTCGGTGCATCCTGTTTCGCCAGTCGGCTAGGAGCGGACGCGAAACTTGCCCGTAGAGTTCGACTCGCCAGGCCAAACAGCCGGAAGCGGGAGGAGACAGCGACGACGCGGATAATGATCTGAAGGTTCATTAAGAGCCGATCGATGGCTAGGTAAGCAGGCATTAGCCAACGGGCACACGGTGTTTCAGAGAGAACGCACAGCTCAACGGGTCCATCGATTCTGGGATATGCCAGTGGTAACGACTTACGATCCACCATTCGCCGTTGCTTTGCCCAATTCCCTCGTAAATTCTTGGCCAGGACGCTGGCTCGTGCTTGGTAGGACGCGCTGCAAGTATGTACGAGTAGCGAGGTACATATCATGATGATCAAAGGACACACGTCGAACGGGCCGTGTGTGCACGCGGTGAATAACGCAAACAGGCGAGCCGCGCTCGCCATCGCGTGGTATAGGGTGCAGTTATGGAACAAAAGGGCCAGGGAGGTAATTGGCTGAGTCCAGAATACGAACAATAAAGTCGCGAAACGCTGGCCAGGTCCTGTTGATGGCGGGATAAGCTGGACATAGGCGATGGCGGGAGTTTGCTGGGTATTTAGATGGAAATGAAGGAAGTACCACGGCCGGAGTGACTTGGAAACTATATTAGTTTCGTTATTACGGTGTTACGAGATTTTTGAAACGCTGTTACAGGCTACTGGCTTCCCGAGGTCTGTTTACGCGACGATAGAAACGTGATTGGATTGCAGTTTTAATTCGGAGAGTGCTGATGGAATTCCTGAGACTGGCAACTCGGAGTTCAGGGGACATTATTTTGACGGGTTGATACAGGAATTGGGGAAGTTCTGAGGTCTACACTGTACATGTTGATATTGCATGTTGTGGTCGGGAGCGTTGTTGTAATTTATGGAATAATTTATGCTACTGTGTAACACAGTGTGATCGAATTTTAATTATACTTGGAGAATGTTGTTGGAATAAATGGCATAAGCACTAATATTATGGTCTTATTATCTATAAAATATTGTGAAATTAAGTTAGTTTCGAGAATAATGATTAAAATTATACTAGTTTTACTATTAAGATTTTGAAGTGCAATTATATATGAGAAACTGTTCACTTCTTATTGCAATAATACTTAATTGCATTTACTGACATCTAATTTTACTATCGTATATTTTTTGTGAAAATAAGAATCTGATAAATACTTTCCCATTCGTAATTGCTGTTATAAAGGTGATCACAGAAGATGAAAAAGGATACAAGAACGTCAATACAGTCCGCACATTGGAAAATAGATCTGTATATACCGTCACAGATTGCACGAAGGCAAAGTAAAAGTTCTGTGTTGATACCATCGCGAAAGTAAAAAGTTCTGCCACTACGATTGAAAATACGGGCAACAATCGACAAAGGGAGATGCAACGAGCGAATACTATCCATTATTTCGACACAGAACGCAGCTATCCATTAGCCTGAAAATGGATTTCATAAAATGCTTTTATGCCATCAGCTTGACGATACTAACAAAATTGACGTCTAGACGAGAACTGCGTACTAATGGAGAGTCAAATCTAACTAGTACTCTCCCATTGCACTTTCTGAAGTTCTAAAAGACAGAAAGTAAATACCCTACTATTTCTCTACTACGAAATTATCAGCTCGTACGTAGTGGATAATAGAATGAAGGTGTTCTGTGCCTGTCTAAAATTTGGTGTACTCCAGAGAAGTAAAAATATAAAAAAAAATTCAGTGCACTTAAAAACTGTCTAATTGTTCATACGTTTATGAGACGATTGAAGATCAATGGAGGATTGAATATACAACTGAAGAATTTCCCTTCGATAAGGACACTTTGGCAATGATGATCCCTGTCCACTTGAAAGGTAGGACGAGATCCTTGATAATATCCTGGAGCTTGCGTCAGACTAGATTGTCCTTCGAGCTAATATTGTCTCTCAAGGCTTCGCGAATCACTCTAATGGCACCAATTTTCAAGAGGAAATGCAATATTTAAGTGACAGCCTCCATAAGCAGACAATCGAGCTATTTAAATTCCAGTTGAACAGCCTTGATACTTTAAACTGAATTTAAAATTCAGTATACCCAATTTAAGGAAATTGTGCAATTAGGTGTGATTTGTAACTGGACGTGCGTTAACCAACTGAAATCAATTGCTTCATCTGTACTTGGTAACACGTTCTCAGCTCGCTAACCTAAATAGGGATTGACTTGGTTTCGATCCTAGAGTCCACTGAATACGCAATCAACTGTCATCCATATAGTAGATATAAAATTTCTTCTGCAACTATAGAACTTGCAGAAGCAATTGTATTTATAAAAGAATTCATAACGTTTATTTATTGCCAAAAGATCAAGACTGAAAACACCGAAAAGACAGAAGGCAAAGGAAGAAAAGTTCTCTAGATCGGAATTTTTGTTTAAGATGTTAAATCTAAATGTAACAATAAATTTGTTAAAACAGAAGGTTATCAGACAAATCAGCTGACGCAGAATTAGCTACGGGACATCAATGGGATATTAGCTATTGTTTTATTTTAAAGATAGTTCTACTTATCATTCGTGTATGTGATAAAAATACTGTCTCAGACATTTTTTATTACTAAGACTGGAATTATTTTACGGTTCGACACCACAGGGATGGCAAGCCAGCAACACCAGTTCGATGAAAGGAAATTTCCTCTCAGGGGATAAAATCGGCTTGCCGTCGGAGGAGACGAGCATATCACAGAGCAGTTAATCCGGTTAGACGTTCCCTGTTAATGCTAATCATTTCGGCATTTGACTCGGAAATCTCGCTTAATGTAATCTCTGTATTAGCCGTCTATCCCCCGACTTCACCCCTTCCGGTGTCCTCAGCCCTTGCACCTACCCCAGCGCACAGACACTGATATATATGTTCCTGGAATTTTCCTGCGTTTTATGTCAACGATCTCGAGTCAAGTAAGCTCCTTTAAACCTCTACTTCCTTTTAGAATGAAGGGAAGCCTCCTGTGCTACTGGGCAAATTAAAGCCTCCCCGATCCTCACGAGAAGGAGCTGGTGGTTCTCTAATCGGAAGGAAATCGTGGGAAAACGAGTTCTAGCGAATTTAGAGCTTTTGGAACTTTTGCTACATATATTTTGAATGTTTCATGTTGTAATTAGACTTAAATGGAACTTTAGATTTCTCTATAGAAGCGAATAAAAAACCTAGTACCTAATAATGCGGACATCAAACGATGATACTTAAATATTTTGGTTAGATTTAAAAACGCTCACAGTCCTTCGGTTGGAAAATGCCATTTAAAAGTGTCGTAAAAGCGGAATATAGTGACGTTACGTCGACTCACGTTACACTGACAATAAGATGAAGTAATGAAAAAGGAATAAGGAATGATTTATAAGTCACAAAGAACTTCCAACTCCTTTCAGGTTTGAAAGGAAATGCGATCTGGCGCATTCGCGGATAGGGAGGATACGATTTAAGTTCGAAACGATAAACCGCACCCCGAGACCACTGTCCTTAAGGCTGACTTTATCACTTGGTAGGCCTTATCGAACTTTACGGGTCGGCGAATACGAGGTCCACGAAGCTGGGCATTTCCGCTCGATTAGAAATATTTCAACTTTTTACGGTGTTCCAGAGTAGTTTATACACAGAGGACCATAACTTGCGCAGGAAATCATACGTTCTTCTCTGGGCTATGTATGTGCACTGTGCAGCTGGTATTTCGAGACGGTAGGAGAATTGAATCAGTTGTATCGTTTCCGTCGTAATTCGAGGTCTCAAATTTTTTAGGTAAAATAGGAAATACGGAATAATATAAAGTGAACAGTATTTGAAATACCTTGTATAGACGCGGAATCTTTAAATGTATTAAAAGGAAAGTTGAATTGAAGGATTACGATTCAATCCTTTGGTAGAATTCGTAAAATTACTTTCTTTCTTTTAAATTAGAATGGCTGGGTGGTAAATACGAGCATGAAGAGAAGATAGTAAGAGAAACTAAAATGACCATTGTATCAGCCAAGAAATGTGCTGTGATAGTGGACGCTTAAAAATATATCTTGTCACCTAAAAAAGTCAAGACAACTCTGTTATCACCTCCACGCAACCACGCACAAAGAAATTAAATTAGGAAACCAATTAATCCCTAAGGACCATCAAAATTACATCTCCTTCAGCTTTATGGATCTTAACCTGTAACAATCTGAAATTTTCAACCTCTTTATTTAAAGATACAATAAGGTCACTGTTCCAAAATCGACAATTACACGAGGAACAAGTATCTTCCACCCGATTTAGAGTTAAAGCCACCCAATTTCCACAAGAGAACTGATTTATGCTTAGCGTTCAAGTAACAGTCGCCTGCAGCTAGTCGACATCAAGAGTTACGAAATTCTTCAACACCATCTAATCCACCCTCGCACTCAAGACACACACCCACGTACACAAACGAACCGGAGAATCTCATCAAGTTTCCTTCGACACAATATTTTGCCGTGCCCGATCTGGAACGAAGCGTTGCAAAACGATTAATAACCCGGAACAGCAACGTGCGCGCCCTAGCAGTGGCCAGAAAATAAATCGATTAAGGGAAAAAAGGTAGCACCGGTGGGTTGGGGGCGGTGGGTGCCTGTGTTTTATAGCCGATAACCGGTTTACTCGGTGCAGCTGGTAGCGTTGTTGCATTTATCAGGAATATTCGAAGGTTTTCGGTAACTTCTGGCGTTTGCGAGTCCCAGCGCTCGCAGGCTAACCTCGATAGGCTATGAAATGCGACCGTCGGTTTGTTGCTGCAAAATCAATATTACTGGCCCGGCCCATCTTGATATTCCCTCTTTCTGCCCTGTATCAGCTTCCCCTGTTATTCACTCTCCTACGTTCCGCCTTGTCGCGGCCTGTCCCCCTCTGCACTTCTTTCCAGGATGCTCTTATAAAAACAGCAGAGATGCGCGATGCAATTAAACCTTAACGGGGCCGTGCCATAGAAAGTGGAGGGGTCTCTGAAATTAATGTAATAAGAAGTGGCACCACCCTGCCCCTCTTCCCCCCTGCCTCTTTTTCTTTCTTATCTAATTTCCTTTTGTAGCACGCCCCGGCGACAGGCGGGCATGGCAATCTTTTGGGCGAGGATTCGGGGCGTTTCGATGTTGATGCTGGAGTTAGGAAAGCGACTGTATGGCAGAGCGTGGTTTATGAGGCGTCAGAGACGAATTTCAGGGAAATTGGTGTGAATGAAATCTCGTGAACTTTGAATTGCACAGGGTGGTGGATGTTAATAATGTATTATTAATAGACGGTGAATGAAGTTGGAAGAATGCTAATTATATTATGGCAAAGTAAACCGAGTGTAATTATATGTTTCGCATAATTTAATAACGCGTAATGGATTCAAGTAACGTCACTGATAAAATACTTAAATTAATTACCAAGGCGCAGGGATTTAATTTAATGGCACTCCCTGCTTGATTAAAATATTCGATAGCAGCGCGTTGGCCGTAAGACCCGCACCTGAGACCACGGTTGCGAGGCATTCTTGTTCTTTGCTTTCATCCTGCGAGCATATTGCACGCGTACTGATTCATGAGGCAATTTTTGGATAATTTGGAACTTGGCTAAACAATTTCTTACGTAGTATGCAAATAGGGCGTTATTAAAATGAATATAAGAACAAAGTGTCTATTAAAAAAAGGTTTCATTTTTCTATAAATACAAACATGAAAATATTCAAAAGAGTTTTAAAAGTGGAAATCGACATATATCAGAAAGGAGAAGGCAAAAAGAGAAGAAGCTTTTGGAAGCAAGTGGAAGAGTGTTAAATAGTTCAGGCACATCTCGTCTCTCATAATTTCATACGTTTTCGATTTCATTCCGTTCAATTTCTTCGCAAGAAGGAAAATGTGCATATGCTTGGACGAAAGGTATTGTTAAAAGTATCGTTCGCAATATCAATTACTTTCTCCAAGGAGTTTCCCTCTTATCCCAACATTTTCTTCTACACGAGAGAAATCATAGGTACCCATCACCACCACTTTTCCTCTGGGGCTCTGAATCTCTAAAAGCTTCATTTTTTATACTCCTATCTGATTCTCTCAGCTACTCCCAGCGCCATTTGTCAGGGGAAAAAGTCAGTGGAAAGGAAGTATCATGCGCGTACACGGAGATTTTGATGTTTCAGATTTGCATGCCTCGTGTCCAATTTATTTCCTCAATCTATCACCTGAAGCCATTTTACTCTTCACCAATATCAATTTGTCTGTCTTTCATTATTATGTACCACGAAATATTCACGCATTTCATTTTCGTTTTCACAGTTTATGCACATAAAAATCCCAACACCCTTCAACGAGCTCTTGAAACCCTTGAAATATAAAATGATATTGTGCTTTATTACAGTCATTAGGTAATTGAGCATTTTCATTATGTCCTATCAGTAGGAGCTGTCCTATTACTTAAAGATAATTCCCTCGTTACTCCAACATTCCTAAATCTACATTAAATATAAAATTGAATTTTTTATACTACTCTATTTCCCACTATCAAATCTCTTCCCTCTTCTTCAAACAAAAATCCCCGTTCCAGGTGCCAGACTCGTCCCTCCGATCCTGCGTCAATATTCCCCCATAAGCTGCTCCAAAAATTCGACTTGGACTCGGCGTGCCGTCCGTGCTGAGCAAACAACGGGTCCAGGAGCCCATGAAATCAAGCAACCGTCCCGAAAAAGATGTCGATCTCGTTTGTAAACTTTCCTACTAGCCGCGAGCCACGCGGACAAGTCCGAGGGCCGTCGTGGAATATGGGCACAGAAGTTTCCCCAGTTCTTCGGGGTCGTCGATGAAGAGCAGGGGGAAAAAATCAAGCGTAACCCATCGACCCCTCGTTGACAAGGAAACTGCATTAGGAGGAGGCCAAAGTGGCTGCTATCGGTGCCGTAAAAAAGTTTGGGTTAGACACAGGTTCCCGAGGAGGAGGAAAGCGTTCCGCGCAGCCAATTCGACGTAGTTGTTCGTCATCCCCTTCTTCTTGTCTCCCCCTTCTCGCGCTCGCCACCTTCGTTCCTCTTCCCCCCCCCCCCTACCCGCGCCCTTTCACCGCCGTACACCCGATTGGATTTCACCGACAAAACGAATTACTAATAAACTTTCGACCGTCGGGTCTATCGGCCGCTGGCCACTCGATATACTACGTCGGGCGGAAAAATCCAGTGTAGGACTACTGGAGAATCCACTTTTCCCGTGCGCAGTGGAATTCCTTTTTTCCTCGATCGACCAATCAGTCGAACAGTCGCTTTTCCTCGGGATCACCAGTGAACGGGGACTCTTTCTTACGCCACTTAGCTACCCAGTCATTCCGCGGAATGGGCGCAACCGTTTGCCACTTCGCTCTGCCATAACTGATTCTGTGGGAAATGAAGTGCATTCTGAAGGTGGCGAATTAACGCCACGTGAAAGGCTGCCGACGATACTTTCTGTGATTTTACTTCTGATTGGTGGGAATTCTGGGGGGCTTCGTGGAAGAAAGTAATGATTGACTGACGAGGGAAGATCCCCAACCCCAATTTGAGAAAATTATGAATCTTTAGGGATATGTAGAGAATATATAGATATAACACCTGAAAATCCAGCTATTCTCCAATTTTCTGTTATAACTCGCAAATTGTAAGAACTGTAAGTTACCAAATAATAGTCAGAATTAAAAGAAGTAACTTTTGCCTGAAAACTTTTTTTCTATCTTTTACAGTCTGCGAGTTTAACACAAAATCGGGAAATAGCCGGATTTTCAGGGGTCAATTCCCCCTCCCCGCCTTAGAGTGAATTTGGGCAGAAAAAAATAGCGTAATATAAACCTATACAGCCTCTATATATCCCCAAAGTTCCATTATTTTTTTAATTCGAAATGTAATTACCTAATGGAAAGAAATAACATTATAGGTAGAAGTTATTATTTCATTCAATTTCCTACTTTCCCACCTTTTCCAATGATCAACCAAATAAAAGATATTTATATAAGTACAATCGCAATCAGAGAACTAAAAGCTCAGAAGATCATCGCATTTCCATTCATCCACTCTATTAAAGTCGAACGTAAAACCTGTTAAGCAGCAAACGGCGAATGTAAGTTCGACGGTCTTTTGTGTATAGTTCAAAATTCCAAATTATTCGCCGACGTTTCGCTCGTTAAAGGATTTCAGCTACGAGTTCGTTAATCCATTCATCGGGACAGTGGAATATATTTTAAATGGAACCCGACGAAATGGGGGTGATTATACGAACACTGCTGCAACCGCCAGACGCATTTATCGCCAGAAGGGAAAATCGAGTATCGAACTTAATACGTTTTTGTAGCGCCCCGTTAATTAGCGTGAGTATAATCGAAGCTGCAGACCTTCCTGTATCGCGGATAGTCATTACGCGATCGACTTGGAAACGCGTGGACGCTGATGGGATTTCTTTCTCGCACACACTGCCAGCCAGTATTTTACAATCCAAATTGAACCTGCGTTACAAATACAACACTGCGCGTTCGCGTAGGTAAAGGGTGTGTCTCAGTTGTACGCTTTGGGGCAAATTGAATTATTATAGCAAAGGATCTTGTCAACGAATGAGCTTATTTTGACAATTCATATTTTTATTTGCCCTCTAATAGTGCTCGTTGTTGTAAGTTGAACTCATTTGATGTTTATTTTCAAAATTTGTTTTAGAAATAGTGATAGAAGTAGCGACTTTTGAGGCTTCTGTGAAAATATTTTGCGCCATTGACCGTATTCGATCTCACAGGGAGCAGCTTTCCGCGATCGTCGCCGATCGAATCGCGAATGCAGAAGAACGCGGGGCAATTTGCAAAACAAATTCCGCCGCCGACAAAAGGTTCATTGTCAGGCACGCAGCGGGACTCGAGGCCCGCTTGTTCAGCCAGGATCACTTAACCCACTTCTTCCACTGGCAGACATTACCTCTTAACCCCGTGTCCCGCGTCTGATTCTTCAAAGAAGCCCCGAAGCACAGGGGTCGCATTGAATCGCAGAATCACGCGACGGTCTGCACTCGACTTGATGAAATTGCGCTGCGCTCTGTCGACGGGGGACCGATTGAAATAACGCGTGTACCAATACGGCCGTTAATCAACCCCTCCGCCGTTCTATTCCAAGCAGTTTATTGGCTATTCATTCCGCGAGCTCCAGCGCGATTCGCAAACCGGTCCCAATAATTGCTGGACGTGTATCGTTTATGTTTATATCCCCACCCCCGCGCAGCGCCGAGACTGCGAGCTTTTCCATTATCGCGATTAAATTTAATCCGTTTACTTGCATCGTTTAAACGTGTGCGCGTCGAATTGACTTTGCTAACGAGTCGATTAAAATGAGTCGCGTACTCTGAACGTGCTCGCGTCCCTGTGTTGCTATAACGCGGAACGGGCGGAACACTGTCCAGCACACATCTGGTGTACGAAATGAGACAATACGGTCTTTTATGCGAGTGGCTTCTATATGGCGTCATAATTGCCATTTCCCCGTTTCAACGATTTTCAGTTGTTACGTCCTCTGCCATTAACCCTTCATTGTAATATAATTATTGATATAATTATTTTCGAACGGCAGGGGGGTATGTTTGTCGTCTTCTTGCGTGGTTAGTGAGGAAATATTGGTGCAGTGGAATGCTTCTCGCTTCTGCTGAGAAGCTGTGTGCCCTTAGTTTTAGATGATACATCGTATGTATGATGACATAAGAGAGAAAATTGAATAATGTATACCGTAATTCATGCTAATTTTGTGTAAATTCTGTGCCGTGTTTAATGAGGAGTTGAGTTCAATCTTGGAGTATTTACGTTCAGAGAGAACTTTGGACCTTTGGCTGGTAGCCCCGTAGTTCGTGACTTTGAAACTCATTAAAGCAAACAATATCTTTGGAATTGGTTAAGATTATACGATCTTCTGTTACTTACAAGCATAGAGTACGCACTACTGTCTGCCTTCGCGTAAATTAGAGTAAATCTATCTATACACACGGATACCGTCGAATAACAAAGAATACAGAATTGGATGGGAGCCACGTAAAACATAGAAACATAAGAGCTTGGAAGTTGAAAGATGACTTCAAATATGCATGCATGCATTCTTGAAAGTTCAGAAACTCGACGTTACTTCCATCAGAGAAGTTGTTCAAGGGGCAAGGGACGATACCCGTTGGGCCTGTGGCGCATTCGAAATTAGGTTTGCCATCGCGACTTCGAGGATTCTTTTTGACTTTTTCAAAGATCTTCCCGTCGGAGTGACGCGGCGGCATAACAGGACGGCGACTACCTGATCGGAATCTTCTGCGATCCCACGAGAGATTTTCCCGTTTCCTATATTCCCTTATCGCCTTCGCCTTCGCTATTTGCTGAACTTTCCTAGAGCTACGTAGAGAGCGAAAGTAGAATCGAATCGTTCGGGGGACGATAGGGAAAACCGTCACGGGGGTAAATGGAATAAAATAGTAGTGCAATCCTGTCGCGGGCAGACGTCGAAATGCCACGTCACGCTCGTAAATACAATATGGTCTGATAATGTATCCGTCACTATTGACGAAATAAATTGCGTCCGACTTAATCCTTACTATCGAAATTCAGAATTGGTATAGTCTGGTGATGGTAAAACTACATCGTTGAAGTTTTATATTTCAGTCACGGGCAGCTCGAAATATGGATTCCCGAAATAAAAGAATCGAGGAGTGGGATCCTCGTGAAAAAGCAAACCATATAGAAAACATTTTTCAAATCAATGCTTCCTCTACCACGTGAAAATGTAAAAAATACTAGACGTCAATGCTGAAAGTCACATATGTATCTCCTGTAAAAAGACTCTTAGGTTTCTTCCGAATCGCCATTGATTTCCTCCCATATCTTTAGAAGATTTCCTTCAACTACGTATAAAATCGACTTTCAGCTTAAAGGTTCTCCGAGCTAAGCTACTTTCATTGAAATCAATGTTCCGTCAAACTTTTCTGTTCCACATCCTGGATACAGTGCTCATAGATATTAGGGGATCATCTGCTGGAATAAATAATCCATCGGTGATAGAGATACTAATGGATAAAAATGTCATTCGTGGGTGCAATTAGGTGAGTTAATGATGTAACCCATTTGCAGGGCGGTTTCCCTCAATTTCCTCACTTTTCCACGCACAGTGGCTGCACGAGGCGAATCGTTTCCACGATTAATTTAAATCGAACTGTTTCAAGCACGTTCCAGGAGCGTGCCGCGAAACGGTCCGCCGCAACTCGCAGCTAACTTAACGAGCATAATACGTGTCAAAGTTCTCTCAAAGCGGTCGCACCTGCGGCACGGTTCTGGTGTACGAGGCCGTGGGATTTGGCCACGCTCGAACTCGGCTACAACTTCCCTCGAACTTGGCGGCAAAGTGCGTGATCTAAAGACGGCTCTGAACTGAACGACGAAAGGAGACTGTTCCAGCCCTGCTCTAGCTCGATCCTCCATTTCCCTTCGACGTACAATCGTTTATTAAACGGAGGGAATGCAGTGGAGAGACGCGAGTTTTTCGAACCACTCATGAATTTCTGGGCAGTTCAGATGCGAGGCACTGTGAATTATTGAAGCTCGAGTTGCAAGTAAGGAATTATTGATGCCGTGTTTCACTTAGGGCTCTGGCTGTTTAAAAATTTCATGGAATGGCGAGGAAGCGACAGAAGAAAGTACTCTGAGATATTTTTGGAGTTGTTAGGAGTTGGGTAGATGCTTTTCTTGGGTTTGGTGTTTGTTGAGGTTGGGATAAGTTTGTATCTCTACAGTGAGAAGTTGATTTGAGGATATTGGAGGACTACATATCTACTCAAATGATTTTATCGATTAAAGAAGCTTCATATGGGCTCGGAGTGAGACACTTATTGAATATACTTCTGTATGAAACTCATGGTATTTCTTCCGAATTTGATGCTGAGTATATTCTCGAAAATTGGTCAGAAATGTAATTCCTTGGTGCCATTGTATACGTACATTTCAAAAATAGATAATGCATGCTTGAATCTGAATCTTTGCTCGTATCAAGGGAAAAAGAAAGTCGATATAACTGACAATGCCACTTGAAGGAATATTGAGACGTATCTGATATCGACAATCGAAAGGAATACTATTATTTTTCTAGTCTTCACAGCGAAATCTCAACGAATATCCTCGTATCCAAAATAACAAAAGAGACCAGGGAACAAGTTTCCCTAATACTATTTACATATGAGTTCATAAAAAATGACACCGATAGAACGTAGAATCCTACTTGAGTATCCGTTGAATTTCAATCTCGTTAAAATATTTGGAAATTGGTCAATACCTATAAAATTATAATGAACAAGATTTACATCGTGTGTTGAAGTAATTAAACAAAAGCTATCAGATTGAACCGATTCTGAAATATTACAGTTGAAAAAGCGGAACGAGAATATCCCTGGTGGAATCAATGAATTCCGACGAATATTCTTCAGGAGTACAGCCTGCCACAATTTGCTCAGACGATGAATACGTTTACACGTGCTCCTCTATCCGTGCAGCACGCCTCAATGAACCTCATACTGTACATCGTAAGAGAAGCTTTCGCCTAGATGAGTGAATAGAGGCACTGGCATTTTCTAGCATCGCCAGTTAATCCTGGCTGGCCCGATAAGTCTCGAAGGCTCGTCGGCGTTCGATTTATCGTGGCACAATACGTCGTCGTAGTTGCAAGCTTCGTGAGTGCTTGCATTCCTATAGGGGAAGGGGAAGATCGATTGCCGAGGCGAACCAGTGAAATTTGTTGGCATAATTCAGCCTACGAGGCTTGCCTTCTCCTGCAAGTACACGAGATTCTGGGGATAATGCGCTATAATGACACCAATTGTCTTGAACGTGATATCATCTAGACGGGAATAATATACTGGAGTTCGACCTGATGTGATTCCTATCGAAAATGTATAATTACCAATGAAAATAAATAGAGGAGGCAGATCTGAGTTAGGAGATATACTAGGAATTCAAGGTAGAAATAGAGATTAGGATTGGAATAGGATTAGAATAGAATAGAGACTCCTTGTTCTATTCTGTAGTTTCCAAACCCTGGGCAATGCTTTTGTTTACGCTGTTTCGATTATAACGCGTTCAAGAGATAAAGATTTCTTGTGACATATAGCACGCCGTTGCTACCTATAGAACTCATTACCAAATGGAATATTAGAGTGAATTGCAATAAAGTAATTTACAATACAATTCTGTGGTGGCAATGAAAGTCTCACTTGACAATAATTTAATTTGAAGAACAAATAGAACAACCTTCTCCACAATTCCTACTTCGTGTTCATTTCCCTAACCTATCCACGTAAATACACTTTACCAAATCATGGGTCGTATTCTTATAAACTCTTTTACAAATTCATTTTCCAAATATAATCAGCAGACTGCACAGTCACACACTTAACACAAAGAAGTTTCAACTTCGCCGATAACAGCTTCAGGGATATACATACAAGAGGCTCGAGGAAGAGATCAGAATGAAGGTGGCTCGAAAAGTTTCCGCGTATTTTCACTCTTTTCTAGTTTACGCCTGAAACCCTATACGTCCGCGGGCGAGTGAAATTCCCTAGGGAAAGGAAGACCATAAAGATAGTTTTCCTTCCACCCTCTCGCTTTGTTCTTCGGCTTTCATCGGTCCACGCTTCCCTCTATAGTCTCCATCTTCTTTCTGGCAGTGTTCAGAGTCGAGGGAGCGCTGCGTATCTGGCCTCGTTACCGGAGGGTTACGAAGCTTCGATAACGGCGCAATTTACGACGGAATCTCCCTCCCCCCCAGCCATGCATTTTACCCTGTACTGCGTTATTCGCAGCCCCCTCTCAGGCACCGCACCTCCATTGTTGCACGACTGAGAATACGTCTGCAAAAATCATTGAAAGTGCAGCTCTCAGTAGTTCTCGTCGACTGGCCGTGAAAGAAACTATAGCGCCGCGTCACCCTGATCGAGAGAACCGCTGTTCAACGGCTATCGAAACACACGAGATTCATGGAAACCTTAACCGTTGTGTTCGGGTGCGTTCACCTCGAAATTGCAGCCCGTTAATTTTAATTAAAACAGCGCGATCAACGACGGCAGGAAAGAAATGAAAACCGAAGCGCGTCGGTATCGCGAAGTTTTCGCTAATGAAATCGCGGACGTCTCCTGTTCTCGTTTAAATGCAATCAAGGCGGCTTCGTTCTCGAACATTGTATAAGAAACTTGAGTAATTTATAGCGGGCTTATTAATGGCGCCTACCGAAACTGCCAGCCACAACTAACGGCTCGCAATTCGTTTCTCGTAATACCGTTATCACGGTTGTTCCATTGGAGTACTCGCGGATGGTTTATAGAGAATTTATTATAAACGGAAAAGTTACTGCTATTCTATAACGGCAACTTCTTAAACATGACGCGAAGAATTGCAGAAGTTAGTAACAATGAGCATGGTTCATCAAAATACACCTTTACCTTCGTAATTGCTTACTACAACGATTTTGATGATTTAAAACAAATTCGTGCGAAAAAATTCGTTTTAAAAAAGGTGCGAATCGACGGGGAGATTTTACATGAGACTTTTCTATGAGCGGACAAAAATCTCGGTAACATCTAAATGTAAATAATGGAAGTAGTCGCGAGAGATGAGATTTATGAAGATATATCATCAAACTTGTCTCATGAGAATCTAATTTCATGAAGCTAATGATAAATAATTAAAAAGTAGTAAAATAATGAAATAATTGTTTTATGAGATTAAAGTCTTATGCGAGACACGATAGTTTTGTCTCATCGTGGATTTGCACCTTTGCACGATGTTGCATACAGAATGTAATAAACACTTGAAATCCTTGACATTCCTAGCCTCCAACCGCGAAATCCCAATCCCCAAGCACATATTATTATTACGCCTAATACATTAAAGCAATAATTCCTCGTAAAGCAACAAACTCTCTGTTAACCGGAAAACATGTAATTCAAAGGCTATTCTCGTTTCCCTGTTGCAATAATGCTTCAACGCAACTCTGTCTCTAAGTAGGTGGCGAGATTTATTCATAACTACGAAAACGTATTTTACCAACGCCGCTCATTTTTGAAGAAGATCGAAACGCGTGCCAAAAACACTAGAAAATGATGTATCCGCCATGCAGAGATGGGCAAAAGTTTTATTTAAACCAAATTTCGAATAGCGAATAAAAGTTGAAAATTATATTCGTAACGTATCGAATAAAGTTTAAATATTTTTTCGACCCTGATGTTGAAACGTTCGACGAATAAAAATATTATCTTTATTCGTTAAATAATCTAAAGGTAAAGTAACTTTTACTTGATCAGTTATTTAAATAATTTTTTATTAAGTTAATGCCCAACTCTGCCGCCATGAAAATAATATTCTTGGGCCGCGCGGATCACGATTGCGTCGAACACAGAGACAAGTCACAACTCAGAGTCCCCAGTAGGTATTTATTTAAGACGCCTACCGTTACTCGCTGACCGCAGCGCGTTTCATAAGCGCTGCCTGACCATACACGACGTCTTACTACTGTCCGCCAGCGTCGTAGTCCATCAGCCATAGTCGGCCACGTCGTGTAGCTATTTAGCGAGGGTTAACCGCAGCTCTGTTTGCCTCTACTGTCTGCTGCGCTCAGGCAGCTTTTACTTTGTGTACCCTTCTGATTCCATACTGGACATGGCTGACCCACAAACCGCGGTTTGCATGCCAACTTCTAGAATGTTTAATGCGGATTCCACGCGATTTTCGCTCAGGAAAAGCCGACAGGGGGGCGCACGGACCGAAGCCCTCCGCGGGAAGATAATAGAGGAGCTTGTACGTAGCTGTATGGTTGAGAAGAAAATTCGTGTTCAGCCTTGTGCACGTCCTTAATTTCTTTGATTCGAGGTACATATATGTGTATGGGACATTGAGAAAGGTGCAGATAATTTTTGGACATAGCTGTTGCTTATTAAAATGAATGACGTGATGTTGATAATCGTGGACTCTTGGGTTAGTAAAGGGTTGCTAATTTAATCACAGAAGATTATTACTGACCATTTGTCATCAACGTTGGCAACTTATATGCCGCAGAGCTTCGCAGTTCATGATTTCTATTATTTTATCTTGGATTAGGCTGGAAATCTTATTTCACATTTATCAACGACGAAACTGTACCATTGAAAAGTTTCTATTTCATTCACGAGCCACGGCTGTGGAGGATTTACAGGAATCAACGAAGAATTCGAAAATTTAAGTTTGCCTCAGATAATGAGACAGAGGAAGTGTTTTAGAAGGAATTCTTCTCAATGGGACTCGAAAGTGATTTCCTACCCAGCAATAAAAGCTAGTGTGTAATCAATTCTATCACTCACATTCTGTAAATTACACGCTCTCTAAAGAGAAATGTGGGACCGAGGAATAAAATCCCTCCACCAAACCCATGATCCGCGAGACACAGCAAGAAAGACACCACCAATAATGATTTTCATCCTGAACTGTGACGTGGATCGCGTGCGCGAATGACGCCTCGCCCGATTTCCATTTACTTCCTACTTTTCCACTTTCCCGTCGCGTGGCGCGTGGAACTTTCGCGGATTCGCCCTGGTAAAGCTGAATTTGCTGGCGGGCAGAGTAAAAAGCGGCGCGGCGCGCGAGAAGGCGAGGAGGTGACGAAAGATAAAGAACGAGAATGGAAGTTGATTCGGTAGGGGGAACAAAAGTTTCCCTCCCCCGTTCTTCTGCCGCGAAAGAAGCGGTTAGATTCGGTGATGTGGGGGAGTAAGGGATGAACGAGTCGACGAACGACTAAAGCTGAGGATCCAGACGCGACGAAGGGGGCGGTTGGAAATTCTCCTCTCACAGAGTCACAGTGAGTAGCGATCCGTGTCGGTAACATTTGGACAGTGAGAGGCCAGCCCCAGTCAGTCTTTCTCCTTTTGGGAGGAATCCGTGGGCGGTTGCCTACCAGGCGACCAACGCAGGAATATTAATATTTGTTTTAGGAAAATAACCCGACGGCGTTCAGGATTCTTCGCGGATAACCTGGAAGTTTCGCAGGAACTGCTGGGGATATTTCTCTCGTGCTATCTGAGAGGATCCTCTGCGCTGTGGAATGAAATAGTCCCTTCTAGAAAGTTTTAAGTTTCTACTGTTCTGAATAATCCATTCGTCTGTGATAGACCAACTTGACAGATATGTGCCTGAATCGGTAGCGGTTGGTGACACTTCTGTGCAGACGTCATACTTGAGAAGAAAATATCGTGGAATCTATGTGAGCCTGAAAGCTGGATTAATTTTCTATGTTAATCGTATAACTGTATAAAGTGAAGTTATTCGATAGAAAAGTTGTAGGACGTAATGGGAAGTTCAATGTGGAAAGGCAGCAGCTGCTCTGGCCAATCGAAATCAATTATTTCAGTAATTTATTTTCTGTGTAAAGATAATCAAATATTCCTACTTGCTATTCTAATACACGAATGGTACGCAGAAGCTATCAAATTCTGTAGCAAAATTAGAAGTCTCGATACTAATAAAACAAGTGAACAAAATGCTCCAACAATCTGCAATACGCGTATTCAGTTAAACGACGAAAGCTCTCTTAACGAGTATTACCATTTAATTAAACACATGCTTCATTATGCACGTTCTCGGCGCATCAGGATAGCCCGTTAGTGCGTCAATTCCCGACAACGTACAAGTGTCGTATACAATTAAACAGCGATTTAAATACGTAACGAGGAACCTCGATACACGACCAATGTACCCGTTGTTCCCAGCCCTGCCCCCAACATACTTCACGCGCCAAAAAAAGTACTAACTACTACCAGAATCTATCTGAACAACTACAAATTTCTTTGAACTACGATCGCTTTTATTGCCCAAGGAATGCAGCGAAACTCGATCGATTAGTGAAGCATTGTTGAGAGGACGTTAATGAAACAAGCAAACGGAAAATTCCTTCGGGGCATCTTTGCTCGCGACACGCGTCAAAATCCATACCCAACCCCTCCGATCAACGTTTGCTCACCTGCCAGATGGGCAAATCGATCGGTCGACAAAGAAGATCGTGCAGTCAACTCGTTACGTGACGCCGACGGCGCGGCGCACGTGTGTCAAATCTAAGTTTGATGAAATTCGGTCGTCGACCTGAAACCCTCGGCGCAGGTGAACACGCAGGCATTCGTCGATGCCGCGAATCAATCGACGATCGTTTTCAAGCGAGCAGCCAGGCCTGCACAGGCCGTTCGTTCTCGCTTAATTGCCGTGAAACATAAATTCTTCGTGGAAAGGGGGAGTTCTGTTACGGTGATTCGCTTCCAGAGTGATATTAACTCAGGCCGCTATGCCGCGGCTAAACGAGCATAATCCCACGGACGGTTTGCTAATAGCGAGAATCGGGACAGGCTATTGTTATCGCGGCAAAAAAAGCACCCTCACGATGCGATTAAAAAGGCTCGCTAAGTGGATTAAGTGGCGGCCAGCGTGACAAAACGGGGAACGAAAGGGCGACGCGCTCGATTATAATTATCCTCGATATTTTCAGAGCTTAGATTCTATTTTTTGAAAAAATTAAACCGTTATAACCGTTACGACGGTTAAGAAGTTATGTGGAGAAGCAAAAGCATTCGGTATGCAAATTTTCTTGTGACGGGCGAGAAGATTGTAATTTTAGGATTTTAGGATTTTAAATAATGTTGGTTATATTTTATTTTGGGGTTGGTAACGCTCCATGTTACCTTGTCTTCTTTTGTTACTTTACACAATGTGCCTTCGCTTCCGCCTTTCTTACTGTGACGCGCTAACATGCTATTGCATTTCAATCTTACATTAAACAGTGTATAATATACTAATAAATATGTTTGTACTATCTTCAAAGTAACTGTGCTACTCTAACAAATAATTATTTCTTAACTCATTATTTTGAAGTTCTGGGTACTCATGTTTTCAGAAAATGAAATCTACGATATATTCTACCTTTCTATCGACTGATAAATTATTGCAATGATTGAAATACATTTATGGAAGTTGCAGTTTAACGTTCTTTTTAAGGGTTCATTATGCTTTTTAAGTAATTTATACCGACGGATGCGGCATAGTTCCTTCCATTTCATAACAGATTCATATCCTCTTGATCAGCGCAGCTAAACGAGTTTTGTTAGTTATGGACGTTTGTAAACCAGATTACCACCGCGTGAAACGCGAAAGCTTTCACGTTAAAAGTTTTCTTAGGGGCAATTTTAACGACGCATTGTTACCATCGTCAAAAGTGAATGGCATTATTAAGCAGACTCCATTATGCCTAAAAAATGCTCTTTCAAAAGAAACATCGGCCCGCTTTGCTGCGCAGCGAATAAAAATGCGAGCAGCATGAAGTTTCAAAGTAGTTTCATGGAAACTGAAGTCCCCCATTACGCAGAAAGTGACTTTAAATGAGCAACAACAAGACTAATGGCGGCTCTTCCTCGAGCAATTTACGGAAGTTTCCGATCCAAAATATTCTTGTAAAAGAAAGCCACTGTGCCACGGGGATGATGAAACAATTTTCTGAAACGAACACCTTTTGCTCTAGAATATTGTCCTGAAATAGCAAACGCTGTTAGATCATTAAATTGCGACGTAACTTGAGTTCGTGGTTATTTTCCTGGTCAATTGTAATAACAATAATTAAAGCAGCAGTTTTCTATTCACAGCAAGACGCAGCAACACAGTTTCCTATTCTCTGATTTTATTTAAGATATTCTTCCACCACAGCGCATTTAATTTTATTCAACGTTCCATTCTGATTTTTGAGAGAGATACGGGAAACGTACGCAACCCTTAGGGCAACGAATATCGTAACTTCCCGCGTGACCCTTTTATGGCATTTTCTATCGGATGCAGCGAAGTCACGTCCCAATTTACGTTCGCGAATTTGGTAAAATGTTCTCGAATTTAACTCTGAAATGATATTCCTACTTGAAAGCTGAAGTAGTCGCTTAAAAATTTCACAGAAGGGACATGTATGTGACCAGTTCTTCTTCGAATGGAGATCTAAAATTCTCAACACTCAGAACATGGATACAGAGATTTACAGAGATAAATAAAATAATTTTGAATCATTCTTGCTCGAAATAAAGTAATATTACTGTTCAAAGCTGTTCCCACGCATGGAAAAAACGTTACCTTAAACCATCATTGCAAATGAAATCCTTCTTTCTTCCACGTTTCCAGCACAAAAAAATTTAAAAAATGTGTACCTACATAGTCCACGTGTCTAAACATCCTACTTATCTTTTTGTGCGATCCCGTTTCATTACGAGGTTGACATTAAAACGCCAAGAAATCAGGATTTCCGTCATCCAATAACACCTATCAACCACAATTAAACTTTTCAAAAACGCTACTTATCCTCCCTTCTCTAGACCCTCGAATGCGTTGGAAATTCAAGTCATAATGAGGCAGCCCTGGCGACATCTCGGCCTGTATCTACATTTCAAGAGCGAAGGTTGCGACGTGTCGGGTTGCTTTCCGCTTTCTCTGTAACAGGAAATGCCTTTTCGCGGCCGAACCGCATTCCAGGCGCGTATCTCGAATCGAACTCGATTCGGGGCCGCGACTGCTTTTCAATGAGGTTAACTAACCGGAAGTGACGCGCAGATAGGCGCGTCGAACGCGAATCAAATCGAGAAAGAGGACGCGCCCGCGCCGGTTCGTTCCACCTTCGATCTTTCGGTTGTAGGTACGTGGCCGAACGGAAATGACGCGACCGACTGGTTTAATCGACTGCGAGACGCGTTTTCATGAACAAGTTGGACGACAGCGACCTGTCGGAAGCCCGAACTGTTGACCCTTTTAACGGGGCTCGCGTGCTCTGGCTCGCAAATTGAGGAAATCGAAGGGAAATTTCACTGTGTTGAGGCCGTCGATTCGGATTCAAGGCCCTGGTACTCGATCGGTGGAGTCACGATTTTGTCGATAAAGGTTTAAGTGGGAACGGTTCTTTAGGCGAGATTGATAGACTTTGATATTTAAGCGACGACTATTGCAGGTTTGAATTGATTTCGTGGAGACTGGAATGAAGGCAATGCAATGGGGGAAGTTTGGAGTAGCAGTGGTTAAGTATGGCGAATCACTTGGAGACTTCTGTGTGGGTAAGAATATGATTGAAAAGGGACTTTTGTCTTCTCTTCCTAGTACTTGCAAATGAACTGAATACTATCTGACAACATAAATGATGAAGTAGAACCTTTTTTTTTAGATTGGGAATTCTATTTCTGGAGAATTCTATTCTATTAAATGGAGAAAATTATCTATGTACTTTAATAGAATTTTCCTTTTAGAAAGGGCCCAAAAATATACCACCCTCCACAAGCAAATTGCCAGCGAACATTGTTTCCACGGGATCATGTAAATTGGAGCGAAGTGGACTACTGCCAAACCAAAGTGGAAAGGGAATTCGTTCGGCGAAAAATGGAACGTAGGGACGATGAGAATGGCGGTCCCCTTATTTGGTCAAGTTCATAAATAAATCAATGCTTCTGCCTAAAGCGAAAGGATTGTCCAAAGTTCGTAATTCGGAACTCATCTACAAAGGCAAGTCACTGTTTTTGATACCACCAGGAATTCAAGCAAATAAAGAAAAGCCTAAGAATTGAATTACACCATTTCATGGAATCATCCCTTCCTCGAACCCATTAAAATTTAGAATCCGCTAACAGAATCTTAACAAACGTAGCTACATTTATTTCAACGACAAAACAGTTTACTAAAAAGAGGAACTTTACACAAAAGATTTAGAACATCAATAAATTAAATTAAATGGAACGTGTGACGTTGTGTAGTACCCACAAAGTTGCAGTGGAGCAACACGAAAAGAAGGAAAAACTCCTCCACATTAGTGGCCTTTTCACAGAAAACACTTCCCTGACAGTCACCTAATATTTCACTTACATCTCCACAGTTCCCATCTCCTTCCATTTTCACCAAACCCAGCTATGTCTTTACCAAATGATACATCTGAAAAGCACTAATCGCGAGCCATAGAAGGGTCTCCTTTGAAAAGAACCCCAACAAAGCCCTCGATTTCGGTTAACAACCCACAAAGCTCACCAGATTCCCCGGGCTACCAAACGATCTCTCTAATTGGGGCCAAAAGAACGGCAAATCGAAGCCTCCTAACCGAATTAACGACAGACGTTGCCGGTGACAAATCACTCAGATGACCAGCAAACCGGCAAGAAACTCTGGGAATCAATTTTCCCAACGGCGGGAAACGTGAAAAATTATCGAGCGCCACGAGGAACAGTTAAGAAAGGAGAAATAGGGGGTGCAGACACGGTCTGACTCGCGTTACCCAGAAGGGTGAGAACGGGGTGGCGTGAAGGGTTGCTTGGGCGAACGTGGAAAGAAGGAGCACGCGAAATTGATTGCCCCACCGTCGCTGGTGGTTCGCGGGAGCGAAAGTTTTCGAACCATGCGTCATCTTAATTGGCTTAATGCCGACAAGTTACAGTGCTACACACAGCCATGGTCAGCCTATCCAACGTGTCTCTCTGTCTTCCCCCCGCTGCCCCGTCAACCCCTGTTGCAAGCAGTCGCGGTAACTGCAGAGGACTCCACTGATCTACGTTTTTCCCCGTTACTTTGTAACCAGCCCATGGGAGAATGGAATCATCTGGAAGTTTTCACGACGAGGTATGTGCTGCATAGCCCGCGGGGAATTTTTACGTCGTCGTTGGTGCTCTTCAGTAAAGGAAACGATCTCTCGTCGCGCGTGAAAATGCTGGCATGAATGCTGGCAGTAGGAGCACTTCGGGCAACGTGGCGTTGCTTGGACGTGTGTCTCGCAATCGTGTTCGTTTATGGACGCGCGAAGGCTCTTCTGCTTAGAAAAAAGAGCTGCAATCTCGAAGAAGGTGTGCTTCAATGGATGTACGTTTGTCCTCGTGACGTACTTTTGTGGGACGCCCATTAGTGTTTCAAATTTGGAATCTTGGGCCATCGAAGAAAAATTTTTTTTAATGGTATTGTAGGGAATTGACTGATCTATGTGGGGGCATGTAATGATTTGCTCTGAAATTTCAAAATTGAATATTGAAGGATTAGTGTTACTGTATGAAATTTGGAATTGGAAGAGAGTATTGCTGGGACCGCCAGGCACATCGAATGCTAAGTAAAGTTGCAGCGAGTCCCGCGTGTTATTAAGATTCTGATTCCAATGTACGTCTACGAAAGACTTTCCCTACAAGTGTGATCTATCGAGTGGCACGCGTGTCAGTGTGCGTAGAAACGTGGCAGTCATCGTACTGATAGGGCACGACCCCACGAGTAAATTGCATGGTTCCTTTGATCTTCGCCCCAGGAACTTGCTCAGACGACTTGGCCCAGACCGAAGCTTCTGATACCTTTTTCTAGTATCGTTGCTATCCCCCGACTAGAGTTTCACGCATCAAAGGGCAGCACGTCCTCCCTTTTTCCGGGGGACGTGGGGATCCATTACAAGAGGGTTGGAGGCTGGTTTTGTTGATAGACACTATATTGAAAAGAGATCGTTACTCTCCTTCGAATAATTTCTGACTTCAGCATTTTAATGTAGACCTGGATGAAATACCTTGTGACAAAATAAAATGGAAAATGGTGACGTTAAAAGAAAACAGAGGTATTTAGGAAACAGAATCTGGAGAATTAATGAATAAATGAAGCATCGTGAGTTTCTAAAATGAGTGTGAAAGAGAAAATAATAAGAGGATATAAAATTATATCAAGTATTACAGAGAAATACAAAATCTATTGCTCCCTCCATTGAAAACTATTGGCAATGAAGATAATGCAATATTTTCAAGACGAAAAGAAATTTTAAAGCATTGTAAGTGCTTAAAAGTTTGGGATGAGGTAAACGGAATGTTGTACGAAAACGTTTGCGCTGCTGGATCTGATGAAACAGCGGACTGACGTTTAACAAACGAATGTAGGTATCGATTTTCAAACATGGAGCTCATGCAGCATCAACTTTACAGAGAATGGGTGGGGGCTGATTTCATTGCAAAGCGGAAATTGGGAAGCGCGGAAACTGAAAACTGGATAAGCTTGGCATCCGTGATTCGCGCTGGCTGTCGATCGACAGTGTTTTATTGCGTTTTTTATTAAATATTCGACGTTAGTATCGATTCCGAGGGTTACATTGTCCTTCGAATATAAGCATCACAGATTGTTATTTCGATAAAAAGACGAGTTAAATTAAATTAAACGCATGTATGCCAAATGAAAACATTTAAGCGTCTTTAAACTTTCATTAAAATACTGTTTAAATACGCATCATTTAATGTAACTTTTAGAAAAAACACCTACGTTAAGCTAACACAACACCACAATAAAAAGAAGCTGAAAAACAAGCGCCCTGCTAAATTGATTTTTAAAGCTGATCGAAGCGACGTAGGCTGTCGTGGCCGTGATATCGCTTCCCTAGAGGGACTTCGGTGTAGAATTACGGCTGACGAGCTCATTATGCCGCTAACGAAGCCGGAAAATTAATTTATCGGGCGAGTGGAATCACGGATTGCGTTGTTTAATAGCCGCAATGTTAGGGAAACTAGCAGGCCGGAATTGCAGCGCGACCGGAAGGTTGAAACTTGATTACCGCTTCGAGCAAAGATACTGTCCCTGATAACGAACCTGCTTTATCACTTTCCAGTTGGATTCATCTACAGATCGATAGAAAAAGTAATTTTGTTTGGGCGACTGCTACTATCAGATCGCGAGCTTACGAACCGGAGCTACGAGTGTGGTTAGCGGTTTGTCAAATAAATTCGAGCATCGGAGAAACTTCAGGCGGCATCGTTTTCTGGTTTCGTAATGAATTCAATTTCGAACCCGTCGTTGGTGGGAGCAATAGGTTGCAAAATTCGAAACGAACTTTAAATGTGTACCTACTGTGTTTAACAGGGAAGTGGTGGGCGACAGTTTGCGAACATTATTAATTTCTCAGTGTTCGTGCGAATACGTAAAGTGTTTATACAGTATAATAATTTCAACAAAGTTTGCAGTGTAATCAGAGAATCAAATGCGGTCACTATTATATTTTACTAATTGAATTATTTCTGTGAAAAATTAGCTTGTATATTGTGAAAGTGTTGAAGTAGCAATGATAAATGAATAAGTATGTGTTTGGTTTGATTTCGAGTTGAATTTACTTTATCGCTTTCCAGCTGATCTGTCACACGAATCACGATAACTCATTCATACAAGTACAGTGTTTTAATATTAAAAGCTTATCGGACAATAGTAACGGAACTGACTCAATATCTGTACGTATCCATCGCGTGACATTAATGTGTCACTAACATGGCGTCACTGAAGTGAAACTCTTCAACAAATATTGCATAAATCGTTACTTTACTACAAACTAGTGATTCTTAAGTTTTTCATTTCTGAACTGAATAGTTACCGAGAGCATTTCATTTCTAAGAAACCTGGAAATTTGCTGGTTACTTGATCTTTCCGAACAAGATTTACACAAACGGGAGTGCACTAGGCGCGACAAACTTTCGCGAAACTTACACTGCAACTTGAAATACAGCATTTAGAACGACATAATTTGAGTTCCGCTGGAAAATCGATTTCACTGTGCATGCCAAGCTCCCGAGCAATAAAAGTACATACACCTCGAGGATGAAGGATCTTCCACGGGATTTCACTAAAAGCTCCGTGCTATATTCGATTCGCTTTATTTACACGCCTCTAGCGTAGTGTGCTATGTAATTTAAAATACGCATTAAATTCTCTCCTGATATTAGTATTTCCATTCGTATTTATTACTCTGTTTCACCATCTTTATTTGTCCTACTCCTCCAACTAGAAGTTACTTCGAAAGCCCATTCCCTGCAACACGAAATGGAATTGTTGTTAAAAATTCGAGCAGTCGCCTGTACAGTTAGTTCCAGTCGATAGCAGAAGGTGCTAAGAAATTGATGGAATATTTTAGAAACCTGTTGAGACCGAGTGCAGCGTTACAGCGCAATAATTTCGCGTGACCGGCGATTCCTTTGTTACTGTCGGCTAAATAAATATCGCCGTTGCGACGTGAAATAAAAGTCAGTAAGCTGGGCGATACGGTATCGAGATTTCTAAAACGATTCAGTCGGAACTATAAAAGGAGAGCAGTGTTTCCCGCGCGACTCCCCCTCGAAACAAATAACTGTCGAGGGTGCCGATGGGCGACTGTCGAACGGTCAAAGCGCAATAAACGCTCGAAACTTTGGCATTCGATAGCTCCGTGCCCGCGAAACGCGCGACGCCGACAAGAAACGTGTCTGTGTCCGTGCCTGTACGTGAGCACGTGCGCGTACGCGCGTATAACGAGGGTGGGACGGAAAATGGCCCAATAAAGATTGAAATCCGATATCTGGGGGCATTGATTGGCAACTACAGCGTCGGCTGATCAGAGTGTAGGCTAAGCACTTGGATGAAATTCCTCTTATTTTCTCTAGTTACTGTTCCTGCCTCTTCACCTTCGTTTATTGCAGAAAATTCGTTGCGCTGTTGCCGAGTGTCTGTGCCCCGAGAAATAATTGAGGAGTTTAAAGGGTAAACGATGCGAGTGCCAGAAGTAAAATTTTCAATATTTTCTTTTCAACCACAGCGACGTTGATACTTATCACAACTATATCTTGCAACAGCTCTAGAAACTGAAATAAAATATTCTAACACTTACAGCGTTTACCACCGTATTCGGTATCGAATTTACTTACATTCCTTTTCACTAAAAAAATAATTTTTGATTTCTTTGGCACTTTACCATCGTTCATCATTTAAAGTCTTCAAATTCTGATTTCAGTAATTTCCGTTCGAAAGGAGAATTGGCTTAAGTCAGTTTATAGGCGATGAGGATGATGAAATTTTATGAACACTTTTTAATATCAAACAGGAAGTCTTATGAAGAATTTTCACTCTAAATATTAACAGCATATATTCAAGCACATTTACAGATTGCCGAATGCAACGTTATATTCGTTCGACGGTGCATTAAAATAGAGTAGGCATCTACAGGCGATCTACTAATGGTACGTACAGGCATCAAGTTACTACACGTTGCAAATTAATGTTTACTAAAGGTCTTTACCGCAGCGGACGTAAACGTTTTGTATCTATTTCGGTGAATTTGATATGGCATAGTTACAAAGCATCCTTGCTATATGTAGAGCGAAATATGTGAAGCATATTTAGAGAGCATCTTTCTTCACTTATATCCTTTATTGAAAATCCTGAAAATCAATGCGTAAGGACGATTTTATATTATTATACGTTTTATGATTGCAATAAAATAGTCTAGCAAAATTGGAGTTTGAAATTTACAGAAAGATTGCAAATAAATATAGAAATCTCGATTTCGAACATTATTTTGGGCGCACCAAATGAACACATCGCAAATCCTTCACTTTCCTAAATGCTTCTAAAAAAAAACACATCACATATTCAATAATTTCACAACTGCTATTGTGTTTGCGAAATTTTGAATAAAAGAATTCGTCACTGGTGATTGCAGTTTTATTTCATTTCCTTTGATCCCTACCATCCTGCATCGCGCAATCCCATTGCGTATAAATACTTCCACGCTGATAAATCAAGCTCATTTGATTCACAACTAGACAATCCTCTTCATGAATAGATGGAAGCTCATGATCTCATTACAGCTACACGGACACTGATTCGCCGGGCCAATGTTTGAACGGGAATACATATTTTCAGCGATGGAATTTCGCCTCGAACGTTCCCAGCTTATGGATACTCGTATCGCGAAAATCCGGGCACATGGACTGCATTTCGCTTTCCAAACAACAGTCTGGAAATGCTTATGGAAAATCTATAGCCCGGTGCATGCCTAATCCTCAATCCCTCTTGGCGAGATGTTGCGACGTGACAAAATTCTGCGACACATATTTCAGGATAGATTCCAGTCACAGTAGCGAGGAAATTTTAGAAAAACTTGCCATCTATCAGAAAATTTGCTGAATTTTTATCGTTTCTTAGAATTTAATATCTGACGCGACGCTAAATTTCTAATAGGTAAATTAGTTGATATGAGTGAACAAAATAGTTTCGAAAATTGATAGACTTGATAGAAATACTTCCCTTACAATTTTAAAAGTTTTTCACAATAATTTACTAGTCAGGAGCTAATAAATAACAAATTGTGAAATTTTATTTAAAATCATACAGAAGGAGTTTATGTTTTTGTGATAATGTACTATTGTTATTTACGTCTTTTTGGAGAGTCGAAATAAAAAAGTTTTTAATCGTAATTTAATCGACGTCAAACTTTATCCTCGGAAAATTAACGACGGGAATTTTGAATTCGCCATATTTATAGTGGCAATAAACAGCGAGCTTCATGTTGACTATATCTTTCAGCCAAAACTTGCACAGTTCCCGAGTAATGCTTTACAACGATTCGCACTTGCCCCTACATTTTACGTCCACTTCGAACTTTGCGTTTTACCACGCCTCGCGGAGAAATCGCAAGGTAATTCGCCGTTTTCACGGGATATCGACCGCGTGTTGGACCCTCAGTTTTCTAAGTACGTTCTTCCGGAGTTACTATGCAAATTAAAGCGATAGGAACTCTGAGAACCACTATAATTGTAAGAATTTCGATTGCTCCGAGACTAAATAAAAAGCTATCTTTATTGTTCCCCGCTGTGAATTCTTGTTCAATAGTAGCCTAATTTCTGAGAAGGATCAGGACGAAGATACCATGATTTAGTGAATTTATCTGGTAACAATGGAATAGATCAGAAAGCACACTGAAATCGTCTATTCTAGCAGTATCATGCTTCAAGGCAGACAGTAAATTGCTACTTCAACTGCTTCTTCTAAGGAAAATCGTAGTTGTTTACTTGGTAAGTCGTACAATGCCAAGATTATTTGCTGGCATCACTCAAGGATTTTCTTCCTACTTCGCCTTTTACTCACTCCACCATTTCTATAGCAACTCTTCCGCTCCTGTGTACGTAAATGTACGCTTCCTCCATGCTCATATGCATTTATTGCGGACTTCCGTCCATTTTATTTCATACACCCGGTTATGTAAATCCATGGAAGTTTAATCTGAATTTAGCAACGGTAATTCACACTTTCCAGGGCAATTGCTGAATAAAGAATTCCTTAACGAAACATCCCTGAGCATCGAGCTAATGAAACAGAATTTATTTCAACGTTTAGATAATCGTAACGGAGAAGAAAAATTTATAAATGTTTTGTGATTACTAATTATAATAAAACTCCATCGTTATACAGAGTACAACAGTTACAAATACAAATGTTGAACAGTAGTAAAAAACAGAATCATTATCAGAAAACACTCTGAATGACATATTTCCAAAATATCAAACATTAATTACCATTTAATATCCATTTTGTACGTACAGTCTTATCTCAAATAGACTCCTCACAATTTTTTCGTTCAGAACTATTGTATTTTAATTACAATTTAATTTTTTTGCTTATTAATTTACATAATCGAGAATATTCAATCGCGTCTTTACAAGATGAACAGGCAAAGAATAATCTTCGAAGGGAACATATTGTTGACGGGTTGCTGGAATATGTATGAAAGGAACTAGCGAGTGAAATTTTGAATATTTTCGAGAAACTTTTAAAAACGAGAGGCTGATGGCAGCGTTACGCTAAAGGCCTTTCCAAATTGTAAATCAAGTGAAAATAGACGGGATCAGGTGGTAAATCGAAAAAAGTTTTCCTCGGTGGCGAGAGCCTGTCGATTCCAGAATCCATGGGCACTGAGAACCACACCAAACATCTGGTACATGGCGCCGGCCCATCAAGTAGTCAATTCGAGTTTCTTGTTGCTCACCACACCCTCGCCGCCCCTTTGCTACTCCTGCGTCGCGACATTCTTTCCCTTTTTACCCGCCGCCTGCGACAATGCCGCGAGAAAATCCCGGGGATTTTCTTGGATTTCACGTAACCACGAACCGAAATGTCTGGGGAACTTGGAGCATGTCGATCGCGGGGCGTCGAGTGCGTTAAATGCGATGGCGAACTACCGCATAAGCCATCGTTCTAATCCAATTTTCTTCTGAATTCTGACGAATCGACTTTCCCTCCGCTCATACGAATTTTACTTCCTGTATTTCAATTACGTTTGTTTAGTAGTAACATGGAGTTCCTAGTGTGGGGTTGGACGTCTAATTTTTATGTTTGGGATAATTATCCAATGAGAGGATGTAAGTCTGTGGAGCAGTGGTGCACCCAGAGGGGGGCAAGAGGCCTTGGAACTCCCCAAAGAAGAAGGGAAAAGGAGATTAATGTAACCACGACTAAAGTAATCCAAGAGCTTTGTAAGAAAAAAAAAGAAAACTGAATTTCAATTCATAAATAAATTTGTATAATCACTTAATGAATTTTATTGATTTGCATTAAAACTATTTTTATCCTGAGTCCACCACTGCTGTGGAGTAGTATTCATAGGATGTATGATGCAGTAAGTAGTGAGTTAAATGAGTTGTTCCTTGGCTCATATGAGGGGAAAAAGAAATTCCTTATCATTGCAATTGAAATTCATAATTTTATGTATTCTTTTCTTCTATTCTCTTCTAATATATGACGGATGCCTGTATCACATCCTCTGAAATATTAATTTATATTTGCTTAACTAAGAATTAGAGAAAGTAAAGATTTCAAACGTTTGGAAGTGTTCAAATCACAACAAGTTTACTACTGTGATTACTGCTCCAGATTTTCCAAGTAAAAACATTACTTAAATGTAAGAAACCTCGATTTATCTCGACAACCTGCCCTTTTACACCTAGCGCAAATGTGTTGGAAGCTGAGTGAAATTCTTTTTGCAAAAAACTTGCTCAAATAAAGCTGTTTGCTCCCGAGAGCGCGTCAATAACAAAGTGTTCGAGGCTAACCACGGAAGAACCGGCTCGCAGCTTCACCTTTAGGAACAATATTTAATGAAACTGAAGGAAGCTTTTAAGGAAGGTCTAAGAATGCTTTTAGTTGTATTGCAGCCAGGAATTGCTCTAATTTATCTTCCTAGCGCTTAGTAATCTCATAAACGAAAAGTACAAGTAACGCTTGCCGTGCAATTTCGTAAATTGCGCCTTCTCCTTTTCCCTTAATTAATGACGTTTCAATCGTCTATCTTACCAGTGACTAGCTACAATTTCCACCACATATAAAGGTCGCCATGACTTCCAAATAACCCTCTACAATTCCCAAAAAATCTTAAACACTCAATACAATAAAATCAGAATTTAGTAACTGCGTTATTTTTCCACTAGGACCACCTTCCCTGTTCCCCAAAAAATATATTTCAAGTTCTGTTCAACCCAATGAACTGGCTACATTTATCCCTTTTATACAACTATAATTGGGCCAACTTATGTATGCAGAAGAATTTTAATTGTTACAGAAATTAGCTTTATTTCTATTGGGTGTATTTAATTTCTTGTTATTGTTTTACAATGCTTTTTTAATGGGTTACTTAATAGTGTTTTTGTTTTTAAGCCTAAAATTGAACTATGGCATGGTAGTTTTAACAATTGTAAAATATTAGAGTTGTTCTACGGGTTGGTAATTTTTTGCAAAATAAAGGTCACAAAATTATGAGATCCGTACTGTACTTAACTAATTTTTTGTCATTTTGAGGGTTAGTAGGTTTCTGCATAATTGGACGCAATTAAGCATCTACGAATAGTTCGCCCAATTTTATCCATCGCGAAAATACCTTCAATCTCACTTTCGCATTCACAGGCGACTTAAATCGTCTTCCCCAATTAACAACGCTAACCTGTCACCGTCTTAGCGCGGTGAGGGTTATCTCGATCGGTTCCCCATCATTTTTCCCCCACATGCGTGGCCGTTAATCGAATAATCCGACAACCGCAATCACGTAATTGCGTGACTAACGGCGCCGCTGGTTTCTGCTAGCAGCCAGCCACCATCAACATCAAATTCCATTGGGCGGCATTTAACGAGGCTTACCGGCGGGATTATTCAAATTTCCGTTTGTCCGGGGAAGTAACTACCGGAGGGCTTCGCCGCAAGCTCGTGCGCAAATAAAAGAAAAGCCTGGGGGGGGGGGGGGGCTGGTGAGACCGATAGGACGGAAGGGAACAGAACAGGGATGGACTTTGATTAAATTGCATTCGCGCTGGAGCGACAAGGTGAGAAAGTGGTGTGGTATCTCGCGAGAGAGATGGATACAGAGACGAGAAACGGGGGGAAAAAGGAAGCCGAAAACTTGGACAGAGAAACAATAGAGCTGGGGGAAAGGGAAAAAGAAATACTTTTTTCACAATTTAAACAGAGAACAGGGGAGTATCGTTTCATTGGTGAAAGGGTAGGCGTGAGAAGGGACGAAATACTTGCAAGGGCATGGACATCTCAGGGAGTTCATCATCTGTGAACCAGTTTAATTTTGAGTGCGATGGGTAGATAGAAACATTGCTACAAAAAGATTTCATTCAGGGTAAAGAGTGTAGTGGAAATGTAATTGGGTGTCTGTGGATGTTTCAGGTTTACAGATTTACCTATATGCTTTGTTGAAGAATCGGCGCAGAAGAAAAAGGAGTAGATTAGAAGGTTTTATTTGGTTAAATTTTCAAACGAGATTTTCATATTGAATTATTTTCGTGATGATGAAAACACAAGGGTTCATTAATATTCTGGGTGGTGTACTCGAAACGTCGTAGACTCCCATGGAGTGTAAAATTACGAGATTATCCTGGTCATAATTTAGTGTCTGTAGCATTCGTTACACAAAAGGGTGGACACGCTTCGCGTTCCCAGGGACCTGCAGTTAAGGTTGCATTTCAGTTAATTGGTAATTGTAAATTCAGAGGTGGAAAAGTTTTAATTTTGGGAAGAACGATCCTGACGAATATCTCATAACTCTCTTCCATTTTGTTTATGTAGAATGGCATTATTCTTTTAATAAATTCTTCCACTTTCAGAAAATTGAATATTCAATTACCCTTCTGTTTTTAAACTATTTGTGTGTCACGCCAGACTGATTTAGAATTCAATGTTGTGCACACACCAGGGGCTGTGAAAAGTATTGCTAAATATACTTAACATGGTGAATAATCTTCCCCTCGATAAACAAACAAATTACTAAACGAACCATGCACCTGCTTGACAAAGTTCCGAACAAGGGGGTGTCTGATCGATCGATACATTTAGCTTCTATCACCTAGACGATTACAATGAAGTATAGCAATATTACAAAGTTTGGCAGGGAACATATGAACTGTCGTAGTTTAATGCCCAGCAACTTGTCGCATAATTTCTCTTTACTAAAAATGCAATATGCTAAATACAAATATTTGTACGTCATAATTCATAATAGAAATTCTTTGAAATCATTGTGCCTAGCGTCCAACAGAATGTCGGTTAATTGATTTCCAATAATTGTCTTAATTAAGTTCTAATAATTTCCACCGGATAATGACACGAGCCGGCAAACTAATTTGATAAACAGAATACATGTTATATTTTGATAAATTCCATTTCTCGAAGGTATAATTTTACAGTAATTAAAGCCAATTACTACCACACGCTATGTATGTCATCCAGTTACTGTAACTTAGCATTTCTGTTATTGCAACATTTCGGTCAAATAATATTTAATAATTTAATTCGTGTGTCTTAGTGAATATATTATTGCAGCTTGTACCCATAAGTTTTCCTAGCAACCATGAAAATACTATCCTCATTAATAGTTTCTTCTGATTATCTAATATCATTCATTCATTCAACTTTAAATAAATTTAAACGGACACAAGATAACTTAAATGGACAATGAAATAGTCTCCAAAAGATTAAAACCCTGCATGCATGACAGCGACCGTTAATGTGTTACCACGCCATCATTATAAGCGCGTTTATTTTCAATCCTTATCCCTTAAGCTTTGCCTTCCCTCTGTTTCTTTCACTTGGCTAAGGAAAGCTTCCCGCAACAGTGCCAGCCGCTCGAGGAAGAGGCGTTTTCGGCAGACGCGTTTCCCCAGAGAAGGCGGGTCGAGGCGCGTTCCGCGAGCGGAATTTTAAGCGAGCAGATCCAGGAAATTAGGAAGATTTGATCAGTCGGCTCGTGGAATTACAAATAACCTCATTATCGTGGCGAAGGCGCACACCGTGTCGAGACAGTTGCGATTTATACCGTCGAATTTCCTTTTTACCCGTCGCGACAGACGAGCACGTGCGGGCCAGAGAAAGGTCATTAGGTGACTTAAATTGAGCCCCCAAACCGCTTCAACAACTCCACCTAACTGAGAAAGTCCCTTTTTCGTTCTATCAAAAGAACAGCCACGGCAAAAAGCCGTGTTGAACGGAGACGCTGTTTAAAGAACGATCGAAGAGAGTGTATGTATAATCTTCGATAACTAGTGTTACAATATGTATAGAAGTTTGAAAGAAATATTTTATAATGCGACCTAACGAAATAATGACTGACTTGGTTGATTATATTATTGGTGGATAATGCAGGGAATTATGCAGATATTGAAAATAATTGATTTTTAGGAAATACTAGTAACAGTGAAGTGTTCAAAGCTTCAAAGTTGCTGTTTCAGTGAATACTTTTGACGAAATTTGATACCGAACGGCAATTACACATCTGCAGGAACACTGAAGCAGTGAGTGAACTAGAATGGTCCCTGAGGTATCATTTTACATATTGTCCACCTATGGCTCAGTTGGGAAAGCTATTAAATAAATTAAACGGAGCTCTTTGGGCTTGAAATGGCTAACATTGCGTGAAACTGCACCGTCCCAGACGTGAAATTAGACAGCCATAGATAAATGGTATAATGCACAAGATGTTTCTTGAATCAGACACAATATCTCCATTCTCTTGTTTATTATTTGATGAGTCAGATTGACTTAACAACTGAAAGCAGGTATTTTAATTTCACTTAAAAGAACAGCACTGGTTCTCCTATAATACTACCCGAGTTCATCCTTCATTGCCTGGAGCCTAACGAGTTTCGTTTTTCTACTTTCATTCTGTCAAGTCGCCTTGCCATGGTAGTCTGATATATCTCGAATTAATGCGAAAGGCAAATGTTATGTTAATGTCCGTTGCAGTAGCATTAGTGGTCTTGCCTTGGATACCGTGAATGCGGAACAGAATAATCCTCGTCTTAACTGGTGTTTCCTGTTCGAGACAGTGACCTAACTTATCCCTGCCTTACCTACTTATTTTCCCCAAGGGAACGTTGGAACAAAGAGAGCCGAAGCAGTGAGAAAAATAAACGAATCAAGGAAAATAAGAAAAAAAATTGAACTGCTTACTATTTCACTCCTTTTTACGCTTTCATTGTCAATGCAACTTGGGAGGATAATTATACAAGGAGGAATTATATTTCCTTTGTTTCTATTTTGGAAATATTCATGAACACCGAAAATTCGTTAGGAATGCTTAAGTTTCTGAAGATAAAAGTCTGAAAGAGAATTGAAAATTTCAACTCTTCCCTCTCAGTCTCAGTTTTATAACTGGAACTCTGAGTATTCTAGCAGTGTCTAACATTTAGTGTCGTAAAGTGTGCTTGAAAGGCAAAATAGAGTTAAAACAGGCGAAGCAAACGGTTAGCAAGTTTACAAGCAGAAATTTCTGTAACAAATGAACTACTCCGTGAAATACATGCGTACGTACAGAGGTTTCACACATCTGAAGTACGAGATGCAACTCAGGAAGTAAGACAAAGATCGAGCGAGGCGAGCAGAAAGGGATTTAACAACATCGGCAGCAATTAACACAACGAGGTTGCTCAGCGAGCTGCGAAAACAATGAATTGAAGACAAAAGGCCCCGCCCTATTGTCCACCTCAGCAATTAATGTAATCTTAATTTACGCGACAATTATAGTCTATTAATTTCAACCGCTCGAACGCAACGTGTCTTGAATTATCCACTGTGACTACTGAATAATTCGAAATAGTGATATCTACAGAACCAGAAGCCGGTCAATCGTAGCAGCCTGCTTCTTGCTGCAACGATGAACTCAAAAACTTTGCTTTCCCCCATTCACGGTCTAAAGATGCTTCCTGCTTGCTTTTAGTTACTTACGCCAAGCAACGATTTAACACTGAAAGGATACAGACGAGCATGCATCCTATGCTGGATTTTCTGCAAGCCAAGAACTCGAAACGCTTTCGAATTTCATTCACTTTGTCTCGTCAGTTTGCACGGCTTGCGTGAGACACTCGGGCAGTCGTATCACTGGCAATGAGAGAGCGCCGGAAAGCATCCTCTTCGAAGAAGTTACCGCTACCTCGTAAATTTTTAACTCCTCCGCTCATTAACGCGGAAAATTCTCCACGGGCGATGGACAGTTTCGTGTCTATCGCTTTCAACGAGAACACTCTTTCACCCTACGCGCGCGTTTGCACACGAAATTACGTTCTCGTTAACGTAGTGGATTACCTTCGCGTGGGATCTCGGTGGAAAGCGAATTTTTAACAACCAAGTTCCCAAGGAAAATTGCATTTCCACGCTTATTCCTAATTTCTCATCCCCTAAATACACTATGACAGATTATTTGCACCGTCTCATCTGTCTGGCAGAGTTGCGATTGAAATGACGCACAAAATTAACGATGAAGACATGAACGGTAGTAAAACTATCAGAGTTTAAAAAGAAGAGACATATCACATAAAACGAGGAGATCCACAGAGTAGAATTGTATGATTTACCCTTCGCCCTATGTGTTTTTTCTTGTGAGCTTTTTGTTCTTTAACTTTTAACCGTCCAGATCGCAAATTTTGACTTTCCTCGTGTCACATTTTAATTCTCTTTTTGATGCTAATAGAAATAAAACTATGTCACGCTAAATAAAATATCTATTTTATTTGTTATTGTAATTACAATTTAATTTCCATGCCAAACAGCTAACTGCAGTGTGGACCTATGACAGTAATATAAAACGTAGAATCTGTGCATCGATTGTCGAACCGTAACGAAGTCGCTCGTTATGTCGCTGGACGATTAATTAACCATCGTTAAACCAATTTGTCTTCTCTTTGAGAAGTGACTTATCACGATACGCGTCCTGAAAAGGAAGCAGCTGATAAGACAAAAAGCAACAAAAATGGGGAGGAAGGATAAAAGGCGTACGGAGGAGAAAGTAAATTAGCGAGGATGTAAAAAGGGGACACGCGTCAGTTTAACGCCTTTCCACGCCTATCGAATCATCCATCAATTGCTTTATAATATCGTGGCGTCGTTTGCCAATCTTTTTGCCCTATTCGCGCGCCCGGTATCGTATATATATGTAGGCCCTGAAGGATGTAGTCGGCAGCCGTTCACGATATGGCGGTGGAAACAGCTGCTGGGGAAACCACACGTCCTTCGGGAACTAATCGTTAACCGTTCACGTAGAAAATTGCTCGATCCTTTCCGTTGTTTTTCGGTCCCTCCAAGGTCTTACGTGCAATTGCGTTAGACCAGGGAACCGAGTACGGTTTCCTACTGCTCCTTAAAATTTAATTTCAATTCCCTGTTTCCTCGAATGTGCCTTAACGAATTTAGAAGATTTCGCCAACGTTCACGTCAGAAATATGTCGACAGGCGGGGCAGAATTTTTTACTTGGCTACGATAGAATTGGTATATGCAACTGTGATTTGGCGCCACTTTGTGGTGAAGATAGGTACTAATTCCTTAGGAAATAACATTTCAATATTTGAGATATATGATCTGTATAAATGAAAATTTCGTGTCCGTTGGAAACTTGGAAATTTGGAAATTTGGAAATTTGGAAGCTTGGAAAATTGGAAATTTGGAATTTTTAAGCTTCTACGTCTCAAATGAAGGTCATAAGTACCGTACACTGTTTTCCCAGAATGTTAAGACTCAAATATACATATCAGTTGTACAGAATTGTAGTAAAATAGCAACAGAAATTATTAACGAATACGCGAGAAATGATGAATTCAAAGCCTTTGCAAGTACATATACAGAATTTATTAAAGACAGTACATTGCGATTCATCGCAATCTCTCTCTTCAACGTGGAGGTTCGTGTATTAACTCCCTCTGGAAACTTTTTTATGCAACACAGAGAAAGTATCACGAATAAATTAACGTATGAAACGAGACATAAATTATAACAGATACTTCAAAATGTGAAATTCGGAACACGATAGAAGATATACAGTACTTGTTCGTGACACGTTTCAATTACTCTAAAGACTGTTACTGCGTTGGTCGACATGAAATCATGGTAATCTGTCAATTAGTGGTTCAGTCATTTGCAGACCTGCCACTCAATTGTGATGCCACACCGTTGCAACCCATTAAAATCGATACACGACACAGCTGAATTTACCTCAGCCCTACAATCTGTGTATTATACTACATCAGCATGCACAGTCGATAATTTATACCCATAGCAACATTTTCTTTCGTAATTACACCCCACCACCAGGGAGCAAACTATATTTGCTAGAGAAAACGCTCCCAGTCGAGTTCCTTACACAGTTTCTCACTGGCGAGACAGCTCAGGTACCTCAGGATCGCCAGTTCCTGTCTTGAGGACATACTTCAGGGGAATAATCACCCATGAAACAAGCCTCAAGCCCTGGGGTGTTCAAAAAGAAACACTGAAACTACCTCTACCTCGCAAACCCTAAACTTCAATCAATTATTCCCAGCATTACATTGGCGAAAACAAGGTAAAACAGAATCATTACCAACCTATACCAATAAAACCTGAACAACGGTGTAAAATTACATAATTGCTAGCCCCATCAGCCCTAAATCACTCTGTCACACGTGTTTTCCGCTATCGTGTACGGCGCACAGTGTACGCAATCACGTCTCCCTATTAGTTCCCCCAGTGAACGGGCAGTAGTAACGGTGGAGGAATGGTCAGACGCGGGGAGTAGTAATATCGCGCGTAGACGGGGCTCGCTACGATTTCGTGGGGGTCTTGATCGTTTTATTTAACGCTGGTCATTAGTCACTCGACAAAAGCGACCACTGTAGGTCAGAGGGGCGGTCCTGGTTTTCCAGGATGTATCTCCTTCCACCGTTCTCGCTCGGGCTCGTCGCTAGAGACGAAAGCCGGCCGATGACGAGGATAATAAGGACTCGTTAGCCCCTGTTGGATTCCGTGGAAAAGGGAGGCCGCAGCCGGGGCCAAATTCCGCCGCCAACTTTTTTCCAGTTCGATTGCGCGCTCGTTTCAGCGCGGCCTGCGAGATCAGCTTTTTAAAATGCCGGTAATTTCCATTTTTAACGAGCCACGATGGAATCCCCCGGCGCTAAGTCAGATTTATCTTGCCCGTTCTAACGGTCTGATCGTAGAAGGGAAATTAATCGCGCGAAACCGTGGCACAAAACGCTGCCAGAGTTTTCTCGCTTGTTACAGAAGAACGATGGATTGGTTCAACAAAGTTATCGTCCATAATGAGGGGGTACGATCGACATCGGTCGATCACGGTTGCACGTTCTATTTAATCCGATGATAATGGTTACGAGTCGAGCGATGATTCTGTACAATGATGCATGAGATACGTAAAGTTATATTGGGTATTAAGTGTCGTGTGAATTGTGGCCTCATAGAATTAGAAGGAACTTAAGAACTTTGCTTATTAAACTTTTCAGTTGAATCACGAACTTATAAATCTGAGATGAATGGTTTCGAAGTGAAACAGAATTCTGCCTAACAGCTGAAGGATTCAGAATGAAATAAACATGGGTGGAAATGAATTTTGTTAATAATTATTATGTATGTCCACGGTGTCTCAAAGTAGAAGATAGTTTAATAAAATGATTCTTATAATGAGAATGTGGTGGCTATGATTAAAATCGGGTAACTTATTTAATTTCTGTTCCTGTGTTAATTTCTATCTCACCCCTTAAGCGTTTAATTGAATTGAATTACATAATGAACTTAAACAATTTAGAAGGGAGGAAATTTTCAACTGACGGTTATTATTCTTTAAAAATTGTTGCACGTTCTATTTAATTCGATGTGCGCATCTGATTCCTACGTAGGTGGAATTTCCTTACCGTTGCTCCGAGGATTCCATCCGTGCCGGTATGTTAGACTATCGGGACGAGGGAAAAAGGAGCAGAAAACAATACTGAACAGGGCAGGACCGAGATCCCGAGGGAATACTGAAGGAAAGGATGGTGGCGCATTCGACGTCTCACTGGCAACTTTCGCGAACTGACCCTCCCTGTTTACCTCCCATTCATCGAAGCTGGATTCTAGTTCTAAAGATCACGGGGAAGATAACAGCGGAATGAAATACGAAACTGAGTTCCTTGCTGGAAAGATTAACTAAAGTTTTCAGCTGGTCGCAAAAGATTCGGAGCATGTGGACGCACGAGATACCTCGGCATGCCAATTGAGAGGAACCCTCTTCGGCAGTTGCGAAACGGTCCTAGTCTCGACGAGCAGCATATAAATTCGAATCAAACGAAGCTTCGCAATCCCTTTCCTCGAAAATCCTTCGTCCACCGTAGAGAAGTATACAAATGAAGGCCGATTTCTGTGCAAATGCATTATACACTCTTCGCATGGAAAATAATAAATCTATTCGAAAATTGGAAACATTAATTTCATTGGAAAATATTGAATTCCTGATTGCCTTGGTTTTATTCGTTTCCTTAGCAATAAAATAAACAATGGATCTTGCATGGGCAAAAGAAACATTTACAGATATTCTGGATACAAAAAGTGAGGCTACGTTACAGTTTGCACATTACACTGTCCCTACTCTATGATCTACGTGATGGATCTCTTAGTGAAATCGGGAAATCGAGTCTCAAGAATGTCGGATACCCTCTTACCGCAAGTGGACTATTGACTCTATCTGAGCAAAGTATCTTTTCAATCAATACAGCATCAAGTGTCCCTCCGTAAATAGCCACTTCTCACCAGATCAATCCACGTTATACCTAACAGTCACAAAGAACTTTCCACTTCACGTTGATAAAACAAACAAGCTCCACTTTTCTGAAATACCACACTCAGAGAGTATTCGGAGCAACAAGCTAACGTCTTCATTAGCTGCTTTCGTGTACCTAATGAAGACTCCACACCGTACCGAATAGCACTACCAAGCACGTCCACATGCAGTCTGCTCTGCGGTAAGCAGTTTCCCAAACGCACAGTGCCAGTGAACGTGTTAATATCCTTGGAACACGGTGGAATAAAATTTCGCTGAGAAACCGTGCAACGTCGACACGTCCATGAACGTCCTGCCGTGTACACGTGTGGCAACGAAGAAATCTCCCACGGCACGGGGGGGGGGGAGGAGGTGGTGCGTGAAAAAGGGGGGTGAAACGGGCGAAGGAGGCACGCGGATGGAAGGACGGCGCAGAGGCAGCGGCCAGGAGGGGAAATAAAAGTCGAAAGCTGGGACCGAAGCGAGCGAGACGAGACGGCAAGGGAAATAAAAAGAAATTGTCATCGTCCGGGTGGTTGCAACCACCCTTGTAACCGTGGCCCCCCACCTCTCCCGTTGCTTTCCTCGGCCCCGCTTTACAGCCACTGTCATTTGTTTTTACGTTCACCCCGTGCCGTTCCTGAAAATCCTTCGCCTGTCGCGAACGCCATTCGCCCCTCCTCGTCCTGTGAGATTTCGCCGTGGAATAGAGAGACAGCGCGCGCTCGTCGAGAGAAGTTCAAACGCGCTGGCAATCTCGAGGATCCCCCTCGCCCCCCCCCCCCACTCGTGAAATAAGAAGAAGGGGGAAAGAAGAACATGGGAAAGAGGCGCAAAGCTGACAGAAAATTTCGAAGTCTCTAGATAAAGGTGTCGTCTGTTAGAGCCCCTTGGAGAGGGCCACGCATGCTTTTCTGCGAAAGAGTACGAAGACTCGGTGCGCACTGTTTTCTATATTTGCCCGTGCGCCTGTGTCCGTTGAACTTACGGGCGGAAAGTTTTCAGATGAAATTCTGCTCAACTGCAAGATCAACCGAGGATCTCGACGAGGATTAACCCCGCTGGATATTGACTTTGCGGGAGTGTCTGGTAGACATCTGTGCGTAGGAACTTTTGCGGGGCGAAGCGGTGTCGGGCGATTCCCAGCGAGAAGGATTAATAAGGACGTGTTTTTTCAAACTTTCATGCTGGAAACTTCATCCGTGTTGCGTGGAGATTAACGGTGCTGCTGTAATCCTTCTTATCGCTTTGAAATTACTATTCTGTTTGTTTAGATTAAATGCAATGATGTAATCGATTGCAAAATTGTTTGGACTAGTTGCAACTTATTTTTATATTTATTCGTGGTGCTACTTGGAAGCAGGGATTTGTGTCAAGTTAAGTAGACAAGGTGGAAGGCAGTGTCTTGTCTGTGACGCTTCGAAGCGACAACTTTGCAGCATCAAGGACAAAGATTTTGCAAAAGGGCGAAGGCGTTAGAGAGACTTAAAGCCTTGAATAAGGGGTTTCTGCTTTAACTTTAGGAAAATGGTCCGGAGAAAATGAAGGACGAACTTCAAAGTTATTTCCAAGGATCGGGCTGCGAGAGAGACAGAAACTCGTGGCGATAAAGACAGTATCAGGTATTAATTTTGCCGGGCTATTTAATTAGCAAGGCCTAAGTAGGGGAGATAAGAGTTTAATGAATACAGATAGCCCTGTAATTCTAACAGTTTTCTTCTTCCTTCTTATCTGACTCTTTGCCATGACTCTTTGTTCCTTAAAGGAACAATGAAGGGAACTGAGAACTTCGCACCGAAAATGAAACTGTTACGCCACTGACAAAGGGTTCCCTTTTTCATTTCCCCCCCTTTGATTCGTAAAAGAATTGCACGGAAATACTATTCATGCTAAATTATGGACGTTCCTTTCAATCAAATAAAATGGCACGACACTTTCAAGTGCAACCCATTTGAAATTAATTCGAGGTAAATTCGTTGACAATGTAGATTGGAAAATACAATACAGTGTCAACTTCTGTCTCGTTGTTTTCCAAAAGATGACGATAATGAGAAGATCAATATTGATTCATAGTTCTAGTACTGAGGTACTCGTAGTACTTTATATACAAGCATACACTAGCAGAAACAACAAGAATTGAAAGATTAAAAATTAACAGCATGTAGGCATAACTCAAAATAATTAAAATATCACGTGATATGCTTTCACTTCATTGAGTATTCAATATTTTAAGAATTTCAATATGCTACAAAAGTTATAACATTCCTTCTACATAAAACAGTACCTTATGTCTAAATTGAATATAATATCATTAATAAATAAATGAATGACTCCATTAAATTCACATAATTTGAAATAATTAATTGAAAATTATTTAGATAAACATATATCTTTCGTGGTGCAAAGTTCCTTCAGACCAATAAAATGAAGATTCTACTCACGGACAGTCAAGTTGGCAGGCTTCACGATCATGGGGCAGACCCTGAAGAGGCCCAATTTGAATCGTACGCTGACGACGTTGGCGAAATTACGCGGCAGATACGGAAGATTCAGCTTCTCCTCGGTGTGAAGCCAGGCTGGTCCTAAAAGGGCTGTGCTGAGGGCAGCTAGGGCCGCGATACCGCAAACTACGCCGCACCTGGTCAGTCTGATGCCACCAGGGCCACCCGAGCAGCACATGTTCGTCTATGAGATTCCTCGATTGTTCTAAGATGACATTATTTGATGCACGACCAATCACCTCGCCGATTCGAAAGGAACCCTTCGTTCTTTTAGTCCGAAGGCCTCCCTTGAACTTCGACACATTATCACGCGATTCGTTCACGAGTTCCGCGACACTCTTCTGTATATTGTTCTCCTTTCACTTAAGCCTCAGCGTTTGGTGCTTTAAGTATTCATGATTAACGAGTCCTTGAGACTGGGAGCATCTGGTTAAACATCCTGAAACACACTGAAAAATTGGAAAATGTTAGGGAGAAATGAAATTTGTATTGCTCAAGGAATTATTCTTTATCTCATAAACGCGTTTGATCTTCGTCATTCTATCTGCCACTCACAGACAGTGAACCACTAAAATGCATTAACAAGTGGAAAGCAGGAATCTGCGCACCAATCGATTGCTCATTCTCGACTTTCATGAGGGATCTATACGGGTGGTGTTTCAAACCCGTAGCGATTTGTCAGTTGACTAGCGATACTGTCGTCCTCGTTCGATGAAAGCGAATAATCCGACCTCGATAAGAGAGTTATCGGGGTACCATCGAGTTTGACTTTATCGAGCTCCTCCTGGGAATTCTCGTGTCCGTCGCGTGCCACGACGGTTTAATTCGCAATGAAAGTTCTGGCCTGCAGAGATTCTCACGACGACATAAAACTTCGAGTCACTGATAAATAATTGATGGAAAACGGTTTGACACCGAGGAGACATGTTTCTCTTGTTAACTGCTATCGAAAACTTCTGTATATACTGTTCGACAAATTTCTTGTGTATTATTGTGGAACAGTTTAAGCCATGATAGAATGAAAACTCTAACTACATTCTCTTAGGAGAAACAGTTTCTCATTCTTAAACGAAAATTAAACGAGATTAATATTCTTGAAACTTTATTTTTACGTTTCAAACAAGGCCAGTAATTTCTTATTAAAAGTGGAATATTGTTAAAGAAACGACTGTCTGATCTCTGGAAAGATACCGCAATGATGAGGAAACAGCCCTTACGAATGATTGGCAATACTGGTGGAAGCTTGCAATTTAAATTAAGTAAGTTATTTGCATTATTAAAAGTTTTCAACAAGTTCTTAACAATCCAGTAGCGAAGTTTCCGAAACTACAATCGAAATCTACAATTCAAAGTTACTAAGAACTTTCTGTTCCGCTTCCCAGTAGGAAAAGAAATTCTGAATTATACCGATTGAATGTTTTATCCAGTAGAAGATGGCCAATGAATGTCAACTGTCCGTTCTTCGATTTTAAGTTTATTACTTTACTTCATAGAGAAGTACTGCAAAATCACCATTCATATTTCCTCCTATTCCTCCAAAAATACCACAGTATCGAAATGTAAAATTCCAACTCTCTTCCTCCTGAAATAGAAGTATCTCAAATCTCACGAATAATTTCCCTTATCTTTTTAATTGAACACCATTTCTATTATACCATCCCTAAAAATTCTGAATATCACTCATTCTAATAATTTCCAAACACGTAGCAAAATAACTATGACGCCTATGTATCTTTCCCTCAATCGCTTTTAAGGGCCAAAAAGTCCAGGACTGCGTTACGGAAAGCACTGTAAATTGCAGTTATGACAGAATACTGTTCACAATTTTCGAAACTTCCAGCCCGGTTGGACAAAGAACACTACGACTGGTCGTTTACCGGATCAGGAACGTCGCCGAGTTGGTTTTATCGATGCTGGTGTCGGAGAAGCGGATGTTCCGACACGAACGCGCACAGAATTCGCTGACTGTGAAACAGATCAAACCGACAACGGCCCGGCCAGATGAAACAGCGGATGAAAAACCACCACGCGAATTTGTTTTAAATGGCCTGCAGCACTAACGATCGTGGCCCGCCACTTCGTGACTGACATACGTGTGTCAGATTCCTTCTAATTCTTATAGGGGATGTTACAACAAAAATATTTAATAAAATTCTACCAATGTGTTTTATTAATCATACCGAGCACCGTGTGTCCTATAAGATTGCGTGCAAGCTGCCTTCTGGAGTTATGTATAATTAAAATTGCACGGTAAATTCATAGAATACTTCTTGGTGATACGAGTTAATTACTTGTAGGTGGTGAATGCATTGTTAATGGCGTTGCTATCAGGTAACGAGGACTGTTAGAGAACTATGTGCGAGATAGTATTATTACTCTTATCGTTGCCATTACTAGATACTGTTATCTAGTGCAAGGAATGCTCGGCACGGTTTGCAAGCTTGATAGTTTGTTCAAAAGTTGACATTTTTCTTTTAATATAGGTACAATTTTTAGTGTCTCTAATAAAGAATTTTTAAGCTTAGCCAAATTTCTTGGTAATATGTTTATATAAACGCACTTTATCTTGAATTTTTAGCTCCCCCTGCCGAAAATAAAAGTTTGCTTTGCCTTGTCAGTAACTTCTGTACATAGGAGTCGTTGGGAACAAGTACATATAGATAGACTTGTGGGCATATGCATGTTTGAAAACTGTGTCACAGGTGGAACAAATGATTTGTTACGACAAAGAGCTTGTAACTAGATACAATATAGACACGTAACATGTTAACAGAGTTTAAATCTGCACGGACAACATTGGAACTGCGTCAGGAAAAAAGTCGTTCTTTTGTACTAGTTGCTTTTTTAAAATGGGAAATAGAATTCGCGTAGTTCCGGTGGCGTGCAATTGTGTTAAAAAAGAATATTCTCGTACGGAGGGAGAAAATGGTTAAGCTGGAAGAATTTCAAGGAAGTGAATTATTGTCCCCCTACATTTTTATTTCTCACTGCGAACTACAACATAACTGTAGGGGAAACGAGAATCTTGCTCGAAGAAGCTTTTATTTTTAGAAAAAAGAATGCCGGTTGGACTTTCAAAGTATGTTTCTAGTACTTAATCGCGCAATCCTGAATGCAGTGTACCTTTAAAAATGAAAGTATATAAATATCATGTTATATCTACTGATACAAGATTTTGTAATAATATAACGCTTAGCAGACACTACTTTTTATAAAAATCTGATTGTAGACGAAAGATAGTATAATCCCAAAAAAAAATTTTCTTATATAGGTTTAACGTCGCATCGACTGCGTAGGTCATTCGTGACTAAATATATATCAGATTAATAGGATCTTTTTTCCACATTTCTTATATGTCGTTGAAGAATCCGATGCTTTTACAAAAGTTGATGATGTTTTTCTGATAAGATATAATCCCAGAAATTACCCTGCACGAGGATAGAGAGATTTGTTGGAGAAAAATGTTACACCGTATAATAACTTCTATCTTTTCAAAATAACATTTATTTCGAACGCAAGAAATATCTCAAGATTTCACTGTATCACGAAGCTATAAAAAAACTTTTTACCGGAAACCAGAATACCTATGTCAAGGTTGATGAATTTACGAACCAACTTCTACTAACATTTTTATTTCGTTATGTAAATTCTATTACTAATTGTCAGTGAAATTTCTATCCTCAACCACCCTACATTCAACTTTCTATTCCAAGACAAAACTACACCTGTCGTAAAGAACTAAATATGTACCAACGTTCTACAAGAGACTTTCAAAAACAAGCCATGCTTTCACACGAATTCGTCACCACTTCTGCGCCACGTTTCAGTGAGCGTCAGAATGGTTTCTATGATAAATGGGAATGTTCGACAGGCCCACCGTATTTTCCACACTTCGTGTAATTTTACGATACAATGAAACCACAGTTCGCGCACGCCGACTGACCCGACGTTTGAGCGACGTGTATACCGGCGGGCGGAGCTTTTTCGAAACGGCAGCGCGTGGCATCGTAAAAAGGAATTTATTTCCGCGAGAATATTTCCGTCTTCGTAAATACACCCCCCTCCGATTCGACTTGCAGCCGTGGTGCGAATTCCCGTCGAGAAGTTTACACCGTTCGCTCGTTCTAGGCAGCTGTGCCACAGGACTCATTGAAATCCGCGGATTTTCGGAAGTTACGCCTCGTTCGCCACCCCCCGCCGCCCCACCCGTCGCTCCTAGCGCTCCCACCCCCTTTCGATCACGTTAGCCCACTTCTACCTTTTTGTTTATAATTTGCCGAAACGTCGGGGATCGCGGAAGTTTCGTTAGCAAGAAACAGCGTCAACTTTATCGGGGGTATTTTAATGAGCCCTTCCAGCGGCGAACGACTTCATTCGTTCAACTAGGTCGTAGAGAAAAGAGGAGCGCGTCGACGAAAGATTTTCGTCTTGTCGGTGAATGGGTCGCGAGAGAATTTTAGACGAACGTTTTGGAGATGTAATTACGACTTTATCAATTGAAATCTAGCTAAGAAAGTCAAAACTACTGTGGCGTGCAATGGAGAGGCGGCTGATGAAGCTTTTAGGTGTATTAAGGCACATTTTCTGGTTCGTTTGATATATTTATCGAGGTATGGAAGCGAACACCTCTCAGTAATTGCAAGAATAATTCTCGAGTTGTGGGATTACGTGGAGAAGACTTATGGAAGTGTGTACATTTTGAATTTCGTCGAGGTAGAACATTATATAGGTGATTATTCCAGTCAATGTGGCTATAATACAGCAAGAACAGATTTATTAATAATATTACAGTGTAGCGAATTTTATGATCGTGTATGGAAGGGTAGGACGCGCCCTTTTTCAGAGATTAGCATTGAACGCATCCCTCTTGTTCTTTATAACTGCCTGTGTGCGTGTGTTTGTGCGGAATGCGCGTAAGCACGTGTTAACAAAACAGGTCACTTGCAAATGATTTACGCGTGACTGAGTGCGTTATAAAATAAACGGACGACGTATATTATACTGTAATTTTCCACCTTTTGATATTTTTATATACCTCATTCGTTACCTCTCATCGAATGTGCGTGCAGTTATTAATTTACATGTAGATACGATTAATTAATTTCTTTAACCTCAACCTCTCAATTTGTTTAGAAAAGGACATCGTATAAATTAGTGAACTTTCTCTTAGTTACCATGGTTGTTATAATTCCTTCAAACGTCTGCCTATTGTTTTTACATAGCCGCGTTTGTTAAGATTTAAAAGAACCACAGATATTCGAGACCAAAATAAATTTATAATAGAAAAACACGAGAAGTAACGTACAGAAAAGGGAGCTTTTCTGTTTTCTTCGTAAGCTGTTCCTTCCCCAGGTAACGCGCCAAGTAGAAAAGCTCAATATTTGGGCCCACATGCATCACTAGTTCGCACCGCGAATGCGCCAAACCCATCCACTCTTCCACTTTTTACTCACTAACTTTGCAGCTTCTCTGGAAAAACTTAGAAATGATCTCCATCACCCTTATTCAAACTCATATCGACATACATCAACCGCCACCTCAATAAATAAACCTATTTCACTGTACAGGTGTCCCAGTTCCTATACATCTGTGGAAACTTTATCGCTGCCCTCTATTCCTTCCATCGAACGGTCTTATAGAATCCTAATAAAAATTCAGCCAAGTAGGTAGCTATTGTGGTCTCGAAATTAGGAGCTCCAGCTCCCTCGTTTCTCCCCCCCCCCCCCCCCCCCCCCCCGCCCTATTATTACGTTATTTCAAGCTCGCACGCGAGAACTCGGAGCCGCGAAAAAAGAATTCGCGTTCCCTCTGAGGCCAGATCAAACCACCCACAGTGGGAAATGCGGGCAGCGATAATGGTATCCCTTTCCACTTCCGCGTACCGCGATCACTACCGGTAGTAGGCCCCTTTTTCAAGCTGCTCGCGATAACGGCAATCGGAATTAATTTCTTCGAGAGCGGGCAAACGTTTTAATGGCTTTTCCACATAACTAGAAACCCATTAACGGTCTTCATCGCCCATCGTCCCGCCGAGGAATTACGCGTTTTTCAACCCCCTTCAAAATGCTCCTCGCCCTCTTCAACGCTCGCTGCCTCGCTCCCTGCGTCACGCTAATCTTCCTTTCAGTCGCGCCACGCTCACTCCGCGCACCCTTTTTTCTTCTTACGCGTTCTGCCTTCATTTTACACTGATGTTCCCTTGTTCTCTCTACCATCGCAGGTTTCATACATAGCCTCCACCACTCTTGGCTTTCTTGCTTTTTATACAGAACTGTGTAATACTGTCAAATATTGCTAAGAACCAGTGTTTAAAGGAATATTTTAAGACTCAGAATTTTAACTACTATTTGCACCCTTTGTTTATCGATCGGCCAGTAATAAAGTGAACGAATTACAGCACTAAATTTCCACCACGAAACAGTTAATAAAGATTTATGAATCAGAATTTCCAACTGCCATTTCACGACATAATTCTGAACGAATTTACTTCTTCAAGAGTTTTAATGCATTTTTAATGAAATTCCACTTCGATCTCTCAATACATCTCTTTTAAACGATGAATTAACTATTCAACATTTTCTACTCAGATATATAAGTGCAATATCTGCCTCCCCTCTCGACAGAAAAAGATGGATGCCCTCGTTACCCGTACTCCAACCTGAAATCAGTCTCCGGAAAACGTTGTCCATCCGGCCAATCGATAAACATCAATTATACGAGTCCCTGTACCGTCGAAAATTATCAGAGTATAATTTTCATTAAAAAAAATCCTAACGAGGGCGCCACGTGCACTCGTTCAAAGGAAATAAAGTAACATGGAAGCCTCAGATGAAAGAAGTAATTAAACCCCCTCCTCAGTGCGCCGTGTCCCATGCCTCTTTCATCTCTTTCAGTCGAAATTCATTGGTGGCCGGCGAGGGAGAAGTTTCCGTTTAAAAACGCACGACAGTTTTTCCGGGGCCCCGGCGACGAGTATCCGAAGGAGGCGAGAGGGCATCAAAGAACGTTAGAACAACCGTCCAGTATACGCCCAGAAACCGTAGTGGAATGTTTCAACTTCTCTCGCCGAACTGGTCGCGGCCAAGGAGCCGGGGGATGGGAAACTTTCCAACGAAAAACGATCAGAAAAGGAAAACAGAAGGAAGGTAGTGGGAAGTGTAGGAGAGGCGTCATACGCGAGGGGCGATCGAAGAGGGCGGACGAAAGGTTAGCATTGATCCTTTCGGGCGTGAATCGCGGTTGGTTCGAACTTTTAATTACCTGGTACTTAAGAAACGGTCTACCAAGGAAGGCTGGCGGGGCGCAGAAAGAAGAAACGGCGAAAGAAGGGAAAAAAGACGAGCAAAATGGCGTGCGGAACGTGCTGGGGGATACGACTGGCGTTCGTGGAACAGACTCGAGCAACCACTCGAAACTGCTTCCTAACGGGAAAGGAAATCTTTCGAGTATACTTTTGCAACGGAGCAGCGGCCGGAACTTTCAGTAAAGCTCGTTTTTTCGATTAATTAAACCAGGGCATTGGAAAATCCACCCCCCCCCCCCCTGCTCGTCTCATGTACACTGACAAGTGAGGGGCGATCCAGTAATTGGAATCTGTTTGGCACCGACGAGGGGAAATGTTTGATTTAGAAAACCAGATTCGTGATTCAAAAATATTTTTATCCGTGGCAACGCGAACGGAGAAATTTGAGTATGGTCCGTTTGATTTCCACGGCTTGGGTTGTTTCTCTATTCTGAAATTCTACTTCGCTTGAGAAGCATACGTGTGTAACTGATTAAAATCGCAGTAAACCTTAATCGGATATATTCTGAATATTTACAATCGGCAGAGAAGTAACGTGGAGTTAAATTTACATCCACGATGTTATGTTTAATCCTAAAAATAGCAGTGTACATTTTCTTCAACAGAGTTAATAATTTCTGCCATAAAACTACGCTTGCGTGCATTTAATTAAAATTCCCAAGTATTCGAACATATTGCAACGTTATGTTTGGTTTTACTAACGGCTATGGCTCGGAACTCTCGTAACCGATAGAATTGCAGCTTTTTCCTGGATGAATTCGATAAAATTCATTGATCCATCGTAGAATGATGTTCGGCATAACGTTATTTGCATCACTTCTCTATTGAAAATGGCCCATTAATGAAACGTAATCCATTTGGCAAAGCAACATTAAATTTCAAAACAGAGTCGAGAATTAATGATCCAATTAATGTATAAAGTAACCATTTGCAATGTTTTCATGTTTGAATAATCCAACAAAAGGAAACCTTAATCCAATTAACTAGCTTGCACAGGGGAACGCAAACAAACCAATCAGGCTTCACAAATATTCTCTAAAAACCAAAAACAAACAATTTCATTACTGTACGCTAAAGGTTTTAACTTTGAAAGGATATTTCTTAATTTTTATTTAACACGTGCCGTACCATGTGCATAGCGAACCACGACATTTTTCAAAAGTGACGCGTTCACCCGAAAATCAAGTGGATTTTTTAATTCGATCTGGAAATCAAAGTAGGAGAAGAATTTAACACAACTGCATACGCAATTGGATTTTTTCGTCACTCTGTTTAGTCCCACTGAAAAATCTGAATTTCTATGTTGACGTAGCACCACTGAAGCTTAGAAATTAAATCAAAAGGCGAATTTTTTAAAGAATTTCATCGTTTTTAATAACGAAGCCCATCGTTTAGTGAGCACACAAGCGCACAATCGCTTTCGCATCCGGTATTTAAGTCAACACACGTATCTGTCAGAGATAAATTTTGCGATCTACAAGCAGACACATGAACCCGACGACTGAATTTTTCGACGCGTCTCTTTCCACGTGTCTCCCCTGTATTTCTCAGCGGACGAGTCTCGGTATATTTAATTGAAAAACCTGTAATTCATAATTTCCCTCGGGAGAAGGTCGCGCGTCTCCTTGATCGTTAAGCTTCACGACGGGAAATCCGTGGGACAATACCGGAATTGCGTCGACCGTTTCGTTTCCTATTCCCTCCAACCCCTTATTTGAAATGATCGATCCGTATAGATTCCAGTTTTAAATAAATTAACGTGCAATTCGATCGTTTCCTTCCGTTTGCTCATGGCTTATCCCTATTAAAGCGACTGCCTTTCGTGCCAAGTTTGCTGTAGGTCGTTCTATCGAAGGTTTCGAGGGATAGGACAGTGTGTCTTCGTTAATCCGTCTTATATTCTTTCTTATTACTTTGGAAACATTGGTCAGTGGTCAGAAAAAATAGAAAATCCAATTTATTCAGTGTATCTGTTGTTTAATATCGATAGAGTTTTATGAAAATTTAATGAATGACAGTGCTATTGTTCATAAAGAATTGAAAATGAAAATCAGTAGATTTTGAGAGAGTTTGAAGACTGTGAACGTATTTTATCATTCTTTCAAAATTTAAATAATTTTCGAGACGTGTTTCATGCAAGTTTAATTAATTTCTTAGTATTTAGACTGAATGTTTCTTTGTTTTCTGAAAAGGAATTACGATACGTGGATTTCACGTTACAATGCTTTAAACTCTTCTTCGTTTTTTTCGCAATGGAAGTACTTTTGTAAATAAAATAGTAGAAATGGACGGCTCTACCCTGACGATTCGGTGAAATTTCAAAAGTGCTTTAAACGCGACCCACTTTTTCGAGAGCTTTTTTCCACCAAGCTTGAAATTTTTCGGTATTTTTTTCATAATTCATGTGAACCTGAGCGTGCATTAAGCTTCCAAGAGGAAAGGTGCAACAATCCGTGATCCCCGTCAATTGTTTAACACGTGATTTAAGAGCATGGATAATACTAGGAAGATCATGGAAGAATTAATGAAATAAACACACTTCTTACTTCGAATGCAGAAATGTCCAAATTAAAACCTTAATCCTAGGCCTAAACCCTAATTCTTCCAACACTCTACAGAAGTTAGACCTTCAGTAAAAATACCATATTCTCACTATATTATACAAATTGAAGAATCAATTAGAAATATGATAAATTAAAACTATCACATACATAGTAATCCTGCAACGTTGATAAAGAAGATTTCCATTCGTAGATTTCCAAGGTATAAAATACGCATACTATCCTTTTTGACTCTCCCATCGGTTCATTATTTTGAAACATGACTCCCTAACAGTTCCGAACGATGCGATATGGATCAAGCTAGAACCCTAAGCAGACGTATCATATTTTCACCAAAACATTTCGCGCATCCGTATTATCACTTGCCCTAGCGTTAACACTTCCTCTCCCTTCAATCGTACTGACAGGGTCGCGGTAATTTGCAGGGAAAATGTTGGGTTACTCAGCTGGCGAATACACAAGGGAATATCGAGTCGTTTATTTCCCTGGCCTGTGGATTATCTAAATGAAGATAATAGTTCACCGACCACAAACAACAATTTATCTCAAGCGTTCTTTCAGGATCACGAAATTGGAAGTGACATCTAGTTAGCTTGTAATTACTTCGTTCCCAATATCCACAGCTCTCGCGGCTTCCTCCCGCAATTCATTAAGATTTATTTGTGAACAATTCAGGGCACAGCCTTGCTATTGGCAATCTTATATTTACACAAAGTTTGTCTGGAAATGTTAGACGCATAACATGAATATCGAAATTGTATATTCTACAGAGTTCCCTTGAAATTATTCAAAGTCGAAATCCCGGTAGCTTTCAAATACTTAGACAAATTTTGGGAGATTGTTTTCGCTCACTTGATGTTTACTCTAATTTCATGAATCGTAATATGATTTGGTGGCAGTAGAAGTTAATAACGGTTCGATGCTCGAATAGAATGTTATTCATGGAAGTTCACAGAATTATTTGTTTTCTATTCAAGACCACGAAATTAAAAGCTAGGAGAATATTTGTTACGACGATCTGCTGCGAGCTTTCTGGAAGTTGTGATTATTATTTCTCGAGAAAATTATTCTTAATGATGCTCAAATATGCTCGAATATTTTCAGTTCAACATTTCATAATATAAATAATTCTACTCGTGTAAAATTTCTCTTACTTTTCAACTAATTAAGAATTATTTCTTAATTTTCTTTTCGTTCTTAATTAAAATTTTCAAGACATTAATAATAGTTGTTTTTCGAAAAAAATAATCAGCATATTGAAACTCTGAGTTTACAGAATAAACAATCTCTCAGAATTATGCTGAAGTATCTTACTCTCATAAATAAGATATTTATTCGCAAGTGTAGTGTTCTGGGTTATATCGTGCAAGGAGAGATGCGGATATTGTGTTTCAACAATGTTGAAATAATGATTCAGCTGTACCAACGTACAGGGTTCCACGCATGTTGTGTAAATTCCCGTTTCAGAGACGGTGGCTATTGATTTCCACAAAATTGCATAAAAAATTCAATCAAATGACCACATAATTGTAAGTTTGAGCAAATTCAACCGACGTCGAATTTAAAGTAGAATTACAACAAATATTTCCCCACCTTTGAACTTTATTATTCCAAAAAATGTGGTTTCCAAAAAGAAAGTTTTAAAATGAAATTAAAATAAAGAGGCTGCAGATAGCTGTTTTGTAGTCGCACAATAATTAGTATGTACACTGGCGCAGTTATTATTGGCCAACTCTACTCAAATATTGTATTGACTACAGTTGTGAAAGAATGCTCAGCTATTATCCTAACGCCCCCCGATGATCTATGGATTCTTTTCGAAGAAAAATGAAGCATGGCAGCAGAAAGAAGAATGAAAAGAATTAATTTCGAACAAATCATGTTTTATCAGAGGTACCAATGTATCTGAAAGTGGAGTTTGATCATTAAGAATCGTTTCTAAATGAGTGCAAGATTCTGTGTAGTATATCTTCACCAAGTATGCCTAATTTACGTTGACTTGTTGCAACAGTAAACACTGCTGGTCAGCACAAATAATGCTAACACACGAAGTCCAGTACTCTATGTTTCAAAGTCAACACCCATATATCAACCCCGAAACGCCAGTCCCGCGACACAATAAAATCAACACCACTTTATACCAAACAAAATCGACACTTCATCCCCCCGTATTTTTCTAATATCGCAAACAATTATCGAGCATTAATCTCGCACAAAGTTTCCTACGAATCCAGCCCCTATATACAAGCCGCGATATCGTTACTCCACCCTAAACTTCGATTTTCAAACCGCTAAACAAATACCCCCAAGCCTTTGCAATCGTTTAGGCAATCTTCTCGAATGTTCAAGTATAATGGTAACGTACCTTAGCTTCAAGTATGTCCTTAAAACCTTGGACCTGCGGCGAGGTGGAGGCGCGAAGTACGTGTCAGGAGCTTCACCACTCAATCACTGTACGTTACGAACGCGCACGCGAGTCGCCGTGCAGCGGGCGCGAATAAAGGAGAAACGGAGCGATGGTAGCCCGGCAACACGTTCGAGCACACAACATTCAATATTCACGTGAACACGGTGCACGGGCCCGACCAGCGGGTGAGAATGGAGCAGGGGAGCGCGAAGACACGTTCGTACTCCACGGCGGCCGGAGGCGAACTACTCCTTGTAACGCGCGCACCCCCACCGTCAGGCAGCGTGCCGCTGATTTCCCCCAATGCCGCGAGGATCAAGGAGCCCGCTCGACCTTTTCGGACTTTCTTGGGGGCAAATGCGCGTGAAATCATGGCCACGTATGGTTCATTGGGTCTGGGGGTGTCTGCAGGTCATCGAGCACTATACACACGGGATAGACACTAATTAGGAAAGGGCTTTTAGATTTTACGTACTGTCGATGGTACGAAAATAGGGATGTTGTGAATTAGGCAGGGTTAAAAGTGGGAAAGAGTTTTGAGGGGTGGTTGATGAGATGAGAGGGGGAAAGGAATGTTTGTGATTTTAGTATTTCTGTGACACTGATTGTATCGAGGTTAAGGAGGTAGGATATTTATGTATATAGCTTGAGGGTAGTGTTTTGGATATGTTGAACATTTTTTAAATTAGATAGAATTTTACCGAGGTATAATAATTTACATGTTTAGATTAAGAGTGGCTAGCCACAGAAATGTCGATGGTGTAAAGGCTTGATTCTGGATATATTCATATGTTAAGGGAGTTATTTGAAATAGTACAGTTTTACACGATATACTTCTGTAACTCGTAACTAGTACTAGTACTAAAAAGATAGAATGAAATCAGAGCCACAAAAGTGTCTCTTGTGAAAATTAAGTTCATAGGGAAAATTACTAATGCGCGAATGTCATTGAGTGGCTCCTAACCTTTCAGTACTCCAAGTCCGAAAAACGAAAAACGAGAGACATTCATCAGCATTTACGCACGGTAGTTTCAGGAAGCAACGTATATCGTTCACAATACAAATTATTAATAATTTACTAAGTTTTGCAAGAATATACAAGCGAGCGATCCACAATCAATGCCACCATAAAGCGCGCGAAAGGTAGACTTAAGCGCCACGGTGCGGCAATCGATGGAAAAGAGAATTATTCCGAAACTTATCGACGCGCGAAATTTAAAAGCGCAGCGGGTTGAGACATTAGCGATCTCGTTTTCTTTATTAACAAATTGCTTATATTTTGCCATTAAAAGTGACGAATAAAGGTGTGATTGATTATTTAGATAGATGCAGATAATATTACAAATTTGTAAGGCTATAACTTATTGAGATTAGTATAAAAAATGTAATGAAAAAATTAAATGATAGGGATAATAAGTAATCAGCAGTTAATACGATAAAGGAAGAATAAACTATATGTGTTTTACAATGCAATTTTATTAAAAATAGCAACAGAAAATTTCCACCCGATTTATTATTTTGTATAATGTTTTGAAGCTTCAATAATAAATCTGCCAATGTTTACTGGAATTTCACACATCAAAAACTGTACCAATATTGGCGAAATTATTTTTACGGAGAGAAAATTGAACTAGTGGCTTCTAATGAGCGGTCCTGTTTTCAAAGCAGGAACTTCACTTCGACGAGCAATTAAACTTTCGATCATGGAGTAATTAACTACATGTATGTTATATTTTAACTGCCGAAGCGCAACGTATAGCGCTGCTGAAGCCACAGAAATTCCTTGAAAATACGTATAACAGTTCGTTGCAAATTTAGTACCTACCAGCAGACCTGTGATAACTATTACAACATAATTAAGTAAAGTTTAGAAGCACTGGTACTTGGTTCTACAACCAACTAAAGCATTTCTGGAATGCAAAATCGATTACATTTGGATAGTCTTCACTGTCAGCAACTTCCAATATACGTAAATCAAGGTATAAGGCTCTTCAAAATATCAGCGTACAAGCACACAATTAGTTGAAGCAACATTAGAACTCGTTACAAACCATACAGATAAATTAATTTTTTCAGTGATTAGTGAAAACTGTTTATATTTCAATCCTTCCTTAGTTGTTTCGACTCTTAATAATACCATTTGTACAGGAAAAATTGTTGATATAAAGATAGACTTCGACGTTATATTGGTTTATTCCCTCTGGGTATTCCCGTTTATATACTCTTATTTATCCGCCACATAGTCACGTTATTTCTACATTATACTTTCTTATGTAAGGAGGGACCTTTATTGGATTGCAGCTAGCTCCTCCGTGTATCATCCTTTAATGTATACTATAAACTGGAATAATATTACGTATACATTGCTTCAGTGACTTAATGTCAAGCTTCAGAAAAAACATTTTGCAAAGCATAGTTTTTACGTAATTTGCAAAAAGTAATGAATATACAGCCAGCTTTGTAATGTAATTAAAATGCGTCCAACAAAATGATGTATATGTATATTATTTTCTGAAATTGATGGGTCAGGAACCTCTACCCTAATGGATGCACCATGTACCTCGTTATTTGTTGCCTTCAACCGAGTTGCATCGATAAACTGTAATGACGGACTATAATTGATGTATGATGCTACACTGAATAGTGCATATCGTGCTCATCATTGAAATATTGTAATTTTAATATCTAATGAGGTTCTGCTTATTCGATAAGGATTAAAAGTAATAAATCAGCTTCGTTTCCACCAACTAAATCAGTGATTTCCAAAGTGTGGGTCGCTAAGTGTTTTCTGGGAAGTCGCCACGGTTATGTTTTATTGGCGATTTTTAGGGCTTATTTATTTTAATTATTAAGTTAGAATTATGTTCTGAAATACTTATTCTTAATGTGTTTCCTTTGCCTTAGTCAATTTACTCATCGCGACTCAAAAAACGGTTGGGAAACACTGAACTACTTAGATCAACAATTTATCTAAATTTCCCCTGCCTTTCTTTTAACACTTTAACCAATAAAGTCTAATTTTCTATTTTTATCATCCATTTCATATTTCCTCTACTCTTTATTATCATAAATTAATTATCATAATAAGCTGTATGAGATTATTGCGAATTTCCGTAGAAGCTAAAATTTGATATTCCTGCACGCATGACGCACATCCGTAATAATTTTGGATGCACCACTTAGCTGTGCCGCCCTGCATTATATTTTGCCCTCGACACGCTCAATAAACTTCAGCAAGAAAGGGCATAATGATAGAATTTACGCCGAGACCTACGAGCCCAAGCAATTCGCATCGTGCCCCAGTGTACGGATGCAGTCTGCTACACGAATTCGCAATAGGCACACACACCCGACACGAGACGCTGTATATAATTGTGTTATAATAGCTATCGCAGGTGTCGGCTCGTTAAATTGTTAATACATTGCTGCACGATCCTCGCAGAAATTCCGCCGATTAATGCTGTACAGTGTACCGCCTCCCTGAAATTGCTTTCACTATGACACTTTCATTTTCATGAGTACCAGAAACGACGCTCAACACCTTGCACCTATAATTATAGCGAACATTACAGAATTCGATCAATTATTCTGCTGTGGTCGATATTGTGCTCCATCTCGATTAAAATGATTTTACTGCATTCAGAAATATATAATTCTGTGTATCAAATAAACATTAAACTGTTAATGGGGTTACTTATAGGTCAGAAATGTTCCCTCTTCATTTTTCAAATACATATTTACTTGTTGCTGAATTTACTGGATTTAATGACAGTAAATGCTTTCAAACGAAGGCATTTTCTAGTGACCTGTTAAATAGTCCCATTCCATTAACAGGTTAAAATAGTAATAGCACCGATTGTGATTCTATCAGTTTAAGTAATATCGTGATTTTGATCTTGATAACTCCGCAATTACGATTAAGCTAGGTTTAGCTACGTTTCATTTATAATATTATACGCGGCTATAGTAATCTCGGGCGCGGTCAGTATTACTACAACCGCTCCACCGCCAGACTCCAACGTCTAACGGTAATTAATTTCCGAGAAATGTTGAGAATAATTAATCGCTGGGAAATAATTAATCGTGCCTGGCGATAAAATAAACATGATTGAGCCGTAATTTATAATCTGCACGGGGCACGCTCGGAAAATCCTTCATAAGCTGTGCAAAAAATTCATCCTTTCTTAAAGTTATTCAGTTAATCAAGTGGGCGCCCATTTTTCCTCAGCTTTTGCAGTAACTACAACCTTCGCCCGGGGATCTAACAGGAGAAACAAAAACTCAGAGCGAATGCTATAAGTTAATCAATATACAACAATAACTCTACAAGTTTAATACAAAGAGGGCGAATTATTGAATCATTAGAGAATATCATCAAGAATATACCAGAAGTTCGCGCGAGACGTTATCATTACCCTCATTGCAAATTCTCACAAGTCATGCAAAGCGTCAAAATCTGCATGACAATCTACAGAAACATGGCATAGAACGGGAAGTCCGTCAGTGGATCGACAGGTATCGAAGTAACTAGTTGAGCCTGTAGATACCTCTACCGTCCGTCCTCTAGGTTACAATAAATCGAGACGAGGAAAGAGCTTCTGTCGAAGGGACAGAATTTCGAGGCGAGCATCTCGCAAAATCGCTAGAGGCTTAAAGGGCGCGAAAACGTCAGGGGGCGTTGAACCGGCTGATCATGCAGGAAAGTGGTTTTCAGAGGGAGGGTCTGATCTAGCCTGAGGTCATAGAGGTGTGGACTGGGGTCGAAGGCCACGACAGATACGGATGTGCCGCTGTGCAGGTGAAGATATACGCGTCAGAGACATTCATGTTGGGATCGAGGAAACCGCTAAACTCTAGGACTGATAACAGCTTGCTCTTGGCGCGTCTCCTGATAGGTCCAGTGGCTAAATTCTCCATTGGGAGTCTGCGGGTCAGTGGATGCCAAGGGCAGATTTATATCTGACACAAATATTAGCTAGTAAATTAAATATCATCGAAAATAATGCCATATTGCTAGACAATGTACAATACTGAAAATATGTATTACAGCAATTACGTTTATTTTCATAATACAGACGGTGGCCAAATTAGTATATCTACTCAAAACATTTTCGTCAATTTTTTGGATAATTTTAAAATGGATTCAATACGATTAAAAAAAAATCTTAAATTGCCAACTAAAGGTTCTGAAATGAAACTTTCTTAGCTTTCCAAAACACTCATGAAAAATTGTCTACGATCATGAGTTCGCAAGTTATAGGTGTTCAAAGCGAAAAGTACCTTTTTTGCTTTGATTGCGAATAACTCGATCAATGAAAATCATACAATAAAACCAAAAAAAAAAAACGAATTTAAAGAGAAATGTTTGCTCTATAAGAACTCTTCGTTGGATTTACCGGAAAAAAAATTTTTGGGCCCGTGCATACGTTCAAACTAAGTAGGACAAAATTTCTGAAACTTCGTTTCCTGCACTTCATCTTGAGAAAACAGTAAAAAAAATTGAGTCCTTGATGCAAAAACTAGAAACTTCAAGCGTCAAAATGCGTCTTTTAAATATTTTTCGCAGAGATACAGCCATTCCATCGCTTACACTTACAAAATCTCAAACCTTTTTGTTTGAGTATAATAATTTGGCCACCCACTGTAATACGATTGGGAGAATGATTGCTGTCGAATTTATTTTGGCCAAGATAGTGGGCTACACATTTATGCAATACTACCCTTTGCAATTTGTGCTTGGTTTGATTTGGCTTGATCCGGTTTGATTTCGGTTCGCCCTAATTCGATGCAGTTACTGGCCCAGTCAGCGTAACGATTTGTGGTGGCCTACAATTTACCTTGGTACCTACTCTCTGAATTTTCACTGCAGTTTTCGGGTAGTTCAGTTTTCATCCCGTGACAAAACCACAGAAAACAGTGGAATTGTATTTTCCTTCATTATGTACCCTTGTTATCCCCAGAATGTACCCAGTGATGTACCCAGAAGTGACGTTTCGATACTTCTGTCATTTAGGAAAGCCTTATCCGTTACATCGGCGTGCTGGTTAGGTTTATGCAAATTTCGATTTTAAGCTGAAAGATATTTAAATATTTAAGTACAGAAGTGCTTGCTGGAGAAAAATAAGTCTTGAATAACCAAATTGCGAAGGAACGAATTATAGAATAAAACAGGAGTGAAAAAATAATACACTAGATACAATGTATTATGCTCATTGTTTAATATTTGTGAGTTTAGTAAATGCTCCCAATTACTGATAATGCGCAATTCAAAATTTTCGACACTACGTGCCATTGTAATAACACTCGCAAATCCCAACGCTCGGAATAAACCTCGTTTCACAAGCTCTGTTAACCAGTACATCGTTCGAATGCTACCATTACGATCAAATGGCCTGAAAATTATATACGAGATCGGAGCAACGTCGATGAACTGCTTTAATGTTCAAAGGAATTTGATAGATTTACACTATCAGCCGGGATCGTTTGCATCCCACGGAAACGATCCTATAATCCACTCAAACGTTCAACTCAAACTCCATCCCAAATCTCGCACACATTTCATTACAATTCCTTCAACTAATCATTCCACATTACACCCCTCAAACGAAGGTGGGCCATTTCCCTCCAACTCAAAACATCCCCGTCGATTCTTCCACCATGGAACCATCAGTCATGAAACAATTCACCAGCACCATCAATCTCAAAAGCTACAACTCTGCAAACAGAAGAAACCTTCCCTCAAGACAATCATAAATCATCAGACGGAGAACGCTACCATCAAATGTAATCATGTTTAATGGACTTCTTCCAGTGATTCTGCGTGCGCTTTATCAGCAACAGATTAAGAGGGTGGAGGGTGAGCGTGTTACCAGCGCGCGCCTGTCCAACAATCAAACAATACGTACCCACAGCGGATAATGTGTTAAGTGGCCGCGGGGGAAAGTGTGGGTGCGGAAAATTGCCGGCCCATTGTGTACACCTTGTAAACTTCGCTCTTAATACCAAATAGGTCGGACTACGACGTGAACGAAGGATAGAGAGGAGGAACAGAGAGGCGCGAGCGAGAGGACGGAGAGACTCCGGAGCTGTTTCTAGCCCATCAATCATGGTATTTATGTGCACGAGCTAGCCCCCTCGTGCTAGCCCGCACAATGCCGAAAGCTCGTCGAAAGGAAAGCCCTGAGTTTACTGAGAGAGCTTCGGCAACCCCGTTCGCAAAGCCTCGCCCTTTCTATGGCAACGACTATTCTTCGCATAATAATATCTTCGTGCCAGCGCTGCCGAACGGTGAGCGATGTAAGTCAGCCTGGAACAATGTGAGCTTGACCGATTTCACGAAACTTCTGGTGTTTTGCTGGCAGGAGGAAAGATTAGTAGGTACGCTTTCTCGTTTAATTTTTTTAGGGACACGGGTCGTGCAGTTTAAGCTTCGAAGACGTAGTGCTCTTCTTCGTTATCTTGATATTATTGGTTTCACTTTGCCTCTTAACAGGTTAAAGTATGTATAGCAGTCATTGCGATTCTATCAGAATTCAGATGTTATCGTGCATTTGTTGCTGATAAGTAATACTACGTAATACTTTTCTTCGCCATTTCCGTGGCCGTAAAGTTAAGATACTTTTACAGAGGGTATAAAACGTATCGTGATTCTTAGGAATCATTTTTAAATAGACGGTATCATCTATCATGTTACATCAGTGATCTTCTTTATCTTAAATTTTAGAATAGTTTCAGTGAGTCTGGGTGACTCAGAGCTCTACAGTTTCCTTCATAAGCTGTTAGCAGCTTCTCTCAAATATTCTTTTCTTCTGTATTAATCTACACTCTTATGCTTATCGGGTCTCTTGAATACTGACCGTGATTTAATTAATATTTAACAACGTCGACGTAACGTACAAAGATACTACCCAGATCTAGACTCTCAGAATGACATTCCTTAGTGCAATAATGTCGAAATCACCCTCCTGAGACGACAGTGTACTACGGCGAGAGAGTAAACCCAGTTTCCCCCGAAAGCACTTGGTCCTCTGCGGGTGCATTTACTTCTAACTACGCTATGAAATATCGCGTCTGAGAATTAACATCAGTGCACGGAATGTTTTCGTGCCGTTTAGTGGTGGCAAGAGATGCTTTCATCATGATAAGTCTCTTCTTAGAATCACGACGGTGTCCTCACAAAGATATGAAGTTGAGTAAATTACGAGAGCATTGCCACAATTAATACCCTTATTCCACTTACTTTGAAATAAAACAGAAGCCACCACCAAAAACTCACCCTCTACATTCCCAGCCCAACACTTCTACAGAGTCATAAAATTGCTCATACGCGGCCCAATAAATCACCGAAGTGGCACGAAGGGTGCTATTCTCTCGCAACACTCATTTAGTTTAGGAATCCTTAGTCTTATCCGGATTATCTGTTTGAACTTAATTAACAAACTTATATACAATTTTAATATCACAAAATTTTGACATTTCCTTAAATATTCCACACTTGTTCCAAAACAATAACAAAGTTTTAAAAGCTCTCCCACTCACATCTTTATCTGAAAGCTTACCAAACGTTTCACCTTCCATGGGGACACCAAATAATCCAACGACGTGTCTGGCAAATGTAACGTTACAAGGACGGCATAAACACAACTCCCTTGTTACCACGACTATTTTTGGTGAAATTTCCGCCCTTCAGAGCGCTTTTACGTATTCGGCCATCAGCGTGCGGCCTGTTTCTCGACGGAGACAGAGAGCAGCGCTGTATACGTGGCTGCTTTTTGGCAGAGGACAAAAGCGTGTCCGATAGACGAGCCCGAACAGTGCCTAATTACTCGTGGACTGCATTACAGGTGCGTCAGCTGCAAAACCAGGTGCACCGCAGGTACGCCTGGCAAATTGAGTGGAAGCAGACTGTCGCTACTGGTGCACCCTTACAAAACAGTCTCTGGCTACGCGCAAGGGTGAACGTAAATTGTTACAGGGACATTCAGGTGCAAACGCGTCTATTTCGATGCGCCGGTGCGTTTGTATGAATAAAAGCCGTGGAGATTGCCGTTGTGTCCGTGTCGAGAAAGCATCCCAGCTGAAACGAGTCCTTTTAAGTTGAGGCACGATCGGGAGTACGTGGCGATCTGGGATGCAAAATGCAGCGGCTCCTACCTAATTCGAGAGGCTTTTACGAGTGCTAGCGCTTGGGACACACTCGGAAACGTGGCGAGAAATATTTATACGTTGGATATTTAATTGGGGGTGGATGGGGGTTGGGAACGATTGTACGCTTCGTTGGTATTTTTGTATTGTGCTGGTAAAAGTTACATTTGCAAGGAGTTTAGATAATGGTGGGAGGAGATAATGGAATGTGTGTTAAATTATTGTAAACTTTGAGTGACGTATATGAAATTGGAAGCACTAGGATAAATCTAAGAAGGTGTTAAATATAATTTTGCTTTGGGTATTATGGTTATTTAAGTAAGAGTCTTTGCTGTCGAAAGTGATATATCCGTGGAAAACTATTTCCTATCTTGTATTCTGGAAGAATTAAAGAAATATTTCCAAGAGAATTGTACTTTTTGTAAAGTAAGTAATGAAGATTAACTGCATACTGGAGTATACGGTAACTAGTTAAACCACTATGTTACAAGAAATATATTATAGCGTATTGAATTTCACGTACCTTCAGTAAAAGTACATATTAACAAATCCTATCTAAAGACGCAAAGTAATGTTTAATTGTTTACATCGAAGTGGAACGGCGTAATATGAGGTCAGACGTTCCGCAAGTAGAATAGCGCTGTGCTATAGTCAGCCAATCGTTACGTGGTGTATAGAATTGATTCCGAACTACTTCAATTCAGAATTTTATTTTATATCTAGTAGAATAAAAACTTATTTACAATGACACATTAAATCAACTGAGTGTGAAAGCTTCACTTGCTGTTTATTTAGAAAGGAGAAACTTTTATCGATATCACTAAATGAAATGTACGTGAATAATGCAGACCAGAAAATACGCGATGAATATAAAATCCTATTTTTGTTTGTACTTTATCGTCTTTTCTTCGGGATAAGAGAATCTCTTTAAAAGCATCCCCGATTTTAGACAAGCAAATGCTAGGATAATGGGCTTGTGGAGATCCTCGAGACTGCATTACTCAAGTATTCGTTCAACAGTTTTACAACATGAAATACATCCCCACGATTGCAGCGCGATTGAGAGGACTCACTGCAAAGAAATCTGAAGCAAACTGAACCTCCCGAATTTAAAAATATTCTACAAGCTTCATACACATTTAACATCTGCAGAATTTCACAAACATTGTAAAAAATATGCATGGTGGACACCATCACAGCAGTAATTTAGCCTTGATCCTACACAATCCCACAGTAACTACTATGTAAACGTTACAAACATCCCCCCAGTAATTAACAATATTCCCAATCTTGGCAATAAAAATTCTTAATTGGAACATGCCAATAGTACCTACAAAAAATTTAGAAACATCTAAGAACGTCTAAAGGAGGGTCTAATCTCACACAAGAAAACGCATAAAATTCTTTCAAATCTTTTCTTCACCCCCTCGATACGTTGACATAAATCGACCACCGTATCCGCTCACATAAGACAGCCCCTCAATTCGTCCCCTTGCTCCTAGCCCTTTCTTTTCGAGCCGAGGCCACGACAAAAGCCACTGGCAAAAAGATCAAAGATCAGCGATCAAGGGGGCGCGGCTGCCTGTGATGTCAGCGCTGGGTGCCACTGCACCGCGAAATTCAGCGTGGAAATCGTCGTGACGTCTGGAAACAGAGGACCTTTATTCAAAGAGCGTCTACAAACGCGAGATCAAATTAGTTTCAGGGTGTCAGATAAAAATAAACTCGACGTTCATTTCGGTGCGTCGCGTGAGAAGACGAGCTAAGGGCGGGGGAGGTGGGGAAAAAAAACGAGACAGGGGTCCCTCCCGCCCTCTTCTCGTCCCCGTCTGGCCGCGTTTCTCCGTTTTATTCCGTCGCGGCTGAATGGAGGAGCAAGGATCGAGGCAGGACGGGGAGCAAGAAAAAAAGTACGAGGGGGTGGCGGCTGAGATGGGGTCACAATGGTGCTACGGATACAGCGAAGGAATTGCACGTGACGCGGAAATTCGTTTACACGGGTGTCTGTGCCTCCGCCGCTGTAATGTGTACTGATGCCCCGCGTTCCATTCTACTCCAGCGGCGCGGATTCTGAAATTTTATTTCCTAAGTACTCTCAGGGTGCATTTTTATGAACGAACGCGGAGGATCGCGGGAGAGCGTGCATCGATCTCGCGATGCTGCGCTGTCGCGAGGAAATCGCGAGGAACGAAGGAGCAGACGATCTTTTTACGTCGAACGGCAGACAGAAAGCTGTGTTTCTTTACTGGAACCGTAGGAGCAGAGCTGCCGTCCGCATTTGAGGGATTTAACATGTCATTCTGGACTTGCGTTGTTTAAGTAACCTTGTTTTGTTCGTATTGTAATTTATGATCAAGTTAGTGTCAAGTTTGAGGCTACTTTTTGAGATGTTTGGTTGCATGGTGCAAGGCGAACTGGATTCTTTATGCTAGGTATGTGGTACATCTGTTAAAGTAGATAAGAGAAAATTGTCAGTTTCATTTTACGTTTGATAAAAGGTAAATGAGTTTGTTGTATGTGGAAGATAAAATGAGAAATGTGAAGCAGTGCCAGGAAATGATTTCTTAAAAAATTTGAACAAAATACAGGTTGAATGATGGATTTCTTTGTACGAGATAATTAGTGAAAATACCAACTTGCACTGTGTTTGTCAGAGAAGAACTATTATACGAGGCTGCAACTTTTAATAAATATGAAATATTCCAAATTGAACGTGATTGAAACCTATATTTCTCTAGAAATATTTCTTAATAGCAAGATTACATTTATAGACCCTTTCCATCTATTTTACTTAAAAATTAATTTTTGCCTCCGTTATTCATTATTTAATTAGTAATTACTATATCTCGTTATCGGTTTTGTATACGTCGGCTGATTAAATTCTCACCTATTTTAGGGCGTTCTTTTTAATAAAAGAGACACCCCTTCTTGACGACCTTTGAATATGCAATTTCACAGACTCATGAATAATCACCTCATTTTGCATTCCCACGGGTGGCACCGTTTTTATTATACCATAAGTACGTGGGAATTTATTAATCGAACGTTGGCCAAGCTCGTTACCGCCATTCCTCAAAGGAATAAATCGCAAAGTGTCAAAATATCGCCAGTTCGCTACTACTTTTCATAATACGTGTTTAAAAACCTCCATTCCATTAACCAAAAAATATTAAACTACATAAAATACTTTCTGACTTTACAGAACGTCGATAAAAATAGCCTCGGCATAAAGGAAGAAAATAAATTTTAAAAATCTGAGCAGATCAGTACGAATCTAATAAAATTAACTCACACAATCGTTGCACAACTAGCACGAATAAGTATGGCAGATTTTCAGCTTATTCGAAGCTTTTGCTGCTACAACCATAGTCGATACCCCTGGTCGGTCGAGGTCCCTCAATTTTTCTAAGGCGACCTCTTCCCTATCCTTAGATAACCTGCCCAGAAATTGACGTTGGAAGGGCAATTTCGAAAATTACTCGTTGCAGTGTACAGACACGAATGGAACAGAATCCGAATTACCCCTTCCACTCGTTCCGAGGGCTGAATTGCTAGCCCTACATCCTGTGAGTGACGTTATCACGGTGCATTTGGTACATTTGGTGCATTTGATGCATCCGGTAGGATCGTGCCTGGGTGCCTGTCTGCTCAGGACAGCTAAGTCACTGCATTCGATATTCCATATTGCGGAACGCTCCTGCTTACCAACAGGTACAACCTACTCCACCGTAATTTGCATTCACTTTTGCTAATGTAATAAGCAACGTAGACATGATGGATCGCCAAAGTACATTGCCATTTAAATACTTTCATACTCCATCACCAAATCATTACAGTGACAGAAATTTGAATTTTCAGAAATATACTACAATGGAATCTGAGGTAATGGAACCTACAAAATTTAAGAAATCATCCATTCACGATGTACTTAACTTCGTGTTAACAGTAGCAATATATCCATTCCCTTGACACTTTAATTTCAAGTTTAATACTGACTAAAACGTAGCTATCTAACTGCACCTTTTATATCGCATCAACATCTCACGTCCAAAATCGAAATTTCCACAACGTGGAAATTCATACAGCCATTTCATCAGAGCTATCAAACATCGTCACGTGCTGATCCTAATTAAACGCTCTGTGCTTCAACTTCGCGCAACGTCCCCGCCGGCGAGCAAAGTTCCTCGGTCAATCGAAAGTTCCCGCAAAGTTGGCGCAGAACTTGGGCCCAAGTAAATATTCTATGTACAGTGCTGGGGCAAGAGTGTTCGCGGCCATGCGCGTCCAGCGCCTCCGCGAAAACGAGGCTCGCCGTGTATTTGCGCACACCCAAGATACAGACTCCGAGCTGCTGCATTCTGCAGGATCCAACGACTAATTCCCCACAGTCCTGCCCCTGGAGTGGAAACGTGAGGCGCGGGGCTACAGTATCGCGGAGGTTGTGTGTCGTAATGACGATAACCTTTATGGCTCTTGAACCAGAGATACCAACTATGTACGTCTCTGGGTGGCTGCGTCTCAAAACTGTAGTCGCAGATATAGACGCTGCGGACGCTACGTGATTTCATCTCGTTCCAACGTATCTGCGCGACGAGCGTGTAGGTCGGGAGATACTACCGCTACTTACGAGCACCGAAATTTTCACCACTCCTTTCGAACGTCTCATTAAAGATAACTGTGGACAGAGATTTGGAGACCTGAGTTGTGGAATATCGAGGGGAGTGGATACCCGTGAATGTAACTTTCGGTGAACGGGGATTATATGGAAAGGCATGGAAAGAGGTTTCGTAGTTTACAAGGGAAGATTTCCAACTAGGAAATTCAAAAAATTATGGAGCTTTGGGTATATTTAAAGGATATGAAGGTATGTGATACACAATTTTTTTTGTTGCCCAAATTCACTCTAAGGGAGGGAAGTTGACCCCTGAAAGTTCGGCTTTTTCCGATTTTGTGTTATAACTCGGGAATTATAAGATAATGTTTTTGCCAAATGATAGTTTTAATTAATAGAAGTAGCTTTTGTCTGAAAACTTTTTTTATTTCTTAAAATTCGCGAGTTTTAACACAAAATCGGAAAATAACCGGATTTTTAGGGGTCAATTTTACCCCCTTAGAGTGAATTTCGGTAGCAAAAAAATTGTGAAGTTTGGAAGTCTGTTACGTAAATCATAGTTTTCTTGGGAATGGGATTTTCTGATCTAAGGATCTATAGTGCCCACTGACTTTTATCAGAGTTACCGAAATATTAGTAAGGAATCAGAAATTACAATTCTTTTAGAATTCTATGCACACTTGATAAATAAAATTATTAACTTCTGCTTTGTTATTACTGAGATATTGCTGAAACAATAACTATTAATTAATCCAGATTTAAAGATAGTCTCTTGAATTTAAGGAAATATCGTTGTTCACTTGCAATGTACATCTTACGTTATTAAAAATAGAACTGCATGTTTTCTGAGCATATCTGAAGCTGGAATGCTGATTCTCTTTATTACTAACTATCGAAGCGGTTTGTCGCGCGTGTTATGGCGGAACAACGCACTGCGGGAAACATTCATTGCATGCAGCGTTAAAGTGTCGACGAATAAATGCATGAAAATTGGTGCAGCGCGTATGGTGCGCCATATAAAATTCAACGCGACCTGGGGGATACCGATTTACATTCTGGCAGCGTTACCATTATGCTTTTCAAGAAACCTCTTCTATCTCGGACGCGGGTGTTTCGAAACGATATTCCATACATGACGGAACCCATAACAAGTGTGAACTTTCATATATTACACTCATAATTCCTGGACCACCTCCGATACATATTCTCTTCCAAAAAAAAATGAAATTCTAACAATTGAAACACGTTCTAATTCTAACATCCTTTGTTCCTGTAATAGCTCCACGTGCATGACGTAACTACATTCTTCTACTATTTCTGCACAAATTTTCAATGAATTTCAAAGAAATTTGCATATAAGAAAGGCAGGAAAAATAACGAAGCACGTTCTGGAACAGCCTTGCCCACAAAAATTGGTGACATTCTACTAGAACACAGTGATCGAGGGGGGCGCGACGTGATGTATCGAAGCGATCGAATCTCAATTTGGATGGACCCGTCATACAAGACGAATATTTCGCTTCGTCGAGCAGCCTCTCCAGCCATAGACGTCCCAGATACAAGATAAGAGCTGTTGGGTGTTAGGTTGCACTGGTGGGTATGCATCATCTTTCAACCCTACTCTCGTTCACCTTACCATACACACGAGCCCTCTATTCCAATGGCTCTCTGTTATACACAAGTTGTAACCGAGACATGCCGCTGTACTGGATCTCCCCGGAAGTTTTTGACGATGAAATTCGCAAACGCGTCGCGCCCGTCACAGGTGACGGTCGATACCTCCGTAGACACCAGATATTTTTAGACTGACATTCTAATTCTGGAGATAATAGTGGGATGCGGGCAGGGGAACGAGAAGGCTGTCGGCGACGCTATGATCTGAATGCCGTAGGTTATTAAGTTAACTCAAAAGGTATTTAAAATGCGACTTCGTGTCGTTGTCTACACAAAGATAGATGAAGTTCCACGCTCTTCTGTGAATTTCGGAATTTCTATGTTCAATAATGGAATTGTGTTTTGTATGTACAAGGGTTTGTAGATTGAAAAAGGAATTTCAGGGTTTTAGGTAATGTGCACACTGTTGTGATCATTATAATTTTGTGGGGCTTGCAAATGAGAGAGTTAATGAATATTGGAATTCTTTTTTTTGATTCTACAATCATTGAGTTACTTTTCATTCTCACTGAGACATTTCTTTAGTAATCAGGAATACGTTGTTGAAAGAGAAAATAAATGAACGAAAATACCTGGGGTATATTCAAATAGTACACTTTCTTTGCAATTGTTCCAAAATCTGTGAAACCGTCCAGCGTAGAATATTCGTAGCGTTGGCAGTGGAAAAGAACAGTTATGGTCAGACAGTCGAAGCTATCGCAGAAACAGTACATACCGACTCTCTCTCTCTCTCTCTACGTTTTATAAAAACAAGCAATGGCTTAGTTCAGCCTATAAATAGCATTTTTGAAGTCTAAGCTACCACTTATCATGAAGGAATAATCACTAATACCTACGTTATCGAATTTTATACACTCTTCTATCCTTTATAACTTTCACTCTGGTTTATTCCATCGCATGCAATTGTACAGGTGAATGCGTGTATACGTGGACAAGCATTTACACACGTGTAAACATCCTCGAGTACATCATAGTTATCTTATTTTCAGCTGTCCACACAGGCACATTTGTTTCGGTCAGCTTCTCCCTTGCAACTGTATTATTAATATTTTTTACAAATGTGACGTACCGTTTTTCATAAGATCCGTTCTTAGTCATTCGTCTGTTGTCACCCGGGTTTGTCTCATCAAATGCGAATTCGGTATCAGCGTTAAATTGTGCAGGCGTAATTCTATTTGCAGTTAATTAAAGTATGCCCAGCGTAAGCAATTCGCAGCGACTGACGCTGCTGCAATTTCGCTTCTTTGGTCACGGTACCCTCCATTGTGTGTACGTGCCTCGTCGTACAGACCGTGCAAGCTCGAAAGCTGAATGCCACGGCTACTTGTACAACGTGCTGTACAATTCAGTCGAACGTGCGTCCTGCAGGGCAATCGTTTTGGCTATGAATTACTACGAAAGTGGTAATGGCCTGAACACTGCTCAGGCTTCTGGTAAAGGTGTACCTACTAGTAAATTATACAGATAATCGATAAAACGGACATCGTGGATAAAGATATGGGAAGTTGTGTCTTCTTAGTTGTGGATATCAATTTTATGTGATCCATGAGACATCATGACTTGGTTGATAATTTTACATGTCTGAATGATAATTTTCATCTTCATCCTTGAATCTTGCTGATTTCTTTTTCGAAGATGTCAGAAAAGTTTGAGTTATTCCTCATAAGTTAATGATATAAGAGGAAGTGAGGTAATTCGACAAAAGGAGGAGATTTTTCCTCCAATGAAATTTTTACTATGTTTTCCTACGAATACCTCGAAGGTGTGTTGAAATTGAATATTGACACGTAAAACATCTTAAGGGAGGACCCCACCCTGAAGCCAGTAACAAAATGCAAGGTGTAGGGATTTTTTTGTTCGTATAAATAAAAATATAGAGCTTGGATTTTTTATATAGTTTTAAAGCAACCTTTATTTTGCTAGAAATTTTTTTTATGAAAAATTGTACAAAATGGCGGCGGACAAAATGGCTTCCCGGAGGACTGTAAAAAAAACGGCCCACACTCCGGGGAATGACTGGATCATCTGAGAAGGTAATACAAAAAAGATATATAAACTGGAATGTAGGTATTATCTCCTACCTAGCGTAAGATTTTCTCAAAATTTGAATTATTTTGGAAATTGTTTTCGGAAGTTTGAAGAATTGACTTTAATTTTTTACATAAAAATTTGCACTGAAATGCTTGTAAAAAATCGAATAATTAAAATATCAAAAAAATCCTTTATCTTATATTACTTTTTATATTCCTATCTATACTCGAAAAATGCTAATTACATTTGACTGAAAAGGAGCAAACGCAGCGAAGCATCCTATTCACGGGAAACGGAAGTGGCAGTTTCCAAACAATCGTAAACACGTAGAAATCAGAAAAAAGTGACCGTTCGCCTTCAAACTATAACAGTATTTACATAATCATCCGCAACCAATTACCTTCCGTCGAGGCAGCGATAGTAGCCCCTGCTGAATAAGCACTTGAACGATTTGCATACGTACGACCTGCTTTAAACGAATTCCCTCCAATGGCTATCCGTCACAGAATCCTAAACCACCATAAGCATTAAACGCGAAGGTCACGCAGCCTCCGCTTGACTCTGGCCACGGATTCTCCCCTGTATCGAACCACTTGCTCGAGGGGAGAGAAATCTCGCGACGAAAGGAGGAGAAGGACTAAGAAACAGACGAATAATGCAAGAGAGCCAGAGGCAGCGACGAAGGGGGTGACTGGGGGTTGCTGGCATCGTAGTTCCAGCGACGGTGGTTGTAAAAAGTAGTAATTCGCGTGGGATCCATAAAAATGTTTATCACCGCCAATAAAAAGGCTCCCAGGTCCTCGTGGGCCTCTAGGTGCTCGCCCTTTCGCCTTCGCTGCGTCCGCTGCTTAGCGTACAGCCAAAAAAAAGAGGAATGTCGAAAAGCAACGACGAAGGAGGCAAACGGAAATGCTTTAATCTTAACTACCAACCAGCCGATAAAGTCCGCCGGTCGTTTGGCCGCTGTTTTAGTTTTAGAAAGGATGTTTAGTCGCCAGATTGCGCCCCTCCACCCCCGCCCTCACTAAACTGTGTGGAACGCTGGCGAAATCGTTTCTAGATGCGTGCACTCCGAGTTCAGGTTTACGAGGCGGAAATATTCGAGGAAATCCTGCGAAGGCAGCTGGATAAAAAAGTGATGAACGAGTTCTGGCCAGTCGGACGTTACGTGGGAAGCGTTTTTGTTTAAAACGTTCCTCGGCCAGCCCCACCACCTACGGCCCCTCGGGGGTTTCGACCGACACTCGACATCGCGCTGCTGGGTTCTGCTGAGAAAGGGATGCCCTGGAGATGTATGTAAAATGGAAATGGAAGCGCTGCTACTGTAGGAAGGTGGACTGTGCCGCCGAGAGTATGACCATTAAAGAACCTTTGTTTATAGAAAACAGGAGCAACCTTGTATGGAAAGTTTCGATGGTGAGTGTTGAATGTGGGTACTGGAACAAGTCGGTTTTCTTATATTCAAATGATGTCCGTGTTCAGCCTTGGAACACTGTTGGTTTGTAGTTTCTGTAGGTCTTGCTACGATTGTTTCGTTTGAGGAGAAATAGTGGCTGATGGAGTTTGTGCTTTGACTACCTTTTCTTTATTCGATGGGAATATATAATCAAGTCTCTTCTACTATTCAAGACAAGTGCATTTAGTTTAAAAAATAGTTTACATTTGCAAATGGTGAAATATCATATTCCCTCGACAACATCCAACAAACCATACTCCTGCTCTGAGTAAATTTCATTCTATACACTGTTGTTGCCATTAAGCCTGATAAAACTGTGATAGACTCTGTGATAAAAGAGGCATCGTTTCTACGCTAATAAATAAAGCCATTATTTACACGGAAGCATTGTGTTTACCTTTTAGTGCGTCACGTACTGCACGACTCGTGCCATGGCAATTTCCCCTTGTTTGTGTGCAGAGTTTTATAGAGCAATTGAAAGTCCCGATGCTGGTGGCACGAATCTATCGAGTACTGTTAAAATCTGCAATCTAGAAAAGCCAATTTCGAATCTCGATGTACCATGTGAGGGACAACATGACTAACGATAAGTCTCTATACAATATGTGACACTACACAGGTGGAGGGTTCTATTATCTTTATTTCTGCTTTATTGCAAGCACTTTCCTATTCACTAATTGGAAAGTGCTTGGAAAGAGAGGAAAGAGATCAGGAGATTTATAAATGAACATCTTGATTGATATTTATGGTCTTTTTCACTTTGATTAATTTTATGTAACTGTGACTTGTCTTAGACAATTGAATTTGAATAGTGCTACAGAATAGTGACATAAATTATTGCACTAATATGACATTTGAATAAGGACTGAAGAGTAATATTTACTAAATTTTATTCAAAATTGTAAAAACCTAAACTCGTTGGAAATTTTTGGAACGATTAAGTATTTATGTTATCTTTCAATTTCATTCTGAATATTACAGTTTATTCTGGAGCATATTTTGTATCATGAAAGCTAGTAAATACAGAGTTTAATATTTAGGTATAGTGGTCAGTCTAACTCATGTCAAGCACTTGCAGAGAAGCTCTGCAGATATTAAATTTCTAGTGGAGAATTATCTCAAACATCTGCGAAGCCAAAATTTCAGAAGTTTTGGATACACGGATGTAGCAACTGCTGCTTCGAGTATTCTGAACGCAATTAACGATTTCCGCAGCAACAGACACTCCAATAAACCAACAAACACCTGTTGAAAACTCAAACCAAATCCAAAATTCATGAAATTTGCGTGGTTGAGGAAACGGGCATCATATATTGTTCCATTTTCAGTGGTTTATAGGAGAACACGTTAAATTAATTACTTCCTTGGCATCCTTTTTGCATCAAACGTATAAAAACCCTTCGTATATTTATGCTTGTGAAGATCATTAATAATATTTATTCAAACATTTTCCTGAATGAAAAACAATGAGCCGTATTCTTCACGTCAAAGTGGAATAGGTGTACGCACAGTCAGCCATTCGGTAAGTAGAAGAGAAACGCGCTGAGAAATACAATCGTTAATCATTACGTGACTCCAGTTCTGTAGTTTCTTAGCTGTCACAGTAATAAATGATATTTTCCATCGAATGCATCAGTTTCAGTCACGATTTCAATTGTTTTTAAATATCTCCCACTCTTAGTGACTTCCTTTTTTATCTAAGCCCATTAGGTACAGGAAGCCCTATCTGTAGTGCTTCAAACTTCAAACTCATGAATGAAAAGCGTTGATATACATACATTTCACTAAATATACTCTTGCTATTAAAACTTTTGTGATTAGATTACAATTTAATTCATTACAACGTTTCCATTGCAGCCCAGCCATGCTAATGCTCACTGGTCATCAATTATTCTTCGAGTACTAATGCTAATCGATAGACCAATATTGCCACGGTTGTCCTGCGCTACAGCAAACATTTTCTGTAATTACAATACGATTTGCTGCACGGTTGGCGACTATCAATCATTAATATACCATCGATGCCGGTGGCATCCTATGATCGCCAAAACTAACCACTTATATACAGCACATTTCATTAGTATACACGTGTCCCGCGATTAACGTTTACATTCCAGTAACAGTCGATACCTATTAGACGACTGGGCGACATTGCAATAACCGGGGCCAGCGTGTAATTTACCAGTAGTTAACGTTAATGGATAACGCATTCACGTCGACGCAACGTCCAGGGACATCAAACCATGATCACCAGAAGATAATACCCGCCTATTAATCCGCATACACGCATTCAACACATTTTCACCATTCACTGTGCAACGTCAAAATCCTATTACCTCGCAAAACCTCGTATTCCAGTATGAATAGCTGTAGCAAAAGTAAATTCTTGATATCCCTTTATGAATTGCAGCTTATTCTAAATGAGAAATATTTGATGATTCTCTCATTCCATCTATCAATAAATTTTCGGTCAATGACCCATCATACGCAGATAAATTCGAGAACATAAAGTAGTTGACACATCGACCACATATTAAGTTCTAATTACCGCGCTCTTAGACCACAAATAATATACTTTAATGTGAAATATGGAAACCTAGAGTTGTTCTGAAAGAATTTAGACAACTTCATATGCAATATCGACAGTGTATTTTCGTTATCTGAGTGTAAACGTCTGAAAACAGGTGTTTCTACAAAGACAACCGTCAAAGACAGGGATTCTCTCATCGGAGACACCGTTTAAATTGTTTTACGTGCCAAGGAGCTCTCGGCGCACGAGAAACGGTGAATTTCCATCGAGAAAAGCGATAAGCAAGGTAACTTTTATCCGAGTACACCTCTGTCTAGCTCCCTCCCGTCTAGACTAGTGACCCCCGTATCCGTGCGACTCGCTTTTTAACATAATTTCACGTTTCATTATCTCCCGTAGTCCCAAGTTCCTGCAGGCAGCCCGTGAGGAGTCCTGAATTTTAATACGCCCGTGTACGGCTGCGCTGTCTTTTCTATCCAGGCAAGGATAAATTTGCGTACAAATGCGAGCACAATCTTCGTACGAGAAGAGGAAGGAATTTCACTGTGCAGAGGCACTTTTCGATGGCCTTCTCCCCGCCAATCTGATAGATTCTGTTGCATGAAGAATTTTAAATTATAACGATACATTTAGATGACTTTTTTCAGAGCACCTTACAGAAAATCTTGTTTAACTATTTATTGGTTTTCTGGCACTGATGGAAAGGAGAAGTGTTAGAGTTGCAATTGTAGAAATTACTGCATTAATGATAACGTAGAAGTTAAGATAGAATTAAACTGATTCGCATTGAGGTAAAGAATAATACCTATACAATTTCAAATACCTAGTTAATGAGTGATCGGTACCAGAATTGGTGGTTTACTTCAAAAATGGATTCTTTAATGTATAGTTTTAATTATTAGTGATTAAATCAACTGAAAACATTTTTTCCCAATTTTTAATTTTCACTAATTCTTCTATAGTTCATCCCAACAGCTTCTCAAAATTCATGCAACTTCTGATTTTTACTAAAGTATAATTTCACTGGCTGCAGGCAGAACGAAACTTTTTTAGAATTTTTTTATTGCTAACGTGCTAAAATCGAAAACTGGTATCAGTGGGAACGTAATGGAAAGTGTCGCTGGTTGACAATAATGCAAGTTACAGGGATTCATTCTGTTGTGCAGAGTTTAACTCAAATAGTATTCGGGGAACCGCCGCATTCGATATAATTTCATATTTCATTGTCTCCCGAGTTTCAGGCTTCCGCGGCAAGTTTGTATAGAGTCTTGAATTTTAATACACCTGGGCGCAAAGTTTCTATCGCCTTTTCTCCTTGCGGCTTACAAGTTTCCCCGCAGTCACCATTTTCATGGAGCAAACTGATATTCGGCTAACCTGACGGCCACAGTTGTTTCGTAATTTAGTAATAATTGTCATAGTCTTTAGAGAAACTAATATCAACCGCAACATATAATAACACGTGCACGTAACATTTGAAATTTATTTTCAATTCTGAATGTTAGTAGAGAAATCAGACAAATCAAGTTTCTTGAAATTTGTTTCAGAAAATTTAATTGGATGTTTAAATTCTTAAGGCTGTTGCAAAAATGCTTTTACGTAATCGGTAATAGTTGTAATTTATGATTTAGAACTTATTCACGATACTATTTAGTTTGATTAAGGAAATTCTGTTCTAACTATGAAACTTTTACTTATAACAGCTTTTGCTGATTTTTAGAATGAAGATATTAACGTTGCTCTTATTTAAAGGCCAATCTGGATTAAAGTTATTAACGTAGCGATAATTAAGCTTAAGCTCGTTTACCTTGTTACGTCCGAAGGAGCTACCTTGGAGCGATTACTACAAGTAGAATATAAAATTAATTTCATGGTTCACAGTTTTACAATATTCAAACGAGGAACTACACTGTCTAGTTTTTCAGAACATGTTTCTGAAAGAATGTTTTTACGAAAACGTAATTAAACATAGCTTCTTTTCTAACGATCAAATCTTATTTTAGCCTCAAAATAAGAATCATCAAAATTCCTATGCCAATTGAATTAAAGACAGATCCATTACGCAAAGCTTTAACATTTAAAATAAACAACACATATACCAATCTATACTTCTCTTAGTCCTATTCACACAAGTTTTATTACTCTTAATTTTATTTCATTGAGACTTTAATTTCTTCACACACTTAGAGTGCTTCTAAATGGTCACTGCGTGCAACTACAAACTCGCAGTGTCAACATAGTTGAGTAAGGAGGAGGAGGGAAAACAGCGGACGAAGCTTCTCATTATTTCTAAAGCCTGACTTCCCTTAAGCTCCGCTGCGAGCTTCATGGCACGTGCCCTCTGCAAACACTCCCTGCCTATGATGCAAAAACTTCGCAGTGGCGTCTACAAGTATTGACCGCTTCATTTTCTAAATCTATGGTTAACAATCGATACACAGAATGAAACGTAAAAGATTGGAAAAATAAAGCCTGTCAATCGTTACACGATTCAAAGTACTGACAGCATGTAGTTTTCAGTGATTAATGCTTCTTATGTAGGTAATTAATTTTAAAAATAATCTATGTTTCGAAAATTGGCACTCTTTAATTTGCAAAGGGCAAAGGATTTCAAATTCTGAGAATTTATGGGGTAAAATTAATTTATCCTCTGTAAGATGATATCCTAATTGAACATCATTGAATGGAATGCCAAATACTTCGATAAATCCTTCGATAAAATTATTAACATGAGCGAGTGCATAGTGTCTGATCAATGTTAAACCTATTCCACTTAAAGAAGAGCTCAGAGCACAGAAACTAGGTTCCATACACATAATACTCGTGAGTTATATTGGCAAATTCTGTACAACAATCAAAGTCGACTACTTTTAAAACAATCATGCCCTCACTAATCAATAATTTACCCTAGCAAACCCTCAAAATACCTGTAAAACGATTTCACAGAAACAAAGAGCTTGACTTACAAGAACTATCCAGGTCCATTCAATTTGAAACGTTCCCATCTGTCTCGTTTGTCACGAGAGCACAGAGGAAAAAGCAGTTTCATCTGTACACACCCATGTGTCGACAACGAAATCAATTCGACCCTCTTAATCACATCCCTCGTGCGCCCCTTCCCTCCGAGGGTGAAATACAGTGGCCGTGGGATGTATCGTGATCGCGGACGACGAACATCATTTCTCTCCCGATTCATTGGCAATCTTTCCCCGTAAATCGGCGAACGAAAGTTTCTCGACACGGACTAGGTTCTTTTGACACGTCCGACCAACCGTGGACACCCTGACGAGGGTGTCCATAATGAGGGGTGGAGGACGAAACGAGCACATTTTCTTGAAGCCCAGAGACCACGGCGAGGCGGAGAGTCGAGCGTGGGCATTTATCGCCACGGGTCCGCTGCTACTGTAAATACCTGTTTCTTTTGTTTTCCACGGGACCCTCATCAAATTTCTTGTCGCAGAGAGGCTGTTTAACGAGGGACAGCCTGTCCCAGGAGATTCACTTATGTGTCGACGAGCGAGATTACTCCCACCAGTCCGGTGATTCTTGACACGCGAGGTTTTGCTGCCACATAATTCGCGATCTGATCCGTTTGTCTCGTTTTGGAGACCTCTTGCTGGCTTCCTGTGCCTTTCATCGTTTCGGAGATTGACGTTAATCGTGTTGAGAACAGGGATAGGAACAGGGTGATTACACACTGCTATACATGTCACTTTGAATTACAATTGTTGCGTTATTTATATAAGAAGAACAGAGATAATTATAAATGTAAGCTGAAACTGTAAACTTGAAGGAGATACACATACTGTGTGGTTTTTTGAACAGGAAGAAAACGAGATTCTTTACGATCGACTTTTTCGCTACTAACAGGCTTCTAGATTTCTTCCACGAAATCTCTCAGCAGTGCTGTTACCTGGAGATTTAAGGCCTTTCAGGGGAGTGGAAACACGCTGTTATCAAAAAGGTCTTTTTAGGGCGATTGTACGGCTGCATAATACGGAAGCCAATAAGTATTGAAACATTTTACGACGCAAGTATCCATCGTCCTCAATACCATCGAGTATTAACATCCATGAATCGATCAGCCATAAAAGAATGAGGATATGAATTTTATGTACCAAAGTGCTTCTTTCGGTACTGGCCAGAGTGCAACGATAACATGTGCGTGGAGAACGAAACTTCATGAAACTTGAGAAGATTTCTTATCAATTTCAACTGTTATAAACTAAAAATAAGTGCGTAGAATCATAAAATTAAATAAGAATTCGTTTGACCATTACTAAAAGCATTTTCTCCAAACAGAGAAACTTTCCTTAATGCTCTGAATATTCTGTGATGTTATTTTTAAAGCTGTAGAGCAAATTGATGCAAGGTATAATTCGTCTGTATTTCAGTTCTTCCTTGAATTGAAAGGGAGAAATAAATTCGTCCAGAACGCTGTTCTTGTCTCCCTTCTCCTGTATCCCCCAAATTGGGACTCTACATATTTGATAGCCATGGTAATTGATCTAAACAACGAGAGGAAGGAAGTCCAGGGAAAATAATGGAAATGAGGGGAGGACGATCCTAAGTGATCCGAGCTTCCTTCGTTGAGATGCAAGGATAACAATTTGCAAGGGATGAAGCCAATCCTCAGGGGAACCAGTTTATAGTAGAGAGAAAATCGATGGCCCACGGTGTCTCCAGGACTATGACGGCTTCAAGGGTACCGAAGGTCGAATCCCTTTTGCACTAACTATGCTTGTAAAAATTGTTATACTTCTTTTAATTTTATATACAATTTATACCCATTTACTTTACTGCTAATAACATTAACGTTTCTATAAAACTTTGTTTTCCTAATTACATAGCACACCTTCATTATAAAATTATGAAAATGGAGAAGTCTGGCAGGTTAGAAAACAAATACTTCAAAATTTATGAAGAAGAAACTAAATTGTGTTGTAATTTATTTATAAATTTTATTTTTAACCATTGCCTACTCTGCGGTATTTCTGATTGCTAAAACAAAGAATCCTTTGTTGATGTTTCAGTAAAATTAATCAATAAATGAACAGTTTCGAGAATGAATAATGAAATTTAATTACTGTAATTGTGATTTTGAATTTTTCGGGGTTAAATGAAAACGTAGAAAAAGGGAAGCATGTAAAGTACGTAGAAGTTCGATACATTTTAACGAATGATAGTTACTATATGCTCACACTTTTCGTCGCGTTGAAATGTTAAAGTTATTAACCACTTCCAAACGTTTCCAAGCGCAGTAGTTAGCGAAATTTTATTCCCGACCTTTCGCCCCGTTTGAAATACAGTTTTCAACTTTCGCCCCCTCATTTTTTATTCAACGCTGATCCGAGAGCGTAAGGGATAGCGAATAAATGTGCGGAGAAAATTCGCCGCCACGAAATTTCACGGGGAATCCGTGTCAACGAGAATCAAACTATTTCATAGAGATGCACCAATAGTGGCCATAAAAGCGACGAAAAATCATCCCGGAATTTGTTGCGCGGGATATATTCATTGGCAGGCTGACTCGGATTACGATGCACGAATAAAAGTCTACTGGAAAATTGGACCTCGATATGCATTCGGTGGAATTATTTTCGTAAACATGTTGCAACCTTTTGCAATATTTTATAACATCGTACTCGCAGCGATATCTGCAACAATTATTTCAAAAGATTCAAAGATAACAACACAGCTCGAGAGTGGTGTATTAAGCACAATTTACAGGATAAAATAATTCAGAGGATTTTAAATATTAGTCACATGGTAATTTCCAGAGTTACAGGTTTAATCGCAAAGAATGACCTGCCCCATTTATCAATGAAGCAACTCAGGGAGTAGTTATTTATTAATTAAATATTTCTTAAAATCCTTCCAATGCTTCAACTCTTATTCCTCGTTTATTAAACGATTTCGTATCAAAGAAACAACGAATGTCACTCCATGCGTCGACTGGTTCTACTTTCCTACAATGCACGTAGAGTAATCGGGGCGGACGCGTTAATAACCATCGTGGTGGTGCCTCAGAGAAGCGTAAACTCCACACGGAGCACGTTGAAAGAAAGTGAACGCTTCGTTGTTCTGAGCCTTCGCTTCACGAGGGGGATGCTTGCTTTAAGTCACACGAAGCGTGCGAGTAGCGGGAATAATTTCTGTCTCCGCGAACAATAAGCTCGAGGGATGTGAAACAGAGGCGCGGAGAATCACGGTGTAAATCATAATAAAGTAACCAGAAACTGAATTCTCCACAGTGCGGATCGGTGGATGGACTCCGGGGCTCCGCAGGGGTTAGTTTAAGGCTTGGTCGAGAGGAAATCGATCGTCTATAGAGTCTCCAGGATGGAAGACACCCCGAGGATCCCCCAGGTTAGCACCCACTGCTGTAATAGTGCTTAACAATGAAATATCATTGTCTAAAACGACCCTAGTCACGACAGCGGGAATAGGACTAAATGGACGTTAAACCCGTAGTCGAACGAGGCATTCGAGCAATAATTTAATGCCTCCGCGGAAGACAGGTACATTGTAATGACAGTGACATCAGAATCTTGGTAATTCCATCAAGGAGTGCTGAGAAGGATCCACGAATCTTAACTAAAACCTCAGTCGAAAGAATTTTCAAAGTTCCATTTAAAGGGAACTGAAAATTTCTGAAATTACTGAAATTTCCCAACACTCCATGATTTCTTTTTCACCGTTCCAAATGTAATTCTCAACATGGTAACATTTACCATTTTTCGAAGTGCACTTATATTTCAGATTTCCTATATAATTTCTTAAATTATTCCCAATGATGTTTCGCAAGTCTAAAAATTTCACACCCCTTTGAAGGGGGTGAAATAAAATCTCCAGTGAATAAAGTGTCCCATGCAAAGATCACGCGATTTATATTCATCGAAGCCCCAGCGGAACGAAAATCTCCCATTGTCGATCAATACTTGAAGTAATTTCGAAGCGTAATCGAGATCGTGAGCGGTCGGTGTGCCATGAAAAGCGCTAGACACTGCGGAGGATCGATATGCCCATATTCCATCAGTATTCGAAAGGAATTTCGCTGGTCGTATCGGTGGTATCGAACACGAGACTCGCCCTGGCAATAGCTCCAGAGGTCGAAACATTCCCGAAGGAGTCCTAACGCAGTATATTCGTAGGGGCGTATATCAGGGCCATACGTATGCTGGCACGCAAACGCGTGCACACTTAGGTGGCTGGGAACCGAATGCATCCAGACACGTTATACACCAGGACAAGTCGAATTGTACAGTGCTATGCAAGGGTGGTGCCTATGAAGGATGATTCATGGGCTGCACAAGATTTCTTGGTTGTGAATTAATGGTTAATGGAAGTAGGGTACTTCTCTCGCTCTTTGCAAGATAGAGGTTCACTCTTCTTCTCACAAGAGAAGTGTGTGGGGTTCAGGTCACCGAATTGGTTAAAATTCTGAAAGGAGTTAGTTCATACTGCGTATAGTAACGAGTTAAATTCATGGAACAAGCTACTGAAAATTTGAGGGGAAAGTGGGGTTCAGATTTTTGTATTTTTTTTAAACTTGAGTGTAGATCTTTATGTAAGGACGACACTAATTTAAATAGATAATCGTAGGAATAAGGGGATATGAGTGAAAATATGTACCTACATATGTCTGGGTTTACAATGTGGATTAGTTGAGCTGTCATGAAACCGAATTATGGTTTCGGGGTTATATGCAAGTTTTCCACTATGACTAGTTTCTAGGAAATTTTTTAACAAACATTTTATGCTGTTGATACATTATTGTAGAGGTTGTGTACTAACTTTATGCGAAGTTTGAGACAAATCGATGACTTGAACCGCATGCATTACCCCTCTCAGGTTTCATGGTACGTAAAAACGTAGTTGGTTGTAGCTACTGAAAGAGTGTCATAGGAAGTATTTACAGTTCTAGATATCGAAATTATTGAACATAGTTTTGAGAATAATAATACGTCTTCGTAGCACTACATGTGACGAGCAGTCAAAAGATGTATGTTAAACTGACTATTAATTCTTACTTTCTGGTCGCATTTTTTATTTCAAAGAAACAAATAGCAGAAGAAAGTACAATTCGCTCTAATTAATTGCAAGTACGTAAATGAATGATATTGAAATCAGCAGGTTAATTGGTTGATAGTGAAGGAACAGCATGGTATTTGCTGAAACAGACTGCTGAAAGTAGAGGAAAAGTAAAAATGCATGTAGGAGCAAGAGGTCATAAAGATAGATAAATTATTAAGTAGACTCAGTGGAAATGGAAAAACGAATGAGAATTGAAATGGATGAAGAGTGCAATACAGGTAAATGTAGGTACGTTTCTGATAAGGAAGATGCATATCGAGAGTGATAAAATTCAAGAATGAGGGTTAAATGGATATAGAGTGCCATAAAAAAGTTTGTAACTTCAGTTAGCCTTTCGGGGCACCTGAGTGATGTTGTAAAATAAAACTTGATGTCTAAATTGTAGATACCTTCCTCCTGCATCACTTACTGTTATGCTTCTTTTCGAGCAGAATTAGCAGAAAATACAGAAAAAAAACTAATACAAATATTAACTGCACCTATACTGCATACAAATAACTTTGCAAATAAGGAACAATCTTTTGAAAGCAAAGGAAGAAAGAAAAGTGGAGGAAAGTACACGAAGTATAATAAACTAATGCACAAAAGTGAGCCACCAAGCGAGGTGTCAAAAAAATAAGGAAACTGATATTAAGTTTAAGCTTTAGGAACTTTTCAGATGACTATAGATGTCTACTACTGAAAAATATTTATAACTATGGTGTCGTGGAAGCTCGCCTTAAATCATATTCAATTATAGTCTCCTTGCTCATTTCATTTGAATGAAATAAAAAAATTGAGAAATGGACTCACAGAGTTGTTGACAAATACGCAGACTACAATATGAGTTACAAGAGATGAGAATGAAAGAACAAAGTGCCCAATTTCACGTGCCTACTCCAAGGGCATCATATTTGTAGAATGCTGTACACGAAATCTCCAGAGGGGGTGGTGTGCCACCTACAGGTAGATCTAACATGGCTACTTGCATAATTCACCAGACGACACGCAAGAGATATTGGGGATGGGTCTCATGCTTGGCCAGAAACGAGAGTTACTCAGGAATCCTGGGCATTTTTATGGGGCTCCTCTCCTGGAGAGGTCGGTGGAGGGACATATGGGGTTGCAGCTTCCAAGGAAAGGGAAATGGCGAAGCAAGTTTGAAGATTCCTTGAAATTGTGTCGTTAGTGAAACTACTCTTTTCGACACTAATTTTAAGTTGTTGCACAGGCTTCTACAAAACCGGCCACTATCAATGTTGTTCACAGAATTTAAAGAAAATCAGTTGGAAGAATTGTGACTTAAATTTGAAGATACTTGGCTCTATCACTAATCTATTAACTTCAAGTAAAAGTCAGTCAAGTTTCTTAGCCTATATCTAAATTCCTTACTTGCAATAGAAAATTTTTAATTAATTTTTTAGGAAAAATTTCCTTCAAATCAAACAAATCACTGTGTACCTACCCTTTGTTCGACAACAAATTATAAATTATCTATCAAATAAGAATTTCCAATAAACAGAATCTGAGAAAGAGAATTTCTGTTTCGAATTCCAGAAAAAGTGGCACTATCTCTTCCTTCCTCCCTCCCTCTCTTAAAGCTTCTTTAGTGAGCACTCCATTTGAAAGTAACGAAACACAGGCGCTACGACGTATCAGTTTAAAACAGGCAAAGTAACTCTTTTCGCAGGAAATCCTCGCAATTTTTACATGGCTCCCGACGATTCTGCAAGAAAAATAACAAGCTGAAAGATACACGTCCGCCTCTCATGGCGCTGTCTGCGGTTCCCAGACAATTTCACGTATTCCACGAGATTTATTCAGTGGGTCCAGGTAGGCTCCACGGGCCAGGTGGAATCTGGAATATGAAAAATAAGAATAGAAACGGAGAGACGTTTTAAATAAGGATAGACTGTTTCCCTTATGGCTATCCTTCGACTCCATTGTGCCGGTCAGCTTTGACCACTGAAAACGGTTTCCATATTATTTCCCCCCCGTTTCTCACCTTTTCCACGGATTTACCTTCACGTCTGCAAACTTTCTGAAGTCATTCCACTGTCTGTTCGAAGCTGGCCCGGCGAGAATTTTATGCGAAAACTTTCCACGGTGGAACTTCCCCTGCTGACCATTGTCAAAAAGTACCCAGTCGATCCCAGCTAGGTAAAAGTCAAAAGAAATTCCGACTTGCGATTACGATCAGGTTGCACGAATTTACGTTGCAATTAAAGCTAAGTTTACAATCCTACAGCACTTGATTCCACTGATAAAATGAAAAACTTGTTTGTTTTAAACACAAATTGAAGATACTGGAGGAAATGTGGAAAAAATTCAAATTGATTCTGCAATAATTATTTTGTTGTAATAATGGTTGAAAAACAGAGAATGCAAACATTCTGGAGCCCCATTTTCCACTTCCCATTTTCCCAATTTGTCTTTAAAAGAGGAAAACGTTCAAGTCAAAAGATTATATACTAGATCCTCATATAACTTTGTATCTATTTCTTTATTTTGGATCTACTTTTTAAAACACAACTGAAGTGATAATATTATAAGATGACTGTGATAAAGAGCACATGGAACTTCATAGAACTTCTCAGAATAATTTGTAACCCCGTTTATTGCACACTTCGACATTTACTTACAGTGTTATACAAAAGTCTAACTCACTTTTCTCTGCACTTGTAATTTATCGAAGGAAGACCACGATCCACCAAGTGCATCAGAATTTCACACGAATGAGAGTACGTTTGATCGACTGACCGTTTCAGGAAATTCCAAGATAAAAGTCCGAGAGCAATATCTTTACAAGCGTCGAAATCTTTATAAAAGTGCCCGAGGACGCTAGGAATGGTTCTCCGATATCTGCTGTCGGAGGGGGTGCGCGTGTGTGCACCCGGATTCATCCCCAGGGATTTTCCCGCCCCTCCACGGAGTAATTTTCACGAGACTATTCTTCGGTCGCGGGTGAGTTCGAGCACGATGGGCTGTCGCGAAGAAGAAGGGAAAAAAAGGAGGGGAAGGAAGGGAGAGAGAATTTGACGGTGATTTAAGGGAAACGGAAGCGCGACCGACCTTTCGCGCCCACGGAGAAAGAGGGAACGAAGGGACGCTTCCTTTGTTCGAATCGGTGACTTGAGTGGCAATAAAAGTCAGTGAGTTCGGATAATCGTGAAAGCCACCTCCGACGATTCGATGCCGCGTTTCACTGCTTCTCTGGTCTAGCGTCAGGCATTCGAGGTGTTTCTGCTGCTTCGTCAATGGAGAAATAACTGATCAAACCGATAAAGCTTTGCTTTGTTCCTGTTACTTCGCTTGCACAAGATGTCCACTTGAATGGCAGTTGAAACGAAAGGGACGATTTCTTGTGAAGAAATAAGGGAGCAATGTGAAGTAAATAGTATTGCTTGACTTTCACTTGGTTTGTACTTTCCTGAAGAACAGCTTTCAACGTGATACACACAGGTTACTTAAAATATAGCAGATAATATTTTATGCGGATAATGAACGAAGACTTTATCTATAAAGGGTTAATAAATTTTCCTCTAAAAAGTAACTGACTCTTATTATAAAAATATAATATAAGAGTTTGATGAACGAGAAATACTCAACAATCAGTTAAACTGACTCACCACTAAGAACTTCTCAGGATCAATTAGTCAGACTCACCTTATTCGGATTAGGTGTCCAGATGTGAAATATTCTCGTACAATGTTCGTTGTAAAACAGACGTACATCACCTGGAGAAAATAGGTTATTCATTAGAAAAGAGTATCTTATGAAACTTCTAGAAAAAGTACCAGTACTTGGGGAAACTTCAGTTGTCAGAATTCTAAGTCCTATGGTATCAAATATGCCAAATCCCAGGCCGATAAATAACGACTTCCCTCCCTCATCTTCCCTCCAAACCTACTTCAGACTCTGCATATGTATAACAGTAAATCTCAAAAACCCTGAATCTCCAGATGGAATGAGTGGACCTGAGTCCTTAAGACTTTTATTGACCCATCGTCGTTCCCCTATCACGAAGTTATAATCTGTTATGACTGCAAACACTATTCTTACTCGCTGAGTAATCGCAAATCCCGCTAAAGCCAACACACCGTCACCCCGAAAAGCAGATTTGATCAGTCAAGCGAAATGCTTCCTCTCGCGCCACCTCAAGAATTATTGTTTCAATTTCATTGTTCTGTGCGATAGTTGCTGGGAAAAGTTTTCGCGCCTCGGTTCAGCTGGGAATAAAGCGATCGTATTTCTTTCGCGAAGTGACGTTCGCCAGGCAAATTAGAGTGAAAAACAGTTGCCACGAATTCGCCAATTTGGCCGTAAAAAGATTCCACGTGTAGGCGCGCGACACAAAACGTTATACACGGCCCTGAGAGCATTGTTGACGTATAATATCCTCCTGCCTGGGTCGTCGTTGCCCAGGGGAACTCTGCATCCTGCAGGATGATAAATAATTTAGTTCGGGAAATGTTGCAAGTTATTACGGTCCGTGCCACGACCACGTATCTGCTTACTTCCGTGGCGGAAGAAACCTTGTCTCGTGACGGATTTTTTTTAGACATTTTAAGGGATACCTTGCTTCCCTTCCAATGCCCCCTTTATCTTAGGGTTTTAAGAGCTTCCGAGTACTATATGATAAAGCAATCTCCCCGAGCCTGTTGCTACCGTGATTCCTTGCGCATACTTTCGCAGCGTTCAGTCACTTTCCTATGTGATTTAGTAATATTATAATTCCATTTCGATATTAACTATCGGATTGTAAAAATATTTGACCTACATGGAAGTTTTACTGACCTAAACGAATGAACATATACCAAAATTCAGAGAACTGTCTTTTAGCGATATCCGGAGCTAACGACGTAGACGTAGAAAGTTTTTGTATCATGTTTTCTTTTTGGGTCACTTTTCTCTTCTTTTTCTATGTTTTTATTTATTATTTTTCGTATTTTTCTGTTGTTTCAGCAATTATTTTATTTTGTCGTATTTTTGTGTTCTTTTGAACAGAACGAATTTATAATCTAACACACACATACGTATTTATACCTTAAATCATTTTTTAAGTAGTGTGCTTACTCAGAACCCTAAAAGGGGTTTTGCCGGCCCCCTAAAGGTTCATCTACAACCTTACACCTTCAGCAATTCCCATTAACTACTTCCTTCTGCTCTCACCTCACAACTCAGCAATTAAAATCAATTTTCCTCTCTCACAATTCCATAATCTCGTTCCTAATATCCACCATTTTGCTCCAGCGAAACATTTTCAAATTATCTTACCAAATCCCGCTAAGTCATCCACTCTGTGAATTTCGTTGAAACAAACGAAATCCCTCAGTGTATTAAGCACACCCCAATTCGTGCTACCCAGAACCCGCAAACTGAAAGCAGTCGAAATGACACAGTAGTTTTAAGGATGCTTCCAGGAAGCTCAAGCGGTCTCCTGGTACCCGAGGCGTGTGTGTCCAGAAAATATATTTTTCGCGGGTCTGCTGGGGCGCACGGTGACCCGCGGTTTCGCGTGAATTTCCCCAGCTTAGTCAGGATAATCCGCGCGGCGACGAGCACGAGCCGCGATGTCCGGATTTCGGGCTAAATATATTTATGGAGAAAGCTGGATGGCGCGTCGCGCCCCTTTCGTGTACGAGTATCCGTAACGCGGCTTGATTTACATTTACGATCGCTCATCTCGGGCCCCGACCCGGCTCATGCTACAGCTTATTAACTCATTCGTCTCGGTCATGAATAATTTACCACCTTGACACGCCATTGAGCAGCCGCCCATGCCCCCCCTCGTCGGCCCTTTCTGTTTAGTCAGAGGCGGTTGGAGAAACAGCGCCGAGTGTCTCGCGACAAACGAGGCCGAAGAGTGAACCCTTTAGCTATTTAGCCGAGGCTTTAAGGGTCTCGGGATTCTGAATTATCGAGGCGGGTGAGGTGGATCGATAACGGTGGCACGCGCGACGATGGTGTTGACTGACTGTTAGCGATGATGGAGCTTCTAGGGTGACTGAGGGGTTGAAGACGTTGGGGATTAACACCTTCGCCGAAGGGTGATGATTTTAATCCAACTCTGTGGATGCGATTTAAAAGTTATGTGTCCTATATAATTTTGTGAAAAGTGTTAAATGATACGAGCTTCTTAGACACTGAATTTTCTACTTCAAGGATAGAAGACTGAGGTTGCTACTACTTAATTAACAAGTTTATATTTTGGACCTGTACTTGGTGCAATGATTCGTAGCAGAGATATAAATGTATCGGGGGGAAATATAAAAGTTAGCAACCAAAATGAGGGAGAGAAGTATTAGGGTTTGAAAATTATAGGACTCGAGTACAAGCAATAATAAAATTTTAGTATGTAAATATAATGATGTTGTTTTAACTGACTGGAGGAATACAATCCCATATGTTTCACATATGTACATACGAAGTAATTTACAATCCCCAATCTGTTAACTTTATAAGTAATTGGTGAAGGGTTTAATCCACTTCATGTACGAGATGGCTAACTTATTACTGTGTACATATTCTACTTAGCGCCACAGTAAGTTGATGACAATCAATAAGTAACATTAAATTCTATTAATTTGTAGTTGCTTTACAAACAATAGGGTAAATCCGGGAGACGCGGTCGGGCAGGAGAGTTGATCGAGTCGCTATATTTCAGACTCTCTACGTAAAAATGCGTTAAAGTGCAGACCAATTACTTCTCTAGAAGCCAAACAGTTGAATGAATAGCGTCATTTCGCTTCCTTCTGCGTTTTTCTGGATTTATAGGCTTTAAAAGGTAAATTGAGGTTACATTTAACCCCTTTTGTCAAACAGCGGTGTACAGAATCGTATTTAAAATATACTTCTAACTTTAATTTCGTTTAATGTTTGGAATAATAAGATAGTAGAGATATTGAGGGACAATGCAGCCAAAGTATTTGGCCATATTAACTCTTCCTCTCAAAGCTAACAAGAAGACCATCTCTCGCTGCAGATAGGAGAGATGGTCGAGTTATGATTTTTTTTATTATTTTTTTATTTTTTATTATTATTTCATTATTATTTTTGTTTATTTAGTTTATTTATTCACTTTTGTATTCATTTGCCTTGCTAATCGCCAGTAGGTAGTTCACTTTTTCTTTGATGCGTTCTTTACTTGTTTAGCGTAAACAAATTAAATATCAATGAATCTGTAGTTGTATTCACTCGTAAATAATTTTGTTTTATCCTTTGTTAATTTTCCATGAATAATTACGTGAGTGGTCTCTGCCAACGACGAAAACCATTTCTCCCGGCACCTCGAGAGAGGTGGTCAGATGTCATGACTTTAGTTTTCAGCCCGATTTACAGTAAATATTGTCTAAAAGCAAATATCGACCAGTTTTTCTGAATCAGCATAAAATTCTGAACATATAAGTTTGTTCTGATAAAATAAGTAATTTCTATATTAGTTTTAATAGCCATTTTATATTATGTCGACCGCGTCTCCCGGATTTAACCTATCGTGTATAATATTCGATAAATATTTTAACATTGTTAGATAAATGAAAAGTAATTATTTTTGCCCATTTTACCCACTATTTTCTAATATGCCGTCAACTGGTAGCGATGCCAAACGCATGTAACCACAGACGAGGTATAGGATAGCTCTATCACCTTATGGATGTTCGTGTCACCACCCAAACTGTGTTACCGACCCATAATTTGAGGACTGAATGTAGTGGCATCTGCTCATGAACAGCATCCAACTCAGCAACTACTTTGAACTGTGTTGAAATGCTGAAAGGTGTTACGTGCTTGTATACGTGTGACTTGTTTAGACTGAGAAAGTTTGACATAGAAGGCAGGCTTTTGCTACGCTATGCTTTAGCTCCGTTTGTCAACGACTCACGCGGATTTCTCTCTAAAAATTCATTTCGGGGATCAAGACATTATGGCGCTCAAAAATGATATTTCTTCAAAGCTTGTGCGAGCTATAAATTGCAAGATGACATTGTTTATTAGTACTTTGCGTGTAGAAGAATCCTTTCACGTATCGTACCCCCCAAAGTATTAAAAATTGACGCTGTTGCTGACATTCCCGCAAGTTTCTAATGCACTGTTTAAACATTCTAGTGAAGTAATAATAATTGCATGATGCCTCGCAGAAAGTTGCATGATGCATGAGTGCCTGATTGTTGTAGCGAGCATAGTGACCACGAATACATACTTAGTTCTCGTGAATAGTAACATTACTGCGTGTGCTTCCAAATATTTAATACGCGTAGAAAAATACAATAAATAAATTTTAAATTCGCGAAAGAAGTTTTAATGTCGCGTTTCAAACATTCTAAACTACTTTTCTTTAATTTCACAATCATACGGGATGCTTAATGTATCGAATATGAGTTACATTTCTGAAGTTGAACTCTTTTGTATGAGTTCTTTCAAATCTTCTCTCCTAACAGTAATTACATTCGAGTCATTAGAAATTGAGAAATATCAACTTCCATGGGAAACAGTTGAGGTCGACGGCAACCTCTACTAATGTGACAACATTGACGAAAGGTGTGAGCTATCAGTTCGACTTTATCCGTGATAGTGGTCGGATCGGCAATATCTGTGAACGTTACAGTGCAAATTATTTCCTGATTTCTCGATTCCTACATCAATTCGTTCGACTACTGGACTAAATAGAAGACCATTTAACAAGATTTCACTAGAATATACCTATCATCTAGTAGACTTTTTGACAAAGAGTTGCCTAGTCTTTGATCACATCTCGTAGTGATAAAAATACGTGTAGGAGGTGCGGGGTGCACGACTGTAGTTGTGAAAAGTGAAAATTTTGTAATGGACATTGCTATATAATATTATTTCTGGCCTTGACGAATTTCAAGTTAGCTGGGAGTCGGCCGAGCGCGACAAAAACATCAACAACCTCTACCAAAGTCACTACATCGCCGGTCGGTGTGCCCTAACAGTTCGACTTTGTCCGCGACGGTGATCGGATCACTGAATATCTGTGCAGTCACAGTGGATATCATTACGTCATTTCACGATTCCTGCATCAATTCCATCAATTACTGGACTATGAGGAAGGCCCTTTAACAAAATTCTATTACATTATACTCAATATCTAGAGAACTATTTTGGAAACACTTTACTCGAGTCCGAACACATCTTCCCACTGTTGAGAGATGTTTAAAAGCGTTAAGTGCTTTTGTAATCGTGTGCAATGCGACTGTAGAGTCAGTGCTTATTTCGCGATAAAGTATTTCGTTGTGCACTGTGGCCCTGCGTGTTAGTAACGTGAACGCGACCGTAGAATCAGTGTTTTAACGCATTTAGAATTAATTCAGAGCACCGGTGCTCTTATTACTTCTTCATCGCGAAATTAATGCGACATATTTGTGAGTGTGACACGTTCTATTCGGTACTGACCCTGTAGCTGCGGGACATTGGCCTGCAGATCGAATAGCTACTGCTGAAGGGGGATGATTGTCTGCATGGAGAGCAGTGAAACTGTTTGCAACGAACGGTGAGTGATACCTACTTTTTCATTCTTTCAATCTTTCTGCATGCCATCGAACAAAATGATTGCTGTAGCGAGCACAGTGACCACGTATACATACTTAGTACTCGTGAATAGTAACATTAATGCGTGTGCTTCCAGATGTTTAATACGCGTAGAAACATACAATAAATAAATTTCAAATTCGCGATAGAAGTTTTAATATCGCGTTTTAAACATTCTAAACTAGATTTCTTAATTTCCCAATCATTCGAGATGCTTAATGTATCGAATACGAGTTAAATTTCTGAAGTTGAACTCTTCCGTGTGAGATCTTTCAAATCTTTTCTCTTAACAGTAATTACATTCGAGTCATTAGATTCTTTTAATAAGGCGCGAATAGAAAGCATTAATTTGGTATAATAACTAACACTGACAGTCATTGTTGGTACTACCTGCTCAGTATGCTCGCTACTTTTGCTTGACCGTTGCATCTGCTAAATACAAAGAGACACTAGTGGCAATATTACGAGAAATAAAAAATGCCACATTTACCATGTAATAATAAATTACAGCTGCCAAAGAGGCTGCTACATAGACTTAAATTTCTTTCCCCCTTGCATTAAAATAATTTTAAGCTACTAAACCTGAAATTTTATACATCGCGGAAGAACTTGCACGCGTGCTTAGTTTTAACTAGGTATAGTCCTAGCAATAAGTCTTAGTTTAAGAACTTTAGTCGTAAGACTTTTCCCAAATTTTTCAAAATGCACAAAGCATTGGTCGAACATGGACCAGAAATATTTCGTAGAAATGGGTCACTTTCGTAGGTATCTCCATGTTGGTGTGCTCGATTAATTGGTAACGTTTCCCAAGCATTACGACTTGCAAACCGGTATCACGCTGAAGCCTAAATGGCCAACCATTGTACTCTTTACCCTGGCATTTTATTTCAAACTAAGTCGATAACGTTGGATGTAACACGAAAATGGTAAGGGGGCTCGCGAGCCCCCCGAGCGTGCGACACAAAATTACAGTGGATGATAAGTCTAAGTTACACCTATCATCTTATGGTAGTTCGTGTCACCACAGACGAAGTATAGGATAGCCCTATCACCTTATGGATGTTCGTGTCGCCACCCAAACTGTGTTACCGACCCATAATTTGAGGACTGAATGTAGTGACATTTTCTCATGAACAGCGTCCAATTCAGCAACTACTCTGAAATGTGTTGAAACGCTGAAAGGTGTGTGCGTGCTTGTATACGTGTGACTTGTTTAGAGTGAGAGGTTGACATAGAGGATAGACTTATGCTACGCTATGCTTTGGCTCGGTTTGTCAACGACTCACGAGGATTTCTCTCCGAAAATCCATTTCGAGGATAAAAGACGCTATGGCGCTCAAAAATGGTATTCCTTCAAAGCCCGTGTAAGCTATAAATTGCAAGATGACATTGTTTAGTAGTACTTTGCGTGTAGTAGAACCCTTTCACGTATCGTACGCCGAAATGTATTAAAAATTCACGCTGTTACTGACATTCCCGCAAGTTTCGGATTCACTGTTTAATCATTCTAGTGAAGTAATAATAATTGGATTCTATTTGCCCCGAGTATTAGTTTACCGCCGACATTAAAATTTACAGTAAAGTCTAATTCTTAAAAGCCTCGCAGAAAGTTGCATGATGCATGAGTGTCGTGGAGTGCATGGATGCGACTGCAAATCGAGTTACTTTTCAAACACGCATTGTGAAATAAAAATTTTTCTAGCCCTGAGAAATTCATCGGTTCAGTGTTCAGTGAAGTGTGTGCATGTCATAGTGCATATTATTTCGTGATTTCTATATTCGTGCATCATTTTCATAAATTTCCATATTGATGAACATTCTTAAGGAAATACCATAGATATTTGAAATTGCAAGTTTGGAATTTGGATAGGAATATGTAAAAGGTATTTCTGAATAATAATGCTGTTTGTTTCCAGTTTCTCTCAATTTATTCGCATAAAAGGTCCTTACAGTGTTACACTAATGTATAAGTTATATAAAATCACTATTCTCTTGTATTCATTGTTGAGGTTTCCATCATTGGGCCCACAAAGAGTTCCTGTCCACGTCGAAATATTCCCAAGTTTCACCTGTAACAAGAAAAATATTTTTAGTAACCTGACTTGTCTATTATAGAAAATAGGACAAATGTTACAACATAATTTCATGTACAAAAATCTATTAGTGAATGGAATTGTGCAACATGTTTCTTGAAATTAGTCATAACACTATAAGATTTAATTTTAATTCCTACCACTTGTAGTATTGTAATCTTATTTTAGACTGAGTCGATAACGTTGGGTGTGACACGAAAATGGTAAGGGGGATCGCGAACCCCCCGAGCGTGTGACACAAAATTACATTGGATGATAAGTTTATTTAATACTTCGCCGATGCTGATACGAATGATGATACCTCGTCTGTGGCACACTGAGTGTCCAGCAACTGGAAAGGACGTTGTCTGCATATTTGATTCTTGCTTTCTTTAAAAATAATTTCAATTTGTCAACATAACTCGAATACATGAATCAATATATCTTCGTAACAAATATTAATGATTCCGTTATTTTATATTACGTTGTTTTTTTAAATTGATTTATAAATGACTAGCCCAGCCCTCTGTGAAGACTGCCTCGAAATCTGTGAACTGTTCTGCAAATCGATATCTTTTCGTGCCGATAACTCAGTCTTATATCTGCGAATGAGGAATTCTAATTTTCTTAAATAGATCAAATGTTTTGTACTAAAAATTTGGTTCAACAATTCTCTAGCTAAAGTACTTGTATTTTGGAAAATATGTATTCTTCAAATAAATATAGAGATTAATGAAAACCTTGCACATGCATTCACACTAACAGCACATTGTTAAGCGACAAATAACACAATGTATACATTCTATATTTCAACAAATTTAATTTCTTTCTTGGAATCACTGTAGGTATTTGAATATTGTTGAACAAACATCGAAGCAATCCCAAAATTCTGTTACACTCTTTCAGGAGAACTTTCTCCCATGATTTATCAACACAGCTTACCGAAAAACAACGAGATTATATAACAAACTCTTCGTTTCATACACCTACAATTTCTTCCAAAACAAATCCAATTTCCTCCTTTCAAAACCACTTTATCTATCTCAGCATCACTAAAAGAATATCAAAACAACCCCAAGAAATCTCTAACACTATCAAAAGAACTTCACCCTACAATCTATCAAATCAAACCAAAGTCGTAGACAACCTTCAGTTGGAACCATCAGCCACCAAAGAAACTTCCAACCCCCACCTTTCCATTGTCGAAGTACCTAAGCTCCAGCAAAACACCCCTCTCACAACAACTATTAATCCCCCGTTCAAGTTGTAACAACGAACGCAACAATTTCCTCCTCGCATTATTAAAAAGCGAAAAAGGGTAACGTAGTTAAGGGTAAAGGGTTGAGGAGATCGTAGAAGGGATGCAAGCTAATACAAAACAAACTATGCCGACTAAACTTCGATACCCCTTATAAATATTTATACGCGGTGGCCTTAAAGTCAGCGCGCTTACCGAAATCCCACCCCTTCACCGTGGGATTCTCCCTCTTGTTTCCCCGTCCATAAGGGGGTGTAGCGCGCTCGCGCACCTTCACGTCTCCTCCACGTTGCTCGGTAACACAGATAGCATCGTAATGCTCTATTTTAACCGGCAACCGGCAGGAGGAACCGAACGTTTCCTGAATAATCCTCGATTCCGATTCCACGCATCCCCCTATCGATTGTCTTCCTCGGACGTTCCTCTGCCCCCGTACGTGTGTCTTTTTCACGCCACGTACGTGCACACGTCGATGTTCAGCTTCTTGCACGTGCGCCAGGAGGATCGGGCACCGGCCTGGTGAAATCACATCCCGAAATCGCGGCATGGGATGAAAATTTTAAACAAGGACTCGCGATGTTAATAAAACATGGACGTTGTTGCAAGGTTGGACGCTCACGCGTGACCTCGCGTGGCGCTTTCTGATTGCTGCATTATACGGTGGTCGGTTTTTTGGGATCCTAAATCCTCTATGAGGGATGGTAGATCGCGTGTGCCTTTCTTTTTTAAACTTCTCGGGCCATTTATTTTGCAGGATAACTGATGCCAATGGGCAGTAATATTATGTGACGTGAGAAGAGTAAGTTTCTGGTTTTGGGTGTTTTTTTGGCGGAGAAGTAGGGCGTCTATTCTAGTTCATATGGTAACCATACCCATGTAGATTAAGAAAAAAATTTCGTTTTGTGTTTCAAATGACTACGACAGGCAGAACCATGTTCTCCAGCAAGAAACTTTTCTTTTCAAACTCCTCTTACTACTACCACTGTAACTTTGAACCAAATATAGCATGGCAAAATTTGAGCACATTCTTCGAGTGTCAATTAATAAATGTGCAAAGTTTGGATATATAATACTGAATACTCTTCTTGTAAAAAATTCCTCAAAATTTGCCTCATTTTAAGGGCGTAAAACTGGGGCAAGCTCTTAATTTATTTTGTCTCTGAAAAATAAAATTTGCCCGGAGATTTATTTCCTAAAATAGGTAATGGAATGTACAGCGAAATATTTTGTATTGAAAATTTATTACTTCATGTACCACGAAAAGTGTAAAGAAAAATAATGCTGATTTTTATGATAAAATATTTCCATACATTTTCATTACATTTTCCATCGTACGAACTACGCTGCGATTGCAAATAATGGCGATACCTTTCAACGAAATGAATTTGGTAATAATTAGACGCCAGTTGAAAGGATTATAGGTATTAATTCCATGCTTTACGAATTGGAAGCACCTTTCCATGTAATAATTTCCGGAGTTTTGCGACTTTTCATTTTTATTTAGCCAGACGTAAAAATAGGAGTCGTGGTTAATGCATTGTAATATTTGGTTCGTTGTTTAACACTGTCAGTGTGCATTTTTTACTTTATTCCATTTAATACTACGCACTACGTATCGTATCAGAATTCACTGCGTATAATTGCTCGGCTCGGGTGTATAATAAAACTGTAGAATTTGATTGCAAAAATTCCCAGCGTTTCAATGTACCACGGGTCACAAATTTCAACCCGGGGAAAATTATTTCCTAGCGCTCGGTGTAAAGTCCACACAGAACGAACATCCTGTGAAATATACACGAAAGAGTTACAATTTATCGCGTAACGCTGGTATTATCCGTGTAACTCCCATTTAAATTTCCAAAGCATCCTGTGTTTCGATCGTGAAGGAACGTAATTATAGCAATGATTTAACATCATTAAAGCAATTTCTACAATTCGATGCAAGAATCACTAAATTCTGAGCAATATATCAAGTTCCTTGTTCTTATCAAAATTTTACCATAAATAAATAACAATGACGAATCTATTACGTTAATGTGAAAGGTAGGAACACATTTTGTATCATATGCAAGAAATATATTAATTTCATAAGTTCTAGATACAAGAAATGGAAGGTCAACGAATTCTTAGGCAGCAGAATTTGATGAAGTTTTTTTAGCAAATAGCAATTGTCACCATTATTGTCGTTTACAAATTATTCTTCTATCGAAATTGTGCAATTTCAAATCGAGTACATTTCCTGCGTGAAATATTGGCGACAGCAGAAATGTAGGAATAATCGAAAGGAAGCTCGACCGCAACTGCGTAGTGCGTACGCATGACAAATAGAATGAAGCCTATTTACGTCAGGTAGCTTTCATTGTTAATATTTCACGATGAATTAGGGCTTGCGTGAACGTTACTGCTGAAAGAGCTACAGTCAATCTTAATCATAAACCCCTCGAATCGTACTGTCATTGCTGGAGAATCCTGCAATTCCGCGACATCGTAGATCCATAATTCAAGAAGCAATAAAAAAAAAGAGGCACAGGATAATTCAAAAAGTCGCCGTATATTAGAAATAATTTACGATTTTCAAGAAATACCCTCAAAGTGGTTACAGCACAGCGAGGTGCACAATTTATTCAAAATAGAAGAACGCAATATAATATTTTTGTAACAAAAAGCATAGTAAGCATTTTAACAATACCAAGTACCTACTCACTTCACAAGCACATAAAATTACACTTTTATTTCTCTAAGTTAGTACTCATATAATTCTACCAAAATGAACCTTATATAACAAACCGATTCATATTCACCGCAATATAGATATACAACAATAGATATACATCAATGAACCACTGATTCCAAGTCCACCCTGATGACATAAATAAACGTTTCCCTCAATTCCCCAGACGAGGCCAATTTTTCAAAACTGTCTATGCACCCACCCCCTTCGTCAATAGCAGAGACCTAGCCCATCCCGCCAGCACAATCCCCGATTTGCAATTAATCGACCCACGACAGCTGAACGATCCACGTTACTTCAAAGGTCGCCAGCATCGGTCGCTATAAATCATCGTCGTTTGACCTCGATGGTGGCCCGGCGGTTTACGATCGAGCAGATGCCGAAATATCGCGGCCAGCATAATAACAGGCACGTGTTTATTTGCCAGGCCGTCGAATAAACAGCGCGCCGCAGATTCGCTATCGTTTCTCGCCGTTACATCGGTTAATTGCAGGCATTACATTTATCCCGTGGAAAATATATGGAAAATATTCCGCGGGGCCGCGTATCGGGAAGCCACCGTTCCAAATATATGCATGTGTGTATACATATACTATATATTTATCAGCTAGCCGCCTGGTCATTAACTACCAGTGAGTGCTCAACTGAACGCCGTCAGTTACGCCCCCGTTTAATGATACTTACATTAACGAATGCGCGTTCATAACTGTGGGTCAGGCGTATCCTGGATCGCGTTTTGACGCGTGGCACGTACGTCCGATTGATTAACGTCGCTGGGGTTAATTATTATGCTAAAGCCTCTCATTCTTGGCTTAGCTGCACAATATTGTGGGCTCGAGGTCGTACTGTAAGGGGCTTTTCTGACGATACTCACTTGAGTCAGTCACAACTGGTATTTCGGATATATTCACTTAGCAGAGACAGCAGTAGTTTAAACTGTTTTGGTCTACGGTTTAATTAGTTACATGTTTAATATAATATCAAAGAATGAAAAGTAGATATATTGGCAAGAAGTTCCTTATATTGGTTTGTGAGTTTGAGGAGCCTTCGATGAAATGAAAATACGAGTGAGACAAAACGACTGAAGAATGTAGTAGGGTTTAAGAATGATTGGAAGTGGTAGGGAGCATGTGAATTTGCTGGAAATACTAATCAATAGTTAGAAATGTGTATTAATGTGTGAATTTTCTTTTTGAAACTTTCTGGTGCCTTGTGTTGTAAACAAATATGAAAAATAAAGGGGTGGTGGTTGATATTTTAGTTTACCAAATTCAAATATAGAGAAATATCGAAAATACCTTTCTATATTTGGGTAACAACTGGCAAACAGATGTTGATGATATTTTAAAAGGGAAGCCGCCATAATGAAGAAGGCTCTGAACTGAAATTATGGTCTCGAAAATCGTCAGCCGTTAAGCCCCATAACTTGTATTTATGGAGTCACATTAAACTGAAGGATAAATGGCAGAGTAAGCTACTATATCCATCAGTATGCGTAATTATTCATAGTTTACAAGTTTCAAATACTAATGTAGCATAAACTACTGTGCGCAAATTATGGCTCAACCTGCGAATTATAGTACCGGACAGAGTTAATTCAATTACATTTGTTGGACGAAAGGCAATTAGTAGCTGTTTGATGCATTAGCTTGTCAAATAGCATGCTCATAAATAAGTAGCGTTTAATAAAACATCAACCGAGTTCCATGTAATTGCAACGATATCGTAACATTAATAATATTCTCGACACACTTGTCAGCATCTAATTATTGTAACAAAACTTCAATTACATTAATTATGGGGCAGAAACTCTATCTAAACTCCAACGAAAAATTTTAAGCGAAAGAAATTGGGAAGGGTTTAAATACAGAGACTTGAAACAACTTTAAAAACAATTCACTTCTTTTTCATGTAGCGAATTAGCAATAAGTCATATGTGAGTTGTTATATTGAATTAATTTTGAAATCGTCTCGACTTTTTTAAATTAAAATATTTGATGATACTTCGCAGAAATTGCGGCAGGCACTTGTTATAGCCTAGGGGCGCCAAATATCCAAATCCGTGGCAGTTTACATCGCAAGTGTTTCCAAAGATTCTCGATATTGCTCCCAAGATTCCCAAGATTTATTTTCCACGCAAGAGAGATGCAGTATGCGGCTACCAGGAATGCAATTCCTCGCACATGTATGGGAAATTTACCGAGGCATCCGCATGTGGCGTTGGTCTTCGATTAATTTTCCCGCGCTATCGGCGTAGATTGCTACAAAGGCGACGGGACCCGGTAGAAACGGGCGGGACCCGGTGCGTGCGTTTGACAGGGCGTCGGCTAATCGCTTTCCTCGAATCGCGCCTTTAGTCTGCCACGCCACTCACCTGTCTCTTCCGCGATCCTACGCGTTTCACGCGTGAACAGGCTTTAACCCACTCCCCTCACCGGCGGCTCCAGGGGTTCTGAGGATGAACGGAGTTTCTAGAGTCAAAATGCTCGGGGTAACCGGTATTTGAGTTTGCACACTTTTGGTTTTCGGTTAACCATGGCTGGTGTGCTGGCCAATTCACTGGAATAGGAAAATTTCGAACACCCTGAGAAATGAATCGGTTGTAAATAGGGAGAGTTGTGTAACTGACTTATATCCGCATATGTATAACAGTTACTTTTCAGCTGGAAAATATTATATGGGTATTTTCCTTTAATCCTCGTTCCTATTCCATCATATTTCCTCCTACCAGTATAAACACTCGTGCCCAACAAATTTCTACGTTCCTTCAACTGCAAATTTTTACATGCAAGCAAGACGTAACCAGCTGCAAAGAGGACTGAGTTAAAGAAGCAGGATACAAGGCGGGAAATGAGAAACTTTGGACGCAGAGAGAAACTCAGAGATTCCAGGGATCAAGGAGAAGGGACCAATTGTCCCGGCAGTAACAATTGATTAAACATGCTCCTGGTTCCGGTCTGTTCACCCCCATGGATCGAATTTCCTATTCGACACCAAATTGAAAGTGGTCCTCGCGGTGGCGTCCACCGCTGGCACGCTGGTACAATCGTGTCTCAACGGATCTGGTTAGTCGAGGCCAGGATGGTCCAATCGCTGCTGGGAACTCGGAGCATTGAAGAGGGGGGAGGTGAGCCAAAAGGTGCAGCTGAAATTCAATACCCCTAATGGAAGGGTCAGATATCGACGTGGACGATTCCACGATCTAAAGGACTCGTCAAAAGTGTTCGTCATTTATTGGAATTAATTAAACTAATGAATATGTGTCTACAGACCACCTCTATTATACTAATTTTGTGGATTTAGAAGGAACGAAAAGGCACTAGCAATTGTGCAGTTGGAACTCAATTATTTAAACTTGTATGAACAATATTTTCTCCTACTGTATTTAGGAGAAAACATTTCAGCTATGAGTTGTACGGTTTTTATGGGTCCCCGACATGGAATTTAATACATTACACTTCTACAATTACCTGGTCAGCTGTATATAATTAATAAAACCTAACGAAATAATATTTTAATACGTAATAGTACAGCATTAACTTTAAACCAAAATCACAGACATAAGGATCTTGGCGGCAAATATGCTCAGTATGTAGGGGGTAGTATACCCTTGATAATGCATTTTGTTCGAAGTCGATATCACAATTAGTTCCTGAGATATACGGCTTCAAAGTGGAGCGTTCGAAATGTGCTGGGCGCCGAGACATCCGGAAATGCCGTGACCTACTTACTACGAGACAAGTAGCAGTGAGTAGTAAAAAGACGCTGAGTCAGTGTCTGTCACTGACCAGCGCAACGCTGCCGCGAGCGAGGTAGGTCAGTGACTGGGAGCGAGAGAGAGGTCCGAGTGCGCGAGCCAGACGGCGGTACGGAATTACTAAAAAATTATGCTTCACTTTAAACAACGATATCTCAGGAAAGGAAAGGCGTATCGACATGAAACAAAAGCCATTTTAAAGGGGAAAGTACCATCCAGCTGATAATGTTATCAGCGATCACTGAATGGAATTGACCATTCCAAAATAACTGTTAAGACTTTATGATACTTTAATACACATCTCTGGTCACATTTCCTGGTCGTTTTTCATCAAAACGACTTCTATTGTCATTCTATCAGACTATTATCAAGAAGATAGATGTAATAGAAGCTTATAACAGCAGATAGTATGCTGTACCTCTGTCTTTCTTGCAGATTTCTTCTTTCTTTCTACCGTGAAGTTTGAGAGCATTTTATGTTCATGTTACCATTGAATTAAAGTTGATAGGGGAACATAAACAAGCTAGTAAACTAATTACCCTATGTTATTCTATAGGTACATAGTCTTATTACAGAAATGAGATTTTTGTTGAGAATATTCATATTCTTCACAGAGATGAACTGCTGTACATACAGCGTTTTAAATGGTGTACACATTTGTACGTTGTAGATTGCTTATACAGTGCAAAGCAAATGGCGAACTTATTTAATAAGAAGAAATGTACATGGACGAAGTAAATTTGCTTTCAAGACTGTTACGCTCATACACCTGGATTGTCAAGTACATTTCTCAATTATTTGCCTTCTGAAATTATGATACTATTGACAACTTCTTCTGTAATTAATACTCATTGTTTACTCAAATTAAGTTTTATTCCAAATCAATTTATTCTGCGATGAAATCATGATTGTCAACACTTTGGACAGATAGAACGAAGCGATCGAGGAATCTTCGCCACTGACACTCCTCTTTCGCTCGATAACTTCTCTTCCCTGCCCTCAAAAATGAAAGAAAGAACCCTCTGCAAAATGGAAAACACAGAGGTGAAACCGAGCGGGTAAAATTTTTAATTAAATTCGAGGAAAACGCAGTTGCGAAAATTTCTCGTCCCTGCGGCCTGCTCGGAATTTCATTATGCCCCCTCTTCAGCCCCCGAATTTATATCGTTGTGTTATGAAATATTATTCTTGTACGAGTCCAGGATTCTCAAGTGCTACTACAGTTACTACTTTTTGCGATGTAATGAGGTAGATTTTAATTTTCCTTGAAATAAGCATACTCTTTAGTAAGCATAGTATGCAGCGGTAGAATTGATAAAATGTTATGAGCTACATTCCTGGTGTTACAACGAGGGTGAAGAGAAATAGTTAGTGTCCCGAAATATATGCTAAAATTCGAGAAGAAACAAATTCCGCTTCAAAGAACAAGGAAGGAAGGAAGGAAGGCATGAAGACTATCCTCTGTTGCACTTCATCACCCAGTTTTATCTTATAATGGGTCACAAACAATCAGTAATCAAAGCAGAGGTGCTCTGACAAGTCGAGAATGAGAAGAAGCAGAAGAACTCAGAATTTGCTTCTAAATGCATTACACAATGATGCAAAGCAAACTCCACAAAGTAGGGCATTAATTTTATAAAAGACTCGCCAGTCAGTGCACAATATTCTCAGTAATTCCACAAACTGAATCATATCTAGGACAATCAACAATTAATAGAATAAATCACCTTAATGAATATTAATCGATGCATTGTCAACCTTCATAAATCACACTTTGTTAACCAGTGATCTCATCGATCCCCAAAACTGTGTATCACGTTCATCCTTTGATCCAACACAATAATAAAAGCCTTACACCTACAGAATAACGTTATACAGTGATGTCCATTTTTCTAATACAGACAAAATATTAAGACCACTCATGATGAACACGCACTGTGGCTGAAACTTTCCCCCATTCCTTCAGCTATGTATTTTATCCAGAATCCCAGTACCAGGGAGAGAAGTACACGGAGAAAAAGAACGATTTAGCTGTCTGTGTCTCTCGTTAGCTATCTTAACCGGCTGGATCCCCAGAAAAACGGCTGGCTGGCCCACTTAATATTTCACCGCATTAGCCGAGGCTCGCAGATTACTCATGGGGCTTCTCGCAGTGGTAGGAGAACGCCGGTGCTTCGCCTCGAGAGTGGCAATCGTCGATAAAACGGAATTACCGGCGTTAATAATCGAGGCGGGCTCGCGCGTTTACTCGCGGGACACTCGGTTGTCCAGCGAGGCGTGTGCTTGAATTATACACGTAACGAGGCTGGCCCTTTTAACCCCTCTGCGAACTCCTCGGTGACAATCGGGGATTATTTCGTGTACACAGTCACGAAACTGACAGGGTACGAATGCATCCTGGTAATTAAACAGAATTTTCACTCACGCTCCGAATTTTTATCGCGGGATTAACCACTTGCCTTACAATATTGTTAGAGGCTGCACGTGACACAGTTAAATTACCCGAAGGACAAGATTAGATTAGACTACTCATTAATACACGAAGTATTCAAAACTAAAATAATAAATTAACAATTACTCTAATTAGGCAAGGAGTTTATTCAGGTGAAATATCAGCAGGCTTGATCGATTCTTTCATCGGGTCAATATCTGTGTTGTATAATTACTGGTCGAATAATAATTCTATGAAGCGGTGTGTCACCACATAAGCTTGTTACATCGTCGTCGCATGACAGACTAATCTTCTGTGACTAGTGATGAATTTCAGGAGTGCACACATGGTGAAACTCAAATTTGAATATTGATTTATAACATATTTCCCAGGACGATAGTCCTTGAAGCACACGAATAGAAAACAATCAATATTGCATTGATTAATAGCATTTTCAATCACAATTGGTCGCTTTAAATACTTTTCCCAACACTATACAATTTTTTTTAAAGCCTCATAAAACACTTGTCCAATCTTCATCTACCCACAAGAATCATCGAAATCAGCACTTACCAATTCTTGAGTAGCCCCCCCCCCCCCTAGATCAATTATTCTCTGGACACACGAACAATCTCCCGCGCCCTGAATGTTGGGGCATTTGGCCAAGAAAACTTGCGGCTCGCAAGAAACTTCTCATAGAACCATTACGCGGCAATTATCGGCGGAGAATCCCCCTTCGCGGCGGGATTATCATAAAAATATAGCGGGGGCATTATCACGGAAGCGTCTCGTAAGCGTTCGGGAATTATTGCGGCGATAAGCTTTAACGAGCTCGCGCGGAATTTTTGCCTCCGAATGATGAAGCAGAGATATGGCAGCGTCCGCGTGACCGCGAAACGCGGCAATATCTGCCGCCGACCCGTCACGTTTCGAGGATTTATCAACGTCGGTTGACACGGGAAATAATGAAGTCGCAGCCAGGAAAACCGGCCGCCACCGTCCGTCACCGTGGCCGCGGAAAAGTGGCCGTTTTTCGTGCGCGCGCGAATCTGCATATTTTAATCAAACGCGTATCGAAGCTCGCGATCCAGGTTTTGGGAAGAGGGTCATTACAGGACAGGCTGCGGCCGTAGGCGTCCCGCGTGCATAAGTTTCCAGCAGCAACGGGTCAAGGGGGTAATTTGCAGGCATTGGTTTCGATTGTTTTGAATGGTGGCTGCTTCTTTGAAGTGTCGATTGGCGGTGGCTTGATTCGCGATAACGGATTCTCTGGTGGTTTTATCACTTTTGTGGGTGATTATTTTTTGCTTGTTTATTATATTAGAGGTTGAGTGATGTGAAGAGGGAGTATATTTGGGGTGCGAGTGAATTTGTGCGACGTGTGTGGGAGAAATATTGAGGATAGGCTCAAGAGGGGATTGCAGAGGGTTGAGGTTAGTGGTTTGAAGGAAGTTCTGTGTGTAGTTAGTGGATAGCATGTATAATTATGTGTTAGAAGCGTGGAGTTGCATTATGCAACATTCTACTGGAAAATTAGGGAAACTGGTTGCAATCAGAAGTGATTATACTTTGAAATCTGCTGGGATAATGTTTCGTATGTATTATATATTCACTTTGTAACTGAGTGACGATAGAAACATTTTTCTTAACATAAATTAAATATTCTTTCAATTAAAAGTCCTTGCAAACTTTAATACTGATAAATACGCCTTGAGCATCTGAAGAAAACATTAAACTCCATTTTATGTACTCTGTGCTTTTAACGCATTATTATACATATACTGTATGCACTAATTATATCCTAAATTTAGCTCACATTTTCCATATTATCATTTACGGAAATCTTTATTATCTCTCCTTTAATGAAGAAATGAATTCCAAACACCCAAATCTCAACCCTTTGGAAAAATTGAAAGGAAAAATCAAAGAAGTTATTGCATTTGACACACTTTTCCAGCAATATCGCTTATTTCCTGGATTCCTTTCGCAGGAAAATCGACGAATTTATCGAATTTATACAATCAGCAATTTCTGATTCTAGAGTAAAATTGCACGAGTTAAATTTATCGTCCGAGTAAATCAGCCGTGGAAAACATAAATTTAATTCTACAGACCGTACCCGAGAGTTAACGCTCCTTTTATTGATTTAAAGCAACTTCGTTAAAGCGAATTTAACGGCTGCCACACGTGGAAGCCGTTGCCGCGCTGCGTTCTGTTTCGTTCAAAGAAAGTTCTCCCCATTTGCCCCGACGACGGTCACACGATATCTGTGACTTTCGAAATTTCTATTGCGAACACTGTTTACGTTAATTGCGATTGCCTGAAACGGTTTCCCTCGGGGCATTTCAGGGAAGTTGACGGTGAAGAGAATCAAGTGAATTTCCGTAACAGAGACTAAACGAAGGAATCCAAAGGATTTTTTAAACTATGTCAGTGTTTGCAAACTTGATTATAAGTACAGTAACTTCACTTAAATAATATACAGAAGGAGATTGTTAAATTATGTTACATTCTTCGGTGGAATTTCGAGGCACGGAGACTGTAAGTTTGCTGGCATAAAATAGGAGGGAATCGTGTGGAACTGAGAATGGTAGCACTTACTACTTACAGGGTTCCACGTACAATGGAATATTCAAGTCAAGAATATTTATTCAATTTTAAATTTATGATAGAAGTTTAATATCTGAGAATCAGATGACCGTGGAAATATAAAGAAAATAATATTCCATTTCAATTTTCATAATGGTAAGGAGTTTTGGTAAGGAGATCAATTTTATATCTATAAAAACCAGAAAACAGAAAACATTATTCTCAAATTCCAAACTCCTTACCATTATCAAAATTGAAATGGATTGAAAACGAAGGGACTAGCTGCCAGACTAAATATTCAATTACGAATCAATGGAATTATTCTGAAATGCTCGTACACTAAAAGCTAAGATAAAAATGGACTCAGGTTATAATAGAACCAAAGTGCTGAAAGTGCCCAGGGATATTCTCGAACACGTCGAAACTGCAGTGGAAAGAATTCCACTACTTGAAATCTAACTCGAACGCCGTAACTGTTCAAACTATAAATCCCAAACAATTCTGGGACTTTTACACGTGTAAGTACCATCATATTTCCACGGGGCCATGAGAGGAAACAGGTTTTACGAGGCAATATATTTAAAGTCGATACTCGAATGCGTGTCAGGGTGTGTTTTCATTTTACAGGGGATGGCGCGTCGTAAAGGGATAAACTTTCTGGTGACGCTTAAGAAACCACACACCGCTCTCCGTTTCTTCGTCAAATCAGTTTTTACGATTGCACGATATTACCAACTGAAGCTCTGTTACAGGAAAACGTTTGCTAATAGCATAAAAGGAAGAATTAAATTAATTATTAGACACCTTCATTCTTTTACATGTACTACTTTGTAGAATTCTATTGTATTAACTTTGTTCTGTGAATTTTAAAAGAGTAAAACATGTATAATTGTATTAAACGTATAAACTTTATTCTATTTGTCAGTAAGCTGTCACATAAAAAACCAGAAATGGTAAACAATGTTACCTGTAAATAATATTATATATTCCCTAAATTCTGCACATGCTACCTGCACATTTTTATATAAAAATTTCAGAGAAAGTTTCGTTCCCTCGGTCGCGCGGACGTGCTTTATCTCGCGACAGCATGTGCACGTTTTGCAACCCCCTCTTGTAGCGAAAAAAGCGATTCGCCAAGTTTCTGTCGCCTACAATGGCAGGAAAAACGTGTCCATACATGTCAGCTCATTGATTTCAGGCGGAAAATAACTTTTCATATAAACCAAAAAAAAAATGTAAGTGTAAAATGTAAAAGTACAAAAGAAACACGTTAGAACCACATCTGGCACCTATGCGACTAAGAATAAAATTGACAGAATGCAACACTAATTTACTCCGACATACAGATGATATGAATCCATACCCAACAGCAAGTCAAAAACCTACAACAACTATTTCTCGAAGAAACCTTCCCCTTTGTGAAAATCAATTTATAATTTAGAATCAATTATGATTCAGTTAATTTTCTCCAAACGGAAGCCACTTATAAAAAAATCGTATTCCACATTTTCTATTTACATTTCCCTATTTACATTACTTACCCTTTAAGTTCTACCCTCAATTCAGTGACGTTCTCTATATTTTCTACTTACTATTTCACGTAGAATCACTACTCTATCCATATCACCTATTAAGAAACAATATCCTGCATAAAGAAATATAAATTAAATCGGTATAGATTTTAATCAATATAAATAAACTGCGCACAGTTTCCAATCTAAGAATTTATATAAAAAGTTATTGGTTGGAATCAAGAGGTCAGGCTGAACATATTTTTCCCTGTTGTTGTGTGTAACCTGGCCCAGCCCAGTAAAATACCTGAGGGACGCCCTTTTTACGAGCACCCACGGAGCGACACATGCACCAGAATCAACGAGATTTTCCCTCCCTTCCTTTCGTGGTTCCGTTTTAAGGACACCGCGATAAACCGCAATATTGAATACGTTGGACAGAAGCAACCCCCTCGATGATGCATTCTTGTCTTTTTTTTACGAGCCCGTTGCAGAGGTTCACTTTACACGGGCTTTTACTTCGAATTTGATAGGCATGTTTTAAGGGCACTTTTTAACAGGTGTTCTAAAAAATACACGATTTTATCGGTGGCTTTGAATTTTTGCGAAGAGATGAGGCAACGTTTGCTCTGGTGGAGGAATAAGTTTCTTTGGGAAGTGAAATTTCTACTATTTGAATCAACAGGGAGATATGAAGCTGGGAATGGGTACATTGGGCATTGTGTATTCCAGATAGAATAATATAATATTAGTAGATAGTAGCTGATTAGATGAAGAAATAATATTAGCGTGAGATTTTCTTGAAAATTTGTGGTGATATGTTTCTTGGCCTGTTGAGTAACCTTTGTAACATAGGAACTAGTAACTATACGAAATAATAGTCTTTAATCGTCTAATGATTTTTTTCTTCTAGGATTAGGAATATTTTAAAAATTTTTAATGGAATATTTCTAATTTATAATTATTCAATACCGAATGTTGTGGTGTTTCTCTTTTTCTATTGGACAAGTCTATTTAGTTCTTATTTTGTTATTTGCACGTGTTCCCTTTAATTTATTTTCTAATATTTTAAATATACGATAAAAAACGATTCATTTTCGAGCCCTTTCTGTCTCAATGACTCTAGTGGCAATAAAGTGTGCGCACGTGTTTCAATTGAAAAAAAATATTGGGCAGACGAATTGATTTTCGAGCCAGTTGGCATATTCATGAACACACACCGATACGTGCATTATCATCGCGGCCGCTGTCTATCAAAACTGTTTGTTCGACGCTGAAGGACCCTTCATACCCAGCCCATTCAAATAATTGTACCTATTTGCGAGCAGGACATTAAAGAGCAGTTCAGTGAAAAAACATTCATCCAAAAATCAATAGAAAGCAACTGCCCCTCGATTTTATTCAATTGCTGCAGACTAAAAGATCAAAAGGAACGAAAAATTAGACGGTACATGAGAATACTTCCTACAAATTCGATTAATCATTAATTCATTCTATATAATTAGGGGTGGGTTTCTCAAAGCTTCATGACCTCAAAACCCGACAAAGTTTCGAGTTTCAAGAATTCGAAAGTTTACACTTTTTTCGTGTTGAATCCAGATAAGAAAAACTCTTGAATCCAGATAAGAAAAAGTATAAAATCAATGAATAAACAATCGTTAGCAGGGTGTCTCGAGAATTTGTATATTGTTATATTTTTGTTTGTATTTTGTTTAAAGCTGGATATTCCACTTACAAAACAGAATCAGTACTTCAAGTTTCAAGAGTTTTGGATTCGAGTATCGAGAATTTAAAAATTAGGTTCGAGCCCACCCCTAATTCTAGCCTTCAACAGAATTTTAATTCAATTTCTCACTAAAACAGTCACCATAATAAATTACTCGACGATTCCACAATTCCACTTTACCTCAAATTTCCAAGCAAAAAGCGGACACAACTTTCTCTTTGAAACGTAGTAAAAACCAATCAAAATCAACACGCCGCTATCCACTAATTATTCCTAACTCTATCCTCCCTTCGAGCTTCTATTTCCTTCGGAATTAAACGCGGCCAAATCGCCGAAAACAATCAAATCGACGCTAATCGAGTTGCAGTACTCCGACAAATCTCCTGCAACCCCTTTCGAAATCAAATCCCCAATAACACAGGGTATTCGGGAAATCGCGGCACAGCCCATACGAAACAAACGAACCCCTATTACCCTAGCTCCCTGTTTAAAACTCCATTCCTCAGAAACTAACCCATCAATCAATAAAACCTACTCCATACTTTCCATTTGCTTCTTCATGAAGAATCACCTGTTACCATTTCGTTCGATCATTCACCAAATCCAGGGCCGGATTAGCACCTTTTAAAGCCCTAAGCACTTAGAAGATTTCGAGGTCCTCTTATACAGGGTGACCATTTCAACGCAATATACGATTTCTTAGCATTTCCGATAATTTAACTAAAAGTGTTTCGAACAAAAGTTAGGTTTTAAAATTCAGAAAATTTCTACGATTCCCCCCTTTCTCCCGATGCTCTAAGCTCGAGCTTATTTTGCTTATTGGTTAATCCAGCGCTGCGGTCATCCAGTGGAAGAAAATCTTTATCGATCGATCCACAGATCCACTGCCCCTCTGTTCCCTAGAGAAGCTTCACGTGGAAGAAGCCTGGGCCAAAACACCGGCGAACTAATTAAGCGGTGGGTAATAACGACGCGCAACGTTTCGTCGATTTCACGTCGCTGCTTTGTCAGCCCGCAACACGATCGTCTGGGGGTGAAGGGTGGAGCGAGAGCGCCGATGATAATTAACCGCTTTGCAAATACGCTCGACCCTGGCGCATTCCATAAGCCAAAAACCTGGATACGGAATTCGGCGGCTCAAAGTAAAGTAAACAGACACGGGCAAGGGAACTCGTGCGTAATGAACGTTGCGCATGCACGCTACGAAATTGCGCCGATTAATACACAACGGTGGACCAATCACTGGTTTCGGGCTAGAACCTGTCAACAGTGATTGTTGCCGCTCGTCCCCTTTTTTTTTTGGTCCTTTTCTATCTCTGTTTCGAGCTATCGTTTATATTGCTTTTGGGGAGCAAGCTGTGGATTGCAGAGCGGAATGTGTAGGTAATAGGTAGTTGACTGACAACGGGGGAACGTGGGGAACGTATATTTTGGAAAAAGTTTCTTGTGGCACGAGGTTCAAGGGAAGTTAGGGCGATTTTGAGAGGGCGTGAATGTTGAAAGCATATTGTAGGTGAGGAAGTAGTTAGGAGACATTTAGAGATTCAGGTTAATGGTTTGGTTCAAATTTGGGGGGCACTTATTGTTAGTGATAATACTGCGTTGGACGCATGGGGCACACTATTCAATAGTTTAAATTCCTAAGAAACTTAAGCTCAAGGCTTTCCCTTCTCTTTCCCACTTTATAAAATGAAGGGCAGATAAAATTTATGATTTTTTAAGAATCATGTACTTCAGTAACAAAATTGAGTAATTTCAGTTTATTAATTTAACTTCTGAGGGGTTCAGATAATTATTCTACATTTAAACACAATTGTTTGCGATAGGAGAAACATTAAACTGACTATCATTACTGCTATCTTATTCAACTTTGATAGAAATCGTTTGAAATATAATCAGTATCTCCACCAACAGAATTTTATTGCCATTTTTAAAACAGAAAAATTTTCTTTGAAACCCACGATTCAAGAATCTGCAGCATCTTTATAATCCTGAGGCATAACAGAGGCGAATCGAAAGTTCATCTCAAGTTCCAAGAAGCTTCCAAAAATCGGTTCGATTGTTTACAGGAAGAAAGTCAATGGGCAGTTTCGCCCCTTACCCTGATTCAAAAGGGGATTTTTTCGCAAGGGCAGAATCAATCGACCAGTCGAATGGCGGAGCGCAGTAACGCGTAATTGTCGATTCCTCCGGGCGAAAGCGAAACAAACGCGTGTCCCTCGTGTTTAATCATCTGCCCCGTTGTCTCCCTCTTTTCGACGTCGGCCATGGCGCCGAATGGCGTCCATCGAGCTATAGGCTCAATCGTTACAACCCTCGAGGGATTGAAAAAAAACTAAATTAGACTACTTTTCGGCTGTCAGATATTACAATCGCTTCGTTGGACGCATCTGATGATCGTGAATCGTTTGTGGACTTCTAAGGGTTTTTCCACACGAGAAACTTTTGTGAATCACGATGTATATGTTGGAACAGAATTATCTCGTGTGAAAAGCCCGCATATATACGCCTATTAGCCTTACATAAACAATATTTTTTGTACAAAATACCTACCTGCTGAAGTCGAAATCTCACCTACGAGATTGCAGTGCCCACGAGATAAGCAATGGCTTACTTGCTTCGTGTTTGGAAACCAGGATGGTGTCGTATTTCGTCCAATAATGTCCCTGATAACATGGATCAAAGTATAACCGCCTCAGATAATTGAAGCGGCATTACACGGGAAAAGGAAGCTACGAATTTTCAGTGATTCAACATTATAGAATACAAAAATAACAAATATATATGTTTAAATTATATATATATATATATATATATATATATATATACACACACACACATTATTAAAAAATAACTATCCTCTCTTACAACATATTTACCAAAAATACTGTTCCCAATAAATGCAAAATGAGGAAAGTAAAATTTCATTTTGTTTCACCTGTCAGACTACTCCAACCGTAATAACCAAACTCGACTCACTTAATAACAATTATCTTCAGTAGTGATTCCATAGAAAAAATATTATATCCCCAAATTTAACGCAACAAAGTACAATTACCCTCCATTTCCATTCCCAGAAAGCTATACAAGTATCCATTCATAACGTACGTCCAATATTGGAAAACATGTACTATCATTTCCGCAATAAATTGTAACTATTACAACTTCTGTCTCTCCAATGTGTTCTGAAGACTCCTGAACACCATATTTCATCCGATCCGGCGTATCGCTCTCCGAACAGTACCATAAATTGCACCTGAAAGAATGGCGGGGTGGCGTTCGAATAAATAACCGTACACCAGGGGATGCACAAAAAACGTTAATATAATAACAATAATATATATATATATAACGTATATGCATGTATACATGGTTCTTATTACAACAATTTCATCATCTCGTTTTCCCTAGGCTACCCCGAAAAAAAAGAGATTCACCGGAAGCAGCGATCGAAACCGTCACGGCGACCATTTCGACCAAAGAGTTCCGCGGCGAAAATATGATTCCTCGCCGCGGAACGAGCCGGTCTCGTTACATTCCCCTTGCCCTCCGGCACGCACGCCGATATAATATGTATATTTATAATATATTAACATCTTCTTTCTCTGGACTCGCTTGTACGCGCATCGCTTACCTAAACGCAGTTACAAAAGAAGTTGCCCTAAACCTTTTTTTCGTTTTTTAACTATTTTCGTGTTTCATCCTGAAGCTATGGAATTTACATGGGGGGACCTCGAACGTGGGAGAGGAACAGTACATCCCCTTGGAAGGAAGTTACAAAAAATCGTAGGGGTGGATGACTAAAGTTAATGCCAAGGAAAAGGATAATCTGGAAACATTTCTCTGTTGATTTTATATTTTTGTCGATTTCATCGATTGAGGTCTACGTCGAGCTCTGATTTTCTCTATTTCCAAGGAAATTTTTGTAATTTCTATGAAATTCAATTAGGGGAGGGCACAGGGGTGATACCGAGGGAAAGGGATGGAAAGGTGTAGAAAACAGAAGGAAATCTTTCTTTTTTTTTTTTTGGAAAGATTGACTTGATCCAAGGGGGTGGATTCCTGTAAGACATTTTCGAAGTCCCTGGCCTACGTGTACGCCTCTTTGTCCATCTGTCAGTGTGTAATAATACGTGTGGAAGAACGGTAATACGTTTGCTCGAGGGGGTGTGAATTAATATTTACAATTACGTGTCCGCTTAGAATCGCGGCGCCTAGGAATGACCGTGGAATTAATTGTCGCTCGAGTTTCCCATTGCTGAAGCGTCGACAGATCTAAACTGTTCACAGGGTTGATCGATGTTTCGCGATTATCATACTTCGTTGATAAAAGGACTCCGCGAAAGCTCCGCGAAAATCGAGCAGCGCTGAAATGTGGCAGTATTTGTGACAATGTTCGCGAGAGAAATTCTCCACTGGGAGAGTTCTTCCTGCTTCTTCACGGAAATTACATTTTCTGGCAGTTTCCTCGCATTTATCTCATACGAAAATATGTTAGATTGGTAAGAAAATGATCGAACGCTATACACAAATTTCCATCTCATCTAAAAACGATTTTCTGATTAGAAAGTAATTTTAAAACAGTAACCTCGTTAAATAAAATTCTATAAAAAACGCTGTAAGTTTTCTTACCAAGCTAAAACACAATTTAAAAAATCAACAATTCTCGAAGTACAAAACAACGACGCTTCCTTCCACAAAAAGTAAAGTTTTCTTAAGAGTCTAGTACGAATAAAATTTTCAAAAATTTAAATCTCAATATAAAATCACATGGCAGTACAGTAGTATGCGTAGCCGAAGAATCGATATCATGTTCCCACAGAAATGCAATCTTATCAACCTTAAACGCTCGCGAGCTTCCATACACCAGTAAATACGCTCTTGGTCAAACCAAAGGACACGCAGAATCCCTTGAAACTGAAATCTCTATTTCACGCTCTACCCTATTCTACACTTTTGATTCATCAATTGGTCACCTCGAGATATACCTTCATAAACCTTCTCCAACCCCTTCAAACTTTCAGCCAAACCCTACCAAACAAAAGGTGCGCATCTAACTCCGCCTCGTTACCGAAGAAACTTTCCAACAGACCGCACACATTCGTACATTCGTCGTGTTCCCGGCAAATCGTCCGCCACGACTAGAATTACCCGCGGCATTTACATTGAAATTTCACGGGAGACCCGAAGAAAAAGAATCTGCACGCGCAGAGTCGTGGCACGAGGGAGGCGCGTGTTCCAGCGCGAGCAGGGTACCGACAAAACGGAAGCGAGGGGGTGGAAGGGACGCGCGACGAGGCTTGTCGTCGACGAAAGGACCGGACGGCGAGTTAACAAAAGTCACGGAGCCGAAAGCGGCGCTTCTCCCGAGAGACAACGCGCGAGGAGGATGGAGGAGTCGATGCTGCCACGTTCCCTCATTGGGCTTTATTTTCACGGCCGAACGAGCTGAAGAAGCAACGACGACGACGACCGAGGAAAAGGACCCGCGACGCGGAAGCGCGAGAGACTCGAAGGGGTTGGCTGGCACGGGAAATGGGTAGGGCGAAGGAAAGGGAAGAAAAAAATGAGAAGTGAAATTTTACGAGCCTTAACCCGTGTGCGCGGACGTAAAGCAGCTTTACGACCTCTAGAATGAAAGTTTCGCTCTGTGACGGCGCGACGGAGCCGTCGAAGACGAGGGAACGGCGTCGAGGATTAACTTGCCAGGAAATAAACTGCCGTAACGGGCACGAGTGTATCGAGGCTTCGATAAAAATAACGAATAGTTGCGTAAAGAACGCTCGTCGACTTGGGGGGCAATAAAATCGTGGCTAGGGAAAGTAGTGAGCGGAATGGGGCCTGTATATCGTGATTCTTCGAGCTTTCGGGGCGGAACGAGGGGATGAGAGCTTGGCGCGAAAAGTAAGGGAAATGGGAGGAAAAGTGATTTGATCGAACGAAAGGGTTTTATGAAACAAGAATTCTCGGAGAGGTGTAGTTATTGTGCAAGGGAGATTATGGGGATTTAATTGCAGCGAATAAGGTAAGTTTTGTCAGTGGGTTTTGTTACAGACACTGTAAAAATTAACTGAATATATGTTCTATAAGAGTAAGATAAAGTATTATTGTGCAAGGAAGTGACGAGAACGAAAATTGAACTCTGGAACGAAATAAGTTGGAAAGTGAGGGTCTTAAAATATGGTATGGTAAATTTTCAAGTGACACGGAGGAAAGATTACAGCATTTTCAGTGATTCTAGCCATAAATGACGAATTTCTGGATAGTCCCTTAATCCTCGATAGAAAAGAAACTTATACTCCTATAGTAAGTTTAGAAAATAAAAGAATAACATTAATTGGAATCCCATCACATATGGGAATACCAGGGATTGGAAGCTACTAACTCTAGTACCTCCAATGGGTTTTACATCTATGTATATTAATGACTGATCTGCTTAAGTACCCTTCGAATAAACTCGTAATTAACTGATAGAATGAATAGAAAATGTGCTGCATTGGCATATATTTAAAAAAACCAAAGATCACTTCTCCAATAAGTAGCTAGTGAAGAATCTTATCAGTAATCGCCAAACTAAAAATTGACCGCTCTAAATGTACACGCTATAACCTTCTAAACAAAAATGACTCGTTACATTGAGACATCTGCAATGCTACAAGTCTTAAGCACATCCTTGACTGTCCTCAATTTCCATTTCCCATTACATAGAACCAAATTCACAGAATACTTTCAACATCATCAACTTCCCCAGAGGAAATCAAGCTGCTACACAAATTAATATGATAGCTGATCATAAAAGCATCAGTCGTGACGTGAAGTATCCATAAAAGGAGACATAAAGTAAAGTGAAACGCGTAAGGAATGCTTGACGGCTATCTTACCTGGACGCAGCAGACCTTTCAACGGTCCTTCGACTCGAGGACTATTCTTCAATCCTCTATGACAGATATAGAAACTCGAAAACCGCAATAGAACAGTTGGTAAAACTTGCCGTATAAAAGCGTACCGTCGTTGATCGCGAAATGGTCCCCAAAAGTTCCATGTTCTCGTCGCTCCAAGTGCTGGGATAAATGGACGAGCCGAGATCGTAGATAAAATCTCGAGTCTCATCGGGAGTGATATATATTCGTACGAAAGCTGCCAACGAATCGCGTTCGTGTGTAGCAAGCTTTCAGAGACTCGATGAATCCGCGCTCTTTGGAAAAGTATAGTCATAGAGGATTAAAGTCAGACGTGTTTCGCTGGACGGACATCCACGCCGTTAGAAGAAGATCTCCGAAGCTCTCGGGAGCTTCAGAGCTTTCTGCATGAAAGGAACTGTTGTCCCACGAACGAAGAGACACCCTCTTTGACGGTACATCTAAGATCACACGAGGAAAGTAATCTAGATGAAGAGCTTATCTCATGACAACGCAGGCGCCGAGCGATCGTTCGTCTTCGTTTTGCGCAGCTTTACGGTCGCGAATATGTTTGTCCTAGAAGAACGAAACGTTGAGGGGTGATCCCGATTAATGTTTCTTATTAAATCGTTCTCTGAGCTTCTGCCATTAAATCGCAATAATTCAAGTGGCCCGTGGAGTAAATAAATGGATTCATTTGATGGCGGAAGAAGTTAATTTTGGGGGACTGCTGTGTCTTTTGAGAAGAATGAGGGAGAATATTATATACGATTGTGTTTAAGTTTGTTAAGAAATTTACTTCCAATTGACTGCGGAATGATATTGTAATGGTTTCTTGTAATTTAACCAGTTTTGCCTTTGATTAATCTTCCCATTTAAGGAAATAAGGCTGTTGTAATATTACTGTGATAATAAGAATATTACGGAAATTTCATATTCTTATTGGCAGCCCACTTGAATTATTACTAAAAACGTCACTTTAATATTTATAAGGATTACAAGTATAAATCTTGCTTTTGGATGCATAGTTCTTACAGTACCATTTTCACACAGCACTACACACCACTCGGAAACAAATTCTACGCAAATGAATTTGCCTGCAGTTACAATCGTCTCGCAATAGCGTAAAAACAGAACAAACAGCGGTGTAGTAAAAATTCTCTAGACATTGATACGGGATTCCATGCGAAGCGTGAACGCAAAATAAAACGGACGATTTCTTCGCGTTTCTCCGGGAAACGAAACACTTGTTAGCGTTCAAATTTTATCAAACGTCAGCGGTAGAATTTAATGAAACGAAGCACGAGCACACAGGACGAGCTTCGCTAGCTGTGGAGAAATAAAAGTAGGGAGATGAACGGGGAATAATTTGACGAAGGTTTTAGCACCGTGCAAAAGATTCGAGCGCGTTGAAACGGGATATCACGAGGCTCGTGGCGTAACTTCAAGGCGAAAAGCGTTGTCAAGCGCACGAACAGTAATAAACACCGTTTGCTATATCGATATGAAAATGCCGTGGGAACGGAATTGAATTTTTCGCGACGCCTAGGCATGTGCAATATTCAAACGACACGTCGTTCCGACAAATAATACTGGAAACCAATTTACACACGGCTAATGAGGGAACGCTCGGACATTTAATTTCAGATTCAGATCGTTGTATAATTGATGCAGAAACTAGTTTGTCCGGTTGTTCTTAAGCGTTGCGTGGATATATCATTATTCATGCGTTTGTCGGTTATCGACAGACGTCTGCAGGAAATGACACGTTAATTCGAATCGTTGATGCGTGTATTACTGTTTTTGACGCTTTTCCTCTCGCGTTCAACTACTCAGAAATCATTCAATTGTGAATAAAAATGAAAGTCTCTCGCGACTGGTTGGACTTTGCATTAGAAAGTAACACTATTTCTTCTGAGACATCCGTAAAACTTCATTTAAACATACTAATATACTACATATCAAACTAATTTATACATTTTCCAATTATACATTTGTCCAATATTATATTTGATACACCCTATAATTCCTATATCCTTTGCATATCGTTTAAAAATCGTTACTCTCACCTTGATTCAAAAGTGAGGGAACAGTGGTGCTTTAAACAACCCTTCAAATCCATTTTTCTTACAATAGGGACAGATAAGATGACATTTGTGCAAAATGGTTCCCAGTTTATTTGTCGGTAGGCGAATGCAGGTATACGAATAAACCTACTCGATTCTACAGAGTAATTTTCGCGCGTGACTTTACAACGTCAACGAGTCACAGCGGTATCCCGTGACGACAGATCCGACAAGAGTTATGATTGAAACACCATCCATAACGTTGTTTTTTCCGTCGCGGTAACAAGTCACGTGAGCTTAACGTCAACACGTCGGTTAGGTCTTGAACGAGCGTCGACGAAAGCGCGGGAACGGTATCAGATAGCGACTCTAATTGCAATCGAGGCAGGCTAAAACGCTTCAGGAAGCAATGGGAAGCACTACGTCGGGAGACCTGACTGCACGGTCATTCGCGATGCAAATCAATTGGGCGCACAAGGTCGAGGACGGCAATAAAACTGAGATATAACGGCAAAGTAAGAACGAAATGATAGAACGGGTCCCATCCAACTCAAGATCGATTTCGTCCCGTCCCTGGATTCTTCGGGTCTTGCAGGCACAACGTCTCTCTGACTGTCCAACAGAATAATATTAATAAACTCTTTTAGGGGGTCGATGAGGCCCAAACAACGATACTGGTACGAGGAAACGGCGAGTAAAACATAGTTTCTTGTATTATTTTTATATTTATTGCTGTTTCTTCTTCTTCTTCTTGGCCACCGAAGCGTCCACTCCCCAGAGATCGTACCAAGGCCCGCACGTGTTCTTATCCCTCTCTCGGTCGGAGTCCCTTCGAAGCTTGGTCCTGGGCAGGAGGGTCTTCTCGGCCACCGTTTGGTCCTTGACGACGATGCAGCTGTACGTGGATTCCTCGTCGGACGCCTCTGTCTCGCTGAAATTCTGGGTCAGGGTGTCCTCGTCGTCTGTGTACTTCTTCCTCCTCTCGTTCCTCTTCGCCTCGTTGTTCTCCTTCAGCTCTGCCACGATCATGTTACGCTTCGCTTCTAGGCTGCGTTTACGCTCCTTCTCGATGATGGCCTTTCTAGACACGTTCCCCATGAAGTAAGACCTCTCCTCCTGGTGCATCCGATACTCGGACCTCTCGACTGCCTTCGGTCTCTCAGCCGGAGTGGGGAAGTCCTCGAAGTAGTCAGATTTCTCTGGCACGTGGATCCTCTCAGCAGGCTTGGGCTCGTCTAGACGAGTATCATTCGTGATCGTCACATCGCTGTCCCTCTTCTCCAAGCTCTGACGAGAGTTAGGACTGCCCTCTGGGCTCTGCTTCTTCGTGTCCTCGGAATTAGAACTGTCCTCCTTCACCTCTTTCTTAATCATCTTCGGAATATCGACCAGGGACCTGTGTTGCCAGAGCGCCATACCCTCCAGCACGTCGGAGTCCCTCCTGAACCTCCAGAACGACTTGGTCCTCTTCACCAGCTTGGGACTCTTCGAGTCGACGTCGAAGGCCCTGCCAGTCTGTATCAAATGTCCAACCGCGGTGGTCTGCCTAGGTAGCAGCGGTTTCCTGTTCTCCTCCTTCAGCGTGTTGTTGTTCGTGTCGTTCTTCTCGAGGCTCTGGGGCCCGTTCCTCTGGTACTTCTGAAGACTCCCCTGCCCTAGAGCGTTCTGGTAGCCATGCCTCTCGATCACCTTCGTCCTTTCCAGCTTCGTCTCGAAGTTCGACTCATAGCCACGCTCTTTATCCGTGGACACCTCGTGAACGTACCTGGTCTCCCCATAGATCGCTTCCTCTTTGCCAGAGTATCTGCGCTCTCTGTAGAAGCTGTGCTGCTCCGTAGGCCTCTCTGGCGCTTCCTCGGAAGGTGGTCTCGGCCTCTCGAACCGTCGACTCGAGGCTCGCTCGACATTCCGATTTCTATCAGGGTTCTTCTCGAAGGTCCTCTCCCTGTCGTAGGTAGACATCTTCTGCTGGGCTGGCGGGGATTTCTCGAAGTAACGCTCCCTCTCGCGATCAAATCTTTGTTGGCCACGGCCCCTGTCGCAATCGTTGTACCTCTCGTACGGCGGCGGAGCCGTCTGTTTCTCCTCCCTGCGATCCAGACTCCTGTAATCGCTCCTGCGCTCGATGAACTTCGGCGGGCTGTGCTCCCGCGCGTACTTCTGCGCGGTCTGCTCGAGTTTCTGCGCGATGTGCTCCACCTTCCTGCCGGTTTCCGGGATGGTGATGGTGCTCTCGTCGTCTGTGCCCGTGGAGGAAGCGGACGACGTCTTCTCGTTCTCGTACTTGGGCTCCTCCTGCTCCACCGGGCGATAACTGCGCCGTGAGTTGCGCTCCTGCCCTTCCGTTCTCTCTGTGTAGTACTTTTTCCCATCGAACTTCTGGTAATCGATCCTGGCGCTGTAAGTGTCCTCCTCTTCCTCCTCCAGCTCGAGCTCGTCCTCCTCCGTCTCCTCCTGGTCCTTCGATCTCTTCGCCTCGCGACGATCCAGCTCGCTCGGCTCCTTGTTCCTCCTCGAGGAGCTTCTACTTTGCTCCTCGTTGCTCAAGCCCTTGCTCTTGTGATTCGAACTACCGCGGCCACGGTTATCGTACTCGTTCTTCTGCGATTGCTCCTGCGTCTTCTTCCCCGACTTTCTCGTTGGCCCGTTCTCCATCGTGCCACGATCGGAGAAGTCCCTTCCGTTCTTGCGCTCCTGGCTATCGTAACGTCGATTGGAAGCGATATACCTCGTCTCGCCGTTCTCGTTGCTCTGGTTCGCGTTCGACTCCGCCCAGAGGTCCATCGCGGTTCTGTAAAGGTGCCAGCTCTTCTCGTCCCTGGGTATCGTCTTCCAGGAGTCGTTCTCCCAGTCCTTGTTGCTGGACTTCTCCTCCTTCTGCTGCTGCTGTTGCTGTTGCTGCTGCTGCTGGTGGTGGTGGTGCTGCTGCTGCTTCACCGCCTCGGTTATTCTATCGGCGCGCGGCTTTCTTCTTCGTTGTCTGCGTTTTTCGTTTGGGCTCGGGATGAGTAAAAAAAAGAGAGACAGAGAAGAAAGAAAAGAAAGAGAGAGAAGATGGAGAAGAAGAAGAGAAAGAGGAAGAAGAGATAGAAGAAACAGAAGTGGAAGAAAAAAAGAAGAGTGCAATGAGTGGGAAGAGAGAACCAAGAGCCAAGTACTTGGGCAGGATTAGTTATGCGGCTGTCGAGCTTTGCGGTCGCGAACTTTGCGATATGCGGGGGATGGGGGATATATGGCTGCTGGCATCGCAGGAGCCCGGAGAGGTGAATGAGCCACCACCAGGCCGTGTTTTATTTCCATCGACCGCGATAACGCATGCGGAATCTACAAATCAGGAGAGAAAACAACATCGTGACTCCGGATACAAGCCTACTCGGTCGGGTATCGCCGGATGTTGGGTGTGACCGCGCGTTCTTTGCAGCAGGGACGAAACAAAATGATGAGCGAACCGTTGCTGATCGAGATCATTAGTTTCTTTCTCAGCGGATTTCCAGGGATGGTAGTTCTTTGAATTTCGTTAATTTCCCCGCAATGACGCGTTGTGCCTTTGAACTCGAAGTACTGTGCAGATTATAAATAACTGGAGATCTTTCAGATTAACTTGCTCCCAAAATGCTAGTTCGTTTGAAATTTAGCCACTAGTTTTAAAAGAAATAGCTAAAGCAAGCTATATCAAAGAAATCCTCGGATACAAATGTGAACGAATCAAAGTTCTAAAGAGAAAGCTTCGTTATTGTCAATGCTATGCCAGAGTAGTCCGAGAGCAAAGGATCAATCAGCCACTATAGGAACGCATTCGAACCGGTTAAGTTCGTGAACCATTCGCATGCAGAATAATGTACACTACGTCGGCATTTCGTGAAGATGAGAAATTAAGAGAGAAATATCGAATGATGGGGGTCGTTAGAGTAAAATAGATACGAGTTACGGCTCTACGTTGTAAATTTTAGAGAGGTACCGATGAACCAAGACAGAGAATATTATTACTGACAGCAGGTGTAAAATACAAAGCTCGGAGGTCATGATTCAGACAGGCTCAAGCGTTTCTACAGGCTTGGTCGACGATCAGTCGACTGCCTCCTTCGAAGTTTCAATCAGAGTATCCAAAGTACCTTCGGTGAAATCTCATGGCGATCGCTTACCTCATTGCCTCGTCGTCGCTGTAATCGATGTCGGGCTGGGCCGGCGGCTCGTTTGAGAAGCCACTGTCGTTGCTGCTGTGAAGAGACGTCACTACCTGAGGCGGCGGGACTGGGGGAGCAGGTGGCTGTATCCTACGGCCACCAGCTAGAACGGTGGGCAACGTGCCCGATGGACGGATCTGAGGAAGTAGCAACATGAAATTTTATGGCCTTTACATTTCACCTTTCTTGGCAAACGCCGGGATATTTGCTTTCACAGATTGAGCTATTCTCCATGGCATTACGGGCTTATGAACGTTTCGCTATGCTAAAGATGCATAACTTTGAAAGCTTTCGGGTTAGCTAGACTTCTGTGAATTTGTAAATTTTCTGTTACTTTCGCGAGCGGGCTTGATACATTTTCTTGAATTTTCTAAATTTCTTTAAAGAATATAAATGCTTTGATCACTGTTTTAAAATTCTGATCTTAATGAAACATCGTGTGACTGTAGTGCATATTGAAAGTACGCAAGAAGCAATTTCTTCTTTCTCCGGAAATTTATTCTGAAGGAGTGAAGTCAGCCCTTTCGTTTTTGTAATATAACTTTGTAATGGTGCGAGTTGAAGGAAAACTTTAAATCTAAGAATTGTTCAGTTTTTTATACTGTATCGCACTACTAAAAGAAAAGTATAGAGAAATTCAGAAAAAAAATTCCCACGAAGTTTCATTAAAATTAGAATTTTTGGATTGCGAGCGCTTCCTTGTTAGTTTAATTAATACACCGATACAAATCTCCTATAAACAAGTGTTATAGCATTTCGCAGAGATTCGTGGACTTTCTACGCGAATTCTAATTAACGGAGAAATCTTAGTTCGCAAGATGCATAATCATACTCACCGGTTTAGATTGGCGCGCAGTGGGTGTCGCCAGATTGTGAGAACTGTTGCTGTTCGGTACATTGGTAGGGGTGCCGGTGCTGCTGTTATTGTTGTTGCTGTTGTGGACGGTGTTGTTCCCCACCCCGTGGAAACCACTCGACACTTCGTCCATGCTGCTCGGTGTCACTGGCGGCCGAGAGGGTGGAGGCTTGCAGGGTGGAATTGCCTGTGGCTCCGTCGCGCGACCATTGTTTGTTCCGTGACTTGGAGATCTTTGCATATTATCGTAACAATTTACTTTAGCGATGACACAAGCGACGTGCCTCAAATCACTTTGAATACATGTATGTACGACGAAGAATTTGAATCACGAGTGTCATTCGAGCTTCATAAATTAACGAGTCTTTGATTTCTATACGTATAAAGTTGACAGAAGTAAAGTTAATGATATAGAACTCCAGTCATTTCAAGTAAAATTCTAATATTGCAAATTTTACAAATCTCGATGGATTTTAAAAGTCTTAACTTGACTTAATGACGAACATCGAATTAGAATTGCAAGAACTCATATGTGTGTTAAAAATATTTTCCACAGTGGCTGCACAAGTGACATCTAATTTCTTAGAATATTCAAATTCCACTGCTAATCCCATCGCTGACAAATTTAACCAAACCATATCAATTTTAAAATGACTAAATCTCCCATAATTCTGCTATTGAAATCGTTCCATTCTATTGCATATCCAACCGCAAAAATCACCTGCAATATAGCCCTCCCTCCCCCTTATCATGCTGCCTGGATCAGTGGATCGTTTAAATGATTAAGAACCAGATTAACATTTTTATACAGGCGCAATTCCAGAAAGCCGGTCGACGCGGTAAATCATGTTTAAGAGGCCGCTGATAGGCAATCTCTGTCGTCGTACCGTAAATCGGAGAACGGAATAATAGGATTTAGGAGAGCAGATGCAACAATAACACCGAGACGACTACGTTTTAATGGGAATGGCCGCATCGATGCCAGCCATTCCCCGTTATCGTTCTAGATTAGCGTAATTGCATTCGACCCCGTGCTGGTGCAGTTGTTAGCATCGAGCACCGTAACAAGTTTCGCCCCGATATCACAGCTGAAACGCAGACTTTCCCGCCACTGTTCACTTACCCGAGCATATCGTCGATAATAATTTCGGTGTACGCCAGTGGGAACCATCCAGAGCTGTGCGTGCGAAGATTCTCCCCAAATTGCCAGCCTTTCTGACGATCTCCTAATGGGACAGTTTCCCGAAACAGAAATAACGTTTGTGGAGAATGGTTGCTATTGGAACGCACTTTGGGGACCGATAAATAAGAAGTCTGATTTGCAAGGGATCGTATCTACCACAACACTGTCAAAGATTATATCAATGTGAAAGGTTTTTCTTCATGTTCGATCGTTGGTATGATGTATATAATTCTGGAAATATTATAGTATTCTCTCGAAATGGAATGATAGGGTTTGAAGCAGAGATGGGCAAAATTTTTATTTATGAATCATTTTTTTAACTTTTAATCGTTATTCGAAATTTTATTTAAATAAATCATTCGCCCATCTCTGGTTTGAGGTATATCTACTGAAAAAAGGATAGTCATTTAAGGAGTAGAAATTCTTCGAGTGTCCTGTTGATTTTTCCTTACAATTTTCCAGTACGCAAGAAATAATCGAAAGTAGAATAAGAAATTACGCATACAACCAAAACTTGGGCAGATAATTAGAAAGAACCCCTAGGGAGTGGTGTAATGAAGGCACGAAGGCACGTTGTTACGCCACACAATGACGTAACGAGAACGTACGAAAGTCGTATTGAAAAGTAGCGAAGATCAAATTTCCTGAAATAGAAACGGGCTATTCAACTGTCACTCCCACGAATCATTAGACGTCCCCCATAAAAAGGTGCGTCCCATTTGCTGCGACCTCTAATTACGTTGATCAGATGGCCGAGAACGCGGTGAGGATTCACAAAGGCACCGGGGGGCATCAGATAGCCGACGGTCGGCTCAATTACCGACCTCGTTAAGATCGTATCTGGTAATAACGCGGGGGCGAGTTGTTAGAATTTGTCGCGTAGACGAATTCCAGACGTGGTTGGCTAATGCGGTAGGATGAGGATACGGCCAGGCACGGTGCAGTTAGCTCGGGGTGGGGAAGAAACGGAAGTTTGGGTATCCAAGTATCCACTGCTCACCCATCATCGCGATGAGATCACCCTCGAGGAAACTCAGCTGATTCTCCCCGGAGCTCAAATAGGCGAAGAGGGCCCTCGCGAGGGGTGCATCACCCCAGCCACCGGAACTCACTCCTGTTCCACTGCCACCCCCGCCGCCGCTGCCGCTGTTGCGCGATGCTGGAGGCGCCATGGACCGTGGCCGCGGTGGAGTTTCCGGTACCTCTGCGAAAATACGAAAGGACGCGATTAATGCGGCCCATTTCTGTCTGCAACCCGCGTGTAATGTGGGGATTATGTGAAGCTTGAAGGGGTAGTGTCTCAGGGTTAGCTTTTCGGTATTTTCTGTTTTATTTGCGAAAAGGGGTGGAACTGTGGTTGTAGGATAGGTGGTGTAAAGGAATGGATCTTCTTTTAAAAAATAATAATTTGTTTCATTCTTCTTGAGATAAAAACGGACTAACCCACATTTTTTGCGAAATTGAGTGCAATAATGTATTCCAATAAGCTCTACTAATCATATAAAATAGGAAATTTTTTTTTTCTCTCAATGCCTCAGTTGTAATATTTCTTCTGGAAGCCCTTCAACTTTTCAAACTGTATGCACTTCCCGTAAATCTAAGAGCAAGACACAACTCTCACACGCGTCTTATGAGAGTCGTTTAAACTTTTTTGGCAGCTTGAAAGTGTTTCTTAAAACTGTTAATGCGTAGTATTTAATTTGACTCGCCTTGCTGTTTCATTTTGAGTGCTCATTTTGTTCTTTATTTTATTACTGTATACTGTTATAAACCAAAGGGTATATCAACCTGTTAATAAATAAATAATAAGAATAATACTCTATTTTATAGCACTCAACTCCACAACCCTTCTCCGACTATTTGCCGATTATTGGATAAATAATTGCCTAACGTACGATATTTATACAGTATTATTGAAATAAAAAATGGGGAGCAGTTTGTGGAGAAAAGTTGTTAGTTCTCGTTTCATTTCTGTTTATAATTTGAGGCTTTAAATATAAGCAGGCTCAGCACGTATATACATAGTTGAGTTACGAATGGACTCTTTCGATTCTGTCCTTTTAACTTTGCGGACTCTTGAAAGCCTGTTATTAGCACTGCCCTCAACTTCGTGAAAATTTCCACCACTTAGAAATGCAGTGGGAGACAAGATTGAATGAAAAGCAGGAAATCAAATCGAACGTTTACTAGAATTTACAGGTACTAGTAACTAGCCATTTACAGGTACCTAGTTATTCTGACTAAAAGAGAAAACGTAAAATATTGACATATAAATGTGAAATGCCGTTAATAATATTGTCGTACTTTTTTAAGAAAAATAATTCAGAACCTCCCCTGGAGATGTTCCTTATCGGTCCGAACTGACCAACACTCAAACAATTATATCCATCAATACCAATTTCCAACGAAGTTGTACAATGTCCATCAATAGTATCCAAGAAAAGCAACCTTCATTTAAATTCCAACAAGCAGGTCTCACCACGTAAATGCCCCATTGAAAATTCCCACCATTTCTGCTACTTACAAGCGCAGAATAATTGAAGGGAATGTTCGAAGAAACATTTAAACCGTTCCATTTTACGCACAAGTCTTGCACAGCTACGATACGGTTCCGAATGCACAAACAGTTTGTATCACACAAATTGTTGCGCTTTCTCCCGTACGCTGATCCCAGTTACCGCATCCCCATTTCCTCAGCTACGCTCGTTTCGCGAGTTCGCTGCATCTGGCGCAGGTTCCGCAGTTCCCGTGCTAGTGTTCCTATTTTACCGCACTCCGTGTTCCATCCAGAAGAATGGCTCCCAGCCAAAAACCGCGGCGATTCGAAACGGCTCGCTTACTTGAATATTTTTACCGAGTTCCCAGCTTTTTTGCCACCACCTCTCTCCGCCTCTCTCTCTCTTCTGCGTTCAATCTATTTTACCACCGCATTATTACCAACGAATTTATGCGACTTGGCTGGCGCGCAAGAGCATCGCTTTAAGAAACTTTTGCGCCGCGGAAACGGGAAGTTGTATTATTTAGGAGCCCGTTCGGGAAAATGAACCCCGTGACTACGGATCTGCAGCAAAAACTTGGATGCATCCTGTCGGAGAGGCGACACTCCAGTGGGGGAAATGGGAATTGAGCCGAGAAAATGGAGTATTTTGGATAATACTCGGAACATCGTGGAGCTTTTAGCTATGCTTGTTTTGTGAATTCTTTGCTCGCGAAATGCAGTCGAATAAACATGCTAATGAAGGTGTTTATATGAATAAAATTTTTGCTTCAGAATATTGACGAAATTGTCATTTATACACAAACTGTTTCGTGGAAAGTAATTTTATGGATGGTTAAAATAATCATTTTCGTGATTACCAGTTAACTCACTTTGATCCATTTTCCCTTCAATGAAACTATTTTAGTAATTTCCAAAATTTAAATACAAATTCCATTTACCTACCATAGTTTCAAAATTTAGTAAAATTCCAACAACTTTTAACATTTATATTCTTTCCTCAATCCTCACTAACCCTACGTACCCTTCACTCTCCAACAAATAAATATTTTCATTTATTTTTAACCTTCAATATGAACTTACAAAAAAAAGAAAAAGGAATACAAGAGAAGCTTACACGCTCAAGACACTTGTATTTTCTATTTTTCATGGAAAGGCGTGCTTATTTTCATATTTTGTATTTCGAATAGCAAAAAAATCGAAGTGGTACCACTAGGAGTAGAATAAAGACCTGGATTAATGCGATTCGTTGCTCTGACGGTAATGGAAAAATTGCGAAATTCTAGAGCCGCCTGGAACGGTCGATAAGTGGAATTCGATATTCGATACAGCGAAATCTCACAGTGCTCTCCAACTGTTTTGCGAGCACTTCTCCATCCGGTCGTGTTGCACCCGTTTGTTACGTGTTCCACCCCGATGTCGACTCCCTCGAAACGTACTCGACCATTCGGTTTGGCTACAATAAAAACGACCATGGTGTCGTGTTTTCGCTTTCTCCGTTGCTGTCGAGCATCTATGCGTTCCTGTACTATCCGCGTGTGAAATCGCGATTCGGGGTTTCGGTTTTTTGTCGCCTGAGCTCCCGACAGAAAAATCACAATGAATTTATGCTCGCTGGAAAAAACTGCATAACGGTGGTGAAACATTTTGCGAAGAAACTGAGACGATAGTATGAAAATTATTGTCCTTCGTTCTGGTGGATGTAGTATCGTGTTAATGGAAAAATTGGAATACGAATTGTTCTACGAATTCAACGTTATGGACGTTCGACACTGTTTAGTGAATTTTAAAATAATTTTGTGCTACAGCTTTTGTGGAATTAGAGGAGGATGTAAATAAAACAAATGAAGGTAGAACATAGTTTGAATTGATTGGAAAATATTCATTCTTTAAGTTTTAAAAACAGACAAAGAAGGAAGAAAATGTGTATAATAAATCCAATGAAGAAATTTTAATTAGTGCATTAAATTAAGACGTGAAAAATAATGTAGACTTTCATCACTGCAGACTTCACATTTTCTCTCGTCTCTGTAGATTTTATTTCATTACAACACAATTTTCTCCCTAATGAACATTTCATTCAAGAGCAGGCAGAAGAAAATAATGAAAACAGTAGTAGTAAGAAAAATTAACGTTCATGCTCCTACTCGTCCAATTACCATGCTAATTCTGTTAATATAATTTCTGGTAGAAAGCTACTAAGAAACTGGACACAATTCAATCTTAAATTCGTAATATACTACTTTCATAAAATATTTTTGACATGAACTCTTAAGCAGCAATGGATCAACCTTCCTCTGATAAAGTTTGATGAAAAATTCTGCGAAGGAGGATGGCTCACCTGGATCTAGAGATAACGTTGAAGCATCGAGGTTGGCCTCTGACCTTGCTCTAGACAGAGCAGTTGGCGGATGCGAAGATCGACTTTGATAAGTGGCGCTGGGCACGTTTCCTGAAGGTGGTACTGTTCGAAGATCCAGACAGGAGCTGTCCATGCTTCTGGTCTTCCTCAGCTGCAAGCTCATCGTAAGCTTTGATCCGCCATTCTCTTCGTCCTCTCGCCAAAATGAAACTTGCTATAAAGAAAGGAAACACCCGACGCAACTTAATATCCAGATCAGTTGAAAGAATTAAACGACATTCAGAACTAAGTAATTCCATCTACAGAAAACTTGTAGGTACTCATCTCCTATTCAAACTAATTAGTTACATTATTATTATGCATATTTAGCAAAGAAAATATTTTTTTTCTCAAAGAATCAGTACAAAGAAAATTACGTATTAATTAGGCATTCGCTACTACGTGTTATATATTCTTGACCACAAGAATTTTGCATTTTATAGTGGTAAAATAAATGATATCTATTTTTCTTAAAAGTTCGAAATTCAAAATCGGAAATCAGCTTGATATTGAATAATACCACTGAAAATATAGCGTGGCTTGTGTTTTCCAAATACACGCTCGCAGCTAACTTGTTAAATAAACACTGAACACGAATATTAGTTTAGTGCTTTCGTTAAATGTTATCAGTGTCAGCAACAGTTTCTTGTTACCTGCAGACTTGAGTGCAAATAATTTCTCTGATGTATCCTTGAAAGGTTGAGATAAACATCGCTATTTCTCAAGCAGGTGGCAGATAAATTTTGAAGAAGGCACAGGGTAACGAAGAAATATTCGTGGTATCACTCACCCTAAGTCTGGAGGCGAACATGTCTTCCACAGATTGGGGTAAGTATTCCCTGGTAGAAGCCACCTCGCGCCACTCATCGACCGAGGGATGAAGAGCAGCTAACGCGACCTCATGAAAACTCGCATAATGTTTCGCCAAGGAGCATTGTCGCTCGAGAACAAAGCCGTACCTTCTTCGTTCCTGAGCCATCGCCTAGAAAAAGGGGTCGAGAGGCTCGAAAGCTAGTCATGCATGGTCATTGACCTGTTTTGCTTCTGCTTCATTAATTTATTTAAGTCGAGACGAAGACCGACGCTGCTCCACGTATTTCTATGAAAATTATGCGCAAGTAGGTAACTATTTACGTGAATATCGAGGATTTTCAATAAATTAGCAATAGTGACATAAAAGTTATGATAGTTATAGAGATAGTGACAATAGTTATAGAGATATAAAATTAATACTTTTTTTGAACTTGTACAAATAATTTTGATACTAGATTTTATTTATAATTGAATTGGTATCACTCTACATTCTTTGATGCCTCGTGGTATTTTAGCTTTAAAATTTCTTTCCACTATCAAAAATTTATTGCAATGTTAAGACACAATTCCTCATCTTTGGTACCTCAAGTTTTTATTAAGTTGGAGTATCTATCTCCTGAGACTTCCCAGATAACAAATTTTAAAAAGGATGTGTATGACAGTTCGATGGCACTAAAGATATGTGGCTTCTAAGAGTTCAGAATCTTAAATTCACTGAAGTCCCTCTGGAGCAAGTAACTTTTCAGCACAAAACTCAGAAAGTCCACATAAGCAACAGAAGAGCTTACGAAAGTATCTATCAATTTACACAATTTTCTCCAATTATCAACCCCAAAATAACAATTACACATCCCAATAACTCTCCTCAAAGTAAAACCAATAATAATTCCACATAAAAGACAACGAAACTCCAACACTAATCATCAGACCATTTACCCAATTTCCTGACGTCAACCCTCCCCCACCCCATTCCTCATCCAGAACCTTGCCCATCATATACTTACGTTCTTCAAGCTCTGCTCACAAAAGGCATCTAGCTTAGACTTCTCTTCCTCGAGAATCTGCATGTTCTTCAGCTCTTTGTCCATGGCGAGTCCAGTCTTGCCCGCGCTCCTCGACTTTTTCCTCTGTTTCTTCATCGTCGCAGCCGCTTTGCTGTACGTCTCGGATCTGGTCTTGTGTTGCTGAAGGAACTTCTTCTGCTCGCTCTGAGATAAGCATTATTGCATTATTCAGCGATCCGCCGGGGTGGAGGGCGGAAGTGGCGGCTGATATCCCAGGCGACGAGGGATTTGGGGGACCACTTACCTGGACGACCTTGGTGTCTTTCTCCAGGTTCGTCTCGAGGGGGACCAGCAGGTCCACGTAGAACGCCTTCAGCTGAAAGCAAGCAAACGGTCACGATGTAGCCGGGCTCAAGAAACTGGAACATTTTAATGCACGGAAAGTGAATTCGAAACGAGCTTAGGTAATGAGGGACTCTCAACGTTTCCCAGGCAGGTGCAAAAGGCCCACCGAGCTTCCTTCGTTCGCAGCGCTCGCGACGAGTTTACGAGCCGGTTGTCTGAAGGCCTGCCCCTTTAAACGGGATTTAACGCTGCAGAAACGGCCTGATTACTAGCAACGAATCTCGCAAAACTCCGCGTCGCCGGTGTATTGTGATCCTCGCGGTAGAGCACCGTTCTCCTTTGAAGTTTCAGAGTTCAGGCTGTGATTCAGGCGGCGGTAAATTGCACGAGGAAAGGGAATTACGCGACGTTGCGGTTGCAACGAACGAGGATGGAATGACACGTTGCGAGGCGATGATAAACGGGGAGGGAATCGAATGTTGTTTAAAACAGAACGGGCGCGGGAGCAGAAATTTAATCTCAGTTAAGCAAGAATTGATGAACAGGAATTTGATACCTGCTGTTTCGATTAGAGAGACACCACAGTTACGTGTAATTAATCGAGGTGGTTTTAATTCCCCGAGGTAACTAAAATTTCACTGCGCCCGGCTACGAAATTTATTTAACAAGCATAGTTGAATTAATTTCGGAAACACTGATATGGGTGTTGGTACGCGAGGAGGGAGTGTGTTTTGAGGAATTGTTTTAATGAATGTTTTAATGTGGGAGGTACACGTCAATTTAATTGAGGGTACAGAAAAGATGATAAAAGAGTCATAGGCGAAACGCAGAGCTTTCATTTGGCGCAGTGACTAATTCAACTCGACTGAATGATTAAAGCTTTTTAGACAAAATTTCACTCCACGCCTTCAGCAAACATCCAGATCTGTTTCCGCTATGGGGTACATAATGCTAATTAAATAAATAATTCTGAGTTTTGTACGCTACCTTAAAATATCTGTCAAAAAATATACGATCCTTCAGAACTTTTAATAATTGAATAGAAAATATCTGTTGAAATCAACCCTTTACAACAGACATAAAGTGTCTTAAAATGTACAAAGTTAACTTGAAACAGAAAAGAAATGATTTAAAAGTTCAGCAAATAACTTTTACGTATCATTCGATCCCTGCTTACGACACGTTCGACCGACACAACTTCGCCGAAAATTCGAAAAAGGAGTAACTGCCCGGGGCTACAATGGAAATAGCGCATTTGGCGAACCCGCTGCTAGAAGGGGGACAATCTGTCGGGGCGCATGTCGAAATAAAAATCAGAAAATCCATCCGCTGCAACTCGTTCGAAACGAAATCCGCGGAGCGGTGGTGTTAGTCGCGGACAAGCCGGCGAGACACGGGTTCATCGGGAATTTTTTTTCCCCCCCTGTTCTCTGCGCGGCTTAATGGACATTGATTAGAGGCAGCATTTCGATCAGAAATACGTTTCCACGAGTGGGCAACCTTCCGCCGTCGGTCGATCGCTGCCCGTGAAAAGCGACCGTCGAAAGGGAAGAGAAATGCGAGTTGAAGTGGCGCTGTTGATGCGCTGAAAAGAGCCCTGTGCATCCTCGATGCGTTTTCCGCGGTCGAGGATTCCTCTTGCCTTCCTGGCATCCATCGATTCGCAGCTAAAACTCTTGTTTCTTCTTCCAATGATCGTTCCAGCGTATTATCTTCACGGTTGGCTTTGCTAAAAATCTGGGCATTTTCCGTCGATAATGGCGTGACATTGCAACGTTCAATCTTGAACGAAAATGGAGGGAGGAACTTTGGGAACATTGAAAAATCGCGTAAAGTCGTATTATGTAGTGAGAGATATAATTTTGTATTCGTTACTTCCTTCGACGTAATTTGCCGCGGTTAATAAAGAAATAAAGTGGCAAGAATTTTTAATATACAAATTTACTTTACCCTTATTTACATTTGGTCAGACTCTCTACGACGTTTCCTCTCAATCCCAACGCATCGGTCCATATAAAAATCTCTACGTGTCATTCTCGCGAGGACACACATCCCTCTCAGAGGCGGAATTCGGAAAGTTTCGACAGGCAATTCCAAAACTTCACAGCGCGCTGAGATATATTGTAACGGCAGAAGGATTCGCGAAAAAATGCTGAGCAGTAGCGAGAACGTTGCAGCGCGTATAAAATATCGCGGGTGGCGGGCGTTATTTTTGCATCGCGCCGCGCCGAGCGCCAAACAAATCACGAATTTCCCGCGGGCTCCGTGACCCCCGAATTCCATCCAACTATTCTTGAAGCGACACGCGCACGGTCGATTTTATTTAGACGTTTGACAGGTTTACGCTCAGCTTTCACGTCGTGGCGTACAAGCACGGGCCAGCGTTATTTATTCCTTTTCCTTCCACGTTCTCGCTTTCTTCCCTCTCCTTTCTTTTTCTCCGCCAAGCCGTTTACGAGCCACGATCGAAGTTCTCCGCCGTGGAAACACGGGGCTTCCGACAAAACGCTCGGAATTTCGTTCCCGCGAACGTGTTTTGATTCGCAAGCTCGCGGATTTAATTAAGCAGTTCGAGATAGGGTGGCGGAGGGACGCCGTGGAAAAGGCAGCCGGCAATTTTAATGCCCCGCGCGGAACTTTTACAGCCGACTTTACGATCCGGTTCCGGGTCTCCCGTAGAGTTGCTTATTTCATTGTTCGCCCCTTTCGCGGCGTTGCGAGGCTATGGAAAAGAGGAGATCGGTGTTACGGCTTTGTGCCTGGCGATCGCGTGTCAGTGCGCACTGATTTAAACCGAAAGTGGGGATACGTGGGGTTTCGAGGGGATTTTTCGTGGCTTTTGTTTGGGGCGCGGTGGGAAATGATATTTTGAAGACAATAGCGACGGCGGCGTATACCTATAAATGGAATTTTTCAATCTGTAAATAGTTGTAAATTCGTTCTTAGATATTATTTAGTTTCCAGGGTAATATCCAGTGTTGGAGTTAATGGTTTTCTGGGTGGAAACTTTTTTTAAAGGTTGGTTTTCGATGTACAAATCCGTGGTTTGTTTTTCGAGGATTAAAATAGACCATTCACAGTTGAAATTTATGAAAAGGTTATCAAATGGAAGAATAGTGAGTAAAGGCAGAAAGTATTTTTTTAGTCGTGTTGGGAAAGGGAAGCGATGAATTTGTGGAATAACAAATTTCCAATATAATGATCAATCATCAAATTGTTTTGTATGGTAAATATCCCCATGGTGCGTGACAAACGAACGAAACTATGGCGGAAGGTGGACAGAAATTGAATTATTTGCTCATTTGACGTATTATCGAATTCAGTGTGAGTTTTCAGCGTATAAAGTTGCGATATTATTCATGTCGAGTGAAACCAATAATCTCTGAAACAACAACGCAACCCTGTACCATTCAACACCCCCACAAATTTGATCTTATATTTCTTAATTAAAAAGTCAAAGTCGACATCCACACGATAAAAGAATATTTCATCTTCATACACACTCTCATTAACACATGAACCCTCCCGCAGCCCCAGCCTGTCTGTTCAGGAAACAGTAGAAAAGTAGTACCTACATACTCGCGCGTCACGGGAGCAGACGTCGCGCTCCATCTAATAGATTCACGCTATCCAGTCTCCCTAACAAAGGAAAACACCCCCCGTTCCCCGTGAAACGTTTCGCCCACGCTTTTCTGCTGGCCTATGCCAAGATTTCGCCGGCGAAGAGGATCTCTCGTCTCCTCCGCCAGCCGCTCTTTCTTCTCCTCCTCTCTCGCGAGAGACGCGGACTGGAGGATGGATCCGAGGAGCGCGAGCTTTTCAAGACGGATGTGGAAATCCCAGCATAAAAAGCCAGCAAAGTCACGGACCTCCCGAGCCGACGGGGCGCTGGGGAAAACATCCCTGCCTCTTTCTCGCTCCGCGGCTCCTCACCCTCTGTGTGCAAATTTGAGCGGCTGGAAACTCGCGTCAGCGCCCTCTGGACCGACCCCTTTCCACCGGCCTGCTCTGCTAGACGTCGAATATCCGGATGGCTCGCTTTCATCGAGCCAGATCCCGGCCACTTCCGGGGTGCCGTGCGTCAATGGAACGTCTAACGTAGCGGCGGGAGTTCCACGTCCGCGTTTCAATGTTCATTAGGGGGGCAGCAGGGGAAATTCCGTGTTTTTCTCGCCGGCCACTCTTTCAGCGCGGGTATCCGAAGTAATACCGCCTGGTAAGTGGCGGCGAAGTTGATTTAATCCTTGGCTTGCAGCTGAAGAAGCGGATGGGAGAATGTGGTCAGTCGTTTCTCGGGTTCAAGAAGCGAGGCTTGAAATCTTTGGGCTCCCTTTCGCGGAACGAGAGCAGGGGTATTTTTGAGCAGTGGGGAGGTGGTGGTTACGTGGAGGGTTTAGGGAAGTATAATTTTAAAAAGGGATGATGCTTCAGAGAGACATTTGCTGTGGAACAGGCTGCCACTTTGTAATAGTTAATACCAACTTTCAATTACAAGATGGCTTATGCATCAATGGTCTCCAGTAAACATTGCTCTATCAAATTCTAACCCTTCTCTGCAATTAACGTTTCGAGTTCATCCCCCAAGGTCAAGGTCTCCACAAAAATTCAAACCTTAAAGCTACCATCTCCAAGAAACATCGATTCGAAACTGATCCCGCTCCAATTCCACGTGCATGGCGAAGGAGTTCTTAAGAGCAGCGTTCCCGTCGACACTTTCGATTGGATTGCCACGTCTCTGAACGTTCTCCTGCCGTTCGCGATAAAAAGGGAAAACAAGGCTGCCCGATTGGCTTCCTTCCAGCAGGAGAGATCCTTCGGCAACCGGAGGAACAAAAACGCCTGCCCTATCATACTTTCTACTTGGTAAAAAACCTGAGACACGCTAATATATCGGCGTGCTCTTTTCGCTGATTCATATCTTCAGTGCGAGAAAGAACCGATTAACGGGACCGTGAAAATTCATAGCAGTCACTTCCTGCTCGCCGAAGTATCGTGTAACGTCGAGCATCAATCACAGAAGCGCACTCGAAGGTGGGACGTTTCTAATGAACTTCCCCGCCACCTTGGAAACTTTTGCTTTTCAAGAGTTTACAGGCCCGCGGAACTTGCAGGCGTTCGAGACAATTTCGAGGACAGTTTGAAACCTTTCAGAGCCGACGATCATTAAATTCGTGACTTTCAACTCTGGAGGCCACTGTCCCTGGCCTTTTCATTATACGCTACGATTATCTCAGAACAAATACCAGCTGAAAGTGCACTACTTTAATTAATTCCTACTCTTAATAAATATGAAGGGCCATTTGCGATGTCGTGGATTAAACGCATGTATGTATGTATTCCTGCTGCAGAAGCTTGTGTCAATCGTTATTGAAATGCAAAATTGTTGTGGACGTCTCAACTTGCTCCGATAAGGACGAATGCTTTTGTCAGGAAGTTCGATCCTCTGGCGTCGACTTTCGTCCACAACCGGCAGCGGGAATATATTTTGAACGCCGATCGAGCAGGCAGCGAAGGCTGCTTCAACATCAAGAATGGTTCTCGATTGAAAAATTTGCAAAGGGTCGCGTTGAATAACCGTCATTGAACACCATGGAAGACTCCCCGCGTCGCGACCTTTCACCATGGCCCATTGGATTCTCCTCTAATCTGCGCGAAAGGGTCCATCGGCCCTTCCCCCTATTTTTGCCAGACGATCGTTTCAGCGGAACTCAACGGCTTCAAAAGGTTCAAAAGGGAATGCAAGCTACTCGAATTTGAGCCAGACCACTCGAAGGATTCATCTTCGCTTCCTCCGTGCCCCCTTTTCGCCGTTTCATGAAACCCTTTCCCTCGACCCTTCGTCAATCCACTTAAAGAACATAAAGCTGCCCGCTGGACGGACGTTTTCTTTATCGCGATACGGCTTCCAGAATGGGAAATTGCAGCCTGGGAGGCTTCGTGTTTGATGGATGGATGGGTGAGTCTCCTAGTGTCTCATCCACCGTTATCCGCTACCAAGCTTCTGTACAAATCTTCCCATTTCCTGCCCTTTCTTTCTCTCAAACTCCGTTCTGTAGTGTTAGAGTGGACGTTCTAGCGTGAAGTTTACATAATAGGAAGCTTCTCTGCTTAATATGTTGTGAATGGTAAAAGTATTCAATTAGATATATTACTCTACAAAATTGATAGACTTCGGACTTAATATTTTCCACTAAAGCTGACTTTTCCCACTCTCTGGACAGTAGGTTACAAAAATCCTGCGTTATCTTACACTCTGACTCACCAATCCTGATTAATCCACTGAAAAGCGATCCCTGAACTGTCCAATTACTCACTGATTCCCATTCCAAAAGACACTAAATACTGCAACGTCCAATTCAATACCATTTCACTTCCAATTCCTACTACATACATACTTCCTACTCCAGTTTCGACCCAATGCAATCAAGGTTTACATCACTTCTCAATTTGCTTCATAAACCACCCACACAACATTCCTATAATCGAGATGACAGTTCCTTGATCTATCACATCTATTACATCTCACCTTAAAATATGTATGTGATTAATTAAACCTTCATGCATCCACTCCATTAGAATTCAGCATACAGAATACCCCTGTCGACAAATGCAAAAAGAGGGGGTTGAACGTTGGCTTTGATAAAAGGCAAAATTACGTCCACCAAGTCTTATTAATTGGTTCGATTAACTTCCAAATAATCCACTGACTTCCCCAACAAATACTTTGTTAATCGAACTAGCAGTTCCATAATCTATCTCATCCATTACAGTCTGTTTTGAAACATGAGTGTAATTAATCAGGAACCCATTCACTTTATTAGAATCCAACAAATGGAATACCCCTACCGACGAATGCCCAGGAAAGAGGGTTGAAGATCGACTTTCACAGAAGGGAAAATTGCGTCCACCACGTCTCATTAGTCTGTTCGAGTAACTTCCAAATAATCCAGTGACCCGTCTCATCGCTCCAGCGGGTCCAACTATGTCGACAGCGCGGCTGGAAAAAAAGACTGAACGCGGCTGGGTGAAAGTTTTCATCGCGAGGCGACTTTTCCCCGGGGAGGTCGCTTGTCCGTTCTGACAGTAACTACATATCGGGCATGGTTTCCGCTCTTTTTCACTTCGTTCCCCACCCCCTTTTTTCCCACGCTGCTTCGCCACTGATCGTGGCCACGAATTACACGTCACGAGGACCATATCTCAAAAGTTCCTCTGCCACGATGCTCCCTGGAGAAACAAACGTAGCCATTCGACCCGGCAACACTCGATCAATCGATGACGGCTAACTCTTCTGTAACAATGAAGGCACACGGGCCGGGGAAAAAGAGACGGGCAATGTGGAATTTTCATCAATTTTCCCCTCCCGCCCACCGATCGTTTTAGCTGCGGAACCTCTGTGTATCCGACGATGGTATTAATGAGAACGGGAATTACGATGGGAATTCGTGAAATTGAAGAGCCATCTGTTTTCAGGAGGCTCCTTTGCCTCCGCTGGCCGCTGGTACGAAGCTTTTTTCATGAATTACACGAGCGAGAAGAGAGTTTCCTGAAGTTGGAAATTTGTGAAAATCACTTTCAGCTATCGTTTGCATGGTTTTAGATTTTCAAACAGTTGTATCGTACTTTTTATCTATTTTATTGGATTCGAGTATGCAGAGAACTTCAACGAATTATGTTTTAGTAAATGCGAAACATTGCACGGTTTAGTAAATAGAAATGGTAAGAATGCAAATGAGGCTTGCAGCTTGAAACTCGGTTTGTGCTTCTTTATTTCTTCCTTCTTTTCACTTAGTCACGTCGTCGGATGTTTAAAGAGTGCTAGTAAAAAAAAACTTATCATCTCCTCCAAAGAACAGCGGCCAATTAAATGTAATACAATGAAAACGAGTGTTAGGCAAATATTAAATACTCTTCGTACAATCTTTTCTCAGCGAAACGTTTTACAATGCAAATATTAATATTCTACAAACTGACCCTACCAAGTAATTAACGAACACAATGTAAAATTCTACATGGTAACTGTAAACTTTGTCAAAGAGGATTTTGTCAACGATATTCAAGTAAGAAAGCATTCATAAACTAAAGAAAATAATATTTTGTGCGAAAATATTCAAAATTCTTCCTCTGAGAGCCAGAATGCCTATTCTGTTATTCAAAACTGAAACCCAATTGGACTTCCTTCCACTTCCAACCCCAGCTGTTCTCGTTTCAGTCTTCGTTCATTCGGGTATCCTTGCATGGCAGTCGATTTTCAGTCGCGAAGAAAAATGCGATAATGCCCCCGATGCTTTCCAGGTATTACCCTTCCAAATTGAATTAGCCCCGTCCTCGGCCAAGAGGAAAGAATCGGCGTCGTTTATCTTGTTAGGTGGATGGCCGAGTGCACTGGGGGGTGATATTGATGATAAGAAAAATCGTGAGCGTCGTGGATGAGCGACAAGTTCGATAGCACTTAATTCGATGAACGATTTTCAGGTCGACCCGTAATTTTATTGATGCAGGCTACGAGCAAACAACGTAACTAAGAATAGAGGAATTTTGCAATGAATTTAGTCCTTGTTTGTTGTCAGTGAGTGACGTAACACGAATAGAAAGGTGTAAAATTCGAGTGAGAGGTATAAAAAGAATTTCTGCTTTTTTTTTTAAAATAGAAAGGGTAATCGATTTGTACATATTGAGGTTTATCACAGTGAAAGAATATAGGATATCTTTTGAAAAAAAAAAAAAAAAAACAGAAAATACGAGGAAATAAAGGGAACGTGTATCGATTTTGAATGGTAGTTCAATTACACAGAGCTTCGTATAACAGTCGGATATCGGACACCTTCACTCCGTGAACGTTTCGCGTTACACAGTTTCGGTATAACAATTTTGAACGGGCCATCTCCGATTTTCGAAAAATTCCGGCAAATTCCATCAATCACTGTCAGCGTCATTCACTAGCCGCTCCGTTCTCGAACGAATATATTACCATAATGATTTTTCCAATGGCTGTGTCTCGCACTCGTCAATGCTCGCCCGCTTTTGAAAGAGAAATTTATTCCTGAATATCAAAACGGCGGGAAATTTTAATTCAGTTCACGTTCCTGTTTGCTGTCTGCATCAAACTTCGAGTCCGCCTGACTGAAAAATTCCACCCCAAAAAATTGCCCTTTCATTCGAGTTCGACGAAGTATGGAAAGAAACGATACTCGACGATCTGACACTTCGTAGCATTTCGGTACCCGCGCTGTTGTAAAAAGTACAGCAGTTGTGAATTATTATTTTTTTCTGCCTGAGAGCGACGAATCGTTTTTTAACCCCTTTCTAATTTTCTAGCTATGCCTTCTGCACTTTATGAAAAATCCCCGTAAAAGTTAATTGGCAAAACGCATTCCAAAGTGGAACTATTGTGTGAATGGTGTCGCCAGAGCAATAGAAGTGATTAAAACAATACTTATTTATAATATTAGTCGTTTACTCTGTTCCGTCTTCTTTCTTTTTTAATGACAACTACATCGCTTGTTAATTTTTAATATAGAATTATTTTTAAAAGAAAGTCGTATTCTTAACTTAAAAAAAAATTAGAATACCAAATAAAACAGGGACAAATAAAAATTTAAAAAAAAACACGATAAAATCGTGGTGTAAAAAGTACAACGCGTGGATAACCATGTTATAAATAAAATAGAGCGCGAGTAACGAAAGGATAGGTATACCTAATCGAAACAAGAAACCACGAATCATTGATTCCTCCTGTGTATGAGCTGGTTCCGGCAACAGTGGTCAGTTGCAAGCCTGATCTCGTTACCTGAAACGTACCCACCCCTTCGAAAACGAAGTCGTTCGTCTTCAACCCCATAAAAGTGATTCAACGGCCGGACCAAATTGTTCTGCCACTGTATATTTCCGCGCGATTAGGCTCGGCGAGGGAGCTCGCAAGAGGTGCGAGCGCGGAATGGCGCGCAAGGGACATCTTTACGGATGTTGCCAGGCTAGACTGAGGTCTGACGTAATCTCCGGGAATGGAGGGCGAAAGGGGTGGCGCGTAGTCGCGAAGAAAGCAGGGGAACGAGGATGGAGAAACGCTGTATGCGCGTTGGCCTGAGACAACGACCTTTCGTGCGTGAACAGCTTCGGATATGCGTTTCCTATAAAACACATTGTGCAGTGGCGTAGTGGAAACGGTCCCGAGCTCGCCGTGGCCCCTCGAGAGTTTGAAGAAAAGAAGACACGAGACGGGGAGACGTATGTAGGGGACGTGTAGTGAGAACGTGAAATGCGGGAAAGTATGCGCGAAGCGTGTTGGCTGACTGGAGAATCCGATTATTTCTGCGGCGAGGATTAACTGCCCGGGTAGTCGAGGGTGTGGAATGCAACCTGTGTCTGGAACATTCAGGGACGAAGAATATAAGAATTTGTACGCTGTACGTAACCACTGCTGCTAATGATCATTTTCCAAATGGGGTTAAAATAGTTTTGAAAAGATTTTTTGGAACGCTGTGTATGTACATGATTTAGTAAGTGTTGCTTGAATGTGAGTGTGTGAGTAGAGAGAGGGATAAGAGAAAGTCAGAAGGCGAGTCCAGAAAATGTGGTTTCAATATTGATGGTTGTTTCTATCAATTTTGAAGAAATACCCAGTGGTCAGTCTTTCGTTACGCATTGTCCCCGTGGAAATGCAAGGAAACTACTTATGATTGCATAGATAAAAACGTTTCTGATACCAGCGTAATTTTGGACTTGTAAAAATGTGCGTGATTGTGGGAAAGTGGGTATTTGGGACTTGTATCAAAGTGACATGATTAGATATTCAACACAATGTTGTTTTTATAATAGAATTGCGTTCTGTGAGTGTTAATTGAATTATTCAGAAGTTACGAAGGAAGTTTAATTAAAATAAAGCGATGCAAAACACTCAATTTTAACCTTATTCGCGCGGATTACGATATTTAGAGGAAATATTCAGTAGTACGACACTACGATAAATCCGACGAGCCCCCAAAAAGAGTAAGGTATTAGAAATCACAGAGGTTTTAATTGCACAACCAAAATAGCTCTAGTATTAGACATGTAGCAATGTAATTGTTTAAAAACAAGCATATTTTTAATACTAAGGCTTAAATACATACTTTGCTATACTAGAATATTTGCCCTCCACTCTGAATAGTGGTGGGCAACGACTTTAAACTCATTACTATTATTAATCCATGAATACATTAATAGCTAAAATATTTTCAATTTCAAATTTCATTCCCCCTTTCCAGCCACATCTATTTATTCCCGATTTATAATAAAAGCAGAATACATGATCACCATCGAGGTCATCCATCTGGAACTCTACGAACCACGAAGATCCAAACCCTTCCCCAAAATCATAACCATACAAAACATAAAATATATTCACCCCCAGAGCCTCTCAACACAATACAGTTCGAAACTACCCTCGAAGCTCAATATCCCCCGGAATCATGCCTGTAATAACCTTCCATCACCTCGCGATCCGTAATTGCGCCGCAGACGTAGTGTCGTCCCTCGAATTTCTTCATCGCGCGGAAGAAAGAAACTCTAAATCATTCGATATCGCCCCAGCTCCCAGTGCTATTGCTCCCAGGAGCAATAAAACGCGGAGGAACCGCTGGAAAAGCGACGAGGCAAACAATTACTTTTCGAACGACGGTGGCGGAAATTATCGACTACGGTCACGTAAGAAACAATTAGCCGGGTTGAATTTCAGACTGTCCTGTCGCTCCGCGTTCCCGGATGGCCGATTTCAACGTGGCCGAACGAACTATGGGGATTTCTACGACGCTGCGGCCGCAATTCCGCGAGAACCCGCGCGCAATAACGGCCCCTCGTTATTGCCAGAAACATTGTTCTTCGTTCGCCACGAAGGACGCGCGCTGCGGGGGATCAAAGGGGCTCTCAATGCTCCAGACTTTAACGTCTGCTGGAGAACGATTCCAGCGGCGACTGCTGCTGCGGAGGATCGCTCATAATGGCCTGGGATCATTGTCGGGCATATTCTCCATAAAGGAGAACAGGATCACGCAATGGTAATATATTTACCCGGGCGCGCGAGGGTGTTTCGAGGGAAATTTAAGCGACGAAGACGAACAGGTTAAGGGGTCATTCTGGTTAGACGGTTTGAAAAAATCGATTTTTTTACTTTTTTTTCGAAAGTACATATCCTCAAGAATGTACTATTAAATTTTCATTGAAAAATTCCAATTATTTTAGCTTCTACATAGGCATTTTGTAGGGAGCACAGAGGCTCGACCACCATAGATGAAAACTTTGAACGCGTTTTTCTCGGAACGTCATTTTTTCACATGGTGCAGGTAAAATCACAAAATCTATCGAACCGATTGCTTTATAAACTGAACTGCTTATTCTGCACACCTATGCCTCTGGCCGGGACTACAAGCAAGTATTTCTGTTGAGTCTAACCTACTTTTAACATCGAAAATAGCACAGAAAGCACCGCCGATATACACTGATTCTTGTATTTTGCCCGCCATTTTGTTAATTTTAAGGATAAATCATTTATTCTAGTTCGGGCCATAGCGACAGTCATACTGATCAAGAATCTGTTTGTATTTTTGATTTCATATAAGTCCAACTGCTGAAATCACCTGCACGAGCGAGGCATGAATTTTTAAACATGTCATCAAAATCGCCTTCAAAACCATTTTAAAAGCAATAATTTTATTACTTTTATATTTTTAATTTACTGTAGTAATGTACTTTAATCAATAGAAAAAAGTTTTATTCCATTACTATAATTCCTGTTTTCGCAATAAATTCCTGAAAATCGCGGAATTTAGCGGTGCGCTAACTAGAATGACCCCTTAAAGGCATGATTTTCGCGTGTAGCTTGGGTTATATTGGGGGTTGGGAAATGCTTTGTGTGTTTTTATATTGCTTTGTTCGGTGGAGCTCTGTGTACTTGGATGGTGAAAAATTGTGGTAGGTTTAAGCTGAGAGATACATTGAAACATCCTATGATCGTTGGTGCCTGAGATAATGGGAGGAAAATTCTAGCTGATTTTAGTGGAATATGTTTATATGTTTCTGCAAGAAGAATCTTCCACTGTTTAGACTTGGATTATTTAATAATAAGACTTTCCAGGGGGGTCCTTATTTGAAAGGAAAATAATTATATTTAACAAAAGGTGCCACGATCGGAACTTCTACCCTCATCTAACACTTCCAATGATTAAATATAATACAAAAACTACGAGATACTTTCCCAATTTTCTACGAAATTATACGAACCGCACAGTCTGAGAAGAACAATGTGCTTTCATACACAAATGCCCATGTTTGACAAGCACGTACTGCATGAAAGATTCATCAGTTCTCACGCGAACCTGCCCCATGCGATTTCCATATAACATGTCGCCCTAGCAACGCCACGAACAAAATAGAGAGAATTTTCTAAATAACACTGCACGCAGCGATACAGGGCCAGTGTGGAGGCTCAAAGAAAATGCTCGCGAGGTAAAATTTCTTAATTAACTGCAGCCTTTTCCCACCGACGGACTCTTACACCACGTCGGGTCCAAACTCCTCGGCGGACGTTCCCCCGTGGGACGCGATTTTCAAAATACACCACTGAGTATCGCTGTCCGCGGGGCGGGAATCGTAATAACATGTCGTTATGGCCAGAACGAATTTTCACCCTCAAAAGGGAACGTCTGCAGGTGTGTAATCTCACCCCTGGGGCAACCGGGGGTCGCGCAAGGATCAAAGAGATTTTCATGTGTTTCTAGACGACGGATAGAAAAAGAGGCGCCGGAACCGCGCGGGAGCGACGAGGACGCGCTGAAAGGACGAGAGAGGCCGACAGCGAGAAAGGGATCGAGATAGAGGGTAGGACAAAGTCTGTGATTAGAGGAAGAGGGGAAGGGGAGAACAAGGGAGAAAGAGACGAGCTAAATGATCAAAACTCTCTTTTAACTTTCCAATTAATATTCCAACGGGGTTGGAAGTTCGCCCCCGTCCCGAATTCACTGGCCCCGCGCATTTCTATTTCTCGCGCGCCCCGCATAAATCTCCCCCTCGATTTTAATTGCGTCAGCCGCGGTCGTTTATTTAAATAATTCGAACGCCAACAGTCCAGGGCCCGCCGCGAGACGATTTATTCGCGGTCCTCCTTGACGCCTTCCTTGGGATCGGTCGACCACCTAAGCTCGTTACGAAAGCCTAAACCTCCTGTGTATCGTTCTTATGAAGTATTCAGGTTTGATTTCCCGCCCTCGCTGCAATGCTCGATGCAATTTATCGAGGGAAATATACTTTGGCGGCTGGAGGTACTCAAGAAAGATGCTCTGTTTCCACGTAGGAAGAGGATTTATCGTGTCTACTTGGTTAAATTTGTACTAAATGTAAACAATGAAAAATAGCGTTAACTAAATAATTAAATAAAAAGAAAATAGAAATCAGTATTATATTAGCTTACTTACACCCCTGGCCAAAAGTTGGAAATCTCTTGTCGATTTTCATTCTTATCTTTATCATTTATTCAAATAAATAAGTTTTTAATATCTCATCTCGCGTAGTAAACAAACCTGCTTGTACCATAAGACAGTTGTAAATGTTTTTAAATATCAACGAAGGTATTTTACAAATCGAAATCAACAACAACCAGATGGTCCTTTATACACAAGAAACTTTCCCATTTTAAACATCTTTACACGTCCTACGTTCCCCCATCTCCTCCAAAGCATCACTATGACTACCAAGTGAATACATACATGCCAACTACCACCCATGGCCCACAAAAGTGTTTCACACACAAAGGCCCCAAGTTCCCAGGAAAACGTTCCACTAGCAACGCTTTGAAAGCACCAAACAAACGCCATCGGCAGGCAATCTACCAAATAAAGTCAAGGTACTCACGATATTCATTTCCTGCTCCTGGATCTCCTTATAGACCTCGACGATCTTCATCAGCGCCAGTCCTGCAACACAAAGCGTATTTCGATCGTTTTCAAACAGTCCCCGGCTACGGAGGCCTGGGACTCGCGTCGAACCCAGGAGAGCTTTCGCGGTTGAAACTTTCGCGCTGAATTATTCAGACGTGGCTGGTATCGTCGATACTTTAATCCACGGCCCGGGGTGAGAGAAAGAAAGGGGAGGACGAGCAACCGCGAGAGTTGGTGGCACCGCGTTCCAGCGGTCTGGGGCTGATTTTCGAGTGACTTTCCTCCGTGGAAAGCCCCCCGAAAGCTCCCGAAAGAGCGCGACAAAAGGGGGAAAAAAGCACGCAGCAAACCACGATCGCGACGCTCTTGGAAAGCCGCGACGAGGGGGGCTGCTGGAGTTTGACAAAACTTTCGTGTTCCTGGCTGGTCTCGCGGAAACTTTCCTGCCGTTTCCTGGACGCTCCTTGCCGCGATACTTCTGCTCGGAAGAGGTCCCTCGGCTCTCCAAGAAACATACCACGTTTGCTCGATACGTTACGCGTGTATGCATTCGCGAACGAAACGCGTTTAGAAGTTCCAGCGTGTGGGAATAATTTCAGGGGCGGCTTCAACGAGAGAAGATTGAGTGCCGCGGAGATCGTGAGAGACTTATATGTGCGAGAACATATTCGAGAAATAGGAAAGTTCTCTTGTTTGCACTGCGTTTGGGTTAATTTTGTATTTATCGCTTTTGGTATACTGGAAGGATTGCGTTAATTAATGATCTTAGGGATTTTCAGTGTTAGGGGGATAATTTAAGTTTCTTGTATATTGGAGAACTCCGGTTCTAAAGAGTACGATGTGGTTGTGGCGTGGTTTCTGTAAGTTGTTTTCTTTGCAGTTTTCATGGTTCGAGGGGTTTAAATGAAAACTTATGATACTTTTATAGCTGCTTCATGGTAGGCACAGAGCTGAATTTTTATAAGCACCACAGAATAATTTTTTGGTGTTTAATGTTGAAGATAAAGTGGAGGGGGATCGAGAATTTACTATATTATTTATACTTGTGCTTACATAGGGAACAGTCCCTTTCTAATTTTTACTATTTGGTAATTTTTACTCAACTATCTGAGTAGTTGAAAATGTTCTACTATATTCAATGTTTTCATTAACACAACTGAACACAAAGGATTTTTTTTTTGGAGGTTTATATTCAAGAATTCTATTAGATATTATAAAAATAATACACTTCAGCGGATTCTTCTGCAGAAATTCAAATTTTACTTCAAACATAGACTAATTTCACATTCTTTCGGATAATTAATTACTCGATGAAATTTAATAACGTGTAAAGTGAAAACGAAGGGTATAGAATTCTACTGCACTTATTAACTGTATCACTAATAATGAACCTTTATGAGACCACGCTCAGTTAATCAGTTATCAGATAGTTTGGAACTTGTTAATTGCAATTTCACCGTTACATAGTTAATGACAAATACCGGAATCGAAACGCTGACGCCGACGCGAGAATTCATGCTGGTGGCAGTGGATTCGCGATTACGCGTAAGCGAGAAATCGTACGTCGCTGGATAAGAGGAAAGAATGAAGAGGGGCAAAATATTCTCAAGTTTGATCGACTAATTAAAGTTTTAATTAAGTTAGATGAACGTCAATCAACCCTAAGTTTAAATTAGTTTATTAAGGTATCTCTAATAAAATTCAAGAACTTCTGTGTCTAGCTGATGATTGCATCTTCATCTGTGAAAACTTTCGTCGCATGAAAATTCATTGTACAATAATCGCAACTATGGAACGTGTATGAATTTTCTGAAACTACTGAACAAACGATTCTTACAAGTTCCATTTGCATATTCAGAAACATCGCATTATATTTCCTTCAATTTCAACCAAAAATTGACATAAGCATTTTTTTACGAGAAGGCTGTTTAAAGGAAACATCACCTTTGAATATTTTTTACTTTTTGATTAAATGTTTCATTAACGCAAGTTATGTACATTAAATTTCTACGTTCCTCTTGTTGTTTCTTCTCGAGAATACGTCGTTCCACTAATATAGCAGCCTTTGAATCTTCTTCCAACAGTATTCATTTGTCTGTACATGAAAGTCAGCTATAATGCATAGCCAAGATTGATCCTCTTTATTTATTTTCTCTGTGCGCAGATATTTCAAAGTAAAACTACTGGACTCATACAGTAGTAAAAATTTCATATTCTGTGTTATAACATCGCGATGGTCGTTTTACTACTGGATACATTCAATGCAGCATCAGGGTTGTAAAATCGTCGTTTTGGTTTACGTAAAGTTGCTGACGGATACTGACACACCACCAAGGGATGCCATTAAAGCAACCATTCTGCCAAACGATCCCTTAAACATTTATGATTCTTTTATATCAGACATCAAAAGTTGTAATTCATCTAAAGAAAATATATTTAAATTCTAAAATAAAATACTTCCTCCAAATGTAAATATATAAGATATATATTCTTCTCGTAAAAAATTTTAAATCCTGTTTTTCTTTCTCATAAATCTAGTTCATAGTGTTCCATTCGTGATGGATTTTACAACGAATATGTGAACATTGGGGACGAAAATGGATGGAAATAAACCGTTCGCGAAAGGGTCATGAAAGTACGATGGAAAGGACAAGGAAGATCAAAATCATGTCAAGGACTTGTCTCTTCAGCCCCCTTCAGTTCTAGAGTTAATATATGTGGAACGAGGGTAAAGCAGTGGGACTTCTCGACATATGGGATTTCCTTTCCTCGTTACGCTGAACCCCACATGAATCATAGAGGGTTTCGCTCGTGTAACGAATACACCAGGTCAACTTTCTTGCAATTTCTCGAGCAAAAGGTTTCTTGAAAGTAAGCGACGAGTATCGCGTGGTAGTAATTATCTTTTGCTATTCCTTCCATTCACACATTCCCCTCCAAAGTTTAGTGGTGCATAATGCAGATATTTCTCTTAATCAAAACTGGATACACCTAATGTCTCACGGATAGTATTACACACTACACTTCAAATATTCTCAGACTATGTATGAAAAAAATTAGTAAAGTAACGAAGAATTAGTAATGGGTTGGTGCATACGAAATTGCCGATCACGGATAGCGTAAAAGTTCCTGTGTTTACGTTGAGCACACCGGCTTACGACTCGAGAAATGTCACAGAAATTAAAACAAAAAAATAAATATAATAGCCCCTGTGGGCCCCCTCAAACATCGGACAATATGTTCAAAATGTTAATGACCTTTTAGCAGCTTGAAAACATAATAGAAATAATAATTTGAATAAATTCGCGAGCAATAATGTGAAAATTTTATTTATTTCTTATAAATATTAAATGACAGCCCTGTAGTTGTGGGTGGGCCTGCTTTGCCTCCTAGGAACGACTATTTTTCCAAAGATGAATAAAAACTATTCCCCCGAATTCAGTTATTGATCGTCTTAAACCAACTATCAAGATCCCCATATCCCACTAACCATTGAGTAGGTATCAGTCCCACATCGGCACTACCTTCTGCATTCAAAATTACCTACAGGCTCTCCTATGGAAGTATTCACGCGTCCCCCTGGATCACTCTGTACATTAATCACTCCATGGGAATTAAATCGACGGTGCATCCCGGTTGGCTGACGCTGTCTGCGCTCCAGCGATCCACCAACACAGAGCCGGGAGATCAGAGATGGCTCGTGAAGCCGCGAGATCTTTGCGCCCCCGCATTAACATACACGCCGACTCGGCGACAGCTACTTACCATTCCTGGCTTCGTCAGACCCTCGCTGAACTACGCGCCGCGCCGCGCCGCGAATTAACTCTCGGCCGGAGAACCGTGTCGAGGGAAGGTTGAGAATCGAGTCGCGGCAAGGTGGAGAACCGTGTCGAGGGAAGGCGAGCTGAATCGGGTAGCTAGGCAAGGTTGAGGATCGAGTGGCGGCGCAAAGGTCGAAGGTGAGAAAAAGAGGTAAACGCTGGTAGCGCGCTGTCGCGCGGAAAGGTGCGCCGAAATCGAGAGGGTCGAAAGAAAGGGTCGCGGAGCGGGGGCCATAGGCGGCACAGAAGAGGGTGGTATCGCGCAGACAAAGGGAAGGCGAGCTATCTAAGCGTTCCGCCCTCGTATCTCAGCCATACAATATCGTAATCCCTCGCCATACGTAAAGCTCCGCATGGTGAATCTCGTTTGCGCGTACATCTGCATAGATATTTCACCTGGCTGTGTGCGCCCGACCGTCTGTGCATGTTGATCTGTACAGAAATGGGAGGGAAACGTAGCAAGCGTGGGGTATATCTATGTGTGCGTGCACGAGGCGGTTACTTGGTCCTCGTACGTTTAGGATGCCTTTAGGAAGAGACTTCCGTCGTTTAGTCTTCAAATAACATAATGTAACAGACGGTCGCTCAGATTAAATATTGTTGGGGTAAATGAGGGTGCAGATGATGAGTAGTATGTGCAGTGTTTTGTATTACTGCAGTCGGTAATCGTTCGTAGTACCAGGTTTTCTTTGAATATTTATTAATATATTTTCTGCAGTTACCACACCCTCTCATTCTTTTCGTCACTCTCTCACTTTCTTTCTCAGGTCAGGCCTAACAGCAGCTACGCTGAGCCTTGCCTATTTCACCACTCGTATTTCTTTTCTTTTCTTTTGCAAATGGTAATAAAGACGTTTTATTATTATCATAATGTATTCAGAGAAAAGAGAGCTTAGTCGATTTTTAGCGATATTATTTTTAAATGAAGGCAAAGCTCAACCTCACCCCTTATATTTTCTAGCAATCATTTTACCTTCGGACTCCCCACTGTCAAATCGTTTCATCGTTCAGGTGCAATAACAATATCGATTAGCTTCTACCTATCTAATGCTAAAGAAAAATACTCTAAACATATTCATGAAATCACTCCCAACCTCACCCTTCACATTTAACTGTGACCAATTTCACAGTTATTTAGATTCCCCACGACAAAACCATTTCGCAGCTCAAGTACAATACCAATATCGATTATATTTTACGTATCGACCACTCAATGAAAAGGAAGACCCCCGAAAAGTGACCGTATCCCCTATGGGGTCAATTTACGTCATTATCCCCCGAACGGAAATGAGTGTTGCGCATCGGCAGCGCAGGTACAGATAAATTTCCAGGGGACGGGAGACGCGCGTGTAGGTGTCAGTAATTTTGACAGCCGCGAGGCAGGGGGGGGGGGTGTAACGCGGCGTAACGATGCTTATGGGGCTTTAGCCTAGCGATGTGCGGCTTCGCTGGGTTTGGGTTTAATGCACGGGCGCGAGGGGTTTAACGCGCAACGTAAACACCAACAGCGGATCTATGGCAGCCGACCAGACAGTCGGCCGTGCTTGGGAAAAGCTCACGGCGACCGTGCTTCCGGTCTCGTGCCATCGACACAAAGAAGAGCCGCGCCGCCACGGGACAACTTGCCGGGAAAATACGACAGCATTTCCGCCGGGACACGGTTCATTGGATTAGGTGTAGTCCTGTAGCTGTTTGTCGAAACATCGGTACATTCGGGGGTGCGGTATCGACAATGCTATCGCGCAACACGCGTGGTAAACGTTAAAAAACTTCCATGTTGTGTCTGCGTTCATTGCGCCTCGCGTCACCGTGGGTCATTCGATTTTATGAGACCGTGTACTTTTACAGTCAATGAACTCTGTATATAATTTTTCTAGTATTGTATTTTTCTTCCTCCTTAGGTTGTATATGTATGTGTCAAGTGTGTTATGAAACCGTGGTATCATGTTTGCTGGGAATGAAAGTTGGAGAGTCCTTGAAGAAAACACTGGAAGTGCCAATTAAGGAATAGGTAATCAAGATTGGCACTTACAGTGCTTGCAAATTTAAATGCATAGTAGGTACATTCAGTATTTTTTTACAATTGAAAGATGGCACATACAAGGTTTCTACAAGTACAATTCCTTTTTTCATGAATTTGGACTATATTAATGCAAAAAATAGAAATTTTTGTGATGTATGGGGGTATTGCATACTGGAGCATATTTAGCAATCAAAACAAATGATATTTCGTAAATAATTTAAAGTCAGGGACGTTTCTTCTGTCTCCTGAAAAATTTGAGTTTTGGCACTTACAGTGTTTTCTACAAGGACTCTTCAGTTCTGTGGAATGAACAAGTGTCATTTGTCGATTTGGTGTTGGAATGAAAGAGAGTGATGTAAAGTTGAAATTATGAAATCATTCAAGGAGGTATTTGCAATGTTAAATGTTGTTTAAGGTTCTATATCACAGTCTTTGAGAATTGATTAAGGAAAATGGCACTGGTGAATCGTATGAGTGATTTTAGCTTTTAAGCACCTGTTGTACTTGCTTGAAGCATCGTGCAACAGATGTGGAAGTTTGGAAAAATCACTTTGTAAATGTTATTCTGATCTTATTCTTGTTTACTCTTACCAGCACATTCTGCATGTCAGCCCTTTACCATCTAAATAAAACGAATACTGTTCTCTCAAGGAGCAGGAAGCTTCATCCGATTAGAAAACATTCTGTTCCAACGACATCTCTTGAGAGAAACTCAATAGTCTTTATGCAAGTGACACGCTAAGTAATAAGGGAGACTGTGATCAGACGTCTACACCACTACATATCGAAATAGCAAATTCTCTCTATGAGGACATTAACGATATAGTCTCGTCAGTAAAACACAAACCTTTATACAGTGTGTATGTATATGTATGTAAATATGCAGTGCGTTAAGAATATACTTTCTTTGATAATTAAGCACAAGACTGTGTCACTTTTCACATAGACTATTTAGAAATTAAGGCCCATTAAAAGAATATTAAAATATACATATGTTATATTTTAAATATCCTTTCCTGTAAACTCCTACAACCCACAACTTCATCACCGAAGAAAAAGTAATTTCCACAATCTAAAACTCCACAAGTACATCGCTATCCTACAAAAACTCATTGTCCCTGCACGCAGAATTACGCCCAAAGTACGTGTTTCTATAAAACAGCCACATTTCCTTTTCAAATCCAACCATCAAGGGCATTTACAGCGCTTAATTACCCCTCTACATTCTAGAATTCAGGCACGGAGCAGCGAGGCGAGTGAAAAAATTCGTAGAGCCTGCACCGTCCCGTCGTTTTTTCCCGAATGACACCCCCTAACACCCCTTGTCCTACGCGAGAGAATAAATATGAAAGAGTAACGGAGTCAAGGGTAAGCGGCACGGTTTTGTCAGTTTCTCTCCTCCGCGGGAGCATCCGGTGTTCCTCGAGCCAAGATCATAAACATATTCATCCAGGAGGCAACGCTTAAGCCCACCCTCCCCGCACCGGTGGCCGTTACCCGCGACTTTGCGGAATGGTCACGTAAAACATAGCGTTGCACGTGACTTGGCGACCCGTAAAAAATGCGCAAGAGGAATTTAAGACGCAGTAAATGGAGGGAAGAGCGGGCCTATAAAAGGGAGGAGCGCGGCTGAATATTTGATATCCCTGGAGCGACCGTGTCTCGCTCCAAGCTTGGACACCCAGATGTCCTCGACTGGACAGCACGGAACTTCCGTTAGGAACGTGTCCCTGAGTGAACTTCATCGGTAACGTCAAGCTTTTCAACGTCCGAGGTTTGACTTTCCTCATGACCTGCGTATTTCAGGGCTGTGAGAAGTAGGAGATACCTTCTAGACTTGTTTGGAATTTTATTCTGAAGCAAAGATTTGGAGATACGTTCTTAACCAGTTCAACTTTTTTTATTTAATTGAGCGTTTTAAGTCGCATCTACTTCTATGGTCAAGTTGAACTTTGAATGAATGTAAAAAGAATGAAATTTCGATTTTTTTAAACCACACTTAGTTATTGTTCCCCTTAATTTAATATAATATTTATAAGTCACTGTGTGGGTGTGTATCTTCTGGAGTATATATCAGTATTATTTATTGAAGTAATGAAATATTGCAGAAAGAGAAAATGAAGAATAATATGATCACAAAATTCAACATTGTGTAAGTATTGTATAAATTTAACAATTCCCAATGTCTCATTATAAGGAACATACTATTCATTTAATTCTGATATAAAAGGGAAATACAATCGTATACGAATGTTTCTTAACTATATGATAATTTCCTCCTAAGTTACTAGGGAGAAAATGAAGAAGCTTACATCCACATAAGGTAGAGTCGAAAACAAGCAAATTTAAAGCGTCGTAAGTAAGAGAACGCAGGTGTCTGTAAAGCTAGGGTCGTCATTGAATACTTGATGTCCAGGGTGTACCGTGTTTTCCCCTGAAGAGACAAGTACAGGCTGTTCAATGTGCAGCATAAATTTTTGCGCCCGAGGATCCACTAAAGTACTTGGTGGCCATCAATTCGGCTGTTCGCCGTCGTTCCATCGAATTTTCTTCCTGTCTTACGCACGAATTTGTCATTAAACGACGCTGCAATTCTTCTTCCTTATAGGAAACGCCTACGAGCAATTTTGTAACCTCTAACAAAACCGAAAATCTTCGACCTATCCTGCGTAGCATTCGTTTAATAAACGAATTTCTTTGGACATCCTTGTACTCGATTGAAAGAAGATTACAGAAAGTTTAACAGGAGGAGTGCACGAGCTTCTATTGCATACAATTACTCCACATTATTTATAATAATGTATTAAAATGCATGGAGTGCATTATTCACAATTCTGGGAGAAAATCGAGTTTGAGTTCCTTTATAAGTTCTAATAAAACTAATTAAAAATTATTAAAACTCCTGTTACCACTGCAACTTAATTGCAAAAGACAAACGTTTGAACTCTATTTCCTTGCACAGTTTTAGATATTACGGATAATGCGTTTAATACATAATTATACATGCTATGCACTAATAGTATGCAAAATTTGAACCAAATCGATGTGCCGAACAATTGTGCAGTTTCCCTGTAAGAGAAAGCTGATCTTCTTTAGTTTTTCCTCGAATATTCCAAGTGGATTCAGTTTCCATAACTTGTTTACCCCCCATTGGCCATGTTCTCCATTTTCCTGAATCTTGGATTTCGTGTTTATCGATAAGCCGGGGGTATAAAACGAGAAAATCGAAGGCGACTTCTGTTTATCCACAGTGGTTCAATATTGGCTGCTTGCGGCCGCCTTCGGTCTTGCAACTCTTTCCTTCCGCCCTCTTTGATTCGAAATTGTCCATTCCGTTTGACTAGCAGACTATTGTAACATCTCTCCCTCTGCCTTTCTTGCCACTTTGTTGGAAATTGAACGATCTTGTGCCGTCGCTTGGAAAAAGGAGCGTATTCAAAATAGGACATCCATGGAAGCTCTTGGTCGATTGCCCTGAGAGCTGGTTCCTTTCTCTTCTTCGCTCCCTTGGTTACAATTCGACGTTGTATTTTAATGAATCGATTTATCACAGTATTTTCGAATATGGAGTTTTGATCTGATAAGTTATTTTCCCACTCACTTTGTGGCATTTGTAGAATATTTTGTAGATTACATGGTATTAAACTCAAAAGAAAATATTCTAATGTTGAGCTTGCACGATGAAATTCATAATATTATGCTTTAAGACACAAACTGATTGTTCTGTAGCAAGAAGAGTATTCTCAAGAAATGATAATTACCATGGCTGTGCAATCCCTCTAGTCGAAGTATTCGTGTTTAAGGTACACGTGCAATATTCAATGCTTGGGCGCGCATAGTTCAGGAACTGTTTAAGAGGATTAGTCATTAATCTTGAAAGGAGTCTACCTTCGCTATCCTCTTAGCATCTTCGAATTTAATTAATGTAATCCCACGTAAATTAGATTGAGGATAAATAGAGCGAAACTATTGCATAACTGCACAAAGTGAAGCAAGTTCCATGGAAGAGCTAGTGTCTCGATGGTAAAATTACTACGGATTGGCAAGCACTGTCAATTAGGTGACAACACGTGCCACAATGAAACTATAATTCTCAGAAGATCGTATTTCAAAGGATTATTCAAATTGGTCAGATAAAGTGGACGGCGTGAAGTTCGTAGAGGAAATCTCGTGTACCACAACATTCGTGTTGTATTACATAAAACACCAAAGCTCCCACTGAATGGTAAACAAATTTGCATATTCAAGAACAGCAATTTGAGAGAATTCGAAAATGATCAGACATAAAAATGATTCAATACCAACCATCAACATTTCTTGCAAAGAGAATAAATCTTGAGTAGCTACCTCAAATTTACTTTATTTAAAAAATACGATATGACAACTTTTCACCCCTCAACGCAAGCATCACTCTGATTCTACAGAACTCACTTAACCACAAGTTTCAAAATACCATTGACAAACCAGTAAAACATAAGATTACCCATATTCCTAGTTTACAGCATCGTTTATCATTGCTAAGGAGTTTCACGCAGACAAGTGCATCGAAAAGTTCCCTATCGAACAACAAGTCAAACAGTTTTTCCATCGTTAGGGTAATCCCACTCCCCGCCCCGTTTGATGTGGTCCCTGGTGCCACTAATTAAGATCGAATTCGAAAGGGCTTTACCCCTCGCGAAAACTAAAGTCGAAGACAAACAAAATTACGCGACTGTCTGATGGCGGGTGAAGACGAGGTAAGCAAAACAGGGAGAACGAAATGCAGGGGTCCCGAACGGCGCGTAAACACGAAACGTCTCTGGGACACTTAATTAACGAATCACCCGGAATGCACGTCTCCGCCATAGCGCCTGGCTGCAAAGTAGCGATAGTCGGGAACGTTTTAATTGACTTCTCGAAACATAAAAGGCAGAGGAACGCGAAACTGGAAGCTGCGACATCGAAAGCAAATGCTGGAGGAAGAGTTTATGCTGAGAAGGGAAGATGGCTGCCTGAAAGTGGAAAAATAAATTAGAGAATTTTAGAGAACCAGGGTTGAAATTGATAATTTTGTGTAGGTACATTTGAGATGTGAGCTTTAATGCGGGTAATTTTTATCGTGTGAAGATCTAAATTTAAAATAAAAGTTACGGTTAGTGTAATTTTTATATATTATAGGTGGGAAATTTGAATATTTTGTGAGATGTATTATTTTAGGAAGCAACAGTGTTCTTTATAATTGAATAAATATCACGAGTGATGTTATTTTGAGCGTAAAATTATTGATACTGTTTCCTAATATTCATATATAGGAAAAATATTTGAAATATGTTCGTAGGATCCAGTACTGTGTGTTTGAAATAAAATCGAGACTGAAGCAGAACTGAAATAATGATCCCAATTACCCATTAATGTGCACTCTGTATCCGTCAGTCGTCGCTGATTAATTGGTAGCAGTAATGCAATTAAAGTGAAATGAATCTGACCGTCGTTGCTGGATTTTTATCGCAATTCTTCTCTGCAATCATTTATGTATCAAACGTGGAGTACCCATTGATCGAGAGGGATGCTCGAAATTGTCCCGCCAGTAATTGATTCGCGCTTAAATCGGATTGACATTACAGTTGACCTATGAAAATCGTAGGGATTTCCGAATCCCTTCATTACACCATTAAGGGAAGAATTACCAGTCTCATGGCACTCCAGCACCGTAATTGGATTTCTCGAAGACTCGAAATGGCTTCCGATCCGTGTGTACACAGCCTGTCATTAGCTGTAATCACTTACGCCTGTAATTTCGGGCCGAACATCCCGAAACGAAGGGGAAAACACAGGGGGAATGGAGCGGGTTTATGACATGGAACGAGAGCACAATCATCATCGTAAAAAATACATAAGGGCTCTTAGAAATACTATATTTTGAACAAAAATGTAACACGTTCCCATCTTTCGAATAATGTAGCACAGTAATTAAAGAAATTAGTGTTGTATAAAATTTCGAAAAGCTCTCGTTGGTTTTAATACACCTTACACCTGTATATTATTACAAGAACGAAGACTGGTACTTCAGAATAAAATATATAATTAATTTCTGAAGGAAATTTGAAGTCCCAATACCCCTCAACGAAAAGTTACATTACACAGATAAAATGTATATACAAAATAGAATATACAGAAATTCCTTACAACTCCAAAAAATAATTTTTCCATAAACCGATTCACTACCATCAAACTGCATTCCTCACACCACGCGAAGCAAAATGTGAAAACAAGATTCCTTAAAACCTATCAAACTATATCAAACAGGAAATAAACCAACGCACAGAACACTAAGGATTTGCAGGATCCTTGAGAATAATCTCTACTAAAGCAGATCTCGAATAAAGTAACCCAGATCCGATTACATTATCGACAAGCATCAATCACGGAGCCTAACCAACAAGCGACATCAATTTACCCCTCGCCTATTTGATTCCTGCTCAGATCACCGTGGCATCCCTTCATCCCTCGATTAGAAAGGGATAGGGGTGGCAGCAACCCTTTCCCCCCCCCGGCGAGGAGATGAGGAACATGCTAGGTCCTCGGCTCGGGGAGCCGCGGAAGTTACCTCTCAGCGAGCGGGGGTGGATAGTTTTCCGCATCTGTGGCCACGATTCAGGGAGGAACGCGCCCCATGGCGCTAACCAACTCCTACGAAAGCCAGGCCGTGAAAAAGGGTGGAAGAGGGCTGGCCAGGTGGAGGAACGATGGAACAACAGCCCCTGCGGCTGGATAGTCCTACGCGCAGGAAGAAGGGTAAGGCAAACAGTGTTCACCCGGCTCGACCGTCTCGAACTAATTAACGTGGGACACGAGCCACCGAGTTGCACGTGGTCGAATAAAAGCTGCGCCGCGAAAACTGGGGGATTACACCCCCGTCGGTGAACAGGCCGCCGCCGATCGTCTGGGGAAGCCACCCCCTCAAATGGGACGAGTGGATGATGTAATCTTCGTAATGGAATTGGCTGATAAGAGTGTTGGCGTTGTACTTGGTATGTTTCCTGTTTCCTTCATACTCACTGCGCGACGGTTTTAACGTGGACCTCGGTGTTTCGAATATTTGATGACTCGACTCGATAAGGGCGAGCCACTCAGTGGAGGGGTATTGATTTCCATGGATTGATGAGGTTTCGGAAGAGCACTGTCATGGAGATATTCCGAATTCTTTCTGACAAAGGAGAGAAGTTGAAGGCTTATTCAGCGGGGCCATTGTCGTCACTCACCCCTGAGTTTTCTTTTCAATGGATCTAAGGGGAAGATTTGGTATCGGGATGTTTTAAGGGAGGCTGAGAGGTGTTTGTGCGTGGAATCCTTGCAAAGTGTTTGTAGGATTATGGATTATCTTTGGGGGATTAAGATCAAGTTACTGGGGAAGGGTAGAAAGTGTCCTTTCATTCTGATCTACTTTTGTGGCCGAAGTATAATAGCAGAAATCCCTGCTGTGTGCTGGTAGTTGGTGATTTAATTATTATAGTTTCTGTTCCTCGCAGTTGATCTTATTAAAGTAGTGCAAGTAGATGATTAGTTGTTTTGAAGTTACGAGATGATGTCCCTTCTACAGAATTTATTCTTATTTATTATTCTTAAAAAATTATTTCAGAATTGTTATTGGTTGGTATACTGCTCAACAATATAAGAAAAGGAATGCAATAAATAATAGTTAAAACTACCGGGGAAATCATTGAATATCTGTACTTACTTATATTGCTCTATTATACACACAAATTTCCATCATCCTGCAAACTGCAAACTCACGTAAAAATTAGACGAACCCACTTGAGACACTTCCCTAGTTACACTAAAACTCAAACGTTACACGACAAATTAGCCTGCCCTACAATAACAGAAAACGAGATCGCGGGAATAAATTCCACCTCCCTTTTACGAGCATCCCGATGAACTCCAGAAACACGAGGCCATTCCAGCCCGTCCTCGAACGTGTTCTAAATAAAATCCCTCAGCGGCACCCCTCTAATCAGCTCGGCAGCCATTAAGGGGCCCCTGAAAACTGTCTCGTCTCGTCGACGCGTCCGAGCCGGCCCGTTCGCCGGAAGGTGAAGCATTTCATTACGTTGAATTGCATTTTCCTTCCGCTGCATCGAAGTAGAACGAGCCAACGAAAGGGAAAGGGCGGGGGGAGGGGGGGCTATCAGGCCTAGGGATGGCAAGCGAAGCGGCTGGATGCCGGTTCGAGCGCGAGTAAATAGTAACAGGGAGGTGGGTGTACCCGGTCCCTGTTCCCGTATCAGCGCATTTGAAATGGAAATCCACCCTAAGATTCCGTCGCCGACGACGCTCAACGACGGCTCTGTATCTCGCAAGTAGGCCCTCGTAGCGACTCCCGCCACCCTTTTGTTTCATAACTCGCCGCGACACGTCTCTATGGCGCCATCTTGGGTTTCACCGGTCTCCATCGCGCCCGTCCCTTTGCCCTCGTCGACCGAGAAACACGTACACGTATTCTCTGCTCTCCTTTGTCACGGAATCCCAGAGAAGCGGCGACTTTTCGGATGACATAAGTATCGCGTTACGTCTGCCGTCTAAAAGAATACGAAAAAGGGATGACGGGGGAGGGTGGGAGCTCAGGGTGAGACAGGTATTCGGATCGGCTCCCGTTACGGCGAATAATTGACCTGGAGAGCTATCAGGGGGGTCGATACTTCATCGAGTGTCCACGGAGAGGGTTTAGTGGAGGGTTGCTCGAACTGCTTCTGAAGGACTACTCGAGGCTGGCCATCGAATCGAACTAACTGGGGTGGGGGCGGATGGGATCTTTGCTCGTGATTGTGGGCATCTTGGTTTAGCCGTGGGATGTCACCTGTTGGCGAGACCGAGTTTTTGGATACTGGGCATTGTTAAGGAGACATTGGATTAATTCTGTAATAATTTTGAAGGGTGTTCGATAATATCTTAGTTCGTGAAAGTTTTATGTATGAGATAGATCAAACTAGGATTGTGTGACGATTTGGAGATTCTTTTGAATGAAAATTGTATGAGAATTGTTTAAAAAGTGGAAAGATTCAAGAAGCCTATGGGAGCAGTATTTAGAAAATTAAAAAGATATATAAGAAACAGCAGAGGAATAATCTGTGTATTGTGCAATAAATTTCAAATAATATGGGGGTAGATTTATAGTGTGCTTCACTAGAAAATGTAGAAAAAATAGGGTTCAAATAAAACAATGTATAAACATTGAATAATCACATTCAGACACTTGTCCCTAACCCAGACCTACTTCCTAAAAGTAAAATAACTTAATTATTCTGAAAACAACCCCCCAAGCATGTACCACTTTCATCACCTTCCTCGAAACGAAAAAACGAATGAATCATCAGAACAGAGTTTGAACCATAACGCATTATTATTTTGCATAAATTCTATTAACCACTTGAGCTTGCAATTCCCAAGCCCAAGTGCCACCGAATTCTTCCCATTATTTTCACACTCATAATCTGCCACTAAAATATCCTCCTTGTATTAAGAAACACCCTGTATATAAAGTGACTTCAATCGAACAAAGACATAAAATATCTGCATCACGACAAAGTAGGTATTGCACGGTCTTGGGAAAAGCAATTTCGCAGCACACAGTCACGCTGAATTCCGTGCCTCGTTATTGGATGGGAGAGATGGAAGTCTCTGATTCAAATCGTCGATACTAGCCGGTTTCATTGTGCGCAGATAAGATTCTAACGATAAGCGAAAGACAGTAGGGAAGTTACCTTCCCTAATTGGCGGATGGCTGCGAGCGAAAACGTTCCAGAGATAAAATAACCCAATTATTACACCTTGAATAAAACCACGGTTCTATTCTCGTCCTAGCTGTTCCTTGATAAGCTCGAAACCCGCAAGATAAGAGTCTGTTCCAGGCTGTATTCCATGTAAAATTGAAAATCCCACTCTGCATGTTTCAGAATGCAGCACCGAGCGAGCATAATGCAAACACGATTAAGTTAACAATGCTCTATATCGTTCTCTATTGTTTCAAGGCAAACGAACCCCTTCTTGCGTGGAATTACTGTTATATCGTAATTTATTGAAGTTGGATAATAGACATGGCCAAGCAGGTTTCTAATAAAAATTCGCTGAAAAATACCGTGGGCTACTATTACTGCACTTGATTGATGCTGATTTGATTTAGAAGGCTCCCTAATTGGGTGGTGCTTGATAAATGTTATTTTATTAGTTGCAGCAAGGTCAGTAGTAGTATCCGTGTTTATGTGAGAAGAGGACTGGCTATATCGATCGTTAAGGTGAAGAAACGAGTAGCTATGTGACGGAGAATTTGAGAAAGAACTCGTAGCTCAGCTAAGCAAATTCCAGCATCTTTTAGTGCAAATATTTTCGCGCGTGAAACGGGGCATTGGGATGCACTCAGCTGTAACGCGTAAGATTTGAGGAAATTGAACGCAAACATGAGGAAATCTTCGGTTAAAATTGCATGGAATAGATTGTGCAGGAAGAATGGCATAGGGCGGGAGCGAAGATAAATAAACGGGGCATTTCCTGACTTGATGATTTTATGCAGCACGTTATCTCGTCAATGTAGGAAAGAATTTTTAAAATTACATATGGTACACTAATTAGATCGTCCCTATCTTGCTCCTAAATAAACTACCCACCAATGCAGCAACTATGTAGCATTCACTTTAACAGACAACCCTTTAAACACTATCCAAATTAAAAACGATTTACAATTATTTCATTATTTTGACGCTAAATATCTTAATATGTGTTCTCTTACAAATTTCACAGCTATAAGTTATGCATGTTCACTTAAAGCTCAAAGCTTCATCAAGTGCAAGGCACAATTTAACCTTATACTGATTTTATTATCCCCAAAAAAGTAATCTCTACGTAAAAACATAAACAAAGAATATCACCCATCACTCCCTGGGCCAACAATATCCCTCAAAAATGTATCATAACACTGTATAATTTATCGAACTCAGCCCTATAAATTCCAGGAACGCCACGGTTACAGCTCGTTACGTTTTCATCCCACGTCACGTATGCAGGGCATCAAAGATCCAACGAGCCACGATTTTTCCTCGTGGATCGGCATCGCGATCTCCGGGAAAACTACGCCGTGAATCGAGCCAACCCTCTGCGAAAGATTTCGGTATTCCGTGGGAGTAATGGTTCATAAGGCAGAAGGTCGTTGCTGCATCCCCGCGGTAGACGGAAGGTGGATTCGTGGGATAAGCGCAAGATAGAGCTGTCAGGAAGAACGATGGAGCAGGCACGTGCCGCCTCCCCCGTGTGTTTCGTTATTCAACGCCGTGTAACGCGTTCACCGGTGCTCTTTGTCTGCGTATCCATTTGTCCCCGAAACTTCCGGCAGCGTGTTCGCCTCTCCACCGTCGCCTGTTTGCTTAGACAGTGCACGCGTGTCGACGCGCACCGTCACTATGCACTTTTCTATGCAGATGCTTGCTGCACCCTTCCGTCGTCCCTTCTTTATCGTAGTCGACGAGAATGAATGTAATAGTTGCAAAGGAGTGGCGTAGTTAGTGCGAGTGAAAGATGAGTGTTTGAGATGTTGCTGATATTTTCGATGATATATTGCTGGTGGATGCATTTTGTGGTAGGTTTTAGTGCGTTCTTGATGGCCTACTGTATATGTATAGTTTATCCTGTGGTGTGGGAATAAATGTCGGAGTAAATGAAGATGTTCTGTTCGTTGGTGTGTCTTATAATTAGTGGAGATTGTACGTAGTGCGTTTGAAGGAAGGAGAAAGCTTGTGGGTTGGAGGAATATAGCGGGGTACTTGCAGCACAGTTGAGTGATACGTAAAGGGATACCCTTGAGAGTGGAAGCTGGTAAGTACTTATTCGCAGTATTCATTACACAGGGCAGAACTGAACGTTTGTCTAGATTTAGTGTGAAACTCTTAATATGCTGATATTCAAGAAATGTACAGGAAATATGATACTGTTGTCTTGATTTATGGTACTCTAGAGTGCTGATGTTTTCACCCTCTACTGCTTTCAAGATTTCATGGTGCTTCTTCTACCTACGACAAATCCTCCACTGAACAGTTTACTCGATTGTAAGGCATTAATCCGCAAGGAGTAACCGAAGATAATTTTTAATGAATTGTGAGTAGGTTATAGTTGCCTTACGATCTTCCAAAATCATCAGTGTATGAAGCTCTGCAAGTTGTGTGTTTAAAAATGCAAGGATTATAGATCCCAAAAATGAAACTCTATCTAAACATGAAAAAATTGAAACAGTGAGATGAATTATCAAAATAAACTCCAAACTAAAACCTCGCTAAATTAAATTCAGCCATATGCGACATTAACACATATCCCCTAGCACTAGCACTATCCCCTACCAAATTACGTACGCCTCCAGAACCATCTTCGAAATCAGCAACAAATCTACATCATCCCTAAACTTTAAGACCCACGATTCCGTCCTCAATGCATCCCTTTAAAATCGTCTCATTTTACACCCCCTCTAAAGCCTCTCAATGTCAAGCCATCACGGACCGCCAAGAACGTCGCGAAACGGGCGTGACAACGCTCGCTTAAGTGCATCCCGGCGAAACTGCGTCGCTGTGCGCGGTCGCGGATACTATACGTACAGCGAAGGGATATTATACAGAGGAACTACCATTCCAGCCACGCAAAAAGGTATAAAGCGAAATAAAATAAAGTGTAAGCGAGGTCCTCCCGCGGGAGTGTGATTCTACTTTAGATTAAATTCCGAAGCAACCGTCCACCACCCCCGCGGTGTACCCCCTAGCATCCTGCCCACCCCCTGACCACTATCGCGCTTCGGAAAGTAAGGTTTTCTCGCCCTCACCAGACGAGCCCCCTCCCCCCACCCGCCCCGCCAACGGGGTAAACGTTTTTGCCGATGGAACAGACGGTTTTGCTGTAATTATCGGCCTGCCGGCGCACCCCCGTTGTTTCGCCGTCGGGCGAGATTTTTCTACGATTGCGTTCCGCGTAGGACGCGGTTGGGGAAGAATCTGTCGATGATATTGGGGATGTATCTATTGTCGCGCGGAGGGGTCGTGGAAAAATCGAGTGGATCGAAGTGGAATTGTTTAGCGTCGATTCGAAGTTCAGTGGAATGTACAGGCTCGTGCAAAAATCTGGTTGAAGGGGTTGGAGGTGAAGAGGGATGAGGAATTGAGCTGCTTTTGTTTGTTTGTAGAAAGAGCTTGACGCGTTCAATATCTCAGATGGTTTGAATTTTTATGTGAATGAGAGCGAGTAGGTGGAGTACTTGTAGGAAATTTGTAGCAATAAGGAATCACTTTGTAATACACGAAAATGTGATAGTGAATGCCTGTGATTATTTGAGAGTTGATATCTGTATGCTCTCCTATTCTGTTATTTAAAAACTAGCAGGGATATTAATTAAAAAGACGTAATAAGGTACACATATGTAATAATATGTTTCCTCAACGAGCAAGAAATGTTTTATTATTTATTAACATGGGTTGCAAAAATAATCATTAGTGTGTTGGACAAGTGGAATCTGCAAAAATTGACCATTCAATTTTTTCAGACTGCTTAAATATCTCAATTCTCCCTGCATTTTTATTTTCATTTAACTAAAATCACCAGGATCGGTCTCCCGTCCCTGTGAAAACGTGAATTTTCACTAGCTGGAAAATACTTTTCCATGCATTAAAATGTTATAAATTTTATATTACGGAAATGCCTCGTTGCGCGTAACACGTGCAGATTTATCGCGAAACACCGACCATTTAGATCAGTTTCAAACACTCGAACAGAGGGCGAACAGCGGGGATCTGCGCGCATCGCGCGGCAATATGGATGAAATGCGTCGATGAAACGTATCGCGCATGGATAAATCCCGAATTTTTCCCACTGCCCGATTCCGCCCGTATTACGAGGATTTTTGGTCAAACGAAAATACGCGTGGCGATCGATGATAATTAATTTCTCGATATAGTTCTGTCATCGCGGCAATTATATGGTATATCTGGCACACTGATTGGCGCGCACACTCGGACCCCTCAAGCTAAATGTTTCGACGAACGATGATTAAACGAAATGTATATTCGTCGGGGCGTTCCATCGAGGACTTGCCACAGGTGCACGAGATTTTACCATGTTTCGTTGTCTGAAGTAGTTTGAGGATCCCGTGTAGACAAGAATAACCAGAATTTTCGAAATTATACGCGTTAATTGGAAATTGATATCATGGAAGAAACGTGGAACTTCGTCTCTGATTGTAGTAATGGATTAATTTTAGTATGTTTTTCAAGATTTTTGCTATACCTAAGGGGTGGTTTCAGTAATGGTTCTTCCGATTTCCGAGCTACTTCCAATGATTTGATAAGAATAGATATACTTTTGATAAAATTATATTTATGTTTGACAGGAAATTACAGTAATGAAAGCTGAACCCGTGTAGCTTCACATGCAAACACTTCTTCAAAATTCTCAATTCATTAATACTGTAATTGGTGGAAAAAGGGGTGAATAGGTTAAGATAGGACAATATATTATATAAAAGGAGGCCATTGTAACCTCAAGGGGAACGATTAAATAAATATATACATTATTACTGTAATTCTGGTCCTAACAATTAAATTTTCTGGATCTATATTTTTCAGGTCACACCCCACACATTATCAACAAGACGCCACTTATTCCTGCCACCTTCTACTACCTCACCGCCGATAGAAATCCGGTGACCCAACAGAATAAACACTACTCCCCCCATCGGAAATCCTCCCAATACCCCCAATTTCCACGATCGTCCAATGCACCTCTGACACAAAAGACCGTCAACGGTATAATTAACTTTCCTCCACCCGGTGCACCGATCCCCAGCCAAATTAACTTCTCGTTCCCCGTTACGTTCGGCCGCGTCCACGGAAGCCGAAAGAACAAAAGAAGAGCACACGCGAAGACGAGACGCCAGCTTCCGAAAGGGTGGTCCGACTCGCGCATAATTAATCTAGAATAATTTCTTTCCTTCCTGCGTTTCCCTTTTCCATCGCGCGATCCTTTGATCCCCCCGTGCTAGATGGGTTCCTCGCTCTGCTTCGTTCTGGGGGTTGTTGCCTAGGACAACGTCGAGAGAAGCTCGGAGTACACATGTGGCCAGTTAATGTGTTAAAATTTAATTCATGTAGATGACCGAGGACCCGCATGGGCGTCAGAAAGCATGGACTGCTCATCGAGGCCACATAAATTTAACAGATCGAAAGTTACTCGCGTCTATGGTCTCTTATTCCCCCTTACAACCCTTGATGCTGCGCCAGTGGAACCTCCTCGGCAGTTTTATCGGCGCTGTTTATAGGGGGCTCCGGGTGACAGGAGGCGGTTCTGGGTGCCGAGAAGTCGCGTCGAGGGAAAGTGTTTCGGGGATGGGCTCGTTTGACCGTGAACTGTGAGTGTTTTCTTGTGAGACTGATTTTGGATGAGACCTCTTGTCTGACCATTCTTTTCATTCTTCTGAGCGAATACTTTATGGTGGAGGTTACTTTGTATTGGGGATTAAAGTGTTACTTACGATTAGAAATATTGAGTAAGGGAAATGAGAATATTAGAACAAAGTAGCCTGTGGTAATAGTTGTCAGGATTTTTATATATGGGGTGATTTGTATTGGATTTACTAATGGAAGGTGTCAAGGCTTTCATTTTCGAGTGATATCTATGCAACGTGGAAGTATGAAGAAGTGTACAGTGATTGGTAAAAGACAATGCAAAGTAACTAAAGTACGGTAGTTTAATTGGGGCATTAAGAGCAAAAAGGGACTAACTAAAAAATTAATTTTTCCTATTTTATATAATTAGTACAGTCTATTGGAATACATTATTGCTACTAACTCAACTTCACAAAAAATGTGGATCAGTCCGTGTTTACTCTCAATGCCTCAATTTACCTAATCTTTACTGTTAATGTTAAACTTTTTTGGACTCTGAAGCTTGCACAATTTACATTCAAACGACTTTATATTCTTCTTATCTTCTAGCTTAAATTTCCCCTAACACATTGACATATAATTAAGAATTACCCTCTACAGAATTCTTCCAAACGCCTTGTAAAAATCAATTGCAGCAGGAAGATTCGATTAGAAACACCATTATGAAGGCCACAGAAAATAAACGCCTTAGGGAAACGACTAACATCAGCGCGAAAGCAAAGTATACACAGTATAATCGTACTAAAATGTGAGAACATAAAGTCAGCAATATCGCGTGCCGTTGGATCAGTGTGCGAAATCACTTCGACGCCAATCAACGCGCTCGCGAAACAAGGTTAAAACAATATTCGAAATAGCGAACCGTGCTTGCTTCGATTTTATAATTAAATACACCGAACGCAACAATACCTGTGCGCCCCATCCGCCATCACGAGCGTTGTACTCCTTCACCCCCCCCTGCCCCCGAATAACTGCGATACACAGTTTTTCGCCGTAACTCGATTGCGTCGGCGCATCGGCGAATGTCGTACGCAATAATTCCGAATCAATTACGCTTCTACCTAAACGGTTTCGCTGCACCTACGGCCTGAGTGCATTCTGTTGCAATAAATGCAATTTCGAACACACACTGGCAGACGATATTATTCCTCGACCAAGAGCAGGTATCGAATTAAGGGTGGTGGACTGTTCCATCGGATGGAAAGGTGTGAATTCGGGGACTGAATAATAAATACAATTGAATTTTCTTGTTTAAAGCATGTAGGAGGGTCTTCCCAATTCTTTTTCTGCTAATATTTACGACTTGCATGAGTGTCGAGGGGCAGTACAGTACAGAATTGAAGATGGCGAACATAGAAACCAGAACAATTATTCGGCCTTCTAATTTTTTACATTTTTCTGTATTCTAAAGGTTTTCCCGTTGATAATAATAATAATAATTTTAATACCGTGCACGATATATTGCAAGCATAATTCCTCAACTAATATCGACCAATAGCATTGTTTCAATGACCAATTTAAAAAATCTTTTCTCTTTAACCTGCATTTGTAACATGAAACAATTTTAGCAAATTCTGCCAAGTAATTTTGTATTTACTTGATTTTTAATACATTTGCATGGAAAGGGATGCATTACCCGAATGTCTCGTATTGCCAGCAAGTATGTAAAATAATTTACACATCATAAAAACGAAAATAAATTTTGTATAGACTGTTCCGAACGTATCCCATTAAATTCAAACAATTTTAAGTCCCGTTCCGTTTAATCAATACTTTCGAAAGCTCTGCAGTGTGTTACTCCTGTTAATAATCGATTATTATTAAAATCTGCATCACCGCTATCAAAACCAGAAGCACTCGATATAATTACTAAATATCGAGCAAACTCGTGGTAAAAGAGATGAAGCCGATGCGGTACAAGCGCTCTGCGGAATATAATACAGCCACGGCTCCACCGGAGCTCGAGTGTAAAATGAATAACGAAGCTCAAATATTCCAAGGATCCCCGAGTCCATGGTTGATAAAGTTTCACTGTGATTAAAACTATGTACCCAGCGGTAAGGTAAATGTTTACCACGCGCACGCCGCGACGCGTATACAAGATGTCTGAAATTTTGGGGCCCCTTTCTCCCCTGGCCGCAAAGACAAACGGTGGAATCTGTCAGGCTGACTCGGCAGTAAAGCATCTCACGGATTCTCCGTTCGTCCGCGGCAGCGTACGAGAAGCAAATTACTCGAGGACGGCAATTAATAAAGCTCGTAATAGCGTCCGCGTCGCTATCCTTCCGTTCCTATTCTCCTGCTCGTTAATCACATTAACGAGTGCTTTTGTTAACGCCACCCTCCGCGTTTCTCCGTCTTGGCCTGCCAAAGAATCGCCGACTAAAGAAAGCAATAGCTCAGTGGAGGCTGCTCGCGACCCTTCGATCTCGAAGCTGCCATGCATTCCAACTGCCCAACCTATGTTTTGATTTCCAGAAAGGAAGTTGGCTTTATGGCTTAATGACGTGATCGAGAGCTTTGAAGAATATTGTGTTATTTTTTCTTGACTTTTAATGTGGTAGTTTGTTCAGGGTGGGTGTTAAGTTTTAGGGTTTTTAGTGGTGGGAGGATTTTTAAGGGCATATTTAAGGGATTTTTTCTGTGGGGTAATTCGACTTTCGATGGGTATGGAAGATTTGAAGATCTGTTTAGAGAATGTAAAGTGGTGAATGGACAGTTTTGAATCGTTATTTTTCAAATTCGTGGTAATGTGTGTGGTTTTAAAGGGAAGATTATTCGATTATAGAGGTAATGTTTACTCTAGATTTACTTCTAATATTACTCATCAATATCATAATAATAATTTAGTAATATTAACTTTTAGTACAATACAGTAATAGTAATAATAATAATAATAATAATATGTAAGGTGTGGCATGGTGAGCATAAGGAGATTTCTTATGGAAAAGTGGAGGAAAACTGTAGAATTGAATTTTGTTACAGGAGGCTCCCTTTTTAAAAAAAATGGTCCATTTTCCTGAACTCTTCCACTGCAGTACACCAATATTGAATTTCCAACGTCATAATCATTTGGAAAACCTTGACCTACCTGCATATACCGTCCCCTAGTCTCCAAAGATCGGTTACAAGTAAATATCAAACAACGATCTACAATCGTCGCGTGGGGACCGATGCACGCTCCTCGTAATTAACAATTCAGCTGCTGGAAACGTTAACCGAGCCTCATAAAATAACCACGGAACGCGGTGGTATCGAGTTCGCGCGTCCGTTGCCGCTGAAACTTTCATTCCGTTCGGGTTTCCCTGTTTCGAAAACAGCGGCAAAGGGAAAAAGGAGGAAAACTGTCAAATTCGGGGGACTACCAATTTGAGGAACGTTTGGTCGCGGTGCACAAGCGAGAACGCACTTTTTTTCCGTGGGAGGTGGCTGAATGAACACAGAAGCCCTAAATCGAGGCTTTAAACAACGCTTGCAGCAGTGGGATAGGCCAGTCATTTACGTGGATTAAAAGCGGCCGCGAGGGAGGCGTCCGGCGCCCAGAGGGATGCAGGAGAGGGATGGTTTTGGGGCTCTGGCCACAATCCGGTCACACGCCTGACCAATTTCTACGCCCTCTCCTCCCATGGACTTGCACGCAGAAAACGCGAACGGCAAACCATAGTGATCGCCTGTTCCTTCGATCTGCGTGATGCAATATGCCTGACGGGAGACAAACAGCACACGGGACAATAGAAGAATGGCAAAGAATTTCTTTTTAAGACGTGTAAAGATGTTGCTTGCCTGCTTTTATGTAACATGCTCTTTCTCAGAAGAGCATACTTTTAAAGAAGTATGAAGAGAATTCAGAATATTCTTTGGTAAATTTCGTCTTTCAAGGAAGAACAGTTAGGAAAAGATGCTTCGTGGTTCTATGGAATAATAGTGCAGTCAATGACAGTTACAAACATGAATTAGATTCATCATTAGAAGCGTGAATTTATAATATTTTTAGGCTACCCCAAAAATGTACGCGCAGAAGCTTAAGTTAAAAATACTGGTTGGGTAGTTAATGATAACATTTGGGTGATCTAGCTTGAAAGTTTTCCTAGACTGTAGCAGACGTTTCATAGAATTCACAGAGAAGTAGTAATTAGTGATTTTAGAAGGGCTTCCGTAGAGGAGTCGTTCTTTAGTAAGCTCAGGTTTTCACAGAACTTGAAGAATACAGATATCAGTGAACTATGTTTATTAGCACACTCTTTCCTATTAACCAAGTACTTCAAGGGCACGAGAAAAATATTAATTAGTCACCTAAGAGAAGTGTCCCTCAAATACTTCGTCAACCTAAAACAAGAAGAAATTTTGGAATCACATTCTCATATACCATTATCAAGAAAATTTTCAACGCATCCACGGCTTAATACTGATTACCCATACCCATGAACAGTACCTGCAAATACATTTCGTCCGCGCCATTTCGAGCACGGTAACACGTACCCCAGCCGTTATTATCCCTAGTAATTCCATCAATACCAAAGGCGATTGCACGAGGATCCCAGAACAAAGCCGCCCACCGCGCGATCGACGTGGAATTACGAAAAAGTTGGTCCGCCGGGCGAGCGTGGAAACAGGGGGAATGAAAACCGAGGGGACAATGCCACCGGAGTCGAAAGTCAGCAGAACAGTGGGCCAGCTTTCAGGAGGTCTAACTAGTATTCACGCGGGGCGTCCGATTCGCAGGGACACGGAAGAGGACAACGCTCGGGATGAAACGAACTAAGCAACGAAGGAACGAGCCTGCCTCTCGTCCCTCCGCGCATGGCTGGCCATTCTGGCAGCCTTATCTGCCAAGGCAGTCGACCAACCCCCCCTCGTACGCTCTGCCCATTATACGTGCAATGCCGACCAGACGCAATTAAGTGGGCCTCGCACTACCACCAGATAGCATTCTCGTCGTGTTCCACGGAAGGATCTCGCTGGCTTCTAGAGGAACGTGCCAGTAGCAAGGACACGGCCGATATCCTTTACGGCCCGTCTACGTTTCTCCAGCCCACATCGCGCGCGCGGTAGCTTCTCTGTTCCTGACGTGTGAAGCGGATCCACCTCCTGTCTGGCCGAATACGGCGGCCGGGGCCGTCGTTAGTCCTGCGAGGCCGGCAACTCGGGCAAACCGATGCCACTGTAAATTCCTTGATTAGTTTGTGCACGCACGACATCCACGACACTGTTTACTTCCGCGAGGAATGGATGCTGGTTTGGGATTGTGGCGTTCTGCCGTGCGGTTTACCTCGGGGAGATTGATAATTCCAGCGGTGGTTCTTCGTGAAGAAAGGTGTGCTTGAGGATATTGAGAGTGAAGGAGAAGTAGCTTTGAGGGATTCAAGTGTTTTAGGTTTGAGATGTTGTAGGGTTGTTTTAGGGTTTTTTTTTTTAGTTTTAGGGTTGTTGCGATTTTGGATTAATATTTGGAGTTGGGATAAGTATTAGCTTATTCTATGCTGTTTTTGTATTGAATACTACAGAGGTTCTTGTTTTGTTCTGGATTAATTGTTTAAAATGGTATCAGTGGAATGTATGGTCCTGTAAATAAACTATCGAGTACCTTTTTCGCAATCTGAATATTCTTATTTAATTTGTTAACTGGAGAAGGCTTGTCGTTTGAGAAATTCCTTCATCTTTCGCTTTTACCGTGTATAGAATCAGCTAATTCACGTGTAATGTGAGAAATCATCCAGTTAATTGCCTAAGCTCAAATTTCCTCAGAAAACATCGTGTGTGCAATATGAATTTAAAACACTTAAACGCCAGGCAGGCTACTGATTGACATTGTTCGATCGCGTTCGGGGCGCATCTACTTATCGGCTGACTATGCGCGGGTTTGTACTACTTGAGCCCGTAGCCAGAAAGCCAAACTATCTCGAGTGGCCGTCCGACGACGCAGTAATTGCTGAACCCTTTTGTTTTCACTCGAATAGTTTAACGCCACGCGAATTTCAGGCGACGTATAAGCGTGCCCAATGTTATCAGCGAATTTGCATTTTCGGGAAACCAGTTGGCGATACGTGGAACGAACTAATTACGACTAGACACGAGAGAACATAGACAGTCTAATTACCTAGGGAAATTCACAGTAATGGTTGCCCTCTTGTGTATTTGTCTTGCTCTTGTTCAATTTTAAATTTTTCTTTTTTATTGGAATAATTTAATATATATAAATATTATCGACAAGTGCATGATTCGGCTTGGTATTTATTCATTCCCGTGTGTAATTGTTGATTCTGCAACATGATGAGAATTCGCTGTGGCTTTTCAATTTGACAAGCTTAGATTGATAAAGTACTGCTACTTGAGAGTTTGTCTTTTGAATAATTTAGGTGGCTGACATTCTATTATCTTTAAAGCAATATCAACTTTAAAGTAAAAGTACTTGGCTGCACATTTATAGCTAAAGTTTGAGGAAACTGAACCCCTTTGATCACTCCTCAGACAAAAAAGAAAAAAGAAGGACTTGACGTACTTTATCCCTGTGTAGTTTAATGAAAATAGACACACAGGCGAAAGTTCTCGTGTCCACGACTCAGAAACTGGTAACTAAAGTGAAACGCGATAAAGGACCCCAGCGATTAACATCATCAAAGGGCTACCAATTATTTTTCGAAGAAGAAACTCCGTAGTCAATCCCTTTGAAATCTCATTAATATTAAAAGTGTCGGTGACATTTACCAAAAGCGACAGTTTGGAAACTAACGTCCGAGTAACCAGACACTTTCGTCGGCCTTCTAATCGCACTTTGCTGTTATAAATATTTATTCTCTTCGGAATTCATAAAACAGTGCGTAATATCCCAATTCAAAGGAAACTAATGAAACTACAATTTTACTTATTTAATAATTCAAAGTAAATAAACTCCAGGATACCTTTCTTTGGAGGAATTTGAATTACAGTAGTCTGCATTTAATATCCAGAAAATCCTCAACAGCATATGACAATTCCCATAGAGAACGAGACTAAAGGGAAATTCTATGTCGCTTATTACAATGATCGCGAAGGGAGTGTCTAATTAAGGCAATAAAAGAGAAATCGTGGAGGGATTAAATTATCGGTAGCCACAAAGCCTGCAGTCAAAGTGCAGGCTTTCCGATGCACACAAAGTGCGCTCCTACTTCATGTCGTCGCGTCGTCCTACTTGACGCGACGGTCTTCTTCGCACGCCTCGATAGACGACAATGAAATCGTTACGACTGTCGCTCGTTAGGAGCGTCTAAACCGACGAATGAATTGATGCTCGTGTGGGTGCTCGTCGTTTGTCGTGTATTTCACCACATTACAAAAAGAGAACCTTATCTCTGCCCCTTCAAATACTGACAAACATCGTACAACTGAAGGAAGCTACTCGATTCCGTTTGAAAATAGCCGATACATCGAGCCCTGAACCGCACCACTGCATTGTCGTCTACAATTACCTACTGGTCTCGCTAAACTTTTAATGGTCCAGAATACACTAGGAAATTTATTTGACTCTCATGTTTATTTAGATAGAAAACAGGGCTCAGTTTCTAAATACCCAAAAGAGCTTTATTACTAATAAATTATTAGAATAAAAGGAATGAATGCATTAAACTTTGCAAGGCTTACTATAAACGAAACAGCTCAAACGATACCTAGACTATCTTACTTCAAACATTTCAACCACTCCCCCTCTAAGGGCGCCCGTTAATCAATAAAGCTCATTAACTTCGTCAGTTTTCGCTGACTCCGCGATTTTCCTCTTCGTAAACACCAGGTCAGCCTACCAGCGTCCGAATTGACTACCAAATAGGAAGAACGGGAATTGGCGGGCTAACAACACAGCCGGAGCCCGTGCAACGTGCAACTGCACATCGATTTCACGGTCCTCAATGGCAATATTCACTGCAAGTGCAGGTATACCCGGCTCGTTCGATAAACACCACCTATGTCTGCAGCTTGGTTGCAGCGAGCGATCCTTTCATCGGCTCAGATCACCCCGTACAATCGCGGGGATGCGTATAATGTCGGGATTTTACTACATCAAAGTGTTGAATGCGAGTTAATTGCGGCGTGACTATTCAGCTCCGCGCGATAGCTGAGCAGCGGGGCGCTGAGAATGCGCGCGGCGTTCTCATGCCAGGCAACTTTATTTCGATCGAAATCACGTGGATCCCTTTGACGTCAATGCGAACACCAGGTTTCGCGATCCCACTCGATCGAGAGTCTTCGCTGGGTCAAAGGCTACTCTGATTTGGATCGATTTGGGAAACGACGCACGAAATGTTGGTGCAGCTGCAGAGGCACACACTTTGCAGCGTAAATTTCAATTCTGCAAATGCTTCCATCGTACTGATAACTGCTTTCTCGGGGTAAATAGTTTTTAATGATAGTTATTTTTATCTGTACACTTGCTGTGGAAAATTGATGGTAAGCGAGGAATGAATCGTTGGTAACTAGGAATATTTCACTATTTCAACTGAGTGGTTATTTATTGGATTTAGTGTGATAATTTAGGAAGGAGGAATTGTTGTTCTCGTTGAATTTCATACAAAATAAACGAGTAATAGTAATATTCTTATATAAAATCTCATACTAATACATATCATTTATTTGTACACAGCGATATCAAATTTCAGCTTTCTTCTTCGACTATCACTATATGTTAGCACTTCCGATTCCTATTTCACAATCTTACAGAATACCAATATGAGGTAGCATTCTGTCTTCACCGAAATATTTTACAGTAAAGTAGTTACCGTGTAACAGTTTCTGCTGCGAAAGAACGCAGAGGCTCGAGTAACACTCGTAACTCTCTATTTATCATGAACTTAAAGACGACTGTTCTTCAGGGATGTCCGTTGATGAGAAGTAGGTAGTCGTGGATGGTAAGTATGGAATTAAAATTCTGCAAAGCGGTCGCGTCGACGCCCCGTGTAAATCCGCTTTGAAGATAACGCAAACACGTAACAAATGTAGTCTTAACGGTGTTATTACTTCGTGGAAGTAAACGAGGCGATTCGTCTGTTAACATGTAAAATTAAACTTAAGTAATCTTCGCTGCAATGTTCCCACTTTTGCAGCAGAAAAGCAGATACCGTTTCATTTTATGATGCACATAAGTTAGATAGGAAACAGGATAAGCATGATAGTACTCAATGCAAGAAGAATTTCTCACTGTACCAGCTCAGATATAATAGAGTAGAAAATATGTAGAGTAGGAAAAGTAGGACTTTAAATTTTTAAATAATTTACTTTAACATTTAAAGGCAACATTCGCTACTACAGATTATTTTATTCCTTTGATTATGACAAAACAAGAAATTAAAATGAAAAATTCTCTTGGATGTACGAAAAAATATAAACGAAATGCACAATTTTACATAAATACAGTGGAATAATAAAAAAAAATAAAGTATGACGGGGATATGTGACATGGTTTTCCTGTATTGTCAGGCTGAAACGCTCCTTGTAAATCTTTGCCTTTCCTAATCAATATAACAACGTTTGTTGGATACTGCATCGAATTGATGTTTGCTAACCTTTACTGTGTTGATGAATAATTTGTGTGGTTAGAAAATACGCGGCAGAGCAGACGAACATAAATTCCATGCATAGTTAGCAGTTATTTAACGAAAATTGTAGCAAAACATTCTTTGTCGTGTTTCTTGACTAACCAGTGTATATTAACATATTACGATGAAGAATGAATATAAAAATTTTCACTTGAGAAAATGGGGTGTGGAAATAAAGAATGGATGATTTTAACTTTTTCTATATGAATAACTTATATGCTTCTGATTTTATGAAATAGAAACACAGCACAATAATTCCATTCCCAAGAAGTCCTTCAGCTTAACAATGCAAAATTGCCAGAAATAAATCACCTCATTTGAAACTTCATAATGAACAATCACAAGCACATTTCCTCAAACACACTCTGCCAAGAAGAATTCTCAGTAAATCAAGTTGGTCTAGCGATATAGTTAGTAACTGCTACCTTAATTCTGGGGGAATTCCAGGTGAGCTCGACTTCTGAGATTCCTTGAGACCTCCCGGAACTCAAATTCCATCAAGTTTGAATTTGTACTATTTACAGAAGATAAATAAAACTATCGAGAAAGAATATTGCTATTCCTTTTACGAATTGGCATAAAAACAATCTACAGAATAGAAATAATAACATAATATTCCACACAAAATATGTAGCTTTCCCAAAAGTGGTCCTAAAAGCATTTCAAAATCTCCTTTCACGTGGCAACATTCGAATCGAGTACTTTGTATAATATCCTCTTACTTTTTACACCCATTAAACAGAACGGCCTATAAACAAACAAAACATATATAGGAGCCGGAAAAAGAGAGCCACGGCGCCGGGAATCGAACCCGAGCCGCCCGCGTGCTGATCATCAGTCGCGTTTGCCACCACGGCTACGCCGACTCTCCACTGTCCCTGTCCCCCGAACTCTTCATAAATGGACGCCACCTATGTGCTAAAGTCACACACTAGGCCGTTGCCTAAATGCCAGTATGCCTACTACACATATAAACTGCCAAAAATCCACACAGGATTCGAACTTCCCCAAACCACGTCTACTCAATCACATGATCCACTCCATGTAAAAAAAAACAAGCGAAACCTCAGAATCCCCCAGGATGTAAAACCGAAAGCACTCCTGCCCAAACATCGCACCACTCAACACATTTAACAAAACCTCCGAAAACAACCAACCTAGCAGCCCCTATAAAACGAAACAAGTTCCAACAAGCGCAGGCCGCAAGGTAGCTAAATTCGCGATGCGATTCGACTGTAATTCCATCCACGGTGGTGTTTAATCCCCCTTTCGTTTCATGCTCGAAGATAAGCGGAGATGGGAAACGCGGCGGCGCGTACTTGGGAATTAAAATTCCGCGAGGCTCCTCGCGCCAACGGCCGTGTAAATGCGCTTTAATAATAATGTAAACGCGTAACGAATGGGAGTTAACGCGCGGTCACTTTACCGTGAAACGAGGCGACGCTGGTCGTCGGGGCGCTGTACCACGGGCACCGTGGGGTGGTCGCGGAGGTCCACGTGGACACCGGGAGCCACCCCCGTGGATTCCAGCTGCGTTTCACCCTCCACGCGTCTGTCCGCGTACAAACGTACAAACCTGCGTGGCTGGAGTAATACGCATAATTGCATAAAATTACGGGGGCCAAATTATCGGCCGGCTGGTTTAAACGAGCACCGATTACGTCGCGACCTTCCTCGTCTCGCGAGCCACGGGAGGCGGAAGAAATTTACGGAGGTCGTAGAAGCTGCGGGGAAGGGACAAGATAGTGGAGTAGAGCAGTGGTTTTGAGACTGCACCGTGTGGCACATCTGGATGTGATGTGTAATGGAAGAGTGCTGAGGGGAGGAGTGGAGAAAAGTGGTTAGTTTAAAAATACTGAGGATATTGTGTTCGTTGTATTTCTCCTGTAGGGATAGATTTAAAATTATTTGGGGAAAATGTGAGAGGATTATATTATTCGAAGGAGTTTAATGTGCAATTTAGCTGAGTTGCCACAAGATTAAAATTTGGGACGTAATTTTTTCAAAAACTGTATTGGGATTGAATCTTATAGGTACCATTCGTATACTCGTGTACCAAGTTTTAAAGAAGAGATATATTTCAGCAAACATTTCGACAGTTTCCATTAATATACACAGAAAGGACGTATCGACCGTTCATGAATTATCGAGGCTACGGTTCGATATTAATTTACGTTCAGTTTTAATATCGCAGGCGGTATCTTTAACAGGTCGCGATGCACGGGGCAGAGAGATTTTTAACAAAATTCCGATAGCTCGTTAAGCGTATCGCAGCGGGCGAATTTACAATAATTTGCTATTAATGAAATTACTCAGCGTGCACCGATTGTTTGTCCTCTTGTTGCACGGCAATCCGCGTCGGGCAAATTGTAGAGAAAAGCAACCGGACGAGACCAACGTGAACTTTCAAATAACCATCGAACGTTCGCTAACAGGCTGCCTTGTTTGTTACCAATAAATATTGTCCATAAATCGACAAATAAGCATCGATCGTTAAACGAACAGATACTTATCGGTGATTAAAAGACAACCAACTGGAAACGAGTTTCATTCTCTCTTTAAATAAAAAGTTTTACAGGGTCATCAATTTTGCATACCATTTGCATAATTTAACTTTAATAATACTTGTATTTTTCACGAATCAGAGGTGTGGAAATAAAGAGTACAGATACGTGACAGCTTTCTGTCCTTAAATCAAATTGATACTAATAAGAAGAACATTTTAATAATTATAAACGTAAAGAAGAAAATAAGTACCTGTCTCGTTAAATTCCTTAAAAATTTAGCAAATCTTCTACAACCAAAAATTTCCACAGCCATTTTTGCAGACCACTTTGTCGACAGCCTCCCAATTTCTACACTCAATCACCTCGTCTAAAACTCTCCCTCCATCATATTCCACTATCGCAAAACGTATTCCAATCGCGAAGAAAGAACCGTTTATCTTTCCCCTCCACTTGAAATTCGAATAACAATTTGCCACTTGAAGGTGGGAAAGCCTGTGCAGTTCTAAGAATTAATATCGAATCTCGGACGACAATCTCGTTACGCTTCCGAAGGGTAGTTGGACGGATTTTCAACGGAAGGAAATTCGTTGCCGTCGAAGGGGGGTGGGGGGCACGCGATCGATTCTCAAGGAAGAGAGAGAAATGGGAGGGAAAAGTCGCGATATTGCCAATTTCGCTATCACGCTTTCATTTCGGCACCACCCTGCGCTAACATCGTGAGCATCGAATTTTCTCTTCACGCCCCCCATGCTCCGGGTAGCTGCAACGAGAGGGGATGGGCGAAAACGAATTTCCCTCGCTATCATCGTCTCCGCTTGCTGCACGCCTCCTCGAATGCGTTATGTTATGGTAACCGCGCGTAAGGCGTTTCGCTGGATTTGCGCCTCGACGTATGCTCGACCAGGGTGAAGTATGGAAAAATCCTGACCTGTTTATGACGCGGGGCGTCCCACGCGCCTGGGGAAGCAACGATAACCCCGCGGTGGTTACGGTCTTCGAACGTATATCTGATTTTAGAGACGATTTCGTAGCGAGATTTTGAGTAGCGTGTCTTATATATATTCAATCTAATTTCAGAGCGAGATTTTGAGTAGAGTGCCCTGTATAGATTTAATGTTACTAGGGTGTAAATATAGAGCCTGGAACGAGAAAGAAGTGTTATCGAAAGGCCTCTATTTTATTTAAAGGGTCTAACCGGAAAAGCATAGGGAAACGGCCCCAGCGCCAATTTTAGTATTTATATATATACCAAATAATACTCTTTGCTTAAAAAGCCACTGAGAGAATTTTCAGATCTCCATCTCTACGCTTTACCCCTGATTTTTTTCGTAGGTGTCACTCAAAGGAATAAAAGTGAAGAAAAAAAATGAGAAAACAGAAAATATTTCTCGTGCGTAACGTGTATAATGAATTCTAAAAACTAATTAATTTAATTTAATTGCCTCTCCAAACTGCGCAATTTATTATAGGATTAATTAAAAATTTTGGTTACATTACGTTAAAATTACAACGCACGGTAAAGCATCCCGCCTCGAACTGGACAATGTGGCACGCTGCGCGCAAATAATGCAGGGAATAATAAATATTTACGCAACAAATAATTCGACGCGCCGCGGCCATAATTAAGTAAAATTGGGACAAATGTGGCGAGCAGTGTATTTTGTAGGCAAATGAGCAAACAGGAGTATCCCGGATAAATGCACGGCAGCATAATTTATAACGTAAACACGCGGGTGGAAATTTCGGAATTGGAGATGCGTTTCTGTAAATCTTAATATTATAAATAAACGGGTTATCGAGAAAACAAATGCAATTCTCCATGCAACTGCAAGCTCTCCTGGCATAATGAGTATAAATTAATGTATAAGTACAACAAAATGGTTCACACACGCTCGTTTTTGTACACGAATCCCTAAACGATCATTATCTCTATAATAATTTCTCCTAAAGAAACTCATTACAATTTTAATTACGAACTCTGAAAACATACCTCACGCTTCATTTTACAACAATGAAACTTCAAAAGGGATTGAAAATTGGATCTCCAAATATCGCGAATTTTTACCCCATGCTTCGAACAGAGGTAAAATGAATTTCAAACTAAGCTTCCAATTATTCCCTTTATCCCCCCCTTAAAACCACACTTCCAATTACAGAAAACCTACTGCAGTATAATCGCACTTTCCACTGCCAAGTTTTGTGAGAAATTTCACCTCCCACAAAACACTATTGGCATTTCGAGTCACAGTTATTGAAGAAGCTTAAGAATCAATTGATTCACGATTCGTTCACAGTTGAATGTAAAACTTGGCCATCGAAAGCTGTGCTTTAAGAAGCGAACTAAAGAGGCAGGTGCCTCGGTGAATCACCTCCCATAATCGTGGTCAAAGGAGAGGTATTCAAAGAGGGTCGGCCTCTCGATCGACAACTTCTCGATCAATCTGTCGAACACGACTTTTCAATTTCCCCGAGGTTGCCAGCAACCCGTGAAGATCGAGCGAAACCCCAGAAAAGACCAGTGGCAGGAAATCCGACCGCTGACTCGGAGTTAGAATTAGAAAGGATTATCAGATCAAACGGTGGACGCTGACTGTCGCTCGCATCGATGGATCTCGCTGATGAGGATGCCTCGATAGTCGCAGACTAATTGAAGCGGATGCCCTGCTAAGTGAAACATTAATCTGTCCACAAAATTGTTTCGAGCATCGAGTGGCAACTGGGACTTTCTCGTATGACACGCTTTCGTGGTGAAAGGTATTCGATGATGAGTAGACTGCGGATATTTATGCAGCTATAATATATACCAACATATCCAAGAAATGTGCAGCGTAATATTACATATGTATTTATTAAACAAATTGAAATAGGGAAAAAATCGACAGAGTCCAGAATTTGAAATTTTGCAAGAGAAAGCATATAAACTTTAATACGCTAATATAAATCTGATACTTCTGTACTTTTCCTAGTGAAAATATTTTTTAAATTTTCCCCCTTAAACTACAACAACATTAGATTTTAATTTACTTGGGAAATTAATTATTTAATTCAACAATCCCTGGACTGTGTAGTGTGTTTCTTAAATTTTCAATAACTTGTCACTGATAATTAGTTAGAGTTATTCCACTTTACGTCTTGCCATGTTTAAAGTACCTATAAAAGCGGAGCAATGAGATCTCACAGTTTTCACATTTTTTCACTTCAATTGTGAATCACACAAATGTCTGCTTTAACAAGTCCCTATGTTCAAACATGACCCACAACGTTGAACCACAGTCATATATTCTCGTCCAACGAATAAAGGTCAGAAAGTTGTGCCAGGCTGGAATAATTTTTCAGGAAAATTAAGTCACTCGCTTGCACAGTCACGTACGTTTAACCCGCAGCGTTAAGTGCCGATAAGGCTGCCGCATTATTAGAATACGCCTAGTCCAGGAACTCACGACTCAACAGGCCGTGTCAGCTGAATTACAGATTCAAGTGATCGATATCGACAGCAAGCCACCGCGCAGAGTCCGGCAACCGAGCACCAAGTCTCTCGAAATCGAACCGCGTATTACAGTAACTCGATTTACCGAAAAGCTCAGCCTGCCCTCTAGTCCGCGTTTAAGCTTCCATCGCTGTGCTTTTGGCAAACGAGCCCGGGACCGGGCCCTCGAAATCTGTGGTATTCGAATTTATCGATTTACTTATGGAAATTGCGCACCCCACCTCCACGGTGTAAAAGGCTTTTGGAAATATTGACTATTAGGATCCGAGCTTTGCCGGAGCATCCACCGAAAATCGTATGAGTCAGAGCTGGTGTGCGATTTCGCAGACATCGAATCGACGTTACTTACAGAAGTTATGGATAAAGTGTTTAACTTTGCATCAACTGATTTAAGAAAACATAACGAATAGTTGGATGTTCTGTTGTAAATTATATGGAAGTTATAATAAGTTTGGAAATAAATATTATTGGAAAAAGGTGTTATGTTAGATTTCTAATTTCCTGGGAGCTTATGCAATGTAGTCTGAATGAATACTTGATGATGACAGTTTCAGAGAATTTTGTGGTTGATGAAAGTAGCGAGGTGCAGTGTGAGTTTGATCCTGGAGGATGGTTATGTACCTGTTTGCCTCGGTTTCAGGGACGTTTGTTATGATTAACAACGGAAATCCTGGATGCTAATTTTATGGCAAACACGGAATAATGTTACCAGCCTCTAGTATTCAGTTCACTTAGCATTGGTAAATACGTCTTAGCGTGGGATCCCCTTATTGAACGCAGTTAGCTCGCCTCTGCCAGTTTAATATTTCCTCTTCGAATATGTCCGTATCTATTTGCACAGATTTTGAAAAATTTATGTAACTCTTACCGTGTGATCCTTACTTGTTTTCCGTAACGAGGATTCTGTGCCTTATAAACACATTGAGTTACTTAAGTCCCTAAGAATGACAGTTCAACAAATAAAAAGGTTTAATAAGTCATTCTCATTCTACTACCTTTGGTACTTAATTAACACACGTTAATTATGTATTTTTTTCTGGTAAAACCGAACTGACGCATAAAGTAGTCAAAGAAATGAATCAAATGTAAAACCAACCACCAATTAAAATTCCCACTTTGTACTTTTATGTTAAGAAATAAAATCAAATATCAATTCAAATTCTCGAATTCATGCTGCAATACCTCCAAATGCAAATGGAAATATTAATTACAAATTCCACACTCATGCTACACAATTATTACCTGAAATTCCGACATTCGTGCCAAATACATGCAAAACCACAGATCGCCACTTAAAATTCCACACGCCCATTTTCCAATACACTCTCCACATAATTTTCCAATCGATTTGTGCCAATTCTTCACATTCACGGACTCCCGTGCTCCGAGAGAAGGTACGAAGTAACGCCATCGCGCAGCGTAGAGACAACAGGAAGAGTTACAGCCCGCTCTTTTCCCGCTGCCATAGAAAATAATTAAAAGTTTAATTTAGTTTGGCCGTGCTTGGGTGGATCGCGTGTCGAAATTGAACGAGTTTGTCTGTCTAGCGGCGTGTGTCGTTTCGCAGTTGACAAAAGTCCGTCGATTTAAACTTACCTCGCCGGATTCCTCGGTGAGCAAGTTTGAAAGGTTCGTCGTACAGGCAAAGGAAATCCCTGCGCTATTCGGGGAACGCCACTCGACGGGAAACCGTCGGTGAAATCTGAAGCTGGCGTTTCGCTAGGTACCTTTTCGGGAACGCTTGCAACAACAATAGAACGCGGCGCTTAACGATCAACTAATCAGCTACAGAAAGGGATCCAACAGCTCGCGAGTGCTCTCAACTAAGCGTTCACCTTGGGCTGTTTAAATTGTTGCGAAAAGTCTCGTGGCTACTTAATCAGAGTTGCCTTACGGTAAACTCGAGCCGCGCAAACGGAAGATTTACAGAGACCTTCGTCTTTATTCTACCATGGACCACTCGTATTTTTCTAATAGAACGATTTCCTCCCTCTGAAACGAGATCGCCCTGGAGTGAGTAATCAGGATCTTTAATTATGTTTGCTAAACCTTTCTTTCGGCAAAGGGGTTTACAATGAGAGGGATCTTCCGGTGTTTGGTAAAGGCCTTCGAATAAAAGGACCTCCCTCGTTCGTTACAAATAATTGCTTACGATTTTCCAGGCAGAATGAGAGAGATAAAAATTCCCAATCCTCAGCCGTGCATTGTCAGTAGGATTTTCTAGGGATGAAATACGAGAGTGGCGATAATTTTAGACAGAAATTTTTATCTCTGGTTGACATCGGGCTCAAAGAACAATGCACGGATAAAATAATAAACTGCACAGTCGTCCATTTCCGAGGCATAATTAATGAAAAGTTGGGAAACAAGAAGTTGCACAGCTATCGACTAGAATATGAAACGTGGATTAATATTCATCGATTATGTATACTTTTACCGTCGCACAAGGCAAAGAGCATACACGAGGGCCCCCATTAAACGTTAATTACGGTACCGATTAATACAATGCAATAGCAGAGTCGCTCCTCCGTTATTGGATTTTTCACTGCGAAAGCAAGCGCTTCAAAAATACATATCGGGTTGCATACGGAGGAGGGCCTATAGAAACGGTAATGTTTGTTGTTATTGCCGGATCTGCTGGCTGTAGAATCTGTTATAGCATTTTCGGAAGTTTGTTTTACTCGATCAGCACGAGTACGCCAGCGAGCCGCTGGGAAATTGTCAGATTCGAGGGGTTGCTTCGCACAATGGAAAAACAAAAACAATGCACACTACCGTGGAAAAAGCACGAGCTGGGGAAGTCGGAGAAAGTTTCCTCGGTGATAATTGGAGGGTGGAAACGAGCCTCGTTTCTAAGTATTAGTCGGGGCATTTTCCCCGAGCTCACGGAGAAAATCAAATAATAGATCGTTGTTCGATACTGTATCAATCGTAGACGCATGCCTCTTTATTTGGAGACGTTTCAATACCCTTTTCTACTCTGAAGAATTATTCAGTTTGCAGACAGAAACTTCTTTCTACTTCTTTTTCATTCCACATGCTTATGTAAAGTATATTCTAAGTATTGATTACAGTATTTATTGAGAAGACGAAGGTGAAGAAATATTTCGAGTTCTAAATGAAATAAGAGAAGCAGGGTTCAACGGAGTCCGCAGCGCGGATAGGGTACGCGAAATTCTGGCGTAAAATTACGTGTCTGTAATGAAAATTGAGTTCTGTAAAGGCAGGGACATTTAGTCAACATAGCCCGCGCGGAAAGTTTCGAAGGCGTCTCTTTAACGAGTGCAAATTGGCGTACACTGGAAAACTGCCAAACGGCCAAATGGAGGTAATAAGATATTCCGCTCCGCTACCCATCGATTGTTGTAAGAAGCTCCGAGTGTCTTCCAAGTGTAACACTTTCCTGATGAGAGTCAATTTTCCAGGAATTCCCTTCGACCCCCGCAGACGTAAATCCCTATCGCCAGTTATAAGGATATCTACTTATCATACCACCAAACTGAGCCAGCAAGCCAGCTTCCCCTAAAATTCCTATGCAAGCATAATTATTGCGTCTGGGGGAAAGTTCTGTCGCTTTTCTTCGTGTGATGTTTTTTGGTCCAATTAACCGGGAAATGTTACATTGGTGCAGGGGTTTTGTTGTCGTGGAAGTAGACAGGAATTGCAAACTTTGACGGCTTGTATTTTTTAAACTAATTTGGAACATGGGAGATGATGACTTAAACACCCCTTAATTTGACGTGGATTACATCATATTTCAGTTTCGTCGAAATCCCCGGTGTGGAGCGCGAAAAGTGATTGATTTGGCGTGGAATGGTCCTGTGGATACAGGGGTGTAAAAAGTTATGGTTTCTGAACACATGAAATATTTCTTCGTGGAATATCGAACTGTGAAGAAGTTTCTACTGATAAAATGTACTTGAGATATTGCATATTTTATTATATAGTGTGCGATAGTATCTGGCCAAAATTTATGTCAAAGTTTTGAAAAGGATATTGAGAAACTGGACAAAATTGATCTCAATGGCTACTGAAGCGTAGCTGTACTGTATTTTTTGTGTAACTCTCTTGATTAAGAAATTTTCCCAAAACTATTTTCAGAAACTCCAGCTTTCGAGATAGGTATAGGTAGGTACTCGTGTCTTTTCGCAACTAAGAAAAAGCCCAAGTTTTACACGAATATCGGACGCAGAGGCTTCCAATTTAAAAAGAAAGCAACTAGAAGGAAGGAGGTTGGAGGGGCAATTGGAATTAAGCCGAGCTTAATCAGAAAGGAGGACATCCCTCCGTGGGTATCAACTAATTGCACGTTTCACGACGCAAAATAGTAACGAAGCCTGCTGGAACAATAATTTATCCGCTTTATTCTTACCCATAACCGGTTGGAACGACAAATAATAATACGGTAACCCTATTTCGTGGTAGCACACAGGGCAGAGTTTAAATTGGAAGGTGCCCCGGGGTGTCTCGTATGCAGTTAACAGGGGTTATATCCAAGGCTCGGATATTCTACCCAACCACCGATTGCAGTTAACTTCGGCCACTGTGGGGGGGGGGAGAGTGGGGATGATGCAATTTAGGCAAGTTCGAGAACTCGTTTTGTATTATCTTTGAAAATAACGCTCTATCCGTGAAATCCTCCCGTTTAATTACATACTGTGCCCTATCTATGTATTCCTAATTCTCTGAATTCCTGTGCGGCACGAGAGAAGGGTTAATAGGCTAAATTTGTTACGCTTTTATTTTATCAAACCACTTTGCGTAGGTTGGAAAAAATAGATACCACTTATTAATGACAACACTGGGGTACCAGAGTTCTGTTAAAACTTGATATACTTACTGAAAAATTATTAATGTGAAGTAGCTGTATATTAATATTCATGTTGTGTATCATCTTTAGCTCGATTAAGAAATTCGGGAACTAAATGGGAAACATCAATAACCTCAGGAACGTCATCCATTTCCCCACTTAACACGTACAACCCCCAAGTCCAGCAGTAGCGACACAAAAATCTAAATTGCATTTGGACATGGTCAATCCCCGCCTACTACACGAGTAAGACAAGAGAGTGACAGAAAGCCCTGTAGGAAAGAGGAAGTCCCGCGCTAAACATTCCGTGCGGCACAAAGAGAGCGGTCCTCGCGAGGAAAATACCAAGGCGAGCAGCGTGCAATTCGTTTCGAATCGAATGGGATTTCCCTTTCCGCTTGAGAAACAAATAAAACTTCCCTCGCACTTGGGCTGCTTCCTGAAGTAACCAGCCGCCCCCCGCCTCGTGTTCCTTTCCTATTTCGAAACTTGCGAGCTCGGCCACGGAGGTTGCCAACCTGGACTTAATACGTACACTTATCACGCTGCAATGATCCTGTTAGCAACTTTTTCCACCCCCTTTCTGTACGAACTACGACATAAGACGACACAGAGGGAGAGAGAGGCACACAGAGACAAAGACTGTTAAACTGGTGAGCGTTTATTGGCTTTGGAAGCCAGGAGAGTGCTCGTCCACCATCATGGAAGAGAAAAAGTGCGAGTCGTTCCGCGTAGGGGACAGCCCCTGCAAATTAGCCCCGCTAGACGAGTGTTAATTTGTTTTGAGGACAGGGGACGGCGGTTATTCCGTCCATGGACTCGAAATTTAGTCGAAAACGGAGTCCATGCGTGTTTGACTTTCATAAAAGTGGCTGTTTGATGGAGGCCCCGCCGGGTCGGGTGGACAGAATAATTTTGGCGAATTACGTAATGCTGTTGGGGTTCTTTCAGGGGATTTTATGAATAACGCGGTCACTTCGGGGGGAAATTAATTGAGGGTGACTACGCGGTCTGTAAGGAGAGGTTACGACGTTTTCTACGGCATCAGGCTTGAGATGTGGAGTCGATGGGTATTAATAATTTTTAGAATATTAGACAGTATTGGGTGGAGATTCTTGTAAAAAAGAGATTGAATTATTAGATTCTTAGGTTGTTTAAAAGTTCTCGTTAGAATCTAAGTGGTTTTCAAGTTTTTGGTACGATGTCTCACTTATTTCATTTCGTATCACTTGCAGTGTTGCGTGGGCTTGTTATGTGGGCTATTCCTCCACTACAAACGATTGCATTGTACTTAAACATGTATGTCCAGAATGATTAAAGGTAAACTATTCCATTTTCTTCGCGATGGTAAAAAAATTTTCGTTAAAATCTGTGAAAGTCGTGGCTGTAATTAAAGTAAAAATGCATGAATGTTATTGTTTTTTCATTTATGGATTAGCTACAACATCTGGCAACATTGTGAGTAATTTTTCAATGTATAAATCTCATTTGTTTTAAAAAAGGCGGGGATAAAATTATTACAAATAAGACAGAAATAATAGAGAATATTGAAAGACATAACAGAATGCATTGAAAGCATGACACGCCGAATCCAAGCCGTCATAAAAATTAAAGGCGGCGTCACCAAATATTGAGTAATTATTGTATTTCTCGTACAATATAGTCTTAAACCTATATACCTAAAGGTATTTAATTTGCATTCCTAAATACATATATGTACTAGTATTAAAAAATAATATTATAACATTAAAAGCGAGACACCTATTTTATTCCATCGCTTAGACTTACAAAATCTCATACCTTTTTGTTTGAGTATAATAATTTGGCAACTCACTGTAACTCAATGCAGAATTTTCAAATGATAAATTATCTCGCCGTTCCAAGTTAACATGCTAAACCAGACAGAGTAGAACCTTGATCATTTGACCACAACTTAACACTTTCGATTTCGTCAATATAGTTTAACCAAACATTTGATTATTCAAACAGTGCTATCTTAGAAGCTGTTTTAAAGTAACACTAATAATACTACTTTAAGACAGCTTTTAACCAATGAATAACTGAGGAGGAACCGAAATTCAGAAGAATTGATGAAACAATATTTATCCACATCTTCGTCAAACTTCACTTGAAAACCTAAATGACTAAACGACTATTGTAAATGAATCCTTTATCCATTTTTATAAACACTAATACATTATTGAATTCTCTCAATTCCCCTTCAGATAACCCCTTATTTTTACTTTTACCTAAAAACCTCCAGTCCATATCGCACCCATCCCTCGATTCCACTCACCAACCCCTAGATTACCAAAAAGCCCTGCAAAAAGTGTTAACGATACGTTTCAATGGCAACGGGACGATTTTAATTGCGCGCACTGGCCTCTCTTAATTTCCAACGAATATGGTGGCTGCGTCGTAGCGCGGCCATAATTGAAATAATCACCGTGCGATGCGGGCGATCTGTTAATTAAGAGAGGCATCGGGAGGACGACAAAGTCGTCGGGCTCGATCGCGGAGAGGAGGGACGAAACCGGAAAGCCACGTTCTAAATTCAACGCGTCGAACGGAACACAGCGATCGAGGCAAACAAATTTCCCGCTGACAGCCGTGTCCGCGTCACGACGATTTATTCTCTCGCGTCTAATGATGCGTGGGAACGCTAATTAATTTAGCCGCGCGACACGCTCGCCTTTTAAGAATCAATCGACCGACTCGAATTTTAATTAATTCACCGTGACGAGCCACGAACACAACACTGCCAATACCTAGAAATCGAATGTGCTTGTAAGACGAAGATGATCCCTCCATTGGAGTTTTAAATGAAAGAATTCGTTGGTAAAACCGCCACGGCACTCGCGTTTTCGATCGGAAGACTTTGTGTTTCTATTTTTAATAGTGGTTGAAGCATCGTAAATCTATGGAGCAATACGCAAACAGTGGAATAGATGTAGTGACGTGCTTCGAGCTTTAAAACGATACTCCTGAGAAGACAGGTCGTTTGATATGATTTTTGGTAATCAGCATATGGCTGTACATTGACTGATTGTTGCACCCTTGCTCACCATTAAGCTAATTGAAGCTGTTGCGCTCACAGAACGCTCCCAGTCGAGTCTCTTTTAAGGGCTCAGGACTGGCGATCTCGGGACCACGCGATCGCCAGTTCCCGTGCTGGAAACGTGATCCTGGGAGTACAAAGCTCTCATGAAACAGTCGCAGGCTCTGGAGGTATGTAACTCTACAAAATTAAAACACCTGTCCTACTTGGTAGGCTCAGAGCTTCCAAAAACTAATTTCAAATGAATATCTGAATCTTGGACTAGCAATTCTGATAGTCAAATGGAATAGTCTTTCGTCCTCATTGCTTTTACAACACTAATATACCTGTTCTATTAAAAATGCAAGAAAACTGACAGATCTGAAGAGAATATTATATAATTCATTTTCTTATTGTGCATCTTCCATCGCCTCACGCGATAGGAAAACATGCAGTGAAATTTAATTTAATATTCCTTCGAAATCACAAGAACCAGAATCTTCTCAGGACTCAGAAGGAGGACCTCAATCTTCATGAAAGTTATGTACTTAATTATTTCCGTGTTCTTGACAGACATCCCAAGTTATCGTGATTTCCGTGACAGTTTATTCATCGAGTAGGTAATAAATTATTATTCAATCATCATTTACCAGACAACGGCACAAAACACGGGATTTAAACGCGTGTCGTCTGTTTCTCCTGGGTTTAACGAGCGTCTGTCGAAGGGCAGGGACAAGAAACGGCGGGAAGAAAGTTCCCTGCCAGTGATAATACGAAAATTGCGAAACTTACCGACATCCTTGGAACCACCCCATGTCCCCAGCTGCGCCTGCCGTGCTAAACGAGACAATGCGTCCACATAGACGCGGGATGCGGTTGCGGCACCTGGAAAATAATTAAACAGAAGTCAAATATAGAGACTGAACAGCCAGGTGTATCACGATTTCCTACACTTTTTCCCCGTTTTCTCGGCGATAATTCAATGGCTTGCCACCGCCTCTTTAATTAAAGGCAGCCACAGTAGTCTGAACCGCATGGAAATTTTATCGATTCGTCTGTGAAAGAACTGTTTTCATTCCTGGCTGGAATGCTTAAGTATCGACTCTTCGTTGTGCTTTGGTATGTGTTAACATTAATGCTCATTAGACGAGCAGCAGCTTTCCCTATTCTTCTACCTTCTTTCACAGCTACATATTAAATATTACACTGTCTTGCTCTTGATTGTATGATCTATGAAAGCTAATAATATAGCTAATAATAATAATAAACACACAGTTCAGTTTCCTTTTTCTTCGAACTTGATCAAATCGCTATGAAGTAAAACTCTTATCATTTAAGGATGAGTACTCAATATTTATGAATTAGTGAACCTAATTGTTAACCTCCATTCCTACCTACCAGTCTGCTATAGTTAATTTCTGTACAAACATTTTATCTTCCTCAGCCTTTCCTGCAAGTTACACACGACTACCCTTTTACGCTGCGACGGAAACGTTGAACACAGAGTGCCCCTGATACGATGGCCAGCTAGAAAGGGGTTGGCGAATGAAAACGCTGTTAGAAGTACTCTGGTTATCAATAAAGAACGATCATTTCCCACGAAAGCTCCTCGTTAAAATCTATGGGGCAGAAAAATTGGGACGGTCCCGCGGTGAACACGGAAAGGGGCGAGAGCCTGCGGAGGGTAGATCGGTGGAAATTGGTGGTGTGTGCCCTGTTTCCTCCGCCAGAGAATCCCTCATAAATACGGGAGTTGTATGGTACGTAACTAGCTGCCGCTGTACGGACAAAAAAGAGGACGAAAAAAGGAGGAATAGCTTGGACAAGAGTGGCAGGGCAGAAACGTGCTGTACCTCGGAAGAAACGAACCCGCACGAAAGTGTAGGGGTTGTTTTATAGCGAACGGCGAGCTGATCATTCTCTGCCTGTCGCCCTAAGATCAGGATACGTCCATCTCGGAGAAAAGTGGACACTTCGGATTTAATTCTAATGGAAGACCTCAAACGAAAAGCTCCCTGCTGATCCCTGTTCCAATGAAAAGCAGATGAATCAGGGAATTTCTCTGACTCTCCTCCAAATTGGCTACGTTACCAACTGCAGACTTTTCACGAGCCAGACAGTTCAAATAGTATACTTGTTTTCGAAAGAACTGTAACGAGAATGAAGTATTTGAGAACGTATTTGAAACACAGGGGAAAGGGATGTAATTTTACCGAGGGGAAGGATATTCCTTAAGATCGCCGGATAATTCGTTCCGAATGGATTCCACTTTACTAATTTAAAGGAACGTGCCGCGAATTCCGTTTGCACAGCAACGAGAAAGTTGGAACGTCGGTAACGATAACTTCCCAGCGACGTTCTCGTAAAAAGTTCTAAAAACAAACTCGATATCCCCAACCCTTCCGAAAGCCAAGCAATGTCGAAGCAAATTAACAAGCTGAAATTGACGTTTGCTTTCGAACATGTTTCACTCTGTAAAATGCAAATTCATCGAACCGTTCAGTTGTGTATTCTAAATATTACCCCTGGAAATGTCAAAACTGACTGTTAATACAGCATCGAGGAAATAATGGTAGGTTCATTTTTTAGAGGGAGTTGAATTGCGTAAAATTTCGATTAAATTTTTTACTATCAACAGAAAAATAGAGAAACGATGAAGTTATTCGTGTTTTCTGGAAAGTTTGTTGGAGATTTCCGAACGACAGGACGTACCATCCCCTATCTTGTCTCGTCTCATCGTAGCCGTGGAACTCTTTCTCGAAGGACTTTCCGCTACGTTGGAGGATAAGAAAAAAGAAGAACAGGGAGACTGATCCGGTCTACCCATTACATTCTCCTGGAAGAAAATCGTCTGCCCTCCCCATTCACCCCTGTTGAGACAAAAGCAGGGCATTAGGCGGGCACCTTGGCCGAATACCAATGCCTTAAGCAACCGAAAGCTTCAACTTCGCACCCGCCACTTTAATCCATAGAGTTCTGATCGAAGAATCGTATTAATTATGAACGAACCACGAATCAGAATGAAACTTGCTAAGACATTCGACTACTTTCAACCCTCCCCAGAGTTATTCTCTGAAATTTCCACTATTTACGTTATTTTAATTGCAAAAATTTTCCATGCACTAAACAGGAAGAATTTTTATTTATTTTTTAACGTAAACGATGAACCAAAATTGTTATAAGAAGCTTTCTTCTATGATTATGTCTTCGAGTTAAATTAATAATTTTGATAGATTTTCTGAAAGTCTCGTTCGAGGAAGCTGTGTAACGCGTGGACATTCTGACGACCTTGAAGCTTATAACGTCGATTGCAGAGTCAAGTTCCGTCCCGTTTCCTGGTCCTTGTCCGAAACGCTTGGGTTGACGGGGGGAGGCTGCCCCCGCCTCGTTGCGGTGTCAATTGTTATTCTCGGTCGTTCTCGGTAATTACACCCCGTTTCACGGGCAAAGGGCCTATTCGCCTTCGAGTGTGTAACACCGAGAGTCCCTTGTGCCACAGTTGCATTTTCCCACTGCAATTGCATGCAATGGGATTTGGGGCAGCAGGTCCGCCATATGAAATTAATTATCGATTACATTCGGTCCCCGCTACTCGTTATTTCGCGAAGGGATAATACAGTTCCATATGTTGCTAAAAATATCTGATTTCATTATATCAAATCTTTCCAATTTCGAACCGTTTACGACGAATGAAAAGAAAACGAAAAGCAGCTCGATCTTCCAGCTGTTCCACACTCTCGGAGTAACGTCAGAAAGTTAATAAAACAGTGTGTTACTCATGAAAATGACTTTTGAACGTCAGAGCTCCCGATCATCCCACTGCATTGTATTTTCAACCCCCTGTTGAAGTAATCCATCGCAGGAGTGGTATTTATCGTCGCAGGCCGTTCAGCAACCCCATCGCAATTTCGAGCCCTACCTACTATCGGAATTTTTTGCGTCAGAGAGAGAGAGAGACATCGGAACCGCGCGTAACCGCTGGGAAGGGTAAATAGAGAGCGCGGCATGGACAGAATCTCTCGCGAAAGGTTCACCTCTGATTTGCATCTGGAAATCGGTTTCGAGGAGGGATCGTTTAAGCGGAACCGTTCAGAATCCGATCCGGAAGGCTGTAGGCACCCACGCGTCTACTCCAGAAAGAAATTTCCAATGACAGCCCGGGTCCCTGTTCGGAAATGAAGCGGAAGAGAGACGCATGTAATCAAGCGGATGTCGACGCGGAATTTCGAAGGAGGGTCCCCGATACCGGAGGAGCTTTCGAATATGACGCGGGGGAGCAGATTTCCAGAGTATTAGCAACCCCTGCTGAAACCACCGACAGCACCACGCGCGCCTCTTTTATAACTGAACGTGCAAGAGGATTCTGACCTTACACGAGGTCGTCGCGTGAATGCTTCAGACTGGGGGGTTCCACCGATCTTTCCCCACCTTCTTGTATTTCCACCTCTGGTTCCATCCTTTCCATTTATATATAAGGGGGGCTACGTCCCTGGCGATTTACTGGCGTGAAAACGCGACTGGCTTGAGCGATAAGCGGATTGATAATTACGTTAGAGTGGAATTATTAGAATAAGGGTGGAGTCCTAAGTACAGTTTGAGAAATTGTTTTATATGGTATGTGGAATGTATGTCATTTTGGGGAATCGAAATTTTGCAAGGGGAGAATAATTAGATTTTAGAAATGGTGGTAGATTGCAGTTTTATTGTGTTCTCAATGTTTCAACTTATGATGAAGGTTTTCTTCTGTAGGTAACTTTTGAGGGAATTTTGATAAATGGCTAAAATTGTGCAACGTTTGCTCTGTTAATAGAATAAATAAAATTCTAGATATATCTCTGTTTACATGAGATTTTTGCTATATTTCAGGAAGGACTGGAAATTATTTGACTATTGAAGTATGGTTTTAGTTCAAACGAAGAACAACGATTATCTTGCGTAATTAAATATTACACTTTTATGCTGAAACAATAAATGAGTTTATTTGATGAAACAGTCCACAACAAGCTGATTTAATTTAAAGAATTATTCCATTCGGGAATATCGTTTCTTTCTATATACTTCACGTCAAAGAGAATAGCCTATCGCTGGATACAGCGTTTGAATAATCCAGTTGTCACGATTTCACCGCGCCCCCATTCAGATATCGGCTGATAATTGAAAATTAAGCTCCGCGACAAACTTTCGTTGAATAAAATTCTTCGTTCGAAATTCATTTCAACGAATGTAAATACGACGGCAATCTGCTTCAAACTTTGCTCTTCTCCTTGAAAAGATCGATTTAACAATCTGCATAGAAATGTCACGCGAATTATTTCCATAAACCGAGAACCAATTTAATTCCTTTGTATTGACAATGAAGCGATCGTTAAAAGAGCGTAAATATCCCCCCTTTAACTCAACTCAGTAGCCCTTAATAACTAATTTTCCACGATAAATCCCAAGCTCCTGGCTGCCCTTTTTATAAAACCAATCTCCCCGTCTTTTCCGTTTAAGAACCTCGGAAACAAAAAACTTTACAGGTTTAAAATCACTCTGTTACTTAACGAACGATCCAATTAACGTCTAATTACGAATTTAATAAAAACCAGCAACCAATTCCAAAATTGTAGCCCGTAGTATGCAACCGTCAAAGTGTTAAAGCTAAAAGGGAGTACTACGAGCCTCGCGAAATCCGAAATTCGCGTTCGAGGGACAGAGGAGCACTCCACCACAAAATCTGAAAAGAGTTTGCTTTGCAATGGCGTCGACGGTGGATCAACACCCTCCGTCATTACAGAAACGGGCCGCGAATTCGAGGAGCACCGCGTGCGATCCGAACCTTTTTGATAGGGACGTGGCATTAAATCGTGCGCTCGATGGCAGGCTAATTAAGCATAGTCCCGTAGCGTGTAATGCGCTCGTCCCCAACGCCAGGCGGATTAACTGGAATTCTCGATGGCTTAACAAAAACCCTCCACCCATTCTCACCCCCTTTCCTGTCTGTCCATGAACACCGTAAAGAGGTGTAGGTCTGAAAAACACGGCCCCCCGCGCTGCAAAGACGAGCCGGTGGAGAGGGGTTAAACAGGACGCGATGGGGGAGTCTGAAAGGATGCGACTGAATCGGATTCGTCGTCGACTAATTCGTTTCAAAAACCGGAGGCGACGGAGCCAGTCAATTAGTGCTTTCCGCTCGCTATTCTGTCGAGCGACGCGAGAGGAACTCGTCCCCGCTTCAGCCACCGTTTCCTGGGGAAAGGGCGGCTCGGAAATATAGGCTTCTCCATCGAGCCATTTAAGACTGAAGACGATGGTGATTTCCTACTGGGAACAGGTATTCGAGGTGCGGAATTCTGCACGTTATGGTAGCTGAGTGACTGGTTAGGTTGGGGTGTATGGGGGAAGTTGGAGGTATGAGTTTGAATTTGGTTACTGTGGTTGTATTGAATGGAGATAGTAGATTTGTGAGCATGATCTTAATTCAAGTATTACAATATTCGAATGATTGACTGCTGTCGTAATTTAAGTATTAGAGTATTCGAATGATTGGCTGCTGTCAGATTTTAGCTCTACAACACTAATTTCCTATTTTCTGTCAAGTTGTCATATTGCAAACTTAGACATTAGCTTTCGCAACTAAATTTCCTTTCCCTCTGCAATGGAATAATAACCCTCGAACCGCATTTCAACGACACTCCAGATCAACCATAAAGCATAGTGTCCCAAGAACGCGAGACAGTCCTGAAAATGCTCCAATGCAGGTATTAATTCAACAGAAAGCGCGAGGAGTCGGATCGCGACTGGAGGACGAGGACGGAGCGTCGCGCGAACGACTTTCACGAGTGTTCTGATTCACAGCTGGCTCGTTTGTCTATTAACAGTCTAGCAGGATGCTCCAAAACGGGAGACTTAAGAGACTTAAAGTAGAGGTTGAAGAGACCAATGAAGAAAGAGGTCTCGCTGGCGGCCACCGCCGCGAGCGGGCTTTTCTTTCGTAGGAGAAGTCGGGTGATAAGTGTTCATTGGCGAGGAAAAGAGAAGGAGGACTGGCAGAGAGGCGGAGATAACGAGAGGGAGGGAGAAGGGGCGAGAGACACGACGGGGCAGGAGGGAAGAAGACGGTGGCATTTTTTAAAATTAAATTTCTCACGCCGTCGGGGGGACGGAAGGGTGATCCCGAGCAGCTTGGCCTGGAACAATAAATAAAAGACACACACCCCTCCCTCCCTCCCCCCAACGGGCCCCTCTCTAGCAACAAGAACGCGTGGGTTGAGGCTGAGGTATAGAAGGTCGTAACGTGGGTGAGTTCGCGTTCAAGAGTACCATAATTTACGCTCCACTCGTTTCCTCCTCGTGTATACCTAACGTGTACGAATGAAGCATAAATTCAGCCGCGCCTTCTCCCTTTTCTGTCTTTTTTCTCATGCTCGCCTTCCCACCCAGCCCCGCAGGAACAGGAAGCTCAACGTTTAGTAGCACGAGAAGCCGTGGACGAGGAAAGGGAGAAGGAGCGACAGCGAGGGGCGGGCACAGGGACGGGAAATGCGAGCAAAGAAGAGGGAAATGGAGGAAACGCGGCTTGCCCTTCGTCGCTTTCGTAGCCCCGTGTTGTTTCTTTGCGGGCTGCAACGAGGGGGAGGTATTAACTCGGATAACGATAGATGTATGCGCCAGACTACGATAAGTTTAATCCAGTTCGTATTTCACGGAACTGTCGCGGTAACGTCAGGGACCTGTAAGAGTGCACGTAACTTCGTCATTGGTTTTGTACTAAGATTATTATATTTTGAGCGTGGAATGTTTGGACTCGTAATTTAAGAATTTAAATTTAATTTAGATTCCGTTTTATCTTTTACTGGAAAATCTTGACGCTCTTGCGTTTTTATAATGGAAGAATAGCTTCGATGGTGTACATTGTGTGTATTAAATTTGAGGAGATTTGAATTGAGTTTGACTCATGGGGTGGTTCGAGAACCTTCGAAGTTGAATTTTATGGAATTTGAATTTGGTGAATTTATGATGTCCGTAAGAAGAAAATAAGGTTATTAGGTAAAATACTTACTTTCCTAGTTGGTAGTTGTGTATTAGTATTGATGGATTTCTCTGGGTGATTGTTGAAATAATCATCAATTGCTCAATTTAATATTACCATTTCCATCTCCCTGTTTCTTAACATAACATAGGAATTTACAGGATGGAAAAGTGGTTGATAATTAAAGATAGCAACGTAGGTAATAAGTTGTTTAGAAATGCATGGCGTTGGTCTTCAAAAGTGCTCTCAGAGTTAATTGGAATATGTTAACAGGGACACTTTAATTGTGGTACCTTCCCTTCCTTTCTGCTAATTTATGCCATTTACTTTCGAAAGGCTCAGGACGAGTGGAAGGATAGAACGAAGGCACGAGAACAAAGTGGAAAATGGAAGTAGCTCTTTCCAAGCATTCTTCTGTCCACTGTCTGTGAATATATTCAACAGGACGAGAGAATACATGGGGGACGATATTTTTACAGGATGATAAATCAAACAAACACTAAGTGAACGCTTTCAAAGCGGAGTACGTAAAGGTTTTAATATTTCTGTCTACATTCACGAAACATAGAAAAGTCAGCAGTATTAAATTTGTATAACGTTACCTCCATATTTTCCTTCGACTGAGAGCATCTTAAGGCTATTTTCTCGATATTTTTCAATGTGCTCTGCAACGCCTTATTTATCGACCAGGCGGAAGTGAAGCAAAGAGTATGGTGGAAATAAAATCATACGACATGTGACCATTACATTTCTCACAGGGCTAACCGAAGAACGTGAACACCAGAGTTTAGGATAACAGGAATCCCCACATCGGGACTTATTTTATAGATTTAAGTGTGTGTTAAGTACTTAAGTTATGTACACAACACATTCTTGATTAAATAAAAAATACAAGATTCTAGAAATGACTTGTTTATAACAGAAATTTCAACCTAGTCAGAATTCCTTCACCCCTTCCTAAATGCAAATAAAAATAAGAAAAGAAAAGGCCAATTATAATACGAATCATTAGAAATATAGACTTCTTTCTCTATCAATCAGAATTAGTGATAAGCTCAAAATAAAAAAGTATAGGGAACACATCATTCTTAAATAAAAAATAATCTCTACAGCATCTCGTGTCTCAGAACTCAACATCAGAAATCCCATAATTATTATTATTCACCGCTCTACGACACCAAAATGGTGATCAGTATGCATCAGGAACCCAGTGTCTACGAAATAATGCACACTTTTATTCTCGCAGAACTTCGTTGATTCCCACAGTCAATATCCCACTTATCTTATCGCAGAGTACCAGGTGCTTCAGATTTTTAACAGTCTCAAGGAGCTTACGCCGGATTAGCTTCTTCCGTCGCTCCGATAACATCGACGTGGCCGCGTCCCATCCGTTTTCTCTTCGAGAAATAAAAGGCCCCGCCAATCTGGTGGCGCGAAAAGCCAGTTGAACGAGAGGAACGGCGGGAAAGAGGCCAGAGACCGAGAATATAAAACCGACCGAGGAACAGGCGCGGAAAGCGGAAGATACAAAGTCCAGCCTCGGCCACACTGGGATTTCGTGAGTTTCCACAACACGGAGCCCCGGGTATTAACCTGGATAACAATAAACGTTAAGGTCCGCTACAGGAACGTTGGCCGCGTTTCCGGTACACTTGCAGCTACGGAATAATCCACAGACGTTCGCTAAAAGGGGCCGGTCTAACGTGAAAATGGCTCGGAACGCGGCGCAACTGTTTCGAATTATTTGTGGTCACGGTGGCCGTACTGTGTCCCTGTAATTTCAGTGTCTCCGTCGAATAAAAACCGCCTTTTATCTGTGTTCAGAGGGATTCGGGCACGGTTGCCACCGTTCTGGTTAAATACGTTTATCGTGGACCTGTTGCGACGGACCTTATTTGAGGCTGACGTTTTACATCGTTGTCTTTTCTATTATTATAATGATGTTTATTCTATTACACGTGAGAATGGCGTATGAAGGGTGTAAAATTTAGTTTAGTATAAAGCAGTATCTTTAAAATTGAATGAGAGGAGAATTTGTTGAATTTGGGAATTATTTGTGCAGATCATATGGAATATTCGTTTATTAAATAACTGTGCTTGTCATTTAGTTTTTGACAAACACAATGACTGTCTACGTGTAAGGTAATGCCAGGGTCAGAATGGAAAAATAATGAAGGGTTATGATGGAAAGCGAGGGAACGGTTTCTTTTTTGGCGCTCTGAGTGAACTGCCTCCGTATGGGACCAGACAGCCAAGTAGTATACGACCAGTATATGGTCAGACATACATTAATCGCGCACGCTTGTGAACACCTGTAATGTTGCCGTTTAAATTGAGTTACGAGTGTAATATGTATCAAGTAACTTTATATTTGTTTAGCAAAGGCTTTTACTTTAATTGTGTATTTGAAAACAAATGTTGCTATTTAATATAATCACAGTAATTTGGATACGATCTGTATATTTCAACTTAAGAAAAAATTAGGGAGATAATAATATTCTTTGGATAATAATAATTTTTAATAAACCAACATTTTGTACTCCACTTAGGTATTCTAAACACACTTGTAATATTTTTAATATTACACTTTGCATTTATGGAAGATTGATAAATATTTAATGGCAAGAAAATGTAGTGTCATAAATAGTTCTTAATATGGCCATGAATCATTTATATGGAATCCACGAACTAGAATTAAATTTGTTTCAGTAGTATTCTATTTAATTATTGTTACAATTAAATATTGAAGGATTTGTCTTTATATATCTACACTGTTGGTTCAACTATGCTGACATCAAGAATATAGGTATCTACATGATTGAAAATAACTAATTGTTCAGTACTTTTGGTTTAGTAACTATTACGTAAATGGAAGTGAAATATACACACATATTGAGAAATTAATCATTGTAACAATGGAAACAGTAGATATCATTGTTAAAGAAACGTGACTGCTTTTTATTTCAGCCGAATCTGATACCATAGACTAAAAATGAAGCTCCCACGAAGATTCTTCATTATTCCTGTTTGTTTAGCGATTATTATATTGCAACTTAATAATGACAAATAATAGAAGCAAAGAGTTCCATCATATATGAAATATATTCTTTGTATCTGAGCCAACAGGGAAACTGCATTATGAAATGAAAACGAAGCAAATGTAATAAAAGAGAGAAATGAAAGGGAAAAGTAATATCGTTCCTTATCTGAAGTGAATTTTTCGTATTTAGAAAGACAATAGCACTTCATCTGCCAATGAAAATGAACTGTTCACGGGACTACTTAATTAATGACTTCTTTCTACTTGAACGTAGCTATATCAAGCACAATCGTAGAAAAAATAAAATGAATCTTTAGAAACCAAGATCATTTTATTAACAAATCTGAAATTTTTTAATTCGATATGAAAATGTTTAACATTAACACATCACATAAACGTAGCAAACAACAAAACCTAAAAGTTCATTTTCCCCACGTAAATAACACTTTCCCATTATCAATAAAAACTACATCTCCTTCTAAAACATTACATGCACCACCATTCTCTCTCCACGAAGCTACAACCAGAAGTGCTCAATCGTTACCACCCCCACGAAATGATCTGCACACGCGCCTCGAATGGGCGACATGTAAAGCACCCGATCCGTGATGCAATAAGGGATCCAACGAATCGTTCCATAGATCGAGTTCCGAGATCAGCAGGATCCGTTCGCAACGAGCGTCAATGAAGTTCTCCCGCCCTCCAAGAATGTGGAAGCATCTGGTTTGGAGCGCTACGGTTGATCAGGAGACGGAAGGAGACGACGGCGGGAGAAGTCTAAGGGCACAGGCGGAGCGACGGAGGGATAAAGAAAGAGGGTGCTGCTCCGAGGTGGTCCAACAGGGTGGAAACGCTGAGCAACCCCGAAATTGCCCACCTCCTTGTTTGCGGCCGGCTTGACGGTTGCGGTGGCTCGAAGCGTGCAGAGAGCTTGATGCCAGCGACGAGGCAAAGGCATCAGGAATTGGGATCGGTACGAATGTGAGCGATTCCACCCTTGCCCTTTCCAGCCAAAGGGACCCTGTATTATGACCCACGGACACTGTCTTCGACCTGTCTCCAAGTTACTCCGAAAGCCAACCAATCATCCTTCGTCTTCGTTCGTCTGTCTTCAACTATCGGCAAACTTTTGCCCACCAGCGGAATGGACGTGTCCTGGCCTGATGGATCAACCTTCAATCGTGGCTAGCCACCCTCCACGAGCCACCCCCGATATTGCGTTCCGGGATTCCTGGCCCCAGCCCTCGGTATGCGAGAATTTTACGCGTATCGTCACTTTTGGCGACCATCGCGGCTCCGTTCTTACAGCGAGGTATTCTTCAATAATATTCGACACGCTGGCCAACGATTTCTATCGAGTGTATCGGCAGCTGAAGGGGAAGAGTTTCTTTTTCGCGAGAGGGAAAAATTGTTTCTGGAATTTTTTTTGTAATTTAGATAATGGCGGAGGGATTATGCGTAGGTTATTTTTAATTAAACGCGGTTTTGCTGGGGTGTGATCTCCGGATGGCGTAGGATGCGTCCGTTTCAGTTGCAGCGGGCACCTGCCTCCCTTAGGGAGAAGAGGGTTGATGCAAATGCGTCTGACAGTAAATATTATGGACGTTCCATCGTGATAAATATTTTAAAAAATGGAAATTCCGTGGGGCAACAAAGGCCACGGGAAAATTGTATATTTAACGTGCGCGGGTTTTAATAACGAAGTCTGTTAAGTGTGAATATCGTCTAATGGAGAACGGTTAATTTTATTAATGGGTGCGAAAAATTATGAGGGGAATTGCTGAGGACATTGGTCTGTTCAGGATTTAAATTGAATTTACTTTGTGTACGGAATGAATTTATGTAAATCAACTATTCCTACAGACTCTATACAAACTTCTTTCATTAATCCAAAAAAGAAAGACACTCTATCCGTTATTTGTGCGAAAAGAAGTAGCTGAATAATTTTTCGTGCTTAGTTTGAAATCTACAGAGAATAGCAGTTATGGGAAAAAGTACATGTATACCGCTATTTTATGGACAGAAACTGCCGAGTCCACTGATCCTCTTTTTGCGCGCACCGTTCCGCCGGCAGCGTGGGGCACACAAAGGTTCCAATATATTGAAAAGGACAGAGTCGTTGCATGAACAATTCTGTCACACTCCCGCGATATCTCATAGACGCAATATCGCCCGTCCACTTCGGTATTCTCCTCTGTTCACGCCAATTTGTCAATGCCACGGACGTTCTCCTCCGTCGACGGATCAATTTGATACGACGTATTTATAAGCGCAAGGTTACTCTTACCTCACGCCCATCGACTACTTCTCTCAGATGGCCTCGTTTTTTCATATTCGCGGTCCTCCACGAGACCATCGACATTCCACAGGGAGCGATAACCTCTACCATGATACTCTTACTCGAAGAATTTTTATAGGAAAATATTCGGCAGAAATTTTAATTAATTGCGTGAGAAATGTATGTACTTCTATAGTTAGTTTTAGAGGGTTACTCCTGGATAAGTAGAATTATATTTCTTAGAATTTTGGGGATAACTTCTACGTTCTATCATGATACCCTTACTCAAAGAATTTGTATACAAAAATGTTAGACAGAAATAATAAATGTACGAGGAATGAATTTACTTCTACTATAGTTAGTTTTAAATGGTGACTCCTAGATAAGTAGAATTATATTTCTTAGAACTTTAGTGGCTTCTAAAGTCACGTTCACATTAGTCAAGTTGTATTTCAAGGCAAGTAAAATTGAAAGAATCTCTACTTCACTCGAAACTTGAAAGAAACCTGAAAGGATATTTCAAGCCAAGTAATTAACAGGTTCATGTTGATAAAGTAGTTTCAAGTTACTTGAATTCAAGCGACTTAAAGTCAAGTAACTTGACTAATATGAACGAGGCCCAAGGAATCTACCCTTCTAACTTGATTATAAAGGTTTAATTATTGAAACTACTTAGTATTTTAAATTATTTTCTTAGTATTTCAGAACTTAGGAAGTTCCGATAAGGACTTCATAGGGGATATTAAGGGAAGAGTGCAATACTTATAAAGTAAAAGTACGGTCAGAGTTACATGCGCTTTCCATACACAATTCACGTATGCTTAGTACAAAATTGCGAACCCCTTCAAAAATCCCTGGTTTCCTCGAATCACTAGACAGGCACCTTAGATTCTTTGACGTGATTCTGACACATTATCTCGCGGTGAAAAATGCATTAAGTTCCGCAGATAATCCCTATGAAGAAAAATCCAGCGTATTGAAGACGAGAGATTCAGTGGACCGTGCAACTGGTCCACCCCATCCAATCTATCTTCCACTGAAACTCCCATTCAAACGCTCTCTACCACTTCACATAAAACTGAACCGCAGTGTCATCCTGCATTAAGGGGTTATGCCCACCTGCAAGGTCTGAAAACGCAAGTATTTTCGGGATTTTTTTTTATTCAAAAATCTTGACGACTTTTTTAAATAAACCTTTATATATTCAAAAGTGTACATGTTAAACTAATTGTGGTAATTTTTGCGATGGAAAATATAAATAAATAAAAAAAATATCAGCGATCTCCCGGCAGCGTTTTGTTTTCTCAGTAGTTCGCGGTGACCACTCTAATTCTGACTTGGTTCATCTGAAATAAAAAATTCGCGGGAATTTAGTTAGTATATTGGATTATCTTGTCCTTAATCGTTCACTATCCCAGAATATTAATTTGCTACAAAATGGCGGCTGCCCATAACAAAAGTATCGATTTTCACCACAGAATCGCGCTCATGTGTCATCATTTTTCATTGTAAAATAAAAACTACGCAACGGAAATGAAAAAGCCACGATTAAGGACAAGATAATCTAATATACTAACTAAATTTGGTCGAATTTTTATTTCTGATGAACCAGGTGAAAGCTACAGTGGTCATCGTAATAAAAAAAAACGCTACCGGGAGATCGCATATAATTCCATTATTTATTTAGATATCGCATTGTAAAAAAAATTACAAGAACTTTAAAATATATACTTTCGAATATACAACCGTTTATTTAAAAAAGTCTTCAAATTTTTCTAAAAAAAGATCCCGAAAATACTTGCGCTTTCAGATCTTGCAGGTGGGCATAACCCCTTAACCACATTTGTAACTTCTCAAAAATTCAAACTCTAAAACCAAAAATCACTTGCACCTTTTTCAGTGCCGATTTTCTGATCCATGTTGATTGAACATTTTCTGCTCAGTTCACTAGGTGCTACGCACCTCATACATATTGAACCCTTTTGTTAACGCGCTGCGCATTGAGAAACGCTCCCTTGGAGCCAAAAAAAGCTGGACGGAACGAACTATCGTGGACGCGTCAACGATGCCAGGACACGTCAGACTCGATCGATTGTTGCGGTGGGCAGAGCTGGATACGCTCGCTAGAAACAGATTTTCTGCCGCCGGGCTCGAGACACGCGATTGTAACACTTCGATTTCACGGTCGGGCGCTCGCCGGCACGATAAAAAGCCGCGAGAACCGGCGAAAGGTACAATTGAAAACGTTGACGTGTTCGGTGGCTGCATAACGAGAGCCATTCCTCAAGCACGAAAGTTTCGCAGAAATAAATGGCGTCGGCGTGTTTTTTCGCCACTTTTTCTCTCAGTCGATCCCGTCTCCGCCCGATCTGTCACCGACCGTGCCCCTTTCTCGGCCCCGTCGAGCTACGCCCGTCGAAACTCTGTCGATCCGCCGGTCGAAGTATCGATTCACGCTCGGCCAACTCGCAACAACGCAGGGAAATCGAGCAACACTCTGCCCCTGATTGGCAAGCTAAGCTGCGGGACATGAATCTCAAACCGCGAGAGGCGACTCGTGAAAAGTTGCCAACAGCTCGAGACTTTGTTGGAAGACAGTGACGCGTGGATGGAGTTTTGCGTTGAAATTCCGTTCTTTCACTTCGAGAAAACTACACTTCATATTGTGGCGATTCAGTTTTGAGAAATATCGCTAATAAGAGCTGCATTGCTAGCATCTTATTCTTCTATTTTAAATAGGCAATAGAATTCACAAAATTGGTATAGTATAAAGGGGAATGGACGAGGGTAAATCTAGAAGTGATTAGAAAGTAAAGTAAAAAATAAGGGAAAGTCTAATCGACACAGAAAAAACTAAGGTGCTCCTCACTTAAAGACTATAATACTTTCACGCTCCTGAAATTTCCGCCCCTAGAAGCACGACGCAAGCCACGCGGAAGGGCAATATTGTTTCTCGTGTAATATACTCGATATGCGAATCCAATAAATCACCTGGCGTGCGTGAGAGGAAGACTGAGCGATTTGCAGCGGCCTGTCGAGCCTGGGATCAAAGAATCCATTTTTCACGATTTAATACAGGGACTATGAGATGCTCGGGGCACGATCGACACGCACAAGGGGGGGGGGGGGGGGCTGGGTAACAGCTGCCAGCGAAAGAGCCTAGACGACGTTGCAAAATTCGGAATCGTAAAATGTTGGATATGAGACGCGTGCACAGAACGAACGTATGATTTATAAGGAAATTTCTACTTGAAATCTGTGACGCATTCGGTGCATGGGGTCACGCGGCAACGGAGCCCCGTAAACTTCACTTGCCGTTGAAAAATAATAAACGACGGGAAGCCCGTAAAACCGCCTGGCGCGAAATAAAACGTCTGAACGGAGTTGGAGGGGCTCTCTTTTTAAAGGAGTTTCTTAAAGGAGGAAAAGCTTTGTGCAAAAGTTCGCGCCTCCCCTCCAAGACACAGTTTTCCACTTGGTTGCTCGTAAAAATTTTAACACAAACGGTAACGAAGTTCCTTTAAGAATCTTGAATAATAAAATTCGAATAATAAAAATACAAACTTGTTCGAAAGATCTTCTCACGCCGACTGTGGCTTTCAACTTTCCAAATTTTACGCAGCTTGCAGGGGGGAGGGGGGGGGGGGAGAATTTTGGCTGCAGTGTCCTGAGAAAGAGCTACCATTTACAGATTTATATGAATCGTCACTACTTAGTTCCTACTAATATTCTGTAAAATATTTCTAAATTCTATTAAACACAGATATAGATTTCAAGCTTTCTCTTAATTCTAACAATTTTTCTAATATCATACTATGCTCGAAAAAATAATCAAACTTTCAATACTTCTCCAGAGAAGACTGCCCCAAAATGAAAGTATCGGGAACCCCCTAAACTTCATTGCTCTGAAATGAAGCCTTCATTTATCACTGCTTCGTTTCATTCGCGCCACTACCATCATGGCAGTTAATCCCTGTTCTTCCTCGACTTCGCGATCGCCACCCTGATTCTCGAAACGGGAAAGAACATTCGTCATCATGCTCTGAAGTAATTTTTCCCAGTTTAATACGTCCCTTAATCCACCTGCAGGGGATTAATGCCAAGGGAGCCCATAATTCGATATAAAAAATACTGCTCATAATTTTTTAAGGGTAATACGGCTTTACGGCTGATGCAAGTAACGTGGCCCCATTTTTCCCGGCCTGGCGATTCCGAACACAGAAAAACCGGAGCATAATTTCACCAGCGAGCGTCGTTTATCAACGGGAGACCGCTCGTAGCTGGTTGATTAGAAAGCGTGGATAATAAACGAGCAAGAACCCTAAGATTCTCCTAAGCGACTTAATTACTTATCGCCGTGTTTATCGTAGCACGCCGCGAAATGTTCGACCACCAACCGGACTCTCCTTCACCGCTTCCGCTCTGGATTAATGCGGATTAATGGAAATCTTCGGCGCTCGAAAGTTTTCTTATTATTTCGCTAATCACAGCTATCTTCTTTGCCAGAAAGCATCCAATTTCTTGCGCTTCGGGTGCTTCTGGAACTTCCCCGTTAAATGGCAGTCATAATTGGTAAAAATACATTTGTTAAAATTGGGAGAAATCAATTTTTTTTACAATTTCTAATGCTTTCTTTAGCTCGATAAGAATTCTTCCACTTGGGTTGACTTTTTGAGGATGCAGAGGAATAGTTCGATCACAGTAGATTGTATAATAATTATAATTGTGGTAAATATTCAATGGTATATTTTTTTAGGATACCCCGAATGTAAAAATGTCACAACTGCATACAATCTGGCCCTAAGAATCCACCCCAAACAGATCCCTCTTACCACTGTCCGTTTCCCTATCGCGTCCCGGATATTCTGTAATATTTACAGCCCTTCTTCCTAGTCAAAGAGCTTCCGCTCCGAGGAAGAACACGAAGAACGGTATGTGTGAACAAGTCTGCAAACAGGAAGGGCGGCAAAAGCTTCCTCTGTTCTTCAGCCAATATTAGTTTGCGCTTGCCGATGTAAATTGTATTAACCTTCCTTTGAATATCGTTTACTCTATTACTCCCTACTCCAAACACTATTCACGAAGGTGTAACGCAATGTTATTAAATTTTCACCTAATCCTATTAAATCAAAGTCACATTCTGTTTCTGTGCTTAAGACACTCTGCAACTTTATTATCATGTTACGCATAATCCGTGAAGGCATACTCATTACCCCTCATGAGGGAATGATGAAGCAGCTGGAATAAGAACATGTTCAAACAAAAAAAAATGGTGCCAATAGGATCACAGAAAATTTAATTTCTGACATAACATCCACTTAAACTCAAATCCACCATCATTACATCTTCCACAACTCTGAAACCTGATTACATCTACACATTTAAATCAATTATAAACAGTCTAAAAAATTCTCAAATAAAAGCAATCCTAACTGTACCTGCAGAAAAAGGTCACAAGCTTCCCTTGACCCAACACGAAACTTTCCCCATCCATCGTAGTCCATGAAACTCAAACAAAATCCCGACACCCGTCAAGAAATTCTACAATATTCAGCAGCTTCCGTTGCCATCGCCGGAGCAAAGTATCTCGAATAACAGCACTAAAAACGAAGAAGCACCCGCGAAGAAATCGAGGAGGAAGGCTTCTACGCGCGCAAAGACGCCGGCATAAGTCACTCGACGCGCGTAGTCGTGACTTGGACACGGTGGGCGGTTCGACATCGTCGCCGTAGGGTGGCTGGGTTTAATATAGGGGTGGCGATGCCGCGGCATAAGGACAACGATGAGGACGAAGACCTCGATGACGACGGTCGGGGGGGGGGGGGGGGGGGAATGCCGCCGCGTCGGGAAATGCTATGCGACGTTGAAGGGAGATACCAAGTCACCCACGAATTCCAGCTACCCTCCTTCCAGTTCACGATAAGCTGCGCGACACAGTCGAGCGTATCGCGCCCAATAACGCACACCGTGGCGCCTTTCCTTCCCTCCCCCGTCCCGGTAACTCGATATTGTGTCGAAAGCAATATATGCACTCGCGGGAATCGAGTTAATCGTTCGGATACTCCAAGGACCGAGTGGCGTGTTCCGATTTATTCAGCCTATCCGTTGCTCCGATGTAGACGTTGCGACGGAAGGCCGACGCGCCGAGGGTTACAAAGGCCTCGAGATTTTTTTATTACTGTTGGACGTAATGCTGGAGATTTTTGGTCCGTTGATTCACCAATGGGAAATTTGAGGGATATATGTGTAAGAGGGTTGGAGAGAAATTCTTTTTCCAAGGGGGATAAATTTTTTCGCGGTTGTGTTATTCAGAATGGCATACTAGATTGATGAGTGTTCAATTTTAATTGAAATGGACAGGTTTTCGTGTTTTTTTTTTTAAAATTGCCCCGCGAGCGATTTTTCGGAAACATAGCAAGACATAGAACAGAAACATACCTTTTGGTGGAAAATGATGTATGGAAGCTGTTTTTTTTTTAAATATAGCATAGCATCGCACAGCTTAGCTTAGCTTTTGGTGGAAATGGTTCCATAAGAATGTATTGAAACTAATTTTTTAAAACGTAGCATAGCATACCATAGCATGGTTTAGCTTAGCTTAGCTTCCAGGTGGATTCCCAGCTTAATTTGTGGAGATATGCATATTTTAAGATTGCTTCCTTCCGTGAGTACTTGTGTGTGTTAAAAAATTTATGTGCGCTGTATTTTGAGATGTACGACGAATGTTTCCAAAGTGAGAGATTTTGTAGTAAGTTTTGAAAAAAGTTCTTTGGCTTGGGAATTCACTGGAATAGGTACTATTCGAGACGGTATGTGTGTCTAAGAAGATTATTCTGAAAGGCTGGCTTAAAAGCGAGCAAAGTAAACGTGAAGGTTAAATGCGATTTCTGGCGTATGCAACAGAGCATGAAACCTTTCCTCAAAAAATCTCGAAAGGCCCATGGAATTTCATTAAATCCTTCCACTTCTAAAACACATATTCCTTTTAAACAAACCTAAGAAACCGTTCTAACAATCACGCATTAATATTTAACGAGGTACAAGCAATAACAGATTACGTGTTTAATTCAAATTTCTACTCAGAATAGAATTATTTTATCCCCCATCGACAAAGAACATAGAGTTTTTCTAAGAGAACTACGAATGAAGAGGTGTCGCTTAATTGACATCATCCCCCGACTGTTCCTGTCGTTTATTCTTCTTCGGTGACACACCGTCTACCCTTTGTCGCGTCGTGATTGTCTCCGGTGATTACGGTTTCGGGGGTTGTTTGCATTTAGGAAGCCATCAACGCTTAATCGCATTCCTTCTCGCCTCGGGAGATTGGAACTTTCGAGAGCCGCCCCCGTAACTTGCCGCATTTACATCGTGTCCGCGTGCAAGCTAAATAGGCTTTCCACCGGAAAAAAGCCACTTTCAGGATATGAAAATAGCCCCGACGCAAGCACCGAAAACCTAAAAGCCAGGCGATCGAGATGTTAACTAGGAAAAATAGCCATCGATTTCATGCGATGACTCCACGAGGGTACACGCCATCCCCTATAAAGAACCCCCGCTGTTATGGGAATTTACATAGGGTGGCCCACGCAATTAACTTTATCTCTTTGCTCAAGCTCTCTAATATTCTCTTGTAGTTAGGGAAACGCTGCATCGATTAGGGTATTGGAAAGTATGGGGTTTCATTAAGGAAACGTGAAGTTGCACTTAGCATACTGCTAGTCGCTACCTAGCAGATTGTGATATGTTATCACGCGAGAAATATAATTAACATTTTACTTGCTGTACAGTGCAGAATACAAACTAAGCTTCCTGAGTTTCTTAAGAATTTTTTAAGACGCATGTAGTAAGCAATTTCAGCAAACAGCTGTGATAATTCAAATAAAGAAAATGTGGAAAATATTCTACAATCAGTAGATGTATATTCAAATTGAAAATATATTAAGTTTGAGATAAAGTGTCAAGTTTATTCAAGTCACAGAGTTCGAGAAGTGATTCTAATTTTTTAGGCGGCAATGCAAGTGAATAATAACAACGTGGAAACTTGGGACATTTAAAACCACTAAACATTGCATTCTGACATTTTTCTCTGTCCCCCACCTCTTCAAAGATACAGCTCATACTACTTACATCAGACACCCCACCTATTTTCTCCAGTAGACCCAACAAATTACATTCGAAGAAATTTGAATTTCAGAAAAAAGCGGCCATAAATCCATCGCGACTTCCAGGAACGTTCTCCGAAGCAGACATCGCCTCTACCAGAGAATAAATCGGACGAAAGTCAAGTTCAGGGAGCAGGAACAAACAGGAGAAAATAGAAAAAGGAATCATCGAGCGCTCCTTCGCCTTCGCTTCTCGATCATCATTCATTAATTGAAGGAGGGCAGGATTATTGGGGAATTTCCAAAGGAGCCGGACGTTAATTGAAATTTGCCCGGCGCGAGCGTAACCGCAGCCCACCACTCGAAACTTCTCACGGAAGAAGAGAAAATTCGATAAACCACAATGGCAAAACTCGTCAAGGGACCATTTTCGTTCCGCGCCGCGTAACTTCCTTTTAAAGCCTCCGTGTACCCTTGCATCAGCCGAGGGTCCATGAAAGAAGGGGAACGGGGTAAAACGGGGGTTGGGGGGGCCGCGAAAAACTTTGCCCGTGTTAAAGTGAGCCCTCCCGCCGCGCATAATTAAGACCAATTAATATTCGGAGTTCGTACTCGTCGCGCCACCAACACTTTCGGTGGCTTCGTTCCTGGCTGGAACGTTACTTCTGCTTGGTCGTCAATGCACCGATGGCTGGAGATCGGGTATGAATAAATCGCGCTGAATGCGCTCGCAGTGTGTATTCACTCGATTCAGAGTTTTTGTTATTGCAAGGGAAAATGAAGATGCACGAAGGCTGTGGGAAATGTATTAATGTTTGGTCCATTTGTTTATGGAAAATATTCTCTACTTTCAGTACTTGTGGTACTTGATAAATTATTTAAGGTATAGTTACAGTAGTACCCAATTGTTTTTACATTTTAGTTGGTAGTTCTACGAAGTTATTCCCATCTTGATTAAAATTCTACGAAATGGTAGCACAAGAATGTACTTGTGGCATTTTTATGGTATTATATTTCTTTACGTATCCATGTGTTCTTATGAAGAAGTTCAGTACATGTATACTACTATCTTTTCGTCACATTTCCAACTTCAACTAGCAAAGTATTTAATACCTATAAGATGCTTGAACCTCTCATGCTTCTATCAATATTTCGAATTTATAGAATGTATGTGACAAAACTATTCCCTTCCAAGGTCAGAACATATTCAGTACTACCACTACCACTACCAATCCTGGGTTCCTATATTTCATCATTCCAAGATTCAGTACCAAAATCGGTGATTTGCTGACGTATCATGTTCCACGCAAGAATACAGGCCACTCGAGTTTATGTGGCGGAGGATCCGAAGGGTAGTAAAGGGAAATCCTAAATCATCCCCTGTATCAGCCCTGCTTCCCCGTGTTTCCCCCTTCTGATTCTTATTCGCCTACTCGACGGTCTCGTGGCAACTTCATCCAACGAATGCAAGATGATATATCGTTTGCGGGAAACCAGTTCGTTCAACGTCCGGCTCCGACTACTTCTGGCATTTCAATGCAGCCTTATCTCGTTCTATCTTAACCGAGATCTACTTTGTCTGAACGTATTAGCCACGTGGATCGCGTGTTGCAGGGGACGGTTTCTTCCGCGCGCTCTGTTCCAACGAACGAACCATTCGAGGAAATAAATAATCGCTTTCCGTTTCGCGCGAGCTTGCAGGATGAACATGGAGGAAATTAGTACCCGACGAGCCACGTAATCCCATCTGGAATACGGTCACGCGTGTGCTTCTGTGGAAAATGAAGGTGACCAATTGCGTAAGAAATTGACATTTTCTGTTCGATGCTTCTACAAAATTGAATCGGCAGTAGATGCGGCGTCCAATAATAAAAGTGGTGTTCCACGGATCCTCAGTGTGAATCAGTAAGTTTCTAGCGTCCAATCCAACCAATTTCCTGGTCCATTCCGAATTTCAATGAGGGCACGTTCGATTGAATTGGAAATCGATATTACTATTATTTCAATCTTCTTGGGCGACATCAGGTCAGCGCATGTAAAATGTCGCTTTTCCGATGAAACCCAAAGCTTGCTTTAACGATTCGTAGGCTTCATCATTCAATTTCATTCTGTTGTAAAGACCAAAACCTCTTCGAATTCTGTTCTTATGAATTCCTAATTTTCAAATATGTAAAGGAACGAAAATTTGTATCGATATCAATATTCAATAAATTCTTCTATTACTACCCCTGATGCAATTAAAGGCCACCTTGAATTCACGAAGAAAAATCCTGAAATTTTCTACAGCAAATAGTGCACACATTCGTAATAAATTCTACCATTTTAAAGCCTCAACACTAACCATTGCTTAGCTTCCAACAAAAATAATGGATTCAGGAAAAATCTACTTCAACAAAGTAACTTGATCAAGTACAATGATATCGCTTATAAATATCGCAAAACATAATTAATTTGTTAAACCAGTTAAACCAAAATGAGATAGTGATCGTTTATTTAGTCAGAGCCATCCAGTATGAATCAACTCCTGGGCCGCGATTCATGCAAAGCCTCCCCTCGCACAGAGCCACTAAAACCCTAGGCAAAAAGCCTCGTCCGACGCCATTAGTATCACGCGTATCGGAGCCCCGAAATGTCTGCCATTCTTTCGCCATTTCGAATCACTTTGCGCCCCCTGACCTTCCGTCGCGGTGTCGGGTGTCTAGCGTTGAAGATATACGACGAAATCGTACCTCTCCACCCTCGCCACGTTTCTATAGGCCCCCGTGCATACACCCCGCCGCCAGACGAACGCTTGTCCCCCATTATTTGCGCGCGTATACTCATTGGACCCCGAGAGCCTGACAATACCGCAATTGTGGAGTGCGCGGTAATATCGTTACATTCGCAGGCTGTCGCACAATTCCGATGAATCATCCCGAACTTTCCTTCCTTCTTCCCTTTTTTTCTCTCCTCAATGCCAGTAACGAGCTCGGGATGTGTTCGTTGATCGTTCGCGTTCTGAGCTTGTTAATACTTTATTCGCACCACGGCGGGACCAGCTTCGACGCCGGTTTAGAGTGGAACATAATAATATACGACCAAGTAGCTGAACAGCAAATACATTCCGCGGTGACGATATGGTTAACCCTCATCCGTTCCTCATTTCACGAACTCTGTCCCTTTGTCCCTCGGTGAGGGCCGTGTGGGATTCATTTAAAGCATCTTATAGGTATTAAATACTTTGCCAGTTGACGCAGTGGTAAAAGATCGATGAAATGGCAAGGTAAACAGTTACTTTTCGATATTTTTTCATTCAAATTGACGAGTTAACATTTACATCCTAGATTTATCACAACTTTCGCATAAAATAAAACGATGTGCAGGACATAGGTACTGCTTGTTTACAAGATTTACAAATAACAGAATAGTATAACTTATTACGTGAAAACTGTTCAATTGACACGAGGTACGGACGAGGGTTAAAGCTTTTATACTTCTGAAGAGCGAAATTGAATGATCTGAGAACTTTCACTACATTCCCTTCTGTCCCAGCTCTTTCCAGTCCTCCTACAGTTTGGCAGCTGAGAATCCTTGAAGAACTTCCGCGTGCTTTATCCAACACGTAAACCTATACTTCCCCCGAGTAGAACGGAAAAGATATCTCCTCGCCAAAGTTTCCCAGTTTTGCTCACAGAATTCGCAGCCAACCAAACCGTGAAATTTGAACACAAACTGCTGCAGTTGCTGTGGCCTGCTGTACAAGCTGATTTCTGCTCGAAGGTGTAGGTACGTCGCTCTAGACGAAGAGCAGCGTGCCTTCCCCGCGACAAAGGGGCAGGGAAGCGCGTGGAATTCTCGCGTCGCCGCAACGACTTCGAGGAGGCGACCCGCGCCGTCTCATAATTCAACGCGGAAAATCCAATAGCACGGCGTTACCGCGGGAGAAACAGGAGCATCGGGATTCCGTGGGGCGGAGAAAAACGCGTGCTCGTTGGAGTCGGACGAGGTGACGGGGTCTGGTCGGTTCGCCGTGGAATTCTCCGTCTGGCTTCTTCCCTCTCATCTGCTTTAAGGTCATTCCATTCCTTTATTATTCCCGCGGAACAGCATTCCCGTCGGGGTTCCGCGGGCTCGCGCGACTACTAAGGGTGGCTGGAGCCTTCCGCGGCCGGCGGCGCGGGGTTGCAAGGGGGGGGGGGGGGGGTTAGCGGGGGTAGAAACATCGCGGGGAAAATGAAAATATGAGACAGAGGTTCGGGAGTCGTCGGAGGGCCGGTGTGCCCGGTTTCGAAGGGCTGACACGCCGCAGGGAGGAGGGGGATGGGGGATGAGTGTCGCGAGAGGGCGATGGGGAGGACGGAACGTAAACTTTATTCTGGACAATGCCAGGCTGTCGGTGTACTATTCTATTATTTTCACTCAGCCGACCGTCAGGCTTCGCTGCTGGCCCCCGGGCAGCCCTCGCCCTCGTAGCTGCGACAGCAGACGCTTTTAATTTCGTTATACCCTCGCCGAGGCCGTCGTCTTTTTGCTCGGAGGGCGGGGGAGTGTTCGCGCAATTTGTTCCTTTTGCGGCTCGACGGCGGCTGTTCCGTCGCGTCTCGAAGGCAATCGCCATCGACAAATCAGTTTAATCGGTTCGACGAATTACGGGCCACCCCTTGGCGCTAGCGGATGGAAGAGGGCTTCCTTTACGGGGAGATATGGATGCTCGGGTGAGATCGAGGTGCGCGTGAACTTTTTGGGGATGTTCCGGGTCAAAGGAGTCTACGAACCATGGTGCCGACGTGGAGTGGTGAAATTCTGTATTTGCTGGCCTAGGGCGCACGTGTGAGAAGTGTTAGCTCTGTTTTGCCAGCTCTGGTCCACGGATGGGCCGGGTGTCGCTTCACAGAGACTGTACGAAATGTTTCTGCTGCTTTTGAAGGTAGGAAAAATTAGCTGGGTGGTTTCAAAGGGAGGGAATGCTGAAATCGACGCGCAATTTTTTGGGGGGATTGTGGAGGTTATTCGTTCCTTTCTTTTTTAATGGGACTGTGGGTTTTTGTTGATATGGTATTATTCGCGATGGGAATGAAAGTTTGACGAATCTCTCACAAAATTGATTGACAGATTTGTACTGGTTACCTGAAATTCATTTAAAGTATCCAAATATGATTAAGTACAGCGATTTAAATACAAATCTTTCCCACTTGTGCCAACATTATGCTCAATTTTCAAATAAGGACTCTGAATGACATCGTATTGCAAAAAAAAAACTCCTCCATGCTGAATGGAGTTAAGTTTCGAGGACTCCGTGGTACGTCCCTCTCGAAACAGGAAATTTACCTAAAACATTTGTACAGTGAGTGTAGTTTGAAAGCTACTCGAGGTAAATATGCTAAGTTCCTCGGCTTGTACATTTTACTCTCAAGTGTTTTTAATGTAAAGTATACACTCACTTCCATTTTGAGCTAAGTTAGAGTGTCTGTTCACGGAGGAAAGTGTGGAACATACTGCTGTAGAATGAAAGAGCAAGCACACTTCATAGAAAAACCAGCTAAAAGCTACTTGCGGGCTCTAAAACTCGTGGAAACAACAGAGATTTACAGTGATCTCATGTAATTATACGAGACTAGTATTTTCGTTAGCTTTTTTACACCAAACCTCGCCCTTGACACCACTGTCATGCACGTTGTATTAAAATATTCTATCTCGTAATTTTTATTTATTTATATTTATTTCTTGTTTTTCATTTCAGTTTCTGTGCAATATAATAAAGCTCGTTTTTAAACCCTTGCCCTTCAAATTTACCCTATCAAAGTACTAAAATAATTCGATTCAGTACATTTATATTAAACTATGTCAAAAAATTGGGCTACTTAATTAAAAGAAATTAACGCGAACACGTTGAAAAACCTCGATAAATTTCGCCGAGATATTTCCTAGTAGTTTAAAGTCGCTCTGCACGAGGATATTAAGAACTGTCTGCGAAATCATAACCGCCTTTAATTTATACGCCTGTGAACTTACTGCGGCGAATTTATCGGCTCGCATAATCGTGTCTGCGAAGAGAGGCTGCCTGTGAAGTCGGCTGGCATTGAAAGTCTCTTTAAATTCGCTAAGAGGACGAAGAATCAAAATCGTTTTCCCGTCAAATTCCCGACGATATTCGACGTTAAACCACTCGGCTCCTCTGCCGAGCGTTGCTTAATCGCTTAAGGGTCTGGCGTAGTGAAAAAGAAGGGAAAAAGGACCGATAAATTCGCGTAGCAGCGAGGGGACGGGTGGAGAAACCGGCTGAGGTCTCGAAACCGTCAAGGATAATATTTAAGGATTATTCCGTCTCGAATGAAAGAGAAGTGGCTATTGTTTCGAACCATTAATATCGTTCGAGCAACAAATTGGTTTAAAGGGAGTTTATTTAAGGGAGTGGCAGGACAAAAACCACCCTTGTCTCTGAGCAATGTTCGAGGAGCAGTGATAGAATACTAAAGAGATCTTACTATCAAATTACGAAAGTACAACTATTATTGATTACTAAGATATTAATGCTGGACAATTAAAAATGGACAATAAAGTTTAATCTTAATGATTGCTGTGAAAGCTTGACTGCTGTTCATGATACTATTATGTTTCTTTTATTAATTTTCTGAAGATAAAGTTTTGATCTCTAAAAAAGTATCCCAAGATTAATCACGTGCCATTCCAGACATGTCAAACGAAGATGCTTTAGTACCGGACAAGTTAAAAGCTTCTTTGTAACCAGCCACGGTGGATAATATCAAGCAAAAGGATTTTTATAATCACTATATGTTCCTAAAATAGAATTGAGGATGTAAGGAAGACTGTAACATGAGTTAATATTCCATATCTTCGTAGACAGTATTATTTACTTTAAGTACTTATAGTACTTGATAAATTATGTGAGGGCTAGATAGAGTACATTATTGTTTGTAGCACTTTGGTCCATGGGCAAAATTATAGCTGTATAAATATTAAGTTTCGATGATCTTCTTTGGTAATAGATCCCAGAATGTATTATCGAACAATAAATTCGCCACAGTTTTACTATTAGATTGTTGACTATAAAACAGAGTAGGTAGTATTTGAAGAAATAAAAGAAATGAAGAATATCAAAGATGATCCCAGTTGATTACCTGAAACACTTGCTGGATATTGGAAATCAACTTTCTCGAAAATGAAGTCACGTAAGAAAAGATTCTTAAAAAAAAAATCGTTGAAAGATAGAACCGTAAAATCAGTGAATAAATTTGTTCCAGGGGATACAGTTGTAAGACGAGTCTCTTGAATGTAATCGGAGTAGAAATGGATGTTTGCGCGAAAGTCGAATCGCAGTCAACTAAACGACCCTTCGTAACGTTCAATTTACTTAACGACATTTAGCTGTACGTGACAAAGGGCATCGCGACGGCAGAACAGATTTAATAAGAGTGGCGCGTTGACGAGACGAGAGAACAACAACAATTACTCGAGTTGAACAAATTTTCATAGCATTGAGGGAACAAAGGGCCGGGGAATACCGTCCGTCGCTTTATCATAATGCAAAGCAGAGCACTCGTGACCCCGGTTGAAAGGAGAACGACGCAAAGCGTTCCTAAAAAGAGCTGTCGCGTTTAACAAACACGCGGTAGAAGAAATCGTTGAACGGGATGAACGGACAAAGGATCTTTTCGCCACTTTGCGCGCCGTTGAAGCGAGCTATTGTCGCGAGGAACCTTGTTCCGCGAGCTTTTGATAAATCAGAATAATGCGGATGAGAACAGCAAGCTAAAATGTCCAACAAACTCGAATTAATTCCAATAGATCTGCTTGTCTCCAATGCCTAAGTTCGTGAACTTTAGGAAGCCTCGATTCCTTGAAAAATGAGTCTTAATTGTAATTAAATACTTCTGATAGTTAGAAGGCTTGACATTTGAATTCTAGCGTTGTGTGAGTTTCAAGCAAAACGAGCCTTACCGGAAATTAATATATTAGAGATGATCCTTTTAACAAACTCTGTCACGCAAATCTTTCCATTTCATTATTCTCGAATCTTATTGAAAGCCCCGTAACAAATAACCTTCCATTTCTAAGAAAGAAATTTTTTAAACTTATTTCTTATCAAAGCAACGTCCGAAGGAGGGGGATAGTCCGCGCTGTTCTTCAATTATAATTCAGTCCCAAGCTAACGCATGGATTTCCATAAACAGACAATCATCGCGAAGGAAGTGGTACAATGGGGAGAGGAGTGGATCCAGAAACCAGTCCAACTGTTCGTATTAATTGCACGCCAACGTCTGAATGAATTACTGATTACCATCTAATTAAGCGCCACGCCTTTTTCATCGGTCAGGAAGCAGAAGCTTCAAGGGAAATGGTGGCGAAATGCTGGAATCCTCGTAATTAAATGTTAATTCGCCAGGCGTTTCGCGCCGCTCCTTTCGTTCAATTAAACGAGCCGTGTCCTCGATGTATCAATTAACAGCCGTTGCTGGTCGACGTACCGCAAATAGACGCGAACGAAATCGATCTACGCCGACAGAGGCTGGCGCAAATGAAAATAGGGTTTTCTTTCTTCTCCTCTTCTGTAATCCGAATCGGAAAGCGGCACGGCGCTCGTTCAGCGGGGCCAATTCCGCAAGGGAACCAATTTCGCGGGGGGGGGGATGACGAGTTAAAATCATTCGGGTAATTGGACGCTTCCACGCGAAAAAGAGGTGCCAAGAGCGGACGAGAGTAATGGAATCGTTTTGCACATCTTAGTCGATCGATGTGCAAATTTATTTGGGGCGAGGAGGGAGAAATTATAATTGGAGGATTTAGAAGATTCATTTCAGGTATGATGTTTACTTTTGAGGTGTTGAATTAGTAGAATTTGGAGGAATTCAATTTTTTTTCTATGGGGTACTGCAGATGATTTTTCTGTTAATATGTTTAGTACTGTGAAAAATATTAAAATATGAAATGGTAGTGTTACACGTGCTATCACTTATTGGCTCACAACCATGATTTTTTGGTAGAGATATTCTCACGTATCATCAAAGGGAACACAGATATTATAAACAGGTACCTAATAAATGAAAATACTAACAAGAAAAAAAATATTCAGAAGAAATTCGCAATCACGTCACAATTTCTCGAGCGACTACAGATAGATTTAATTATTCCGCGTAATTTGAGCTACCATGAAAAGGAGCCAGCTAATTCCCAGCCACAATACAATATTGTCCAGTACGAAATAATACGTATCCAGCTAAAATAAGGCTTTGTGTCAAAAGGGAGCCATCGGACGGAATCGAGAGCTCTGAGTTCTTTCATCGTTTCTGCAGATGAAACCCTGATATCGTACGAATCATTCTCCTCTTCTCGCGATGAAAAAGGCCACTTCGAAGTGTTCACCGACCGAAAATAATTGAATCTCCTCTACTTATTGGTTACTCTCGAAGCTTTTGTGGAAACGTGCCTCCGCCTCGTGTTTCCGCCCCTATGCATTCGATTCCCTCAGACCACGGACAAACACTCCAACGAGTATAACGGATAAGCGTTGAGTATTGCCCCATGAAAGGGACGGAGAGGACGTCTTCACTGTTAAACGAACTAAAATTATTCTTTTAGCGACCGCCGGCCACTCGAGCCGCGAATTTCTTCGTACAAAACCCACTGACTTTATAACAAATTTAACTAGGAATGCTGGTTTACTTTAACGACGAAACAAGTGAATAAAGCGTTTTAATAATCTGTCAAAAGAAAGGAACCTTCGCGTGGATGAAGCTTTAAAAATGGAACCGTCAGAGAAGGAAATCTAACTCTGACCGAAGAAGGAGTAAGGGAACGGATAATGGAAGAGGGTACTAAACATTTTCCCCACCTGCACGATCGAAAGGGCAGAATTATTTAGGCTCTTTAACTCTCTTCAAAACCGAGCATAATAGAATCTATAATGGCGCATCTTGGCATCCCTTTGGACGCTCCTGAATCTTTTAAAGCGACTGATTGCTTTTACATTTCACCCTCGCACGCTCACCCTCCCCATTCGGATAAATACTTCGTCGAAAGCGTTAGCCGACGCTGGGTCGTTCCTTTTTTTTTTTCAGGGGGAAATGTCACGAGGAAATCGGAGAAAATTCAGTCCTTCGATGGCCTCGAAAAAGGATAAAAGTGTTTCTGGGAAATCCGTCGCTTAGGTACTACCAAGATTCGAACAGCATCGAAACAGCCTGCACTGCTCGTTTCATTCTCGTAGAGAGGGGAAGATGGATCCAACGGGACTGAAATGGAAATTGGATGTCGTTCAAAACTGTTGCCTTTTTGTTCTGAAATTAAATCCAATTGTACAATTCGAGTCGATGCCAATGATGAACGAGTTGTGACATTTTCATTCCCTCTTGAAATAAAATCGGACTAACAGGACACTTGTAATAAATTCTTTTAACAAGGATTCTTTTGCAGAGATATTAAATGGTAAATAGTATTAAAAATAATCTCAAGAATTCCTTTCAAACACGAGCAAATAATTTCACATATTGTTTCAAAATTTCTGAATAGCAATAACTCCTTTATTTCTCTACTGCAGCTCTCTGGTTTACAATTTCATTCTCGAAGTTTGTACAAGCTCTAAGCAAATACTTCCCCAAATGATAATGGTCAACATTTCCCTATCTTTCACGAATGAAAAGTGATGCAGAATGATGGCTCGTTACCAGAAGGAAATTTAATTTAATTGCATTTACCTTGTCGAGTTGATTATTCTAAGCGAAAAAGTAAATACACCTAGCGAAATAAGGGCATCAATAATTCACTCAATCCTGTTACGAAATTAAACAAACTCCTTCAAAGGTGTTATAGCAACTATGGCTTTGGTTTTCACAATCTCAAAATTGAAATGGAACTTCGTGTAAAAGCCCTTTCAGTTCCCATGAGTTTCTGTTTAAATGATCTACCATAATTAATAGAAACTCCGTAATAATCCAGAGGATGTGGAATGTTTTAACTCCTCCTAGGGAAATTATAATGCGAATTATGCAGCAATTATAAAGTTGAACACGTTGTAAGTAAGAGAACTATTTTCATTTTCCTAGACGAAGTGGAGCAACAGGTTGACATGTTATCTCCCACCGAATATAGGTACTATCCTGCTAACCTTTCTCGGTTATATTTCTTACTATTCGTTACCGAAACTTAACTAGCATTAAATGAAGTAACTGGGTACCATAAATTAAAAATTGGACCCCTTCGTGAGATTATTCTAATTAAGCACAGACAACAGAGAAAAGACACTTTGTGAACGAAGAACTTGACCTACAAAATTTTTACTACTCAATTTTAATGATATATCGAATACACCTTCATCAAACTTTTATCTAGCATCTAATTTAGAGCTAGGCTACTTTCAGTGTAGTTAAAAAACTTTGCCTCTCAACGATTTTAATTCAACAACTATCTCCAACGAACAAGCTTGTGTATAAACGTATTTCCATCATCCAGAACGAAAGTTTTTATTCCATATTTCTTTAACAATCTTACTGGAATATTGAGAAACCCTTAATACGAGTTGCAAGCAGTAGCAAACAGAGTTCTTGCATTCTTCCACAGCAATTTATCATCTTATCGAAGTTGGAAAACTCTCGACACGCTACAGGGAATATTAATTATTGCTGCAAATCTAAAGTGTGTTGATTCGCAGTTTACGACGGAAGAGGAGGGCAACCGAGTTAATTTATCAAACTTCGACAGAGAAATTATAGTTTTCAGTGCTACATGCATCCTGGGCCATTTCTACGAAATTCCATGCTGAGTATTGCATCTAATTAAAATGAAATTATTCTTCGGAAATTCTAATAGATTTCACAATAAGTGTCATCAAACATCAAATAGAAAGAATATCGAGTTTACCTCCTTGCAAAAGTCTGTCTCTTTTTAAATCTGTCTGCCTAATTCTACTGCATATCTTTCTGCTCTCGCGAGAGAAAAGTGCATTTTTGGTGAACAGGAATGAGGGCGACGAATGAAATTTTTATGCAAAATACGGCGGGGTACTCAATCCAGGGCAAGGGTCCAGGAATCTGCTTCAATTTCGGTTAATCGCGAATACCTTACATATTCGTATGCACATACGTCCATCCATCGTGCATACCGGGTGTGCTAATGGAACTATTACGGAAGCTGACTCCACACACCTCCATAGATCGATCAATTCAGAGTAATCAGAGTATCCCGCGCCAGCAGCGTTTCTAATTAAGTCCATGAGAGCTACGTGGCCTCTATCATCAGCGTTCAAAACGTTTGTTAAACGCCAAAATTTCATCGCACAGCTTCTCCCCCACTTCTGAATACCCTTTATCTATCTGTGATACCTTTCTGATACTCTAGCAACGATCTCTTTATCAGGAATATCGATGTGGATTTAATTTTTCTGACGGTAGAAAAAGCTGCTTTGCCATTAAGAACTTGTTTCTTGTTTCTTGATGCTTGATATGTGAAAATATGGAATATGTACATAGATAAATTTGTTTGCTCATCGAAAGATGTTTGAACTTTAATGTTATTACAATTCAATAGTCTTGTTTTGTGCATAGTAAATGCAGGTAAGATTGAAAACAGTGCACACAATGAATTTTTAATCGAGAGCACTTTTTAATGATACTTCTAAAATTTTCAATGTCCAAGAATATTTTGTCTAGAAGTTGGCAATGAGAAATTGAACTTGTATTTCGTTATTATTCCACGAAATTTAGTATTACATACCTCAATAGTCATAGTCATCTAATTTCCGACTCGCTTGTAATATTATATTCAACATTTTCTCCAAATGCGCGTCACGTTCAACTTTGGTCTGCCACATATTCCGAATCCAAATTTCCATTTCCACCACATTTGCATGTTACAAGGAATCCCTGGCAGTCACTGGCAAAATTGGAAGATAAGCCTTCTCTGCATTTACATTTGCGCTTTACCTCCACAATAAATTCACATATTATTACAATGAAATGTAGTATCAATTAAATATTCATTTCCGAAAGTGCATACATGTAATTTAATGTCGTTGGAAGAATCACATTACGTCCAAGATGTTTGGAATAATATTATCCCAGTACATGTGACTTTTCAATATTAACAATCCTGAGATTTTGTGCTTAGAAATGGGATTCGCCAATTTCTATGCAACAACTATGTTTTCTAATTTAAACAATTCATTTTGTGACTTAAAGCGTAAATTTATAAAGATATGGTATTATTTCCATTGGAAAAATAAATTAAATATTGTAGAAAGCGTTATTCAAAGTTTATAAAGTCCTTTTAAACTATTACTGGATGTGTATCGATAATTATCGAATAATTTGCAGGATACTTGTTATTAACTTTTGGGTGAGTCATTAAAAAGAATACCTTACGGTTACAAAAGTAACTCTTCTACTAAGAAATGAATGAAATTTTAACCTTCATCTATGCGCTTATCTGCTTGGCAATTTATTCGAAAAATTTTATTAAATCTGACATAAAAGAATTCTAACTTGAAAATCTGATAACTTACAAACCTCTATCACCACAAAACCTGTTATCACAAGAATGACTACAACAAATCCCCAGACTTTTGCGTCTCATTTCAGTACCTAACATAAAGGGCCACAAGAATAGAAGTTGCGTTCCTGCATCCATAGAGACGAGAATAGAAGCGCATCCAAAAACGAAAAACGAAGAAAAGAAAGCCACCTAAACAAAAGATCCTGTTGAAAGCATCCCTTACTAAAACCGGCGAACATACAACGCACAACAATAGACATGAGACAATCCACGCTTCCCCGGAAATGAACATTCGCTCATTTTGAAATCGGGCCACCGTCACAATTCGAAACGAGATACCTCGATAAGCGATTATCAATAAACAAACCGCCCTATCTCCCGTAATCGATTCAACCCTTCCACCCCACAGAGTTGGGCATTATCCAAATAAAAAACTATTAAAAACGTATCGAATAAAAGATACTTTATCTTTATCCGTTGTCGAATAAAGAAAACTCGGGTTATCTTTAAAGTAACGAGTAACGAATAAAATTTGTATCTTTTATTCAAACTCAAAATTTTTATTTAAATAAATATTTACCCATCTCTGCCACCCAAGTAAGAGGAATCCCCAAGCAGAAAGAACTCTCGAAAACTCTTATCTACCTTCCTGTCTACGGGATCCTCCCTTATTACACACTCTTGCCGCGAAACAGCGGAGATTTGTCATAAGCAGGCAGGTTCCCAGATAAATCCCGCTGCCAGCAAAGTGAGAAACACAGAGGAAGACCGGTGAAGAACAACGGGCAGCGGCGGCAAAGGAGGACGAAGTAAAAAGTTGATGTCGGCTGGAGGTTGGGGGTGGATGGCAGCCGTAGAATGTAATTTGAAAAGTTTTCTCGTTAAATTGCGTAAAACGCGTGCGGTACGCGAGCCACGGGACGCCGAGTGTCCGCGGACAGGGGCAAAGTGGACGTCCACCGTCGGGGACAATGACGGGCGCACCGACTGATTTTAATTATGGAATCCGCACAGGTAAAACGCTCAATTTTCTCGTCGTTCCGCTGCCTTTGGCCCGGCCCTCCCGCGTTCCACCTAGTCCTGCAATTCCAATCGAACCCGTTTACCGCCCTCCGCTCTCGATCCCGCAACCCTCGGCCGCCACGCGAGCCCCCCGCGATCGATTTCCACTCGACTATAGGGAAATATCGGCGAGTGTCGAAATGCGATCCGCTGGCGCTCGTGGAAACAACAAACGAGGACGCGCGGCCGAATCCCGCGCGGAACTTTCTGTGTCCACCGTGATGGGGCGTCGGAGGAAAGAATTAGGTGTCACTGACAGGCTGCGGATGGGGAACACATATTGAGAGGGAGTGCTAAGCGGATGGTTTCGTATTGCGTGGTTGGTTTAATCACGGATACAGGGAGACTGATTTGTTGTAAGGTGTGAATTTGTGGAAGGCTGGCTGGCTATTGTGATCGTCGAGTTATTTTTAAGGGAAGTGGGGCAGTTGCAAGGTATGATGGAGGAACAAGGGCGGAAGTGGACCAGGTTTTGGGGCACAATGTGCGGTGTAGTTTTATGTAAGGGGGATTTAGAAGGATGTATTCAAAATGTAAGAACGTGTTCTGTTCAGTTGCAAAGTGGAAGTAGGTGTGTAGGTACGTGTGAGTGAGTTGGGAGTAGAATGTGCTTTTAAGCGACAGACATATTTCTAAATCACCCCATATACGTTTTTATGAAATCTTCACTGGAATCTCAAACCTGTTGAATCCCGCACATCTAAGTTAGCATCTATAACTCACCCTTGCTCCCTTTTGCACAACCGTAACTGCTAATTAAAGCATTAGAGCCTCAAAAACTAAAAAACATACCTACAAGTACAGTGGCGGATGAAAGAAAGTTTACATCCATTAAAATCGCATAACTTTTTAAAATTGGTCCAAACGACTTGAGTTTTTTAAACATTTTTTCTGAGCCTGTAATGAAAATTCAAAATTCTCGTTTATAGAGTTAAGTAAGTTGTATACAAGCTGAACATTTCATGAAAATTGGTCAAGGTTGCTGCGAGCTACAAACGCTTAAAGATCGCAGAATAAGGTTGAAAATCGCTGATATCGGGAATTTCGCGATTTCCGACCTCATTCGGCGAAAAAAAGTTTAAAAAATCCTTACTATTTTTTTCGCTATTCCGACCAATTGCATTTTTTCAAAACGACGAAACACGTCATTTAGCAAACTAATCGTCTAACAAACTAGAATCTTTCTAGCTTCTCAAGAAAACCTCAAGTCGTTTGGACCAATTAAAAAAATGTTATGCGATTTTAAAGAATGTAAACTTTCTTTCGTCCGCCACTGTATATCAAAAAAGCCAATTTGAGAAAAATACCCCTAAAATGTACATCGTTCGTCAAACAAGGATTTCTGCAGCACTCACCTGCCCACGCCCCCAAAATTAACTATCAATAGTCTTCATCCATTAATATCAAAGAACCTTCCCAGAAGAATATTCCACCCTCATTCTCCCACGACCTACTCTCCAATAAACCTTTCCCAGCCCCTTCTTCTTCTTCTGACAGCCACGAGAATTCAGAAACAAAGAAGCTGTCGTTAAATTACCACAGTGGAGCAAGGGCCTTCCAAAAGCGTCAAAAGCACGAAAGGATCCATTTATCGTCGCGGTCGGTCCGTCGGTCAAAGTGCGAAAGCATTTAGTTCGCGGGCGAGACCGAAGCAACGGGCACGGTCACCACCCCAAATTACCAGCCTACATTTTCCCCTGTGTGCACACACGGCCGCCGTTGTACGCCCGGAAAAACGTGTACAACGCGTAAAACGTCGGGCTGGAAAATCGCGGCGAGGAGGAAGAGGGGAGTGGAAACGCGTGCGGAAACCAGGGGACTGGCCGAGCTGGACAAAAGTGAACGGCGAACGAGGGCGAGAGGGTTGAAGGGCGCGACGGGAAAGGAGAATCGAGAGGAGGGACGAGCAAGATAGAAGACATGGCTTCGCTGTTTTACGGGACGCAGTAATTACGGTGTCGGTGTTTCCCGGTGTTAACAGTTGTATCTGCCCCTGACATCTACCTGCCCCTCTGTTTTCCACCCTCCTTGCGGCTGGCCTCGTAGAACCGACGCAATTTTCCAATCCGGGAACGACTGCTGTCCAGCACGCTTCTGGCTGAAGGGTGTGTATGTTCTTCGTCGCGGTGCTCTACTATTTTGCTCGTAAGGGAAAGTTGCGATGTGGATCAGTGATGATGAGGGGGATGGAGGTTCGGTGTGGGAGGTAGAATTTTGGGTTTTTTTGGTTAGTTAAAGAAAATAATTGGGTCTGTTAATATGCGAAAGGTGGACCACGAAATTATTCATGATTAGATTTGTTATGTTATTGGTATATGTTAAGGATAGTTTGCAGTGAATTTTATTTCAAGAAAGGTAGTAGGAATACCTATTGGTTCTGCATAGATGATTCATCTGTGGTACAGAGAGAGATGATAATGATTATGCGCCTAACCCAAACGTAAACCAGTAAATACAATTCCTTTCCCTTTTAAAATATCTAATTGGAAATTATCAAATCTATTTACGTGTAATACGCATGCATGGTGACTTTAAATAGAAAGGAGAGAAAATGGAATTAAATCCCATGCAGAATTCTAAACTATGCCTGGTTAAACGACTGAGACTGCGTTGTTTATAAATCACCAAGTAACGAGTCCCATGAATGTTGAGCATCTGTGGCAGTTTGAATACATAATGCTTCCTATTTTCTCGAAATCCTGAAAATTTTGCCCTTTCAATATTAAAAACGACGTTGGACTTTCAAGTGCAAGGTTCTCCACTCCCCATGGAAAAAGCCTTGCACGCTTTGGGTGTGAAAGTGCTGCGAGTCGGCCGAGTACGTCGTTAGAAACGTTAATTGCCATTCGACGCATATGCCGCTTTTGTGCAGAGGTGTTCTAGACTTTTAACGGCGCTCCTTCGCGCTACGATAATGGCCATGCAAGTAGGAAGAAGGGTTTAATGTGTTTTCGGGAAAAATCCGCGACTGTAGTTTCTTGCGTGGAGAGTATCCTGAGCCGTTGCGTGTATTCTACTCTTTTCATCCTTTATTTATTATACTATACTACTGAAATCAGTCGAATATTTAACAGAATGCACCGCTAAAAGTTCTCTCTATCAGTCCTACACACAGTGAAGCATATACTCATACTTCTAACAAAGAGAAGACCTAAACTATTATACTAACTTGCTCGTGAGCTTTCGCAGGTTGACAGGGCTTGAAAACTAAACGAGAATTTCCAAAATCTCACACCACAGCTTCAGTATTCAATCTTGACCCCAAGAAGGCAAACTACTTTTTGGTAAAAAACGAATAATCACGTTCTCCTTAAGATCAACCAGCATCGTCGAGCTAACTACGAGTCCAAGCACTTTTGGAACACGACCAGTCTGAGGCATCTCCGAAAAGTGTTCCAACCCAACCCTTCGAAGACTTCAATTAGCTCGTTAAGAGAATCTTCTGTGCGTACACGTGCGCGAAACCACTCGATGCAACTGCGAGCAGATGAAGGTATCCGCAATAAGTAACATCGTTGCGTATAGATTGGCTTAGCGGGCCATATCATCGGATGATCCAAGTTCGAAGAGGTTCGAGGAGCGCGGGGCCCTCAAAGTATCTCGACGGCTCGTTATAAATTGTCGTCGACTGCTCCAGCTTGGATTTCACAGAAACGCGACGTAATGGCGTGGAGGAGAGAAGATCGAGGGGCCTCCTCTATCACGAAGTTCCTTCCGACTGGTAAAGGAAGGAACGGAACGAATTAATTCCGTAAGGACGAAAACCCGGGGACAAAGAGGAGATGCAGGATTCAAAGGACGCAATTGGATTCGAGAGGACGTCGCGAGAGCAAGAGACCCTTACACAGGGCTATCTCTGCCACTACGCTGATACAGTGGCGAACACCCCCTCTTGTCTCCCTTCTCCACTTAGTCGGCGCCCATGGGTGCCGAGAAAGTTTGAAAAAATATCGGGGAAAACGAATGAAATGGACCAGTGGTTGTTAGGCTCTGTTTTCATGTTCGTCGCGAGGTCAGTCGCAGGGTTTTGAGGTCTGTTGGATTGTTTAAGCCACTGGGGTTGGATATTAGGACACACTGGATAAAAGGAATTATATGTGATAATATGTAAGAAAGAAATGGAGATCCTAATGTAGAGTCTTTTACAAGATTTCGTTGGACAGTTTACTAAATTCTTACGGGTTCTTAATTTCTACTGGCACGAGGAATCTACATCAGTATGTATGTAATATTCAAATATGTCTATCCTTTACAAACTGAACCTCATAACATTTACATTCATTAACCCTCCGTGATCACAGCTTCTTGTAATCACAAATTGGTCAGGTGGGGTTCCCTGCACCGTAGCTTCATTTTTGAGTTACTATTTTCGTACCTTTGAATCATGCTTCAATAGTCTTTTTCTGGAAATGTAAATTTTGATATGATGAAATTTGTAGTTGAAAAATGCGATTTTTGTTCAAATTCGCCAAAATTTAAAACTTTAATATTAAGGTTTAATTCATTTTGAATTCATAAAGGCGCGACATTTGAACTCGAAAATTGCCTGGGGTGCGATGCACCCCGTGTGACCACCAAGGGTTAAAGCTATTAAGAAATTCGTTTACACAGTAAAACATGAATAAATTAATGGGTAATATGTTCTGAATTCATATCTTTCTTCTTCTTCGTCCAATATATTAATTTACGTGTCACCTTCTATGGAGTAATAGAAGCAAATGATCAATAAAGGAGATGTGGTATATAATAAAGACATCAACGTTAGAATAATAGAATACTCAGATCTAAAGCAAGTTCCTGGTTTCCCCAAAAACTTGCATGCAACGCCACCTTTTTTAATCAATGCATACTTGAATCTCTCAATTCACCAATAGATTTTCCACGTACCATTCAAAGAGCAAAAAGGCGGACACTCCCTTTTCTGCTGAGATCGAGCCATGCATAAATCACCCCTGAGACAAAATGCTCTGTAATTAATGCCCTCCATCGGAACATCGTCGGTCGCAAGAAACGTCCAATGACTTCCTCGACTGCAGGCCGGGGGAAAAGGAACGAATCAAATTCTCACCGAGGAAACAAAAAAAGATGGTCACGGTTCAAGGGACTTAATTGGATTTGCGAGAGGAGCCCCGACTATTGCACCGACGCCTTCGCGCTATCTTTATGCCCCTTTTTTCTCGCGTCCAGAGAATTTCGGGAATTACGATTAAGAGCTGGCGAAACAAGGTTGGAAACTGCGAAGTGGCTGCTCCACATTCTGCATAATTTATCGCAATCTCGCAATACGTTTCACGCAGAGGGCCACGTTGGGGAAATTGTGCAGGGGATGAGAAGGATATTCGAGCTTGCGACGAGTCAAGTAAGGAAAAATCTTGAAAAAGTTATCACAATCCCGGGGGATTCTTTGAACACTTATTTTGGTAATCTTATTTTCCATTTCTAAATTTTCTGTGTAGTGTATATTTTATTTCTGTGGAATTTTTTAGTTATTTATTATTTATAATTTATTACTCTGTGTGGGAATTTAGAAATCTTTTTTGTTTCCTTTTCGCAAAGTGGTATAAGAAAATTGAGGATTTTAGTGGAAGATTTTATTGTCTTTCTCTTTTGTATTTTATTTAGAAAACGGTGGAATATTCTGGGAAGTATGAAACGTGTATTCTCAAAATATTGTTTCTTGCGTTTCCTATAATTAGTAGAACCCCGCAAGCCGTTCTCGTAGATCGTGCGATATAAAGTTTCGGAGAAGGGGTTTTCCATGGCAGAACGTGTATTTGCAGAAGCATGACGAGTGCAACGAGAATTTATTAGGTGTGTTTGCACGGTAAATACACGAGGAAAGGGAGCGTTTAAGAAAGATATTTACGAGCGAGGTGCTAAGAAAGATAGAAAGTGTCGTGGATTAGTAGCGGAACCCAGAAACACGAAGGCTAGCACTCCATTGTTATGAATGTGCGTTCGTGAAAATATCAGCGAACGAAAACGCTGGCGCATGTCGTATCAATAAAATGAATGAGTCAGAATAATTCGTAGTGTAGATATTTAAAAACTTCTATGCGGAGAATGCAAGAAAATTGTAAAACTTGAATATAGGCAAATGTTCTGTACTAATTGCATGTATTATACATTGTAAACTGCTTGAATAAGGAGCTTAAATTAAAAAAAAAATCTTTAACTTCTTCAGGTCTTTTTAGACGAGACGGTTTTGTGACTAAGTAGTGGCTTTGTGTTTCAGGTGTATTCATTCTACAGAGATACCATTGGTGTAAACAGATGAGAAATGTTTGAATTTGTTCGAAATGCTAGTTGTGAATGACGAAAGTGTCTCGTCTCAAAAATCTCTTGACTGAAAGAAGTCTGAAGTAAGAAACAATTAACAATCTCTTGAAAAATTTCAATGAGGTCAGTCATTATTCCGTATCAAATCATTTTATGTATTATTCCAAACTCGACAGTTGTAGGAGTCTCATGCTTGTCACTCATTTCTCATTCAGTGTATAACGAGTTGGCAATGGGAAATATTCTTAACACACACGTAGTTATTCAAGTAAAGGCAGATTCATTAAAACTTTCAAGCCCCATTGGGTTTCCTAAAATTTTTAAGGTTCCAACAACATTCTTATTTAACAGATTTATAGCCCTGCAACCAATGGGTTAGTAACCCATCATGCGGTTCCCTTTTGACACTTTCACTGTCACGTGTAGCAATTTGTCATTTCTCAATTCCTCGTGACAGACCAACGCCACATATATGTGACATCGATAATGTCACCCTTCACACCGATCAAACAAATCAAGTCCATTTTTTCCAAATATCAAAGTCAAGATATTCAAGGGAAGCCTACCACGAATTGTCAATTACACCCCTTATGCCCCTAATTAAAACTGTACCTATACCGAATTAAGATTGCTAGAAATATAACATGATCTACGTTATGTCAAACATCTCAACCTTCTTCCTCACTGTGTGCTGAACCCCTTTCTCCATCCACCTCCCCCCACTGACCTCCCACATATTTTTCCATTCCCACCTCCACCTGTTTCCCATTACCTAAAACCAAACCCATCCCACGATCCCTGCTCCCGTACGTTTCACCCTGTCTGCGCTTCTCCACGCACCTCCCTTCGCTAATCCTCCGCTCTTCTCCTCTTCCTCCTCCGCCAGCCCCTCTTCGCTCGCCCCTTCGCGTTCTCCGCGCCCCAGCCACCCCCGCGTAATCGCTGGCGAACGCTATAGACGTTCCCCTCCCTCAGCCCCGTCAGATCGTCGATCCCCTAGCCAGGATGCAAGCATCACCTCCACCGAGAGCGTGATTCCACGTGTGCGCTTTCACCGTGACAAAGCCAGATTTAAGCTCCGCTTACGAGTCAGAGCTTTCCAGCTGGCTCGAATTCGCCAGGGTCCGTGCGCGCTGCTCCATAACGATTTTCCTACCCCCGTCGTTTCGTTATCAGCCATAATAGTGAGCACGCGAGACATACGCGCAGATTTAGAGACGACTGCTACACGTCCCCGTGAACGTCGAATAAAAAGACAATAACCATTCCCTTTGTGCCCCGTAATATGGCCGAACGAGTCCTCTGTCGCCTGTTTGCCAAATATTTCCCCTTTAGGCGGCTTCAACTGTCCATGAAGTGAAAGCTCGAGTCGTGTTCCCGTGTAACGCGACCAACATCTTTGGGGATGTCTGTCTTGAAGAGGACTGCGCTGTGGTTTGTACGAGTCGATGATAAGTGGTTTCTGTTTCTATGATGTGTCCAGAGTTTCGGGTTTGGTTAGAGGTATGTATGTCTCATTTCTTCTTTGAAACTTATTTTCTGGTTTGGATTTTATGTGTGTGGTGGTTTCAGTGATAAATGGGAATGAGGTGAATTTTTGCTTTTGGATGTATACTGTTTTTGGGTTAGATACTTTAGTGGGATATTTTGAAGATGATGGGAGAATATGATCGTTAGAGTTGACGAAAGAGAATCTCGAATTTGAATTGGTTTTTTGGTGGATTCCTTGCACTTGTTTGCGTAATAAACCTTTACAGCTGACCACTTTTGTGTATAAAAGTGTACTTATACTGTTCGTGATACTGTTTGCCGATATATTGAAGAAAACAATTTAGTAGCATCCGCAATGTTAGAACCCAGTGAATATTAACTCGATTCCAGGTATGAAGTTTGAAGAACTGAATTCTGAAATTACGAGAACAACTTCGAAAAGAGTGATTATTTAGAAATAAAAATATCAGGGAGCTGCTTTTATTCCACACTCAGAAAATGTGGATGAAATTGCATGTTGAAGTACGAAATAAAGGACACAAGTAGAGTGAAAAACGCGATACTGTTATGAAACTCAATTAACAAGTAAGATGTGCTCTGATCTCGAACGACAATTTCATGTTCCGTTACACTTCCGTGCGGAGTGCACCTGTTTCGGGATTAATCTCATGCAGGATAATGAGAGTATCGGGTTCGATTCAAGTGTGGCACACATGCTGGTGTACACAGAATTGGTTTCAAGGCCAGTAGGTTAACACACGAAAATGATCGATCATTACGAGCACGAAGGAAGACGGTAAAAAAAAGGAGAACGACGTGACTTTCTAAATATAAACTTCAAGCACAAACCGTGCAAATATCAAATTATCTATACTCTGAACTGCTGAACCATTACATAGCCACATCATTGATAGCTGATACGATCCAATACATATCTATGAAGAAGAACATAGCCCATACTCAACTTAGAACACAACATCTTCGCAATTTCTGCTTCATTGTTCATCTAAGCAAGGAACTTGGTTCCTCGCTCTTAATACAAGTCTTGATTGAGATCTAATTGCCAGTGCAGCTCCAACAAGCGTAGTTAAATTAATTACCAGCTCCTCTATTCATAGGTTGATCAACAACTATGTAAGGTATCTGCCTTGTAGCAGACCAAGTACCTATAAATTTAATATACTCACACGGGGCTGATAATTTCGTTCCATGAGCACCGTCATTGGGGAAAAACTAGCTTCATTGAACAAGCGAGGAAGCGTTTCGATAAACCCTGTTTACACATCCTGTGGAAAGAGGCCGACGTGGAATCCAACGAAAAAAGGACCAATCGATCGTAGCTGGAGAGGTCGACGGGAATAAAAAAGGACGTGTACGGTGACAGACGCGCGGGGAACAAGAGGGAAAGAATGAAATAGAAGCTTGACACCCCTCCAGCGTGCAGTTCTGACGAGCTGGCAATTCGATCCTGAAACAGGACCCAGGAGACGGCATAAAGCTCGCTCCAGGCTCGTTTGTCCTTTCTTTCCTTGTTTTAACCTCCCTCCCCCCTCGAAACTCCTCCTCGGCACTTCACGATCGTCCGTTTGTAGCTATTTGTCTCGCGAGCTTCTCCATCTTTCTGCCCCCATGCTCCTCTCCGCCCCTCTTAAACATTCAATTTAATTCACTCACCATGAAGAGCCTTCAAATATGCTTTCCCAGCATTGATCAGCTGCCTCGCTCCTGGGTTGAACTTGTCCAGGATGTTCTGTAATCATATAGACAGATTATGTTGGTTGAATTCAGGATATCAGATTCGTTGCGAATCAATTGTTTGTTTATGTAGAGTGGAACGTAGTTTGTGGTATAATCAGAGAGGGGGCGATTCTTCGTGTAAAAATGAAGCAAAAATGTAGAATGAATTTGTTTATACCTATGAGATTCGTTTTTGAATTGACTTTGAAGATTTGTTTCCACTCATGTGGTAAATTTGGCTGTTATAGTGCCAATTTTGAATATTTATTTAGTTACAACAACCAAATTCCATTCCTTGGAGAACGAAACATCCTACGAAAAAAATTCACATTTTCGTTTTATTTTTACTCGTAGAATTACCTTGTTTTTTTTTGTTTACAGAACTACTAGCTTTACTACTCGGCTTCGCCCGAAATTTAGATTCTAATTTTATAAGAAAATTTTTTATAGTTTTTTGGGGAAAATGCCTCTGGATTAGTCAAGCATAATGAGCTGAGGCACATTTCGTGATCCCAGAGTTTATCTTTCGAAAGTTTTTAGGCGACAGACAAACACACAAACATATAGAAGCTTTCTGCCTTATATATTAATATGTTTATCCTAGAATAGGAATTGAAGAAATAAAGAAAACGAAGACAGATGATTCGTAACAGGTGGTATCACCGTAAGTGATCAAGTAAAATGCTACGTCATGTGAAAAAATAAAGAATGCAATCCACATGACATCGCCTGAATCCATGTAAAAATAGTTCTCCACGCAATTGGAACTGCGTCTGTTTTAAAACTCGCCGTTCTAGACACGTCTTCTTCAGGCCTTGATCGATACCCAGCTATACTGGCAAGTATTAACGAGCATGAGCTAATCGGATTACATCAGTGCGACGAATTAGGTTCCTATGCACGAGCAAAAGTCAGCCTTCAGTGTTGGAATGCGATCGACTTGGTCACATATTACAAGCAACCGTCAGACTTTAATCTGTGGGACAATTATCTATTTATGAACTACACCTCTGTCTTATCAAAGACAAACCAGTCTGTGCGACTGTGTACTCGTAAGTAACCAGAAAAATTTGTGATCACAGGAATCAGGAATTGATATACTGGTGAAAGAAGTGTCTTACAATGCAAGCTATGATTTATCAAAACAAAATATGCATTCAATCTTATCAGGAATCTTTCTACACGAGACATGTCAAATATATTCACTTGTTAGAGACAGTGCTAACATAAAAAAATGTACGAATATTTTTTAAATATCCTTCACGAGTCACAAAAGTGTCTCCTCTCAAAAATCCCCATTGCCTTCTTCGTATCCCAAAGCAACAAACAAAGTGACTTCCCCGCACTCGCAATTAGAAGAATTATAAACACATCGATTCTCTCAGCTGATCTATTCCATCAACCAACGAACAGGTCCTTCCAGCATCGAAAGTTGCCACGAGTTGAACTTTACCTCGATAGGGAACCTGCGTCTCTAAACTATCTTTCGAAACGTCAGACTGGAGTTCCAACAACCCCGTCCGACCCCGAAACAACCAGACCGTTCTCGACGATCAAAACTTGGGGTCCGAGCAAACGGAGCTGAAAAGTAAACGGAAACAATGTCACCGGAAACTTGAGGCTAGTTGATAGCCGGCAGATAGTCGAATAAACAGAATTCTCGTGAAGGACAACCAACGGAGGGCGAATAACGAGAGGCGAGGCGCGGTTCGCTAGCTATCAAGAGGGAACGTACACGAACGCCTGTGGCATTCCTGCTTTGAGGACGAACCTGCCCGTCTTCCTGCGTCTATCTCTTCCGGCAACTTCCCTCTCTCCCTCTCTCTCTCTCTCTCTCTCTCTCTCTCTCTCTCTCTCTCTTTCGTCTCAGTGCTCCTTTCACTCGGCTCTCAAGGCGACGCCTTTTAGCTGCCAACAGTCTCCTAGAGATCCCTTTGGTATCTCAGGACTCGAGGACAATGCGAACGTTGTTTCGTGCCGAGGAGTGGCGAAGGGACGCAAGCGAGGGATAGACAGTCAGCGACGGCGGGCGATTAACACCAAAAAACACCGAAATTCTAGCGCTGGCAAATAAGAGCGCGCGTAATTTGCCACGAGGACGCTGCTGACCCGTCGCGACATCCATCATCCATTGTCGCTGCGGTTCTTCTACTGGCCGAAAAAGGTACGAACTGGTTTGAGGAGAATGTTAATGAGAGGCAGCTTGGTGCTACACCGTGAGTAATGATCCGTGCACGCGAAAAGTGGAACGATCTGGAGGTCAAACACACCAATAGGTTCGTGGAATCTTGAAGAAGTACGAGTTGGGTTTACGTAGCAATAGTTGCTGCTGGTGAGTGGACCGGAATGGACAGTAAATAATACGGAAGATAATTTTTTATGTGATTGTTGGATGTTGGTATTGGAACTGCAGAGTGGTGAATTTATGAAGAAGTAGATGAAGAATTCCAGATACCGAGTTGTTAAAATTCAACTCCTTTATATTATTGTTTCAGCCTTCCTTCTTGGACCCAACTAGAGAAATGCTATTCTTCTCAAAATTAAAACAGTGTTAAAAACAGTGTTAGTAAGAGAGAAAGGAATACTTTTCGAGAACGACTCAATTTGGATCCACAGCAGTGTTCACCAAGTACTGTTTCTTTTTCCAACAGTGACCTCGCAAGTGGAGGCACATTGTTGGGCTGAAAACGAAACGGCACGGTCTGAGGCTTATCGTGGAGACGACTGGCTGAGACTCGGCTTCGCCATTCGAAGTTGGGATCAGATTCCAGAGGTGCAGCAGTTCCGACGGAGTTCAAAGAACGACACAAATGTGACTCGCGCACGAGCCGGGTAATGGCGCGCGTTCTCTCGCGGCGGAATAACGATTCCGTGTCAGGCTATAGGACAGGAAGTGTCTTTGCTTATCGCCATTACGTAATTTGCCCGGAGACGTAGTAACGCGACCGATGCAATGGTCAAAGGGCTTGGCTGCACCCGCATGGCTGGTCCCTCTGGTACGCCTGCACTGACTTGCATTCGAAATTGCTGCCCCGTCTATGATCATAACGGAAACGCATGGTAACTAGATCTCCCCAATCCGCTGAATTATGTCCACTGCATTACGTCACTGTGCCCTGTGGAGGATTTCGGTTACTTCGGATGAAATCCAACTGGAATGACGATGCGCGCCGAACGGAAGAGTTTTCAGAACTAGTTACCACTGAATGTGCGATAGTTGCGTAATGATCACGTTCACTTTCAAGTCTCGCATTTCAATAGTTTCGAGCTACTCGGAGATCCGAATCGCGAGCCTTACGTCAGAGAGTCATCAGGCTTGGAGTAATTCTTCCCAGAGTCAGGAGAACCTCATTTTAAATTCAGATGAGCAGTAAAAAGAGTTATTTGGAAACGACACAGTACAAATAAAAGAAAATGGCTATCAGCTTAGCATCACAGAATTTTAAAAACTGACCTCTTTCTGCAACTATCTTGCTAATGAAAGATAACTCAATCAATCCAGATAACTCTTCTAAAAGCTAGCTGAATTTGAGCTTCTATCGTTTTACATTAATAAAGAAAGAGCCTCGAGCCTCGCAGAATTTTGTAAAACGATCCATTTCCACAACTGCCTCGTGGTAGAAAGCTAGACCCCAACCGCGGTGAGGATTTAATTGCCAGAACCGCCGAGTTAGGCGTTTGCCATGGGGATCTCTTTAATTGACGGAAGCCCGGTGAACCGTTCGTACGTCAAACGCGACTCCGCGGGCTAAGAATCGTTAAAGGCTGGGGAATTTCGAGCGACGTCCGGACAGACGGTAATCCGTAGGATCGCCGTTGGAGAGGATCGACGGTGGCACGAAACAATCGTTGCGCAGCGCCAAGTGGCATGGCGAAACGGCTCGTTCGAACGTTCGAATCGGCCTGCGGCCAAGTGGTGTCAGGAAAGAACGCGCGCGGGGTGAACGAACGATGGAAAATCAAGTGGGCTTCCGCTATTCAAGAAATGACTCGTTTCCACGCCGATATTGGGTGCCATCGAGCTAGGTCCACCTGATGAGACACGGCAGGGTGTCCCTTCTTCCCCCTTTTTAATCGAAGGGATTTTAATTATTGCTCATTTCTGCGTTTATGGCGTAAAGACGTTGATTTCTGACGGGTTGTGGAATTTCAGGAATCGCGTGTGTTTTTTTTTACAAACGGGTATTGGAACGCTGTGAAAAACGTTTTCGTGGTGTTCTCAGGATGGAAATGATAGACACCAAGAGCTAGGAGAGAGAATCTTCTTAATCTTCTTTAGGCTTGGAATTTTCTTAATTCGATGTGGAATATAAACGCAGCGAGTCGTTTAGTTTAATGTAATTTGTCGTTATTGGATTATTATTAATACAACTGTGTGGTTGCAGAAAAGGTGGTGGATGATTCTTTGTAACTTCTTCTAACGTAGTTTAGGAATTATATTATTACAACAGGGATTTATTTTTAGCCTCGGTTTATTCTATAGAAACGTAGATGGTTTCGATGAACTTTTCTAATTGACCGAGAATGACGTAAACTACATGCTGAAGGCGAGCATTTTTTAAATTCCTCCTGGTTATTAGTGCAGAGGAAAAAAATCATGAAATGTTACGCGTTGGAAAGTTTCTAATCGATCCTTTTATTTCGGTGGAAGAGAATGTGCGTATGCTTTGAATCGAATTTCTGGAATATTTCAAAGAAAAGTACCTTTAGGGAAATCGCCTCATTCGAGTGCCATTAGGATGCATTCCGTGAACGACACTGCGAATTTTACGAGCGATCCTCTACGAAATATGTCCAGGGAAATTCTTTGCATGAAACGCTCGCTATTCTCAACGCTACTCCGTTTCTACGCGTACGGATTACATATATCGCATTACTGTGCCCTAAAACCAGGGATTCTTATTGATATTACAGAGGTGGTTGCTGAAAGCTCTGTAGTAACAGTAATTTCCAATAATTTCAAAGAAATTTTCGGGACCAAAATAACCCTGAGAGTGAACATTGCCAACAGCGTTATTATTTTATTTAAAACCGGTATCTAACATAAAAAATTATTTTAAAATGATTTATTTGCTTTTGAGTAATCTTCTTCAGGAGTTGTGAAAATTGTTACTATAGATCGAGTCGCTAATAACCCAACATAGAGGTTGGTGCGACTTAAAATAACCAAATTAAAAAAAACGTTACCTTTATACATTATTTTTAAAATACAAATAGTAAAATCAAATAACTCGCTATTTCAAATAATTTTTCTTCACAATCAGTCAGCCTTCTGAATTTACATGAACAATCGTGTGAGTCAATAATAAAAAATCTCTCAAAAAGAGTATGAAAATATGCGTTTGGAGTAGCCAGATATCTCCGTAGTATTGGTATTATCGAACGTTTCACAGATTTCTGAAGAATACCAAATAGCAGGTGCTCTTCATGGTCCAGCAACTGAATACACGTGAATTGCTGACATCACTCGATGAATTGCAAACAATTCCAAGATACATTAAGCCGTCGAAACGCCAATTGCCACGCGAGTCGGCAAATTTGCTCGGAGTCTTTTCATAAAACCGGTTCCCTCGGGAAGCATATCATCCTTGACCTCTCGACCATTGAAAAAATATCTCCAAGTACCGTACGTCGATTTTAACCACCGACTCCCCGTGTCATTTGGCAACGGCAATTTATGGCGATATTTTTCTCGGCGAACGCCTCCCAGAAAAAGACTACGTGGATGCTAACGACGCTTAGAAATCGAAGGAATTACATTCCCAATAGCGAATTTATTAGGATTCGGAGAAGCCGGCCTGTGTCAGCGTTTGCTGGACATTTGGAAACATTCCACGCAATAAACTTTCTGCTAGGATGATTTTAAGCAACGTTTCGTAATGATAAGTGTTTCAAGGGAGCTCAGAAGTCATTTCGCAAGCGCGCTAAAAAATTGAAATTAAAATACATACAACTGAAACATCAACATTTAATTTAATATTTTATATTCTGCGCAGTTCTGTTTAATATATTAATATGAATAATTGCTTTCCGGAATGGAGATTATTTAGCGTTAATTTAATTTCGTAAACACGGATGCTGTTGCCGGAGCTTCGATCCCAATTGGCATTAATTATTACTCTTTATTTCACTGAAATACAAATTCATATGGAAACACATACATTTCGACCGCAAGCATTGCGCATGAAATTTCATTTCGCAAAGGGAATAGGTAAACTTATTTTACGTCGTGTTACATCATCTGCTTGTAATAAACGGAACAGAAAAGTAATGGCGCAATATCTCACTGCCTAGACGGACTGTCGAGTTATTTTTTACCTCCACCGAGCATTAGACAAAATTTTTCACAGAGTGCGTCATGCATAAGCTAGGCAGGAAAATCTGGCTCATTTTTTAACCTTATATTAATGTCATTACACATTAATAAGAGGTAAATTTTAAAAAATTTGATATCCATGATTTTTTACAAGTGGAAACATCTGGAATTACTCGGAAATCTTCCAAATAAATCGACGATCTGTATCTTTCTAGATAACATTGAAATCCTCATTTCAGACAAGTTTTACTGCCGGGATATCCATGAAACATGGATTTCAGCTTCGACTAAAAATTGCCTGTCAAGCCTCCTGTCTCCAGGTGAAAGATGGATCGTTATGAAATCAAATGGAACAGAACTGAATGGTATACAGACTTCGATTTTGAGTAATACCGTTACATGTACACGACTGTTACACTCCAAGCACAATGGTCTCCATTGAAAACGGTTTTGTCCGCGATAAAAGTGCCTTTCTACTTCCTAGTGTTCCTTCCCCCCCCCCCTGCCCCTCCCGATTCGCGGTAAACAGATCACGTATAACCGCGCAGAAAGCCCGCTCGGAAGACAAAAGGACATTTTGCAAAATGCGTCGCGGCTGAGGGCTCGAACGAGACACGCTTATCGATGGCACTGGGAGAAAAAGAAGCAACGGAGAGTACAATTAGAAGATAGTGAACGAATTTCACTATACGGTTGATTCATGAACGTGGAAGTGTATTATTTGTAATTAAATTTAAACTTATTGATATAGAATTCCTGTGTTAAAATCCTTATATCGTAAATGCCTACCTCTGCCAATAATTTTGTAATGTTTTACGCATTTTTGCAAGGAATAGCATGTTGTATTCCAGAAATAACTAAAAATGAAATTTTTCAACGAAGAGTTTCGTTGATAGTGATAATTATTATATCTTTACACCTAGTTTAACGCGTTAATCATCAACGATGGTCTATCTAATTATTAGAAACAATTGGTCAATTATTTGCGTCCCATTACCACGTCAAGGAAAGTGACATCGAATAGAGTCAATATTAAATAAACCTCACATCGACAGCAATCTGCATCACTGATAATATAATTCGATATGTTCAAACGATACGTATAGAAATGGCACAGTAACGAGACAGTGATTACAGAGAATCGTGGTTTCTAAATACGTTTCCTTCAACTCTCTGCAATCTAACATTACCATAAACAACCAGGCTCATTTAGATAAAACGCTTCTCTAGCTTACTATTGACATTCCATACATATTCACACAGCAGAGACACCGTTTCTTGCAAAGAAAAAGAAGAAATGTAGAAAATGTGTGAGTATGGTTTAAAGTGCCAATTACGAAACAGAAAATTGTCTCGTCTGAGAAAAGTCTTGCTCGGTAGTTAACCCCAACTATAAGCTGACCATTGCTTCCCGATTTTTGACAATAGTCCCAGATTCTGTATTTCTTTTTTAAAGTAACAAAATAATCAATATGAAACCGAAGCTACGAGGTTGCTGTTAAAATTCTACTAACTTGGCGACAGTGTAACCAAGTCTAGGGGAAGTAAAGGTGGTCCCTAAAAAAAAATCTCATGTTCCCGGACCCCCTTCCAAAATGGTCACTTTACCCAACAAGCCACTATCACGGATGAAACTAATTGTAAGTCTTTTCATGAAAATGCACCAAACGTCGACTTCGAGGGTCTGCAATGGTAAGCTGAAGTAGATCCAGCCAGCGAGACGACACTAGTCAGCCACGTGCCCTCGAGAATCCTAAAAAAACCAGGGACTCTCACAATCCCTGTGAACTCGTCTAATAAAGAATTCCGCAAGGATCGCGGAAAGGGTGCAGGAGCAGAAACGAGGTCAGCACCGGGCGCAACAAGGTTAAATTTAACCCGGTACCGATTCCGTTATAGTCCACATAACTGGGCACGCAGGCTAACCGGCGCTGAGCAAGAAAATGGAAGCAACACGAGGAGCAGAGGAAGGTTTCTCTTATTGGCAACCAGTTGGTCTCCGTTGGAATATAAAAAAACCCAACGAGGGAATGAGGAGGAGGGGGGGGGGGGGCTCTTGAAAGGGGGACGGGGACAGGGCGTGCGGTGAAAGACGTCGGCGAGAGGCAGAGGAGAGAAAACGAAGCAGAACACGGCTAGGCGGAGATGAAGAAGAAGCCAATGAATGTCGACTAACGGTACGCGGTGCATGAATTTCGTGTGCAGCAACGTGTCCGTGTGCTCTTCGTACGTAGCCTCTTGTAAATACCACCCGACACGTGCAAAAGTACGAGCCATCGACACCAGATATTTCGCAACCGCCTCGAATTTCGCTCATCATCTGTTCCTGTCATCGATCCCGCCCAAGCTAAAGTGAATTTTAAGACGCGCCAACGAGCGTTCGATTGAGACCAGCGTCCCGAAACTTCGCAGCTTTCCGTAACGAGCGTTTCATCGATTCGCCAGAGCTTCGACGTATTCTTCCACGCAAATCTGAGCTTGGTCTTAGAGCCTTGGGTGCATATGTGCGAAGCTGCTTTCTTTGGGGGATAAGGCTGCGGTGGGGAGGAACTGATAGGAGTTCTGGGAAGGATTTTAAAACATTTCGCGAGTAATTGCTTATTTGGACGGGGGAAGGGTTGAGTGAAAACTGGATTTCATGGTTTGAGGTGGTTTTGAGGCTCCGCGTGATTCAGATCAGATTGGAGGAGTTTCAAGAATTTAAAAGTCTCGTGGATCTCATAGGACTTAACTGTATTTCATTGGAATAAAACATTTTGAGGACGTTTCGATACTAACTGAAAATTTTATATATCGATGGTTTACTGCACAAATATTGTATATTCAATTTTTTGTGAAATTCTGTATTTCTTTAATTATGAAGTATCCTTGTATTTTTAAAACTGTTTTTCTCGAAAACACTACACGCAGACATACAATATTTGTCCAATGTAAAATGATCTCACCTGAAAGAATCTATCTAATTTTCTTGTTATATTACTTTCCCTGTAGTTACATTTTCAAATTGAGGATCGTTTAAGTCAGCGTGTATCAAAGAATTCGTTACCCCGGTTTCAAAACCTTTGAAATATATTCCATCACATATAAATCCCGCAGCAAAGAAACGAAACTAAATCAGCACGACTACCATTTCCCTCACCCGCCAAAGTACTTCATTTGAAGTCTAATCGGGTTACTATCGTCTCGGCACACCGCTACCTCCAGCATGTCGCTGGACCAATTAAAACCTCGATCCGGAATTCTTTTTTCCCACCTTTTGCAACTTTTAAGCTTCAAAGGGAACAGAATATGGTTAAACCGACCCTGGATACACGAATCGCTGATACGTCTGGCCGTCTTTCTCGCCGCTCCCCTTCGCTCTCTCGTTCGCCCCAGCTCTTCCATTCTCTGTTTGTCTATCCGTGAATTCATCCCGACTATCTGGGAACGGCATCGGCTGATCTGAATTTCAGATTCCCCCGGACCACGCTCCGGTAAGTAATGTTCGAGCTTTCGAACGTATGATCTGTCAGCACGACAGTTGTAACGAATGTAATTTTTCGAGTGTCGCCCGGACCCCCCCCCCCCCAACCTGCCCCCTAGCTGGTGTAATGGCGATGATAGATGCGTGTTGCGGCGCTCGCCTTTGTGGCTTGGCGATTCTCAATAAACCGGGGATGAGTTACGAGCTGTTAAAAGGACTTCCAGGGATTAACTCTTGTCGCGATAGACAGGATCACTGGGTTTAATCCTGTGGCCGCTAAAGAACCGCTACCCTTTATCCAATAGTCGACGCGCTGAGCGCCACAAACATTTTTCCTCTGTTTTAACAAAGGCGGTCTGGATATCAATTTTTAGAGAACACTGTACAGGTATTCTAGATTTTTCAGTATGAATAAAATGTTGGTTTTGTGGGAGGTTGAAAGATAGTTTGTGGGGAGTTTTTGTATAATAATTTAGGTTTGAGAGTCTTGTAGTTGTACGTGAAACGATTTCTGACATTTCACTTATTATTCGTGAATTAATTATTGATATATTAGGTGTTACGTAATTATCACGGTTGGCTGCATTTCTAAACATACTGTTGCGTAAAGGGGAGACGCTAAATATTGTGACTTTTACAGGAGTTACAAGTGTCGTGCTTAATGCGTAACGTGATATAGAAATGTCATTGCATTCACATCGTCTTTTTGATCATTGGATCTTGAGATAATTAACGTCAGGTTTTGTAATAAGAACTTTCTATTGGAATGAATGGAAGATGCGAAGTCGTCAGAGTTGGGCAAAATGTAATCTAATTACAAATTACAAATTACGATTAAAATGTAATTGTGTAATTGATTACACATTATTTTCTGTAATCGTTAATTTAGGTAGTTGGCAAAATTGTGGTCAATAACAGAAAATAATGTGTAATCAATTACACAATTACATTTTAATTGTAATTTGTAATTTGTAATTAGATTAAATTTTGCTCAACTCCGGAAGCCGTGTAAGAGAGTTTCAAAGTCGATAGAAGTAAACAAAATGAATTTGCAGCTGAGGAAAAATTATCCAGCGGACGAATTTCTGTTTTAACGTCTTTATCAATCTTTGAACGACATGGTGCCTATCAAATAGTAGAACGTTATCTCAGTGGGAAGTATGTCATATGGAACAATTTAGAAAAAATCTCGTTTTTACTTTCCCTTCCAAGACGCCTTGACAAACACAGGACGCTAAAAAATACGAGAGCTCAAACACGTTTCCCCGCTTAAAGTCCAATCCAACGTCTGCGAGAATAAAATCCGAGCGGGCGGATTAGGCTACGAGCGAATGCGTTTCAATTACGTCCTAACTCAAGGCACCGCGGAGAAATCTGTAAAGTCTCGTTCGCTGTCGGTCGATTTGCCTCGATGTCGGATAAATTTCGCGGTATAAATTCATTCTTCCACGTAAACTCGTTTCGAGCGGGACGATTTCTCTCGTCGTGGAACAAGTCGTAATCGCAAACGGAGCAGAAACGCTCGTGAAACACACATTTGTCGATGGAACGGAACCTGCTTGCCATCGTTTATCCTAAGCAGAGTGAACACACAGTCTAAACAAAATCAATTGTCCACTAAAGATTGCCCTCCAGCGTATTGCTTTCTCCCTTGCTCCATTTCTCGACTTCTCGCGCCAAACTGGGAGCCTTGTCTACTGTGATGTATAATCGAACAAGTAGAGATAAGAATTATACCGTAAGTATATAGATAAAATAGTGATTTAGATATAGAATCAAACGAAAGATACTTCACTGTGACTATGGATTAATTGATTAGATACGTTTATTCTGCTGTTATTTTTGCTGGATGAACACTAGATAAATAAAGTTACATAGTGCAAGAAGATGCGCTTTCCATTTGCAAGATTTTTACTTTCACCTTGGAATGAAATGTGTATCCTTTATTCGAGACTGATTCTTTGGAGGAAACAACCCTCAGCATCCATTTCGTTTTACCCCGGCGGTAGGAAGGATCGCTTCCACGAACTTACATCGTGGAGTGTGCTCTCACGTGAAATGGGTAAAAGATGAAGTATAAAAATGGAAGAAATAACGGCAGAGGAAAGAACAAACCAGGTGAGAGAAGAAAACCACGAATAAGGAAGTGAAAAGTCATACGAAATTTAAGGAAACGAGAGGATGTGAAGAGTGGAAAAGGCAAGAGGCTGGTAACAGAAACACAATTGTAAATGAGAAAACAAATTGAAGAGTTAGTGCCAAAAATCAAGTTACCATCGACACGCAGGACATTTTCCAATAAAAGGTTTTTGTTTACTTTTGACACTTAGGACTTTTCAATTGTGAAATAGAATACCACTTCAATTATTATATACTCCGAGACGAAATGGCAGGGCATCCCTAGACTTTTAGTGTTTCTCAAAACTACTGCAATAGGTATAAAGAAATTCTCTCTTCCTCAAATAATGACATAAGAAGAAGGTATGTACAAAACCTTGCACTACTTTAGAAAAACACTGAAAACCAGGGGTGTCCTATAATTCTGTGACAGAGTGTATAATGCACGAACCCAGCCAAACGCATTTAATATCCCGATCGAATTTTCATGCTGAAACGTAAACAATTATATCACCGTTGTGCCGCAGCTTGATGAAATTACCTCCTTCGACGGACACGCTGGAATCCCGCAGCTCGCTGGATCCCAATTATTTTCTATTTTCCGCGCGACTGCCGCAAACGAAATTACGAAAGTTAACGAACAACCGAGCCACGGGCACCGATGACTTCGGCGCCACGTTGGGCTCGATATCTCAGCTTTCTTTCGCCATCGTTTTCACGCCAGGCGCAGAAGTTTCGCGATACAATGACTCCACTCCAGGGCGGAACGGTCGAAAGCTTTCAACGGGAGAAAGAAACCCGAAAGAACGCCGAGGGTGTAAAAAGAAAAACTCACGCATCCTCCTTTGACAGCGCCGACGTGAAACGATCTGCGGAGGGGAAATGCACCGTCTATCCATAAATATCGAAGTAAGGAAAAACGCGCGTTGAAGTGATTCCTATTCATGCCCGACAACGAGACGACTGGCAAGAGACGAAAACCGCGCGGAACAAACGCGAAAAAGTGTACACCCAGCGGCGGACACGCGAGGAGCGCCTGAATTATGCACACTTCGATCGAGTGGCTTGCGCAAAGTGGCGAAAAATATTGTTGCAAGGGCAGGGTCGAGATAGTCGAGTTTTCGGAACGGCGAATTACACCTGCGAAGTTAGACGAGGGTGCAGATATACCCGTGTTTCTTTTTGTGGGGTGGGGAATGGTGGATTTGATTCCCAGGGGAAAATAAATTCTACTGGAAGAGAGGGGGGAGAGGCAATTTAGCAGGGTCAGACGAGAGAGCCTTAAACGGCTAATTATCCTCTTCAATTTCACCGATCCGCCGTTCCGCATGAAACAGCACGGGCTTCAGAGGACCAACGTTTATGAAATTTCTCATCGTCCAGTTCGACTCGACTCCCTGCCGGCTAACTCCAATTGAGTATTAAATTAAATAATGACAAGGACGCGTCCGCTGCACCCCCGACATGTCTGCCTTGAACGGGACGGTAGGAACTGCGAACGAAACCGGCGAACTAGCGGGCAATTAGATTTTCGGAGATCGATAGGAACGGACTAATGCACTTCGCAGTGTTGGATGAAACGATCCAGCACGTGAAAGTCGCCGAGCGGCGCGGGAGATGAAACATTGCAACGTGACTCGTGTTACTTGAATATTAGGAACAGATTTCTCCTCAAGTTGGGGAAAATGTATGCTGCTTAGGCGCTCCGAGTTTGAGTTCACGTTCGACCGTGAATTTCTCTTCGTGACTCGCGGAATTAGAGGATTTATTGGATCTTGGGATCGCGGTGCTATATTCTTTCCTATTCCAAATGCACTGTGTTTAATGTGTGCAGCATTTAGCAAGAGATCTGTGATCGGGCCGTGAGCAAAGTAAGTTGGAGTGCAAAGTGAAATATATTAAGCGATAGTAGTTGAAGAGCAGAATCGATTTCCAAAGGCAGGGAACATTCCCATTCACTCTTCCTATACCTCGAATACTAATTATCCCACATTAGCATGAATCATTGTTATCAGAAATATCCTAAACCGAAATTTACAGCGTCCGAATTCATGAAGCACACCTGGCTATCCATCGAACATTTCCCATTTGCATTTTATCATTCCAAATTGGCTTCAGTCGCCCAAAGCACATACACTCCGAGGTGACGTATTCAAAGGTGAGCCGCCAGATGGTTGCCATTTTTTCCACCGCGCGATCCACCGTTATCGACCACGTTCCACTTATGCACCTCCAGTAGCTAAATTTCGCATTCGAACGCCCGCCGCGAACCATTCGATAAGCTTCTGGCAGCGTTACACGTTAAAAGCACGGGGCAAAGATAAGCCAACCGGATTCACGAGGCACGGAGCGAAGCTGCGGTCGAGAGAGCCGCAGGAGAGATAAGGGGGAATGTAACGTGACAGGGGAAAAAGGAGGTAAGGAAGCTGGTAAAGAGGTGAAGAGAGAAATGTGGGTCTCTTGGGCACGACCTCCTGACCCCCTGCAACTTGGGAACAGCCGATTGTCATGCGCGCCATCCACGCGAAATAAATCTTCGAAAGTTCTGCAGCCTGTAATTTACTGCCCTGCGGTTGTCGCTAGAACAAGACAGTGTTGTAAAAAGCTCCCAACTACCCGCAGAAAATTATCGAGCGATCGCTGCGCAACGAGGACAAGCTGCAGCGTGACATTAGCATCGCCGGTGACTAACTCGATTATTTATCCTTGGCGGAGCTGTTTCAAAGCGGAGAATTCCCTGGAATTTATACTGGTAGATTAGAAGGCCCTTGACTAATATATACGCTGTTTTTGCTGAGTGAATATGGTGGTTTTAATTCAAGAATGGAGCTTTGAATGTCGCAAACACTGGGTAAATAGTGAGTTGAATATATTTTAATATTATGACTAGAACGAGTAGGTAAATAGTACAATTAATATCTGAATTATAATTGGGACAGTCACGAAGCCACCAAATCTCGTCAGTGCAATTCGAAAAATAGATCAATTTCTTTCCTCCAGTATAGGGCGCAGGGAATTATCCATGCTCGCAGACTTTGATGAGTTTTGTTTCTAATTAACACGAGCAGCTCCCGGCGCGAATACGAGAGATTTATCGAACAAATCATCCCTGTGTGCGTGAAAACTAAACGCCAAACGCGACGAAATAATCCGCCGCCAGGGGTCCCGAGGACGACTAATAAAATATAATTACCGTTAATTGCTACCCCAGCAGGGATTACTCAACGAGCGACCCGGCGGATCCGAACAGTTAAAAGAGACACTGTCGTAAAACACAGATTAACACTTGGTTGAGGCTGGGCCATCAATCGCGGCGAGACCTCCGCATTCTTGCCTCGGTTCTTCGTTGCCCTCCGCAGCCTTGTTTCGATTCCCGTTTCACTTAATCCCCCCCCCCCCCGCCCTTTGCCTTGGGAAAATTGCTGCTCGAAAGATGGAGCGCGCAATTCTGGGATCAAGGGAATTCCGGGATAAACTGTTTAACGCAATCCCTGGCGTCAGAATGCACCGTAAGAATAAAGGCCAGCAGCTGCATTCGTAAATGGAATTAATTAAATTCTTACACGTCTCTGGAGGCGAATTATGTCCGCAAAACGGAGGGACGATTTTGAGGACGCTTTCCGTTCGCGTAATTGCTAATTGCCGCACTTTGATGTAATCGAGGATGTTAAGGAATGCGAAGGAGTCTAATAATACCAACATCCGTCGTTCTCCGTGCTGGAATCTTTTTTTTATAGAAGTGTCTTATAAATGTTATTTTGTGGACACTTCTAAGAAGGAAACATTTATTTAATTTAAATATCTCTTTATGATTCCTTCTTTTTTTTAATTCGATACTTTTAAACACATTGGTGTTCAGTTGTAATAAATATCTACTACTATAGTGTGTTGGAAATTTGTTATCTTCATACAGTAGTACCTATATTAATATTAAGCACTCTTTGTGTACTATGAGATTTGTTGTAAAATATAGAATCGAATAAATAGGAAGAAGTTAGCAATAGTGACAAGCCATCGGGTGAAACGAGTGTGCTGATTAAGGAATTCACTATCCATCAGGTTTGCACGACCCAATCACGGGATTCCCCGAGTGCCCCATAAATTTCGACGTAAGATTCGACTCAGTTACGTTTAGCCCGTCTCAATGCCAGTTCCTGTGCTTTGCTTTAAGTATTAAACGTAGCTGAACTGACAGCTCAGCCAATCGGTTCCACGGGCCAAGCAGTTAAACTTCGTTTAACGCCAAGGACTTCACGGCTAAACTCCGTTTACCGCTTAAACTAAGCTCGTAGGATTTAGTTCTTGGAGGAACATACACAACCCGCGCGCCCTGTACAGATCTTGAAACATCTGCCTCGAGTTCACACGAACTTGAATAAACTTCCAACAGCCTGCCGCGAAATTAGTTATCGCATCAAGCGTTTAATGCAAATTTATTCCGATTACCGACGCGCTTATCTTTAAAATCAACGTATAGTGGGAGGCGTATTCTTCGTGAAAATCTGAAGCACGTTTATTATTTTTCACTTTCAGTAATAAGAACGTTGAGGGAATATTGAGTTCCGCGAGGTTTTTGCACGATTAATATCTGATGGGAAGCTCGCCGTAGTTACGTTATAAACACGCGTGTGTTCGTGGTTGCTCGAAGTAAGTGTTAAGAGAAAACGGCTCGATAGAGAAACGCGCATACCGATGAAAGAAGTCGATTACATCAAAGAGAAGGAAGTACTACGTTTTCCCGTGTACTCGGCTGGAACGATCAGCGGAGGGAAAAGGTAGGAAGCAGGTGATAGGAGCCGATATACCGTTAGGAACAAGGAAAGCCAGCGAGCTGAACCGGTCCAATTTTTGGGAGGGGCGAGATTACGGGAATTGAACATATTAATGGGTTGCCCGGCGAGTGATAAACTTAAGTAATCTGAGCTAAGCAGGAGAAATAAATATTCTCAGCTGGAGGGCACAATTTTTCATTCCACGCGTTCCTTGTTCCGATGTGGAACGTACACTAGCCACCAAAAATACCCATTAATAAAAAAAATACGCACGGTATAATATTAATCCTGCCATTTTTTATACACTTTTTGACTAATAAATGTAGATAAATCCCAAAGTCACGAAGTTATAAGAGACATATGTAATTATAACTTTATAAAAAGCTATTACATACAGTTTGAGGTAAGTTGAAAATTAAAAAAAAATGGTAAAAAATAATTCGATAAATATGGTCAGATTTTAGACACTACTTGTTGCATTCGAATGCAGAATGCAATTATGGGAGGCGTACTTAAATGTTTGCGCGGTCGTGTGGCTCTTAATGAAGAAGGATTTAAAGTGTCTTAGGAGTTTGTTTTCTGAAGGATGTTGCTAATCTTGAGGATAGTGAAAGCTAGATTTATTCATTAGCAAATCCACTTAGCGCGTGTCACTTCCAACTCTGCGTTCCGTAATTGCAGATAGGAAATTTATTACGGACCGTTGCCTGATCAGAATTACAAACCACCTGGGGAAAAAGCGACTACGGAGTGTCCGATTGATCATGGACGGTGTTACTTGTGAATAATTATGGAAATCAGCAAATACACTGTCCAACCGTTAGAGGAACCCTGAATTTGCGAACATCGAGGCTGTGCCCTTGGTAGAGTTACGCAACGAGGTAAATCAGTGTCTCTGCGATAGAAATAAGGGAATTTATGCTGTGATGGTGTAAAGAGTGGAATAATATTTAATGATAAAGGACATTATTTGATTTAACGGCTAAAATAGGCACTTGGTTTGAGTTTTTAATATAATGTTTCATTTCCCAATTAAAAATACGTCCAATGTTGACATTTAAACCATCTATTTACAACACATGTGTATTAAGTACTTAAATGGTAATTCTAATAAATAGATACCGAACGAACACGTTGCAAATGAATATGGCTCATTGGCGGAAAGCACGATTGATCCCAGAAGCCAGCATAAAATCCCTAATTGAATGTGTGTTATCCATGAAGCTTCATTAGAGACATGCATCGAGCCGAGAAATTTACCATTAATTATCAATGAAACCATAAGCAACGGATTACGCATTTAACGTCCACTAATCAAATACTGCATACTCGGTAGTTCACGAGCCAATGGTTTAATTCATCCACCTACCCATTCGCAATTTAAAAATCTGCCAGAAATGTTTGACGATGTAACATTTTCTCTTTCTCAAGAGAGAGTTTTGTATTCTCGTCTCTTTTGAGAATCGAAGAGAGTCTAAAATCTGGAATGAAACAAAATTCGAACACATGGAAATTGCTCTTGCCGTAAATATACGTACCAATCAAAAATATTTATTTCCAAACAATATTACAACAGATCAATTTACCCTAGCCCCATATTAAAATATCTACTACACATTCAGAACATAATCCCCTAATACAACCGTAAAATTCCCAACGACCTCTTCACCTGATAGATGGCCAAGCGTCAAGAAGGAGGAAGGTGTCACAGATCAATTGCCATTGGAATAGTTCATAGGGTCCTTCACTTTCAAAGCAGAATCATGCAAATCCGAGGAGCCTCACGCCATACAGAGATCGCTCCTCCAATTTACATGGCATGAATATACACGTAAACAGCGCATAATTATTATTCGTTATGCCCCCGCTATGAGTATTGATTGTCCTACGCCGCCTAATAGTTAGCCACCCAGGTAGCTCGAGACATGTCTGTCGAATTAGACGGTCCCACATCGGAGTCGCCTATTCGCAGAAGTTTTAATTAAATTCGCTTCACGCGAACGAGTCACTGTTCCATTTTTAATTCAACCGGGCCCGCTGACGGTCGACGTAACCGCGAAGATCGTCATCGCTGGAATTTATGAAGTATACTCAACTTTTCGTCTCTGAAAATCGAGCAGGCACAGCGTCGACTTCGCAGCACGGGGACGTTTTCTTTACACCTATATTCTTCGCGGCGTTTAATAACGCGTGACTGGTCGGAATCACGGGAACAAATCCCGAAGAAGTCGATCGAGGGACCGTCACAATGACTCGTCCACGAAGCCGAGTCTGACGATGAGAATTTTCCTGCGCATAGAATCCTCTCGTTATTACCTACCAGGTCGATGAGATAATCGCGAGCGAAACCATCAATGGATCCTCACGCCTGGAGGAGCCGATCGCGCTGATAAGGCTGATGAGTGTCTAGATACGTTACGTACATACGTGATTTCACTGGGGTGGGTCTGTTAATGACAGTTTATTAAGTGGAATGCTGCGCTGCTTCTTGGCAATGCAACCGATTCGAGGATACCACCGGTTCCGAGGGAGATTCAGATAAACATCGAGTGTAATTAATTGCAAACGGCATATCCGCTGCTACTTTAATCAAAGGTTTCGCTAATGGAGGCTCATTTTGTTGGTTTTAATTTGCAAGAAGTTGAATGGGGTATCGACCTCGCGGGTATATTAATTTTTACATCAATTCCTTTTACTAGTGCTGGGATTAAAATTTTAAAATAAAGTATGGAACGTTTTGTAAGCTTAAGTCTACCTCCTTTTTTCTGTTAAGTGAAAAAGTTTTCATAATTTTTACGTGTGTGATTATGTTTTTTAAAACAGAAGAGAGTTAGAAGTTGAAGTTGAAGTTGAAGTTTTGCTTTGTTATTTATATTTTAATAATCCTCAAAAAAGGGGTTTACATTCCCATAACAATTGGGAATTATTAGATCTAAAGCTATTGTACGCAATAGCAGCCACAGTAATTGATAGATAACAAGTACCTATTAAATTCCAATAAGTCGAAACAAATGTACTGAATGATTCCAGTGCGGCTGTTACAATGGAACTCTGAAACTGGTAGAGGTAATACATGTTCAAAATAAAATCAACAGAATACAACCCATTATTGATTTTCCATTTTATAAAATACGCGTGCATGGTGCGCGAACACCTGAACATATAAAAATTCAAAGGGAGGAAAAAATGTTATTCCGACGTATCGAATAATACACGATCACATTTGCACAAAGCATTTTCCCCAGAGTAAAAGAATGTTTCATAATTTCGATATCTGCCTACAAAGTAGAACACGTTTGATACGAATGCATGCGATCCTTGCATTCTTGTTCATCGAACAGTCTTTGAACTCTGCGATATCGCAAAATATGTCGACCGTACAGCAGAGATTATATTGAAAAGGTTTCCTTTCACATTAAAGATCTTCGAGGCCGCGATGGGAGACAAATGAGTTCCTTTTTACAGACTTTAAAGTCCACGTGAGCTCTATTTTAAATATTTCGAAGTAAAAGGGAATATTTTACGTCCTCCTCATCATCGGAGTTTCTGCAACGAAGGAGCCATAAAAATCTGAGGGAAGCAATATCTACGTTCAGATCATACGATAAATCAATACTTGACTCCATTTCATAAAATAAATGATTTAAAATTTTAACTTTAGTATAGCTATATAATTATGTAAATAATTAATTATAAATAATCATGTACTTTTACTTTATGTAACCACACGGTGTCCACTCGTTTAACAGTAATAACTATAATAATATATTTTTTGTCCAGGCTAATATACCCTTGGCTATGGTTCATTCAGCTTTGTGCTGTTTTAAAAGAAACACACAAAAGATCCAAAAAAAGGACTAGAAAAATGAAAGAAGGAGAGAAACAAATGGAAGCCATGGAAAGCTTCACTAATAATTTCACCAGTTTCTGCACTATGAAAACAAATAGCCGTTTTTCACTACATTATGCTCCCTTCCCATTTTCCCTTCTTCTTCAACCATAAAACGAGCCAATTCCAAACAGCTGCGCGTTTACATAAAATCTGGCTCACGTAACCGGGGGAAGCAAGAAGAACATGTAGACAGAGCGCCCAACAAAAGTATTATCCAAAATATTTTACGTAAACGGGCGTGTTCCGGGGAAATGGAGAAAGTTAAAAGAGAAAACACAAAATACATGTATGTGTCCCTCCGCTGGGTTTCCTCTATTTTACCTTTTACGTTGAATCGCGAATTGAAAGGCACTGAAAGCTCCAAAGAGGATACACGCTTGCACAGGAGCAGCGGGTAAGGAAAAACGAAGCGAAAATGGAAGAAGCCTTACCGTGTTCACAAATCCTTCGAAAGAGAATGGTTTGTTATTTCTACGTCTCTATTTGTTGCATCCTACTTAGTCGTTTACCTTTTACCGCTTTCGACAAGGCTGCGAAAAGGCTTTGAAGCAAGGTGCATGAGTCAGAAGTATCAGAATTATTTACATTTCTTTACTAGAAGGGAGATGGTGATATATCATTGTCGGCTTGTAATTCATTTAAAGTTATTATTATAATTTAAAGTCATTATTATAATTTCTCTACACACTTTTTGCTAACTCTAAATGATTAAAAGAGGACCCCATGTATATCTGAATTAAAAATATAACTAATTCTAATCTGGTAATGTTTGAGTTTTATCAATGGGTGTTTCAAAAGGACCCTGAAATTACATTCGCCAGAAGATATTCTAAAATTAAAATTCAATTCATGTTTACTAGCTAGTAGGTATATTTACTAGTATTATCATTAACAATAAGAACGTGACCAGCAATGAGAAAAATAATTTCAGTTTAGAAGATAGACTGGTTTCAATTGGCAACAAATTTTAAAAATATTTCTGCTTGTATATACATAATAGTAATTATTAATTCCAGTATACGTTTTACAAAGTATAGAGGAATAAAGAGAATAGAAGACATGGAGAAATTTGCAAATGCTGCCGGGGAGGAATCTTTTCCAAGGAACCATGTGGAACGGACACAATATTTGCACCTTGTCGTGTATCACACGTAAAATCTAATATTTCAGCTTTCTGGATGGCACCCGACCACTCAATATTAATCTGGCAGATCGCCAGGATTCGGCAGAAAGCTGCACATGTGCTCCGTATGCGCATACACGCGCCAGTAGATTTTGCAATCGTATAAATAAACATTTTTGAATAATTCAATACAGCTTGCTGCGACCACAGCGTGTGTTTACTTCTCCAAATGCCCTGATAACATAATTTCGATCATTACTGTGTATGTATAGTAATGAATCTGGTTAACAGTAATGAATTGAATACATAGTAGGTAATGTTGAAGTTTCTTTTGAATCAGATATTCATTTACTATTACTTGAATATTCGTTTGTAAAATTGCAAAACATGCAAAATTTCTTGGGTGTAGGCTATTAATCTTTAATCGTCAGAGTTTTAAAAAAGAAAACCTATGATAAATTCTCTTTAGCAGGCTTTAAATTGAGGATATTAAATTAAGTTGCATTTAAATGCAGGGTGCATAAGTGAGAATTATATTTCTCAGCTAGTATCGACATCGAATATAGTATATAAGTAATAAGTATGCAAGTACGGAAGAAAATAGTGATATTCGATGTAATTGTTTGTACTGCTCTTTAAAAGTTAGTGAAGACTATAATAATCGAATATGACAAAGCGTTTCTCTCCCCCAACGTCTCTTTGCTTTCCCCGATCCATTGATGCGGCTCAAAAGTAGTACACCACCCCTGAGCTTTGTGCTTTTGGAAGTCTGTGACTTTGCGAAAGTTCGTTAATAGGGCTCAACAAGGTAATTAATATCGTAAACGAACGACGGAACGTCGAAGGGGTCGCTGTGAACCTTAACATCCAGTAACAGCTTAGGCTTTTCATAAATGAACCACAGTCTTTCGAAAATATTTTTGTGAACGAAAGAGAAGCCATTAACGAATGATTTTCACGAAAGAATAATTGAGATACCCTACTGCAGCTCATAATATTATTGCACATTTAATTTATTATCTATTCCATCGAAGGTGTACGAAGCATTTATTATAAAAAAAACTGCATCCTGTTTCGAATGGAATTTCAGTTTCCGTCGGTTTGAAACACGACACTGCGAGGAAATCTTGGGTGCAGACGTACAAATTTTATTTTATCTTTCCAGAATTTTACTCGGCAAATAATTCCAGAAAAAATATGACACCCGATATTTTTCAAGACTGCGCGGAAAAAATCCTACCCCGCTCGTATTTCGTTCCCTAAGGAAGCTATACATTCGAGCTTGCGAAGCTTTATTGCCAGTGAAAAATATGCCAGCGCGATTTCCAGGCTTTTCCACAGTTTAATGCTGCGCCTGGTAAGAAACTCGAAAAAGAACAGCTTCCCCCGGAAGCGTCGTCTACTTCATTATGGTTCCAGAGTGGTGCAGTGTCGAATAAAAAAAGGACCGAAGGACCGTTTCGAGCCGGCCGAGTGACATAAATTTTCGCCGGGGACGCGACGCGATATGAAAAACCAGGTGTTTTGCCAGGCGACTTTAGAGGAATTACATTTCCACGCCAACAGCAACTGTAAAATACATGACAATTTTAAGTCGTCGAGATAAATTGCGGCAAGCCCGCGGTAACAAGTTCTTACGAAACCGTTGCTGCGAGCTCGCGCCAGAGTTAGTACTTTGTTCCTACACAAGATCCTCCAGCTGGGGAACAGAAAATATCGCAGGAACTGGAGTGAAACATTATGTGATGAAAAAATATTAAATTACAAGAAACTGTACGCTCCAAGAAGTTCGCAAATGTTTGTTAGGTCCGTGTTTATACGTGACGAAAGCACAGCAAGTTTCCTGTTTTAAATTTAACAAAATATTCTTACTTACCAACTGCCTCGAATTATGGACATTGCAGTTATTATTTCTTGCCTCAGTTTCACTTTATTGAATTAAGGATGATTACTTCAACTGAATATAGTAAAATGTTTTATGTATAGTGGTAATAATATTATATAAGATGAAAGTGCTATAAAGGCATTTAAGTAAAAACTTTTCCAAAATTGAAAATATCAACTCTTCTCTTTAACTTTTGAGTAACATTATCATCGGTGTACTTAAAGTTCAATGAAATGAAACTGGGATAGGGTATAATAAAATTTCAATATCGGCAATTTCACGAAAAATAAAGCACACGAATTTTGATGCCAGTAGACCCCATAAAAGCTCGACTCATCGCCTCGTAACAAGTGGACGGATAAGCTCGTATTGATCATCCCTTTTTCGAACTCGATTTTCGTGTAAATTCCGTGTCTATATCGGGGCGTGTCCCTTCATCAAACTTTTAATGCCATAGACTGTATCGCGACGAGCTGTATCAAAAGCTCCAGGTGAAAACTCGCGAATCGACCTGAATAGTTTTGCACTCGAATTCGCGCGCTGACCGGGCAAATTTCGAACCGTGCAGGCTACAGGGCCAGCGCGCTAATTATCGCCAACTTCTTGTTAGGCCCAGAAGTGGTCGCTTAATTAATCCCGATCTATCGGCTCGGGGGAGGGATTCTCGCGTCTTCTCCACCCACCCATGCCCTCTCGTTGACGAACTGCGCGTAAGGGTCGAATCACTGAAGGAAACAAAAAGGGCAAAGCGAGGTGGTATAATTACCAGTGGCGCGTGAACAGACTGAGAAATTGGCAGGGGGATGCTTTCGAGTGAAAAATTGCCGAGGAAATGTTTCGAGTGTCTTGTGCCACTGGAGGGTTGTTTATTCGACCCCTGTGAAGTGCTGTTAATATTCAGTACCCTGGATGCGTTTAAGTGAAGCCAGCATTTCGTGTGGTAATTGGTTCTTTGAGAAATAAGAATTGGATTCAGCGTATTAGCGAAACTGTGCTCGTGTGTGATGGGCAAGTGAAGTCACACATCGTCTATACCTTTAGGAAATTCTTGTGGTACTAAGAAACTCAAATTACCATTTGATCTACTTATTGTTACTTAATTTCTCAAATATCTAATCTCTTAATTATTCTGGAATATTGGATTACTTATATCGTGGTAGGATGAAATGTAATTCTTCTTTAACAACTTCTTAACAATCTTAACAATTCTTTGTTGCGCGACTTTCACCGTCAAAGTATTCCAATTCAAGCTGTTCTTCAGAGAATTATTGAAAAATTATTGAAAGGAAACAATCGAGCTTCTGCACCTCAAACATCGACATCATTATTTATTTCGCCCCACTGTATTATACCCTCCCCAAATACCCAAAATTTCATCGATAAATCAAAAAGCCTCCTATGCTTCTTTCAGCGTGTTATTTCACCTCATTCCCGCTCACCATTTTCTTCCTTGCTCGAACGTGCAATATTCAGACACTTGACCACACACAGGAGACGCGCGACTTTCCATTTTGTTCGCGTGCGCCGACATATTCCGCAAACACGAGGGGGGGGGGGGGGGGCACAATTTTCAGTCTAATGGGAAACACGGGAATAAAAGGTATAAAACTGTAACAGAGGCATATAGGTACAATTGCGCGGGTGCTTTTCTTTTGTGTAAACATCTGTAGCGACGATATCGCGTCAATTCCGACTGGAAAATAAATATCGCTCGCTATCCTCGTGTTTATTCGCATTTCGAACGCACCAACGCTTGTCCGCGATTCAAAAGAGGAACGTTTTAAAGCAGCTGCGTTTTCAAGTTCCACCGATTTTTCCGTTTGACGAGGTTCGCTGGTGAACCCCTTATTCAGCATCGAAACGGCAGGTGGATGCGCCTGGTTATTTACCAGGTCACGTTAACACTACCCCCCCCCCCCCATTTGAATTAGCGCATGGGCAAGTTCAGATGACCAGCCACTGAAAACGTTTTTTATCCCGAGGCGGCGCAACAAAGCGCGCGATCGCATCGCCCCGGTGCACAGGACGTCAGGGCTTTATTAAACTTTATTCGATTCTCGACTTTAACGACGGAATCTTTGGGCAACCCGGAGGACAAAGTGAATAGCTGCCGGTGTGTATCGTGTTTGCCAATCGGTCAATCGTGATCTGTATAGTCAGACAGATTGCTAACAGTGGACCGGTGGAATGCTCTGGCAGAATTACGCAAGCGACTAAGTGCCCCGGAGCAACTAGACTTTACTATCGCCGGAGAAAGGGATATACCCTTCTCTTTTGACTCTGTTCCTCTCTGTCCGTCCCGCTTTGTCTCTCCGTCCCTCTTTGTTCCCCTGTCTCCCTCAAACGCATTCTGTAATTCCCTCTCTACCCACCACCTGGCTTCACCTCGCTAGCCCGCACCGACGGTAGTTTGTACAACCGCGGTGTACCAGCCAGCAACAATGCCTCTGATCCGTTCTCGTTCTAATTCGGTTTCAGAATATTATCTAGCTGTTCGCGTCTATTTATTAAGCGAGCATGGCAGTCCAAGAGGATCAGACGGCAGGTTAATCAGGCGATGGAAAGTGTGGAAGGTGGTTAGAGAGATTGATGATGATGTCCTTTAAGAGATTTGAAAAAGTTTATGAGCCAGAGTGGGTGAGCAGGAGCATCCAAGTTTCCCACTAGAAACGATGCATCGTTGAACGTCGATCTAGAATCTAGATCGTGACAGCAATGCAAGTATCAAGACGTCGAGTGCCTGAAAGTACCTTCGCAGGTCTAAAAAGAAAACTGCTTGACGGTTATTTAAAGTAGCCTCGATCGGACAGTGAAGTCAACGCGAATTTCCAAACTGATTACAGCCAAGTGTTCGCCAGCGGAAAGCTTCGCGGGGAAAGCAACCTGAGAGGAAGAAATACAATCAAACTTTTACCCATTCCTCTTATCAACAGCCACCATACAAACACTCGACAGAAGCTCGCTCGATCGAACTTTCACCTTGGCCTTTCCCAAATCAGCTTTTAAAGGATTAATGGCACCGCCAGAGCGTGTTATAAAACTCCTGCCAAAGCTGCCCCCTCCCACCGGACCTGTTTCATTCAACCTTTGCCATTATCTCTCGATTTAGTATCGCACAGGATACAATGGTACAATAGCGCGATAATATCAGGAGTAAAAGTCCAGCATTGTTCGAACGATTACGCTCGCCCGCGTAATCCTTAATTGCATTTGCCCGTAGCGGGACCACCATCTATATAGGATCCTTTGGATTCACGGTGTTCCCTGGCCGAACCGCGACATTGTCTGGAAGGCCTGTCACACCAGGGATACATTCGTGGTTCCATGGAGGCTCTGCCCCCACGAGATACGATGTGCCAGGTAGATATAAACACACTTTCACAATGCATAGAATATTGCATGCCATGCGCAGTGAAGCAGTGGACGGCTTCGACTATATTATTTTTCTTCAATCGTTTATCGTGGAACCTGTGAACACTTTAGGGGCCGTCCTTAAATTGCGTAAGGGTAATTTTGGCGATTTCTTACCACCTTCATCTCCCAGTACAAGAATTCGTAAGATTTTATAATCCAACCCCCTCCCTCCCTTACTTTCTTGCAATGCACTTTTTCAGTTATTAAAATTCTTTTCAAGGTTTATATAATTTATTTAACTCGGTTTCGTGTGTGTGATGAGATATAGTTTTTTAGGCTACTGAGATTGAAAATTAGGTTGAAACATATTACGTAAAAGTATCACTTCCATTTGTAAGAAAACGTAAGAAATTGGGCTCCCCTTCCCCCGAGCCTTGCGTACTTTAAGGACGACCCCTTAAAGTTTTTAGAATTTAGGATTTTTGCTGAGCTAGTCTGAGAATTTGATTTTATTTTATGTCTATCACTGATATAATTATACCATTAAAGGTACCATTCTATTGTATTTATAGAATGCAGTTGTGAAAGTTTTGTATAATGAATGGCTACTTTGGGAATTTGAAAGTGACTGGTACTGAGCTTGAGTTTGCTAAAAACTGAGCAAAAAATGGAGTGTTGACCTTTTGCTATGATAAATCATCACCCTGAAACTATGTATTCCCATTGTGGAGCTGTTTGTAAAATATCTTAATGGATCAGGTATCTCTCCAAAGTTATCTTACGTTAATACTGTATTATTTTATGATATTACACCATTTTTTTAATTTTTTATATCGAACTCGATATCTGATGTTACACGACGAACAGAATTACCAGAACAAAAAGTGATACTATTTGAAACACACCAGGCCATAAATATCTGCCTTCTATCATACATAACATATAATATTACATCTAGGCTGCAACATTTTATGAATGTACCACGTAAACTACATATTCCAAGATAATGAACACTCCAAGTACTTTCATCAGCCTGTTATTTCAAACTTCTTTATCCAGCTTCTACCTGTTCCAATAATCCCATGTCTATCAAGCATTAAAGAAAAAGCAAAAGGCAGTCGATTAAACTAGATGGTACTGCTGCTTTACGTGGTTACGTCGCTCTGGTTAGAGCGACGAGCGAACTGGAGTGCGCTCCAAATAGAGAAGAAAGCATCCTAAGCATGCAGTTTCTCGATTTTACAAACATCGAGTGTGCCTCATCGGAAGCCGCTATTAGCGCGAGCAGAGTGACGAGATAAAACGGACGTATGCCAATAAATAACTGCCCTGCTAAATATTCAGGCGCGCCAGTTTCTCGTAAGTTAACATAATTGGTTAACAGGGCAAGTATCGGCGCACTCAATCTTAATTGGATGTTACAGCCCTTTCGTGGCCGCTTTATGCCTAGTCATTTATAAAAGAGGCTTACTACGAAAGCAGCGGTACCCTACGCGGACCGGTTTGCCCATCGAGACATCGTTTCATCTCCTAAGACCATGGTTTGCGCGGCACGGATAATTTTGAAGCTTCCATTCCCGCGGTATGTGCGCCAGGGTCTCAAGGAACTCCAGCGCTGAGATATATGCACGCACAGCCACTGTGCGCGTGTATAAATCTCACTTCACGCCTGGCCTCTCCCTACTACATCAATCTGCTTGAATTCTGACCTATCGGGTTTGATTTACTCTGGTGCATTGGATAGTGCAGCTGCTGGCACGAGACATATTGGACAGAGACTACTATTTATCGCCCAGCAAGTCAAAGAATGGTAAAATAATGCTACATGATGGTACAACTAGGAATGATAAACATAAGGTAGATGTCCCAATTACTGTCAGTGTCCCTATTACTGCCACTTTATTTATTTTACTTAATAAAAACGTAACGTAGGTATAAAGAATAGTGTACTATAATAATAAAAAGAACAGTCCCAATTGAATGATAAATTCTTTTTTACATTATTCTTTATACGTTGCATATTTATAAGTAAAATAAATGAAGTTGCAATAATAGGGATGTTGGCAGTAATTGGGACATTTACCCTAGTAACGAAGTTATCGTTAAAACGCTGTCTGGTGGTTTTAATCGTATTTCAATATTAGTCACGTTAAATTCGCGATGAATGATTATATTATAAAAGTAGTTTAGTAAAATGAAATTTCTATTGTGACCTTGCAATCCTCTATAGGGATTGCTTTCAGCAGCAATGGGAGCAGCGAATTTACTGCCTTCGTTTGATGAGCGAATGCACTTCCAGCTAATATCGTCTCCTTCTTTCAATGGTAGTCATTGTTTCACGTCCGAGAGAAACCCTCCGCGTTACTTCCGCGAAAATCGTTGCGCTAGAAAACCGACAGACGACTGACCCACCTGGAAGTACCTTCGACCTTTCTGCGAGAGCTGCAGCCCACGATTGCACAACGCCCATCGACAATCATGACCGAGGATACTACCCCGATCTGTTCCACTTCCTTCGGTAAAACCTGCACGCTTCACGGAACCACGAAATTCCTTGATAAGAAGCCTGCACTTCTTGTTAATGGTATCCACCATTCAGTACTTTCTTCTTCACTAGGTGCCTTTTCAGCTGACCAGTTTTCGATACCAAGCAATTGATGCTACGAACAGCTGTGTAATTGGAAAATATCAGGGGTTAAAATTTCTCGCGATAGTATGGAATTTAGGAGAGTATTTCTACTGGTGCAGGAATATCGAATAAAGTTCGTCGTAAGGTCTTGTAAAGGAAAAAGCACGCGTGTGGCCAGAGAAATGCAAATCTATGCGATTTCGTCTCTAGCGGAAGACATTCTTGCGTACCCTCCAATGGCAAGTCGACTTTCCACGGCAGTTTCCAGGAGACCATTGGTCGCGATGGAAACCTGTTGGGCGACTAACCTACCTGGGAGCACCTACGACCTTCTCGTAACGCAGCGGTGCACCTCTGGTTGCACAACTGCACTGGTGCAACGGAGCTGCAGTCATAATCGAAAGAACTGCGGTGGCTCATTTTGCATATTTCCGATCCTGACGGCTAAAACTTCAAACGCGATTCAAAAGAAATGTTGCGACGGAAATTAACAAGTTTCCCTTCTTCAAAGAATCCATTGCAGAATCGTTTCACTTATGAAAAAAGCAGTGGCAAACACCTAATACACATTATCCCCAGGAATGTGTTCATGTAACTCTTTAACGGGAGGTTCCAGTCTATAAATGTCGAAAAATTGATTTTCTTTATTCCATTTTTTGGAATGTTCAACCTTTTAAGAATATGTGTTTAAGAGGACTTTTTGAAATTCGAAATTCCTGAAATTATAGGCATTGATTTAAAACTTTAAACGCGTTTTTCTCGAAACAGCGTTCTTCAAATCGGTGGGACAAATATCTCGAAAAGTTATTATCCGATTGGATTGAACCTTTTTTTATTTTGAGGAATATACTTCTGTGCAGTGGAGAAACCTCTAAAATTTTACAAATTTTGAAAATTTGTTATTTTTAAAGGCGTTGAGAGGACGAAAACCATAAAAAAGTGATTTTAAATTTCAAATGTCATTTTTGTCACATTTTTAAAGCTATGTTCGCTAGGAAATTTCATGTCCTTTAATAATCTGGCATTGATTCTTACTTCAGACGAATGGTTTAGGTGCTACAAGTCCCACAGTTTTGGATGAATTTTTCACGCCTCCACTTCAATGGATCCATAGTGCCATTTGCAATGATTAATTACAGAAAAAAATATATTTCTATAGTTGAAGACATTCTTAATACAATGCAGGAAGCTCCATTAAATTATCTGTAGTAGTTTTCCTTTAATTAATTCCTAAAGATTACCAATTTTTATGGGCTCTAGACCGGAACATCCCCTTAAGCTTTTCTGCAGAGTGCTTATATTCCTCAACTCTTGATACCAATTCCTGTGAGGACTCCTGAATTCAGAAACTACCACCAAAATGTACTATTGCAGACACAATCGTTGCACGACGTTCGACGACGACTCTACTTACGACGGCTGTTGGTCCCAAACGCTGGCTCCTACGTTCCCTGAAAATACGTCGAATGGAAAATCGCGTAGGATTGTCGTTCACGGAGGAGCCCGTGAAGCGAAAGATCACGCGGCACAGCGAGAAAGTTGCTTTCGCTCGACTCCCCGAGAGGAGATCGAGCGGCCACTTCTCGTAGGCATTAAAACGCGGTGCACCGTAAGTCCCAGGGCCGTAATCGATGCAGGCTCCCGGCCAAATTCTCGTCAGCAATCTCCTCTGCCATCGAAACAGGGCCTTCGACCACCGCTCGTGTGCCACGAGCGTCGAAACTTGGTTTCGGCCGGCGCGGAAGGCGACTTCCTCAATTTTACGAGCGAAACCCGCGCCGATCAGTCGATCGCTTTTTACGGCGCACTAAAAGGAAACAGGGGACAGAGATTTTGCTCGAGATAAAGCGCATCGCTCTGGGATTCACCGTGGAACGGTATGAAAAAAGTTCGCGAAGAAGCACGGACACTCGAGTTGGAGTTTATCGCGCGATAACGAGCAGTGAGATTCCATTAGCGAACTCACAAACTGGGACGAACAGCGACAAACAGTATCGAGAATCGGAGCTTGTGCGAAGACGAAAAACTTTCGAGGCGACGCCTTGTGATTCTAGGGAGCGGGGCAATGTGAAAGACTTTTCTGTTTCCCTTCATTGAACTGTAGGAACGTAATTATACTTGCTACTGATAGGTACTACGTGGTCTGTATGTCTGTTGGAAATCGGTAGGTACTGGGAACTTTAGGAAGTTGAAAGTTTGAAGTTACTTTTATACTGTAGTGGATTTTATCATTTTACGAAATCCACGAGAAAAGTGCTCTTCCAAGGAATATATTATATACCGCTGCGTTAGAAATAGCCAGATGTCACCATCTAAATTATTCTAAATTGAAACGCAATGGAGAAGTTTCACATGTGCTTGTACTTAATGGAAATATTCACGTGTGTTTCTGAATACTCAACTTTTACAAAGTTTCATTATTCACCTTTCATGCTTTCCCTTAAACGCTACTATATATACCTACACTGAATTCCGTGCCAACGTTAATGAACCTAACGTAGATGACCACAAGTCACGGACAAATTAACTTGAAAAATCCCCCGCTGAGAGTAAAACACCGTGCTGGAGTAAAAGTAACTTTCAGATAGATATTCGGAGCAAGAGATCGGTTGTGTACGGCCCTGTTCGTATCTCTCGCGAAGTATTCACTATCGAGCGCACGGCCACGTTCCTTATTATTTCCCATTAAGGCTGGATGTTCCTCTTGCCCTCAAAAGAGTTCCCCGTCCGACGACCCGCGGCATTTAAAAGCAGACGGTGGTATAAAATTTCACGGGATTCGGGGCGACTCGTGATAAGCCCTAATAGTCCTCCCTCCCCATCGCCCTATACAATTTTCCCAGAGAAGGAAAGAATTCAAAACGGACGACGCCTCGGGACGACCCTCGTCCCTCCTGCGCGACTAACTAGAAGGATCTTTAGATCTTGAGTGGGGGGGCTCTTTATCCACGAATTTACGCGTCCTTTTTGCACCAACGGGTGCATTACACTTTGATTCGTTCGACGTAATGGGCTGAATTAACGTCGGACCATTCTTGTCTATACCCTTCTACAACTTTCCAACTATTCAGTCACTTTTGTAACTCGTGACAGTTATTTCGGACAAATTAAAATATTTTATTACCCCTTTCTATATTTATTGAGAAAAGTGAGTGTCACCCCTGCCAAGTGAATATACGATACTGGAAATATTTATTGTTTCGCTCAAATATTTAATATGTTACAATAATAGTGGTAATAATCGTCCTTATGTATATTTGAGGGGTAAGGGGAAGGACAGGTAATATCACAAAACAGCTTTATCGAGAAAATTAAGTGTTTTATCCCGGTGCAAAGTGGACATTTCCAGTTTTTAACCAGTACACCAAATCTTTAACGTTATCTTACGGGGGCATTTGAACTTTATAACCCTTTGTGATTCGACAAGTCTGTAGTCCCAATTGTCACCAACAAAATATGCTATAAATTGCAAAATCGCGAAAGATGGACATTCCTCGTTTTTCACCCTTCATTTTATCACTTACACGCCAGTTAATATTAATCTGGAAAAAATTACGAGTGATTTTTGATTAAAGGAAACATAAGTTCAGTGCCACCAACTTTACTAGTGTAGTCAATTTTTAATAGTGTACTTCACGTACTTGTTATGAGCCACAAGAGAGATTATAATTATTTTTTTGTATCCCTACCAAAATGAAGCAACCTGGCTCGCTTGAAATGATAAATCAGTTGCCAGGAAAATTCAGATACGGAAGTAAAGTTCCCAGGAATAAGCGACACTGTTGATGCTATTCATTCTGGAGTGAAATTCGCCCTGCAACTTTTACCAAGTATGATAGTATAGGTAGCTGGAAAACTGGAAACTCGGTGAAGCAAACAACGCCACGGCACGTTAACTTTCGATGGATTCGATTCGTGTTTGGAAACTGATAAGCTTATAAAGGAAAAGTTCAGCTCATTTGCAGTTTGAACAGCGTGGACGATCCTGCACCCCAAGTATGTAATGCAGAAATAATACAACGAAAACGAGTGAATAGAAACTTCCATAACTGTACCAAATGAGGTACAGTGTCTCATTACTGAACATTGAGAATTGTAATTGTATAATACACATAGTTTTGATTACTCCTGTTCGAATGCGAGAGTACCTATTTCATTTTCTAAGTATGAAACAGTAAGGAATAATATTATTCACTAATAGGACTTAAATTGTATAGTGTACCGATTAACGAAATCCTCTATACTTTGCAATTCATTTCTTGAACGTCTACGTGAACTAAGTAAATGAACGGCTGTTATTGTCACGCTGCCATTACTTTTTACACACGTTTACGTGCAATTAAAGCATTACTCTTTTATATTTCCCTTATTAGGGATAACTGCGGAAAATTTTTTCTAAAGCGTAGAAAGTATGCAATTAAACTCGTGTCGAGCGTACACGTAAAATGTGCTTTCACGGTGTAATGCTTTTTTACGAGTATCGCGAATGCCCTTGCAGAAAGTAAAGTAAAGACCATTTTTTCCATTAATGCGGCTGGTATACTTTGAATAAATTGCTCGAATCCTTTGCTTCCCATTGGACATTATCTTTTTATTCCAAATGTGTATGTTGCACTCGAAAGCTTGCGAATTTTCATTTACCAGCACGAATCAGAATGACTTTTATCAAAATAATCGATTTGTGTCTTGGAACTTCTGTCGAACGTTGATGCGACAAATCCAGTTGTCAAACAAGGCAGCGACCGCGTGTCAGCGCGGTAAATGAGAACAGCATGCAATTGGCCACCTGGACTCGTGGAATGCTGTCTTCCGTGAGGCAGAAATTAGGTCGATCAACTTTCGACTCGCGATCCCGCAAAGAGCGCGGATCGAGATCGTCTTCAATTTTAGGAATTCGCCTCTCTAAGAAGCAAGTGAAACGGAATGAACATTTTCCAGCAGAGCGGGCATTCAGTTTTCAGAGTTGTATAAAGAGTAGACTCTAAAGCAAATGTGAGGAGAACCGGGCCAAGAGATTGATTCCACGGGAGTCGTTCTTGCAATTCAGAAAATTACACCGAGATGGTAGAAAATTCGCTCGACGACTCAAGCTTATAAAAATGAGGACCATTTAGCAGGTTCCATACGAATATGGACCAAAGTAACATCCATGATATTTACTCAATGATTTTGTTACTGATCAGAAGAGAACCTGGTATAGAAAGAAACATAGAAAAGTGTCTAAATCTGATGGATGGAGAAAGTTCCGCGACTTTTCCTTAAAAAGGCAAGGAGAATTCTTTATTGGGAGGTCAGGCGAAACGGATATTTTTCAGCCATCTTTTCGTGGCCTAAAAACGGAGCTCCTGGAAGTAGTTTTGCTGGGATCGAGTTGGATTTAGTAGGAAAGATCGGCACGGAGGCACGCTAAAAGTTCGATCGGTATCTGGGAATGAGTTTGAGAAAGATGGTGGAGAAACATGGCAAAAAGAGCAGCGACGAAAGTTCTGCCACGGCGGAAACAAAGACCTAATGCTTCACGTCCGAATTGCCTTCGAGCAGTTTATATCAGCTCAGGATATGACTCACGGACGGATTTCATACTGGAAAAGAGGATATTGTATTATTTGCTATGGTAAGTAACGAATCTGGTTACCTTATCTTGACATTGATAAAATGTATTTTACCGCTGTCTGGTTTTTGGTCTGAGAAAATCAGATCTGTTTTAAAGAGACCCAGATTTCGTACATAGTATGACAACTAAATTATAGGATTGAGTCTATTATGCGCGCTTAAAAGGACGCAGGAATAAATGAATAAGAATTGAAAGAATTTCTGGAGAAAGATCTCTTCTTCGAAGAGAATGGGAGCTGCTTTCCCTTTGAAGATCTCTACAGCGGCAGTAAAACAATTTTGGCAAAAGAAAATACTGTCATTGTAATACTTGTTTGTCACCAAAAAACTTCCTTATTTTCCAAACTCAAACGTGCAGTGCGAAACAGAAGATTGCTAAGGTCCTGAGATAAATATGAATCGCAGAAATTTCAGAAAGGAGGTTAATTGAAATAAAGGCAAACTATCACAGGATTATAGACAAATAATTGTAAGTCTACTTAAGAAAAACCCACGACTAAGGTCCCAAGAAAATTGCTTCTCAAGAAAATTCTTGGCTGAGTGTTCCTAACGCTGTGTAGTCGAAGTGATTCCCGTAGACCCAATTCCGGATCAATGGGAGCGGGAAATTGGAACCCTATTATTCTACCTTTCTATCGTATAAACAAGAGCTCGATGTAGAACAATTACAGTTTCCTTGGGGTGAGAACAAAGGTGGAAAGATTTCATTTTCCTCTTGAAAGCTCCATTTCAAGAGAACGCCGAACAAGAATAGTGCGAGTCGAAGAAAGAACGGAAGATCGAATTAGACGCTTAAAAGCGACGGAAGTTTAACATTCGATTAAAAACTCGCTAGTCTCCAGCGACTGTGAAAAAGGAAAGTCGAAAACACGGAAGCGGATCGACGGAAACTAACGAGAAAATCGTCTGATACTTATCGAGCCGCATCTTTTATTTTAATTAGGGCGTCCAATTTTATTTATTATACGCGCTCGCTTTCAAATTTGAATTTGAATTCTATTAAATTGCAAATTGCTTCTTACATAAACGAATTTGCAACACGTTTGATCTGTATCTCAATCGTCACGATTTTGTATATTTCTTAATGATAAGAGGTTACGAATTCATTGTTGTTCAATGAGTTCTTTGCTATAAAACACTTCTTATCGTAGCTTACTATGAGAATTTAGAATAATAAGATTAATATACAAATAGTAATGATTCAAGTAGATAATAATCCCATCGCGTGATTGCCAATGAAATCGTTTTCACTTTCAGGTTCTTGGCGAAATTGCGATCCCCGAGGTACATCAAGATTTATTTTCGTCAAGCTACGCTGCAGTTTAATGTAATAATGTTACGCATTTACAAACTTGTTCCGAGGCCATGGAAGCGGAAGCACGTTCTGATTTACTTGGAGGAGAATCGAATAAAAATAACGAAACGAATTAACGCTCTCCAAAGGAGCGTGTCGAGTGAACTCCGAATTAAAAAGGTGCAAATTAGGTGTTAGGAGGAATCACGCTCCATAATTCTAGGTGTAACCTCACACATTAACAATAATTTATGAGTACCGGCAGTACTTGGGGTATTTTTTGTAGCAATCTGTGATATTGTAAACAAATTTTCACACATTCCACATTTTCTACATTTTGTAAGTGAAGAATGTAACTTTATACTATCAGATATTAAAAACCAATTTATCAACCTATTCAATATTTTCTTAAATACAAGTCACTTCGTTTAAACAACGCTCTTGCATGGCAGGCAGCAAACAATCCTCTTATCTTCGAGATTAACCATGAGTCAGAGGTAAGTAATAAGACTGCTCCAAAGAACTGAGTTAATTATACACAGTACTATTTTCTTAACCACTTTGTGTGTCTCAAAAGTGCATAATAAGCCAAGGAATATTCTTCCTGGAAATCGAAGTAGAAAAAGTCGCGATATCTCGTTCCACGAAGCGAATGCGTTAATTGCAAACGCAGGTTGCAAGAACCGATAAGGCTCAGTTTAGATATCGCTCACATTGCGACACTCATCGATGCTTTCACAATCTCCGACGTTCATTGTCTCTCTACCCAACCATCCGTCAACAATTACATATATTACCAAGCACACTTACGATGTCGATAAATAATTAACGATGGCACGGTAAAGCGCAGAACCTAGGCAGCAGCCTTTGATACGCGAGGGAGATCAATTGAGGCGGATAAAAAATCTCATATGTCACGGAAAGGTAAAAGAAGTAGCTTGGACTAAGAGGATTCGAATCTATCCGTCCACATCCCCGGAGCCACTGCCTTCGATCACGGCTTTAACGATGTTTATAGAAGTGCACTATGATTTTATAACGATTAAGACGGGACCGCTTTGAGTAGAAAGGGGGGAGCACGGCGATGAAGAGTCTGGGACGATATCCAGGGGAGATCTATTGAACAGAATGGAAACGAAGAAAGATAGAGGGAGAGCAAACAGAGATTCCATCCACCGCGCCCAGGTCGAGATGGTCGCTCATAAATATTCATACGGGATTCCTGAAGCCAGGAAAACATCCATTCCTGCGGGGGCGCACGCGTGCCCCCGTGCATTCGGCAATTTCGTCGACGACAAATGAAAAAAGAGCACCGGCCCTCCGGGCCCGGCATGATTTCAACGATGAAGAGAAACGAGGGAAATTACCATAGGCCAATTTCTGATGGCTTGTAACGTCGACAGAGAAAAGTATTCTTCCCGAACTTTCCACTACAATTTATTCTATCGTCGATTCACCGGATTACTTGTTTAATGATACCCTTGTTCAATACAACACTTTCAAATAGAAAAATGTATAGTCTCGAGTGGTCTTGAAATGAAGAATTTATTCAACTTTAAGAATCGCGAATTTTTCTATTTTTCTAACGTTTTATGAGAGTATGTAAACTTAATTTAAAGTTTGGTATGCTTGGAATACAAACGATTGCGAGGAAAGGTAATAAAGGGAATGTATAGCGGTATACATCGCATGAAACGTGATAAAAAATTGTTATATAAACGTTTTATCGTTTCTCATTATGGAAACTGTGAGTTGAGAGGCTTTTTGTGTGATGGAATTTGATTGAGTCGTTAAAGTCTTTATTAGAGTGAAACTAATCACTCCGCAGGAGGGGAGGAAAGGGACAAAATGTGATAGTAATTACCAGAATTTTTTATAAGATTTATGCCAAGTCTGCAATAGAGATAAATCTCTTAAATTAATACCCTACGAATTGTGAGAAATCAATTTACATAAATTGAAGAAACTGATCGATTATTTAGTGACACTGATAGATAGAGATGAATTATAGACTATTCCTAATTTGAATACACATCGTTCCAAAAGTTCCCATGAAAAGATTTCCAATATAGCATCTCGCGGTATAGTTAAATATTTTCAATATAAAAAAGGAAGAAAAGGTACTTTTATGAATAAGAAGAAACTTAGATGGTGCAGGTACATAGAAAAAGATGAAAGGTTATTGAAATGATCTGAATAAATTATATTAATGATGAACTTAATTGGAAAACACTTTACTATCTTTCCCTCGCAGACTTTGGTAGAATATTGGGTAAACACCATCGACAGAAATTATTAGAAACGAACAACTAAATAATTGTGGCATCTTTTTCAAGAGTCCATGCGATATTTTCGATCGTTGCATCGATAACGCTAGCAGCATTAAGCTTTCGAGAAGCGTAGCCTGTGTGCGTGGCTGTAAAGAGATTCGAGTTACGACAATCGAGTGGCGTACACTTCGTGTTTGCCGAACAACGCGCGCAATGACGCGTCGTAAAATTTATCTTAGTATTTTAATGCCGATGGAAGCACTGTTCGGCGAAACTTGTGACAAATCGCTCGAGTACCGTTCCCTGTAACTGTATTTCCACGAAAGAAAAATTCTCATGCGTTGACCCGTAAAAATATTCCATGTTTCTTGTTCGATTTCCTTCTTTCCTTCACAATGCAAACGACCGTGAATAAAGCGCCTGCGAGCATTTGCAAGACTGTCGATACAACAGTAGAAGCAATTCCGTTATAGTTTATTTTAAATTATACCTAGCTCTGTGAACACTTTAAGTAAATATCCCAAAGTCGTGTCCACAAATAAAATTTTCAAACTTTCCTTCTATGCAATAATAGAGAGATATTTAGCTTGCTTTTATTTGAGCCAAAGGGGAGCCGCACTCGGTCCCTTTTTCCCAGAGACACGAGTATCAATCTTTCCATTTCGATTTCGTATTCCAACGTATGCAGAATCGGGTGTCGTGGTGCAGAAAGCAAACCGAATGTTATATCCTCCGTATTTACACACTCATTCGTCGCATTCTTTTGTTTGCTCCCGACGAGAACTTCGATTCCCTCCGAAATTTCAAGGAAAATATATATCCGCCGATAGATGAAAAAAAAAGAGAATGGGGAGGGGGATAAATTCGCGAATCGCTGGGGACAAAAAGTGGCGGGAAAAACAAACAGAACGTAATAAAACCGGAATTCAAATGACCTCATCGAAACAAATCTCTCGAATACATATATTCCGTAGAATTCACGGAGCGAGCCGTCCACGGCCATTTTGCCCCTCTATCGCTGCTCGCCAATCTTTTTTTTTCTCGCGTTTCTGCTTTTCATTCGACTCTAACCGGACAACAATTCTTCCAGCACGACGCGGCTTGGCATTGCGCTGAGAAATTTGCATGAGGAGGCGCGCTCGCACGCACGGCCATCTTTTACATAAAGGCAAATTTATAATTGGCCGCGGGCCAACGTCTGCAACGTTTGTTCCCGTTCGATCGTGTAATGCCGCCACGAATTTTGATTTCAATCGGCACGTCCCGCGTACAGCCCGTCACACAAGAGCGTGCTCGCGATATTTACGAATGAAAGCGCGTAGACGGAATGATAGTAGGTACTTTAAACCCACAGGGTGTTAAAGAAAAGGGTTTAAAACTTACCGGGTAAACAGTAAATTCTCTAAATTCAGTTAAAAATGCTTGACACATAAATTTAGATCGAAAAGTCAAGATTGTCAGAGTAGGGGATCATTTTCCCTTTTAAAAACAAAATAGACCATGCTTCATTCTTTAGTAATAAAAATGGTACAAAATTTTAACGCGATTACTAATATCTTTAATGAGAATCTAAGGGGGATGTGAAATTTTCGTTTCGCAAGATGGTTTGATCGCGAGAAAGATACAAAGTTAAGTAACTTTTCGTTATCATCTTTTGATTGTACAAAGTACCATCGTGTGTTTTAAAATACCTACATTGTTTTAAACGAATAAAATAACTCAACACAGCTGAGGCCATACTAAGATTATAATAAAAAAAGATTACTGTGTTAGTACTGTTCTTGAAACCTTTCCTTTCCCTATAAGATGAATCAGTAGAAATGGCAGTATACGATCAGACAAACAAGTCACTGTTCTCATCGTGGATCGATCTAACTTATGCCTCCAAATTATCTTCACAAGGAAGATGACTTGAATATTAAACATAACATTGGAATTTCCCCTTTGCAACAAGAATTGAAGATTCCCTGCTTCTCCTTCCTTACTTTTACATTACGACTTCGATTATGTAGGGCCAATTCAATCGCTAGGAAATTAACTACCAACGCAGGCATTTTAAGAACACAATCTCTAACGAAGGAAACTAGAATTATATTAAATGAGAATACAATAGCTGTTTAAATGTACTTCCAAACAATGCGCATTGTTTTAAACGTAGAATTAATCTGAGAGATCTCGAGGATAAACTCTTATGTAACAGTGTAACACAGTGTAACAATTATTAACTGGAAAATTCAACGCGTCATTCGGTGATTTAAACATTCAATACCTACTTGGTTTACCACTTGCACTGAACAATGTAGAACTTAGACAGGAAGATCGACGATAAACCCGATTAATCTGGCCGGATTAAGATAAGATAAACGCTCGCCGTGTCATTAGGCCAAATTAAGCCCTTAAAGCACATTACCCGCGAACACAGATAAAGATCTTTATTCTTTTATTAACATCGTCGAATCGAAGTGCCAAAGAAATTGCATCTGATTTACCGGGGGTGACATTTACGCGGTGAATTTAGGGTGCCCAGCATGAGTGGACAGGTGTTTTTGCTTTTTTTTTTTTTAACGTGTATCTGTTCACCAACTTCACTATGAAGCTCGTGGCAATGTCAGCTGCAAGTCCGCTCTCAACGTAGACATATTACTCGAAAACCGTGGCTGCTTCTACAATTAATAGCTAGGAACGCCTGACACATCTGTATCGCGCGAGCACAAAAGTATTATAAACGCTGAGAAATCAGACACAGACTTCTTGTACATCACAGCAAATGTTTTTGTTACTACGATGTTCTACCGGCACTGTGCTTTTGCAGGAAAAGATTGAAGTTTATGAAGCAGAAATTGAAACGTACAGAAAGCAGTAATTATTCTTTCCAGTCGCAAAATTCAGTAGTAAAGAAACTTTTTTTCGCCTTAAGAGAACTTCTGATTTTTCAACTAATTCAATGCGATTTCTTACTTCTATCACTATTTATACACCTCTATTTATCGTAAACAAATACCAAGATTTTTTACAAAATTCATTACACTTTTACCATAAACACTACAAATTCTTTTAATTCAAACCATGTAAAATTAAAATCCCAGGCAGGTCAAGTGACCCAGAAGTCAAACTGGACAGAACACATCCCACATTGAAACTAAATACAATACTCAACTATGCAAAAGCAGTGATTAGTACTGCACTTAGGCTACATGGGGCTCTGAAATTATAAAAGAACGCCTCACTGGCATCGATCAAAAGAGCCGATATCAAATCAATATTGCTTTCCACTGACCAATTCCAGCTGCAGAAAATCCTCTTTAGCTTCTGCTTTTAATGGAGGAGGTAGAACTCGCCGATTCACGCTGATCTGTAGTTGTTATCGGCGATACAGCGGCGGGTTAATTTACAAGCATTCCAGGTGCAATCGATCAAAAAGGGGGAAGAAGAGAAAAAATCGATGCAACCATCGTGGAGGAATTTGTCGGCGGGTCTGTAACCACTCGCCACGGTATGCAGTTGCAGAACTCGGTATCCTCGCCCTTAATTGCCCGTTTCTAGTTCCCTTCTCTGTCTATCTATATCCTTCTCGAATGACGACAATGTGCCTCGCTACGATAACGCGTAGCTCGCGGTATGCACATCGATTCCGATTCCAACTCCACCCCGCCCCTCCATCGCCCATGAAACAACCATTACCTGTGGAATATCACGTCTCGGATTGCGATTCGGCGAAGTCGCGCCAAGGATTTATGCAATTCGCTGAATCGAAAGAGGACGGGAATTTTCGAGGATTCCTGGCGCGTTTACTTTTGTCTGAGGAGAATCAGCCACGGTGTAACAGACAAGAACGAAATGCCTGTTACAGGGGAACTTGGGTGATTTTTAGAGAAACTATTATTCTCATTAGGGTTTATACAAAAACCGACTTTTAAAAAAAACGGTTTTCGATTTCCACTATTCCCAAAAAACCGGTTAAACCGGATTTCGTTTTTTCCCCCAAAAATATAATTAAAATAGAAAATAAATATTTGTACTTATTTTAAAAATGTTCAGTTTTTAGAATATTTATGGAATTACAAAAAATATAACAAAATAAAATATACTCTATCTATACGAAACCAAATAAATAAAACAAATTAATATAATTAAAATCCGTACAAATTCGTACAATTTTTTACTTCATTTAATATTTATGGATCTACCAAAATATAACACAATAAAATACACTGCATACAAAACCGAATGAAAAATAACTAAAATCCGTACAAAATATAAATTATAAATCTTTATTTCGTTTAGTATTTTTCTTCCGATAAAATATGAACTCATGAAGGTTAATTTGAAAGTAAACTGTTACCTACTACAATATGCTTGTGTCCGAGGCGACTTCAAGTCAAAATGTTAACGTTTTTAATTAATAAATAATTCATTCATTTTTACATATTAATTCTAGTATATAAAACAGGGGTTTTTAAATATAAAACCCGGTTTTCGAATTTTACAAATTTATAAAAAAAAACGGTTTTTAAAAACCGACGAACCATAATTTCCATGGGAAACGTTACTACAAAATGTAATCCCGAGGTTTCAGAGTCGTAATTGTTTAACGCTCGATTTATAACATATAGGTATGGCATCAGCAAGGTATAAAACGAGTGATGTTAATACGTTTCAACATTAAATTAATCCAAACTACATCGTCACAGCGGGGAAGCCTTGCATTTAGAATTCTGCATCGGGCGTATTACGAGAAATGCATTTCCACCGTGTTAGCTCATAAGCTCATTATTATTTAATAATAAGCTCATTGTTTTACCACAGGCCCAATGAATTTTCGTGCCATTACCTACATTTGGATCCATTAATCTCAAATTATAACTGTAATTTGATAATCAGAGAGGGAAACAATTATATCCGTTGATGTAACTACTTACACTAGCCGAATCATTATCGATGCATTACGTTAATCGATGTTTTTACAGAAACAACTTCGAGGGGAGCTAGCTAGCGGAAGGTTAACGACCTATGGAAATTATTCTTCCGCAGGGAGCAGCGCGAGTCTCGCGGGCTCGTGGAAAAGAATTAACGCGAAGCTTTCTTCCGCGGGGGAACACGACTCGGGCGGTATCGCTTGCACAAAACTTTTATCATTTGAAAAAATACGATTCTATGCAGGCCTTTCTCACGCACTTGAGGTGGCCGTAACGAAGCAGGACGCGCAGAATTCTAGGAAGCTAGGGAAACTCGATAAGTGCCGTTGAAAAAAAAGAGATTCAAAGGATGAAGTGAATGGGGAGGGGAGTGAAAACGAAGGCCCGCGCGTTTCCCTCATTCACGTGGCACACTCGGCGGGATCATAGCGCTTCATTACTATTTCTATCTCATTAGCGGTGTAAAATATCGGGACACGAGGCGCGTTGGGTGTCTGCTTCCTTCAGACGCGCGCGTCTCATTAATCGGACCCGACTAACTAACGACGTCGCTGGGGTCATATCAAGGGGAGATAACGAAAAAAAATTATCCACGATATTAACCACAGGTAGAAACAGCACCGGCTCCTCGGCAACGAGCCGCCAGCAGCAACGATATTTTATCGAAATTGCATCGAGATTTCATTATTAACTATTCCCCACCTGGGAACGAATGCACGCGCGCCACCTCCCCCACTATCAAGATTTTACGATGCGAGACTTGTTTTTCCGATAGACTGAGCCGCGATATTCATTTTTACCCATCTGGCTGCCACTTTTTTCCACTGCCTACACGAAAATTCAATTATCTTATTCTTATATACGATCCTTTCTACTGGACTTGCAAGAACTTGCTCAGTTTAAATGTCTATGTATTTTTAGTATAATATTCAACTCCAATTTAGATTTCGGGATGCTTATGGACAATGGTTTCAACTGCCTTGCTCGGAATTAATTATACAGGAGAACCTGTTCGCAGCTGGTTTCCATTTGTTAACTAATTGAGGCATAACTTTCAGTAAGGATTTTAGACTGTGACTATTCAGCCTTCTATGTATAAAATATTGTAACCATAAATCAGCGTAGATTTCTAAACAGGTATACGGATTATAACTGTTTCGCAGCTCAAGGCTGTGCAAAAGAAACTAGTCTTACAAAAACACGATACATGTGACCAAAAATTGGATTATAAATTAATGTGGACCTCGTCAAATATTGTGAAACCTATGCTATACACCAGAGTTGGGCATTAACTAAATAAAAAATTATTTAAGAAATTTAATTTTTTTATTCCACGAAAATTTATTCAACACGTGGCGAATAATTTTTGTAACTTATAGTCGTTATTCGAAATTTGTATTTAAATAAAATTTTTGCCCATCTCTGCTATACACTCTATACTATATTATACACTCAAAGGTTCCAGAAACCGTCAACAATAGTGCTTGAAAATGAAATCCCCAAAGGAACCCTCCCTCCCCCGTGGTAACACCCACTTGTACCGTTTTCGCGATAGAATCTCAGCCTGAAGAGTTCAATATCATCCCCCAACTTGCTAAGCTCGGTTACGAAAGGCGAGGCCCCCAGGCGGAATCACCTAAACGTTTCTTATCGCTGTCAGGGGGGCGGGTACAATTAAATCCGCGGGCAGCTTTATTAAAAAGGGGAAAAAAAGGAAAATCCCCTCGATATAAACGAGCAGCGACGAGACCCCCTCCCGGCGAATTACATCATTCGCCTTTATTGTAGCGGTGGCCAGAAATGCTCTTCCCCGTGGAGTGGCGTGGTGCCGCGCCGCGCCGCGGCATGGTAATGAATTTTTTCGCCCAAGGGAGAGAAAGCCGGCTGAGGGGCGGTGGTGAAAGAAAATTAATTGATCAGTAGGAGGCGAAACGGTGACAGAACGAAAACGAGGCTGCCGCAAGACGACTTCCTTTCGCACCGTCGCCGCGAAGAATATTAAAAATGAGGCCCTTGGACCGTTAAGGGAGGGGACGCCGCGCCGCGGACGACAAGTGACCGTAATGAACGTCGTAATGAATATGCACAATGAGCGGACCTTCGTTAGGACACGTGCTGCACTCACTTGGCCAACTAAACCGCGTTAGTCGTGGCTTACCAGCTCCCCGCCGTCGCCTGTTCACCTTTTTAAAGATTATTAATGGTGTTGTAGCAGCCAGCTGTGGGAACCTTTGCACCGGGCAACCGGGCTAATCGTAGCGGGTTTTTAATTGAGAGGGTGGAGGCGCACGGGCATGCAAATAACGCAGCGTTAAACGCTGGACACGATGGCCCAGCGTGACGGGATAGTGTCACATTTCAGGCGGGCTTCCATGTAGGGAATGGCTGGAGTAATAATGCTCTCAAAAGTGTGGGTATATGAATTGTAATTAGATTTTGCACGGTGATGTAGTACGCTACTTTGCGAGTCTACGTGAACTACGGTGAGGGGAAAGAAGTCATGCTCTGTGTGCAATGGATTTGGCGACTGTGACTGCTGTTGCTGACGTCTATTGCGTTATTACAAGATGAATAAGATGAGTGGAGGAATTAGTGTTTTAAATATATGGGAGCTCTTGCAGGATAGCTGGAAAAGCATAGAGATAAAGAAACCAATGTCGAGAAATCTTATGACATTTAATTCCAAACTGTGTATGACACAAATGTCAAAACTATATAAAATAGTACCAACAAGGAAAAATGCTTCATGCCTAGTAGTAGGTACTCCTTTTAAGCAAGCTTTGTGTAGTGAATTGTCAACACATGTAGGTGAAAGAATTCCTGCCACATTAGTAGTGTCACTACTACACTACTAATAGAAAATTTAACTACATTAAACTACAATTTAAGTACAAATACTGAGCACTATGATCTAAATTAAACTACATGCTTCTCGGAGCACCTGCTAGCTTCCTCCACCAACGTCAATCGATCAGCTGGGAAATGGGAAGAGCGTAAAAAGATCCAGGGCGCCGGCCGAGCCTTTTATCTCCCATATGCGCGTTAAATAAAAGAGTGCAGCTAATAAATTCCATAAACCATCCGCGCGACGCTCTATGCATCCGAATCGCGGCGATAAGACGAAATAAGCGAAGCCAGCCTGCTCCCGGGCGCTAATAAATTTCCCTGGGAATCGCGGCGATAAATCAGGCCGCAGTTAAATCGCACGAGCGATTCCAGAAAGAAAAGAAGGTGGGGGGGGGGGGGGGCGAAGAAGAAGCGCTCGTCTTGTTACAATCTCGATTTCCGCGAGACGGGGGCCGTTAGAAAATAACGAGGTAACTACAGGTTAACGCCGTTATCGCATGACGGGGTTTATGGGGTCCCATCGCCGACAAGCGAGCCCCATGGCGCGAGTATATCACGAGCCGCGCAGTTATGTTTCAACGGGGTATATTCCAGCGGCTCACCATAGGGAAACGGGAGGATGCCAGTGGATATTAATTGGCTTCCGATCTACATCGAGAGACCACCATCGAGACACCCCTCGAAACAGGTGCCCGCGAGGCGTCACAGCCCCTGCCACCCTCTGCCGCCACCGTGTGGCTGTGTATCCACGTGAGTGTGATCAAGTGTCGATGTGGCCAAATACACAAGTAATTTATCTCGAAAATGCAATAATCCAATCGGACGACAGTGGGGAAGCTCCCCTGTTATTGCTGGCTGATCAAGAAACAGTGGGTAAGTAGGTAAGTAGAGTGTTAAGTAATTAATACACCGATGAAGTCTCTAGACAATTCCGTGGGAATACTGTCCTATTATTAGATCACTATATAATTTGAAACACCACGGAAATCATCGATGTCAAGCAATTATGTTAACATTGCTACCAGAAGCTACAAAACATATTTACCAACAAACCACGATTACTCCACATTAACAGTGATCTTCTCCAATTCTTTCTAATCCCACTGTTTCTACAATTAAATCGTTAAATCCCATCCATTATTGTCACGTATCGACACTTTTGCCTACGCAATTAAATCGGCGATGTGTCGCGATGCAACACACACACACACACACACACACACACACACCGAACAAATTTCTCTGCGCGCAAATACAGGGGCGCGTATACAAGCGGACGACACAGCCTCGCGATCAATACACGTCCCGTACATCTCAATACGCGATCTATACCGATCTACACGCGCGCACGGTCGCTGCCGTGTTTGATTAATATATGCGCCGGCAGATACAAATAGCAGTCTTTACGCAGGCTCGCGCGCGTGCAAGTTCATGCCGGCTCGTATGTGCGGCCACGCAGCCGACCTGCGAAATCGAATCCACAAAAATTAAAGGATTATCCGGGATTACGTGCGGCAACAGCGTCGCGACCACCGTTCCGCGATCGTCGCGCTGCAGTTTAATTTCAGTACGTCGGAACGCGCCCCCGAGCCCCAACGGGAAACCGATTTGTATCCTTTATTTCCTGCAGTCCAGCGAACGGCAGATCGATTACCATGGGGGCGGGTGGGTGTGAAAGGGGGAGCGCGCGAGCGGGCCACCCCTTAAGCTTTTCACCGGTAATTACGTTAATAACTTGAGCGACCGCAGAATTTATAGGCGCGCCCCGACCGCCGGGCCTGCTCTCGTCGTGGAAAAAGCGAGGAAAGATGAGGGACAAGGGGTGACGGTGGCTGCTAACTCGATCGGGACGGTGTCTTAACGAAGCCATTCGCGGTAATATTAATTCGTTCGGCCATATTTAATTGGACGATCCGACGGGACCCCTCGAGCCCTGTTTTCCTAATTTGTCGCGTCTCCTTATTAACGATTTCCGATTCGTTCTGCTGGAAGAATGGTAAAATGTTGGATTGCTTCGTTCTCTGGAGGCACGGAGGTAAATGTACCCATTATCGACCTCGCCCCCTCTATCGATCGAATACTCTTTAGCTTTCTAGTAGCAGTGATAAATAGGTGAATACCAGGTGACTCGGGAAGCTGGGGTATAGCTGCTTTCTAGGTGAAGACGGAGAAAACTGGATGGCGGTTATTCGATCTTGTATTTTCGAGTTTCGTTATTTGGGGAATTTTAATTGTTCGAGGCTTCTTACACCTGCGGCGAAAATAGCCGCGCGACTTAACCGAGGAACTTCGTTAAGGAAGAAGATAATTACTGTAAACAATTTTATTTTATCCCTCGCATTAAATGCCTCGCGGAGAATTATTGAAAGAAAAGGGCAGAAAAAGGCTTCCCTTGGCTTGGCAGGGTTTACATCGTCCTCTCGTCGGATAAACTGGAATTGCTTATTATGTTAAGAAATATAACAAGCCCCATACAAATCTCGTTTTCGTCGAAGCGAACGCTAAAGTATCTCGGTATTATTTCAGTACGTTTTCTCGACTTAAGGTTCGATGCTCCTTTTTAAGACTCGGAATCGCGACGGGGCTCAGGCTGTATTCGGCGAACCATTAAATTCTTTGCTAATTGCAGGGCTTGATTGTGATTCCTTGCAACAGTCACGAGAAATAAAAATGGTGGCGAACATAACCAGGCATTGTATTCTGGAGTGATTCGCTGAACTTACAAGGATTGAATGGCAACTAATGTTTATAATGGTCAAGGAGTGCGCCGTGATTGAATTTTTGAGTGCTGACAAAGTTCTTTAGTGATGGCTTCAAGGAAATTGTGTATCATTGACAGAAATTCGTGAGAAATAATGGTGATTGTAAAAAAGTAAATTGTTTTTCTGTTTCCTATTTAAATTAAAATTACGAAGCTATAAAGATTCTCTGCGTGACTTTCTGCCGATTTTACGAAAGAGAAAATTGAATACTCCAATGAAATGATTAAGTAGATTATTTTAGCAACTGATAAATCATAAATACCAAAGAAGTTTTTCCCCAAGCATCTAAAGCGAACACTTTCATCTTTACTCTTATTGCAAACAGACTCGAGTTACCTTTAACATGTAACATAGTAAATAAGGGAACAGCTTCGAAAGTTCACTCTGCAGTTACGAGGAAATATAAACTTCCGTCGACGAAGTAGACGTAAAAAAAGGAAATAAAGCGAGAAGTTAAAAACGTATCAGAGAGCGAGTGATTTTACAACCGGAAACTTCGCAGAATATTCAGGTTTCGTGATAACTTTATTGTATAATTTATTCTTGAAGCATTTACTGAAAAGACGACAGCAGATTGCAGTTGTACGAGTGAGCAGTCTCGAATGTAGTATCTTCGATATGCAGGTCGTTAGAAGCACCTGATGAAATAACGTCATTACTACCTGCCTTGTCAAAGCTGTCTGGTATTGTAAATTTATCCAGAAAAAAATCATGAAATCAGTGTAAATGAAAGAAATAAAAACATAGGGTATTTGGCCTCATTACTTTGCATAGATAAATATAGTTGTATAACAGTACAGATTTTTTATTAGTAACGAGAAAAAGCAACTCGAAATATAAAATACAGGAAACGTTGGACTTTGTAGTTTTTGAGTATAATATAAATTTGTTAGGACAAAATCATATGGAAAGTACATCTAAACTTTTATTTCTTTTATAGATTTATTTGTGTCTACGACCAAGCACCTCGTGCCTTCATTAATTAAAGTCTCCACTGCATTCTTCCAATTAATGATACGACAGGCTTTTGAAATAAAATGCAGTCATTTAAATAGCATGTATTTGTCCTCTACTAAAATCTGATTCGTCTTGTAGCATTGAATAATTTTACGACTATATAATCTTCAGGTCCACTAATAAGAATACATTAAATCGTGAATAAATTAGCAGGTAACATACCTTGAATTTCCATTTTGAATAGAATTCCTCGATAAACACATTTATTTGCCAGTTTTAATAGAAAAATAAAAGCATCTAGTCAATAAACGAGATGTGATCACCTACCAGGAAACTTATTTATCTAAGAACCTTTAACCAAACATACCAAACCACATTTACCTCTAAATTCATTTCAACTTTCCGTCTCTCCACTCACCAGTGGCGGATTTAAGAAAAAAGGCCCAGGTGGCAAACCATCTTAGAGGCCCATTTTTTTCGGGAAAATGAAGAGGTAGTTTACTAAAAACGAGCTAAGTGTAGTAGTTTGAAAAAAATGTAGTGTTTAGCTAGGTATACCTAATCATAATATTTTTTTTGGAGTTAGGGCCCTGGGGGGCTTTCTGGGCAGGGGCCCAGGTGGCAACTGCTTATAAGCCGCCCTATTAAATCCGCCACTGCCACTCACGCAATTTACCACCACTCTTATCAATAACCAATACCTCATAACTTCTCTTCTAAAAACCCCTGAAAAATTCACTTTCTACAAAGCTCCTAACCAACCTAGCAACCAAAAAATTCTCCTCAAAAATCCACCCTCCACAATTTTAGGAACACTACGCCCCCTCCTAACCAGTAGCCATTACACCATCATCGAACAGCCGACAACAATGACCGCCACAATGGATCAGCATCGAAGAAGCCAAGGGTGAATCGTCGAAAGGGGGGGGGGCAGGAAGAGTATCGGCGGCTGTGAGGCTGCAGCTATCATTATTAGAGTGTCGTACTCCTCGAGATGGGTCCCGTTCTCGCATTTTCCAACGAAGTATCCGTCGTTAGCCCGCGTAACGGGCTACGTCTACTACGTCTAGTGGGATAATGGGGGAGAACCGGGGTTTCGTGGCGCGAAGGATCGCGACGAGGGATGAACGGAAGGGGTACGGGGTTTAAAGGAAAGCTTGACTGCCGAACGACTAATAAGATTACCTTCCGCCTAATCATTCTCGCTCCCGTGAGCGCCATCCACCGCTTACGACCCCTCCTCCGCATCCCGCACCCCCACCCCCGCGCCGGTGCTTGTGTTCGCGACGGATAATTTTCCGAGGCGACACCTAATTATCAGGAAATTCTGCGGTAAGCGTGTCTACGTACTTTCGCGTAAGCCCCCGGTTTCGGGGACAGACACGCGGATAAGTGGAGGGGTGGGCGACGGGGCTAGATGGATTAACTGCAGGGTGTACAGCGAGGAGGCAGTTTTGCACACTCGACTGCATCGGGCTTCTCGCCGTAATATCACGCGCGAGATGGGCCGCCCTGGGTCGTGGTTCGCGGTGGATTGTTTGTGTCACGGGCTGGAGGAAACCGATTGCCGCGCGTTTCGAAATAAATATCGCGTGAAATTGCCTACCGCGATCAGGAGGCGGCGGGCTACGCGACGCGGCACGAGGGATTCTTTTAATTCCAGTTCACGGAAGTCTCCTTGCCCCTTTGAACGTCCCCGTGCCGCGCAGCTAGCCGGGAGGATGATGAATACGTCGCTGCCAGCTCGCGGGGTAGCTTCTCGAGTGCCGGTAAAAAACCAGTCCGTAGGGGCGCGGGGGATCAATATCCATTTACTTTGCGCGTTAATGATGTCTTGACCTGGGAGGAAAGGCGAAGCAGGGTGGAAGATCGCTTCGTCATAATTTCACGGAGATCTTGGAACGAGAATGAGAATTTGTAAGAGAGAGGATATATTGGCCCACTATGCTGAGTGAAATAGATCGTCGTTTTACTGGCACGCGATGGTAGTTATGAATAACGAATCGTAATTCTACAGCTTGCTAAGTACCTGCAGGAATTTTTCATTTAACCTGTTGCGATTTATAGAGTTGAAACTTTAAAGTCTTGCTGAATGATAAGACTGCGGGGACTCAGGAAACACTTAGTAAACTGGCGATGGGAACAAGATTGCAATGCAGATTTCATGATGGAAGCTCGCGACTACTCGAGGGCGTGAGTGCGCGAATCCATTTTTCATTTCTCCGCGTGTTTCGTGTGACACGTGATCGAGATGTCGCGGTGTTTACATGGATGTTCTTGCCTCGGTGGGAAATTCGTTGGCTCGAGGCGAGAGAATAATCGCGCGGGTATCCATGGACGGGACAAAACCCGTGTCAGGGCAATTCACGTTTCTCTGGGAAACGGAAGAAAACGCGTGGCGAAACGGAATTAGAACGGGGAGAACGAATTTCTCGAATTCCACCATATCAGTGCGCGGAGATAAATACAAACTGTGTGGAAAAGAATTCCTGCGGGGCTTCTTCACTCACGCAACGGCCATTTCAAATTCCCCTGTTGCAATTTGAAATTAATTAATGTTTGCAGCTGGAAGCACATGCGAATGTATATTTTAAATTCCGAGGAATAAGTAATGTAAGGAAGAGCTGAAGATGTTCTTTAGAATTCCTTAAATTATATGTTGAAAGTCCGACTATTAAATGTTGAGTGCACTTGTAAGCATTGCTCAACGTTGTTTTTGTAAGATAGTGTAGGTACATTCTCTGTTACGTTGAGTGAATGTAGGTAATCAATGTTATTTTGGTCGAAGGAGAATTCTACGAAATATCTTATCTATGTTTCGCAATTTGATTTCTAACTAGAATTAGAATGCGATTAAACGATCTTGTTTGGCTTGAAATGTGTTCTATTAAACGTGAATTTGCTAAGAATCATCCTTAATATAAAAAAAAATTACTTTATCTCCAGAGTTCATCTTATCCGCAATTAACGATTACCTATAAAATAGATATTTAATGAATACCTATTGAATATTATAGCCAACGTTTTATCTAAGCATTCTAAGCAATCGTGAATCTATATTATTCAAACTTTCGTTTATTTGCAAAAGGCAACGCTTCAGCAAATCTGGTTACTATAGAAATAAATATCTCAAGAGCCAACGTTCGCTAATCCCTTATCCTTTCTTTCCATGAGTCCCATTACTCAATTAAGTTCTTTGTGCTCATACAACTGAAACACCATTTATATTATCCTCCATCGGATGGCATCCTTAGGTTTCGCTTTCCAACGCAAACTACGGCCGATTCATCGGTGACACGGCAAAAAGCATCTTTAATCGAATACGCTGTCGTCTAATTGCGCGATTAATCTGCGGCGCTTTCGTTCGGCCAATTAATTTCATCGAAAGTATAGCAGAACTTTCCCGTTTTTCTGCGTCTGGTTTTCTACTCGGGTCGCGGGGGAAGAGAAACCCATCGGTGCCGTGAGCAACGGCGTGCAAGGTGAGGCGATCGAGGATCGATAGGATCGGTCGCTTACCTTGTAGATCTCATCTACGAGCCTAGTGAGTTCCTCGGTTTCCATGGCGTACCCCTACGGTGTCTGAAAGCTGCACTTTAACCGACTTTACGAGATGCTCATATTTTTCTGTCCTCCCGAAACCGGATCTCCCGTAGCCGCTCCACTTTCGCGAAGTCGATCGTTCGAGAACGGAAGCCGATAAACGCTCTCCGATTCGCCCCTCTGCCCCAGCACAGACCTGAAATTAAAGGAGAAGATTCGTTTAATGATGTACCACCGCCTCGGGCGATTGGTGGCCGACCTTGCCCGTTGAAACTCGAAATAACGGGAGCATGGCAGTTCCACTGAATGGCAAGTGGGCCCCATAGAATTTCATATATTAAACTTCACGTCAATTGCAAATTCTACTTAGGAATACGGATTTAGACCAGTCTTTATGCCAGAGCTATTAAAACACCCTAATATAAAACGAAATAATAATCAATTTTTCCGTAATCTATATATATAAAAGAAGAAGTCCTGACTGACTCATCAACGCTCAGTTCAAACCGTTTAACCTAGGAACGTGAAATTTGGATGCCTAAAAACCAAATTCAAAATTTTGCCCTAATCAATCCGGAAGGGGGTGAAAACTGTGTTTTCACAGACTTCTCAATATCTCTTAGGCCCGATTAGATATCAACTTTGTTTCTACTTACAAAGGTTACTCATACAAATGCCTAAGAACCAATTTCAGGATTTTGCCCTAATCAACCCTTAAGGGGGTGAAAAGTGGTAAACTATGTTTTCACGGACTTCTCAATATCTCTTAAGCCCGATTAGATATCAACTTGGTTTCTACTTACAAAGGTTACCCACACAAATGCCTAAAAACCAATTTCAGGATTTTGCCCTAATCATTCCCTAAGGGGGTAGAAAGGGTTTTCTAAGAACTGTGTTTTCTTAATATCTCTTTCTTAGGCCTGAAGCGAAGCGCAGGGTATTTTGCTAATTCGTAATAAATGGTCACAAATACATCCATTCATAAATAGAACTCTCCCTTAAGCCACCCACGACAGCTAAACTTCTTTCACGTTATCAGCTCAGCGAAATTTGAAATTCACCGTCAAAACCATATAATATCTGGCAAATAATGCAGAAACATTACTAACCTCGCCGTACATAACCAATGACTCATGGGAAGCCGACTGTAGTGAAATTATTACAAAGAGTCTTAACAAAGTCGAGGCAGTTGCCAAGTATGCTAATGCATCAAGCTGATATAGCGCTAAGTGAATTTAACCGCCATTCGCGAGTATGCCCTTGTAAGGGCAATGAAATTGTACGAATTATCTCTCTCGCGGCGGTGCCAGGGTAGGTGCAATAATTCACGAGTAACCGCCGCATTTAGAATAACAATTTACAAAATCTTGCGCGACGGCCTCTACGATGTTTTTATGTTAATACTATCGCATTAAGATTCTCATCGCGCAATGTGAAGGACTTCCAGCATCTCGTTCTGCGTGCTTAATGAAAACCAGCGCCAAGGGCGGCACAGTCGTGAATTCTGCCTTCCTTTTCCACCGAGCCTCGCTCGAATTCACTTCGCACCCGCCCGTTCGCAACAAACGCCTTCGCTAATCGCCCAATTAAACCGTTGACACCAATCCAGCCGTGTAACGTTCCGCCCCGGCATAGTATTATTACCCGGCAGAGAATTATTCGGCTGTTTTAGCACGATCAATTCGAGTTCTGTTATCGAACTAACGATTAGCGAGCCGGGGGACATGCATAATATCTGACGCGTGCGATTATCTCGCACTTTCGCGTAATTGCATTAGCATCGCAGCGAATAATTGTCGCTTTGATTAAAATTCAATCTTTCGCGCTCGCGTTCCCTCGCCAAATATCCTCGAACATACCTCGAACCCCCACAGGCAACCATGCTATTCCTTTTCTCTCATTGGTTCGCCAAAAAATCATCCCTCCACTCCCCTCTTCACCACCTCATTCGCTTTCACCAGAGAAGCGCCTCTTGTTAGCGATTAATTTTGATAACGGCGCGAACGAATTTCTCGTGGAAACTTGGTCGTATTAGCGATGCAGACCGGCAGGAGAGTATTCGAGTTTAATACTCATCCAGTGTAAAAGAAGCTCGAGAGCGCTTCGCGCCCGGCCCGCGTCCCGTCGCTCGACCGTTTCAGAACTTTTCCATTCGGGAAAGCTGCGGGGAACGCTGGAACAGCCTCGATCCATCAGCGGCCCGCTGTTAAAGACTCCCAGGCGCCGCCGTCGCCGGTGCAGCTGTAACGAGAGGTCACGTTTTCCACCGCGGTACTTTCATTCCGCAAGGACACCCGGTATGTCCGCCGTAAACTGCGTAGAGGGAGAGCAGGGCGGAAAAAGCGGCATAACTTTGCCGTTTTATTTCTCGACACGGACGTGCGCCGAGCGTGTGTCCACGTAGGCACGCTTAAGGTGTCACGGATCGGCGATCGAGAGTCGCTCCCGCTCAGGTTTTCAACCTGATTCGAGAGCAACGCTGCATCGAGAAATCGTGAAAGCACGGCCACGGGCACCGCGAGCGACGGGGGAAGATTTAACGATCCCCTGGCCGTCTTTTTCTTTACCATCAGCCACTCTCATCCCGGAGTGGCTCATTGTCGCGTGACTCCTCGCACGAGCGAAGACGAAGATCTGCTCGCGGAAGACAGGGAAATCAGCGAGATTGATACTCTTGGGCTGGTGCGTGCAATCGTAGCGAGAAAAAACGTATGCACGGATATTTCAGTTTCCCTTCGGATCTACCTCTAATTACCGCGCTTCCCGTTCCGCGAGCGCCTTTCCCTTTTTATTCTAATCTCTCGACGGTGGCAACGCTAACCGCCGCGATCTATTCGGAGACGCTCGTCATCGCGGTCAATTTTTCATGGTGACGTTGAGGCTTGTAATAATCGTAACCTGTGGTGGATTGTTTAGAAAGCTGGCTTTAATGGTAGATACCTGGTGGGAATACAATGTGGTTTCTTTGCAAACATTTATAAGTTTACTAGCAAAATACCCCCGCGCTTCGCTTCGCGTCTAAGAGATATTAAGGACTCCATGAAAACACATTTCACCCCTTTTCACCACCCCCTTAGGAGTTGATTAGGGCAAAATCATGAAATTGGTTTTTAGACATTTATGTGGGTAGCCTTTCGAAGTAAAAATCAAGTTGATATCTAATCGGGCCTAAGAGATATTAAGGAATCCGTGAAAACACGTTTTACCCCTTTTTACGCCCTTCGGGTTGGAATTTCAAAAAAATCCCTTCTTATCAAGCACCTACGTCGCAAAAGGAATATATCCTCCGAATTTCGTGTTTCTAGGGTCAGCGGTTTGGGCTGGGCGGTGATGAATCAGTGACACAACGATTATATTAGTATAGATAGATAAAGACTTGTAACAGGGGATGTTTGGAGGCGAGAGTCTTGCGCGGTATCACGCGACACGAAATAATAAATCGTTAAAGGACGAAGCAACTGGTGAAAAACACTCTAGAGGATAGGCAAATTGTTGCACAGGTGTTGTGCGTTCGGTGGATAATTAGATTGTCTTTGGAAAACGAATCGAGAAATTCGATTATGCCCGGGCTACGATGAAAGCACGAAAACTCAATCGTTCTATCGAATGTATTGCAATTGCACGGCTAGCCCCCGCCAGCAAAGTGAATTTTGCAGTAACTTTCCAAACGCGGCGATGCCCCCTGAAAGCTTTCAGGTGAATTAAATTCTCTCGAATCGTTTACGATAAAATGTTTCCCTTTAATCTCTCTAATCACATGTGCTAGGCTTGTTCCACGCATGATACAAACTTCGGGAATTTCATTCGCCGCAGTCGTCGGTCTGATGTTGATTTTCTCGTGCCTGACTCCCAATATGCTTGAAATAGTTGAAATACTACAAAGCCACTTCTGTATCATAAAAGCCACGTCCCAGCGGGACGCACTTCGATATATAAGTCCATATCTCGTTTAATTTATTAGGACTGATGGGTAGCCTTCATTTTACTGCTTGATTTTAGTGACGCAAACTATATGAACTGAACTACTGCTGAAGACTCCTTTGAACGGAATAATCTGCTAAGTTTTATTGATGCTAGAAAGTAGGAGGTTTATAGCTTGATAACGAATCTTCATTCGCTAATAAGGTTTAGTACATGATCGGGCAAGAAATTATTTGCGTCGATCGGGATTGAAGATAAACAGAGAAATATATAATCCACTTGAATCGACTATTTCCTCTACTAAAATGCGTTTCTATACGGTGTTCTAACTTTTTCGCGTCATAAATTTGAGACTTTATGGGGGTCGTATGAATTTAGGGACACACGGAATGAAAATTGAAAACAGGTATCAATAGGCACGGAGCGCAGTCTAAGGAAGTTAACAATCCTCAAGGCGAAAAAGAATTAACCGATGCAAAAGAAAGTCACGTCTGAAAGGAAGACAAACGGGAGAAATATATATTATACATATATAAAATCGTTCTTGGAAGGATTTCAGCAACGTAAGCTTTTCTATGAGGATAGTTTTACAGACACCTGTACGAAAATATGACAAATCTGCAATTTTTATTTTCAGACAGAATGTATACCTACTTCTTTCATATTCTAGTCTAGACTGAAGCTATCAGTAATAATTGAATATAGAACTTTAATAATTTGCATTCTGAAATGCCAGAGCCTTATTAATCAGTCAGAATCACAAGTTTATTGCTATATTAACGCCACAAAATATGCACAGTTTCAAAACTATTTCTAAAGACTTAACTTGTTAATAAAACTGGGTGTGACCAACTTATATACATTCCCTACAATCCTCAAAGAATATATACCTATGTATTATATATCTCGCAACCAATATTTACAAATCTAGGATTATTGCAGAAACATTTCGTACTCTCATCTAGCAAATTACTATGGATAACTATGGAGTGTATCTTACGAAACCAACCTAAACCTATACAGTAAAAACCACAGTAAATTAAGAGTTTCACAGACGTACCACAAGTTCTGCACGGTTATTAAACTTAATATCTCAAAAAACACTCTCTTTATAGATCTACATTCACTAAGAACATTCTCACTCGAGATTGTCCAATAATAAATTCACTTGGCAGAGACAATACTGGTTTAAAAAAAAAAATTACAAAAAGGTCCAAATCGTACATCCAAAGTACCAGCCACGAAGGTATCTCGTATAAAAAGTCCCGAGGCTTTTTTGTTCACTTTTCTGGACTCTGTTTCCCAACTGCGTACCTAGAACTGAAACATCCAGTATCCTCTGCGCACGTAGTCAATGTACAGGAGTGCACCTAACGCACGTTGTTTTCTTTACTTTCTTCATTATGAAATGCATCAGTGTTGCATCACCAGTGCTTGGCAGCGAATGCGCATTTATTGGAGCGGTCGATAACCTGTGTCGTCTCAAATCAACACTCTGCTCTCACTTTTCCAGAAGCCCCTTCCCCTGCCAGGATGAATTTCTCCTCTCGGCGTTTCATAATGTTAAATAACCAATATCTTTCTCCTCGCAGCCTACTCTCGCATAGGCGAGCTCAAGAATGCCGTTACGAGAGGAAAGCGCACTCGTCGAACGGAATAAGCCGCGACACGGCCGCGTCTACCCGGCCGAGCCAAACAGCTGTTGGAATGGAATAATAAATGCAAAACGCGAAACTTTATGGAAATGAATGAATCAAACCCTGCTGTCCTTTACAACCAGCTGCGTCACTCTTTCGCCACTTTCTAACAAGTTTGCCCGTGACGGAAATGCATTATTTTACGCTTTATTAGTCATCGACTGCTATTCAGCATTGATTTTACAACTGGGGCATTTTGCAGTTGATCCGCTGTTGGCTAAGAGAAGTGTTTAAAGGTTACTAGTGCTCTGAATCGACCTGTGGTGGTGTATTCTTGAAGCTTGAAAGAGATAGGGAACTCTGAAGAATTTCATTATATTTTTTGCGATATATAAAATGATTTAAACATTTTCTGAAACTTTTCCTTGAAATTCCATGTGTGATGTAGTTGTTAAACCAGTGGCGCACTCAGGATTTAATCTTCGGGGGAGCCGAGTTGAAGGGATTAAAATATTTTTAATGTAAATTCAATAAAATTCGTTAGGTGATTATAAAAATTTATTTAAAGAATAAAATCCAGTTTTCTTTCCTTTTTAAAAATCTCCTTCTCTGGGGATGCCAGGGCCCCTTGCCCCCTCTGGGTGCGTCACTGGGTTAAACTTTTGCATCCCTCTAAAATTAATTCTGCAATAATTTCCTCAAAGCGGAATATTCCTTTCTAGGACTACAGAAGAATATTCTTTCTCAACCTTCTCCAACTGTATTTTCCTAACTTCCACTCACATTACTCGAATCCTGCATCACCCATACGTTCCATTATTCCATTGAACCGAGTGAAGGGAATTGCGCAACGGCGAGTATTACTTAGCGACGCCTAATGTCGCACGCAGACGATGTCCACCCGAAGACAATGAAACGCAGACTTCGTGTTTCGCTTGCGCGCGAACCCTCGTACATCGTAGAATCGAAACGACGTCACATTCCACGAGCCTGTAATTCCTGCGGCATTTATAGAATGTAAACCTTCTGGTCTGGCGACGCGCGTGAACGCTCGCGCGTGTTTGCGCGTACCTGCGCGCACGACCTCGCGCGATCGAAGTTTCAGGGATACCCTCGCCTCGGAAAAATCGTGATTTCCCCGGATAGCCCGAGTTACACGGAGAAACGAGGCGCAATGGCCGTCGAAATAAATTCAATCGAAACGGAAGCTACCAGCGAGAAATGAAATTAGAGAAATTCGCCGGAAAATGCGCCCTCGAACGGTATCGCGCAGAATTTTTCGACCGGCTGGAATTCGGGGCGCAGGAATTCACGGGGGGGTGAGGGGCGGGTCTCTTTCTCCGCGGATCGAAATATACGAATGAAATATAAAAAATTCACGGAGGTAGAAAGTTCTCGGTGGAAGCGAAACGCGGGGGCATGCCCATTCCTAAATTAATTATTCCTAACGAATTCAAGAAAATATCTGGCCGCGGGCAAGGGCGCGCGATGCAATCTCGATAAAACCAGCGTGAGAAACGGAGCCCCGTGAATTAAACATTCCGCAGGAATTCCGTTAAATTTTCGACCCGTCCCGAGGAGGAACGGTGGCATTAATAAATAGCGATACCAATTTGGCGGAGGTAAGAGGTGGATCGGTAGGTACAGAGGAACGTCCAATAAATTTCCGAGCAGGGAAAAGCGATTTCCGTATCAGTGGGCACGGGCAAGGTGATACTTTCCGCGAGAAACCCGATAAAACACTTCTTTTCCGTGAGAAAGGCGTACCGGCTCGTGGAATTCAGAACAAATTCTTGGTCGCGTGCTGTATTGGCCAGCTTATTTCGCGCACTTTCGTCGATATATAGCGAATGGAGAATAAAAGGAAGGGCATCATGCAGAAAGAAATAATTTATTGCGACGGTCAGTGGAGTTTTAACATTCTGTCTTTTCTTTCTCCCTCTCTTTTCTGTATGAAAGGCGACGAAAGAAGGACCTCGATTGAAAAAATGTGGAAGGTGCGGCCGCGGAGAATTATCGGGATTTGTTCGTGAGGTCGCATTCAAATCGGGCCGACGATGGAATGCCGTCCTGCCTCTTCTGTCGTAACAGTTATAAAACGGTCCTGATATCCTGCAGGCAGTAACACGGGCTCGTGTGTGACTTCACCGACATCCGTGCACCTGCAGCAGCCCCTGTGTGGGCGTACCTTTCGGCGTTTAATGTATTCACGGGTGATCTTCGATCGTGCCGGTGGATCGGTGATCGGGAAACGCTCCAAATTTCGATAACGGTACGGCTTTTAAATAACTCGGGGTTCGTCTGTACGCGACACCCGTTCGATCGTAAAAAGAATGTGAGAAGAATGTTTCACAATCGAGGACAGTCACCCCAAGTGTCTCGAATCGATTTTGTTCCTCTCGGAATGTTATTACGTAGCGTTTAGTTTCAAGCTCAAGAGGCCGCATGGTATATCGGAGTTTGGGAATAGAATTGTGTATCGCGGTGATGACAATAAATTAAGTACCAACCAGTGACTATAGTTTCATTATAATATTTAGGAAAAGAAAGCTGACATAGTGCGATATTTATATTCATCGTAACTGAATATTAAAATGAGCTACACTTTTTTATGCCCACCAAAATTCTAGTCAACCCCAAGGCTCTGTAGGATTCTTAACATCGACCGGTATGCAAATTGAAATTAAATATGATCAGTGTTTGACTATCCAATATCGAATTCCACTCAAAACATTCGACAATTTGTACCTTCGAAACGGTAGGCAGAACTTCACCAATTTCTATAACAATGTAGTAGTTTGAACGAGCTTTACAAAAGCCCTGCGATAAATTTGGTCCTCTATCAGTCGCGGCGCGAATAGAAACCGACGTTTTGGGGGTACAGAATAAATTCCGAGGCCTGACGGTTGTCAGTGCACGGCGAAAACAGTTTCCTGGGGGACAAAAGTTTCGTGACATGCTGCACAAAAGAATGTTGCTCGCCGCAATCAATGCCTTGTCTCTGACCACGAGTAAGGATCGATAACGCGGTTTCATTTAAAAGGGTGCATTATCATTCGCTCTGCGGGGCACAAAAGCGCCGCGAATGTTCTTCCGCCAAGGGGGTGGCGGAAGATCGGGGCGAAACGAGAGGGAAAGCGGGATCGTTGGAGAATAGCTTCGTAAGGGAAAAACAAGGGGGGGGGGGGGTGAAAAAGCAAACCGTAACGGAGAGTTCACGTTAAAGCAATATAGTCTTGCCCGAGGTTCGTCGTTTATTGTGTTTGTTTCAATTTCAGGGGAAAAGAGGAACGAGAAGGGACGAGCATTGTGGCGGCGACGTCGTCAAATGTAAATGCGGCCACATTCCCATGCATGTTCACGATGTTCAACAGCGAATGCGACAATTATGTTCGCCAGCTCTGCTGATTTTCTTCTGTAAAATTTCTAACTGGGAGAAACAGTTTCGTAAATGTAAAATTCTCCGAGCACTAGCTCGCGGTGGAATAAATTGTAATTACTTGGGAAAGAGGTATGTAGAATTTCCAAGCTTATAGCTTTAATATCGATAACTCGGACCTATCTTGTTTGTATTAAAATCTGATTTCGCCGTGGATGCTTTCTTTTCTAATTTCGTGTTTTCGAATATAAATCGTGAAACACGTTGGACGTCGAAGCGATTTATTTCATAAACACCAATTTGCATTTAATTAAAGACTTTGATTTATTATTCATATTTAACTAATTCCTGATAACGATGGAAAATAGTCAATTTATACTCCCAAACACTCCACGATTATAATTCCTATAACAATAGCATTAGCGTATGAGTTTAATATAATCCAAGCTTCCTCTATGTTTTAATAGCATTGGAGTTTAATTCATTTCAGTTAATTGCGGAATAATATTCCCATCATATCACTAGGTAGGCTGCAAGCGATTGAACTGCTTCGAGGTTTTAACCGATTCATAATTATTAAATGGCGAGTACCATATTACACCCCTACAAATTCCTCTCGTCTCATTATTCGTGATTTTAATAACCGACAAGCGGATACGAGTTCGTACGGCTCAATTTTTTTAATCCAACTTGTTCACTGAAAAATAGCATCGAAGTTTAACGAGTCCACATTTTCAAACGTACAACTCGAGCGAAGCATAGATGTTAATAATTACGACGCTGGATACAATAACGCTCCTTTCAAATTTCTGCATACAATTCCGAAATGAAATATGTATCGTTCCTTGCAGTAACGCGCATAGTGGAACCTTTCACTGATCTCTCGTTCTAAATACCACGTAATAAGACAATGCCTTCTACGATACAATTAATTGGTGAAAGGAAATGCAAACGATTTTCCGTATTGCGTGCGCCAGAAGCCCGACACGTTCGTTGAAATCGACGAATTTTAATAAATTGTGCACGATACTTTCGTCTTTGAAATCGTACCTAACTCAACCTGCTCAAACCTCGATGACCTGAAAACCGAGTGTGCGAATAATTCTGCGGAAACTTTTCGTGAGATTTTACCCGCGGGTGGAAAAAATGAGGTTAATTTGAACTACAGGAAATTACAAAGACTCTGGTAAACGAATTTCTTGAGCTGTTAAGTACAAAAGATTTAGCGACGCGAGCGCAAACCGCAGGGCAATTTCCTTGACGGCAGTTTTCCGAGCTTACCAGCAATTTTTACGCACTACACGCCACTCGCGAGCCGTGTACGTTTCTCTAGCCTTAATGCCGTAATGAAATGAAGAAACTAACAGTAAGTGGCGAGAACTGTAAAGTTCCGCGAAAGCTTTTAATTAGGATTACACGTTATCTCGACCTCGCGCGCTGTACGCACAGCGCAAGCAGCTATTTCAATTATACTGTCGAACAGGTCGACGGGGGTGAGACTGTTTCGAGATAATTTCAGATATGAATGCAATTATAACATGAATTATTCATATTTCTCGTTTGCACGTTCCGCGTCATTTTGTTGCATAGCAATGCTTCCGTTCAGCAATGCTAAAGAGGTTTGAAAACAAGCGCCGTGGATCTTGTAGCAATTGGAGGAGATGAACGGAGGATTCTTGTAAATATGAATCTATTGGCGAGTTAAGAACGAGCTAGCTACGATTGATTAATGGCAAATTCTTTCTTGAGATTTGTATATCTACTTACTGATAATTAATTCTTCGTATTGACTATATCAGATCTTGAACTGTGAAAACGTACATATATATTTTATAATATATAAATCATATGAAATCTAATTTTATGAGACTAATGACAAAATAATTGAAAAATAATAAAATAATGAAATAATTGTCACATGAGATTAAAGTCTCATGTGAGACACGATATTTTTCTCTCATCGTGGATTTGCACCTTTATTCCGTATAGACGGATCAATATTTCACTCTCTTGGTAATAGCTGGACCCTACTTGCGTTCAATAAACATCAATAGCTCGCTCTGTCGGTTCATACAAAACTGTGATACCAGTTTGTGAAATTTAGTAGCATTCTGATTTACCCATCATGGAAAGTTTCAAAGGATTTTGTTCTTGAGATTGCAAAAAACACTTTTTCTATACGGGATCGAAGATTATGTTATGAGTTGGTATACTTTTTTGGAAGATAGTCTAAAATAAAACGTGCCAACAGTACTTACGTTGACCCTTTTATTTCAAGCTTCTGCGGCAAAACTCTACCTCTAGCAATAATTGTTTTACTTCCCGTGCAAGCTTAGTCATACTGCCCTCATTACTTAAAATGTCCTATTTAGTGCCTTTTCATTTTGCAAAGTATGTTGAAATACTTGAAGTCCCACACGTCTTTTACCTTTTAAGTAAAGTTAGAAAACTCTACGTGCTTCGTCGAGATCTACAAACAGTCTAATGTATTTAAACTATCTGCTTTTCAGATGGTTATAATATCTTATCTGAAGCATTTAATTAATTTATACGTTAATATTAAATACATTATCTATCGGTACAACTATTACAAAAAATTATATTAAGCTCTTGCGAAATAATGACATTTTTTTTAATTCACTGACGAAAAAGAAAGACGGCAGAAAGAAAATGAAACTTCAGTTTTCTCGGTTGTTCCGAATGGCTAGATAGGACACTTTAACTGAGGGTAGCATGCATAACCCGGAAGAATGTAGAAACACTTTATTGCCAAAACGGACACCAATGAAACAGAAAATACATTTTCCACAAAAAATTTCTTCACAATTTTTCTCCCGCCCTGCAACAAGCACGCGTTTTAACGCGGCGAAAGGAACTGCCAGTGAGAAGAAACGACCACTCGATTGGGAGAAACTACAGGTTCCCCGGAAGAAAAAAGGATATGCATCGTAAACCTATGAAACTAATCGACAGAGATGCCGGTCCAGTTGAGGCTATTGCTCAATATCACCTCAGAAATTTCCTCCTTCCCGTAGGAATTCTCGCTGCGCCTTGGCCGACCAAAACGAAACGGTCGAGCAGAGTTTTCTCAGCGATCGATGAGAATGTTTAATCGGCTTACCGTAGGCAGATATAAATTTTTCAGCACAGCTGCCGATTTTCCAGCGAGCACGCCACGATATATCTAGCTGCAAACGGTTATTCTAGCGCGAGCATAACAGTAAACGCGATCTGATTTATGCCCGCGAACCTACGAAATAAATCCGCAACTAATCCCCGCGCGAGTACGGGACGTCCAGTCAATATCGGCTTAAAAGGGGGAACACATTCGATTAGCGTTCCTTCCGATCCTTTCGGTTGCTTGTTTTCGTGCCCCTAAATGCCCATTTAACGAAACGACACGAATGGCCCGTCAAAACAAACGCGATCGAGGGCATTCCAAGGCTCGTAAAATTTCTCTGCCTTTTACTTTCAATTCGTAGCGTTACGATACTGATTATTTGTAGAGAATTAAATTTGAGGTATTGCATATTTTATTCGACGCGCATGAAATGTTTACGAAAGAAACCAGTGCCGCCCTTAGGATATAATCTTGGTGGGAGCCGAGTTGAACGGATAAGAATATTTTTAACGCAAATTCAATAAAATTCATTAGGTGATTATAAAAATTTATTTAAAGAATAAAATCCAGTTTTGGCCATTGGAAGAAGCATACTTGTGCATGTTGTTTAGAATGTTTTTCTTTGCAGCATGTATGTTGAAAGTAGTTGGCTATATAATGGTATATGAAAGCATAACATCAGCAGTGAAAAACAAGGAAAAATGATAGCCATTATTATCCGTCGATTAGAAGCGAAGCTACGGCGCTTTAAGGGGGGAAATTACGAGCTCGGAACGATAAAACACCGCGCAATGAGAACGAATATTCGCTCTGATTAAGGAAGGAAATTACGATCGCGAGAGGATAAAATGGTCCTGGATGAGAACGAACGCACCTTCCGAGGAAATTGTTCTTTAGCTGCTTGAAATACAATGCCTGGCTATCCTATAATACGAACTGACACTTCGCTGGTACGATGAAAAATTGTGTTTTATTGTTTGCCTCCGATGTGATCAATCAAGTCGACTCGCGATAAAGGAGACCCCTGTATCCCTGCTTCGTTTAAGAAAAAAGCTCTAGAAAAGATACCGTAATATTCTCGCAGAGAAACATCGGGTAAAACATTATTAAAATATCGTGAAGTTCGAAGCGTCTAAGGCTTCCCAGCAGCTAATTAGCAAACCTATTTACAAGTGAGAAGAAGATTTCACTTGGCTTCGGGTAAAGTGATATTACTCTTCCCGGAGTCGTTTTAAATGGAATATGCATAGTTTTGTCGCCTGCATTCAACGACTTTTGCTCCAGCATAATCTTATCCGGGATCTGCATAAATTTTCCGAGCGTGCAAATTACGTTTTTCTCGACAGGAAAGTTTGAATTCGCGGGATTCTGTTGCCTTGCGCTTGTTAACGGCACGTTCCAAAAGGGAACGGTAGCCTGGAGGATGAAACGATCTCGATTATTGTCTCTTGATCGGTCGCTCGGAACGTAGCGCTCATTTTAGCGACAAAAGCATGGTATGTACTTTCGTACAAGACCGAAGTCGTTTCCGTATCGTGATATTGTTACGACTGTCCTCTCCCTTTCTGCTAATTAAAGCTTTCTAATTGCTGCCAAGGCCCCGCAGAGGCATCAGCCTTGTTTCCTGATCTCTATGAAGCTTGTTTCAAGCGTGCTTCGAGCTCGAGGAAATTGACCCCTTTCGACCGAGCGAGCGGAATTTTCTTTCGAAATTTCAGGGGAAACTTTAATAAAAGTTAAAAAAGGTTTGATCCTGGATTTTGAGAAACAAGATCGAGTTCGATCGATAGTTCCGATGTCGATAATTAATAGCTACATGCAGCAAAGATAAGGATAATTTAATTTTTATATACTTTAGTCACCGATAGGGATTGGAAGGAACTTCTTGCTTTGATCTTTCTTAAAGAAACTTTTCAAATATTCATTCGCACACGTCTTCGTATTTTAAGGGAAAAAATTCTGAATACTCGCTAAAGGGTTTTTTCCGCGATATTTTGCGAGAGCTAATGAAGAACTGCAATATTGCAAAATGTATCACGTTTCATTGGGAAAGCAGCGAGGTGCATTTCACGGATTCATAAATTGCCTCCAACATCCCTCGAGAAATAGAGGAAACGAGCGAAATTCCGTAACAGATGGTCAAGTAAAACTGACGAAGACCGCAGGTGCGCACTTTTAAGTTGAAAGCGATCGCTTCAAAGGACTCGCCCTTCGCCTATAGGATAATCCCCAGTTAAGACGTCATCATTTGAAACGTCGCTACTTATTTGCAGTGAAATGTAATATTCGTGCAACGGTTTATTTGCATAATCAAAAAAGTGCGCGACGAGAGAAGGCCTTCAGAAGATGCTCCTAAATAGGAAAAGCAATCTCCCGTGGTCTGCCTCCAATGCTACGTTATTAACGCAGCGTCTTACCGCTTGCTGCACCACCTTCTTAAGATTTCAAAATGCTCTGAGATGTTTCCCTATAAATGAACCAGGGATTTCCAATTGTCATCGCTGCACCACTTGCTGGGGACGTTTCACGTTAATTAAAATACGTTTCGATCAGCCTCGTTTCAACTATGAACTTAGTCGCGTTACAGTTTCTTGAAGAATAATGTTTTTAAAGAAATATGGAAGGAAACTGTTCTTTGTTAAAGTTTCGAATAATTGCATGGTGTTTCATTGTTATTTTCAATTTCAGAAGCCTAAAACCGTTGGACAGTATTTTGTCGTGTATGAATTGGAAATATATTTTCCATGAAATATTGAAACACTACGCCCCGCAATTTTCATGGTAGGTATGCAAAACAGTGAACACGTGTTTATTTTTAGCGGTGGCTCCGAGCATCGAAACATAATTTATCGGATATCGATTATTCGACATTCATAATTAATTCTACCCCTGCTTTCCCCAATATTCGTACGATTCTTCTAACTCTATGTTTTTTTTATCAAGTATTTATTCGCTGGAATTAATCCTCACTTTGATGCTTCAGCTGCGCTCGTTTTATCACGTTGCTGCATATGAAATGAAGTTTCTCCAGTAAATGGTAGACCGTAATCAAATACGAACTTCTACATATTAAAATGACTTAGACTTCCTTGAATCTGAATTTAGAAAACGAAGTGCTGGACACATTGCCCGTTAATAGGTTAAGCATTTTTATAAAGAAGCATCGCTTAATTATTCATACTGCGAACTAGGATCTTTTGAATAACAAACTGGAGATTCTTTTTTAAAAATAATGCAGAAGAGAAGCTTCGACTTTTTCCTGCTTAACGAAGTGTCTGATATAAATTGCCACACTTCGTGTTCAGAAAAACGAGATTTCATATACACGAACGAGACGGTTACTTTTTTATTTAAATCTCTGTAGAGTTTAATACACAGGGGATTGCAAAAAGAGCACGTATCAAGAGTTCGCGATGTGACTCAACCGAAATTGAGTTTCGACCGCTGTGCTCCTCGATAAGAAACTCCTTTCGATTAGCCCGGAACACGAAAAGTTTCGCGCGGAACTCCGCTCGGTTGTTTCGTTTTATCTCGGGCTATCAATCATTCTGGCGAACTTACGTGTCGCGTATTTTCCCCCTGGACACGGAGAAAGATGAAAACTAAACATTTACTTTCGGCACACGAAACGCGAAGTTAACTACTCCAAGTTCTACTCCCGTAAACGCGAGATTTACGAACTTACTGTTAAAACACGTATTCCTCCTTAAGATCTTAATTCATCACTCAACTTTAGACAGCCCTATTCACGATAGAATCGTGGTATTGCTGTGTTGCGTATGAATGTAGACCCTTAACCGCGACAAATCTTAAATCAATTAGCACGGGACAGAATTCTATAAAAATAACAGACAAAGCGGATCAAGTATTGCAAGCTCTTTTTTCTAAAACTAAGAATAGTGATAAATTTCAATTTCTACGTTTTACGGAACAGTATTAGGGTAGGCCTGTAATCGAGAATGTAAGTGAAATGAAGAATAGCTTCAAATTATAAAAATTATATTCTGTGCAATCCCCTTTTATTCACACTTTTTTAATCACCTGAACCAATCATCAAACCTCTGTAGAATACTTTAAGCAATAAAAATAATGGTAATACTATGTTAAATATTTCCTAATTCAACTTCTAATAGTACGCTAGTATATCGACGATTATTGACAATAATTTATCGGATCACGATACTATCGTATTCCATTGATGAAGACGTATAGGCGTCCCCGTGAAAATAGCTGTTCTGTTTTTCACCGTGACATATCGCGTAGCCCCAAATTATTGGCGCGAGGAGAAAACTCACTGACCGAACGTATATTGAACGCTACCAAATGTCAGCACCAAAACAGAATTTATGTTCCTACAAAATGACAAATAATTCACGGCTGGTGTGGTTCCAGCAGGAAAAACTAGAGTCGTATTTAGACCATAATACGTGGTTAAATGCGGAAGATGAATGTATCTGTACTGCAGCGAAGCATTTTGATTTGAAATCGTGTCGCTTTTATTAGGTCGGAACATATGAACTCGATGCGATGATAATCTTACAATGCTCATGCCTTCGTGGACAAGACCATTATACTCCTACAATGCTCCTTATAATTTTAACTAAGGAGTTTTTGGAAGTATTACTTAAAAAAAAGAAGGTCCTATGTCTGGCGTGAAAATTTGGTCAAATGGTTCAAATTTCACGTGGAAACTGAAAGGTATTTCTTATATTGTCTGTGTTCATCGTGTAAATCAATTGCTACAGGAAATTATTTTTCTGTAACGAAGAGTTTTTCTCAGAAGTCAAAGCATCTGGGACTCCAAAATTGAATGTGAACGATATTTAAAAAGTTAAGATTACAATTACTGTAAAACTTGCGTACTTTAAGGAAGGCTTTGTAGCTAAAAGACTTTTTGTGATGAAGATTTTCCAGAAATGTTCTATATAAAAGTAATTAGAAAAAAGTTGCTTTAAATTAATCTTGACTTAAAATATTGATCTACATAAAGTTGATTTAATTATTGATACTTGAAAAGAAGTTGCTGCTATAAGGAGATTAAATGTTTCCTGCATTCAAGCAAGCGAAAGTGAATTTTATATTTTATATTTTATATTTTATTCTACAGCCTTTCTTTGCAATGTTCTATTAGAAATCCTCAGTTTTTAAAACTAACACCTGTATTAGCAGTTGCAGTTTTTTTTATGAGATCGTCAATGTAATTTCAGTGTCACAAACTAATGCAAAAGACAAGTTTGCATTTTGAAGAACACACTTCCAAGAGGAAACTCAAATTTGTATTTAGAAGGCTGTGTGTGAGGTGAAACACCTTTTATTGGATCTTTTATGGAATTACAAATTCCTAACTTAGCTGTGTTCATCTGCTTTTCGAATACCATAATATTAGTCATCGAAACAATAATTTAACTGCAAGAACTCTGTTTTTATCACGTTTGTAACGAAATTTCAAATTTGCTTCATGATATAATCCTAATTAAAATTTTCGTATTCAATAATGTCAATTATAAATGCTATCAACGAAATACAACCAATTTTTCGTTCGTATTTATCAACTAGTACCAGCAGGTTACGAACATGTTACGAACATGTTACGAACTTAAAGATAATATAAACACATGTAAACATTTACTTTAAAATATTTATAGACTACATAAATCGTCATGTTTCTAAAATTTAGGAAGTGTATTTTCTTTCCAATTCAAACAAAACCTACAAAAATAGCGTACCTCATGTATCTCCCATTTTCGTTTATAATATACATATAATAATACCGTTATTATATTCTATGAACCCACAATCACAGTATCAACAGCACTAAAAGAATATACCTTGTGGCAAAAAATTTGTGAATCAGCAGCCTACGCAAGAACCAAGGACGAATTACGTGTGCGTGTCGCAGCAGTGCTGTACTTCGCCAGAGAAACAACAAAAAGGATAACCCATCACGCGATCGAGTCACGCACCATGAATTATCACTAACGATTATTACAATCCCCCCGAAAAAAGGCTCAGAATAAACACTACCTACTGGCAAGGCACCCCGCGAAAAGGAACAATCACAAACGCTGCTGACAGCCAAACTACGCCGTATTAACTCGACGCGACGAGTGTGAAGTGCGGCGCGAAATTTAAAAGGAAGACATCGCCGCGCTTTCGATACTCACCACAGCCGGTGGGCCGAGTCGGTGATCACGAAATCAGCTCCCGCGGGCTCGATGAAACTTGTCAACACCAAATGGAGCAGGCACGGTCTCTCTCTCTTTCTCGAGCCTCGGTAGAGATCACAGGTGAAGAAGGGAAGCTTGATCAACAATGGACACACGAAACTATCGTTGGAGTCGCTGGTTTTCACGACGGGAGCACGATCGCGACGAAAGGATACGACGAAAAGCAACACATGCGGTACGGCGCGCGCGAAGCGACTGAACCCCTTCCGAGCCGCGGTGTCGCTGCAGACCAGCCGACCGCTGCCGATTCACCCGAACAGCCGCGTTCGGGCCGGATCGTGAGGACTCGGCGCGACCACGTTGCAGAAGCACGCTATTTTACGGGCCCGCGAAATAATCGTGCCAACGACGCTGGGTAGTCAACACGGTGCTCCGAGATCTACGGCCGGACGATAACGTTCCGTTCCACGGGAAAAGTTAAGTACCGTATTTTCCTCTTCGTTACAACGTTCGACACACGATTCGACGCCAGTGTACTTCGATATATCGGTACGGATCGAATGTGGACGTCTGTCGTCAAGGTCCGCGCTCCGATTCGTGTCGATTGGTCGACGCGTCGCGGGAAAAATTGTACCTCCGGGGGAAAATTTAAAAGACTCGCTTGTACTGCGGTTTTTAATCAGAGCTCTGCGTAGCTGTGAATGTTTCTCTGAGATTGTTATTATGTTACGCAGAGTGGAATGAAGCGTATGGTAAATAGGTTTTCTTTGAGTATTGCGATTGCATAATATTTATGAATTTTTATTATGCTGTAGCTTTAATTATTTTCTCTGTGTATTATATTAAAGATTGTTTCTCTTGTTAACAATGCATGACTGAGTAGAATGATGGGAACAATATTTTCATTCAATATATTCTTGAATTGAAATCGTACTGTCATTGTGCAATCGTGAGTATTAGGACTCCCGTTGCTCCATTACGTTCCCTAGTTATTTTATTAATAATCTGGCCAATTCGATCCTCAAGTTCGGGGCCCTATTGGTGGAAGATGTCCTCAAGTTTATGAGGCCACGTCGAAACGAGGAGTGGAATTCACGGCGCTCCGTGGAATGTGGTAAAGGCCGGAATGAAGGTCGAATAAGCCTCTCAACCGGTTGTCACAATCTCATGGCCGTGTTTTCCAATCCGATGAAGTCACTGAATACCTACATGCAAAATTTCTACATTTTTTAACGATGACGACTTTTAGCAAATCTGCACGATAAACTGCACGGGATCAAGAGGAAACCAGAGATTCGAATTCCTAATATTTTTTGCTAAAAAAAAATGCCACTGCATTAATTACTTTTTCTGAAGCACTAAAAATTCTAATTATATTCTAATTGAGCACTTAAAATTAGTAGCACCAATGCACCTTCAATTTTGAATTTTCTTCAGAGCTATTTTTAATTATAACAGTGGAGACAAATTTTAGAGGCTTTTTAAATAGTTTTCAGCTTCTAGTTCTTATTCAGCGATCGTTTGCATTAAATTTAAATAGAGTCACCGAACAAAACTAGTTCAAAGTAAAGTTTGGCAATCATTAAGGAATTACTTATTATTTTCAAACTAATACCTTCAAACCAACCACAACAGAATTCTCTCAAGTAGTTATCGATTTCCCTTCCAAACTTATCAATTTCTTAATGCTTGAACCTCATCACATTATCGGGAAGCTCTTAAACAGACACCATTACTAGTTTAAACGAAAGCCTCCCTGCAACTGCTATCGAAACGCAGGAATCGACGGAATTCTAGCCAGCATCGACCTATTTGTGCCTCACATTTATAAATTTAATTCGACCTTTATCGTCTTCGAAAGAAGAAACAGCTTTTCTTTCTTTTAATAACCATTCACAGCTACATCACAAAGTTTCATCAAAGTTTACATCACACAAAAAATATTACTACATCAAATTGTGAATGAACCAATTCTTTAAATTTTGTTTACCATTATTAAAAAATAAGCAAAGCTGATGCGTGATCTGAAATGCTTCCCATTCACTGAAATTTTTGCGTCGCAGACTCCTTAAAAAATTTATTTCGATCAATTTGCTATGCAAACGAGCGCGAACAGTGTAGAGTCGGCTTGAATTGGAGCCTCCCTTGCGAATCGGCGTGAAAACACTTCGTCGAATACAACGAACTGTCAAGCGAGGCACGTATGTTCCCTAATTACACGCGCGGGACGTGTGCGTACACCATTTCGAACAGGTCCGAAGCTGGTAGCGTCGGTTCGTTACGCATCGTATCGACGCTACAATTTACGTAGTCCACCAGCGTGTCCCTCCACGCTTTGCGCGCGTTAATCGTGACTTATTCCAATTCTTCGATTGTCCACGGTCGAACGCTTTCAAATCTGTTCAGTCCCCATCCACTCTTTACAACAGCTTCCCACAAACGCCTCGAATTAAAAAAGGAATAACGACATTTCAAAAAGAAATTTTATATATTGTAAAAATTAAAATTAGAAAACGATTTATTACACTTCAAAACGTTCACTGATGTCGAAATTAAAGGAGTCGAGACTGGATTTCTTACAAAACACTAGGAATTGTTAGTTCCCCAGTCTATTCCCTGTTTGGTTAAATAGTTTGTACTTTCCCCACAAGGTGAAGATTTCATAAAAATCACTAGAAACCACTTCCACTAGATGCTGCTTCGAAAATCTGGTTTCTCGTGATTCTATACCTCGATGGGTTTCTAATTGACGAACTACCCATGTTACACTGAACAGAAGAAAGTGAGATTAAGTAGAAGAAAGCGGTTACGCAGAAGTGTGGTTTCCAGTGCATCGAGAACCGCTCGTTTCACCGTGGCTACTTTCTTCTGTTTAGTTTTACAGAAGTTGAATAATTTACGCATTGTTTGTCTGACCATGAGAAATCGATGGCTCCGATGGTTTCAGAAGCACGTGAGTATTGATCTGTGGTATAAAGTAACGCGCGCAAAGTTTTCGACTTATGTAGGTAAATGCGGTTCCCGTTGGCGAGACAGTTTGAGTGATTGCGCGCTCCATCGAATTGGGAGAATTTACGGAGTCATCTGACGCGATGATCCGAATTACTGCCCCGGGCAACGATGTGAGTTAATCGTGATTTCATTTGATTAAGCTTGATTAAACTTGCTTGTATTTGGCTGCGTGTAACGACGCTTGTTCGTGATAAATTGGCCACGTTCCGTCTAAACTTCGCGCGCTTCTCCGAGGCTTGCGTCTTAATTCATCATTGCTTTGGGTACATAAACGTCGGGACGACATATGAATATTCATCACCAATATATTCCACTTTACAGCATGCTATTAAGGATATACACAGTGTCCTCTTAAAAATAATTTCGATTGCTTTATACAGATAATCAAATTTTAACACGAAAACACCGATCAAATGAAATTCAAACACTTTAATTAAATTCTGTAATTCTCACTTTTTTATCGCGAGTTTGTGAATTTATTTCCATTAATTTTAGAAACTTGTCGAAAATATATACCTATTGGAAAAGTGAAACTTATTATCCATATTGTAGATTCAAAATTAAGCACACTAGCTTTGATGTATTCCTGTGCAATTTTATTAGTGATCTTCTTAATATTTTTTTAATATTTTTAATAGTATGGTGTTTTTTCTTTTAAACTCGAAACGGTATATAAGAATATTACTGGTGTACGGTGCAACGTGTTCGATGTAAAACATTATAAATATTTTCTAAATGTTCGTGCGCGGTTACAGTCACGTAGTTTAATTATAAAAATCATGTTTATGAGACACAGTAGAATAAACCATGATTTCACGGTACACTAAGATTGTCGCGAGCTGCGTCGAGTTGCAATTTACGGAGGCGTTTGGCGCGTTTCAACGAGTTAACGCTGCAGGCGACGACGCGAGCTGCTCGTGACTCGGTCTGATTAGGCTTGCTTATGCTTCATTAAATTTAGCAATGACTGCTCGAAGGCATATTACGTTAACCTAAACATGGCTCTCGGAAAATACAGAATTTCTCGTTCGCCAGTGCTCGCACACGTCTGCTACTGCCACTCAGCAGTGCAAGCACCAACCATTATTGCAAAGTATATTATTTATATACAGCTCAACATATCGCTTTCCTCGATTATTTTTATTTTTAATAGAATGATGCCTAAATTTTTTGTACTTCGTAGAGTTTGGCTCAGAAGAAATAAATTTATATTAATCTGGATGAGTACTCATGCTTCATTTATATTTCACAGCAAAAAATTTCACCTCCTTGCTAAAATTTAAATGGGACTGCATGTGTTAAATAAAACCCTTTTTCCCAAAATACTATTCATGAAAACGGTAAAATCGTTATCCGTTCCAGTGTTAGAAATTATTTAAATACCTAATGCACTGTAATCGACGCGAGTACGTTTCCGCAAAGCATGCGATGCTTCTTGTCGAACCGAAAGGTATCGTCGAAAGCGTTGAGTAACGTCGTCGCAGTTTCGTCACCGGTAAGTATGCCTCCTGTTATGTTAGGCTCACATTATGCAAACTCAAACGAGTACACGCTGAGCCTTCGATCATTTAATTGAAAATTACTTAGCGGTAATTCCGTCTTTATGCAGCCATTGTGTACTCGTCACAAAAGAAATCTGTACAAGAGTTGCATCCTCAAGAATTTAAAAATGTCCTGATTACTTTCTAGATGAATTACATGGAAAAGTGATAAGAGGCAAAGAAATAGCTTGGGATACTGATACACTGTGCATATATGGACATTTTATTTAGCACTGCAACTTTCGATAATAAATAAACTTTCAACTTGCTCTGGTTGTTAGTCGAAACCTATTTTATTTGAACTCGTTGTCGAATAAATTGATGAATTTATTTGCCGCTTATTGGGAAATTATATTACCTATTTCTGTTTTTTTAATTTTGGATGTAAGTGAAGATATATGTTTATGTATTTCTTATTAAATAAAAAATTAATTTCGTTAAAAAATACTAAACGTTGCAGAATCATCGTTGCGTGAACATTTTTTTACCTTACGCAACTATTTTCAAAAACAACCTTAACATAGTCTTTTCACACGTGCCTGTTAAAGCACTTCGCCTCGAACTATGAACGAAAAACTTAGCACGTCCGGTTTATCCTTGGTGTGTGCAGTTTTACTGTAGGTTGCTTATAAACTCTGCTATATTATATTAAATGTACTTTCTCCAAATTGTGTTTAAAGCAATTGAAACTTGGAAACACGGGTTTGCGTTGCAAGCTTCCTGAAATTTCGTAAAGCTTGCTGAACCGCAAAAAATATCGAAAGAGAAAACCGAGGGAAAATGTGCAATATAAAGCAAAGGTAGCCTTAATTTAGTTAATTACCACGCGCGGTTTTCTACATTCCATTGAAGTTTAATTTATTCAAATTCCAGAGCATTATATGACTCGGTTTTAAATCATTGGTGCTGTACAATGATCTGAAATTAAAAGAAAATAATTTCTCCGTTGTCCTGCACACGAATAATTCAAATTGGCATGGTTGAAGTTTCTCATAAAACAATTCAGATAAACGTCTCTCAACAAGAAAAAAATTCTTTGTCTTAACTGAAAATGTCCACAATATTTTCACATATCAAATATTTAAGCTCAAATTCTAATTTGCAATATTAATTTCAATTTCAATTTTATCAATTAGCAACTGACTCCACAATATAATATCGTTTTGTATTTTACTCGTATTGTTTTAAAAACAAACAGCATGCGTATATTATACCTCAGCCCCTCAATTTCGTACCCTGAAAATATCAGTAGTGTCTCTCGAATCTGGCTGCTGCTATTTTATAAGTTGACATGGCAAAACAACATTTCAAAACACGAACGTATGAGTGCCGTGGTTCCATGAATTCACTGACAGCGAAAACGGATTGAAACTGTATAAACTGTGTCTGCCTACAACAATTATGAATTGCACGCCATTAATACACTGCATTGTGCCAGTTGCGTTCACTATCAGCTTATCGATCTCAGTTCCGTGAGTTTTCATCGATGCACTCGAAACTGCACAACAAGTCGAATATTTGCGAGCGCACGTACCCGTGTGTACACATTCTTACTTTATTATTATCGGGCACGCCGCATGGATTTGTATCCACTCGATATTTTCAATCTTCGATTTTTCTTTTTGCTCTCTTGATTCGCTTGTGTGTGATTGGCCAGTGTAGCGATTGTTCTTAAGACACGCCTAACGTAAAACATTGCAGCTGTGCATTTCGTTCGCAGAAATATCAGGGACATTAACAGCACTCGCAGGAAAAATGCTGGCAATCTATGCCCTCGACAGAACGATAAATAAGCTCAATGCGCGTTACGTAAGTAACTTGAATGGGTCTTGTTAAAGAACTTCACAGACTGCACTTTTATGGAGTGCATATAAAAGGAGAATTGCGATGAGTTCTAGAGTGAGCAGCGAAGTTACAGAAATTCCAGGATTGAAGGTGAAATGGCGCTGTCAATCCTTGGTACGAAAAAAATAATTCAGTCGACATTGAAAGCTTCAATATGACCGCTTATGTTTGTTCATTCTTTAATTACTTGTGTTTGCAATTTTAATTCATGAAATATGGTTGATGTAGATTACTCTATAGAATAACAATATGTGCAATTAAATATATACCTTTACGAAACAATTAAATAAAATTATTAAATTCAAAATGAGTTAAAAGCCTTGATTAGTTTTTTATTTTTGCAATGGTAGATGGAGTATTTCACGTTTTCATATTTGCACGAACAGGTTCTATAGAGATTGGTGAATTTGTGGAGGATGGGGAAAGGGCCGAGTCCTGTTGAGAGATGCAGTACCTACCTGTGCAGCACTGCTATCTGTGATTCATCGTTTTAACGTAACTGAGAAACAGGAGGGCACTTAAGAGTCTACCATCATGAACTAACTTATACAATAAGATACATTGCTTAAGTTCACGTCCGAACAATACATCGCGGTCAAACTTTCGGCACTACATTCCGTGCAGCTTTCGTATTTTACACAGGTGAAGGATTTCCAGCCTCTCTGGAGAATTCCATTGCGTTTGTAAATGATTTGGCAAAAAAGAGAGCTACATTATCCCACTGATGACTATGTTCTCTTTATTGACCAGTTGCATTCGTTTTTCTGGTAAAAATGACAGATAAATCACTACGAATTGGAATATAAATAATCTGCATACTAATTCAATTATAATTCGGTGTGTTATGAAAATGATTTTTGGTCTTAATTAACATAAAATTGTAAGGGTACTTATTGACGCAAGGACAGGCAAATTCTAATGTAATATTAACGTATCGAATGTTTAATGCACTATAAATTAACTTATTCAAATTAAGAAAGAAATATAATTAGGAAGTAATTAATAGGAAAATAATTGTGAATAATAGGAGAATAATTGTGTTGGAATATTTCATGTTAATTTTTCTTATGTATCAATAAAAAATACTTGTCCTTGAACCATCAAATCCTTGCACGTTTTCTATAGACCCATTTTATATCTTCAAGCAAGTAAGTGTTAGTAATTAGTACAATAAATTACTAAAATATTGCGATATTACCTTCATTTGGCTGAACTGTATATAACAATACAGAAACTATTGCGTAGTATTTTGATAAATGTCATTCATTACTCTGTGCTTATGCAATTTCAGTTACCTATTTGTTCTCTGTAGTAAGATGCTAATGCGTTAATGTGTTAATTGCAAGAGCCAAGACAATGAATTTTCAGCGAAAAAGAACACTTCATTTATGCTCGTGAATGAAATATTGCCTTATGCGACCTCCGCTGGCTGAATGCTCGAGTAATTAAATTTATAAAAAGAGAGAAACTCCCGCACACGCTGCTCGCATTAATTAAAAAGCACCCAGGGATGACTGACACTTTTTCATATTCGACTCATTAGCACTTTCAAATTATTTGCAAACAAAGTGACGGCAAAAAATATTTCAGCGAAAATTTATTTCCAAAAGGATTATCGATTTCGACGAATCGCACGACATATAAATTTCAACGTACTTTTCGATTTCAATTTATATTCAGTACCTGCTGTATTAATTCATCGAACCTCGAATTACTTAATTTCTATTTGTAACTAAATGGCGATATTTATTACGAATAACCAACCACTACCTACAGGAAACACGAGACAATGAATAATTAGGTCTCGTTAAGGGAGTTATCATTCTCGATTACGCGGAGTCATCGACAGGTCGCCATTACGTTTGTGGGGCACTGTCGCCTTCGTTTATTAATTGATAGCCAATGAGGTTTGCAGCCGAACAAAGAACGTTTTGTGCGTTATACTTGATTTATTTCAGAGATCCAAAGGAATCATTGCGTTAATATCAGTATTACAAGTAGAACAACAAGAACCATTAATTTGCAAGATACAGTTCGCAATGCAGACTCGAGGGCGGAGATAAAGCAAGCTCCCAGTTTATTACGAGCAAATAATTAATTAACACGTCGACTGTCGCGGGGGTCACTAACAACAGGCGCTGCTAGCTTACAATTTTTCTTTAAACTGATTATAATCACCGAACCTCTGAATCTGCGAAGTTCTGAATAATATTACTGTCTACTGAATAATATTCTTTTTCTTGTTATATTTTAAAACCATTTCTAATTTTAAGAACGACATAAGGAAGCTATTACTAATAAGCGTGTATCTCATTTCTTGGCATTATGTTAAATGTGTAATTAAACAGAAAACTGTAGCAGGATTAAGTGTTATACCTATTCTTATTTTCAACAGGACACATCTGAAGTAGGGCTGGGATTATTCGAACAATTTAATATTCGAATATTTTTTTAGCTGGACACTATTTTTTGCCGAATATATGACTATGTATACATTCATTGAAAAATAAATGCCCAAGAAAAGGCATATACAGTCTTCTTAAAAATCATGTAAAAATTAAACACGACAGATAAAACAATTTCAATACACGAAATTTACATACAACTTTAGAAAACTTATAACGAGGGCTGATTTATTGCGACACATTTTTTTCACGATAAACTTTGTCGCTTCGAATAGTCACTTGTTTACTAATTCTTAAATTTGAAACAATACGCCATCTTCTTCTAACTAATAATTGATAATTTAAAACAATGCCACCTATGTATCAGATGATGCACTATTTACTTTACATGAATTTCTCTTAACTTTTCGCGTGACGGATGGGTAAACAATAGTGCCCAGCAGTATAACACAGACATAACTATTCAAACCGAGCTGTTGATAGAAGCCTCACACAACTTTCTTCGCACCTTTTACGCTACCGTGTATCCCTTACCAAGAATCCATTAAATTCCCGTCTTTCGTGCACGCATCACTCAAACCCACCCACATCAACGATATCTCCACCTGGACTCCACTTTTTCCCTACACTATTTTCACATATTCCCTACACTATTTTCACATTCTCCATTCAACAGTCCCACTCACCCCCTGCGCCCACGATTAAACACAGTCCCAGTGGCCAAGATGGGCAAAGAGGAAGCGGCGAATCGCGCTGAAAGGGAGTCTGCTGGCCATAAATAACCGCCACGCGTCGTTAACACGAATCGTCAGGACACTGGCGAGGTAACAGCAGCGACACCCTCGGCGCGTCTACGTGCGTCGGGCCGCGAGCGTCTTACAAGCTACATTTATTCCACGTGGCTTTGACAGGTCCCGTGATGGATACCGTGGCACCCCCGGTTCGAAGGCGACGTTCGAACCCTCTCGCGAAGTCGTCCGCCCCCCGTCCCCCGGCTGCAATATTTTACGGCTTATTTACTTTTCGGCGACGTCAGAGCGCCGCGAAACGGTCACGTGCCGCGCTCTTTCACGGCGAAGGAACGAAAGCCCGTCGATAAGGGGAAAGTAATGGACACAGTAGTTGGCCGGGGAAAATTTATTCGCGCCCGAACGGTGACGGGCCCCAGGGCACCGAGGCAACGTTATTGCAACCTTCCTCTCGATCTCGCCCCGCGAACAAAGGGACTCGTGGGCTCGTCCACGAGTCGCATATCCAGGCCCTGCGAGACTGTATCCTGTAATCTTGTTTCGCTTCCTTGCGCGGCGTGGCGAACTGCGGAAAACGAATGGGGATCATCGCTTGCGAGGGGGGTCTTACGGAATCAACGATCAACTTGTTATCCGTCTCGATCGGGGTGGGCCTTCGGGTGATGGACGTTCAATTCGCTGCCTTTTCGAGTCGGCAATGGGATGGGGTCTTGTAGGGTGTTGTCTTGCCTCGAATCACTTTGAGGATCAGTGGAAGCTTGATAATTTTTGGATGGCTTTCTCGGGCGTGGAGGGTGGATCTTGAATTTAGAGTACAGCTTGGGGGTGGAATATTGTTATCACTAGTGCATGTACAATTGCAATGCATGATTCAATGAGAATAGCTATGTATTACAGTCGCGTTTCGATTGTCTCTGAGGAGTGGATGCACAAAATGTAATTATTGGGTTCATTATATAGGCTATTGCAACTCGTGAAACATGCAAAAGTGGTGTAAGTCGAAAAAGTTGTTTGCTGGATAACTCCTACACAAAACAGAACGAAGGTTAAACTTTCGAGATGTGGCGTTAAAATAAATAGGCAAAAAATTGACTTACACCTCTTTTGTATTAAATTGGCTCATATAATTTTTTACTTTTCCCATAAACAAGAATCGAATACGGTGAGTATTCAGGTAACTCAATATTCGAATAGTTCATAAATATTCATCTCTTAAGAATATTCTAGTGGTCATTGTAGTATACAATAGGGACACGCTGAATTTACTTTAAGCTTACTCCAACTTTGAGGTGAAAGAAGTGCATGAAGGCATAGAGAAAAATGAAAAATTTCAACATATGAAAAATAAATGCTCGTAAAATATTATTTAATATTAGTATTACGATGTTACGTAATATTTTACAATTTATTTTTCATATGTTGAATTTTTTAATTTTTGATTACGTAACATCGTAATATTTTAGGAGAATTTATCTTTCATACGTTGAAGTTTTATAGAAATATCTTCCAATTACAAATTAATAAAGGAAGGAAAATATACATAGTCATAGTTTAACGAAACCAGTCAAATACATTAATCCCTTAGCACCAAGTGTTCGGTTATGCTTTCAATTTTTCTGGATTAGAATAATCTTCCCTCGGCGTGGGTATTGGAAAACAGCAGTGTTAAAGCAAGGAAAGAAATGCCAGAGATAAAGTGTGTAGGACGAAGTGAACTCGGGGAGATGTTGAATCGATCTTACATCCCGTCGTCGGAGAACAATCCAAGTAGGACGTATACGTTTACATAACTGTCTCCGCGGCGGAGGAGATAGGCTTTCATACGGCGGGAAGAAACCGAGATGAGATCCGAGGTGGTTGAATCGAAAGCTTTTTCACGGTGATGCACATCGCGTGTGCCCTCAGAGACTTAGCTATGGGCATTTAAAGCGTACTGTTCGAAACTTCCGATCGAACTACTTTACGAAGCGCGGAATTATTTGAGTCGCTCGTAGGATCGATACGCAAAACAGGCTGGAGCAGCAAAAAAGTTTTAACACGAAAGTTACGATGGCATAAAAGGGCCTGCTACTTCGTTGCGAAAAATCGTGGCAGTGAATTAAGTAGAATTAATACTAAAGTCAGGTTCACTTGTTTCAATCTTATTTTTCTACTGAAATTTAGAATCTTGAAAAAGTTATGCCCTTTCAGGGCGCAAAGTTGACTTTTCAAACGTGAAAAGTTTCGTAAGTTTTAATAAGCTCTCACATAGCATTGACGAAAAGATTTGAGCCAATCATGTACACACAGTTTTAAAGGCAGATACTTCACATTTTTTAAAAAACGTAACATTCTGCATGGATAATTTTTTGTAATCTGTATTCCAAGATTGTATGCATTTTTTATCAGTGTGAAGAACGTTTCGTTAATGTGCCACAGGAAATTAATCCTTCTCGAAATATTAACGTATCTCCTAAACGATTGACAATAATTTGTCTCTAAAATTATATGGATCAGTGCTTCAGTAGTACAATTCCTATCAGTGAAAGTCTATTAACATCTAAGAATTAGATTAAAATAGCCCTCCTTTTGAGACAAAGGAAATAAACTAAAGAATCGAATTTCTAATCCTTTCAAACTAAGTTCCGTGAAGAAATTTCAGTAACAAAATGAAACTTAAACAAGTAATTATTTTACGAGAGAAAACATTTCACTCTGCTTGTAAAATGTACAAGCTCTCCTTTACATCCATAAAAATTCCTCTTTCAATTTTTCCCACCTCCATCTCGCTTTTACCATCCAGATTCAGAAAAGTACAACCTAAGTCATGGCTATTGCCCCCACAATGACAATAAAACGTGCAACACTGATTTAAATAGTCGACTCGCAAATCTAGAGGCGTACACAACGAAAAGCCGCAACAGAAACTCATAGAAAAGTAGAAACATTTTAGACAAGCACTGTAATACAAAACATACAGCAGAAAAATGTGACGTTTATTGAAATTTCGTAAATGTCGCGACGTTTACGCCGTTTTCCACGAGTTTTCGCGTTTCACGCTGTATCCCGTGATGTATCACGCATTAAACATTAAAAGGCAGGGCAACCGTCCCTGTTCGATTAGCATACGCTTTAAAATCCGCTCGGAAGCCACGCGTTATTAATACGTTATTTTGCATAATGCATGATGGAAGGGTACTCCTCTCCCTCCTTGTTCGTGATCTAGCTCGTACGTCTTTGTCGTGGAAGCGAGTCGTGAACGGAATTTGGAGGTCCTTCCGATGAGCCGCTGACGTTTAAAACGTGGAACTTGCTTGTGCAAGAAGCTTAGAGATAGAAGGACAACCGGATTCCTCGAGTTGTTTAGCAATGACCGTGCCTTTTGTTTTCTCTATTGATAGATACACTATCGTTGATTTCATTACCCTTTTCCCGTGTACTCCTGCGCCCAGCCTTTCTCTTGCGCACTTTATACATATTTTCTTCTTTTATCTCGTGCCTTTCTCTGGCCTAATATGATTTTGGAAAAACCCTTCCAAACGTGATTGATCCAAGGTTAGCTTAAGGAGCGAGCTCAATAAATTTTTCTAATAACTTCAGGTGCTAACAAAAGTGTACATCATTTGGAAGAATATAAAATGATATGATTTTGAACATCGTACCTTTGTGGGACTTAACCTTGAAGCTTGATAAAAAATATTCAATATTAGAATTCTTGATGTTAGGCAATAATTTACTCTTTTTCATGAAAATATTCATTGTTAATAAGAGCGTTTTATCGTATCAATTATAACATAAAGTGCTTCCTTAAAAACTGCTAAGTGAACACTTGAGTTTTTCGTGTTAATCGAGAGAGAAATTGTTACGAAGAACCTTTTGCGCTTTTATACTGTAAATACAAGATGACAAAGGCTTAGAAAGAGAATAAGCAGGAACGTAACAATGTGAAAAGCCAATGAAGACATTTCGCGTGAAACGCCCTGATTCAGACATCCCTAATGCGCCCTACATTTCCCTGCCCATTGCAATGAACACTTTATTCATCTGAACGCACATGGCTAGATAGTTGTCGTAATGGAGGAAGTTTCTACGACCTGAACATTGAATCTCAGGTGCTGATAATATCACATTCAAACGCATCTATCATTATGGACTACAAATCGTTGACATGAACTACTGAAATTCTTTACATTTTCGTGTGGCACATTCTTCTAATATTTCCTTTAAAAGTATTGCCATCCTGATTATCTATTTGAATCAATTGTGTTCACACCGAAATACCAATTTTCCATTGTTTACAATTTTCAATACTTTCCATTTTACAAAATCTTCAACAGTAGAATCTCTATTACACGTACCTTTGTTACTTTGTTAACTCTGTGCTGTTCGAACATTTTATGTTTTATTGAAATTACTTAATAAATCAACAACATTGCGACAGAGAGTATTCTGTTATCCTAAATTACTCCCATTTGAATACTCGTATCTCCATTGAGGTACTATTATTTCAAACAATGAAGATTCTATTAAATTTGCCACTACTGTTAAAAGTATCGAATGAAATTTTATTGTATTCAATATGAATCAAGCTTTATTACGGTATATTCATAAGCTATCCGAACAGAGGGCTTATCGTCGGAACACAGTCATTGCTAATAATCGTTGCGTTACTACGACGTCGCGTTTCCTTTGTAGGATTATCATACGTCACTGCAGGGAACTTTGCAGAGAGAAACATCATACGAGAAGCCTTAGTAAACACATTGCTAGTCCGACGCTCCGAATGCACGCACTCAGGTGTCTTTAATGCGCCCTGCACATTGCTGTCACTTTATCCGCCACCTACTCTGCTTTAAGCATAGAGATATCTGCGAGGTAATGGCGAAAGTTCGTCGAGTGTCTACCACATTGTGTCTTGCTTTTCATTGCAGTCGTATTCCTTGCAAAACCATTGTACCCAAAAAGCTCTGCTTCCCTCTAGAATTCTCCTGAATATGCAGATAGGTAGAGTTTTTCTTGCACGCTTAGCTTTCTTCAAAGGAGCAGTTATTCCATTAACGTGGGATTATGGTAAAAAACGATTTTTCAGCACATAATAATGCAAGGTTTTTGTGTGTTTGTTCATGAATAGTTTGATTGAACGTGAAATTGAGGAGTTTGTGAAATATTGATCTTGCAATTTCATATTTAACATACGTTTCACGTCTATGAATTCTTTCTCGTGAGAGCAAACTCTGTATTCCCAAATCCCTTTCGAAATTCAGGGGTTACCAGAGTTAGTATGCCAGACGTTTCGTAAAAGTGGAAGATCATCAAGGTGAGCCTCAATCTGCTGGGTGAAATCCTCTTGAAGTATTGAAATCTCTTAAGTTAATGCCTGGTATAATGAATCCTACCGAAATGTTGGACGTAGTACGATAGCTTCGTTCCAGATAGGACGCTAAATTGGTCTAGAAAATTTAAGGGTTTCCAAACTTTATTCGTGGATAACGCTGAAATGTAGATTTTAATCAGTGCTATTAATTTTATCGCACACGCTTGCATCCTCGTTCAACACATTTTCAAATAATTTTGATAAAGAATATTCTTTCCTGCGGAGAATTTATTTCAAAGTCTAAGAAAAAGTAGGTAGCTTGAAGTATTATAAATAAGCTCCCAAAAGCACCCATCAAAAATTCATTCTTAATTAACTCGAATTTCTCCACTAAAGTAATCTGCTCCATAAATTTAAACACGATCTATGATTACCACAGTACTCGCACCCAACTCCATTAAAACTCACAACTAGATTGTGGAAACGTCACTAAAAATCCTCAGAAGAAACCCTGCACTTCACCTTTCAAAATATGAACAAAAAAAACAAATTCTCCATTTTGCACACCTTGACTTAAATTACGAACATCCCAATGCACTCACAGCTATCCCCTTTATTTCCCCTCTCATCACCAATGGAGCAATCCGTAGCCAGCGAAATGCAGCAATTTATCATCCAACGTATCGCTGGAATTCATTCCTCTGGCTGGTCGTGAATTAAGGAAAACGTATCGGAGCTGGAGGCTTAACTTCCGGTCGGCACGCAGAGACGCACACATGCACAAACAGAGATAGGGACAAGGTGATCGCGTTACATAAGGTTTAGCAGACATATTGTCGGCTCAATGTTCCATCTACACGATCTCAGTTCGCACAAAGCCCGCTTCCACGGTGTTCACCGTTCTCTACCCCTTGGCTGGAACTGTGGTTCGAGTGAATCCGTATTGTTCATGCACTGGGATGCACCTAAGCGTTATCTGACCGCAGGTGTGTTGGATAGCGCACGCACGAACGTTTTGTGTCTGTGCTAAGCGAAGTACGAGTCAGTGGCACAGACAGGGAAAGAGATTTGCAGGAATGTCTGTTGCAATGCGACTCTGAGGGAAACGTTTGATGTGCTGGCGATGAGAAGGGGTGTTTTTTGAGTTCAGCTAGGGGTGGGTGGTTTTGAAGCATGAAATCTCTGTTCTTGGATTTTGAAACGTGATCGTCTATGCCAGTGTTTCCCAACTCTTTTTGAGTCGCGATCCACAAGATAAATTTAATAAGGTAAAGAAAACACATCAGAAATAGGTATTTCAAAATATAATTCTAACTTAATAATTAAAATAAATAAGTGCTAAAAATCGCCAACTAAAAATAATTGTGGTGACCCCCCAGAAAACACTTCGCTACCCACTTGGGGTTCGCGACCCACAGTTTGGGAATCACTGATCTATGCAGAAGACTGGGGAACTTTTGCAGCAGAATTGTAGGTTTTGAATTCGTAAAGGGAAGCATGTGGAAGACGTGTTTTATTTTACGTGAAATGTTCTCGACGCTTATGAAATTTTGTAGCATGTTAAATCGTTTGAAATATTCATCGAAAGAATGAATGTTATACTTACGCGAATTGCCTCAAATAGAGTAATTATAATTGAAATTAAATTTCTTTTAATTACTTTAAAAAAAAACATTTCACATTATTTCTGTAACAGATGTCTTTAAATAAAACAATAAAATAGTATAATCATCTTCTCTTTCGCGTCCTCGTGTAACGTCCATAGTAAAATCTATTGAAATTTACTATGCGTTTTAGGACTGACATTGATAAATTTCTGTCGTGCTTCGAATGGAACTGCGTTTCGTTTTCAGCAGAGACATAACTTTTCATTTAAAGCAATGGCCCTCCGAAAACGATCGCGAAACCTTCCCAATGTAGAGCATTCGTTTCCGTACATCTATGTCAGTTTATGTGACTCAATTCACCTAGGAAAAGTGTTAAACGAACCACTTAAAGATTTTATAAATTCATCGCTCGTCGATGGAAGCCATGTAAAAAAATACTGGCATTATGCAGTACCATGGCTTCCACATAAATATTTATCGATCACAAAGAAACGAGCTTTCCGACCACCCCCGGCGTAAAATTCATGAGAGAATGAACATGAATGCTACGCTACGTGTAGATAAATAACAGTATTATATAACTCACAATGAACGTTGCCGGCCATTTTCAAATTAATATCAATTTCTATTCTTTGGTGTTAAATTGATGTCAAAATCAGTATCACTTTCATATTGATATTTGTTTCAGTTAATTATCATTGCATTAGTGTTTACACCCGTATATTAATATCGATTAAATATTGCCCCTTTAAACGTCGCAATAGGGTTTGCATAAATAAGTCTATTATCGAGGGAATATAATTAAAGCCATGCTCAAGCGGAAATCTAATACGATATTCCTCAAATAGAAAATTATGGGACATTAAATTGGTACAAACAGTAACTAATTGAGGAATACTAAATCACCTTGCATTTATCTTTATTTCACAGTTGTTGGGAGTAATTACTTTATTTGCCAATTTCAGACATAAATGAGGTAAACTGTCCTCTCTCAACCCTTCCAAGACAAGTTCGAATAAAAGTTCGTTACTGAATTATTTAAATGGCTGTCGACTATTCGCAATATTTTTCATATGTAGGAGGGTAGTATTTCCTCTGGTAGCAAGTCAAAGTTATCATTCAGGGATTCGTTAACACGCTATTGTTCGGAATTAAAATCAGGCTGCATTGTAGGTCGCGGCGGCTAAAAAGAATTTAATAAAGTATCACGCTTGTTATTCGGCTTGTTCATAAATCCAGGTAAAAAATGGTCGGGGATAAAAAGAAATAAATTTTCGTACCGGTTCCGAGGTAGGTGCCCCGATGGAAGGGGGAGAAAAATAAATAAATAGCCATAAATTTTTGCCGCGGGTTAGTGAAATTATCGCCGTGGCTCACTGAATGAACAACAGATCGTAAATTATCAACTACTGCATTATACATTTAATTATCCGCGATCATAATCTACGGATACTTCAGAAAACTAAGGTAGATATCAAATATATTGGCCGGTGAATACGTTTTCGCGAACAGGGATCGAGGAGAAATCAGCCACCACCATCTGACGATCGTGGTTTTGTCAGTTGGAGTTGTGTGGCCCCCGAAGGGTATGGTGGAGTAACGGGAATGCTGCTCGGCTCCGCTTGAACGTAGCCGTGTGGCTGTTATTTATTCTTAGCGTAATAGTTGTGTGCGTTACGAAGCTATGCGTAGACCAATACGAGATGAAGCTATCGAGAAAGAATCAATGTTCTGACCAATAAAGTTCCAGAATGTTTTCGGAGCTAACGCACACCTATTCTGATGTGTGTATTTCTACGCTGACAGCTCGGTTTGGCCTACACCCCAGAAGCTTGGCACCATCCCCACCACTTCTGGCTCACTCTTGTTCTGCGAAGGCGAGAGCGAGATGGAACAAAAGCGAGTCAGAAAACGTTGAGAAAAGGAGCACCGAGGCAGACAAACTGTGTGGTGGGAGAATACCCCTCACGAAACTCACCGGCCAATATATATGATATCGACCTTAGTGAATTGCGTTATCTCTCTGACAAATTATTTTGTAATTAATGGATTAAAATATTCAAATGTTTATTAGAATTCTTTTAAGCAGACCCAAAGTGAATAACCTCAACTTCCTAGTGCGACATTCGTGAATTTCGTGAACACCGCAAGCTCCAGCACGTTAATTACTTAAAATGTTTTCCCACCTATCTGAAAATCATTCTCAGATATTTGACACCCATCAATTGTTCACAATCTGTCGGCGTTTTTTTCCACACCAGTGAATGGATTCGCCAGGACATTGACGCGTCTCCTTGAGCACACACGCACAACACGGCGCACCCTCCTCTAAGAAATGCCAAGAAAACGCTCCAGCGTCTATCGATAGGAAAACCGCAGAAGGAAAAGGGATTCGCCATGAGTCACCGTAGATTTATGAAGTTGTCACGGAAATCGCATTCGTTTCGCATAGATCCGCCTCGTTTCACCCCAGACAGCCCTACAGGACCCGAGATTTCTTTAACCCCTTGCACCCCAATGACTGACTCTGAGACATTCAGGCGTTTTATTTGAAACACCCAAACAATTCAATCATTTCATCTTTCTAAGGAAATGATTGTGGGAATAACGTAATATCATTTATTTATTATTTCAGTGTTTAATTTGTCTACTCTTAATCCAAGGAAACAAAGATATTTTATGGAACTGCTACATTTGATTGCAAATATGAAAAATATACTTAATATTTTTATTTATATTATCACAGCTGTATATTGTGATTTTGTTTCTCACTTGAAGAATTGGGCACTGCTGGAGAAAATAAATTATTGATGAAAAAAATATATGAATAACAATTCATTGAAATGAGATTTCAAGATATTTCTCAAAATGTTTCTCTTCACTTTCAATTTACGTTAAATTCAAAAGACAAGGGGAGAACGGAGTTTAAAGCGCTTCTTCCAGCAGGTAGTATGTAGATATTACTTAAGGATTTTTATTTCATTTATTGTTTGTTTCTTTATCTTTCGTAGTTTGACCATTAGACGTCGCAGATACACGTTTATATCGCTGGGGGTACCGTTTGCTGAGGCATTAAGGTTCCTAGCTTAGCATTGCTGTTTACAGTCTAAATAAGTTCGGTGCACTTTGTGTACCGATGTTCGTAGTTACAGGGTATAGTGCGTTCAAAGTTCGAGTAAGTTTAGATATTTGCAAACGAGCATGCTCTGCACAGTTTGCCAACTACTAACTGTAATTGCATTTTTCAGGAACTTCTCGCACCTAAACGATCTACCAAGGCTAAGTTCATTGTCGAATTAGTAACGTTCACTGATCTTCTCTTTGGTTTCTCTTTTTAATTTCTAGTTTCGATTGCATTGCTGCGTGCAAATGTTGTTTTATGTTTCACCTCGTATCGCTTGTCAAGCTGTCTGGCAGTTGTAATATGGCATTGTATCAACGAAGATCAAGTGGTGTTGGGAAGCGATGAAGATGGATACCAAAAGCAATTGCAATGAAGGGATCTTGGGAGATACTGGGGAACTCCTAGGTGTTTATTGTATCTCATGTAATATATCAAGTTATTATAAGTTGTTATTAGGTAGTGCGAGTTTGAATTGGGATTAGAGGAGTGTGTCTGGTACTTATGTGTTAGGTGTATTTTCCATCGCCATGTAAAGAATTCGAAAAATAATAAAACTAACAGTGTTATGTAGTGCTTTATAATTTACCTAAATTTTTGCATTGTTTTATTAACTTTTAGAGTTGGATTAATAGCCGTATGTACCCACTGGTAATAGAGTCACATTTCTTTTAACCATATCACAGAATTGTCGACGAGGAATAGGATAGACTTATCACCCCAGACAAGGAATAGGATAGACTTAACACCCCAGACAAGGAATAGGATAGACCTACCACCTTGTAGGAGTTCGTGTCACCACTAAAACTATGTTACCGACCCATAATTTGAGAACTGAATTTAACGGCCTCTGCTCATGAACAGCGTCCAACTCAGGAACTACTCTGAAATGCGTTAAAATGCTTAAAGGTGTGTACGTGCTTGCATGCATGTGACTTGTTTAGAGTGAGAATTTGATAGAGGGTGGCATTCGCAACGCCACGTTTCGGCTCACGAGCCCCCTTACAATTTTCGTGTCACACCCAACGTTATCGACTCAGTCTAAAATAAGATTACAATGCTACGAGTGGTAGGATTTAAAAATAAATCTTATCGAAATCATTTAAAACCTAAAACAGTCTTTTTCTTTATCTGGCGAAAATCCCTAACGGATACCCCGTCCCACGGGGAGGAACGGGGTTATGTGGGGTTTGCACCCACTAAAAACTCCAGGGTAGCCTCCTGACTGGAGAGGTCCGCACGAAGTGGTAACATGAACTCTCATAAGGTGATAAGTCTATCCTATACCACAGACCAGGTATAGGATAGACGTATCATCGAGTGTAATTTTATGTCGCACGCTCGGTGGGCTCGCAAGCCCCCTTACCATTTTCGTGTCACATCCAACGTTATCGACTCAGTCTAAAGTAAGATTACAATGCTAGAGTAAAGAGTACAATGGTTGGCCATTTAGGTAAAAATAATATTGCCACTAGTGTCTCTTTATATTTAGCAGATGCAACGGTCAAGCAAAAGTAGCGAGCATACTGAGCAGGTAGTACCAACAATGACTGTCATTGTTAGTTATTATACCAAACTAATGCTTTCTATTCGCGCCTTATTAAGAGAATCTAATGAGTCGAATGTAATTACTGTTAAGAGAGAAGATTTGAAAGATCTCACACGGAAAAGTTCAACTTCAGAAATTTAACTCGCATTCGATACATTAAGCATCCCGAATGATTGGGATATTAAGAAATCTAGTTTCGAATGTTTGAAACGCGATATTAAAACTTCTATCGCGACTTTAAAATTTATTTATTGTATGTTTCTACGCGTATTAAACATCTGGAAGCACACGCATTAATGTTACTATTCACGAGTACTAAGTATGTATTCGTGGTCACTATGCTCGCTACAACAATCATTTTGTTCGATAGCATGCAGAAAGATTGATAGAATGAAAAAGTATCACTCACCGTTCGTTGAAAACAGTCTCACTGTTATCCATGCAGACAAGCATCTCCCTTCAGCAGTAGCTATCCGATCTGCAGGCCAATGTCCCGCAGCTGCAGCGTCAGTGTCGAATAGAACGTGTCACACTCACAAATGTGTCGCATTAATTTCGCGATGAAGAAGCAATAAGAGCACCGCTGCTCTGAATTAATTCTAGATGCACTAAAACACTGATTCTACGGTCGCGTTCACGTCACTAACACGCAGGGCCACTGTGCACTGCGAAATACTTTGTCACGAAATATGCATTAACTCTACAATCGCATTACACACGATCACAAAAGCACTTGTTGTTTTTAACCGTCCTTCAGTTTCTGAAAAAGTGTTCTAGGTAACAGGTATATCTGAGTGGAATCCTGTTAAAAGGCCTCCCACATGGTCCAGTAATCGATGAAATTGATGGACGAATTAAGAAATCACGAAATAATATGCACTATGACATGCACACACTTCCCTGAACACTGAACCGATGAATTTCTCAGGGCTAGACAAAATTTTATTTCACAATGCGTGTTTGAAAAGTAACTCGATTTGCAGTTGCATCTAAGCACCCCACGACACTCATGCATCATGCAACTTTCTGCGAGACTTTTAAGAATTACAAATAAAATCTAATTATTATTACTTCACTAGAATGATTAAACAGTGCATTAGAATCTTGCGGGAATGTCAGTAACAGCGTCAATTTTTAATACTTTGCGGGGTACGATACGTGAAATGGTTCTATTACGCGCAAAGTACTAATAAACAATGTCATCTTGCAATTTATAGCTCGCACGAGCTTTGAAGAAATATCATTTTTGAGCGCCATAGTGTCTTGATCCCCGAAATGGATTTTCGGAGAGAAATCCACGTGACTCTTTGAGAAACCGAGCTACAGTATAGCGTGGCAAAAGCCTGCCTTCTATGTCAAACTCTCACTCTAAACAAGTCGCACGTATACATGCACGCACGCTCCTTTCAGCACTTCAACACATTTCAAAGTAGTTGCTGAGTTGGACGCTGTTCATGAGCAGATGCCAGTACATTCAGTCCTCAAATTATGGGTCGGTAATACAGTTTGGGTGGTGACACGGCATTCATAAGGTGATAGGTCTATCCTATACCTCGTTTGTGCCTATACCTAATCTGTGCCTACACCGACGTGACATTACCTCCTCTGATGGTAGATAAGTATGGCGCTGCAGTATCTTCCCAGCTAAAGCAGAATTATAGAAATCCGTTAGAAATCTCGACTGATGGCAGCACACAGAAAAGGATGGGGAAATTGGCTTTGCGTTTGTAAACGAGTTTTCGTGTCGCTTAATTTCCGTTAAAATTATTAATAAAGCGGAATAAATGTCCTCGTAATACGAGCATTCGGGTTTATAAGGATAGTTGCTTGTAATTAAGTAGTATCGCTAGTCATGGTGCGGAGTAGCGACAAGTAAGTGCCACATTTTGCATATCAACATTTTCAGGTTATCGTCATTAATGGATTCGCACTCGTGAATTGATATTCACTGAATAGAATGATTCGTCAAATCCACGATACGCGTGCACATCTATTTCTCCGTTTCGTAGGGATAGGCATCACAGAAGGCGGTCGCGTTCGAGATCCAGGTCTCGGTCCGGCACACCGGAAAAAAAACGGAGACGGTCCAGGAGCAGGGACAGGGACAGGGAAAGGGACAAAGGACGGCACAGGGAAAGAAGAAGTCGTTCCAGGGATAGGGACAGAGAGAGAAGCGACAGGAGGGACCGCTCCGATAGGGACAGAGACCGTGACAGGAAATGGTATATTACAATTAAGTTATCTTGATCCTTTTGGTACTACAATCTTTATGAAGATAGCAGTAATTCCAGCTCGCCGAAAGGAATAGCATAGATATCCACCTTGTTTCTAAGTCTTATTCAAGATGCGCACAATGTATGAATAATCTGTTAACATTGATTGTTTTCGGTATGCTAGTGGAGACAGTAAAGAAAAGCGTCTTACAGGCTCAAAGTCTTCGCGATCAGGGAAAGATCGGTCAAACAGGTCTCGGTCGAGGGAGCGTAAGGAGAAAGAGAAGGGGGACAACGACGAGTTACCATTTGACCACACTAAGTTAGACAAGGTAGCGTTCTTAATCAGAGCATGGAGAAGGTGTAGGATAGACCCGAGGTGCGTGGTCTATCCTATGCTTTATCTCCGATAAGAGTGTCATCTAATTTACTCCAAGATTGCCTACTAATTTACTTTTGTGCAGGAGGAGGAACAGAAAAGATTAGAATTGGAGATGCAGAAGAGAAGAGAAAGAATAGAGAGGTGGCGCGCGGAGAGGAAAAAGAAAGAGCTGGAGGCGACTAAGAAAGACGGTAAGGCATCCATTTTAGCAAACCTTCAGCTGCCCATGAAAAAGTGGTCCCTCGAAGATGACAGTGACGAAGAGACTCCTGTTGTTCAGAACAGCAACAAGGAGGTGAAAGAAGAGGGGGATATGAAAGAAGAGATCGAGGAGGCTAAGGAAGAAGTTAAGGACGAAGAAGAGGAAGTCGATCCCCTGGATGCTTTCATGGCGGAGGTACGTACGCGCCTTCATTGACGAGTAAACCAACTCGTTGTCGCGTGCAACTAATTCAGAGTATTGCCGAAACAGGTTCAGGAAGAAGTGCGGAAGGTGAACAAGATTGATAACAAAGGTTCGAAGAGCACGAATAATGGTACCGGCGCGGGGGGTACTCAGAGCGGCGGCGTCGTCATCGTCACCGGCGTGGCCAAAAAGAAGGTGCAGAAGCAGAAGGGAGAATTAATCGAACAGAATCAGGATGGTCTGGAATATTCTAGCGAAGAAGAAGGAGAAAATCTGCATGAAACCGCTGCCGGCATCGCGAACAAGCAGAAGCGAGAACTGGCCAAGGTGGATCACGCGACGACCGAGTACCAGCCATTTAGGAAATCGTTTTACGTTGAAGTACCTGAGATCGGTAAGTTACACGATTGAGTCCCTACCACAGTTCGCGCGCAGTATCGCCGTTTCTCATACGCTATCATATTTGCAGCGCGGATGACACCGGACGAAGTGGAGGCGTACAAGGAAGAGCTCGAAGGCATTCGCGTGAAGGGAAAGGGCTGTCCGAAACCCATCAAGTCGTGGGCGCAGTGCGGCGTGACGAAGAAAGAGTTGGAAGTGCTAAAGAAGCTTGGCTATGACAAACCAACTCCGATTCAGTGTCAAGCCATTCCAGCAATCATGTCTGGTCGCGACCTGATAGGTATAGCGAAGACAGGCAGTGGGAAAACGTTGGCGTTCCTGCTACCGATGTTCAGGCATATCCTCGATCAGCCTCCCCTGGCAGACGGCGATGGTCCAATCGCGTTGATTATGACGCCAACGCGAGAATTGTGCATGCAGATAGGAAGGGACTCGAAGAAATTCACCAAGTCCCTAGGATTATCTCACGTCTGCGTCTACGGTGGGACCGGTATATCCGAGCAAATAGCGGAGCTGAAGAGAGGCGCCGAGATAATCGTGTGTACACCGGGAAGAATGATCGATATGCTCGCTGCCAACAGCGGGAGAGTAACGAATCTACGTAGGGTGACGTACGTAGTACTTGACGAAGCTGACAGGATGTTCGACATGGGCTTCGAGCCCCAAGTGATGCGCATCATGGAGAACGTCCGACCTGATCGACAGACTGTACTGTTCAGCGCAACATTCCCTCGACAAATGGAAGCATTAGCCAGAAGAATCTTGACCAGACCGGTGGAAGTTCAAGTTGGAGGCCGGTCTATCGTTTGCAAGGACGTGGAGCAGCACGTGGTGGTCCTCGAGGAAGACCAAAAGTTCTACAAGCTGCTGGAGATTCTGGGCCACTACCAAGACAAGGGCTCTATCATAATATTCGTCGACAAGCAAGAGAACGCTGACACCCTCCTGAAGGACCTTATGAAAGCCTCCTATTCCTGCATGTCGCTTCACGGGGGCATCGACCAGTGCGACCGGGACTCGACGATACTGGACTTCAAAGCTGGCCGGACGAAATTGCTGGTCGCCACATCCGTCGCTGCGAGGGGCTTGGACGTGAAGCAACTTGTGTTAGTAGTGAATTATGACTGTCCGAATCATTATGAAGATTACGTACACAGATGCGGAAGAACGGGACGAGCAGGAAACAAAGGGTGAGGATTCGTTTAAGGATTAATAACTTGTATTATGTGTCCCACAGAAATAAGCATGTATTTCTTACTTTTAGGTACGCGTACACGTTCATCACGTCAGAGCAGGAACGATACGCTGGGGACATCCTTCGTGCCCATGAATTGGCAGGTGTCCCCGTTCCCGAGCCGTTGCGACAGCTTTGGGAGGGCTACAAAGCGAGGCAAGCGGCTGACGGCAAGAAAGTGCACACCGGAGGTGGTTTCAGCGGTAAAGGGTTCAAGTTCGACGAGTCGGAGGCCGCGTTGGCGAACGAGAAGAAGAAATTCCAGAAGGCAGCCCTGGGACTGCAAGACTCCGACGACGAGGACATAGAGAACGACATCGATCAGCAAATAGAGAGTATGCTGGCGCCGAAGAGAACCGTTCGCGAGATCGCCAGACCTTCTGCTGCCAACATCGCGGTTCCTGGCCAGCCTGTACCCAGTGCAACCGACAAATTGGAATTGGCCCGGCGATTGGCGTCCAAGATCAACATAGCCAAGAACCTAGGAGCAGAGGCGAAGGGAGCGACGCAACAGGCTGCCGAGGCTATACTCAAGGGAGCTGGACCTACCAATCTCATCACAGCGAAGACAGTCGCTGAACAATTGGCCGCGAAGCTGAACACCAAGCTGAATTACCAACCTCGCGAGGAGGATCTCGTGGAGAGCGATGCGGAAGCCGGCGAGCAGACGTTCCGCAAGTACGAAGAGGAACTGGAGATCAACGACTTCCCGCAGCAGGCTAGGTGGCGCGTGACCAGCAAGGAAGCCCTGGCACAGATCTCGGAGTACTCCGAAGCTGGTCTCACCGTCAGAGGAACCTACATCGCTCCGGGCAAGGCTCCTCCAGAGGGAGAGAGGAAGTTGTACCTCGCGATCGAGTCCACTAGCGAATTAGCGGTCAGCAAGGCCAAGGCGGAGGTCTCGCGGCTGATCAAGGAAGAATTGATCAAGCTGCAGGCGTCTGGGGCGCATACCGCGTCTCGCGGCCGATACAAAGTCTTGTAAACGGCCGCCGTTTCCATTGTACATGCAATCGTACGCACTACAGTAACTACGATTCCACTGGACTGCGTATGAGTAAAATTAGAGATTTATTAAACTTACAAATGACTATACAAACACTTTGTATTTAACGGTACAATAACGAAGTATGCTTAACATATTTCTGTCAGTAATTCTTCTGCAAGCGATCCGAATTCGTCGACGTGACATTTCGAGCGCTTGGCAGAGTATTTTCCAGCGGCTATCCTATCTGCGAAGAATACAACGGGAGAGTCAGCGGACACGTCGTTTGGTAACTTAAGTTAGGAGATTTTTTATTTACAACTCGCATAATCACCCTCGACCAATCGTTTCCAGGTGATTATGTGCCTTTGTACACGCTCCACCCACTCCCCTTTCTTTGGCAATATTAAAAGATAGACGAAAATACATTTTACTCTCCTGTCTATTACGTAGGCACTAGAAGAATCACAGTCATGAAATCGGCGCTGCCGCGAATGGCGGCGCCTTAGGTAAAAGAAATGCATCAGCACCATTGAAAATGCGCGGGTCGAGGAGGACGCATCGCTCGTTGCCGTAGCGCCACGCCCGAGCCGCGTCTCTACCGCAATCAACGATGCCCCTAATCCCTATTTCTCTCCGTTATAGTTCTCAGGAAATGAGAGCATGGACGACGATCCCGACGAAGATCTTCGCTAGACATCCCCCGATCGCCATGGCACTGGATACGTAACTATGAGCAATTTCCGCTCTCGTGAGCGCGCCCAGGGGCACCTCGGCCGCGATTCTAGGGCTCCTTTCCACAATCCTGGTAACTAGCTTCTCGGTCTCCGCCACGCAGGCCCTCAGTTGTAAAATCGACGGCCTCTTCGACGTAGGCTGAACGATGATGAATATATCGCGGTCCGGCGTCATCATCCCTCTCAGGGCGCACTGTGCTACTTGAATCTGCCTCGCCAGACCGTTCAGCAGAGCTTGCAGCGTCACGGAATCCTTGTCCACGTCCTCGTTCATCATGTAGTATATCCTGTCCAGCTGTAAGGCACAAATCGAAGCATTAGTAACATTTGAGTGTTCACGCAACAGCGTTTGACCTAAGGGGGGCATCGTGTACCTGTTTTTTCGAGTAGAACAGCTTGGCCGCGCCGCCGCATACCGGGCAACAGGCACCAGGCGGAGTGACTCCGACGCAGTAGGGCGCGATCAACGGGGGACAGTGGACGTAATCACCGCAGCGAGGCTTGGCTTCGTCGCCGATCAGCCCGACAGCCACACAAGGGCCAAAGTAGTCGACCACGGTCCTCTCCGACCAAGCAGCGCACTCGTTCGTGTATACCTCGCCGTTCATGCCGCAGACAGGACCTCGCAAGCTGCATCCTTCCAGACAGCGTCCTCTGTAACCCAGCTTGGCTCCAGCGCGGATCATAGCGCAGATAGAACGATGCTGGCGGTTCTCCTTGTCGCAGACTGACCCGCTAAACTCCTCCCTGGGATCGCAGTCGAGAGGGACGCACTCGTACTGACGGCACGGCTTGTGAAGTCGGGACAAGCAGATCCTGGTCCTCCGTACGCACTTCTCCGTGCTGTCGCAGGTATTGGACGCGCAAGGGTCGCGGGAGGAGCAGCTACCGAACTCCACCTCGTTGGTGGACAGCTCGGCGCACTTGGCCAGGCAACCGGAGGCGAAGGTGAAGCCCAACCGCCCGCAGACCGGCACGTAATGGGGTGAGCAGTCGCAGGGTAACGATGGAATCCGTACTTCGCCGCAGCTCCTCTTGGAACACGTGAACTCGCCCTCGAAGCAGTGGCAGGGATTGCATTCGAGGTAGAAGCTGGCCTTGTGGACGATCAAGCGGTCGTGCACCCAGCAGGAGTCGAGCTTGAAGCAGTTGAGCGTCCTGCACTTCTCCAGCCCGTGGGCCGTGCACTGGCAGATCTTGAGACAGCCCTGCTGGTCGAATCGAGGGATCTGGACCCAGGAACCGGCTGGTATCATCTGCTTGGACATCTCTCCCAAGGAACAGCCCGGCACGCAGCGGTACACCTGACGTCCATGGTGAAGGAGCTCGCAGATCTCGCCTTGGGCGCAAGGATTGCTCTTGCAGGGTGTCATGATATCCTCCTCGAGACGAATCACCGACTCGTTATCCTGGGGATCCTCTAGGAACGGCCTCAAGGACACGCACGGAGCGTCCGACCTGGCTGGCGAGAGCTTGGCGCACAACGTCGGAGCGGTATGGGGTCCCGTGATGGCGGACCAGTCCACGCAGCTGGTCATCAACTCTAGGCAGTCCTCTCTGCAGAGCCTCGTCTCGTGAGTCCTGGTCTCGCAAGGCCTCAGCTGCAGCAGGCACGCGGCTGCCTGCAGAGTCTCCGGTGGGCAAGACGCTGCGGCGCGGACGGGCACACCAAGACCTCGAACGATTCCACCCCTGGACCAATGGTCTGCTTCCCATTTGGCGGCCTCGTCAGCCGCAACTGAACATGTCCTGAGGAAGAAATAGAGTGCAAGAGTAAGAATAGGGGACAAACAGATGCGCGGAGCGAGAGTTGGAACTGCTCCAAATGCAGTTCAGGCTTTACCTAAAGAGCGTCGTCGATCTGTCGTTGAATCGAGCGCAATAGGAGAGTCCGGAGCAGCCCATCTCGCACGGCTCGTCGGCATCCTCGAGACACCGCCTCAGCTCTCCTTCCAAGCTCGATGACAGGCATTCCGCGTCCAGCTGGAGCCAAGCGGACTCCCAGTCGGCCTGGAATGCCCTCCAGCACAAGTTCTGGCACGACGATTTGGTCGCCTTGGTGCAACAGGACAATTTCCCCGCGTCCAACGGCAGACGTGCGGGTTTAGAGGTTCCCGACTTGAGGAGGCAGCTCCAGAACGGCGACTGAGGCAACACTGGGCTGCACTTCTCCGCCAGGGCGTCCATGATCTCCTGGTCGGTCGTCGCGGTGTACAGAATCTTCTTGCACGTGTCCGAGCAGGCTGCGCTCGTCGCCTCTTTGCAGCAGTGCAGATCTATCGCGAGGAAGTAGATTACAGGACGCGGAATAATAAAGAGCTACCGTGTTCCCTGTCTTTCGCTTACGTTGCCTAGGATTCTCGGCGTGCTTCACCTCGGCGACACTCTTGAGACACTTTGGAACCTGGTGGAAGCAACCCTTGCTGCTGTACAACTTGAGGGTGGAGATTTTCCCGGGTTTGTAGAAGAGTTCCCGACATATGGATCTGCAGGTGTCGTTGGAGACGTTGCTGCAGCAATGCTCTGCCTCCTCGTGCCTCTCCAGACAGGAGAAGAACTCGGGCTCGTCGCTTGGCCGACAGGATTCGTTGAGATGCCTCCTGGATCCCGATAGAGCGCACGTGGCTCGACATATTGGGTTCTGCACCAGGTGGCAGCAACCCCTCCCGGTCCAATTCCCGTGTCTTTTGACCTCTGCAAAAGCGAGGAGTACGATTAAGGATCTGCAGCTAGGGGAGGACGAGCAAAGGGATCGTCCAGACTCTCACCGTTTAAAGTCGAGTTGGCGCAGCCCCAGAATTCCGTCTGAAAAGGACAGAGACGAGTTGAGGGCAAGGAGCAGCCAGGCGACAAAGTGAAAACCGAGGCGAGTAACGTAAGAGCAAGGTATCGGCGCAAGAGTCTCTTGTAACGCGAGTCCATTCAGCTCAGCGTTCCAAGGGACCCCGCGTCCCTTTTTCACGAACCGCTTAAAGTATATCGTCGGCGGATCTCTATCGTTACTCGGGGTCGAAGCGTGGATTAAAAGGATCGATTAAAGGCGGCTTACCAGCTCGGGGGAACAGAACTCCAGCAGCCGTCGTGTCGCGTTCTCCCTTGCCTCCGCGTCTGCCCCCAGCGCGACCAGAGAGATCTGAAAGCGACGCGTTACTTTTTTCTCTCCTCTTTGTTCAAACATCGATTCATCCTACGGACTAAGGAGCCGTCGTGCAACGGATAAAGGTGAAGAACGATCCGTGGAAACAGCGACGACACGAGAGAAAAAAAAACAGCGCAGCTGTGTCCCCCGATGGGAATTTCCACAATTTCGAATGCTAGGCGCAGCACGCTAGGAGTTATTAAGAATCAAGGACACGAGCACGCCTCGGTCGGCCACGGTTTCCTGTTGTTCGTCACTGAATTACAATAGACCGCACGGATATCGACTGCCCAGCCATTTAGGGATTCATTTTCCATTCAATCAGCGTGCACCGCGAGGACGCGCAGGCCCGTTTCGTACGCCCGTCACGGCCGCGAGTTACGACCATCCATCCACCGGCGCGTGGTGGGTCCTGTTAGACCTTCGGCGTAGGCAGGGGTCAGAGGTTGCGTTTCATTCCTTGCCAGTCACTCTTCATCCTCGTCCCGACTAAATTTCTTCCGCGATCTAACGGAGAATCGCGAGATTCCGGTGTAGGTAGATCCAGGAGCTAATTACTTCGGACAGAACTTTCTAGTCGAACTGTTTAAGGGCGTAAACGATAGCGAACTCAGAAGAGGACGCACGTATTTCTGTCGCGGTATATTCTGGGAGAGGTATGCGCGGCCAAGCCCCGTCGCCATTTCTAAGGGGGTGCATTTTTCTCGCGAACATTTTCCACGGTAAATACCGAACGTTCTACTCCCGAGCGCGACTCGATTTCACAGAAACTGGAGAGGTAATAATATATCCGAGGACACGGTCTAAACGCGGGTTTAAAACCTTACGCCGGAGCTTGGCACCGTATTTCCGGTGATTTCGCTTTCGAATTGACGAAAGAGTAGCGGCTCATCGGTAGTCGGGACGACCGCGCGCTCTTTCTCGAGCTGTTTCTGCACCTCCAAGCTGTCGTGTGCCGCATTCCACCGACACCGACGCTTTCAGACGCATGAAATATTGGGCAAAGAACACTCGTACGTGTCTACCTTTCCTCCACGACCGATAACATTCTCAGCGCGCAGAAATGTACAGGATGGTCCAGCCACGGCCGATATCGCGTTGCACTTTACAACAATAGTCGTCCAGTGATAGCATCCACGAGTTGGGAAAACGTTGCTCGTGAATCGCATCGATCCGAAGGCTCGCGGAGCCAGCGGACCACCCTGCTTGACGATCTCTGTGGAATCTCATAGGAAACCAAGTCCGATTCCGCGTTGTTAGGTGAAAAATAGAAGTGTTCTAGAGGTGGTTTGCTCTCGCGGCCACAAATCGCAAGGAAACACGATATCATTGATACCGTGTGCCCGTTTCTCGTAGTGGAGTGCGTCAATTCGTAATATTTGCGTATGAATGAGCCTACCGGGGGCCCCCCGGGGGGGTCCCGCGTAAATCTCTCAGCGGGCCCCAGTGTCTCCGATATTATCTCCGGAGGGGCCCTGCAGCCACTTTTAAAGAAGCTACAACCACGTCGCGCACCCCACGTCGCTCCAGGGGCCCCCGTTGCCTGTCGAAAAACCACCGTTGCTTCCTCCTTTTTTCCCCCCCTTTCACCCTTTTCCCCTCCCTCCATCCTCCTCGCGGTTTCCTTTTTATTTCAGAGAGATCCTAATATATCCGTGGACACGGCATATTTTGTACCCTTTATCGTCCCGGGGTCGGGCCACCCGATATTTATCAGCCGCGTGATATCAACCTCCGCCCGGCGAAATTATGCCGCTCGAAATTGTCTTTTTGAAATTCCCACGGAGATCCTCGCGCGTATAATTAATAGACACGGTAGAACAGCCCTATGGGTGACTAATAATATATCTGTTTCGTTACCGGTGTTTCGGAGAATGCGCGCAGGGGATTCATCTCTACAGCTATTGCGAAAAGTGAACCATCCTCCTTTCCCGTAAAATCTGTGTCCAAGCAGGAGGGACGTTCTACCGTATCGGTCTCGCCCAAAAGAATTCTCCGATCCGACCGTGAAGCACGTGTTGCCCTAATCGCGTGGCGTGGAATTTTCTGGGAGACGTACCTTGGAGCAGACACTGCGACAAGACCCGGCAGCCAGGGAACAGCAGGACATCTCTGGAACAAACGAAACACAGATACACCACGGGCTTCGTCGCTGCGCGCTAAAACATATGGCAACTAGAGAATCCATAGACAGGACGCACGTTGCGGGAGGATCTTTTCTCCGCTTTTCCCTGGACACGAAACAGACGCGTGTCCTGCGTTACGTCAGTTTCGAGGAGAAAGGTCCCTCCTTTATGGTGCCGGATGAGGGCACGCGGGATATGTCAAAACCGAAGGACCCTCGCCGTCCACTTTTCCAGCTTATCGTCTTCGACTACGAAGGGAGAGCGGAGTGGAAGTACTTAAGAGTTCTACTAAAGATCATGCTACAGCTACTCCGTCAGGAAAATTAATTTAAAAAATCTAAGGAATCTCCTCTCTTCTTCTTGTCCCGCCTCTTCGATTAACTATTTCTGTAGATACTAGGAGGCTTGCAGCGGCTGTCTCATCTTCCTCGTGACGTGGAAATTATTTTTATTGAACGGTCGCACGGTGGGAATTCAAACGCTCGCTCGCGTCATATTTTCGTCCCGGCAGCGCCGCGTAAGTGATCTTTTACGACTTTACGGGCATAATATGCGGGTCCAGTCAAACTGGCTTTTGAACGGGGACCGAAATCGTGAATGCCCGGGCACAATAAACGATGCACCCGAGCACGGAGAGAGAGAGAGAGGGAGCGAGAGATCGCCTGGAGACAAGGGGGTTCGATGCGTGTTACAATTAAGTTAATAGATGCCAGTCAGACAGAAATTGCGGCCGACTATGTTTCTCTGCGTGTCTCGCTTCGTGTATCATATACTTTCGTCGCTAGCAGACGGCCCGATCGTTTCAGATTGCCATTGCGATCTTTACTTTTATTTCACCCGCCTCGCGTAATAATAGCTCGTTGGTGTCGCCACGGGAAAACCAGGCTGCCGCTTTGAAAAAGTGCAAGCTCCTTCCGGTTTGGCAGTGTAAACATTTAGACAGTTGGTTTGATCGTAGCGATCCCGTGTTTTCGGAGTAATCGAAGCTGCCTGTGTCGAACGTCGGTTCGAGGAGCGGCACGGAACCTTTATGTTGTCGCTGAAAATAATTAGGGGATGCGCGCTTCGCATATAGCATTCCCAGTATTCTTTCTCCAAGTGCTCTTAGCGGTTCGCACACTCGGTTCTTTGGTGAACCTTGGTGTTTGCCGCGGAAGCTCTTTGAGTCGTGAAATTCGTCGCGGCGAGTGCGTCGCCTTTAAAACGTAACGGGTTTGTGGCTTCTCTCGCGGACGGCACAAAAATAGCCGGCGTCGTTTGCGGCCATTCGACTTCTACCCCGATCTAAGCCGCGAGTCCCCTTAATTTTATCCATCCGGATGAAACGGAACGACCAAGACCTCCGTCTCCCTTTGAACGAATCTTCGGCCCGTGTTCGCTGCTCTTTGAAAATCTTTGCCAACCGGAGGGTCTCTCGAATTTTCGCCCGCGCGACTTTTAATTCAAAGATAAACGGGCCCCTCCGGCCCACACCTTTTTGGGGAACGGTGTGACGCGATGTCTTAACGATCCGGAGGAATGTGTCAACGTCTCGCTCGCGCGCGCGTATCGCGCGTGTGGGTGAACGAGTGCATCCAGTACAGTTGCATATAAAAGGGCCGTGACTGCGCCCGCAGCTGCGCCTTCCCCCGGTGCATATCGTGCGCGAATGGTGACATCCAACGTCGTCGCACTCGTAAAATGTCGCGCGATTCTCCCACGCCTCGCGATAATAATCCCTCTGCCAGATGGCAGATAACCGGGCAAGTCGGAAGAGAAGCTTCCACGAACTCGCGTGTGGACCACGTGCATCGATCCAACTGCAGATCCACTCCCCCCTATCGACCTCGAATCATCCTGCGCCCTATAGGTACTCCGAGGCCGATCGATCGATTACGAATGTTACGATCCATTCAACCTGCTGCCCCAATTAGCCGGTTCGCTTTGATCGCGCACGTTCGCAGTCTATCGAGGATGCTCTCGCGGTTGATAGCTGGTTGCGTCACAGTTATGGCTCGACCACGACCGGCACTCGTCACACCGCGTTGGACAACTTCGGTCCAAGAATTTTTCCGGCCGTGTTGCCCGGCAAAAAGGCGCGCGCCAGCTCGAGGCTGATGAGAACGTAATTACACAGCGCTGGGGACGCGAGCAAGGGGTGGAAGGAAGCAGGAGGATACTGTATTACGCCTAATTAATACAGTCATCAAACTTACGAGCGAGCGGTGCGACGAGGGCCCAGCCGCGTTTCGCGTTGCACGCGAGGGGAGCGACGGAGAAAGGCAGGCCCGTGATAGGAGTCGCGGGATAAGGATAAACCTGTATAATGGAGCGGGAGCGAGAGAGAGAGAGGAGAGATAAAAAAGAGGGAATCGAAAGATACGTGTCTCTCGACGTGTTTTTACCCGGCGCGAAGCTGTCACGGGGTTTTATGTGTTTATTTATCTCTCCGCTCTCTCGACACGTCGTGAACGTGTATCGATAGTTGGAGCGTGAGCTCGACACGCACGTGGTGGACCGTGTCGGGGCCCTGTGCGATTGGAATTGGAAGTCGTCTTCTCCTTTAACCCCTTCGATTCGTTACCCCCCTTTGTTCCGCGTTCTTTTACCCCGTGGGCGCGGCAACCAGTCCGCAGGGCCCGTTCCCTCGGGACCTTGGGCGCCACGGAATCGATCGCGGATCCTCTGGGTAGCTCGGGATGTCCCTCTAATTGCGGACACTGGCTCGGGAATCGGGACGGAGGAGAGTCGCCTTCGTTCCCCGGCTCACGCAACACTGACTAATTGTTATTACCATCGGCGACGATAAAAGATACGACGAAGGCGTCGCGATTTACAGAGAAACCAGCCTGCGCGTCGCTCCAGCAGAGTCGACCCGCTCGTAAAAGACTGGGGAATAAACTTCCACGGAGTTTAATTGCCGATCACGGTAATTATGCTGTCGTCGTCGCTGGAACGAGCATTCGCGAGCGGAGCCCTGGCTCGAGCGCGTGGCCCAAATTCATTTCACCGCGGTCATCGAGTCACGCGTCGCGGATTCGATTCATCGAGACACAACGGCGGGCGTTAAGTTCGAAATCCGAAACTGGGCGTTTCAGCGAATCGGTAGGAAGCAGGTTGAAAGGACGTGGTGGATTAATAAGCCTCTTTACTCGGTCAACGACCAGCGAAGCGCGCGCGATTAATTAACAAGATCAATCCCGGATCGACGTTGTTCGAAGCGTTGCCATAAATCGCTTGCGCAACCCGCGCTCCGATTTCCAGCTCGCAAGACGGGCGAAATTATATGCGCGCGCGCGTGGCATAGAAAGGATTTACGCGCGTGGAGCAGGCGTTAAAATTACTATGATCCCCGCGGTTTCGCGTATTAACGCGGCCACGAGCCAGCGGGCACAGGACAACGTCCTTTTTTTCTCTCTCTCCCTTCTCCTTCGCTCCATTATCTCACGGGCCGCCTCGATCGACATCGAAATTACTGCAATCCAGTGTCACCGCGGCGATGCTTTATGGCCGCTGCCAACGCGTCCGCGTAGCTTTTCCCTGATCTATCATCTAGCGAGCCTGTTTCGCCGCGAGTAGCTCAGAACAGCGCGTGTAAAGAGACAAACGGCGTTTCGCTGGATCGACGCGCTTCGATCGTCAATAGAGCATGGGTCCGATAGCCTGCTTACCTATCGCATTAGCATTGCGCCTGCATAAGTATCGGGGCTGGTTCTGCTGTAACGGAACAGCGTTAACATTCGTTCCCGTGCTGATACGCCGCGCGATAGGCGCTCGAGGAACTCGAGCTTCGCGTCGCCGGGGACATCGAAACGAGGGATTTACGAGGGATCAATTAACCCGCAGCGATTCGTTCGCGTGTCGACGACTAAGTAGCCGCGTAAGTACTACCCTGAGAGGAAAGAGGACGGGAGGAGTCGCGGAGGTGAGAGGACCAGAAGAACGCGACACGTTATCACCTTCGACTCTCGCGCGCGCGAGCGCGTTCGCGAGTATACTTATGCGAGAATATGCGGCTGCCAATGGCTCTGCTCGTGTGCCTCTCTTTCCTCTTATTGCACCAGCTCCGTGGACGCGTTCGAAGCGAGCCGAACAGGCAGAGGCGAAGGACCGTTAGCGACACCTCGTTCACACGCACGTGCACCGTGTAAATTTCTCGAGGCGGATGAAAAGCAGCAACCAACGAGCCCGACCGACGAAACATCCAGCGGAGGATTTTCGGGGGTAACCTCGGACCGCGCCTTCCACTATCCGCCCTGGTGTCCTAGTTGCGAGTTCCGCAAGGAAACCGAGGACTCCGTGGGAACCAAAGTTTCTGCCGGAGCACTTGAATTCGCGCGGAAGCTCGATCAAGCCCCGTCCCGCTTCTCGAGTGCGCCGATAACGTCGGAGAAGGGAGAAGGCGTTAAGATTGCCGCGCGAATCGAACGGCGGAAGAGGCTGGGAAAAGTGAACGCTGGCAAAAGCGACGAGAATTAATGCAGAAAGCGGAGGAGGGACAGAGCCGACCGAGAGGGCAGAGCGCACATGTGGCCAGAAGTTGTCGTCGATATCTTCTTCCCGCGATGACAAAGACCTCGCGATAGGGAACGGGTTCAATGAATCCGTCCTCCGAGCTCGTATTTTGGCGGGGCCGCGGGAAACGTACCGGTTGTCATCGGTGTCTTTGAAAATAATCGCGCCCGGCGCCGCGATAAGAAGCCGGCTAAGCGCCGCGCGTCCGTCTTTTTAAATCTCGCGTGACGAGGATGCGTCGAGCAGCAGGATTACCTTGCGCAGCGTCGAGGAAAGGGTTGGCGACGGCCACGAGCGCGAACGTCGTCGTCAGCAGGCCGACGAGCATCATCGTTGGACACCACGCGTTTTGTCAGGTCGCCGGTTAATCTCGATCAGCGATCACTGGAGGAATCGACGCATCTCACCGCGCAACGAGGACCAGCCACACGAAGATTCACTAACGATCCCACGAGTAGCGGATATGCAAAAGAGCTGGCATGTCGGCGGGACGAGGACTCGCGCGGTAAACGAAGCGTAGTGGAGCGCGGCCCGCGAGCGACTGAGCTTTTCGTCGCACTTGCGGCCTCGAGCCTCCGGTAAGCTTTTTGCTCGGCTGAGTGGGTGAGAGGAAGAAGGAGACGGAGCGCCCAGGGAACGAGAGAAATGGCCACAGAGGCTGAGAGAGAGGCAGCGAGGGGAGAGCGAGCGAGGAGGGACAGGGATCGGGGGATTGCGTGTGGGAGGAGGGAAAAGACGCGTGGCGCGTTGTCACGCAGTGCAACTGCTATTGTGACATCTTCGGCCTGTACCCACACGACTCTCGGTATGTACTTTTTTTTCCACTCTCTCGCCTATCTTGCCCCTTAGCTCTCTCTTCTTCGTAGCCCCGGGACCGCCGTCGCGAGATTTCACGTGGAATTTCGCGCGTGCGAATCGATCGGATACGATGCGAGAAGGAGACAGAGCTACGGTTATTAGTCAATCGTCGGATCCTCTCGCAGACGGATTTCTTGGATGACAAGCGGAGCCTCGTCGAGGTCCGGATAGACTCATAAATTCGAAGGAGCTGTGTTTCACTTGCTTAGCCCATGGAGAGCCGCATTTCTATACCGGGTAAACCGATAACCCCCGCTTGTACTTCCTTTGATAGCGATTGGACGTATTGCGAGCGCTCGTGATATTCTCAGCGATATTAGAAACCCTACCGATCGACGTACACTATCTTTGGAACAGTGGATATCTTTGACCCTTCCACGATCCTCAATTCCGCTATGTCTTCGACACTCGTCGGTCTCAAGTGCATGAGTTTTATCGTGGAAAATCCCCGTTTCCTTAAGGGATTATGCCTAGTCAGGCGGCAGAAAAGAGGCGTATGTTTATGAATTTTTTTTTAAAAGCGGAAGCATATATTTTTACAGAATTTTTGCACTTAAAAGAGCAACATTTAAAGAACATTTGGTAATTTTTTCGTGGGAAAATATTTGCGTTTATAATAAATTAACGACCCACATCCAAGAAGCCTTTTTAAAAATTTGGTTTTGCGGCGAGCACTGCCATTCGGAACCAGATTATCTAAAATCAAAAAACAAAAAAGATTTCGTTAGTATATTAATGTATTCTCTGATTAACGGAGGAAATTTCCGAAATATTAATTTAAAACAAATTAGCGGCTATTTAAAGTTGAAGTCCTGATTTTTCGCTTGATTTTTTGACGCAATAACACGTAAATATTTTTCTATGAAGAAATTACTAAATGTTCTTTAAATGTTGCTCTTTTAAGTGCAAAAAGTTCGGTAAAAATATATGCTTCCGCTTTTTCAAAAAAAAATCACAAACATTCACCTCTTTTCGGCCGCCTGACTAGGTATAACCAGAGATGGGAAAATTTGTTATTTAAATAAATGTTTCTAATAACGAATAAAAGTTATTAAATGAAAAGTAAGTTTTATTTGATCCTTTATTTAATTAATTTTTTATTTAGTTAATGCCCAACTCTGGATATAACCCCTTGAAACAGACGACTCCATTAGAAAATCGGTTCTGTTTGCTTGTCCGAGGTAACGAACCGGGTGTTTGCATTCCTCCGAGGTTTCGAACGTCGCTCTACTCGCGCGAAACTCACTTAGCCGTCTTGTTTGCCTTGCCGATCTTTGCCAAGTGACGAACGCTCGTAGAATGACTAATAATTAGGGGATCGTTGATTAAAGCGAGGTTACCGGTGCTTTGCAAGTTACTCAACATTCGGTGAAAGTTATCATGTTTGTCCCTTCTGAGATCGTCCATCTACAATGAGTAATATCAAAGAAAGTATTTGTATAATTATTTTAGCGCCTGACGCGAGCCACCCCCGATAGCGAACGACCAGATCGGGTTGCCTGGGCGTAGGCGCGAAAGCTAATCGAATTTGCGAAACACGATATCAGGCATGGACGGGAATTAGTAATCCAAAGTAACCGGCCACCCCAGTTTCTGGATTTCTCTGGCAATTTTGATTGAACCCCGGATCGCCGGATGGCTCGCAGCCAAAGTCCGCGGGAGTCAATCGACTCGATGAGCACGTAATTTATTAATTTATTCCGCCGATAAATCTCCTTCAATCCGCACGTAGGCTGCGAGATGAATCGTCCCTCGAGTCTCTCTCTCTCTCTCTCTCTTCCTCTGTATCTTTATCCACTTCCCTCCCCACGCTGGTCTTCTTAGAGCAGACTCATTATTCCCTCGTGGATATGCGCGCCCAACGCATCAACCGTCATTTAAGATAACAATTTTATCGTCGATAATCACACGATGCGCTCGGTTGTGCAATTATTACCCAAAGACGACTGCCGCGACTGCCGTGGCCTTGGGAGGGAAACGCGAAAGCTCCGTCGCTGGGAAATTCGTGATTAAATTGAACCGCGGAGGGAACCAGTTTCCAGCTGAGTATCGATAAATACGTTCAAAGTTCCTGCAAATGTGTACCGGTTTAGGGCGCAGCGTGGCCGTTCTCTGTACACCGTAAAGACCATTATTAATGTAGCACGGCGGGCTCGACGACTAATTTGCAAAATGAACGGTTGATGGCATTATCTCGGGATGCATACGAGCCAGCCGATCGCTGCGCCATTGACATTAACAAAGACATTCGCGGTACACGGGAACGCCGCGAAATTTCTCTCGTCTCACTCGGCTGAACTTGAATCGGCATCGGGGGATACTCGATCGCGTCTAATCAGCGACCATCGACCGTTCTTGCCGTGTTGCAGAACTAATTGGCCTCGCGATCGATGCGTGACAATTCAATTCCCCCGCCGCGTTACGTAATTACACGCGGCCACGCTGTCTAATCGCTTTCATCGGATTTTCTCAAACGTTTCAGAAATCCCGGCCGCGATGTTTTCTATCCAGACGAGATCGCGACAGAGGCGGTCCTGCAGCGCGGACTTCGCCCCACTCGGACTAACTCACTCAAGTAGCCGCAATGGTTATTAATTATCCGGAGGAGGGCATCGTTTAAGGCTCAAGTGGACGGCGTCTCGTGCGTTCGGCGATCGCAATACCAGGAACAAGAACTCTGATTTCCAAACTGCCGGCGGGATCTCCCTATGGATTTCCGCAAACCCGAGGTAGCTGCGAGTTCAAGCGAGATTTTCCACCGAATCGTTTATCGTGGAAAGGCGCGGGGAGGCGACGGTCGCCGATATAAATTCGCCGGCGATTTACTTTCCGTGCATGCACGCCTCAAGTATTTGCCTCACGCGCCCTTCGCTACGACGCGAAAGGAAGGAGGAGGGACGAGATTCAGCGCGCTAGCAAGGGGAAAGACCAAATAGTTCTGTGAACGTCGCATCCTCCGTCAATCGTCGGCTGCATGTCAATGAACTAGCGTCGAGCAGGAATTGAGGGCCAAGTTCGTAGATCGTCTTCGTAGCGCGTGCAGCGTGGGAAATCGTGCTCCTCGCGTAAATTTGTCGCGCGTCTGCACAGCGCCAGAGGAATGTCCCCTTTAAACTCCTCTGCCATCGCCGTTGCAATCCATAGTTTTCAATTTTAAAGGATACGAGTCAAGAGGATTGGACGAGAGAGTAGGGATTGACCGGCATTAATGCTAGCTGCGTTCTGCAATTTGGGTAACACAATACCGTCGATCCTCACCGTGTTTGCCGACTTGTCATTATGGAAAACTCCCTCGTGGGGGGGGGGGGGGAGGGACAATGGAAGTACAGCGAGAGAAATTGGAACGCAGCGAGGCTGCAATGAGCGCGCCTCGAAGAATTAGAGGCTTTCCACGAAGTCACGGGCAGAGAAAACGTCTCGCCTCGAAAGGTCAGCGCGTCGACCGCCGGAGAATGCTCGCAAAAGCGACGATTTCACGGCTATTAACGCGAATTTGTTTGATCACAGGTCTCTGTAGCGGTGTTCAAGATTGCCGATAGCCTCGATGGTATTCTAGTCTACCCCCTCGCGACCGGTGTTTGCACAGTGAAGAGCCAGGAAAGGCGGCCTCCGTAACCCGGAAACAGACGCCGGGTATCATAAATAAGATTCAAATATCTCGAGATTGCGCGTTAAAGGCACCTCCATTGAGCGCATTATCATCGTAACCTGATATATGTGCTATTTGTTCTCCAGAAAACTCCCCTCGCCTCGGGAGGGCGCGCCACGAGACTCCCCGTGGCTGGCAAGTTCCAAGAGGCCTGAGCGAACATCCCTGTAGGTCTGCAGATACCTGTACGAATTCAATTCTAATTTTCCATCGCGTGCCCTGCGAATAATTGGAGCGAAACGGGGGACATTTTGAGGTTTGACTGTTGCCCTGCTACCCTTTCCGCCGTCGAGGATCGGGGGTGAAATGAGACGGAAAAGTGGCGGGCCAGAAGCTACTGAAAGCTGCGGGAAGCTTACCGACCGCGTGGAACGAGGGTCGCGAGGGTGGCGCCTTCGGCAAGGCTCGCTGTACAAGCGCAACCCTCCGTAGAGACCAGTAGCGGAGGGTTGCGAGTCGGTGGGGTGGCGGAGCGAGGAACTCTTTCCGCGAAAGTGCCGTGGTGGATTGGCGCTGCCCATATGGAGGCAAACGAGGCGCCGTGTTAGGCACTTGGGCCTGCACGGACGCCTTGCTCTGCGTGCCACGAGAAAGAGTGTTGGGAAAAGGGCAGAGCCTGGCCCTAGTGCGGTAGATAGATCTTGTTAATTCGGTGAGTGGCGAGGGACGGGCGCACACGGGAGAGTTCCGAGCGCGAGTCAAGAGTGCCACGGCCTCTTAAATGGGTCAACCCAACCCAGCAACCTGATGTGCGGCTCCTTTGCTCCGTGAATCGCTGGCTGGCCTAGTTTCCTCGTGGATGACCGAGCGAAAAGACAGCGCTACCTCTTCCTCCGCGGGAATAATATCGAAGCGTGCACACCCCTCGCTCGCCTGGCCGTACTCGTCGCCATCGCCATCGCGGTTCCCCGATCGAAGCCAGCCAGAAAACGAATCATGAGATCCTTGTTGCCGGCCACGGGGACGCATTGATTGACTGGTGACCGCGATATCGTATCGGAGCACCCAGCTAGCGAAGACCACGGAGGCGAGAGGTCGCGTTGCATTTCCTTGTCCACGAGGAACCGCGAGCGTGGCGCGTCGCGTTGTGACATCTTTTGCGTTCCTGGAGATGATCGCGACACGGATCAACCGCGAGCGTAATCAATCGGCAGCGCTTGGATCACGATGCATCGTAAATAACTCGTGCGTTTTCGTTCGGTGTGAATATCCGCGATAATGTCCCTCGCGGAATGCATGGCCCGCGATGCCATCGTGGCCACTTGCACGCGACCCTGAATTCAATTATCGATTCCCCGAAGAAAATACTCGGTGGTGCGTTTCCGATGCATCGGGTACAAGCTGCTTCACACAGGCCAGGTGGCTATTTACCTGCAGCTCTATACCGAGGGAATGCACAGGACGATGTTTGAATAAAACTGCTACTCTCGCAGATACTTAGAGCACCAGTTGCATTTTTCGAAAGTTAACCTCCTGCTAGGAGTTTCCGCTTGACAAATGGTGCCCTCTATAAAAACGCAGCGGGTTTATGTTAATTGGATTCTCGCATCCCCACTCGTGCCTATGCAAATCTAATAATGTTCATTTCCGTCCTTCCTTAGAGGTCGGCGAGTGTTGATCGCGTGCAATAAAAATGGCGGCCAACAAATCACCGGAAATGAATTACACGTGCGAGATTTGTGGCCAGGAGGGCTTCAACGACGAGGAGATGAGAGCTCATATGGTCTTCTGTCATCTCCAAGGAGTCGCGAACTGCCCCTTTTGCGACCTGGGGGAAATCTCGCCCACTGAAATGTTGGCCCATGTTAACAGTGCTCATCTCGATTACTTGACTCCAAGGTACACTTGACGTGACGCGCTTAATTTATTAGATTGCCCATTCCCCTGTGCTTCTTAAGCCCGTCATGAGTTATTTAAATGTTTCTGATACCTTGGAAAATGGCGGCAAACGGAACTCGGATGTCGCTATAACGTGGCTATCCAAAGTTTGTGTTGCTTATTATAATAGACATTTTCATTGACAACTTTGATCGTAAATATTGCTTAGATGCATTTTTGCGCACTCGCTCGTCCTTGTCTGTCATTCTTAATTAAAGAATACATTATTGTAATTCATGTTGAATCTTAACTAAACTCAGTGTGATGTTAAACGTGTAGATGTGCATGTACATTTTATTAATACATAAAAGATGCTAAGTAGTCGAAAGAGAAAAGCCAAATACGAATTAACTCTGAACGAAAGGTACTAAACACTTTCCTTACCTATACACGTATACAATCATTGAACCGTCTGAATATCTTATTTCTTCCTATTATTGCAGTACTCCAGAGCATGACATGATGGCATTTATTGACGATGATTCACTGGTGGATGACCGTAGGCACGACGAGTGTCGTGGTCCTTCTCCATCCATGTCTTTACGCCCACCTCTTCTTCAAAATGGGTGGAGTAGCTTATCCAGCCCTCGTGTAAAGCAGCAGCAGGAGTTATCAAAGTCAGAGCCACAGAATTCTAGTTCTAATGTGAATAATAACAATAATAATAACAACACTGGAAATGTTAATGGTATCAAGAAGTTTAATTGAATATCAATCCTGCGATTGAGATTACGCAAGACGAACAAAGATTTTATTTCAGTGATAGAAGGTGCAGCCGGTCACGGCTCTCCACTGCGCTCAGGCCTAAATCTGCAGCTGCGTTCCCATGCTTCGCCAAAACTTCCAGTTCAAGAGTGCCCTATGTGCCCCTACAGTTCTGACAGTCCGTTAAGGCTAGAAGAGCATATCAATCGACAACACTTTGACCTCACTTCGCCGTCCTTTCCACCTGAATCTCCGCCATCCAGAGATGGGATCTTTAACTGCCCTCTCTGTATCACATCTTTCCCAAATTCTTCTGACCTCGAGCTACATGTCAACATAGAACACAAAGACATTTTGAGGTAAGACTAAAGTCATATGCATACTAACTACGATCAGTCGTAACAGAAACTTTCTTTTCTCTGCGTAGCCCAGCAAATGGTGCAGCTTCGCAGTCTGACGTAGCAACCGTTGGCAGTGATACTCCAGCGTGTCCAGTTTGTTTTAGTACTTCGTTTAAGAATAACGATGAATTAACTGCACACATAGAAGAGCATTTCACTAAGAAGAGTACTCCATCTCCCATAACTCCTGATCTGTCTACCGACAGACTGCTGGCGAAGGACATGGAAAGGCGCGAGAAAGAAGTTAGGAAACTGCGCGAGCAGCGTGAATTCGAAATGCTAAGGGCGCAATATGGGATGGACAATCAGGGAAATTTTAGAGAACAAAGCGTCACTAATATGCAGCGGGCTGTGTATTCTGGTGAAATGACGATTGCCGATTATTACGAAAGGCAAACCGAGCTCAGAGTAGCTGAGAGTAGTGGCATTGATGACGGCAGCTCCTGTACCAGGGGTAATTATATTTCCCAAAGCAAATCGTTCCCTGCAGTGCGAAGAATGCCGTATAAAACTTTGTCAATTCTCCGCAGGTCTAGTTACCAAGATACGAGCTGTCAGTCAAGCGTGTAGTAACGTGCTGAGCACGTGGATGTGCTCCACCGTAGACCACTACGCCACTACTTACGGAGACAAGGGTTGGGGATGTGGCTATAGAAATTTACAAATGTTAATTTCGTCGCTTTTACAGCATACAGGGTACAATGAGTTAGTTTATAAAGCGTGGAGCTCTGGCCTGGGCAGTGGCAGCTCTACCAAAAATCCGCTCCGAAGTTCTATACCATCGATTTCGAGACTTCAGAAGATGATAGAATGGGCTTGGGTTCAGGGCTTCGATACTCAAGGAGCGGAACAGTTAGGGGGAAAGTTGGTGAACACTAGGAAATGGATTGGTCCCACGGAAGTAGTCATACTGTTATCTAGTCTCAGAATAAAGTACGTGCTCGAGTTCTCGCGTTTTCCTCGGAGAAATGTATCATACATAATTTTTCCTGTTGCGCAGATGCCAGCTGGTAGATTTTTATAGACCAACAAACGCCGACGGCGGGCATCCAGATATGTTTAATTGGGTTTTACAATATTTCCAGCGGTGTGACGATTTCAAGCCGCCTCTTTACCTGCAGCATCAAGGTAAGGATTTTTGATGCAGATGAGAAGATGGGAATGAAGTTTAAATATGAAATTTTTCCGCATTCTTGCAGGTCATAGTAGAACAATAATAGGTGTAGAACAATTAGGAGACGGTTCGATAACTATGTTAGTACTTGATCCAAGCCATAGTCCAGCACAAATGGCACAGTTTAATAGCACAAGTAGCGCACTCGGCGCAATGCGTTTGGTGCGAAAATCGATTGCAGCCATGAAAGCGAGGCAGTATCAAGTAGTCGCTGTTACCGGTATCATGGAAACCGAGTTGGAGTATCAAGTAAGAGATGGTTGCGCGTTTCTTCTTTGCTGACTAATTACCCGTGTAGGCATTCAACGTTCAACTTGATTTTGCAGCAAAGCAAAGTATTACGTTTGAACCGCGTGCCCCAAGATAGGTGAGATTTGCTGACCCGAAAAGGAGTCGAATCATGTGGGAAGACGATAGACTGCCTGAAACCAATTTTGTCCAGCATCCTTAAAGTTACGTGACCGCAATGTTCTAGGTTTTATCATTAGGAGGTTCGCTCCGTCGTAGTAGTTGCAGAAATATTTATTTAACAATATATTCTTGCATCTTCTAGCCGTCATAAGTCGACTGGCTCCTCGAATCGTGTATATCCTAAGCCTGCGTCGCGATTGAGAGTTCTCGAGCTGAAATTAAACGATGGAAAAACCACAGAAGTTGTAATTTCTTTAAAAAAAAAGACAGATGTGTCTGTATGTCGTGCGTATCGATCTTTTCTTAAATTAGTAATCAGCTCCGGAAAAACACGGCGTTACGATGCGCGCTTGGGACGAGAGTTTCACTCGCCGGGTGTATCTAAAGGATAGAATGAATAATTCGATCGCCCGTTTCTTGTCCACAATGTTCTGCTCAATTTTCGTCGCACCGAACAGGCTGTGCTAATTTTTAGTCAACCAATCGTCCTATGCCGGTCGGTTGCATCAGCGAAAAAAGCCATGGCAGAGGTTGGGAGACGAGACTCTTTCGTAGCTGTGATGCTGTTATCGATTTAACGCTAATCAATCACCGATTATAAATATTTTTGAAGGCACTCCATACAGTCGAGACGTTAAAGAAAGCAACATTGTCCGCGCTTACCTTACTCTCACCTGTACTCTACATTTTTAATAAACGTTGTCAAAATCTTGTCAATTTTTAGTCAATAAAAACTACCAATAAAAGAATACGACACGCATTGCGATCAAATTTTCTATACCGCGACATAAGTTTCTCTGGCGTATCTTCGTTATCGTTGCTTTTACAAATATGGTTTTGGGGTGTCTACAAAAATAAACGACGTATTTCCGTATATTACATGTATAACTTATCTATATATATATACACGTACGTGCACACTCTTCGTTATATTACAGGTCACTCACTCATACATAAAGTACAACTATACTTTCATACTAATTACAAATATTCTATTTAATTATCCGATTAATTTAAGGCTACCCATACCTTAGCTTGTAAGGTCAACGCAACGCTGTGACTGGGATGAAAAAGAAGGAAGAACCTACAGTCCATTTAATGGTTATTTATATGGTACTTTTCAGAAAGGTACACGAGTCAGCAAATTATTATTAAATATTTATTGTATCTTATAAATTTTACCGATACACAAGATATATTTATTATGGTTAAAATGTTTGAGGCCATCAAGAAATTTGACGTTCATTATTATGAGAAATGTTGTATCATTGTTTTATAGCTTTGATAACTTGTGCACCAAACAAACAAAGATTTGTCTTTTCTGCTCAGTAGGACCAGACGCAATAATTACGACTGGCAGCAAAGATACAAGACAGTTATTATTACTTGCATTGAATTTTGTTCTACGCAGATTAAGAATACGTTTGTTGTTTCGGAGTGTTAGTGCAAATGAAGCTGGGGAATTGTTATGCGAGTGTAAAAAAAACTTCATATTAATCGTATGTCAAATTAAAATATATGCTTTGTTAGGATTCCCAAACTAAGTGTGATTGTCTTATACCAGTTAAAACAAGCACATTCTTTTCTACATGTGTATTTATTAATCCCCGAAATTAAACAAATTTCCATTTGAACGTCGCATGCTTTTATAAAGTAACACGCTTGACGCAAGTTATAGATTCCATTTATTTGTAAAATGAACAAGTACACGGTACATTAACTTCATTTTGATAAATACTAAATTATTTACATAAAACAATCGAAATACTTTAATAAATTGTTAGAACCTGAGCATTTATTAATACATTCTAGAGTAAGTGTTGATTTATATGTTAAATCCCAGTGATCGCATACATGCTTTATGTGCTTCTATTAAATGCCCGCAATGCTCCTCACCTTTGGTGATAATGCTGAAAAATTAAATACTTTGTGTAATTATAAGCCTGTTACTAATAATGGCATGTACGGGAATCTAAGGGGAAGGTTATAAACGGGACTCCATAAAAAGTTAAACTAATACACCGGTGCACGCGTTTACTTTTTCGCAGGACTTTAATAATGAACTTTCTTAATTATTGCTACGATGTTCTACGAGCTGTTATCCTTTCAAACACATTTCAAAGGAAAATATAAGGTATCGGAAAGGTTTAAATGCCTGCATACCATTCGTCCCTTATTTTCTTCGTCTCAGGACAAGCACAGCAAGGTTTGAGTGGTTTGTCAGATTTTTGGGCTCCAGCTGATGCGGCACTTACTTCAGCCGGTTTGCCGTTAATAATGCCCATTGTTATACCGCTTTATTTATAAAAATCGAAGTTTTATAAACTATACAACTGTGCTCTTAAGGGTTACATATGTATACGATGCAACGATACGACGACAGAGGTCGCATCGTCTGCAGCGCTTCCACGAGGCTGAATTTCGCGAAATTCAAAGTTTTAGGCAAAGCTTCGTATTAGTTCGCGAGTGAACATTTGGCAGTTAAAACGAACGTTTAGAAGAAGAATTAATAGATCTACGCATCATACGGGCGCGGATTTACGGTACGTAGAGTCTCGACCCACATAAATATTACGTCGTACGTCGAAATATAATCTTCAAGAGATGTGAAATATAATATGTACGCATAAAGGAACTTGGTGTTGTAACATTAGGGCTTGATTAAATGATGGTTAGGAGGGGCTGCAGCCCCGGGCCCAGTGTTGCCAACTCAGATTTTTGAAAATTCGTAGAGAAAAGTTCAACATTCCGTAGAATTCCGTAGATCTCCCTTTGAAAAATTCGTTGATCTACGGATTTTCTTCATAAGTGTTAATTATTACATGTATGAAAGAAGCTAATTCCCTTGCTTATGGAAACCGTCCTTTCCCAAATCATTACATAACATCGTAAATTTAGGACTCCTTGTACATGAACGATGCTTCCGAATCGTTGTTGTTTTCCTTTTCGGCAGGCTTCGAAGTAGCCTAACTTGGCCATCAGTTGTAAATAATTTCGTTCGGAGGCTATGTGGATTGTGGTGAGAGAATTTCTAAGAAACAGACATTCCAATGGGGTAGTAGCACGTTCCCCCACCAAGCATCCCACTCGCGGGCTACCACGGTAGCACAGCCTCGTCTGTGGCGGTAGTCTCCCCACCCGCGCCGAGCTCGGCTTTATCCTAAGAGTATCTGGTTCGTAAGGAATCCTCTGTCCTACCACAGACGAGGTATAGGATAGACCTATCACCTTATGGATGTTCGTGTTGCCACCCAAACTGTGTTACCGACCCATACTTTGAGGACTGCATGTAGTGGCATCTGCTCATGAACAGCGTCCAACTCAGCAACTACTTTGAAATGTGTTGAAATGCTGAAAAGTGGGTGCGTGCTTGTATACGTGTGACTTGTTTAGAGTGAGAGAGTTTGACATAGAAGGCAGGCTTTTGCTACGCTATGCTTTAGCTCGGTTTGTCAACGACTCACGCGGATTTCTCTCCGAAAATCCATTTCGGGGATCAAGACACTATGGCGCTCAAAAATGATAATTCTTCAAAGCTCGTGCGAGATATAAATTGCACGATAACATTGTCTATTAGCACTTTGCGTGTAGTAGAACCCTTTCACGTATCGTACCCCGCAAAGTATTAAAAATTGAAGCTGTTACTGACATTCCCGCAAGTTTCTAATGCACTGTTTAATTAGTCTAGTGAAGTAATAATAATTGGATTCTATTTGTAATTCTTAAAAGCCTCGCAGAAAGTTGCATAATGCATGAGTGTCGTGGGGTGCTTAGATGCAGCTGCAAATCGAGTTACTTTTCAAACACGCATTGTGAAATAAAATTTTGTCTAGCAATGGACATTGCTATATAATATTATTTCTGGCCTTGACGAATTTCAAGTTAGCTGGGAGTCGGCCGAGCGCGACAAAAACATCAACAACCTCTACCAAAGTCACTACATCGCCGAACGGTGTGCCCTAACAGTTCGACGTTGTCCGCGACGGTGATCGGATCACTAAATATCTGTGCAGTCACAGTGGATATCATTTCGTCATTTCACGATTCCTGCATCAATTACTGGACTATGTGGAAGGCCCTTTAACAAAATTCTACTACATTATACTTAGTATCTAGAGGACTATTTTGGAAACACTTTACTCGAGTCCGAACACATCTTCCCACTGTCGAGAGATGTTTAAAAACGTGAAGTGCTTTTGTAATGATGTGCAATGCGATTGTAGAGTCAGTGCTTATTTCGCGATAAAGTATTTCGTAGTGCACAGTGGCCCTGCAGGTTAGTAACGTGGACGCGATCGCAGAATCAGTGTTTTAACGCATTTGGAACTCATTCAGAGCACCGGTGCTCTTATTGCTTCTTCATCGCGAAATTAGTGCGACATATTTGTGAGTGTGACATGTTCTATTCGGTACTGACCCCGCAGCTGCGGGACATTGGCCTGCAGATCGAATAGCTGCTGCTGAAGGGGGATGCTTGTCTGCATGGAAGCAGTGAGACTGTTGCAACGAACGGTGAGTGATACCTACGTTTTCATTCTTTCAATCTTTCTGTATGCCATCGAACAAAATGATTGCTGTAGCGAGCATAGTGACCACGAATACATACTTAAGTAGTACTCGCAAATAGTAACATTAATACGCGTGCTTCCAGATGTTTAATACGCGTAGAAACATACAATAAATCAATTTTAAATTCGCGGTAGAAGTTTTAATATCGCGTTTCAAACATTCTATACTAGATTTCTTTAATTTCCCAATCATTCGGGATGCTTAATGTATCGAATACGAGTTAAATTTATGAAGTTGAACTCTTCCGTGTGAGATCTTTCAAATCTTCTCTCTTAACAGTAATTACATTCGAGTCATTAGATTCTCTTAATAAAGCGCGAATAGAAAGCATTAATTTGGTATAATAATTAACAATGACAGTCATTGTTGGTATTACCTGCTAAGTATGCTCCCTACTTTTTCTTGACCGTTGCATCTACTAATTATAAAGAGACACTAGTGGCAATATTACGAGAAATAAAAAATGCCACATTTACCATATAATAATAAATGACAGCTGCTAAAGTAGCTGCTATATAGACTTAAATTTCTTTCCCCCTTGCATTAAAATAATTTTAAGCTACTAAACCTGAAATTTTATACATCGCGGAAGAACTTGCACGCATGCTTAGTTTTAACTAGGTGCAGTCCTAGCAATAGATCTTAGTTTAAGAACTTTAGTCGTAAGACTTTTTCCAAATTTTTCAAAATGCCCAAAGCATTGGTCGAACATGGACCAGAAATATTTCGTAGAAATGGGTTACTTTGGTAGATATCTCCATGTTGGTGTGCTCGGTTAATTGGTAACGTTTCCCAAGCATTGCGACTTGCGAAACGGAATCAAAGACTGAAGCCTACGATCTAGGTTAAGGGCCCAGATCGAGCCAAACTTACGTTCAGTGACTTTGGTTCGGTCTCGGCAGCTAATCAGAATTTTATTCTGTTTCAAGTAGGTATTTCTTCGATGGTTCTGCATAATTTGTTCTATTTCATGCATTTCGTCGATGGTATTGCATGATTTATTTTATTTCATGGATTTGTTCGATACTTTTGTATGATTTCTGTCACTTTGTCATGTATCTCATCGATGGGTCTACATTCTCAGCTTTTTACTTCATGTATCTCGACGATAGTTTTGCATGCTCGTGCGTGCTCATCTATAGGTCGAAATTATGTCGATTCGTACCAACTCACTAAGTTTTTTCTTAATTTTCTTCCAGGCCGACCACATCATTACAAACATAACGTAGTTAATTGTTTGAGCTTTTCTGGTTCAGCCCTTCGCTGGGAAGAGACTTAATAAAATAACACATTTAAAAAAAAAACTAGTGAAAAGTAATATTAATAGTGAAAAGTGATAGTGATAGACGCTCAAAGGGGCCACTCCTTTTTTCTATCAATCTTGAGAATCATTAAGCGCCCAATGTGGCTGCTCGAAATTTTTATTAATGTCTGAATTGCGTGGCGCTCCATGCGGCTGCCTGGAATTTAGAGGCAATTTTTTGGAACTTGTTTAAATACAAATTGTCTGTTTCAGTAATAGTGTTTGTGATCGCCCGTAATGCGATCGTAGAGTCATTGTTTTTGCGCAAGTAAAACTAGTCGAGAGCCCCGGTGCTCTAATAGCCTTTTCACCGTGAAAGTAGAGTCATGCACGAGTCCAACTAGAGCTGCTGGGCTGATGGCTAAAGGGGTGCTGAGCTGAGGGATGCTGAGCTAAGGGGTGCTGAGCTAAAGGGTGCTGGTCAGAAGAGTGCTGGTCTCGGTGTTGCTGGTCAGGGCTTATGAGTTTGCAGAGATGCAGTAGTCTTGATGACAGCGAACGGTTCGTCACTTCATAATTCTTTGAATGTGGGTGCACGCAATAGAACAAAATGGTTTCTGTAGAAAATGTAGCGTAGCCAGCTCTTTCGATTCTGGCCGTTCCAACACAAATACGCGACAAACAGGGGCCCATTTCACATGGTCGGTATTCGTTTCAGGAACTCTTATGCAATATTTCGCGAATATGGTCTAGGGCGTCTAGGCAGTAGCCTCATGACGTGGCTCTTTTCTAAACCATATTCACGAAATATTGCAGAAATGTTCCTAAAACGAAAGCCAATTATATGAAATGAGCCATTAACCGCTGCACATACGTGTTGGAAAGAGCAGTATCCAATGAGCCGACCATACAAGGTACTCGTAGATAGTGACATGCATGTGTCTGTCTTAAAATCAGAAAATTAAATCAATATAACAGTTGCTCGCGATTTTTACAATTCCGATTAATAATTCGTAAAATAATCGAATCGATCGAGTCGAGTAGAGTCACGTTGAAAAATTTGAAAAGGTTCCAAGTGGAACCAATCTTCCTAGCGATCTTGCAGTCTAGCAAGATCCTTTGTGATCGCGCGTAATGCGATCGTAGAGTCCCCGCTTTTTTCGCGTCCATCTACGTATTTTGCAGAGCACCGCGACTCTTAATTAGAGTAGTACTACCGTGAATTTGGAGTCAAATTTTTGCGTATCTGTGACTTGTCCAGAGCACCGAAACTCCAGTTGAAATTTCTTCGCGAAAGTAGAGCCACTTTTTTGCGCGTGTAAAGTTCGTCCAGAGCACCGGCGCTCTAATTGTTTTTTTATCGCGGAAGTAGAGTCAAATTTTCGCTTAGCTTCAATTTTCAGCGTAGACTTACCAATGAGATTCTAGGCCCTAGAGAGGGCCTGCCGTGGGCCCTAAAGAAGACCCAAGACATGGGCCCTAGAGAGAGCCTAGCGCGTGGGCCCTAGAGAGGGTCCAAACGGGGGGCCCTAGAGATTGGGCCCAAAGCATGGGCCTTAGAGAAGACCTGCAGCATAGGCCCTAGAGAGGGTCTAGGGTCACGCTAGCTTGGAAGATAGCGATGATGACTGGGTGGACCGTATTCGCTGACCGGTGAGTCATATTTTGTACTTGCATGCGATAGTAGACACGAGTACCTTGTATTCCTGGATAGTAATCTTTATGCGTGCAATTTTGGAAGGGTAAGCATCCTACCTAATCGCACGCAAAAAGACTTTGCCCAACGAGTCCATTCCGAGAGCAAGGAATGTAAAATAATTGAAATAGCGCGTTTAAAATACAAGAGGACCAAATGTTGCTGCTCCTTTTTAATAAAATAACACATTTAAAAAAACTAGTGAAAAGTAATAGTGATATTGATAGTGATAGTGAAAAGTGATAGTGACAGAAGACATCTAAGGAAGCCTAGGCTAATTTATTATAGTTGAAGTATTTAAGGCCCCATGTAAAATCGCCAAGTAGTCACAGAATTTTATTAGCTTTGTTGCTCGTTTGCTGGCTCCTCATCCCCGGTGAGGAGGTGGCCGCTGCTTCCGTTTCCGGAAGCAAGCGACTGAGCATGGAATTAGTATGGGTGGATCAGTTTTTGATCCCCTGGTGTTCTTGTCGAAAGGGAAAAGTTTCGGGCGTAGGGGGTGTACCTTTTGGTACACTGCCTGCGTAAGTCACCCGGGCCGATTACCCAATCTCCGCGTAAAACGGCTTGAGTCAGGTCAAGTGTTTGCTCCTGTCGAGTCGCATCGGAGCAAAAGGAATCGTATGGGAGACGCCAAGCGCTTTTCCGTGAGTAGTGTAATTATTGTCACAGACGAGGTATAGATAAATAAACCGGAATAGGACAGAAAGGTTAAAAGGCGAATGTGACATCGTTTTATTTTCATCCTCTTTTCTCTTCCGTTGAACGGAATATGTTCATAAGACGATCTTTAAATTGTTACTCTAACAGAAACATTTGTAAATCGCGGGCTCCGACTGTCAAAAAATGACCTACTTTTACCTGTGCTGAATTCTAGTTCCTACCACGCGTAGCGTTACAATCTTATTTTAGACTCAATCGATAACGTTGGGTGTGACATGAAAATGGTAAAGGGGCTCGCGACTCTCCCGAGCGTGTGACATAACATTACATTGCGTGATGGGTCTATCCTATACCTGATCTGTGGTGTGACATAAAATTACATTGCGTGATGGGTCTATCCTATACCTGGTCTGTGGTCCTACGCATGATACACGCTGAGTCGGTAAAGTTCTTCTATATCGACACAGATAATCATTCGCCCTCGAGACTTCTTATTCTAGTTCACAGGGGTCTATAGGTTATTCGAATTTAAATTTTCCCACCTTTTTTTAATTACGTTTATTGATCTCAAGTTTGTGCAATTCTATAGTATTAATAGTTCTTATGATTGACATGGTATAACAGCACTATATCGTTCTCTTACAGTCTCTCCTTAATCTCCAGCTTGATAGATCGACCGTAATGACTTGTAGAAAACATTGCAAGTACCAAAATGAAATATTTTGTTCTTTTTATTGGAGAATGTTTTACGCGCCAGTGGTAATACTATAGTATGGAATTTGATTTTTGGCACTCACAGTGTTTTCTACCAGGTCTCTTCAATTCCGTACAGTAACACTTGGAATTTCACACGCAAGATAAGAAAGCGTGCCGGTCACTTTGCCGTGTAATAGTTCGTTTTCACGAATGGCATCCTCGTGACAGTAGCTTTGTACGTTTTCCCTCGAATCTCAACTAATACTCCCCCGCCATATTGAGCCAGATCCGGGGGCACGTAGCCCATAGCAATGGGACGTCCTAGAGTTGGGCTGGGACCACCTGAAGTGATCGTGCCCACACGTTCACCTTCTCGAGTCAAAATAGCTGCGCCTTCCCTTGCTGGTGGCCCGTGCCCCAGCAGCAGACCTATTCGCTTCTTCGTGGTGCCAGATTTGATTTGCGATACTATCCTCTGAGCACCAGGAAAGTTTGCCTCTGCTCTTCTCCTCTTGGCTGAAAAGAGGACGATAGGATATTGGTCTTTCGTTTAGCACGTTTCAAAATACTCTCTTCATACTGACCTACTAGCCAAGTAAGCCCAGCCTCGACTGGCGTGGTGTCCTCGTTGATGTCGTGTCCATAAAGACAGAGACCAGCATCCAGCCTGCGAGAATTTCCGTGAACCGTTGATACAGACCAAAGATCGTTAGTTGAAAGCTTACCTTAGACTATCCCTGGCGCCCAGACCTGCCAACTTGGTGTCTGGGGTTTCCAGAATCTTTTGAACCAGACCAGTCGCGAATTCGGAGGGCACAGAGATCTCGAAACCGTCCTCCCCCGTGTATCCACACCGAGACACTCTGATCCGATTTCCTAGCACTTCGGTTTCCACGCTGTTCATGAACCTCAGTTCTTTCAAATTGATGTTCACTAGGGACTGCAAACCCGTGGATGCAGTTGGTCCTTGCAGCGCGATCAGACCCTGCTCCAGAGGATCTAGGAACTCTAAGTTCACTGATTTCCCTTGGGTTTTGTATTCTTCCTGAAAAGAAGCGTCTGACAGTCAATTAAAGGAATCATGCTTTAAAGAAACTATTCACCTGTCGATTAACGAGCAAAGCAGAGTCTTCGTTCCTCCTCCCAGCGTTAGACACTACGAAGTACTTGTCATCGTCGTCCTTGGTGATGATGAGGTCGTCGAGAATGCCTCCGTTCTCGTTCGTGAACACCGTGAGCACCGCGCAACCTTTCCCCAAATTCCTCAGGTCGCTGGTAGTCAGAGACTCGAGGAAGTCAGTGGCATCGCCTCCAGAGACGCGCGTTTGCATCATGTGACCGACGTCGAAGAGAGACGCATAGGTCCTCGTGTGTTGGTGGGACGCGGCTATCGCCTCCCCATACTGAACTGGCAGTAGCCATCCGGAGAAGTTGACTATTTTACCTGGAAGAGGAATAGAAGACTGATCCTTCGTGCACAGATTGTATATCAGCTGATTTTCGAAATTCCGTTCACTTTCCTACACGAGCAAAAGCACTTTACCTCGATTCTCCACGTGAAAGTCGTGCAAGCAAGTCTTCCTCGGCTCCGGCGTTGTTGCAGACGATAAACGACGGCCTTCGGCGCCGCTGAACAGTGCCTGAGAATCGATCAAACATCTCGCATGCCTCGAGTTGAATTTGGAAATCGCCGCGAGACTAGACGATTCCCGGGCACTTGCCAAAGTCTCCAGGCACTTGTCGAAGCTGTCGAGGCAGACCGATCTACCGCGAACGCCGACACGAAACATCATCCTTTCTTGCTATCAATCGGTCGTGGACTAACTCGAGAATGCCGACTTGGAGCACCGGCAATCCCTCTCTAGATGACCTCGTTGACACGAGGCGCCTTTCAGGCTCGGATACAGTATCAAAAATCGGTCGCTGTTCGCGTGACGCAAACGCGGTTTACCATGTTATTATATTTGACGTGCGATTGGCAGACGGGATTCGATAAATAAATGCATTTGTGCAACGAAAGCTTTTCTGGCATTGAATTGAAACCTATCAGACGTAGATTATACCGCAGTTGCTCGCGATTCTATAAGGAAATTTAAGCCCTCGGTATCTGTTTTATGGTTAGTTTCGTCCGTGTGTATTGGGGCATTTTTGCGACTGGCGTGTCTGCCAAATGCCCTCCAGAATCGCAATCGAGTGATCGTGAAGCGACTGTACCTATGTATAATCCGTGTTTGGAATGTGTTGCAACGGGAGAACGATAAAGGAGGGTCTGGCCATAAATTGATACATTCTCTTGCACGATACCAGCCGCGAATAGTAGTTATCGTTATTTTCGTGCGTAAGAGAGGTCAGCATGCCGTTAAAGTCGGAAGCGATAAGGTGGCGGGTACTAGAAAAAGTTCTCGGTGCTTGTTTATGCCGGCGATACGACGGAGGAGGTGATAATAGTCACGAGACCCGAGCACGTCGGATGCTTATTAAATTTTTATTGTACCACGTAATAATAATAATAATATTAATAATTAATAATAATAATAATAATAATAGTGATAATAGTAATAATCGTAATAATCATCATCGCAATAATAAATCGTGATAATAATGTCAATAATAAATGTTAATAATAATCCATAATAATAATAATAATAATAATAATAATAATAATAATAATAATAATAATAATCATCATCATTTGTCGTCGTAATAATAGCAATAGTTTCGTAATAATAATGACAATTCATCGTCGTCGGTAATAATCCAATGACAAACGTCAATATTCATATAGTAGCGTATCGAACGGAGAAACGACCTTAAAAAACGAAGACAGTATCAATTGTTCGTTCGTACATTTTGTTCATTTTTTTTTCTTCCTTTCATTTAGCTTCCGTCGTCTAACTCTTCTCGCTCTCGCTTCTTTCTTCCTCCATTTTTCTTTTTAATCTCTTCTTAATCGCTCGCTCTCGCTCTCTCTCTCTCTCTCTCTCTCTCTCTCTCTTTCTCTCGCTCTCTTCCACACGCGCATTCTCTCTGGCCTCTCTTTCTCTCTCTCCCTGTCTCGCTCTCGACTTGTATTTTTTTTTCTACCGCGAGTCTTCTTTCTCTCACACACACGCACACTTTCTCCCTCTGTCTCGTGTTTACACAACAATTGATGCAAAATGTCCCTACACAGTCCGACGAATGTGTGTGTGTGTGTACGTTCTTCCGATCGATCTATTTTTTTTTCTTCTCTCTCTCTCTTCCTCACCGGGTCGTAAGTGTGTTTGCTCGACGCTTCTCCCTATGTACCGATACTACGATATCGCTTTTGCGCTATTTTTTCCGCCCCCTCTTATCATCTTTGAAATCCGCTATTTTCCCTTGTAGCACGTGTCGACACATTCACTCACATTGGTTGATCGGTTTGCTAGTGAAGGGACTGTGGGTGGGTGTAGTTGGGAGAGGGAAGGGTGGGGGGTGATGGTGACGAATGGTGACGATGGAGATGCTAAAGGGGGATGCATGGGGGTGTCGAGGGGTGGGGGTGGGGGGTAGGTGCAAGGGTCTGGCGGGATAAGGGGCAGCAATTAGGAAGGCTTACGAGGAAAAATGGTTATGCTGCGGTGTAAACAGAAAGCGCTAGGACATCTTGGCCCCACCGGTCAACGGTCCCATTCTTTTGATTTGCCGATTCTGTTCCGCGATTCCACGTATGTTAGGCGACTTTTCAAGAGGATCCCGACGGATCCTCGGGCGGGCCGAAAGGGGTGTAATTTTGTGCCTCGCGAAGCATGTTACGTTTGATACCGTCCGAAATTCGTCGACCGAGGGACATTTTTCTCCGCGGTGCCGAGAGCGTCGAAAATCGATAACAATCGCCTACAGTCGCGAGGGGAAAGCGAAGTGTCTCGATCGGGGGGTGGCCGGCGATCGTGGAAAGTGTTTTATCACCGCCTGGTTCCCGCGATTTCGTCGCGCTCGTCCCGCGCGTTTTTATCGAATTCTCTCTCATTCTACATCTCTCTGTCTGCCTGAGCTATTTTTCTTCTTCTCTTTTTTTATTGCCTCTATGTCGCCTCTCCTCCTCTGCTCGTCCTGGAACGCGACAATGCGGCCCTTTCGGTGGTGTCGAATTGCGTTCAGTATTTCCATTCGGTGGTCCGGGGGGGGGGGGGGGGGGGGAATAAGGTGGAACGAAAGTCCGGGGTAACGATTAGAGGGGATTTGGTCGGAAATGGAAGTTGGATCGGGCGACATTGTCACGAACGAGGAAGCACATCGCGTACGCGCTTCGCGTCTTCTGCATCGGATGTACGTATGCGTGCGTACATACATACATATATGTATATCTTTATATATAGATATCTTGTACAATGGTTTTGCTTGTGGCATCGGCTATTTCTCCTTCGTTTTTTTGGTCGTCGTAGAAAATTAAACCAAGGGTTGAGTCGTTTCTTCTTTTTTTTTTCTTCTTCTTTCTATACGGAAAATTTCTGCGTTGTGTACCGGGAAAAAAGAAAATCATTCCGGCGAACCCAAACTCTATTGCCTGCTATTTGCTTTGCTGCATCTACGCGCGATTGTGTTGCCTGGAGATGTGGTTTTGTTTGTTAAATTTTGTTTCTTGTTTCGTCGCATGTGCTCTCTACCTCTGCTCTTTTTCCGTTCCATTCCGTTTGGCCATGAGATATTTGTGTGTGTGTTTTTTTCCCACGTTTTAGTTACTTTCTGCTCGAGGGGAGGGGGACCTTTTTGCCTGCCGACATTATTACAGTGTGCAATCACCGTCGAAAAAATTTCTCGCAACTCTCGCATTCTCTCTTCTCGTTCTCTCGCTTTCTCTCTCTTATATACTCTCACTATATTCGCTCCCTATATACTTCGAGTTCGATAATTTCGTCTAAAATTCCATTTTCGCCTTAACTATACACAATAATCATAATATATAATAATAATAATAATAATCACGACTCGAATACATCATCGATCACCTCCGAATATAGATACAATAATTTTTTTTCTCATCTTCCACCTCCTGCTCTTCTTGCTTAACCTTCAACCTCCTTCCGCCTTTTCTCTCGCATTACATCTCGCGATAATGATCGTTTAGGTCGTCGTATATCTATACATATACATATACATATACATATACATATATATATATAATTTATAAAATGAAAATAGGTACAATTTTGGACGCTTTTTTCTTCGTCGAAAAAACGCTCCGAAAATCTCATTTTCGCTTAATAATGCCCATCGGTTGCGATTCTAGTCCACTTGGTAGTAAAATTTTGTTTAGTTTTCGCTCGCACAGTCACGCTCTTTCTCTCCCACACATTCTCTCGTCCATTGCGCTCCGATTTCACTCGTTAACTTTCTTCCTCTCTCGAATGCATTCGCTCGCAATCTCTCGCTTTAGCGCGCTAGATTTCTCTTCCCCTTAAAACGCTCTAGCATTCTCGTAATTTTCTTAGTTTTTTTTTTCCTTCGCATTCGTTCGACAACACTCAGACCGCACCATTCACACGAAATTTCAGCGATACGATCGCCCTCGCGATACATCAGCCTTTTTTCGCCTTCGGGTCCGAAAAGACATTGAATTTTCGGCTGGCCAATCGCGTGCTTCCAGAATCGACGAGCTCTTCCAGCGGCTCTCGCGACCAGAACAAAATTTTTCTCTACTCTACGCGTCTCGCGTCACAATATTTACAACTCGCTCGATTGCAACTCGAAGTTTGTTCTTCAACGACTCGAAACTCGAACTTGGAGCAGCTTCAACACCGACGGGCTCGTCAGATTCAAGCCCCCCGGGGGCTTGCTTTTCTTCTGAATGGCAGAGAGAATTTCGTTCCACGCGTTTCGACCATCGGTTTCGCCTCGTGGATTCCAGATTTCGCGTCGTGAATTCCAGATTTCGCGTCGTGAATTTTGAAACGCGAAACCGATCTCGCCCCTCCCGCGGGGCTTTGAATCCAGCGAGCCCTACGCTCTCGATAGGAAGCCCGAAAGACGTTTTATACACATAATTTGCTCGCCTTTTGCATCCGCGATTACACTAGGATTTGCGAAACATTGATCTTGCAGTGTTCAATGGTACCTACTTGCGAGTATCTGAAACACTGCGCTTGTATCTGCTCGTTATCATCGTCGTACTCGACGGTTTCTTTTCCTCCCCTCCGAAGAATACACTTTCTTATTCCTAAATAGTTGAAAATAACATTCGTTTTAGCAACGGTGCCGAGTTACATCGTTTTGATATGTCTAATTAAGATTCAAGAACTGTGGTCCGCCTAGTTTCCTCCTCGAGGTATCAAAATTACTATAATTTCCTGGCGTTTCTACGCGGTTCCTGGGAACGATCGGTCGAATTTGTCTCGTTTTCGTGAGATCTCTAATCCGGGAGGAAACTACGGCGAAACAGAGGCCTTGCAAGTACAAACGATACTTGAAAGAAATCTCTGATTAGTTTCGGAGACGCTCTTCGACTAGCGAGCAGCGGCGAGTAAAACGGCGCCGCGTTCTTTGGAAAGAAAGCTTGTAAAATTGCGACGAAGAGCCTCTCCGCGTACATACATTTGTTTCAACGGACTCTGGTCCAATCGCTGAATTGGCCTTAACGATCGATTCCCGATACCAAAAGTAGCTAATCTCATCGAACACTGCCCACCCGCGTCCACGGAAAAACGACGTTGGTGGCGCGGACAAGGGTCTTCGAATTTCGAATTGTTCTTCCACGCGTGCCCGGAAGCCGTTCCGTCGCACGGAAGCACTCGTTGACGAACGTAACGATCATCGTGAAACAGAACGAAAGTAAAACACACGTTGTCATCGTACGTTTCCTAGATAAGAAATGCGTGTTTATTAATTTTTTTTTGTTTCTCTCTTCAATCAGAGTCACTCAAAAAGGCTCTCGCGATCTCGAAAATATTTCAGCTTCTTCATTTCACCGTTTCTCGCAATCATCGAAAACGTTGCCTCTTTCTCCTAGATATTGCATCACATGTATCATATCATACATAGAACCATTAATGAGAAAATCCTACACAATGCGGAACTCGCTCGTAACCGAAAGAGACTGGTATGAATTATCTATCATTCGACATACCGTTTCGCTTACCTATTTCTCGTTTTTTCTTTCTCACCGCTCCCGCTGTTTCTCTACTTCTCTCTCTCTCTCTCTCATCTACCTCCATATCTCTTCGCTTGTTTTTCTCAGGATTTACTTGCTAGGCTTTATTTTTACGTGTATTATTTTTTTTGCGCGTCGACCATTTCCAAAACTCGAAATTGTAAACGCTGCTCACTACGTACGCGGCGCTTGGAGGATTCTTGTGTTGTATATATACGGCTTGCTCGAACGTGTATGCTCGTTCCCCGGGACGACGCCGTCGAAACGAGAGCGCGATCGCTTGTACGACCCCGCGGTTCCACGGCGTCGTCGCGGATTGAAAAGAAATTTTGTATGTTCAGCTCGTTATCGCACTCCCGGATGTTAACCTTCTCTTCGGAACGCTTTCAATCGCAAGCTTCCCCTCGTCTCGATCAGTCGCGTCAGTATCTCCTATGCCGCGACTACGAATCTCGAGATTACCACCCGGCGCTTTTAACCGGCGATGCTCGAGGGACCCCCGAGGATCGCCGGTAGTGTCGGCGACGCGATCGCTTCACTTTGGCTTGCATGGCACGAGACGAGGAGCGATCGAAACGGATACCTCGCTTGCCGATCGACAGTAGGCTCGCATCAAGAATCGATAGCGATAACTAATAATAGTGGTAATAGTAGCAATAGCGTTAACTAATGATAATTAATAGCGATAACTGATAACGCCGAGAAACGGTCGGAAGCGTGCCTGTCTAGTCGACGAAAGGGAGTAGATACATCGACGAAAGTGTCGATTTTTTTTTTTTTTTGATGGAATATAACGAGAATCCTTGACGGGGATTTGAGTAATTTTTCGAAACGGCTCGTCGTGCCGACTGGCCAGAATACGCACGGTTCCGTGTTGCCTCGTCGGCGGGGCAATAATAGGTAACGATAATATTTAATAAATGCACGTGTCCTAAATTTCGTGTGACAATCGTCAGCGTATTTGAGAGATTTGTTAGTCGCGACGCATCCCCCGTGAAAGGGAGGGGGATGGCTCTCTATAGTTGGGCCGTCGATAGCGAAGCTCGACGTCAAGGAACCACTTGATACGAGACAAAATAATATTACTCTAAATAATAGTAACAAAAGGAAAGAAACCAACGATAGTCAGACTGACACGAAAACAAACGGACTTGTGTAGGTGTGTTTAACTTAGCGCGATTGACGATGATGATGGGCGTCGGTGATAATGGTGGTGATAGTAACTAAATCGTAAATAGTAATCGTAATAGTAGCAGCAACTAATAGTACGGATATTAAACGTAATAAAAACGGTAAACTAACGTGTGTACTAACGGTACAGCGGTAATAGTAATAGTAGTGGTGAAAAATAGAGTGTGTATGGGTGTAGTACACCGGTTACGGTAGTCGGAACCAACACTAGAATTCAAAAGTATCTACCTTCGAGATGTTTAAGGGTAAGGAATAAACAGAGAAAATGGACCGGTCACGAAAGGGGCGAAAGTAGTGGGTGGTGGTACTCGTATTACAGTCGATCTACATGGGCTCGACGTGTGTGAACGATAAACCGCGATGAATTTGCATAAAACCGGCGACCCGGCGCGCCATTTCTACGTGAATAGTAACTAAAGAACCGTAGTTTTGTTGTATACACTCGGCGCGGAGTGCGCGCGTGCACGTTCCTTTCCGTTTCTACTTAATTAACATCTCGAGGATGCGCACCCTCGGGAACGAACCGGAGTCGCGTCACTAAATGGCTAATTACACGATAAAACGATGGATTAATTAATAAGGCAGTAACTAATCGTACAAATCCCTAGCTCTTGTCGTTTGATCCTTCGTTTTTAACCAATTCTGACTAGCAAACATAACTCGACGCGGTCGTATTCACCGATCGACGCGTCTCGCCGACGATTTTTCCCTCCAAATTGTCTTCCTGTCTTTTCTCTTCTCTTTTCAAAGTAGCAACTCGAACTGAGACCAGGCTCTCGATCCTCCCCACGGCGATCGGTGAATAGAAACGTTGCGAAGTACGATTGAAGAGTACGCGGGGGAAGTTTTAGCAGATCGATTTGGGGCTCGGTGTTTTCGTTCTGATATGAATGGAGAAATATTCCGTGTATAGTAGAGAATATTTTTTTATTCGTACTTTAACGAGGACACCGTGAATTAAAACGCCACATCGATGTCAAGCTCCAAGGGGAGAGATGTTGGTGATCTTGAAGGCTGGGTGCTCTTCCCCCGGCACTCTTCGAACTTGAACGAGGATACAAATGGTATACACAAAAGGGACAAGGAGGAACGTATAACGCGAATATTTACTTTTGTCCGACTCCTCGATCGACGAACGCGCGCGATTTCTCTTGAGAACGGGGGGGGGGGGAGGGGGGAGGGGGCAAAGCGAGGATTTTTCCACGATAAAAATAACGAAAGTAAAGCTTAACAAACGACGCGAGTCTCAGCGGCGTGTATAATAACTCTCAGTCGTGCGCGATGCTACGCGTTAATAATTAAAATTAAAGGGAAGACATTGAAAACTACAAAGAGGCGCGCGAATAATTTTGCCTAACCAATTATCACTTTACATCTCTTTTTCCTTCACCCTCTTCTTTTTTTCTTCCATTCTTCTATCGTCTCCACTCGTCAACTAGTCGAATCGAGTTCGCGAAAACAAAACGGCGAAAGTGACTGAGAACCTGGCGATTGTTCGGAACGCGCTCCTTCTACGTTCAACGTTTACGTACCGGCTTCGCTCGTGTATAAATAAGTATGCTAAATAATATATAATATTTAACGATTATAACTCTATATATATAAATCTATATGTGCGTGTCCGTGTGTACGTACACGTATATGTTCAAATATATATTTATATATAAAAAAAAAGAAAGAAAAAAGGGGAAAAGACTAAACAGAAAAAAAAGGAGAATCTCGAAACGTGGCTACTATTCTTTCACTACCTCGACTGACTTTTCGTCGATTCGCTTATTTCTCTTCTCCTTTGCGAAGTTCGCGATCGATTCGATGGCTTAAATGATTCGGGCGATCTTGCCCTCGCTCTGTTTCTCTCGCTTCTCTCTAAGAAATACGCCTCCAATTGCCTTCCAGCAATTTTCGTACGATTAACTAATCATTAATAACTAATAGCGATAATAATAGCGATAATGATAATAATAATAGCAGTGTAATAATAGCATTAATAATGATAGTGGATTAACCGCGCGGTATCGAAACGCTTGGGGTCGTTGCTTGAACCCACTCGTTGCGTTTTTTCCCCATTGTTCTTTCATTTTCCAAAGCCGATCTTTTTATCCATTTCTCCTAGTGACGTCCTCCTGGTTACAGAGGACGATTTTCCAAAGGAACAACCGCGACGAGGGGGTTGCAATTTGGGCCCTCGCTAGAAAGCGTGGATGGGGCAGGCATTTTGCGAAATAGAAAACAAAAGAACTCGGCGAAACAACAAGAATAATGTCATCGAAGCTTTCGAAAGATTCATTCGCACCGTAACATCCATTTTTTTCTTCTCACTTTTTTCGAATGAGTGTTGTTTTTGCTCATACAAGGATCGACCGGACTTTGGCCGATATTTTTGATTACAACGAAAAGAGGCTACTTTGTCTTTTGTCAGCAACGCGGATCTTTTTCTCGTGCACGGTCCCGCTGGCCCATTATTTCCCCGATTCGCCTTCGACCGTCCGTTTCGCGCAATTTTCCCATTTCGCCAATTTCGCTATCTCTTCTTTTCCCTCCTCCTTCCACCATTTTCCTTTACGAGATAAATAAGTACCGATTTTGCCGCCCGAGTCGGCTTTGTACCATCCTTTTGACTAGAATCGAATTTCGAACGGACGATCGCGAGGGAACGAAGGGGGGAGGGGGTCTCCGCGCGGTGGTCGAGCGCTGTGGGGGTCCGCGGAGCCGGAAGTGCGTCGGTATAATCTGCCCAAAAGGGGACTTGGACCAAACTCAATCGATACCATTAAACCTGTGCACTCGCATTTTCGTCGCATCGCCGTAGACTGCCCCTCTCCGTTAGTTTTGATTATTCATGGGCCTCGGGATGTCGTTTATCAGCGACGACGGAGACGCGACGAAAACGGGCGCCGACAATTAATGATAATCTGCGCTGTGTTTGTGTTACTTGGTAACTAACTGTACGTAAAACGTCTGAAATCTGAAACTCAACTGATTCGCGCTTCCCTTCGAAGGCTTGAGGCCGGTCGCGTCCCGCTCCGTCGAATGTCCACTTTATTTTCTCGTTACCCGTGTTTTCGACGTGGATCGTTCGAGAAATTGAATTGCGGCTGTATGTCGAACAGGAGAACAGGCCGAGAGTGCGGGGGGTTGGGGGTTGGGGGGGAGCACGGGAAACGACCGGCGTCGCGCGAAACCCATAATTGAGACGTCGCGAACAAATTGCAAACAATGCGTACACGTGAAACTGTTGGGGTAGAGGTGGTAGGCTCTGAGGGGGATTACCCGTGGGGTGAGGATATGGTGGATGGGTTGCTCTGTAGGGATGGGTGGCAGGGTATTTTTGTATTGTGTCGAAAGCAACGTCGTAAGTGAAGGAACTGAACGCTGCACTTGAAAGACTAATGAAAAGCAGGGGAAAACCTGAACGCGCGTCGCCTACGCTCTCGAGCCTAGCGCTCTCGAGTCATGTTGGGTGTTTGGTCGTTCTCGAAGGCGACGCTTCGAGCCGGGATATCAACGCGGAGGATGTGCCGCTGGCGCCGCGACGCCCGTTCAGGCACCCTCCGATCCGCGTCCGAGTCCCACAGTCCTTCGTTTCGTTTCCGTAGTGAGTGCCTCCGCGATTTATATCGAATAAAAGGTGCGACGCTTGGGGCGCGATCGCTGCTGTCCTTATATAGAGTCGAGTACGTTTAATTAATAATTATGCGTGTGTATGCGTGTTACGGTTAACTGTTAATTAACTTGACTTGACAAACGGTTACGGTACTGTAATTAATTAACTAATTATTATCTGTTAGTTTAAATATGCGACTGACTGACTGACTGGTTGGTTCCATCGTGCAATCGTCTATCCCTCTCTCGCTCTCTCGCTCTCGCGATCCCTCTCTCTCACCTACTCGGAGTGTATGCAACGTACACGTTGCCTAAACTACGGACACATAGTACACTTATTAGCATATTTATTCTGTTAAATACTGAACGGTCGGATCTGGAATGGAGTGTTTCTGGGGGATGGTTTTGAACGGGAACGACCACGGTCGGATCAGGTAGATGGGAATTCTTCTTTTTTTTTTTCTCTCGTGTCTTTTAGAGGCAAATTTTGTGCGTTGGTTGAACTTTTGGAATTATATCATTGACCGCGCGTTTAATGAACGTGTGGCTCGAATGTTACTTGGGGAAGTGTGACGTCTGGTCAGTGGGGAAGTATCTGGGACGTAGGAAATTGCGCACGAAATGAATCCGGTAATTCCGGTCGTTGCACTGGCGCGATTGGCGCTGGTGTACGACGAGACTGTAAACTGTAAACACTGAAAAAGACCACGTGCTTCCTGTATACTTACTTAGTTTAACTGTTTACTGCGGTACACTGTAATTACTGCTCTACCATAGTACTACTAGTTGTGAGTTATACTTGAGAACGTTTGTTTAACTGTAACGGAAAACCCTGACGAAGGCACCCACTCAACGGACTTGTGACGTCTCTCATTGTCTCTGTTCCGATTCACCATGATTTTTATCGCTCGACCAATCTACCGTTTACTCTGTCAAATTCCTCGCATTCACTTTTCGCGGTTCTCTACTCGTTTCCTTTGATAATCCGAAAGGGTTAGGCTCTCGCCGTCTGGTTTGCTTTGGGCTACGATCAAAGATGTGTGGACTCGGTCTTTCACCTCGGACACGCATACGGGGGGTCGACAAAGGGTTGTCGGGGTAAAGAAAACACATTCCCGTAAACAAAATGTTCGGAGAATATTTTGAAAAGAGTGTCGGCTCGTCGCGAAGTCCAAGAGATCCGAGAGGGAGCTCCGGGATTTCAGGGACGAGCCAGCGCGGTGGGTTCGCACGTTCGTCGCCGTCGATTGCTCCCCATACCTGTTTGCGTGTTCCGATCGATGACGATACTCATGGCACGTTACTACTCTAGAGCTCCCAGTTGTTCTCAAGGAGATCTTGCCTTCTCGATCATTCATGCCTGAAGATCGTCCAACGATCGACCGTCGAAGATTAATTTCAGGAAATTTCGAATTTCTGAAGCGAAATGTGCTTTAAGATTTTGTCTCGGAGGATAGCTTTTCTGCCGGCAGAGAACGCGAGGGATGTTCGCCCTTTGAACTGCGGGGATGATATCGCGGGTGGAACGAATGTATCTGGACCAATGACCAGCAACGACTCGATGACGGCGAACGCAAACCCACCGCCTCGCCAGCTATGCCTCTTCATTTATATAGTGGACATTGAAACAACTTATTCCGGTTTTTAATCACGGAGGCTCGGGCAGGGACACTGCGTGAAAACGCGAATGCCGCCCAGGCGCTCGCACTGCTAGACTGTCGGTTTTATCATATGCTGCGCACTTACGATACACACTGCTACGAATATCCACATACGTGTCTCGTCTATGCCTCTCTCTCTCTTTCTCTCTCTCTCCCTCTCTGTTGCTCTCCTCTGACTTCCTCCTCTATCGCTACCTCTCTCCCTCTCTCTGTGCGTATGTCACTCGCAGATCGAACAGAGCGCGCGACCGTACGTGGTATATTCGTCGTGAGATTATTTCATTAAAAAATTAAAACCCGATCGAAAACAAATCAACGGTTTTTGCTTGTAAAGCCGCGAATTCGAACAACGGCTCTCTCCTAATGCCGCTGCTAATTGCTTAGGATGGTCGTTTGTGGGGGTTGGTTGGACGGCGCGGGACAGGCTGCCACCTCCTCCGCTTTCTCACCGCGGAGAAGAGGTGCGACGTCCCGTTCTGCGACGTGCCCCGTCGGGGGCGCTTCCTCGCTCCCGTTCGGCTGTTTCCGTGCGCTTCGAACGCGGTGGTTCGTTTCGCGGATCGCACCTCGCACCCTCGCAGCCTGCCCGACGTCCTCTGGACATCCTTCGACGAAGAGCATGTCGCGTCAATTCCGGGGGTTGCTGGCGTCAAGTCCGGGATGCATGGTGACGCGCCCGCGCCGAGACGCGGGGCGTCGATTCGTCATCGGTTCTGCATCCAAACGTATGCCAAAGGCCGCGAATTTTGCTCGTTTTCTATTTTCATTATTTTTATTTTTTTCTTCTCTTTTGAATCAATTGCTTTCCGCTTGTTTTGATTTAACTTTAACCGTGAATCCTCTCGTTTACCGCCGCTCGGAACGATCGGTTAGTAAACGTTTCCCGCGATCACGTTTCGAACGTTAAAGCTCGTGAAAAAGGTAATGAACCGTGCGTGGTGGCCGAATCGTTCTGGATTTCTGTTTACCTGAAAGTCCGCTGCTTTTCCGTATTATTTTCGACAATTTACAAAATCAATTGGCTTTACATATCCGTAGCGTGTGTAATTGAGTGTAATTAAGTGTGGAGGTTGTGTAGAATATGTATATGGCGTATGGGCGCTCGCGCCCACGGGCGCGAGAGTGTAGGCGAAGCGTCGCTGCGGGCGCCTCGCCTGTGTATTGAGATGTGCGTGAGCGCGCGGGGTTGCACGCTCGAGATCCAGGGCAACTCTGCTTTGACATTGTGCGTTGATCGGGACCGGCGGTCCCGACTTCTCTCCTCCTCTGTGTGTGCATTGTCTGTGATTCTGTCGTTGTGCACTGTTGTGAACTGTTTGCTCCTTGGCGAGAATACCAATTCTACCGCGCGCCGCCCCAGAAGGCGGCGGCCGCGCGGATTTTGCGTTTAATTCGTGAGGTCGAGTCGTATTTGTGAGTGTGTATGCGCTGGGAGTATACACCAGCGCATCCGGGCTATGGCATTTCTTTTAGATTATTTAAACATTTAGCAAATTTACATGAAAGAGATTAAGATTATGGGTAGTAGTAAGGGCTGGTTTTGCAGTACGCGTGCTCCCCTCTGCTCGTGGATTCTTCTTGTCGCCGATGCCTCGTCCGCTGCCAAGCATCGGAACACTTCCAACCGTCTCGGTCACTCGCCGTGCCGCTCGATTATTCTTTCACGTTCCCTCCGCGAGTAATTCGGAACGGGGGACCCTCTCTGCTTACCCCTCGGTACGCTGCTTCCGTTGAGAGAGTCGAGCTTGGACGACGAGCGTCAGCGTCCCTTTCGCTTCTTGCTCTTCTTTAACGTCGAGTCGGACTCTGCTTGCTATCGCCGCGCTGCTTGGACAGTAGTGTAGCTCGTTGAAAATCCGGCGAAAGGTAGACGCGCTGCGCCACCGGCCCGCTTACGAGTTACGGGCATATGTAAATCAATATATTTGTAAATTATTTTTTTGTGATTTTCTTTGTCGGCGCGCCTTGCTCGGCGCGCTCGCCAGTGTTTTTTTTTATATTTATTTATTTATGTACGTATTTACTTGGTTATCCTCGCTTATCAATCTTCGATTACAGAACATACACTACTAGAGCTATTGTAACTTGCTTGTGTGTTTCGTTTAATTGATTTCCTTTTAAATAATTATGGTACACGTTCGCGGGGGCACGGGCCGGCGCCTCGGGAATAATTCCTCCTTCTCGCGCGGGGATGTGACGTGTGCGGGGTGGGGGGAGTTTAGTCGGCTGCCCCTGTTTCTTCAACCGAATTCGAATCGTTTTCATTACCGTTCCATCTGTCCTCTATTCCTGCTCTGCTCTCTTTTCTCCATTTTCTTTTCGCGTCGAATAAAAAAGCAACCCTCGGCGCACGGCAGGATGCACCGGTGAATAAGCTGTCGTCTCGGAATCGTTTCATGACCGTCGCGTGTAGGTCGCAGTCTCCTTTACTCATCACCTTGTGTCATGAATGATCTCGACGTTGTGCTGCTTGGTGGTTGTGGTGGTAGTGTTTAACTGTATTTGTTGTTGTTGTTAAATTTTTACTGATAACGGCGATAGTGACGGTGAAAAGTGGCTGGTGATGCTGTTGCTTTTTTTAGATCGAATTTTCCTTCTTCGTATCATCTACTCCGCTCCTACATTCGTGCACCATTGCTTTTTCGATTTATACTGTTTTCTCGCTGTGTAATTTGCTGCTTTTGTCGAGGGACCGTAGAAAATCTTCGCCTCTTCGTTTGCTCTTGAAGGGAACATTCCTTTGGACCGATTTCTTGCCAATCTTCTTGCTGTTTTAATTTTTTCTTTTTTAATTTTCTAAGCGCGCGATACGCGTGCCATCGAATGGATGTTCTCACGTCACAGTTACTCGCTCATTCATTCTCCTCTCTCACTCAAAGCACCTCTACTTCTCCGATCTTAAAAGCTCGGCGCGAGTAACGTCTGACCCTCCACCGCTCATACTACTTGGAGGTCCGTGCCTCGATGAACGCGCGACGCGCGGACTCTCGTCTAAAGGGACAAATGGTCCACGCCGAAATCATTGTACGTATACCGAATATCGTACCTCCCGAAGAAACTGTTCTCGCTTTCTGCGCCTCCTACGAATATCCTCCCGAATATAGCCGAATCGCGTGCATATCCGAAAGACGAAATCTCGCCAAACGTTTTTGGTCCCTGTCCTAATTTGGAGGCTAGTCGGTGCCGGTGGTGCGAGTGTGTGAAGAATTGTGTTTTTTTTTTCCTTTTAGGCTTACTTATCTATCCTACAATCGTAGCTGTACAATCCATCGCAATGCTGTGTGTAGGTGAGCGTGTGTGTGTAGTTGTGTGGGTGTATCAGTGTCGAGAAAAAAAAACTTCCCGATCAGCGACGCCCATTCTGGGGGATGCCCTTATGCAGAGGACCCCTTGCTGGATCACGTGTGCTGCGGATTCTCCCCCCCGAGGGAGTTTAGAGTGTGTTCGACGGGGTTCGCGACGCGACGGGCTGCACAAGGGCGATCGCCAACGATCAGGCGTACACCGACGACGAACAGAAGCACTGGTTTCGATAAAAACGATTATCGTTGGTTGCGTGAACGAGGTGTATGCACTCGTCCAGCTTTAGGTATTTACATAGAAACTAACCCTATTTCGCATTATGTACTCGATTTAAGTTTACCCAGTAGATTCTCAGTTTATGCTTGTGATATCAAGGTGTATTTACATACTACTTAATCCGAGGAAAAAACGCCCTGTAACGCAAAAACTTGTTATAATAAGAACGACAAATGATCGACCCGCGTGGCCCGCGGCGGGAACTCGAGGTCGCCGCGCCCGGCACTAACGCCGAAGGCTTTGGGCGTCTCTTTCCCTCCGCCGTTGAATTGTCGTTGCGTCTGAACCGCGATAGGAAGGCAACATCGATTTGGACGTAAAATTTGAGAATGATTTTCGTGGCGATTTCGAGCGCGGCTGGTTTCCGAACGGTGGCCAGGATAGCTCGTGGGGGGGCGCTCGAGTTCCAGTCGCGTGGGGCGAGTGCGATCGTTAAATGTAGCTTTGACGATGAATCCTTTAGCAATCTTTTCTTCTCTCGATCCAGATGGTGAAAAAAGCCTGGCTACCCGCCGACGGCTTCTCGGCGCGTGTCTTTTACGTTCAACGAAGATGACGACGTTAGGCTACTTTCGTAATTGGCGAACAAAGGGGTTAACAAGTGGAGGGGATCCCCTGAAGAGGAACGGAGAAGTTGGGACACAGCACACACCACGTGGTCTGCTGAGCTTCGTTTTTTTTTGTCTCTCGCGCACCTCCGAGATACTTGACTCGTCTCTCTTCTCCCTTTCGGTCGAGGGACGTTTGTCTCTTGATGCTCGGCACTTGATCTTGCGTCCGCTCGCTTTCCGAATGAATACACGCGTGTTTTAATGGGTGTGGATTTGGAGAATTTCGCTCGGTTAGCTCGGGACCGAATCACGGAAAACCGTAGATAGGAACGAAAGGTTATATAGTAGAGGGGCTCGAGTAACGGGGGAAAATTCGTCCGATGGGAACAACAACAACAACAACAACTCGGTCGACGTACATTGTCTTGGGGGGGGAAGAAAAAATTCGGCACGCTACCATATATTTTCCGCACTCTTCAGTCCGCGATTTCCAGTCGAAGAAACGAAGAAATCGAACGTGTCGTAGGTGTTTTTGGTTTTGGCTCTTTTTTGGCCTGGACCGCCTCTGGCATTGACCGTTTATTTTTTTTTTTAAGGGGCAAAGGGAACATAACCGTCCGTTTCGGTTTGTGTTTGATCTGGTCAAGATTCGAGTTTTAAGAGAGAAGCGCGTTTCTTTCTCGATGCGCGTGTGGTTTACGTGTTTCGTTTCATCTCGTCTGGTCTCATGGAAAGTAACCCCATCGAAAGTACGGACTATCCAAGAGTTGTTTTTATAAAAGGTCGGGAAAAAGGGGGAGTGTATATGTATATCGGGGTCGAGAGGGATTGATGGGGTATCACAAAGAGGTATTTTAGGGGTTAAGGGGCTGGCCCGATTCTCTAAAGTTCGCTCCACGATGAAACCTACGGACTTTCTCTATTCTTCTTGTTCTTCTCCTCTCCCTCGTCATCCTCATCTTCGTATCTGATTTTGTATTTTTCCTAATTGATCCACCTCTGTTCCGCTTCTCCTTCTTCTTCTTTCTTCTTCTTCATCTTGTTCTTCTTCTTCTTTCTAAGTATTGCGAGAACGTAACGGTATATTGCAAGTAAAAGTTCGAAACGACGCAAGTATTTTTACGCGTTCAGATATATACCCGGAAATAAAAAAATATTTCGCTTATAACGATCACAGGACCTCAGATTACCTGAAGCACGCCACTCTAAAGTCTCTCTTTCTCACACTCGCGCTCCATTCTCTCATTCTCTCCTTCCTTGATGCTCACGAAGCATTCCCTTTCGCGCAGATCCCCTTTCGTTCAATCGCGTGCCCGTCCACGTACGCGACAATCCCAAGGTCGTTCATTCACGAAATCTTGTGCATTTTCTCCCTCACTTTCTCTCGAATCTTCCTCTCGCTCCTCCCGTTCTCTCGTTCTCCCGTTCTCTCCGCGGCGCCCGGCATCCGGGGCTCCCCTTTTTCTCCCTCGTTTTCTCGTCGACGTGGCTTGGAATCGCGTACAACTGGCCGGGCACCCGTCCCGCATTCGCACGAATATCTCTTTCGCCTAATTTATCCTAGTCTCATAGACCCTATATTTATTATTTATAATATTTATATATATATAATATATATAATATTTAGCATTTAGTTTTTTTTATTTCTCTCTTCATCATCTTCACCTCTCACCTTCATCTTCATTTTCGTCTTCATTCTCGTCGTGCTCTGGCGTGCGTTTGCTCACGAAAAATGCTCGTACACTCTCACGTCTGACGATTCCTTTGAAAATGTGCACGTGTACCGGGAGGGGTACATGGGGCCCGCTCCTCGCCTCCGTCCCCTCCCTCTTTTTTCCGCTTTTTTTTCCTCTTGTATTCCATCGTACACTCCAGACTCTCTCTCTGTATGTATATATAATATATATAATATAACTGTTTGTAATAATTATATTTTGTTTGTCCGCTTACGAGCTAATAGTTTTCGTGCTGACGACCAGCACAAGTTGCGCGCATTTTCTTTATATATCCTTACGTCTCGAGTAAGTTTCGCGTTACGTGTCACGTGTTACGTGTTAAGTGTGTGTGTATGTGTGTGTGTAAATGGGCGTGTGTCATTGTAAATTTGTGCAATCTTCCTTTTTGCGTGTTCCTTCTCTCTGTGTACATGTATCACTAACGAAGCGACCGGCGACTGGCCATGGGGTGCCGAGTCGCCCGATCATCGATCAGACCTTCCGTCTTTTGTGATTCGTTTCGCGTTCATCCGATAAACGGGAAGGGGATGGCGGTGCCGATGCTACTAGCTGATCCACCTGACCGCGTTTACGCACGTCTCAGACGCGTGTATGTTTCCTTAAACGTTACGGGAGCTAAGATTAAGGGAACCTTAAATTGGTTTCGTAGATGTGTGTGTGTGTGTTCTATGTGTGTGTATGTATAATATACAGATAGTTTAGTTTGTTGAGCCTCTGGACCCGGCCGACGGGACTCCTCGGGTTCACGACCCACCCGGTCGGTCCTCGGGTCCACTGGTTTCGGCCCTTGTACTAAAAAAACCATAGTACCTTGCGACACCCGGTCAGCGCCACGGCAGGCGCAGGACAACCGGGGGGCGCGTCAGTTATCAGTTTCCTTCGATAATAGTATGGCACGTCTCAGGGGTGACTTCGGCCAGCGACGGCGGCAACGTGTCCTGGGAATTCTGAAAGATCGACTCGACGAAGCAAAATACGTCGCGCGAATGAGAGAAGCGCCGTCGTCGGCTACGCGGGCGGTTGACACGCGAGCGAGCGACCGACTCCTCTGGTCCGGGCGAGCGATGGTCGTTCTAGGAACTCTGTATCCAGGGCCGAAGTAGGAACAACGTGATCAACGCGACGAGTCGCGCGCTGTGTGCTAGAGACCGTTGCCCACCGTGGCCGTCGTCACGCACCGTCTAACGGATTTCTAGATGCGTATGACGTCTGATCAGTCTCTCGCTCCTCTGATTGTCTGCTTCAGACGGAGTAGAGCTTCGCAGAGTGGATCGACCGCGACGATCTCGAAGAACGTCGCGCGCCGGTGAAGATAGGACTCGGGAGGTCCTGGAAGCGTAACGCTGGCCGGGACCTCGCCGTTTTTTTTTTAAAAAAAAGAATTTGCTTGTACTGCTGAGACACTAGTGATTGCGCGGGTGACCACACTTGGACGCCTGTTTCAGAGACGACGCAGAAGGCGACAAACCGATTGAGCCGTTTGTCGCCCGTGTACGTCGCTCTTTACACATTGTCAGAGTTACCGATCATGTCGTCGGCCTTCCTCTTGACACCGCGGTCTTCTGCGAGCTGCTGCTGCTGCTGTTGCTGTTGCTGCTGCTGCTGATGGTGATGAAGACTGATGCTAGACGAAGCTTGCTGCTGCTGCTGTTGCTCGCCGAGTGACGCTGTTCGCTCGACGGATTGAAGGGATTGCTGATTCAGGCGTTCAGCTTGCTGCTGCAGGCTCGTCTGCTCCGACGTCCAAGGGGTCCACTCGTCTCAGTAGTAACTGAATTTTCAGGGTTGCTGATTGTTCTGCTGATTGACAACGTGGTGAAGAGTGAAACTCAGGGCCCGAGGATCGCCGTGGAGCCTCAGGGCTTGCTCTAGCCGCTGTTCTTGGAGTCGCAACGCTTCCCCTGTGAAACAGACACCATAACGATTTATTAGATCATCGGAAGGTGCAGCAACAGGTTCCAAGCTCGCATTGAGCACCTCGGGAAAACCTATATCGCTCTCGTTTTCACGGGACAAACTCACCAAGGTCCGGCGGTAAGGTGTCCTGCTGGGACATCTGCTGGTTCGTATGATGTCCAGGCATGCCGGAAGTGCTACTACCCCCGTTATGCTGTCCTAAGTGATGCCTCACGTCTCCGCCAACCGCGGAACTCGCCGCTGCCGCTGCTGCCTGCGATACCTGGTGAAACACGCGTGTAACGGTCGTTTAATTTCAACATTGTGGACTGTTATAGTTGGACTGTCAGACCCTCAGGGTTTGGGGCTTGCTTCATGGCTCATTCTGCCCTGAAAGCAAGCCCGCAGGCCGGGAACTGACGAACCCCGGGCACCCGAGCTGACCCGCGGGCAGTGGTTATGCCCTAAATATATGCGGGCCGCAGGTCTTAAGGTGGACTCTCCGTACGCCTCGCCTCGGCGGATCTTTTCTCCAGAATACTTTAAGGAAAAGAGGCAAGGCGAGGCGTAGATTGAGTGGATGCAATGCCTTAGCCTTAGAAGGTCGTTGACAGCGGCTTCTGGCATTCGCATCATCAAATTTTGGAGGATCTTTATGAAGGCATGGGTTCCAGGTTCCATAGGTTCCCCTAGGATCCAGAGAGGGTTAGGAATGTCTGTACTTACAGCCAGTCTAAGCGCGGCCTCGGCCTGAGAGCGCAGCAAGGCTTCCGCCTGGTGCATCCTCAGCGTCTGTTCTGATCCGGTTGCTTGCACCCCCTGCTGCTGCGGTCCCGTCGATCCTTGCACACCCCCGCTCATGTCACCGTTGTTTCCCATCCTCATCGCCGCCGCCAGAGACGCCATGTCCACCGGCGACAGGTTTGGCGACACCGAGTTTTGCAAACCTGTCGGATGATCGCGGGGCGGACACGCGGTCGATTATTACCCATGGTCTTTGATCCGTGGGTTGCCGCGAGGCTCGTAGCCGCGCGACGATAAGCGGCCTAAACGTTGCTACATCGGTTTGTTTGCGAGCTTAGATGGTACGTGTGCTGCGGTTCGGTCTAGAGATAAGGGGTCTGTTGCCGCGGAAAAACGACAATAATATTGTAAATCAAACTTTATCGGGAATAATTGGAACGAATCCGCGGTATCTGTTTCGCTGGAGCGAAGTCGCGCCGAGCGGTATCGATAAGCGGTATCGACGTCCTTGAACGGACGCGGGCGAGTTTAGGTGTAGCGTCCATCGCGGCGATCCCGTGGACCGATCGATTCGGGGGGGGGGGGAGAGAGAGACCGGATTAAAAAGGATCGAGCTGTCAAGTTCTTACCCGCTGACACTGCGGCTGCCATGACTGCCATGCGTTGCTGTTGCGACTGCATCTCGTCGTGGTACTGTTGCGCTGAACCCGGCTGGCTACCCGCTCGAAGCATCTCGCTGAGCTTGTTGCCGCTCGGCCCCGGCGACGCCATATTGTTGTTGTTATTGTTGTTATTGTTGTTGAGCAGACCGGCACCTGCGCAGAAGTCTGCTCTCGTTAGTACACTCGATGGATGGCGAAGGCGGGGTGTGAGGTTGCGCTACTATTTCCTACGCACTATCATCTATTATAGTATCGGTAGAAAGTGGAGTATCATAAAAACGGAGCGAGTGATCCGAGCGTGATCGTACGACGAAATTACTCACACAAGAATTCGTAGATGCTTTATTTTACTCTCAGTTATACCAAGTGTAAATAATGGTTTGCTACAATATAACTGGTCGATGCGTGTATCGAAGCTGCGGGGGGCGGGGTGGGTAACTTGCTTAAAACCGTGTTTCTCTCTGTGTGTGTGTGTGTGTGTGTGTGTGCGCGCGCGCGCGCGCGTGCGTGTGTGTGTGAGGGGGAGGTGCGTGTGCGTGTTGCCTGTTGCGTGTGCGTATTACTCCATCGTGATACATTTGAGCGAACGTGTGTTAGGAAAGAGAGGTCGGTTCTTGAGGTGTTAAGAAGGTAGCCGTTACTTTAAGATATTATCGTAATCACGGGCACTCTAACGATCATTCCAGACGACCGTTTGCAAGAAGACGAGGAACAAGATCGGGGGAGCGTACCAGGTTCACTACCGGCCGACGATAGTCTCCCGTTTCCACTGCTGCTGTCCGAGTGAGCCGACGGCGAAGGGCACATTGGTGGTTGTTGCAAATTTTGCGGCCCGCCTGTTTGGCTTCCCAACACACCCAATCCAGCACCTGGACACGAGAATCGTATATGTATCGTTACGATCGTTTCCTCGGAACGCTTAGTATCTAGCTGGTCGCCGGGGGGTCTCTAAGGAGGGTAGGAACTTCCATACCTAGACTCGAGGACGCGAGGATTTCCCTTTCTCGCCTCTCGGCGGCAGCACGGCTTAAAACGTACTGCGCGGCAAACTGGTGTTTCGGGTCCATTCTCATGTGCTCCATGTGACTCAACAAACCTTAACAGCAAAGCAGAGCATTCTCGATAGAGGTTTTCGGTGAGTTTCGTTCTCATTGATGGACGAAAGAATGAATAGTCCGGTAATATGTATATAGGTATGTATAATGTAACAGTAACGGGCTCGAAAGGAAAGTAAAGGCGATAGCGACGCGGCAGCGTCGAGGAACCGAAAAGTAATGGCATTAATTGTGATAGTACGTTGCACAGTTGCTTGATGAATGAGAATATACTTACCGCTCTCATGGGAGAAGACGGCTTGGCACACCGAGCACGGCCACATCCTGAGGCTTGTGCTAAGCTGACTGGTCTCAGGATGGCAGGCCAGGTGTTTCCTAAGACTACCCTCGTTGACGTAGTGTTTTCCACACACTGGACACGGGTGGTTGGCGGTCCGTCGCTTCGCTAGGTAAATCCCGGCAACGGAGGTTGTGCAGTCAGCGGAGGGAACAACAGGGCGACACAATTTCAAGGTCAATGCTAAGCAGGATAAAGCTTCCCAAGGAACGAAAGCCACCCTCCTCCATCATCATATCATCTCATCTCATTTCATATCATATCTCATTTCATCTCATCTCATCTCATATCATCTCATTCTCATATCATCATCACCACCATTTTCATCACCGTTATTCATCATTATCATCCTTGTTCGTTCTTTTTTTTTCACCATCATCAACGTCATGATCATCACCGTGACCATGACGATTATCATCACCATCATCTTCATCACTATCATCCTCCTCCACCTCCACCACCTTATTTCTCACGCATTCGCGTGTACACAGGCGCGTACGTACGTCGGCATTCCGGTCGACCTCGAAGGCGAAGGGAGAATCCTTGCAGACACGGATAACCGAGGACCAGGAGAGCACTGACCTCGGACGCACCGCGCGCTGCCTCCGCCGTTCCTGGCTCCCTTTCACGAGCGAGGTCGTCGGCCCAAAAACTAACATGCACACGCACGTACGCGAGCGTTTCCACGCTTATAGACGCACAAAGAAAAGCTCGACCGAGATCTCTCTTTCCCTTCTTTCGACATTTATTTTATTTTCCGCTCTCTTCCTCATCGTCGGCCTCGATTGTTTTTTTTTTATTTATTCAGTTTTCGTTTTTCTTTCGCTTGTCTCCCTCCGTCTCTCCGTTTCACTGCCACCTACTGCTTTTCCTCCCCTTCCGCCTCTCCGAGAATTCTACGCATTCAACGATGGCTTTACTACTTACTTACGCCCCTTGTTCGGCGGCCGTTCTAGGTGCGAGACCAGGTCGACACTGGTGCGCAGCGTGGTCGTTCTACTTGGAAGATGATGGAGGAATCGAGACGACGCGTTGGAAAAACGGGACTCGCGGTTTCTCTTGTCGATTGTTCTCTTCTCTGTACGTCTATCTGTGTACCCTCTCCCTTTCTCTTTTCTTTTTCTCTCCTACTTTTTTTTTTAATAACTATACCCACACACTTGACAGAACACGCACAAAAGTCGAACGAGACACCCATTGAAGCACCGGTTTTTGTATTAGCGAAGTAGTTACGCAAGTATTAGTTAGGTGAGTGCGCTCTAAGTGTGCTACACCCCCTTATCCGTTTCAGCGAAACAGTACGAAGAAGTGACAGGACAATGTGTGCATATCGCCCGCGCCAAAGCAAGTTTCTTGGGTGGGGGATGTGAAACGTACTTAAAGACTATAAGGACGAACCACCCCTCGTTCGTGTCTCTCGACGAGCGGTCGTCGTTCCGCTCCTCCCTTTCTCTCCCTCTCTCTCTCTCTCTCTCTCTCTCTCGCGCGCTCCATTTCCCTCTCTTTTTAGACTTACTCGCAATTAAGCCACCCTCGTTACGTCTGTCGCCGTTCTTTCTTTCTCCTCGAAGGAATCCCCGCGAGAAACCCTCGTTCGTTAGCTGTTAGGTGTTATACATATAGCAGCGTGGACGGACGGAATACCCAGCGATAGTCGGATGTACCACGAGGAGGAACCGATCGTAGCGAACTTTGGATCGCTATTCTTTCTTCACTCTTTACTCTGTGCTTTTCTTATGCTTGTAGAATCGCGTGGCTCTAACGTCGTCTACGTGTCACAGTTCCCCTCCGTGGCGATCCGTAGATGAAGCGCAAAAGGTTCGATCGTTAGTTGGTAGATACCTACAAGACAGAGTGTCTTACGGTTAGCGTTAGTGCGCAGAAAGTGTGGTAGTAGAATGGCCATAAGCAAAGGAGAAAGAAAGAGCGACGCGGACGAGATTACCGAGGGTGGTCGATTAACAGTAGATACTTACTGGCAACGCCGGAGGCATTTGGATCCTTGTGGGTGTGCTTCATGTGCTCCATGAGAGCTTCGCCGCCGAGGAAGAGTTTGTGGCAGACAGGGCAGCTGGTTGCGTTCGGGCCGCCGATCAGGGCGGCGTGTTGCTGGAACACAACACGCTGTTGCAACTCCTTTTTTGGGGGCCGGAAGAAGAGGAACCGGAAGCAGGCACACGAGGCGCGCCGGCAGAGAGCAGCCGACCCACAGAATACCACCACAGAGTCGCGAACCAGAAGCGCAGGACAGGCAGCGCACAGAACAGAACGATTGACCAATAAGAGTTAGAGCACCGATTTGCCGCCGCCACCACGGACTATTTCTTTTGCAAAGGGAATTCACCTCGAGTGTCTGGCAAAGGACTTTCCGGATACAGGTCGTCTTTTCATTCTTACGATTACGTGATTTTCTTTCATTTACAAGGACTCTGGCGTTGAAGCTGAGGTGGGACCCATGTTTGAAGGCTCGGGCACTCGAGCAGGGAGTGTTGGATAGTCGGGATGGCTAAGGTGTGTCGCGTTATCTCGGGGGTTCTCGGGTGCTTTAATTTCTCGGTTATGGTAAGAGGTGGAGTTTGTTAGGGGTGGTAGGATGCTTGAGGGAGACAGGAGGGAGAAAGCAAAGCCCAGACAGACGAATGTATGAAAGCGTGAGGCCCGGAGAGCGATCGGTAATATCGGTTACAGCACCGCGATACAGTGGAGATATCTCTGTTCGTTATTCCTGAAGTGAAAATTGCGACAGCTTTTCCTCTGTCATTGATCATCTCCGATCGGTCTCGCTCTACCTCACCCATGAACGGGAACGCAAAGCATAGATCACAAACGACTAGCTACTACAATACAACTACGATGGCCTCTGTTGATGTTTTAATCGTACACTCGCGAATTCTTTCTCGCGCGTTTGAATTTGCCGACTTGGATGCAACAGTCATCCCGCGATGCTTGGCGAAGCCAACAGAGACCATTCTTGGCATAGATAAACATGAAGTGATGAACGAAATTCGACGTCCTCGTTGCAAGTGTCTGTCTCCGTGATTCGTGGTGACCTCGTGTTAAGGAACAGTGTCGCGGTCGTGTGGAGTAGTTTGGATTAATTTTTCTGCTTTTTTAAGGATCTTTCTCTCTCTCGCACTCTCTCTCTCTCTCTCTCTCTCTCTCTATCTCTCTCGGTTCTTCTTCTCTCGCACACGTGAAGGTCGGATTATACGTACACACTAGGCGGTAGGGGCACGCGATGAGGAAAAACATGGTGGCCAACCTTGCTCGAAAGAGTGCTTAAAACGGAGAGAAAAAGAAGACGAAGGGGAAGGAAAGAAGGAGGAGACGATGGGGTGGGAGGAAGGAAAGGCTAAAACGAGACCAGACGGCAATGACCCGAAAGTTTTGGGGTCTTGACTCGCCTCGTTCCTTTCTTCCTGCCTATTCCCCGCCCGCGACTCTGATACAACGCATCCTTCTTCTCCTCCTCCTTCTTCATCTTCCTTCTCTTTTTTCAACGCGCTGAGTCGTCCTTCTCTCTATCTCTCTTTCCCTACCAATCTCGGACGAAGCGACTCGTACCCTTCTTTTCCCCCGGACCTGGGACAACCGCGACCGAGTTGAGACGATGAACGAACGGAGGAGAGCCGAATCTCGGGCAGGACCAGCTTAAAATAAGACCAGACGTCGTCGACCTTTGCTTTCGGCCAGCCAATTCCCTCTTCTTCTTTCGATTCACTTTCTCCCCGGCGATGCTCTTCCTTTTCCCGAAGAATCTCGCCCGAGTATTTTTAGCGGCGACTCGCCCGAACCTTTCCCAACCCTGCCCGATTCGCGCGGCCGGCCGCTGAATCCGCCTAGTTTTTCGCGCGAACAAGGAACCGAGAGGACGGCGTCGGTCTCGCGGTCGCGATTGGAGCCTCGAGGTCGCCCCCGTCTCGTTGCCCGCGGTTTCTTTTATTCGCCGGTGTATACTTTACGCGGAGCGTCAAGGCTCCGTTTTCTTTTTTTTTTTCCCCCCCAAGCAGCCTCGGTTTTGTTGGTTGGCGCGGGAGCGCGCTCGAACTTCCTTGACCTGGGACAAACCGGCGCGGAGGATGGCGCGAGGAAAGAAGGAGGAACGAAGCTGGCGGCCAGAAAAAAGGCCGGCGTCAACGAACCCCCCCGGTGTTTAGAGGGTCCTTGCCCTCCGTCTCTTCCTCTTTCTTTTGTTGCACGGTACCCGTTCCAACGCCCACGCTCGCATCTCGTTTTTCCTGTTGTCCGAGGGATAGGCGATATTCTTTTCAAGGCACGCCTCCTCCCGGCTGTTTTCGACGGGCCGCGGGCCCCTCTCGCGCCCCTCCGGCGCCCCTGCCCGTCCTTGTTCCTTCCCGGACCTGGGGCAACCTCGAGCCCCTTGTTTTCGAGTCGGTTTCGACACCACGAAGATGCTGGACGTGGACCTCTTCGGCGTCGCTGGTGCTGCTGCTGCTGCTGCATGCAAGTTATTCTCGGAGGGAGGCTGCGGTCCGTAGGTTCGACGCCCCGACCTGGCCCAACTGGAAAAAACCGGTTTCTTCGTTGCGCTCTTCCTTTTTTGCCTGCATCCTCGCTTTTTGCACCGCGAATACCTCGACTCTCCCCTGCTCTCTCTTGCTCACTCTTTCTTTCTCTCTCTCTCTCTCTCTCTCTCTCTTTCTCTGGCCGTTCTGCTCCTCTTCTCCTCCGGGCTCCCTAGCCCGGCCGTGCTCCCTGTCTCCTCTCTCCTCGCACACCGCGCTCAATGGAGAGAGAATGGACGCGGCGTGGGCGAATCCCCAAGGGACTTTATGATTCGCCGTGACCAGATTCATCTCCGCTCGACTCTCAGCCGGCCGCTAGCTGCGAGCCGCTCTATTCCCAATTCCACGCTTCCTGGTCCCGCGAGCTGGCCGTACGCGTTCTCCAGATCTTCCGCTCGGCATGGTCAGTAGCACTGACCCTGACTATGGCGAGTTGTCCGCGTTCGCCTCCTCTGCGACGAGTTTCCCTTGGTCCGGCGCGTTGTCGCAACGATCTCCCGCTGGATCCTCCTCCGTCTCCCGGTCACGGTGCATTTATCCACTCTTTTTCTAGCCGCCAGATTGCCGTCCGTTTATCCGCTCGAGCCTCCTCGAAGTGTTTCAGCTGGCTTGGGCCAGGGAGTGGCGTAAAAAGGAAGTGGGTGTGAGCACGCGGCGTAGCGATGCGCGACGATGGGCCCGATGGAGCCATTTTGCGCCCACAGAAATGGGACCATCTTTGATCGGGCGACTTTCCCTCCGATGAAGGAGTTCTTTATCCCCAGGCATCCTGGCTTGCCGCTCGCTTTCAGAGACCCGCTCCGTTCCTCCTGCAGATGATAAAAGCCCGAGGAAAAATCGCCGCGGCGCGCGGGGCACAGGCGCGGGTGTCCCTCTCCTTCGAAGCGATAAAATCCGAAGGCCGTTCTCGCGGCGCGCAATTCTTTTCGCGTCATTCCTCTCTTCTTTTTTTTTTCACCGCCGCCCGTCTCCTTTCCTTGGCTCTTTTAGCCGCAACGAGGCCGCGAACCTCGACGGCAGACAACCTTCGCTCCGGCGCAACGAGCAACGAAATCCGCCGCAGAGATATTCGTCCCGTCCCGTTGCTCTTTTATTCCCGGGCCCTTGGTCGCCTTCTCGCGAGCGCGCGGGCTAATCGTCTCGGGGAATCGTCTCGATTTGCAATAGGATTCTTTTTTGTCTGCTCGCAGCGCCGAGGGGGACGAATATTATTCGACGGCCTCATAAGCCGGCGTGGAAAAAGTGCAGCAGATTGAACGGGTGCGACGTAGGTAATCCGCGGCAGGACACGCGTGATTTCTTTCATTACGACCACTGTTTGATTTCTCTCGTCTCTCTCTCTCTCTCTCTCTCTCTCTCTCTCTCTCTCTCTCTCGTCCTCCCTTTCCGCGCCACCTATTGCATATTATTCAGCCCCGTGGCGTTTCTTTTCGCGTATCACGCGCTGGTAATCCGCGCGTTATGCGCGTCCAATCATCCCTGAGGAGCGGGGAGGAAAGGCGAGGCGGCGCGGCGAGGAAAAAAAGTAGCCGGCGGGGAAAAGGGTTGAGAGCGCGAGGACGCGGTTCCCTTCCCTCCCCGCGTGTTGTGCCAATAGCAGTCTGGACGAGAAAGCCTTTAGCGCGCGCTCGTGCTCGTTCGGCTAGGAGAGCGGAAAAAACGAAGGGGTGTCGGCACAATGGCCAGAAATGTCCCACCCCGACGGGATCGGCGCGGGAATGATTTCATTAGTACTCGACTGGAGAGAGTGTGTATAGAGTGGTGAGAGAGAGAGAGAGAAAGAGAGAGAGAGAGGGGGGAGAGAAGAGAAAAAGGGGCCCGCAGAGGCGGAGTCTGAGCAAAAAATTAATATCGAGGGGGACGAGGGCGAAAAAAATGTAGGGACGGGGGTGAGAGAGGGACGAGAGGCCTCGAGCGGGGCGCAGCAACGCGCGGCAGCAACTGAACACGGAGAAGACGAGATCCGGCGGAGTAAAAAAGTTTGGAAGGTACGGGTCCGATTTACGAGGCGTTCCGCCGCGAAAGGTCGTCCCTCTTTTCTATTTTAACGCCGCGAAAGAGACGAGGAGCAAAGTCCTTCTGGAGATCCGCCAGGCGACGATGTTTACCGGCGAGGGACAGAGGAGATCGGCTTGAAACTAGGGGAGCCGGAGGGAAACGCGACGGAGGGAAAAATGGCGTGCATATCCGGGCGGCTCGAGGGGGCGGCGGGGGCCGATCGAAGGACGACTCTTTGAACTGCACTTCGGCGATGCCGTAAATAATGCAGAGGCGACGTTTGTGCGGCGATAAGGTCGAGAAACACGGAATCGTTAGAGGATGGAAAGGACGTAATTAATTAACGAATGCCAGATACCAGACACGCGGGGCGCGCGTGCCTTTCTAATTTTCCTTTGAATTTCGTGCAATTTCGGCGGGAACCGATCGAAAGAGCAGCGGTGCCGCGGTTTTGCCGATTACATTATCATCGTGGAAAATGAGAGGCGAAAGTTTGCAAGCGAATTGAAATTACACCCGAAAGGAATTCCCATGGGCTCTGCCGTTATTGACCCGATCGTTTTACCTTTAATCGTTGCCATGGGTACTTGGAACACTGCGACAAAGAGAGACCAGCATGAAATGGAGATCAATTTACATTATAATTCGAGGTAATTAAATATCGTTGAGAATCAGATGCATTTTTTTTTTTTTGGTTTGTTTGCTTAGAAAACCAACGTCCTTCGCTCGGCACAGAGAGTTAAGAAAAAAGCGATCTCGCGATTCGCGGCTCGAACGACGGTGTTTCCCGCGCGAGTCTCTTTTCATTTTAATCACCTACAGAATTTGAACGATCGCGATTTAAACATCACTTCTCTTCTCCTCCTCGCTCTATCGACAGATGGAAGAAAGTGTGGAGAAGGTAGCGTTGTGTAGCGGTTTTTCAGAAGACGTAACGAATCCCCGTGGCGAGGAAAAATAAATCTAATGGCTAACGAGTTTTTACCGAGCCCCGCGCTCGGGCAATTAAGAAGAGGGTAGAGGGGCTCGATGAGGGCCTGGGGGGGGGGGGCGCCCCGGAGGTGAGTCGGAAGAAGGTCGAAGGTACGAGAAAGAAGGGCACGCCGGCAGAAGGGGTTGTGTATCGTGTTGCACGACATTCAACCCTTGTACCGCTAAACTACAGATAAATACGAAGGCTGAGCGCGCGCCACGCGAAAGTGGGTAAGCAGCGAAGAAAAAGCAACCACCCACGAGTTCTCGCAGTGCTCCGAGGCACTTTCCCGTTTCTCCCGCTTTTCCGTTAGATCGATGCGTCAGAAGACTCGGGCTTTTCGACTGTGCACGTTCGATTCCCGTCTAATCGAAATACGAGCGAACGTGTCACTGGTTTATTGGTTAACTGTGCGCACCGATCTGATCAATCTGCCCGGGTCCTTGGAGCATCAGCGAAGCGTTCGTTCACTCGCGGCATAGACGTTGGCCGTTGCCTTTGCAGTTGGATTCCCTTCGGGGTCGATTCTCTCTTGCCGCTTAAGCCTTCTTCGTCCATCCTCTTGTCTATCGAGCAGGCTCGTCCTTCGGCGGCGAAGTACAGTACCGAGCGCGGTTAAGCTCACGTGAATTCGAAGAAACGTCAGCCCGTTCCGCTCGGAACAATGAAAGGGGTAACAGTTCGTAAGACGCGCGGAGGGAGATCGTGCACGGGGAGGAGACGCGAGTTTCTATGGCTGGCTACCGATCGTTCTCTATAATACATTTACGCTCCAGCCTATTATAATATTGTGCTCGGAGTGTATTGTCTTTCTCGGCTGGGATAATGTTTCGCCGACACGCCAGGCCTCGACCCACACCGTATAACTCTTTCGTTTCCCCTTTCTCTCGCCCTTGCTCTCCTACTCTCTGTTGCTTAATCTCTCCTCTTCTCTCTTCCTCCCCCTCTCTCTCTCTCTTTCTCGTTGTTTTTTTTTCACCTTTTTAAACAACGATCCATTAGCTATCAGGGTAGTCGACGAGAAGGGGCGGACGGACGAGGCTAGCAGATAGCTTGGAATAGCGAAAACAATTTCAAGAAATCTGCCCTGGCGAAAATTCGATTAGCCGCGCGGAAGATGGGCTCTACCACCCTCTCCCTCTCTCTCTCTCTCTCTCTCTCTCTCTCTCCCTCTTTCCCTCCCTCCATTTGTTTCGTTTCGTTTTATTTTATTTTCACCGGGCGGACAGGACTCTGTTTCTGTCGCGCTGGCGGCTTTTAATTACTTCTCCGCGTGCTCTCCTCTCGCAACATCCTCTCGGCGAGCTCTCGTGTTTTCGCGTTCGTCCTCCTTATTCCTCCCGCTCCTCCTCCTCCTCCTCCTCCTCCTCCTCGTCTCTTCTCCTTGGCTTGTTTTTATCCCACGGCTCGATCGGGCTACAAAGATGCTTTGAGAGCTACTTTTAACTCGCGCGTTCCTCTCCTCCCCTGTCGGCGGCGGCTACGTGTCCCTCGTTATTTCATTGAACACGGCGAATTTCGACCGCCTTGCCAGCGACGTACGTGGAAAGTCGGATAGGGTAGCCCGGCTAGGCTCCGCCGGGAGATTTATCGAGGTCCAGGGGAAAGGCTTGAACGCCTTAACCGTGGATTAGCTTTCAATTAAAGGATCCCGATGAGCGCGGGCGCCGAAAGAAGGATATTTATCGCCGTAGCGACGTAGGCGAAGGATTACGGTCGAGTGCCTGCGTAGGATGCACCTGACTCCTTGTCGTTTCTTCCGTCCAGTCTCCCGACTTTTCTCCGTCTCTCGTACACGCGGTTGAAATTAATTAAATTTCGCGTTATCGTAGACGACGGCAATTAGGCGAGGCTGAACGGCGTTTATGCCCGCGGGCATGTTTATCGTGGCGCTAATGGATAATCGGCGCTCGGTTATACCGGCTCTTCTTTTCGCGCATCCGCGGCAGGAGAAGTAGGTAGGTACACGCTGGCTCGTTGCCCTGCGACTGGTTACTAGTTACGCAACATGCCCGGCCTAATTGGCCAGGGTAAAAAGACGCCGATAGGGTTTTTTTTTTCAGCGCGGCGAAAGAAGCGCGAGAAGACGGGGAGGAGAAACAAGAGGAAAGAGCGAGTCACGGACGAGGCTCGACAGATGCCTTCCCACGTTTTTTCGCCCAAGACATGTGCCTGGCGCGGCGAAAGGGTTGAGAAATTCAGTTGGTCGGCGGTGCCGGGGCAAAAAACCACCCCACGGTACAAGATTCCTCTGGTAATCGCTACGTGCCGCGATTCACCGCCAGGGGTGAATTCGATTAAGCCACCGAGGGGACTGCGACCGATCTTTTTCCCAGATCATCTGATTTTTTTTCTTCCACCGGTGATGCCGCGTTAGCTCTGCTTTCGCCTAGCTCCCTTCGCGCTCTTCGCTTTGTATTCCGCGGGGATAACGGGCGAGTCAATGAGCGCCGATCGTCGTTGCTCCTCGCGCTAGCATCTTGGAGTGATCGTGGCTCGTTGCATCCCCTAGCGAACTGAACAGCCGTTCCTCCCTCGATGATGGGAGCGTCGTCCTGGGGGTCGTGCCCGTTGATCGTAGTCCTCTTCCGCTGAATGCCGCTCGCGACTATCGGGTATCGGCCCGCGAACTCCTCGTTCAAGTTCGAAGCGGCTGGCGTCGCGTGGTCGGTGAGAAACCACAACCAAAGCAGTCCCAAAGCGTTACGAAGAAGCCAGCAGAACGATCTAAGCTACCGTTAGGATCTCTGTTCATTGTTACGACACACGAGCAGCGGGGACTGCTGGGCGCAGAGCTACTTACTCTGTTACGTGGCACTGCACTCGCGAACCGGGAGTGAAACTCTTTGCACGGTCTAACGCGGCGAACGTTTCCCACTTCTTTTTTTTCTCTCTCTCTTTCGTCTTTCTCTTTCCTCGCGATTCTACGAGCATCGATGCGGAGAAGTGATTGCCGGCGAGCATAGGTAGGCCTCGAATTAATTCACCGTGCATCGAGTTTTCCTCCCGCGAAGGTCGAGAGCGTTACGGTTTGCCGGCGATTCCAACAGATACGAATTACCAATGCGATGGTCCCCTGCCCTGCGATTTAGCGAAGCTCTACGAACGATGTCGAGAAGAGGCCAGAAATGGAAGCTACCGTAGGGGAAGGAATGAGTCTATAGATCGTCTGGATAGAAGCGTGACCCACCACCATGTGTGCATTCAGAGAAATCGCGATTCCGGTATCGCTTGAGGAGGGGGGCAAAAAAAAAAAACGTGTAACATAGGCGTTTATCGTCCGATTAGAAGAGCGTTCAGCGGAGTTACGTACGATAGTGTATACGTATGTGTATTGAAAAAACATATGTGCGAGTTATATCGCACGTGTACAACCGTCTGATCGATACTAGACTCGATTCTCCGGGATCGTTTCGACCGTGGTTCGATTATTATCGTGTGCGAGCACCGCGTTAAGTAGCCAAAATGCCTGTTGTCGTTGTTGGACGTCGGATTTGGTACATACATGACTGACCTTCGACGTGTGGGTACGAAGGCTGGATTCTGTGGCGAAGCCTTTGCCGCAGATGTTGCAATGGAACGGCCGGTTCTTCGCCCGTTCCACCTGGGCGTCGTGATTCCGAAGGTGCTGCTGCAAATTCGATAGCTGAATGAACGCCCGCCCGCAATCAGGTAGATGGCACTTGTACGGTCGTTCACCTGCAAACAAAAACCGTTTATCATGAACAAACCGCTGGATCGACGGGTATCCTTTTTGCCAAACCATCGAACGATGCCTTATTATTTTACTTAGGTATTGTAATCGAGGACCTTGCAGCAACACGGCTGTCAGCTCCATTTTTTACAGTTTCCCACTTATGTAATTGTGTAAAAAATATTCTACTTTTATTGCAAATAAATAAAAATAGAAATATTTCTATTTTAATATTAGTATTAATAGGTACTCTATTAATATTCTATTAATATTAATATTAATACTCTATTAATACTCAATTAATACTCTATTAATACTCTATTACTATTAATATTAATACTCTCTTAATATTCTATTAATATTAATATTAATATTTTTATGATAGAATATTTTTTCGCAGTAGAAATAAAGACTTATCAACTCAATAACTCCTACTTATTGTGGGAGAAAATAATTAATATATTTTCCAATTAATGTTCTCTTTTTAATTTCAAGTCAAAGAAATAATTTTACAACAAGCTTTTCCTAATTTACTTTAAGTTGGTAAAGACGGAGCTGCACCCCTCTGTTTGCAATGTCGTCAATTACTACTGCAATCTTTCTTCCCGTGAGTAATCGCCTAACCCAGAGTTAGACGAACACCTGTTTGTCGTATCTACGGCAGTTCCAGCAAGTATTGCTGTAGCAAGTCTTATGTATTATTTCGGTATAGCTTGATGAACTGGAAGGCGTGTCGTCAGTGGAAATTACGTCGACACGTGGGGAGACGGTTAATTTGCAATTGCGATTTTCGTTTAAATAATAGCAGCCGTCGGGGCTGGCTGTGCTCGGGATACGGGAATACGGCGGATACTTTTTTCCAGGGCCGAGCAACAGGTATCAGCGGACAGATTTAGGGGTGGGCGTAAAAAATGCCACTCGTTTTAAAACGACCATTAGAGCCGGTGTTTTAACAACCCGTAACCTTGCACCCTGATTTAAAACGTTGAAAGCGCATTTGTTGCCGCCGCGTCCCGCCCGTGTGTGTTAATAATCTGTAACAGTGTTTTTTTTTACGACAGGCTGATCGATTCTTTCCATGGAAATTTATAGCAGCAACGCGGCGATTATTACTGGTTTCCATTCGACAGCTGTCCTGATTTGCAAAGCTTCGTACTATGTAGTGTCATTGATCCCCTTCGATAAGAGTATCGACTAGTTTCAATTACCCGATGTGTACGTATCCGCGAAATATTTAGCTATGTAAATTTCGCCCGTGATTATTTCGCGACTCCACCGCTGTTGCAGCTGCTACGTCGGCGGGGCAACAGCTTCGGATGCTTTAAGCTCAATTCCATCGATTCGCGATTGTTGCAGTTTTTATTGCCCTCCCTCTGCGCCCCACTCTATTTTAATTCCCACAAGGTTCAATTGGTTCAATTTAACTTTTATTAATATCGACATTCTTCCCCGATCCTTTCTCACCCCGGGCAGCCGTTCTTTTTCTTCCTCTTTGCTTTCTCTCGCCCCTCGCTGGCCACTCTCTCCTTCCTCGTTCGACGTGGCTCATCTTTTATTCAGACCGATCGAAGATTTAATAAAAATAATTCGACAAGACCGCCCGTTGCGAGGTATCAGCCTCGCAACATCGGGGAAACAGAATTCTTCGCTCGCTGAGGATAGTGGAAGCTGTAGCGCGGATGATCGACGATGAAGGGAGCGCGGGGAACGACGGAACACGTCGATGGTCTTAACGTCGGTTGAATGAAGCTCCTGCGACGGTTGTAATGGTCCCGTCACTCGCCTCTATGGGGAATTAACGCCATCGGGAACGAGGCAGCGTAAAAATTATTTATTGCATTGTGCACGCGCGATGAACACACGAGCGTAGAATGTCCCTTTTACCGGCGATCGAAGCAAGCGACGGGGAATCGCGGAGGCCGCGAGCGGAGTACATACCGCGAGGAACACCAGAAGGCGGCATGCAGCGCGTGGCAAAAGTTATAGCCGATACGTAAGCTATTACGTTTACGAGCTTTACTTTACCATTTTTACAAGCGCCACCAGGCAGCCGTTTTATGATTGCCGTTTATTTAGGTGGCTCGAGCGTAAAGCTTTATCGTGTTTGCATCTACTCGAAACACGCGTCTCACGCGTCGCGTAGCCATCTCCCCCGGCGGCTGGCCGTTAATGAATTCATCAATGACAGCTTCGGTTCGGTTACAACCACCGGCGCGACGCGCGAAGCCGCCGAACAGCGCATCAAGCGCGTTCCGTTCATCTTCTAATCGTTGCCACCCCTATTTTCCATGCACGGCTTTTCACGGTAAAATCTGACGGCGCCGGTTAATTGCCCTCGAGTTGAATAATCGGGGAAACGGTGATGCGCGGGGTCTGCTCCTTTTTAGAGAGCAACGGGCCCCCCGTCCGTTGAACGGATCGATTTTAGTGGACGCGTTCTCTTTTTACTTCCCCGCCCCTCGGTTTAATGCCTTGTCGTGTATCTCTCGCGACGACACTAAACATGCATCGACATTAAATTTTGCACGACGACCGTAATTCCCCGGCCGGCGTATAACGTCATTACATTCATCACCTACACTGGCTCGGAATATCAAATGAGAGCGGCGATATATTTGATTATTTGTCAGCGCGCGGTGGTTTCGCAGCCGCGTGCACTTGCCCGCCCTACGCCCACCCTCTCCCCGAGGCCGGTGGAAAATCGCTGACGCGTTTTTCCGCGCTTTTTTTCCCCGGAAGCTTGGAAACCTCGTCGTCCACTCGTCAAAATCACCGGCGTTCCTCGGAAAAGTAGGTAGAAATCCCGGAAAGAGCTGGCACGTGGTTGGACGTGTGTGTATATACGAAACAGCCTGGACTCGCCTACCCTCTCTCTCTCTCTCTCTCTCTCTCTCTCTCTCTCTATCTTTCCTTCTCTCTTTCTCCCGGGCTAGGTCTCTGCTTGCCTTTTCTGTCTCTCTATGCCCTCCCGTGGCTCTCACCGGTTCTCCCTCTAGCTGTGTTCGGTGCTCGTGCACACTCCCTCCGTGTGCAACCCTCTTGCCTCGTCCGTGGAAACGGCGACCACCCAGCGGCCCTCCACGGCCCACTACACGTCCACGGCAGAAAATTAATGTCCCCTGCAATCCATGTATAATGCATTCGCATTTCGTTGAACGAACAAATGAACGCACCGCTAGAAAATTTACGTCCTCCCTCTTTCTCTCTCGCTCCCTCGCTCCGGCCGGCCTTCCTCCTGCTCTTTCTCCGCTTCCCCGTGTCCTCTTCCCTCGCTCCCCTCTCTCTTTCACCCTTTCTCTCCTACTCTGTTCCCCGATTTCTCTCCGCTCTTCTTTGTTTCTCTCGCGAGATTTTGCGCGTGTGCAACAAGCCGGCCCTGACCAACCCGTCGTCGTTGCACATACACGTCCCTCTCTCTCTCTCTCCTATCCCTCTTGGACCACAACCCTCTCACCCCCGTTCTCGCCCCGTTTTCCCACCCCCGTTGCAGTTGCCGTCATCGAAATTCCGGCTGGAAATCATTAAATTGCACGCACTCACATGCACGCGCGTGGTGCACTCGCTGCGATGACCTCGTCTCTCTTCTCTACTCTCTTTCCTCTCTCTTTCTCTCTCTCTCTCTCTCTCTCTCTCTCTCTCTCTCTCTCTCTCTCTCTCTCAATGGTACTCGTCGAGCTATTCATACGAGCGATACCTTGAATTTCGCGGCCAGGGGGCGAGCAAATACATAGTTGCAGCGTAAAAATCGGGGATGAGAATGCTAAATCCGAGCGATTGGAATGTGTTCGAGTATCGCGATGATATTCGTCGAGTGCACCCCGTCTCTTCCTCCCTCCGTCTATCTGCTCGATGACGATCTTTTTTTTCGCTGGACCACGCGAAACGGTAAATTCGAGGGAAATAGATTGTTGGCGGAATCTTTGCCGCTGTTATCCCGCAGGCAGCCTTTTGTAGTAACTGGAAATTCGTTTGAAATCCCGCGTGGCGAGTTGGAGAGTTGACGGTGGCGTAAAAATCGCGACAGGGCGAGCGGTGCGCCGCGTTAACCTTGGTTCGATCGAACGGTAATCGAGCAGTATTTTCGGAGGGAGACGCTGCAACCACTTCGGCGCTAATTAAAGCACACTTATCCGGGAATCGTTGGGGGTAAATCGGCACGGCCGGTTTAAGGGTAATTTTAACTTGGAGCGCGGATTAAAAGCAGCACGACGACACTGATCTCTGATGGATTCTATTAATTTTCGTTGGCGGAATTATCGGTATTTCGATCGCCGCCACGAAGAAGCAATCACTTAGAACGATATAAAAGGACATCGATCAGCCGTTAACGACCGCGGCTAATCGGTCGATTTTGTTCGCCGCGTGTTCATTAGCGCTCCGATTCCTTCGCCGTTTCCGACGATGAAATCGACGTTCTTCAATGGTTATTAATGCAAATCGCGGCTATGTAACCGTGCCCGATCGGCCTGCCGCGTTAAAGACTCGGTGTACCTTCGCGTCGTGTTTATCTCACTGATTACCACGCAATTCCTTCAAACGAGGCGGTCTCTTTATTATTTTCCCCCGTGATTTTCGAGTTCAGCTGCCCCCTTTCGCGGGTTCAGTGGCCTCGTTATCGCGACGTGCTCGACGATCCCGCGGATCTCGTGACTTCTTCGGGTGGCTGGGGATTTCGTTGGGGGGTCGGGAATGGCTTGATTTACCAGCGGAGAGGTGGCCGCGATCGACGTTGCCTCGAGGGTAATCGGCGCTCGGGAAATCGTCGGGAATTTATCGAAAGAAGGACGAGCATTACGCGGTGGACGGAAGCGAAATTTATAGGGTTTGGAATTAGCATGAAAGCAACGTTAGCGCGGCGCGTTCGCCACGGTGTTGTAACGTGTGTATCGCGCTAGGAGAACGCGTTACCAGGCGCATAGAGAGCGAACGGGCCAGCTAGAGTGTAGGAGTAACAGAGCCGGGCAGTGAGTGGCGGGGGGGGGGGGAGAGCGAGAGAGAGAGCATCCCTTTCCCGAGCGATGCAGCCGAGCGTTTCACGCATGCATGGAAATCATTAAAATAAAATGGCCGATAACAAATGACTGTTGCAAAGAGGGGAGCCCTCCTGGTTGGCGGCCATCTTGGTTCACGTGACCGTCATCCGGGCAACCACGGGCACGCCACGCCCCTTTAATGATTTCTACCCCCTGGCGAATGTGCCGCGCGTACGTACGTGCGAAATTTCACGACTATGTATGCGTGTGTGCATGTGTGCCCGCTTGTATCCCTCTCGTACGCGGGGAGTACAGTCATCATCAGTAGTCTAGGCGAAAGCACCCTGGTACATCCTCTTCAAAACCTAACCACCATGGCAACGAGAATGCCACCATCCCTTCGACTCCGGGGAAGCTTCCGACAGCCGCGATTTTAAAAACAGGGAAGTCCTTGGGGGTACCATTGGCTGGCCTGGCCGACGAGGTCTAGAGAGAGATTTTACTGGCATCCCCATTGAAATATGCGAGTCCGACGACGATCGAATCGCGGGAGAATGCCAGCAACTCGTTGATAGAATCACCCTGCGAGGTGAGTGACTTGGAAGCCGCGTAAAAGTGACGCGAGCGGTTCGTTCGGATGCCTTCGAACGGAATGATTCTAAAGGTGAATGACTGGCGGCGGCCAGATCGGAGGGTCGTTCTCGATTGAGCGTCTGAGGGCGTTTTCGCTTGGGGCACGTTGCCGCCCAATGCCATTTGTACCAGGCCGGAGGGCTAGCTCCCGTCGAATAGCATGGTCTAGCAATCTAGTTCCCTAGATATCTCCGCGGACGACGGCGGGCAAACGTGCCGAGAGTGTTTGAGAATCGTCGAGTGGCAGACGTTCAGCCCCGTGATCGATATTCTTGCGACTCGCCCTCGGCTTCGATCCCCGAAAGACGGTCCCCCCTCGGTGACGATGACGATCGCGACTGCGGACGTCGTTCCATGTGGAAAGATGTTTCAGGAGGCTCGCCTCTCACGATGGCAACGAACTCGGTTACGCCGGATGGCAGGATCGTACGCGGGTGGAACATTATTCGGGCATATGGTAGCTCGATCCGTCTCGCTCGCTCCTACCCTCCCGAACGGTTTCACCTGCCCTGTCCGAAACTCTTTATCGTTTTTTTTCTCTCCTTTTCGACCGATACCTTTTTTTTTCCAGACCGCCCAGAGGGAGCGTGTCAGGTTCGCTGACCCCGCAGGAACCCTTCCTTCCTGTGGCTTACTTCTTCCCCGGCCGACGAACTCGCGTTCGCCGATTTGTTGTTTCGAGCCTCTTCCTACCGCCGTCGCCCTGGACGCGAACGTTTAAATACAACCTGCCAGGATCATCCTTCCACGGGCGAAACGTTAATTAACGAGAGGCTCAGGGACCATTCGACCGGAAGTATGTAGCCACTCGTCGCACTCTTCTCTCTCTCTCTCTTACCCACCCTTGGTTGGCTCGCTCGCGAAGAGCTGAAGCTCTAATTTCGGGGCTTGGTCATTTTTCTGGCGGACTTAGCCGAGCATAATTTATTCCCGATGCCTGATGAGACCCATTGTTGCGGCGGCGTTGGCTGCTCCTCGGCTTGAACGGGGTGAAAACGAGCCAAGGGGGTCGTAGCGAGAAGGGTCGGAGTAGCGGCGGAGAAAAACGGACCAGGAATTATGTAAGACACCGGAAGGAAGGAGTGTACACGGCACACCGGTCCCCCCCTTGCTCTGGCACATCCGTCCGAGCGGTAACGATCGTTGCTGGATGCAGGACAAGATCTTGAACCCTTTCCCAACGACGACGACGACGGCGACGAGGACGATTCTCGCCACTTAACAGGCATTTCGACGAGACCTTTTTTCTTCCCCCTCCTCCTGCCTGGCCTCCGCCGTCGTCTCCGTGGAGGCAGCGGCAGACTTCGGGTCATTAGGCAGATGGGGGTAAAAAGGGGTAAAAATTAATGTCTCAGAACGAAGGAACGAACGTTCGGCCTGTCGAGTGGCCGGAGCTAAGTCCTGCTGATGGCCCTCGTGTCTTTACGATTTTTCATCGCGAGTCATTTCCTCCAGAGGGATTTCGAATGCCCGCCAAACCCTCCGCCCTCTATCCTCAGAGTTACCGCTTGGACGATCCTGTTCCACGGTATCGTGACAAGAAGAGGAGACAGGCAGATTCAATCAGCCGTGAGACCCACTTAAAAATACATAAAATATCCCCGGGGACGCGAAGCGGGTCACTAGGTGGATAATGAGCGGCGATTAGGGTGAAAGACAAACGGGATGTAGCACCTGCGATTGACAGGACCACCGAGGCTCTCCATCCGATCCAGCTACGAGCTGGTTTCCGGTTTACTGGCGTTCAAAGAAACCCCCCTCGGGTCCAGGCTTTCTTTCGCCCAGCCCGAGCTTTCGCCGCGAAGGGTTGCGAGCTTGCCAAGGGTGCAAACGACGCGCTCCCCCCGTCGATTATTTTTATTCCCGGCATCTGAATCGTGTATTCGAACGTCCTCGTCCGCGACCTTCTCGAATTGTTTCCTACCGAACCCCCGTTTCCTCTTCAACTCCATCCAAGTTTAGAAAAGGTAAATCGTGCCACATCGAAGCCAAGTTGAACTCGCGCTGCTTTTAAGCGGCCGCACGTCTTTAAGCCTGTTCCTCCAGCTATACCTGTGTAGGTATCTCTCTGTGTCTGTGCGTGCGTGCGCTCGTCGAGAGTATAACTCGAGCAGCGCACACAAGGCTGCACCCAAAGTTTCTAACGTAAGACGCCAGAACTGTTCTCGTATGCCGTATGGCGTTCTGCGTTGCCACCCACACATGCCGTGTAGAAAGTTTACTAGATGGAAATCTATATCTTATTTTACGGCCGGCCGTGCTCAATATTCTTGACCCGACTGGTCGACTGCCCGATGTAAATGGCCCCTGTAAATCTTCTTTCCTCCCGGCGGTCGGTGAAAATTCGAAAAACCAGCGTGCAGCAATCGCGAGACGAGACCAGGCATCGTTGCTGATAGACTCCCTGGATGATAATGACGCGGCGCCCGAAGGAATTGATATCGAGCCAGGAATGTCAAGTTCACGTGGAAAGTAAATCCCATTCTACGCTCCAGAAAGGCTTGCCGTAAAAATCGAGCTTCCATCAGGAGCCGCGTATGTATCTAGCGTTGCAAAAAGTTAGCACCGCTTGGTACACGAGGCTCGAAAGAACGATACTTTAACGGCCAAGCGCGTGGGATTGGTTTATGCGAAATTATCGCATTGGAGGCGAAGGAGCACGAGGTATCCTTAACCTACAGACCGGTTCTGCGGCCGAAGCGTGATCGTGCAGTCCCCGTTGAAGATCGTACCTGATTTTCAGCAAAAAGTCGCTTGCTTTCGTGCCAGCTTTAGAAAGTCAATCTAGATTTTGTAGACCGTTTACCGCGCGCGAGTGTACGGTAGATAGGGAACTGGTATGAAGCGGGATTACCGCCTTCTGGTGCTACGCTTACACGTATCGCGAGTGTGTATCTTGTCCTTACCGGCGGAATACTTTTCCCTGCTTACGGTTCCTCGGCGTATTTTTAGCCACTATTTCCCACCGTCCCTCTCCCCCAGAATTTCGCCGGGAGACCGGGTCAAGGAGGATGTTCCGTGGCGTCGCGAGAAAGTTACGTCGCCGCGGTTCCATCCCCAAAGGGTTGCTCGGAAGTAAGTCAGTAATGCGAAGGGGGCGAGAAGTTTCGTCGATTCTAAGGGGCGAAGAGCAGCCGTGTCCCTTTAAGAATTTTAAAACATCTGTGTCATCCCCGGAAAAGATAGGCGAGCTGAAATCGCCCGTGAAATAATAATCGCGACACGTTTCATCCGAGCGATTAACGGCTTTAATTAAGAATCGGTGCCTCTCATTCAATCGATCCCGCTGAAAAGTGCACGTCGATTCTGCTTTTTACCGCTCGGAGAACACTTATTGCTCGCGGCCGCATTTCAGACTCTATTCTATATCAGTAACGCGCGATAAGATAACTCGTAGAAAAAATCACTCTCATGGCAACAATCTGAGAACGCAGTGCGGATTTACGCGCTTTTGAAAAACTAATAGAGCGACGAATATCACTGGACGAATATTCTCAGGGCGGTTGTAGAAAAATTCATGGACTTTTGGGTCAGATATTCCAGCATGAATTTAAAAAATCTTTACGATCTCCTTCTCTATATTCAGAGGCGTTTGAAAGGGTTAAAAGTCTCTTGTTTTTGTGACGAGGTCGTGGAAGATTCCATTCTTTTCGTACTGCACGATCTCTCGCGGTAGGAAGATTACTATTTTGATAGCCTCAAACTCCTTGCGTTCTATTACAGTACTAAAACTTTTCTTGCAAGTGTCTTCTCAATGCAAAGGATGCGAATTGGTGTTGAGGGGACGGTCTTGGACTGGCGGACCTTTTCCAAGGATGAAAAGTTCGGTTCTAACGTGCGACCGTTTGTTCCCCGCGCGAATCTATCAAGGTTCCGAGCAAACATCGAGGAAAGAGCGAGATTACTTATCTGGGATCAGGAACGGTACACAGAGTGACAATGGCGCGTTCGCGATCGTTGAAGGATGACCTTAAAAAATGACGTGGCGTTTTCGCGCGCCACGAAATGCATGCTCATCCTACACGACGCGGTAGCAACCGAATCACACCCCAGGCTGGGAAAAAGGCGAGCACGTTGGGAGCACAAAAAAATCAACAATCTGCCCTCATTGTCCCAAAGGGTTGCGTTCGACAAGACCGAAAAAAAGGCGAAGAAAGAATGAAAGAAGAGTAGGTCGAGGAGAAAAAAAGCGTAGGCGTATCATCGAGCCATCCCCTAGGAGCGCGCGCGCGCGTGTGTGTGTGTGGCGTGTAGAGGCAGCGACCCTATTCAAATTAACCCTCACGGAAAAAATGCAGAGCCGCGCGGAAGGGTTCGTAGAAAATTAGAATAGACTCGTTTGGTTGGCGGCCTATGCATACGCGGCATGACTACGTTAATTTTCTGGCAGGCCATACGGTATCTTGGACTTTTAATTATCCTTACCTTTTACCTTTTAACGGTTTAATTGCCTTTCTCCTCGCTATCGGGGAATAGGATTCCTCCGACCGTTACACCTCGTCTCTCTATCCTTGCCAGCGTCTACCTATCCTACGTACGACCTGCTCGTTCGAGGATAAGTTCTTGCTGCAGGTTTTCGCCGCGAGTTCACCTCGAAGACACGGTAGACCTTTCTTCGCATCGTATTGGTCGCGTTGGGCGTCTGCGTTATAAAACAGCCGGTCCGCTTTTCGGCAAAGATTGCAATTCAAACTGTGGCTGGCTCGGTCCCGAAACCCTTGCACGTTGGAAATTCAGCCGCACGGTTTTGATACACGAGTAATTTACCTACGATGCCGGCGCGCAAACTAATATTAGGATTAATATCGCTCGTTAAAATATTTACGATAGCCAGGTATGGGGAAATTGATTAGCTCGTATCACGCGAATTAATTAAGCATCGTTGCCGAAAGGTATCGCGTTCGCTCCATCAATCGATCCCCCCCCTTACGCGGGCTGAAAAAATAATCCGCGAGTAATCGGAATTGCGAGCTCTGCCGGTGGACGCGCCACGGCCCCTTTACCGAAGAGCAACGGGAAAAAGAAGGAGGTGCTTGGCGGCAAACGAGACGTTTTACGCTTCTCTCTAGCAATCAGCCACCTACCCGTGCCCACCCCCCCCCCCCCAAGTTTTTCCAGACGCGCAAAGCGCCGCCACTTTTGTTTAATCTTTCATTCCGCGTCATTTGTGATAAAGGGCTGGCGCCGTTCTTTCCGTTGCGCCGCTTTGATTTTTCTCGAGACGTCTGGCGAGACATTCCGTCGCATAAATTCTTAACTGGGCGAAATTAGCGAATTAAACGTAGGAGAGAGAGGGAAAAGGCCGGCCGAGGACGGCGAAAGAAGCTCTGCGAGGGTGGCTCGCGGGGGCCGAGAAGTCTTGACGGCTCCGTCACGAGGTCACCGACGACTGGCAAAGGGAACCGGAAACGGCGTTCAGGGAAAAACGGTGTATTTTTTTCCCTCTTGTCGCAGCTCCATCAGCTTATAAATACGCCGACGTTTCAGGCCACTTCCCTCAATGGGGAGCCCCTCCAGCCAGGTTAATTTTTATTCATGCACCGACGATACGGCAATTTTTCGCAGTCTTAAGTGGGCTTTAAAATTGTCCGGTCAATTTCGCCCGGCGGACGTGCTCCTTTTTTCAAACGCCGTCGCCTCGCTCGAAAGGGGTGACTTTTCGCCAGACCCGCTCCGCCGTTTGTATCGGTATTAATGGACTCGTCTCTCGCCGCCTAACATCCTTTTCTTAACGAGGACACCGTTATTGCTCCATCGAATTTTAATAGCAGCGCCAAGTTGTTTCACTCCACCCCTTTCGCGGAAGCTCTCAGGGGATTCCACATTTCGCAACTGTCGGCCAATTTCGAAAGAGGTTTGTCGCGAGCTATTCACTCCTCCGTCACACGTGCCTAATCGCGTAACCACCTCTAAACCGTCGATCGGGTTTCGCGAAAAGTTCAGCCAACCCTCTGGCGCGTCCATCCCCGGAACCAGCCGCGTCCCCAAAAGCTAACGCGACCGCTGCTAGCTGGTTCAGGGAAACCGATTAATTCGGCGCGCGTGGGGCGACCGATCATTAGATTTCGCCCCCACGAAAATTGAGTTTTCCTCGTTGCCGAAGGGATAATCTTTGGCGTAGCCTCTGGCCCGTTGCGTGCGGCAGCACAACTCTGTCGTCTGTCCACCGGCAGGGCCGCGAGAGTGCGTACACCGCTATTTATTAGGCTGCTGCATTCTCGTGAGCGCGCGGATGTGTGCAGGCTCGTTTTTGCCTGCGTGTGAGCGTAGGTACGCGCGCGAGTGCCGATGCAACGGGATGCACCGGCGATGTGTGCGCGTGCGACGGTGGCGGCGCGTAACTTCGGTTCCATTATTGAGCGATCGGGCGATCGAAAAATTGGCGCGCTTTTTCGCGCGCGAGCCCCCGAGTGGGGCGAGCCGACCTACCATTGGCCGCGCGCCCAGTCACCCTCGCATGCCCGCCACCGCGGAGGGGAGGATGGACTCTGTACACCCTCGGCAGGTATTTGTCTAGGCTGCTGCAGCTATTGACCAGCTATCGATATCGTGGACGTTCACCGATATTATATTCGCCGTCCTTCGTTTCTGCCACCCTCGCATTTCACACCCACCCTCCACCCCCCCTCCCCAAACTCCCGATCGCCCCGGCCCCCGAGTGACCCCTCCCCCTTCGTTTCTCGTTTTGCCCGGCCATGGCAGCGCGAGTTTCCTCGAATTTCGGTTAATGAATTATATGCGTATACGTTGCAAATTTTATAGGCACGCGCGAAAGCGAACGACCATATATATATATATATATATATATATATATATATATATATGTAGACGTATATACGAGTATATTGGCCTGTCGGGGGAAATTGTTGTAAGCCAGTCGCGTTATGCTGCACCGGGGGTGTGGGTGGTCGCGCGCGCGGAGGGGTGGCGCGTGAACGCGACGGCACCGGCAGTAAATTCCCGCCGTTTTTTGACTTTGACCGGCCAATCGCCGCGCGGCAACGAGATCTCGCCTGCGAAACGAGAAATCAATATGGCATGCAAATGCTGTGCGCGTTACCGTTTGGGAAAACAACGGCCGCAAGGGGAATTTGCAAGGAATTTCGGCTGCGAGCGCGGCGATTTTTCAGTCGCGAGAAATCGGTATGCCGACCGTTGGAAAATGCGAAATATCCCTGGCGCACGGTTCGAATATCGGGATATCCAATTCAACTAGGGCGCGTCGGGGCCAGTCGTTTGCATTCCATGTCGCGGATTTTTCGCTCTCGGGTGGATCGGCCGGGACGCGCGTCTGTTCGAAACGTTTCATCGATAAAGACACGGAGAGGCAAAGTCGTGCATGCGATAGATGCGCGTACACACCGTGCAGCACCGTACACCGACGTCAGCTCAAGTACCAGCCGCGGCTGAGTGGAGTGGGAGGCCCAGTACGTGGGAAGGGTGATTATTAATGTAAGGGGTGGCTGAGCAGTAGTTACTCGCTCGTTGGTAGTCGTCGAAAAGGGCGAAGGGGTGAAGCAAGCACGGTGAAATCAATGTCGGCCCTTCTTTTTTTTTTTTGTTCCTCGTTGAACACGGGCAAGCAACGCTCTCGAATTTGTTTCTACTTTTCTCAATATACTAGCATACGCGCCCGCCGTGCCAGTCCTCCTCTCGGGGCAACCGGAGAAAATTGCTTCTTCCCGTCGATGATTTCAAAGGAATGTTTTCTTAAGAATCGATGAGCGCGCGTTATCCTCGCGCGAGCGGCGACGGCAGATAGAGAGCTGGCGGACCTCTCGATTAAATAGCTCGCATACCGACGAGGTTTTGTTTTTTCTTCTCGTCCGGAAGCAGATCTTGGACCAGGCTAGCGAGACTTTTCCGAGGGTCCAGTCATACGCGGCGCTGACCGTTCGCTTTCTCCAGGCTAATACCTTCCGATTGACTACGCTCATCCCTTAATGAAATTCTTTCTACCCGGGCGCGACCCGTTGCCTGCCTCTGGCCCCGGCTGGCTTTGCCGTCGAATTTTCTCATTATTACGGGTCCCTCCGCCCGTCCTCGGTCCTCCGTCCTTCGTCCTCCGCCTCTCTCCGTCACCGCTATTCTTAGTCGAACGGCTAAGCGAGCCGCTCGATGAATTCGATCGTTCGCCCCGCGTAAATCGAACTTGTCCGCGGATAGGTACGCGGCGGCCGTGTATGCATACCGAACGACGACAACGTGCTCAGTCAACGGTGTCTTGGAAACCACGCTCGGAGCTCCGGCGCGGCGCGACGCGCATTGAGCAATCTCGCAGCATGCCGCATTAAAATTAGCTACAATCGGAACGCACGATCGCTCGTACAGATTATAATAGTATATTAATTTATTGATTATCGACCGGCCGCGATGCAATGCGGTATTCATAGAATTTACTATCAGCACCCGGCACACTGAATGCATGCATTAAGTACGGGGGGAACTCGCCGACTTTGCCGCGCGGACCGCGACTTTGTTGCGGCGATATTGCTGCTCGCGATTAACCGATTTCGCGTCGTAGCTCGAAGCGACGTGCGCGGAGAAGTTTCGTCTGTTCCACGGATAGTGGAAAGGAGGAAAGCAGAGTCCAGGGCCCTGTCCCTGGAGAGCCTCGTGTTCTATTCAAGAGTTCAAAAAATTATGAATCTTTGGAGATATCAAATAAACAATTTTTTTTGCCGCCCAAATTCACTTCAAGGAGGTGAAATGAAATTGATCCCTGAAAATCCGGGTATTTTCCGATTTTGTGTTACAACTCGCGATGTATAAGAGCTGTAAGTTCCCAAATGATAGTCCTAATTAAAAGAAGCAACTTTAGTCTGAAAACTTCTTTTTTATCTGTTACAGTTCGCGAGTTATAATTAAGGATTTTCAACGGTCAATTTAACCCCCTTAGAGTGAATTTGGGCAGCAAAAGAAAATTTCGTAATAGACACCTTATCCTCTACATATCCCCCAAGTTTCATAATTTTTTGAATTTCCCTGGAATCTTCCCCCGTAAGTCTATCGGCTACAATGTCGACGGGATCGAATTGGCGCACGATCGATCGGGGCTAATTCCCCCCGCAGAGGGTTGGGCGGTGGGGCCAAAAATCCTGCCATTCCTCCGGGCCAGGATCGCCAAGACATTAATAGAAGACGGATACTCACCCGTATGCAGGCGGGTATGTTGTTGTACATGGCTGAGCTGCTTGAACCTGCGGTCGCAATAGCTGCATTTGTACGGTTTCTCGCCGGTGTGGACCCTGATGTGCTGCACGAGCTGGTGGTTGCTGGAGAATGACTTGAGGCATTGCTGGCACTGGTGCGGCTTTACCTCGTTACCGGCGATCATGCCACCCGGACCGATGCCGATCGGACCCAGGCCCGCCAATCCGCCCGCCATGCCGCCGCCGGGTCGAGCCGTCAGTGCACCCGCCGCACCCAGCTCCCTCGCGTGCATCTGCATCGCGCTCTTGTGCATGAAGATCTGCGAGAAGAACTGCCGGGGTTAGTTGGTACGCTGCACTTTTGGTCGAGCAACGGAGGATGGCAAATCGACGAAAGAGCTGACCGCCCCCGCTCCTCGCCGATCGCCATCGCCTCCTGGACTTTTCAGAGGCAAGGCTGACGCGACCTGCCCTTGCCCTTTTTCAAACAACACCGGTTACTACGTAAAACTCCGCCAAGTCTTGTCCTAGCACCGAGAGCTACTTCAAATTTAAACGCCGCGGAGTTTGCCCTCCCCGCGAACGCAATTGGAAGTGGCGAGTGCTTGGCTTTCGATTCTTCGCGGGGCAGGGAATAAGCGAACAAGTGCAGGCTGTAGCCTGTAGGGCATAGGCAGACGCTCAGCCTCGCCTGTTTCGTTGCACGTAGACGGTTCGAGCGATCCTCATGATTTTCTCATGCAATTATAGGATGACGAGAGTCAGAAACTACCGGCTCGCACTGCTCATAGACCGTGGCCGGTATCGTTTGCGTTTTCCGTTATTCATAGGCGAACTCTCTCCCGGTTGTCTGTTGTGCTCCGCGTTTCGACTCGCTGGTCGACACAGCGGGTGTCGGAGTGCGCGTCGCCGTTCACTCCCCCGATCTCGCGTCCAGCTTGAACGCGATCCATTAATTAAAAGTTCACGCGGGGTGACGTAATTTCGCCGGTACTTACGCGTTCGATGCATGGTCGCGACGGTTCGTGGGACCGATTCAGCGCTCGCGTCGAGTGGGATTTCTTTCTCGGAGCGAATCGCGCGATTCGTTAACGAAGTTCTACAAAGCCTCGTAGCCACGAATTTTCCACGATCTCCCTGGAGGAATCGCAGTGTTCCCAGCCCGATAGCCAGAGATTCGCAGAGGCTCGCTGGGACGGCGAACTATCGCCGTCGCATCCGCTCGCCATAGAACGTTCTCCACGAATTTAATAGGAAGCGCGTAACAGCTGGCCGCAAAGGGGGTCAACGGCCCTCCCCGTCGGTCGTGGTTTTCGAAAGCAACCAGCCGATCGATGTTTTTCGAGTCGCACGCGTGTACCCGCGTACACGTACGGAGCGCGAGCTGCGTACACGGCGGCCCGGCACTTGCTCGACGCGATGAGGAGGAACGCGAAACTGCTGGAAGGGCCGAGCCCACGAGCGGGTGGAACGGCGAGGAACGCTTGATTTCGGGTTCTCGTTGAGGGAACAGGTGTTGCTCCCGTCGTCGTCCCGGTGTGGGTGTAGGTGAACGAACGAAAGGGTTAACGTTGAAGCCGAGGGTACAGTTCGTGGCAAAAGTCCGGGGGATTCGACATCGGCAAGTTGGCGGAATTAAAGAAGGGAACGGCCAGTGTCCCGGGCGCCGGGAGGAGGGGCCGGAGGATTTTATTAAAATATGTTAAAACTGTAATTAAAATCGAAAAATCTCGCGAGAAGTTTTAAGAATCTTAGGCTGCCGTCACCCTCCTCGCGGCAGCGCGACGGAGACGCATCTCGGGGACGTGGAAGGGTAGAGGAGGACAGAGGCGGAGAAAAAGCTCGAGAGAGAGAATTGAAATTGTCACCGAGGGTTCTCAAGTTTCCGCGACTTTCAACCCTTTCTTTCTGGGACGACGCGTCGCGTCGCGTCGGCGGATATTTGACGGGCGACCTTCGGCGCTGGGCATCCCTGATTCTTAATCCCCGTGAGAGAGGGAGAGCCTGCCACTCGATTTTATTCCTCGTTTTTTCTCGCGTTTCTTTCGCCCGGAGACAAATCAATCCGAGTCGTGTTCCGCGTCGATTTGAATAAAATGGACCCACAACCCCCCCCCCCCCCGCTGGAGGTATCAGTGTCGTTTTCTAGATTGCGGGGGCGCGATTCGTTTTCCTTCGGTTGATCGTTTTCTAACGTAATTTTTTCCCCAGCTCTTCACCCTCTGTCTTCTTCGGGAACGGGTGCGATCCACGGTTCGAGGAGACGTTTTCGCGGCGATTAACCGTAGCCAAGGGCTGCGAAGAGGGGCGAGAGACGATTCGACGCCAGCGAAGTCGAGTTGCGAATTTTTAACGACCGTCTCGAGTGGATCGTCGAGATTTTTGGCGAAACTTTTCGACGAATATACGCCGCACAATTGGACGGAAGAATCCGCGAGCTCCTTCCCCCCCCCAACCCCGAGACGTTAGTTTCTTTAGGCGATTTTTCGAGCGAATGCTAATTAAGCTTGGCCGCTATCCACAAAGGCTCCCTTGCTTTTCCTCGAACTCGAAGACCATACGTCCATTAATCAAATTTTTATCTCCCGGCAGACGGAAAATTGCGTTCCGTCGCCCGGCCACACCGTCGCGCGGAATCTTTTTTTCTGATTTATAGTCGTCGCCAGCTCGGAAAAAAAGGAGAGAGCGAAAGAGAAGGCAGCCGCGTCTGCGGCAAGGGACGGAGAGAGGAGGAAGAAAGCGGAAAGAGTTGCTCGCCTGCGGGCCGCCGGCTTAATGTCCTTAATAATGGAAAAATATATCAAGCGACACCCAGTGTATCTCTTAAAGAGCATCCCTCAGTTCCTCTCGTCCTCCGTCCACGGTTGCTCGTTCTCACGACTCAAGGCGCGGACCTTCGCGTCCCGACGATTTCGACAGATCTGTCGTGGCGGCCGATCGTTACCCCCGGGCGTAACCATTTCTCTGGGCATCGGCGGAACGACGAGTGTGTTAAGACGGTTTTCGGCGGAGCTTTACAGTCGGGCTCAGTCCCCCTCGGGACGATTTCGTCTGTAACGGAACGAGTCTGGGACACGTTGGCCCCGTTTTTCGAAAGGGATCCCAAGGATCGGAGCGACGCAACCCTTTGTCTCTCCCCCGGCGCAGTAAATTACGGCGGAATAACATTGGTCACTGGAAGTAGGCTACTTTATACACACTTGGAACACAAAGCAAAGGTCTCACCTGCTGGCCATATGCCTTTTCTCCATGGCACACATACGTACGTAACGTGTTCCGTCCACCCACGCACGCCGGCCATCTAGCACTTCGCATGTGCTATTAACTGGGAGGTATGTGTGCCTCCCTGTACGTGCGGCGGGAGACGCTCGCGCGCACCTTCCACACCGTATACCTGCGCCGTGTGTGTCCGCACAGAGACAACGTCCAATCTAACCTACCTAGCGTTGCCTGACTCATTCTCCTACCTACCTACCCACCTATCTGTCTAAACTGCGGCCGCGAATAGTGCCGTAATATAAAGGAAAAGGTGGACCCACTGCGCCCCTCTCTCTCCCTCCCACCCTCTCTCTCTCTCTCTCTCTCCCTCCCTCCCTCTTTCTCTGTAATTGTCGGCCTTAATCCGACATCTGAATCGCGGCCCCGTGATCCGCTACTTCGAGGGCCGTTTCCGGTTATAGGCGAACCTGCCGATCACGTGGACTCGCCTTCTCGAATCCCTCGATCCCGTCCTCGCGATTAGGGGATTCGCGAGAGCGACGACGCCTGTCTGCCATCTTCTGCCGACCCTGAGACTCGGAGACACCTGATGGTAGCGGCGATCGCGGGTCGTCTCGAGGGCGTGGGCCCACAGTTTCGCTCAACTCCGAGTTTCCGCGCGTCTGGCCGATTTTTACGGCTACCGGAGAAATGTGGGTGATCGCGACAGGCGTGGGAGACCTCGAAGAGACTACTTTGTCGTTACGACTTTGTTGTCAAACGAAGCCAGAACATGTACGCGAGACCCGCACGCTGCCAAATGCCGTTTCCCCGACGATTTCGCAAGGGACGACGGAGCTGTTGTCTTCCCGCGCGAAAGGTGTCGATAAATTGTTTCCTCGCCGGCCTAGCGATCGGAGAGAGTCGGGAAAGTACGACCTCCAGTCTGACGATTAGCGACAACTGCGCTTTGTCGTTCCCCGGTATAATCAGGAGATTAATCCGCGACGTCTGTCTGACGCGTGGAAGCGCCAACGGTGTCTGACCAAAAATTCTGAAGCTCCTTGGACAGACGAATGTACGCGTGGAAGGTGCGTTAACGGACGGACAAAGTTGGCGTGGAAATAAAGCTAGATTCTCACTATCCGTCTGGACGGCGGCAAGACGGCGGCCGTCCCACTAGCGCAACGGAGAAGTATGCATCTGTGTCTCCCTTGCGCTAGTGGGACGGCCGCCGTCCAGACGGGTAGTGAGAATCTAGCTTAAGACGTTGGAAACGGCCGGCTGTCTATACTCTATACCCGTGATTGTACACCGGGGCCCGCGGTGGCGAGCGAACTTGTGCTACAGGCGGTTAAAGCGATCGTCGTAGGTTTCCCTTACGATATTAATCACGCGTACGCCTTGCCGTCTAGCCGCGGAGTAACAGTCTCTAATCCTCGATCAAACGGCGCTCGATTAGCCCAATAAGAGGGCAACGACAAACGGCTTTACATACTTTGCCTCGGTCGCTTTCTACTCGCTCCGCGGTTCCTTTAAGCGATTAGCGTTAAGCTCGCCATCGAGGCTTCTAATTCCGCGCCGATTCGCCGAGGTTTTCCAGATAAAAGGGTCAGAGGTCTCGTAGTAACGACTCAAAGTTCCTCAATAATAGCGCTCGTTTGGGTGTACGTACGCAGGCTTGATATGCGTTCGTGAAAGAATTGTCGCTGGCGTGCGGATCCTCGCGGAGTCGCTCGCAGGACCTTTACGTAAGTTCCGCCGAGAGAAACCTGACCTGGAGCGGGCTCCCTCGCGATATTTTCGGACGGAACGGCGCGTCGTGATTTAATTGGGAGCAATCGCGAAGGAAGGAAGAGGAGGAAGCGGCCGGGCTCGTCCGAGGGCGAGGGAGGATAGCCACGGCCACGGGTCTGGGTCCAGCGAGTTTGGAAAGATTCTTGGAGTTGCCGGGAAGACGGCCGGTTCGAGCGGGGCTGTGGAATATCGTCAATAATTACCTCATGCGGCAAGTGGTGATGAGGATGCTGATACGACGGCGGTACGTACGGCGGGTGGCTCGGATGGTTGTGGGGGTGAGGTCGGGGATGGTTTTGATGCTGGGCTTGCGGCGGGAGCGGTTGGGGCGCAGGAGGCGGTGTCCAAGGCCCGTGGTTCGGCCCGTGGCTTTCATTGGTGCCATACATCTTCAGGGAAGAATGCCGAGCACGCGACCTGAAGAGTCCCTCCCGCCCTCCACGCACGGTGATACGAAAGTCTCCGATACCGACATGGCTACCCTTATTCCAGGTCGCACCGGCGACGCGCTCGATTCCGAGCAGTCCTTCGGCCAGATGCTATCCGCATCGCCGCCACGTCTTCGCATCGATCGCCCCCTTCGCTATCGCTTTGCTGGTTCTCGTTATTTCTCGTCTGGCCTAGCGCCTGGGTATGTACCTGGCCGCCGCTACTTTTCTCCTCGCCGGCTAGCCGCCAGCCCGTTGATATTTAGACTCGCGATCCACCGCGCAGTCCGCTGCTTTCTCATTTCAGACGAACCCCCCTCGATCTTTGCGCAACGAACGCCAGCAGGAACCGTTGCGTGAGAATCAGACACTCTCCTGGCGAGCGCATCTGCTGCCGCGAGGGCGTGATTCTTCTTTTGTCCGCCGACTAGTATCCTGCCGTGTGAGAACGGTATCGTTCCACTTTCACGTGCTTAGTTTTTGAGCAGAGGCAGCCATCGTCGGGGCGCGCGCTCTCCAGCTACGCGCCTTCCAAGATTAATCCTGATTTCTTCGCGGCAGCCTCCGGATTAACCCTCGCCGAGACTCGCCAAGCCTGCCCCGTCACCTTTTGCGCAATGGGAATCGACGAACGGTTGCATAAGCGAACAAAACTCCTCGATTCGAGGATCGAGCACTTGGATCTCTTGGGGCAACTGGCAATGGAGCTCGGCATATACTTCTATTGGCTCGTCTGGTTTATTCACTGAAGAGAGAGACTCGGGCGGAGAGCGAGGATGATCGTTCGATACTCGTCGCGATACGTCTTTGGCGCTGTTTCCTCTAGGACGGAAGAAGAGACAAGACTCCGGGTCACGGATACTGAAACGAACACACGCGGCGAGGAAATCCGTGAAGATACTTGCGGACGCACTGCTTCCACGTCGGCGGGAAGACTTTTTTTAACGTCGAATCACTGTGGTACCACGGTTCTGCCCCTCGGGTAATCGAACCACCGAACGAGGAGAGACGGTACCGGTGGGCGAGAGCGCGCAGGGCGCGGAAAAAGGGTCGTCACCGGCTAAGAACGAGCGCCACCGAAGAAACTATCACTCCGACGACCGTGCGCGGCTTTTTCCGCGTTTTTCGGAAAAATCCAAGGGGGTAGCTGGCGCGTCCGTGTATAGAAAAGCGCGGACGCAGCGCTGTGCGCCAGCGTGTGGCGTCTCCGGCGAACTAAGCACGCCGAAGGGGGGGACAGTGCGATTTCTTGGTCTCTGGCGCTGTGCGTGTGCTAAACGGGGGAAGAAAAAAAAGGTGGAAAGGCGCTGATAACGCGCCGCGACGAAAAATCGCCGGCTACTCGAAGAGATATCGATTGAAATAACACGATTCCGGGGAACGCGAGCCAATCGGCACCGCTGACACGGCGGAAGGGGCCAATCGTGCCCGGTTCTGTCTCTCTTTCACAACCTCCCTCGCTCTCTCCCCTACTTCTTCTCGTCATACGCGTCCTCCGCCAGGTCCCCCTTTCGCTCCTTCTCCTACGTCCGTGTGCCCCTGTTCCTCCACTCCTCGTCGTGTGCAACTCGTGCTACCGCCACCGCCACCGCCGCACAACCTTCCGTGCTCTTGCCGTTGCTTCTCTTTTCCTCCACCCTCGCCACCCGGACCCGACGCGACTTCCACTCCGCTCCGCTCGTAGAAAGAGAGGAGACCGTCGGCGTCCAATGGGGCACGGGAGACGGAACGACGAGTGTTAGACGTTCAGGAAGTATCCACCGATCCCGAACACGCGTCATCCTCGACCCGCCGGACTTTTCCACTCCGCCGCCTCTTCCCGCCTTTTCCCGTCCACGCGGCCCACTGGACTTTCGGTGGCTGCGCGACCGGACCCCCCTGCTGCCTAATCCTCCACGCGAGGACCGATCTCGTGGTCCCGAAGCTTTCCTTCGTCTCCTAATTCTATCTTTAAGCAAATTGCCGTTCCGCGAGACGGCGCTCGGGCGTTGGAATTTTTCCAGTGGGTCGGTGGTTAGCATCGATGCTAATCGAGGCGAGAACGAGCCGCGAAAAGTACCGGGGGATTGTATCATCTCCCGTCAATCGCAGGTGCCTTTGATCGCGAATTTCGGTGACGGACGGGTCCCTGTTGCGTAACCGCGGAAAATACCGGCAAACGAAAATAAGCTCGGATGGAAAAAGTTGCGAGGTGGGGGCCTGGGTGGCTCGGCGTGCTCGCCATCCTTCTTCCCTGGCTTGTAGAAATTATTTTGGGCGTGCCGCGAAGGTTAGCGCCGTAGACGATAACGCGCGCCCGCGCTCTAAATGTGCGTCCGGCTAGAGGCAGAGAGAGGAAAAAATAGGGCGGGGTCTCTTTGTGAGCAGACTTTGCCTATCCATCATGGCCGTTTTATCAATGACGTCACGATAAGACGTTCACGCACGGACAAGCGCGTATCACTCGCGAGACGCCGACCACAGAGCCGATGATCGGGGACCATTCCCCTCGCCTCTACCTGCCCAACTTTTACCCGCCTCGAGGCCTTGCTTCTCCCTTTTTTTATTTAAAAAAAAAAGCCGGGAAAAGATGCCCGATTTTCATCGAAGCTCGGCGAACTCCTCCCTCGAGCCGAACGAAAACTTTCCAATCGGATTAACCGAGCGCGGGAGACCTCTTTTCCTCCGGAAGGATTCCGGTTTCGCGGCGCAACGGGAGAGACGGATGTACCTACGCATCCTCGAAAATAAAGGAGGACGCGAGCTCGTCGCGCTCGATTGACCGCGGCGAGTAGTAGGTATTTGATCGGGAGGTTTCGTGCGTCGAGAGAAAATTGCGAAGAAGCGCGGACAGTGGTCGCGAGCGGAGAGCCGCGAGGCATCGCTGCGTCGCGTCACCGCTACGGAGAAAGTGTATCGAGCGATATCGAGCAATGCAGGACAATCGAGATACCGCATTCAAAGTCCGCCCGCAGCGTTGACCGAGCCACTAAAGGTCGCGCAAAAATAACGCCGCCTCCCCTGGCCCCGTCGCTGTTCCTTTTTCCACGGAGGGCGCCGCCGAGATTTTCCCGATACCCAGAAAGATCCCGGAATAAGATTGTTCCGAGGAAAACGAGGCTCGGGCGCTACGATAATTGCCGGCGGTTCCGCGTCATTATTCGTCCCTGTTACACGCTCCCCTCGTTTCTCCGATGGAACGCGTACCGCGCGAAACGTGGTAATGATCGCGGACAGAAGCGAGATGGGAGTGATCGAACCCTCGATACCGAGGAAGACGCGCCATGGTCTATGCCTATCACTATTCACTTGGCTGCCAGCAACGACTGTTACTCACGTTTTCAAAGAAACAACAGGCAGAATCAGACTTTCGGTGTTATCGTTCTGTCTATTAATAGTGCCGGTGCTGTTTATTGGGTCAGGCAATTGCGACTGTAGATTTCATACATTTTTCCGAGTGCCGATACTTAGGAAGGGGGCGGATCACCTCTTCGCCCAGTTTTTCTCCCCCCCCCCCCCCCTTCTTTTGGGATTTTCGCGGTCGAGCCGCGTCCAACGCCGAGCTCGATCGCCGCCGTGCTCGCCGTCTTCCGCTGGCGCGGACGAGGGCTAATCCCGCGAAGAAATAAAGAAGCGAAAAAGGAAGGCAGGAAAGAAGGAGGGACGGGGGAAAAAAGAGTATCTGGCGAAGGCCGAGGCGCGCGTTCCCGTCGCCATCCCTCTTGGAAAGTACTGACCACGGGCAACTCGAGCGCGGGGCGGGGGAGGGGGGGGCGAGAGAAAGAGTTACGCGGAGAGAAAGAGGAGGCGGAAAAAAGGAAGAAACTGCGGCGAGGGAGAGAGGGAAAGAGTGGAAAGACTGCGCGGCGCGAGCGGGCTGAGGGGGAGGGAAGATCGCAATAAAAATAAACCGCCAACGCGGGGCTTGCGTGTGTAGGAGTGTTCTGTGTATACACGTATACACGTGCACTCGCGAGGGGGCTGAAAAGCCTGCGTGGCTCTCCGTTGTTGAGAAGAAGCAGAGCAATGAAAGAAGAAGGTGCCGCTGCTGAAGGCGGGCAGGGAAATAAGAGGAATAACGAAAGAAGCAAATAAGAGTCTCTGTGTGCCTCTTCCTCTATCTCCTCCTCCACATTTTCCCCACCACGGTGGCGTCGCCTCTCCTCTTTCTCTCTTGGCTGTGGGTTAAGCCCCTCGAGAGGGGAGAGGCAGTGAACAAGAAGGCGAGAACGGTACCCGCGGAGAGGGAAATCCTACCATCGACAGAGAAAGAGACACCACGCACCGCGGGAGAAAGATGGTCGGGCAGCGACGAGCGCGATGCCCGACTGGCGGGAACGAGACGGAAGAAGAGAAAAACCGAGGACCAGAGCCAGAACGAGACAGAGAGAGAGAGAGAGAGAGAAAAGTCTGACAGGCCTTGGCTGCTGCAGTCGTTTGCGAGCCGCGTTGCCAAGTCTCATTTGTTTATCATAGTTCGCCGGCCTGGCCTTTGCTATCTCGAAAAAATCGCGTCCCAATTTTTCCCATCAGAAGACCGCGTTTTCGCGCTTCAACTCTGCCTCTCGAAACGTCCCCCGAGTGGACGACGGGTCACGGGGCTGCGGGACCATCGCCTGCTCCGAAATTTCGGTGCGGAGGTCCTAGGTTCTGGTCCGGAAAACTGTTTCAGAGTCGCGAATAGTATTGGTTCGGGGAATTGGCCAGTCTGATGGCAGCGGGATTGAAATTAGCACGGTTAGACGTCGAACGGAGGGGGCGCGCAGAGGTGCAGAAACGATTCGCGAGATTTCGGCTCGCTCCTCCTCGCTGCTTCGTCTTCGTCCGCATCTTCTTCTTCTTGTCCATTGTCGCGTGGACTCGTTTCTGAGTCATCGTGCGTGCACGCATGCACTCTCGCACGCGCATGCGTCGCTGAGCGTGCACGCGTTCGTGCTTCACACTCTGCACGCGTATGAATATGTATGTATACGCGTACGTGTTGCGTACAATCGACGTCGGCAATGCGTTTACACTCTGCCACTCTCTTGCTCCTCTTCCCCCGCCCCCTTCCCGCGCATTACAATCGATTTGCATACAAATATACCGGGCATCTCGATGGGTGGTATGTTTATTAGCGGATCCGCGCGGAAATTCTGCCGCCTGTTAGTCACGGCCGGCCGGTTTTGCGGAGAGAAATCGGCGGCGCGCCTCTTCATGGGAAAAACAGCGGGCGATCCCGAAATCGTCGCTGGGAAACGCGGTCGCGCGGCCGCGACGTGCTCGACGGTGCGCTGGAAAAGAAGCAATCGATACACGCTGGACGTGGTGGCGCGATTATTTGCGTCTCGATCGTATCCGTTTACGATGCCGACGCATTCCGACGAAAGTCGGCAAGCTTACGGATAGTCCTCGAGTGGACAGCTCCTCGCCCGCACGCGGAACTCCGCGTCTCTGCTCCCGCGGTTCCGCATTCTCGCGAATTACAGGCGAGGACGATCCGTCGACGGCGCGGATGCAGTCGCGTCCGGCGTCATCCAGTTTTGCATGCGAGCGGTCAGGATCCTTTGCCGAGTAACGGCTTTTCATTGACTCCGAGGATCGGCCGTTCTCTGTAGGCCGCGCAGTTATCTTAATCGTCCGCGATGATCGCCGATCGATCAGGCCGTCGCGCGTCACCGAGTAATTATCGATCGAAAGAATCGAACGCGCGGCGTGCGCGCGCTCTCTGAGAAAAAGCACGCGTGTATTGAATTTAAGATCCAGCTGCATCCATGTAAGAACGTGTCGGATTACGCGCTAGTTCCCCCTTCTCTCTTCTCCCTCTCAGATGTGTGTTTCTCCTCTCCTCCTCTGTTCTTTTTGCGCTCCTTAGGTCGCGCTACTCCGACAGCCTGCTGCAGAACCACAATCTCGGGGTCTCGGGATACGAACCACTCGCCATAAACGCGCCTACGATATTAATTGAGTCGATGTCCGCCGGAGAGATTCAATACTGGATGCATTTCAAACGATCGACGGCTTTTGCATTTCGGATGCAATGTTCTTTGACATCTCTTGGTCCTCTGGCCCTTCCTTCAGGTTCCTCCTCGAGAACAGGTACAGAGGGAACGTTGTTAGTCCCTTCTTTCATAGATCGCCGAGGAATTCTTTGAATCATCGTCGAGAGTGGAAGAGGCCTCTCGGGTCAGGGCGATCGCGAGAGATGCTGGCAGCCTTGGTGGGGTGGCGCGTATCACCGCCATGTGGCAGTAACCTTGTGCTCGCGTCAGAATATTTTTTTTTATCATATCACACGCATGCTAACAGCCGACACGCCGACGCGACGCGAGTCGCAGACACGGCGAAGCCGGCTGCGGCAAGGTAAGACAATATGAACGGGTTTGTCCGCGGTCAGTTCTGCCGGTCCGTGGAATATAATTTCTTCGGCACGTCTTGCTGCCTTTTCTGCGAGGCAATCGCGTGCCTCGACGTGCACCGCGAACGATGCTTTTTCGCTCTGCCGGATCGACGTGCTTTCAGCGCGATCGTCCGCTCGAGATCCTCCATGGAAATCGAGAACAGCATCTCTCAGATGCTGCGCGATAACAGTCCATGCGTCGAAGATGAGTTTCATTCCTGCCATCGTGCTCTGCCGGTGAATCGAGATGCACCGTGACCGTAACTTTTTAGCTGCCAGCTTCTTTGGCGGCGCAGGTATCCGCCGCGTCTATCGTTATCACCCTTCGCGTTCAGACCTATCGCCTCGCGATCGTTTCCAGAGGATTCTCGGGAACACCGAGGAAAGTGTGAAGCGGAGCTGAGAGCATTCCACTCGAGGACGGTAAAAAGCGTGGTGCAGCGCGGCTGGGACGTTTGCACAGTGGATCAGCGAGGTATTAACGTGCCGATAATCGCGCAACCTTGACCGAGTGCACGACCGATTGCTGGATCCTCGACACCGGAGACGACCCTGAAGCATTCGCGTAACAGCGTACAAATCACGCAGCGAAGGACATCGAGAAGTTGATGTCCTTCGACGGCACCGCGGTCGCCCGGCGAAATTTCTGCCCTGGGAAGCCGATCAGCGAACCAATGTAATCGAAAAGTGGATTCGCATCGAAAGAAGAAAGAGTCGCGACGGGACGGGACGCTGCGCGACGGTCCCTCGCGATCTCTAATTTATTTTAATAAGGAGCACGCGGCGGGAGGAGCGGCAGCGAGAGGAAGAGAGAAAGAGAGAAGGAATGGTTCGCGCGCGGAGGCTCGGACGGAATGCCAGCGACGCCGGCGTGTATTGTCGGAGGTCAGGTTCAGCAGCCACGATGCGCTGGTTCCCTCTCTTCTGCCTTCGTCCCTCGCGAACGCCAGCCACGGTCGAAGATAAAAGAAAGGGGTTCGAAGCCGGCCGAAAATATCGAGCCTGCTCCAAGCGGAGCAGCAACGCTTTCGCCGCGCGGAAAATGTGCAAACTCGCGTGTCAACGACCCCCCTTTTTCCCTCCAGCTCCGCGCGGTTCCCTTCGCGCTTGGAACTGCTGGAAGGCGAACACGCCGGAGGATTTCGGACAGTGCTCGCGATAAATGATCGATTACCGCGAAACGCGGCGAGATGAACGCGAGGGATCCGCTCGCGGATAGTTGGCTTGCGTTTCGGAGTAAAGTCGCGTAGAGCCACGTTTACAGCGCTCCTAGGAGAGAAGGCTCTCGGATGCTGCTCGCTGCATCCTGCATATATGTATGTTTTATGTCAGCGTGCATTCTGCATTCGCGCCGTTGCCACGTCTGGTGGCTCTCCTCGCCTCTCTTGCTCCCTTTCTCTCTCTCTCTCCCCCCCTTCTCTCCCCTTTTCCATCTGTCCGACTCTGTGTCTCTCCTCACATTCGTCTCTGCCCCCCCCCGCCCGTGACTCTGGCCTCCCGACGCCGCTGCCCGCTGCATTTCTTGACATTTCTCAAATCCGTGTCCCGCTTCGCGTGGCCAGCACCGGAGAGTCGTTGAACTCGAAAAAAGCGGCGGTTCGAACCGATTTCGTCCGTTCCGAGAAGGCTGCCACCGGGTCGCAAACGCTCCCCTCTCGGCCGTGCACGCGCGCAAGCCACCGCGAGCCCAACGAAATTTCCCACGGCTCGCGCGACCAAAGGGTCGAGTTTTTGCCGGCGAAGGAATTTTTCTTTGACTACTCTCCGCCGCGATCTGCATACGCTCGCTCGCGCTATCTCTCTCCGTTTATCTGCCGCTTTCCTTCTCCCTCCCCCCTCCCCCCACCCTTCTCTCTGTCTCAGTCCTCGCGGCAATCTCTCCCCCTCTGGTGCCTCTCTCTTTCTCACCGGCTGATGCAAATGCTGTTTCTCTCCATCGCAGAATCGGCCGGCCGCGCCAGACTGTGGCTAAGGGCTCGCGAAAAATACTCCAGCTTGCGCTCGCAACTGTTCTGGTAAGTGACGAGTCTCCGCGGGAGGTGGGTTAGAGTAGGTCGTGGCTCGGCCCTTGAAACACCCGCGACACCGCCCGTCCACCGGTCTAATCGAATGCCCGTTTCTTATCCACGGTTCGAAAGAATTCGTCTACGAGCAACCCTGACAGATTGCACCACGGAGAAGCGCCGCGATGGAAGAGAGAATAGTGGAAACGGCCGAGGAAGAGGCTCGAGGGGAAACGATCGTGGGTGATCGAGACCGACCGGTCTGCCGGACGAATGCTAGCTTTGTGCGTCGGAGCGAGAACGTGATCGAGGCTGGATTTCGAGAGAACGGTTGCATGGCGCACGCCGCGAGAGGTTGCACGTACGTTTCTCCCGCTGGGGGAGACGAAAGGATCTTTCTCCGGCGAGATACAGCGACTTGGAGCCGATCCAGTTGACGGTGTTTCGCGCTCGAAGGAGCGCGTCGTCCTCGTTCTGGAATGCGTAGTCGCGGTACGCGATTCCGCGGTAGCACGGTTCTGACGGAATCGGGCGTTCGTGGCTGTTAACCGAGCGGGGATCGTTGGACGCGTGGACGCGCACGTGGATGGCGGGCAGAACGACCGACCCTTCTGTCACCGTCGAGAATTCCGTTTGCCCGGGACCTAGCTGTGGACGCGAAACGGCTTGTCGCGCCGCCATCCGTCTCGCGCCTCGAGTTAGGATAGCAGTAGGTAGCGTGGTAGAGCGTGATAGCCTGGCGGTGGTGGTTAGAAGTAGAAGAGTATATGTCTCCTTACCTCTCTCGTGCACGGTTCTCTAGAGTAGGTGGATCACAGTTAAAACGCGGTGGTAGGAGCTAGGTAAAAAGATCACAAAATATGGCACACTGTTGCCCGAGTTCATCGTTCGGCACTTCGCGGCGCGGTCGCTTGTTACTGGTGGGGGCGGCGAAGTACGGGTGGAGGAGAATGACGAAGAAGATGTAAAGAAACGAAAGGGAGCCGGGTCGGGTCGGGTCGGGCCGGGCCGGGCCGGGCCGGGCCGCGCCGCGCCGCGCGGGCAGAGCAGGAAAGGAACACTCTCGTCGCGGGGACACTGCGCGGATCCGAAGACGAAGACGAAGAGGAGAAGAGAGACGGAGTGATTCGCTCGCTCGCGCGGGCTGTCAGCTGTCAATGCCGTGCACGTTGTCACTCATCCTCGGGTGGTTTTTCGTCGCGACGCGAGACCGATCTCTTCCTCTACGACGCCCGCCGCGCGACACATCGAGCCGCTCAGATCCAGACCGACATCTGTCCCGATCCTCCTCTTGGGCCCGCTGCGGTCTCTCGAGTTTCCTGCGCTTCCGATCACCGAGCCCCGAGCCCCGATCACCGATCCGATCTCCACGCTTTACGAGCTCTCTCGGTGCTGCTCCCTCCGGTTCCCGATGATTCGTCGCTGGGTAAGAATGCGGTGTCGACAGGGGGTGAGGAGGATGCTGGGACAATGGGGGAGTGAAGGAAATGGAAAACAGTTGTTTCTGTCAGCGGTCACTGTCTTCGTCTTCGTCTTCGTCGTCGTCGTCGCCGTCACGGTCTTCGTCGCACTCTCGCCTCCCCGTGTGCGTGTGACGCGGTGCGCGCGTGGTGTCGCGTGAAGTTGGTCGTGCGTGCGCACCTTGTGCTTCGTTAAAGAGTCTTTTCCGTATAAAATGCTGGGGCGCCGGCGAGAATCGGCCTGGCCGTCGCCGCGTAGGCTTCACGCCGGCGTCCTCGCGGCCGATTGGCCGGGTACCAGCCGGTGGGGGGCACTGGCGCGAAGGTCCGAAGGTAGAATACTCGCCTCGAGAAGCTACCAGAGCGGATCCACGAGAGTACGGAGTGGGGTTGCGCCTTTGCTATCCCGCTAACGCGAATCGCGTACGTTTTACCTACGACCCAGGCGAGCAGGGATGATCCTGGCCCTAAACGACCCACCAGAGCTCTGGGCCCGTGCACGAGCGAGTTTGGGGACGCCTGGGGTCGGCCCAGCCGCTCGGGGGATCGCCCGCCAAGGTCCACGAAACCGGGTGATCCGCTCTCCTATTAGGTAATCTCTGGAGATTCGAGGCATCGGGAGTTGAAGGACCTGAAATCTAGCGGAGATGGTCCAGAAGCGGAATCTCGCGGAAGCGGGGCCTGGAAGGAGACGCGGGGAGACGAAAATTCAGTGGTTCCGCACCGTAATGGTCAGCCGTCTTTCTTCTTCCACGCGGCCCGTTCTTGCCCCACTCTACCGCGCGAGTCGCTCTCTCTCTCTCTCTCTCTTCTATCACGAGGACTTGTCGTTCTGCTGTTCTCTCCGCCTGCTCGCCTCCTCTTTCCTTCTCGCCCTCCCCCCGAGGCTCTCCTGTCTCTCTGTTGCTCGAGACCGGCCAGGCTATTCACCCACGCATGAGATGACGATGACGATGACGCCGACCGCTCGCCGCTGCAACGTGCACTCTCCGAGCGCTCTTTGCTCTTTCGCCCGTATTGCGGGATGAGCGGTGGGAAAAAATTCTGCTGGTCGAAATTCCTGCTCGGCCGCTGGATCCAGCGAGTTCTGATCCGGATTCTCCTCGCTCGGGATTCTGACTCGTGCATTTTTCCTTCCTTGCTCCCATTACTCCAGGAGCATCAAAGACTTTTCGATCGAGAAGGAGGAGGATCGACGCTCGATCAGCGGACTTTTCGCTGCTCACGATTTTGCTGGCCTTGCGATCTACGCGCCTGACATTGGCACATTGCGATTGCACAGCCCCGCTGACCCAGATTCCAGCTCGGTTATTTTTTCCACGCGGACGGATTTTTTTATCTCTGTCGTTTCGCGCATCGCTCTCCGTCTCCGGCAGCCTCGTCCGCCCAACTCGTTGCTCCCCTCGCGAATCGATCATTCTCCTTCGTCTTTCATGCGCACGCTTTTCCCCGCGATTCCGCATTTCCTTCGCCACAAATAAACGAGTCTCATCAATCTTTCGGAAGTTGATGAACGCTGTAATATCTGGGTTCTGCTCGATTGTTGTTCGAGCTAGCCAGCCCGAGAAGGGAAAGAGAAAAAGTCTAAAAGACCCGGCCGGTATAGAGAGGAAGCTGGGAAGCGATCTGAAGAGCCCGCAACTAGTACCAACGGCAATCTCATCTGGCATATATGGAATGTTTGCGTGGAACGTACGACGGGTAGTCGTGAAAAGATGACTAGCATTTCTTCTAGTTTTCAGCTGGGAGAGGATCGAGGCACGTGTATCGTCTTCTCTGTTTCGCAGAGGGGGTCCCCGGGCCATGCTCCGGTTCCCGTTGCCTCGGAGCAGCCGCAACGCGACCGGATCCCGACCTACGACTACGTCGAGGGGAGCCGGCGAATTTTGTCCGAAAGTCAACGAGAACGAAAGAGCGGATTCGCAGGCCTTCGAGGTCACGGAGCAAGAACAGTGGGGATCGGCGTCAGAGGAAGCCGAAGAGGGGGTCCGAAGAGGAGGTGGTGGATATGGGCCCGTGTTCGAGGGAGTAGGAGAGAGAAGCCGACGGAGGATACGCTCTGGCGGAGGAGGACCAAGCGACGCGCTAGAAAGAGGAGCGCGAGAGCAGCAGCTTGCAGCCAGCAGAAGAAGAAGAAGAAGAAGGAGGAGAAGAAGAGGACGAAGAAGAAGGGAAGAAGCGAAGAAGAAGAAGGGGGCTGATCTACCGGCAATATATACACAGAGCCGCACAGACCACGGCAAAACTCCGCAGTTTTGCTGTTCGATTTTGCAAACTTATATTTAGAAGGGCAACGATCTTTTGCCGCGGCAGCTCCGACCGGAGGAGAGGAAAGGCTCTCTCGGATAGGCGCACGGTCTCTCTCGTGACCGGCCGCTGAGATTTCTCAACTTCACTCCGATCTACGAAATCCTATCCCCGTGTATCTCCGATCTTTCATCCACGTTTTCCCACTTTTCCCGCTTTTCCCTCCGCCTCCGTGGACTCCAATCCGATCTCTTTTGCTCGACTTTCCTTGGATCGACGGATCTCGCGCTTGAGCAGAACGAGCTGCGGTTAATGGCTGCCTCCGTACGCGTCGCGTCTCCAGCTTGCGATAATTACCGGTTGCTCGTTAGATAACGGTATATTATGCGGGATAATCGGCGGACAGAGTGCCCAGCGCACCGCTTCATTGATAGTACGAGAGGAATCGCGATATTAGGGAACGGCGAAGTAGGTCAGAAGGAGGCGCGGCTCCTGTTGCACGCATTCTTCTTGGACTTTCGAGACTCCCAATTCTTTCGCGCGTAGAGCTCCACATTCATCCCCCCCCCCCCGGCGTTCTCACTCTGGAATTTTTGTGCCTCGAGTGTTTCAAGAAACGAGGAGGATGCTGTTAAGTATAATAGAAGAAAAATCCCGATACCCTAAAGAAGAATGAACTCGAAGCCTGAGTGAAGCTCCAAAAGAAAGTTCCCCGAGGGTAAGGTGCCGGGAGGTTGGCGATCGCTCCAGAATCGTGCACGACCGCCCCTGCGAGCGTAATCTTATCGTGCCGAGAGCGATGCGGCGCAGCGCGGCGAACGCGCTCTCTGCGGCTGCAGATCGCGAACCGCGGAGTCAACGAACGATAAAAAAAAAGCGCGTAGCCATACGCGTGACACAAAGAATAAACTCTGCGCGTACCGCCCGCCTCGCCCTCCCTTTTTCCGCGCCGATAGGCCGCCCGGTCTCTCTCTTTCTCTCGCGCCACCGTCTCCTCGCTCCTTGGTCATCCGCGTTGGAACTTCGCAGCCGTGTGTGGGCGCGTGAGTTCTCTCCTCCTCCACCACCACCACCACCACCACCTCCTCTCTTTCTCTCGTTTTCCCGCTCGCCGCTGCCTCCTTCTCCGCCCCCTCTCTAGCCCCCCTTTCTCCTTCTTTTTCTCCTCGACCGCTTGGGGTAGGTCATGGCGGAACCGCGCGCGAGCGAACGACGAAGAAGGGGGAAAAAGAAGAGGAAGAAAGAACCGTACGCCGCCGCGCGTACAGAACGTAACGCCGCGCCGGCACACGACTTTGTAACGCGCCCGTCAACTCGCGCATTTTTTCCGCTCCATCGCTATCAGATTTTCCCAAATTATTTATCGCGATTTACGTCATCGCTCCTCTCCGTTCCAGAAATTGTTACCAATTTTTCACCAAGACTTTTCCAGACGCTTCGCCTTCTTTCGTAAATTCGCTCGTAAGAGAGCAGGATTCTGGTACTAGTCTGTTTGCCCTCCCCCACTGGCCCTCCTCCCGTCACGGTTTCCCAGGAAAGATCGAACAATTCGATTAGGAGGATCTTAACAGCCGGCACGGGGCCGCCGCGTTATTGTTAGCGATCATGCGATCTGAAAATCATAGAAAATTACTGAAAAGCCAGGAAACTTCGGTCTGGTGCGCTCCAGTCGGGGCAGAAGGGATATGGTGGTTGCCCCTGGACTTGAGATGTCGTAATTTTGCCTTCGCCATAACGGCTACGCGGCACGGAAGTCCTACCCTCCCCCTTCGCTGCCTACGATCTTTCATCCTCCGGCTTCTCTCCTTCGACTCGAAACAGAAAGCTCTCTCTCTCCCCTCCCCCCCCCCCAGACCTCCCCCCTTTTCCGTAATAGTAGAAGGGTTAGTGAAACAATGGCACACGCGCGAACACCGTTATTTAAATAATACGATGGAACCGCTGCGGGGTGGAAGGCAAAAAAGTTGCGCTCAAGGGGTCGCGATCGTGAGAAAGACGCGTCTAGCGTCAGCACCTTGTCCTTCGATTCTCTCATCGTTCAGCTCCTGCCTGGCCACGTATCAGCCACAGTTGAAGCGCATACGATTGGCGAACCCTCAGCTCGAAGGGGCCATTTACTGACCAAAGATGGATCAAGTTTGTTAGAATTCGTAGGCGTTCCATTCGATTATTTACGTGTTCTCGGTTGAAGGCTCGAGTATCGATCTCCAGGGCTGGGAGAGCCTTCTCCTTCGCTTCCCCCCTTTCGCTCGTCGTCTTCCTCTTTTCACCGCGCGGCGCAGTTCCGGTTCTGGCAGCTGTCGTCGATTCAAGATCGGGACTCTGCGGATCGGTCAAGGGTAGGCCCGTGGCTGTGTAACGTTACCGCTTCGCCGGCGAACCGGTTTAATGCGGGGTGAAAGAGAGATCCAGAGGGAAAGAGTTGGAGCAAAAAATTCATTTGAATCGCCGGAGGGTCGGGCAGAGGTGTCGAAATAATTGGATTTTAATTTTCGAGCTCGCGAAAGAACAAAACGCCCTTCCCGTATCGGCAACCATGAGAACCCCAGCTCGGCGGACGAGTGTTTATTCAACGTTGCACCGCATTAATGCTTTCGAGACTTCTGGCCCGCCTTGGCGCCCTTTTGTTTTCCCACGACCGGCAACAACGTTTATTCAAACAGGCCCGAACGTTTGCCACGGTCGTCGCTCGATCGGTTTGCAATTTTTCGACTACCATCGTGGAGACGATCGAACCGCTTTCGCGGGACGATAAAGCGGAGGGTTGCAAGAGCGCGTTGTACCTAACATTTTGTCCCTCCCGATGGAGATTCGCGGTCGGAGCGGCACAAAGGAGGCGAACGTTTTAATTAAATCCCGGGAAAACGCGAAAACTTCGCCATCGCGCGGCGTTTTTGCGATTTTCCGAAAGTTTCGCCTCGCGACTCGCTTTCAAGGTGGCGATGGACGACGGGGGTGGAAACCACCTCCTCTTTTCCACCTTTCCATTCATCCCTCCCACCCGTGGCTGGCGGTAATAAAAGAAGTCGGAAAAACAAAAGACGGGCACGGCTACTTAGCGAAACAAATTGTTGCTTCGTACTCGGCAGGAGAATTTAAAAGTTTTCCACCGGCGGCTTCTCTTTTTACTCGCTCCCCCGTTCCCTCCCCATTCCCCTGTCCTCGCTTTGCCACCGCCGTCTCTGTCCCCGGCGATGTTTCTCGTTTCTTTCCCTCGCTTTACGCGCCTCTCGTTGCTCCGAGTCGAACGATAGTTCCAACTCGATTCACGGCTCGTTAGCGGTGCTTCCTTTCCCTTCATTTCGGTTCTCGGCTCGTAAAAGGACAACGCCATATACGCGGGGACGCGTGTACTATCGATCCATCCAGTGATGGACTGTCCCATTAAATCGGTTGCATCGTGCGTGGAATACGCGCCTGCGGAACAATTAAACGCGGTATTGTGTCGCCCGCTGCCAAGATGTACCGTTCGGCGAGACGCGAGACGGTCGTCCACCGACGAGCCCGTCCGCGAAAATTCTCTGTTTCGCTGTTGGCGAGCGGTGTCGCGGATAGCGGAGAATTAAGTAGAGGATCGATCTCGAACCGCCGCGGCGGCGGTCAATCCTGTGGACGATCGAGTCGCCGTCGTTGTTCGTGGAGCAGCCACGATGAGCTGCGATTAATTGTTGTCCAGCGATGATGCGTTAAGACTACACAGATCTTACAGAAGCACATACACGCACGTAGAGCATGCGGGCGGAGAGAAAAAAAAACAAACCAAAACGAAAGATGAAATGAAACCAACGAGAACGCTGACGGTCTCTCGGAGGAAAGCGAAAAATGAGGTGCTGTCGAAACCAAGGGATCGTTGCGACAAAAAAAAAATGGATAAAGAGAACGTGAGCAGCGGGTCGTTGTTCTTACATGAACGTGCGGGGAGGAACATAAATAATATTAGGGTGAGAGCTGCACGAGAGAGTGCCTACACGAATCGGGCGAAAGAAAAAGGTGATAAGTTACAGGATGCTGTTTGTGTGACGAGGAGAATACATAATAATAAGGGGATTTTGAACGGGCTGAGTGTTCAACTCACTCGTTGCAGGGTGGACCAGCATTCCTCGAGGGTGCGCTCGCTGATGTTGCCCATTCCTCCGCCTCCGCCGGCGCCTCCCGCACCTCCGAGTCCCGCCGCAGAGGCACGAGACTATCGGGCAAGACAGGAGGCTCGTGTTAGTTTACTTTTCGCTGCCCTTTATGCTAACCAGCATCGCTACGAAATCGCTATCTTGCCTAGCGATCTCGGGACACTAGCCTACGGTAGCTCGTGAAACTATTTCGCGTCGCGGAGCCCCGATGCTTCTTTAGAAAACTCGCCTCTACCCACCCTTCTGACCCTCCACCGAAGGAAAACCTCGTGGTCAGATAGGGCATCGGCGGACGCTGTCAGGATTATTAGCGTGCGAGGTGACTATCAGAACTGGGATAGCCCGCGGAAGATTGCCAGAGGAGAATACGTAGATTCCATAACGACGATCGAGAAGAAAAGACAATACGGAGAGGCATTTTGAAAGCGCCTCCTCTACCAATGCTCCTCGGCGTAATTCCAGCTTCCAGAATCACTGGGTACAGTAGGCAGATGGTCCCCTCGCATGGAAACGATATAGGAACGGTTCTCCTGTGCTGTTCGCGAATGAAAGAAAAATAAAAAAAAGGGCGAAACGAAAAAGGTTCGGATTGCTATTAGCGGCGAGACCGAATCGGATCCGCGCGTGGATATATTTACTTAGTTTCCTCGTATCGAAGCATGCGGACCGTGCGGCATCGCAGAAGCACGCCGCGATATTTTCTCGAGAACATCTTCTCGTCGTACCGTATGACGTATGCGTATAGTATTATCTGTGTTGCGCGGGTCAAGAACCCCGAGAGGCGACGTATCTGCATCTCGTCGCATCGGTGTGCGTGGGCCGCGTTTGCATTTGTGGCCCCGTGACTCTAATGTGTGCGTGCCTGCCAGGCTGCCTGCCTGCCTGCCTGCCTGTCCGCCTGGCTGCTCGCTAGCTAGCTAGCTCACTCGCTCGCTCGCCGGCTAGCTCGTTCGCTCGCTAGCTAGCTAGTCGGCGCGCTCGCGCGATCGCGTCCACGTTCACTCTCTCTCTCTCTCTCGCTCTCTCTCTTCCTTTCTCTCCCCCTCGCTCTCACTCTCCCTCTCTCGCTCGTTCTGTCGCACGCCTGTGGCTTTGCGCGCGAGTGTGGGTGCGGGTGTGGGTGTGTGTGCGCGCGTTGCGAAGTACGCGACGCGGTAAGTCAACGTATTCCAATGTGCGTGAACCATGGTCAGTGTATCTCGGTACAGTCGCAGATTCAAACAGTCAGCGAAATTGTCGACGATGTAGCTCGATTTATTGAAAGTCATCCAGTTAAGCCGACGCGGAGGCTCTCGTCGATTCCGAAGGGCTTCGACGAGCCTGCTTTTTTTTCTATCAAAAGATCGCCGAGATCCATTGTTGGGGTAGAGATGCATGCCGGTTTCGAGAGTCTAGGGAACTCGGGGTCTAATTCGGGGGTCGACGGTAATGAAATAGAAGGTTTCCATATTCGATGGAAAGTCGCGGTTCTGATCGGGAGTATTGAGAGGCTTGTGTTGTTGTCGAGGGTGAAACGAGCGAGCAGGGAGTATACGTAACACAAGGTTCCGCGTGACGCGTATTTTTCTCCGCGCCGGCAGAAACTGTTTGAAAGTATTGTCCGGCGTCAGTCGGCCCAAGTGAATGACCCTATTTATCGGCGCATTATGCACTTTTATCGCGGTTGCCTCGTCCCAGTTATTTATCTGTTCTCTCCGGGGCTACGGGCGAGGCGTCTAACCGAGATCGAGAGAATAAATGCGAGAGGAAAAAAGGAAGCAGAAAGCGAATCGTATGCGGCGTGGTGGAATCGCGAACGGTGTGCTCACCTGCAGCTCGTTGACGAGTTTCTCCGTGAGGCTGGTGTCGTGGGAGTCCTGGCTGGTCGCGCCCGGACTCAGCATCGCGTTCTGGGTGTTTTGCTGCTGGTTCGTCGACATGTTCATCCCGGCGAGGCCGCCGTTCTGGGCGATGCTGCCCGCCATGCTCAGCGCCTGTTGTTGCAGATTTTGCGTCAGGTTCTGGGCCTGCTGTTGCAGATTCTGCGTGAGATTCTGCGCCTGATGTTGCAGCGCCTGGTGGCTGAGGCTCTGGCCGAGGTTCTGGGTGAGATTCTGTGCCTGTTGCTGCAGCGTCTGCGACAAATTCTGCGCCTGACTCTGGATGTTTTGCTGGAGATTCTGACTAGCCTGGCTAAGGTTCTGCGGTTGATTGAGCAGCTGCTGTTGCTGCTGCGGCGACAGACTGGGCGTCAGACTTTGCGCGAGATTGTGCTGCAACGTTTGCCCCAGGTTCTGTTGCATGTTCTGAGTGAGGGCTTGGCTCAGGGCCTGTCCCAAGTTTTGATTGAGCGCCTGAGCCGCCTGGACCGCCTGAACGGTCAGGGACGGGCTGGACGTCTGCTGTGCCTGAGCCAGGCTGTGGAGGCTCTGGGCCATGCTGGACGCGATGGCGCTTTGGTGGTCCGCTTGGGGCGACGGGGTCGTCGGCGTCGCGGGCGATTGATGCTGTACTCCTTGAGGCGTTTGTTGGCCCATGGACATGGCGTGCTGTTGTTGCTGTTGCATCTGCTGCTGCGGGCTACTGCTCTGACCTAGTGCCGTGTTAGCGGTCTGCTGCACCTGCGAGACGGCTGTCTGCTGCTGCTGGTGCTGCTGCTGTTGTTGCTGCTGCTGTTGTTGCTGCTGCTGCTGCTGCCCGAGCGGACTGTGCATCTGCTGCACTTGCTGCTGGTGTTGCTGCTGTTGGGTCGAGTTGGAGATAGAGCTATGCTGCATCCCCGGCGAGTGCTGAGGTGGCACTCGTTGCGGTTGTTGCCAGTAATCGGACATCTTGAAGACATGTTGACGCAGCGCGTGAAGGTTGGCGGCCGCCGCGGTGACGGCCGAGGCCTGCACCTCCATGGGTTCCGGCTCGTTGTCGAGGTCCGGTTCCGGAGAGCTGCAGGGATCTTCGTCCTCCTCCTCCTCCTCCCTCTCGGTGATGTCCTCGTCGTCTTCGTCGTGGATCCTGGCGGTTCTGTCCGCCTCTGGCCCGACCGTTCCTCCTCCAGCAACTCCAGCAACACCAGCAACACCACCGCCACTTCCACCGCCGCCACTTCCGCCGCCTCCACCGCCACCTCCACCGGCTCCACCGCCACCTCCTCCACCTCCTATCCCACCCCCCGAATCGCCAGAGTGGAGATGATTCCCGGGATGATGCTGATGATGATGCTGTTGAAGGTGATGGTGTGGACGGGACTCTGGACTTTGTCCCTGTTGCTGCGGCTGTTGCTGTTGATGCTGCTGCTGCGGCGGCTGTGGTTGCTGATGTTGTTGTTGTTGTTGCTGCTGCTGCTGCTGTTGCTGCTGCTGCTGCTGCTGATGGTGATGCTGTTGCTGGTGGTGGTCCAAGCCAAAGTCCGGTTGGGCTTGCGTCTGGGCACGTAGGTCCAGGGCCGCCGTCGCGTCCGAAATTTTGAGGCCTTCGCGAGAAGCCCGGGCTACCCCCTTCCGGCGCAGCTTGCCCGCTTTTTCGCACCCCTTCCGGTAAGCAGCTCGACGGCCGGCACACTTCCGCGCTCGCCGCCGTTCCTTCCTATCTTCCTACCCGCTCTATCGCGCTCTCCTTAGCCCAGGATCGTCCTAAGGACAACGATCCTCGCTCGACGTGGGCGGCGGGCAACGTCAGTTACTCGCCACCTGCCTCGACTTCCCGGGCCTGCTGCTGCTTCTGCCTCCCGCTACTTGGCTCATGAAACTCTTTCTCTCGATACACCTTCTCTGTTGTCCTATTACCTCTTCGCCTCTTCGTCCCCTGCCCGAAATAACACTTCGGTCGGCGGTCGAGCTTCTCCTCGGCCTCTTCTGCTCGATCTAAGCAGAAGTCTGGTTCGATGTTGGAAATGTGTCTCCCGTAGCGCGATCACCGATCGATCTTGGAATTTGTCACTGATCGTTCGCGTGCGTCTCCGCGGTTCGGTGTTTCTCCTCTCCTCTCGTCTCTCGGTCTACTTCTTCAGATCCTCCTTCCCCTGGTCTGCATTTGCTTCGATGCGTCTGAGTTCTCGTCGAGATTACGTGTACCTGAAGGTGTACGTGTGGGTGTGGGTGTGTGGGTGTGCGTGTGTTTGTTAAAGATGCGCGCGCGCGCGAACGGACGTCCTCCGACACTGTGGAGAACACCCTATTTCTTTGTTCTATCTAACTTAAAGTCTATCATACACTTAAGTTCTGGTTAAAATTCAGGATTGCCCAGCCCGGACGGTGTGAACGAGAAGGACAGTCCGTGAAGACGCGAATCTTCTCTCTGGACGAAGTAGAAGCGTCGTGGGCTCGTTTGCGCTCTGCCCGGTGAGAAATCGCACTCCTGGATGATACTGCTCGTCCCGTTTTGCCCTGAGTAGTTCGTAAGCCCCGTTATGTCGATGTGGTGCGTGTGTGTGCGTGTGGGTGCGAACGTTCAAGCCCTTGGTTCGTTGGAAGCGTAAAAAGAAGGGACTCGCCCGTCCACCGTGTGAATACGTGGTGTGTGTGTGTGATTTCTTCGTACCGGGACGGCAGTTCTTCTCCTCTGTCGCGAGATTTCGGTGTCACTCGGTCCGCACAGTGCAGTGTGTCGAGGTTGCTGACGCTACTGCTTCCGCCGCTGCTTCCTCTTCCGTCACGACTCTTCTTCGTCCTGTTACTCGCGTCCGTTCACGACTCCTCCTCGAAATGCGACTCTAGGGTTTTTAACTCTTTAAAAGGAATTCTATTCGATTATCGATTAACCGCTCGTCGTTACCGATAAATCGTCGATGGTAGTTGTGGTTGCTTCTTATTATCGTTTAGGTTTAATAATATTGCACTTAGGTACACTCGTTTTTTGAACACACTGAAATATATATGTATGCGGCGCGAGGTTCTCTCTAGCGAGCTTCTTCTTCCGATTCTTCTGCCTTTTGCTCTCCCTTCCTCTTCCTTCGCTCTTCTTCTTTTTACCTTCACTTCCACCTTTCCTATCCACCAGTTTTCCACTAGCTTCCTCTCGTCCAGATTTCTCTTCGTCTTCTTCTTCGTCTTATCCTCTTCTTCACTCTCACTCTCGCGTTCTCGCGCTCGAAACTTCCTCTCTCTTCGCTACTTGAAATCACTCTCGTCGCAACCCCGCTTCTACGCGTCTCGCTTTCGCTCTTCTTTTGCTCTTGTGTTCCTCCGCTTCTTCTGCTTCGCTCGTCTTATTCTGCTTCTTCCGCTTTGTCCAGTCTTCCTCTCCTGCGCGGGAATCTCTTGCTGCAATGCGTCTCCCGCTCGAAGCTGCAATTCAGAAAGAAAACGCTATTTTTATGCCGATCCTACGTTATCCCTTCGCCGCGTATCGCGCTCGTGCAGCCACTAATCCTTCGCGCGATTTCTCGTTAGAACGCGGCCGAGGCATGCAACTAGGCTATCGTTTAGAAGGCCGAAGGGTGGTTATAGGATTTCGACAACCTCGCACTGAACGCGACTTATGCTACTCGATGACTTCGTGCTACGCTTTGCCACTCACTGGAACAACTCAAACTGTCTTCGATCCTTCGTTTCAATCCCTAAAGACACAAGCATCGACCACGATATGCTTCGATTCGCGGCGGACGAACATCGAGGGCGAGGACCGGGACGTGAACAAGGGAAAGGAACACGCGTTACTATCAATTGCACTTGAACGAATCTCGTCGATCGTTAATTCTCGAGGAATAAATTCGAATAGAGCACGACGAGACTCTATCACTCGATGTACTTTGCAGCAAAGGACGAACAAATCGCATTCTTCACTTGTCAACCCCTGTATTTGCCTTCACGGTTCCTGCAGTTTCACGACAACTGATTATTCTGAAAGGGTTGCTTTCTGTTGACACGTGAGCCGCGAAACACTTTGCCGTCGCGTCAGCTTCGGTCACCTAGCCACGCGAATCGTTGGCGAAAATTATGGAAGTTTGACAGAGAGAACGAGGAGAATCGCACAGTTGTTCTCGTTTGATAGATGCCGAATGGAGAGAGGACGCGATCGAGATTGAAAACTTATAAGCCGACCCCTGAAATTATCATTGGACATTCTGATTTCATGCGATATCGCGCTTTCCACGGCTCGACACACGTTTTCCTATGCCGACGTAATCCCGAAGCACTGTTTTTTTTTTTGTGGTTTAAACGATTCCCGCGGGCTATTAGAGGTCCGGTAAATATTTAGTACGCGAGCTCCTCTCTTATTTAACCGGATTACCGTTCGATGAAAACGAGCTGCACGCGATTCAACGAGGGGTATGAGAATTCCTTGCCACGATTCTGCTCCAACAACGCTTCGAGACTCTTCCTCGAACGAACACGCGATTTCACATAGCGAGAAAAATCCTTCGAGCACAACGACGGCTGGGAAATTCAAGGGGACTCGTGTAAATCGAGATTCGTCGCACTGCAATCGTATGTCCGTCGTCACCTTGCAAACGATCATCCCCATCGTTCGCGACATCGACGGTTTCGCTCAACATCGACACGCTCAGTCGTCGCTGACTGATCTCCCGTGATCGCGTTCTTTGCCGACCCCCTCAGTCGAATTTTCCATGGATCCTCGAACGAGTGGAAGAGTTCGCGGCAGTAATTCCTCGGTGCGAGTTTTTCCGCTCGTCGTGCCGTTTCTTATCGAGGCACTCCATTTCCGGCTTGTTGGCGGGATTAAGAACGGACCGAGCTGTCGACGATCACGACGAAACACTGCTGACGACGATGACGTGTAACGGGCATGTCAGGGAAGTGGGTTTGGAGGGGATGGATCAGCGATGGTTGGCCGAAAGAGGGGAAAAGTGACCAAAATCACCGGTGGAAAAAAGAAACAATCGACGGGGTGTCCCGCGGCCACGATCTCCGTCATCGAGAAGGCGAGGGTGGTTGTCACAATTTTCTCTATGTCCCACGACAAGTCGGAGCACTGCGAGGGGTACTAAATCGCGAAATGGAAGGAAAAGTCCAAGATCTCCTTACGTTCCGATCGGATCGAAGGGTCTCTCGCGTAGACAGAGAGAGAGAGAAACGTTGGATCGGTAGCAGTGATGATCGCGCGTGAACGCACTTGGTCGACTTCTGTTCGAGCAGTGGAATGTGCGGAGAGTGTCCGTCAGTGGCAAGACGATGCGTTGCTCCAAGTATCCCGGTGGAGTCGCGAAGACGAAGGAGCACGACGAAGGAGCACGACGACAACGATAACGACTCACGGCGACGGTGAGGGCGACGGCGACGGTGACAGCGACAGCGACGGCAACGGCGACGGCGATGGAAACGGCAACGATAACGGCAACGACAACGGCAACGCCAACGACAACAACGGCAACGACTACGAAAACGACAGCGACGCGTGTACGATATATCGAGGAAAAAGCTCTCTCCTCTTCCGCGTTCTCGAGTCCTTGACGGAGGAGGAACCGAAACTGACTCGGGTCTGCGGCTCGCGAGAAACGCTAAGTCCTTCTCCGTCGGCGGGGGCCGGTGGTGGCGCGCTTCTCAGACCGCGTGCGTCTGACTAAAAGCCACCCCCTCGTGCCTTAAAGAACGCGTGTTCGGGTAGGGGCGTTGTCTTAGGTGGTGCGCGGTCGCGAAATTTCTGGCTGCCTCCGGCTCCCTTTGCCAGCTCGGTTTTCCGCCTAAGAGGCTAGCGAGCCGGGGTCCGAAGGACCTGGGCCCCGGCCCAGGTCACCCTCGACCGACGTCCGACCCTTGCCAGGTCCTCCCACGACCAAAATCTACCTCCGAGAGGACGAAAAACTGAGCCTTCCCTAGGACAGCAGTTTTCAAGCCACCCCTCTTTTCCTTTGCCCCCACCAGAAAGCCTTGGTCGAGGCGCGCGCTCTGTCTCCCCCTTTTCCTCAACACTCGGCCACCCCTCGCGCCCTCCCGCTCCTTTTGCCGTCGAGCTACTCTCCTGAGTGCTCGGTGGGTGGGGGACTCTCCGCCGCCGACTCCGCCGACGTCTCCGATGGGGGTAGCCCTCCTAAGGGGTGAGAAAGAGAGTGGGGCGTTTTCTCTTTCTCCCTTTCCCGCTTTTTCTCCTTCTCGTCCCTTCTCCGCGGCCGTCTCGTTTTCCCTCGATTCGTTTTCCTCCAACCTCCCCTTCTCCCGCTAGCCTCCCCGCTACATTCAACCACCCTCTACCCTCTCTGTAGCTTCCCTCTCGAGAAAACCCTCCGGAAAGGCAGGGTGCAAGAACTCGGATCATCCTTGTGTATATGTACCTGGACCGCCGATGCCACCCTCCGCCTCGGACCCGGCTCGCTTTAACGCGAACATAAACACGCGCGCGGACTTATCCTCGCTTCGTTCTTACAAGATTGCCCTTGAAAATTCCGCCCGAACTTGAAGTGCTCGAAGACGCAGCGAGGCGCGCGATACGTCACGCTCTCCCGACCAAGTTCGCGGCGTCTCGTCTCGTCTGCTCCCGTCTCTAGATTCCGAGTTTCACGCCGGGTCTAGCCTGCACGGAACACGGCGTGCGTACGTCACGAACCGACGAATTCGACTGACCGAAAAATTGCTGTCGGCCTCCACTGTAAAGGGGGTGGTGTGCAGCAGTAGTCTGAGGTACGAATAAAAAGAAGGGGACCGTCGTATAAAAATGGCCTCCTCCCTTATGCTCCGTATGGCCGCACACGCGTGACTAACTAGCACGAGGGGGAGTGGGACGCGCTTTCTTTTTTATCCCTTCCCACTAGTCCGACCCTTCGAATCCAACTTTTTTTCATCCACCACGATATTCTACGCTCAACCGTGTCCGTAATTACCTACTCTAACAAACTCGAGATTTCAGTGGCTCCCACGAAGGATGCTAGATCACGATCGAAAGATAGATCGTCGACCTCTATGAGGACGTCGACTTTGCAGCGGAGGCGCCGATGTTCATTTCATAGCCGAGGGTGGTCGATGGTCATCCTGCTCGTCTTACGCACCCTCCTCGTCAAATAGACGGCCCCTTCTCTACTTTTCACCCCTCCGCGGTCGTCTAACGTGTTTACCCCTCCACCGGCTAAGCTTTCCATCCCTCCCCGAACGCTTCCAACGTCTTTCTCCTCGGCTCGTTCTTCCCTGCCGTCCCTCTCCTTCCAACTAGCTAGCTGTCACTTACTCCCGCGCGCCAACTACCCTCCACCCCCCCCCCCCCCCCCGGGGGTGAGCCTCTTCTCTCCTTTCCTCCACTCGCTTTCGCTCCCACCATCGCGCCACAACCCCCACGCGTCGCATTTTTACGCTGGCCTCGTCCTTTTTTCCACGTGTACGCCACGTGGAAGTGTTAGTCCGGAGGGCGGAGAAGAGCGCCACTTTTTTTTCCCTCCAACCCCCACCGCGACCGAGCGCGTCGTGTCGCCACGCCACGCCACGCCGCGTACACAGCCCTCCGCGACTACCTGTCACGAGACCAGCGTCTCTCCACGCTTCAGGTGGACGAATACCAGCAAGAAAGCGGTCCTCTGCCCTACCCTTCGTCCCTTTCGCTGCTTTTACGCGACACGCGCTCGTCCCGATGACAAGTCACCCGTGAAAAGACCCGTCGCGTCGCGGCCTTTCGTCTCTCTCTCTCTCTCTCTCTCTCTCTCTCTCTCTCTCTCTCGCGTTCTTCGTGCCCCTGGGGCGAACCCTTTCCCCACGCGACGACCGTGATTGCTTTGAAAATCCATGCAGAATTTTGCCGCGCGACCCATGGCGGGGAGATGGACGGTGTTCGATAGAGGTTCGACACGGGCGGGCCTCGATCTATCTGTCGGCCAATCTGACAGATGTCCGTAACCGTGCGAGCATTTTTCGGCATGCACGCATCTGCATAAACACGCGAAACGGCGGCGCGGGGGAGTGGACGGGACGAAGGGCCCCTGTACCACGATCGCGATCGAACTTCCGGCCGCGACAGCCTGTTACCGAGGTAGGAATTTGCGGAGGAGAAAGTACGGCGCTTCCTTCGTTCCCATGTTGTGCCGCGGCGCGCCGCGCGCCGTTTGCCTCGTGATTTCTCTCCCCTCGTGCCTCCCCGACCAACTACAAAGTGTATGCCATTCTTATCTGCCGAATAATGCCAAGGATTGTGCGTCAGAGCCGGCATGTGGAAAGGCTTCCCAATTTCCATTGACCAACTTTCCTATTCGCTGATTCCTCGTTTGCGAGTCGATCGGGCCTATCTACGATCAAACAACCGGGTATCCACGCCGGATTACCCGGGGTTATTTTTTCAAGTAGGCCGCAACTTTTACCGCGGGGGAAAATACGCACGAATTTATGGACTGGGGCGATAAGTGCGCGGACCGGCTAAGGAGGGCGGGGGGGGGGGGGGTAGGAGGCATTGGGCAATCGAGGCTCGTTTTAAATTACAAATGAAGCGGCAGGGTGAAAACAGGTGAGAGTCGAGTCGCTCCTTGACGAAGGGTGGGTGGATCGCGAGCTGTATGCGCACATATGCACCGGCCAGCGAGCGTACGGAACCGTCCGGCCAACGACCAATTGCACCTACGTACGTGCACACGTTCATGTAGCATTTTAGATCCCAATCCCGATCCCGATTCCCCCGATTCCCCCGATCCCGATCGGCAGCTGGAACCTCGACGAGCCAACCGACACAGAAGGATACTCGCGAGTCGAGTCAGGTCGAGCCGAGCCAAGCCAAACTAAGCGAAGTCGAGCCAAACCGAGTCGGTGCATACGACGTGCACGTGCACTTGCATCTTCCCCCCCTCTCTCTCTCTCTCTGCCGCTCCCTCTCCTTCTGCCTCTGCACGGCACTCTTTCTCTCTGTGAATCGACTCGATCGACTACCTTGATAGAACGCACCGCTCTGCGTAGGAAGACATTTGTCTTCTGGCCCTGATCTTGCCTTCTTTCTTTCGATTGTCCGCCTTCTCAGCCGAAACGAGACCCTCGACCCACTCCGTCCCTCTCTCCCTCTTTTCAAACCGTCTCCGATTCAAGCGTTTTCTCGATACTCTTTGAACAGTCGACGAGATCGCGCCACCGCGCTTCCTGCTGTGGGTATAGAATTTTCTGGCACTCGGTGGCCCCGCCAGTTCTTCGCTCGCGGTGTCTTCTTTTTGTAATAATACCCCTCGGAGATCTCCGTCTTCTTTCGAGGCAGAAGAGCGATAGCCTTTGCCTCGTTTCATATCTCTGATTACACTTTGAGTTTCGTGTCAGAAATGATAAAGTTCGAAAAGCCCGTGCCGAGGTCTCGTTTGCTGTTCGTGTGAAGTCGCCTCGCCGATTCATCCCCTCGCGAGAAAACCACCCCGTGGAGAGGTGACGCCTGGTGGCGAGCCGGGGAACAAGGGTTGAACGAGTGCAGAAAATGGTGACTCGTTCCTTAGGTTTCTGTCCGTGCTAAGGTTTGCGGGGAATATCGATCGCTCGGTAGCCGAATGATCCTCTCCTGTTCAACGACCAGGGAGCACGAAGCGCGCAGCGACATGTCCAAGAGGCACGGTCTTTCCTCTTTGTACTTTAAAAAAAAAATTCACACGTCTACCTACTTCTGAAAGCCGATGGGGCACCGAACTTCCACGAAGCCACGCCGCGAGTATCCGCGTCAAGTAGTGTTTCCTCGATTACGGACCGGAACGACGAATCAGAGGGACAAACGTCACACGAACTATCGAAACTGCAATCCGGATTAAGAATTCTAACGGTAGGAGTGCTCGGCAGTAGGATGAAATGAGCGACGCGTCCGGCGCATTACGCAATGAAAGAAACAAATGAAGCTTAATAGAAAAACTGCCCGCGCTAGAAAAACCGTTCCATCGTGCGGTTAGTACAGCTGCGGCAGAAAGTGCACGCACGCTCGCCTTTCTACCCTTCCACCAACCATTACCCCCTTGAAATTTTCGAAAAATAATGGAACGTCGTACGAATTGCAGTGGAGCCTATAAATGCAATCCTGCAACCCGCACAGGAATTCCTGGCGATTGGATGGAGCGAGAGTCGAATGTGTCGGAAGAAGTCTGCCACCCGAAAATCTGTATAGACACGAACGCGACATGTCGAATTTGTCGAAGCTGTGTACACGAGCCGGCTGTTGACAACGATCAACAAAATCCGCGCGTGCGATGTACTGAACGTCCCATTCGGCAAACATCGCTCGGTCCACAAACTCCGGGGTCCAGCTACGAATTTAATCAAAAATTTCGACGCACGATTATCGGTGTGCAGGCTTAACGGGTTGGAGAGAAAAAGGGACCGCGTAGCTAGCGTGCCCCGGAATGGATCCCCCCCCCCCCCCGGGCAGAAAAGAGGCTCGAAAGGGAAGCATTAGCCCGGATGAGCGCCCGATTCCCCATTAATTGATTCTGACAGAAAATCGGGCGTCCCGTGTACGGATGGCCACGGTGTCGTAGATATCGGAGATCAAAGTGTGTCGGCGTGGCGCGGGCAGTCCGCGCGACGAGGCCGTGGAACGTTTCGTCGCTCGCACTTTTCCCGACTGTACCACCACCGTCGTCGTCGTCTCTGTGGCTATGTCAATAGGAGCCAATCTAAGTACATATGCACACACAGATGCAACGCGGCGCGCGGTGCACGCTGCGGAGACCGTGATGCAATCGTGCCTCGTGCCTCGTGCAGTTTCGACATTCTCTTTGCCCCGCGCGATGCACAAAGTGCGGCAACGAGTACACGGCAGAAAATTTTCTCGATCGATGCGCTCCGATTCGGGCGATCGGCACCGTCGCGTCACTCTGTCCGTTCCGTCTCTCTCCTCTTCCTTCCACTCCTCCCTTTCTCTGTCTGGGGGATCGAGCGATCTCATGGGATCTCGCTGGACGATCGTGTTAAGCACATAGAGAGAGAGAGAGAGAGAGAGAGAGGGGGGGGGGGAGAGACGGAAGATTTCGCCGCGGCGCTCGAGTGGCATTTTTTCGCGACTCGCGACGAACGCGGTGATAAGATAAGGGAACGCGTATCCAGGATCAAGGTGACCAAGATAACGCTATAGGTTGAACCGTGTCACGAATCAGTCGGCTGACTGTCGCTGTTCTAGATTCTAGATAGGAGCAAGTAGAAGTGGTAGGCTTGGAGCGCGGGCACGGGTTTCGCGAAGAAACGGCACGGGAGGATCATCGTTGAACCATCGGCACCGCCGCCGTCACCGGTCAACGACATCGTCGATGATTCGAGCGGCATGGCGATTACTTTGGTCGCAGCCAGCGAGTCCAGGTTCCGATTGCCGATATTCCGCGAGGGGTGGAATAAAAGAGGGATGGCGGGGGGGGGGGGGGCGTTAATCGCGTCGAATGCGAACGGTCTGGACGGAAATAGCCGGCCCGGCCTGGCGAGCGATCGTCGAAAGTTGGGCGGTTTTTTGGGGGTCGAAACGCAGCCGGCCGGCAGGGTAGGGGAATTTTCCGTGGAAATCATCGACGTGTCCCGGGTCATCGACGAGCTCGAACCCGGAACAGGGAACAGACACGCGTGCAAACGCGTGTGCACGTACTAGTAGCTGTAGGAAGGTGGTAGGTGGTAGGCCGGTGTCTCTCGTATATATATCGGGGTGGTGGTTCCCGCATAGAACGCCGTGCGACGGCCTCCCATTGGCCGGTCCGAGGGTGGCTCGCTGCAGTCATCGATTCAGGCAGTCATTGGCTGACTCGGCCCCGGCCGCCATTTTGAATGACTCCGGGATCAATACGCGGGGTGTGGAAAAAAAATGCATGCAGGCCCGCCACCCTCCCCCTCTCGCTCACGCTCTCTCGCCTTCTCTCGCTCTCTCTTCCTCTCCCTTTCCCTCGCGTCAGCTTTCCTCTCGCTCACCCTAGCTCATGCTACCACCGACACCGAGTTGCATCGCCTCCTCTTTCCACCGAGGGGCACCCTAACGCCTTTCCGCTCCAGCCCACCACCCCCTGCTGGTATTCCCGGCGCAACGACGCCGACCATCGACGAACCCAGCCAAATGGGATGATAGACTCTCCAGCTCGCTCTCTCGCGCCCACGTTCCTACACGTAAACCATGCAGTTCAACCCCTCGCTTGAAAATCATCGAAAAAATGCCGGACGAAGGCGCGCTGTTGCCGGTATCCCGCGCAACCAACCCTCCCCCCCCCTCCTCCTCCCCATCCGCCCACCCTCTCGTCATTCTCGCTCGTACGTAACGCTCGCGTGTTGCGCGTCGCTACGTTGCATGCGGCGGCCGGTTTTCAAGCCAGTCCTTCGCTTGCGAAATAGGAAATTTCAAATCGAACCCCTGCACACCCTCCCATCCTCCTACCCCACCTACCCTCCTGCTCCCGCTCCGGTCGCGCGTCTCACCCCCTCTGATCATCGGCTTGGCTCCCGGGTCTGGCAGCGGTGCGTCATCGTTGCGCGGAAAATAAAATGATTTCGAGCGGCCTGCTCGCTTTGCAATTTTTCTCCCCCCACCCCCCCAATCCTACCGTCTCCCTCTCCACCCCCGCGTCCCATGTGTCGCAGATTTTTTCCCCCCCACGTTCGTTTCGACGCGCCCCGTTCTCGACGATAAATTCTAGCCGACTGAAATTCGCTGATCCTGTGTTTCAACGATCGCGATTTCGAGACCCACCCCTGCCCCTATATACGCGTTTTTTTGGCGTTCGTTTCGCAACCATTTCACCGCCATTTCCCCGGGATAATCAGCTTTTTTGAACAGACCGTTGATCGAAAGCGATACCGATTCGCTGGCGGACTTAGGAAATTCTCGTTACGTGCCATTTTAAGTAGTTTTGTACTTCGCGACTTGCCGGCTCGCAACAAGCGGCTTCTCGAGCGCTATGGAGCCTTTCGAGGCTCGGAAATGTGCGGATTTTTGGCCCGATACTTGGGTATCGGGCAATTAGCGAGTGCAATTTGGAGTTGAGTAGCGATTGCGCTTTGTTTGCCCATTGGGGATCCACGCAGCGTACGCAACGTGTCGTCGCCCAGCCAGGTAGCCATCAGAACGTCGCGTACCGCTTAATAATCTGCGAATTATAATGATAATGCGCCTAATGGCAATAGTACGGGGCGACGGTAGTGATTACGGCGTAGTTGCTATGATTACGGACACTCTCGCGTTTAACCGATTTACTGTAATAAGTGTTGCAGCCGCGGCGAGCGCGCGGTGCTGTACGCACGAAAGTGTACAATTACGAGAGGCAACTTTTGCGGCAGTCGCTGCTGGGTGTGCCATTCCGTAAAGGGATCTGTCATTATTGCGACGAGTAAGACTGCTCGCGAGCAAAGACCGCGTCCGTGTGATTTAGATGGCCCCTTCTGACTGACGCGACGCGGCGAACATATCGCGGACGATCGAGATCAGTGCGAGGCGTTTTTTTCGCGAGCGGAAAAGTAACGGAGTTTCGGTAGCTGTATTTAATAGTAGAAAGAGAGCATGCAGCATGCCATGCGAACGTTTGTTGCGGCTTGTTGGTTGAGGTACTTACGTTTGGAACCGAACTAATTGAAACAAGGACATAAGGCTTCTCTTAGTAGCAACGACTTTTAGATCACATTTTTAGTTATTAAGAATTTTATCGCTTTTCTTCATGTTTCGCGTTTAAAATTTACGTTTAAAATCTAAAGTTTCTCAAAACTTGTTAAAAATATACTTTAGTCATATCTTTACAATTTACTTTGTTAGGCGTCTAAAGTGTTTTTTTGTATTTTTTTTTTCTTAATTTATTCTTTTTTCCCCCCTGTGTCTCCTGCTTGTTCCTTCGACAGTGTAGGTATACTCTTCTTCTCCTTAAGGCAATGCTTTTTTTTGTTTAAATTTCGTTTCTTCTCTTTTTTTTGTGCTTTTTTGTATATTTTTTTCTCTTGGTTTCCTATATCTGTTTCCCTCTTCTTCCTTTTCCTTTTCTTCAGTTTCTTCGTCGTCTTTTTCTTACTTGTCGTAATTTCGAAATGAGGATCGCTCGAAAGAAAGCTTGTGTTCTATTTAAGTAATCGAGTCCGGTTTCGGCAGAAACTTAAGAGGAGTTGTTCAGACTTTGTGTTTCACAGACAGAAATCGGTGCTGGTTTCGGAAACGGCGAAATTAATTTTTCAATGAAATAACTATGACAACACATAACAACACAGTGCGACGCGTCTGAAACAGAAAGAATACCCGGGGGGGGGCTCGTCAAGGACCCGCGTCTTATCCGCTGACCGAGGTCGATTCGATCCGACGATCTACGAGAATCGACGCGCGGTTCGCGATATCCGATCGAAGGACCGAGGTGGATCGATAAAGAATTCTACGAGTCTCGATTGATCTGATTTCTTAAGAAATATAGGAAATATCACGCGAAAAATAAGGGTGGAAGTTTGAAAAAAAAGAAGCGCGACTCGAATCCGCGACTCATCATCGGTGGTGGAAGACCGTGGCGTCCGGTATCGAACGAGAGGTCTCACCCCCCTACGAGGGAGGGTGGGGGGGTTAAGTAGTCGGGCGTAAGGGGTTCGAATTTCCCGCGGGACGAAAGGAAAAAGCTCTGTTATAAGAAGAGGCCCACGTGACTCGAGGAACGAATGAGCGTCTTTGCCACCCCCGCCGCGGCCACCCCTTTGCCACCCCCTCCAACTCCTCGTTCCCCTTCTAGGGAGGCGCGCGGCGTCGCTCCTTGCGCGTCGTGGTAAGACGCGTCGGGACGCTGTTTCCGTCCTCCTCTCCCTTGCGTCGGTTCTCGCTCGTAGCCTCTTTCTCTTGCTCTCTCCTCGTGCTTTCCCGGACTTTTCTCCCCCACGTGCTCCTCGCGACTCGCCAGTGTCTGCTGGCACGTCGCGGGACGGTGATCTTGGGTAGAAAGCACAGAGGTCTCCTTGTTGCTCCTCACCCGCGCTCCTCCTTGAGCTCTTGCTCTTGCTCTTTCTCTCCCTCCTTTTCCTTCTCCCTCTCCCTTCGCCCTCTCTTTCTCTCTCTCTCTCTCGCTCTTTCCCTTGGGGGCCTTCACCTCATCACGCGCCCTCGACCCCGTTCGCGAACGCGACGATCTCACCACCGGACGTGAACCGGCCCGCGCGCGCTCCTCGGTCCTCCTTTCTTTCTTTTCCATAGACTTGGAACGCGTCTCGACGCGCCCCCGCGATCCTTCCGAAGGCTCGGTCGAGCGCGGCCGCCCGCGTCCTCGGCCTCGGCCCTCGTCTACGAGCACCTCGCGCGCACCCGACACCGATTTTCCCGGCGATCGCGATACGGAAACCGGGCGTTTTAGGAAATTTTCGGTAACCTTTGATAGAGGCATTGCGAGCATCCCCGTGTCTGAGTAGCAACTGCGCCGTGGCCCTGTGCCGGGCACCCCCACCTCACCTCCTCGCCGACTCTATCGCACCAACGAGCCAGCAACCCTCTCTCGGACGCGCGCCCCTCGCCCTCCCCAGCACACCCGTGGCCCTCCTAGCCTCTCTCTCGGCCCGCGGCAGCCCTCTCTGCCGGACCTCGTCCCGCTTCAACACCACCCAAACCACCCCGTCGGCCACCCTCGCAGCCAGCGCTGCTGCCCCATGCGCTGAAACGGCTTTCTCTGCGCTCTCCTGCGTTTGCGTTTTGCGCTGCGCAAACCCGACACCCCGCCAGGTGGACGGCGCGGCGCGGCGACCACTCGACGCCTACGCCGATCATCTCGTACGCTCTGTCCCCCGTTTCTATCCGTGTATCGTCGCTCCGGGACAATCGGCCTCGTGGATATGCTTCATTTCCCTCGGCGGAGCAGTTTTCAAGACGCTGTCTAAAAGTTGGTCGAAGGATCGAGGGTCCCCTGTCCTTTCGACTTGCCACCATTGGGTGGACACCACCACCACCACCCCCCCGCCCCCTCCGCCGTCGTTTGCTCTTTCGAGCCTTATCCGCGCGCCACGGCTGCGTTCGTTTTATCGATTGTTTCGATTGGTACGCCGGCGATTTGGCTCGGCACGTTTTACGACCACTCGTAATTCGGCCCGGGCTTCTGCGAGGAGGCCTGGGCCTTCGCAGCGAACGTGCCACCGTCTATCTATCATTTCGGGCTTACAAGCTGTTTTACCAGGTGTCCTTCGCGAAGGAACGGTAGTTTTTATGGTCAATCGAGAAGACACGGAGCTGGTGCGATGAAGCTGCTCTAGTGTAAAGCTGGGACGAAGAGAGAGCTTGAAAAGGGGTCATGCGAGGACCAAGCTCGACAGAATGCCACTGCTGACCCGCCCCCTGTTTAAACTACCCACGGTATCGGCTTCTTCCCGCCATTGGCCACCCCTGCGAGAGAGGTCATAAAAGAAAGTCGCATTTTTCGCGAATTACGCGACCGAGGCGGGCGTAGAATTACCCGATAGTTTTCCAGGCATCGACTTGCCGGCTGTTTACGATGCTTCGTTTCCACGACAGAGCGGTTTGTAAACGATGAGGGGTGGCCTCTCTATCACACCCAATAACGATTCGGAGGCGTTATCGCGGCTTTACATCCCTTTGGCCCCGGCGTGACAGTAAGGTTAGCACGCCGTTGTTGCGTACACGCCAGAATGGACTGCACGTTCACCATCACATGTATTTCGAATACCGGCGTCGACCGCAGCTTGCCTCGTCCCCGCTTTATGAGCGACAGATCGTCTCCGCGAGGAAACACTCGGCGATCTTTCACGCTAAATTCTCGCGCTTCTTTCTATAATTCGGTCCACAGCAAAACTGGGGGGCTTGAAAGTTTGAAAATTCTCAGAGCTTCGAAGGTTGTGTTTAAAGCCATCGCGGGTACAGTTGCGCCACCAAGCAGTGGACACGCGTGAACTTTACTCTCTTGTCGCAGAATCTGCCAGCAATTTTTCTGAATTCCACCCACCGCGTTGGTGTTATGAAAGCCTTGGCTGGTTCGTCGTGGCGAATAGCGACTGGGGGGTGTCAGCGCGACGCTACGTGCCACGCCACCATCCCAACGATAAGGTTAACATAACATCGTTGCGTACGCGACGTAACAGAGTACGTACATCGTCGTATTTCGAATCCTAGCGGTGACCGCAACTCGCTCCATCGCGTTTCCACGGGGGTTGATCGACAACCCCCAGAACGGCGTGCCTCGCCTCTGGAAATTCTCGGGCGGCATTCCCTAGCGCGAGCCTTTCATCGATAGACCAGATCTTATTACGACTGTTGCCCAGCGTTGCATAACTGCAAATCGTTGTGCAACTGCATCCTCGCATGTTTTCCTCGTCAATCATGCCTCGGAATTTTTTCGAAAACTCTTCTTCCTCGGAAAGTAACGCGACTTTCTCTTCCACTCAAAGGAACTTGTCGCATCTCGCCCCTTTTTTTTCGCGCCGCGCAGAGACAAGGGCGAGGTCTCTACGGAGAGGAAAAGCTCGAGGAGGGTTGGCCACCGATAGAAAAGAGGGACTCGAGTGACGACCCTTGAAGCGTCGTCTTCCCAGCACCGATGGCGGTTCCTCGTAATTGTATCGATTGTCTTAGAACGACACTGTCCCCGACCGTTGAGCGTGTCCCAAAAGGTGAATGCCGCTTCCCTCCCCACAGTGCCCCCCCCCCCTCCTGAACACCCCTCGCAGTATTCTCCTTCGGGCCGACGTGTCAGGCTTTGACCCCCCCTCCCCCTTTGTTGTTTCGTTCGTCGAAAAATAAAAATTCCTAACCGGATGAAAGTTTGACCTGGATCTTTTTGTCGACCACGAGGAGGGGTGGGGGGTGCAGGGAGATACAATGGTGCCCGTTAAATTTGCATACGCGGACAAGCGGCAACGTGACATGCCGTACATCCCAAACGCCACGTCTCTTTCATCGTAGATGGCGACGTTCCTCCGCGTCGTCGATCACGGCCAGAGGTTTTCGCTGGAAGAAAAGGATGCTATGGAAGAATTTCGTCGTGGAAGTAGTATGAGCCAGTGTTTGGTCATACCACTTAGGGAAACTAGCGACGACAAGCCGTTGAGGAAAACTGGCCCCGCAGTCGGACGAAACGGGGATGATGAAACGGCTCTCGCCCCTCCTCTCGGGCGACCCTTCGCTAGGATAATCATAATAAGGACAGAAGGACCGGTTGACCAGCGGATAGAGCCGCTGGGGACGATAAAACAATCGAGGCTGATTTTTTGTCGGGCCAGCTGCAGCGGCAGACCTCTGTCCCTGAATCGACGGATTCGACCCCGCTGGTGGACGGGCCATCCGAATTCTTTCGCGCACCTTCCCTTTCACCGCGGTCCGTCCGATTGTTCCCCTTAACCCTTCGCCGAGGATAACGATCGCCGCCGAAGAGAATCGTTGAACCCTACCGAGGGCAAGTATTCTGCGGAGGAAGAGTGGACAGTTTCACGGGAGCACGAAGGAACTGTCCCCGGATATTAATTGAATATCGAGTCCCCTGTCTCCCCACGCTCCGCCAGGTCGAACAATAGTTTCACCGCGTTATTTAAAAGCGAGAAAAGGAGCAATTCGCCGAGGACACCCTTTTGGCCGGCCGCCTAATGATCGGCGGACAAGACGGCCGGGGGAGTGAGGACTGGAAGGGAAGCTCGATGGCTGACTGGTCCTGGGTAATTAGTAAAAACAAAGGAGAGGCGCGAGGATGCCGCGAGGGGACAGCGAGGAGGTGAGCAGGCCGTCCGACAGGAACATAAGAAAAGCGGCGCGCGACCGACTCAGATAAAATCTAAATGGGAAAGTAATCCCTGAGAGCCGCGCGGTGGAGGAGCCGCCGGGGAAGGCAGAGGAGGACAGTCGGGGCGGGGGCGTAGAAATATTTTGGCCACGCGCACTCCTTTTTCGCGGTAGGTCATGGTACCTGGGATCCTCGCGTGGTCTTCCCCGATGTAAACACCTAGCGTGCGATGTGACCTAGCAGCGCTATCGGGCTAAGCGCGAGCTTAACCTAACCCAACCTAACGCGCCGACACACGGCCAACGAGCATCCACACATCCGCGCACCCACGCGTGGACACGCGCGCGCGCGCGCGTGAAATACGTGTGGGTGGCCCCTATCGATTCCGGCCCGTGAAAATAACGGAATCTCGTGGCGCGCTTTCGCCAACTTCCGCGCGCCCTCCACGTTGCTAACCAGCCGTTTTCCACCCCCCGCCGGTCGAGCAGCGTGACGGGGCCATGTCGGCAGGCCGAGCGGAGCTAATCAAATGAAAACAAAAATCACGGGCCAACCTCCACGCGGAAGAAAGTTACGCGGCCAACTTTTACCTTTTTCGCCGCAATTTGTGGCCGATTCAACCGTGAGCCACCCTCCAGCTACCAGCTATTCTTCCACCGCTTCTTCCGCCCCCCCCCCCCTCCACCTAGCCGACACTTTTGCTATGAGATCTTGGAACGGAGATGGAAAGCGGGACCGAGGGTAGGATATCCCTTATAATGACTTTTTTCTTAAATTTAAGAATTCGCTCCGAGACGTCCCCTGATTTATTTCCCTTTGGTGTGGTAAATATGTGTACAAAATTTCGGCTCGATCAAACAACTCTAAACCTTGTCTCAAGAGGCTGAAAGTTTCGAACGAAACTACGCTCTTGCAAACAGCTGTTTTTTAACACGCAACTCTGCATATAAGCAAATGTGTAATGGAACTAGAGTTCAGACTGTCTATTATCGATATCTTATCGATAATATCGTTAAGATATTGTTAAGTGGTGGAAGAACGAAGGTGGTACAGGTTTTCTATTTCTCTAATTTTTGGAATATGGCGGTAAAATATTTATGCATTCCAGGAACCTCTGTTCCAAGTGAACGATTATTTTCTAAAGGTGGACAAAAAAATAAATAAAAAAGAGTTTATAGTATATCGTAACTTTAAGCTTCTTGGGGCAGGGTTCAGAATAATTCGATTTTACCGAAATTTTGCATACTTACTTAGCACAGCAAAAGGAATAAAATTAGTGGGCATCCTATCATTTTTGTTCAAAATTATTAATGGCATGTTGTGCAACCTGGCCAATTTGCTTAGGAACAAGATTGATCTCTTCCATGGATCTCTTTCAGCATTTAAAGCCAGCGTATACAGAGTGGCATCAACGAGCAATATATAGGACCTAAGTCATATTTAGTATTTTATATATTTATATTCTGTTACTTTTTAGCTTTAAGTAGTTCTGTCTCGTTTTCTTTTGTTCTGTTTTGTTGTAACGCTGTGTCTCTACTCTGTGTCTTTTACACCTTCTTCTGGCAAAAATGTGGAAATAAATAAAAATGAATAAAACAAAACATTTTATCGCACCTTCAATTTTAAGGGACACCCTAATCGAGAGGGTAGGAAATTTTTCCTTTTCGTGGAACCTTCTCTATCCTATCCAGCATTATCCCTTTCTTTATCAGTCCAGATGGAACTTGTTTTCAGCAATCACAATTTACCAGAATTCTTGCCGATCAAAAACGTCATTGGCTAAGAATGAGCACAGTCACACTGCTGAGCCTCTTTCTTATGGAAACCTGCCAGCTCCGAAAAGGGTCGAGTCAGTTTCCTCATCTCGAAAGCCCAAAAAGTCCTACCTACGTGCATACATATGCTCGGATTGAAGTTCGCGGAACGAGCCAGCGGCGCGTACGTACGCCACCGTCTTCCTAGACCAACAAATCTCCACCTCCGCCCTCGTCGGCGTTAGCCACGCTCGAAAAGCGATTCAATTAAACTTTCGGCTCCGCGGCGTGCTCGGAGTGATCTTCGATGCCGCGCGTATCGGGCACGCGGCAAGCGGGACAAACGAGCAAATAATCCGCAAAGCACCGCGGGCAGGCCAGATGTCCATTCTCTCGAAGGTATACGCGTAGCATGTGGATAATCGGAAGAGTACCGGCGCGCCGACCACGCGGCGGCATATGCCCGCTACCTCCGCGAGCAGCAGCTGCACTCTTCGTCGTCCAAGCATCGCGATTATGCGCCGCAATCCCGCCGAATCGAGCCCGGACGGGGAGCTGCGTTATCGTCCGCGGACCCTGCCGTCTCACCGAACCAAATTGTCCCTCGCTGGTTTTTCGAGCTTTCGGCCAGAATCGCGGCTGACTGGCCTCGTTTCGTCTCGAGGTCACGCCATCGTCGCCCTGGCCCCTCATTGTTCCCAGCCTCTTCCTTTTGTGCCCGAGTTCTCCGCTCTGTCCTCGCCGGAGAACAAAAGGGCTGCGAGCCCGGGAAAAAAGGGAACCGGAGGACCTAAGACATTGTACTATCCATTGTACCCCCCTCTGACGAATCTGCGAAAAGTGCCCGCAGACTAATTTCTCGGCCCCGCTGGCTCCCTTCTTCCTCGACCCCTTGCAATCTTTGACGCTCGCTGCAGTTTATCGTCCTACGCGAAACCCGCCAGACTGGCAACGCGCAAACTTTTCCATCGCGGGCGCGGAAGAATCGCCACGCTGATTGCGCCTCGCGGTCCGCTAGTCGCTCGGTTTTTCCCAGGGAGGCGCGCAGCGGCGAGTTCGCCGGCGATATTTCGGCGACGAGTTTGCGGCATGGTAACTTTGTTTATCTAGAAAGCGACGGTCCCGCTGATTAAGTCGCGGAAAAGTCGCGGCCGAAACAGAAGGCGAGGGAGTGCCGGCGGTGAAATCCACGACAATATTTCAAAAGGCCGCGATGTAAAGCGGGCGAGCGCGCCTCCGGCAAGTTGGCGAGTCGTCTTATCGCCGCGGCGCGGTGCGGCGGGAGAGCCGCGACACTTATAATGAAATTCCCGCGGCCAAGTAAGTTTTAAAAGTGCAAAAGTGTCCAGGGACAAAGGAGCCCGGCCGAGGGAGGGACCCGTCGAGATTTAGGAGGATCATAAATCGAGCCGACGTCCTCGTGCCGCGAAAATCTCGCGAAGATTAGAGAGCCACTCTCCCTTTCTCCCTTTCTCTCTCGAATCGGCTGACGAGTTTCAGAGGAGACGCGGAAACCAACCCCTTTCACGGTTCAAATGCTCGCCCTTTCAAAAATTCGCGACGTAATTGGAGAATTTTTGCGACGACCCACCGTATCTGCACACTCAATATCTTTCAGTCTTTTGCGATCTATAAATTCATCCCTGCGAGCATCAACAAGCAGGCTTGTCTTTCTTCGCGTAACCATCCTTCCACCCGATGTTATTCTAAATTAGCAGTTTCCTCAGGATGCTCGGGAACATCAATATACTACGATCGGTAGATTCGATCGACAAGATGCTTGCTCGTCGCATCGAAATAGCCGGGGGAATCGGGGGCCGCGCGGACCACGGCATTTCGGTTTTTAATTGAAAGCAAAGTCTGTAGATTTTTAATTAAGAAAATTCAAGAACGACCTGCACCGGGTCCATCCATCCATCTATTCGTCCATCGAGTACTGGCTGCTCCTCGGAGTCTCCTCAAACAGTTTTATAATTGATTTCATTTTCATTTATTTTCGCGCGAACCTCCGACCCCGTCTTCTTCGCCGCTTCTCCAACCCCCACGCTGCGCTGTCTCTCTTTTCCCTTTTTCTCCGAGACCGTCTCTCGCTATGCTTCGTCCCGCCTCGGGAAGACGGTGCCCGCCCCCCCCCTCGCCGCCCCTCGACCTCACGCCGCAATCAATTTAATGTTTTAATTAAGAGAGTATCCGTGAAAAATTAGATTTTAATCGGATCGCGCCTCTCCATCGGCCGTGCCCACCCCCGTCTTCCCTCTGTTTACCTACCTTGGACCGGCGCCTTTTAATAAATAATTTTAATTGCCCGAGACGCCTTCGAAAGGGTTCGACGGCGCGGAAGAGTCCTCGAATCCGGCGACGTCGAAGTTTTATCCACGAGACGCTTCGCCCCGGTGGCCCACGCGCGTTTCGCAATGCTCGACACGCCGGCGTTTGGCTGAAGATGCGCTTCTAATACGTCCCTCTCTCGAGCCCTCCAAAAAATACCCGACATTTCGCGCGTGCTATTTTTGCACGGTCCCAGGTTTGCGCAACACACGATCGCGGATCGAAATCGCCGCGATAGAACGTCTCGGGCACGGCACTCGTTTACCTCGACTACTCGTCTGTCAGACGTCTAACACTTCGATTCCCTAGATGGGCAATATTATTATCTGCATATCCTTCGGCTGCACGCGCAACTTCGAAGCTGACAATATGTCGACGAGATAGGACGATTGCCGGTTGTTAATTTCGGGCCAATCCTTCGGGGGGGATAAATTTAGAGACGTAGTATTTAACGTCTTGTTATCGTCCAATTACTTATCCATTTTTAACGAGCAGTGACGCTAAATTTAATCTGCACTTCGCGTCTGTTCATTGTATCTTTGGAAAGTGTGGAAGACGGATCTGGTCCAACTGCGTAAAGGGAGAGAGGGGGGGGGGGGGAGACTCCCCGGTATTGAGACGCAGAACCGAGCGGCGAAGACTAAAAAAGAAAAAGCTAGCCGCGAGAGAAGGTCCACCATTTTCCGAAGCTATTCTAGAGTGTTATGCAACCGCCGGCCAATGCATTTGGCCGGGCAGAGCTTTATGGCCGAAGCTCGCACGCGCAAAAATGTTTGTTTTAACTCGGTGCCGCCCTCCCCTGCCTCCGCCCCCTCCCCTCGCCTATCATCCATCCGCAGCCTTGAATTATTCGGAATGTGAGAATATTTGTAAAATTAGATCTTCCGCTTTTCCGAAGTGACGCCTCGCTGCGCTCCCCTCGCCCCCGTTGTCTGCTCCCGAGCGACGATACAATTTTCCATTCCCGAGAAAAACTCCTCGAAATCCTCCCCCAATTCTTCGCCTCCCCGGGATATTCCAACGAATAGATGCTGGTGATTTGTTTGAACAAAGAGCACCGCAGATTCAACGTGCCAACGATCGAGGTGCCTCGAGGAACCAACTCGTCGGAGAAGTGGTCGGGAATAAATTAATTTTTTATCGCTCAGACGCGGCTCAGTTTTTCAGGCGGAGTACGTTCAGCCCCGAACCCTTTCGCTCGATGAACAGTCACGCGGCTTCTTAAGGCGATTTCCATTTGTAAATCGCGAGAGCGAACAACAGGCAGCATCCCTCTCTGACGGTGGTCGCTAATGGAAGACGTCTTAAAAAGTTGGCCCGCGCCCTGGGGACGCGAAATTTTGAAACGTTTCACTGGAAGCCCGTATTCCCATCGGAACGTCCGAAAAGGAGTGTCGAGAGAGAGAGGAGAACGTCGGCGGGGGTGGGGACTCGGAGAGACCCCATCCCACTCGTATTTTTCACCCTCCATTTTTACGCCATCTTTTACCGCCGGCCGGTCCACCCTCCCTTACTGGCTCTGTCCCCCTCTGGGGCTTTGTTCCCCTCTCTGTCGCTCGTTCTTGGCGTTCTTCTCTCGAAAGTCGCGTCACAGAGACAGCTCTCTTCAATTGTTTTAATCAATAACGCTCGAGTGGATCAACGAATCTTTCTTTTCTTTCCCTCCCCAACCCCGCCGGAGTCTGAGCAAAGTTTCCTCTTTCCAGGTCGCGCGAGTTTTTCACTTTCCAGCGAGAAACACGGGACGAAATTGGCCTCGCTCGAACCGAGGGGTAGTGGCTCTCTGACGACGGGGCTGTTATTCGGAACTTTTATGGGTAATTCAGCGATAAGAAAACGGGAGGGAAGTTTTTGCCGCTTAAAAAGGAACGAGGAGATCCAATTTCCGGGCGATGATTGGCCGATTCAATCAGTCGTGACGATAATGGAATTCTTTGGGAACGTTTTTCCGTTCTTTCACGCAAATTGGAAAGCCATTGTTTTCGTGGATCGATAGCCGTGCAGCATCCCGTTCGGTTCAAAGTTCCTTCATTAAAGTACGAGCTGCATGGCTCTTTGATGTGCTTCTTAGAATAAAACCTCGATGTACTCGAGAAGGGAGCAACAGATATTGTTTGTTCGAATTAAGGAAAAACCTATCCCTCTCTAGATTTCATAGTTGGCAATTAATTCTTCCCTTTCAAGCGCTAAAGAATTTAAAAGACAACCCGGCTTTTTCCCCCCGTCAAAATATTTTATCCCGGTCCCACAGTTATTCCCGCGGTTTCAGCCACTCTTTCGTGCTGCACGGGGGTAGTAATTATTTTTCCGGTCTGTCATCCTTGCGACGTTCCCTCGGCTTCTCATCCCACCCTTCTCGCACCCCCTTGAGATTTTTAACGTCTCGCGAACCCTTTAACGTCTCTGCCTCTCCTTGCTTGTATCTCCTCGGAGGAAGGACAGGGGTTGCAGCCCCTGCTGCGGCCCGAACGGAAGAAAAGAAATTAGCGAAATTAAACGAGCCGATACGGCCGCGTCGTTTTTCGGAACGAGGGGCGGTTCGCCCCAGCTTTCGCGAAAAACACCATTATTTACGATTAATTATTCGACAGGACGCGGGCCGATTGGCGCGACAAATTCGATAGAACCACCACTATTGTTTTAATCCGATCCGAAGCGAAAATTTGAAGATCGGGAAACGCGCGTGGAAAAAGCTTCGGCTCGGCTGCTTGCTGGACGAAAGTTTCAATGGAATCGCGTCTCTGTCGCTGGAGCGACCCGCGTTCGTTAAATATTTGTTGATGGAACTACGAGCAACGATAAAACGACGAGTGGAAAACGAGAGGGGTAAAAAAAGCGCGAGAGTGCGCGAGAGAGAGAGAGAGAGAGAGAGAGAGAGACTGCGGCGGGGGGAAAAAAAAGAAACGAACGTTTAATATTTCGGATCGTCTGGCTGGAGGCGCGGCCGCGTATTTGTTAAAACCTTGCTCGTGAAAAGCAGCGGGGCCCGCTGGAAATGGAATTAATCTGTCGATGCGTACCGTGCACCCATTTAATATCCATCACGCGTTCATCACTGCAGAAGCAATCCGGCGGTGGTTCTCGCGCCCCGTTGTTTTTCCTTCCCTTCTATCGCGCGCTCTTCCTTCGGCTCTTTGGTGTCTGTTCCTCTCTCCATCGGGGCTCCGTTCCGGGGGTGGTGATGGTGGCGGCGACGATGTATCCGTTGACGAGGAATAGCTACGCACCAGCGAAATTTTTTCACGCCGCGAGACACGATGACACGAGGTCGATGAGGAATTTTGAGCGTAGCATCTTAGTGCGCCGCGCGCCCGTCGAAAACTGACCCCGCAGCTGGCCGCCTTAAAAAAGGGGGGTGGAACGGGGGCCCAGCGGGGAAGGGCGAGCCCATCCATGATGCCCCTGTGTCCAGAGGGTGGGGGGTAGCCGAGGGGCGAGCAGCCAACTATCGAATATTATTTCCTTCCTTCTCCTGGTTCTTCTTCTTTTCTTATTCTTTCGAGATTTCTTAGCCCCCCCACCGGATGGCCGGCGAGGTCCGCGCACCCTCGGCGGCGTATTATCTCGTCACCCGGTGGCAAACGCGTTTCGTGGTGTCGCCGGGGCTGGACCTGTTTAAGGGTTTAATACGAGGGTCGGTTTTACGATGGGAAGGGGGGTAGGGGTGGGGGGAGGGACGGCCGAGGGGAGGATCGAATACGCGACGCGTAAATCGCTACAATGTCGCGCTTCCAGCCAGGTAAATTTAATCGTAACGCGCGAGCACAGTGCACTCGTCGCTCTGCCTGTTTTATTTTATCGAAAACGTAAACGACCCTGGGAGAGCGAAGGGTTTAGGGGTCGCAGATTCCTCGAGTGGCCTGTCGGCGCGCGTAGAAAGGTGACGGTGTAAGGGGTGAATGAATGTATGTATCGAGTTTGGAAATGCAAGCCTCAGGTCGTGTTTTATTCAGCTTTTTATTCGATAATGCACAATACATATGCCCTGGCGTTTGCTTATTCACACGCACACATCGTGACTTCGCTGTCGCCGGCGATACACGCTTTATTTGTCCTTTATTATATATATATCGCCGGCGAAATTCTGCGCATTGTTTTCCAAAACACTGCAACTAATCACCCCGCTCCGCTCCACCTCTCCCCGCTTTCTGCGCAACACCCTTTCCATCCGCCACCTCATTCGATCGATCGTTCCGCGAACGCCTGGCATGGCTCGCTTCGTTGGTCGATCCTCGATAGCTTTTCTCGCCGTTTCGAGCAAACCTCCACGATCTTCCGTGCAGGGGCGATTCGACTCTTACTTTTCTCTTCTTTTCTTTTTTCGTGTGGGAGAGGGCGACAGGCTATGCGAGCGAAGCGTGCTAATCAGCAAAGCAACGAAGAAAGCAGCTACCACGGAAATCCCGAGCAAACGAGTGGGAAGGAGAAGCGGTGCGGGTCTTTCGAGCTTAGTCCGCACCCAGCCATTTGCCTCCAATCCCGCGTGCTTTCGGTTTGTTAGTTTTGCGGCTAAAGCGTACCGGTCAGAATTCTGCAAGCAAGGAATATTAATAGTTGTTAGATTCCAGCGCGGAAGAGGTTGAGCCGAAGGGACCCAGCGATCGTCGATGAGGAATCGTTCGATGCCTGATCGCGAGCGGGTCACTTCAGTGTCCGAGACAACAGCGTGAAGCTCACTATTAGGTATACAGCCAGAGTGCCTGGTCGTTCGAAGGTACCTAGCACAGTTTTACCTGAACTCGAATTCGCCTCCCGTCGATCCACTCTCTACCAGCCTCTCGTTATCATCCTCTTTCTCGTGCTCGTGTTGGAGATGGTGGCGGCGGCGGTGGTGGTGGTCGTCGTCCTCCTCACCATCCTCTTCCACTTGGTGCAGCCCGTGTGTCCAGTTCATCCGACACTGTTTCGCGAAACTGAACGGTCCTCACTCACTCGCGCGCGACTAATCACCGACGTAAAATACCGACCCGTCGACGACGGAACACGGAAGCGCACCTCTCTCGGCGTGCACGCGCCTCTTCTTATCGACGCGAGTCTCACGAACAATCGCTTCCAGGACCGGCGACGACGCTGCACCGCACCGATTCTTTCCCACTTTCTCCCCGTTTTCTATCAAAGATGTCTCGACGGCCGAGCAGCGCTCATCTCCGCGCGCATCGCTCCGCTCGACTCTACGCTGACGACGACACTGTGCGTGCCCGTGTAAACCCGAATCGAGTCGTCGTCTCTTTCGTGGCTGCTCGCGTTAAAAACGCACGTGCTCCCTGGATGAACTTTTCCACCAGCCAGGATGATTCCTCGCTACCGCCTCGCCGGCCGAAACGTGCACCAGGGCCGTAGAAGGCCCGCCAACGCAGAGGGCGCCGACTCGCTACTCCCGCTTTCCTTCTGTTTCCGTTTCCTCGGGGCCCCGGGAATCGCTGGCCCGCGATCTCTTTCTACGCCAGATTCGCTGCGGCGCTATCACTCGCCCGACGAGTCTCTCCCTTTCCACTGTTCCTCGAGGAGAAGGAGGAATCTTGGACTTTTCCTGCGGCTGGGATTTTTCTCGATTTCGTTGCGGTCACGTTGGAGGGAGCACGGTTCGCCAGGGTGCAGAGCTCGCGGTGGATCGCGACGACGTTACGATTTTCAGCGCACTGAAATCCGCGGCACGGAGCCCGCAAGTGGGAGGGACTGGTTCGCACGTGACTCGGTGCGTCGTATTCTTTTCTTCCTCCTTCGAAACGCGCTGCTCGCGTCCGCGGCAGCCCTTTCCCGTGGACGGTTACGCGCGTCCACGACGCGAGTCTCGCGCGGCCGGCTCGGCTGAACGCGTAACCTTTGTCACTTCCTGCCCGGTGAACGACGACCGTGGATCATCGCCTCTAATTCGACGACGACCAACGCGTATCCGCGAGCGACTCGATCACTCTGACGCCTCCGAGTATTTTTCACCTGTCCCCCCTCGAGATGGAGAAAAACGGCCGCGAGCCCCGCGGGCCGAGCAACCCCCTGCCCCCACTGCAACTGCGAACCACGCCGAGCAGGAGAGGGATCTACGGGATACGCGTCGAAAGACGTCACCAGATTCGCACGTGCGTGTGCTGGGACGCGCGCGCGCACACTGTCACGAAAGCCGATCTCCGGTGCAACAGCGGCGTTCCTCCCTCGGGGCCTTCGGGGTCCTCGGGGGTCTCCTCCTCGCGAGCAGAGTCGCGTCGCGCGAGAGCGGAGCCTCCTCTTGGCGCACCAGATTACTGAATCCCTACGAAAATCGACTAGGCGGATCGTGTCTCCGTTTCCCTGTGTTGAGTCAGCCAAGGCTCTCCTCTGCTCCTCTCTATCCGCACGATCTGTTCTAGTTCCCTTCCCGGTGGATGACCGCGTCTTCGTCGCGGTGGTCGTGATCGTGGTAGTGGGTCGTGGGTCGTGGTCGTCGCCGTCGATCGTTGGGTGTCACTGGGCCACGGTTTCGAGGCTTTTCGGGCCAGCGCGGGGCTCTCGACTTCGATATTTCTGCGATTTATTGCGGCGCGACTTAGAAATGCATCTAATGCGGTGCACGCCGCATAGAATGCATGCATGCACCTTGGCGGCGGGGAGGGCGAGCCACGGAGAGCCGAGGAGAACGAGGGCCGTGGCGAGTCGAGTGGAGTCGCGGCGCGGCGCGCAACCGCGTCTGCGCATGCGCCCACGATCAGACCGTGTGTACTCTACTCGCGCGCGCGGCTAGGCGAGCGCGAGCTCTAGCGAATATGAGCGAGCGAATCGGCCCGCCACCGCCGCCACCGCCGCGGAGTATCTTCGCTACGTCATTCATTGGCGTGGAGAGTGAAAATCAGAGCTTCGTGCAGGCTCCGTGCAACTGTACCAGCAACGGTGCACAGCGCGGGCGACATGTTGCCTCTCTGCCGCGATCTCGCTTCGTGGAAAAGTTCCGCGGATCGCGCGGTCTCCTGGGATTTCGCAACTTTCCACTGGGATGCTGTACTCTTTAGTACCTCCTCGGTGTCTCGTCCTTTCCCACTCGATCATTCCATCAAGGGAAAATTGAACTTTTCCCTCCATCGCGATGGGGGGACCCCCGAGCTACCCCGGAAGCGCCCGAGCTTGCGCGTTTCGCGGCAAGTAGAGCGCGTTAGATCCCCATCGAAGGGAAAGAATCATCACCGCGAATGATCGAAGGAGATCGCAAAAGTTAAGAAGGGAGCCGGATTCGACTGTGGTCCAGTAATTCCAAATACGGAATCGGCCGGGCGCGATCAAGAAAAGCTCTGAAATATCTTTGCGTCGGTGGCGCGCGAGAACTTCCTGCCTGGATGCAGTTACCGGCGGTAAATTCTCGCGGAACGGCTCGCCGCGGTAGGCAGATACTCGCGCGAGCAGCTCGCTCGTGCCCGCGCTGCGATGCATCCAGCGCGCGCTACAGTTGGCGCGAGTGTTGCGTCTGTCTGCTGCGTGCATGTGCACGTTCTGGCGTTTCCACGTCGAAGCTAACCGCGTGGCCTATCCTAGAGTCGCTCGGCGAGCGGAGCCGCGCGGCGTGTAGGAGAGGAGGGCTGCTGCGCTCCCCGTCGCGTTTCCTTCTCGTGCTCTCGCGTTCCCTCGCCTTCTTCCCGCGGCTTCCCTTTCCCCTTGGTCGATTGGCGCGGTGGGTGGGAGGCAGTGCCCCCCGCTAGGTACGACACTGCATGATTTTTTGACGACCGATGAAAGTTACTCGCGAGATATTCTATTTTAAACTTTCGGCCGACAGCCGCTCCGCGGCCACCTCCACCCCCACCACGTCCGCGGAGACTTCCTACATCGCGATAATTCCTGAAAAGGAGGAAGCCATTTTGCTCGGTTCCTCGCCGCTCGCGGGCCGCTCTGTCCCTCGTCTCGTCCACCCGCCATCGCTTTTTTTCACCCTCTCGCAGTGGAACACAGAGCTCGCTAGCGCGCGGAGATCTTCCACGTTTCAGGCTCTCGCGCGTCCCTTTTCAGGCTAGAATCCCTCGTTTACACTCTGACGGCGAGTGCAACGTTCATTCCAGTCCCGTCCAATTGCTCCCATCGATGGATATGTTCTCGGGACGGGGAAAATCTCGTCGTAGCGATTTGCAGGAATGTAAAAAATGGAGGGAAAATCGGTTTCGATTGGGGCGCCCGGGACGGAGACGCTCACAGAAGCGGGCAGGCACGCACACGATCGCGTGTATCGTCCGTCGGCTGGTCCCGCGGTGCCTTTTTCTTTTTTTTCACCCCCCTCTCGACCACCCCGGCGCACTCCCACCCCATTGGCCGGCACCCCATTCCGTTCTCTGGACGTAGCTCCGCACCGACTGGCCCGCTCGCTTTTGTTTTCCTCTATTTTCCGGTTTTTCCGGGCGGGCCGCCACCGCGCCGCGCAACAAGTAGCAGATTATAAAAATCACTCCACGGCTCGGGGGCGTGCCGGGGGGGGGGGGGGGGAAGCGGTGGAAAAAAAGAACGCGGCCGGCGTCCACGGAGAACGATCGCTCCGGCGGGCGCTAGAGGGAGAGCGCGGTCGCGAGGAGCGAGAGAGCGCGAGGAGAAAGGGAGCGAAGGTGATCGAAGGTGCGCGCAGCGCGAGAGGGATGGAGCTGGATCGAAAAAGAGAGCCGACCGACCACTGAACGGGATGGAAGTATCCAGTGAAAGAGATGTGGGAGGAACGGGGAGAGAGTGAGAGAGAGAGAGGGTCAGAGGGTTCGCGAGAGGCCAGGGGGGGCAAAAAGAGAGCGGCAGGGAGAAGAAGAGAGAGACTCGCGGGCGTAGGTACACATTTACCTATACATATGTATGTTTCTTCGTCCGTCCCCTCGCTCGCTCCCTCTGGCCACCACCGCCGGCCCCCGGCTCCTCGTTCTCTCTTTCTCTCTCGCTCTCCCCCCGCCCCCGGACCCTCTCGCGCGCGCGGCCCGTGCGTGGCGATTTACATTAAACGCTGGTCCGTTGCCTCCCGTTCCGCAGAGACGCGCGAGCGTTGCCGTGGGGGCGAGCAGAGGAGCAAAGGGGGAGGCACAGAGAGAGTACCGGAGGAAGAGAGAGTGGCTCTCCTTCTTTATCCCCCTTACGCTCTCTTCTCTCCCTTTCTGTTACTCGCACGGCGCGGCGCGACGCCGGCGGACAGAGGAGAAAATCGTCCGAAAATACGCGGACGCGAAACGCGGTGAGCCGATACGCGCGGGCACCGAGCGCGACAGAAAAGATTTCTCGATCCCCGGGCTTCGATCGCCAACCCCCCTGCGCCCGCCGCACCCCCTCCATGCCAGTGATGCATCGGGCTCGCGAACGATCACGTCGGCGTCGGTTCAAAGGGAATTTTTCCGGGCGATATTTCGGGGAAATTCATGGGCCAGGCACTTGTGCGTTATTTAATCTTTTTATTCATTCCATTGTTTCGTGATCGACAGCGGCCCTTTAATGGACGCGGTAATCACATTCATAAAGGAATAATCGTAATTAACTCCGTAGTTGAGTCCGTGACCGCTGCAATACGTAAATTGGTCTCTATTGGGCTCCGCCGTCAAAGAAGTCTAATCCATTGCAGCAGGTATTTGCCGGCTTCCATATGCTGATTGTGGAACCGCCTCGCTGTAATCTGAAAGCAAACTAACGCAAATCGTGGCGAAAGGAATCGCTTCGTGCTTCCTCCGTAGCAAGTCAATGAAATTCGATCGAACCTTTTTCTCTGTTCATTTTCCATCGAACATACTTTACATACGGTTTTTCATTGACGAAACTGTTGTAACTGAAGCACCCGGCGCTTCAACTTCCTAAGCTAATTTCCCGCGCTTCGCTCGCACTCGTCCGATTCTTCGGGCATCGCAGGAAAAACTACGGGACGAGACATGGATCGCCGGGCGAGAAGGTTTCGCGCGTTTCGTTATTAGCGGGATTGCAATTTCTGCCAGTTGACCCTCGTCCTTTCTGATCTCGACTCGATCGATTTTCCGTGGGGTCATTCACCCTCCTTTCGCTCCCCTCGCACGCCACACCAGAAGAAACGAAACGCGACCACTTTTGTCGCCGGCCATCGTCCGATTGACACTATTCCGCCATATTCATCGGCATATTAGAATACACTAGGACACGGGCTAGTGTAAACTATATATTTACTACGAAACGATCAATACTCACAATTCTGATGGGACTGTGCAGTGTGCATGCACGAGTTGTCCGTGCAACGATTCGGCCGAGCCGCGCCGCGCGCGCGTTATTTACACAATGCGTTAAATAAATTTTCCGCCTCGCCGCACCCCACCCCTCGAAATATATCGAATCTGAATATTTTCGACGTCGCCCCGCGCCCCTCGCCGCCCCTCCGCGGCTTTCCCCGTGAAATTTCGAGTCGCGATCGTCGCGCAAAATACAGCAAAAAAAAAATACAGAATAGCGATCGGTTGGTGACGCGTCACCGGTTCTAGTAGAAGAGGTACGGTCGGAGACGGACGGCCCTCTCCGCTCGCACCGTTGCGCCTTTGCCAAGGCGGCAGTGGAAAAACTGGCGCGCGACGATGACTAACGGACGAGTGGCGACCGTCAAAAATTGCAGCTCGGCTGGCGTTTCGACAGTGACCGTACCTCGCCCAATATTTTTCGTGGTCAGTCGTAAGAATAAATTCGCGCGCGAGCGGTCGCCACCCGAACGCGGCTTGCCAAGACCCGGAAAAAGGAGAGGCGGGTTTTCTAGAACGGCCAAAAATAGCGAGCGCACTCTTGAAAATAAAATGGCAGGTCGTGCGCGCGCGCATGAGACCGGTGGCAGAAGAAGAAGAAGAAGAAGATGAAGAGGAAGAAGAAGACGAAAAGCAGGGGAGCGAAGCCGGCCGAACGTGGCTCGGTGGAGGAAGCAGAGGAGAGAGAAAAAAAGGCAAAGCATCTAAAATTGGCGGGACTGGGTTTGCCAATACACCGCGATGCCGGCTGTTCTCTATGCCCCTCTATACACATAGGAGGAGGGACGAGTCTCGTGTCAGAGAGAGAGTGGCACACGGGACGACGAGCATCGGGAGGAAATAGCGGGGAATGCACCCGAAACCGCGAACACAGAGACAGGAACAACGAAAGTACATGCGAACGCATCGCATATTATTAGACTATCGATATTCTCGAGGCTTACGCAACGCGGAATCGCGAGTAATAAGCGCGAGGAATAGGGGCTCGCCGGGGGTAGGCACCCGGCGCGATGCATCATCCCCTTCGTTGCAACGGGGATTGATGCATCGCCGTCGTTGTAGGGTGAATTCTGAAGCACTTGGTCGAGGAGAATGGAACGGAGCGAGAGGGAGCCGGATCGTTACTTTTCTCGGCCGGCACGAAAACACGAAACTTGGAAAACTCATTTCGCCCCCTCTTTCCCTCCTCGATTAACAGGATGACGCAAAGATCGAGAGTGCGACTGATAAAAATACGGCAGTGCCAAGAGTTTCGGGAGCCGATGAATTAGGTGCGTGGCCAAGTGGAAAGAAATCGCTGTGTCGCGAATTTCGTTGGACGCCGTGTGGGAAGCGGGGACAGGAGGGGAGTTTTCCGTGGGCCTTTGATCGCGACCGCGCTCGCTGGACCTGACTCGCGTCTAAAAGAGTTGAGGAGAGAGGGATGAAAGGCTGCGCCATCGAGAAAGAAGAAGAGAGAGGTGACGAGGCCGGGGGCGAAGGGGAACACAGTCGACCTTGATGGAAATAACCCGTCGAACTGACCATACCTTCTACGCGCGAAATTAAAGAGTGCCTCTCGCGCGAGACTCATTCTTTTCGCGATGCACCGCTCCGAACCCACCGCGTCACACTCGAACTGTAATTCGTCATTCAAATTCAGAGGCATCCAATGCCAACATCGCTTGTTTTCCTACTTGATAAGGGACGCTCCACTTTGCTCAATCTTCCTATCTAATCTTTGCGATGATTCCTAGTCACCTTAACAAATGGCACTGGCTTCGATTTCGTTTCTATAAAAGTTTCTCCAATTTCGAAACGCTCGAGAATTCTTGCCACGAGAATATCACGCGAACCAGTCGATCTCTCCCGCGAGAAAGGACTCTCACTCAAGCGTGGGCGGCTTGGGGGCAGGATCGAACAATCCTTTTAGATTAGACCAGATCCACGAGCGATCTCGCTTTACCGACCCGGCGCTCGCGACTTCGAATCGAGGTAGCTTGTGGCGCCTCTGCTACCAACTGCTGATCGCCGAACTACGCTTTCAGGTCGAACTTGCTCCCGCGGGTTTGCTTCTGGGCTAGAATCTCACCCCGCGAGAATTCAATCAACAACCCACGATAAAAGAAATCAGGTGGATTGATGATATACTTAGTGTATTATTTTATTACTATAGTTTTACGCTGAAGTATATATTTCAGCGAAAAATTGGTGAAGAAGGGTGAGTTTAGGGTTCCGTTTTAAGAGTGAACGTATAAACTTGTATTTCGGCGTCCACGTATCACATTTCACGTTTCCTGTTTCATTCAATTCGAATTCCGAGACTCGTTGAATTGTAACGCGAAATAGGATTCGTTTAAATTCCCCGTCGTGTTTGCCCGGCCAACGGGTTTTAAGTGTTTTTACTATCATCAGTCAACAGCCGGGCGCACGAGATTTTATATTTACCGAGCGTTTCGGGCAAACGCGTGCACTGGCGCAGATAAATCATCATCGTCTGGCCGGTGTGACACATAAACATAAACACACCGACTTGTCGTCACCACTGCACCCTAGGGGTGAACGTATTTTTTTTCATCCAGCGTGTTACCTGGGTCCCGTAGTGCATCGAGGGGGTGCGAGAAATCGCCGACAAAAACGGGTCGATTAGAGGGTGCCTAGAAAAAAAGGGGCTGCGTTGTTCAGGGTTAGATCGTCACCCCTGTTTTCCAGCCCTGATTTTTTGCCCACCTGTTAAAAAGAAATCCGGGGTGCGAGCTCTTTTGGGGTGCGTGATTTTCGGGTGATCATCCCCCTACCTGCGAGGGATCGCGTTTTTTCTTCACTTCAACGTGTAGCTCTGGGTAGTAAGTTCTTTCCACTGGTTTTTCGAATACCTTTTTTCTTCGCAGAGGGTTGGATCGCGTCAGAAATTGACGACCCGCGATGGTGTTCCTTAAATGTCCCGAGGGGTGCCCTTTATCGTGTACCGAACGTAAGTCGAAGCGTTTCAGCCCGCTACTGCCCCTGCATCGACCCTTTTCCTTCGCAGAGGGTGAATTCTGCAGCACGTTCCTTCGGCGGAGGATCGTCTTAACGTCCACTCTGTACCCCGAAATTTCGGGATTACCCGGGGCAGCCCCGTTGCCGTTGTCGCGTACTTTGCAAATTAAATAACATTGCAATGGGTTAACGAAGTGTAGACCCCGTCGCTCGGACGCCTATCGGGACACCCGACCCTCCCTCGGCCTCCTGTTCCTCCCGCACCCCCCATCCCCTCGATTTAACCATCTAAGTGTCGCCCCCACACCCCCCACCCGCGGCCTATTTTACCCCACTTTCACGTCTTTTCCCCTCTTTCGCTTAAGGCTGGCCATCCCACTCACCCTACCGCCTTCGCGACTTATCCCCACCCTCGGGGCTCACCCTCCTGGAAAAATAAGCCGCCGGACACCTTGCCGGGTGGCCCTCTCGTCCAGGCTACCATTGGCTCTCTCCTTAAGCCGTGGCTAACTTGGACTTTACCTTGTCTGCGGAAAATTCGTTCGTTTAAAATGGTCCCTCTGCTCGTTTAGCTTCCCTCCGCGAGAATTCACGGTCGGTCGCTGCTTGAACGCGGGAAAGAGTGACCCAAAAATCAGGCCTCTTTTAGCCTCTTTTTGGTCCCACGATTTTGGAACTAATTTTTGTGGCAAATGATTCCTTATGATGAGGCATCATTCACATCAAATTTTCAAGTTCAGGTGACAATTAGTTTCTGAGATATGGGAGGTCAAAGTGAAAATTAATTAATGCATCAGCCCATACGCTTCGGTGTACGGACTTTTATATCAGTCCGATAATAATTAAAGAATTGTTCCCAGGGATTTTGCTGACTGCTAACAACGAATTTGAAATTGGACTTTCAAAATTCATAACTTCTATCGCGAGAATGTTGCTAATACAGAGTCACTCACAAGGAATTATCCCGAACCTGGAAATTCAAAAAATTCTGAGACTGTGAATATGTAGAGGATTTCCTCCTGATTACAACGCAATTTTTTTTTGCTACCCAAATTCACTCTAAGGGGGTGAAATTGACCCTATAAATTCCGGATATTTTCCGATTTTGTGTTATAACTCGCGAACTATAAGAACTGTAAGTTACCAAATGATAGTCCTAATTAAAAGACGTAAGTTTGTCTTGAAACTTTTTTCTATCTCGTTCAGATTGCGAGTTACAAAATAAAATCGGAAAATAGCCGAATTGTCAGGGGTTAATTTCACCCCCTTAGAGTGCATTTGGGCAACAAACAAAAATTACAATAATTGTAATCAGGAGGAAATCCCCTACATTTTTTCAAAGTTTTAGATTTTTTTTTAATTTTCGGGTTCGGAATCTTCGCTTGTCAGCGGCCACAGGCATAAGTAAACATGTATATGGACATTTTATCAATCAGAATACACGGTTTCCACAAAATTGAAAGTAATTATTGGTAAAACCATAAATATTACATTAGTTTTGAAAATTCATTTTATAACTTTTTACGTTACGAATATTAGACCAAAGTTTTATGAAAATTAGAATATTTTCTGTCATACGATTCGCTATATTGAATCGGTCATTGTGAATTGTGAATATCTAAATTCAAACTCGTTGTTAGCAGTTAGCAAAATCCCTGGGAACAATTCTTTAAATTATCGTTACTGAATTTTCACTGCTTTGACCTCCCATATCTCAGAAACTAAGTAATTGTCACCTCAACTTGAAGATTTGTTGTGATTGATGTCTCATCATGTCTCATCATTTGGCACAAAATTCAGTTCCAAAATCGTGGGACCAAATAGAGGCAATTTCTTGGGTGACTCTTTCTCCGCGTCTCGCTGACTTCTCGTTGATCCCCGTCCGCTGAAAAGTAAAACCGTGACGAGCTTTGGCGAGCGAATCGCGCTAAACACTGGGCGGCCCGGCAAATTCGATCGGTCGGTTGTTTATCAGGCCGCGACGCGGGAAAGAGCGCGGGCATAGAAGCGTGCCGCGGATTTATTAAGCGCTAATTATACGGTGGGTGGCGTGCAACAAAATGCAAACTGTTTATCGATATCGTAAACGATGTTTGGCGGGTGGTGATACGCGTCGCTGTTTTCCCATGCACCGTTGCCCATTGGCAAATACACCTGTTTGCTCGCCTTTGAACTCTTCCACGTACTCGATGTCGGATTTTTCCCTCGACGATACGCGCTGGTACATTTCCCGAGCGAGTATCCGCGACGGGAATGCGCGTCCCGTTTCCGCGGTGTTCCCACGGATCTTGGCCTGGCCGACAGGCGATAAAGAAACGGCTCGTGGCCGTAGAATCGAAATGCAAATGTCCCGAGGCCGGTCCTGGGCCGCTTTAAATCTCTGCCCCCGCGCGTTTACCGGCCCCGGCTCGCTTGTTTATTTTTTAATTAAAGTCTTCCGTGGGCACAGCTTCTCTTGGATACGGTGGCGGGATTAAAAAAGGTCCCCCGGAGTTATTAAGCTAATAATGTGTCCCGTGGCGCGCGTCGCGCTCCTCGCCAGCAACAGGGAGGAAAAAAGGTGGCCGGGGAAAAGGTCCAGTCTCGGTCTCGGGTGGGTCGAGGGAGACGGGGCGAATGGAGATCTCGGGCAGGGAGGAAGAGAGCGCGCGAGAAGGGGCCGAGGGCGCAAAAAATCACTTGGCCACGCGCAACCACGCCGCCGCTCCTCCGATCCTCTCTCATTGATTCCCACCCCCTGGGCCCTCCGATCGCCACGGAAGTTTGCGGGGAAAAAGACGACTCGGCTTTTAAAGCGAGCTCGAGCGGCGACGTGCGGTCGTGTAGTTTACCGCGCGTACTAATGAACCTCCCTGCGGGCCACCCCCGGTTCGATTAAAGCCGGGGGGAAAAAAAAGGTGAATGGAACCGCCGCGCCGTGGCTTCGGTTACCTGGGTCGAGCCGGGGCTTGATTCTGTTTGAGTTTTATTCGGTGAACGAGCCCGCGATTAACGCGTCCCCGGAAAAAGGACGATACCGGGCTGCTGCTTAAGAGGGTCAACCCCGACATACTTGTGCCGGTGTCCGAGGCGTAAAATAAAAGCTGCGCGCCGACGGGAAGAATTGTCCGAGCCTTAAAAAAATAAAGAATCCCTGGACGCGCGAATAGCGTTGAGGGAGAGTCAACGCGTGTAGACGTTAAGAGGAAGGAGCAGTGACCAGAAAAGAAGACGGAAGAGGGAGGCGTCGGATGGTGAAGCGGCTGCAAAGAATGGCTGGAGGCTGTGGAAGGATGGAGGAAGGAAGGTCCGCTCTGCTCACCCCCCCCCCTCCCCCACCGCCCCCCCCTGAAAACCATCCCCCGCGTTGCCCCTGCTCCTCGTGCCAGCACCCTCCTGCCTCTTCCTGGCCGTCATCTCCTGGGCGATTTTCCACGGCACCTAAGAGAAGGGGCCAATGAGACGCTGGGCGTCGGTATTGATCCGAGGCGTCGTCCAGGAGACGCCCGCTCCAAGACGCCCGGCTTGCCCGGCGCGAGAGAGCGGCACCACAGTTCCAGATAAAAGGACGAAAGCCGTTCCTAGAGACGAACCGCGGGACCATTCGCCATCCTCGTTCTATAACTTCCATGACACCTCCTAGGATTTACGTGGACAGCTTCGACGCACCTCGAACGACGAGCCTCCTTTTTTCTTGCCTATTTCGACCCTGCTCGCCGATCGAATCACGCTCCACCGGTACTCCGCGAGTGCTTTGGACGTCGTCGGACTCGCGGCTGAGGATAATTGGGGTCGGTTTTTGAATTTGAAATTGAGTTTATTCGATCGTAAAAATGCGTTGCATCGGCAACTGGCGTGACTGCCACGGTCAATGTTTATTACATCAACGTCCACTCAGTCGAACCTCGCTTTCACGTTTTGCTTTCTCTGTTGAACACTGCGAGTCGTCTCAGGTTTTGTCGCGATCAATATTCATCGCGTCAACGCGAACCCGATTAAATTTCTAAGCCCTACGGAAATTGTAATTGTAGTTTTGCGGGAAGAGGCCCGCCTTCTCCACGTCGAAGCTCTGGGACATCTTTGCGCGGTTGAAAGAGGCCCGCTCAAAGATAATTATCCGTTGTTTTATCAGTCAGAGCCCGTGGAGCTTTCCTCGACCATCGTCCACCCTGGAACCAACCCTTAGCCCGTTCACCGTTCTCCTTTTCCCACGCAGATGGCCCGATACTCGAGCCGACTTGGGCGAACAACCAGAAATCATTCCAGCTTCCAATCCTGCCTTCCAACTGCTGTGTCCGGTCCCTGCGGCTCTTCCACTTTGTTTTACGCTCATCGTGAACCCTCGACATTAGTCTCGCAAGGTTTTTGCGTGGATCGGCTCGCTGTACGTCAGCTGAGCCGTGAATTATCGAGGTGCGTTTGGTGCGCAGTCATTTCCGGTCGAGCAGGACGACAGCACCCTCGATCGCCACGATGGGACGTCGCACGAACGGCTCGATAGCATTTCGAAAATGGTGAATCAGTTTAGGGCTGACGAAAACCAAAGAAGCTTCCAGGGGATGGGCGACTCCCGCGGCTTTTGCGCGACGTGGAATATTTGGACGCTCCTCCTTTTATTTTCCTTCAATTTCCCTCCTTTCAGCTTTCCCATCAGTCTCTCCATTAATATTAAAACGGTAGCGTGGCCTCGCGAGGGCTGTTTCAGAGAGGGGTGTCGGTGTATACCAGGCCGTGCTCGCTTCTCTGGAGGTACGGCGAACGGGGGTGGGGATCGAAGGACCAAGCCTGTGGAGGGGCGGGAGGGGTTCAGCTCGTTTTTCATCTTGATCTTCTAGAGTTACCAATTTGGGCCGTCTAGGATCTCTCTCTTCCTCTTTCACTCCGCCTCGAACAGGTATCGTACGAGTATTGACCAAGTAATGCCTCCGCCTGAAGAACAACCAACGACATGGTCGATTAGCCGAAGGAAAAGGGGTGGGCATCTGCTCGAGGAAAGTACGTACCTAAGTAGTTACAAGCTCGCGTTCGGCCAAGAAAAATCCAACGGCTCCGCTCGTGGGAAATCGTCTCCGCTCCTTGAACGACGAGTCGGCCTCTTTATCGTGACCTGGTCCTTTCTTGCGCGACCCTACTAGCCGCGAGCAACCCTTCAGGGTCGGCCAACGGTCAGCGAACCCCCGGCTTTCGGCTTTATGGGAACCGGTTTTTCGGACGCCTAGCATGCCCGGAACTTTTCCATCGAATTTTTATCGCGAACCCGTCCGACCGGTCAGCCGAACGTTCGTCCAGGTGGTCACTTCCTGACCACCCTGGTCCGGGTCACTATTTACCTCCCCCCGCGTTCTGATCCCCCCTTTGTGCCAAACGGTCGCGGCTCCTTCGTTCTGCAATCGGATTTCGCCGCTTCGCATTTCAGTGCGTGAATTAAACAGGGGCGAATCGTAAGTTCCTGGGGGCAATGAATGTTTCTCGGTAAAAGTATACTTCTCCAAGCAGCCGTCAGCAGTTTTGTAAAAAGGGGGCTGATTTCTCTCTCAGTATCTCGTCTGGGTTGTATCTGTTATTCTGGAGACCTTCGGGGACCATTTCTTCCACGAATCAAACGGTGCGCGCACCACCCACCCCCCGGCGCTTAATCTTGGCAGCCGCGCGTAATTCACGGTGGTTTTTGCGGTTCGAATGAGCGCGCGACATCGGTCGACGCCGCCGTTGAAGGAGTACAGCTCGCCTCTTCAGTGTTTTACATTTGCATTCGATGGCAAGTCACCATCGGATGGGCGGGGGCCGCGGGGGTGGCAGGGAAGGCGCGGGGGTGATGTTTTGCAAGATCTGCTCGAGAGACCATTCGTCTTAGTATCTGCCTCGGGGGGCGGTGAAATATAAGCTAGATCTACGGGAAAGATAAATGAATCCATCCTCCTGCCCCCGTCGCCGTTGCCGCCTTCACCTCGCCCTCCCATCCTCCACCGCAACCCCCGTGCTCGCAGCAGAGGAGAAAATCAGCCGCAACAAGAATAGCGACTTCGCTGGCCTCGGAGATCTCGCGAAACACCTCTTTGCCCTCGCGAAAAGAAATAACCAGATGGCACGGACCGGTTTAGTATTCTATTTTATCGCTCGTCGAATTACCACAGGCTAATTGAACATTAATCGACCGGGTAATTGATTTAAATCGGTCCGCATCGAGCCACGGTATTTTAAATCGCCTCGAATACCAGGCATATTTTAGCTCCGTTCTTTTTCCAGAGCTCTCGCCGATTTGAAACCTCAATTACAAGTTCCTTGTGCGTGAAATAAACGAGGTTCATCGAGAGCGATGTAGTTGAGATGTCACTTAGAAGGTGTACAAGAATCGTTCGGAATTAGCTCCCGATAGTGCGGATAATTTCGAGCGACCTGGCTGAACTCGAACGATATTAATGTCCGAAGTCTCTGGAGCTGAATATATCGGAAGGGGGCAGGTAAGTTGGAGGGGGTATCACTCCCTATCGGTTCAGGGAAATAAATATGCTAGCGAACGCACCGAGGCAGCGACACAAGAGGGAGTCGCGTGCAGAGACGACGCGCAAGGTGCACGACGCCCTCGTCGTCGCCGGAGAAAAGGGGACAAGATTAAGAGGGAACGCGGAACGACAGAAAAGAGGGGACAGGAAGAAGGTGAACGTAACGGGGGAGTACGGCGGCATCTGCAAAGTCGGCGCCTCCTCTCTTTCTGCTCCGCTGGATAAGCATCGCTTTGCATACGATCGCCATTTTGCGGGGAGCATAATTTAAATTTCGTTCCATTGTTTTGTCGCTCTTCTTACGCCCCCCTTCTGGCCCACCCCCGTGTCGCCTCGGCTCGGGGGGCCACCACCCCTGCCCCACCCTCGTCACGCAACCCTCTTTGCACCCGCTCGTAACCCCCACCCTCGATCGGCCCTGTGCCCCGAGCACAGGCGGCCATTTGCATGAAATTAGAATCAGAATTTTCTTGCTGGAGAATTAGCCTCTCACCGCCCACCGTCTCGACCCGCGCCTGTGAAAATTTTAATTAATTCACGGAACCCTCGGTGTACACCAACGGGGAAGACGGGGTAGGTGGCGGCGGCGGTGGCGGCGAGGAAGAAGGAACCGAGAGAGAATCCTCCGGTGACGAAGGGAAACAATTTTCTTGGGCGCTTTCGATACGCGGCTGATGAGTTTTTCTCGACGGAGGACAGATTGCACATCAGCGGCGTTGAAGCGTATAGCAACGGTTTGAATGCGCCCCGCTCGCCTTTGAATTCTTCAAAGAGGGGCGGAGAGGGGCGCGCGGAGGCCGCGGCTCTACTTTCTATAAATGGGATTTGTTAATTTGAAACGAGGCACGGGCATAATTACACTAGCTCGCGATACTTATGGCTGTAAGTATTTCATCGTCGTATTAAGCTCGTAAGCTCGTTATCTCCGCAAAAGGTACGATAGACCCTTGGCTCCGGCGAGAGGGAATGTACGGGCTGGTAGGAGGACCCGCGGAGCGTTTCATAGCGTTTAGTCTTTATGGCGTGTGGTTCTGCAGCCATCTCGAGGTAGCTCTTCTCTCTACATTACCTCCCTCCAGCCCCAGCCACCCAGCCACCACCCCCTCCTCCCCCCCTTTGCTCGTTCTTCCTCACCCTTTGCCTGGCAAGCCAAGCCACCTCGCAAGCCTGACTCCGCGTTACGGCGAAACAATGGACCGAAATAAATAGCCCGTCTTTCGTCTTTTGTTTCTTGGGGGCCCATTGTTGCCGCCGTAGATAAGAAAACAAGAGACTCTGTCGCTGTGTGTTTACGAGCCCCGGCCGAGGCTCCTGGATGCTGCGGCCCCCTTTTTGCCTCGTTCACCGAGCCACCTTCTTCTCACCCCCGTCTTGCAGCCCCGACGCCGACGGTTTCGTCTCTCGTCCACCTCTCGTTCTTCTTCGTCTCGACTAATCCCTCTCGCGCCGCTCCGCGTTCCACGGAATCCTCGTGACGCGCGAGCCCATGTCACCCTTCCGTTTCAGCGATACCCCTTGGTAAACTCGCCGGCAAGAACTCGATCGTACTTGGCGTTTCTTTCGCTCGGGCGGACCTTAGAGACTCCAACTGGACCGCGCGTCCGTCTCGAGCACGTGAAAGTCGAATTGTACAGTTGCCGACCGCCGACCGTCTACTGTCCACTGTCGTGCCGTTGCACGTGGAGTGGGCTCGGGAACGGAGGCCGCGCGTATAAATTTCGGCTGGTCTCCTTAGCGGTTCGACAATGGGAAAGGAAAGAGGAACCGGTCGCAGGCCCCGACATTGTTGCGACATATTCAGGGACACGCGGACACCCGGCGTTATTGGGGCCAGCCTTGCCCAGCGGCATGCACACCCCTTGGACACACTGGACATCGGCCAGTCGAGCTGTCCCGTTCGCCGGGGGAGCCTAATTTCGAAAACGGCAAACTGGTTTGTCCAGTTTCCGCCTTTATTCCGCTGCGATGGGGTTGGCCGGCTGACTCGTATCGCCGACTGGACCCAAAAAGAGGAGGTCCGCGCGGCCCCGAGGGGGGAAAACCATTGCGACGGTCACTTTTTCGAGCGGGTCCAGTCGGCCAGTCGACGCTGGACGCGCCATGCCGGACAGTCGTTGGTATTCGCGGCCGGTTCGCGATGTAACGCTCTCCTACGTCGCACGGCGGAGGGATTCGGATCGATATTGGAAAGAAAAGACTCGAAAGGTAGCGTCCTTGGAGCTAGTCGAGGTGCGAGGAACAGGGGGAGGGAAAGACTTGGAGGAATTTCCGAGCCCCTTGTGCCGCTTGTTACGTCACTTTTCACCCTCCTCCAGGCTGCTCCGCTTGTCCCCGGGAACTCGGTGTAATTCAAATTCGGTTAATTCCGGTGATTTTTCAAAGTTTCATTAGACCGGGCGAGCGCCGAGAGGGGCCAGGGAGGAGAGAAGCCCCCGCGGGTGAAGTATGGCCTCATACTTTACTCTGCGGTCGGCGAAGGCGTCTTAGGCAACTGGAATCCTGGAATAACAGGACCCGCGAGCACGGGAGGACGAAGTGGATGGAGGAGAGAATATGTACAAGGGAGGCAAAGGATCGCCGAAGGAAGGAAAGAGAGAAGGAGAGGAGCATGGCCCGAACGAGATCCGAAATTGAAGACGGCTCGATTTAGATTGGACGAATTTATATAGTCACCCTATGCGTCGTGCCTCCTTGGAGAAAAGTGCGCTCGACGATCGACGAATCGGATGGAAGCTACATTTCTGGTGAAGTGCTTCCTCCTTTCCAAAGTGCCGGTATCGCTGGTGATATTCTTGAACGATCTTGTTCTTCGCTGGTGCTGCGGATCTCCAGAGTTGCGAAATTAGGAGAGGATCTCGAGGAAAGGGAGGACGCGTGCTACCGTGTCGTTACTCGGTGGTTTGTAGGCCACGCGGTGCAATCGGCGGAGAAGGGGGAGTCCACATGACGCGACATCTGGCCAGCCTCGGTGCATCGTGATTTTTTCACCCAGTTCTTTGATTTTTCAGCCGCTCGGCCCACCTTCTTCCGGCCCACTTACGCGCCGTCTCGTGCGCCTCCCTCAATGTCACGTGTCGCAACTCCCAGCCTAAATAAGTCACGACGGAGAAAGCGATTCCGCAATTTTCCCCCGCAGACAGAGGGTGGTAACCACGTGGCGTTTGTCGTGTCGAGGGAGGATCCTTTGGCGTGCCACCCTCCGCTCGCTCCACCATTTTTGCCGAGGAAATTATCGCAGTTTGCCGGCTAACTGGTTATTTTCTTCGTCGCCAGGCCTCCATTCCCCTAGAAAATTGCTGTCATGCTGATTTCTTGCTTGCCATTATATCGTCTCGCTCTCCTGATTATACGGCTGAGAGGGGTTCGCGCCGTCAACGGTCACCGAGCTAGCTGGCTCCATCTTTTCCAACGCCTAGTATTCCCAGGGCGACGGTTTTCTTCGACGAATTTTGCAAATAGTTGCTGCGAGAGATCTTGAGACGTCTCGAGAGACCACTGTGTCCCGTTTCATTAACGGCCCGCTCGTAAATCCTGCGCCTCTCTTAATCGAACCACTTCCCCACGGAAAGAATCTCCTGAAGGATCATTCCGGAGGATGGAATTCCCGCCTCTGTCGGGGGAGTCCTTGGCGAGGGATGGTTTTAATGATTTTTGGGGGTTGCCAGGAAAGACAGGCTTCCTCGTGGCGGACGAAGGAGGGCGGCGGAGGGGCATTTTTAAGCCCTTACTTTCGCCAGGGACCCTTCGTGCTCTCGCGAGCTCTCCTCGCAGCTTTTACCCCCGGCGAAAGGCTGCTGGTCGGGGGTGGTTTGTTTCGGCCCGGGTGCACGGTACGAGAGGAAGAGATACGGCAAGGGGAAAGAAAAGCTAGTAGAACGAGGGTGAGTTAGGCGGCCCTGCGCGAAAGATGGCTGGCAAAATGGAGGGATCTCTTTCTATTATGCCTGGTCCCTCGGCTTCGCTCTACGCTTCGAAGAACTCCCTTATCGATCTTCGAAAAACACCCACGTCCGTCGTAGAAAACGGCTCTTTGCCAGGCTCTTTGATCGTCGACTTGACGAACGATTCCACGCTCGATGTGCTTCTTCCCTTCGACCATCCGTCGAACTCTCGAGCAGATCTTGGCAATTACGTGCAATTCCGTTGCACCCGAAGGTGAACGGCTGCGGCTACTATCGTCCAAAGCGTAGACACGGAAAATTGGCAGCAAAGAAAGTCGCCTGACTGAACGGGGACTGCCCGAGATATTTCCGCGTAGCCGGACAAGCGCGTCGAGCACGGAGACAGGAGGGAAACGCATTTCCTCTGGCGCGAATCATGTCTTTTTCCCCGCGACGCGGCGCTCCATTGAAACACGACGTCCGCGAAAAAAGAGGATACTCGAGAAAAGTCTGCGGGGACGATGAAACGCGCAGAAAACTACCGTCGGCGAAAAGCGTAGCGCGATTTCCTCTCCTCAGTTCTCGCGGTCTCTCCTGCAACGCTGGCGCGCCACAGGGGTGTGGGTGGCGGCGCGGAGGGAGTGAGGAAGGGAAGTCGCCTTCATTAGTAAACTTTCGTTTAAAATTTCTGCCGTTTCCCAGCGGCCGGGGGTCGACATCGAACAAAAACAAACGCGCTACATCCCCCCCCCCCCGCGCCCTCGCTCGCGCGCACATCCCCCCAAACTCGATTTTAACTTTCGAGATATAATTAATTTTTCGAGACCGACCGCGCGCGAGCGCGCCCACCGCCCCTCCCCTTGTGTATCATCGCCGAGAAAAAGAGGAAACGAAAGGAAGGACTCGTTATTATCTCGAGATATCCTCGCTTTCCCGCCGCCCCCCTGCCGAGCCAGGGGTTGAATTGTAAACGAGATTGCTGCCGGGGCAAGAATGCTCGCCTTTTATGCGCCCGCTGCTTCGCGATGAATCATGCCTCCTAAAATTATTTTACTCGTTTCTTCGCGTCGGCTACGTATTCGTAAATCAAAAGACAGCTTTTTTTTTTAAACGCGACGGTAACAGGTAACAAGCCACCCCCTGAAAAGCCAGAGTAATTTTTAATCGAAACTCGTCCCACGGTTTTTGCAACAGTCGGCGGGTATGGGTACCGTGTTGGCTTGTCTCGTTCCCGAAGCGATCTCGCGCAGGGCGTGTGCCATGAAATAAATAGTAACGGAATCCCGTACGCGGCAGCCACCCCCTACGACCACCGTTCGTGCTGGCCTCGTTGCAGCACGACGTGAGAACCCATAAACCAGGAATAACAAGCTCCGAGACGAGAAACCAGCGGAGCTTCTCGGGTGTACCGGATTTCAGACCGCGAAAAACCACCGCCGACACTGTGTTTGCGCGACTAACCAGGGGGCTCGAGTTCGACCACTCGGGCACAGACGTCGAATAGTAACGAAATCAGGATTCCTTTTCGATTCACTATCTCCTCCCGCGAGGAACTATTTTTCGATCCCTTCGTGGCTGGGAACCCGGGCAAACGTTTGCGCTGGCAAGATTATTTGCCGAGCAAAGTTCACTGATCCCCGCTGGATCGGTAAATATTGGCAGAATTTCTTCGCGCCCTCTTTTCAGAGGCTCGATCCTGTTCCGCCAGCTTCAAAAATTCCATCTCTATTTCTGCCGCTGAAAACTCGGTGGTTCCGCGAGTCACGCTCGTCGAGACTTCACGCGCAAACTCGATTACCATCGGCGAGTCTTCCGAGGTGGATCCTTCCGCTTCTTCGTCCTTTCTTTTCCGTCACCGTACGTCTGCCTCGCGTGCCAACCGCTGTGAAACGACCGCTCAATTATTCATTCGGATGAAATAGTGTTAAAGCGAAGATCGTGTGCAAGTTTAATGCGCCATGGGCTCGGCCAGGCGGGGTTATAGTCTTCGATGTCTCGCTCCCAGAATCTCGCGTCTGGCCTCTGTGTCTACCGCATTTGCCCCGAAAGAAATTCATCCAAGTGCCGCTCTGCTCAACAGAGTAGTTCGGTCAGTATTTCGGTTCCTTGAAAATCGAGCATAGGGTTCATCGAGTCCTCTTCAATTTTCCACCAGTTTTTCCATCGGCCGACCGGCGAGGAGGCCGGCTTCGGGGTTAGACGGCTCGGCTATCAGCGCGCAAAGGCGACGAGGCGGAATGCGATACGAGAGAACGATGAACGGAGCGGGAGAAGCGTGTAAGCGGCGCGGAAAGAGCGTAAGAAAGGTGGCGCGGGGGGAGCGTGACGGGGATGCACTCGACGCAACGCGCGCGCTAGCGAGCGAGCTTTCTGCGGGCCTCCGCATTAAAACGAGAGGCGAATTCGAGTCTGGCAAAGTTTTAAATGATTTTCGCCGAAGTTGCCTCGCGAGTTGGTTTATTAGGAAAAGTCAATTTGCCCGGAGAGCCGGGCGAACGGGCTCGAGGGGGACGGGGAAAGAGAGAAAAGGGGTTGGAGAGGGGCGACTCTGCGGAACTGCAGCGCGGAAAAGTCCTGCAAAATTACGACGTTGCTTTTCTACGTTCGCGTAGCACGCCCCCCCCCCCCCCACACACCGATCGAGAGAATCGCTGTTCGTCTCTTGCATTTTCGTTATATCAATGGTACCACCCTCGAGATGTCCCTGTGCTTTACGCCGGCGGGGACCGGGGCAAATTTTGCACTCCACTTTGCCCGTCCCGCGGCAAAGTGGGTTGCGATATACGGCGGAGCTTTTTAAGCGGACTCGTTTTATATTTGACGACGCATCAGCGGCGAGCAAACGCACACCTGCCGACAGGAGGAGCCGTGTGTCGGCAGCGTAAACAACCACCCCGGAAAAAGTGGTTGAAACCGCTTTTCCCTCCGTAAACTCGGGGGCTGCTCTTACGAGACCGGCTAACGGCAGAGAGGCAGAAAGCCCGTGAGTCAATTTGACCGCTCCCTTCCCCCGCGCGCGCTACCCCCGCAGTTAACGCAAACGCGGGGCCAACGGGGGATTTGAGAGACGGTACGCACCGGGCACACGCGTAAACGAAAAAAAGATAGCCGGCAATTACCCGCTCGTTTCAATCCGACGACGTAAAAAAACCTGCCCGGCCGACCTTTAATAACCGGGGTAAACTTTGCACGCCGACAGAGGGGGTTTGTTACTTTTTAATCGCGGGTAAATATTGACCGGTGGCCCAGATTCTTTGAGGCTCGCGGGATACACGAGTCATCGGGGATGAGACTTCGAACGAGTCGATTAGAAAAATAGAAAGAAGGGCGGAGCGGGCGAGAGGGTAGGAAGGAAGAGAGGAAAGAGGATTTTTGGGATGGCGAGGGGTTGGAAAATGTGGACGGTCGAAGGAGGCTGGAGAGGGGAAGAAAAGGTCGAGCGCAAGTGACGGAGATCGCGAGCCCTCGTTCGTAAAAGGCACAGGCTGACGCGGGGACGAAGAGGGAAGACCGAGGAGGAGAGAAGTCCAGGAGCGGGTCCACCAGGCTTTTGCTTCTCCGTGAGGGTGGCTCCTCTGAATCAATAAGAACTGTTTCCCCCGCGAATGCCCCCCCCCCCTCACCCTCACCCCCCCCCCCGCCTCGTCCGTCGCTGTTCGTTCGTTCGTTCGTGGCACCCCCACAGGCCAACCTACCACCTTCGGCTCTGCTCCTCAGTTTTCTCCCCTTTTTCCTTTTATTACCCGTGAGGAGTAAGGTGGCTCCGGTGGGTGGCTCGGCCCCGGAGGCACGAGCGGCCATCTTTATTTCTCTCCTACCCTCCACCTCGACCCTCTCCTCCTCCTACGGCCTCTCCTTTCGTCTCCTCCATCTCCTCCGGGCTAGGTCCTACGACCTCCATCCGTCTTGCCTCGCCGAGCTCACCCTCTTTCCACCCTCTCTCGCTCTCTCCTCCTCTCCCCATTCTCATCCTCTGCAACCCTCCTGCTCTCGCGCACGTGGAAGCTCGACCTTTAGGAAACGAGCACCTTCTAACCTTGTCTTTCCACGTCTTCTTATTCTTGCCGCCACCCTCCGCTATTTCTTCCATCCGCTTTCCTTCCAACCGGTCTCCTTTTCTCTTCTCTTTGGCATTTCAACGGCTTGAAGGTGCACCGTAGAGCCAGCCGAGAATTCTTCCACGGGAAGTAACGCGAAAGGGCCTCGTGACTAATACGAGTGTGAACCCGCTCGCCCCTCCTCGAAGATGATCGACCACTTTCCACCCTTCGAAACCACTAGCCTCTGGGCCTCGATGGATCCTGTGGTCAAGAAACACTTCCAGGAGGCTTCCCGCTACTTCTAACTTAGCGAGATCTTAAGGCTGAAGGGAACCACGTGTCAAGAGTCGAAAAGGTATCATCGGATCCGGACGAGCGTTCCACCTCGAGGGCTCCACCTTTCGCTGCGTAATACTCATCGATCAAGATCCCCAAGATCCGAGATAAAATGCCCGCAAAGGGTCAAGATCCTCGAGGACGTACCACAGGTGTCCGCGCGACCAGAACGAGAACGAGAGGATGCGGTGGCGGTTACCGATGGCGGCGATGCTGGAAAGGGAGAAAGAGGGATCGAAATGGGAGAGGAGAGGAGAGAGAGAGAAAGAGAGAGAGAGAGCGTGGGCGTAGGGCTGGAGAGAGTGTTGGAGACAGTTGCCGCGGTGTTGCCGGATCAATTTCGGTGGACCGCAGACACAAACTGTTTCAGTGGACTCAATCGAGCGGTTCTATCTCCGACTCCTTTCTCCTCGGCTTCCCTCTTCGTCTTCCTTCCATCCCTTTCCCCCGTTCATTCTTTCTCGCGGACCAATCTGCACGTTTCAATCGGCCGGAAATGTCCTCAGAACCGGCTATTTTCTGCCGTCTCTGTTCCCTTGTTCTTAAACGAGCCATCCCTTCGATTCTACCCCACTAGAAGTCGAGCTGATTGGCTATCGCACTTGGCGCATTTGTTTCTTCCAAGTCGGCGGCTTCTTATGTTTCTCTCCACTGATTGGAAGCTGTCGAAGGGTGTAGAATTTCTATTGGCACTTCATAGAAGGCCTAACTATAGAAGGATTGACCTTTTTCCTGTCTCTGCCTGAGTCTCGCCGAGTGCTATTTCCCAAAAATAGAGCAGACGACCCAAGCGCCCGGCTGCCCGTTCGGCTCGACAAAAATTCTCTCCGAAATCGTAAGAAACACCCGCCGGGTGAGACAGGTCCCCAGGAGGCAGCCAGGCGAAAATCAGGGTAATCAACCGTCCTTTATTTCGGGAGCAAACACACACCGGCATGCCTCAGCACGCGCATACACGCCAACACCCCCGTGGACCGTCACAAATAGGGGATGGCGATGCGTCGGTTGACGCGCGGCCCGATGCTTTTAATTAAGCGCCTTCAAATTTTTCCTCCCTCCAGATGTTTTCTCGCCTCGACACCGCTCGGCCGAAGAGAAAGCCAGCCGCCTCGCTTCTTCATGCCCCTGCCTCGCTGTTCGTCTTCTATCGATTTTGCAATTAGCAAGAAAGTGATCCAACCCCTTATCCCTTTCTGCCTTGGAGCAGCCCCCTTGCAAAGATAATCGACGTTCCAAGAAAAGCGCCACTAATTGCAACGCTTGGAGGTCGCCCTTGCGAGCGGATTTTTCCCTCCAACCGTAGTTGAATGGATGAAGCCGGGAAGAGATCGATGCCGTCGAAGCGATGGGCTTCGTTTAATATTCATCCATCTGCCTCCTACCGCGGAGGACGCCGACTATTGGATTATCGGTCCTGCTGGAAGTCGCGGGGGTTGGGCGCGAGGGACCAGTTCTTCGCTCGCGAAAGGGAACGGAAGGGAGCTAAGAAGGACAGCGGATGGAAGTGGAGGAGCCTCGGGTACAGAGTAGGGGGCACGGTTTGGTGGGGCGAGGGGGGGGGGGGGGTGGTCTCTCGAAATTCCAATTAAAATTTTCTTCACTAAAAACAGAAGACACCGGGAGGATGAATAGATAAAACGAACCGGCGCGGGGGCGGGGGGTGGAGTGTTGGAGTCTCGGTTGCGCGAGGGTGGCTAGCACGGAAGGGGTACCCCCGTGGATGGAAGTAGTTGCTCGCGAGGGGCGGCTGAACGTAATTAAAGAAGGGGGCGTAGCGCACGGTCTTGCAAGCCCCTGCACACTTATTCCAGATACGGAAAATATAGGGCGGGTAAGCTTCTTGGGGCGAGGGGGCATTATACCTGTGAGATCCAGGGGGTGGGGTGGGGGCGGCGCGGGGGTAGCGAAAGACTTCGTTGTTTCCAGGACATTTTACTCTGTTTCCTCCGGCTGGCGCCTGCTGTCGGCCTCTCAAAGGACGAATTCGAGTTCCCAACCTATTCCCACCCCTGCCACCCCCCCCCGCCCCCTTCGCTCGCCCACCCGGTTCCTTCTTCGCGCCCTCTTCCCTTTCACCTTCTTCCTTCCTTTCGAGCGCTCGGCAACTACCCTCCTCCACCCCAAGTCCGCCCACCCCCCAGGCTGCCTCCTCCCTCGACGATCTTACTCTTGAGAATTTTCCTTATATAGATTTTCATAAGTTTCCTTACTTCCGTATCAGGCCCTCCTCGGAGGAACGGGCGAAGGAATAACACGGTGAATAATTTTACGGCGCTCGCTTACGACTGAAACGGTAACTAATATTCCTCTCCCTTGGAAACGGCGAACGCCGAGCAGGCGAGGAACTTTCGATCGACCGGCATCGTCATTTATTTCGTTGTGCCGAGAACAAACGAGACGAGCCCTTCCTTAGAATCCGGATATTCGAAATAATACCGATTGCTGCGGCCCTTTATCAGAGTGTATGTAGCATGCATTCTTTGAGTAGGATCAGGGTCCACTTTTGACGAGCCTCTGTCGAGGATTTAAACGAATCTAATCGATCGGGATATCTGGAAAAAAAAACGAGATCAAAGATGATCGCGATCGTAGACGTAGATCTATCTGATTAGCGGTTGAAGAGATTCCGTGCGCGACGGGACGCGTAATAGTACGCTGGGAGTCCACGATTCCACGCTCGATCCTTTCATCAAAATCGGATTGGCGGCGGGGAACAGCTGGAAATTGCGTGGAAACGTCCCCGAGTCCTCGGCACGTTGGAACGGTGGCTATATTTGAGAGCAAGTACACAGTTATTTGATTTGTGGCGACGCGTTTGGTACGGTGACCGAAGACATTGACCTACATCAAACACGTGACATCGCACACGTGATGCGCCACACGCGCGTACAGAGGACGGGGTAACGCGAAATAACAGATCAAGCGTATTGTTTCCTCTGTTAGAGGAAAGTTACATTCAGCGCAATTGGGGGATAGGCTGGATTATTAAACTCAGTTGAAACCTGCGGAAAAAAGTATATTTTATTATACATAGAAGAACCTCTCCACCGATGTTGACACTCGATTTCACGTGTTTACGCTTGCATAACGAAATAAGAAAAAGCTTATGCCCAATCGTAACGAATTCGATCGATACTTGATATTTCGCAGGGGACGGGAAGCGGAGTTTGGCGGGTCAGCAGAATTCGAGCCGTCGCTGGAGAGTTCTCGCAAGACAGACAATGGAATGCCGTGTTATTTCAGGGACACCGGGGGGCCCTGATAGTTTTTCCGAATTATGCGAGCCGGCATTCAGCCCCGTTGCATTCTCCGGGACGGGGCGGCGGGGGAGAGGGTGGGCTCGCAATACTCTCAGCAGCCACCGCATACTCGTCGGCGCACGGTGTGTCATTATATCGGCGAAGTTGGCGATGTCGGGTCCAGAAAGGACAAAAGCGTCGGCGGGGGCGTCCAATTAGCACGTAGCACTGCCTTAGCGGCGTCCTCCGACGTCGAACGGCTCTAAGACGCCTTTTCTCTGGCCGAGGATCGATAGGCGTGTGTGTACGTCCGCGTCCCTCTGTATATATGTAGGTCCGCGACGGTGTGGCTGTGGGGGTGCATAAGCGAAGAACGGCTGGTAATGCGGGGTAGGACGGGGGGGGGGGGGTGGGGTGGGCGAGAAAGAGAAGAAGCGTAGACGGGAGAAAGAGGGTGGAAAGGTGGAAAGAGTGAATAGCGGCGAGGAAGGGCAGGCGAGAGGGAAAGAGAGAGAGCCTGGTCCGCCCCTCGGAGCTTGATATTTAAATCTCCCCTTTTCTAATTTCTCCCCTCTCGCCGCGCCTGGCCCCCCTTAGCCCGCCTCTGGTGCTCCGTTCCGCTTGCCCACCCTCTTTCATCCACCCCACACCTAGCCACCCTCGAGCTACCCACCGCCACCCACTCCCCATTTCCAAGCGGCTCCGCCAGCACCGGCCGCCATCATGAAAATATTAAGAACTCGGGAAAATGGCCGCCCCCACTCGCGAGCTAAGGAAAACCTCCGCTCTCTCTCGCCCCCATCACCCCCCCCCCCCTCCCCCCGCCTCCTCCGTCCACCCTCGCCCGTTCGCCCGTACCCGTCCCTTTCGTTCCCCGTTCCTCCTCTCTTTCTTCCTCCAACCTCTTTCTGTCTCCGCGTCTCGCCCTCTGTCTTTCGCCCGCTCTCCGACACCGGCAACTTCGTTCTTGCACACCTACGGAGTTACACGGACGCCACCGCTGGGCACAGGGGTTGATACTGCCACCGGCGACGGGGGTGGGGTGGCACCGTGCCTCCGCGAAGGGGCTGCAGCCAGACTTTCCGGGCAGAAACTCGTTTTCTCGCCGGCAACTTGCTCCAGCCGCTCCTACCTTCGTCGCCTTCTTCCTCTTCTTCCTCTTCTTCCCGTTCCTCGCGACTTCGCCGTCTTCGAAGCGCTCCGAGGCCATCCCCCAGCGTCCAATTTCGCCCACCCGCTTCGTCGCACGTACCTACCATCGATAGCGACGCCCTTACAGAGGCACAATTATGCAAAAGAATTTTCCAACCGTCGACGCTAAGAAGGAACGCTTTCAGCCTTTTATCTCAGTCCGACGAGTTGTCCTGCAGATAGGACTCGCTCGTTATGCAGCCCCTCCGTCCTTTTGAAAATAAAAATCAATACGCGGAAAGTGAGACTGGACGAAATAAATAGACGGGTGGGTGGGGGGGGGGGGGGGACAGACGGAGCGACGGAAGCGGGCTTCTCGACTTTCACCAGAAGGCAAACGCGGCTAGTATGGCTCGGATGAATGGGGGATGAGTTTGTCCCACATTCGGCTTCCTCCGTGCTCCCGGCTTCCGGCCGCGCGGGGGTGTGTGGGTACGTGCGTGCACGCGTGCGTTCGCTCGTCTCTGGATTACCTCGGAGGAGAGAGAGAGACCTCGAACACGTGGCACGCAGCCTGTGTACGTGCGAGTACGTGTGCGCTCGCAGATTAACGAAAGCGATCGAGTTAACCGCATCCTCCACGAACTGCGAAGCTGCTCTTTTCTTATTCCATTTCCTGCAAGTTCAACTTCAATGTTGCACGTGAAATACTTGTGCGGAATCTGGTATAAAGTTCTACAACGAAGCCTGATTCCAAATGGACACAATCTCCATCGTTTTCGGAAGAAAACCCACCCCTCGTTCAATCACCGTCTTCGGTTAATAACTCTTCGGACCGATATCGACGGAGACTCGCGTGTTAATCTCGTCCGACTAAGGCGCTGGGATTACCTACCAGCGATCTGAACCCGCAAAGAATCCGCTCGTTCGGGAGGCAAGTCCAATCTCTTAGAAATCCGCAGCCGATCCCTTTCAGCCCGGTAACGCGGCCCGGGTAATACGTCTTCGTCAACGGCCGCCATCTTGGCCAGTGAGAAGGGCGACGGGGGTGGCGGTGGCGGGAGGGTTCGGGAGGTGGCTGGGAGCGATTAAGAAAATGAAGATAGATACTGCAGGATAAAGGCGCTCCGAGGAAGGGAGCCGTGACGACGGTGATGAGGAGAGAAGACTGCGGAACCGAGACCGGAGCTGGCCTGGCTGGCTGGAGCGACGATCAGCAAGAAATAGCTCAGAAGAGGACCTGATCGCGCGGAAGATTTCCAACACGCCGGTGTGTAATCGCGCGGCACCGCCGCGATCAATTTCGTCCCTTCTTCGGACGGAGTTGAGCCCGCGGCGCGGTCGCCGTCGACGTCGAGATGCTGGAGACGCTCGCCTGTCGCCGAAGATACAAACGACACCCTGCCCAGATGGATGGCTGACATTCGTTTGGGAACGGTATCGATTCGGCCCCCGGATTCTCGGGGAATCGGCGCCCGAGATTAAAAGTAATTTGCAACCTAGCCACGTGACAGTTGGAGTGATTCAACGATCCCTTTATAAATAAGAAGCGCGATCATGAGAGTCATACACACGGTCGATCGAACGAGAGCTCCAGTCGCTCGAAGAGGGTAGGTACATACCAGTCTGAGGGTAGCGGAAGAAGCTGTGTTCGAGTCCCCGTTGCGGGGAAATATGGTTGGCTTGCAATTCATCTTTTTATGGGGCACTCAAGTGGGGTAACCATGGCGACGGTCCCGCTATCAGGGGGCAATCGTAAAATTAAGTAATGAGAAGATAAGAAAATATCATCTTGCCTCGCCTCCTAACCATCCAACTTGCCGTTTCCCCGCGTTCCTCTCGCCCTCGCGCACCCCCCCCCCCCCGAAGAGGACCGACGGCGCTTCTCTTTCTCCTGTTTTCTCCCTGTTCGCGGCGCTGGCTGGAAGAGTCGCCGAGCAGCCTCCAGGCGGTTAGCGGAGCTGCTGCCGGAGAAGCTAGCACACTCGTAGACCGGCAAAGTGGTTAGAGCTAGCGAAGGGACGTGACGCGGGGGTGAGAGGCGGCCACCGGGCGGCAGAGCGAGCGGGGCAGGGGCAAAAATGGATAAAGTTTCGTCCAATCCTCTTCAGCCTAGGCATCGGAGCCCGCCGGAGAATTTTCAGATAAACGAGGCCATTTTCTTCGGAATTATGTCTCCCCATCAGCGAGCTCCTCCCTCCTGCCTCCTCGGAGACGTCAGGGGTGGTGATCATTTTTCATGGCCTCGTTCCTACCCCCTCGCAGCCCCGAAGCATCGCGTGTCTCGGGAGGAATAGCAATTTGTCCGTCGAAGTAAAAGTATGATTACATTTGCCCATATCCATACTAATTTCAATGGATCGTCTCAGGATTTCATCCCTGTACGGGGGCGGCGGTCGGAGAGGGAGTGTGCGGGTCGGCTGCATTATCACCGCTAACGTTCGACATTAATGTTTTTGTCGGCGGTTTGCGGCCAGGTAGTAAACAAGTGATACACCCTCTTAACCCACCCCTCGTGTTCGTTCAGACAGGGATGCAGTTCAACCACCCCTCCGTCCTCTTTCCTCACTGCCCCGTTAGCTCTTCTTCCTTCTCGTTTCACTTGCCCTCGCCACCTCTCTGTCCCACCGCCTCCCTCTGTCGCACTTGCTCTACTTGGGTGAAGCGGGAACGTATACGCGTTACGCCGCTCCGTGGCCGGGCTGTACACCCCCTGTAACGTAATCGTTTCCACTCCAAAAAGAGGCAAAGCAAGAGGACGGGCACGCATCTACACGTGTGCGCTAATGGCCTTTTCAAAAATGTCGCCTCTTAAAACCGCGCCACCGTCGGATCGCCTGACGCTCGTCGCACGCTAGGGCTGATTTTCTGCCGGCCGTCGCAGCCCATTTTACTCCGCCGGCTGAGAAATTTTCTTCCGCCGTGGTAACGCGAAACTCGTGCCACCTGAAACGCGCGCCGCCGTCGAGGTGACGAGCGCCCGGGAACCTTTAACTATCGCGTTGCACGCGCTGCGACGCGAGCTCTGCCCTTAATTCAACGGCTAATTACCTACGTAAGGGTGGCAGCACCAGTTTTTCACAAAATCTGCAGCGCACACGGAGGTCTACGCCGATGAACAAAAGCAGTGGATGCAGTTTCTTTCCTCGAGAAACGCAATTACGATCGGGGCACTCCTTCTTAATCTCTTCGCAAAAGTCACAAATCAACAATCCAGAAATGAGGTTTCTCCGAGGAACTTGGAACGGGCAGATCGTAGGAACGAAGGAATCATCGATCTCTCCCCCGACAAACACTCGTTCCGCGCGACGTAAGCCCTGATCAACGACTATATTCTTCCTGGCTCGACCACGGAGAGACGGTCCGGGGGAGGTCGGTTGAAAACCCGATCACGAAATTCGGCAATCGGGAGAGCAGCGGGTGGCCGAGCGCGGGGAGCGGTAGTTTCTCGAAAAGTTTTATGGGCCGAATTTTGAAAGTTCCCCGCAATGGCGGCGCGCTCGAACGGGGCGGGGGCTGGCCTCGCGGAGTTTAAGAGGGTAGTTTGCGTGGCCGTAAATTTTCTCCCGGTCCTGCTGGTGGGGGGAGAGGGTGCTGGGGCTAGGGGGGTGGAGTTAAGGGCCGCGGGCGAACACGGAGGCGAGCCTCCGCCACATATCTTTCCACCATCTTCTATCAATAATTCCCTCGCGAAACTTTCCGCCAACTTTCGTCGCGATAGTGCAGCTCGCCGAAAAATCGCGCGGGGGGGTAGGTTTGCTCGCGGCGGCGATCGGTTTCCGATCCGCGAGAGGGTGAGGAGAAACGTTCACGAAGAGGCAGAGAGTCGAGGACTGGATGGAGAAAAATCGGGGGAGGGCGAGATTATCATCGAGCTGCAAATCAGCGCGATTGCTGGTGGGGTTTGGGGTTCGCGGGCACAACGACGGACGTGGCTGGAGTCGCAAAGTCGCTGGTCGTCTCGCAACCCCTTTCTGGAGGCCGGCAAAACACACAAGACCCCTTCTCGCCGGTGCATGTACTTACTAAGTCGAGGACACTCGTCTCGGTGCACCCCTCCGGGTAGCCTCTTTCGCGCGGCAGCCACGACGACGGCGGACGTAGTATGCAGATTCGTGAAATAAATGCTCGAAAGTTTCACTATAACTCCTGCGCGCAAAATCTCCAGCTCGTCCTGCTATCCCCTCCTTCCTTACCAACCCCCTGTCGCCGCTCTCTCCTGCGTGGCTTAAACCAGAGCCATCCCCCATCCCTTCTTGCCGCTCGCCCCCCCCCCCTACACCCTCTCAGGACGCCAGGAGCATCCGCATTATTTAGTGCTTCCGCAGAGTCCACGGAAAATGGCCAGGAAAGCTACCGGAAAAACCCCACGTTGCTTCGTCCGAGGCAAGATGGCTTCTACTCTGGAATAGACTAGCTTCCTCTTCAGGCAAACCTCCATCCACCTCGAAAATACCTTCCCTACCCTCTGTCATAGGTAATTCATTTTTCAATCAATGTAGATATACTTCGAAGTCTGATAAACGAAGGAGCAATACTACTTAGGTATGATTATGTACAGGGAGACTACGAAAGAAGTCTAGAATTAAAACGGAAGATGAGAAGCCAAATTCATCTGTACTGAGAAAATATGAGTTATATTAATTCGACGTCTAGTCGCATCGTGCTCTTTTCATTCCACTGAAGTGTTCCCCAATAGCGCCAGCGCGTCCGCGAACAGGTGGGAACAGGGCAACATTGACTCGACACGGTGATTGTCTGAAAAAACCGCAAAAAAGTCGGCCCCTCGGGTCGAGAACCGCTCATCCCCCGTGAAATCAGGGCGGAAAAAGAATCACTGGATTGACTGGCTCGACGCCCTGCTTTTTTCTCGCCCGCCCCGCATTTTTTCCCTTCTCTTTTTCTCGCCCCGTGAGCCCTCCGATAAACGCGGCCAATAAAAATAACGAGCGGCCACCCGCACCTACGTCCCACCAAGCCCCGTTCCACCGGTGCTCGCTGGCTCGCCGAGTCGCGGGGAAGGTACGCGGCAGAGAAGGGAAGGAGGTTGTTGCTTGAAACCACAAGCCGCCAACGAGAGGATACGGGACTTGGCCGTGTATCCTGCGTCCTTTCGCAATCCCCGATTCCCTCACACCCCCCTTCATCGGGGGTGTTTGTTGTTCTTCCCCGCGAGGAAAAAAGGACGACCGTTCGATCTCGACCCTTGCGTCATGGATTTTTCCAACCGAAGGCCGCTCGACGTGACGATTTCACGCCCCGGGGGATTTCGCGCGAATAGTTTCCCACCCCTTGCCCCCTTTGCTGCTCCATTTTTCCAGGGCACGATCGTGGATGGATTTTTTTAAGGCACTCGCGCCGCACTATTTTGTCGAGCGATCGTGCGCGGAATTTGTTACCCCAGTGACGTGACGTTTGCGTGATTCTGGCGATGAATGCGCGATAAATCTCGCGCTATCGGAACGAAAGAATACATACAGCCCTAATTCAGGGTTGATTCGAGAATCTTTTCTGGATTTTAAATCCACGTTCCCATCGAATAATGAATCGGATGTCAGTCGAGTGAATTGGACACTTGGATCATTTCATCCCCAGTGACGACGTCCAGACGGATCGAGGTTTATTTTAAATTCGCCGGCGACTTCCGCCAAGTTCCGCGGGCGGATTTCGGAAAGGCCAGCGCGATGAAGTTCCCGTATACGCGGCGACAAACTTTTCGTGCGGAAACGTACACAATAATAGACGCACACACGCGGAGGGTCGTGCAAGTGCAGGGGAAACGTTGGTCGCTCGGATGGTGTGTGCGCGCTCGATGCACCGCAGGGGTTGCACTCACGTTTGTTCCCAGCCCCTTTCTCTGTGCGCGTGTTCGCCCGCTCCTTTCCATAGACGTGGCAGCCACCTAATCCCGCCGAGATTAAGATAACCCCGAAAAATGTTCAGCTAAGTCGCCAACTTCGTCTGCAAGGCGCGCTTAAAACGTGAGAATCCGCCCCGAGCGAACGTGTCCCACCCCCGTCTTGGATTTATAACCGAGCTCGAACAGCCCTCTTTTCTCTTCTTTCTGTCGTCGGAGACTTTATTCCTGACAACTTAGAGAGTTCCACGAGCGTAGGTATTTGTGAATTTCGATCGTCAACTCCGGTTGCAAAAATGCAAGAGCATCAACAAGTAAGGTAAAGATCCACGAGCGACGTCACAGCGACGACGTTGGCGAGGGGGTGAAAGTGGTGGCACGGGGGTTGGTTGCCGGCATGCGTAATACCGATGCCATCAGGGCAACGTATCATTGGACTGGGTGCAATGAAATTACGTCTCCGCAGCGTCTTGCTACTCGGCTAGATTGGTGTACATCGCGGGAAGTATGTCGCAGGTCGGTTTGCTGCGTGGATAGATTACAGAGGGCTGCGTTTCAACCCCAGACTCGATTAAACGGTGGAAACTTCTTCGACGAAACGGTGTTACCAATCTGTAAATCCACGCGAATGAATTCGCGTTCCACTGAATACCGTGTTGCCATTCTTTTCAGTCTTGCCGCGATTCGAGAAGGTCCTTTACCTTGTGCATTCTGTAGAAGCAGGATTCGTAGCAGTTTCAGGAATTCGTTTAAAAGAAAGGGAACATGGGACTGTGGGATTAAATTTCGTCGAAACAGCTTGAATCAGAGGACTGGGATGAAGAAATGGCAAATTGAGCGTGACATGCGAATGTAGTGGCTGTTGATGGCGATGGGGTGGGAAAAGGCGTCGGTTAAGGAAAAAGCTTCCGCGGGTACGGGCCGTAAACTCCTCAGAGGGCGAGACCCTCGTCGACATACATATGTCGCGGTAAAAAATGGCCTCGGAAAAGGGACACCGGGAGCCACCACAAGGGCCGGACGAGTAATAAAGTAATTTTATGAAGTGGTCGGCGACGTCCGCTTGCAACGTGGGGGCTCGGGCCGAGTGAAAAATTGCCAGGGACACCGTGTCTCCTCCGCGGCGTTGGGAATATCGTGGCTAAACCGCCCTTTAAGTGAAAACATACTGTCTTGGTTGCTGCCGGACAAAAAGCACGGCTCGGAAGGGTTTCCCTTAACGCTCGTTCCCCGTTCCACTCGGTAAAAAGAACGATGGTCCTCTCCCTTCCTCGCGGACCGATGAAAATTGTGCAATTTCATTCAATTCCCCAAACGCGAGCACAGAGACCTGCCTGAGCACGAGAGCTACGATTATTTTCCATGGGCCGAGACTTTTATATTATGTTCCGCTCTGAAAGGTTGATGACTGAAAGGATTTACTCTGATGGAGGATAGATGAAGTCTTCTAATTATTAACCCTTAGTATCACAAGTTTTTTCTTTCAATCAGAAAAATTCATATCGGTGCATTTTTATCCACACTTCGTCGTAAAAATAAGCAAGAAATGCCTAGTGTAACAATTTTTTATATAAATGAAAAAATATGGATATAACACCAATGTCAAACCCTGCATAAAAGTACCTATCTATTATAATGTTATGCCAATGCTCGGTTTTGCAGAATGTCACACTGGTGTTACATAGGTACATTATTATGTTCGACATCAAATTTATTCAAAAATGAAAACCGAAATAATTAAAAGAAAAAAAGAAGCATTTACCTGGTACTTTCAGTGACCCTGGCGAAATTAAGAGTTGTAATCAACAATACGAGACAGTGTATCACAGTATGGGACACTATATCACACGGGTGTTACACTATGATACTAACAAGGGAAGATCCCGAACCCGAAAATTCTAAAAATTCTGAAACTTTGTGAATATGCAGGGGATTTCCTCCTGATCACAACGCAATTTTTGTTTCCTGCCCAAATTCACTCGAAGGGTGTGAAATTAATCCCTGAAAATTCGGCTATTTTCCGATTTTGTGTTCTAACACGCGAACTGTAAGAGATAGAAAAAAAGTTTCACGACCAAAGTTACTTCTTTTAATTAGATCTATCATTTGGTAAAAAAATTATTTTACAGTTCACGAGTTATAACACAAAATCGGAAAATAACGGGATTTTCAGGGGCCAATTTTACAGCCCCTTAGAGTGAATTTGGGCAGCAAACAAAAGTTGCGTTATAATCAGAAGGAAATTCCCTACATATTCACAAAGTTTCAGAACTTTTTGAATTTTCGGGTTCGGGATGTTCCCTTGTAAGTAAGGGTTAATTACAAGAGGCGATCAGCTGTTGAGTGACATTCTCCATGAAAGTGGCAACGTCGACTTTAAATGGAGACTATTTGAATTTGATATTCGTTCGACTGCCGGCGCTTTTCGGCAGCTTTTTACAATACCTACCAGCGAGCAACGTAATTCTCAAAGCGGATCCGTTCCGGGGAATTCATCGACGTGGTCTGTGCATAAATTTGCGGAAAACTCGCGAGCAGCCGGGGTTCCGCGGGCCAGCGGCAAGTAATAACGTAGAAATAACTTGGCGTAGGTGGAATCTGACGGCGAAAGGAGGGCCTGGGGTTTGGGGGAGGGCCGGTCTGGTCTGCGGGGGCGATATAATAAATTAGAAAAAGCCACGGGCTGGCCCGTCTTGGCCCCAGGCCGCCACCCTTCGCGCTGTAACTTCGCCGGCTGCTATTAGATTACGCGGAGCATCTGCAGAATCTCGGCTGGTAGCCGTTAATTTTCGTTAAAAAGCAAATGCTACGCGGAAGGCCCCCGTCCCTCTTCGCCCTGCACTTTTCGCGCCACCGCCCCTTCTCCCCCCCACCGACAGTCCTCGCGGCCAGGGGCTGCTTTCCTCGAGATAAGTAAGTACGGTTTTACATGGTTAGCCGAACATTAACGCGGTCTTCCAGACTTCCATGAAGATTTAACGCCGCGGCGCTTATTTCGCGGGTCTGTCGCGCCGCGCGACACGGGGGCCGAGACTCTCCCCTTTATTTCGCGAGACACACCGGGGATATTTCATCTCGGGACCCGCCGGCCCTCGAGACCGACGCCGACGCTTGGAGCGTGCCGCGATACACTGTGCACGCGAATTTACTGCTCGATCGCTCCGGAAATTTATCGCGATAGGGGTAGAATCCCGCAGGGGTTGATTGGTTTCAGGTGTGTCCTTAATATCGCTATGAAAACGCATGAATTAGTGCACCTTACGGGGACGAATTTTCTACGCAGCTTCATCTGTCGGTTGAATTACTTCAGAGGGTTGGTTCGGAATAAGAGGTTGCAAAAAAGCTGCTCGCTGCTCGTGTGAAGTCGCCTTGCCGCTACGAGGTGCAGCACCCTGACGGCAGATGGCAACAGAGGGGTTGTTCTACCCTCGTCGGTTCGAGTCTCCGCTACCTAGATACGAAGTTCAGTTTAGCCATTTCTCCGTGCTAGAATTTTTCAATAATTTCTGCTTGGAGACTCTCAGTGCCTGAATGCTGTCGATAAATTGTTGCTTTCCATAAAAGTTTGAATGCCACGGGGAAAAAATTGCAGACTTATCCGCCGTGCAGATTTCATTAAGGGTGTTTTAACAGTGTTTTAAATTTATCATCCAATTCCCAGGAGCTTTACGACCGCCCGTGTTTTACCCTCTTTACTGGCGAAGCGCCGTCCATCCCTTTATCCTCCACCATTCTTTGCGCGGTTTTTATCTTCAGCGCCGGGCAACTTGGCTGTAATGGAAAGCGTTTAATAGCGAAGCAAATTAGAAACCAGCTGCGTTAGGAGGCGACCGTCTGAATCTTTTACGCGCCTCAGAAAAGCTTCGGGCCCGTGAAAAATTGAAACTGGCTATTCTGAAAGTTGGGAATCCAGTACATTCATCAAAAAAAGTTTCGTCGGAACTCGTCAAATTCTCCTCTCCCCTCCTGAAAACTTCTGCGAGCTTAAAAAAAATGATGATCCACGTTGAGAAAAATCGTGCACCCTGCTTGAACCCCGTGGTGGAAGGGAAGTTACCCGTGAACGTTCGTGGACCGTCGGCACGTGGCATGCTTCACCACCCCAGATTCTCTCTCGTCGCTTCAACCCCCTACGTGTGTGTGTTTGCGCGCGCGCGCCCGTTCCTGGCTCTCGTTTTTTTTTTCGCCCCATCCCCTAGCGGCCGCGATCCTCCACGGGAGGGTACTTTTTCTAACAGGTGGTGGCCCACAGCAGCGCAGTTTTTTCCCTCTCTCGCGTTCCTCCCCTTCTTCTGCCTCTTTTTTTTCACAGGTGCACCCATTATCCCCCGTTCCGCTTTCGCATCGGTGTCCTATTCATCCGCCGCAGAGCGGAGTGGCCACTTGCTCGACGCTTTTTCACTTAATTAGAGGTCATAAACTGCTGCCCCGTCCGCTTTACACGGCCACGGAAAAAAGAGAAGCGGGAACGGGGGGATGAGGGTTGAGGGCGAAAGAGGGATGGGAAAACTGGACGACGTGTCTCTTTCGCTCGCGTTCCGCAAATAGCTCCGCACGGTTTTTTCACTCCAACCTCTGCACACCCTCCGCCTCTCTCTAGCTCACGCTCGCTTCTCGTGGCTGGTCGGTTTTTCAGAGCCGGTACTTTACGCGGCGTGAAGAGTTAATTAGCGTGCAGTGAAAACGAGCCGAGATCCTCGCCGTGTAATTAGCGTCACCGAAGCCACTCGGGGCTTTTCTTCGGCCACTCGCTCGGAGAATACGCGAATTTATGCTTATCGAAGGAAAGATGTCTGTTCCACCGTTCTTCGCGAGGGTAATCGACTTGAATGTTACAGTACGCGCGTAGACATTTAGTTGAGAGGCGAGCACGACTATTGTGGCGATCCTGGATACGGAAATGGCCCTTTATTCTTTCGCGCGGGGGTGGGGGGGGGGCAGCGAGCGCTCGGCAAACTACCCTCTTTGAAGCGGAACGATTACTACAAACGGCGGAAGCCCCGCGATTCTTTTTCTTCCAACTTAGTTGCCGGTGAAAAAGGAGCAGCCGAAGAACGAATCCCATTAGATTGAAACGCAAAGGGAGAAGATTGCGCTCGTTTCCCGGCCGCGAAATGAAATCTCGCCGCGAAGTTTTTCCAGCGCGGTCTAGGGAGGGGTGGGTGCGAGAAACCGAGAAACTCGTTCTATTTCTTTTCTCGCGCTCCGCTTCCGGCCAATGAGACGGCGAGGAAACTTTTCACTTTTCTCGCCGCGTCGGCCCCCGGTGGACCTCGGAGATCTTTTCGCCAGCGAGCAATTCGCCGTTCCCTCGCCTCGCTGGAAATTTTCCACCGTTGCGTGCCGCCGCGCCGGAAAAAGACGGAGATAAAGGCCGGAAAGTAGGGAAAAGTTTTCTTTCTTTTTCGTGGGTACTTTTCTTTAACGGCGTCCGTTGGAAAAGCCAACGGGTGGAGAGAGTTAGTCCGCCCCCGTGGGGTGGGGGGTTTGAAAGGAAAAGAACCAGGAGGGAGGTAAGGAGAATCCATCCCCCTCGGCCCCTCGGAAAAAGGGGTGGCTGGGGCGCTGGACCAACGGTGGGGGTAAGACTAGCGGTTGGCGCCCCTTAACTACCCCTTACGAGGCAAATCAATAAAAATACGAAAGTGTTCTTCTTCGGTGCCGGCTGGGCACCGGCTGCAATACGATTTCTCAAATTCTCTACGAAACTTTTTTCGAATTTCCCGAACAACGTGTCAAAACATACGCGACAATATCGCTTGATCATAGACAACGACTAGGCTGCTTAGCCTATGAAATAAAGCGAATAAAAGTAGGAGATACTCAACGGAGATTTAATAGTAATTAAATAAAACAAACCCACATTTTTCGAAATTGAGTTAGTAGCAATAATTTATTCCAATAGGCTGTACTAATCATATAAGATAGGAAAGTTTAATTTTTTTTTAATGTGTGTTAGTCCATTTTTATTCTTAACTAGCTGACCCGTTACCCGGTTTCACCCGGGAATTATTTATGATGTTTGAAAAATAATAAAGCCTGTACAAAGAATAGTAAATAGCCTATAATCTAATCTAAGACGTATGTAATGTATATTCCAAATTTCATTGAAATCCGTTCAGCCGTTTAGGCGTGAAAGAAGGACAAACAAACAGACAACGTTTCACTTTTATATATTAGTAAGGATGTCTCAATTCTTCTATTGTACATACTTGGGATTCGGGAAAAGGATAGGTTTAAAAAAATCGAAGGCTACAAGAGACATTGCAATTTCATGCATTTCATTTATTTTATTTAACTTTACATCGTAAAAAGGATACGCTGTCTTTTTCTATCCACTAGGAATTGCTTGAACTTTACACGCGTGGTCTCCATCCAGCGAACACCATCGCGTCGCGTTCCTCTCGCGCTTACAAGTGCCGTGGCATGTGTTTTGCACCGCGAGCGGCACTTGAACCACGTTGCGTCCCTCCAACTAGCCTCACGTCGCTCTCGGATCGCAGCAAAGTGCCTTCGAGAGTCGAGGGTGCTCGTAAGACAAAGTGCTCCTCGAAGAAGCTGGCAAATGTTTGACCGACGCTCCACGTGCGGACGCAAACGCTTCGGATCGCTCAGCATTTTTCCTCGCTGTCACGAATGGGCCTCTTTGTATCCAGTCGTTGCAATCGAGCTTCCATAATCGCCTTCGTAAACTCTCAATACCCTCTCTGCCCACAGGGAAGAAGTCGCACTAGAAATAAAGAAAGAGTATCGTTAAATTCATCGATGTCTGACCATACACCTGCCTATTCCCCTCAGAAACTTCCAAACACAATTAGTGGGTATTTTCTCCATCTACGTTTCTCACAGCCGTTTCACTCGATAAGTGAGACGTCGCCTGAACTACTTACTGAAACAATTTGCAATAATAATCGCGCGGTAACCACGGGAGCGAATAAATTTTTCAGCATTACTTTGAGTAGCGTAATCGAGGTGTGCAACGTCCCTTCCTTCGGGCGGCTGAGTCGAAGGAAAAATCCACCCCTCCTCGATAGAGCGGCAGAGATAGCCGAGGGTGAATCTTAAAATACAACCCCTTCGAAGACTGCCGAGCGGCTGGCATCCCCCGCTTCTTTTACCCTCGTTCCTTCGGCAACCCCGTTCGCGCCCCCGTGTCCCGGGCCCCTCCTACGCCCCTGCGATCCGGCAAATCATCCGGGGCTACGTTCTTTTGTTCCTTCTTCGTGCCGCGAAAGATTTTCTCGGGATGGAAGAGAGCGCGGCGCGGTACTTGAAGAGCTTCGCGAAAGCCCGACAAAAACCCTCAAGCGAGCCCCGGCGTCGCGTATAAATACACCGTTAAGATGCAAAACGAAAACACCGGCCGGAAGGCGTTTGTCGCTCGCTTCGATTGTTCCGAGTGGCCTGGAAAACTCCAATTGACGAAAGAACGACGGTCAGAAAATGATCTTTCAGGTAAATCGTTGCAGTTGCAATGAAATTTTAGATATGGTTGAATAAAATAGATTTCGTGGGAAGTTTCGTTTGTGTTTACGTGGGATGCACGTATTAAAATTTTCGTTGCACGCGGTGGAGAAATAAATCGGTGAGCAGAAAATTAGTCGATGGTGGTGCAATAATCCTCTGCGAATTAATTCACGCGCCTCACCAGGGGTAATTGTCCCAGGCCGACGCGAGATCGTCGATCGCCCAGAAGTTGACTCGGGCGTTGTATTAAAGAAGCAGGACAAAAGGGGTGACGCCGGGGCTGGAAGGGGGTAAAAATCTTAGGACCCTTTGTCTCGGTGACGCCATTTTATCATTCCTCGCCCCCGCGGGGTGCGGGCGAACGCACCCCTCGCTCAACATATTTCAAGTGACAAAAAGCGTCCCTCTTCCGAGGACCGAGATTCATCCCCTTCGCCGCCACCGTGGCTCGTTCCTTCTCCTCGATATGCAGCGGTGTTTCTAACTTTAATTACCCTTATCTGTTGGCAAAAAATACAGCGTCACCGTGGACTCGTAGACGCGTCTCTGCGATTAAGGGCCTTCGACGGAAAGTTGCCGGTCCTTTTTTCCCCTCGTGTCACTCGACGGATCGTCGAAATGCTTGGGCGATCTCTCACGCGAGCGGACCGCGCGAGCTATAACTATCGGGAAATTAAACGATAACGACGTTAGTGCGAGCGAATCTCGGGGCAAGGGTTTCTATAATCGGAAACTCAATATGGAAACTTGGTTTGGTACTTTGCTCGCTCACGGAAAGACGACAAATTCGATTTTGGCCTGTTTACGCGATCGATCGTAACCGGATACTTTTTACACGCGTCGGACTTCCGGCGACATCGCAAACATTCGTTTCCAGAATTTCACTCGAATCGGGATAATAACGAGCAATCGAATTTGGACGCAGAGATTTGTATCTGTTGATAAAAATTCCTATACACCGGCGAAACAATCGAAACACAGCCCTTTGTTTGGTCGTCGAAGTGGCAGCTCGTTCTCATTATCGATAGCTGTAGATCGACTTTCGTGGTCCTTTTCCTCCGCCCTTGACGTCCGCGCGTTTCAGACAGCCTTATTTCTGCCGCGCACATTGTGGGTATTAAGCAAGCTATCGGCCATGTTATTCGTCTTTCATTCCTACCGAAAACCGAGGGTGAGGCGGGTAGACTGAGTTGCCGAGGGTGGGTTGACGTCAGAAAAACCACCCCCGTCCAATTCAGCCACCCTACCGTCCCCCGAGTTTTCTTCCATCCCCTTTCGCCATTGCGGACCACTGCGAGCCAGTCGACGAGGGGATTGCCTGGAAAAAGAAACTCCGAAGTAAAATGGCCGTGCTAGATTCCTTTTATTCTTCTTTTCATTTTTCGTCCCCTCGTTCCTTCGCGGGTCGACGAGTTTGATCATACTGCCTCTGTCTCTCTCTCTCTCTGTATCTTTCCCTTCTTCTCCTCCTCCTCCGTCGCCGCTTTCTCCCATCAGGGAATCAGGTTGGAACGAAAGTTCTGCTAGTTTGTTTTCCTTAATTTTAACAGGAACTCGTTCGCATAAATAGAAAACAATTAATTGATCGCCGATAGAATTTCCACGAGTTTTTCGATTCCACAGTTTATACCGTAGTGAAATTTGTTGAGCTATTCGAGGTACAGTTTAAGAAACGGAATTACGTGCCTAAGGTTCAGCTTGAGTTGGCTTCAAGGGGATCTGTTTAGTCTTACGGAAACAAGGGTGCATTTGAAAGAACTTGTAAGCGAGGAGTAATGTTTTAAACCAGCAGCAATGCCGAACCTCGCTCATTCATCACTTAATTATTTAAATTGGCGAAGTAATAAAGACGTTATTATTATTCTTCTTATTATTATTAGTGGAGTACACAGAAGCTTAAGGCAATTGAGTTTTCATTGCGGGGTTCTTATTGATTAGCGGATTCTTTTGTTCCAGCCTGATGCAAAACGCGATATTGAAGATCGAGCTTCATCAGGGCGGGCCTTTGGAAAGTTCCGTTTTACTTCGAGATTAATGAGGCTTCCGCGAAACTTGCAATTTTAATTTCGTTTTAATCGCCCACCCGAACCGGGGAAAAATTCTCATTCCCGTCTCGATCTCAACCGCGAAGGGATCGGTGGAACGAACTGCGTACTTCATGGAAGATCCGGGAAAAACAGACGATCGCGTTATTAGCTGCAGTTCCCGTGTTCCTGCGATTTTTGAACCGACACGCCAGTGTCAAAGAGATTCCGAATGAAACTTAAAGCGGAGCTGCACATTTTTGACTGAATTGTTAACCCCTTTACAGACGAATCGATTCCTCGAACCTTGCGAACACTTGGCACTAAGCAATATTAATTTCTTACAAAAGAACGCGGTGAGCTGGCCTTCAGCCTGCAAATTTTAGCACTAACGAAGGTCGCGATCGAAGGGCATTCACAAACACCTCCAGCTTCCTTCCAGCCACCGCAAGTCTTAAAGAGCAACACCATCTCCAAATAGACGTATCTTCACACTCCTACTCCACGTTCTTCGATCACCCGACCACGCGTCGAGTCTCGCACGTTCCTCCCTGACGCGTCACGTCCTCCACCCTCGATCGCCGAGCCGATACACGTCCGAAGAAGCGACAGCGATCGAGAAAACTGCGAAACACAAGGGAAATCACGAACGGCCGCTATCCGCGCGTGTCCAGCAAAGCGTCTAACTCGGTTTCGTGGCGGAGATCGCGCTGGTCAGCCCCCACCCTTGCAGGCGAGCCCTTTGATCGCGGCGAAAAAATCCGGAAACCCGTTCCTCAAAAGTGACCCTACCTGGCGTGCGTGGCTTTTGTGGAACGGCCGGAGAGGGAGGGTAGAGGACGCGGAGAGAACAGGGAGAACAGAGTGAAGAGAGTGAAGAAGGGAGAAGGCGGCAGAGAGTTAGAGGGAGAGGAACAGCTTCCAAACGGCCCTTTCCGCATTAGCATAACCCTTCCGCGAGAGAGAGCTGTCCACGTGTGCGCCGGTATGTGTGCCAGGGGGCCCTGAGAACTGGTCAGGTAAGTTTTTTCGCACTTTTTAATTCTCGATGACCAGATGCCCCGTCGGCCTGCCGGCCGGCAGGCCTGCCTAAAAGGGGAGAGGATCGGCTCCCTGACCTCAATGAGAGATGACCTCCCCTCTCGGCCGACCGGATGACCCCATAAAAATTGCGGAACCGGTTTCCAGCACGGCCCTCGGGATTTTTCGGACGTTTAACGGTCACACCGGACCGGGTGCACGCGGCGGGTCTTCAGGTAAATGTGTCGACAACGAGTCTACCGGGTCGATGTTCCTCGCCCCTGGTCGACAAGGGTTCAATCTCGCCTCTGCTTCTTGGCCATGGGGCACGGGCTACTTAAGTGCGCGTTATATTTCACTTTCGCTCGTTCGAAACCTAGAAGCCCACGAGTCTAAACACGTCGCATTTCTATCACACTCGTATCACCGTGTAAAGGGAAGTGGAACACGTCGAACGCGTCGATAACATTAATCCAGCGCTTAAGAAAATCCCGTCGGAAAGTTGGGGAATCTCCGGAGGGCCTTGACAGAGCTGCACAGTGGACTCCGGCGACAACGTGGTCGTAGAAACGGAGACTCTTTGACCGGGTCCTCGCCTTTGACCCGCGATCCACCCCCTAACAGGCAATTTGCTTAATGACTTTTCGATAGCTGGCCGGCCTGCGAACAAACGCTGACCCCGAATCTTTTACCCCTACCCCGATCTTACCCAGTTCTCGGCAGAGTCTACCTTCTGAAAAATAAAGCAACGTCCAGCGTGGAAGGGGGGCGACGGGGGAAAGAGGGAAGGCTAGCCCCGTGGAAACGCGAGCGATAAACGCGTCGGTCCCCGGGGTAGTTTCACGCGGGAAGAAGTTGGAAAGCAGTCGCTGGCCCGGTCCAGAGGAAAAAAAGGGAAGCTCAGGGCGGTTCTCGCGCCCCCTCCCTGCGGAGAATCGGACAGAGAAGGCAACCGGAGAGAAAGGGTCGGTGGTGGGAGGGTGAGCAAGGGGTAGGTAAGAAGGAGGACGGGGCTGGCGGCGGTGGTAGAAGGAGGGCGGCATTAATTACGGTCTTTTATTATAAAAACTGAACTCCCTCCGGCCAGGAGGGAACGAAGAGAGAAGCAGATAAGGAGGGAAAAAGCCCCCGACTCCGACACGACTGCCTCCACCGCCACCTCCCCCTTTCCCCACCCGCTCCCCCGGCCAAGCAGCCTCTCCTTCCTCTGTTCAATTTAAAATACTTAATCTGTCTTAGTCCGGAGCCGCGCGAGGTTGTCAAATGCAACTGTTGTTCCGGGGATGACGATCGCTGGGCTGCCTCGCCGCTCCGAACACGCAACGACGGACAGAGCCATCGTTTCACCGCGTTTCCGCCTCCGTTCTCCCTGTCCCGCCTAGCTTTTCTCCGGGGGTAGGTACTGTTAGGTGATGCAACTGCGGTATGAAAATCTTCGAGGATCCTCGGTTTATTTCACCAGGCCGGGGAGATGGGGGAGCTGTCTGGATCTGGAGAAGCCGCTGAATTTTTAGGAGAGGCAGTCGGATCTCGCAGCGACGACGCGTCGTTGGATGAGTTGCCGAAAGGCGATAATGTGGTGGCGATGAGGCTTATGTTAGTGCTACGCGAGGAGACAAGCGGAGGGTTCGGGGGTGGGCGGTAGGTGTCATCTTAACGCGGCCCGAGAACTTGGAATTACGCTCCACTGAATCTTTTGCGCGTTACCGATCGATTTCGGCGCATTGTGATGGCGGAATTTCTTCGGGGGATTAACTGGATTCTTCTAATCGAGGCTGATTACTTTTCATTTGCCGAGCCAGACGGTAATTGGATCGCGAATGCTTAGATATGTTGGACGGCGACGAGTTTGCTAGCCGCGAGTCGATTTAACAGACATTATTGGCGCGCGAAACGGGCGAAACTGGCGATGGCTGGATCGGTTGAGAACCACCGCGGAAAATAAGAAACGGGAAAACGGCGAGGATTTTAATTTGCATCCCCCGTCCCCCCGCGGCAGCCACCTTCCACCCCACTCGCCACCCGGCCGCCCTTGTCTTTTGCAGAGCTCCGGAGAGCCTAGCTACTTTCTCCAGAGGGGTGGAAGAAGGAAGGTAAGAGGGATGGCGTGCAGGGGGATGAAGAAGAAGGGGCCAAACGGTTGGAAATATCATAGCCGCACGCGCAGAACGAAATTACCGATTTGCCTTGGGCGTTCCTTCCTTTTTTCCGATTCCAACCTACTCTCTCTCTCTCTCTCTCTCTCTCTCCCTCTCTCTCTCTCTCTATCTCTCTCTATCTCTCTCTCTCTCCCTCCCTCCCTCTCTCTCTCTCTCTGTAGCTCTCCCCTCATCCTTCTTCTTTCGTCACCCCCTTGGCCCACCGACACCCTCGCCGACGAACCGCCATTCTCGCAGAGCCCCGGCATAGCAAATAACTTTCATAATTCTCGATTAGAAAGTTTTCCTTCTCGGCCCTGCGAGAGAAGGGGTCATCCTCCGTTTCGGCCAACCCTTCGCCTCTCCTTTCGGCTTTTTCTCTTCTTTCCGACGGCTCCCGACGTCGGGGGTGAAAATCAAAATTCACTTCGGACGATGTTTTCAGCCATCGACCCTTCGCGCCACCCTCGCTGCTCGTCGTTTTCGATCAGGCTTAGTCCAAGTCGACTTCTTCCATCACGCGTGGATGTTGTAAACTTCGAGAATCTATATGGTTTCGTTAGAGTTCGTCAAGTTAACGCCGATTTCTTCTTATCCATACGCTTGCTAGAAGATCTTCGATTTGGGCTTTAGAACTGTTGGCCGAATGATTGCAAAGAATATGTCGGCGTGGATTCGGTGGAAGGTGTAGAATTGTATCCAGGACTGTACCGAGATCCCATTGAAAGTACCAAACGCGCCCTTTCAGGCGGAGGCTGCCGGGTCAGCGGCAAGGGTCACTCGACATATGGCCCAAATCCTGGCCCAGGCACTCATTACGCTGCACGAATTCGATCCCCTCCTGATTTCGGACAATTCTCGAATCACGCCCCCTTTCTTTGTACACGCTACGGGATCACTGCGAGCTCACGTCTCTCTGTGAACTTTTTGGTCCACCTCCAGCCAAAATAGTTCGACTACTCTTGCGATCCTAGCAACGTTGACCCTGCTAAGGCGCCTGGAGACAAGCATGACTTAGTACATGACAGACTTTAGCATTTCACTGCCAATTGACTCGCGTTACCAGAAGAGGGAATAACCAAGGATCAAAGTTTCCAGAAGGCAGGCAGATTCATGCTCCTCGGGGGACGTTGATCTCTGGTTCGCGTCAGGCCGAAAGAATCGAAGGACGCAAGCAATCTATTCGAGGGATTCGCGATTGAAGACAGGGTGGGGGGGGGGGGGGCGAATGCGCGGAATTAATTCGCGTGACGTGGGTGGAGGAGGAATCGGTGGGTCAAAGTTCCGGCTCGTTTCTCGCTTCTCGTCGGCGCTGTCCCCGGCTGCTCTCAGCCGAACGCAGGGAGTCCCGCCTCGACAACGCGAGTTTCGCGAAGATCAAAAAACAACGAGGACGCATCCGTGGGGGGCGAGTGAAGGGGCCACGAAGTCGGCGAAAGAGGGTCGGAATAAAGAGAGGAATCGGGAGAAAGAGGAAGAAAGAGATCAAGGAAAAGCTGCTGCCGGCATCTCGGCCATGGTACCCACTTCGCTTCATTAATTTCTCGCAAAGACAGTGTCAGAGTCACGGGGGTTTTCCGGCTGCAGGGGCTCCTGGGGACCCGATGCTCTGCTCCCTCCTACGCTCTGGTATTTAAATTCAAAAACGAGAGCGAGCCAACTCTCCGGTTCCTCCGCTTTCTTCCTCTGCCCCTTTTCTCTCTCCCTCTTTCTCTCTTTCAGCTCCAGCCCGTCCTCGTCTCGCCCGCGGACTTTCCTAATGTTTTTCTCTCGTTTCTCATCCTTCCCTCGAAGCGCGGCCCACCCCCCCTTAAACCGCTCTCCTCCGACAGTACCACCGGCCATCCCCCGCGCCCGCCCTCCATCCACCAAGGCTCAGTCAATAAAGTATTCTAAAAACCCCGCGCGAATAAGAGCCGTCTTACTCCCTCCTGCCCCCGCTCGCCCGCCCGTGCGCCCGAGCCACCCTCAACCCCCTTTTCGTTCGAGCTGGCAACCCGGCCCCCCCCCGGCCGCGGCCCCGTCCTCCTGCTTCTTCGTCCCTGAGCCACCCCGTCAACCCCACCGTGACGATGGGTGGAGACGGAGGGGGTGGAAAAATAGGGGTGGCAAAAAACGTCAATAATATCGGCAAGATGGAAGCTGCACGAATGTTTTAAGGGATTCCAGCCCCTGCGGTTTTCGTTCTTCCTTCTCGACTCCCCCGTCTCCCCTTCGCCCCCCTCTGCCCATCTGCCTCTCTTTTGCTTTCCACCTTTTCGAATCGCTTCTTTACTCGGCCAGGCTCCTTCCTCTTCGTCCTGCTCGCGTCATCGTCCAGCAGCCCTGAAAATATTAACATCCCATCGCGACGAGCTTTCCGTCGCCGGTGTAACGGTGCCACGCGAGTGTGTGCTCCCGTTTCGAGAGCACACGCCTGCACTTCGATGCCGTTTTGACCATTCTCCGACAATTCAAACACCGCCGGAATATGTTAAGTTTATCAGCGTGGCCCGCGAGCAACTCTTTGCACGGGCAAGTTCGCGAATCGCGTAAATTCGTTGCGCGACAGGAATACCCCTATCGATCCCGCGATCACTGAAATATTCTTTTCGAACGTTCCTACGAAGATCGTGTCGATTAATCGGTGCACATCGTTCGTAATTTCGCGTCGATGAATGAGCAATAGAGCCTAGGGAAAATCGAAGAAAGTGGGGGGACACTTGGTAACTTTATCAATTTCGATTAATTAGCAGGAGATGAACTTTGCTGCTTGCAATGTAATATTTCATCCTCCTTGAAAATGCTTCTGATACAGTCATACCTTTAACGTTCAATCTTTTCCGATTTTATTTGCATTTATTTTATTCGTTCAAGGGTAATTGCGAGTAGAGTTAGCCGCGGTTGTAGCGCGAGCTCCTCGGCTACCTGCGCGTTACCCCCTACCACACGCACGGTTCCGCGAACGTGCGGCCAACATACTTCAGGCAACTTACGCCCAGTGGCTTGTTGATAAACAAACCAACGAAATTTTCCTTGTAATCCTAGAGGTGAGGTACGGCTCAGTTCGCGTTTGACCTCCTTATCGAGTTGGTGCGTCGCGCGTGACATATAATAGTTCCTTCGATCCGTGTCTACCATTTCGATTCAATCACCATTGACTCAGAACTTCATTTTTCGCGTACGAAACCGTGTGCACGCGTGTGCAAGTGTGAGTGAGAAGGAGGGGCGGATAAGGGAAGTAGATTCCGAGCAAAGGGCGACGCGTCTCCAAGCTGTACACACGTATGAACTGCAAAATTCATTTATTTAATGGGGATCATTTCCATCCAATCTCGATTACAATTAATCTGACCCCGCGATAACATTCCACGAGCGTCCTAAATAGTTTATCACAGTTTTAACGATATTACTATGTAACGCCAATGATTTTACATCACCTCGACATCACCCTCTCAACCTGCACACCTCGAATCACGTCTGCCTCGTAAGCCCGCTCCAAAAAAGAAACGAAAACACAAGCAGGTCCGTTTGAAATCGCGTCCCTTTCAACCCAGCCGCCGTAGCATGCTCCTCGATCTCTAGCTACACGCGGTTTTCACGTTGCGCCACGGGAAAACAGGCTACGCCGTATTTTTCCGCGTGGCTGATAGCTAGGCGCGTTCTCCACGGTCGATCAAGGGGAGGTGAGGCTGGCCCCCGTTACGTGTATACACGCTCGCGCGGCAGTATCGTTGGGTAATTAGCGATGCTGAGAGGACCTAAGTACGCCGCCACCGTTCGCCAGCCCTCGTCCTGCCCTCCGCCTTCCATTCTAGCTTCCAATAAATGGATGGATAGATAGATACCCGACGTACGAGGCAGCTGCACAGAGGTCGCGTTCAAAAGACCAAGAGCGGGCGACCTTATTGGGTGGTAGGCTCGCGCGTACACAGAAACCACCCCCCCCCCCTCCCCGTTCGCCCTCCCCGCGCACCCTCTTTAACCGGAGCGTTTGTATACGTCGGAGCGTGTGCACGCGCGTGTAAGTGCGTCGGGAGGAAGCCGCGCACACAGACAGGGCAGCGTGCACGCGTGGGAATATCATTACCCCAGTCGTGTGTTTTCCGTTAATTGCCATTATCGGCGGAACTTAGTTAGGGCTTGCGTTCCAGACCGTCGTCCCGGCAAGACCTTTAAGAACGGACAAGGCTCGCGCGCGGACTCTCCCTTTCTCTTATCTTTCACTCCCTTTCTCTCCCTTGCTCGATTTCTAGCCACCCTCGGACCGCTCTTTTTCCTGCTCGCGACACAAATTTCGTTTCGCCTCGCTCTGCTTAATTTGATTCGGTTGTAAACGATCCTTTGAGAGAGAGAGAGAGAGAGAGAGAGAGAGAGAGAGAGAGAGTCTGTTTGCTGCAGAGAGGACAAGAACCACTTGCTTGTTGTTTTTTCTTCGAAACTTCAAGTTTGTACAGTGGACAGCCGTCTTTAACGTCGTTGCGGTCCTTCTTTTTTTTGACTCTCTTGAACGGTCTCGTCGCGAGCTTGAGTCGGGTTCGCGTAAACGCATTCTCCACTTTAAAGTTCTAATGATCTGTAATGGTTCGCTCGTAAAGTTGTCAGAGTTTAGTCGCGCCTCTTTTATATTAAAGAAGTTAAGTAATGTAGAAGAATTTTCCCTCGGTTAGTGGAGTTAGTGGAATTTATATTTATACCCAAAGGATCACCGTGAAATCGACAGTGTCGAGAGTCTGTGCCTCTCTATCGCCCCCTGTCGCAGTTCGGTCCCCTCGGAATGATCGTAGAAGGACGGCTAGCGATTGTACCGATCTCCAAGTGGCGGAGGCTAAGCGACAGATCGGAGTTTACATTTTTCTGCCCCGGATGAAAATTTCTGGAAACAAGACTGGTTCCTCCCGACCTCTCTACCCTCCATATACCCAGAGCACTCTTCTCCACTTTCCCACCTCGGCAGCCCTGCTGGCCCTCACCCTCGCCCTCCCCCCTTGGCCCCGACTGCCTACCAGCTACACCACCTCCGCCTCACCTCCTCTTCCGGTTCTTCCTGCGAGCACAATGGAGCCCGAATCCATCTCGGACAACCTTACCCTCCTTGCCCGGCTTCTCCTTCAGCTCTCCATCTCCTCCTGCACCGCCGCCGCCGCCGACGCCACCCTTCTTTTTCTTCGTATCTCGCTGGAACAGCGTCGAGGAATAATTCCATTTTCTTGTGCGAGTACAATTTTGCTTTCAATTTATTTTCCCCCCTTTTTCCTTCCCTGGTGCTCTCTCCGGCACCGGGAGAGATCCCAACAGCCGTGGATCGCTTCTCTCTCTCTCTCTCTCTCTCTCTCTCTCTCTCTCTCTCTCTCTCCATCGCGGCCTCTCTTTCCCGCGCGCTCACCCCCGTTCCGCTGGCTCTGTTGCCTCTTCCACGAACCTTCTTCGCCACCTCCAACCTCCGTCTACGGAGGTCTCTCCCTCGATTTGCCTGTCTCTCTCCCTCTCTCTCGGTCCTTTTCGTTCAGTCAACCTCTCGCCGCCCCCCTCGCTTCACCCTGCCCAGCCTCGCTCCGCCGTCCGTTCCTTTCCTCCTGCTTCCAGCCACCCCCGCGGCCACCCCCGCGGCCGTAGCCGCGCGCTCGCCTCTTCCGTCTTTCTTTATCGCTTCCTTAGTTTCTCCCGGTTCGCCGAGCCGTTTCTTTCTCTGTCGGCCGGCTCCTTCCGACCTTACCCCTTCGACCGTTGTAATTATTAAACATTGCGAGAGCCAGCGCCAGTAACAAGCGTTTTATAACTGCGCGGGCGAGCTGCCCGGGGTATTCTCCTTTTGTTGCCCTTTCCAGCCGCCTGGCCACCGGCAGCATCGACGTGGGAGGAGGAGAGAGCGTCCTTGAAAAAGGGAAGCCTCTCCTGGACGGCCAGAAGCGTATCTTCCTCTAGAAATCTGGCTAGATTCCGTCCTTCGGGAATTAATCGTTGAATCGTCTCTTCTTGGTCGATTCCAACAGATCGTCGAGCAGGGGAGAAGTGGTTAAGCTACGAATAATCGCACCGTGTACATGGCAGCGTTAGAATTTCTAAGCTACTTAACGTTTTTCAACAGACGAATGAGTCGCAAAGCCATGAATATCTCCGCCTCGGGTAATTGGCAATTGTAATGTCAGAAGTATGCGTGTGCGGCTCGAAATCGAAGGTATTGTCAGGTTTCTTGTCTTCTCGCGGTGGAAAAGAAAATGAAGCCCCGGGAAATGGGGCGTAGGGCTCCTCTCGGACAGATTATTCCGATTAGCAAACGGAAGGGTCCGACGGTTTTGTTTCGTGGCTGCGAGCAGGATTTTCGCGAGCGATCGCTCTCGTCTCAATCTGGATTTTAATAATTCCCCGCGCCAGGGGGGATGGACGCACGAGCGAACCGAAGAATTCGCCGGGCCTCCGAGGGTTGCGAGTAATTGCCAGAGGGTGGAGGCGCGTTTTATATTCTCCTCGAACGTCTGTCAGTGGCTGGTTACGGCACTCGGTCAAGTATCAGGAAAATCGCCCCTCGAATCTTCCCCGTTTCGCCGATTCTTCGACTTGTAATATGTAACAGCAAAACTCCGAAGACCGAGTCAAACATTCATCCCCTGAACTGTTATTTCGTATTGATTTTAACTGCTGAAGTGCGAAGCGTGAAGTGCGTCGACAGGTTTCCTAGAGTGTCATAGTATGTGGGGTGCGATGTTTTTTTTCTATCGAAGGGGCAACCTTTTCAGGGCACGTGAGGGTCTCTCTAAAAAATCACCTGCCACCCCTTCGCCCTTCTTTTTTATGTCGCAATCGTCCTGACATCTGCTGGCCCCGCAGCAAACTTTCCAACCCTGTATTACCAACTGGAATTGCACCCTCCTGTCCTCTGCAGTGGAAATAGAAAAACCATTGTATTTTTTTTCCTATCGACTGTGTGCATGAAAGTTTTCTAACGCGGGTCGCAGTCTATCGTGGGTATGTAATAATTCATGTCATTGCAAAGTGGTCTGGTGTTGCTGCGGGTAGATAGTTCACCGCATTCGCACCTCTATATTTCACAGTCACTTGAAAAATTCAGCATCTTCGGTGTATTCATCCAATAACCAGGATTTCATCAAAGGTAATCAAGCACGTTTGCTTTATTCACTGATTTGAGTATATAATGATACTGTAGGTGAATTTGACTGGAGTAATTCATGGGAAAAGACGTGGAGATGGTATAAATTTGTAATGGAGAAATTTCCCGAGTCACCCCCATGCAAAGTATTATCTCCCTGGTACGAGACACGAGCTTTAGAGCCACTTGAGGGCTCGTAAAGTACGAAGCAGTTTTCCTGCCTGTCCCCTTCGGCATTGATATATTTTTATACGCTTTTTTTGTGGCCGCGTCGTAAACATAAATCTCGTTCGTCCCTCTCCCCGCTGAAAATTATTGTCTCTGCAAATATACTTGACGATTAGAGCCAGATTGCTACAGTGGAACTTGAGATCCGATAAAAAATAGCAGACAATCAAGTGTCTTGTTTCTAATGAAGCACCTTGTATGTTACGGAAGAAGTCCAACCCCCATAGAAAGAACGTTTCCCATTCTTTCTCGTCGCCCATGTTTCTATAGGGTACAGGGGTGGAACAGGCCCCGCCTCGGTACCCTCGGTGGGCCAGGCATTAGAGGGTGCCCCTTATACCAGGGGCGTCACCCTTCTAGGTCGAGATAATCTTGCAGATAATTTTTCTATAGCCCATTGCTGCTTACTGTCGACTTCTCTTTGCAGGCTACACGAACCTACCTGAACGTGAACGTATTCTAGCCAGGGGGGTGAATTGTATCGAAGGACGTATTTCTCCTCGTCAAGCTTACAAGCCGAGCGTATTATAGAGAATCTTTCTCACGTTCTGTCTCGATTCTTTTGCATTGCGGCAGCCGAGGCAGAGGCGTGGGTGGTTACATTTTCTCAGCAGCGGTCGTTATCAACACTCTCGTTCGCAGGTATGTGTAACGATGCACGTAGAGACAAGAGATGCGGAGAAAAAGGGAGGGGGAGACAGAGAGAGGCGTAACAGAGGGCCGCACACAAAGCATCGATAACCACGTCCTGCCTGCGCTAGTCCTCTTTGCAATTTGCCTGTTCCCGTAGATTGCACCTGCACGGTCTATTACCGTGCAAGTTCGTCTGCGAGAGAGTAACCTAGCCTCGAACCTTGCTACCTCATCCTTCTCGTGATGCGGGGGGGCCGTCCCTATTATAAGTTGCGAACAAACTTTACTTATATGCTCGCGACTACCATCCGCATGCGCCCACTATAGCCCCGCGTCCCTCTTTCCCTCTTGCAGGATGTTATCCTGCCGCCTCCTCCCTCGCATCGTCAGACCCCCTTCTGTGCCCCTTCGTTCCGTCTCTCTTTCCCCCTTCCTTCTTGCTCGTCATATTTATCAACTTACCTAGGTGTTCATCTCTGTGGCGATGAGGCCATTTTTCTTAATTTAGTCCCCATTTAATTGAAACAGAAGCATGAAGTTGAATGTACCTCCATAGAAACCGTGCATTCATTATCCTTGCTTCGGTTCTGTCAGTTCTGGGCCCGACAATGAACTCTTGCATCAACTATTCTACTCGCTGTTGTCAGATTTTTGGGTATCGTGGATTTTGGAGACGAGCGTGAGCAGGAGTAAAGAGAAGCCCTTGGAGATTCCTCGCAACTAGGACACCCCATAATTTTATTTGTAAATCTCCTCAGTTTCTTAGGATCATCACTCTCGGATCGCCCATCGTCCATCCGTGCCTGCCGTCTCGACGCTTCTTCAAGGCGTGCCGCGAAATCCAACGTTCACCTACTGGTATCGGTGAATTAATAGTCCCCGGTATTAATCACAGCCAGAGTGACCAATGACCAGAAACTAGTTCAGTGGCAGTTCGCTAGAAGGACTGGACAGAGGGGTGCCGATGCCTTGGGGCGATGGCTGCTCTAACAGAAAGGCACACACAAGTCGGCCGTGTGCATCGCGTGCTCGTACGTGGCCACCGTGGACGCACACGCGTCCCTCTGCCCACCTCCCTGCACGCCGCCTCCCTCGGTAGAGCCCTTTTGTCGCGATCTTATGCGTCCGCGCGATCTAATGAGCCGTTGAATAATTGCTTATTAATGATCAACTGACCGCACGCGAGAGATTTGCCGGCATTGTCGCACTGGCACCACTGGGCTAATGACGCCACGAAGAAAAGAGGAACACCGCTGACCACTGGTCACGCCGGACTAAAGGTCGATTCTTTTTCTTCTCTTCCCCCCCCCCCCTCTCATTCGTGCACCCCTCTATGCACCGATCCATGCGCCCCACGCTGTGACTCGGACGGGATTAAAAGCCAAGTGTGTGCATTTCGAAATCAGTAATAGGTGGTCACTGTTTCCCTCTGAGATCTTTCAAGCGAGAGGTTCACGCGGGAAATTGTTTATCTCTCTTGGACGTTGAGGATGGATTTAGTTAGGATTCTCTTTAGCGAATTAGATCCATCGAAGCTTGAACGTGAAAAGTAATAACAATAATTGCAACGATCTCCCAAGAACATGGCCCATGTCTGTCTTTATTACAAAACAACCCCCGTCAAGGCGGAGAAACCCGTGCGCTACTAACGTCGATTTTAACGCGAGAAGAACTTCTTATACGCCTGCCGTTTCCCCTGGAACTTGATGGAACTTAATTAAAGTTTCTTAATGAACGTCTCTGGTGCACCCGTCATTACCTTCCGGCGTGTCGGCGCACGAAACTCCACGTTAGCTCTCCATTACTTTCGCGAGTGTGTACGTGCGTGGCGGGCCGGTGTTCTTTCCGCGTGTAGAACGTGTAGAAGCTTCTCCATAGAAAGGAACCACTCGCAGAAGGATGGAATCGGGGAAAAAGGCGGCCCCCGATCACCGGGCCCCGCGATAAATCCTTTTCGTTGCGAGACACTTGAATCAAAAAGTAAATTTCACCCGGTGAGCGCGGCTCTTTCATCGGACACCGCATCTGCCGCTCCTCCTGGACATTGTCCTGTCCCAGAAATATTTGAAAACTGGTCGAACTAGACGCTCTGGCCGAATAGGCGCCACGAAACCGAACCGCTCGAAACTGGTCCCAACTGTCCGGCTGCAAATCCGGTCGCTCTTGTTTCGCTAGATCGCCCGTTCCGATGAAAATTGTCACATGTAGCTTGTCTGCTGAAGTAGCTAGCGATTCCCCATGTCCTTTGGCAAATCCTTGCCAGCTACTCATCGATAGTTAAAGGTTCTTGGATAAAACATGTTGAGAACATTAGCTCTGCAGGAAGAGTTTAGTGGTGGAAAAGGTGCTGCCTCTTAAGGGGTGAACCTGGTTTAGGACGCTGAAAACATGGTGATTTTTTAAGAATTATTTTCTCAACAAATATTAAGAGAATCTTTCCAAAACTTCAAGGATGTTTTACTGTATATTCGGACAACAAGAAAACTTTGTTTTTATTCAATAATAATTCATTTAATATTGTTTTATTGGTATATCTTCGTAACGCCGCGCCGCCGGTAGTTGTCACATCCTAACGAATCCAATTTTTTCCCGAAATAAAAAAACCGAAGTATTTCTTAATTGACATGAATTTATATCGTCGATGAATGAAAAATATTTATTCAGAAATTAAATTACACCATTCTTTTTGCATAAAAACGTCGAAATTTTTCCGTCAAAATCGTAACTTTTTTGTTAAAGTCCCATAACATTGTCAATTTTAGACTTTTTTCTTATTTTTTTTTTAATACATCATGTCAATTGAGAAAAACTTCGGCTTTTTTATTTTGGGCAAAAATTGGATCCGTTAAGATGTACACAATTTGACAACTCCGGCGGCGCGGCGCTACGAAGATATACCAATAAAACAATATTAAATGAATTATTATTGAATAAAAAAAAAGTTTTCTTGCTGTCTGAACATACAGTAAAACACCCTTAATGTTTTGGAAAGATTTTCTTTATATTTGTTGAGAAAATAATTCTTAAAAAATCACCGTGTTTTCAACGATCTAAACCAAGTTTCCCACTTAACTTGGCAGTGCACACGTGAACTTTTGAAACCCAAGTATCCTCGTGGGTTGTTCATGGACCCTCGGTAAAAAGTAACATTGATTGACCGCGATATACAAAAATCTATGTGTTTACGTCTCTTTATTAACAATCAAACAATATAGACCTAAACGAACATTAACATTACTTCATAGTATACGAGAAAAAATATTAATAAACAATTCCTTGTTATTTTTTTTTCAATATACTGAATGCAAACAATGTATCTGGAAGCTAGACTGAGTGTCAACCCGATTGCTAAAGAAACAACAGACGACGATAAGATTTTCCACGGGTGGGGGTAAGACCCCCACGTGTACACTGCGGGGGTAAGGGAGTCGGAGAATTTAATCTTGAAGGAAAGACGATTTCTCGATACTCTGGCAACTTTCCCACAGTGAAAGGATACGAGCGGTCAGATTTTAGACGAGAAGGGGCCACCACCAGTTGGAATCCCTTCTCTGGGTCAGAGGGGCCAGAGACTGACCCAGAACAGGTTTTCCGTCTTGTGTCTCCTTCGCCGTCTTGTTTTTTCCCCCCTTCGATCCTCGTGTCCGAGTCAGATTGACCTCCAGTCGATTGTCCATCTTTCTTGGCCCGCTATATCCTGCAGGGAACTGGTTTTCTTTCCCACATATCCGAGGCCTCCACCGGTCACTTAGGGGGAAACAGGAAGAGTGGGGCACCAGGACTGACCAGTTCCCGGATGCGTACCCCGGCCTTTGGTCAGTTTACAATTTTGTCCCGTGATCGACGGTGCCGCGTTGCTGGGAGTCTCTTGAATCGAACACCGGGGAAACTGGAAAGGAATAAAAAGAAACGGGGTAAGCTGTAACACTGCTCGTTTGTCCATTGTCGTTGATCTTTATTTTAATTCTCTGTCAATTCAGTGGGGCAGTCTTCCTGCGCGTAAGTCTAGTCGAAAAGCACAGGTCTCGTAATTTCAGCGATAACGCTGACTGTCAATCTCAATTCGGTATCTCTCGTCCATGAATTATTCAGAAAAAGATAGTGAATTCAGTGCACGTAGCATTAAAAGTAAACGTGGCACGTAAACGCTCGCTAGATTCCACGCAAGAAACGCCGCTCCACCCCCACTAGCATTCGCTTCACCCCTCCCCCACCCCCCCATTTCGTTTCGCGCTACACCGTAAGTACGTACTTTGTACTACCCTGTAGGATAGTCAGGTTTTCCAAGTTCTCTCCCCTTTCGAGGGAAGCCACTCGAGGGCGGAGTCCCGGAGTAAAGCGGCCATACTGCCACCCCCGTCTTACCGACCCTCTTCTACCCCCTCTGGCAAAATAAGGGATGAAAAACAGGATGAGGGCAATGGTGCTTCTAGCGCGCTCTCAAGCATGCCGCCTTGCTTGCTTGCCTGCTCTCGCGAAGCTTCATCGGGAATTCACCCCTCCGTGCCGCCTTTATTGCTTTTCCTACGCCGTGAATTGCGCTTTGCGAAAATCTCTGAAACGGATGGCTCGGTTTTCGGGGAGACAAATTGCCGGTGGTTGGCTGCAAATTATCTGCCCTCGCCGCTTCTTTCCTCGCATGAAAGTGACTGCCGGTGGTTTCTTCAAACTTTTTCCACCGCATCGTTAGTGCCGGTTTGTTCGTTGTAGTTTCATAGAAAATCAGAGACCCGGTTGAAGATGGAAGGACGGTGACTGGCGTTTAGTATTCATCGAAAGCTGGCGAGCCTGCCTCGCGCTTCGTTTCGATAAATATGGGAGGGGAGGTGTTGCCCTTTGCAGGGAAAGATTCCGACCGGATTCTCTCGTATTCCAAACCAGTCGGCAGCTTTCACCTCCGTACCCGTCTCTCTCCCTATCTCCGCGTCTCTCCACGGAGAAGATATTTCTCCGTAGGAGCTTCTCGCAGAGTGAATGCTCCTTAATTTCCTTTGAGCCGTTTGCTTCCGAGTAAAATCCACCCTCTCCCCCCTCCCCTCCGTCCCGCCCTTCCTCCGCTTTTCTAGCAACCCCCTAGCCCAGCCAGCATCGTCGCATAACCGTCGCCGGCTCGATGCTGACGCCAGCTCTCTATTCCTATCTTTCTTCAGCCCCGCAGCTCCTCCTCGCCAGCCTTATTCTGTAATTTCGTTTACAAATGAAAGGGCCGCGAGCTACGACTTTGTGCGCCGGGTACGCGCGTCTGCAAACGTTCCAGTCCGTGACTGTCAGCTACCCCCTTGCACCTTGAAAACCGTCTCTGCCGTTTCCTTAACGCAGGCTCCAGCCTGCTCGTTACTCCTTCGTCGACGTTGCTGCTTCTGTCGCCTTGTTGCACATATTCCTTGTTATCGGCACAACGAAGAAAATCCGTCTAGAACTCTGTCAATCATCACCAAGTAAAAACAAGTCCAGGTGGGATCAATTATCTGCCGGATTTCTTTATTCTCAATTCGAAACCCGGCGTGCCCTCTCCGAAAAGACAAATCGTGAGACACTTTTGTGGCGGCTACGAAAACCCCGGCAATGCGAGACACCCCGCACGTTCGGCACGGTATTTTAATTCGTCGGGAATGTTGGCCGACCGCCAAACGTCCGCAGTGATTTCTTAATACCCGCCGCAAATGCCTGGCGTCTGTGACTGCGTCGTTCAGGGATCGGGGACGGTCTCTGTCGCGCGGCTGGATCGGAAGAGGGTGCAGCCTGGAAACGATATCGTAAACGTTTATGGCTCGCGTTTTTCCCCTCGAGGGCCGCCGAACTTGTGCCTCTAAGTTGCCTCATCTCTGGCGTTCCTTCTACATCGTGGTCAATGCTTCGTGAAGCATTCGAAGATTTCAAGGATTCCTAACGATAATCTCGGATCGTAAAAAGCCTCGATGCTATTCCTCGATGGGGGGATGAGCCTCGTGACTTGTCTCATCCCGAAAGATATTTCGAACGGACTCGCGCACAGTGGATGCAGACATTCGAAGCATCCTCTTCTCCCTTTCGAGGAGCTGGTCCCTTATATTCTCTGAAAACAGCCCTCCTCGGTCCTCAACTGGCGCGTTCTGTCTTCGTCCTCTCTTCCCCCCCCCCCCCTCCTTGCCCGCGAGACCCGTTCCGAAGCCCTTTCTCTCTCTCACTCTCTCCTCGACTTTCTGTCGTCGCTGGCTTTTGTCTCGGTGCGCGCATTGATTTCTGGGGCCAACTTCGCTTCGTTGCCGGCGTCGTTAAATTATAATCGCGAAACACCCCGGCTCTGAAGTTGCAGACAAAGCCGCCGAGGCAGAGGACACGGGCTGCAGGCTAGGATGGGCACGGGGGGAGATGGAGCATTCCGTTGAAATGGAGGAGCCAGGGTACGAGGCTGGGGCCAGATACCTCGAGAAGTTCGGGGCACGTCGCTGCTTCTCGTACAAGTGCCTTCAAGTCACTCGACCCCCCCTCCCCCCGCCGTTGCTGCGTTTTCATCCGCCCGAATCCTTGTGCTCATTGTCGGTACTCGAGTTACAACATCTCCTTTTTTTTTTCTCGCGTAAACGAAACTCGAAGATCGCGTGAGCCTTCCGTGGTCGATGTAACGGTCCTCCAGCTTTCGAGATAGACCTCTTCTATTTAGACAAGTTTCCCCTGTACATATTCTGGTAAAGGAGCGATTCGTCTGAGAAATGATAGGCTTCTTCCCTGATTTTTCGTAAAAATCCACGGAGCTGTGTATTTAGTGGATCAGCGAGTGAAACTGATATTCTTTGCAGCCATCATCTTGAGACGTCTTTGAATTTCCATGGTTCGTAGCTGCGTGCACGCCCTCGAATCACTTTCCCTGTTAAATTTTCCCGGTTGCGGGGGTGAAATACGAGCTGACCCCGCCGCTGACACGAGCATAAGGCGCGCGACCACTCGAGTTCCCATGGCAAGTTGAATCCAGACGTGGCGGAAGAAAGCCAACGGGGGTGCGACAGCCAACGAAATCCCCGGCTTTCGCGCCCCTCTCCTCAAGGGGTTGCCACTCCTTGCCGCTTTTGTACAAGATGCCTTAAATAAATGAAACTTCTACCGCGCCTCGCAAGAACAGCCGGCACAGGCATATAAATTCTCTCGCTTCGTAATTTCAAACTCAAACACCACCGGGGGTCGCGACTCACCCCCGTGCTCGTTCCATCGTCCCGTTCGTGCCGCGGCTGCTCTGCTCGCGTATTCGAAGCACAGGCCGGAAAAGGGTATCGAAGGACGACTGAGATTTCCTCGAGGGTAAGAGTCTACTTGCTAGACCCTCCCTCGCCCTTTGGAAACCGACGGCGACGATTATCGCCGTCAAAGCTGACACAGTATTCCCTTTCCTTCAACCCCCGCGTGTCGATTTATATTCTGTCCAGTCCCTCATCCCCTCTGCTTCAAGATAAAGGAAATAAGTGGGAGCAGAAGCTTAGAGCTGCTATTCTACGAGCATCCTTCGATGCACAAGTCTGCTCGTTTGTCGATCCAAACTCCGAGATCTGTTCTCCGCTGGAAATTAGATACAGACCCCCGCCGACGAGGCACGTATCCCGTAACAAAAGTGAAGTTTCAGCGATAAGACGGGCTACAAGAAGCGTCTCCCCTGCTCCGCGTTAATTAGAATTTACGTGCGAGCCGAGGAGGCTCGGCTGGTTAGGGGGGCGAGAAGAGAAAATCCTAGAGGAGGAGAGATAGGCTGCCGTGCGGCAAAGGGCGCCAGAGCCGAAGGCAAGGTCGATCGTAAAATTCGGGGAACCCCTTGGAAATTGAACGAAGCAGGCCGAGATTCACGAGGAGGGCCGCGTGCTCTTTCCACAATGGCATAAATTCATGGAGAGGCCTGTTTCGCCGGGGACCAACCAGCCACCCACTCGCCACCCTCGCCCACCCCGCCCTCAGCCCCAGCTCCGTTTTCTCCGTTGCTCCTTGCAGTAATTTCCAGCAGCCCCGCCTAATCTCGTCCTAAAATCTAATTCCGCCAACAATTTCTAAGCCGGTCCATTAAAATTCTAAGCACAGTGCCGCGGCACCGGGAGAAGAGGGAGTAAACTCGTGGAGTGGCACCGGGAGGGCGAGGCGGGTGGGTGGTTGCGAGGCTGCGGGGGGACGTCGGGGCTGCTGGGGGTGTTGGGGTGGCTGAAACAATAAGAACGTTGCGGAGGCAGCGGCCCCCAGCCCCCCCCCCCCGCAATCCCCCGCCATACCGTAAGAACGCCGTAAAAGCTCGCCTCCGCGCGCTTTCATTGGCTGAGCCGGCGCCCAACGAGCGAGATATCGCGCAAATAGCGACGACGAAACGACGAAACGACGGGCCACGGGGAGAGAAAGAGAGAAACGTAGGGAAACAGCGCGGATTCGGGCGTAGAGGGAAAGAGAGGAGGCGCGCGGCGGAACGGCATATAAGCATTCACGGTGCAGCCGCAGTAAAGGACGCTTTTCATTGAGCCGTCTTATTGTGCCGGTCCCGCTCAAGTTTCCAACGACGTTAGCGGCTCTGTTTGCCCACGTCCGCTGTTTTCCTTTCCTTAGCTCCGCCGGGCGCAGCTTCCGCCTTTGCTCGTTACGCTCCCTGTTCCCTCCGTCGACGGGGAAGCCGAACGATTTCTCCCCTATAGAATTAGCCCAGAATTACCTTTTTCTGGCTGCTCCAGTCGCTCAAAACACCCCACCCAGACCTCTCCGCGACTACTTGCCTCATAGAAAGCCAATGTTACTTGCGGTTGTGAGCGATTGTCAAAGAAGTCGGTGCCTCCTGGTCTTCTAACAAGGAGAGGTTCCCAGGTGTCCGCCTCCGATTGCTTTGAATTTTGGATATGTTTCAGAGGACCGAAAAATAAGAAATCGAAGGCGGACACCTGGGTCGTCAGTCACCGTTATTAGGGGGTAACTATGAGAGGTGGTTTCACCCCCTAAACATTCAAGCAGGCCAAAATAAAAAGACACGTATTTCTTATTTTTCGGTCCTCTAAAATATATCAAAAAACCAAAGCAATCGGAGACGAACACCTGCAAATCTTATACTTTGAGGGGTGGTTTCACCCCCTAAATATGAAAACGGGCCGCTATAAAAAAAGACACGTATATCTTACTTTTCGGTCCTCCAAAACATATCCAAAAACCAAAGCAAACGGAGACGAACACCTGCAAATCTTATAAGTTTGAGGGGTGGTTTCACCCCCTAAATATGAAAACGGGCCGCTATAAAAAAACACGTATATCTTATTTTTTCGGTACTCTAAAACATATTCAAAATTCAAAGCGATCGGAGGCGGACACCTGGGAACCTCTCCTTGTAAGTTTAGACTTACCAATCCCCAAGGGAATTCGACCAGGAGAACTCGCATCTTTTCCACTCTGTGGCGTCTTATCTCTTCGTCAACTTATCTGCTTGTCGGACTACGAGATCGTGTCGAGGGCAATGGTATCCCAGGGCACATCAGGAACATCAGAGGGCAGGATTTTTCCTCTCGTCTATGATGGATCGCGAGGAGAAGGCCTTGGGAACGATAGCGTCTTGGGGGGGGGGGGGCAGGCGGCTGTGGGGGTCGGTGTATTGGAGGGGGTGGGAAGCTCCTTTGCGAACCTACAGGGCAAATGCAGGTTTCAGGTTGCTTCACGTGCACAATTACCGGGCACAGGATGGGCGCGGGCGGGAATGAAATTTCGTCTTGTGTAGCGGGAGCAAGCAAAGTGTGCGCACCCTCTCCGTTCTACACGGCCTGGGGAATTGAGTTTCGCCTCGAGAGAGCGAGAGGAGCTCTCTCGCTCTCGGGAGAGCGAGGAGACCTGCCGATGCCGCCGCGGAGCCGCTCCGAGGAGATAGAGAGAGCAGAGTCGCGCGACGATAGACAAGGAGGGAGAGGCCTCTGGCTGGCTGGATGGGCTGCTGTAACACTGTTATTGCCAATAATGGCACGACTATGCGCGTATATGTCTCGCCGGTTGATCGAGAAATTGATTTATGAAAAGAAACGCCCCGGTCCACACGTGCGATTCCATTCCGACGCCATCGATTTATCATCCCGGATCCTCGCGTATTCTTGCACATTTCTGCTCTGTCTCTCTCTCTCTCTCTCTCTCTCTCTCTCTCCAACTCTGTTCCTCTGTATGGTCGGAAATCTTCCTTCCTGGTCGCAGTATATTTTAATTTCGTAACGACTCGACTGTTCCAGTTACCTACGTCTGAGAACAGATTCAAAAGTTGAATAGAGAAGAATCAATCTCTTAGTGGTCCGCAAAGAAGAGCTTTGTTCTGTGTTTTAAGTAACTCTCTCCCAATAGTCGGCGTTCCATGACAGATGTCGGTACCGTTCCCCCACGATCGCGGAGATGGCGTCAGTCGGTCGTTTGCTCCAAGTTCGACAGCGCCTAATCCGCGACTCGAAGTAAATCGAATGAAGTCTCGAATTAAATACAGCCCTCTCTGTATTCCGGGCATACCGAAAGGGGATGCAAGAAGACGAGGGGGTGGACGAGGGGGAAGAGAGACGGCGAGCACGAGCTGACTCCATGCGAGACGAGGCGAAGCAAGGTTCCTTGTATTTAATTACCAACTCTAAGTCTCCAACCGGGAATGAGGGAGCTTCCACCCGGGCACACCTCTTCTTCGCCACCATCCACAACCACCCCCCCGGACCCCATTTCTGCGCCCGCAATCTTCTTCCCCGCCCTCTTCTTCCGAATGCCACCCTCTCGCCGAGCTTTTGCTTTAAACGACTCTGGGAATTCGTCGACTCCCTTGTTTTCCATCTGCAAGTCGAAGCCTGTTTGCCTTCTCGCGGCCAGAAGACATCTCCACAGGAAACGCAGAGGGTGGATCGCGTTTTTCGAACGTTCAGAATTCTTTGCCACCTCTGTACGGTGTCTCGCGCGGCTGACCGGTGGTTGACTCATTCCACTGACTTCCTAAGTATGATTCACTGAGCTCCGGGGACGCGACGCGAGGACCAGCGCTACTTGATAAGAATGATCAATCGTGTAATTTAGCATCGGAAAACGGTGAGCCTCCGAGTCGAAGAAATTTATTATCGTTGAAATTTTCACGGAAGATAGTGGTGAGAAAGTTTAAACCTTGACAGCGGCTTGCGTCTTATCCACTCCTTCTCATCAAAGTTCTGTTTCCATGGACACGTGGCGTGATCCCGGGCTTAAATGAAGCGCGAGAAAGCGGTCCACGTCTCGGGACATTTGACAAATCTTCCGCGAAGGGATTAGAGTGTTGCTTGGAAGACCCGAATTACCAGCGAATATTCATTGACCACGGATCACTCTCACGGAAGAAACTAACTCTAGGTTGCTTATTTTTGCATCGATGGTAATCGCCAGTCCCCAGAAGAGCGAGCCCTCTCAGCCCCAAGAACGCCTCGAGTGATCGGTGACGACGTACAGAGGAAAATATTAAATTAACCATCGGAGTCTTCGCTCGTGCCTCGGTGGAAAGGCAGGCGAAGGGCGTCGGGTTAAATTTTCCAGAAGACGGGCCCTGAACTTTCGTCGCGTTCAATTCTCGCATTAATAATCCCGCGAAGGAAGCATTAATAATTTTTCGCGCGTCTTCCGAGTAGGTCGCCGAGCCGGAGTGAAAATTAGGCGGCAGGTCGAGTGACATCAAAGAGCTCTCCGCCGGAGGCAGCAAAGAAGGCTTCCTGCCCCTTTTCATCCCTTAAATCCCGCCCGAGTGGTATTTGCCAGGGCGACCCAGCCTCCCTCGCTTTCCATCATTAGCGGGACGGAGAGCCGGCGAGAGAGGGAGAGGAAGAGAGGGACAGCAGCCCGACGTGCCTTCTCCCTCTCGGCGCCCCTCGAGCCGCGCCAACCCCCTCCCGTACCCGACGAGCGCGTTCTGGTCCTGGGGTTCGCGCAAATATCGCCTTTCATATTCCTTCGAAGGAGCAGAAAATCGTTACGGTGCCTTTTGCGCGCGCGCTACGGGAAATACCTAGCCCCTCGTTCCTTTTCCTCCGCGTTCAGCCTCGCATCGTTTCGTCTCACCGCGGACAGAGAGAGCCCCGGCGAGGGTGTAAGTAAGTAAAGTCTCTCTCCCTCAACCTCTCCGCCTTTCTCCCTCCCCGGCCCGTCTCTGTCTTTTGCTATTTCTGCTACCTTCCCCGTCCGGCAGTCTCTCTCCTTCTTTCCACCCTCCCTTAGAAGTGCTTTCCGCTCTCTCCTTTCGATCTACGCCCCTCTTTCGCTGCCCTCCCGCCGCGCCGCCCCTCTGTCAGCCACCCCTCGGTCTCTCTCGTTTTCTCGTTGCCCGCTCTCCCTTTCCCACGACGGGAACCCTCGACGGGGCTGCAGAGCCGCTGGAGCCCGCTATTAACCCGCTCCTTTCCCTTCTGCTCCACCCGCCAACCGCCCCACCCCACCCCACCCCGTACTCCCCTTCGCACCCCCGTTTCGTCTAAGCGCGAACAAAGATGGCGGAAAACTAAACAACTAGGCGAGGGCACAAGGAACGACTCCCCTTCTCGCTTCCACTTTCGTCCTTTTATCGCTACGAATTTGACCCCCGCGCCACCGCCACCCCCGGCAGCAACACGCTTCCGACCAGGCAACGTAACCCTATCTGTCGTCTTCCGAGGCTCACCTCTTCCGATGGCTAAAGGAGAGATCCAGGGGTTGGTTGTGGTTTCCCCCTGACTTCGCGCGCCCCATTCCCTCTTTTCCTCGCGGAAGAAAGAGACTATTGGGCACAACAGTTCCTCGGGGTTGATCGCAGAACTTCTCCGTTGGTTGTGAAAGAATTAGGGAGGAGGGGCAAGAAAATTCAACGAAACGAGCGGGACCTCATCCGCGATGCCATGAATTTTTCACGAAGGAGACACACGGCAGTGTTGTTGTAGGAAGAAAGTCTCGGAGGCCTCGTGAAGAAGCTCGTGGGTGAGGTCCAGCCTGAATAAACGATGTTTAATCATCATATCAGAAAAGCAGGCGAAGCAGTTGCGCTCGCGGGAGAAAGAGAGGATGGCGAGGCACGGAGGATCAGCACACGTTCGCAGATAGAAGTACCGGTGGAAGAGAGAGAGAGAGAGAGAGAGAGAGAGAGAGAGAGAGAGATGGCGAGAGAGAACGAGGTGGGAGGGAGGCCAGGGGCGCCCAGGAAATTTCTAGAAACTTCAGGTTTAGCAATTAACGTCAGAAATTAACGACGCCCGCCTGCCTCGAGCGCAAAGCGCCGGAGAAATTAGTCTCGGAAATTCTCGTAAAATTTCTCGTTCGCTCGCGGGCGCCAACCGCCCCTCTCTCACCACCCTCTCGCTCTGCCCACCCCCCCGGCAGCCGCCTCCTGCGCCCAGGCGAAGGTAACATGGCGTCAGCAGTCGAGGCGAGCGGTAACTTTCCGGAAATTTTCATTAAGCCTGACAGTAATGACGTCATCAGTCAGTCGGCCCGACCTCATTTGGAATCGTTCGCACTCTCGAAGCCATCTCGCGCTTTCGGCCTCCGACTCCCGTGGAAATCCTTTCTTCCCGCCGCGGCGATGTCTTCGCGAGCTGCTTCCCACCTTCGCGATCTTACATTCTGCGCCCACGGATTTCCATTCTCGACCGTCTTGCGAAAACCTCTCCCGTAGATCCAAGGACCCGCAGCTCCTGCGCTGTCTCATACCTCACACTTCACAGCAAGTTTTATTTCGAAGCGCGCAATCAGTTCTCGGGCCCAGCCTGCCGTGATTTCAGGTCCCCCTCGCCAACATTCCTCCGCAAAGTTTGTCGAGCTCCTGGAGATTTAATCGAAGCCGAGGCCGGGGGACGAGAAAAGTCTCCCTGGTCGTTTACCGCGCAGGTGACCGGGAATTAATTCTGTCTCCCGAAGAGAATGGTTGCTCGTGTCTCGAGCGGCGTTATCGCGCGCGGTCACGCGACGGCAATTCCGGCGTGACTCCCGAGTCTTCTTCGGCCGATTATCCTCGCGACTTGAAGAAGACCGGTAACGGAACAGGCCTGGCCGTCGAGTTCTCCAACAGGTCGTCCTGCAGGCAGGCAGGCAGGCAAGCAGGGAGGAAGGCCGGCGAAGAATCGATCGGACCGTCCTTTTCGGAGCTATCGGCCGGCGCGAGCGAACGACATATCCGTTTTCCCAAGTAATCTCGCGGCGCTTCGGGCGATTCTCAAACAATTCTATACATCTCCCGAGTGTCGGAAGTGGCTGGAGAGTGGCAAGGATAGCAAGAGGTGGAGTACAGAGGCACGGAAAGAGCGAGACGGAGACGGAGACGTAGACGTAGACGGAGAAAGGAGAGCGAAGGAGAAGGAGGAGCGTATAGAAAGGCTGGGGTAGGTGAAACAGACAATACACCTTCGCGGTGGGTGGCTTATCTAAGAGTCCATGGCGTAGCCCCGGGGGTGCAGTAATAACCGGGAGGGCGGGCTGATACCGGGCTAAGAAATGATAACGGCACTCGCAAGCCAGCCACCATTTTCGAGTTATATTGCCTCGAAAGCCAGAAGCGGCAGAGGAGAGCTGCGGAGAGGAGAGGAGAGGCAGAGGGGGAGAGAGGAAGAGAGAGATACCTCTGCTACCACCTACACCACCTTCCACCTTCTCCGCCATCTCTTCTCTCTCTCTCTCTCTCTCTCTCTCTCTCTCTCTCTCTCTCTCTCTCTCTTTCTCTGTACACCCCCCTCGTCGCTCTCCCGTTCCTCTTGGATGTTCGTCCTCCTCTTCTCCAGCGCCTTTCTCGTATATACCTATAACCTCGTAGTCGTTGCTGGAATCGGGCGCTATCTGGGGCCCACACCTCCTCCGCTGCCCTACACCCATTCGACCGCCTAGAGAAACGTTTCGCCTTCGAGTAGCAGCCTTCGTCGTTCCGATTCACCCCCCGGGGGAATAACCGGGGGAGAGAGATACATCGGTTCCGATGCACCGGCGATATTCGATTCCTTCGTGCGACCCATGAATTTTCAGCTAGTTGCATCCCCGATGGAACCCCTGGGTATTGCGTCCTCTGTAATCGCTGATAGCGCCCGGCTAAAAATGGACCCCGTTAAGGACAACCCTTTGGCTGTCCCGATCGGGGCTTCTTGGACCGGATGCCGCGACTTTGTGGTCCACCAGGGATCCCACATCCAAAACTCGGATCGTCTTGGGTTGTTATTGTTCGATATAGCTTCTCGAACCTAATAGGTATATCCCGCATCGTCATTTGAACGATCACTAAGTAGTTTCGCGTCCGCCGAGAAGCAAGTGTGAAAGAACGCATCGCTCCTCTTTCGTGGAAAGCTAAATAGCAGGCAACAAGTCCATTGAAACTGACACGTCGCCAAGTGGAAAAACGACGGTACGTTAGCTCCTGAAATTCGCGTGATCGCCGCCCGAGGGGAAGATCAAGAACGAGGCAGGAGAGGGACGAACTCACCCCCCAGCGAATTCGGACAGACAAAGCCGCAACGTGACCAATCTCGTCCGTGTTGAACTGCGGTTTGAACGAATGTTTTGCATTTCACTCCCGCGGGCTAATTTATGTGAGAGAAACGCCACCCTCGTTTCACACTCTCTTACCCGGCAGCTCGAGCGTTTTATTTTCACTTAGACCCGCGGACGAGACTCTCAAACAGCCTCTGCCTCCCTCCCGCCGCCCTCTCGCCACTCGTACACCCCGAGTTTTTGGTACGCCCAAAATTTTTATCAAATTCCCGCAATTACGTTCTTCTTTTGAAGGCACACCCTTCGGCCATTCATCGTGGCTTCCCTAACGAACATCGCCGAAGAAAAAGGCAGGCGCGGGAGCAGGGAATAAACCACCCCTGTGTCGTCTATAAAGTCGCCCCCTACGCTAGGAGACAATTAAAAAGAGTGTCGGCCAGTAATTTGTGGCGCGGTGAGATTCGCGTGGAGCTGAAATTAATATGAGATTCACTGGCGGCGTGCGCGGATCCGGTGCGGAAAAGGAACGGAGAAAGCGCGAGGGATGGATTGGGAAGAGTGGGAGGGGGGTATATTTAGCACAAAAAGCCTCTAATTTCCAACGAGGGTGTAAAAACGGGGTTGGCACCCGGTCGGGTCGGTATACGCGGGCCGCTTGTTGGGTCTATAAAACGCCGCTTAGCTTTTTTACCTCCTACCTCGACGCTCCCGAAGGGGTGGTTTTAACCCCGTTAAGCTGTTTCCCGTCTTTTCCTGCGTTCCTTTTTTCCGCGGCCGGTAAATTGAGCGCGGACCCTCCGTACCCATCCCACTGCGGCACCGGTTACACGCGAGCCACCTTTTCCTCTTTTTTCCACTCTTCGCTTCTCCAACCCTCCAGCAGTCGTCGTGCTCCTCTCTTTTTACACCGCCCCGCCAGCCACACGGCCCGTTCGACCCAGATTTCTCTCTCGCCCGCACGATTATCCCCCGTTTCACCGTGATTGCGTTCATACTTGGCCCTCCTCCTTTCGCCCAGAATGTTACTCGATTTCAACCCCTCGATGGCCCAACGGTACCCCCTAGTCACCTTTTCACGGGCTCGTCTCGCGATCGCCGCGGAGAAACGAAATGCTCTTGAGGAGGCGGGCTTGTTCTTTCCGACGCGACGGCGGGACACGGGCTTGCTGGAAGTACGAGATTAATAGACGAACAAATTAGCGCAAAGTTTGGGCAGCAGCCCCGCGTGCACCCGCGCCACTAATCCCGTGCATTAAAAGTTAACGTCGGGGCTGGCTGGCACGGGCTGTGTGTGTCCTCCTGGCATTAGATTTCTGAGTTTCCCCAGCCGAGTTAGGGCAACACCAGATCTGCGTTTCAACTGGAAACTACGTTAGGGACAGATTCGAACCGATCCCCCCCTGTCCGTGGTCCAGTGTGTATCTATGTGGCCGGCTGCAGCCGGACGCCCTTTGGCGTCGGAAGTGGCCGACAACTCGGGGAAACCGGTTCGTCGGTGAAAAATCCTCCTCTTCCTTCGACGAACGAAGCTATCCGCCGCGCTGTTCCGAGGAAACCCTTTGCAGATGTTCGATCGGAACGGGACGAATGTTACTTTAAAGTTTAACTCATTGATCGAGGCAAGTTAGAATTCCAACGTATATTACAATGATTCGGAAGATTCGTCAGCCCTGGAAGGGTTAATTCCCGGTATTTATCGTCCAGACTACACCACGGTGGGAGGTATCTTTAAAATTATAAATTGAGCGGGGGTGGAACCGTAGCCGGCTGGCTCCGCGCGCGCGATATTAATTCCGCGCGTTATCTAAGGTGGCGGCCGCCATTGTAACCGAGTATCCCGTGCCGCTGGGGGGGGGGGTGAGTAAGAAACTACCCCCAACATTAATCAACCGTCATCTTTGCCGGAAACCGAGCGTTCTCCTATCGCCTTCCCTCCCGTGTTTTTAGCCCCCTTAATAATTCCCAAGCTCGTTGAATCTTCGAGGGTGGCGAAGCAGAATCTTTCGTCTTTTCGATATTGCCCATTGCCGCTTCGAGTCGTCGAGCAATCGCGCGGCTAATCCTGGAGGAGCATCGGTGGGAACGCTTCTCCCAGAGCGGAGGCGTCTATCGACCGGAAATAATCGAGTCGAGGAATATTTGCGATTCCAAATGGCGAGAGTGGCCACGATGACCTTCGATCAGCCGGAACAACGACCTTGACGTTCTCCGCTGGCGAGGCGAAGCTTCTCGAGAGTTTCAACAAGATCTCTCGATGCGGGCGGACCTAATTCCGATGGGAGAAGGGGTTAATAAAGGGCAAAGGGGAACGGGGCGCTCGCGACGAGAGATGATCTTTAATTTCACGATCATTTGATCATTAGACGGACAGGCGAACGTTCACGTTCGAGATGGTCCCGGGAAGCGCGTTTTATTGGAAAAAGCGCGGTACGTATCGGGGTCGTAATTAGGCGATATTTCAGGCGGCACGTGTCCTTTATCCCGGAGCTTGGATTGCAGCAGCGACGAAACCACCGAAGCTGGAAGATGTTCTGTGAAACGAGGCAGCCCGTTCATCGAGGGAGGTTCGATCCTCGATCGCTGGCAGAGACACGTCGATCATCCGCACCCCTGAGGGAAGAAGCTGCTGGAGGACGATACGGACAAGAGGAAACAAGAGGAAGTAAGAGATGGTTTGAATAATGACTCGGTTGGCACGTGGGGGTATGGGGGTTTGCCAGTCGGGCGCGCCATCTTGCCTCGGCTCTCTACTTATAATTATTGATGTGGCCCGAACTTTATATAAACTCGAAACTCGTCTCCCTCGCACCGTCGGTTCACCACCACCACCGCCACTACCACCACGACGAGCCGGCACCAGCATCACCAGCCTGGAACCATCTCCTCCGCGTAGAGGGTAGAACCACCCCCCTGAGCCCCGGCCATCCCCTTCACTCCCCAGCCTCCTCCTCTTTCGGCTCTCCAACCAGGCGGCAGGAGGAAATTGTTGGAGTTTTCAAAGTCTGACGTGCAGGATATTATGAACGAGGGTATGGCGTCGTCGAGGAGGTGGAGAAGGTGGTGGAGTAGTAACTGGCGGCGGCGCGGGAGGGGCGCAGGGAACACGGGGGTGGAGGTTGGCGAGGTGGAGTGGCGCTACCCAGGCAAAACTACCCGCCTCGGCTCACTCTTCTGCCTTCAGAACCACCCACCAGCCCATTCGTCTAGCTTAAACTATATTCCGACCTAACCTCCGCGTAGGTACCTTCCTTCTACCAGACCTCTACATACTACCCACCACCTGACAGCCGGCCAATACTTGCTCGATGCACCGACACCCTTGCCTTCCTCCTTCTTTCAAACTTTTTTACCTCCAACCCCTCGCAAGTCTCTACCTCGGTCCGATCGCGTTCAATTCCGAAGAAATAGAACATCAAGGTTCGCGACGACTCCAGCTGTAGACTTTTCAATCCCATAGATTGCTAAGTAGTCGGGCCAGCTGCATTTGGAATACATTAAGCCTCTACTTGGAAGACTTTCGGCTGTACCATTCGTTGTCCCCGCTACGATAACCGACTTGGTCGCAGCGAGACTGGAATATAGCACGTGCACGAGTATATTGTAAAGGGAGGTGGTAGGCGAGTGCACATATATCTATACAGTGTCTACAGGGGGTAGAAGTATAAGCTTTCCTCTCGCAAATGAGGTAATATATATACAAAAGCTAATACGACCGAAAGTTGCCAACTTGGATGAGTCTCTCCTCCGCCACCTACGAGCTCCTCCGCCACATTCTCCTCCGCCTCTTCTCCCCTCGTCCCTCGACTGGAGATCCTCTAAATATTTTAAAGGAGAGCAAGAATTCGGTTTACGAGTTCTCTGGAAACACTTCGATTCAAAGACACCGCATCGCCATGAAAAATTCCGTCTACGCCCGCGTTAATATCTTCCCCGTGAGCTCACCCCTTGAGATATCGTGGCGCTCGAGGCGTCCGCCTTTCACCCCTTTGAGCCTGACATTTTAATTTCACGTTGCAGGTAGCTGTAGCACCCGAGATGCCAGTGAATCCACCATTCGATTCCACCATTACCATTCGTCGCGCCTACCAACTAGGCAGCCGAAGTTGCAGCGCAGGCAAAGGGGTGAAAAAATCTGGAAGAAGGATAATTTAGCTGGCAATGGAGCAGCTTCCGGCAGACTGGGCCGCGCACAATATATTCCACGAAGCCCAGTTAATCCCACCTTTCGGATCTGAATTCGAGGTTTCTGTTATACGCCGCAGCCCTGGCTCGGTCCACCCGATCAAAGTGAATTAAATCGCGGAGGGCGCGTTCCACGCGACTCTCCTCGCTCCCTCCTCCTGCCGTCCTCTCGCCACCCTTCAAAAATATTCCGGGGGGAACGGAACGCGCGCGTTACGGGCAATTGAAATTACCTCTATAAAGACGCGGAGAAGGAGCGCAGGTAAGAGGGAACGAAGAGAGACGCTCCTTCGCGAGAATTCCGTGCCCGAAATGGTCGCACTAAAACTGATGCTTGTATTTTATCGGATACGTTAACGGCTCCGTAAATCAGCCACCCTCTCGGCCGTTTCAGGTTTAACGGGTGTTGGTGGACGAGGTAAGACGGAGTTGCTCGCGTTTTACGCTCGGTACCCTCGGGGGAAAATAATTGAGGGTAATTGAATGGCTCCAGGGGGCAATCTTTGAAGAGGAACAAGTTCGAAGTAGGATATCTTCGGAGCTACGGCCGACAGCGTGCGTTTAGTCGAAAGGGCAGTCCAATCGCTGGCAGGGATTTCGCGGGACTCTTTGCTCCGGGACAGTTGGCGAGGATATCCCGCGATCAGGATCGTCGAGGCTTAAAGAGCTCGCGGTATTTTTCACAATCAGCGAAATGGCGGCAGCCAAGTGGGGCCGGATTGAACAAACACGAGCAATCGGTGCGCGCAAGCGATTCGCGAGCTCGGCGGGAACGAAATGGAGAGACGTGGAATATAATCTATCCTGTTTGAGCAGAACTGGCACCGACTGCAAGTTAGAACAAACTCCCAGTGTACTCTGGGAACGTCGTAGCCGGCAACCAATCCACCAGCGTATCAACACCCCTTTCACCCCCTGGTCGCTATCGTTCCCCCGTCGTCCACCGCGGACATCCAGAAATTAGATAAAATAACATCCTCCGCGATCCATCTGGAAATGAGAATGGTGGAGGCTCGACTTTGTTCGCGATCCTGCTGGGAAACCACCCCTGGACTATCCCCCAGCGTTCGATGGTTCTTCTTCTGGTGATACGAGAACTCGATGCTTAATAGTCATTAGTATTTCATAGAACGTATCACTTTTATTCCATGCGCGGGTGGCCGAGAAGAGGCAGAAACCGAGGCAGCGTTTTAGGTGAATGTTAAATCCTGCGATAACGATCGCGAGGGTGAGCAAGCTGCAACTTTGCGATGGCGAAATGAAAGGAATTCTTCTGTGGCATAGCTTGAAGGGAAACTTGATTCTCAGATTCTATGAAGAACGAGGAGGAAAGGGGTAGGCAGCGTATATAGAAGGTGACGCTACCAATCCATCGGCAACGCCAGCTTCCACTCCCTTCCCTTCGGTTCTCGCTGGCAATTAGATAAAGCAATATCCTGCGACGGTAAATAGAAATAGGATTGCTATAATTAATCCAAACGCAGCCGAGGCTGGATATTTCCAGCGGAACTGATTCCCTGAATTCTATAACACGTTGATCGGCGTTCAACTGTTAAACAGATCTAATTCTCACCCCTTAAGAACGCGCCCGCGCCCTAAGCTGCCAGGGTTCAACGAATTCTCTACGGGTGGTTTGTTTAAAAATCTTTATTGCTGAATTGTATAAAATAAATAAAATAACTTGAATGCATGCTGGACCTCCTCTACCACCACAGCTTCTCCACGGATATCGTGATGCAAAATAAAGAAAAAAATGCGGCAAAGCTGGAAGGGTAGGTCCAGGAGAAGTTTGGTGACGAAATTTAATAAACACTCCGTATCTTCCCATGGAATATCTGGTTTTTTCCCCAGCTGGGTCGGGTCTCGAATCAAGAAGGTAGAGACGGCGAAGCCGGTGGCTCATGAATATTCATTTCTTGCCGGTTTCTTACAGGAGGTCGACACGGGGGTGAGCACGGAACGGAGCAGCCAGGGCCGTACTTTTAAGCACGAGAGTGGGGGTTCTGGATCAATGCCGAGGCCACGCCTCCTTCGTCTTACATCCTGCACCCTCTTCCTCGCCCCCCAGCAATGCGCCTTCCTTTCCTTTTGCTTTTCCACCCTCTTCATCCTCGCCCCGGAAAATCCGCCGCGGCAGAGTAAATACGCGGATCGGGGAAAACCTGGAGGGTGTATAATATACCACTTATGCTCTTGTGTCCTTCTTGCAAACCTCTTCTTTCCGAGGTAGACACGGAGGTAGAAATTAGGACTATTTCAACGCCAATAAATTCAAAAAATTCCGTGGCAACATATAGATAAATTATATAGCAAGATAATCTATTCCAAGTTAAGATTTTAAACACAGCACCTTGCTGAATCTCGCCCATTGCACCACAAAAGGAAAGCAGATGTATCTAAAATCTAATATACCTGTAGGTGTAATAAAACCATTTTATTATTCTAATAATAATATTATATTTTCCTGTCGACCAAGGGAAATAAAGAAATCAAAGTAGAAAGCATTCAAAGTGCAGTGATGGGCTACGTTATCATTGCAAGTCAGCAAAGACAGCTCGCGGGCCAGCTCCACGAACCTTTGCCGTCCCCGGAGTATGTATCTCATTCCATCGTCGTGCTGTTTCTCATCTCGTCTCGTCGTCGTTCCTCTCTCATCGCGGCGCGTCTCGTCCCATTCGAAGCCGACGACTTCGTCGGCTCTTAACTCGTGCCTCGTCTACTCTAGCCACGTCTTACCTCATATCCTAGAGCGAAACGGCCCCGGGCTGTTCTTTCCTTCGAAAGCCAAGACGCAGCTACCAGAAGCCCCGTCCAATCAGAGCCGCGAATCTTCCGCGGCGTCCAAATCAAACAGTACGACTAATTACTGATCCCGACTCCCTGGCGTTCTCGCCCCTTCGACTGAATTATATTCCCAGGGGTTGGTTTTTCTTAGGTCCATGTTGCTGTAAAGGGTTACTCGAGACCTCGAGATTGCGCGCGTGGTTTCCCATCGAAGTGACCCGCTCTTCATAAAGGGTTTTCTGCTGCGAACGTTCCCCGACGCGATTAAGTAGAAACAGATATACAAGTGAAATTTTGTGTCATGGCCACGGTAAGGAGTCGTCGCTCCCTGGGAGCATTCCTCGCAGGCGTGTCGAGGGTGTCTTGCTCATTGTTTCGGAACGATCGATCGAGACGAGCGTTGATTGATAATCGAATGTCGGTCAATCGGTCGAACGTTTGCTGGCTCAAGTGGCGAGGCTCCTCCGAATGGAAAATCAATAGGGTGAACGAAGAAGGGGGCACGGACCTACGCGTGGTCCCAAGGGGTTGCAATCATTGTCCGAAGGTACATTGACGGTTATCACTGGGAAATCACCGCCACCTAAGTGCGTCATTTGCGGTAATGGCGGAGCTCGATTGCTGCAGCGCGTTGCGTCGAGGGCCGCAGATGATCTCTCGAATCGATCAATCGATCTTCGGTCCCTTGGCTAGAACTTTTGATCCTATAAAAGCTTCTACGAAGTCACCAGTATCTTCGGTAATAATCTATTGCTCCGCTGTGTAACGCCCTCAGTTTTTCTGGAACCTTTTCGAAAGAAGTTTTGTATATTGTTTAAGGTGGTCTCTTCACTTTAGGGAATTTTATACACTTCTAGGAACATTTCAAACGAAATTACAGTGGTGTCTCAAGCAACTTCTTCAAATTTATTTTTCTGAAATTTCATAGAGTATTAATCGCGAAAATCTTCTCTGGGAATATGTCTCCACGAAAAGGGGTAACATTTTACTACCCCCTGGTTGCCGTGGCGTCCACGTCGCGGCAGCACCGACTACCTCAGCCCGGTTTCGAACCAACCACCTATAGAACTCGTTTCCCCGAAGGGTGTTCCCGACTGGCGGCGATCATTTGCTTAGTTACCCACCGAGCGAAAGAGTACTCCGCGGATAATCGAGCACGATCACCGGCCACGTATAACACGAAATCATGCGATCGTTCCGTTTCAACCACCATCACCCCATATAATTACCCGCAGATTTGATGGATCGGCTATCAAACGCCGCTCGCGGCGACGACTGGTTTAATCTATCCACTTTCGATCACAAATTAAAAGGGGATCTAAATAGCTTCGGTGTAAAAACAAGTACGAAGAGTCTCTGAAATTTGATATTATTTTGGAAAGAATTTTTCGTCTCTTAGCTGTTCTCGCAGTGAATTCGGTCGCAATAGATCGTTTCTTCCACACCGTATCGGAGATCGACTCACCCCACTCGCGAATGAAATTTTCGTCTCTTCTAACGTGCACAAACGAGTCTAGACGCAGCAGGGTACGTGTCTTGGGGCTCGGTTTCCTCCCACTAGCGGCATTGTGTAATTTATCAATGTAATTTACGGCCGGAGACAGTGGCAGGGAAATTGAAAAACTTTCGCGGCCAATTCAGGCTGCCTCTAATAATGGGAATCAATTTACCGGCGTGAGAGATAATAGCCTGGCAGTGGAACTCGATCGAACGACCAGAACCACTTTTTGTCCCTCCACCCCCACGTATCGAGTATTTTTTCGCCGCTGACGAACGTCACACCGGACGAGACCGCCGCGAAATACGCCTTCCAATAATTACCTCGCGCGGCTGACTACGCGCTGACCGATACTACTTAAACCGGTCCACTGCCCGCGGGCTGAACGTGTCCCTTGCATCTTTCGCGGCAAAGTTTGCGTGAAATTATTCATCGGGGGATGCGAGAACGTTAGAAGAAGGGTTTCTTCCTCCCGCGACTAGTTTCTCCAGCAGCGAGTAGCGCGGAGGAGATGATCAATAAGAAAGCAACCGGGCTAGGTAATCCCGCAGATTCGTGGGAGCTAAGACCGCGCGCACACCGATCCGCCGGGAAGTATAACGGCCGGTCGCCGCAGGCAACCCTTAGGAACGTAATTAATATTTATCCCACCCCCCGACACGGCCCTGTGTACCAGCCGACGGTCGCGTCCCTCTCCGTGACCCCTCTAAAATCCCGGCAAGCTCCTTGTAAAATCTAATATCTGAGGAAGCGACCAGGCGTCGTGCCGCTGCTGGTCGGGCCAGCTCGCCCTCTTCCTCGTCTTCCACGCCTGTTCCACCCCCGTGTTTCGTCGCGTTGCAACGGGGGCTCGTGGGGCAGGCTGGGAGAAGAAGGTTACGGAGGAAACGGCGGGGTGGGGTAGAGAACGAAACGAAAGCAGGGATGGATGGAAAGTGGGAGGAGGGGGGGGAAAGTACGTGGCTGCGAACACGGAGGATCGCGGAAGACTAGGGAGAAACAGAGGGCGAGGGTTGTCGCGGAGGAACGACCGGGAGAAAGAGATGAAAGACGTGGGAACGAGGTGCTGGCGGAGGGTGGAGGAGGCTCGGAGGCGGCTTGGAGGCTCGGCGGCGCGCCAGGTGGCCGACGAAGAGGGAACGGAGAAGAAAGCAGGGCGGAAGCGAGAGAAAACGAAGGCGCGCGCGACGCCGGAGGAAGGAAAAGCCTGGATTGAGAGAGGGAACGAAGAGCGGAGAGAGCTCTGTTTTCCCGGGTTGTTCGACCGAGGGGCGGTGTCAAGACGCTGCGGCTCCGCCAATCGCGGGCCAACCGGTCGATTTTGCGCCGCTGCGATTCGCTGCGGGCGTCTTTCTTAGAGGCGTCGCCGCCGCGGAAAAATCACCGGGCTAAAAAGGCGACGAGGAGCAGCCGGCACGGCCATTGGATCCGCGCTCGCTTTTCTTCGCTTTTCCCGAACCTTTAAGGGGGGCCAATGGCATATCCGGGCGGCCGCGAAAGGAGAGGCTGAGAAATCGATAAGTTAGACTCGCGGACCTGTGCGCGCTCCTAACGTGCCGGGGAACCGACCCTTCTGTCCTTTCGACTCGCAGCCTCCGCGCGAAAGACGATATTTTACTCGATTACGCAATTACCGGGGTAATCCGGTTTCCCGTTAAATTTATGTCGCCCGAAGTGCACCCGGCCCTCGATCTACGCTCCGTACGGGGCTAGCTTCAATTTAGCGAAGAAACGGGACTCCTGGCTGGACAGCGTGGCTCTATTTTTCACGGGATATTCGAGCGCCTTAGACGAGGGACAGTCCAATCGGGAAACAGGTCGATCCAGCTTGACTCTCTTTTCCCTGGACCCGTTTAATCGAAAGAACGGCAGAAAAAGATGGGCGAAAGTCGAGCCCCCCGTTACTTCCTCTGCCTCTCAGCCTCTCCCTCATTATTGCCGCCCGAATCGTCAGCTTGCCGGAACTCCAGCGCCGAGTTGCCTCGGGAAACATCCCTGAGACAATTAGCAAAGACTAAAGGACAGGCTGGGGGCCGAAGGGAGCCGAGGGGGTGTGTTCGGGCAACAGCAGGGTAGCTGGTTCGGCTGGTTGCTGCCGCTGATCTTCCTCCATTCGCTGCTCTTACGGTGCCTTAGCGCGCCTCTCTTCCTAAATCCGTCTTATCCGGAAGCGGGCCCGCGCTCTCCGTTGCTCTATCGCGCGTTCACGTGTCTCGTAACATTAATAATACGAGCGAAGAGGGAACTGCCGCGTTCCACCGTACCGCCGTCCTCCCCCCCCCCCCCCTCGTTCCGCCTCCACCTGCAGACTTCAGGGCTGCCTCGGTTGCGAGGAACTTGGACTGGAAGTAAGTTCTCGAGAGCCTGGATGGAAATTGACGTTAATGTGCCCCGAAAGCAGCTACCAACCGCCCTGCCCACCATCCCCCGCGCGCCCCCCTGCACCCCAACGAGCGAGCAGCGCCGGCATGATCGTCCTTGCACGAAAGAACCCACCCCGGGCGAGTCTGCGGAGGTAGTTAGCGAAGTAGTTCCCCGGGAGATGGATTATGACGGTGTCGTAGGAAGAATCCGTGATCGGTGTCTTGCTCCGGCCGTGCCTCGAATCCCTTCACCACCACTACACAGATTCGATTTTGCTGGTAATCGAAGTTTGCAACCGCGAGGGGGGGGGGGGGTTTGCGCGGCAAATTGCTTCGCAGCTTTTTCTGAGGAATTGTTGAACCGTGTGGCCGACTGCGGCCGTTAATTTTAGAAGCAACACTGCTTTCACGGTTAAAAAGACTTGTCAGGGGGTAGATTGGAGAGTGTCACTGCCACTGCCAACTTCTATCGACCGCGTATCTTCGGTTCGTCCCGATAAAGTGTGTTTCGTGCACCTTCCATCTGATTTCCAGCCGCGTACGCGTAACAGGGGCCGCGAGAAGGGCAAACAAACGGGTCAGTTAGAGAAACAACGGGGCAATTCTGAGGTGACCGTCTTCATCAGCGTTTCCTACGGTCCTTCAGTCTTCGCTAATTGTCTCGGAGATGTTCCTCGATGTCCCCGGGACGTCAGTCGAGGAACTCCGGCCCGGGGTCGACAAGGCGACCGCACTGCTAACTGAAAAATCCGATTTACCGAGTTAAACGGGATTAATTACGGTAATTAGAGTTTGTTGTTCCAGACCGTGGCCGCGTCTCGAACTTCCCCAATGTCCGAATAGGATTTTCGGACTGTAGCTCGCCTCTGACAACCCGTCTCGCTCTCTGGCCGCGTTCCCCGCTTGCACCACGGAAGATCGATGGAAGATCGCTAAATCTGTTTGAAATTTTATTTCCAATTCAGATTACGCAGCCAGTTTTTCACGTTGTTGAATCTTGAAACTTGCACGAGGATTGCTACCGAGACAGAGGGGTCCTTTAAAAATGTTTCAGTCCGCGCTAAGGCAAGGATTCGCCCTCTGTTACTTCACCCCTTATCCGCGAAATAATCTCACCGGTTCGTATCGTTGATTCTCGATAGGTACCTGGGACAACTGTTTCCCCGCATTCCCTCGCTATCGCTTACTACGTGCCGGTTCAAGGGTCTCCGGTGTTGCTTGACCACCGGTCAGCGGTGGGAAAGCGCCGCGTGCTTGCTCGAAACTCCTTTACCGGTAATACTGGTCCCGAACGGGTCTCCATGACACGCGTGACTTTCGCAACTTCCCTCAGAGACGTTGTAATTTTTCTTCTCGACAGAGATTACACGTCGAGCGGAATCCAATCGCTGCTAGGAATCCTTCCAGCACAAAACTGTCCCCAGCATGGCTTCGACTGGCTCCTATTTCGATTACCCAGTAATTGCCACGGCAGCAGCGTCAAGAAACCGCTTGGAATAGTACTCGCGAACGATTAAATCAGCCCCGATTGGAAGCAGAAGGATATTCTCAGAGACACCGTGTCTTTAACATTGGCAATAAATTATAACAGCCAGCAGTTCGGCTTACAACCCACCCCGAATTTTCTCACGAAACCAGAATCGTCGATGGGATCCCCGGTCCTTCTACCATCGCCCCACTTGGTATCTCGATAAACTTGTTTCGATCAATTTTCACGCGATTCCAGAGAGTCGCGGGGTGAAGCGAACAGGTTTGCGACGAGGTGGTCCGCCAGCTTGATGCTCCTGCGAAAAGGTCTTGCAGGAGTTGGAGTCCGCGACGGAGGATACAATAACAACAATGAGAGCGCGTTTACTCGTCTGGACGAGTTCCCGAAGGACGGCCAAGATCGGCTTTTGCGCCTCGTCCTTCAAGGACACGCCGGACCTAGGGCCAGAGGGGCCGGTTACTCGAGAAACTTCTTTTCAGCGTTCTCGCAAATCCCTCGTTTGCCCAATTACGAGTGGCTTGTTGCTCGAGCGGACCGCAGGACAATCTCCCCGAGCCTGCAGGACCAGGTCCCAAGAAGTTGGGAGCCAAGAGAAAGGAAGACTGTGGGGTTAGAAATTGCTTACCCCGCAGAAGCCGCCGTTCAATTTTCAGTCCCTTCCCCTACAGAAGCTGCGAACGAATACTTGCGTGGATTGATCAGACGCTGCCTTGAGGGGATTCGAATTTAATTTCGCCTTGGCGTAATTGATGATACGAGGAAGTAGAACGTAACGAAATTTCCTTGCTACCGACTTCAGACAGAGGACGCTAATATAGGATTTACGTTACCCAGCCGACCGCGCGCCGCTAGACTACATAGCGATAAATATATAGCTCCGGTATAGTAATGAAAGTTTCCCTCTGAACATCCAAGGCTCCTGGGATCCAACATTATGATCCCTTGCCTCCCCCCCCCCCTGGGCCCGCTAGACGGTGGCGGCGGCTTAAAACCCTCCTCTGGAAAGTGTTGTCCGTGGAAAGCTGCTTCGAGAGTTCGCAGACCCTTCAAGGTCATCGCGGCTGACCTCCAACCGTTCACCGATCCAACTGGACACGGCGTGTCCAGCGGTGGTAGCGAAAGAGCGACGAAAATCCGCTGAGAATCGAAAGGCATCAGGCGGCTGGGAAATTTTTCGCCCGTCATCAGGAGAACGGGCGACGCTCTCCTTTCCCGGTATGCTAATAAAACGGATCTTATGTGGCGAAGACGCCATTTTGAATAATGTCGACCAATCAGAAGCCCCGCCCGGGCGTCTTGGGGGGGTGGCGGGTGTCGACGAAGGGGGAGACACGTGCGGAGCGTACTACCACTAGCTGCTCCAACACAAACTACCCTTATATTATGCCGTACTGTAAACCCGAGCCACCCTTTGCGCACCCGGCCAACCCCCTCACCCTGCAAACACCCTTCGCCGTACCGATGCTCCTTCGTCTCGAGCTTCGACGTACCCTTGCTTCCAGAGGCTTTCCAATCTCTTCTGTCACAGTAACTACGCCGAAAGGGTGGAAAAGAAACGGGAAAGCCTCGCAGGCCTTCCTCGAGCAATTGCGGACGGAGCTGGTTCGTTCTCTACTCACAGTAACTTGGGTTCCCAGCGCGGTTCTGCGTTGTCTTCAAGACCAGTTATAGGGACACTTTTCGCGTCCGCGAGCTGAAAAACCCATCGAGCCTCTTCCGACGCACGCAGCACTCCAGGGACAGCCGCGAGTGAATAGATCATTGGACATGCACCCCCTCGAACTCCCCCATCGTTCAGAGAGTAAAAGCGATAGCTCCATTTCCCTGAGAAGCTAGGATGCTGGTGGAACGTCGTCGTTTCTGATTGCGCGAGGCACGCATTCAACTCCATTGCGTCAGTTTGTCATTCAAATAGGAAGATTCCTTGGAAACGCGGACGTACTCAGTCTTAGCGCGCCTTCAAGGGGTTATTCGTCCTATGCGGCTGAGGATACGCGACGTCTGGCGGGGCGGGGGGTAGGAGCCGGCAGGGGGTGGCTTTGCTCGACTCAGCTCGATCTCTCATGTTTCTCATTTCATTGTGCAGCCTCCCTTAGAAACCCAAAGGCGCACGTACACGCAGAGATGGATGACGGCGGGAAGACGTCGGAGGACGAGCCGTGGGGGGTGGGTGGTGCGATGCCCCCGCGAGGTGGGTGGTGAGCGAAAAGGGGGATGAAACGGTGGATGAAGGGGGGGGGGGCACCGGCTCTTGGATCTCATACATACATTAACGTCGCTTGTCAGGCGTACCGAGCCACCCTGTAAGACTTAAGATACCGCTCCGGAGAAAGGGGGAAGTTGTCTGTCTCCCCGTCCCCGTTCCCCGACTACCTCTCTCGCTCTATCTCTTTCAGCAGCCCCGCCGTACATTCCTCGATGCCTGGTGCACCTCCAACTCGTTACTAAAACCACCCACTGTCTTGGGAACACCCGCTTCGTTTCCTCGAATATGCCCGCCCCGAGTTCCGGATTCCATTTGCATCTGATTATACATTTTACAAGACTCCGCCAGACGGGGGTGGTGCCCGGCGCTGGAAAAGATTCGCCCCCCGCGTAACCGAGCTCCTCCGAGCCCCTGGATCCGGCGGTCGGAGGTTCGAGTAATAATGGAAATTGGATTAGTCGGAGCGGAGAATAGAGCTGGGACAATTGAGAAGACGATGGGTAGCAAAAGCACCAATTACTAAGACGCGAATTCATTATAGAGAGAGGATTAACGAGGTCGTAAACGAAATGGAGGATAAGAGAAGAATCCTCTGTCGAGGGGGTTTCCGCGGGCATCGAAGATCTCACATGACCCACTCGGGGAGCAGCGCGCCATCATCCCGCGTCGAGCAACCCCCTCTGAAAATGCGTCGGGACCGAACGCGACGGAACTTGCGTGGAACGTTTCATGGTAACTGGCAAGACAACACCACCCGCGAGGCTCGTCTCGTGTAATCAGCAGAGACGCGTCTGCTTTTCGTTGCTGAAGCGTCATCCTCCCCCATCCTCGTGGTGCCGTTGTTTCTCCTTCGAGCAACCCGTTCCATTCCCCCCCCCCCCTGACACCCACATTCAGGGAGTTTGGAAAAGGAGCCGCTAAGCCCAAGTACATAGGCATCAACTGTGACGTAGCTACGTATTTACTTAGCAAGATACAGCGAGACGAGACCCGAATTCTCACTCCCCTACGTCTCCTTCCTCGCGAAGAAACAGCCTACGAGATCCTCGATACGGGAGCTGATTACAGCGACGAGTGAATCGCGAGACACTTCTCCCCTTCGAACCACGTTTCTATGGTGCCTGGGTGCCTCGGGGCGCGACGGCTCGGTCGAGCGAAAAAAAAAGGGAGGCTGTTTTAGCGGAGAAAAGAATATCCTTCCACCCTGCATCGATGTCTCCGCGACCCAGTGGGTGTGACTTTTCGTTTTCCACCGACGAATCCCCGTTTTTTCCTCACCTTCCACCCTTCCACTACTTCGCCCCGCAGAGAGCGGCGCGGGCAAAAACTTTCCATGGAAACGTGCGCGCGATGCTGCTAAAAATCTACCTCCGCTCTCCGCGATATCTCCCCGCGAGCTGCCAACCACTCCCCTCCGAAACTGCATTTCCGTAATTACTGAACATCTCTCCCCGAGTGGGTGTATACCTGCGTTAGCAAACGATTTTCCGAGTGAAGAATCCTTTCGAAGGATAATTAGATCGCCGATAGTCCCAAGAAATTGATACAACGAGAGAAAAATGTCTCTTCGCCTCCGTCTGTCGTTGGACTTCATCGAAATTCGCCTCACGCGGCAGCAGCAGCTTGCAGGAATCAGGGATGGCGGCTGTGGAAAGGGGTTGACGGCGTTGCTCGTGGGGGGAGGATGGTGCCCCAAGGGTGTGTTCCGGAATCGGGGTAAGATGGAGGAAAATCGTTACTCACTAGTCGCGGGGAAGTCGAGGGTTGAGAGGGCAGAGCGAGGGTGTAGGGGAGCCCAGAGACTCCGGGGCTTGAAAGAGGGAGATTCGTGCGCACTCACGGACGTGCACACACGCTCGCTCAACCACACACGACCCTCCGTCTAGGTTCGAGCAAGACGATCCCGGGGAAAACGCCTAAAATACGTCGATATGAGAGGACCTGAGGAACCCCGTCTTTGCTCCGACATTCATCCCCGATCCCAGTCCCATCGAGGCTCCGTTTCCAAGAAAAACTTTAGGGAAATTCGATGGGGGTTGCCTTGGGGTTCGTTGAGGTTTAGGGACGTGGTTAGGAACGTAGGGTATTTCAGAATGAATAATCGTTCTCTCGCAGAAACAGTCGCTTCAAGCTCGTTCTTTTGCCGAGTGGAAGTTCCGATTGATTTGTTAGGAAGCTTTGCAACACTTTCCTTAACTGGAATGGTTCTGTAGAGGTCCTTCACAAAAATTAGCTTAACCCTTCGTGGTCACGCGGGGTGTATTGTACCCCAAGAATAATTTTCGTTTTAAAATGTCGCACCTTTACGACTTCCAAAGGGGATTTATCGCAAGAAAAAAAAATAAAAAAAAAATTAAAAAATCGCTTTTTTTCCCACAACCGTGGAAAATCGCTCATTTTCGACTACGAATTTTATCATATCAAAATTTACATTTCTAGAAAAAGACTATTAGACTATGTAATATAAGTATTACGAATGTACAATTATCACTGAGAAGTTAAAAGATTAAAAAATACGAAAATGGTAACTCAAAAAATGACGCTGGGATACAGTGAACCCCGTGTGACCAACTTGTGATTATAGGAAGGTGTGACCACGAAGGGTTAATCATAGAGAAAAGAATTTTTCAAAATAACAGACGCTCGTTACCTACTGCAAAGAATCCCCGAGGGAAGGAAGATTGCCTGTAGACAGCCTGAAGAAGCAAGCCTCTGTCACGGGGCGACAGTCCACCGACGTCATCCCCATCCCCAAGCCGTATTAATTGAAACTATCCATCTAGTCGGGGTCTGTAACGACGCAAAGACGAAGCCTTATAGTCTACCCGCGAACATCCGCTATTTTCCCGGAGATATGCGGAAGAGGGAAAGAGGGTGGGTAGGGGGCTGGGGCTAGAGCCGTTCCTTTGAGAATTTCGATGTAAGATACTCGGGTGCGCCGTGGCAGCTTCAATTTAGATAATTAATGATACGAGCGCAGGTTAGGTACAGTTAGTACAGTAAGACCGAGTGGAAAACAGTTTCGAAGCCCGTCCGCCCCCTCGCCGCTCCTCCAGCCACCCTCGTTGCTCCCCGAGAGCACGAGAGTTTCTCGAGACGGCGCGGCGCGGCGTAGTACCTACCTTCTGCCATCGTGAGAGAGTTGGGTGACGAGGAGGCTGGGGGCGGACGGCTCTTGCCGGCGGTACCAGAGGGGGTGGAAAGCGGTGTCGTTCGCGGGGTGGCGGCGCAAGGGCTGGCCGTGTGCACGGCTCGTTTTATCTCCTCTTCGAGATGGCGAGGAGGAGGTAGGCGGTGGTTTTCAATGCAGCCCACCCTTTCACCTTCCTATTTTCCAACTCCTCCAGCAACCCTCTCCTCTCGCTCGCTCGTCGTCTCACCCACAGCCACCCGCTTCCCACTTGCCATCCCCCCCTCCTCCCCCCCCCCCCCCCCCGCCCCGTACAGCGACTCGCGATTCCCGACGCGCTGCGACGCCGAGAGCGGCGGGATACCTGCCGGGGAGATTCAATTCAATCTAGAGATGAATATCGAATCGAACGAACGACGCGACGCACCGCCAGACTCCAACGGAGCTTCGACCTTCGCTTTCCACCGTTCTCTTTATCGGTCTTACGAACCGAACGCGTCTCTGCACCCTTCGCGATACCTACGCCGATCACCACCCCTGGACCCACCCTCTCTCGAACTCGTTCGCTCGATTTCATCGAGGGCTGTCGAGGCACGTTCCAGCAACTCGCAAACGCTTTGACTCCGAAACGTTCCTCTCGGTCCCAGCTCTCCGTCTCCTCCAACGTTTCGGCTGCCTTAATTAAGAGGAGCATCTTTGCCTCGCGCAATTGCGGGGACAGTATATCGAGGATTAAATATTCCAGCGACGACTCGGCCGGATCGATCGATCGAATGCTTGATCGAATGATTTTTGCCGGCGGCCGGGAAGTGGAACGGACTAGAGGCTGATCAATCCAGCCGGTGGACGCGGAAGGGCGGCGAAATTGCAATTTGCAAACCGTTTAACGGCCGCTTAGGTCCATTCTCGTGCGAAAACTTGCACGGTCCAAGTTGCCGGAAGTCCCCCTAACGACTTAATTGTACACTTGTCGCCTTTGAGAACTTAAGTTTCTCCTCGGGGCCGCGACAATGAGCATTGTCGGCCTTTGTGGACCGACCAGTGTCTGCAGTACCGCACACGAGGCCCACTGCCAATCGCGATTTACATGGACAATGGTTTAAAAAGCCGCCGAAACAATGGCCCTGTCGCACCTTTTAATTAACCAATTAGACCCTTTGAATTACACCCCGTGACGCAATCTTTTCACGACGGGTTCGCTTCTACAAGGGTCCGAGAACTAAGAAATAAAAGTCACAGAAGGTTTGTAAACGAGAACTGAAACAGGGGTACCGTCTGGAGAATTTATACTTTTTAATATTTCAACGGGTCCTTCTGTTCTACTCTCGCAAAAGCTTCTCTCGCTCTAGCGCGTTCCGACAGCATCGAAGATCTTGATGCTCGTGATTGCTGGCGAAATTAAAGTACCTCGAGTCGCAAACGTTCGAAGGATATCGACCCGTGGTTTGTGAATATTTTAATAATTCTTCCGACTGCTAGACACGCTAGATATTTCCAATGTTTGAGGGTCTTCTCTGGTCGTCGCGACGCCCGTCTGCCGTCGGAAAATGGCCGAGCAACCCCACTAGGATTGCAATTGCCATCTCTATCGCTGCCGACTCTTTTCTCCCTCGAACAGCACGGTTTAGTTTGTCAACGAATTATGAAAGAACTTCGAAAGAAGAGGATATTTCCAATTAGGGGAAAAAGTAATAGGTACTGGAATTCTACTTGAAATGTTATTTCATCGTTACTTGGGTATCTACAAACGAGTACAGAACGTTAAAGACAGAGTAGAACTATCCACACTTGCCATCGCGACGATCTTCCAAGTCTCTGGGCCAGGTTAGGTAGGCGAGCTCCCCGCAGACGTCTCCTTGGAGCCTCGACGAGACCGACTTGACCAGTCAGCGACTGGTCAGTATCTATTTGCGGAGCATACGAGTAGAAACAACGATAACAGGTTACTAGGACCAGTCCTGTGGGAATTTCTGGCGGTGCTGTCCCACATTCACGGCCCACGGAAAGCGAGTCTGTTTTCACAATGCTCATCGGGCCACCGCGTTGCGATTCTCACGTGACTGGTCAGCAACGGGTGTCCAACAGGTTTATCTTTGGAAGTAGACGAGACGCCGCCGACTCCGATCTCAGATACGGAACTTGACAGTCTCGTATCGTTTCTAGCCGAAGGAACATCGCATCGCGATTTCCTCTCCGCGATCGGAGAACGCGACTTACCGTTTGAAAAGTTCACGGAGAAAAGATGCCCGCGTGGGTGCTGAAACTCGGCACGAATATTTATCACGAAGAAACTCGAGGCACCAGAATATCACTCCGAGAGAAGGCTGTTGCAATGGAACATTCCTACGTGGTGGGAAAGTAGCAGCTCTTGCACGAGTTGGACACGGAGGAAAGTCGCGGGGAAGATTAATCGATCCGCGGTAATGCAACCGTAGGTGGGAGAATTAAATCATTTTCCACGATACGCACGTGGCTGGAAGGAAAGGGGCGAATCCGTGCCGGAAAATGGAGAGCTGCCGGCAGACACCTTCTTTCTCATTCGGGATTATGTAACCGAGAGGGTGCGGGCACGCGGGGGCGGGAGGCGGGGCGGTGGAAAACGGTGGTGCGAAAACACGCTTCTACGTGGAACAGTCGGACCCTCGTTTCGACGTTTTAATTGTTTCGTGCTCGTGGCGCGAGAAGGTAGAACAGAAAGAGAAACCGGGGCTGCCGAGGGGGGCGGTATAAATATACGGGACGTTTAAAAAGTGCTTAAACGCGTAGCCGGCCACCTAGCCCACCCCTGTTGCGGTAACGAGGGTGAGACCGGCGAAAATTTAGCGTAAAAAGCCGCAGGTTAAGGGAGAATTAAGAGCCGACACCGAGGAACGAGCGCAGTGAATTAAGCTCGCTTTCTCCGCGTTCACTTGACCGAATCATATTCCAAGAAGTGGGTCTTTCAGATTTTTTTGTTCAACTTCGTAAGATTCGAATCATTTGATCTGCGAACTGTTGCTTTATCGAGGCCTTCGCCGCTGGCAAATCGAAATGTTTTCTTATCGCGCGTCCATATTACACTTTCAGGGAAATTCGCGACGTGACGGTTAGTCGATAGGAAGGTGGGGGATGGCGCGGCGTGGGGTGGCCGCAGCAGGGTATGTGCAGAACCGATCGGCGAATAGAGATTTGCTGGAGTTCGACGACGTTCAAAATTTGAATTTGCCACGGGTATTCATTTCGCGACCGGTTCGACTTGCCGGGGCTTTCTCAGATATATGGAAATTTCCTTAGCCGGCGCCGTATTCAGAGGGGAGGCCAAGTAATATAAATTCAAATCAGTCCCTGTTTTCTCACACAACAAACTTGGAGGAACTCCGAAGCTGGTTCTCCGACGGTAGTTACTGCCTCCTTCCTGCGCGCCCCTGCCTCCCTCCGCGGACTAAGTACCCTCCTATCCTGACGGTTGCCACCCCCTTAATGAAGATATGTGACAGGGCCTACCACCGTACCAATCTCTGCCTCTTCCATCTTGTCGTGAACACTCAGCTACATCATCCGTTCCCTGAAACCCTGCAAAAGAATCGAGTGTCCAAGCAGGAAGCTTTTTACTTCTCGAAACTAATTATTCTATATTTATTAAAACGCGAAGGTCTCTAAATACTGTATCGGCAAGAACACGAGGCATTCTATTGTGAAATCAATTTTCGCTTCTAATTTCGAAGGAGCTCGCTGGTGGAGGTGTTCTAGGGTTGCGTTCCACGTTCCTTTCCGCCCCTTTCCTCCTCCGCCGCCGCCACCACCACCTTCCCTTAATACCCATCGCGATTTCCATAATCTTGGGAGGCGCTGCGGCACCCCCTTATAATATAATAATATTCGCCGCAGAAGGCTCGCCTACGCGAGGCCTTGCAAAATGGCCGACCACGTTAATGCCCCCTTAATATTTAGGGATCTCGCGTGTCTGTCCGCTTCGAAACCCAACTACCGACGCCTTCACCCTCCGCCCTTTTAAAATCCACTCTGCCCTCCGCGCTTCCCTTAAATACATGTAAAGGCATCCTTAATTTCTCCCGCGTCATTGGCGAAACATTCCACTTTAACAGCGTGGACCAGATCGAAATAGAATTCAGCTCGAATATAAGCGATTCATGTTTCATTAATTGCTGAAATCGTGTCTCCACTATCGACGCTACTCTGCTTCGAAAACTTTATCCGTCGACTTTTCTCCACGGTGTTCTTGGAAATTCCCATCCCCCAGACACACTCTGGGGAATCCAATCGACTCCCATCGCGTTCTTGGCAGCGAGGGGATGGAGGAGCGCGGCCAGGCGGTTTCGCAACTATCCGAGGAATTTGAAAAGTCAAAATTCGCAGTTGTACGGCACCTTTTGCGAGCCCCGGGACGCTCCCTCTTAGGTGGTAACGCCGTTGCAAGCAGAAACGTAGGTATTGCCGGAGTTCTCAGGGATTCGTGTCTGCTGACGATGCGGGGTAAGGGGTAGGTGTGGGACGCGGTTGGGCCGGGAGGGTGGGAGGGGGTGAGGTAGGTGGAAAAGGGGGACGCGCCCACCCTCCGGTGCAGCCACCCGACGAGCCCCCCTGCGTCTTGCCTTACCCCTCCGTCAACCCCTGAACGACGATACCACCGGCACGAAGAGGGTGGAGGAAACCGGCAGAGAGAGTCTAAGGTAGATTATATTATTTCTCCGCCCCCGCCGGGGGCTCACCCGCCATTTTGTGAATGTTAAATCATTTATTGATCCAAGAAGGTGGCACTCACCCTCCTACCTCGGCTCGACCTACCCCCGACTAGAACTCACGCCACCCCCTCGCCACTACGCCGCCCGGCCGACGTCTAAAAGGGGCCGATCCTTATTCCGCGAAGCGAATTTATATGTTCACCCTCTCTCTATCGGTGTAAGTGTGGTACGCGTGGCGTAGGTGTACGTGTACGCGCGCGTGCAACTTCGCTGTCTCTCTTTCTCCTTCCATTTTCCCGCGTTCGTATACGCGAGGACCTAGCGGCATCGTTCGTAGTACATAGGTGAGCGAGAATTTCGGAACGAGCGGCGAATTTATGGTCTCGCGAGGCTCGATTCAACCACCCCCCGCTCGCCTCCCCTTGCCTACTCTCAGGCTATTCCTTTAGACTTCGTCCGGCTTCAGACGGCACCCTTATCCCACTGCCGCCCTCCGTCTGGTCTTCTTGAATAATAGTTGCCCGCTTCCGGCCTCGCCTTGGCATCCAACGACGCTGGGATCCACCATGTAGGGGCTTTCGCTGGATTTATCTTCCAGTGGTGGACGCCGAGATTGGCCCAACAGGCACACGCGATATTTGACATTTATTTCATTCCGCGCGCTGGAACTGTTAGGCACCCCTCGGTGGAAAGCGTGTCGCTGAGTAATTGTTGAGATTCTTGATCGGTTGGAAGAGGTACTTCCTCGGCGCTCAAGTTGTGTCGAGTGACAGGAGGAAATTAGAGAATCGGTACGCTTATAATCTCGCCTGGAAAAATTAGCTTATAATAAAGTGATTGGAAAGAACCCTAGCATCTACGTGCTCGAAGTAGGGTAGACCGAGTCGAATCGGATTACTTTGTGTTTGACGGTAAAAAATAAATTGTCAAACATTAAGAAACTCATTTTTTATTATATATTCGTGCCCAGCACACCTTTGGCTTGAACATTAATGTATAAAAATTGATTTTTATGTTTAGTTCATAAAAATCTTTCATTTATAAACAAAAAATGAAAAAGTGAGAAATATCGCCCCAAGTTTCCGGGCGAATCGGATAACCCAGAAATTTCTGAAAAAAAAAACTGAAATTTTCATAAGAAAATCTTGAGAACCAACTTAAACAAATATAGTTTAATGACAGTGAAGTCAAGTGACACTACTTAGCACACAAATCGGAAGGATATTGCCGTTTTTTGCCGCCTCTATCAGCACAATTCTCGTGGCACCACTCTTTCCAGACAATCTTCTGAAAGTGGACGAATTAATTTTTCACCACAGTAAATACAATGCCATCTTCTTAACACCATTAATTCATTCATTTCTTTCGTCATTTTTTTAAATTTAATTTTTATCACAGGTTCCTTTTTTTTGGACACCGTGATCCCTGATTGCTCTTTTTTATGTACGTACTAACCATCTGTATATAAACAATTATCCAATTTATAATCATAAAAATGCTCAAATGAAAAAGAAAGAGTGATCCGATTCGCCCTATATTATCATATAATAGTCTAAAATACATCAAATACTAAACTTGGACATCGTGCAAACTAATAATAAACACATTTGAATTTTTTAGCCCACTTTGTATTTTAAATAGGAAATTGCAGATTACATAGGTTAGATTCGAACCAAAATTGTAACGTTCGCACGCGTCCATCTCACTGAAAACGTATGCCAGCTCTAAACAATGACTTAAAACAATTGATTGGCCATTGCTGCCGGTGCGGGGGAGAGGGACAAGGTACCACGAACTTTCGGAATGTTCATTTCTATCGCGATGTAAGAAATATATGGACTAAATTATTATTTTGATACGATTCGCCCTGTGATCCGATTCGCCCCGTTCTACCCTCCCTCCGCACGAAGAAACGATAAGGAAGGCTGCAGAAAGAATTGGGTCGACGAGGAGCGTCGACGCGCAGGCTTGGCCGTTGGAAAAAGGCGATTTTTCCACGCGCAGAATCGTAAAAAACAGGAGCGCGATGAAGAGGGGAGGATCGGCGACGAGGAGGGAGCGATAGGGACCAAGGAATGAACGGGGCCGAAAAATAAGGGCGAGGTCAGTTGGACGCGAGCCGTGGAAAAATTCACGCAATTTCTCGCGTCTCTCTCGTCCCTCCGCTCTAAGTCTTCCGTACACGAGGCGCGAATTTGTGGAATACCGGAAAGCACCTGTACCTCTGATAATGGATAAATGTGAGTGGATGATTTTGAGAAACAGAAGATAACTGGTGAGTCGCAAAAACGTGGAACCGAATACGCGAGCCTCGGAATTAAATACTACTCATCCACTTTACCCTGCAAGTATCAACGGACTACCGATTCCAAACGCAAAAGATAGAGATTCCACGATCAGTATCGCGTGCGAGCACCGCGTTGAGCCGGCAGATCATCGAATTCCTCGGCGACCCGTCAGCGACGGCCAACTATTTTATTTTTCGCAAATTCCACGCAGCCGGTTCAATGACACCCGTCATCGAACGGACCTGGCTAATGCGGTTTGCGAAACGAACGGCGATTATGCGACGCGGCGGGCGCAATTTCGTCGGCAATTCGACGGGGGCACCTGGGTCCTGCGGGAAAAACCGGAAGAAACTGCGAAAGTGTCGCGCGAGGACGCCACAAGTGCCCTAACTATCTCGCTGCTGGAATTCGGAGCACGGTGATTATATGGACAGGGCAGCGAAATCTCGGCGGTCGTCGAAATTTGCGGGACGGACGCGGCCCTCCCCCCGTTCCTCTCGCGATGTCCGAATTCGCATTCCGACACACCGAACCGCCCCCTCTTTCGCCACCCTCGCTGCAGCACCGACCCCCCGCACGTTTCCTGCTCCCGGCTGAATGTCCGACGAACACTCCGCGCGAAAATGTTATCGCCGCGATATCTCCGCACGCCGTCATGTTTGCGTGCACGCAATTCTGTGGCCGACGATGGACCAGGGATTGCGGAGTCGTCTGTGTCTCCTCTTTGAGGGAGCATCGTTCGCGTTCGAACGGCACGATCGTTCGTTACGATGCTTCTGGACTGCTCCCAACTTCCAAGTGTCTTAACGTTGCTAGACGGCACCCTTCGACGTTCACGATAAAATATCTGAAGTCGATTTTATACATTCTTTCGCTCGTTGGGGCGACGGAGAGCGTAGCCACGTTGCGCCGGAAAAGATCGCTCGTGGTCTAGCGGAGGGTTAGCGGGAAGCCCCGCGAGAGATCGCGCACGGAGCAGACGGAAAGCTAGCTAGGCTTAGGCTCGTGGAAAATGCGGGATTTCAATTTGTTGGTCGAGTTCCGAGACGCGAGGAGCGTGAGGATCTAGGGTGCAGGTCGGAGGGTGTACGGGGCGCCATAGTTGGGTGGCCCCACCCCTGACGCGCTGCCTCGGCTAGGGTCGAGGATCGTAGGGGCGGCAGAGGGTTGCCGGGGAGGCTAGGCAGGGCTGCGAATGATATAGGGGCTGCGACGCCATTTTGAATTAGCCGTGCTTAGAGAGCGAGAGGGAGAAAGACCGCGCGCAACGGCTGAAAGAAGACGGATTTCCAGAGGGCTGAAAGAGAAAGGGCCGGGGGATGAGACAGGGGTGGGATGAAATAGGAGGGGTGGTGAGATTTTTAGGAGAGCCTTAGCAATGGTCGCCCTGCTCCTCCGCTTCCCCGTCCCTTCCACGAAATTCTAAACACAGTTTTACCCCTCTAAACAGCCCCGTAAGCTTCCGTTTTTCGGGAAAAAACAACAACGCGCCGTCCCTTCTCGGCCATTCTCTCCTAGGCGTAACCCTTTGAATCTCATTCGAAATCGATCGCCCTCCTGCTCGTCGGGGGTTGTTGCTCGCATTTCAGTGGAGAGGCTAGAAGAATCGACGCCAGTCAATATCGCAACTCCGCCCGCGTGCAGCCCCTTTAATTCACTTCTGTTGACGTTCGAGGAGAGACTCGAATTTGCATGGAAAATGTATCACGGAAAGCTTTCTGATCGATATGAAACATTAGCGGTATTATATCAGCCGGCTTTCCTACGGGCGTTAACGTGTTTTTTAATCGTACGTGGGAGGGGGGGGGGGGTGCGGCGAAAGTGACGCGTGAAAAGCGAATTAAAAGCGTCAAACAAAAGCGAGAACGGGGATTAACGAGGGCGGTTATTATTAACGCTCGCGGGGAAACGGAAACCGGCCGCCGCCCATCTATTTGCGCACGATAAATCGCGAAATCAGCGACGAGGGCCGTTGATACGGTCCGTCGAGCGAAATTAGGTCGTCGACTTTTTATCGGGCTCGTTAGCAGTCATTTAATTTCACGGCGACACACCCGACGCACCGGCTGAAAACGAATTATCGGCCCTGCCGATACACGCGTATCGAATTACACAAACGGGCAGCGGAGACGCTTACAAAAATTAATTGCCCGATAGACTGAATAATTAACCGGCCGGCCGGCGTATAATTGCGCGTATTTAATTTCCACACGCAAATTCGGTGCCAGCGTCGAATCACGCTCGCGAATAATTTTATTATAATCGCGCCAGATCGCTGGCTTAACGACCAGCTTGATTTCGCGCGGACAAAAAGCCACGGATATATTGGAAATTTGCTCCCCCCTCCCCCCTCCCCCTCCCCTCCCCCTCCCCCGCCACGGGGTAAATAAAATTCTCCTTTCGCTCTCGTTAAATCCAAAAGGTTTTTACAAAAATGTGACACACAAATTCACTCGTAATACCCACACTTATGGAAAATACCATTTTAATACCATAAAATTTAAAGCACACATGGCTAGTGGATCCAGTGTCTAAGTGTGCTATGACAGATACGTGTGCCGGGAATAAATCGTTCGAACAGATAAGGTTGAAAGAATGAAGGCGTAGCGGAAATATCGCGTCAGTGGCGCCAATTAGCCGATTAATTTTACACATCGATCCCGAGCATACGTTCCCCTGGTCGTTGAATTTCACGGGGGTAGGCTGCCCTGCTGGTAATCGTTTCATTTGCCTCGATTCGTTTGACGCGATGTAATCCGGTCGCGTTGCGAGCTCGTCTGTCGCGTTAATTATAAACTTCATTAGCGCCGGCCGGCTGTATGACGTTTAAGCGGCGATGGGAAGCGCGCATTTTTCCCGTGCAGACGTCCACCATCGATCCGTAGTCGATTTTATTTATTCAAAGGGCCCCTGCCGGCGTGGCTTGCCTTGTTACGAATTTACACAGAGCCGAGTACACCGGCCTCGCCCAACACTTCACTTACGAATTAATTAACGCATAGGAATTGCTGTTTGATCCAATTTTTATCCTCGCCCCTTCTGCGTCGCGTTTCTCATTAAAACTAAAGGGATTCCGATCACAGCACAGGAGATGTAATTCTTCCAGCTTGAAATAGATTGCCTCGATATAGCGGTGTATCAGTTTTTTTTTTAAGATAAGCGTACATTTTTTAATTATTTGCGAAATTGTGTTAGAGCACTGCAGGCACTTGTTCAACCCTTGCTCTATTAAATGATGGAAGCTTAATTTTTAATTTTTTCTAAATTTCTCTTATAGACAGAGATTTTCAGCATTTTATCAGATTCTTTAATCCTGCCGCCCTCTGGCATCCGCTCCTTATCAGGGATTTTCAAACACCAATAGTTTCCTTCTTGCTCGATCGGGAGGAAAGCCTCCGCATAGTCCATGGGCATAGAACAGATGGCAGCTTTCGTAGTTTCTAAAATCGATAAAGCAGTCGCCTATTTTACCCCCCAGGGGAGCCCCTGAAATACCACCCCTAAGGACAACAGTATAAGCGGAGTAAAGTTATTCGATTTCCTCGCGCGTCTAAAAGCATGCCAGAGGATCTTTATAAATGTCCTCTGCGAAGCAGAATGAAATTACAAGCAGAGTGTTCTAAGAGGTCGCAGGAGCGGAGGCAGTTAGGAAATTTGGTGCATCTCGGTGGCATGCATCAAGTGGCTTGTAAACTGCCCTTAAATTCTCCCGCTTTAAGCTGGGTAGCTACGCGGAAAAATCTATGACCCGGCTTAAAAGACGCCGCTTCTAATTGCCCGGCACGTCGGAGGCAGTTAAAGTAAGTCTCGAGGGGGGGTTGAAAGCGTTTCGTGAAATAAAAAGAAGGGAACGAGCCCAGGCATTTCCCAGTTTCTGGCTTCCCGGAGAAACGAGCCGGCGGAACGTAAACCCTTGATACGATTAATGGGCGCTCGCCGCGAATTTTTCGCGAATTCTCCACCACACCCCTTCTGCTCTTGTTTCCCTCCGCTAATTTAGAACCCTCGATTTCACGCGTTAGGGGCCGGCGGTGGAGTGTTTCCGCAACTAGTAACGCCCGAGTTTCTCTTCCTCCATCCAGGAGCAGCTGACGTTAAGAAATATAATAGGCGCGTATTCGGGGGTGGAAGTTCGCTTGAAATATGCTGTCCACGGTATTAATCCAATTTGCGCGGGCAAATTCACCGGCGAGCCGCAATTTTCTCGTGGCCAAGGAAAAGGAGAAAGAAGAAGGAGGGAGAAGGGGCAAGGAAAAATAAAACAAGGTACAAGAGTGCTACCTCTCCGCGAGGGGGGGGGGGGGGGCGAGCCAGGTCCGATGAAATTTATAATTTGCCGAAGTTGCTCGTGGCGAGATGGCGATAATGGGGGCCCGGGCTTGCTTTGGGTCTAGCCTCGTTCCTTTTTAAGTTTTAAATAGTTTCCCGCGAGTTTTAATTAGGAAATTCATCCCGCCGCCCCATTCGCCTCTATTACGTCCGAGCCCGTTCGCAAGATAGCTACCGACCCACCGGGCTGGGGGTTGGGTGATGAAAAAAGGGTAGCGACTCGTCGTTTTTCAGTTAACACCGCGAGGAAAATTGAGAGCAACTTCTAATGACTATTAACACACGTACTTCTCGTCGAGGAAATATTGTCGAGGAAATATTGTCGAGGTGGGACGTTGGCAGGGGCACGCGCCTCCCTTAGCGCGACTAGTCTCCCATGCGGTCGCTCGTAAGAATTGTTATGATGCGTCAGTATTTGGGTCGAGGAGACTCGGTAACGGCAGGTTGTCGCGCTGCTGGCTCGAGTGATTTTGCAAATGTATCCTATTATTCTATTCCGCGAGCGAATCACTCAACATACTTTCTAAAGTAGTGCGAGAACTCTGTGGTCTACGTGAACTGGCGAGTGCCTCGATTGGAAATAAGGTGCAAGAGGAGGGGGTGGAAGGAAGGAAATGCGAGACACAGTGCCGTGATTGTACTCCGTGTGGCCGGCAGAATCGATCGTCGTACTTTTTGCTTCTACCCCTTTCGCTTTGATACGGCCCAGTCGGAGAGGCATCACCCACCCCCGTCGCCGTCACCCCAGCCCGGCTGGATGCTGCAGCCACCCCTCTAGCAACCCCATTCGCCGTTTACTTTATTCTTATCTGAAATACCGGAGAGGCGAAGGTGGTCTCTCTTTCTTCGTGCCCTCCTAACCGCCCGATGCTCCGCGTTTCTCCTGGGGGTGGCTCGCCCCCGCCTTCGCTCCAGGAAAAACCTGGGAAAGAAGCAAAAGAACGGTGGGGGTGTCCTGCTTGGTGGGGAGCCTCCACGGTTTTTAAGGGTTGCTCGAGCTCCTCTCCCTCTGCAGCGATCGCGCCTGTACCTATTTACGTGTTGGCGATTGCTGTGCAATCAATGCTTCCTTCGCGTCTAATTTGTAAGTCTTATTTATTCTTCTTGGAATTAACTATTTTATGTTTAATATAAGTGAGGTGTGCTGTTTAAGAAATGAAGATTGTAAAGGACAAAGAGGACGAAATAAAGGAGACCAGGAGCCACGAGAGAGGGTTTAAAGATTTTTAGACATCCCGTCTTTCCTCCAAGTTTACGAGCACCCCACAGGGCCAGCCTTTATCACCGTGCCTGCACTTTTTAGACGCGCGTAAAAGTGCGGAACGACGCTTGAAGCCGTCAGAGGTTTTAGTGTGCCGCGATCAACGGCATCTATATGCCCCCCCCCCCCCCTACACTCGCAGGGGGGATGGCTCCTCGCAAGCCTCCAGCAGCTTAATGATCCTCGACTTTTCTTTAATTAAGAACGTCCGCGCGCGAGCTACTTTGAAATTTTCTGGCCGTCCTCGGAGGGCACGTTTCACCCTTACAATTTCGCAGCGGGGCAATGAGGATTATTACAATCCGCAGACTGCATTTCATTCTTGCCGGAATTGCGTTGCGTTCACCGCACCCTTCCCCCCCCCCCCTGGCCCATCGTCGATGCAAAGGGCAAGAGTTTGGACAGCCCTGACGAAGGGCTCGGGTAGGGAAAAAAAGCTGACCAAAAGGCTTCCGGGTGTCCAGGAAACCTGTTTCACGATTCACGAGTTTTCAAACCGTACTCTTCCGTCCGCAACCCCTCGTGTCAACCCCTCGCCCTACTGCCCTACTAACCTTCGAGGTAGGAATTAGCAGCCTCTCGAGAAATGCTTTATCCAAACGCTCCAACTTATCCCTGCGAAAAGAATGGAATATGTAACTGCGGCTGGCGAGCCTCGGCTACTGAATATCGATCGGGGAAAATGACGAGAACGATAACGCGAAGATGACGGCTATAAAGTCGAAGCCACCGAGGCAGCCACTACGTAAAAACAAAGGGCCTTGAATTTATAGTAGCATCCAAGAGTCTTTATTATTTTCCCAGTCGAGCCGCCATCTTTTGTTGCCGGCTTATAACGTAATAATTTATCCAACGCGATTTTCAGCCCCTCCCTCCGCTTCAGTGTCATCGGGCCCCTTTTGCCTCTCCTGCTTTCCTTCCACGGCTATTGTCCCTTTCAGAAGATTACCAAAGGAACGTTCTCAGAACGCAAACTGTCGGTGTATGTACATACAATAATCGCGCAAATGGATGTTGAGGATCGATATAAAACACAAGTTGCTTGGTTATTAAAGGTAGCTGGGTAGATCGTTCCATCGGGAGTAGACTCGCCTCGACCAATTAACGATCCACGAACCCCTCATTTGCAAGGAGAGTCGGCACGATCGACCGGCGAAAGACGAATCGAGCGTTTTCGCGGCGGGGCGTCGGGGAGAACGGACGTTCCAGGACGATCGGCGGATAATCGAAAAGCCAAGCGACGGGAAAATTGCGAACGGAGGGTGACCAATCGTCCGTGAAGATTGAAAAACTATTTCGATCGACACCGCCACCGGAACGGGGAACGGCATCAAAGTTGCCCGGGCTCGCCCGATCGCGCGCGTTACCGCTAATGTCGGCGCGGGTAATGGTGTATCGGCGCCATGGCGTTTCTGGTTACCCATTAGCGTCATTTGTTAGCTACAGATAAAACTAGCGACGATTAATCATTGGTTAAATAAGCGAATCGCCCGCGCCCGGTTCCGGATGAAATTTAACGACAAACGGCCAACTAATTGCCGCGCGATTAAATCAATAAACTGCCACGGTAGCTCGCCTCCCGCGCCAACACTGTAATTTTATATCCTGTCACGCGGAATAGCTGACTACTGGAATTTTCGGTGACGCCGGACAATCGAGCTGGAACTGTTTTCGGACACGTCGAACAACAGGTATCTTCTTTCCGAAACCAATTACGCGCCGCGTTACATGTCCCTCTACTCGTTATACGTGTCCTCTCTGAACCCCTAACGAAATCAACTCGAGTTTCGACCAAAAATTAATCCCAGCCAGGCAACCAGGAAGTGGAGGCGCCCGAAACGGACCAGGGTAAAGGGAGGCCAGCAGCTGTTCGGAATTCAACCCTCGGCAAAGGTCGTCGGAACGGGGCCTTTTTCAAGGGACGATGGTCAACCGGCGATTTGCATTTTCAAACGCCACCATCGTACGCCTTTCGCATACGTACTTATACCGACCTCGCCACGCTCCCCGGCTCAGTTTGTCCTCCTCCTTCGTAGGAGTGCGTGTAAACTCGGTGCCGGACACTTGGCTCGCGTAATAATAATCGATGAGTCCCGCGCGAACTCCCCTCGGAATCTTAATTTCCAGGTACGCCCGACCGCCGCGGTGTTTAACTCTTTCAGAAAACTGTGATAGCTGCAACGTCCGTTTAATAGAATCGGGTTTAATGCAGACGCGACTAATCAAGCCGATTAAAGCCACGAGCGTCGGGGGGTGTGTTTCGGCATCGGTGAAAAAGTGGTTCGCGCTGCTAACAGCGGAGAACAGGTTCGATCACGGGGGTCTCTCTGTTCTTCTCGTTCTCCCGCTCTCGATCGTTTACCTTGAAAAGCCGCGGGCTTCCCAGCGAGTTTTTGCGCAGAGAAAAGTCTCGAGGGGAGCGGGCGTGTGGGTGAAAAACAGAAAAGAGGGAAACAGGAACGACTCGTGATTTCTTGCATACCATTCGCATTACTGGCCCCATCCTCTCAGCCCCGGCAGCATCGAGCCTCATTTGCTTTTCCTTTCCAGCATCCCGACCACCCCCGCCATTTCCCTCCTCTCCTCTCCGCCCGCCAGCGAAACGACTGCCCCCGCTTTCCGCGTTCGGGCAATAAAAACAAAGGCGAGCGTTTTCTCGGTCTCGAGGAAGCTTCAAGGAAAATACTGCGATGCCGTTCGGTCAATACCTGGCCCCGTGCAACCAGAGAAAGAATAGAGAAAAAGGAGCTTGTCTGATGGATCGGGGAGGCTGAGGGAGCGCAGGGGCGGTTTCCGGATGCCTATAAGAGAGGTCAGAGCATTCACTGGGCGTGCTTCCACGAGGATAGAGCAGGTAACCCTGTTTTCAAACGTTTCGCGTGGTTTTCCACGCGTAATTAAAAATAATGTTCGCTTAAGCATTTAATTTGCAACTCCCAACGTGTAGTAGATTCTTTTAGCGTTACTTTGCAAAGGGCGCTAATCGTTTTTAAGTTATCCTGTTGCCAAGGATGGGTGATTGGCCTGTTAAGGATTATTATGAAAGAAGTCGAATACTTTGAAATATTTTAAATAGTTTATTTATTTAAATTCTTGTACAAAGGGGGATACAGGAATAATTTAGATCGTAAATTGCAAACGCAATGGCAGACATTTGGACGGCCCACTGCCATCATCTAGACACTGCAACTGGTTGAGGGGAGAGGCCGAGGGTGCTCACCCCTACTTGGATTTCCTTCGAAAATATTTCCAGCCATTTTTCGCCCCTCCAAAGGCGAGCCACCCTCCAGAGGAGGCCGAGAGAAAGCGGGACGGTACTAGGGGGTGTTGAAACAATGGAAAAAGTACCGCCATCTTTAATTCCGTCTACGGCGACCCCCACACAAGTAAACACCTCAAGACAGTGGTGTCCAGGTTCAGGAGAAAGAAAAGCTGGGATCAATAAGTTCTTGCTAAGTGCGACTTACTATTCCGTGCATTGAAACGCACCCTTTCCTTGGGGTGGCTAGGCGATTACAACTTTTTCGCCCCCATATTATGTAATATGTCGATCTTATTTGTAAGTCGAGATTATGTCGCTAGAATTTTTGAGATTTTTAGAATAATAAAGATAGGGAGAACTTGTAAACTTATGTTTAAACTCAAGTTAGATTTGTAACTTCTTTATACAGAACATGAGAGTAAGTAGAAATTATTTCATCACGATAATTGTAGTTCAATTGTATTGTAATGTGGTTTTTCAAATTAATTGAATTTATACACGAAAATGTGATTATATACAATCGACCCACCTTAAATTTGAAATTCATACCAACCGTCAGCAAGAAGGACGGCAGTCACAGAATCCTACGTTATCCACAATCGAGAATGAAACATTTTATCATAGGCGAGATAGAAGATGGACCTTACCATCTAAAAGTAAATCATATTATGCGAACTGCAAAGGTAAGTTATATGTGGCACTGCTGATATGGAATGATAGGCAAGATTTCATTCTTATTCCTGCACCACTCTCTGGTGTGGAAACTGATGTCCCACCATTTCACATCATTTTCACACTATATTCACCCCAGTCGATAATTTGCCTCTGTTACAACGGTACTCGGCTTGTCATTTTGTTGCACCTGCAAAAACCCTAAAATTCGCCGCGTCGTTTCTCTTGCAGGTGCAGCGCGAAAATCTGCTTCTCTTGCAGGTGCGACACTTCAAAAACCCCTTGTTCCGAAATTCGTGGCACGATTCTTGCACCTGCAAGAAAGCCGGATTTTCGCGCCGCACCTGCAAGAGAAGTTGCGGGCCGAAATTTGCGGTTTTGTGGGAAAAAGGAAGATTATTTTGGCTTGTGGGCTAGTTAGAATCCGCAATTTGTGGGAAAATGTCATTCTTGTGGGGAAAAAAGGATTTTATTTTCGCTCGTGGGCTAGACAATTTGTGGGTCCTACAGATTGGGGATTCTAACTACCCCACAAGCCAAAATAAAATCCTTTTTTTCCCACACAAATGACATTTTTCCGCAAATTGCGGATTCTAACTAGCCCACAAGCCAAAATAAAATCCCCTTTTCCCATAGAATGACATTTTCCCACAAATTGCGGATTCTGATTAGCCCACAAGCCAAAATAAACTTCCTTTTTCCCACGAAAATGACATTTTCCCACAAAATGCGGATTTTGACCAGCCCACAGGCCAAAATAAACTTCCTTTTTCTCACAAAACTGCCTTTTTCCCACAAAATCAAAAACTTCAGCCCTGCAACTTCCCTTGCAGGTGCAGCGCGAAATGCTGACATTCTTGCAGGTGCAAGAATCGTGCCACGAATTTTGGAACAAGGGGGTTTTGAAGTGCCGCACCTGCAAGAGAAGCAGATTTTCGCGCTGCACATGCAAGAATAACGGCGCGACAAATTTTGGGGTTTTTGCAGGTGCAAAAAAGGACAAGTCTACCGTTGTAACAGAGACAAATTATCGACTAGTGTGAATATGGTGTGAAAATGGTGAAAGAATGAAGTAAATATATATTCTGGGAAGAGGTAGTTTAAGCGATCTAAAAATAATACACGAAGACTGTATAAATAGTGTTCAAGTTGTTTATTGATAGCCCATTGTTATATACAGTACATACATATTCAATCTTATTGTTACTATAAATTCTTACATTGACCAGTAAAATGCAACATTACGCACTCGAATATAGTGTGACGAGGTGGCAGGTGCACCTGACACCTACGGTTTTTTCCACGCATAGGAAATCCACTCGGACGAGTACCTGTGCTGTGGTCGATGTCAGGGCGCAAGGTCATTAACGGTGTGACGTTTCACGGTCACTCTCGTCGAGTGAAAAGAGGTGGTTCCAAACGAGTATCTTAAAAAATCCAAGGGCGAACTGATTCCATCGCGAAGAAACGACGGGTAGTAGACAGTGGAATGATTGTTTCGTGTTTTCTGGCCTCGCCTTGAACCGGCCGAACAGACAGTTCCATTTTGGAGATGTTCCCCGAAGGCCATATCCTTGGAAATACTAATGTCCCGCTATCTGAAACTTGAATTCGAGATTCTGTAACAGTCGCAAACATTTATGAGTTGCGTAATGCCGGTCAGTCGCGCTAAACTGAAAATAAAAATATTCCGTCCCGCCGCGGTTAAGCTGTGATCCATTTTGCCAAGGAACCTTCGCGCGGTGAAAAAACTGTAGGCAACCGGTTCGTAACGATTCCGAAACGCCGAATCGTTGCCACAGACCAAGACTTGCGCGACGGTCCGCGTTTAACTGCCGATAGGATGGCAAGGGCCGGCAATGAAAAGAGGACGGGGAAAGTGGGAAGACGGGCCTGCGCGTTGCCCGCTCGAAATTCCTCGAGAAAAGCGAATCGATAGTAAGTATGCTAGTGTAACCATAGGTAGCGGTGGTTAGCGCGGGAAACGAGCGCGATGACCAGGGCGGTTCAAGTCGAAACACTTGTTAAAAATTCCCATGAGTGGACCGCCGCAAGGACAACTAACGCCAGGCTGACTGGCGACCAGTCGCCTGAATAATTACTGCTCTTATCAACGGTTTTGAACCGTCGCGCCGGTTATTATTTCATTATGCAGAACGTATTTTGGCGGACGGGACAGGTTTGACACTGTTTGCACGGGAGGAATAAAAAGTCATTGGCGCAGGTACATTCTTTGCCGATGACCCAGCCAGTACATAGTAGGCACCAACTCAATTCTGTCCAAGTTCTCGTCGCCATATCGGCGAGGATGACAATCGAGTATCTCCGAGCGTAATGCTGTAGGTAATTATACGGAATTAAAAGTGAATCGCGTAATAAATGGGTCGCATCGTGTGGCAAGAATCTCCATACCGGGTTCGATCGGTTACATGCATCCGAGTTAAGTAATATTGCGTTAGCGTCACGGGATTGCGATTCGCCGGTGTAGGCACGCTTATTGTTGGCTACGGTTTTCCTGCATGCGCGATCTATCAGACTTGTCAGGAGTCGAATAAATCTTGATTGCTAAATCGACCGTGCACGCGCGGCGAAACATTACAAGGCTGGGGAACCCGTTCGATATTTTACTCGATAGAACGCCCGTTTGGATAAATTCTTTATACCCTTATTAAGTGACGTTGCGAGGAAAACTACGAGCGAAATGGCATTGGACCGTTTCGCGAACAGAGAACTTCGAGCCGCGAATTTGAAATCCGAGGAAATCCAAGTCGCTGGTACGTCGCCAGATGCGCATCTTATTTAGGCATATCAACGAAGCTTCTCAATGCCGCTGAAAAGATACGATCCGCCATTGATTGACGCCTACGACTAATTAAACAGAGCTAATCTCACTTAACCCTCCGCTTCGTATGAACCAGTTAGACTCATTGCGCGCGAGTTCGATTAAACTTTAACCTTCTCCCTGTACGTACGTTAGCGCAGCCTTGTAGAACGTGGAATCTTCCTTTGCTTCGGTATCGCTGAAATATTCAAACTTGACCTTTACCAATATTCTTTTGCCGAATCCCGCCCATTGCGCCATAAAAGGAAAAAAAAAGAAAAAAAAACAAATATGTACTAATCTAACGCAATTTGTTGGCGTAATAAAGACGTGTTATTATTATTATTATTATTATTATTATTAATATTATTAATTAAGCGCCGCGACAGTCGTAAAGAAGAGAGGGCCGACATGACGAATGGTGCGTTCAAGAACCTAGGGTTCTTGAATCTATCCGAATGAAAGGAGGATAGAACGTCCTTACAGGTTGTACCGAAAGAAGCAAGAAAGGTTGAGGTGAAAAGAGAGCGATGATGTGAAAAGAGATAACAGAAGCGACGCGTTAGAAGGGCGAATCGCGCCAACGAGCTGCGCGTATGCAAACTACCGGTAGAGGCGAGCGGGGCGCATCGAGCACGAGCGCAATTGCCTCGACAACTCGCGTCGCCACGCTGCGAATCGCATTCTGTTCCGCGCGGTGTCTTCGAGTTGCCGCGCGAGCTTCAGTTCCGCGATCCGTCCCTCGCTCGGGCCCCACACGCTTCTGGATCTGGACCTAGTTTTTCCTGCGAGCCGCTGCGAGAAGTGTCTGATCTCCTCCGAGAAGCCGGCCGCCAAAGATCGCTGCTCGATTTTACTTCGGTGAGTGAAGCAAACCCCGCTCGAAGGACCGTTCTTACTATTCCAAACTCAGAAGTTCGCTGAGCGACTCGCGTCGCTTTTTCGAAGCTGTCGCTCGAGTAGCAATTCGAACAGCTATTGTAACCATCCTTCGGCACGGAGGGTAAAAGTGCACTCATCTTTTCCACCGCTATACCCTCCGATTCGAGTTTCGCTTTAGCACGGACGCGATGCTACTTCTGATTTAACGTTCTGAAATGTTAATGAGCTGCCGTCCCACTTAATCACTATATCGTAAGTGCATAAACTTGTACAAGAGCCCACGAGCGAGACAGTTCAATCGTAGAGCCGTGTCTTTACACGCCCGCATGAAAAATTCAATTCTAAAATGACGCAGGCTGTTCGGAAACGCTCGTGATCTATTCATCGCACCATTACCAAGCAAACAGCTGAGAATTCGATTTCGAATCGTCACCTCCGCTCGATACAATTTCGATAATAACGCGTCGATTTTTCTTTCAACGCTGCACGGCCTAACGATCTACTTAGACCCTTACCTGCATTCTTATCAGCGCTCGCGGCCCCAGCTCTTTAATCGCCGGCGCTCGTAGGTTCGCCTCACATTCCGCGACACGACGCTGTTGAAATTTCGTGGAGCTATAACACGGAGAGGGAACGGGGAGTCGCAGAATGAATGCACCGTGGACTTTGAGCGGGCTTGGATAACTTGCCGAGCAATAGATGGCTTTTTCTAAACTTTAGCTGACGTGAGCGGATCCAAAGAAAGTTGTGTCGTCGATGAAACGGCCCTGACCTTCCGGTAGATGGCTGATGGATTCCAGTTAAACGGCGACATTTTTCCGCCGTCCAATGCGAATGAATCTTTTACACGATATACATAGAGACATATATGTATAGGTATAGACGAAGCGCGAGCTCGGACTATCGGCGAGGAAAACGTAGGATTGGGGGGGGGGGGGGGGGGGGAGATGGCAAAGGTTCGTTTAAGGACGCGTCTGTTATCTTCGGAAGCCGCGAACCTCACCACCTCCGCAGCCTACGCTCCGTGTACATATGTCTATGATAGGGACCCTCTGCTCATCGGCAACTGGGAAGGCGGTGCAAGTTTCTTTCGGCATAGCGCCGTCGTCATTGGAGCAGATCGCGACGAAAATTAGGCGACGGGAAGTGAAGCTCTCCGTGCAACGGTCCTCCCACGTGATAGAGATAAGCAGAGGAAGAAAATGTTTACAAAAATCGGCGAGTCGGTGCCAAAGTACCCGGCCCCGTCAGTGAAATCGCTGATAATAAAGTTATGTGCGAGATCGATGCGCGTGACTTTGTACTGGCCGACAATTTTCGCGAAAACGGCGGAGACCGTTGTTTTCTTTTTTTTTTTTTTCAGGAAACGGGGCATCGATAAAGCGCCGCTCGAATTACGTAAGTGTGATGAAAAGATCCTAGCCGAATAAATTACCCATTTAATCGCGACGACAGCTAAAAAAGAACGACCCGCAGGGAATCACGTGGAGAGCCTCGGTGGCGACAGAGTAATTGGTGGGCAGAACCATTCAGCTAAAAAGGTTAATGACTACAGGGAATTCTGTCTAATTGTTAGAAATACATTAAATACAATGGCAAGCGGCGTGCGCAAAAAGTGACAGTAATGCCGCGCTATTAAGATAACTCGTATGCAAATGCATTCTAGCTTTGTGTAGGACACGGTTCGAAGGCATGGAACCAGCGTGTCTGTTTTTTTATTGAAATCGATCAACTTGCAGAGGAAAAACTAATCTAAACAAAAACGGTAATAAAAGCGATTCATTTTCATGTGCTTTGCGATTCCTCGACTTTTACGTCTCTATTGCGAAGCGGATTACTTATCGCGCGACAGTTGTGGACATTGAAGGGATTGATGGAGAAAGGTGTACGGAGCGCGGCGAGGTTTGAACGCGGAACGTCACGCGGATGCAGAAGCTGCTCCGAATGACGGTCAAGGCGGCGAAAAAGGAAGGCGGCGTCTTGCATGACACATGAATAACCAGCGAAACTGGATTACGGATGACAATGAAACTGCGAGAAGATGTTTCCGTCTCTTTTGAAATTTAAAACGCGCCTCCAAGTAGGTACGTAGCTTATCCAAACCGTTCGCTAGCCAGTCGTTTAGAGAAGCTTCTATGGGGATCTTGCTGAAACATTTATTAACTCAGGCTTCGTGTACCGATAACGGAACCCCTGAGAGCCTCGGTCAACTGAATCAGAAAATTCGACGTAGCAAAGGGCAACGAACGCCTCCAGACTTCATAAACAAAGCTCATAAAATACTCCATAAACAAAAGCGGCAGAAGCAAATTTAGTGTAATTTATCTCTTCGTCATTGATGCTCGTTGATTGTGCAACGGACACGTAATATAAAAACTAGTTGAATGCTTTGATCGTGCGTACACAGATATATACGATATCGTTGATCGGAAGGCGACGCCTTAGGGGCTACTAGCTCTGCCATATTTCTGCTCCGTATGCAAAATTATAGCGACGAAGAAATACGTTAGCATACCACTTTTTGTCGACGGACGCATGGCTCCTAGATTCGCGTTGATAAACTTGAATGAAATAATTCAGCAACTCCCGAGCAGATTGCACGAAGAAAGGTAAAATGCTCGAGTCGCTCGGTCAGCTACCTCCCGTTTACGATATGTATGCGTAAACAGATATAATAGATTCATAGGCTATGAGTCTCGACACCTAGTTGCCAAGGACTATGTAAATAAAACGTGGTCTTATCACGGGACCCATCAGAAAGTACGCACTCGTTTCTATTATACACGAGCGGTTTCGTGCCCGCTACCAACTCTTAAACGCCCCGACGAACTGCGGTACCTTGGTTGCTAATTAATGCCAGCCGCCGTCTACTTAAACTTTTGTTAGGGAGTGCCTATATAATAACTGGAGATTATTGACTCACACTCGACGTTCAAGCCACTTCCTCATTTTTTCCTGGTTAACTGCTCGATCATTGTGATTATAAATTGTAATAGCATCGACGATGTTACATCATTTATGCACGCGTAATAGTGAACCCTTCTCGTCCAGAAATTAATAACAGTGCGCATAAGTATGTAAGGTAAATGTACCAGTGCCCGGCCATGTCCCAGTACCTGAACAGTATTGCGAATTTTATTTATTTTTAAGCTTAATTTTTAATGTAATTAAAAACAAAAAATAGTACCATAATGGATAAGTATTTAGCAATATTAATTAAAATCATTATTATAGAAAATTAAAAATCGTTAGATAGAAATAATTATTTTGTAACACACTTCGTACGCATAGCAGACTTCGAGAAATTTCTATGGCTACTGTTAAGACACGCCACTCATTTACTAAGAAAATATTGACTACATTTCTTATTTATATATTATGATAATACATTATCATAATAGTTAATAGATTTAAATTTAGTTTAAGATGGTTAAACTTGCAAGAAAATTAATATTTTTTTAAAGAAATCTAAGATTATTTAGTATTTACTGGTACAAGAATTTCGTGAATGTACCAGATATCGGGACATGGATTTTTAGGTTGTCCGCTTACTGGGACATCTGCATGTTTTCGTATTTTCATTAATAAATACGTCTATTATAATACATAAACCTTTTTTTTTAATTCCCGATAGTATAATATTGTGTTATCTTCAACATTTCAACAACATTTTTCTAGTTCATGATGGTTTTACAAATTAAATTAGGAGACAAACTTTGCCGCTATTCCTTAAGCCCCTTAAGCGTCCGGGTATTGGTACATTTACCTTATATCGCTGGGAACGTGTGTCGCGTATCTTATCCTCTATCGCGGCAGTGTTTTCGCGGAAGGCTGGATTTAGAGACTCTTCCCGGCGATACGTCGCGGGCCATTCTCCTTCCTCGAGTGATCAATAATAACAAACAGCGCGCGGATCCACGATCGCCGTGCATATTTTCGTGGGACAATCGTAGTAATGAGAAGCGTCGATCGACCCAGGTGTCGGTTTCTTTTTCGCCACAGGTTCGCGGTTTCCGTGACGACACTGCTGACCGGTTTCCTCGATGAATATATTTTTCTTGCCTCCGCGCGGAGCTCGTGCAATCAGACTTAATAATTGCATATCGGTGATGGTCGTTGGCCGATCGATCGTGATAAATCACATGCTAATCTTCTATTCAGAACGGTGATAAATTATGACCTTTGTTACCCACTGATTATTATCGTTTCACATCGGTATTGTACCGCGTTGGAAATTAAATGGCCAAGGGTTAGAAAAAAGTGAGCTGAATGTTTCATGATGCAGCGTCTTCCAAGAGTCAGATTTAAGTACTGATCGGGTATAACACCGTTTACTGTAATTACGTTAGAATTACATAAACCGCGGGGCAATGCGTGCAGCGCCGATACCGCTCGGCGAGGGAGCAGAACAGAGTGGAATTAAAAATGAAGAGGTAAAAAAACACAGGTAGATTGTTGACGGTGTCCCAACGGTGAAATGGCTCTCGGAGCAATTCGCCCGCTGATTCAAGGCCAGCCATTATGGACGGTTCAAGATCATATTTACGTAACGCGCCGCATGAAACCTGCTTGTTTCGCGATACACTGAATAGTGGTATAATGAGACAATAAAATTGTCGGCTGACACGTGGCGGAAGGTCTAATTCCCCTCAGCTATTTTTATCTCGCGATTTTAGCAGCAAATCTATCGGACGCATGTATAGTTGAGCGGCTTGCAATAATTTTATCGCGCGACGTCGGGAAACCCACCACGCCTTCCCCGTTGAATCATCTAATACATATTACAGGCCGCCAATTGTTTAGCGCTGATAAACAGCGAAGCCGCGAGATATTATAGCTACTATCGCACCTGTTTACTCGGAAAAGTCTAGGCGCGCACCAGGTTCTCCACCTCCAACAGATTTAATTATCTCGATCATTGCATGAAACGATATGCTGTAAAAGCTTCATAAATAATCGATCTTTTTTACCGCCAGCTCCATTAATCAAACACCACATAAGCGCGGCATATTTTCTTCCTCCCGTTTCATATGGTAATGCCTCGCGGTGGGCAGTCGTTTCCATTTTATCATACTCGTTAATGATTACGATCCGGCACTCATTCAATTACCATAGGTGCACAAAGTTTTCATAGAACTGTTGTCTCGTGTTTCGTACAGCCGACGATCTATATTCTAGACTTGCGTGATCTCGGATATTTTTCTTAATCGAAATAAGCAGACTACATCTTCCTGCTAATCATTGTAGAATGCACTTCATTCCAACGCCAACCAATCGGCGCACTTACGAAACACTGACGACTCTACTGATAGGAATTCATGGAATTACACCATTGCAAACTTGTTGCATGATTGCTACAATCATTTAAGAGCTTCACTTCCGAATCAGTGGAATCTTATACCGATCGAACGCGTAATAGTGTTGAATAATTTGTTGCAGATGCCGTAAGCGAACAGCGCCAAGTGCAAAGCTGCCCGAGGAGATGCTGCGGCCTTTTCTATCTGCAAATATTTGTTGTGTCTACGAGGCACGCCCCTAGCAGACATCCGAGTCAAAGGACATGTGATAAACGCGACGAGGGAGCCGATTACACGGAGACTGCACGGCTCAACGACAGGAAGATGAGTCGCGGCGCGTGACCACTAAGAAGAATCGTGGACGCGAAAGCAGAGGAAACGTGAAGCAGTTGTACTTACCGGCGATTCGCCTGTTAAAATCGCGAACGATATGTAACACTGTAGGGCGCTCGGGAGCACGCTAGTTCCACGGAAGATTGTTAACGACAGCTCGCAAGCTGCGAATTCGTTAGAATTTTCTTGCCGCAAGCGCCTGACCCCGTTGCAGCGGCGCGTTAGGAATTGTTTGTGGCAGAGTGATAAGAGACGCGGAGATAGCGCGCGATTTACGTGGTGCATCGCCAAGGGGAGGAAGGGAGGGACCATAGAGCTGTCCCGCGACGCAGCGCGACCTATTCTCAGTGAGGCCTACGGATCACTAGATTCACTGGGTCGAGATGTATCAGCGAGCGGTGCTGGTGAACCTCCCGAAGGCTGAGTCTATTGACATTGAGTTCTCGGACGTGACTTACGACACGAGAAAATGCTTCCGAAATCCCTCGAAGCGAATCCTGATGGGAGTCAGCGGGACCTTCAAGTCCGGGGAGCTGACGGCGATCATGGGACCGTCCGGCGCTGGCAAGTCCACCCTGCTGAACATCCTCACAGGCTTCGAGAGGGACAACTGGAAGGGCCAGATCGAGTACATCGGCAGGGAGGGTAAGCACACTTGGAAACAGTACAGGAAGCAGTCGTGCTACATCCAGCAGGACGACATATTGCACCCGCTGTTCACCGTGCTGGAGGCAATGTGGATCGCCATCGATCTGAAGATCGGCAGCAACATCAGTCGAAAGGCGAAGGAGATACTGATCGACGATGTGCTGGACAACCTGGACCTGAGCAAGACCAAGGAGACCAGGTGCGGTCGATTGAGCGGGGGCCAGAAGAAGAGGCTGAGCATCGCCCTGGAGCTGATCGACAATCCGCCGGTGATGTTCCTGGACGAGCCGACCACCGGTCTCGACGCGCTGTCCTCTTATCAGTGCATCAGGCTACTGCAGAACCTCGCCAAGGCCGGCAGGACGATCGTCTGCACCATCCACCAGCCCAGCGCGGCGATCTACGAGATGTTCGACAGCGTCTATCTCCTGGCGGGCGGCAGGCGCATATACACCGGCGCGTCCAAGAACACCATCGACTATTTCGCCACCATCGGCCTCCACTGTCCCAAATACCACAATCCGGCCGACTACATGATAGAAGTGGTCAGCTACGAGTACGGCGACTACAACGACCAGCTGGCCAAGCTGTGCGACAGCAACGACCGACAATGGGGATCGGACGAGCCGCAAATAATCAAGGAATACATTGCCCGCAATCCCGGGAACGAGACTAAAGCGATGGTGCTGGTCGCGCCGCCCTCCGAGATGGACAAGTTCTTCATACTGTTGCGTCGCTGCATGGTTCAGATGTTCAGGGACTGGACGGTCACCCACTTGAAGCTGCTGCTTCACCTTCTGGTGGGCATTCTGCTTGGCCTTTTGTACACGGACTCCGGTATAAACGGCAGCAAGTCTATCAACAACGTCGGGTACTTTATGGTGAGCAGCGTGTATCTGTGCTACACCAGCGCGATGCCGGCGGTGCTGAAGTTCCCGTCGGAGTTCCCGACGCTGAAGAAGGAGAGGTTCAACAACTGGTACCAATTGAGGACGTATTACATCGCGTCTCTGATTGCCAACATGCCGCTGCAGGCTTTGTCCGCGTTGTTCTACAGCTCTCCGTCTTATTTCCTCAGTCACCAGCCTATAGACACCAACAGGTTCCTCATGTTTCTGGCCGTGGCGGTCCTGACGGCGATGATAGCGGAGAGCTTCGGCCTACTGATCGGCACTCTCTGCAATCCCGTGAACGGGACATTCATAGCGGCGATCCTCACGTGCGCCATGCTGGTCATGACTGGATTCCTCGCTCTCTACAATCACATGTCGGTTACCCTCGTCTACATCAGCTATCTGAGCTACTTGAAATACTCGGTACACGCCCTCGTCCACGCGATATACGGCTTCAGCCGCGAGAAGCTCTTCTGCCCGAAAAACTACTGTCACTATCGGATGCCGGAAATGCTGCTGTCGGAGTTGGCGATGACAGACAGCAAATACTGGATCGACATCGTCGTGCTATCCTGCTACTACGTAGTATTCAAGCTGGTGGCCTACTGCACGCTCAAGAGGAAGCTCTCCTCCGCCTAAAAGAACCGTTGCGGGTCCGCGGTGATTTTATTGAACATTGACAGCTGTGTCGGCAGCTTATCCAGTGAAGTTTCCATCCAGCTGTCGCAACAGCGTTTCGAATATAGTGATATTTCACGTATGCTCGCTGCAGTTGCCGATGACGGCCGTGGCGAGGCGAACGTGATGCGTGATCGTGTGAATGGGAACGAATGAATAGCAATTACGGTAATGGATGTACGGCGAGTGTCGATCGTAAGGACAGTGATATCCGGTTATTTTTAGAATTCTAGTAGCTAACGATTCTTAAGATGTACTGTTTTGTATTGGAGACCTACAGGGGAAGTCTATTAAAGAAATGTTAACTAAACTCTGTTTCATTTCCGACCCTCTGGTCGACACAGATCGCGCAACAGCCCGCGATGAATGAGGGGATCTGAGCGCAAGGTAAATTCAGGGGATGTTCTTTAAAGTACGCTGCTCGAAATACTGTCCACATAATATTCCTGGTCATCCTCGAAACCCACCTTTGACTGATTTTCGAGCAGCGTACCGTCGCGCTACCACGGACGGTCCATTCGGCGGAACGCAAAGGAGAGAAATCATTAGAGCGTGTGCTTCCTGAAAACGTTGAAAATCTGTATTACAAACATCCACCGACCGACATTTGCATAGCCTTTACAGCTGAACGATTCAAAGATGACCGATAAATACAGCCACGTTCGCCGTACTTGTGTACTACGATGGTTGGAACTGTACGTCTTATCGAACTAAACGTATCTACAATCGTGTTGTATGCTCGTATCTATGCAGAAGTAGGCGGCTGAACGAACGAAACTGAAACAGAGGCGCACTTAGAAAGTAAAAGCGAGACGGAACGTAATTGGGTGCTCTTTCCCGCGATCGTCTAATGCCGGAGGGAGCGCACAGCTGTACAAAACGGAAGCTCGAATGAGAAAGAAAAAAAAGAAAGAAAAGTGAACGAAAAAATGGCCGGAAGAGAAGCAGCCGCGTGAAAGAGCGTGAAGCATAGAGGCGTCATTCGTCGGGCCGGAGTCAGGCACCATGATCATGGAAAAAATGGCACATTTATTATATTATTAGTGATAATAATATTACTAGCGATAATTATACATTCCTTCTTTTTTCTTTTTCTTTCTCAAACGCAACGCTCTCTCTCTCTCTCTCGACACACACACACACACTCCCTCTCGTTTCTCTCGCGCGTACTCTCGCCTCCCTTTCTTTCGATATACGCATAATATTCAGCTCGTGTCTCATCGATGTCGATAGAGCCGCAACTGTTTCCTTTTTTTTTCTCTCCCCTAACAATCGCATGCGTGTCGGAAAGATCGCTTCAGTGCCCTCTTTTAAGGCCCGGTGTCACGCGAGCTAGCCACGCCAGACCTACGTACGCTTCTCGTTTAATTACAATATTATACAGTAATGTCGTTAGATCTAATGTACACGTGCGATTTCGCTCGTCGACAATCGGTATCCCGGGCGATCGAGGGGAGTTGTCCGTGTCGCGGAAACTAATCTCCTGCACGGAAGAAGATTGCATCGATCGCGAGCGGCCGCCGCGAGTTTCAGCGTTCGGAATGGAGGAACACTGGAAGTCGCGGCTGAACAGCTTGTGCCTCTCAGCAGTTGAGGCGATCTTCCTCGCGGGATCGAAACTCGAATTAACGAAAGACGGGATCGATTTCGCAAATCTCACGGCTCCGCAGCCCGCCGGGCCGCGGGCTGACGGAGGACACGCGTATAACTGGGAAATGTTAAAAGAGTAGTAAACTAAAAAAAAATCCACTTCGTAATAGCTTAACGCAATTGACGCACGGTGGCGATTTGAAACTTAAGACAGATTCGCCCAGAGAGCTGCGCGAAAAGACCTTTGCGATCGTAGTTCTGAACTCGAACAGAGCTGCACACTCTCCTCACCCTTTTCGCCTTTTCCACTTTGACTATCTAAGACTATCGACAGGTGTGCCTAGCTTAGACGGGCTTACGAGCTATTTATTGTCGTTATTATTTTACATGATTACCATCGCGAATATACGTGTGTGTATGCGTGTGTTTGTAATTTATCTTTCACGAATCGCCGCTGACCTCCTCTATCGCAATACCGTTCAATTAATCCCTAATCTTGCGTGCGCGTACCTCTGCTTTTTCGCGCGGTTTTCCCCCCCACGGTTCTCCCTCCTCGTCTACGCTTCTCCCTACGGGGAGGCAATAGCCGCGACGCTTCGCGCGATTCTGTGATCCTAGATTAAATGTAAAGCGAGGTTGTGCGAGTTATCTCGACCGAGCCTGGGCGCGGTCCATTCATCGGAAACGAATGCAACGGTGATAGATTGCCGGTCGATATCTTTCGCGGCCCGTTTCGACGGTCCTGGCGATTCTGCTGATCGAACTGAACCGGAACCTGTCGAAATTTTCCACGAATTGCCTAGCTTCTGGTTCGCGAACGTTCCCTTCATTCGCCGCCTTTATCTCGGCTTCCTCGGCGATCGTAATGCGGAAAGCAAAGAAAATAGCCGAGCGCGGGAGCGGGAACGTGTCGGTTATCGTTCGTCGAGATTCCAGACAGCAGCGAGAGAGGAACACGAAGGTACAGCGAGCGAAATACGCGTGTGAATTTGCCCCTCAGGACCGCGCGGAACGGCTGATATGCTTTTGAAGAAAAATATAGCTGCACGCGTGTGATATGTGTGAGGAGAGGATGTACATCGCGTGGTCGCTCGAGGGAACGGAAGCTAGTACCGAATTGCAGGCAAAGAATGTCTGAAGAAGCAAGAGAAAAGAAATGAGAGATAGAGAACAGAACGTGTAAGCGAAATGAGTCAGAGTTGAACACGGGCGCTCTACACACGTGCTCTTCAATGGTCAGTTCTTGTTCCTGTCGACGTCGTACTATTTTTCCTTTTTATTCAATAAAATTTATTTATGAATCTAAATAAATTAAAATACATGGCAACTGGGTACACATTGAGTTGAGCTATATTTTTGTTCAAAAACAAAAATGTCCCCTCTTTCTGTCGCGGAGGATTTCCTCGGCGATCAATGATTGGTAGCATTAAAATAATTAATAATAATAAAATCATGATCGTGACAATAATAATAATAATAATAATAATAATAATAATAATAACCATCGTAATGATGACGATAATAATAATAATAATAGTAATAATAATAATAATAATAATAATCATAATGTAATAAGGTAATTGATTAGGCGTACGTCACTGCTGTATATGTACAATTATGCGTGAGATATGTTTGAACTTTTTTTCCGTGATCGATGGGTAGATGTTCCGATATTTCATTTTCTCCCTTCTTATCCTACCACTCACACCTGTACACGTGCACCGCGCCCCGATGAATCGTTCCGAACTACCCCCTATGCACGACGAAGAAGGTTCCTCTTCTTAGGTGTCTTCCAACCAGAGAAAGAGAGCGCGCGAAAGATGCCCATCCGTAGCACGTGGTTAGAAAGCGCATAGGTAGGGGCGCCTTTTCCCGAAATGCCATAAGCGATCAGCCGAAACGAATCGTCCGGGCGTAGTGTACTCTGCCTTTTTGCTCGATCCTTGCGCTTGTGCGCCATTGTCTCTCACTCTCTCATCGTATTTGCCCGTGGTCCGAATCATTTAAACTCCGCGAAAACGATTCAATCGTGCCGCCGCCGTTCCACGCGAATTTCTCCCCTCCTCCTAATTTAATTTTCTCGATCGTTCCTCACGATCCTCCCTCTATTCCCATTCGTACGCGTAAGTACAGAAAGTTTGCCACTGAACTAACTTCACGCGTCCTCGATTCACACTGAACGCTCGCGAAACACAATCGTCTCCTCTATGCATTTATGTACAGTTTACACCATCAGCCCTGGCCGAGGACGATATCGTGGATCTCGCCCAGCACTGGCGCCTCGAGTCGTCTGTCGTTTATCGTTTATGTACACCGACGGCAAGCGGGAACTCTAGCTGAACTTCACGAAGAGAGAAATGAAATGAAAACCCTTCCTACCTCGTCCAGCTTTCGACCCCGAGGGACCTGCGACGAGCGCTCGCGATCGTCCTCGGCCGCCAGGCATTTTCTCTCGTCTGTGCGCCGTGTCTAGACATCATCGTCTCCTCTACAATTATTACCGCTCTGTAACGCAACGCAACGCCACGCCAGTAGCGTACACACACACACACAGAAGTGGGCAATTTCAACAAGAATCGGTTGTACTGGATAGCCGGGGATCGATCGTTTTCAATAGAATCTCGATCGCACTACACGCTTCCTTACACCTCGAAAGAGAGGAACCATATTCCTTTGTCTTCTCGCTATTTATAAAAATAATTTCAAGCCGCCTTCGGGGGATAGGGATGGGAATGGGGGTAGATGCCTCTTAAAGGTAACCGCGTGGCTCTCACTCCCTCTGTCCCCGATGCCCGCGCATCGGCATACAGAATCCTGGCTCCCTGTTCGTCGTACGCGCGTACGAGAGTCACTCAGGGAACCCATGGATATTACCGGATGCTCGTTTGCACTTGGTTCATACAGCATGCACCATGTTGCGCTGGAACAAGCGCAGTATCCGTCTCCGACTGCCTACTCTATCCCGTAAGCAGCGACCAAGCCGTCCGTCCTTGCCTCCGTGGAACGTACGTTAAATACGTTCGAAGAGTGTGCCGCGACACGCCGCGTAATACCCTCAATCTTTCTCGAATCTGTATGTGCAAGTCCCTCAAAAGTCCCAAAACTATCACCGTCTTAAGCTGTATCTACCCCTTTAACAGAGGATCACACCGCCGCCACTGAGCCGCTGCTACTGCGGCTGCGATGGATTGTGCTGAAGGGAAGGTGGCGGGCCCTGGAACAGACAGTTTCCTCGTGCCGTCAACCAGTTAATCGAACACGCGCCTGGGCGCATCTTTCGCGAGGATACTTACAGGCATCGTGGAAAAGGGTGGCTGAGAATGCGCGTGGGGATGAGGATGTGGGTGAGCTATGTGCGCCGCGAGATGACCGGGTAGTTTAGGCCCGTCCTCTGCCTTCTCCTCCTCCCTCCTCTTCAAGCACGCTGCCTTTGGGTTGAGGTTTCGTTCTGCAAACAAACGCCGACACCTTCGTTAGGAGAACAGTCCAGGATGCTGTTGCGATTAAAGAGAACCCAGGGACCGCTTACCTCTAACTTGCTGCTCCAACGTCATGATCACTTCGACAGCCATGTTGAGGATACCGAGCTTCGTCTGAGGTTTGTCCGTCTTCAGGTGCGTCATGCACATTCTGCCGAGTTCCTTCAAAGCCTCGTTGATGTCCCTGATACGTATCCTGAAGCGACAGATCTCGGTTACGCGCCGCGAGCAGAGCCGCCCGTTAGGGCAGTGCAGGGGAACGAAAATCTCGATGGGAAACGAGAAATGTGTTTAGACTTCGCGAATCCTTCGGACGAGCAGCTTTCTTACGCGTCTGGGACCAGAGGAGAGGTTTCGCTTCGGCTACTCGAGATTCTTCTACGTAATAGCACGAGGAGCCGGATCGCTCGCAAGTAGAGATCCGAAACGACGACTGCGGGGCGAGCAACCTCTCTTTGTACTTTTCACGCATACATAGAATACGGGCCGACCTGTTGTCGAATCACAGCTTGTAGGTGGGCAAGTGGGTTTCGCGATGGATTCACTGCACACTACCATCGAGTTCCTTACCTTTCCCTAGCATTGTTCGCCTGCCGCCTCTCTTTCTCCCTTTGCGCCTTCATGTCGGGATCGTCATCCTCGTCCTCGACGCTCGAACAACAGTTGCGCAACAACAATACTCGATTAATCACCTGACGTAGGCAGTTACTTTGTCCTAGAATCGAGCGCGCCACCCGACAGCAGTAAAACCGACGTGGCACCGTGATCGTTTAACAAAACCGAGCGGTACCGGGGAGAGAAGCGGTTAAAAGAGATTTCGCTAGCCGGCTAGCCGATCATCCGGATACGACAGGGTTGCACGAGCAAGATACACTCGGTGGCTGAACACACGCAGAGCTCTCTGGTCGGCTTGTGGTTATGGACAGAAATCAGGTTTCCATTCTCGAATGGGGCCCGTATTCTTTGCACAGAGAACGAACGACACGGAAGGAAAGATGCGGATTCATTTCGTGCTGTTACCTAGAAAATTCAGAATTCAGGCGATGTCCGAGGGACCACGTGGGTTCGGGATGGCATCGAAACGTAGTGGAAGGAATGGGGATATCTTTGAATGGTACTGGATTCTGAAATAAACGTGTCTTCATTATATGCACAAGTGGTCCCTCGTTCGTCACCTTCGTTTAGGCACGAGAAATAATGGCGGCAAGCTGATCGAAGGATTCACGAGAATCTTAGAGGGGAAATGTACCGAGAGACAGAGAGAGAGAGAGAGAGAGAGAGGAAGAGAGCAGAAGTCTCTCGATGCAATAATGTTTAGTGTGACGCGGGTGCTGGAAAGGTGCTCGCACGCTGTGAAGTAAAGGGAGCATGCCTATAGGGGGCCGGATCGCAGCCGAATTAAAATGAGACTGATTGATAGGTGAGCACGAGAGCTGTCGAACTTTCGCCTGAACCAGAAATATTTTAATTTCCACGCTAGAATACGAGCCTCGGTGACAAGGAGGATGTAGGCACGCTGAATAGTCATCGAGGAGTAATCGAATCTTGAGGATCCCGCGAAACGTCCGTTCGTTATTCTTATCTTATATCGGTCATGCATACGAGGATAGGAGGATTCCAAGTTCCGCAAGGAACTCGAAGGGACTTGAAAGTACAACGGGAGTGCGTACTGCGTGTGTTCACTAACCTTTCACGCACGTTGTTGGCCTGGCGACGTTCCTTCTCGCGCACCGCTTTGGTGCTGGGATCATCGCAATCTTCATCAGCGCTCGAACAACGGTTGTTTAAATACATTGGTTAGTTTAATTCTGCATTGCACGGTGACAAAGGGGGGGGGGGGGCACATATCTAGCTCGTTGATGTCTCAACGACGACAACGCGAGAAAGATTTTGCGTCTTACGTTCTACGTTCTACGCGCAACGTTACCCCCTCGAACGGAGATGTGAATCGATACGATAGCCCCTTCGAGGCGGTAACGTTGTCGTCTCGAGTGAACAAAGATTCAAACAACGTTTTCCAATTAGTCACTGGACAAGAGATCAAGTCTAGTCGCCTTGGGCATTGTTTAATTCGGTTTCACTACTGCCGTTTCACGATCGACGTGGACGTAACGCGCTTTATTCCCGGACAGAAGGACACACATCCAATATATACTTACTATCTGCGCGATCTCTTCGTCCCCTTTCCCTGAGACGTGGAATTCACCGTGCCAGTACCAATGACACCCCCTGCCGTCAGATCGCTGCTCGAAGGTTTCGTCTCGCCGCCACTACTATCCGGCGGATCCTTTCTCTTCTCCAAAGAGACGTATTCTGTTCATTAGAAATAGCGCTGTTTAACATCGCCATATAGCATTCACGCTGATATAACATCGCACAGCATTCATGGAACGGGGAGGACAAATCGTCGCGGTTTGCGATAAAAACTCAAGGTGGCACGGAGCCGACTAGTTCCTTGTACTCGGCCATTCTTCAGCGACAAATGAATAACGCTTCGAGCCGTTTAGGAAAGCCGGACTGACGGTCCGCCTAAGGACCGTCGTCGACGATCTCCGACGGCGATCAATGGGGAAAAAATGCGGCTCGATCTGAGCCGGAAACCCAGCGACCTTCGCCGAACACGGCGATCGCGATCCTCGATAATTATCCTCGAGCTTTGGGCAGGCTGCTTAGTCACGAAACCGTGAAAACCGTCCAATTACGAGCAGGAAGCGCTCGATACTGATTCAACGGTCTCCTTAAACGCTCGTCGCGGCCTGACAATCCGCCGTGCGTATTCGCGAATGCATTAGCTCAGCGCAGTGCGTTTCTCGGGAAGTCACCGTTGGCCGAGTCAGATAAATCAGCCACGGCGATTGTGTGCAAAGCTCCAACGGCGTACGACTTTTCATTCTGAACTCGGCTATCGATGCTGCGGCGAAAGTCTCGCGAGCGTTTTTCCCTGGACGAGAGGGAAGGACCGTTTAGAAAAAGCTGAACTAATTGGACCGAGGATTGTACGCGCGTGTGTACGCGGCTCGAGTCGCTGGGATTCAGAGGCTCCGGCCAGCGAGTGGGTGCAGGCGGAGTGTACCTATACGTGCGCTCTGAATTCCAATCGCCAAAAATGGTGGCCGCCGGAGAAAAGAGCGCTTCTTTGCGAAGGGCCCTCGGAAAACTTGCGCATTCCATTAGCCAGCTCGCGGGGGGAGAAGGATTGCGAGCGTTAGCCGAGTAAAAGGAAGGCGCGTGACAGAAACGGAAGCGGGGAGAAAGAGAGACGGACGGCCAGAGACAGAGGTCTCGGGGAATAATAAAGGCACGACACAACGATACAGGATAGTAGCTACTTCGCGTGATTTATCTAATGTTTCCTTATCGGGCTCCAACTCCGCCGTGGAACACCTGGGAACTCCTTCTCTCCTTTTCCCCTCTCTGCCTCGCGCGCCGCTCATGAGAAAAAGTGTTGGCCCGATGATGCGACACCGAGAATAGAACAACGCCGTTTCGATTGGCCTTTGTCGGGGCCCATTCGCGCTTATCTTTTTAACGCGAATTAACGTGGCCCCGACGGTATCTGACTCGGTCTGTTCTCTATTCCATGAATCTCTTCGAGAGACGTACAACGATGGAAAGAATTGCTCCAACTTACTGGCATTTGACACAGGTAACCTCTCGATCTTGATGGAGCCGTCTGTGTCTGGAGTGGGCGTGAGGCCAGGATAGGATCCCTGAGGTTGCGCCACGGTTACCGCTGGATGCGGACTCGTCTGTAACGAAGAAATCGGCGTGTATCGGTTTGCTGGTCCCCCGGGGCGGTGCAGAAGATTTCGAGGCGCGAGAGCAGACGACTTACCAAGTGGTCTAGTTGCGGTGGTGATGCGTGGGAGTAGAGGGAACCGTGCGGACCAACGGGACCGAGGTGCAGGCCCAGTTGGCTCTCCGCGTGGTTCCTCAGGACGTTTATGGCATCGTCCAGTCGCTCCTCCATCCGCGTTCCCTGTACCAACAGAATATCCAACGTTCGATTCGATTACGCGTCGTGTTCGACCTTTGTCACCTGCTTCCACAGGTACCAGTGGAGAAGATCTGTCACCGATAATGCACCCTCTGTGTGCAATTTATCGGGGACAATGTCAGGACGTCTCCAGCACTGGTACAGTGGTTCGATTGTATGTACGTCTGAGGCGACGGAGAAGCGTGTGTAAAGACAGAGAGGGTTGTATCGAGTGATTATGTTTGAAAGTAGGCGTTGTGGGTAATAGAAAGGTGCAGACTGCTGCGAAACCAGCTACGATCCACGAGCTTGAGGCGGGGAAAAGTTTGCTGCTGCAGTTTAAGGATCATCCGAAGTCACGGGATAATTAGTCTGCGGGGAAGTGACGTTAGATTTAGAGAGGAAAAAGGGGGGAGCAGCACGGTTAGTCTCGCCGAAAACGTCACAGTCGTTAGTAGACATAGAAACCACTGTGGTAAGTATGTACTTTCGCAGGTAGTTCGTGTAGTGTGAAAAAGTCATGCACAAAGTGGCGTAGGTGGATGAGTGGGTGAGAGAGGGGGGCTGAAATAAGAATGAACGGGGGAGAAAAAAAAAACTGAAAATCGGCAATCCTCACCTCGGCGTGGTCGCGAAGGAAGCCGATGGCATCGTCTAGCCTCTGCTGTTCAGGCGCCGGCTTCACACACAACACCAACGCAACAACAAAACCAAAAAAAAAAAAGAGAGAACAACCAAGTCAACACAACGTTCACAACAAACAAGGAGTGAATGATGAACAAAAGAGAGAAAAAAAAAACATGTAAAATGACGGTGGAGATGATCGGACTCGAACGACTGCATCGAGGGAGATCGAGCGGAGTTAGTTCTTGCAACGTAGATCCCACGCGTGGTGCATTTCCGGTGCATCGAGTGCATGCTACTTTGTGCGACATCCAGGAGCGGTCGCGAGGCGGAATGAGCCGTTGAAACGATCTCTGCAGCATCCTTGCCGCGACCGATCCTCGACTGCGAGTGCAAAGGCGCACAGAGTTGCCTTTCGTTCGGTCTTCCGGTGTCGACGAACCGACTCGATCATCCCCCGATCGGAACTAAAGTCAGTGCGTGTAACAGCGGTACTTCCAACGAATCGCCGTGGTGCCGCGCGATAAAACATCGCAAGAGAAGTGAACGAGCACGAGAGGTTTCTGTTACGACTGTCCTTGACCCGTTTCCGAGGCGCACCGAAACGGCGACGAAGCGTGCCTGCGTTCGACGATGCACCCGTCACTTTCCAACGAGATTCTCGTAGGAATCTAGCTCAGCGATACGAGCACTCCTACGAACACTCGGGAGGGTCCCTCGAACGAAAAGGCTCGAATCTCTCGTCGCAAGTGTCGGGTAACGGTCGAACGATAGATAAACTGAGTTGAAGGTAGGTGGTTCGGATCTCGTAATTGCGAGGCATTGATGCATACCATGTGGATAGTTCCACGGTTGGGATCCGCCGTGAAGTGTGGAGACACTGGTGCAGCACCCGGTGCCCAGCCTGGCGCCGATCCCGTCAAGGGTGGCGGCGAACTGACTGGCGTGGACGGGTTGCTGCTGTAACTCGATACCGATTGGTCCGTGGGGTAGATCTGCGACGTGAAAATGTGGCAATGTTTATATATAAATCAGAGGACAACAAGTGAATGGCACGATGTCTACTGGCGACGAGTGTCTTGTCTCCGAAACTGGTCCTCAAGATACTACCAACGCTTTAAGACTTTAGACAATAGAACGGTCGGGACGATCGCGACACAGCGATGCAACGGATACTTACTCGTGTGCTTACTACAGAGGCGAGAGTTTTGCCGAGGTTGTCCCCGGTGGTGGGCTGCTGGTTCGTCGTGGGCGCCGAGTTGGGTGCGGAGGGTGCGGTGGTCGGTGCACCGGGACTATGACTATATTGCAAGGACGCCGGGGATGGCGCACCGGTACCGCTGTTCGCCGCCACTGCTCCGCTACCCCGGAATGTCGACATCGGTGGCAGTGAGGCAGCGCTGGTCACCGCCGAGCCCAGAATCGGCGCCGCCGGCTCTCCGTTCGGCGACATGGCCGAGTACGCCTGCAACCATCCAGCAAATTCACCGTCTTGGCTCCTACAACGACCTGTAGGTGCAAGCTGGACGTGGACGCTGAATTACGGGCCGATTCGCCAAGCGTCGCACAGCTCAAGCTCATTGGGCGAAACGTACGACCGTAGGGTAGACGGGTGTTTCGGCATAAAAACCAGGCACCGAGGGATATCGTAAAGTGACAGAGGGCGACTGACGCGACTCGCACGACCTTTCGGCTACGACTGGGGGAACCTTCTTCAGGTTCATAATGGACCGGGCCAGAACAGCTTTGATATCGGATACGCTTAGTGGCCTGTAGCCACGCTCGCTCGCACCTACTGGAGCTAGCTCGTAAAACGTCTAATTTTAAGCATCTTCGCCGGTCGAACAGCGAAGAGTATTTATCAACAAATTAGAGGGGGAGTTTGCACGCGACCACGGCCCTCGGTGGCTTTCACGAGCGGCTAGCACCGTTAATTGTTCGCTTTACGAACGGAGGAACGAGGCGATAACTAAGGACGAGCAGGACTCCGTCGCCAGCCCGCTTTTCGACCGGGCCCATCGAGGACCCGGGGATGCCTCGTCGCCAAAGACGAGTTCCAACAAAAGGGGGTTCCGCCTCTTGGTGAGGCCAGCTTCTCGGAAGAGGGGTCATTAAACCGCGGGATCGTAAATGTTTAACCTTTCGACCGGCCTCGGCGGCTCGAAGCTGCGTCTTTTGTCGAACGTTCACCTCCGTTATGCATCATGGTCCGAGATGCCTGTTTCACGTTGATCCACGCATACCGCCCGAACGGGAGATCCCAACGCCGTGATCGTTCGATCCATCCTACATTCGAATTCACAGCCGATTCGCCGTGGCTAATTAGAGACTCCTCGTCGACTCGAAAGCGCGGAGGAGCGGCGCCGGAGGGGCCCCGGCCGCTCGCTCCTGCCCGCTCCAGGTCTCGCTGTTGCTCGCTCGCGAGAAGGGAATTCAGGGTGCCGCGAACGGGAGGATTTCGTGGTAACCATGAACGGTGTAAATCAAACGAAGGCTGCACTTGACTAGAAACAGCGAGTAGCGGGAGGGTCGTTCTATATATAGAATCCACTGAGTCATTTGACGTTGCTGCGAGTACACGGAGCACTGTCAACAGTGCCTCTCAACCACCTCGGAGCAGGCCGACGGGCTAGACCAGACAGTCGGACACCGGGTGGTCCGAAATAAGACGGCGGCGAAGCTTCGCCAGCTGGTCGTCTCCTGGATATCAGCCTCGATCGGGAGGATTAAAGTCATCGGGCGGGAGCTAGCGAGAGGGAGTTAACGACAGGCAGAGCGTGCCCTCGGATCTGACGGTGTCAGACGGGGTCGAACGTCTTCCAGGGAGTCGGAGAGAAATGGCTGAGAGCCGACGGAATTTATGGCGCTGCAGCGAAACACCTAACCGAGAGGAGATCGCGATTTTTCACCAGCAACTTTTCCTCTACCTCTATGCGGGGAATATATCAGCGGACGCTCCGGGGAGTTGGATCGAGGGGGAATTCGTAGTAACGCGATCTGTCGTTAAAACATCACTGCCATCGCTAAGATCCGCGTGATCCTTGCGGGGTAAGTTTCCTCGAGGAGCATCGATCTTCCGGGGCGGAGACGAAGATTAGGCGGAAGGTTTTAATCGAACGACTTGGTCGCCAGCTGGCCGACCGGCGACACAATTTCGGGGGTGGTGCGCCTCGTGTCTATCGCCAAGTTCCTGGAGTGTCGGGGTCCGAAGAAACGAGCGCAGTCACGCGTGATTGATCGTCGAGGGTGCGCGTACAAACGAGAGAAAGAAAGGCAAAGGGGAGATGGGAGTCGCTTACCATGGGGTCGTGGGGTAGGTGCATAGGGTAAGCTGGTTGGGCCAGGTGAGGGGGTGCGTATCCGCTGTACGGGGGCTGAACACCGCCGCCGCCACCCGTCCATGGATCACCAGGACCCGTTCCTGCCGCGTTTCCATCTGGAACACAAGGAAAATCACAAGTTCATTAATCGTAGCTTCGACGGGGAGTGGGCCGGAAGAGATTGGGCGCAACGTCCCATGGCTATATTTCAGCAAACGTCCTTGGTATTATTTAATTAGAATTCTTCTACCGAAGCTCCAGGGTAAACTGGCCCCCTTCGACGCGAGAAAAAGGGATTCTTCTCTCCAGGCAAGTGTAATCCGATCGTTTGCGTCCGCACACTTTCGACACCGGTGGACAGGGTCGAGCAACAAATAGCGGCACGTGGCGTTCAGTGACCAGAGAATGTCGCGCACGTGCTCGAATAATGCTCACCGGTGAATCGAGTTAAGGGACACGTAGCAGCCAACTTCGCCCGAATTACCCGCCGTTCGATATTATCGTTCGGCTGCGCCTCGACGATCGACGGGTAAAAAGCTTCCATTGGATTCCTCAAATGTGATTCCCCGAGATCCGATTCCGCTCGGGGCGAACGAAATTTCTACCTTCCGAGAGGCCGACGATTCTACTGGTTCTCTTTTGGACACCCGATATCGAGGGGCAATAGGCGGCGCAACGCGGTGGGCCATTATTTCAGTTGAAAACAACAGCAATAAGCTTCGGGAACGTATTTCTTGATACTTTTGCTTGATATAATTCCGTGCGCGCGGGGCTTTCATCCGCGGAGCAGACTGAAACTAAGCCAAACTACTCGCCCGTTCCTACCCAACTACCGGCATTCGATGTCTGATAAAACTTTTTCGTCCCGTCCTCCAGCCCCCGCCGCCATTTATAAGCTATTCCACTCTCGCCTACCGGGTGTCACGAGTCGGGACCGTACTCCACAAGCTGCCCAACGAGTCTCCTTAGCCTCTGATCTTTAATAACAACTTCTCAACCGACAAACTTAACCGATCTTATTGATTTACCGCCTCGGTAATCCGTCCAGGAAACTTCGAACACGTTCGGCGAGGACTCGCGCGGAAACGTGCTCGAAAAATTTACTCGCCAAGAGAACCGCGAAACCTTTCCGGACGCCCAAAATGGCACCAGAATATTCACAGATGTATCCGAATAGTCCGCTGCTCCTAGAGCTATATTGGGCCCACGTTTTCCTGGCCCCAGGGGTCCAAGAATTTTATTGAGCCTCCGTTGGAATGAGCGTAGTCGATGGCAGTTTATCAAGTTTCTTTCGTTAGTTTCGACCAGCGGAATACATCTGTAAATCGTCTGACGTCGTTTCGGGAGCACCTCGTCCGAAAAACAAACAGAACGCGCACCGACGATCGCGAATATACAGCGCGAGGGAGAAGTCGGTCGCGCGAAATAGCATCGCGACGTCGGTTTCGCAACGCGATTAAATTATATCGGCGTAAAATAGGAGCAGCCCAGCCGCGATATAAAGTTTATTGTGTGCCGCGGGGGTGAGGCACGTCGACGCGGCTTTTCCACGAGCCGGGAGCTAGCAATTTTTCCTTCTCTCGGCTATCTTTTTTCTCTCTCTCTCTCTCTCTCTCTCTCTCTCTCTCTCTCTCTCTCTCTCCGCTGCAGCCACGAATTTCACCGGCTAACTACGACGCGCCGCACGCTCGAACAAATAACGAGAGATTGTTATTGTTTTTACGCGCGACAGCCAGAGCGACGAATTTTACGAGCGGGCGTTAAACAGTTGAATATTACTGCGATCGTAAACTCCCTTTTATCGTTCGTTCGAATCGTTACGCGATTTCCAGCAGATATAGATGCAAGCGCGCGCCACGATCGCCGCGCGGCGCTCGGCGGCGGGCCTCGATCGCTAGACAACGGATCGATCGATCCAACTACTTTTGTCGCGTCCGGTAACGAGTGGCCTACATTTTCGACTTGCGCTCCTTGTATCCAGTTTAGGAGAGCGCGGTAACGGGGGTAGACACTTTGTTTATACTTTGACGAGTTTCTTTCTAGGCGGTGCGTTTTTATAGAACGTTTTTAAATAGACTGTAAGAACGCGCGAAGAGAATGGGGTGTAAAAAGATGCGTAAACTTACCGATATAATAGGGGTCTGCGTAGAGGGCCGCAGCCTTGGGGGAGGTGTATCTCGGCGAGTCCTGGCCGAATTCGTCCGAGCCGTACTGGAAAAGAAGTAACGATCAAGGTTAGTTCATGGGCGACAGCGAGATGCATGCATAGTTGAATGGAATGACTATCGAGTCGGGAGGTGAGATCGCAGTGAATGGAGTTTCGGAGCAACACGTTACAACAGCGGACCTAACGCATTGTCCGAACGGCGTGGACGTCAACTAGAATATCGATTCGCACAATCCACAATCAGCGTAAATTTACGATGTCAATCGGGGGTAGGAAGCCATCGGGGATTGTAAACAATACAATAGCGGATACACTGCGCGTACACCAAAGATCAGCCGCTCTTTTCACCCTTACCATTCTATAGCTGGCGTACTCCGCAGGGCACACAAACATATTGGCGGTGAACCGAAGAAGCAGTGAAAAGGAAGTCAGATCGCGTCGCGAGGCAACATAACCGCGGCGGAGCAGGGAAACGGCGATCTACGACGGGGGATGGAAAGTGCCGCGGGAGGAGAGCCTCGCAGCAGCATACCCTCGTCCCAATTTCACCGTGATATATGTTAAAATATTCCACGCCGGTTCCCTTATCCTAGGCAGCTCCTCCGCTCCCGCCGCCACCGCCGCCGCCGCTCTGCCGAAAACTTTCGCCCGCGGTCCTCGCTCCGCCGTCCCCTTTGCTCTTCCACCCACCTCCACCTGCTACCAGCGACGAGGAAAAGTGCCGAGGAACCAGAGAGGGACAGCCAAGTTTCGGCTAACACGACGACTATGGCCAGCGAGCCCGAATTTAACGGCACTGGAGCACCACCGTGAAAGAATCGCGCGGACTTCCGACAACTTTCCGAGTCTCGCCCCGAAACCGAAGGCCGCCCCCAACCCTCGCGATCTGTACTCGCAAGCTCTGATTGAAGCACGCGGCTTCGATAAACGGATGCACTTTTCCAAACACACTGCACGTACACAGGGGCGAGTGCCGATGGCCAAGGAAACAATGAAGGAAAATCGACCCCAGTCACGCGAAGGGCGACACGAGACTGCGAGCAGTCGCCGCGTCAGCGCGCCGATTGACTCCGAGCGGGGTGTAGTGGGGCCAGCGGTCGGCGGCCTACCAATGGGGGCACGGCTTTGCCACCGGGCAGCTATGATCCATATAGATCCTGCCTTCGATAGCCCGATCTGTTACGAGTTATCACTTCTCGGCTAGAAAATTTTTAATAATTAAGCTCGCGGTGCAGGTGTTTATAGGGAAGCTGGTCGAAGAGTTTGTGGGTTGCAGGGTGAAGCAGCGCGGTGCTGAAAGGGTGCAGTGCGTAAAAAGGTGGCGCGGGAGATCGGTCCCAAGAACAAAAGATCTTCGAGAGCATTCGCGATGCATCCGTATCTGGCGGGGGAGGGTCGGGGTACATAATTGTACGGCGATAAAAGCGTCGAGTTTATCGCGGCAGCAGCAGATAACGGGCTTACAAATACGAACGCCTGTTCAGGGAGGGGGGCATGTAAAAAAAAGCTCCTGCTAATCGCACGATAAACGCCCGGCCTCTGGACCTATTAATTTAAATGAATTGCTTTGACATTAGTGGCTCCGATACCGCGGCTCGTTCAATATCATTACTTCCCTCCGTGATCCCGTCCTCGATTTCTTCTTCCACTTTCGTCCATGGTACCGCGGTACCAGAGATCTCGTCGAACTGTCGAGCGCGATCCGGTAAAAATCGGCTGCCCGATCCCGATGAATCACAGGCGCATCGAGCAACAGATATCTCGGCTCCAGGGTCCCATTAGCGTTCCGACGTAGTTAATACCCGCGAAAGCTCGCGATGCTCACAGGAATTGACGTAAGATCGCTCGATGGAAACGTCATCGCGCATCAGCTGCCCATGTCCCTGATCCCGATCGACGCGATCGATCCGAGGAAGCGACGATGGACGCGAGAAAGCAGAGCGGACGGAGGGAGCTCGTGGCAGGGGAAGACACCGCGTGGCCAATAATTCACCTTTTATTTCCCAGCCGCGATAGCCGGGGGAGGAGGACACGCAATAATAAAAATGTCCGGCGGCCGGCAAGGCGGATCAGAAATCTTAATATGTCCTGGTGGGTGTCCACGGTGGCGAGAGTCAGCGATTTCCAGCCAATATAAATGTCCTACATTGATTTAGATCTCTTTTTCCCGGGCTTGCCGCCGCCGACGACGACGACGACGAGCTGGAGTAGGGGAGGAAACGAATGGAAACGTCTCTGTCAGGGAAATTAGCTTCCTTCGGGGGGTTTGAAATAGGACAGAAGGAAGGGTTGTCGTCGCAGCGGTACGAGCGAAGCGACGCGTGTTACGTGACGCCTTCGGGAGATTCAGCACGTGATGTCCGTCTCACGTTCTCATACCGGCTGTTTTGCCATCTTAGAAATTAATCCCTGCCAGTCCCTCTCGGATATAATCTCGATTCCGTTGCGTCACCGTTCGAACCGTCGCAGGGAGAATTCGCGAAAACTCGGCGAAGCGACGTTTCCAATTCCGCTGGAGCCGCGGATAAAACCGACGTCGCCCCGGAATAGGCTGTAGTATGGAGATTATAAAAAAAAACAGGAAATATTCGAGACGTTTTAATCGATTAACACCTTCCTCCTCTTCGTCCAGGCAAGTCGTCTTCGTTATCGACTACACGTGGGCGGAAACGAGTTTAAGAGCAGAGGGGAGAGAGCTGTGAGAGCGGAGGGTCACCGGTCCGGGTATAATGGATCGGCGATTACCCCCTTATTAATTACTGTACCCAAGACTTTTGCCCGGCGAGGAGCGATTAGACGAAACCAGGTGCCTCCTTGGTCCCGTGAGAATTCTTCTACCGGCATCGCTGTACACTTATGCATATTTCACGAGTCATCTCCTCTACCAGCATGCGATTCGAATGATAAAACGATTCCGTAAATACCGCGTTCCTAAGTCAGTTAAATAAATAGCTGAATAACTTTACAAAAGCTCCACCATACTGTTCAAGCTTCACGTTCGATAAAAGAAATTCAACGCTCATAGTTCTAGCGTCTTCCTTGTCCTTTATTGCAAACAGATACTGTGCTCGACAACGTGCCCCGCTTGTCGATTTAATTAGACTTTAATTAAAGAAGCGCATAGATCCATTTCATCGGTCGGCCTGTTTACAGCGTAAACCCGAGCGCGAGGAGCTCCATTTGTCTCCTCTCGCTATCGGTGGAGCTCGCATAACGGATTAATGCCTGGCGATTTGTAAAAAGTCTAGATGCCAACGGTCTTTAAAGCTTAATGGCCGTCGTGTCGCTGATGAATGTCGGATAATTTCTAACGAGCTCGCGGACTCCCCTGCACGCACCCGTATGAAACTGTTTGACTACCACGCGAATTGCTCGTGTCACGCGGACCAATCGTGTCCACGGTATCGGTAATAAAAGCCAGTTCCTTGCGATAGGAGGGGACCCTAATCCTCCCTCGAGAGCGACAAGCAGGTGCTGACGAGGAGTAGACACTGAATCGAGTGTTCAAGTAGCAGGAATCAAAGATTATCGGCAATTTAATCTGTTCTACGTCCGATCCATGGCAAAAGGCTAGTTCGGCAGCCGTGGCGAACGGTGAAAGATCGTACGCGTTAACAAGAAGAATGTGGGAAAGAATCGCGTCGAAGGATAGAACGTTGATCGTCGTATTTTCCTTTTCGAAGTTTATGTTTCTTCGGCTCGTGTAGGACGGGGTTCCAATGGGTTCCCATGGCGGAGGGAACGGCCGGCCGTAAAGGAAATACCCGTAGATGGAATAGGCATGTTCTGACACAGGATGACTTCCGGTAGTGGCATTCGGAATCGTCGCGACGAATAGGAATCGGAAGACACGCTCCTCTCTTTTTTGTTCCTTCGGCGACCGCAATGATGTGCGGCGCGGGCTCGTGTTCGTGCCGTTTGCGCGCATAATTTTCGTGACACGCTTGAGACGGAAACGCAGCTAGAAAACGGAAGGTTTTAACTGCCACCTCGGGAGGAGAAGGTTAACAGGAGAGGGACACACGATTCGAGAGCGTGTATCGAACTTTACTCTCCCCTTGCGGCTCGGTATCTCGACTCGCGTTCCGCGGCTCCGATTTCGCGGAATCGCGTTTATCGTATCGTAGAAAGAAGCCGCTGCGCGAACAGGAGAAGAGGCAGCGCGGCTAGCGGGAGGGGGGGGGGGGAGGCCGGGGAGGTTTTGCAAAACACGAGATACGATGCCGCCTAATATTTGAGATTTCATTAGTGGACGTTATTCCACACCGACATCCGATCCGGTTGTTGTGCTGACGCGGAAACAAAGTTTACAAATCACTCTTATATTTTACCGCCCGCGAGCGATCGTCGACATCGGCCGGCAACTACGCTTCCAACGGGCAATTACGCGCCTCTTTGGCGCAGAAAAACCGTGTATGTGTCTATAGGCGGCGGATGACTAAACGGCACACCGAAGTAAATTTCCCGGAGTCCGCTCGTTAAACAAAGAAGCCGCGCGTCGACGACGATACGTAGCGCAAACAGAGACCCGAAGAGGAGAGAGACCTGGAATCCATCGGTGACGTGTAAATCTTCTGTTAAAGGAGGGGCGGGGTCGGGGGCGGGGGGGGGGGGGGCGCGGGCGTGATCGAAATGCATGCCTCCCCCGTTTTAATTGGCACCCACTAATTGGTAATTATCAGGCGTACCCACTCGCGGGGACCTGACGTAAGAGGCTTAAGGCCGTTTACACGGGATGGAGGATCCGGTGGCAGCGGTACCAACACAACCGCCGGGCGTAAGGTGTACGTCGGTTTACAACGGCCGAACACACAGCGCAGGTGTGCATATGTAATTCCGAATGGGTGCCTCGGCTAGCAGCGCAGCACGTGAAAAGAGACTAGAGATCCACGACGTCTACATTATTTATTAGCCGTATCGTCACCGCGTATATAGCGAGAGCCAAGACAAACGGCTGCATAATCAACAATTAGTTGGCTGATACGGTCTACGTGAGCGGTTTTTAACGAGGGGACGCGCGGTGCGTTTGCATTCGGCCCTCTTGCGTTCCCGTTCAGACGGACGCTACCGAAAAGCTCGGCATTGCGATGGACATCTCCGGTGTGGGACAAATGGATCTGCGTAGAACGACGCCGTCCGCCGAAATTATAGGAAATCTAGATTGCGCCGCTTCTGATTTCTGATATACATATCTACCCACGGGTTTATAGGGGATCCGGACTGTATACGTAGAAGCTAAATTAGGATGACCTGTAAGGTGGGTATCTAATCTGTAGCCGCAGATAGAGTTGATCTAAGTTATGGTGGATCCATTCTACCCCGAATCTGGGTTACACCGCGCCTAACTCATGGTAAGCCTAGCCTCGCGGCGGACCAAGTTTCGTCTGGCTGCTAAATCAGTGCAGGACTTGGCACGAATTACGCGCCGCTGGCCAGCGCGTAATTCGTCTTCCGGTGGAATCAATCTCGCCGTAAATCTCGGTGAACTTAAAACGCGCCCGCGGTTTTTCCACGGCAATAAAAATAAGTGGCGAGACGTAAACGCGTTCGTCGATCGGAGTTTCTTTCTCGCGCCCCCCTCCCCGCGGCACTGAGTCACCGAATCAGAATGCGACTGAGACCCCAGCGAGCACCAGCCTCCCACAAAAGGATCAAATGGACGGAATCGAGCGGGGCTCGTCGTCATTCCGCGCCGAACACCCGGTAGAATCCACCGAACGCGAGCGTTTCTGTTCGAAGGGTCGACTCATTCTTCGAGAATGTGATTTAAGCCTGCATAAAAGACGACGGCCGTGCAGAATTACAAGAGGCATGCAGTTCCGCTCGTCGACATACACCGCGGCGAGGAACTTTCCTCTCTTGTCACCGCGCGCGGAATACCGAACGATCGCTTATCGCGCGTTCCCCGCTCGCTTCGAGAGCGAAGCCCGACCTTTTCACGAATCCCTCCGAGGGAGAACTTTTCCCTTGGAAATAAACCGATTCCTACCAGACCCTCCCCCGTTTATTCCCTTCTCCCTCCACTATTTAGCCTCTCTCCGGTGCTACCGAGCTTCCGGACCAAAAATTTATTCTCCCAAATAGGCGAGGAGCCGAGAAACGAGCCACCTTCGATTCCGTTCGCATTCGGCGGGGCTCCTAGCGCGTTCGCGCGCAATTAGGCCTCGTTCGCGAAGCCAACGGGCAAGAAACCGTGGAAGGGAGCGGAATTTTTGCGATGCTCGGAACATCCACGCGGGCCGAGCAAGCCTTCGGCGTCGCAAGAAGATCATTTTCTGTCATTTCGAGGTGGGGAGAGTAAGGATAGCCTACATTTTCACCGGTTGCGCGCGCGTTTTTCTGCGCTGCTCGGTTCGTGGAAGACGTTTCGTAATTGTAACCACGGCAGCGGAGCGTTCAAGTTTATTCCTCCCGCGGACATGGAGCGACGCTTCTGCTCGCCGCTTCAAGGCTTCCCCCGCGGCTCGCTCGTGGACGGGACGACTCTCGTGTAAACGTACACTCGATCGGAGGGATCGCGATTCATTAAATTTAGCCGCTTAATGGCCGAGTTTTTCTCGCCGGGTCGGAGGAGAGCGCTTTCTGCCACGAGTGTTCTCTACGCTGGTCCAATTAAAATACAACTCGTGTGCATTCTGTTGCATCGGAGTGCACGAGTGGGTTTGAAATGTTGCGACGAGCAGCAAACGGGAACGAGTATTCCGCAGGCTGCTCCCGAAATTCTTTGACAAAATCTTCGAAAAAAAAAAAAAAACTCGCCACGCGCGAACATTCGAGCCGGAACAATCGCGCGACGGCGATACCGATTAAGCTGCGCGGCTGGAACACCGCGAGCAGAGAATAGAAAGGCGAGAGACGGGACTCCACGCCCGTGTGGGACGTGCACCACGCCCGATCCGGAATATTTCATTCGCTTTTTCCATAATAGCGCCTCGCGATTATTAACGCGATCCGCGTGTACAGAGAACGCCCGATAATTTCGCCGAGAGCACGGCCATATTTCAACCACTTGCAAATGACTAGCTGGAAAAGTATAGAGTCCGAAAAAAAAAGAGGGGCCGAAGCTTTGTGACGCGCGAATTTTACTCGCGGTTATTTTCACGTTTTATCCGTTGAAAAAACAGTCGTAATTACGCGCTCAGGCACTGCGGGGATCGCGCATTTTCGTGGAATTTATTCGCGGGCGATTTTAGCGTTCCCGGGACTACCGGCCGATAAATTCGTCGTATTTTTCGATACGCGGAACCATCAACGAGCGATCCCGGCGATCTACGGAAAAACCGAGATCGGAGGGGGGGACACCAGAGACAGGGGAAGAAACCATCTTCCTCCGTTGTAAATATCGTTCGCGGTGAGGAAGACGAGCGCGACTGAAATGTACGCGGCAGAGGCCGTACACAAGCGAGCATCGCAGGCACTTTAATGATCTCGCCAACTAATTAATATAATTGTCCTCCGACGACGCACGTTCAATTGCCGTGCCGCCAGGGCGCTACTTCTATTTATTTATCTCGCCGAGAACTACACCTGCAGGCATTAACGGCTACGATTATCAATTAAACTGCCATTAATCGAGGAGAGACAAGCCCGCGCACCGTGACGAATTGTTTTCCAGCGTTTTTGACAGCTGGAGGACTCTGAGCGGAACTGAAGCTTCTTGGATATAAATCCCGCAGAATGTAAAACTCACCGGCGCGAAGCCTCGACGCGGCAGAAACGGGCAAGGAGCAAGGGGATTCTTTAAATTCCATCGAGCGATTTTTTCCAACGACCAATGGCGACAGTGGTGGTGGAACGACGCGCCCTGTGCGCGTGGCTTTCGTATGCAAGTGTGACTGCCGCCTAATACGTGCCACCACGGCACATACTAATTAGCTGTGCGAGCGAAACGCGCCGTGAATACGACTTCACGTCGAGAGACAAACATTAGATACGAGCCGCGGCACTTGAGGTTAGGCCGAGGCTGAGGCTCGGACTTGCGAGCCACTTCCTGCTGCCAGCTGCTCGCGGATCATGTTCAGGACGATTAAAATTATTCTTAATTCAACGCGACACAGGTTCAACGTATCCTAAGTGCACCTGGGTAGCTCGAACTCGAGTTTGCCGCACCTTAGAACCAACGTGCCGCAAATCCAGCACGATGGAACGCTACTAGGCCCACCGGGGTGCCTAAAAGGACCCAGAGATTTAAGGAAGAATCGGACCTATCCTCAAAATGGTACCAAATTGTTGAAAATTTGTGAGATTCTTCTTTATAATCTTCCTGATGTGCTCCAAAAACTTTAAACGAATTCACTAAACGGTTGCTGAGTTATAACGATTTTAATTTTCCCTGATTTTACACGTACTCTTATGGAGAGAGACGATCTTGACAGATAAAACAACTGAAAAAGTGTTGAAGAAATGGTACCAATGTTTTCAATTTTTTTGTACATGTAGTATATGGAGAGATGAAAATATCTGCCGAGTTTCAATTGTTTTCACTACATCGTTTTAAAGGAATAATTTATAACTTGAGAAAATTATTAATTCAGGGCATTCTCACTGCCAAAAGTTTAGCAAGTAATGTTTGAAAAAGCATTTGTAAAGTGAAAAATACCTGTCTAGGAGTAAAAATAATGCTCCAACTGTCGTTCGAGTTGCTTACATCTAAATTTACTATGCGTAAGACGTAGATATTCAAGTATTTCAAATTTCATATACTTTTGTCTAATATTGTACGTCCGATATCATCCTTAAGGGGGGATTGCGCCTTGTTGGGCCGAAGAATAGGTAATTCTTTGTGAATTTTTTCTACAAAAACGGTTCGACAAGTTAATTTGAGGTTTAGCAGGCTGTTTTATTCTATCTTGAACTATTGTTCTGAATTTTTGTGTGACAGTGAAAAAAAAACATGGCAGATACAAAAAGAGCGTTGAAAAATAATCGGGTAATCCTGGCGTTGACGAAAAGTACTGGAAGGTTTATCTGAAACACAAAAAGGGAAAGAGATTCTTAATCTACATGAATGTGGCTATCGGTGGTAGTAGATTTATTGCCGTATCTGTACCGTTCCTTTTTTATTTAAAGAAATTTTCCCGATTTTGGGGCAAAACCTGTTTCAGGCTCAAATCAGGACGCTACGCCTTCTTCAAACGGCTGTCATTTTAACATTTTTTTTATTTTTCTTAATGCATCTACTACCTCCGATAGCCACATTCATATAGATTAAGAATCTCGTTTCCTTTTTATGTTTCGGATAACCCTTACAGCACTTTTCGTCAACGCCAGCACCACCCGATTATTTTTCAACGCTCTCTTTGTATCTGACATGTTTTTTTTTAACTGTCACACCAAAATTCAGAACAATAGTTCAAGATACAGTGAAACAGTCTGCCAAACTTCAAATTAATTTGCCGAACCGTTTTTGTACAAAAAATTCCCAAAGAATGACCTATTTTTCAGCCCAACAAGGCGCAACCCTCCCTTAAGGATCCTCTGCTCCCTGACAGCCGAGCGTTAAACTTGCCTGCGACTAAACAACGGCAAGTGCATCTGTTGCGTGCGCGGTGCAATAAAAGTTGCGAGCCGGCTCGAAGTCACGTACAGGTACTAAACCGGTCCTATACCGTCTGGGACTAATCGTCCGGTCTTGTGGGACAGGCCTCGTGCGCGACTTTCGTCCGATAACAGGTATTCCGGCCGTAAAACTGTCATACCTGTCGAAACGCGAATGCGAAATTCCGCGCGAGGCCACGGCGCGCAGCCCAGCCGAGTAGGTAGCCTGCACCGAAGGATCGTTCCGCCAGAGAATTACGAACGGGGACAGGTCCTAGACCGACCGGGTACGCTTTCGAAACGCAACCTCTTCGCGGCATGTTCCGGCGAATCATCTACTTTCTGCGAAACGACTGTTGTTGCGTTTACCCCGCTCTCCTGGCCGCTGTAGTGGCTCCAATAGCCGGGGGATGGCACCGAGGAGACGGTGGGCTGCAGCATCGAGCCGCTTCCGGGCAAGCTGCTCGGGCTGGAGGCTTGGAACCGATCCGAGGCCACGCTCTGCAACTGGCCGATCGACTGCGATTGATTCGGGCTCCTCCGTAGCTGGTGGCTGTTGCACGTCAACGGGGAACCGTTGGCAGTCAAACGGGACCGATTGCAGGCGACTTGCAGGGGGCTCGATCCACTGGAGCCCGGGCCCACTCTTCCGGGTCTCATTTGCACCTGCTGCGACTGCACGCTCGCGATCTGAGCGTACCTCGAGACAGCCTTGCACTGGTCGACCGCGTGGCTCGGCTTCGCCCCGATCCCGAAGTCGCTCAGCTTGAAGTTCTGCTGATTCATCCTGAAATCGGCGTTGTTCTTGAAACTCCGATCCATGTCGAGCGGGTGGACGTTTCTTTGGATTCGTCTCAACGGGATCTATATCGAGTGCACGGCGATTCCATCGACGCGTTCACTTCAAAACTGACCGACCTAAATCTTCACCGTTCGAACGTTGCGATCACTGCTGCACTGTGTCCAACGAAAATATCCCTTCGATTGGCTGCATCTCGGCTCCTCGGCGTGGCTAATTGCGCGACTGATACGGTCGAAGAAATTCGCTGGACTGTCAACTGTTCGCTGGCCGCCTTGACACGAATTCGATCCTAGCATCGTAGCTTGGTCCTTTCGAGCGAGGTTCGATCGGAGCGTCTGAATCGGCGGATCTATTAACGGAAACGTCGGTAGACCCTCGAAAAGCTGGGCTGGTCGAAGCGCGCACGCGACCACCGAGCGTCACTGGCCAGCGGGATCGGAGAAAATTATGCAAAGTCGCGAGATAAATTCGTATCCGGCGTGCAACGTCGAGGATAAACAATCTCGCGTAGGACGAGCGCCTCTCCCCCCTCCCCGTGTGCCCTCCTCCGCTAACATTTAACGGAATTTATCGCTGCAGGAACTGCTTGAATCGGAGGCAAAGTCTCCCGTTCCTCGTTACTCGGTTAAACTCGCGTGCGCGTTCGATGATCATTAATCAGCGTGGAAAGTTTGCGAGAAACCGTGTCCCGGCTCCCTTCGACTCGAATTCTTCGAATGTTTCCAGTCTTTCGTCGAACCAGCGAGATATTACGAGGGTGCCGCCGCGGCGCGACTATTCGCGAGCAACGCGTTTCACGCACTCGGCTGCACGAGACTTTCACGCGCGTTAAAAGCACGCTCACTGCGAAAACGCGCCCGCCCTTCGCCTTCCTTCTTCCAAACAGCTCCCGCTGACGGAGCTAGCTCGAGGCGAAAAGCGATTCCAAATCGATTCCAGGCGATCTCAACAGGTGATTGCCAGCCTCGCGGAATAATCGCCGAGGTGAGTTGAGGCCGCGGCTGATGATTGCTCGAGAGGCCGAACGATTGAAGGAGTAGGAAACTCGGCGGTCAGTGCGCGCGGAGCGGTGTGGCGAGACGATCGTAGCGAAAACAATCGCGAGAGGATTAGAAGGCAGGCGACGGGCAGCTGGTTAGCCAGTAGAGAGACGACTGGTTTTGTTACTCGGCTCATAAGCTACGCGCTGCTACACGGAGCCTGGGTCCAGCGTGCCCCTCCACGGTCGCGAGCGTGCTTGTTCCGTGCACGTAGACGCAAACGCTAGTGTGCAAACCTCTCTCTCTCTCTCTTTCTCTCGCTTCTCGACCCTAGACTGTACTCGTCGTCCCGTTTCCACGCGCCCCGTTGCACCGCTGCTGCACTCGCCACGCCAGTTGCAGTTTCTCGAAGTTCGCGGAACACCGATAAGAATTTCACGGGGGCACCTATTTAAAACTGTGTTCCCCGCGAGAGGAAAGATGTTGCTGTGCAGGCTGCATTCCATCTTGAACGTTTGATTCGATGGACCCACTCGTGGAAGGCAAGGCTATTCCATCGGTTTGTTAGCGTTTACCGACTAATCGTAACGATAACAGTTTTTCTTTTTTCGGGCGCGGAGAAGGCGCGAGAAGGCTTCCCAGAACTGGAGCAAATGGCCGCAGAGAGTGGGTGGTCGCTGGCGCGGCCCGCTTTGTCGCGAGCATCTCGATCGAAAGCGTTCCCCCCGTGGTGTCTTCTTTTCCCTTGTATCGGGAGTGATCAACATAGAAGAGAGGTTTCAGCGTTTCAAGGAGGGAGATGGGTCCGAACGCTTCCCGTCGCGAGATTTATTCCGGAACGCGCTGGGCATCGTCAAAAACAGCTAGTGTATATTGATTCATGGAGGCGAGCGTTGTTCGCCGCGGCTATCTGCCCTCCCTATTCGCGCGTGCAGTGATCGCGATATCTTAATCGGCCGTTTCTTCCCTTTTTTACCAGGGGTCAAGCACCTCGCCGGCGGCCTCGAATCTCGTCGGTGATTGGGAAACCGAGCTACGAGAGCGAACTCTGCGAGCGAACCGCAGCGGCGTGCAAGCCGCGCGAGGGAATCTCGTGGCCGTGCAGCCGAGAAAATCGAATCGGCCACGACGAATTGCGGTTCTCCGTCGAGCGGCCAGAAGCGTCGCGTTCCCGTTAAAACGCGATCGCGTACTCGGTGGCGCGAGCCAGTTGGAAAGTTCTCGCGTGCATCGTTGCATCTCTCGCTGCACCGCGCCGCGCCGCGGAGCTACCAGAAATAGTTCATCCGCGGGAGCGCGAAGGGATTTCGGGAGGGGGGCGCGACTGCGGCGAGCAGCCAGAGAGACGGAGAGAGAAAGATAGGGGAGAGAGAGGGGGGGGGAGGGAGGGAGGGAGAGAGAGGAGAACGAGAGAAAATACGAGCGGGAGTTACGAGTTACGGCGGAAAACGGTGGATTATGTGTGTTTAACCCCCCACACTTCCGAAAGGCCTGGAGTTATGTTTGAGCACGAAAAGTAAACTTCGACTTCGCGGCGACGTGAGGCGCTTTGTGAGGATTAGGAGGAGGCCGCCACCGGTGAATCGGCTCCTTTGTCCCGACTTCCGTGCGTTCAGGGATCGATTCTTCCCGGAGACTACGAAGCCTTTCGAGCCTTCTTCTGCGAAACGAAACAAAGCGAGGGCACTCTAATGGAGACCTAATTGTGCCATCTCTGAAGAGCCGAGGACATTTGATTCGCGATGGAATTTCGAAAGCGTCGGGGCTAAAATGGTAATCGCGTGGCGAGATCTTGCTCCGAGATTCGTAGGGTCAGCGCGTGGAGGTAGCTCAGCCCGCGTGCTCCACCCCCGTAGCGTCAAGGGAGGCACGGCTTTCGGGGGAGGTAAATCCGAGGAAAAACTGGCCTGGCCAACGTGCAACAGGTAGGAATGCGAATGCACAGGCCAGTGCAAGTCCAAGCAGGCCGTCAAATATCGGCGGAACGAAGGCAGCGGTTAAGCTCCCCTTCGGGAAACCGAAATATCGACTGCGCACCGACCTCTTTCCAATTGGAATCGTCACCCCGCTAGCGGGGAAGCAACTTTTTGCGGGGCTTATCGGAACGAATCCGCCAGAGACTTTTCACTATCCAATACTGGAGGAACGTAATCAATCTCCGCTCGTTTCTCCATCCGCTGGAATGAATGAATAAATCCAATTTTTTTTTCTCTCACTCCGGGGCAGAGAACTGTCCCCGGTGGGATTTCGCGGCGGGGAAGGCGAATCGGCGCGCGTAATCGAGCAGCCAACGCGTTCCAGAATCGGCCGGCGGTTGCTCAACGAAAACTAGTACCGTACCACGGGCCGTGAGGTGCCTAATCGTACACCTTCACCTAGATATCCGTCGATGTTTGCGCGACAACGTAGGTACCCTTTCGAATCGCGCACGGTTACTCGTGTTACGCCGACCGGCACGAGAGCTCGACGCAATAACGCGGCTGAGCCACCGCGGCGGCGACAGGTTCATTTTTTCCAGAACCGGTTCGATCGTCGAGCCGACACATATTTTCCATTTCGACGGCGGACTCGTATTTTCTTCTATCGCCGAATACCTACGCACAAGTTGCAGTAAAGTGTCGTCCAACAGGCAGAAACACGCCACACCGCCGTGCGCAACGATGCACCAGCAAATCGCGAGAAGGAAGACGAAGCGGAAGGAGAAACTGGACGAAAAACTCGAGGAGCCTGGAAGCTCCGGAGGGAGCGCAGAACGACTAAGGGCGTGTTCCAGCCGATACGCTTTCTATCGGTACTGTACCGGTTTTAAAGGACTCCGGGAGGAGTATAAACGAGAGACCGAGAGAGGAACGGGCGACGGCGTAGGCTCTCGGTCGCGCGCACACGCGTGCACCGCAGGTATGATTCGCGTACCTGAGAGGTGCGCGCGACAAGGACGGAGCCGAGAGGTGATCGTGCCGTGGCTCGAGAATAGGCGATAGAGAAGGGAAGAGAGAATGGTGTAGAGCGGATACGAGCAGGACGGCTAAAACGAGAAGAGAGGTGGACTAGCCACTGAGAAGAGCAAACTGGCCAGACTGCCTGCCGCCGTCGACAACGTAACACCGTTCTTCAGACAGCCACGGAGAGCGGTGGTAGGGGAACGTGCAGAGAGCAATCGGAGGAACAGCGACACGCTGCATATAAAACAATATGTCCCGTGCGAAATACTTTGCGATGGCTATGCCTGTTTCTTTCGAAGCGATTCATTAGGGGGGAATAGAAGTATTCTATCGAAACCGTCGAAAGAACCAGGATGGAGGGGCTTATCTTGGAGATTCAAGTATTCGGGCACCGTGGCAGATAAGGCTGTTCGAGTACTCGAAAATTCGAGTAGCTTGAAGTTCGGACCGAGCCGAGACTCGGTTTCCAAGCCGAGTCGAGTACCCGTAAAAACCGAGTAGCTCGAAAGAACCGAGCGCGGCTCGATAAAACTGAGTAGATCGAATTTTTTCGAGCGACTCGAAAGAACCGAGAAGCTCGAATTCTTTCGAGCGGCTCGAATATACTTGGAGCAGATAGAAATTTTCAAGCAGACCGACTATACCGAGTAGCTTGAAGCTTGAACGTTTCGGGTAATACGAATGTTTCGATTATTTTAGTTTACGTTTATCTACTGGAATGTAAATAATGGTTCTCAATAAGTAATGTGAATAATTGAAATGTAAGCTGTAAACGGAAATATTCTGTAACTTTTGAAAATAAGTACTAAATTCAAATCTTTCTTTTTTTTCTTTTTTTCGTGTATTTATGAACGTATTCATACACTTCTCTTTGAATTCAGTACTTATTTTCAAAAGTTACAGAACATTTCCATTTACAACTTACATTTTAATTATTCACATTACTTATTGAGAACCATTATTTACATTCCAGTAGATAAACGTAACCTAAAATATTCGAAATATTCGTTTGGCCTGAAACGTTCAAGCTTCAAGCTTCAAGCTACTCGACACAGTCGGTCTGCTCGAAAATTTCGATCTCCTCCAAGTATATTCGAGCTTCTCGGTTCTTTCGGGACGCTCGGTTCTTTCGAGCCGCTCGAAAAAATTCGAGCTACTCGGTTTTATCGAGCCGCTCGGTTGTTTCGAGCCACTCGGTTTTTTACGGGTACTCGGCTCGGCTTGGCTCGAAACACCGAGCCTGGCTCGGCTCGCTTTTTCCGAGTACTCGAACAGCCTTAGGCAGATAGCCACCGCACACCGGTGGGAGTGGTTGCTCGCAATTTCTGGACCACTCTCCGAGTAGACAACGGGCGGATCGATTAACGGGACGTTCTCCTTTTGTTCGCCCGCCGAAAGAATTAATCAGCGAAGAGTAAATTGGCCCAGACTGCCTGTCGCCTTTGGGAGCGTGGCTACACGTGCCAATAAAACTGGTCGGAGGAGAAGGAGCAGGAGGAGGAGGAGGAGGAGGAGGCGGAAGAACGAGGAGAACGCGCGATTAAAACGACCCCACCGACGTGGGGCACCTTTTCTGACCTTATTCGACGAAATTAGAAATCTATTGGGCACGGTTGAAAGACACGATCGCTGTTCCGCCTCTGAATAACTCCTCGTCAAAGCGAGCCCGGCTATCCCCGAACTGATACGTCCGGGTTCTGGAGCTGGGGCTGAAGCTGGCTGAATCAAAATCTCCAACGACATCCTGTTGCGTAAACCTCGGTCAATAACGCGTAACAATTGGGTCAGGCACCCGTTTGATAACGCGGCAGTTAACTTTTCCTACACCGCGCCATCTATTCCACTCTGCTCTTCGCCACGATCGCCCACGCATTCCGTGCTTTAATTGCCGAGTGGTATTCCAAGGTGAAGCTTTTGGCCCGGAGATTGTTCGGTCGGCCTGAGTGTCGATTGCCGACGAAAAAGTAACACCTTGGACGGTTCAACGATCCCGTCGAGTTTGACGGCAACCGACTGCGGCCCCGAATTCGCCGATCACGCGTGATACTCCGGAAGAGGAGATTCCGTCGGCAGATAACCGAGCTGGTACAATTAGAAGGCGTTCCTCGGCCGATTTCTAACAGTCTCCCAGTACCGTTAACTCATCCCGGCGCAACTCGTCGATCGCGAGCTTCCTGAATCTTAAACGATCGTTGGCTAGACTCTAGAGAATACCAAGCGATCGTTCGCCACCTTGTCCAGGAATTCCTCTCGCCGAAAATCGATGTAGCCCTTTCTCCGTCGCAATTGGAAGCCGCGAGGAGAACGGAGGCTGATCCGAGGAAAGAGATACACACCTACTCCCGCCTCTGTGCCCGCCGTTTCCCGTGCCACGGCCGGCTAGTATAAATATCATATCGACAAGCAACTATAAAATACTGGCTTACGACTCTGCCGATGCGTGCGCGAGGAACCTTACGATTTCCACGCGAGATTTACAGGTCGTTCCACGAGGCGCGGTCAAAGATTAATGATCCGGCTAGGTAAACACATAAAATGCCTGCATATTACGCGGCAGCTGAATAAAGAAACGGCACGGAACGCCAATGACAAACATTTCCGCGCGGTGCGTGGAAAATATCTCCGGCGGCGACAAGCCGCGAGAGGTAGGCGCGGTGCTAGAAAGTTGAATGAATTAAGCACGCCTGTTTACGATTGTTAGCGGCTGCCCACGTGCTTCGCGATCGCGAGCCAAGTCTGTAGGCTCTCGTTTGGTCCCCGCCGTGTCCGCGGAATTTACCTTCCACCTTCCACCTTCCACCTTCGTTCCCTCGAGACAACGCGTCGCTCGAGCTCGATGCAACGGGCCCCTCGTTGTTCCGCCCGTAACCGATCAGCTGTCTCTCCAATTTCTCGCGTACTCGACTACTCTACAAAAGTCGCAATCACTCTCACCGCTCAAGGGCGAAACAAGGAATTGGCAAGCTCGACCGATTCGCGCTCGACTCGGTCCTGAAACTCTCCGGAATCGGCGATCCCACCTCGGGAACCGGGGCCCGACAGCTTTGTCCGTTGCTCGATCACTTACCTGAAACAAAACAGAGGAATTTCAATTAGTAACGGCCCCGGTGGGGAGGAAGAGGTAGTCGGACGTTGCGGGACGTAATGACGCGTGGGACAAGCTAATTGCTAGCTGCGACGCTCAAGGCGACCGGAAGTAACGGGCGAACGATTTTCATGGAAAGTCCTCGAGAGCAGCGCCGTTCAGCGCGCTGCTCCCTCGAGGAGGCCGACAATCACGGATCCACCGAACGAAGAAGGGGGAACCGAGAGGCGAAGAATTCATCGCGTGTCACCGTCGCCCTCCTGTGACCAAGGCCACGTGATTATTCCAATCGGATAAGCGGCTGCAAGCCATCTACCAGTGGACGGCGGCCACTTTTTCCCAAACATGGGCTCGAGGTTGCGCCTCCACTTGGCGATCCTCTTCGCTTTGTGCCGCGTACCGTGACTGAGTATCTTTTACGAGGACGGTCAAAGGAAAGCATGCCATCTAATCACTGCCACTGCAATTACTCCCCTCGATATCGAAGATCGTCGCGAACGCCAAGAATTTCCGCGGCGCTTCGTTAAAGGTACGACGGCGTGTCTGACCGGGCACTGTCCGTCTCCCCTGAACAGTAGTTTCTACTTGGCGGTGCAAAGCCACTCTTCCTTCCGATTTCTCCGTCGATTACAGTGTGCCAATCGGTAGGAAATGGATCTCGAGATTCGGGGGAGAGCCCCGCCACCCTCGTCGACTGAAAGCCATCCCCCAATTAGCGATATACCATCTCCAATTAGCGTTGAAAGCGACCTGTTCCGTGAACGCTTTCGCAGTTCTCGATCGCGGTCGCCGGAAGTCTCCTACGCATCGGCTGACGCAAACGTGCGCGATAACGGAGGAAGAAAAAGCGGAGGGCCGCGCGAATGGGGGAGGAGTCCAGGGCGGCGATAACGAAGAGAACACGTCGATTCAACGACACTCGTAAAGCTGGACATTTAACGATGGCGATTTAACTGTCGCGGCGTGGCGCGCATACAATGTGCTCTCTCTCTACGGCCGCGACCTGTACAATAATAATTATGGTCCTGGCTACGATTGTTTATGGAGGCGGCAGTTAAATTACCGCCGGTTGACGTTACACGGGCATTTCGGTGGCTGCTTTCCCTCGTCGCGTTGTAATTGTTATTTAACAGTGGTTTGTACCATCATCGTCCGGCAGCGATAAATTTCCGGCCCCGGTCAAATGAAGATTAACCATTGCGCGATGCGCGTTTTCATCAAAGGCTCGTTAAGCCGCGATTAAAACTTTCGGGGGGGGGGGGGGGGGGGGGGAGGCTTTTGTTTCCGAAAACCCTCTATCAATCGCGTTAATTTTTTCCATCGTCCACCGATCCGATCGGCGAGACGTGTCCCCACGGTTTTCGAGGAACGGAGAGGAGCGCTAGCTTTTCCAGCGGGAATTCGAACGACTTTAATCGCGAGGAGCGCGATTGTCGGGAACCGTTGCGGCGCAGGCTTTCCGTGAAATTTCGTGTGCAGTTATACGACACTCGTGCTGACGCGTGACGTCATCCCCCGACGGGTGCAGCAAACACCTCCGACACGTGATTTTTCGCGTCGCGGCGCGAGCGCGTAAGTAGCCACGGGCTACGTCGGAGGAACGATAGCGTGCGAAATATCTGCCAGGGAAGCCATCGGAAGTAATGCACCTACTCGATCTGCGACTGAATTACTCGCTTCACGGAAATGCCAAGTGATTCCTCGGGGGGGGGGTGGGTGAAAAATCACCGATTACACACAGAGTAATTTTAGAATGCTTTGAATAACCAGAGTTGGGCGTTCGATCGGTTGGAAATTCTAGCGCGTCCATCGGCAATGTGGTCAGAATGCAGTCGTCTCGAGCCTCTGGAATGTCCGAGCGGGTTCGACGCGCCGTCGATTCCCCTATCGATCGTTCGTTAAAATAATCGAGATATTTGTGCGAAGGTGTTTTCCGCGGGCGACGCGCGACATGCAAACAATCCTTGACAGCCGTGTCACTCGACACCCGCGTCAAGTGTTTAATGAGAACGCACGGTCATCAGCCAACTATCTCCCGTCTATCGAGTTACGTGAGTCACGAGCTTGTAATCTGAAATAATGTCGGGGCGAAAATTCTCCGAACGCCGGGATCTTTGCGCCCGCGAGAGAAAACAAAAAGGAAGCGTATCGACTTATCGCTGCTCAGCCGCCCACCAGCCGCGCGATGTTCCAAAAGTCGCGAGGGAATTCTGCGCGCCTCTTCCTGGCCCCTATCTCCCTTTCTCCTTTACTCCCTTTCCGTCTGCAGAGTTCTCGCGGACGTGTTTACGCGTGGCTCCGGTAAGTGGCCAGAAAAAGGCGAGGGTGAATTTCCGTTAGTCCAAGAGGGAGTTAACGCGATTGGCCACGAGCTTCCGTGTAATTGGGAACAATTCATAAATTTATTGCGACAGACAACACACAAAAGTCTTCCCCTGCTTCCCTTTCTCGCTCACCCTCGTTCCGTAGCTCGCGGCCGACCCTCCTCCGACACTCGCTCCGCCAGGAGGGGTTGAATCGTTGGCTCGAGTGGCTTCGGGGGAGAATCGGCGCGGCAGGGGCGAGAACCAGAGCACGGGCTTGTCGGTGTTCCTGTATCAACTTGGACACATTAAAAATTTAATAACTCGCCTCCGGTCGGTTGGTAATGTAGGCAGCTAGCCGCTAAGGGAGTCCCCCTAAATCCAGAGCTCTGGCAGCGTAGTCAGTGGCTTTCAATTTTCATCCCCCTTCGATCGTTCCTTAACGCTTCCGCGGCTCCCTTCGCCGCCTTTTGCCAAGCCTGACGCGCTGGTAAAGCAAACACTCGATCCCTTAATTTACCATCGGATTCGAGGGGGTGGATCGGTCAACGATTCGGGGGGAGGGGGGGGGGGTAGGCACTTTGATGGTCGTACTCGGGTGGCTGTGGTTACTCTGCCCCCAACAGAACTGAGAGCCACTGGGCAATGTATTATCGAACTACTACCACATTTCTCCCTCGCGTACCATTCGTCTCAGTCTCTCTACCAGCGACTGTACCAATGTATTTCTTTTTTCCTTCTCTCGCCGCCGGTTAACAACGGTAAAACCGTCTTCGTTTCGCAATTCAACTCCACCCCTCTCCGCCCATCAATTTAGGCCACGTACAGAGTAACTGGGTAATGGTGGCGAACCTCTTGGAGAAATAACAAAGACAAGGAGGGTGTAGAAAAAAAAGCTCAAGCTCGCCAAATCCGAGGAAAGCTCGACGAGAAAGCCGCCCGAAGTTTTAGACTCCTCAAAGTAAAGTCAGTCCACTCTCGGTTCTCGATTTTCAAGCGGTCATAGGACAAATTTCCTTCGACCCTGCGCCGCTAAATTATTTCGCGATTAAGCGCATCGGCGAATCCATTAACGCGCGCGACCTCGGTTTAATTAACTCCCCGCCGCGGAATTAAATACTATCGCGGGACGCGTATGAATTTGTTACGGGGAGAGATAACGGTCAGCTGCTTCATAAATTTGCCAGCCAGTATCGCCCCATCTAGACGAGGAGTCCACGGCTTTTCACGATCCGCTCGGCTGGAAGCTGAGGCAGCGTTAATTCCTCTGGGGATCGAAATACCGCCGAGATCCAGGTCGGCGAGGTTACCAGAGTTTCTGGAGAGGCTTTCATCGAAATCGAAACTCTGGGGATCCCCGAATACTCCTGGATCACCGGTGACGTCACGATGCTTGGAGGAGAAAGCTCGGATGCACAAACGCGAAGGCGAAATGGAGGGAAAAAATACGAATGGGGAGCGGAGAAAGGGGGTAAAGGGGGGGGGGGCGAAAGGGGACACGTAGTAACGACGTGTACACCAATCCTGAAGGCCCCTCGTGGGGTGGCAGTTTTCGGGGGTGCGCCACCCCTGCCTGCACCAACGGTATATACAGTACACAGAGCGTGTAACGTCCCACTGTCAGGCGACCCTTCCGCCGAACACAAACGGCTACGAGCTCACTAACACGGGCACGCGTACACGAGCACGAGCGCACACCTACGGGGATAGCAGGGGTCTGCCCTATGATTTGTAGCGGCACTATAATGCCTCAACTACCCGGCACCCTGACTCACCCTCTCGCCCCTCTACCCTACCTCCCCGACCCCGCGACGTCTCCCCTCCAACAAACACACAAGTCCAGGGCGAGTAGCAAACACGCAGGGCGTCCGTGAAACACGCACCGATTCCTCCCTTCACGGCCCTTGGTCGCCGGTATAGCAACACGTAGCAACGTTTTCCGTTGAAAAACAGGGAGGCGGAGGGGCGGCGAAGAGTTACAAAGCCGGGAACGCGGTGGACCCATCGCGAACGCCGCCGCGCGGCGTCCAGTGTTCCGTTTTTTGGCGCGTATACGCTTCGATTTCGAAGCAGGCAGGGAAGTATGAAGTCTGCCGGGCTCTAACTCGAGGAATTCCAGCCCCTAGAATTCCGAGGCACCGGAGCCGGCCCCTCCCTTCTGGCGGTTGACGAAACCCAGGCGCACAGTGATTGATACTGTCGCGTCGCAGAGTCGCAAGCCACTCCAAGGTACAAAGGGGTGGACGGGGAAAGAAAAGGGAGCCGGCATTAAAGCGTTTCAATTATTTGATCGACCGATAGAGTTATACGCGCGGAAGCGGATTTGGATCGGACCGAGGAGGGTGGCAACGGAAAAAAATATTCCTCCGAGAGGGGGAGCGAAGCACAAAGCCGATCACGAGGCAACGCACCCCCGTAGCGAAGATTATGCACCGTGTCAAAAATAACCTAGCCGCGTCCCCCGTCACCGCGCAATCCTTCCGCGTCTCCCGGTCCCTCCTCGCCGCTCGAAGCGATTATACTCTCTGGAATTTTTCTTTCTGAGAATCGTGCGAGGCACGCGAGGTAGAATGAGTGCCGATTAATTAATCGGGAAAGGGAGGAAAAGTCGATGCGGTTGGAACGTCGTCGGACACGGCCTATCGGCTGGGCTCGCGATTCTTCTTCTCGTCGCTTGTTAGTCGATTCATAAATTACAAGTTCGCCGGCGAGGCGGAGGGACGGGACAGGGAGGGACGAGGAGAGAAACGAAACCGGGTTTTTCGAGCTAATTGGAAGAGCAGCTCCGACGCTCGTAATTAATGGCTATTTCGCTATCGCAGCGCGCCGCTGGTCCACGTTTTTCGCCGGTCCAACGCTCGCTTCCCGATAACCTGTGCGACTGTAACACGGCGGGAAGGAAAACCGCTTCTGTCCAGGCGTAACGAACCGGAGCACCGACGTACCGGGCGAAAAGGCAAGTTTATGCGTTCGCTGAGGGGACGTAATCGAGGAATCAACATTTCTCGGAGAAGGGAAAGAGAGCGACGGACACCGCGGGGCGGTAAATCTGATTTTCGCGAAAATTCCATTTCTCCCAGTGGCTGGTTTTCATCGTCGGGGTGTTCGAAAACGGTGGGGGCTTACAGCTTTATCCCCGCGGGTGGATCGATCGACGATAAGAAAGCTGCGACGCGTACGGAGCTGGTGCACACGAGCCGCGGATCTCCGAGAATCGTTCCAGACGTCGTAAGTATTATTTCGTGCTCGACTCTCTTCGCCAGCGAACGGGCAGAAGAGAGTTAAGCCCTTTCGCGCTTTCCTTCGCGCGCCCTGGCAAACTGTATTAAAGGCAAAGTATAAAAGTTCAGCGGCGCGCGAATTTACGAAGCGCGTGCGAGTACCAGATAAATATCTTACGGCTCGGTACTCCGGCTCCGAACCGCGTCCTCTGACCCTCGCGCGCGCGCTCGTCCAGCGGAATGCCGTAGGCGTACGCCTGCCAAATCGCGCGTGGAAATATTTATCGCAAATCGAGTCACATTAACCCTTGAATTCGGGGTGGATCGGGCAACGCGTCGTTCGAGGTAGCCTTCCGCCGTTTTTCGGTCGAAACAGAGACCGAATCTTACACGCGATACGCTCGGACGAATGACACTTTCCCGGGCGCGTTTGTGTAACGTTCTGCATTATAGAGCAACGCGCGTGGAGAAAATCGAGTCCAGAAGGGTTGATAGAAAGCAGCGACGCGGTTACGACCTACGGCGGAAGTGGCTACGCGACCCCGTGGCCCCTTCACAATTGATCCATCGATTTCAGTCCGAGTGGACGGCGCGCGCTCGTATTTCGCATTCAGCTGCGGCGCGACTCTTGCCGATCAACCGCACGCAGCATTCCGAAAGCGAGCCATCGATATGCATGTACATCCGAGGATATAGCCGCGACGCGCGCGAGTGGTGCATGTGTGTGCACGCGCATGCAAATGGCTCGCGTATCCATACAAATATACGCGACAGAGCCGGGGTGTTGTGCTGCGTATACGTCGCGGCCTCGTCGACGATTTATTACGTTTTTGCGGCGGGCCCGGCCCCGTTCGGCCGCAATACCTTGTGTCGCGGTAATTGAATATCTGAAAATGTCAGGAAGCGTATAAGACGGCCAAGGGGGCAGAGCGGCTGATTGCGCTCGAGGGGGAAAAATGGCGCGTTGCGAGCCACGAAACGATGTCACTGGTCGCGGATAGAAATTAGTCGGAGTTTCCCTCGAGTATCGCGGCTCACTCGTGTTCCAGGCAAATGGAACGTAGAGGGGGCACGGCTCGCGTGAGGCTTTCAATTTTTCTCAAAGCCCGAGGCTCGCCAGGCCACTGGAAATTCCGAGGAGAGGGACACCGGTGATCTATGCCGGTCCATTGCTCTACGACGAATTCGCGAGGCGGCCGCACAAATCATGCTTCGATCGCCGGCCAGTCCTACGGAGGATGCGGCTCCTCGTGCAAGCAGAAATTGCTGGGCGATAAATAATAAAACGAGCCGTGTAATTTGAGCTAACGGCTTTTCTGTCTCCCTTTTTTCTTTCCTTCGTTGCTCGGCTCTTCCACGATCGGTGTACACAGCCTTGCCTCTCTCCCTCTACCTCCTGTTCCACTTCAATGCACCCCCGTGCGCTGTTGCTTCACAAGAAAATGCGCGCGAGAAGCCCGTGCCGCGTGCTCGACACGCATAGGTGAAGGGCCACGGTTCACCCGATCGCGTTAACTCCGACACTCCAGCCGAAACCGCGCTGAAATCGTTCCCTCCTTCGATTTCCATCGCAGCGAGCGCCCGTGCGCCGCAGCCAGAAAAAGTCGGCGCAATTTATTTCGCCGCGCTTCATCGTGGAAACGAAACTGAGAGTGGGAGAGGGGCCGTCGCGTCGCCCAATTTCAATTAATCGAATCGCGGCTGATTCTCGGCTTTTCACCAGCGGCCCCTCGCCGCGAGACAGATGCACCGTCCGCTCTCCCTGAATAAATAAATGCTCGTCGGCGCGATTAATTAAACGATAACAAATAATTATGACGCGAGAAATCGTGGCCGCATCTGCGGCAATTACGCGATTGTAACGCTCGCCCAGACTTGCGATAATATTTGCCGCCTAGCGCTGTATCTACGGCGAGATCGATTGCTAATCAGCAGCCAAGGCGAGTCGATTAATCTCAAGTTCACCGAAGATACTGGTCGATCGTCTGGCAACCGATAATCGTCGATCGCTGGAGATACTCCGTTTTGTATCGTGGGGGGCGGGAGAGACGGTTAATCTGGATCAGAGCCGTATATCCTTTACGCTTTTCCAGTCCACTTTCCGCAAATTTAACCCGAGTGGACGGCGGGGGAAATACGGCGGCGGGAATTTACTAGGTGGAAAGTCGCGGTGTCAATGCTCCGCTCCGGCTCGAGCTCGCATCGACGCGTAAACGTAGGTACGTGTCCGACCACGAGAGATCGTACGACGGCCCGTGGCTGTTCTATATTTGCATAAACACACCGCACACCTGTAAATAATTTCTTTCTCCGCCGAGCTCGCGCGCTTCCACGTGCGCGTAGATCATCCGCAGAGGCGTTATGGATCGCGGCGCGATCCAGTGTACTCCCGGCGGATTCGCGTCGATGGAGTCGGTCTCCACGGGGGACAGGCGCATTTTTCCGGGAATTAATGAGACCGCAGAGAGAAGAGGTCGTAAACAGGAAGCCCCGCCGCTTTTCTTTTCTTCTGCATTTTTCGCCCGCGTACAATGGTACAGAGAGACGCCTAGCTACCGGGCTAATTAGCATATAGAGTGGATAATTAATTACACGGAAACGGCGAGTTCGTTCGCGCCCGTTTTTACCTGTGCCACTGCCGCCGAGGCCAATCGAATGCAACAGGGGAAATTAAGTTGCGAAAAGAGCAAGGCGATCGTCGCCGTGCCGCGAACGAATTCGAGGCAGAGCGACGCGGGCGCGAGAGCTCGCCGTGGAAAAGCGCGGAATCGAAACTAGGGAGAGGGCCTCGACCGCGAAAACGTTTCGCAGTATCGAAGCCCGGGGTCGAGGGCACTCGAGGGTTCTCGCGCGCGATCGAGGGTGCCGTTTTTCCACGAGCGGCACACCGAGCCGTCGAGGGCACTCTGCTAATTTTTCGATTATCCCCCCCCGGTCATCGAGTGGAATATCATTTTTGAAACGTCGACGACCCTCCAAGCGACAACTGTTTCGCGATTCCCCGAGTGCCATCGATTCTATTAATTCGCACCGCGGGCAAAGTGGGTCCATTAACGTTCGGGTTCTCGCCCGATCGCGTATACCGGCGCGATCTCGATGCGAATTAGCTTCCCGAAGGTGCCAGCCGCGCAAAAAATTCCCGGCAAAAGTGCAGTCGGTGAAGCAGAAGGTAGCGGGAATAAACTTGAGGAATCGGGGCTCGTCCCACGAAAGAGCAAAGAAGGGAAGGCTGGAAAGCGGGAGATGGAATTTTCGAAAGGCATTTCCTTGCTCCGGTGAATTTCCGCGGGACACAGAAACGTACTTAAGCCGGTTTCTAAGAGAGCCAATAAAACCGCGATTGGACTCTCCGCCGCCGTCTTCGCCACCGCGAGATATCTCACGGATAAAGATAAGGGATGCTTGGTGATGTCCCCACCCGGCGTCTTCGCGCCCTGCCGCGTACTCTCTCGGAGTGAAATGCTCTGTTACTTAAATATTTAAGCAAAGTGAGCCGAGTTTCTCCCTCCCGTTTCTGCGTCTCGCGAGAATATCCCGCGGCAACCTCGATTCGCGACCCCTCTCCGAACTTATTAAGCGAAACAAATACGAAAGTCGGAGTCAATGGTTTTCTTAAAAAGATCACGGAACGGCGCAGAGGAATTCCGCCGCTTCGAAGTAAACGATCAACTGTTTTATCTTCCTGTTGTTTATCCCCGAGGAGAAAGTAAACCTTTCGGGCCTCTCTGGACAAGGGCCTGGCGCGTTTTGGTAGCCAAAACATTTCCAAGAGCATCCTTCAGATTTCCACGAGCGGGCCAAACGAAAAGAGGAATAGGGGGAATCGACAGCGGTAAACATTTTAACGGGTTTTAATCCCGCGGAAAAACCGTTGGAAATCCGGATGGATCGGCAGCCTACGCGGCTAACAGAACCGATGATCAATGGCTCGTGCAGGCTCCGCTCCCGTGAAAAGTTACATTCGTATTCCCTGGTCTCCGCCTCGTGCCCGTGCTCCTGGCTCGTTCAATCACACAAAGGAATCCCGCGTGTCTGGGTGCGCGGGTGGATCGCATTGTGAGCGGACGATTCGCGTGCGTGGGCGGTTGATTTTTCAAAGCGCATTATAACGAAAAATCAGCGCCGCGATGCCTCGCCCATGGTAATGGAGCCATTCGTCGAAAGCGGGATGAAACATTATTATCGGTCAAACGCACGCCGAAATATGTAAATCGTCCGACTGTGCGGGAGAGTCGCGTCGCGATCTGCGCCAACCGAGCGAGAGAAAGAGAGCAGAGTTCAAACAGAGAATTGAAATCGAGACAATGGAGTTTTCCACTTGTCGAGCGACGTGTACGTTTGCAGTTTCCCCGTGGAAACGCTAGCTAGGAGATCGACCTTTCCACCGCTAGAATTTCGAAGCGATCAGACAGTACTTTGCTCCTTTAACTTTGCCCTTCTAACAGCTACGGAAGGGCCGTAAAGAGAGGGAGACTCGAAATCGAGGCGGTGCAGTTTTCCCGGAGTGGACCGACGCGCGGTGCTTCGACCTCCCCGCGGCCGCAATTTCCTATCGTCCAGATAGTGCCTTGCTCTCCCCAAGGATACTTTATTCCTGCGAGGGAAAAAATATTTCAATTCCTCGGCGATGCACGCCCACGTGTCTCGAGGCGGTCCGCGGGCCAGGAGTCGATAAGAGAGATGCTTATCTGGCCGTGGAATAATGAACGGGCACGAATCCGATGTGAACGAGAGCGGTAAATGCGATGCCGGAGACGATAAGGAGATAATGACGATGATCACGGCAAGGGAACCTGCACTTTGTTCTCCGTACGATGATAATAATAATTACAATTAGGTTCGACCAGCGAGGAAAGCGCCTTTAATGGTATGCACACAGGCCGCGACCGCTAGAGGAGAGAAAAAAAACCGCCTCTCGCAGCCTATTATCGGCTCCTCGCGAGATTTATCGCGAGAGCACGCAGGTGATCGGCGACGCGGCCGAGCGATCGGTACCGAGCAACACTCCAATAATACGCGCGAGCCACGGAATTTACATTAAATAAAACACTACATTTACTCCCCCGGCCCGGCTGTAATCATATACAATTATCTAGCACGATACGCCGATAATCAGCCGAGAACAACTCACTTTTTCCGCGGACACAATGCGGAACGTTTGTACGAATTATATTATAGAATCCGCATCGCGCACGACGAATCTCCGCCGCCGACGGACAAGTGATTTTTCTATCTGTAACCCTGCGGCTATCACCGTCCACCGTTCCCTCTCTCTCTCTCTCTCTCTCTCTCTCCCTCTCTCCCACCGCCCCCGTTTGCTGTTGCAATTCCAGCAGCCTTGGGATACGTAATTGTCTGCCGATTGTTATTTATTCCACAACGTTAGTCTCGCGGGGAGCGGGTTTTCGCGCTGGCTCTGCCAGGGTGAACGGCGCTCGTTGGGAAGCACCACGCGCGCCTGCTCCGGCGGGGGTAAAAATGATGTTTGCGCGGATACGAAAATTACGGGCGATGGGCGAGCAACGAGTGACCGCCACGTTATTGGCTATACTTCGGTCGGGCTCGCGTCTGCTTTATTCTCGCGCTATTCCGCTTTAATTCGCCACGCCCGGTGTGAATAACAATTATGTAATAATTTCAACCGGCCCGACCCCCCCCCCCCCCCTCCGCCGGAGTATATGCACGCATATATCGCGTAGAGGCGAAAAACGCGCGCCACACATCCGCGCCAGGATAAATCGAAAATTTCATGCTGTCGCGACAAATGAATTTTTGAACTCCCACCTCCTCCCCCGCCCGCCACCCAGAGGCCGGAGGTCATATCTCAAAAACCGCGATTCGAAAGCGCTCTCGGGGAAAAAAATGCTTTCGCGTGGGCGTAAAAAAACAGCCCCGCTCGTTTAAACGAATTTCATTTTCACCGTTTCGCCGCGGTCCGCTGTCCGGCACGCGTGTTATCGTCGCGATTCCGATCGTCTGGTTCAAAAGAGATTTTAATTTATCGCGGTGGATGTTTCCGAGGATTAAATTTCATCGACTAGCCTCGGCTTGCTTTGGGAATCGCGAACGCGAACAATAGCGCGAACGCGATTCATGGAAAAAAGCAAGGGAAGACGAGGTAGAGGAAAAAATATCCCCGCGCGGATCGAGATAGTGCAAGCCGCGCGTATCGTTGGAAAAATCGCGGATCTCGGTCGTGACCGAACGGTTTTTAATCGGCTCGGTCAGCCAGCAAACTCTTCCTAGTCGAATGTCAATCACGACCAATGAGGTGATGATAAACGGGCAGACAACATGGCGCTCCTCGGTGATCCGCGACTATCGGTTGCCTCTGATTAAAATAAACGGCCGGCAAAACTTTATCTACCCACGGACCCGGGGGTTATCTAATTTTTCTCCCTTGCCCTCGTTCATCCTGCACGCCGCCGCCGCTTCTTGTTCCCTGTCGCCCCGAACGAGGAAAGATAGCGTCCGACGCGACGATGTGGGAGAGTACCCTCGAGAAAAATGACGAGCCGTGTTTCTTGGAAGTGACGACAATGTCTCTGCGCGTTATTACTAATTACCGGGTCGCTTCATCTTCCAGCTCGCGTGTCACGGCGAGCTTACTACACGAGATAATACATTTTTTCCGTGCCGCTGCCCCGAGGGACCTAATAGATATGTAACTAACTATGTAACCGCCGCGCGTGTACAATGAATTACGTTCGAGCCGCAATTATACAACGCGGATTTTCCAAATCAATTACGCCGTTCTCCGGAGCGAGAGAGAGAGAGGGGGGGGGGAGTGTGGAAGAGGATAAAGGAGAGGACGCGTAAGTCCGCGAGCAAACGAACGGAAGATTTTTCACGGTATTGCCGGATGTCTAACATCGATTTCCTCCCACGGCATCGACGATTGTCCTTCCATTCGGTACGTAATCCTCCTTAAGACGTTTTCTAACCCCTCGCCGAGATTAACCGAAAGAGGATTCCAGGATCTGCCCAGTTTGTCTGATATAAACGCGTCTGCCTTGCCAACCGGCTCGTATAATTGGTTGTCAGTCAAGTAGTCACTGGCAACCCCCTCGGGCTAGGCTAGCGCCGTTTTCCGTTATTGCTCGCCGAACCTCCAGGGACACCCTGTACATAAGACGGCCAGCGAGAGGCCTGATGGGATTTCACGTGCGATCGAGTCAAGAATTCCCGCCGATTTCGAAATCACGGGGGCGAAGCAGGCCGCCGCGATGAGTTTCACGGGCGGACGAGACGCGGGAAGCTTTCTTCGAATCGATGCGATCGCGAGGCGCAAGGGCCCCGGTGATCCCTGCCGCGAAATAAGTATGGAAAAGTGAAAGCCAGCGAAGGGTGGGGAAAAAGTACGAGCCTTGTCGAGCGGGAGCACGAATAAAAGGGGAAGAGAGAGAGAGACGAGGCTGCAGGCTTCTCTCGAGCTAATGGCTTTTGGTACGAACGAGACTGTCCAAAGTACCCTTGACCCATCTAACGGGAGGGGGGCAATAAATAATTCATCGGCTGACTTGGTCCTGCCGCGACAACTCGGTCCGGTTATTCGCCGGGCAAATTATCGGAGACTAATTAAGGGCCAATTAAGCGAGAACCTGCTGAATAATTCGCCACCCGTTTGCGCGAATACCAGGTTCCCAGAGGAGAGACAACCCCCTTGCGCCTCGAGAGCACATTCTTTATTAAGCTTTCCACTGTCACTGCCCCCTTCATCCCACCCCTGGAACAACGTGCAGGAGGATAGAGTTCTTTGCGGCAGACGGAACGGGAGAATTTCCCGCCGATCACGTAACTGACGGAGCCGACGAAATTGTTGCGTCGCAACGTTGATATCATCGCGAGCGGACGGTTACGCGGACGATGTACGAAAGCCACGTGATCACCAAAGGCAAGTCCATTTCCTGGTACATTAAGGCCAGCGGTTAACGCGATTGAACACCACACGGAATGCACACTGACGGGGAGAGAGAGAGAGGAGAGTGAGAGAGAGAGAGAGAGAGAGAGAGAGAGAGAGAGAGAGAAGAGAGGCCGCAGTCAGTAAGCGTCGCGTAATGTATGTAATTAATGATTACTGGCACGCATCAAAGCCTCTCATTAATCTCACTAGCATGCCCGACGATGCGCGAAACGTTTGATCGTTCGATAGTAAACCGGCCGATTTCACGGTGCGTCGACGGATACGGACTCGTCGATTGTATCTAGCACAACACGACTGCGTTATTAATAGTGCGATTGTCTGGTGAACAAACAGCGCAGCGCTCAGCGATGCACTTTGTGCGCCGGACATTCGAAAGAAGACAACAGGCGCCGAAAATGCACCGCTCTCCACTGTATAAGGGAGAGTGGGGTAACTGCGAACACCTAAGCAACAAAGCAAACAAAACGAAAACTATGTGAGAAATGAATTTGTTTATTACGTGACGAATTTTTGACGAATTATAATAAAAATCAACTTTATAGTGAAAAAGTAAAACCCTTGGTGTTCGTGATTACTCGACTGCTGTGGGGTAATCACGAACAGAGTGCTAAATATCGCAGAAGTCACACAGACAGCGCGACTTCAATGGTTAACCCATAAAAAATGTTGCTACAACCTATACTTAATGTATTTTTCAAATTCCTCTTCTTGTGCGTTAGAAAAAATTGCAATTGGTCGGAATATCGAAAAAATATAGTAAAGGTTGTTTTTTAAACTTTTTTTTCTGAACCTGTAATGAAAATTGAAAAATCCCTTTTGTAGATTTAAGTAAGTTTTATATATGCTGAAAATTTCATCAAAATCGGTTAACGTTATTAATCTCGAAGGTTCGAGATTACCCGATCCGAGTTGTTCGTCAATACCCCACGACATCAAAAAATAAAAAAGAATTTATTTCACAGGTTAGAATCATGATTCAAGCAACGCCTTGGTCACAAAATGTTGGTAAAAAGGTGCCCTATTTCAACTTAAAAAAAAAACAATTGTATCATTAATTCGACAGTAATTACATGCAATTGAAAATGGACAAAATATTACATGAAACACGATGAAAATAATAAATTGTGTTTATCTTGAAAGCATGAGCGTTCTGTATTTATTAATTTCTGCCCGGCGTTGGATACGACCTAAACTATTAGCTAGGGGAGAGGGAACATCGTTTTTATTTACTAAAACGCCGTAACATCGCATTCGCGATTACCCCGCGTTCGTCTTTACCCCACTCTCCCTTATAGACGCTTGCACCCGCTCAAGTTTGAAACACATCGAAGCCGAAAGAATTCTGGAAAGTGTGCTGGTCAGGTTTCGAGAACAAAGGTGTAGCTGGGAGAAAAGGGATAGAAGAGCACGAGTAAGAACACGCGTTCTCCAGTTTCGCAATCGCTGGTTCCCACAATTTGCATTTTCTCCGGTGGCAAAACCGCCCGCCAAGAAAATGTCACTTCCTGACTCCCCCTCTGCATCGCTCGGCTCACCCCTTCTGTTTTCCACTGTCGCCATCAATCGTCCCTTGCCTAAACTCGGCGCGCACGTTGCGCGTTGCACACGTTGCACGTGCACGTGCGCGCGCGACATTTCCCCAACGTTTCCTCGGCAAATCAGCGGCAAATCTTGCGCGGGCGTTTCAAAGGCGCCGCCGTTTTCCCTAAACGGTTAACTCGCGGGCTCTCGTCGGCTCTAGTAACGGCGAAACCATTTTTCCCCCGCGCGCACTCCCCTTTTTTTTTTCCTCCCCGCTTTCATCCTTTCTCCCGTTCGCGCGACACTGCCGGGCGCAATTTCTCTCTCGAGCCACGCCGAGTAATTAGGTCCCGGTGCTTCAGAATTCGTCGCGACTGACCCTAACAGAATCGCGCCCGGGAGAGTTTTCGCGGCCGGATTAAAGCCGCGCGCCGCCCTGCCAGTTACCATAAGGAGCGGGGAATCGATTTCTCTAGGGCGACCCGGAATTTGTACCCTTTTATGTTCTACACGGTACACGGTATCACCGAATAATAGTACCAACGACTCTTAAGTCCGGTCCGCACAATAAGTGATTACGTCGGATAGGAGTTGTAAAATTTTTCCCCTGTAACGCACGATCGTGCTCCCTGTGGGTGTGCGCGCGAGCGCGATCCAGGGTATCTTTCTTCATCGAGCGGACAATAAGACGGAATGGCGTCCATTGTCGGCCAACTCGGGACAATTCGCCATGGATAAAGTTAGCCGGATCGGCCAGCTGAAGCCGATCGCCTTTAATGGATCGCTCGTACGTTTCGATTCTTTGCCCCTTATCCTAGCCATAGGTCGCCCGGCCCGGTTGCTTGCCTACTCCCTCGCCACCGTTTCGAACGGAGACGTTTCGCAACGCGGACCCACGTGGACCGGTGCGCGAAAATCGCTCTTCTCGAGCAGCTGCGTGAATTCTGATTGCGATAATACGTCCAGGCTCGGGGATAAACTACCGCGGAGTGCCGTGTAGCTATCCAACGCTGCTGTATCGCGGCAGATCCCGCGCACCGCGAGCTTTCGTCATTACCAGCTCGATGCGAGGCTATTCGCACGTCCAAGCCCAGAGAAATTGCGAACGGCGTTCGGCCTGGGTATCGAGTATAAACACAGTCGGGCGATATACGTACTCGTGAAATGAGTTTCTCGAGAAGAGATCGCTCGGAAGGGAGTGCTCCTCCGGAGGAGGAGGAAGTCTCCGAGCACGGTGGGTCGCAGTTTTCAATAGGAAAGGCGACTATCTCGCGAGGGAGGCGAGATATTCGAGAGGCAGACGCCCGGGCGGCTGGTCGCAGGTTACAATTTACAAGAACCCACGGGAAAGGGCGCAGGTAATCGAGGGCACCGAAGGTTGAGCACCCCCCGGTCAAGGGGAGGCCCCTGATTGGTCGAGCGGGCCACGCACCTGGCGGACAGCTGCTACGACGATACCGCGTTCGCGCATGCGTCAGCGCCGTTACGGCGAGTACGTGTGAATGCACGCGCGCGCACATGCGCGCTATCTGCCCTGCATCGTTGTCAACACGCAGACCAGCGCGCGCCCAACGTTTGCGCGAATGTAAATCTTCCTCGCATTCAGCGGAATAAGAGGAAATGATTAATAGACGCGCTCTCGCAATATTTGCGAATTCGTGGCACACCGTCGCGCCAAATGGATCTCCCCCCGAAACGGGCAGAGATCACCTGCGATCTTAATTGAATGAATGCAAATCTCTGCTGGTATTTACATGCCTGCGAGACACTGGAACTTACTCTAATTTGGGGGATTACAACGTCGGTTCGCCTATCGATTTCGGGAGGCCCGAAGGGAAACGCGCAAAGTCTGAAGATCGCTGGAACAGGTAGACACTGGCAGAGGGTGAAGACGCGGTACAGAAAGCGTTGTTGCTCGCAACGGCTGCGAGGGAAGTGGGGAAAGAGGGGAACTGGGTGCACAGGCAGTAGCACTATCCTGTGGCAGGTCTCTCCTCGCCAGGATTATGGGTTTTAAAAGCGTGCGGCCGGTTTTCGAGCGGCGCTAATCTCATTGTTTTACACACGGAACAGCAATAACGAGGTTGTGCAAGGAGACGAGGGTCCCTGGATTAGGGGCCTTGAAAAACCTAAATCGCCAGGCTCGGAGGATCTCCGCGACGAGTTTGGCCCCGGGTATGACGTGAAAGATTCGATGGATAGATTTTCGTCACGAGGTTAGGTCTCCGCCAGAGATGCGAGCGATAACGAGAGCGAACAAAAGTTACGGCCGTGGGGATGGCAGAAAATTTCGGCGAGCTGCAAGTTCGTAAATCTAGCCGCGGGGCGTAATTGCTCGCGAGCTCTCCCTGCCCCGAAACGAAACCCCGGGCAACGTTTTCCTTTGCCTGCCCCCTACGTCGCGGGAACAGAGAGCTCGCGGAAGGTGAATTGACACCGAGGCGAGAGCGGCTATCGCGACGATTGCACAATTCAATCATCGATAGTTGAAAAGCAGTCCAGATTAGGCACACCTGTGTAAAGAAATCGACGCATCGATCCCTGAACCTCCGTAATATTTCCCCTGACTCGAGTCTATTACGTTAATCTCGGTGTAGAGAGAGAGAGAGAGAGAGAGAGAGAGAGAGAGAGAGAGAGAGAGAAAGGAAAAAAGTGGATCCCGCCGCGATACTCGCGATGAAAAGTTTCGCGGCGGAGAAAATTGATTCGCCCGCGAGTCGACGGGAAAAAGTAGTCGTGCGACCAGCGTTATCGATCCGCTCTCGACTTTTCCACGCAATCTTCCAGCCGAGATCCATGCGTTACTGGCCACATATTGGCCGGTGCCGAGCGTCTCGAAAAACCGCTCGCCCCTTACGCCGCGATGGAAAGTCATTTCGGTCTAGACCGTGTACATCATCGAGATCCCCGAGCGGGGACTTTTTCCTCGGCCGTGAACGAGGGTCACATTTTTTCCCTCCGAGCGTCTTTTTTTTACATCTGTAATTTTCCTTCTCCATGGAACGAACGAAGCATTCCCCTGTCGGGCGTGGAAGAAGAAGGTAGCCACGGTTAAGTGCAGTTAAGGAGGGATAAAAAGGGGAGCAGGAGGAGACAAGAAGGAGAAAAAGAGAGCAAGACGGAGAAAGAAGAAAGCACGGGGAGAAAGGGAGAGGGAGAGAGAAACGGGGAGAGGAGCAAGAACCCCCGACACTCAGGAAATGACCCACCCATTGGCGCAGCAAAACCATCATTCTGACCGTCGAGAGGCATAATTCCCTGGGACCAACGGGAACACTCTCGTGTTTCTGCTGCCCCCGGAACTCGCTTCTGGGACCGTCCTCGTAATTTCGGATCGAATTTCGGGTCCGGTCACCGGGTCTCGAATTAAAATCCGAGACTCGTCGCGTAAATAACCCCTCGTGAGAACAAATCCGACCCCGCTGCCGGCCGAGCTGCTCTCTCTCCGCACCGCTCGGCGTGAATCCGACGGGGAACTTTCGACCCGATCCGAAGAACAACAAAAAAAAAAAAACAGGCGACTCGAAAACGCCGCCTATCGAGTAAAAAGCATTGAAGTGTGGAAAGGGACGACGTCTGGATAACGATCTCGATGCTCCAAGGTTCGCGCAAACGGCTATAGCAAGCGTTAGCGGGAGTATTTATAGCAACAGTCAATAATTTCGTGGCAGAAAGCATCGTGTTTCGTCAAGAGCGGAGTACGGCTCGACCAACCAACCGGCGCCTACCGTTCTTGGCGCAATCCAGGCCCGAAAAGCACTTCGAAAACGCTTCGGGAATAATCCCCGTCGATCGCGAAATTGCTCTATCGATGACGATTACCACCGCTGTTCAGAAATTCAAGACGCTAGAGCCGGCCCGCCGGAGTATCGTCGTCTATAAGTTAATTCGAATCGATCAAGCTGGTCGCGGGCGAAGGTACACGTGTCTCTTCAATTTGCCATTGAAAGCGACCGTCTCGCGTCCCTTCCGAGGGACGGACTTTTTCGAAAGCAAACGCCCTGTAATCCAAGCGGAATCGACTCCGCCGGTACCGCGGCTCGAGGAAAGATTACCCGCCGCGTGTAATTTTCCTGCAATAAAGCTATCGTTTATCTGAGACCGTTTCCCGCGTTAATCCCTCTGATATCGATTACGTCACACGCGACACCGTGATACGCCGTTAAACGGTAACGCGTACCGTTCGACGGGTCGCGTCGTTTGTCAACCGAACGCGCGACGTCGAGCCCGCCTCGGCGACTGGAAATCTCGGCGACTGGGATTCTACTATGAGACGAGCGAGCGGGCGAAACTCTTATTGCGAATGATAACTTGCCGGGTCTACGATAAAGGCGCGCATGTCGGGGGAGGGAAAAGAGAAACGAGGCGAAGATCGAAGATAGGGAAGCGAAATTGAGGCGAGGGGCGGCGGCTATCTTCGAAACCGAAACTTGCTTCGTGACTTGCAGGGGCCAAGGGGAGTGGAGAAAAGTTTCCGCTCGGGCTAAATGCGTCGAGGGGGTGGTGGTAGCGGCGCGGGGCAACAATAGCAAGAACAGCACGTAGGGACGAAAACTCGTCGGAGGATCAGCAGGATATAATCTGGAGGCAGGCACCGAGGTAGGCACCATCTACCGTGAGATCTCCACGGAAATCGGAACTGGCTCGGGGCAACCCTAATCCGAACCTGATACGACGTGCTCTACGTACGCTCGCCACAGGGTTCTCAATTATTCAGCCGGCGATTTCGTGGCGTCCAATCAAACTTTGACAGATAAAACGGCTAAATGAACGATAGACGTTCAGAGAGGAAAAAAAGAAAGGAAAGCTCTGGTGCCTCCTCCCTTGACGTCTCCTCGAGCAGAGAGCTCGCAGTGGAAAGAAACAATCGTTCGATTAACGGGTGGCTTGTAACGCCACTGTGCAGGTAAGGCGGGTCGCCTGAAATAATGTAATCCCTGGGAACAATGCGTGTAATTGAACGACAGAAGCGCGGGGGTACTCGAGCGTTGCGGAGGAAAGAGAATCGCACGGCGGAGCGTGGACAAAAATGGCAGAGGAGAGATGTGAAAAGTTACGGGCGGGGATCGGAACAACAGTGAAATCTGGAGGTAGGCACGGCGGTAGGCACGATCTACTGTGAGATCTCCACGGAAATCGGAACTGGCTCGAGCCAACCTAATCTAAGCCTGATTCAACCCCCAAGACACCTAACCTGGCTTGCACATTGGCGGCGTGTTATGGAGCTCCGTGGTGCGCTGGACACATACACGCGCGTGAATCCGCCTCCCGTGCATGTGCCCGGTTGCTCTACACGTTTTCCACGATTATGCGAGCTACCGCTATGCAGATCGATCCCCGGAGTCGAAGGTGAGGCCCGTTTCGCTGGCAAGAACGCGCCTGTGTGCTGCCGCGCGTATATTGGTGTTCCGCGCCCCCCCCCCCGCCGCCGCCGCCCCAATGCACTATACTGAATACAATTTCGGTCACAAATGTCTGAAGGGTTTAATAACCACCGGCGCTCGATCCCCCGCGCGCCATTAATCCTGACTACCAAGCACGATTCTATTTTTCCACGATTTTCCACCGGCTCGGTTGCGCGAGAGCTCCCCTGTTATTTCCAGCAGGAAGATCGAGTTCGAATCGTAGGGCTGCCGATCGTGCCAGGTTCCGACTAATGCGCTGCGGTTCGTGACTTCGGACCGAGACCATTCGTCGTCCTTTAAGGGCCTGACGGTTGTTGATTAGTGGCTCCCGTTCGAGACCAGCGAGGGAGAAAGAGAGAGAAACGGTGAGGTCAGGTTATGTCCGTGGAAGGTTTTACGGTGGTTGGGTATCCGTAAACGCCATATGGCCCGAAAGACTCTCCATGCTTCCCTTCGTTTTCTTTCGTCTCGGAGCGGACCCAACGTCCCTGTCCCTCATTTTTTAACGCCGCTGCTTCCATCTCTCCCTCGTTAAGATCCCGAGGGTCATGTTCCGCGACGCGCGTTCTTCGTACCCGATAGAAAATTAGATAGCTCTCTCGGGGGATCCGGCAGGCGTACTCGGAGAGGAGGAACGTCTAACCATTCGGGCGAACTCACTATCAAAGGGGAGGAAGAATCGGGAGCGACAGACCTAACAGCTCGACACCGTCGCGTACGTGTCCCTGACGCCACTTAATCGACAAGATACAGGAACTGTGTTAACTCACCTGGAACAGAAGGAGAACGAAACCGTTAGCGGAGAACAGATCTTAGCGTCTGAAAGCGTGTAATTACAGACGAGCTGACACGTGTACTCCTTTGTACGGGCAAGCAGACGTACACAGAGACAGTTCTACACATAATCGACCATCGGCACATATCGAAACTGTATATTGGAGTATTCCGTGGCGTACGGGCGACGCCCACTCGAGCTGCGTTACTAAATCGCTCGTACACGCCTCGGCTAACGCCGCTAATACCGATACTAATAACCATTGTTTGCTCACACCTCGATAGCGCGGGGAAAAGTTGCGACTAACGACGCGTAATTACCTACCGCCCGACCGGATTAAGCCGGAGGACAAAGAGCGCGAAGCACTGCCGCGACTTCTTACTGTCTCGTTGCGAATGGACGAATTGATAAATCAACTGAAACGCACGTTTAACTACAGCGATCCACGAATTTCGCGTGCTCTATCACAGAAAAGCAGGAAATCCTCCGAAGAACTCATTAGACTCGTCGAAGATTCTGTGAATCGGTCTGGACTATCCCCAAGGCTCGGTGGAAAATTCGTGGTCATCGATATAGTCAGCCCCCGTCATCATCAACGTCATCGTAGTCGACGCACGCGAAAGCGCGATAGCAGAGGCTGGAGGAAGGGGTTGGAAGGGGGTGCGTTCCGAAACATCCAGCTGGCGCCTCTCGGCGCTATGGCGGCCGTTATAAGCCCGCTACCAAATCAAGCGTGTGTGACACACTAATAATCGGACGTATATATGGTGTCTATACAGTGGCTCCGAGCACACGTGTATACATAAGGGGTGGCGCGGGCGTAGCCGTTTATATATGTACGTATCACACATTCCTGTCAAGCCCCGTCTATCGTCCATAGGTGTGCACACCCTGGAGCTTGTGTACGAGGCACACGCGCGCGCGCCTGCGAATCCATATAGACGGGCGCACAGGCGTGTAGGTATCTTGTCAGGCGGTACGTACACGAAAGGCCAAACACAAGTGAGCGAGAGTATACGGGGCAATTAAAACGATACGAGCGGCGTGATTTGCCGCGGAATTTTCACGCCAGCACTTTATTAATTCCAGCTTAATTACAGCGCGCCTAGGATTACTCCTGAGTCATCAGCCGAGCCCTAAATCCCGTGATACTTTGAAGCAGAGTTACGTCGGAATGACCACAGCCAAGTTCCGAACGGCCACCTTTCAGGCACCACGGCGAATCGGGCGATTATTTCGCGACCTCAGATTGAAAAGTCCACCTCGTCGTCTACCTCGGGAGAGCAGGGTGGCACGTGCGCGCGTAATACGCGTGTCTCCGTGCCACCGTACCCGTGCAAACAGAGGCAAGGGGATAATGGTTACGAGAAATGGATATATCAGTAGGCGAGCGTCGGATCCTAGGATACCGCTATTAGTAGAGCACCAGGCACACGGACACACTGTTGTCACGCGACTAGCTGGTATGCGAGAGCGAGTGCACGCGTGCACCCGTCGCCTCTGCGTGTGTCTAATTACGCGTCCGTGAGCGCCCGCCCGTGCACCCGCGCGCGGTACTGCGAATATATTCCTAGGCGGAGTATCTATTTACGCGCGTGTGTATGTCGGGGGCAAATTGTGGAGCGGATTGGCGGCGGAGGGCTCGCTCGCGCGCGCCTACGTGCGCCCGGAGATGTAGCTACAAGCGTGATCATATGGGTTACACATACGTGGCTAAGTACTAATGCTAATCCCGAGCATAGATTACGAGAGGAGCAGCGACGATCAAGCGGAACACCGATGCCGCAGGAAATTCGTGGGGCCCTTTGGCTTCTAGCTTCTGGCTTCTCGTCCGACATCGGGGACCATCTAATATCGTTTCGCGTCAAGTTCCTTAAGCCGGAATTTATTCGGCGGCTTAAAAATAGCCAGCGGATCGGGTCGGGACAGCGGCGTTGATAATCGCGAGGGAATTTATCCGGGGGACCCGCAGCACGGCCTTTAATTTCGCGCGTTTCCACGCCGCCGTCACGGCGAAAGCTCGAAAAACCGACTGGTCGCCGTAATAAAGTGGCACTTGTCGGCCAATTCGGCGATAGGGGAAAGAAAAAACAATCAGCTTCGAGACCGGAGCCAGGTCGCCGTCCCATTTATATCAATTCTATTCATTGCCGCTTTTAACCTAGCCCTCTCGTCCCCAGTGACTCTCACCACCGAGATCTACCTCGATCCACGGCACGGCAAGACTCGGTCCTTCGCGATTCCCATGCCCCGTGGAACGATCGTCCAGCCCTTTGCCGCGTCACGCTCGTTGCAATTCACGCGCCCAATTACGAGGAGGGCCAATTTCCGCGTATCTAAACATCGAGCCCCGAAAACGGCCCGATTATCGCCCGTGCGATCGATAAGTCTATCGTGAATGGCGGTTAAGACCGAGCGCGCTGCCGTGTATTGAGATCTCGCTCGCGCGATTTGCATAAATTTCTGGCCTCGAAGCGACTTTGTCGTCAGCCCCGTGGACGGACAGGTGGAAACGGGGCGACCGCGACGTAACGGGGCCTATCGGTTTCATTCAATCCCACCGGTGCCGGTGTTCGGGCCGGCCAATTACAACGTCGACCTCCTGGAAATCGAGCAGCGTCGATTTTCTGACGACCAGGCGAGCGTGTAGATCTCGCTCGTAAAACCTCCCATTCGACAGCTTTTGCGCGACCATCGTCTCGAATTTTCGTCCTAATTGAAGCGGCGCGGCGGCACACGCACCGGACCACCGCCATCGACGAGTCCCAGCACTTTCGCTTTCTCGTTTCTCTCATTCTCTTCTCTCCTTTTTTTTTTACCCTTTCCCCGGCGGCGCGTGTCCCGGTCGTCTCTCTTTCTCCTCCTCTTCCAGGCTCCGTTCGGCTGGGTCGCCGCGCGTATTAACGGGAGAAACGCGACAGACGGTCGCACGCCCGATCGCGAGTTATCAAAAAGCAACAATGTTCCGACCGGGGCGGTCGGATGTGTAAGAAGTACCTAATACGGTGGCCGACGAGCGGTCGAGTCGCCGATCGCGGAGGAAAACCAGATCGAAATTACACGAACGGGGCCCCAGTGGGTTACGAAACAGCGTTTCGTCGGCCACTCCGCGCGAGCCGCTAATTTAAACGTTTAATTGCGACTCCGTTTTTAGCGGGAAAATGAACGCGCCCGTGCGCGAGCGGCTAATTAAGTCTGTCCCAAAGGGAGATAACGTTTTCATAACGAACGTGGCTCGCTTTTTGTTGTCGTATTTTCAAGTGGTTGCCTCCGCCACCCTCTCTGCTCCCCTGCCGCTCATCCTCCTCCCAACGACCGCGATGACTCCGCCAAGATTTTATGCCCGACAAAGCCCGAAAAAAGCTCCTACGGCGGCGTGTACGGCGGAGCCGAGCGTTTCGAACGTTGCAAGTGCCGTACCGGATATGAGCCGCGGACGAAGGGAGGAGCACACGGACCGGAAATGGCTGGCCTTACCACGGCCCGATCAAAAACTGGTTTTCACCAGACGCTCGAAATCGAGATCAGGGGGATAAAAAAAAGGGCCACCGCCGCCCCCTCTTCGTGTATTGCCGGGCGATAGCACAAATAGCCATCGCCGCGCGCGCGCCGTTGTTATCGCTATCGTTTGTCCAAGTTGTGTAATCGTATCGACAATTTCGCGAGATAAAAATTTCTCGCTCGATAGGGCCGTCGAATCGATACCCGTCCAGTGGCATTGGGCAATCACCGTGCCTACCGGCAACTGGCGATCCGGAGAAGCTGTGCCAACAGAGTTCTTTCGAATAATGGACCGGCAGCTGTCGATCGAACGTCGATCGAGCAAGAGGAGACCACGTCCGCCAACCTGTTGTCTCGCGACGGTGACGTTCGTCTTTTGTAAGTGCGATTCTTTTGTCCCCGCCGCAGTTAATGAGCCGCTCGAGTTTCGAAAGAGGCGCGAAAAGGGGTCGGAGAAGCAGAAATTCTTTGCCGCGAGAGAATTGCGCAACGTCGGGCGCCGAACGACGCTAACGGCGTTTCCATCGCCGTCCGAGTTCTACCTGGATACTCGGAATCGAGGAAGCCCAGCAGCGGAAAGGCTGCGAGAAAACTCCCTGGGAGGAACCGTGACCACAGTTGCTGCGGGGGCCGAAGTAAAACACGCGCCCGTAACAACGGGCAGATTTATCGAACGACGCAAGTTCCGGAGGCGCGATTAAGGAGAAATTAAAGTTCCAACTGGAAAAGGAGAACCGCTGCGAGCAGTCCATAAGCCAGAGAGGATCTAGCGGCTGTGTGTGGACTGTACTGAAATAATGTACAGTGCCGTACAAAACGGCAAACTGCAGGGGAAGCGGGGGGTTTGAGTACACGGAACATCGTGGCTCGTGCTCTCTCTCTCTCTCTCTCTCTCTCTCTCTCTCTCCCTTCCTCCCGTTCTCCCAGTCTCTCTTTCCCTCTATCTCGCGCCTATAGCTCTATACCTTCGCCTCACTCACCGTCAGGGTGACAATGGTGTGCAAAGGAGATTAACAAACAGAATAAGCTAACGCATAATCGCATTATTTCTGGCTAAGCCGCATTTAAATTAGATAGAAATTCCATTTAACGAAACAATGCAGGGATGACGATGAGTCATTCCGCTGCCATACGAGTCGAAATAGACGTTCTCGCTCCTTCTCCGCCGGCCTTTCTGATATTCCTCGATGCCTTATTTCGCGTGGATTGTTGTCGCGAAGATAATAGCAGCACCGGGACGGTAGAAATTCGTGGCTCGACCTCTTCGTTCCACAGTTCCCAACTAACAGCTACAGAAAAAGCTCGCCAAGAGAGAGAGAGAGAGAAAGGGAGAGAGAAAAGGTGCCAGAGGTGGAAAGAGACAAGCAAGTAACCGGGTTCACTTTCAATCGCCTTCGATGCGAGTGCATCAGGATTCGAAAATACCGGGGCACCCCGTGCAGGGAGAAAAGGGGTGGGTAGGCGCAAAAAGAGCGAACGACCGACGTGCCCGCCCACGTGACGACGGCCATGCTCGTGACGTAATCCTGACGTCAGTGGGCCGATGGCGTGCTCGGCACGCTCCGTCGGCTACACGGACAAAATCGTAAACGTGCCGCTATTTCCAATTGACGGGCAATCGGATTTACAGGGAGACGCCGTGCACCGTGAAAAACCTTGTAGATTGAAAGGAACTCGTTTCCAAGTGGCGCATCCGGGCTGCGCCCGGTCGCAACGGGGCCAACCCAGCAGCCCCGAACAGCCGAGGAGACCGGGCGGGCAGACCGTTCCGCGACTCAGACGTGGAAAAGTTTCCTCGGAGGGCGAGCTCTCGACGCGACACGGTCAGTGAATCGAAGCGTTACGAGATAGTACAGAGAATTCCCATCAGCAGGGGATGGAAAACGGTGGCTGCGGTGAAGTTTTTTTTTGTTCTCCCTTACCTGGGGACCGCCGCCGACGATCGACTGATAGGCCGATTGAAAGACGCTCCCCAGCTGCGTGAGGCCGTCATCCTCCATCTGGAACATTATGTCCGCCCCCGGGGATCCGTTGTTGTTCAGATTGTTGTTGTTGTTGTTATTGTTGCCCATCAGCTTCTCCGTGCTGATGATGTCGCGCAGTAGCGTGTTCGATTGCATCTCGCGGCTACGAGGAGTTCGCTGGCAACGTAGACGAGACCCGGCTTCGCTATCAAATCTCGGCGAGGATCGCGGCTCGATACAGGCTGTTTGTCGGTCTCATTGTTCGCCGAAACGACCGTCGGCAGTGCCAGCACGCGCGTCTAGGCGCGCTATCGTGAACGGGCGAGAGCTTCTACGTACGATTCCACTCGGGGGGGGGGGAACAACAACACCTCGCGTCACGTACGAGCTTCACGCACGGTGTCGGGAAGGAGGATCAACGATATCGCCGGCATAGTCGGTCTCGGTCGCGCACCTTCGGGTCCTCTGGTCACCAGGGATCACGCGAACAAAGTCGCCAAAGAGGTCACCACGCAACGGTAGCACGTTTCCCAAGAGCGAGAAAGAGCGAGCAAGAGGTGGCGAGGAGAGGCTCGATTCACCGACGCCGCCGCGTGCCACGAGGACGCATCGCGTACTCGCGTTACTACGATTCACCCGCGCGTCCCCGCTCCATCCTCCGCGCGGCGTCGCTTTCCGATCAGCACCTCGAACACCTGTTTGGCCACGGTCTCGGGCCCCGCGATCAAGCGAGCCACGCTTCCAGGTATCTACGCGCCGATTCGAGCAAGCCTCGCGACCTGAAGCGGCTCGAAAGGAGATCGTACGTGGTGCACGGCACGGAGCACTGAGTCCACGCGAGCACTCGACGCACTCTACCGATCACACAACTTTGTCGTCCACCGTCCGATACACTGGGGATACCGGTGCAGAGCCAGAGATCGATCGGGAAGGAGGTAGGCAACGATTGAGCACAGAGATAGAACGATGTGCGTTCACACGAGCTCCTTCCTGTTCGGGGTACGCGACAAGACTAACGCTCCGTGCGGGGAGGCGGCCGCCGCACCCCACCCCGAACGCCGGGCCTACCCCCGCCAGAACCATGATCGCATACCCCCACTTCGCTCCGAACGCGAGGATAGCGATGGTCCGTTCTCTCTCGAGTTTTCAAACAATTCCATCTCCTCGTTGAAACGTCAAATCGTCTTCAATTTCATTTGACTTTCCCCCGATATCCAGAATTTCTCAGTTAAGAGTATCAAAGAGGAAAAAGAACGAGGTAGACTTGTAGCTAACTTTGTACTCGGAATTATGCCACCTGAGGTGAACAGGTAGTCTTTAACCCTCATCGTCTTAAACATATTCAGAGATACGTAGGTTTAAAAAATGTCGATCAATGAAAGTTTTGAGGCGGCTAAGTTTCAGGGGGAGTAACGCTCGACTCGATGCCATCGCTAGGAGGGCCTCTCTCTCACTCGGTCCCGATGAGAGCACAGACTCTCTTCCTCTCCCCCTGTGTCGGGCCTACAGCGTTTCGGTCTCGCCTCGCCTCCCCACGCCTCGTAACCCCAGTGCACGACTCTCACAGGAAGCAACCCCTAGCGCGAAGGGCCACCGTTTTTGCCTGCACAACCCGCCACTCTTCTGCTCGTGTAGCAACGACAAGCCCAGCTACGAGTGTGGGTGGATGGCTCTCCGCCGGCTATGTACCGTGGCGAAAACATCGGTCCACTTGTTGAGTCGAAAAGAGAGCGAGAGAAAGAGCAAGGGAGAGCCGGATGAACGCCACGGCTATCTTCTCTCCGCGTACGAGAAAGTGCCGCCGTTTTCGGCGGACAAAAGCTGTTGCGAGAAGGCGAGACCCACCGCCAAGGGGGACAAAGTTGCGCGTAGCACGCGAGACGAAACCAGTACACACCGTGTACGGGACGCGAAACGCAAGACGAGCCGATGGATCGACCACGAGACGCTCATTCCCGCGGGGGGGCGCTGCACTTTCCCTTTTCGCGAAATACCTTTCGCTGGTTTCGGCAAAAAGCGGTGGCTTGGACCCACGGACAGCTTCGAAAACAGGACGACATGCTCGACTACCCCGTGGATTCGGTAAACTCCGTCTCCTTTTTGAAAGCGTAAAAGACGAGTTTCGTTGGAGATGCCGCAGGAAAGCCGTCACGCGGTCCAACGAGAGGGTAAAGGCATGAAGCATTAATTCTGCAAACGGCACCGTCGAGATACCTTCGCGTTGAAGCGTCGCTAAACGATCCGTTAGGCGAAAATATCTTTATTCCGAGGGGCGGAAGGCTCGCGACGATGCCGCGGTTTCGGAAAATCTGTCTCCGGAGACAAACGAGATGCCTCGTGGCGCCGAAGGTAGTGCTCGTTAGTTGGAAATTCGTGAGTAATTTTAGTGTCGTACCCACGCGACCGGCCGAAGGTATATAATTACCTAACCTCACCCGACCCAATCTAACCCACTTGGCAAACGAACGAGAGTTCCAGTTTTCCCGGACTGAAATCCGGATATGGCCAGCCGGACGTCGACGTCGAGAGGGGGGGGGGGGGGGAAGCCCCGTCGAGACATGGCCGCCGGACCGGAGAAAAAGCCTAATTAGTTGTCTAAAACCGAGCGAGCGCCGCACCTTTTTCGCCGGCGATCGCCAATAAGACCGCGAACGGAGCAATTATTCGTACACGCGGAACGTATTCCGCTGGCCACGAGTCCGTTCGGACGACGACGGAACGAGTTGACATCAATCGCCGTCGGGACCTTTCGATTGGAGATACTTAATCCGAGTTTCGATCACGGGAACGAACAGTTGGAGCGGATCGATCGATCCTCTCTGCATGGTCTCGCCTCGATAGGTGCAGGCCAGGGCGCAGGTACTCCGAAACCACCGGCAGAAACTACTAACCCCCCCCCCCCTCACTCTCTCTCTCTCATACATACACACACACGCGCGCGCCCTCCTCCTAATGTCCCAAACGTTTTTTGAGGGCAATTAGGGACAATGAGCTCGCATGAACGAAGATTCGGCAGTAAAACAGTAAAGGCGGGAGAATGGCGCAGTATGGGCAGCAAAGGAGGCTCACCCGAGTCAAAACAAATGACCGTGTCTTGCGGAGACGCTTGTCGTCAGGTGGAAGAGAAACGGTCAATGCCGCCTAGCTGGTGCTTGGCTGTAAAATAATTAAAAGTGACGGGTACCGGGCACCGAACCCAAACGAAAATAAGCTGCGAGTACAATGGAGCACCAGCCATGTACAGTTAGGGAAGATTTCGTACCTGACCTCGCCGGGTGGTAATCTTCCCGAGGCATCCAAGAAAATTCTATTTTCTCCTTACCCCGATATTACGATTCCGGAGATCCGGGGCCCCATAAGTTTTTAGGACTGCGTTAAAAACCCATTGATTTTTCCGACACAAAAGCGAGCAACGTCCGCCGGCTCGGCCAGCGGCGAGCTGCTAAATCGACCTCTGGCATTTATGCGACGCACGGGACACAAATTGTACGCGGCGAATTTCCTTCGCAGGCTTTATTAGTACGTTGAAGCAATCCTCGAGGGTTAATTTCACCGGGCATAAAAAAGTCGAAGAAGGAACGCCCCACTGCCGTGGCATATTTTCCCCAACTACAAGCTTATCTACATCGCGATACATGCTTCCCTCGATATCAGATCTAAACGCTCGGGGAGATACTGGTCTGGAGTCCCGTGTCCCGCGTTAACGTAGGCAGACAGAAAGTTCGTCAAGCTCGAAGATAAATAACGATGCCGTTCGAATAAATAGTTGCGTAATTCCGATTCGTTGATTCAGTTGATAAGGTGTACGATGTGTCGCGTCGCGGCGTCCCGGTGCTAAGGCCTCTCACAGATTCCGTCCACCGATTCCAGCGCGCTAAAATTTTACGTCAAAGCCAAGGGCCACAGGGGATTTGCCTGGACTCCCGCGGTGCACTTGCTGCCATTAATATGGCCGCTGTAAATCTCGAAAGGTACTTGTCGCGCCACCAGACTACCGCGGGATCATTGACATATGGTGCTCACGAATATCATTCCGGGGCACCTTGCCCCTCCGAGGAATCGGCGGTGCCCGAGGCACAAACGCGTACACTCGGGGGAAAAATGCGGGCTACCTAGCCCCGGTCCCTTCGCTCTTCCACTCTGTACAGCCTGAAATATGGACTGCGTAGGTGGGTGCAAGAAGCTTCGGGCTACTGCTTTCGCTTTTTTCCCCGATCCACGATTCGTCTGGATATTGCGACACGTACGCTCGGGAAGCAGCGAGGGGGTGGGGGGGAAAAAAAGGCGGCGCGAAAGGAAACAAGACACGACACATAACCTGCCAGTGGGAAACGTTTCGTCATTGGCAGCGGGCAACAAATAATTAGGTAACCTCGCCTGACCAACTGTGTAAACTGCGGCTCCACGCGATCATCCGCGCCGCTCTGCGCCCCGTCCGACCACGGAGCGTGCAGTAGACATCCAAAGTACAAGGAAGAGGAGAAGAACGGCGGGAGGAAGAAGCGGAGACGAGAAAGAAAGGTGGAGGAGAGTCGTCGACCCGGACGCCTCCTCTCCTTCCTCTTCGTGGTCGTCGTCGTATGCCCCCCCCCCACCGTTCGAGCTTCGGAAGGGAAAAAAAATCATAAGACCGTGGTCGTAGTGGCGGTCGTCATCGTCGTCGGCGCTGATCCTCCTTGTCGAGCGTTCGCGAGGACCCCGACAAAAAGCCCCGCTCGCAAGAAGACGGAACTCCGTGCCTCGTGCCATTACGAAGCCGCTGCGTCTCGGAGCGCGGCTCCCCAGGATCGACGATATAATCGAGGTCGATCGTTGGATAACGCGCGCGCGACGAGACAGAGAAACTCTCGCGGAGAATCAAATTCGCCGGAGGGGAGCGAAAGAATGGTCGCGAGTGCGAAGTTCCATAAAAGTGATTTAATTTGCCTGTACTGGGCTCGTTCGGGGGCGCGAGGGTGAGCGGCTGGAGGAGGTAATAGTTAATAACAGCGCAGCTGAAAAGGGGATTCGGTAATCCGCTTCTAATTTCTAAAACAAAGAGAGAAAGCGTATTACGCGAGCGAGCGCCTCCTCCTCCGAAGGAGGAGCTCGAAAGAAACGAAGAGAAACCGAAATACGAGTGCAGGGAGAGACGAGGGAAGAGGGGGAAGAGGAGGGCGTGCGAGGGAAAGAGAAATATTCTCTCCGTCGTTGAGGCAAACCCGAGATCCTGAGAGTCGGGTGGGTTACGGAAGGCGAGAGGCAGGGCGGCAGAGGGGCAGGAGAGACAGAGAGAGAGGTAAACGGTAAGGGTAGAGATGTGGAAAGAGGGCTGAAATTGGGGGCGGTCTGAGAGGAGGGGAGCCCAGGGTTCCACCCTGGAACACATTAACTGCAGGGCGACGGGGTATATAGAGATGGGTTGGGGGCGACGCCACTGGCGTAAGCTCAATGGAAAACGGGATTGCTCGAGAGCGCGTAGCAAGGAGACGGCTTAATCTGGCCTTTCTTGCGAGTCACGGAGGTGTACTCCGGGGTATTGGCTTGTGTACCCTGAACGCGCCCCGCGAACATTATCAAGACGGCACCACGTCGCGTCAGGCGTAACGAAACTGATCGCGCGGCATCGACCAGAAAGAATTGTCTCGGAGGCTGGGTGACCGGTTATCGCGAACACCGTTCCGACTAACTAGCCGAGCGAATTTCGAGGGAGCTCGGCGAGCCAGGCGGAGGCGATCGTCAAAGGATTCGAGTCCGCTCGGGCCGCGTAAAGAGTCCGCGCGCGCTGAATGAGAAAATAAATCTCGGCCACTCTCTCGGTGGCTGCGTTCCGCATTCCATCGTTACTTATCCTGTTAATTAAGCCGCTAACGAAGGGTCAATTTTCGATAGATTTATGCAGGCGGTCGGCGAGCGAGACACGAGGCAGGGGGCAGGAAAGAATCGCCCGGCGTGACTCCCCGCGGTGGCTGGCTCGTCGTTAGCGGGCCTCGATATCTAATCTCTCTAATTAATTATTTTTAATTCGCTGGCTCTCGGGCCGAGTGGCCGGCATAGGACGCAGAAGAACAAGCGCGGGTCCGGTCTTTCTCTCGTTGCGAGATCCGCGAGATTAATCCCGATTAGCCTTAATCGAGGCTGCGCTAGCGGTGTATTTTCCCCTCCCCTTGGATCGATTCGTCCAAATATAGATCGACCTAACGAATCTCGATCGCGAGCCAGAGCCACGACGTGTGTATCCTGGCACGTCGATTCCTAGATCCTCGTTTGCGCGCGGCCGAGACAGAGGGGCACAGAGAAACGCATAATACCGGGGCATATGTGCAGCGCTTTATAGTATACGTAGGTACCTCTACGTGGATGAAGCCGGCTGCCCTAAAAAGGAGACGAAAGCCAACGACCATATCGAGAGAGACGTGTCTCTCGTTTGCTCGCTACGCGCCATTCTATTTTCTTTCAGCTCTCTTTATCGACTCGCGTCGCTCGCGCGACCCACCGTGTCCCCGTCTTATCGATCGTTCTGCTCCACGGGCGATTTTCATCCGATGAAATAAATACTCTCTGCTCGATTAAACCTGCACGACCTCTCCCCACTCCCCCTCCCCTTCCCTCCCCCCCCCCCAACTTCCTCGTCCTGCGATTCGAAATTAATCCGCGAGCTAACGGTGGCTTTGCGACTCTCGCTGCCTCCGCTGTCCACGCTCCGGCAGCGTTTCAGAAACCGTTCGCGGCGCATTCTTCGTCTAGTACCTAGCTGATTGTCCAAAGGTGAAGCGAAATGAAGGGAGGCGAGGCGAAGAGAAGCAGCCCACGATCGACAAGTTCGAGTTGGTTAAACGTTGAATGGCAAATGTTTGCGGTGTCGGCGGAAAGCTGCTGGCAAAGGCAGCCGGGAGTTCCTTCCGGCGATGATAGCTACGCCAATGCGAGAACACTGAACGAGGGGTGGCAGGAGCACTAGTAGCGTAGTTAGGGGTGGCTCGGTAGGGATGCTTTAGGGTGAGATTTAGTACCAACCTCCGCCGCTTAGTCTACCCATCCTGGCTATAGCGTATATACCTACGTGTGTACGGTACGTCCCAAACTATAGTCGATACTCATGAGAAATATCAAACTACTGCAAAATATTGTCCCCTAAAATTGATCGCTCCTCCGGTTTTCCTCCGTCAGCGGCACCGGCGAGAGAGCTCGATCGCCGCCCGCTCGCTCCCATTTCCCGCTCTCAATGAGCCAAAAGTTTCACGCAGTTCGGAATAACGCGGATCAACGGTGACCCGGGCAGGCGTCGTTTGTCCCGAGGGGATTAAGCTCAACTCGAGAAATCAATTCTCATGGTATTAAGAAACAAAGCTACCTCCCGCGCGGCTGAACGATTTCACCCCCGCGCGACCCACTGATCCGCGCTACAACGGGCGCAAGAGAGAAAGAGGGGAAAAAACAGGAAGCTCGAGTTACGAGAGCGTGTTAAACGAGTCTGCAAATTGACAACGAAGAGGGAAATGTTTAGGAGCCGGAAAAAGCATCGCTGCCCCTCGACGAGGGGAGGGAGGATAGGAGGAGACAAGGTCGTACAAGCGGCGTAGGTCGATCCTAATAAATTCCCGGGAATGTTGGATACAACGTGAAGCCAGTGGTGACTGAGCAGCGCGGAGCGTGGATGCTGGTGTTATCCATCCTGGTTTCACCCCACTTACTGTTATCTTATATGGCTGTACTTAGGGTACATTACCCGGATACGAAGGTACCGAGCCCCGAAATTTCTATTAGTTCTAGAGTAGGAAACCACTCCACGAAATGGGACCCTTAACTTCCCGTGGGGGAGAGACGCGAAAGAATCCTCGGAGCAGTTCTCCCCGGCTCGATACGAGCCAGCCAAAACAGTGTTGGACTATTTATGATATATTCCCCAGTGGGAGGGGGGGGGGGAGGAAGTTGGGCGAAATTTCGCGCAACTTTAACCACCGAATTACCATCGGTCCTGGGAGGAGAGGGTTTACCCTTAAACTTCGGCGGGCGCGGCCGAAATACTTTCATCGTCGACTCGGCCTAACTGCTGGATTCACACGGATGTTTGGCCAACGTCTTCCGCGGCGGTAGTCGTTTCGAGAGTTCGGAGAGATAAGTCGGGCCACTTGGAACGACGGAAAGAGGTATTGTAGCTCGTTTCGTGAAGCAAGGACTCGGCCCCTCGGAGGAAGGGACACGAGGGGAAGGAGAATCCTCGGAGGGGGAGGGGCTCGAGTCAAGTAAACTCGAGAACCGTCGGCCTCTTTCATCCCCGAAACTTCAAAAGCCGAGCGAGTCGCGCCATATGCCACCCTTCGGCAACCTCTTTTCCCTGCTTTTTTTTCTCTCCTCCTTCGCGATAATAAAATTCTAATCAGCTCCGCTGTACGCCCTCGATAGTTCCCGAAGAATCCCCCGGAGGGGCGGGACACGTGAAATACGGTAAAAAAAAAGACTCGAGCAGACTCGGGAGGGTCAATCTCGAATGCCACGTGAAAAACGGCACCGATCTTCGAGTCTGGCGAACTCCAAGTTCCGTCGCAATTACCATAAACCATTCGCGGCGACGAACGCCGACTATTAAAATAAAGAGATTCCGTCGTCGAAAGTGGATGATGATAGGAGCCTGCTGGGAGGCCAAGTATACCGTTTCCAGGGATCCCCAGATACGTGTATCGCTGAGGAATTAATTTAACGACGGCGCCGAAACGAGCTTTCACCCTTTGGCTCCCCCCACCCCTTGCCTGCGCAGGCAACACGAATTAATTCGGGAAAGTACCTGTCTTTCCACACAATAAGTTCCTAATAGGATAATTTCTTTGTGTACAAATCGTTTTTACGAGGCTCCAATTAAAGCAAAGCCGAACGGCGCGGCAAGGGGTCAAAATATCGTAAACTAGGGAAAACACGGAGTTTACGATGTGCAATACAAACCTAAACACGCCGAAAAGGTTCAAAGGGTACGGCGTGCCTTAAGTACACGCCGGACCAAATAATTTGGGCCTACCATGGGACGCACGGGTTATTTACCCTCGGGGGGAGGGGGGAGGGGGGGGGGGTGTTTGTACACACGATCGTGGCTTTCCGTCGGCTCTCTATTTCCATCCCTGTCCGCGAAAGCCACTCTTTCACCTCGAAGGTCGGCCAGCCGCGTTCCGGTCCCGTCCACATCGCCCCGAATTCGATTTTCGGGACGACCTGCACCTTTCCTCCCATGCCTTGTTAGCTTTACGCCCCGCCGGAGCTGCCACTCTGCATTTTTCACGGAATTATAACCAAAGGAGGCTCGCCACTCGTCCACCCTTTGTCCACCTTCCTTCTGACCCGCCGTCCTCCCTCTTACCTACCCTGATTCCGCTTCGAAATTTCCCAGACGTTCCGCGAGACGATAGGGGTTGAAACCAACGGGACAGATTAAATCCGCGATCTCGCCGAGAAGCTTCATCTCCAATTCCACGTAGCTTTCGTTTACATTATACCCCTGATAGTCGACAAATCGTCGCGAGCTGGGGGGATGAACGCGAGGAGGTTGGAGGGGCATCCCCCGAATTTCACAGGCCGGTACGCCACAAATGAAGCACACTTGGGTGGTGCTCGATTTAGCTCGTATCATCCCGCACCCTCCGCTAGGCTGTACGCATCGTGCAAACACTGCCGCGTACGTCGAACAAACACACACACGCGCCGCCCTGTGTACACATGTAATTTCAGGGAATTATAGATGCATATGCCGGCTCGGAATCTGCCTCCGTATCCGGCAGACGGCGATGGCACTGGAGCAGCGTTTCGTAAAGCGCATTCCAGATTACGAGACTCGAAGGTCCCCGAGGGGGGGGGGGGGGGGGGGGGGTAATCGTCTTTCGGACGAGGAACTTCTAGAGCAGTGAATAGCCAGCGCTCCGAGCACACATTGACACGGAGAAACCGCGATGAAAGCTGGGAATGACGACGCGTTCTCTGCGCAGCAGCCTGTTCAAACACACGCGTCTCGTTTCACGTGCTCGGACACGCGAGGCTCCACGCGCGCCACCCTCGCGGATCTCCTCGATTCGAGGGGAGAGGCTCGGCCGATCGAGCCCCGTCCTTTTACGGTTTACGCAATAATATCGTCTATGCAACAGTGACGAGGCACTGGTGTGTGCACCGAGCGTGCGCGCCACGCATGCGAGACCAAGGCAGCCGTACACCGACATTTATCGCGACCGTTATCTTCGCGCGAAAGTGCTGGAAACGCGCGTGAAACCAGAACCGGCAAGAGTACGGTACCCACCCATCCAGCAACCGACGGGCGCCCAATCGATCGCTCGAAAATTCTATTGGCCGAGTCGAGCGGCAAGATGAATCCGTTTAGCGCGATTGATATGTTAATTGGCGTGCAGTTCTCACCGCGGTCGTTAATCTCCCATGAAAACGATCACGGGGGTGCACGTGGAGCGGCCACTCGAGTAGAAGACCCTCGGCTGGCCACGTGACCCTGGGCCAGGGGGGGGGGGGGGGGTGGAACAGATAGTGGCCACTCGAAATTTCGTGCCGGTCGAAGGTAATAGATTAATCTCGTACGTCGACGGCCGGAGGAACGAATGAGCGGACGAAAGGATCGTTAAATATCCTGCGCGGACGCCATGGAGAGCTCAACCGTCCATGGGATTCGCCGTATGGGCCGGTTTTCAACCCTTCGCAGGACAGGCCGCGTCATCTCGGCCGTGTAATTACCGGTGTCTTTCTTTTGTTCGAGCCGGCCTTACGAAAGAGAAGCCGACGTAAGGCTAACGGAATAATTAACCAGCCACGAGGGACACGCGCGCTGCTGCTCTTACATTCGCGGTTTGCTCCTTTTTAAACGCGAGTATGGAGCAGGAAAAACTACCAATGGCCGCAATATCGCAGGAAATCCGGCTCTATCCCGGGGAACACTGGTAATTATTATTGATACATTCCCGGTAATAATCTCGACGACCCAATTAATGCTATCGACATACCGATAGGCGCAGTTGCGATACACCTAATAATTTATCGCGATAATCCCACAATGACCGTAAACTATCGCTCACGCGTGCATTTTCGGCCGATCGCGCGCCAGATATATACGTCCCGTGTCTTCCACAACCAGCCCGATTGTAGATCGGCTGTAATCTGCAACGTCGCGATAAATCCTGCTCCTCCCTTCAAATTAATTCCCCGCAAAAACTCGCGGAAATGCCGGTGTCCAGTGATTATCTATCGCTCGGGAAGAAAGGTCCGCGAAGCAGGCCTGGTGTAACGAATTAAAGTGCTCGGTCATGCCAACGGGGCGAGCTCGCGTACGCGCCGTGGACCTCGGTTTCGTTGCAAGCCCGAAAATAATGTGTATAGATGATATCACTTCTTCTCTCCCCCTCCCTCTCTCTCTCTCTCTCTCGCCATGCTTTATCCACGCGGATGCAAAGCCTCCCCTCGTCTCGACCCGCTACCACCGCCCGCCAACACAACCGCTCGTCGAGCCCCGTGCCCCTGGTCGGCGACGGGTGGTGGTTTACCCGTTGTAAGTCGACAACTCACTCCATAAACCCGTGCTCCGCCGCGCTGTGTACTCTGTGTACTCTGTACACTGCGGCGAGTTTGCACGCCGACCCGTGAGGGAAAGAGAGGGCGGCCCCGAGCAGGGGCCGAACGGGGAGGGAAGATCGACGGGGAAAGGTAAAGAAAAGGAAGGGGGATAAATACGATAAGAGCCACGCGATAATTCCGCGGACGCTACTCGCGACTGAACCCTGCTCCTCTGTCAACACGCTGTTTACCGTGGCTCGCGTGCACCTTTAGCGCCACCGGGTCGAATAAGCAAATCGTTAAACCCTTTAGGGCCACGGACCGATTGGAAAAGTGGCGAGGGAACTTTGATTCTTTGCCGGGCAAACGAAAGCCCCGAGTGGATGGGAGAATAATGGAGATGTAAGTGGGTCTGCGAGAGCGACGAGCAATTTGAACGTTGGACAGAGAGTGCACCGGCGATGCGATTGCCGCGGAGCGAGGAGAAAGGCAGAAGGGGGTTAGATTTATCACCCCTTGGCGAGGAAAAAATCGACCTCCCCAAGAAAAGTTCCGGACATGATACGCGAATTTACTGCGCGGCCGGGCTAGTAAAGCTCGGAAACGGAAGCCAGACACAATGGCGAGACAATAAGGTAAAATTGTTGGGGGCGGAGGGGAGCCCCCGAGGGATTAAATACAACGTGCTTCTTCGACAGGGCAACCACTTTGCGAGGGAGATAAGGGGCAGGATCGCGGAGTGCACTTACGAGTGCGCGCGTAATCGCCGCTTCGACACCTCGTTTTACGAGCTTAACGCGACCGCGAAAAATCCCCGATTTCTCGTACTCGCTGCTGCGCGTGTTCGTTACGTCACCCCGCGCCTGTCCAATAATAGCGTGTTCGAGAAAGCGGCGGTCATATATTACGCAAAATTCCCAACATATTTGCGTCATGAGCCGGGCCCGACTCGATCCGCCGCCTAAATAGAACCGGTGCCTCCAGAGATTTAGCCGCGAGTGCCCGCGCGAATTCGATCGCGACTCGAGGGCGAGGGGGCCCCCCCCCGGGGCAGCTTCCTGCCTGGCAATTGCGAGCGGCGAAGATGCAATTGCGAAAGCCTCCGAGAGGGATCGATCCCCGACCGCGAAAGCCCGCAAGACGGAAGGAGCAAACAAAAGGTGCGACGAGGCAAAATAGCGCGCGCGAACGGAGCAAGGGGCCAAAGTAACACAAAGGGGGGAGGCCAGGGAACGAGAGGGAAGGCGAGTGCAAGCAAAAGAGGCATTGGCTCGTGTGCTACCAGCAACAGGTGCCCGTCAAACAGCGTTCAACGTCTCTGGTGAACCGTCCCTTTCTATCTCTCGCGCACTCCTTACTCCCTTTTTCCCTTCTTTCTCTCCTGCATCGGCTCGCACGCGATTCCTGATAATTGATTCGTAGACGAGACAGCCTGGCTGATCCCTTGTCCGGCCGGGCCAGTCGTTCATCGACCGATCCCTCTACGGAGGATTTCCCCCTGCTGCTTCCTACCATTAACTCGTCTTATCGGACGTACGAATGCGATCCGAGAGTGGCCGACCTTGCATCCGAGAGATGTAATTTGAAATCCCCGAGAACGCGTACCGGAGACTAACCCCGATAATGAGTCCCGTCCAAGTCTGACAAAGGACGGGAATGAGGCTTGCTCTCGGCCTCTGTGGCGCCACCGAAATCATTGCAAGCTTTTTGAAACGCTAGGGTTCAACGCGGCGGACCGATCATTACGAAGCGTGAGCCGCACGATTAAATAAATGATACAGCAGGCTCCCTGGGAGCCAAGGTTTCATCGACACGAAGAGGATCCAGAGGAATCGAATTTCATTGGCATGCAGGGAATTCGTGGATTCGTCTAATTGTAAGTCGAGTAGTAGCAAGGATCGGGCTGTAACTGTGTGAAACGCAGAAAGCGCGGAGCAGAGGCGTTCACCGTGTAACACTCGGCTAGCTCTCGAGTTATGCGGCCCATAAACGTCAAAGCGAGCAAATGAATATTGAAAACTGCTCGTAAAGCTGCTACATTGTTTGACGACGCTCGAGGAAAAAATCGCTCGCCGGCCCATTAATCCTGCACGCGCGATTAAGCACGTCATAAAGCCAGATCTAATAACGTAATCGAGTTATCTAATGAATGCGGCTCTGGGACACCGCCAGAGCGTGGACGGAGGAGAGGTCCGAAATTCTTTAAAGGACCGACTTTTCGGCGTTACGAAACGCGGGCTGTAAAAGTAGCAGGCTTAATGATGTTCGCTGTAAACCCCGCGCGGTCAGCAGCAGGGTATTACGATGCAATTAAAAGGGAAACCTCAAAAGCGACCGCGGTTTAATTTCTTCGACAAGCACCTGCGACGCTGGTATCGTAAATTCGAGGCGAGTCAATCAAAGTAACCAGGAGGCCCGGCGCATCTTGTCTGAAAATCTCTTCTGTCTGTAGTAAGAGTCGATGAAATTGGCGGGTAGGGTTTCTATGTAGAAACTAGGGGAACAGCAGAGACAGGAGCGGCGCGTTACCCGTGGAATGTCGAAGGTGGTCCACGGTGAAGATCGTCCAGCGGGCTGTACAAATGCGTGCCACTTACACGGGAGCCTGGATCTTCGGGTTCTACGAGGCAGCCACAAAATTCCTCGAGGCCACGAATTAGCGGGAAGCCATTCAGGCAGCCATAGCGCGAGCCATGGTAGCGGACTGGAAGGGCTCCACGGTCTGGCGACCGTAGCACGCGACACCATATGGTCCCTCTCCCGATACCCATGACCCCCCGATGCACAAACACGCTGTCCTGAACTGCTCCTAAAGATACGGGCCCCGAGATCTCAACCGACGAGAACGACGGAACGATGCATCGAGGAGGACCCGAAGCAGATAACAAGAATTCCCTTTTTTACGAGCGCGCAGGGAAACGGGGCACGGCTGGACACGCTGGGTGCTCTGGATCTCCTCAAGCTCGTCGTGCACGACGATCGCTGGGAAAAAAAAAATGGATCCTATGGCTCCCCCGTCGATTACTCCCGGTATCCATAATTCCAACTGTCCCTCGCCCTAACGAAGATTCCATTTCCAGCGTGGCTCTATGGTAGTAACGGAGTATTTATATTTTGGAAGAGAAGCAGGGGTCTGGTGTGTTTTCTTATGGGGCAGAACGCCACCGGACACGGTCGAGAGGTCTCGAAAAAAACAGACAAGGGATGGGGCGTTGCAGAGGGACGGTGGTAACGATAAGTGAAACTCCCAGCGGAGACGACGGGAATACGGTTACAGCACCCTCGAGGACACTAGAACGCTCATATCCTAATAGAAACGTAATCGCGCAGTGTCCTGCACGCTGAATAAATTATTAGCAGGCTTACGGTGTGGCCGAGGGTCCGCGTAACACGCCATATCGCTCGGATTAACGACGATCTGCACACCGTGGGATAGCCGAGGATTTAATCGGCCGTGACTCTCCGAGCTTATTTATTATTGTTTTGGCCCCATTGCCCATTACTGCACCCGCGATTTTTCAGAGGCAAGATAACAGACTATCGCCGATGGATACACCTCACTTTTCGTTTCATTCCCGTCTGCCAGCAATGCCGCGCGGCGCCGGTAAGAATCTTGACAACGGCGGGATAACAGCCGAATGAGAATTATCGGGAGGTCGATCGTTGGCGACGATAAAGCGACAGCTCGCGCAATTAGTTAAGTCACGCGTCGCCGAAAAGCAAAACAACGAATCGTCATAATTAATCTTATCGATTTCACTCGGCCCGAGAGTGCTATCGAACTAATTTCCAGGGAAACGTCCAATCACGCGGGACGGTTATTTTTAATCGCCGATGGCCCTGAATATTCCCGAACGTTCGCGAAATTTCACACATCGAGCGGACCTGATAAATTGTAGCTACGTGCCACGCGCCGCACGTTTCTTTCACGGAACAATCGAAGGAATCTCGCGATCCAGGCAGAATTATAGACTTCCCTATGTTGCGGGGAATATCTTTTAACGATTGCAAGTAATCGACGTCTAGGGAGGGTGCGAAAACGCCACCCGCGACCCTTTTGCAGAGCCTCCCTCAACAAATTTACCCCTGTTTGCCTGGTAATCACGGTAGTGGTGGTTTATCGGCGAGGAACGATTGCGCCTGGAATGGCATAGACCGTAGAGAACTAATACAAAGACAACGATCGACACGGGCGCCGGAGAAACGAATTTCTAAGCCTCAAATATCCCCCGATTTATCCTCCTATAAATCAGTGAAGCGGATGGCACGGGACGAGAATTTAAACAGGTGTGGGAGCGTGTTTGATCACACTACGGCAATTTGTTTTGGCCTCTTTTTCTTCGCCACTCGAAGAAAAGTCACGAACGGCGGATGACAAATATTTAACCTTCTCCTATCGATCGATACTGTACTCTATTTGCCGAGAGGCCGCTGCTGCGTGCCCGAGCGCGTGTCACAATTCTGACGCCATTCGATCTGAAAATTCGTCGCGCCTCGACCGAATTCTGATCCCCCACCATTTCCTCGCGTCGTACACGGTAGTTCCTTCGGATGAGAAACGAGGGTCGCGCGACCAACGTGGGTAACGTCCATGAGAAAACGACTCGAGTTCTATCTCGCGCGAGGCTCTTGGTAAAATCATTATCCCCCGTAACTCTGCTCGTAAAGATTACGATCGTGAGCGGTGCCTGAGATCATCCGAGCGAGTGTCTTCCCCGCGGCTCCACTCGGGGAAAAAGTGTAATTTACGGGGCCAGCTAATTCTACGGTTTTTCCGTCGTTGGCCTTTATCAATCGCGCCTCGAATGGTCCCCGACACAACGAGGGTCATTACCCACTAGGGAGCGCTCTTCTCCAGAGACTGGCATGCATTTATCGAATCTTTCGGAGGCACTCACCCAATGCTGCGTCGTCACCACTTCGCCGTCCGCTCCTTCGAGGGCCTGCTAAACGGAACAGCGAAAGATCAGTTTCTCTCTGCTGGACTCGACAACACACCCCCTCCGTTAACAAGCAAAAGATACTTACGTCCTTCTTCCGTTTCACCGACGCCGCACCTGAAACAGTCCAATCGAGACGGTTGAAACTTTCACGAATTCCTAGCGCGGAGGAAAAGAGGGTGGGCGAGAAAAGACTAACCGGCTGTGGAATTTGGTAACCGTGCCCCGTTGGTGCCGGTGGGTGCTGCAGGGTTAGCGGCGGGGGTGGGTGTCCCCACGGAGGGCGGTACGCCCCGTGTCCCGAACGGGAAGTACGGGGAGTCCGGGGGGTACGTGGCGCCCTCGACGCCACCGCCGCCCCCGACGCCTCCGCCGGGCCCCCCGCCTGGCCCTCCAGCGGTCGGGCCGAATGCTCCTCCGCCGTACGTCTGCAACAACATGTTACTCTCGTTAGTCCACCGCTAAAGAAGGTTAAAGAAGGCTCAAGAGCGGCGTTAACTTCGAACGGGGGAGTGCTCGGGAAGTTTCAATCGGAGGACGCGCGAGGAGGAGCCGAAGGAAAGAAGCGGGGGAGGGGGGGGGGGCAGAGAGTGACTCGAATAAATCGCCCATCGAAATCAATACTTCTTATCAGCTGCAGTTTAACGACTGCCGATTAGATACTGCTCTTCGCCGGCGTCGAAAAATCTCTCCTATCTCCGCGCCCTCTTCCCAGAAACTTCGCCGACCACTCGCGCACGCACCCGCGCGCTCTTTTCGGATAACACGGAGAAAGCCGGCGCAGCTTCAAAGCCAGATGGGAAATGCCCGCGATCCGTTAATTATCCGCCGAGGTTATTGTACAAACGTCGACTCTCGCAGATAAAAGGAAGGCCGCTGAGATGCGAGAGTGAAATGTGTAGCAACAAACCCCGCCGGCGTATGCGGGCGCAAGGCCGCCTTCCTATTACGCGTTTCATAAATTCGACGAGGTGCTCGATAACGCCGACGCTTTTAAAATCACGAGCGAACTTGGTCGATAATTGGACGATCGCGTAAATAATTTCGATCGATCGCCCCCGTGACGTTAACGCGCCTCTAATTCCCCTCTTAGCGGATTTTATTGGACATAAAGCGGAAACGTTCCTCCGTCCCGACGGCAGTTTTGGAATAGCTCCTCCTAATTAGCGATCGCGGTTGTGCGGAAGAAACGAATGATCGAAGCGAGGCGCGAGAAGAAAATACGGGCGACTTTATTCGCACTCCGGGATAACTTTTCATCCGAGCGCCGTTTAACCCCCCTGCAACCCCCCGCTGGATCCTATCTTCCACGTAATATATATATATATATATATATATATATATATATGTATGTATATTAGTATCTACGTGTCCGTGTGTCCATGTGCGCGTACATGAGCGCATAAATACATCGTCGCGAACGAGGGAGAGCGTAAGTGATATTAAAGCTGGTCGGTTGACGACGCTCAACCTTCGCGAAATTGGTTAATTCGTATTTCGAAGATTAAAGAACGCGGACGATCGTCTCGAGCACTTAATTAATCACTCTGGCGAAGAAATATCACTGGTCCCCGAGGGACGTCTAATTGCCTGCATCGAATAAGCTTTTAATGAGCAGGCTGATATCTTAAAACGGAGGTGGCTTTAAAACTATTTCATCGCGACGGTGTTCCTCCTTAGCGGGGACCGGAGAAATTAAATCTCGGTTTTACGAATCGAGTAAGAGGATCGCGACGTGCTTCCTCCGAGGAGAGAACTTTGTGCGCGATGAGAACCGCTTCTCAAAAATATTGCTCGGGCTAAAGTTTTCGGATTATCCGGAGGGTGGTCGAGGTGCGCGGCATGGAAGTGGAGGAAGAGAAGGAGTAACTTTTTCTCGGATAAATTTGCCTCTATGGCTGCAATAATTATTACGCTCCTGTTCCTTACGTAAGCCCGCTCCGTCTTTAGATCGGGGCCGGCCAGATAGAGGGTGAACAACTTCTAAATCTAAAGAACGAAAGTGTGAGAAAGCACTGACTGACCATTCCGTTGTCCATCGTGGAGCCATACGGGGACTGGAAACCCGACTTTTCTGTAACAGAGAAAGGAATGAAACGTTAGAGGAATGTTTCCCCGTGGTGCTTCCATGTCTGAGGGCAAATGTCATAGAAGACGGCCGCTCCCGTTAACACAGCCGGAAATATTGATAATAACGAGATCGCGCGATATTCTTGGCGCAGTCCCCGGCGAAAAGGGGAGCAGAGGAGGATCCCCTCCGTGAGCGAACACGTACGACGCCCGGCGAAGTCGATGCAAAATTAATGTCAGGGCATAAATTCACGGCGCGTCTTTATAAATCAAAACCACGATCGCGCTAAGAATCCGCGCGCGCCCCGCCAGTAGGATGCGCGCGTTTTCCGCGTTGCGGCTGCCACGCACGCGGAATAAACAACGAGATAAACATTACGATCTTCCCCCGCGAGTCGGGGCTTCATCCGTTATTAATGCCCACCCCGTATACAGGCGCGCATGCAGAGAGACGAGAGCGCGAATCTACGTGCACGCGCGTCTTGCCAAGAATTTATGAGGATCCGTTGGATTTACTGGTTTCGAAAACCGCCGGTGGAAGAGTTCGGATTAATCTTAATTCGACGATATTTCTTTGCGCCTCAGCTCCGCCTCCCCCGATCAGCCGCGAATTCCGCTGCTCGGGAAACGGTGCGTTCAAGTTCCAAGGAACACTTGCGCCTACGGGAAAAAGAGATCGCGATGAAAGGGAATTCGAATACTCGGGCGGCATTAATTGTTCCAAGTAATTCACCTGGCAGCGTACAATAGGTAAAGAGGAGGTCGGAGTAAGCGTTTCCTCTTATCAAAGTTGTAAGAGCAGAAAGTTCAGCTGCCCGATAACTGGCTGGGAAAAGGCCAGCACAGAAGGAGTATATCATGGTACAGAGGACGTGGATATAGCGGTGGGTGCGTGGACGATAGGGCGAGTGTCCGACTACGACACGATCGGCCGAGATAACTATGAATCCTAACAGTTTCGGCTTGCTCGTGACATGTTTGCCGAAGCGTGCAGCGCCGAGTCTGCAATATCATGCATCAAAGGACAAGCTAAACCATGGTCCATCGTGTCATCCTCAGAGCCTAGCCGGTGCAAGCCAGCTCGACCGTTATGACGTAGTGTTGAGCACCGGGCAGCCTCGTGTCACGACTAGTGTTCGTCTTCCACGTTGTCTCCTGCCGGCGTCACCTCTATCGACTGGCTGCACGATGAAGAATTGCCCACGGATTCCCGGCCAGCACCAGCGAGATTCCGTTGCCACTGGCCTTGTCCGACTTGCCGAGCAAGCGGTGCGCGAAACACGCAGATACAATGTCGCCCGGTGTTTCGGTGCACAAGGATTAGCGATTAAACGCTCGGCCAACCACACGCCGCCTCTACACTCGAGACTCGCAACTTTGGCTAGCATGCGTTTCTTTCGCTGCTAGGCTATGGAATACGGGGCCGAGAAAGAGGGAAATCGAGCACCGGCTGGCGAATTACGCGCTACAAGCGGCCGCTGGTCAACGCGATACCCATCTACATGGATTTCGGCCGGCATCGATACGGCATTACAGCTCGCGAAACGCGCGACACAACCTCGAAAACCGCGCGCTGCTACCGGCGATTTTCAGCGCGCGAGACACGACCGCGATTCGGTGGTCAGCCTCCGCTCGGCGTCGTATATCAGCGCGACATCATCGAACTAGAATTACCGAAAATTATCTCCCCCCGTTCGTGGTGTCGCCATCGCGTAAACTACCCCCCGACGAACCGACTACAGCGCTCCTCCTAGCTCCTACTTACGTTCATTTCATTCAAGCCCTTCGATATTCTGACACGACGAGCAGCGAGATCGTATCGAAGAACGTTTCCACTTCTAATCGGCCCCGAAACGCGAACCCATTAAACGATGCAGGCTGCAGGAAAAAGGGAAAAAAGCACCGTCGAATATTACGGGCGACGAAAATGCCAGACACTTTCAGCGTTGACGATCTCGTAAAAAAAGCGCGTGGAACGCGAATCGTTGGAAAACAAGGGCGGGCATAAAAAAAGATATGGCCAGCGAAGGCAGAGGGACACGCTGGAATGAAACGGAAGCGAGCAAACGCATCTGCATTTCGCGGTCTTGGAAAACAGCAGCCCAGAAGGTTTTTCGTGTTGCATGGTTAGGTCGAAGGAGGCAGCCGCCGTCGGCAAATGTAACCAAGAAGAAGTTAATGGGCGGTTGGAATCCGAAATTTCGGAGAAATATGAAGAGGGTGCGTTAAAGTGCACGATTACACGCTCGATCGAACGTCCTTAATGCAGGCCAGGATTGGGTGGCTGCTCGTCTGGACTTTGACCCAAGATTCCTGGGTCCACCTTGCGCGACAATTTTTTCCCCCTTTTCGAAAAACGATAGGACGCCTGATCCGCGTGGGTACCTTGCAGCCAGCGCTCGTGAAACTTAGACCGAGGGATCCTTCTCCTTTCCGTGTGCATACAAAGCAGACAGAATTTCGAGCATTTCGATCGAGTTTCCCCGCGGAGACGAGGAGCAGAGATTTTACGAAAAAAGTAATTCGTCCCGGTATCTGTCCTGCCGATCGAGATTCCCAACGAGACGCATCACCACCTGCCGAGAGCGCGATTAAAACCGAGTCGAACGTAAACGAACGCCGAGAAAAATCCAAGGGAATTAGCCGCGACAAAGGCGAGGCCTGTAAAACGGCCGAAGAAATAATGGAACACCTGCGCGCCCTCGAAAGGCTTAATTCGATTATCTTGCTCGACGGATAGCCGACGCATTTTTTTATGCCCGCGAGTAAATTTTAACAGTCGCCCTCGGTGTTCCGTGCCGCCTAAAGACAGAACGAAACTGCCGGCATCCTCCGCGGCGAAAGAGGTAAAAGGAATGCTCGGCATTCAGCTACGAAATTCGCCGAGAAGACGGCAAAGGATTACTGTCTCGAGGGAGCGAAGGCGCGTCTATCCTGAAACCCGAAGAATCGATCGCGCACAAAACGCGTCTCTCTGGATATCGTTTTACCTCCTGCCACCATTTTTTTTTTCCACCGTATTTGCGAGACATCCGATACGTGGACGGCCACCGTGCAGTCCCACGCACCCCAACCAGCCATTTCTATGGGAGAATTCGCGTGCGTACCGTGCCGGTGCACGGTGCCACGCGACCCAAAAGGGTGTTCCAGCCTTTCGAGTTTCGAGCCTTCACAGGTAAGAACGAGAGAGAGCAGCAGATGGAAAGAGGAAGGGAGGCAGGAGAAAGGAGAAAAAAGAAGTTCGCGGCCGGCAGAGAATAGGGGCAGGAACGGGAGGGGAAGGTTCGCCACCCTTGGGGCCCTCGACCCCAACGGTAGAGGGGGTACGCACACCTCTGCAGAGGGAGGAAGAATAGAGAGCCAGGAGAAAGAGGAAAAAAAATGTGGAAAAGAACTCAGGTAGCCACTGGTGCTCAACCGAACTTGCACTTTGACTTCACCAGGTGTGCCGTGTCGATCGGTCACTTCAATTACAATTACGATCCTAGGATATTTAGTTAGTTGGCTATTCTACACTATTCGATTCTATGGGAATATGCGCGCACATTTAGCGATGCTCAGTCTGGGCTAGTATCCTGTAATAATCGTTGCGCAAGAGGCACGGAGGGTTTTATAACGAGAACCGACCATTTGCACCCGTTAGACAGGAACGTGGAGGCATCTCCGTTGCCTGGGTTTCGAAAGCTTGTTTCGGCAAGGGCACAGTGGAGCCAGCGGACTGAAAGTAATCGGAAGAGCGTGTACGCTACACTTCCAGCTATAATATACCTACCAGCTTGTTCGGCACTGGCAGGGTTCGTGGGGCCCGAAACCGCAGGGCATTATACGTGTAGCGGATCCGTGAGTCCCGGGGACCTCCACAGGATCGGAAGGAGAAAGATCCAAGTCGTTATTACATGGTAGCGGTTTCGGATTGCTCCGAAGCAGCGACGCTTCTGTAAAGTCTCGGCGAAGAGAATGCAGAAGCTCTGTTGTACCTTGAATCGAAGACCTCGAACTTGATCGGTATGCGGTCACCAGCGTGCCCATTGCGACTTCGACGAAACTAACTGTGACTCTGGCACCTGAACACGCTGCCGAGTGCCTCCCTGCCTCTTCGCCTCCGATCTGATAATTCGGAAGCTGTACGCCCTTAGAGCGAGCCGGGCCACGCTCGATGCCCTGCCACAAAGGCTGGCGTGTAAAAGAGAGGAGCAAACATTCCGGAACCGTTACTTTCTGGAACGGAAAGGTACCAGGAGGCGCATAAAAATTCCCAGGCGAAAAGAACACCCGGGCCTCGCGGAGAGTAGTAGCATCGGTGGTCACGACTCGACCAGGAGTAGTCGAATCGACCTTAGCCCAATCGGGCTGAGAAATTCACCGAGAACACGGCTGGGCTCGCGCGTCGGCCTCGCGAACACCCAGGAAAGGAAGCTACGGGCCTCGGAAGAAAGAGAATAGAACGAAGAGAGGGAGAGAGAGAGAGAGAGAGAGAGAGAGAGAGAGAGAGAGAGAGAGAAAGGGGGAGATGGTCGGTTGCGGCGTTTGGGAGTAAACGGAACAGCGAAGGTGTATTTTGTGGAGGAGAAGGCTGGCTGCCACGCGACCATGGGGCCCTATGGTGGGGATGCCGTGGTGCTAAGGGGCCCTGCGGGATCGAGAGAGCCACGGCTCGGCAAAAGGTACCGAGCTCAAGCAGAGAAACGTAGAAGGGAAAGAGGGGAATGCAGCAACAGCAGCGGCAGCTGTCGCTGTCAGTGCCCCCCTTCGTGTTACCCTAGAAGGGGCCCACCGGAGGACAGTGGCGCAGACCACAGGGGCTCCAGTGGCTCTCAATGGCATCTCAGCCACCTTTCAACCTCCTCCGCTAACGATTATCTTCCCCGACCAACGTGTCTTCGAAATCCCCCGGCAAACGGGAGACGGAGAAACGGTTCGACCAGCAGGACTGATTGCGGAGACCGATTCGGAATGTTCTGGAAATGGATTATCTGCCCTAGGTATCTCCCTGGCGCGCGTTTTGCTCGTCTCCTTTGGAAGGAGTCCAACTCGGTGTTCCGAGCGGAGACGAAGATTGGCGATAGACGAGAGATTGCTTCTCGAAATTTAGGTATATCGACCCTGGGCGACTCACATTACAAACCCTCCGGTATCTCGAGGGCTCGAAATTTTCTCCACATCCAACCCCAGCCCTCCTTCGATGCGAACTTTGAACGAGCAATAAAATTGGGAGAAAACAAGTCGAATCGCACTTTGCATTGCACCAGCCAAGCCTGCGAGCCTCGATGCTCGAGAACTTAGCCGGAGTAGGACGAGTAAAAGAGGACCGACCGGTCCAGCGGTGATTCTGCGATCGGTGAAAACGGTCGAGGGCCGCGCGTAAAATCGCGTCGAAAAAAGTGGTAAAGGTGCGTGCGTACGCGCGCGCGTGCCGCCCATGGCACGTGGCGTACACGTGCTCCGGTTTCCCGTTGCCTCTCTCTCTCTCTCTCTCTCTCTCTCTCTCTCTCTCTCTCTCTCTCTCTCTCTCTCTCTCTCTCTCTTTCTCGTCCTCTCGTCGTCTCCTTCCCTTTTGCACGGGGTGCAAGTTAACGCACATTTTCATTCAGAGGTTCACGCGAACCGCCGCAGAACAGCAGGACCACCGGCAGGACGAAGGTTCGAGGCAGGAGGAAATCTTGTGGCTCGCCTCGGGGATGCGTTCAACAGGTGAGAGCCTGCCGCCATGTTCGCCTCTACGTTTTACAGGCACGCGTTCTCACGCAGCCAACGAACGGATCCAGGCGAGCCGAGAGAGCAATCTTCTCCTCCCGGGGTGAGAAAATAAAAGAACCAGGCACGCTGACTCTCTACCAAAGTGTGCTTCATTAATCGACCAAGATTAGACGAAAAAGAGCCGAGCGGATGATCGCCAGGGCGAAATTACTAGGCAGACGAGGAGTTCGAGGGTCGAAGCTGACCCCGAGGAATCTCTTATCCAATTAGAATGGAGATTCCTCCGGGTTCCGTCGGCCTCGCAGGCTATTGAACGTCGGAAGGTGACGCTGGCCGAGGACAGTGGCACCTGCCAAAAAATCAGAGCCCCCTTTTCGGGCTGGCGCCAGGAGGCGAATGCACATTTGTTCGAGAGCCCCGGTGTGTCGCGTGTACGCGTCTCCGCACACGTGTACACGGCGCTTACGTATATGTAGGTACGAGGTGTACACGTGGGCCAGGACTTGACGAAATCTGGCCAGATGTCTATTCCCGAACGTGGTGCAGGTCGGCGCAGCCAGACCCACCAGCGGCTCGCACTTGCGTGCACTTGTGCACGCGCGTATATGCCTGCACACGCGTCCGTGCCAACAGCTTTTCGCCGATTGCGCGCGCGCGCGCGCTCCCCGGCCCGGTACGGGTGGCATCCTTCTTCCTGGCCGGTTCTTATCGGGCTGCGATCGACCTTTTCGTCTCCGCGAGAGCCGCCACCGAACCACAAGGCTTCGATTTCTTTCGCTCCTTTTCGAGGAGGGGGCCGTATTATTTTTGGAACCGGCCGAGAAATGGTATCCGCGAGCGATCGAGCCAATCGACACCGGGGGGAACTCTACCGGTGGTGCCTCTGCAGGCTTCACGCGACGTTGGAGAAAGGAAGTTGAGAACAGCGCTGCCTACGCCAATGCAGCAAGGGGGATACCAGGATATGGTACCTCGTAGGGTGGTGCTTTCAGTCAGACTGCTAAGAGACTCTCTAGGGCGATGGATGCCCTTCGGAAGCGAAGCCGCGCAAAGACATTCCTGAGCAAGGGACACGACGCGTGTCCTCTGGTAAATATAGGGCTATGATCTGCTGCGTGCGGAATAACGAGATTCGTCTACGCGTCTCGCGCGAGGTTTCCACGGGCAGCACTGAATACAGAGTGCAGAGGAAGACGATTCCTTTCGAGAGAATCACCTCGTTCGAGGACGGTGTGCCATGCATTTCAAGATAGCCTGTACAGCAACCGATCACAGAGCCGAAATCGGTGCCTGGTGGAACGTGAGAGCTTGCACGGGATATCCCGCAGAGTCGCGCTGCATCGAGCGACCGGCGAAAGGCGCGGAACGCGCGGCAAACACAGAATCGTCGGGGATCTTTTTTTTTTTATCGGTCCCAAGCCCCTTTCGGTAACCCAGTTCTCGCGCCGGCTAATGGACTTTTGCTCTTCTCCGCGGAGCATCGCGAATTCACCAAGACCCGGTCTTGCTCGCCACGGCCACGGCGGGGAAACGCGGATAGAACGGAGACACGAGGCTGCCGGAGCTGCAGAGCCAACGGAGAAAGAGAGGGAACCGGAGAGTTTCAGGACGATGGTGTTCCACGGTGTGGCAAATTCATATCGACCATAACGGGAGCGCGGCGAATGGCGGCGCGCGTTCGGTAACGAGGGACTTGCATTAGTCAGGAATTCGAGTCGCACCGCGCACTCGCCCGTTTCACCAACTTCTCCAAACCATTTTGGTGCTCCCTGCTGGCTCTCTATGCCCCGTCACCGAAAACTTCTCGCATCTTCTCGAAAAATATGCAAACCGATCGACTGACGCTCGTGCGCGCGGGCTTATCGCGAAAAATGCAACTGCGGCGTTGCGCTCGCAACGGTTGAGTCAACCGGTCGGCTGTTTCATCGGACGGATTTTTATCCCTACCGAGGCGAAACAATCGTCGATTAACAATCATCGACGCACATTTCGCGAAGAACGCAATAGACGAGGGCGATCGAAAAGAATCGCGGGGGAATTGAAAAGTCGAGCGCGAACGATTGCCGGCAGTTTTTTTTTTTTCGTCATTCGCGATACGGCGAATAATGAAGGCTCGGCAGGCGATAACGCGGCGAGATCTCTCCGCGTGACCTATCGCCACTGGTGTGTGCACGCGTTCCTGTGCAGAAAGGAAAGAGAGGAGGCGAGCCGGCGGAGTTGTACGCGAACGAAGAGGAAGCTATCGTGATTGGGAGTGAATGCACAGTGGGAGGATGCTCTCGTCGGCGGAGAAAGGGATTCGGGGCTAGGGCGTCGAGGGATGAGGGGTCGAGGCCGAGAGGGGTGGAAGCAGATGCTCATCGGGCCCCTGCTGTAAATGTAGATTATGCTCATCCTTGATTTGTGTGCGCGCCCGTACGTGAAACGCACTTTGGACTTGGCCTTTCCTAAGGAGGGAATCGTAAAGTCTTGTAGCTCGTAGCCCAATCGCGGGAAAAACACTTCCCTGATTTACTATCGCTAGGGAGTTCACTTCCGGGGGACGCTTGTTCGCGATGCGAGCTTCGGAGGAACCGCGCAACTGACTGCCCCCGTGAATATGAATTTCCCCAATTGCGGGCTAACAAACTGTTATACACCTCCGGAGCCGAAAAAGTTTCAACTCCCATGAAATATCCGTCGCCACTGAGCATGAGATTGTTTCAGACGAGGGCACGAAATCCCTTGGAAATCTATCAACCTTCTCCGCTCCAAGTACCTACGCGAATTTCCATACGCGGGCGATTACGATTCCGAAGTCGTGTGCGAGGCGCGTGTGCGACCAAGGAGCGAGGCGAGAGAGAACGAGGGAGAGGATGCCAGGAAGAGAGGGATATAGTGGGAGTGAGAAAAAAAAAAGGAGAGAAAGAGAGAGAGAGCAAGAGGCAGGTGCATCACGGTGACACTCCCTCGATAATTCTCCAAAGAAAAAGAGAGAGAGAGAGAGAGAGAGAGAGAGAGAGAGAGAGAAAGAGCGAGGGGGAGAAAGAGAGCCGGCAGAAGGAGAGAAAGGGAGACCGAATCATGGGAAGAGAGTATCGAAGGAGAAGGAAAGAAGAGGAGCTAAGTCACGAGTTGTTGTGTCTGGAGCTCGTTTATGGTTGTTCGTTTAAACTCTCGCTCGAAGGAACGAGAGAGTTTCAGAAACGGCGCCTTGGGGTCAGATCAAATCGGCCACGTTTCCCTGCGAGAAGGTAATCTTCGGATTACCTGAAAGTCGCCCGAACGCGTCGCCACCGTTTACGAGCGAAATCCAAGTGCCTGTATCGACCATTCGACTTATAAAAACCTTCCACAGATCTTACCGAAGTTCTTCGGTATAGAGAACCACCGATTCGAGAAAGAAGCACGGTAATCCGAGGAGAATTTTACGTTAACTACCTCGGCTCTGTTGCTCGAGCTACAAAGAAACAGCGTTCCATGAATCAATTTCTTTCCCCGCCCGTTTTTGCCTACGTCGAGCGTGTAATTCGTCCATCGCCGGAGGATAATTAACGCGCACTCCAAGCATTTACTGTAAACCCGCGGTACGCGTCGCTTGTTGTTGAACATACGTTTTATCGTAGCACGATTTCCTGAAACAAACTCCGCTCCAGGTAGATTTACTCGTGAGTCACCGGCTGATAATTTTAGATCGGACCGGCGGTCGGGATCCGCGCGTTTTCGCCGCGTTACGTGCAATTTCGAATTGATTTTCACGGCGCTGTCGCGGTACAGAGGCCTGTCCCCGCTTCGATCGAGGCAGCGGGCGTAAAAAGAAACGTCTCGCCCGGCGTGGGCGAGCGCTTCTGAAAGGAAGAAAATATTTCCGGAGTGCAGGCCGCGGCTCGCTCGTATTTTTAGATACCCTTGCACTTGAACGATCGCGGGCCTGACCCTTAAGAGAATTGGACAATGAACGTTGACGCGCGCTCGCGTTACAATTTTCATCGGCGGATTCGAGGAAACCAAACGCGAAACACTCCGGGATGGATACGCCGCGGCAGCGTTTCCAGTGTTTCCACTCAAAGTGGCAATCGTTGAAATTAACCGGCCGAAACGAGCGTGGAATTAACCGGATTGTTGGCAATTGCCCGCCGGCTCGACGGAACAATTGACGCTTAACGAACCTGACACCGCGCGCGCGCGCGAGCGCTCAAACATCGGAATATAAATGAGTAAGACGACGACGATCGATCCCCAAACAAACCGATATATATATTTTCGAAATTGCTTCTGTCCGGTGACCAAACACCGCCGTAAAACACGACGCGAGCCATGTATCTAATCTCCGATTAAACACGAGCCTGACGCGTGCATCGACATTAGCGCAACTCGACCGTTCTAACGAGAATGAATTACTAGGCTGGTGCATATGAAATGTCAATGACAGTTGCTATAAACACTGTACCAACGAGGAGGCAGGTTCTTCCGATGCTTGTGCATCACGCTCTAGAATAGCATTCTCTCGGTTCGCTCCTTAGCGTTTCCTATTTACATCGTGAATTACAAGGATGTTGAATCGTCGGGGAGGATTTGTCAGCCAAGGAAGCGGGGAAGGGGGTAACTACCATATCAGGGACGGGTAGTGGGTGCTCTGCCAAGTGGAATCTTTTTTCGACCCCACTATAAACAAAACTTCCCGTACTCTCGATCCGGTTGCCTCGAACCCACGACATTAGAACTACCTTTCGCCCGGAACTTTCGAATGATTTCACGATACCGCGACGGACAACATTAGCACAAGCTTATCAAACGTCTTATCGCAGATAAATCAAAGCTCGACAATGTTGCCGCGTTAGATAACATCGTTTTTTAAAAACAGATAAGAATATTAAAGCGCGAGCGTGTGTGGGAGCGTCGATAACGTACGCGAGGGAGAGACGGGCGGACACGTGCCATGAGCGGTGACGTTAGAAAGTCGCGAAAAATTGAGAACCACTTTCGTACGGTTCTACGACACGCAGCGGTTACGGCGCATCGCTCAGCGTAGAGATCCTTCTCTCTTTCGCTCATTCCGCCCGTACCTTTCTCCCTCGCTCTGTCGGGCAGGTGTATGAAAAGAAGAAAAATAAAGAGAAAAAAAACACGCTAGTCCCCTTCCCTCGAGATCTCCCCCAGGGCTGTCCGCCGAGAAAAAGACTCCGATTTATGGTCTCTCGTGCATTACGTCCGAGCGATTAACCTCTAACGATTCCAGCGGCGTCACGAAGACACGTGGTACGCGACCGATCGCGAGCACGCCCGATTCTCTAGCAGCTTTTACCTCGAATCTCGCGACAGCTACCATGGTGCATTCGTGAACGAACATACGATAACTTTCGGGACAGTCTTTTTCTCGTGTCTGAGGCCTGATCGCGTAGCGAGTACGTCCCAACCGTCTCCGTGGACTGAACGCTGTTGCACATGACAGACGACAGAGACAGCGACGGGGGGGCCTCTCTGGTGTGTCTAGGTTATGTCGACTTTGTATTTAAACGTCCGGCATGTCTGTCAGACGCAGGAAAACGCGTGTTTTAAGTGTAAACGACGACAGCGATGCACAGAGCAGAAGGGAGAACCGATCTGTCCCGGGGGTTAGTTCACTACCACGGGGCAGCACTGTCCAAAGCACTGACAAGCAAACCAAAACACAGGGCAGACCGAGTCGGTCGAGAGATACGTCCGGCGCGATCCTCGAGGAGATCGGTGCCTCGATCGACCCAAACACGACACTCGGATCTCTAGCTGGCCGTTGCAGGACAGACCCGTCGCAGCCTCGCTCGCGAGATTTAATGCACGGTGCATCTTTCGCAAGAATACACTAGACACACGAGAGACTCCGCTGTCGCTGTTATTTTTCACACGCACAGCATAAGATCGTGGCGGCCGTGGCTCGGGAAAGGGACTGTTTGGTGGCTGACGGCACTCACCGGGCTGCTTGTTGGCGATCTTATTGAAGCAGTTCTGAAAGACCTCGTAGAGATGCATCGGCTCGTCGTCGCTGGCCGCCATGTTTTCACGAGACGAGAAAACGAGTGGACGTCTGTGGTTGAGGCGAGTGGGCACGGTTTCGCGGTGTGGCCGCGCGCGGAGCCACCCTCCTCCCGGAACGGTCACGCACACTACTGAACCACGCCGCCTCACCGACGCTACTCTTATAGCCCATCAGTGGCGCCACCTCTCATCCACCACTCACGCCACCCACGCTAAGCGGCTCTTTTCAATCTCACTCTTTCTTCTTTCCGTACCTTGAAAATAAACAGAACATCCATCTATTGTAAAATATATCGTATGCGACCGCTATTTATCTGCCACGAAAATAAATTATAAATGTATCGAAAGATCGCTTCACCAACTCGCACCAGAAGTCCTTAAATAACAACGTTAGAGACCTAACGAGTCTTCATTAGCTTGTAACGACTTTTTATTTATAAGTTATAAATACAAACAATTATATAGAATAAATCTCCGTTGGTTCGACGTATGAAATATAAATCTAGGGTAACGTTTATTACAGTGGTATAACAATAAAATTTCGTCGGGTATTAAGATTGTACAATGCGCATTGCATTTTGTCGTCAACGTGTGGACAGATAACGGTAGCTGGATCGGTAGGCCGCGTTTGGGTGTCACAAAACTAGGCGATATGATAAAAAAAATAACGATCACCCGCTTTAGTGTTGAGATATTTTCTGAGATTCTGATATATGAACGTTCTGTTCCAAAAACTAGGATTGCATGTCAAAGCTATACGTGCGCGTACATCTTACGAGCAGATATAGGTATGACAATGAATATTGCGACCTTCGATATATCTAGGTTTAGAAATATCACGTCAGATCCTTAGACTCCAGCAAAATCAGAATTTTGTGGAATCGAATGAGATATGTCCTCGTAATCCTGTCGGCCAAGGCCTAAAATAGAAAAATGCTTGTGAACATCCTGCCCCATGAACATTTTAAATTACACCCACGAGACAACGTAACACACATTTCACAATGCTCGTGTACAAGAAGCTCGCAATTGCACGGTCTACATTCACACTAGCTTTAAACAAAGTAATAAAACATATGCTCGACCATAAAGAAAATTTCATGCACCTACTCAAAGCGATATGTTGAAGAAGCAATGCAGGTCTACAAAACATGGATCTGTATCGAATCTATTACTGACCCATCGCAGGACTCTGTGGAAATATTGTGGCTAAGCATCCACCTCTTGCCTGTCCTATTCTCAGGAGGTACACGCTTGTGAAGATGCGCACAATCATGTTTATTATCATAATTCCTGCGCTAAACTTCTCGAATGCATCTACAAGTTTGTGCGATCAGATAGATACATCTCTGCGCAGGGAGGTTAATTAGAATGACGTAATTATGTATACTTTGTGTTAGTCGTAAATTAAATAAAACAGATAAACACATCGGACAGACTTACATGTTGTCGGGAAGTAGACCGCTAATGTTACTACGTCAAAAAATATGGAAACTACGTTTATAAAGAGTGCCTAAAAAGTTTAACTTTATTATACACACATGCGCTAAGGAAATGCAGCGTATAATAATGTTAGTTGCTTACAAATTGCAGTGGCTCGTCCGATTCGATATTGTGAATAGCCCATAATAAGCAGATAAAGAACAGGGTGTTGTAAAACAGAACTGATTTTGGGCACCAGACACCCTGAATACCCCTAAAATAGTCATTTCTTAAGTAAAGTCATCGCGCTCTGTACACTGCGCTATAAAGTACTTGTACATTATATAGATTGTTATGTATAATGTTATAAAATTTATTCTTACCATGTTACTAGCACTAAATGAATTGCAAATATCACCTGAAAAAGTCCGAGAGGATTGTAAGAAGTGATTTCAGAATATAAACGCGAAGTGTACGGTTCTAAAACGCGGATTCTTGAAAATAAAGATATCGGTATCGCGTAGACCACTTCGATAATACGAGAAACTCGTCAAGCAAGTTATGGAATTATTTCATTGCCGTATACCCTTATATAATTGTACTTTATCCCGTGCTGAACGCTCACCGCATCGAAATAATTATATAAAAGCTTCCACGAAAACATAATTACATTTACAAGGGATTATCTGACATGTGGTCCCATAATCGGGTACATTAAAAGACAACGGATAGAAATATTTGCACGCGTGCGTGCGAGGGGAAAGCGATAAAAATGCGAAATGATAACGAGACAATTATAACGTGCAACGAATTGTGTTTTAAAAGAGGGAATAAACAGTTTGCATGTAATAAGAAGTTCAGGTGAGAAAATGGCGAAAACGTAACGATATTACGATAATATTTACCTTTAACGGGTAATGAGATATACTGGATGTATCCGGCATTTTTCTGTCGTGAAATCTTACTCGTATATTATATTCTGAAGTTACTAACAGACTCCTTCTTTATACGACACTTGATGTCGATTATTTGTTCGTCAAAACACGATTGTTTACTCTCGACTCTCAAAATGTTCTTGCTACCGAAACGTCCCACCAACGCAACGCAAAACGAATACGTACTGCGCATGAAACAATACCGCCTACGACCTACTGCAACGCCACCTCGAGTGAGATTTCCGCATTGCAAACAGAGCTAAAACCTAACCTCAATCCCTCCCAATCAATGCTACGACTTTCTGTAGAATTAATTAACACACGATAGCGTACTAGTCATAAAAACGTATTTTTTTAAATACAGAATGCATCGTAGAACTATTTATTTCTCTACCGGGACGCGTGGGAAACTTGTTTTTCTATTTCATGATCTTTCGGTATGTACGTACGTTAGAAGAATGGGTGGAAAAGCAAACAGCTTTCAATACTTTGCATCGTAGGAATTATTCGTGGACCTTTGATCACTTATATGTGCAAATTTTACCTCATTTTGCGATCTTTTTCCGACAAACGCTGCCTCTGCCACAATTCTGAATTACTCGCGCCATACGTTGAACACTATTTAATCACAGTACTACGCGTGACTACGATGAGAGGGCACTGAGGAGACTTGTTCCCTGAAATAAGCGAATCGCATTGTCGTAACCACCGTATGGTACACACGTGAGTTGTTGTTAACTGCTTAAATACGTGTGTGTTAGCACGTAGCTTGAAAAAGTAGAATAAAAATATTATCAATAAACGATGTTGCGAAAGAGTAGCTTTTTAACGAGACGCTTGCGGGTGCTTACAAGGACATTTCACGATGAAACGATTATTATCGGCAACACGCAGGACTCCGAATCATCAGCCTACCAGGTTAGAATGATAATGCATCCATTTTCCGTTCGCAACGCAATAACTTGGATTCTTCTCTATCGTGAATCCGATTGTCGGTACATTTTGCCTTCGTTTTCTCGAAAAAAGTTTCAAAGCTTGTCGCAGCACAACGTCGTGACCTGCATTATCTCTATCAAGATAAATGAAAAATGTTTACGAAAGCGCGTTGGACTCCAACGCGCGACTGCCGCACAATCGCTGCGCGCGTATTATGAATGCTACGAAACTCTGCGCATGCTCCGATCGTTTATGCCTTAGATTTCAAATGTTTAGAACGTATTAAAAATCATAATATTCCAGGAGAATTATATTGAAATGAAAAGTGCGGTGGACAGATTGAAGAAAACGGTTGAGAAAATCACAGAGGGTGGAGGGCAAAAAGCGAGAGAGAGACATACGAAAAAGGGGAAACTTTTGCCACGGGAACGAATACACGCCCTACTCGATTCATCATCCCCTTTTCTTGAATTCTCTCAATTGGCGGGCTACGAATTATACGAGAAAGAGGATGTGCCGGCTGGTGGTATTATCACTGGTATAGGCAGAGTGGAGGGGTAAGTATTAACCACCGTCTTCATTGCACTCACGAAAAACGGTAGCATAAAAATGCGGTTATTCATTACTAGGACCGAGTGTGTGATACTTGCGAACGATGCGACCGTGAAGGGTGGTACGTACTATCCCATCACGGTGAAGAAGCAGTTGAGAGCACAGGAGATCGCGGAAGAGAACCAGTTACCGTGCGTGTATTTAGTGGACAGCGGGGGTGCGAATCTGGCCAAGCAAGCCGAGGTGTTTGCCGATAAGATGCATTTCGGTAGATCCTTTTACAACCAGGCGATCATGAGCGCGAAGGGAATCGCGCAGATCGCAGTGGTCATGGGGAGTTGCACGGCAGGTCTGAATATTGTCACCTCGTTCTACTCGCGGTTCTTCGGCAACTCGCTGCAGTACTTACTTAAGTACCTATTCGTGGCATTATTCAACTGTTTGCCACAGGGGGTGCGTACATTCCAGCGATGGCTGACGAAAACGTGATCGTCGCCGACCAGGGTACAATTTTCCTAGCCGGACCACCCTTGGTGAAAGCTTCTACGGGCGAAGACGTTACCGCCGAAGATTTGGGAGGTGCTGCACTTCACTGTCGGTAATAGACAAGTACACTTTAACCCTCCGCTACCGTGTGCAACCATAATCGCCGAAATCTGATTTCAGAATATCCGGAGTCACCGATCATTACGCCATAGACGACACCCACGCCCTGTTCCTGGCCCGTCAGATAGTCAAGGATTTGAACAGACAGAGACCGATGCACGTAAACGTGAACAGGGATGTGGAAATACCGACCCACGCGGTCGACGAAATTTACGGTATCGTCGGGACGAATGTGAAGCAGCCGTACGACGTGAGGGAAGTGATCGCGAGGGTCGTGGACGGCTCCAAGTTTCGCGAATTCAAAGAGCAGTACGGGGAAACGCTGGTCACTGGATTCGCCAGGATCTACGGCTACCCCGTGGGAATCGTCGCGAATAATGGCGTGCTCTTTTCGGAGAGCGCGATGAAGGGTGCCCATTTCGTGCAGCTCTGTGCGAAGAGAAAGATACCGCTTGTTTTCTTGCAGAACATCACAGGCACGTAGCTCGCTCGTCCAGCGAGCTAACCCGCGAATAACGTTCCTTATTATAAAACTGCAGGGTTTATGGTGGGCAGGGACACAGAAGCCGGGGGCATTGCCAAACACGGGGCAAAGTTGGTGACTGCTGTAGCCTGCGCCCAAGTGCCTAAAATCACGGTGGTGATAGGGGGCTCTTACGGTGCAGGCAATTACGGTACGTCGCGATTAAGGATGTATCGGACGTATAATATTAGACAAAAGTATATGAAATTTGAAATACTTGAATATCCACGTCTTACGCATAGTAAGTGTAGATGTAAGCAACTCGAACGACAGTTGGGGTCTTATTTTTACTCCTAGAAAGGTATTTTTCACTTTACAAATGCTTTTTCAAACATTATTTGCTAAACTTTTGCCAGTGCAAAAGGCCCTGTATTTGCAATTTTCTGAAGTTATAATTTATTTCTTTAAAACGGTGTAGCGAAAATAATTGAAACTCGGCAGATATTTTCATCTATCCATATACTACATGTACAAAAGAAGTGAAAACATTTTCTTCAACATTTTTTCAGCTGTTTTATCTGTCAAAATCGTCTCTTTCCATAAGAGTACGTGTAAAGTCAGTGAAAATTAAAATCGCTATAACTCAGCAACCGTTTAGTGAATTCGTTTAAAATTTTTGTAGCACATCAGGAAGATTCAAAAGAACAATCTCACAAATTTGCATCAACTTTGGTATCATTTTGAAGATAGGTCCGATACATCCTTAAGAGCCGAGTGTTTAATTTGGTGTACGTTCCGACCGATTTCTACGCAGGCATGTGCGGTCGATCTTATTCCCCGAGATTTATGTATCTGTGGCCGAACGCCAAGATGTCCGTGATGGGGGGAGAGCAGGCTGCCGGTGTGCTGGCTCAGATTACCAAGGATCAGCGGAAGAAAGATGGGAAAGAGGTATTAGCTTCGTGATTTCTTTCGTTTGGATCGATGTGAGCTCTGATTGTATCGACAGTGGACGGCGGAAGAGGAGAGGGAACTGAAGAAACCGATCTTGGAGCAGTTCGAGAAGGAGAGTACTCCGTACTTCTGCAGCGCGAGGTAAGTTGTCTGGTGCGAGCAAGCTGCGAGGAAGAATCGTTCGAATGAATTATCTTTCAGACTGTGGGACGATGGGGTGATCGATCCCGCGGACACCAGAGTGGTGCTCGGCCTCAGTTTATCGGCCACTCTGAACGCGCCCATACCAGAAACAAAGTACGGAATTTTCCGAATGTGAAGTGAGTTCAATGATGGAATCGATGATCTGCAACTGTGACATTGCAAGTCGGTTGGTGTGATCGTTATTGCGCCTGTATCTGAGATAATTTTAAGCCAAAGATATACATATATATTTTTTATACGGAATTCATCGTGTATACATGAGTGTTAAACATTCCAAGTATATACGTACTTTTTGCGTTTCTATGCGTGTCTTTATTAGCCTTCTCTCTTCTCCATACGCGACTAAAAGATAAGGACACTCCTCCTCGTAGGCGAGAAATAACGAGCGCGAATCTAAGCGCATCGACCCGTTCGCTCTCTCGCTTTATTAACAGCTATTTTACACTAGCGCGTTCCGTTATAATTACTTTGAGATTATAGCAGCAATTAATTATCTCGCGATCGTCCAAGTGGCTTAAGTGATAATTGCGATGTGACAGCTGGTCGCGCGACTAGGTCCCCGGCATTCTCCGCTCGCAAAGGCCGATTTTCTTCTGGCGGTATAGCGGCTGTATGGAATATTAGGCGGTTATTCGCGAGCGTATGACTAAGAACGTATAAAAGTTATAGGAAAGAACGCGGACTGCGAGTGAGGGGAAATGGTGGGAAATTCGGCGGTCGCAGAGCGGAGAAATTTCTTGAGCACTCGCGCCGTTGCCTGCCTGCCTTCCTGACCCCCGGAATCAAAGCTATGCGATTACTCTCCCAGCGGCGACACCTCGTGCCTCTCGAATAGTCGATCGATTTCTCTCTCGATTCGATGCCGCGCAAAGTTTGAAAGTCACAGTTTCTCCCTACGCAATAAAGAAATGGAATTATACTAACGTCCAGCGAGAAATTCGATCCTCCGTGCTCGTGGCGCACTCGAATCCTGTCGACATTCAAGCTGCCTCCTATTTACAATCAGCAATCGTTCGTCGACGTTCGGGTTCTACAAGAACTTGCAGAGACAGAGGAAGGAAAGGACTATGGTGAGGGGCAGCGTTCTACACGAGCAGCCGTTCGTCTCCGTCTCGGTGACCTTGTACTTGAATTGCTCGTTGACTTCCTGCGCTATGAAAGCTCTCTCCTCTGTCCTGATGGTAGTCGGGGCAGCCTGCTCCCCGACTTCCTCGGCGATCACCGCCCTAGCTTTCGTCCGGTTCTTCCCCCGTCTGATGTACAATTCCGACAGAGCTGTGGAGCGCGAAACTTTCGTTAAATCGCCCGAAAGGCAGGGCCAAGTCTGCGGTAGACGAGTTACCTTTGTCGACCACGGCGTCCTCTTCGAAGTCGACTTTGATGAAAGTCGACATGGTCACTTCGAAGATCTTGTTCTTGTCGGTGCTCGAGGCGTCGATGGCTCTCCTCTTCCTGCCGAATCCTACTTGGTCGTTGCTGCATTCGATCTGACAAAACAGATCCAGAATGGTAAGTACCTATCGGTTAACTTTAGTTGACGAGCGCGCTTGACGCGCGAGAATCGACTTACCCCTTGGCACTTGTCCAGGCAGACGTTGACAGTGCCGCGGAACTGAACGTAAGTGCTTTCCGGGAACTTGAATGCTCGGAACTTGGCCGTCAGGAAGTCACCGTCCACTGTGTTGAAATTCTCGAACAGATACGGATCCACGGAGCAACTGAAGGTAGACTGATTATGTACAAGCTCCGCAAACCAGACCACACAGATCAACAACTAAATTACCCGTTGATAATGATCGTTTCCTCTTGCGATTTGGTGTCCGTTACCAACATGTAGCTCACCAACAGCCCATAAACTGGTGCAGACATGTTGTCCAAGAAGATTTCCATCTGCAAAGGTGTGCCTGGACTGACGTTCAGCTCCCCGGTCACCAAAATGCCACCTTGTCTGACGCCAACCCCCAAGATCGGTACCGGAGCCGAATTCGAGATCTCGCCCTTGATCTCGACCATACTAGCGCGAGAAACAAACGATGCAGATTAGGCTTCTTATTCCTTCGGATGGCGGGCATCTGGCGAACGCAACGCTCGATTTAGAATTTAGAGGAAGATGCAATTTCCGAATGCAATTTCCAAGGAAGAAGAAAACAGCCAACAGAACGGTATCGCGCCGAGTCGAATCGCTAGATCGCGATGATCTACATGTTTCGGGGAACAGTTAGAGAAAGATTGGGTCCGCGTGCGAGAACGCTGAAAACCGTGAACGAGTCCCGCCACTTTTCACAGTCATCGAGCACTTTGTTCGTCAACCCGAATCGGCTGTCCCGCTTTCGCAGACTCATCCGCCGTTTTCGTAGAACCGTACGTTCTGAAGATTGAACGGCACGGGCTACATATGCGCCTATGTAAAAACGGTACTGAAATCGGGTGACGACGACAAAGAAGGGAACGTTTGGACGTTTTTCCAGGCCGCATCCATTAGCTTGAGTGAGTCGAGGGGCATCCGAAGAATCTTCGGTTGCTCGATCGTCGGTCGATAGCCGAGTGACGCGCGCGGCGATCCCTAATCGCGGTGGACGCGTCCAATCGGGCAGGCATGCGATTCCGTGGACTTCGTCGAAGCAGGAACAGCTATCAAGATCGGGAAAGAATTTTCCCGGTGGTGCGTGTCTCGACCCCTGGCGGGGGGATCGGCCGCGCGAGATACAGCCTGATAATTCAACAATAAAGATTTTACGGCTTCCTGGTTTCGCAGGCGACATCGGCGATCCCGCGGTAACCGCGCAACAGCCATCGCCGGCCACGATCGATTAGTGCCAATAAATTAGCTTAGCAGGAAAACAGGAACGAGGGAAAAATTCTCGGCGAGACTGCGGCTCTGGCGGCCCGGAGTCCCGGGAGTATACCAGAAGAATGTCGCCTGGCGAAGTGACTTTCGTCCACGGGAAACAGGAAGAGAGGACCCGTGACAGCCGTCCACTACGTACCAAGCTAAAATTACATTACGGCTTTTCTACCATCTGCCCGTTACCGTCGGGTATGCAAATACGCGTCCACCGTCGCCAGTAAATCACAATTTGGAAAGTGTTCGCTGAGACCTCGTCACGGTAACTCCGCTTCTTTCGAAACGCAACAGCGAGTGGGATTATGACAGCTGATTGGTACGAGTACGGACTGCTTTCTGGTGGAGGATGAAAGCGAGAGGCAAAGATGAAGCGCGGAGAAAGCTACGGGAGACAAGTTTTATTCGAATCCAGAAGCGATCTTTAATGTTGGAAAAGGCCGGTTCGACACGGTCGTTAGTGCCTCTTAGACCACATTTACATGTTTCTGGGCGAATAAAAAGATCCCTCTTGATAGCCGCGCGCCAGCTGGAGCATTTTACTGGGAATACACGGGGAATACGAATGACTCGCGAAGCTGAGTTCCATGGAGCGAGTAGAAGAGGGAAGGAGACTCTGTGACGCGACGTGTTCGAGGCTAAAATTACATTTCAGGTTTTCCAGCACCTGCGCGCGTATAGTCTCGATTAATAAATGGATCGTGAAACCATGAATCAAGTCGGTGACCACGGTCCCCGTCCACCTTGCGCGTCCTTCGGCTGAGAACGCGACGAGTCCTTGAATTCTCTACTTCGCGGACCGAGTGGATAATAGAAATTTCGTTGAACAAAGTTGAACCTATTTTTCACTGAAATCTGAATGAGTCTAATTAGCTTCGTATTTAGCCCGGGCAATCATGACGAATTAGCCCTGCTCGCTAGTGGACACCCCCGTCTGGCCATGCACGGCCTCGTGTCACTGCAGCCAGAGCGGAATACATATGCGAAGCGTTAAAATCGTTGGAGTGGAGAACGCTTCACACATCCGTGAGTCAGAGCCGGGTGGAACGAAGCGTTCGAAGAAGACCATAACTATCGCTTCTTATTGCTACTGGCTGCTAGGAGTCTATTAGACGAGGCTGTCCTTGATGAGGGAGCGCAACTGTTGCACGCGCACAATCACTTAACCGCCTTCAACAGCTGTTTCGCTCTTTGTAGTCGCACTTGCACGCGAACGGTTTTAATTCGAAGCGCGGGGAAGCGAGGGGTCAGCGAAACAAAACGTGAAGGAACTCACTCTGGTTCTTGGAAGCCTGCTGGAAAGACGCTGCGCCGAACCGTGGTGTGATTGGAGGCGACCGAGATTCCAGGCTTCACGAGGACCTCGGTGATCACACACTTTACCGTGAACGTGTGCTTGCTCGAGTCCGCCGGCTCCTCCACTATTATCCGATGAAAGTACACCTTCTGACCCTGTGTATCATTACGCGAGTGTAATTTCGCGAGGGATCGTGAACGCGGGGAAACAATGAAAGCAATCGCGACGGATTATCGTTGGATGCGCCCGCGTTGCGACGCTCCTCTCAAAAGCTGCCTCTCGTACTTTTTCTTCCACCGCGGCGGGCGACGAACCGTGACGGGAAATTGGACACAAAGGTGCCTTTAGTTGCGCCCTGCGCCGGATGCCAGCTTAATCGATTCCCTTCCCCCGAGCTTTAAGCACGAGAACGCAATCGATCCGGCAAGAGTTTATCGCGCGGGGCAGCAGGAACGTCTACGACGCGACGTGGATTGAAAATTTCATCGCGATCACCAAGCTAATGGGAACGACATAAATCACGTTGCGTCGCCGTCGCGCAAATTGTCCGTTCATTTAATTATTCGGAGGTCATAGCGGTTTATCGGCCATCAGGCTGGTAATTATGCCTTACCGTGACTTTGTTAACGACTTTCGTGATGCCGCATCGTAATATGTCCTCCTCCAGGAGCGATAATCGGAACGTGGCGACGCCGTTGCTCAGCTGCGGCTTGCAAGCCTCGTCTGCAAACGGAGATAAGTACGTTTCAGCGTGGAAAATACGCGCGTACCTTCGCTTCCTGTGTACGTTTCACGGCCGCGCCGGTGATGGAAAGTTCACAGGGATCCACGTTTACCTGGGAAGTCCTTCAACTGCTGCAGATATATGCTCGCTCGTGGACTACTCCTCACTATGTCCACCTCCATCCACTGCTCGGAGCACCTCACTTTGCTTTGAACTGCAACGAACAAACAGCTAGGAATCTTTGATTTTTTTCAGCGTCGCGATGGGATGTAAACGTCGAGGCGTGTCACGCGGGTCCTCCCGACACGGCAGGAAATTGTAATTCAAGGAGCGGATGAACGTCGGACCAGTTCCCCCATAAAGTATCGCGCGATATCGCTCCGGTAGATTAGACGGTTCGGGGAAAAAAGGGGGTATTGGAGGCTTGGAAAGGCGCGCAGCACGATCCTGTCCGCGCGACGGACGGGGAAAAGAAAAGGAAGAAGAAGGAGTCTGGCCTAGCCGCAAACTAACTCGCAGTATACCACGGTAATTGCCCCATAAAGTCGTAAACGTCTCGACCTTGAAAAGCGAACAGCTCGACATCGCGCGCCCGAGGATCCCTCGCTGATGTGTATCCCCGCTTGGGCTGGTCCCTGTTTATTCGCGGTACACGATGATAGATACTTTCACCGTTCGCGAGTAATGTCCGCGTGATACACCGAAACCACCGGTTTGCATTATCGCGATGGAAAAAGAACGCCCCATCCGGCCGCGAATAACCAAAAGGCAAGAAGAAATCGCCGCGTATCCCACAGATCATTTCCTCCCCGGGTAATTGAATTTCCAGCCGTGAATGCCCGAGCCAGAAATAAACGTGGCCTGATTGCAGTCGGTATCGTAACCCGGTATCCCATTAAACCTAGTCAACGATAATTGTGTTCGAATGGCAGATTAAAGGATTCAACGAGCGGTGATTCGGGCTGTGTCGCCTTGTCGAAACGTTGGCCCCACCTTCGGGTCTATCTGAAACGATACCTATCGAGGGTATCGTTCGGAACGTATGTAGTTTCAGCGTGCATCCGAGGGAGAAGCGTGATATTCTCCACGGGACGTAGCGCACGCACTTGGCGGGCAGGTTCGCGGACCGAGCGATAATTCACGGTGAAGTATCATCGTCACGTGCGCAACACGGTGTTAAAGAACCTGGCGAGCGTTCTACACGACAAGGGAACGGACTCGAGAAAGTTTCGTGCACGTCCCGGCTCGGTTGCCAGGGGTAAACAGCTCGGTTCTCTTTAATGAAAGATGGGTACACGTAGCAGGTATCGCGGGGAAGATCCTTCCCTCGCCTTTTCCCTGCTCGGGGGAACCTGTGGCCTCTCCGGTTTCGTGTCAGAAGCCGACGAAGAAGAGTGACCAGCGGTGATCGCGTCTCCGCGCGGATCTACGGCTAACGCGAGTATATTACGCGTGTGCGCTGCGTGTCGCTTTCAAATAGCCACGGGGGTCGGTGGTCTTTTCCATTAGCAAGTTTAAACGCTTCCCTAGGTAGCCACCACCACCTGTGCGATCCTTCGACCAAGGTCCGTAACCTTAAGCTTATTTCTCCTCTTCTTCCTCTCCTTTTCTCCATTTTCGACATCCGCTACGTTTTTGTCCCGCCGCGCCGTCCGACTCGCCTTTATTTGCTCCACCTCCGGTACTCCAAGTTCAAAGATACCCGGCCCGACTCTCGTGTAGAGAATCGACCAGGTTTCTTCGTTTTCTTCTGCTCCTCCTCGCGCTTCTTCTGTCTTCCGTCGCCGTTCGCCTCTTTGTGTTTTGATTCGCGGCGTCTCCCGAAGTCGTGTTCGCCGCGAGAGATCCCGCACCTCCCGTTCCTCCTTCCCCCTTTCTTTTCTCTGGCCACCGTGTCCCCATCTTCTCCGCGGTGTCATTTATTTACCCCGCTGTCAGGCGCGAGGACGACTTCCTGTTTCGGTTTTTCAACGCCGTCCACCGTGGCCCCGAACGAGCGAGCGACGGCGTTTCTTTTTCCAGCATCCTGCGTTCGGACACTTGTCCATTGTTTTCGTAATTTATGCCGCCGCGGCGCCGATAGGGATCCGGCGTTCATCGCCGAGTGATCGTTCCGTCCGAAAGCGGGCTTCTGCCATCGGCGAACCCTCCTCGATCCTGCCAGGGCGTCCGTGACCCCTCGCGTCTTCCTTCTTTGCTATTCCATCCCGACGCTGTTTTCCGCCATTAAATCCGAGAAGCACGCACCACCCTGCTCTGAGAATTCCGCTCCTCACGCCCTCACCCCTCGCCGTCGTCCTCTACTTCCTCCTGTGCTCGTTCTCGCGGGATCTGCACACTCTGCGCACTCCGTCCACAGAGATTGAGATCTCAGGAAGTTTACGAACAAGTCGAAGACGACCTCTGTGCCCCCGCACGGGTCTCCTGTCTTGGCGACTCTCTTCGTCTTCCCACCTTGTATCATAATTGCCTCCCGCTTTCCGTTTCTATCGACGAGCTTTTCCACCTCCGCCCCGCCCGCCCGCCGAGCAATTAAACTCTCCGATCGGGGATCGCAACAGATGCCACGAGGTTTTGACACTCCGCTGCGCACCGTGAATCAGCAACTGGTATCAGCGCGCGGATCCACGCGGCGATCTTTATTCCGGCTCGCGATCCAACGCGGATAACGTCCACGCCGAAGCAGAGCCGTAGATCCACGGCCCTGAACTTTGTCCTCCTCTCCTCCCTCGGCCCCTCATTTCTCGCGTTTCTTCGCGTTTCGTGGCGTATCCTCGGCGTTTCAAACAGCACGCGACTATCGGAAGATAGGGGTCCGAGGAAGAGAGAATCGGTTGCCGAGCGACCGGTTTCACTGTCGATGCCAGAGATAGTTTTCATGGATTTGCATGATGTTCCCTCGAGCGCTCTCCTCTTCCGGCCTCTGTCTCTGTCCCTCGCGCCTCCGCAGCCGCATTTTCTCCGACTGTCTCGTAAAGTTGCGGGCAGCGCAGAAGAATCGACGCAAATTGCGGGCAGCGTGCGATCAGTGGGATTACAATAATTTTCAGGGCCATTACTGGCCGAGTGTTAAGACGGGAGCGAAGCGGCATAATTGCGCGTCATCGCGCGATCTTGCGTACCGCATTTTCTGACGATTACCGTGCCAGGGATCAAGGACACCTGCGCCGAGGGAGGATCACAGCCAGAGGCTGGGCGTTTTTCTCTAAAACGAGCGTGCACCGTCGCGTCGCGTCGTTGCCAAAGTCCTCGCGAGAATAAAAAACTGTTCGAGGAGGAGAGCGTTCTCATCGCGAGGCACGCAGCGACGCGGAAGGGTGGAAATCCGGTACCACGACGACCGCCGCGCGATTAGCATTCGCGTTCCGTCGCCCATACGTCGCCGCGTTAACTGTACACCGAAGAGTGGCTCGGCGGACTGTTAATCTCGCGTATCGGAAGGACGAAATGCTTGGAAATTTCTGCGGTCAGCAATTAACCCGTACCGATAAACGCAGCGCGAGCAGGAAGCCAACCCGAACGTAGGCGTGACTCGGAACGGTGTTATCCTTTTTCCGTCCACGCGTAGCGCGGAGTGTTTCGCGTGAGAAATCGATCGCGCTTTGCAATTAGGAGCGCCGCGCCGTGGAGAGGCGACGCCGCTGCCGTTTCGTTTCGCCGGCGACAAATTGGCCGATTTACCAACTGCATCGCGGTTAGTCGCGGCGGCAAAGTAACGATCATTATCGCGCTCCTATTGCCTCTAACAGCGTGAACGCGGGTTGATCGAGCCGGCAGGGGTGCTGGAACCCCCCCACTGCTTTCATGGGGATCGAGAAATTAGATTGGAGCCACGGTATTCTACGAAGGCGGTCGCGTCCGCTGCAAATCACCGCGATACGAAATAGGCAGACGCCGAAGGAACGATTTTCCCTTAGGACTTTCGCAAACCTCCGCAGCGCACATGGCGCGGATTTCTGCGGTTACAGTTAGCTTCGCTGGATTTAGAGAAGCATCCGCTGCGCGATAGCGACCGAGATGGGACAGATCTAATCGTTTCCCAGGCGACTAGGCCATTCATCGAACGCGCCATCCGCAGTGATTCAAAGCGGACAAATGAAGCGGTACTACAAATTGATACACGCCGGGGAGCGACGCTAAAAAGAAGCGAAAAGCTCTTAATCGTTACACGATACGCTACATCGGCCAGTAATTAAGAACAGCGCGATATTAATTGGCACAATTTCCCGCGATCCACGTCCACCGGCCGGCTGGGGAGGCCTCGTTACGCGCGACGTTAATTAAACGGTTGCCTACGTTTTCGCAGTTATGCAAATAAATTCGCCACTCGCGTTCCACCGGTCACCGTCAACACGGCCTCGCTAATTCAAACGTCAGCTCTCTACATAATTCAATTACTCAATTACTCGACGGCGGCGTTACTCGACGGCTGGATCTCGACGCGTGAGCTTGAATTATTCCCCCCCCCCCCCCCCCCCCTCGACAATGCAACTGTTGCGCGGGTTCTGTGCCGGTGCTTCCTGGCGCGAGGTATTTAGAAAAAGACCGCGATCGAGTTTCCCGCGTCTGCTCCGAGGGGGGTTAAGGATCGCGAGCGTGTGTCGACGCGCACCGTCTCGCGAATGTCGAGCATTTTAAACGGCATCAGAAGCGCTCAATTATGATCTAACGCTCGGAACGGCCCGCGCCTAGGAATTACAGCGATCCCGGGGCGTTCGTCTATGGGCGCGTGGAGCGATGTACGCGGCTGCGTAACAGGATCGAAAGTTCGTAATCGGTGCGAGGCAGGTTGCCCGCGAGAGTGATAAAAGAGGAGCGGCTGAGCGACTCGGTAACGGTGATTTCATTCCGGTTCCTTTGGTCGTGGCTATACACGCCGGACCGATTACACAACCGCTGCCAGCGGTAAATCACTGATCATCGGAGATCATTAGCGGTCCACGATTCTGTCGATAGGACCGCGGGAAACGACGGAATCGCCGCGAAACCGACTGCATATGGTCGCCGGTGACTGCAAGCTGCGAGCCATGCGAGCCACCGCTACAACCCTCGATATCTCGATGCTATCTCGCCGATGGCTTCTTACTTCTTACTAAGCACTCGGTGACTCGATAATCTTATCTCTTTCGGGGAACCGCGCTCTCCTCTCCGTCATCCTTTTGCTTCGTTTTCCACCACCGCGGTACCTAGGCCAAACTCTAAAGAGCTTCGGAAAATACGAGAGGGGAAACGATGGGACCCGAGGCATCTGGCGGCTGTGCGACCCCGCTGATTTCCTCGTTGGACCGGAGAAGAAATAATTGTCAAGCGACACCGGGCAACTGGTCGGCCGTAAGGTCGCGGCTAGTCACGAAAGCCAAACGGCACAAAGAGCAAGGTGCATCGAGCGCGAGCTGAATGCAGGATGAATAATTTATCACGGCGGCAGGTATCCGTGCAGGAATAATGCGACTGGCCTGTGATTACCGTTATGCACATTTTCGGTAATCTCGGGAACGATTAAACCGGCGGCGGTGGCGCGATCGTTTGAACGATTTTACGCCTGGACTCGCTGGTGCATAAAACGTTCACACGCGTCGTTACGCGTCCCGTTCGCCGCGCAATTTTTTCGGCCCGCATTCTTCGGATGGTATTGTGCGCGAGACGTAACGAGCTGCGTCGATCTTTCCTCCCCGGGGTATCCGCGGTATTCTTTCGCCAGCCAGGATTTCGGAACAGCGAGGATTCTGCTTAATTACGACCGACGCGTAACGGGACCTCTTCACTCTGAATCTCTGTTCGCCACTCGCAAAAATACGCGGGCTGTACGATAATATATAGTATTGTACTATATTTTTGTCTAGAATACTGTATACCGTTAGAAAAAGATATAGTACGTAAAATACTATATTTCCGATACAGCGATAAAATTCTGCAATTTTTACTTATTTTTAACCGACTTGAAAAGGAGGAGGTTTTCAATTGAGTCACGTACATTTGAGGCAGTCAGAGCAACAACGGACTAAACCACATTTTTTTCGAAATTGAATTAGTAGCAATAACGTATTCCAATAAGCTCTACTAACCATATAAAATAGGGAAATTTTTTTTTAATGTGAGTTGGTCCGCTGTTGCTCTGACTGCCTCATTTCATTATGTAGGTATATTCGCGCATAACTTTGTAACGCGTGAACCGATTTGGATGATTCTTTCGTTGTTATATGGAGTATGTTCCCCGATTGGTACCGTGAGAAATGTTTTTTAACCGACTTCAAACAAAGGTCACTAAAAATTAAAAAATAAACTTTTTTATAAAAAGTAAAAAACCGACTTCAAAGGTGCGCTAAAAATGATAAAATATATTTTTTTAAGTCGGTGCCAAAATAGAAACAAAATTTTCAACATCAAAACTTTAATTTGCGTATTTAAATCTTAACAGAGAGAATTTTTCCTATAATTATATTCATTAATATGAAGTGGCGAGAAGAGGGAAACAGAGCCAGTCTATCTTTCATAAAAAATAAGCCCTCCATACACCTATGTTAATTTGGAGTTTCAGTACAATCAAACCTTTGACATATTTGTTAAGACAATAAATTAATTAATAATGCAAAATGCAGAAAAACATATACATTTAAGAAATAAGATGTCGTTGTTTTAATGTAGTTTTATTTTGTACTATATTTTTCATCATATATAGTACAGCTATATTTTCACAGAAAAAAAGGGAATCACGAGGAAACATCGCTGTCACGTTTTTATCATCGCTCCCTCGCGAAACAAGGGAAATTGATCGCGATCGAATCTATGGGCCGCGATTCCATCAGTGATTTCTTGTTTGTCCAGCGGCTGAGCCTGAACGAATGATGTAGCCGAGGAGGAATGAATTAGAAGAGGAAGAAATTAGTATTCGATACGATCAAGAGTCGCTGTCGCCTCTCACGCGGCGATAAGTTTCTCGATAATCGCAGGCTGGCGATCAGTCGCGGTGATCAGCCGCGTAGGGCATCGAAAGTGGAGCGGGAACGTATCGCCTCAGACGCAGCGAGGTAATTCATGGGGAAATTATTGGAGGAACGATAATCCCTGATCGCTCAAAGGGACTTGCTCGTGCTGTCACATCCTGTCGTATCGCGATATCGAATCGGGCTGGATCTATCTCTAGGCGACTTCCGGCACGCTTTATTATCCAGACTTTGTAGCTCTCGACCCGAGCGCGGAATACATTTTCCGGAGGATACTCGCGCGCTTATCTGATCGCTGGATTTAATTGTTTCCTCGAGTCCGTCCTATCCTCCTTGATTCTTGGACGTCTCCCGGGGGGGAATAACATTAGACCCTGCGGATCCTGTTTAAGCCCACGGGCGCGACCGGTGTCACTTTGAAATCGCTGCTTTTCGAAAAATGCACCGTGTTCGTCGATTAATTAAAGTCAAGGCGACGCGATAGATCACTATTGGATACAGGAGGCAGCCGACAAAGGTGATGGCAGTGTACGCCACGTTCTCCCCGACAGAAAGCTATTTTCACGAAACGATCCATGACCAAAGGAGAATTGCCCGGCGTTTCGCGGGTCGTTAATTTATTTTTAATTTCAGCCGCGCGGCTACCAGGCCTCGCAGCGCGCAATTATCGCAAAGTAGGCATAACGTAAACGTATGCGGAGTGCGCGGGTACGCGAGGCCAGATTTATGGCGCTTGATAGCCGAGCGAACGATCGAAGAACGCATTGGCAGAAATGTGGAATTCTCGGGTACAGGGGCTGACGAAAGACACGCACGAACGACGCGTGCGCCTGGGAACCTATACGCGCGATCCAGCCGCGATAATGCCTCTCGCACACTCGACGAGCGAACGCGTGGCGGTGCATACTCGACACGCTTCCCTGAAGAAGACGGCTTTTTAATCCTTACAAATGCGCTGCTTGTAAGCCGCGAGAGGCCTTCGGGAGCCCGTAGACCACCGGTCTCCAAGGCGTTGCGGAGTTTCCACCGATTCATTCGAAGTTTTTCCAAGCCGGAATGGCTAGCGTGATGCTCGCCACTCAGGCGTAATTGCCAGCAATAACGTCGAGCGAGGGAGCGCTCTGATATCGAGGCGCCGTGAGTTCTCCATGATCCCGCGGAGATCGGTTTGCTTTTTGTCGCGCGGGAACGCCGCGCCGTCTAGTCTGCGCGAATCGCGAATCGGTCACGCATCATAATGTCGGCGCAAACGTTGGCAGCGATTCGGTTCTAATTGCCCGAGTCTGCCGAGAATTTGCGCAAACGCGGTTCGTTAACGACTAGTTATAATCGTCCCTGTAATTCCCCGCTGATTCGATACCCGAGCAACGAAACGATCGGCCGCCGGTAGTTTCGTTAACCGGCCGTTTCATTGCCGTTACTTTACAGTCAATGTCGCCGGTTTTTACGGCAGCCCTCCCCTTCTTCGTCGGGCCCTTATCTGATCGAGGAAATCCTCGCGCGATTACTTTTTCGTTAATAGATCCCCGTGCACGACTTTCGACGGTGTTTTCTACCCTTATCCCATTAGGATTGCCCATTCCGTTCGCGTTAGTATGGTACTTCCTTTCGAACGCCGCCGTAATTATTACGTTCGTTAGCATTAATTCTTCATTAATCTCCCGAGCTCCACCGCGAGCATGCCTTTAACGCGATCTCGCGGGAGCACCTACCCCCTATCAATTCATTAATGTTTCCGCGAGTGCAACGGCGACCGCGCCAGCACTTTCGGCCCCGATCGGTTGCGTGGAACGATCGTCACACGGTCGGCGCGGAAACGGAAACTACTCAGGGACTATCTAGTTGGATTCGAATCGAGTTGGAAGGATTTGCGGGCATTCGATGATGGAAGGCCAATTAAATACGCTTATATAAATCCTAAATCGCGCGGAATACATGTTTCGCGTGTAAACGAATGGTTACGTTCACGTGGGGTCATTCTTCCTCAATATAAACAACGCGCTTTCATAATGAATTAAGAATGACTAGCTACTTCGCGGGATTACGGGGCCGGCGAAAAGGACGCCACGAATGATTAATGACCAGGCGAGTTCGCCAACTCCAAATGATGGTAACGCGCGTGTCGCTTCTGTTCCTCGAGTTTGGTCGACGATTATTAAACGCGAAGACAAGTCCGGCGAACAGGATCGAACGGTTCTAATGGGTCGGACGAACGCGAAGACAATTGCTGGAACAAAGTGGGAAGATCTGTGAAGAGGCACGTCGACAGGCGGTATCGTCATTGGCATTCTCGAGTGGAGGATAGAAATAAGAATGTGTCGACTCGCTGGCTTGATTATACTCCGTTCCTTGGAAATTGCTACTCTGTACGCGACGCGAGACCAGCTTGAAATTACGTCCCAGATGCGTAGATCCGGTTGCTGGAAACCCTTCAAGCTGAACTACTGAACTCGCCTAATGCGTTTCACTTTTATAGCCTCGTGGCGAGTCTAAGGGAATGCAAGATCCTTAGGAGAAACGACGCGACGTCTGTTTATACAGAGGAATGCTTCTAGGAGACCTGGCAAAAATTTCATCCAAGGGAATAGAAGTGTCTTCCCGGACAGCCTCGTTGAATCCAGCGCGGGGGCTTGGCGGGAAGAAAAGCGAAGCGTGTTCTTTACGTGTCAATCGACGCGCCACGGTTCGCTTAAACGGCCTGGCAAGAAGACATCGTCAGCCTAAAACGGAGGCTCGGTACCGGTGGGCGATTTTTACGGCGAACATCTCCGCGGAGAAGCTTATACGGCATCGAATGGCGATCGTCGAACGGCAGGAATTCGCCCGTGGGTGCTCCTGTCTGTTCTTCGTCTCCAGCTCTCCACACGCACAGGCGCGCGTGCCCACGCAGCCACGGTGGGTGACACGCGTGCACCACGAGTGGTTCGACCGGTATCCGCCATATTTGGCTGGGGGAACAGCCGCGTGAACTACAGAGAAGCAGAAATCCACCAGAAGAGGTCACGAAAGCTATCGCGGCCAGGGTAAGGCTTTCTACGATCGTTCTATGGCAACATCTCCTTGGAACTCGGAGGCCGAGCAACCTCTTCTACCGCTGGTTAACCATTTCGAAGCACGGAGTACCTAACTACCACGAACGGCCACCGGTCCGCGTGCAGGATCGAGAAAATTAAGACCCTGTAATTTTACACTTTTTTTCGGCACACGAAGCAAGGCGAGTCGAAGTAGCCCTTTCATACGGGAACATAACGATTCTCCGCTCTATCGATTTCACGGTTTTTGCGCGGATCGTGTCAAGTCATCGAATTGAGAAAACCGTTTTTACGTAACCGTTTAATATCCAGGGACGTGCGCGGAGAGCGAGCTACCCGCCTCTCAGATTTTAACGACTGATTCTTACCTATTTGAGAAGGCTCTCCGCGGTGAAATAACATTTACGAGGGAATAACGTAGGCAGCGTGGCGTGTGATCGTTAAAGAAGGCACGAAGAATAGACGGCACGTTTCTTCCTCGGACGTATCGCCATTCATGCGCGAGCTGACATAAAAAGTTCTCGTGTCAGGGATCACGATCCCGTGGCGATCGTTTTCGCGGAGGAACGGCGCAATAACTGTACAAATTTTTCCCCCCCGTCGCCGCTATCTTTCGCCGAGCAATTTCCCGTCCGCAGAATTCGCAGAGGCGGCGTGGAAAAAATCATCACCCGCAGACGCGTCGTGGATCGTTGAACGATCAAACAGACACGACCTAGTTCCACCCTCAGGGAAAATAGTCGATAGATGGATCGCTCCAGATGGCTAGCTATTCTTCACGGATCAGGATTGATTAACGAACGAACAAAGAACTAGGTGCTCGATTTCTCTCAACGCCCAATCGAAGCTATTAGTCGCGAAGGGGCGATCGAGTGATCCATCGGCCGATAACTAGGCCTTCTAAGGAGATGTAGGATCGGAGTCTCCGATCTGGAAATCCGAGCTCGATTCATTTCCAGACCTCCCAGGTGGGGAGATCGCTTAGTCTTCGATCGACGACAGGATCGTTCAGACTTTTTGAACTGCTTCTCCCCGCGCTGCTTTACGATCGCGAATGGTTTTTTCTCTGCGTGCTTGAAGCGCTTCGAATATTCCTTCATGGCTCTCGCTCGTTACTTGTCTTATTAATCTGTACATTTACTTCGCGCTCCCGTTCACGGTGGTCTCGAGCAAAAATCAGTGAAAACGGTGCGGACGGTAGGTGTTTGCTTTGCTGAAAACCGGAGTCCCGGCCCTTTTGGCCTTTTATTCCCTCTCTCGCTCTCTTTCTCTGGATTTCTCTCTCTCCGGCGATGTCCAACGTCCGCGCAGATTGGCAACCGGTTTTCCTATGGCCTCTCCCAGCCGATTCCTCACTCCCACTCTCACTCCCACCTCCGATTCCCATTCCAGCGAACCCTCTCCACGTCCTCCTCGTCCTCCTCGTCCAGGGCCGCCGCGTTATCCCGTCTTCTCCCTTTCTTCCTCGCCCCCTTATCTTTTCCCCGGCTCTTTGAGCGTCCGCCGTATCACGAGGAGAGGAGCACTGTTATGCCGGATGTTACGCGGTGTCGACGCCCGGTATCGCGAATTCTCCGCAGAGGCTAGAGGCGCTCCACGGCGATCTCCTTTAACGGGCCAGTCCTCGACCGTCTACGATACTGGGCGACACCCACTCGATTCACTTTTCCGCGAATACTCGTTTTGCATACAAGGTGAGCGTTCGCGAGGCGCTGCCTTGCAATTAAATGCGCCACGACCTCGGTGTGTCTCTCGAGCGCGAACGCTCTTTACATCACCGATCGCGAGACGGTCTCGTACAGCGCGACGCACGTCACCCTCTCTCCCCGGCCTGTCTTTTCGTCCCTGATCTGCACAAGGCAGAAAAGCAGGGCGTCAAGCTCCACGGCTACGTGGCTGACCGATCCTGTTTGGTACTCTCATTAGTCCTCATTCCTCGCCACGTGTCTCAAGCTCCCAGCCGATCGCGAAGCGGACCTCTTTCGCGAACTGGTTTTCGCTTTCCCGCGAGAATCACGCCGCTCGCGGCGGATTTTTCACGGCTTCCCTCGCGGCCTTCTAGGCGGAGATAAGGGGTGGGCCGCGGTGCCTCGAAACCACCGGCGATTACCGTTTCATCTGGCCACGGACCGCTGCGGCCTGGCCGCTTTATTTTAATCGGACAACTCGATTTATTCCGTGATTGAACGCGTTTCTTGCGTTACGCTCGATCTCCGCTTTTTCATTTCCTCCGGCGGGCCGTTGATCTCAGGGGAGGATATCGAATCGAGGCGGTTTCCTACAATGTTACATTCATCCAACTTCTCTTCTTCTCCTGAAATGATGGTGTAGCGTGTACTTCTAACAAGGGGGACTCGGTTACTTCGACTCCACCCCCCTTTTAGTCGCCTCTTACGCCAAGCAGGAGATACCTGCGGGTGTATTCTATCCCCTCGCCTACAGGGGCACGCAAAAAACCGGCCACATCTCTCGTGATGGAGCGAGGCGACTCTTTGCTGGTAGGCAAAAACGCTAACTTAATTCGCGCATCCTTTGCCGATGCGTTCGAGGCGCGAGATCTCTTCGCCGTCCATCGAAGAGACATCGCTCATCGTTCCTAAACCTTTCGTCGCTCGACGCAGAGCAGCAGCGACGAGAGTGAACTAGTTAGATCGAATTTCACCTTCTCTTTCCTCGATTCACGTACCCACGTGCAGCGAATCTGAAGCGACCGAAGCGAAGGAGCTGCATACGAAAACCAGCCCCGCCTCTGGCCACCGTCCAGGCCCCACTTCTACCACTCCGAATCCAGGAAAACTCGTCCGATCTCCGGACAGAGAGCAACGAGCCTCGAACGACTCCTCGGATGCTCGGCATTCCTTTTAACCTCCCGACAATTTGACGAGCAGGCAGGAGAGACCGAGCATGGAGCACAGCTCTGAGCGCGGAAAATCACTTTCCTCCTCACCTTCCCTTTCTTTCAGCGACAGAAAGGATCTCCGCGCGGTCAGCATTCTCCAGGGTCGCCTCAATTACGCGAACGGAGGCTGGATAATCAATTTCACCCGCTTGACTGTTGGGCGAGAATTCGACGCGGCAGAACAGAGAAGCGAGGAAGAAAATCGATCGCGGTCGATCAAGCGGCAAGATGGAGCCCATTAGGCCTACGCCGAGGAATTAACTGGAGGAAGCAATCAACAACAATATGTCTTCCCTGGGTTCTCGCAAAAAATGCGGTCTCGTCGGATCAAAGAGCACCGAGATCTATCCTAGCTTCTTACGGGCACGACCGATTCGCAATTAAATTAATTTCCCGCCAGCCGTTTCACTTTTATCGCGCGATCCCGCTAATAACTAACGCCGTGTTTGCAGTAGACAGACGAAATGCGAGCGGAATATAACGAGATTTACGGTGATCGCGTGATTCATCGGACAGCCTTATTGTTCGCGCGTAAATCACGCAACTAGCGAGGCTTTCGCGCGGTATTATTAGAATCCTTACGCAATTCCTCGAGGCTTTCCTGCTCGCGAAAGTGCACCGCAGAGTCGCGGACTTGTTCTTATTCTACCGGGGCCCCGCTGATTGCGCAATCGATCGCGATGGTAACGATGACAGCCGCCACAGTGAAATTCGCGCTTGATGCCTACTCGAATAGAACTATTAGAGCCTGAGTAATCACCCGGGATTGGTAGCAGCGATTCCCGCTTCTTAAACTGGCACGACACTTCCGTCTACTCTCGGAACAAAAGAACCTGCAATCAGCCTAAACGGGCGCGGGTGAGAATTGCCGGTATTGTCTAGGGTTCGCACAATTTTGGTGCCGGGTGTAGGGAAGAGGAGCGATGTCTCGGCGGACGGTGAACGCGAGAGCCGTGAGATCCGCGAGAGCCGCGCAATGGACGAGTGAACGCCTGTCGGCCTTGAGACACGCATCCACCGTCCATCGTCCATCGCCCATCGCCCACGTGACGCTTCGAGAGTCTAGAAATTAAGGACGTGTCCCGTTTTCCCTGTCGCTCTCCTCCGGGAAAATCGGCTCGAGGGAACTCGGAATGTACGCTCACCGTTGGCCCACGCTGCTCCCAGCACGCATATCCAGCACAGGGTCAGTCTCCAAAATCCAGTCTCCATGGCCCACACGTTTGATCGTCGGTCCCGACGACGCACTCAGGGATCGGAGCCGGAAATAGGGGAGAAAGAGGGACGAGAAAGGGGGGAGAAGGGAGGAAGAAGGAGAAGGAACGGAGTTTTCGGTCTAACCGCAGAAAAGTCTCATTTAGTCGGATTGCCGTGGCTGCTGGTGGACGAGCTTTCTCAGCGTCGTTGCGCGTCCACCGTTTGGAAAACGTTCGCTGTGCGAGTGGGTTCGCGCGGAACACAGAAGACGCACAGCAGGGCCGAGCACGGAATACGAGACAGAGACGAGGCAGAGACAGAGACACCGCGACCGCAACTCAGACACGCGACGGAGATGTTCCCCGTGCGAGAACGCGAGAGACACTGACTGGGCCCGACCACTGGCGGGAGAGTTCGAACCGCACACCGACACACACCGGGCCCCCAGCGGGCCCGCACCCGCCCGCGCCGCCAGGCCGGACGTCCACGCGGAACGGGGCAACATCTTTTTAACGGGGCGCACGTGAGTATCCGCTGGCTGTTATGCGTGTATGTAGGTACTTTGCGCAGCGGGTACCCTTCGCACGAATTAGACAATTAGAGAATTCCAGGGGAATCTACGCCGCTTTCGACAACGAGGCAGTTCACCTTTCAGGGCCCAACTGCTCCTCTATCTCTCGACGAATCTGGAGAATACCGCGGATGTAGTTCGTGTCCAGAAACCCTCATGGACTTTGAAAAAGTCGTGCAGAGTAGCGGAGATATCAAGCTTCAAGTTGTACAGTGAATATCGAGTTTAGAAACTTCTGGAGACTCGGGGCCTCTTTGGAATTTTTATTTCCGAAATGGACATCGAGCCGTGTCTCGCCGTAGGCGTTCAGAGTCGCGAGATAGTGGACACACGGATCTTGAGTGAGTCACTGGCCAAAGTGGACTATGTAAATGAGTCCCAACGAGCTTGGAGAACTCGTCCCTTTCCCCCGTGAAATCTTTCAGTCTATTTATAATTGCTCTCTGCTGTGGATGAACCTCGAAGCAGATCGATGATTAATTATTGTGTTTTTGCGAGAGGAAACCGTGCGAGGTGGGTTAGGCACGGTTCAACGAAACCGAGGCTAGTGGCGACTAGCTCGACCAACGAGGAAAGGACTCGCATAAATTTCTTTCACGTTAAACAGCCTTGGGGCCTTATGGCCCGACCGGGGCCAGACGAACGGATGTCTGCCCCTCGTAGACACAGGCTGCGCGACGACTTCGTGGCGGTTCGTGCGCGATCGTGCACGCTCGTGCACGGCACCCGGAGGAGCCACGGCATCGCTAGCCCTCCGGGTGAAAGTGTCCAAGGATTTCGTAACGAGCCACCGATACCGATTACGATTGCGACGAGAAATCGTTTGGCTTCGTAACGACCGCCACGGCTCGAGGCTAATTGGACTCCTTCCGCGGCGACTGCCTCGCAAATATTCGATAATTAAAGCGATCGCACGAAACAACATTTCCGGTTACGTGTTATCGTGGATCCCCGCCTATCGCGCAAACAGATCGCAATATATAACGATTCTGTCTGGAGAAAGAGGGACGGCGCTTCTGCCTCGTCCCGCAGGATCGCGAATACCCCATCGCCCTCTGCTGTGCCATTTATTTGGCAACGGTGCCATCCAACCATCCGATACCTAATTGCCAATCTTTAACGTATGCTAATGAGCTCGGAGTACTCTTCCTCGCCAGATCACGGCAGCACCAATGCCTTCTGAAACCCCCGAGTCGATGGCGCAACTCCTGTTCGAGACACACGCAACGAGAGAAGGCGCGTACGTTCGATTGTTTTTTCCCTTTGCAGCCAGGCGATAATGATCGGCGCACGCTGCGCGTTTACTGATTCCAAGTACCGTTAATCGTCAACGACCCAAGCCCGTTCCTCGCTAAATCGCGAAGAACCTTTGAAACTGAGACCAACAGCGGTGCTGGCCCCCGTCGCGGAGAGTATCCTGCAAGATGCACCAGCGGAGGAATGCGAGGACGATAGGATGTGGAGCGAAAGATGTCGCGTGGACGATCGTGTCGTAGGCGTTGACGGCATTAATCTTGCCGTTGGATCGTTTTGCGGAAGCGACAACTTGCGCGGGACCAAGGCCTCATTACAAAGCCCCCAAGCCGTTCCTCTTCCTCCGGGATAACCGTGGATGCTAATTATAATGCGGGGAATAATGAAATCATGCTGGTGCGCGAGGCCCGCGAGCCCGCAGCCCGCTCCGACTTCCTTGAGAACTTTTTCAACCGGGCCTCGAGAGAAACGCCTTTATTAGCGACGGGACAACGCTGTGCGGAGGAATTAGGCTCGTGGGATTAGCCGGCCGGAGTTATTAAGACAAATTGTCCGGTAATCGTCTAGACCTCTCTACCCACCTAACGATCTCAAATTATTCCCCGATCCCGTCCTCTTCCCGCCTTCCTGTCTACCTTCGATCCCTCTCCATCGATCAATCTTCCAGTTCCATCCGCCGATCCCATTCTCGTTCCGTTGATCGATCCGGGCTGCCGCCTGGAAACTGTTCGCTGGCAAAGGCGGATCAGGCGCGATCTTACGGAATCGTTCAGCGTATATTTTACAAAAATAAATACACGACGTTCAACGCCCTCGCAAATTCGCACTGGTAACGATGCAACCTATGTATATACAACCACGAACCGCGTCGCCATTTACCTACGCGGTTAATTGTGAGACCTAGGACCTACGAAACTCGGCGTTCCGCTGTAAACACGTACTTTTTCCCCTCTACCGTCACAGCAGATTGCTGAAGGACACAGCGATTAGGATTAAGGGTAGGGTGACCGTGAACCTCGTCGACGAATCGTACGCGCCCTGCGCCAAAATCTGACACTGCGAGCTCCGGAAGTGCTTCACGTTCCCTTCGGAGTCCCTGGCGAGGACGCACAGCTCGTACTTGGACCTGGAGCCCTGCAGATCTTGGATCTTGAACGAGCGCTCGCTGTAAACCAGATCCTTCTCGATTGCAGACTTGCTGCTTCCGGACTCTCTCACCACCACGTAGAAGTCGCCGATATCTTCCCTGGACGTCACGTACCACGTCGCTTTCCAGCTTCTGTCGTCCTCGTTGCTGGAAAATATTTTTGTTCGCTACGTGAAGGAAATGATGGCCTGCTGGACTAGCCTATGCCCTTTCAGGCGGATGACCTAAATTAAGGAACATTCAGTGGACAAACTGCTGGGGAATACGTACTACTCGATGGCTCGGTATTTCACGTCCGGTGTGATATCGAAATCGGGATACTCTTTGATCTCCCTCTCCCCGCACCCCATTAAATCCTCCGTCACATCCGTAATCAATTTGTTCGCGACGAAGCTTGGACTTTCGCAGCCGACGTTCAACCATTCATTTGGTATCTCCGTGTGCGTGCTCAGCCACCTCTTCAGAGGCCGCACGTAGCAGTCGCAATGCAACGGATTCCCTGAATATCAAACTTGTATTACCTATTATCCTTCTGTCGGAAAACTCGCCCACGCGTATCTTAACTCTTCTTTACCCGAATACTGCAGCTTCGTGCCGTTCTGAATGATTTTCATGAAGACATCGTCAAACACACCGATACTGTTGGACTCGACGTCGAGGATCTTCAAATTTGGCAACGGTAGAATTTTGTGCAAAGGTATGTGACTCAGATGGTTGTGGCTCAGATGCAAGGTAGTCAGGTTTCTCGGTGGATCGAATACGTCGGGTTCGGAGAGGTCGCTGATGTCATTATGGGAGAGATCCAGCGTCTGTAGCGCCGTCAGATTCCCGATCACATCTAAAGCGATAGATTTAGAAGAAAAACACATGAAAATTGCCCAGCTACAACTTCAGACAACAAGTCTCTTCTTTGGGGCCGTCGTTAAGGGGTCATGCCTAGTTGGCAGGCAAAAAAAAACGCGATTTTCGGGAATTTTTTGTGGAAAATCTAACGTCTATTTTTTACAACTATTTACTTCTTTTAAAAGTACATACATTCAGCAACTCTCAGTAATTTTGTTATAGGAAAATATTAAAAAATGAACGAATAAGAGCCACTCTCCCGGAAGCTATTTTTTTTAGCGGTGAGTACGATTTCTCCGAGCCGGATCATCTGAAATCGAAAAGTGATGAAGATTCTGTTAGTATACGAGTTTATCTAGTTCGTGAACGAAGGATTTTTGTTTTTGATGAAAACTCTATTTTTAATTCACGAAAAACGAACAATTCAGACATCGAAAAATCATGATTTTGCGTTAAACGGCCGCCATTTTGTCTGAAATCTTTTTTTTTGAAAAATCCTTCGTTCACGAACTAGATAAACTCATATACTAACAGAATCTTCTTCACTTTTCGATTTCAGATGATCCGGCTCTGAGAAATCGTGCTCACCGCTAAAAACATAGCTTCCGGGAGAGTGGCTGTTATTCGTTCATTTTTTAATATTTTTCTATAACAAAATTACTGAGAGTTGCTGAATATATGTACTTTTAAAATAAGCGAATAGTTGTAAAAAATATACATTAGATTTTCCACAAAAAATTCCCGAAAATCACGTTTTTTTTTCGCCTGTCAACTAGGCATGACCCCTTAAATTACGTAAGGGTAATTTTAGCAATTTCTTACCTCCTCCCTCCCGCAGTATATGAATTCGTAAGATTTTATATTCCAACCCCCTCCCCTCCTTTACGTAATATTTTTTACCTTGCAGTTTTTCAGTTATTAAAATTCTTTTAAAGGTTTATATAATTCATTTAACTCGGTTTCGTGTAAGAGTGAAAATAGATTAAATTAGGTTAAAAAATATTACGTAAGACGCTTCCTGACACCCTCCCCCCCTCCCGCCTCATGTAAGAAAACGTAAGAAATTCGCGATCCTCCCCACCTAAAAAGCCTCGCGTAATTTAAGGACGATCCTTTTGGTTACTCACATCTTCGAATCTCGTTGATGCTATTGTGACTGATGTTCAAGAACTGAAGCTTTTTCGTCCCGATGGTCAGTTCAAAGGTGAGCACAGGCATGGTGTTGTAGGAGAGATCGATTTCTTTCAACCTGTAAGGGATCCACGGATCGTATGGGAAGGTTTTCCTGGTGATAAAGGAGATCTTGTTGTGACTGAGGTTCAGCCTCTCCAGGGACAGGCAATCGTCCAGCAGTCCGTTGGTTTTATTGTCCAGTCTTTCTAGTTTATTGTGGGAGAGATCGAGCGTTCTCAGGGAGACGAGTCCTTGGAAGGCTCCGTTTGGAATGTGGCTGAGTTTGTTGCCCGTCAGATTCAACGTCAGCAACTGCAGCAGGCCCTCGAACGCGCGACTGCTCACGTTCCATATCTGATTGTTGGCCAAATTCAGCTCGAACACTATCGGCAGTCGACCGAACGCGGACTTTCCCAGTTCGGTTAGCTGGTTGTCCTAAATTATTGGTTACAGTTAATACGCTGCCTGGTGGATCTAGCCTCGACGGGAAGAGAGAGAGAGAGTTTCTTTATATTATCCAACCTGTAGGTGGAGATACTGCAGGCTGTTGAGTGTGCTGAGCGCCTCCCAAGGCGGCCTCGTGATGTTGTTCGACTGGAGGTTCAGGGTCCTCAAGGTAAGCAGGTTCTCGAAGCTCTTATGCTTGAGATTATCGCCCAGCCTATTCTTCGAAAGGTCTAAGGAGAGGAGGGCGTTCATCGCCGGCCACACGTCCATCGTGGGTATGTCTTCCATTAAATTTTCCGAAAAGTCCAACGAGCCCAAAGAAATTGGCAGCTGGAAGATCTTTGTCAGACGGTTGCTCCTCACTGTCAAGCTCCTGCAATTTAAAGCGTCACAGTCTCTCGCTAACTCGAATCTGTGACCTAACATCGATTTTTCATGAAATTATCTATCACCTGCAGCTAGCCAATCTAGTCAGGCTACCGCGAGCCACGTCGTTTAACTGATTGTAACTCATATCCAGGTCCAAAAGCGTCGGTAGAGGGCCAAACGTGGACGGCTTGATCTTCTCCAGAGAGTTGTGCGAGAGATTCATATACCGAAGGCTAAACAGAGTCTGAAAGACCGCGTTGTGTATCTCTGACAAGTTGTTGTGGGACAGATCGATCGTGTGCAGCTCGTACAACTTTGGAAACGTCTGTCGAGGCACAGAGTGTAACAGGTTGTGAGAAACGTTCAGGACTTTCAGACCGGTCATGTTGTGCAGAGGCACCTGCAATCATTAATGATCGTTTCGCTCCAGAATCCTTAGCATTCAAAGTTTCGATTCGTAGGTTTACTCCACGCTCAAACGATACCTGGCTGAGGGAAGTGAACTGATTGTAACTCAATTGCAAGTCGGTGGCGTAGGTTGACGCGTCGAACGAGAACTTGGAGATATTCTCCAGCTTATTGTGGCTCATGTCCAGGACCGTCATGTTCACGCAGTTCTCGAAGGCCCCTGGCTCTATCTTCGAGATCTCGTTGTGCGACAAATTGATCTTAGCCAGATAGAGGTCTTTGAAAGACAGCTTCTCCACCACTGACACGAAATTCTCAGAAACGTCCAGCACCTACGAAACAGAACGAAGGAATATAGTCGAAGGGACTCCTTCGCAAGAGCCAGTGGTCGTACCTCGGCGAACTGCAGCTGATTAAACATCTGAAAGTCGATCTTTCTGATGAAATTCCTAGCCAGATCGATGGTGCCTATTCTGGTGACTGGCCCAAAGGTCCCCCTGCCCACGTCGTCGATCTGATTGTCGCTCAGATACAGCCTCACCAAGAAACGCATGCCACGGAACGTGTTGGAGTCGAGCTTTCTGATTTTATTGTGATTCAAGTTGAGGACTTTGAGCAGAGAGTTCCTGGCGAAGGTTCCCCTGTGCCCGAGAGAAAACGTGTGTCGATGAAGCCAGCGATGAAGGAACTCCCTCTATAGACTAACTACCTTTTCAGATCGGCGATCGCGTTGTGAGACAAATTGCACCACCCCATCTTCGTGAGATCAGCCAAATGGGAACCATCCAGTTTGCTGATGAAATTGTGGGACAGGTCCAAGTACTCGGTGTCCCTCAGCCCCTTGAACTGATTCCTCTTCAGCTCTTTGATCTCGTTATCGTGAAGGTCGAGCCTCTTCAGCTTCTTCAGAGACGCCAGTGCCTCGACAGGCAGGGAAGCCAGCGTCCCTAGAAAGCGAACTGGAAAGTCAAGGAGAAAATCTACATCGACGCGGCTTCCTTTTGAGAAAGGCAGTACCGTTACTAATCTCGAGCTTCTCAATTTTCGCCCCGCTCTCGGCGAAGCTGTCCGCTGGCAGCGTGGAGATACGATGACCAGCGATAATCAGAATGCTCAGATTACCCAAGATCTGCAACGCCTCGCGCGGGAATTTCTCCAGCGCGCTGTTCAGCACGCACAGCTCCTGCAGTGTCCTGTTCACGCCCAGGAAGCTGTGCTCCTCGATCAGCCTCAACGGTGTGTCGATGAACTTCAACACCCGAACATCCAGAGGATAGAGCGCCGGCCCATAAAACCGTCCTTTAAACGGGACACGTTCAAGTGAGCGAGGGTTCGGTGAATCGGCCGCTACACTTACCTATGTTACATTTGTACAGAATGAGCTCCTCGATGGGCGTGCCCTGGTTGCCCAAATTCGAGAAGGCCAAGCTGAGACTGGCCAGATTGGTGTTCTCGCAGCGGACGTAGAGTCCCCTGTCGCTGCCGCGGAGGCAAACGCAAGGGTAGATGTACTTGGTCTCTTTGGGACACCTGAACCGCGGCCCAGGTGGAACGTATCCGCCCATGGCGGGCAGGACCAAGGCCCATAATAACGGGAACAGTATCATCTGCGCGACAAACAATGGGGCGTTCCAATTAATGCCTGATTCCGCGGGCAGCGCCAAGCATCCGCGAGCACCCCCGATGGAAACGCGAGCCGGGGGAACAATCGCTTCCGAGACCTACAACTTTTATTAGTCACCGTTCCTGTTGTAATCGCGCACTGTTTTGCGCGAGAACGTGAGAAAGTTTTCCCCGCGGTCGGTTGGCCCCGCGTTAGATCCGCGCCGCGATAACACTCGCCTATAGATACGGGGGCCAATTAAAATCCCCCCCCGCCCCGGTTCGAAACGAGACCCTCGAATCGGCTGGGCATTCTACTCTCTTCGTTTCGTTACGTTTCGTTTCAAAAACCGTGACGAATCGCGTTTCGAAACTTCTCGACTCACTTGAGATTTCCGCGACGGCACGATCGACGAGCTGGACTCTGAGAACTCTAAGAAACTAATCGGCATGTTCCTCTGCTTGTTTTTCCAAGTGGCGACCCACGCGGACGACGATGATTCATTAAGGACCCGTTGTCTGTAAAAACGCGAATTTCGTGGGCGCTTCGCTCATAGGTACTTATCTAGGCGCGACTAATTCGTTCGCGGCCCGGCGATCGCCGCTTCGAGAGGCCGGCGGAGACAAAGAAGTCATAAAGAGACGAACGACCCCGTTGCTGCTACTTCCTCGCCGTGTCCGTGTTACGAGGAATTGCGTGCAGGAGCTGTTATCCTGTTGCGTATCTGCTTAAGCCGCGATCCCAGCTGACAATTCCGCTCGCGGGGTCACCGCGATAAAGCATACGCGAGTGAGCACCGTCGAAGCTGTCGTTCCCAGCAAGCAATTACACTAATTGAGTTTGTACAAATATCCCGGATGGGGCACTGCAACTTACTGATGGATCGTTAATCTTTCCGCGAACTATCGGCAAGGTGGAAAAACACGAGGTGGTTGATGGGCTCCCCGGTTGGCAGAGCTCCGGCGGAAAGTGAAATGAAGGCTTCTCGCGATGCGCGGTCGAATGCAAATACTTTCTTCCAGATTAGCGGGTTCTCGATGATAGAGATCCGCGGCGAAACGAGTGGTTGCGTGCGAGCATCAATTTGGCTAAATGAAATCGTTCCCTCAGAAAGCAACGTAGCAGCTACTCGCAGGCGCTGCTCTTTTTAAAACTGGACTTAATAGGCCCGCAGAGGAGCTGTTGGTTGGAGCCGTTAGATCGTGGGCAACCGTTTACCGCGAAGAGGAGCCACGTGAGAAAAGCGTGGGCCAGAGATGATTGCGAATCGAGTGTTTTCATTTCAAGGTACCTACATATATCGATGATGCGCGAAGGCGATCGAGGCGGCCTTGAAATTGAGTGTTTAAACGGGTCACTGAGCGGGCAGGAGGGAAGAGAAGAATGGCGAAGATTTTGCTAGTGGAAGTAGCCATTGAGGCCCACTAACCCGGCAAATGAATAAGCAGACTTTATTGCGGTTCCAGTAATCTAGTAATTCAACGAGCGAGAAGCTAAAAAGAAACGCGCGGTGATCTAGTTTCGCCGCTGGTTTATGCAACGTGCCGAACATAATATAAGCCTTCCATGACAGCCAACCATAAATCCGTCGCTTACCAGTGGAAACGGCTGTTTCCTAGGAAGCTCCGCCAAGTTTTTTTTTTTTAACGCGGTTGCGCAATACGCTCGCCGCCAAATGTAGCGGAAAGTTCTTTCATGAAAATTAGAAAGAGAAGCTTGATGCACGGGCGAGAAGTATGCGGATGGAGCCGTAAGTACGCAGAACGAAAACACTCGCTCCTTTCACTTATTTCGAGCCGACCTTAGCTACCGTTGCGATAAGCAATGAACCGAATCACTTGGACTTCAAACTCGTATTAAAAGATTTCCATGCACCGGTTCTACTGACGTAATATCGCGTTTGACGCCTGATATTTCAGGTCGCCCCGTATATCCGTAGGAACAGGAGAAATCGGGCGATTGTAAGGAAAGTCGAGTGGAAAAGGTGCACCGGTGACTGGGTTCTGTTCGAAAAAGCGCCAAGACGAGCCGGGAATAATTAAGAAGAAATCTGATCTCGTGAGAGCACGCTGTTTCCGTTCCTCGATCGCGGAAGGAATAATTGATGCGCGAAGAAAATACAATAAACCGCGCTCCACTTTCCGAGGCCAATTAATGTTCCTGTAAACAGCGCGGCAGGGGAAAGCTCCGACGAACTAGAGTAACGTCAATCGTTAACTCCAGATGCGTCTCCATTTAATCTATAATTGCAGGCCGAGGAAAACCGAGCTTGCGCGACATTCAGATGCATTCTCGTTTCTTTTCTTCTGCGTCAACCGAGCCCAAGGATATTTTCGTTTCACCGGTTGTCCTTGCAGCTGTGGCTTCGTGCAAGATAGCGTTAGGAAAGGTTTGAAATTTTTTTTGTAACGCGACACCTTTCGTGGCGGAGTGAGTTTCAAGTTATCCAACGCGAAATTCATAGTAAGCAAGGAACTACTCATTGTTAGGCATTTTTTTGAGAGCTGTGAGCTTGGATCGGAAAGAATATTACACTAGCCATCGAACCGTTCGTTGCCAAAGTGAAGTAATTACTGGAAAGTCAGCTGAGCTTAATCGCGAGTAATCTCTCTGTCCACGCGTCGAAATCACCACTCAGCGAGCCTAGCAGATGACACACGACACACGTGGAACAGTGACGCGCGATACCAACATGCTTCTCCTCCACTTTACCGAGTAATTGTAATTTATAAATGATTTCAACTTCGCCTCAGCAATTCCAGATAAAAGTAACGTTAAAAAAAAAAAGCAGTTTCCATTGTCGACAGCTGTCTACCAAATAACATTCCTTCCAAAGTGATCTTTTTACTCGGGATAAAATACCTTGTTATTGCACTTTGCCCGGAATGACTCCGAAAGCACGATGACAGTCGTTGCTTTTAGGAAAACCTCGTCCTCGGGTCACATATTCGTCGTTGGACCAGTCCTTGTTCTCTGTGCACGCGCGCGCCGTGTGACAGTGCCAGAAAAGAGAAGAAGAAGGAGGAGGAGGAGATCACGAGAACGTTTCACCACATCTCTGCCTTGAAAACATTCTGCCAGTGGTTCCTGGATGAGGCTGCCGTGAAAACTGAGCGGTGGCTAGGAGCTAAAGAGAAAGGCAGCCTGAGAAGCGAGGCTTCTCTCATTGGCAGTTGATACGCGCTGTCCTTTCGTGGACACGCGACTCTCTGGCTCTAAACCCGGCTTACTTCTAACCGAGCTGCACGCTAAGGTTGCGCTTCATTGGTTCATTGGCTTCCAGGACCGTCTCAAACACCATTATTACGATCCCCACAGCGATTCCAAGAGAGTCATGCATCGATCTTCGGTTCTTTTTTATGTCCAAGCTCTGTCAAAGTTAAGGGAGGTCATAGGCTTGATCGTTTTAGTATTAGAAGCCAAGAAAATCACGTTTAGAAGCAATTCTAACGGGGCTTTCTGAGTCGACGCACGTCCCTGAAAGGCGCGCTCGCGGTAAAAGAAAGTTAACTCAAGAACGGCCATTGCCATTGGTCGACGTTGGTGAAAGTCACTTAGAACACGGTTACCTGGCTTCTTCCTCTGCCAGTGACATCTGTTGGCATCTTAAAATATTCGCAGTGAACTGTTCGATCGATTATATCGTTCGAGCAATTTGAAACTGATGAACCTATTAACGATTTCATGGATGGCCGTGTACTTGTCGATTTTGTTCTACATCTCAAAATTTCCCACCGCTTTACGGTGACGTGGTTTAACACCGAGGACCAAGAGGCTTCGTCGTCAATTCAAATAACCGCAAAGATTTTTAAAGCCGCACGAAATAACCGGACATCCCGGTTAGCCGTCGTTTAGGCCGTAACGCGAAATAGCGTCACGCCTTTCGAGACATTACGCGCTCATTAAGGTCGATAAGTTCTCCGAGCAGCTCTTGGTCCATGAACCGAGTGCCAGTGAGGACAGCTGCTGCATCAGCCGAGTATCGAATCGGTGCGCAGAGATCCCGAAGCCTCCGTCGAGTTTATTGACAATGGACCAGGAAATTTTGCCGGTGTTGAAGCATCTCCTGATACTCCGTAAGTGAAACGTAATCGTGTGTACTCTGGTGGAAAACGCTTGAATGTCATCGGATTGCAGGGATGTTAATCACAGTCGTCGCGTTACCAACCCTGGGTTACATCGTAAGGAATCTCGTTCGTTCGAAAAGTAATGCTCCCTGTCGAGTTAAATTTGAAAAACGTTTCACTGAACAGGACCGACATCGCTTGGAGACGTACGAGGATCTGTCTGGGGAATCGAACGACATGGACCTCTTCGGCAATCTAACGTTTCAATTCTCCTGCGAGGGCAGACCCATCGGCTTGTACGCCGATCCGGAATACGACTGTCGAATTTTTCACGCCTGCGACGATTCTGGAAGAGGCTTTCCCGTGATCTGTCCTAACAACACACTGTTCGATCAGAGGGAGCGTGTCTGCGTGGTAGAAGAACACGTTGACTGCGGACGTGTGGATGAATGGTACCTTAAATCCCGATACTTGATTTCGATCGTTATGAATGCAATTACTTCGTATAATCGATACTTTCAGGTACTACTTAAACGAGCTGCCCTACTCTGTGGAAGTGACAGACGCAAATGACATTAGGGCGGAGGAAAAGGAAGACATCCCTTCAGTCTTACCTCTCCTGGCATCGTGACACTAATAAGCTTAAAGTACCCACAATCATTATTGTATTTATAATATATCGATGAATAAAGAAGAGACTTTATGTCTTCGAAATCGCTACGCCCATTTGCAAGTTCACTACCCACGATAAACGGATTCCTCGGGAGGTATCGTAGCTTGCCAACGCGCTTTTCCGATCGCGGCTATTGCAAATAAAACCTGTAGACAGATTTCGTTGCTCTTTTTGCCTCGTTCCGCGGCTGCAAGTACTCGTAGTGGCGCAATATGGAGTGCGTGGCAGTAGCAGCCGCCTAATGGTATACTACAAATATTAAGATGATCGGCAAAGTGGCCGACGTGTAGGAAAAGCGAAAGCTATTAAAATAAACGATCGTGTTGCTAAGGACGTCTACTTTTAAATTATCGGGGGCAGATATTTTCTTCTCGCTTTCTTTCTTGCGATACCCTTCGATGTTCAAAGGGTTCAACGCTCGATCGAGTGACCTCGCGTGCCGTTTGCTCGGTTCCTAACGCGTGCAGATGCAACGTCCGCTCGTATGCACTTTGGTAAAAAAGTGGGACAAATAAAGAAGCAAGGGTATGTGCCAGGGGGCCCAACGCTGCAACCCGAGAATAATCTCGGGCTTATCTTAATCCTGACCTTTCGGAGGGAGCTGCTCCAGGTCCTTGAGGCCCCAGCCAGCGGCGGTTCCGATCGCGATAGAGCCGCGGGATTCAATAACGATCTTTCCTCCTTCTACTGCTGCCTTTTCTTCTTCCTTTTAACGTAATAAAGAGCGCTGGAAGCACGAGCAATTACGTTGCCCGTACGCGCATCTCGAGATGCTTATCACGAGAAGAAGACGACGCGGAATTCGAGGCGCTCGGGCGAAGGAAACCAGGGTGCATGGATTACTCAAACGTTTATTTTCGTAAACGTGGAATTAAACGAGAGCCGTCGAGTGTCTTACAAGCTAAGGGTTTTACAATGTTCCATACAGATGATGGTGGTTTTATTGTTGAGCGGATTGATTACATGGAGAGATTGTTACCCATCACCGTGAAATCCCATAGGAACGAATGAGAGCCGATGTGCACCTTAACATACGAGTAATGAACAGAGCGTCCAAACCAACAGAATACGAGCTATTCGCAGCTAACTAAAACCGAGTCTTCCAAGTCCGTGCTACTAAAAACGTCTACGTAGATGCTTATGTCCAATGGGATCGGGAGAAAGCACCGGCGGTCATCGTAGACCGCGTACGGAAGAAAATTAAAGCTAGCCCAATGAACGTTCACTGTTGTTCAACATTTAAAGAAACAAACGAACGTTAGAACGATCAGGTTCAATCTTAACTCTTAGTGGACCAAGTGCCGTGCGTCATCTACGATTCTACGAGGATACAGTCCCTATCGTTAACCCTAGAACCCTCATACTAATCTTAAATAAAAATGACTCGTAGGCGATTCTAATTGTAAGTGGGAGTCCGATCGAGGCCACCCCACAGCAAACGCTTCCAAGTTCCCAAATGTGTCCCTCTCAGATATCGTCTAGGTCTAGCCTTATCCCTATAGCTATTAAATTTCTTTCAGCGACGTCGATCGTTCACCAAAGTCGCCACGCGCGCAAACAGTATACCCTAGGTTTTGATAAAATCCTCGATTAGAAGGACTCGCTCAGTTATCCGTGATGCTGGGCAGTAGGGCCGTAGGCGGGCCAGGAGATGCCCGGCCCCACCTTGTCGTTGTCGTAAACGTACTTGATTTGCGGTTGCTTGTTCGATCCGAAAAAGGAGTCGCGGATCATTCCGATCACGGCAGAGCCCATGGCCATATTACTGATCATCCCTGCCATCGAAGCAGCGGTCCGCGCGTGAGCCAGGCCCATTTGAATCAAGAAGGACATGACCAGGCCGACTCCCGGCATCATCTGCATCATCTTCGTCTTCATGGACCTGCCCACGTGCGCCAGCGTGCCGGTCAGTTTCTTCAGCGTGATTTTATCGTCCAGACGCGGCAGCTTAACGATCAGGGCAGACTTCCCATCATTCCCTTGCTGTTTATCGGTGATTTTATTGTCCTCGATATCTTCGAATCTCATCGCGTCAGGCTCCTTCGAGAATTTGTGCAAGTGCTTGTCCAGAAGCGACCTGAAGAAATTTTTGCCCCACTTCTGCCTCTGCCCCTCTCCCTGCTCTGCGGCTGACTCTTTCTCCAAGTCGTACGTTACATCGCTCTTTAAAGGTAGAACCTTCAATTGATCGGAGCCTTCGCGCGATTCCAACGGCACGATTTCCACTTCTTTGTTCGCCCCGCCGGGGCTGGCCTCCTCCAGGGATCTCAGTTGACGATCGACGCTCTGCAGTTTGTGGGCGAGCCTGGTGTGCAAACGAGTACCGAAGAGAACCCCAAAGGCATTGTACGCATCCTCCAGACCGAAATGCGTTACCTTGTCGCCCTCCGCTTTGGAGTCGTTGGACTTGATTTTATCCAGGAACATCGTGATGATCTCGTCGTCGTTTATCGACCGTTTGATGTCGACGTATTCCTCGCTGTCCTTCAAGAACTGGATATCAGACTCCCTCGACACGTCTATGCTCCTTTCCTTCTTCTCCTTGTCTCTCTTCGGCTTCTCGCCTTCCGGCTTCTGCTCGAGGACCTCCTCCATGATGTCGCTAATGATCGTCAGTATACTGGGGAGGTTCTTGTTGTCCTTCAGCTTCGCGCCCCTTCCCTCCCTGAAACCGGAGAAGCTGAACCCCAGTTCGCCGTTCCCGTAGCCCTTGATCTTTACGAAGCCCACGTTCGCCTGGAACTTGTCCTCGGCCAGCTTCTTGTACCAGTCGAGGAAGGAGGTCTCGATCGACTCTTTCCTTGTCAGCAGCTCGCTCTCGAAATCAGTAGCGGACATGCCGAAATATTCCTGTACCTTGTTCTCCATGTCGAGGGAGCGTCCAAAGATACCCAGGCCGGGGAAAGACGGAAGTCCGGTCAAGGAAGGCAGATTGTTGGTGATCAGGGGCCAGACAAAGATTCCCATACACCTGATGAAGCTGAGACTCTGAATGCACTGGGCGACCTGCTGAACGATTCCTCTGCTCGACGCCTTCTGCTCCAAATCCTCGACAAGCTTAAGAATTTCGTACTGATCCGCGGTCAGGGAATTCCTGATCGTGGAATTCAATGTGTCGACAAAGTACCGCCTCGGTTTCGAGGTGGTCCCGCTGGCGATTCTCGCGTTCTGCTTAATTTTAACTAGAAGCTCGAGGTATCTGGATTCCGTGATGTTTGGAAACGTTTGGGGCGAGGATGAAGAGCCGTTGAACCCTTCGTCGGTCTCGTAATAAGAATTCGAAAGGTCTACGCTCCTGCGCTTTCTGCTGCTAGATTCTACGCCCGGTCTCGTGGGCGGTGTGTTTCCCTGTCGCTGAAAGTTATCGGGCAACTGGACTTTCTCCTTCGAGATATCTATGAGGATGCCTGGCGGTTGTCCTGCGTAGCCGGGTACTTCTCCTTCGTCACCTGCAAACACAGCGGGGAGTCAGAATTCGTCCCGAGAGCCTAAACGGGTGTCAGGCGAATGACAGATTCACCTACTGACGGCGTGGACGCTGATGTTGGTGTCCCTTGGCTTTCTGATCGGGAGGAAGGCTGCACCTGCGAGGCTCTCTGTTCAGAAGATCCTGCGAAGCTCGGCAGATGAGAAACTTCGGCGGGGATCGGAGGAAATCCGTTGGGAATTTGAGAGTTACTTGGGATGATCGGAATGTCATCTTCAGAGTCTGCCATGCGTCCAGCTGAATCCAGAGCGGGCTCAGTGACTCCAAATATACCCAAAATCAGGTCTTCCATGGTGTTAGATTCTCGAGAGGAACGAGCCAACTGCTTGCGGGTGGGCAAGGTGATGCTCCGCGTGCTAGCTTTCGCAACGCGGTTTAACAGAATATCTTTTATCCTGTCCTCACCCTCCTCCGAGAGGTCTGCTTCCGAATTTCGGCTCAAGTTCTCCTGAGGGGGTTGCACGTTTAAATCGGACGCCGGAGGTTTCTCAGCCAGGAACACTTGGAACCTGATCCTGGGCAAGTTCTGAAGGCTCCCGAAGTTCGGGAAGCTCGGCAGCCACGGATAAGACTGGGCGATGATGGGCCAAGTTATGTCTCTGGTGCATTCCAGGAAGTTCTTCTCCCGGAGGCAAGGGCGGATTCTGTCGATGAAATTCAATCGGAACGTAATGGGTAGCAAGTTCTCCGCGATCTGTAGGATGCTGATCTGTTGGTCTGTCAAAGCAGTGGAGAACTCCTGCTTCCTCGCTGGCACAGGGGAGCCGGGTTGGCTCGGGACGGAGATCTGCACGGCTTTCAGAATGTTCAGTATCACCGACTCCGGCACCTCGTTGAAAATTGGGAAGAATCTCGTGTCTGTTATCGTGACGGTGGTGTCTCCGTGCAGGCCGGTCTTGACGTCGGTTTCCGAAAGGAGGCGAGAGTCCGAGCTGGAACTGGGCTCCGTCAGATTGTGTCTGTCAGACTGGGGTGTAGTGTCGTTGCTGGGAGGATCGGCTGGGGGGTTGAAATTCGAGAAATTCGGGATGGCAGGCAACCAGGGAATATACAGCATCAACGTTGGCCAGATCACGTCTCTGGTACAGACTAGGAAATTGTTTCCTCGGAGGCATGTGATCAATTTGTTGGCAAATTCGGGTCGAATGTTCTGGGGGAGCAAGCTGTCCACGAGGTTTACGATATTCAGCTGTTGCTGGTTGAGGAAATCGATGAATTGTTGATTCTTAGTTGCCGGGACGATGCCTGCTCGATTGAAGTTAAATGCTTGCAGCTGGACCGATCGAAGGATGTTGAAGATCACGGATTCCGGATGCTCCGTGAAGATTGGCACGAATCTGGTACCAGTCACGCTGATCACTGGACCGTTCTGTTGGCCCTTGTTTCCTGATTCTTTATCCTGTAGAGGAGTCGAAGGGATCGCCTCAGCGTCCGAATTGATTCGTTCCTGTATCTTTTCGCCAGGACTGATAGCAGGTGCCTTCGTCTGCGGCAGGGTCTGTGCACTCTCTGTACTTATGAGCTCCCCTTTGCTCCCCAGTGTAGGGAATTCGGGCAAGTTCGGCAGGTACCTCGCGATCGTCGGCCACATTACGTATCTAACGCAATCGATAAAGTTGTCGTTCCTCTGAAGATAGACGATGACTTCGGTAATCAGAGCTGGTCGAGCAGCAGCCGGTATGAGACACTCGGTCAGCTGCAGAATGTCCAACTGCCTCTTCGTAAACGTCGAGAACGTTATCGAGTTACCCGTTAGGATGAACGGCGATATTTCTTGGGATTTCTCGATGGACTTTCGAACATTCAACAGAACCTCCAAGATCTTTGCCTCCATCTCGTCTATGGAGCGAAGGATCTCTGGGCGACTCTTCAACGCGATGTATGTCGAGCTTCCTGCCGTCTCCTGATCGGAAGCACCCCCGAATGGCCAGTAAGAGCCGAAGTCTGGGAAGCTTGGAAGCTGTGGAAAGTAGCCGATAATGTCTGACAGTCCTGGAATTTGGAAGTCTGGTAGCAGACCAGAGATGCCGGGCACGGTGGGTATGACCTGCCGGATGGTAAGCCAGGTGGAATACTTGATACAAGTCAGATAGTTATACTCCTTCATACAGTTGACGGTTTTCTGAGCGAATTCAGGTCGCATGGAAACTGGAAGCAGTTGTTCGGCCATGGTGAAGGCCAGCAGCTGATCTTGCGGTATCAGAGCGATGTAGGAGTCCGTAGAGGGATCCAGGGAAGACGGTACGGTCGATACTCGTGGCTGCTGCTTCATGATATTCTCAAGGTAGAGAATGATGTGATGATTACGATCCGCGGCTGAGGCTCTGGGTCTCCACTGTCTGGTTGCATCGGTGTCAACCACCTCTGGTAGCTCTCCCACGTCTCCAGAGAAGCTGGGAAAGGGTAGAATAGGATACTGCGAGATGAAGTCGACGATTGGGTACCAGCTCGAATAATCTGGGAAGGATGGCAGAGCTGGGAAGTACTGCTTGATCATGGGCCAGGCAAAGTACTTGACGCAGCTGAAGTACTCGAATCTCCTGACGCACGAGAACATGCTGTCGGAGTACTCCTGCCGCAACGTCTGCGGCAGAAACTTCTCGGCCATTTGAAGGATGGTCATCTGATTGGCTGTCAGAAGTTCCTTCAGCGTCTCGTTATTCGGGTTCACGTAGGATACCAGAGTCTCGTCTTTGGGGTACGTTTCCAGAGCATCCTGCAGAATGCTGTACACCATGGTCTCTGGAGTGATCATCCTGACCGGGTGAATATTTTTGGCCCTACCGGACTTTTGTTTGTTGCTCTGAAACAAGTCAAACAAGTTTATCTCGATGGGCAAGCTGACGAGATTCTGGCTGATAGATGCCGGTAGATTGTCCACAACAATGGGCCAGGCGAAGATCTTCATGCAATTAAACACACTGAGCCCTCGAATGCAATCTGCCAAATTCGCGACGAAGGACTGCCGCTCTCTTGCGGCTAACAATTGCGCGGCACATTTGACTATCCGCAGCTGATTATCGGTCAGCCCGAGATCTTTCACGGTGCTCGCGTAAGAATCGTTTGAATGCTGATCGGTTAAAGAATTCCTCGAAAGCGCGATCTGCTCCAGCGTGTCCAGCAACTGGTTCTCCGTAAATTTAGGAATTTCTGGGAGTAGCTCGGTTGCTTGCTCCTTCAAACGGGATAGGAACGTTCTATTTCGAATCTGTTCTTGAAGCATTATAGCCTGATCCCGCCATTTCTTAAAAATACCGTAGCTGCCTGCCGATTGCCTAGCCTGTATTAGCGTAATGTCTTTTACCTTGTTCTCCCGCTCGCTTTCATCCTTCTGCTGCGTGAAGGCGACCTCGTCCATTCCGACCTCCCGCTTCGAACTGAGAACCTTAGCCTCGTCCAGGTTGTCCACCTTTTGCGCGTCCAGGGCGTCGTCGCGAATCGATATCAGCTTTTTTATCTGTCCTTCGACGATCGACTGCTGCTCCCCATCGGGTATCTTCTTCTCCTCGGCGTTCAGGTAGACGGTGGAACTCTTGCGTCTGGATTTGCTCTGGGAGTCGGTCAAATATCTGTTCTCCCTGTTCTTGGCAGACGCGTCTTTTTCGATAACGGAATCACCTTTCGAGCCGATTTCCTCGTCGCCCTTGTTCAGTTCGTCATCATCGACCGCTCCGAATTTGCGGAAATAGGCAGGAATTTCTTCCTTCGGTTCTTGGACATATTGGACGTCGCTGCCTCCAATTGGTTTTAGCTCCTGTTCTTCGCCTTGTCGAACGTCTATCAGTATCTTGATACCATCAGCGTCGCTCACTGTCGTGGCGTCAACGTTACCTTGAGAAGGAGCCGCACCCTCTGCGTCCACTTGCACGTCGAACCTCCGAATCCCTTCGCTCTTTGCCTCTTCTGCCTGCTCAGCAGGGATTCCTCCTTCGTTCCCCTGAATCTCAGATTTACCGACGAGAGTAACGTCGTTCCTCCGCCGCTTCTTAGCCACGCTAGCCTCTTCGTCGTCCTGATTCAACACCTCGCTATCCTCAACGGCAACCCCGATCTTGACGTCCTCAGCAATCGGTGTCTCCACTGCATCGATCTCTTTCGTCCCTTCTTTCTCAATACCGAGTTGCTCGGGGAGCAACGGGGTGTCCTCTCGCGACGGATCAATGACCCGTTTGACGTTGCTGTCGTCAGCCAATTCCAAGTTGCCGTCAATCTCCGGCTGCGAGATCTTCCCCTGGATATTCTCCGGTTCCTCGGGCTCGACCTTCTCACCGTGAACGCCATCGTCCTGTGGGGCGAGGAGCGGCTTCCCTTGCACTTGTTCCGGCGCACTGTTCCCTTCCGTTTTGCCCGAAGTTAGCTGAACGTCAGGCTGGTTTTCGGCTGGCGAAAGCTTGCCCTCGGGCTGGACCAGCCCATCTTCGTCGCGTGGCACGCTGCGCGCTCGACCAGCGTGAATAACGAACAGCAGCAGCAGAAGGCAGAGGAAGGAACGAGGGAAGAGACAGAAGGTACTAGCTGGCTGTGGGCGTCGCGAGTTGAGTGCTCTCATGGTCGCGGTCGAGAGGCGAATGTCGCGGCCACTTCTGAGCCGGTCTATGGTCAGCCATGGCAGAGGTATGGTAATACACATACCATCGTCCCTTCTGCAGCGTGCCAAGATGCCCATCGCAGTGTACGTACAAGCTCAACCAACGAGACGCGGGGAATCGCGAGTCTGTGTGGATAGGCAACAGCCCGGCTATTCCCATTTTTACGCTGCCCCTCTACGACTCTCCTCGGGGTTGCGAGGGGATCGAGTTCACGGTCTAACGGGCGCAGATGCATTTAGCTTGATGCATCCTCCGATCAGCCCATCCAGAACAAAGATTCGCGGGATCGTTTCAGCGAACGAGCGACTCAGGTGGACGGAACTCGAGGAGCAACAAACAACTACCATCGAAACGCTGATGCTGCAATTTTCTGTTATATTCGAACATTTTTATTATTATTATTATTATCAGCCCAGACTGAAACTTCCACCACGGGAACGCAGTTTTGAGACAATTGAGGCGATATAACAAAAACCCAAGAAATCAAGTTCCAGCGGTGCTATAAAGATTGGAAAAACGTTGGCATAAGCGTAGTGCAAGCAATAAAGGATTACTTTGAAGGCGATCAAATAGATATCGCTGAATAAATGAATAATTTTTGTTTCATTTAATTTCTCCTGGAAGTTTTTTCAACAGAGTAGTATCTTTGGATTAAATTCTGCTTTTCTTGACAATTGGAATTATCAGAGCGACGAGTTAATCACAGAAGCGTATGGGCAAATAGTGACCAACCGCTATGAGTGTCCAGTTCTGTTTCTTCTTGCGGCCAGGGCGGTAATGATCCAATTAGCCTTGAAGCAGTGGTGCTTGGAAAGTAACGTGGTACATTCTGTCTGAGTGAGATCTAGCATGGACATCACCTGCGGTTCGCTACTCGGCCACTTGCTCCGCATATTCAACAACCACGTTCCTATCTACTCGCGTCTCTTCCTTGATCCATGATTCTGATAGATCGACGTACGAGATGGAATCTGAAGCCAAGTTAATAGCTACCTATAAACGAATGACTGAAGAAATTATTGCAACCGTGTTTGGTAAAGCGTGAACAAAATTTCGATAGAGGAATATGTATTTAATCGGCGCGGTAAACGTTGAGGCCTTCGCCGAGATCGAGTACCCTCGAGTGGAAAGAAAAGGGAGTAAAACGGCAGCGGGTGGAAGAAGTCGTCTTGGAGACGCGGAGGATGCAGCTCGAACAAAGTCCAGACCAGGTTTCAGGCTCATCTTTAATACGGCCTTTCTGGTTCTGGCGCAAGGGGTTGTATTTTTAGTCCTTGAAGGAATCGAAGCTAGAAGAGACGGCCAGGGGGAGGAAGAGGTGTTCCCAGGGACAGGGTACGGGAGGGTGAAGAATTTTTATGGCGCGCATTATTTTCCAAGATGGCCTCCCTCGTTTCCTTCTTCGGCCTTCTCTTCTCTCTCTCTCTCTCTCTTTCTCTCTTTACCTGCTGGATTCGCGGTGCAAAGCCGCTGCACTAAACCTGTACTGCATTTCTTCCTTTTAACCGTCGAGTTGCACGATGCGCTTAAGGTGCATTCACAACAGCTGAATCGATTTTACTGGCCACAAATGTTTGCAAATGCGATTCGAGACCGTTGCAGCCATTCGTTTCGCTCATTTACTTCTGTCGTTCTCTTTCACCCAACAATTTGCACATTTATCTGTCGATGTCGCAATGGTCCTGGGTTTGGCCGCCAACGCTACGCTTTCCGTTTCGATCCGAGCGAGCGAAATCGCTCGACTGTGGTGAATCTTCGGTATTATGTCACCCATTAATTCGCGAAATTTTACATCAACGGAATGCCGTAAAATTCAGCGAGCTATTGACTCTCCGGGAAAGTTACTACGGCCCGCGAATTCGCGTGGAAGTAACAGGTCACGGAACTACAAATGTACCTTGATAGATTAGACGCCTACTTCCACTTCTACGCTGCAGTCGTTCCCTGATTTGGATTCTAGCCTTAGAAGAAAGACCACCAAGCCCTTTTCTATTCTCCGACAACAATGGTGGATCAATGCCTCGCCCCATTGACAATGCGAACGTGTGATTGCACGTTTCCACTGTCAGGCAGTGCCAGTAAAGGCAAGGAGTGCGCGCGGACTATTGCGGGACCGTGGCCGTGGCAGTGATACCTATAGAAAGTGGGACGACACGTTCGATGCGCGAAAACGCTTAAAACCCGAAATTCCTGTATACAAGATACGACAGCCGCCTGGTTGACATTTATCGGTTTATATAGACCGATATGTTGAGGAAGCATCGCGGGAACGAGGCGTAGAGCGCGGTACTCGTGGGCAAGTGCGTGAAAAAAATGCGCGCTCGGAAACGCAACGATGCGATCATCGACTGCATAACAGGCGGAGCACGCGGAACGTTTCTATCGACATTCTCGCAAAGTGTTTCAGCCGCGTTCCGCGCGCGTCCACGAAATTCGAGGCGGTGCGCAGATCTACCGCGCACACGTCGCGCAGCGTCGCGTCGGCCGATCCTCTTTTGAGTTGGAACGGCGGCGTGGCCGTTCGTCCGAATCATACGCCAACTCGTACGGGCTCGATTAGCACGTAATTCGTGGTTCCAGTTCGAGGATCGCGGGACGCTGCAGCGACAGGGCGAATCCATTATTCGGGCGGATACCGCGGTGTCGATGCGGAGGATCACGTGATAGCTGGCAACCGGTTCGATAATGCGGCCGATTGGTTGGACGCTGACGTGCGTGCTGCTCGCGACCAGTTTTTCAAAAAGCGCGATCTCGTCGGTCGTCGAGAACGTTCGTGTCCCCACGGCGAGCCAGCATCAACCTGCACGCGGCAAAGTCACGAAACTATTGCCAATTGCCAATCGCACCGCTCTGGATCCCGATGTTCGACAGCTCAGGGAATTTCTCGACGATCTGTTCAGTGGCGGGAGCAAAGGTCAAGGTGAGTTCGAAGCGTACCTTTTCACCTGTCTCCTTCGATCGTATAAAACGGTATTTCTTTATCCTGGTAAACTGTACGATCGAGAATTTAATGGATCTTGGTGTACCTAGAAACGGCAGCGGGCGAAGCTCGGACTTTCGGCGTGAAGCGACTGCAATTCATGTTAATGCCGATGATGTACAAAATGGGTGTGATGATGACCATGCTGACAGTGTTGACTGTGATCTCGCTGAAGGGACTGCTGATCGGTAAGCACAGATTATGGAGTATCGTTCGTTCCACGAAAAGATAACGGTGAAGGTATGCTGGCCGTACACCTTGCGCATACACAATCAGGGGACATTGCCGACCTATTTATCGATAAAGCCTCTCCGCGGTTCACCGGTCGCGATAGAACCAAATTTTACCGGTGGACCCACTTTCCTTTCTCGGACCATTGTCCGATACGGAAATCAGTTTCCATTCGGCTGCCTCTCTCCTGCTGGATACCCTAACTGGCTACCGTAGCAGAAATCGGTTCTAGACTCGTTAAATGGACGGGCACAGGGAAATACAGAGATACTAAAATTCGTTGCAGGTGCCACTCTGCTGGTGCTGAAGCTGGGCACGATAATAGCCAAGTTTTCCGCCGGTTGGCAACAGCACCATGCACCGGCCTGGTCGCCTCAGCCGGTCCATGTGCACGTTCACAACAGCCTGCCAGTCGCTCACAATCAGCTGTACGCCGGCTGGATGCATCCTCACAGTGCCAGCGGTCCAGGAGACGAGGAGCACTATTATTACAGAGGATAAATGAGGAAACGCTGATCTCGCGGACGAGAAACTGTTTCTGCTTCTACGAAGACCACAAACGGAACCAGGCTATCGCGCTTCACCCGCGATCCTTCGTCGTTCCCTTTTTATTTTATTATCGTCTACTTCTCTGCTAACGCGAACGAACGTTAATGGAACGGCTGTTGCTGTGGTTTTCGCGCGACGACTTTACTGTTTAGCCTGCGGAGACATCTCCCGAGAACCAAAGGACCTCTACAACTGGTAACGATAACCTTAATAGTATTTTATCGCGCTTGAAAGTGACTAAGCGTGGATAGATCGCCAGTGGAGTTTAGCCTCGTGTCCTGCACCACCTAGCCCGACCAAACTGTAAAACCAAAACTCCACGCTCGTACGTTTAAGGAATAACCGTTTACCTCACGTTACCAGTAACTTATTTGTAAGAAGCTGCGTCTCGCGCCGCGCTTCCATTTGTTTATACTATCATATGTATCATCGTCGATCGTATTTATTAAATTCATTGGCAAATTCACTCCGTTGTTCCGTCAGTGCCGTCGGCTCTCGTAACGGGGAGCAGGCGGCCATCCTAGACTTTCAGGATGATTGAAATTTAGAGAACTTGGATAAAACGAAGCTCGTCAGCTATTTAACGAGCAGATGAAAATCGAAAGCACCGTTTTCAACGGCGATCCCCGGTTGAATTTTCCACGTTTCAAGGTCTGCTGAACTCGCTCGAGTCCGTGGCCAGCAGCGTGTGTATTACACCTTCTATGACACGAATTGCACCGACAGGCTGCACAGACCCAGTTTCCTGGCCTTAGTGGGGTGAGCGTACAGCGAAAAAGAAAAATGTCTGTTCTCCGCTTGGCGGATCACCCGGTAGTCTCTACGCCGATCTAATGCAAGAGAGGCGCGTTTTGCTAGCCGTTTACCAGCCGTCCAGAAGGAAGGAGGCCATTTGCCCTGGAATGCGTGAAATCTTTGCAGTGTCGAATGTGCTGCGAGATGACGAGATGTTCCCTCTGGTCTGAGTGTTGATTCAACTTGACAGCGTCTCCGGAACTGAGGAAAAGGTAGCGATAAATACGTAGCATTACATGCGACACGCGATCGAGCGAGTAACGGTGTCCGGTATCGAGATTCTGTACTTCTCCTAACGAGTGAAATCGAGAAAATGGTAAGGGAGAATGTAGAGAGCAGTCGAGGAGTCCTTTGGCTCTGACCGGGAGGCCTAGGCTCGGACAAAATAGATTTGATTAATTCCTGCTCTGTGTTTTAGAAATTAACGCTGTAAGTGGACCGTGATTACGAGCTATGAATAGAGTGGAAGCGATCCTTTTGTGTCTCTGTTTCACGATTGCGTTTAAAAGTTTTGCTGGAGCAGATGGAGGGACAGGACGCTCGAAGGGCTCGAATCAGAGCCTGCAGATTGAGATTTCTCGAGGTATGAGGCTGCAAATCGCAAACAACGAAACGAGTATCGCCGTAAGAATGTCGGCTCTGCTTTCTGGTAGGTGATGTTACGAAGTACCAATGATCTTCGATGCGTGACGATGTTCTCATCAGTACTGCGATTCTGTTATTTAGGAAACGAGGTGGAGCAAAGAAGCAAGCCTAGATTGAAGTTCAAGGATGGCCTGAAAAAGATTGGAATGGCGATAATGATGGCCCCAGTTGTGATACAGGTTTGAACGAATACCTATCTTGCACCATTTGAAATAATATCGAACGTGAAATTCGATGACTTGGTAATTTTAACGTCCCACTACTTTTCAGCTGATGTCCTTGCCCGGTGCTCTCGCAACCATAAAGATGAGTCTCCTGAGAAGCCTGTTCGTGGGGAAAATGGCGTTACTCATAATACTCTATAACATGATCAAGAATTCACAAAGGTCTGAGGTGGTGCTGGTCCATAAACCCGAATACCACGATCACCACTATCACAGTAATTATCAACCGGAAGACGACGACCAAGGCTGGTTCGGTAGATGAACGAGATGACAAAGCTTCCATCAACGAAACATCCGACATATTACCTCGAATCACTTTGCTCTCTTTTTACCTTTTTCAAACTCTGATACTCTTTTTGCGACAAAATTGCGCGCCTGTGATACGTGATAATCACGAAGTGGCTATTAGTTGATAAGATATTCGAAAGCGGTTCCTTTTGTACGAATTGTAACACTTGCGTGAAAATATACAGAGACTCAAAAGTATTACGACTTTCCACGTAATCGAGCGACACTCGATCGATTACTGAATGAAATCGGTTCTCGAATAACCATCCGATTAGGTGACCAATGGCGAGATATTTGGTGACCTACTTCGGTCCCTGCGTAACGGCATTTCGGTCCAGATTCTGCGGCGACCACCTCCGACGGCGTGCCAGGTTTCCCTTTTCTCTGTCGTCAAAGCCAACGTCGAAATCGAAATTAATATAATCTTAATCGATCTCATCGTCGATGCAAATACAGACGGGCTGGACTGTAACGGTTTGCTTTTAACATTCCCGTATAATAGTGCCCTTCAAATCACATTGCTATTCGCCGATTTCTAAGCCTCGTTGGTCTATAATTAGAATAATCAAATTATTGCGAGCGATATGTCCCACTTTGTTCAGGGAACAAACGCGACGTAATGTTGCGTGCAGAGCGTAGATCGTTAGATCGTTAGGCGCGTACTACGCACATACCTATTTAGATCAGTGTTAGGGGCACGTAACGAAAGTTCTGTCAATGTCGAATTTATTCCCCAAGGCCTCGATATTCGCGGTGCGTACACGTGCCAGAAACCCACCTTCCGTTTGTACATTGTATAGTTAGTATGCCAGCCGCCATCGATCCTGTATCGACACCTCGCCATACCGAGTCGTAACGCTATACCGTTTTCTAAACTACAAAATGCACGATGCACGACGCATACGAGGCAAATCGGATTCGAACCCGGACTAATCTTTGCATACCTCGCTGCTTAGATCGTCGCCAGCGGTCTGCCGACGTGAAAGCATCCAGGCTTTTCAGAAATCCATCCTCACCTTTCTAGTTCGCCAAACCGTCCAACGACCTGTTGGAAAAGTCGAAGGCCTTCGCCGACCGTTGCCCCTTTGCGTTTGACAATACAAATTGGCAGCATTTATTCCCCGTGTCCGATCGCATAAAATTTCATTCATAATTAATTCTCTTAATCGGCCCTTTCACTGTGATTCCTCGAGCCCTGAGGAGAAACCGTAGACGAACAGCACCAGGAATGCTCTGCTGACATTATGAACATTGATTCCTCTGGCAGATTACCGATGCCTCTCGGTTCTCCTCGATTTATTACGTCCGTCTGACACTGCGCAGAAAAATCTCTAGGCCACGATGTTCTTAATAACAATTGCACTTGCGTCTCGTCAAAAGGACGTCGAAGATTCGCGTTCGAGTGGAGAAGATGCTTATCTTGAACGTCATAGGTAATCGTACAAGTTATAACAACGCGTTGGCGGGTTGATAGGAAGGATCTGCTGCGAAGGAATTCGCGGGATTCTATTATGTAGCCTTCTCACTTTGTTTGCGATTATTTATTACTGGGTCGCGTGAACCCTGGCCACGCCTGGCGCCGTCTTCCTAAAACGCAGGATCTTCAAGAAGGTTCAGAAAGATGACGCGTAAGCTTTACGACTCTGTGTCTCCGGAGTAGATAGTCGTTCCTTTGCTCCAGCACCAAGATTTACGATCGTTCTTCGCCGATGTATAATTACTCGAAGACGCGAAACGCGCGAAAGCGAACGTCGAGAATCCCTGTCAGCCTCCCAGGATTTTTTCCCTCGCGCGGATTCCACAATTTCCTCTTCTCCCTCTGCGAATCCCTCGAGAGGGAAAACATTTTTTCTCGCTTAGTTGCATCACCGTGCAACGATCGAGGTATCTAATGGTACTCCTCATTCACTGTTGCGATCTTAAAGCTGCGGCATCCTCGTGGAAATGTTGTCCTTTGCCTGTCACAAGACAGGTCTCGCTGTTCTACGTCTCCTTTGCTACGTCTCGCTGGCAAGCATCGCGATGGGGGACGAGACGAGGAACCCGACCAGGCCTTACGAATTTTCGTTCAACATCGTCGATTTCCAGCACAGGTACGAGAAGAAAGGTACGTAAAAGGAGGAAAGGTTAAAGCATCGAGGTAGGCAGATTAACATGGCGCGATTACTTTATCGAGATGCCGACGGAATTATCACCGGGGAGTTCGGATTCATAACCGCGGACGGAGTGTATCACGAGACCGGATACGCGACGGACAAGAACGACGATTTCATTATCACCAGGATGAGAAACAGAAAGATCAACAGCCGTGAGTTTGCCAGATATCAATCTCGCGAGTACATCTTCATCTGATTACTGCGCGGTTTGGCAATAATTTGGACGAACCGTGATTTTACTTTCACAAGTGAAGGATGCTCAGGAAATATTCAAAGACAGGCCGGAAGCTGCGAAGAAGCTGGTGGAGGCTGTGATGAAGGCCTGCGGTGGGTGTACGATTCCCATAACGCAAGACAAGATTGATACAACCACGAAAACACCTCCAACAGTATCAACATCCACTTCTGCAGCAAAATTGGGTCCCGTATTAAAAGAGATGATGAAGACTCTAGCTGAAAGCAGGAGAATTGGTAAAAAATTGATCTACGAGCAACCATAGCGCTTAGGATTCTTCTTCTTTTAATTCAGTAACTTTTTCAGAAGGAGCCTCGAAGGGCAAAGTTCTTCAAGGAAAGAACACAATTGCTCAGGATTCTAAGGACGAGTCGAATGAGAGACGAGGGAAGAGTTTGAAAGAGGGAATCGTGAGGGACATGGTGAACTCGGCGAAGAAGCTGTTGAGCAAAGGGGAAGCTGGTGATGGTAATTCCAGGAATATGCTCACGAGCGATCGAGTTCTTGAGAAAATGGCGGATGATCTGTACTATCGATTTAATTATACGATTACGACGCACGGGCACCACGAGGACGGGTACAGGAGCGGTAAAAAGGACGGCAGTTATCGAGCACAAAGTGAAAATGGTGTCGACACGCGGGTGAAGTATCTGGCGAACGAATTCGGTCATCAGCCCAACATTTCGTTCGTTCCCAGGGCCAATGGGACCACGGAAGACCAGCGTCTCAAGGGATACTCCTTTCTTTGGTACTGGTAGTCAGAGATCATCCTCTCGAACAAGTTTTTTCCTCCGACAGGAGGCCCATGTAACAATGTAGCATTAGAAAGACGCGAAATAAAGATTATATCGATGATTAATAAGGCAGTCCTCATTGGCGAAGCGACATGTGCTTAGAAATCCTTGTTCCTAACGTGAATTCGGCCAGACGAAACTGGTTCCGCAAAAAATCTAGCTTGACCGGTCAAAGTGTGCCGTGCGGGTCGCGTCGGTGCCATTTTACAGAAATTAAACGGCTCGCTAATTTCACGCGGACAATTTTGACGGAGGAGTTAATTGCCGTTGATGAATGCGAAGATAAATGACCAAGCCTTCGTTTCTTCGTCTAAAAGTGGCAGCTCGATCTCAATTTTTTCGTTTACTCATAAGGTAAAGGCAAGGCTCATAGCATTCTCTTAAACGATGAAATTTTTTACGTCGATTATGCTTTTCCGCTTCCTTCATGAACGCCGTGAAAATCTACCGGTTCTTGCAACATAAAACCTCTGCAAATACCTCTCTGGCAATCGAATAAATTAGCTCTTACTCGCAGGGAGGATGAACATCATGTCCATTTTCGCGTCCACGGTGAATCGTCCGAAGAATAATCTACAAGCTGTTGTGACAGTCGTTTCGTTGCGCTCGTACACGCGAGACTGCGCTCCTAACGATTGTGAGACGGACGTCTTTATTATGGTAATCGAGCCGAACGAAAGGTGGTGCTTCATTTCCTCGATTGTTCGAGTGTCGCGAGAACAGTGTCGCTTTGATAAACCTCACGGCGCCCCGTCATTGTCATCGAAAGTTTTATTAAAATAAAGGTCACGAGCTCAACGAGATAGTGTGCGTAAAAAAAATGCGCGTTGTTCTTGATCCCATGGTGTTTGGAAAGTAACGATTTCACTACGATTCCGTGTCCGTTGATTCTTTAAATAACGATAAAGAGTGCCGGAATTAGGTTGTATTAGCATCCCAGCATAGTCGAGGCGGAATTTCAGTCGTCGGTCCACGTACGTGACCCACACCGGTGTGCCAAGTTACACGCGCGTAATCCGAAATTCATTATGCTTTTTCAGCAACGGGGAAACATCGCCGAACGTGCCATAAAAATTCATTTCCACCGCGCAGGGACAAGCGGATTTCGATTGTGTACCGATTCCGGAGGAATGCAATCCGGAGCCGTGGAGAGAGGATCAAAGGGACCCTGGCGACGAATCTTAGCGTGTAACGAGAAGGCCCCGTTAGTGCGTAGCGACAGAGTCGATTAAGGAAACAATTAACGAACGAAAGGTCGCACGTTTGGAGGGCCATCGGCCTGTTACACAGATATCCGGTAAAATTCTTTCCCATTCACGGGAGCGTCTAGCCCCACGAGGTGGCCAGAATTCCTTAAGGAGAGGCAGACGTCGCCGTTCGGTTACAACGGCGTGTGCCCACGAAAAGCATGGCAGTGGGGGGATGCCGGTCAGGTCTCACCTGAAACAGGACCAACTTGATTGGAGGAAGTGCAGGAGGAAGGGGTTAGACTCTCATATATGTTCGACCACGCACCTTCCACAACCACTTGGTGCCTGTGACACGCGGTCCAAGGATATAAAAAGCGGAAGGTCGAGCGCGGATTAATGAAAAGCCGGCCAAGGGTGTAGAAGAGGAAGCACACGAGGGACGCTAGTCAGTGCTAACGCGTGGTGACAGTGACTATTCCCAAATTCTCCAAGGATCCACGTATCGTAGACGTAGCTCGAAGGAACCATGAGGATAACAGTGTCCGTCTTCCTGCTCCTGGGGCTCGCCCTGTGCGCCCAGGCTGACTCTTCCGCCGTGAGGAAGGAGGAAGAGCAAAGTGCCCTGGACTGTGTGTTCGAGGACAACGCTGTGACATGTCTGAGGACGAGGCTGGCCAGGGACATTGACCAGGTGGAGATGCAGGTGACTGGGAAAAACAGCGTACCACCGATGAGCGCGGTCATCGAGCAGGCTGGCAACTTTGTGGCCGAGGTCGTCGATGACATTCAAAATCCTGGGCGAGCGGAACAAACGGAAGAGGAGGAGGCGGAAGCTGGTGAACAAGGTGAGGCTTAATTGTACGATTGTCAGAGAACTCGCGACAGGTCACGGGAAAGCAATCCTGGAGTACCGTTCCAAGAGTGAATCGAGAGGACGTTTTCCTTCGAAAACGATCCCAAATCGCAGCGCCGATTGTTTCACGAAAGGATAGATCGATCACGTGAATGGCAGCTCGAATTTCTAATTGATTCGCCGGCACGTGGAGCGCATGATAAAATCAACCGTCAACTTTCCTTCGCGGCTCTTAGCACCGGTAAAAAGGTCGGCTAACTTTTACCAACCGTCAGCTTGCCTGCCTTATCGAAATTGGGCTCGAGATTCGTTTAATTAACCTCTGTATGTTCGTTCGTTGTCTTCGTTTTTCCTCCGCCAAGGGTTACGAAGTCTCACAAGTTACTGGCCGCGTAGAGGAACGTTGAATCTAAATTCGAACGCCCAAGGTTAATTGATGAATGGCGCTGCAGAGTCTCGCGCGTAACGCGAGGCTCGGTTTTATGAATGGATCCTAGGAAAGATCCAGCCAGACGTTTCCGAGATGGTTACGCAAAGCGCGAGCTTTTTATCGATCAGCATCCTAGATTTCGCGACGTTTGTTTAAAGAAAAGCAATTAGCATGGGAACGTTAGCGGAAGACGAGCCTTCTGACATCAAGCGAATACGTGTCTTTAGGTCAGTAACGATCGCTTGAAATTCAACATCCGATATGTCACCGACTTGTGCTCGCAGTTTGCACGCCGTTTGATGCCACGAGTTAGGCAAATCTACGCTAACGGTACTCGGGCTCGTTATCGTCCTTATCTTTTCGAGCAGATCGCTGCCAGAAAATTGATCAATTTCCCGGGCATCAGGGTAATTTTCCTGAAAGCACCAAAACGTCGGCTTTGCTTCCGGGGCATCAGGGTCGAGGACTATTTTCGTGAAGAAAATCGTGACGCATTTTTAAGAAAGCAGGACCGCCAGACAGGAATTGCGTGGCCTGCGAGAGCTAGAAGTTTCTGGGTCACGCGACTGGGACATCCTAAAAATTACTTTAATTATTCGGACCAGTCCGACGTGCACTAGCGTTCTTTTTCTCTGCCCGGTGGCAAGTCAGCTGAGCTTTTATTTCCAGCTAAAGCTTTGCTCGACGGAGATAAGTATTGAATGAAACGAACGACGGCTACGTATGTATGTAGTTCAGCGAAGAGAGTGAGTTCGTGGTAAGAACCGAGTCGCTTGTTTCCATGGTTTCTGTGTCGATTCACGCATTAATGTGAGCATGGGTCGGAGAAGGGTGGCAGGGAAAATCGGTGCCACGGGTTCCAGGAGCGTCTTCGGGATCATAACGGTGTTACGGTGCCTTCGATTCTTATTGTACTTTACCTGATTACGGTACATCTCGTCAGGCCTGGCACGTCCCTATAGGCAAAATTAGGCACCTGCGCGAAGTTGATAATGGGCGCAAAATGATCTTTTCATTCTTGGCACTTTTTAAAATCAAGCTTTAAATGAAATATTACAGGTTGCATTATAAATGCTTCAAGCTACGAATAAAAATTCAAAGCAAGGTCATCAAAGACGCAAATAAGTGTATTACAAATAAAGTCCCCGATTTAGCAAGTTCGCCCGGAGTGCAAAAAAGGCTCGATGCGGGCCTGCATCTCGTTGATCAATGATCGTTTGCGTGTCTGCTTTATCAGAATTCGTGTGTAGCTTTTACCCGCCGCTGAACCTTACCTTTCCTGAAACTTTGATTGCAGTGGAAGGACGCCGGAAGAAATACGGCAAAAAGAAGAAGCAGCTCGCGAAGCTGTTGAGTTTGGCGATGCTGTTCAAAGCGAAGCTGAGCCTGTTGCTTCAGCTGATTTCCAACCACGTGCAGCTCAAGTTCTTCGCGATTGCCATCATCAGTTTGGTGATCAACGCTGCTAGGTTCTGGCTGGACCTGAAGAAATCCCACCCCCCGGCCAAGGTTATCTACTACGAGCACGCTCAGCACCAGCATCACTACGATCACGAGGACCACGAGCCTGGCTACTGGGGACGATCCTCCAACGATTCCCCTCAGGATCTCGCTTACTCGGCCTACGCTCCGAAGAATTAACGGGGGATGGGACCGGCGAGGGCAGCTTCGTCTTCTCGATGAAAACTAACGGCAGAGAGAAAGATCGAATCTCCGCTCCTGCTAATTATTTTCGTCGTGCTCAGGTTTCTAGTTAATTGTTGAAAGGATCGAGGAGTTGGTCGTCGCACGTTTCGTAACCTACGTAACTTCTATATTTATATTAAATTATTTATTTGTCTATTTATATCGCGACACAGCGTAAATATTCTAATGTAAAATATCCTCGCTGACTCGCAAAGCGTTCCATCGAGATCACGGTTCCCGAAACCAAAATCCGCTTTGCGTATCTGTTGTACACTCACTGTCCATACCTGCCAAATTTCCGTAATTTATTATCTAACAACACCTGTAAGCAACGTACAAGCAATAAATTATTTTCATATTAAGCCAAGAGCTGGGAACATTTTCTCCTCGACCAAGCACCTCCGTGCAGAACACCCCATTAACACGTCCGTGTAATTGAACGCGGCATTAAACATTCAACGCGAACCGTAGATCGTCGGTTTATCGACGGTGAATAAGAAACACCCATGCTCGAGACGCCACCGCGAAAGTTTGCCGAATCGACTAGCGACCTTCTTTCTCCGCGGAGCGTGGACCAACCCGAAGAATGCCCTTTGTATTCCCGGTGATCGCGCGGAGGGAAAATGCGGATGGAATTTTCAACGAGCACCGATACTTTCGGGCTGTTCACCTTGCCGCGAATGTGATCGAACGATAAACACCGGAGATTTACGCGGTGATTGCACTCGCCGGGACGCTCGTCCTTACACAGTCCACAAATTCCCAGCGCACTTTGACCCCCCCCCTCGTAGGAAAAATGTAGTATAAACCAGCCCCTAGGGCGCTCGAGCAGCCGGGACTCGATAAATTCTGGCGGGATGCTTGTCAAAGCGAAGCAAACGCGAGGATCATTATTCACGCAGAAGAAGACGCGATCGAGCGTATCACGATCAACATTTTTCGTGATCCTCATGGTCAATGACTTCTGGCCGGCAGGGTTTCGTAACAGGTGGGGACCCCATGGAAACTGTTAAGTATTCACATCCCGGAGAATCGGGTGGTCGCGGTGCGGCCTTACCGAAGACGAGGCCCGCCTGGCCAGCCTGCTTGGCCCTCGGCGGCTCGCTTCTCGACGGCTGAAACCTCTTTTCGGAGCTCCGATTGGACCGCGGCCAACCGGACCACCGTGTCACATCGGAATCATCGAAATTCGTGAGAAGAGACGCTGAAATATCCTTCCGCCGTTCATTTATAGAATTTCTTCGGCGACCCGGCTACGTTCAACTTTTTCTTAATCAGCTAACGAAATTCAATCCAGCTTAGCGGGGGCTATTTCGATTCCACCGCCATCTGCATCCGACCTTCGGCAGGCACGTCCTCAGGATATTCAGAGAGCATCCACCGGCGTGCCCGATTCCTTTCAGGAATACTCCTCCTTCGACGGAAGGACGTCTGCGGCTCGTGGGACTCTTAAGGGCATATTAATGCCTCTTTGTTCAACTCCCGGGGAAGAAAGAATCGTCTTATCGAATGGACGTTTGCTCGTAAACGTACCGATCGGAAGAAGCGAGCCTGGCCAGCTGAAATCGCTGAATGGGCATGGCGAACGATCGCTGAATGATGAAATAATAAGCGTTACGCGCTGGCCAGCCCGAAGGAATTTCGTCGCGGCTGCACGAGGAGCGCGTATCATTCGGCACATCAGCGGAGAAATTTGCATCGGGCCTTCGAGGATGATGTGGACGTCTGGATGGTCATTGGCAGACCAAACGTGATGAACTTACTAATTTCTGCCTACCGAGAATTGGCCATTCATACAATATTCAAGATCCTTACGCGGCAGGTCGCTATATAACACCCTTCCGTGGATCGAATCATCAGTCTTCTCAGGATACTCGAAGACAGAACTCGATACAACTCTTCCAAATCACCCCGGAAAGTCTCACGGAACTCGGCTCAACGCTTCTGCAGTATTTCTAGAGATAGATTCCGTTCGAGTTATCATGATTCGTAGAACGTGTCTGATCGCGCTGCTCGTTGGTGTGCTCGCCACTGTTTGGGCTCTTCCTCAGCAACCCAAGTCTAGGAGACCCCTTCCGGAATTCAAGGTTTGTCACAAGAGACCCAGCCGGCTCCATATTCGAACAGCTAATCTGGAAAATGTAGCTACATGAAATTTCTGTGAATCTCAGAACAAGACTGGAGGCTTAGAACTGCCGGACAACGCGACGCTCATTCGAGAGGACATCGTGGACAATTTCTCCTGCAACGACAGGATCTATGGATATTACGCCGACATGGAGAATGACTGTCAGATTTTCCACGTCTGTATGCCGCAAGCTAGGGGCGCGGCAAGGTGGAGCTTCATCTGCCCTGCGGAGACAGTGTTCAATCAAGTAAGTGGCCCTTTTCCCTTGGATCGATCTTACGTTTCCACTTCGGGGCGATACAAATCTTTTCTTGTTAGGCCACGTTCGTTTGCACGCGAACCGAGAACTCTATTCCCTGCGAGGAATCGGAGAGCTTCTACAATCTGAACGAGGCGATTGGCAAGGAAGTGGAAGAGGAGGAAAAGGACATGGAGCAGTCGACGAAGGAATTGGATGCTGTGGAGCCGATCTCGAGCAAGCCGCCAGCTAGAACGTCGAGGATTTTGAACAGGAAGAAGTCGTCGCGACGACACTGATGCGATGCACATCCAGACACAACAATTATGGACTGTACGCGTTACAGAATCATTCGTCCACCTCGTGGACATACGAAACACACGGAATCGACTATACCTACTTGCCTGGAGCACGATCGAGCGAAGAATTAGATTATCTAGTATTTAAGCGTTAATTGTAAAGCTTGTAGTCGCAAGGTATGCACGAGACGTGTAAAAATGTGCAATACATTAGAGATAGAGGTTTGTGAGTTTCTGAGAAACTTAAGTCATTTGACCGGCGTCGCAATAAATGGGTTAACTTGTCCGTAGAAAATTTATTATACACTATATCCATACAAGTCGCTAATACTGGTAATTAGATGGCTATAATTAAGCAGTCAACTCACGCGCGTAAAGGAGTTACACAAATGTCCCAAGCCTACAATGTGCAGCGGTTCGATATGTTTCAATTAAAAGCAACAACAGAAAAATATGTGACTTAATAACTAAGCGGAACTCTGGCGTTACTGAACAACCATCTTCTCGATTATTTATTTACAACGATTGATATGTGTCGATATTGGTTTCGTGACTTAACGGTAAGTCGAAGGTAATAAATTAAGTAATTGAGAGAGAGTAAGGAAGATAATGAACGTTGCTGTACACTAAAAGATAGAAAACAAAAACAACACACGCACACACGTAAAGCGGCTAGAAGTAAATCCAATGTTTTTTTTTTGTTTTAATTCAAGTGATAAGAGACCACACGATATGAAATCTTTATGAAATCGCAAGAATCACCGAGACCAGTCGGCAATCTTCGGTTCTTTTTTCCTATTTGGTATCTTTGGATAACTAGCCATTATGTCGTGGAATTAGGCGGCGCCTATTCCTCCGCTCGGTAAATGCCGATAGCGTAATTAACAATCAACAAGTACACCAACTTTCGTGCCCGCAAACAGTTTCGCGACAACAAGCCTTTCTCAACCAACGATCCTAAAGTACGTACTCGAGCATTGACTTAAGTACTTTCTAGTGAAAAGAAGAAAATGTAAACTTAATTCGCTTCCCGTTTATCTTCGAACAGTCGCTGACCACTGGTTACACTTAGTTACACCGACGCAAGAAGCAGTGATCAGTATTTAAACGACTTGATATTTATTTAATCGATATGTACTATCCTTTATACAGGTAGACCTTGTATTTACAAAAAGTTGCCAAAGATACGAGCATTCGCGAACGTGAACGCGAGCCCTGGCATCTTTAACGAACCACCTGACGCCTAGTCTTTTATTTCGTAACGGTTAAAAAAACAATACTAATACTTTCCTCGAAAAGGAGCATGCGGCTACCAACGTAACAGTGTCCTATATACAAATTAAATATCTTCGACAATGTGTACCCTGTGTTGTCCTCCGAGTAGACGTCCTTGCATTCCAGCGTACCACTTTTCCTCACGAATTTTCCTGCAGCCGGCAGCTTTTGCCGTGCCCAAGCAAACGATCGGAATCACTTCGGGCAGGCTGTCGAGAGCTAAGCCTCGGAGTCTAACGCCAGATCGGCCTCGATCTCCTCGGGGCTCCTGAGATCTATGGCGAATCTCTTCTTGGCGTTATTGCCAGCCATCTCTGCCATCTTGTCCTGGGCTTTCACGGTCCTCGAGTAGATCTCGAAGGCCGTGGCCAGGGCGTAAGTCAGCTGCCTGGCGTGGTGCTTGGACTCGCAAACGAAACCGTGGCACTCGAACGGCGATACTCTCCTGAAGTTCTCGGTCTCCCGGACAACGATCATGGAGAACACCCTGGTGTAGACGAGATCCTGTACCCCGTACGAGATCGTCTCGATAGCGTACATCCTGGCGAAGTTCGGGTCCTGCTTCCTCTTCTCGAGAGGCAGCAGAGCGACACCTTCTTGGGAGACGATCAGCTTGATGAGAGGAAGCATGGTGTTGGCTGGCAAGGCTTTCGCCGCTGCCACCATGTTATCGACGGGCCTTCTGGTGTGCTTGATGCCCCATAGGCCCCTGGCATCATGAGAGCCCAGATATTTCACCTGAAAAGGGTCCCCTTTAGTCTCCCACGCGTCGGTCGGTCCGCTCAGGTAGTAATTAAACCTATGCAGAGGCCTTGGGCCCATAGCGTACGCGTTTTACTTTCGAAAACAGCTCGAGTAGGAGGCTACGAAACGCCCGTAACGATACTAACTGGACGCAAAAATTCTACCACGTTTGGTCAATGAATTAGGAAGCCTTTGACTGTATTGTTATGATGATCGCGGGACGAGCACTTTCGAATGCTTTCGACACGACCAGCAGCCTTTAAATGCACTAGTTAGCGGGGGCAGGTAGAAGGTAAACATCGAAAGTTATACCTGAAACACTTGAGGCAAATCCGTGGACCCCTCGAACACGTTATTGTCGATGGACAGGCGAGATAGCTTTGACACCACGTCTTTCTTTTTGTCACCGCTGCAGACGGGGCTCTTCTCTTTCTTCATCTCTTCCGCCGCTTCACCTCTCTGTGCGAACAACCGTCAAACATTTGTACATAAGCCTAACGAATCTTCCCGAACGATTCCTAAACCGAATGCACGAGGCAAGATGCTGTCTTTACGATAGGAAACGGACGTGAGGCGAGAGTTGTATCATTCACATCACTTGACGCGCTCAGTGAAATTACGAAGCGGCGTTCGAATTCCTCTGAATCTCCCGAGAATATTGAAAGACAGCTGGAGCAGTGAATCGTTGGAAATCGTTGCGTGCGTTGATTGGTACTCACTGGAGTGTTATCGAGCCGGTAGACTCTCTGCGCTTGTCCAGGCTTCACTTTCAGGTGATACTCGACCACGTTCGGTATGTTCGGCGGGTTGGAAACGACTGAGGAAGCCGGAGAGGACGCAGAGACGGTCGCTGGCCGCTCAGGGACGGCGTTTCCGGCCTCGGTCGCCCCGGATAACGGCGCTGACGTCACCGATCCAGACCCTTCAACCATCCCTCCCGTCTAACAAATTTTCAAAATTTCTCCGTCACCGACCCCCATCCAATAATCATCCATTTCCTACAGTATCGCAACATTTCTCTACGATCTGTAGTCCCCCCTCTTCCGAGACAAAATTTACAGAGCCCCCCATTCTCTTTCTAAAAACGAACCTTTGTCGTTGGAGGCCTACTGTCCTTCTCGTCCCTCCCTGCATCTTTGCCCTCGTCTGGCTGACCGCTCACGTTCCTCAGGATACCGTCATCCCTCTTCGTGAAACCAAAGTCCTCGTCCTCCATAATGATCTTTGGATCCCCTTGACAATCGAAATATCCCGCTCTATCCAAGCTCACCTATTTCCTCCCCTCACTTTTATCCTACACCGTAAGACGCGCAGAAATGCTTAGTCTTTGCTATCGCCCTCTAAGACCGCTAACCAGAAAGTGCAACATTAAGCGTTTGTGGCAAGTAAAGCATACAGCGTTCCCTTTGTTTACGGACAATTCGAGCAGTCCGCAATTTACCGTGGAGCAACGGCCGAGGGGGACGATCCGGCCCTCGTGACCGTCATTATCGTCATCGTTGTATCCCGAAACGCGTTCAGCCGCGGAATTAAAAACGAGCTTAACGTCTCGGCTTAAAGCGGAAAACAGCTGTCGCGCAGCACGTGTTGCACCTTGCGCTCCGCTCGGTCGTTCCGTTCGCTCTCTTTCCGCCCGGCCACTTGGACGACCGTTTTATTACGAATACGCGGCGCCGACCGGCTCTCGAAGCTTCGAAAATCGATGAGCGAGGGAATCCAGGCGCGGGGACAGCAGCGTCAAAGGGAGCGAGACAACGGCCACCGATTCCATTCGCCAGTCGCAGATCTAATCGAACGAAACGGATGCGTGGTGGCGGGTAGAACGCAAATTGCGATGATATCGTGGATCCTAAATGCGCACAGGGGGCTTGGCTTTGAACGGGCAGGAAATGAGTCAGGTGACCGATAGTCAGGTGAAAAGGGATTCATTAATGTATTCCGTCCGTTGATCAGGTGTGCGGGCATTCTGCTGTGCGAGCTCCCGCCGGTGAATCCGTGTGCACGGTTACCGTTTCGAAAACACGCGCCGGTGGACACGCAGAAATTCAAGAACGAAGGTCGAAACCAGCCGACCGAGGCGAAATGACATTCGTGAAATTTCACCTCGCCTCTGCTCGCCTCTTTCCCCGGTGCGAAATTAGATAACGCGCTTCCCGGCGATCGGAAATAAGAAGCACGAGGAACGGATTAACTTGAGTTAACGAGACGTCGAGCGTCGTTGACTCGAGCTCGATGGTGCAGGTTCAGGAGGTCCTCGAGCGATAAAAGCTGGACGAGCTTATTCTCGAACACCTTGTATACTCGCGGCGCCTGTACACCTGTCGTCCAATTACACCCGCGTACAATACTAGAACTGTTAACGCGCGTGTCCACGTACCGGGTGCTCGAATAAAGAAGCAGTCCTCCTTCGGCGGAGTCGTATGCAAGCTATCGGAGAAAAGGGCGAGGATTTGTCGGTTGACCAATTACGGCGGCCCAAGGACATCTACGCGGGGAAAAGGAAAAGGCTTGGCAGTGGCGGTAACGGTATCGTTCCAGGATCAAATGAAACGATAGACAGTCACTGCTCGTTATTACGGTTTTCCGAGACTTCCGTTAAGCCGCCGGGGTATCGGGCTTCGTTGAGTTTTCGCAGCGAGGTCGATATTTATTATTTATGCGTAATAACGCGACAGCGGCGAGGATCTCGGTGCGGTGCGCGCCGCGGGAAGCGGAGAAGGAGAACGATTCCCTGTTCGTTTCGAGCTCACGAGAGGGTAACAACTATACCGGAAGCGGAGGTAGATGGGTGTCTGACCGGAAACTATTATACTCGTGTCACGAGCGAACCGCAACGACGCGCGTCTCGGCTCGCTGGAATTTCAACCGTACCCGGCCGTATTTACTCGGTTTAATCGCAACGATGCTGTTCTCTTTCAATTACTGGTTAACGCTTCGCGAATCTCCTAATTAATTAAAGTCGAGCGTTAATCAGGGAACGGACTCTTCGATGGCTAACTTGCCCCGACAAAATGGGATGGCGCAACGGGGTATTCATAGCCGTTCCTTACCACACTTTCCCACGATAGGACGATACTGGTCGCGATTCAGCACGCGGAAGACGAACTTTGCAGGAGTCGAAGATAACGATGCTGCGTTGGATACGCGGGCTTTTAAGACCCTTTCAGCGTCGAGAGTAGAAAGTGGAAGGATTGCGAAAGAACTTTGTTTTTCGAAGCAATCGGCCAGAAATCGTGGCCGACCTTATCACCAGCAAACACCGCCGGAAAGATAAGGAGGCATTATTGTGCTCGATAGAGGATGATTTCGTTGGAGTAGCCACGTAGAGACGGAGGCAAGGATGCAGCGCGTTCGCACGCGTTCTGGCAAAATAATGATGCATACTGAGCAGCAGCATCGAGCGATCAGATCTCGCGAGACTTCTCTGGCTGGAGAAGTGAACTAAGCAGAGAAGTGAATCGAAGCTGACTCTCTACGTCTTACCTACTACGCGAAAATTAACAACGATCCAGCGAGTTACTTTCAATGATTTACCGTGACAGTTCCTGGAGGTGGAACGACAACTGCCATCACCGGGGGGAACACGTTCACCAAACACTTGGCCGTATCGAGATCGAGATCGAGACGGAGCCGGCGCTTTCCTGCACACAGGTGCAATCTCAGGTGATCTGGATTCGAATGCAGCTGCGGCTGGCGGCACGCAGCACGCGGCTACGAGTTCCAGCTATCCGGAAACATGGCCGTGGACGTGGTGGCTACCGGCGGTGCCGGCCGATCGATCCGCGCTCGTTCAACCGCGAAACCGTTCTGAGGATGGACCCGATCTAGGATCGAGCAACGATCGACAGCCAGCTGCGTGCTATGCACTGTCGCGTGGACGCGCCACTGAAAATCTGGGACAACCGCGGCTCGCCTCGACTCCACTCCGCTCCGCTCGCGCCGACTGATAAAACGCGTCGCGAGCTGCCACGACGCACGCATGCCTCTGCCTTCCTCGCCCATTATCGCCGTGCTTCTGATAAATCTCAGCTATTGCTGGCCAGATAACGCCGCTACACCTGGGCGAAATAGCGGGTGGCAGAAAGCAGACGCTACTTATGTTCATTCGGTGGAATGGTACTAAATTTTCGTTGCAATTTCATTCAAGTGCCCTCCCGATAAAGTAACAAGGAAGAACGATCGCGTCGATCGAAAGATATTTAATTCAACCTTTGTCCCTGGGACGAGAAATTTGCCTGGTCTATGGGCAACGACCAGCACCCACTTAACAATTCACTCGCGGACAGGTGTCACGTACGCACCGCTGAAAATCTGGGACATCTTTGAGCGATGGTATATACAGCGTGGAATGTATGATTCATAAACGATAAAGCAGCGTGTCGAACATGAGATAAGCACAAGGGAGAATGATTATAAAGATGTTTCCTCGCGCGTCCCTGCCGATACTTCCAAATATAGACATGGCAAGACTGATTAGCAAGGGCTACAGAACGCTAGAACGTTACTCGCGTCGCCTGTGCAACAAAACGAGACGTGCTTCCTAGGATTCGTTATAATTGATGGTATATTGCTTACGTAACTCTGAATACAATAAAATCCATGCGATGCCGGCGTAGTCTCTTACGTAACAAAGATATCACGGATTTGATTGTGCGCGCGCTCGCGCAGGTACGAAGATGCGGATAGAAGGCTAGGTAGGAATTAAAGTAATTGGACAGTCGGCGGACGCGGAGCTTAATCTATAAGGATTTCCAGCTATACCGTCTAAACGATGTCGAAAATCGATTGATCGTCGCCGAATGTAGATAACTGAAGGGAAAGGGGAAAAGGGGGGAATGTCGCAAACCAGCTTTATCGAGAAAATTAAGTGTTTTGTTCCAGTGCAAAGTGGACATTACCGTAAACTGGGGGAACATTGGCAGTACGAGGTAACATTGGCATCTACTTAACATCTATTAAAGAGGAAAAGGAAAAAAATTTTATGCATTTTCACATTTTTAGTACAATCACAAACGATGCAATGTTATAATAGGATACCTAAACCAAATTTAAAAATATTAATTAAAAAAATGAAAAAATAAAAAATAAAAAAAATTAAATAGAGTGCATTGAACATGAAAAGAAACAAATTTAAGTGTTACTGTAAGTTCAGATGCGGTAAAACTTTAGCTGTTAATGCTATTTATATGATACGGCTAATGTTACCCGGTTACGGGGTAACATTGGCAGATATTTAACATGTATTAAAGAAGGATAAGGACAAAAATTTTATGCATTTTGACACTTGTAGTGTATTCACAAAAGATGCAATGTTATGATAGGATACTTAAAGCAAATGTAAAAATGTTAATTTTTATATTATATAGCAAAATATTCCGAAAACATGCCAATGTTCCTCCAGTTTACGGTATCTGTTTATAACCAGAATACCAAATTTTTAAATTTATCTTGCGGGGATATTTGAACTTTAGAACCCTTTGTGATTCGACAGTTCTGTAGTCCCAGTTGCCACCAACAAAATATGCTATAAATCGCAAAATCACGAAGAATGGTCCTCTTATCCATGAATTGTAAATTATATAAATTTGTGGCCGTTTTCCAATGCGTGGCGATCGGCCTGGCTGAACGGATTGCTAAACCCGCGGCATAATTCGAGACGCGACTATCGGGCTCCCGCAGCGTATCGTAATAATTAAATATTTAATCGGCCAGCAGTGGTAGAAACGTGAGAAAGACTTTCATGATGCTTTTGTACGCGACAGGAAAGATGCTCGGAAGTCAACTCGTTATGAAATTACGAAAGCTTATATAGGCTGAACATCGCCGAGCGTGTGAAGATTCGGGATATAAAGGTAACCGTCTGACGAAAGTGTCCATTAAAACAAATGGTCTTCTTTTGATTGCCTTCCCGAAGAGAGGAAGAACAGCAGGTGGCTCAGCCATTCTTTCCTAGCGGACGCAATAACGCCCGCGGCTTTGCACCGTGCATTCGAAACGGTGACGTTACTTTTGACGGAACTTTTTACCCGATTAATAAAATTTGGCAGTTGCGAGGAGAACAGGGGGAAAGTTCCTAATAGTAGGTTCCTCGACAGGCGGACACACGAGCATTCTTCTCCGTCAACGATGACAACAAGATGATTCCGGGCTACGCTGAATCGTAAAAGAAAGAAGTAGACCGTCCCACGAACGTTACACAGACCTCGCAACTGCCCCAATATATAATTAACGATAATTCAATTCATGACTGCACTCACCCTCTCGCCATCTTCTTCGCTGCTGGCCCCCCTGCATTCAGCCCACGCAGCTGAAACAGAAAAGAAAACGCGTCAGCTCCTGTCCCACGTGTCTACGTGTGAGAAGATGTTTTGGCATAAAACTTTGTTATCCAATTCGAGGCTGAACTAAGCGAACCGTTGCTGAGATCGGCGCGTCTAATTCCGTGGAATTTGCATGTCAATCTGTAAAAGTTCGCGGGCAGCAATTACGCGCCGCTAATTGGCGACTGAACGCGCCTCGAAAATTGAGGGGCTGCCGAGAGGAAGATGGAGCAGGCAACAGCATGCAAATGAACGATTTGATCGCATACGCGATTACGAGATTCCAGTTTCCCGCCTGTTCGACTGCAATGGACGTCTACTTATCGCGGAGTAACGTGGCGTCTTCAAACTCCCTACGTTCTTCGCTACATATGTTTCTAAACGAATAGTTGCCGAACCCTGTAAATTGTAAGTGAATGACGAAGGAGATGAGGCAACGCGCAGGCTCCTTCGGGGGCTGTTACTCGTGATGAGCATTTTCCGTTCCGCCAGCGGATCCCACGAAATAAAAGACATTCGTATCTGATCTATAGGATCTGTGAAATAATCTCGAGCATCCTCCTGGAGAAAAACACACGGAGTGTAATTAATCGATAGGATCGCGTTCAATTTACGAAAGGTGTCGGGGTTGGCGAAGCATGAGCTTCTCCGGGAGATGGGCGATACCGGACGTGGTTTTGAAAGGGGCCAAAGTTTAAGGAAACCTAGTGGACTCTCCCTTTGGTCCTTGCAGCTCGATCGTTTTCACGCTTCTGGAAGCAGAGCCGTTACGTAACCGCCCGGTAACGTCCACTTAGCATTCGCGGCGAAAATAATAACGAGAGTATGTAGGTAATGGATGAGAAGAGTCGGGAACGTTTCCTGTCATCGAGCCGTGCAGGGGGAAGGATCTTGCGCGCGATTGACAGCGCTTTCGCGTGCAGATGAAGAAACCTGCGCTGCTCAAGGTCTCGACCAGGCGAATTTCTGGCCATCGAAGGACCACCCGTGTCTTTCTCTTTTGGCAGCCCTCGCGTCAACGAGGCGTGTACACACCTCGCGCGCGTAGGTACCTCGTATACGTACCTACGTGGAAAAAGTCGCATCCCTGGTTCAAGTACGAGCGTTACGACTGTTTTCACGGGTGTAAGAGCACGAACGGATTGCGTAAGAGAAGAGAAGAATCTGCGGCATCGCACAAGTGGATCCCTCCCCTACCTCCCTGGGATCTTCTCTTTCTCCGTTCGTCCGGTGTGGGAGCCCCGGGAAAGAGGGGCTCTCAAGAACCCCCCCTTGTTCCTGCTCGATCTCTAAAGCCATATATATACCACCTCTTCGTGGTAGCATCCTTCGAGAAAGAAACTTTGCCGGTAACACCGTGGAGACCAAACTTGTGTAGGCGGAGGTCCAGCGGATCAGGACCGGTGAGTGCATTGTGCGATCGGACAACAAGGATCACCCTATGATAAATGAACACCACGTGGAAGGATAGTGCGGATTAAGGTGATTGGATTCTCTACGAAAAGGTGAGTCGATCTCGTTCTCCCCGTTCCAAAGAAAAATTTGCAAAAGAATCCTGCACGTCGTGAGTGTTCTGCTTGGCTGCTAAAGTCCGCCTTTCCACCCGTGCTTTTAACTCTCCGTTCGAAAAAGGAACCACGATCGAAACTGTAGGTTCTGTTAAATTACACCAAACTTGCCAGGTAATCACTGTTCTGATCTGTTTCTAGATGATTTCGCGGTATGAAATTTTGTGCGCGATCCTGGTGTACGGCGCGGTTTTGCTGTACCAGGCGATGGCGGTAAGTACCTACATTGTGGACGAAGCGGCGCGCGCGATCGTGCTCCGAAAAGTATTCGATTGAAAAGTCGAGCGAGGCGCGCAACACGCGACACCCCGCTGGATACCAGCCGGCTGGCACAATACCTTTACGAAACCCGCGCTGAACTAAAGCGCGAAATTATTATATTCATCTGAGCATTCTCACGTGCAACAATGACAGAGGGAGGACGCGGTATCTTCTCGCGTCATCTCGCGCAGGTGGCAGTATGAAGTAATTCATTAATTAGCACGTCTTACACGAACGTGCTTTCTCGCGCGCGCTGCCTGCGCTTCGTTAGACAAAGTCGTTCAGGGAACGTTAGCTGAAATTTCCGTCTCTTCCTTCTGCGATTGTTGCGCCGGGCCAGCTAAGTAGTATACTACCTTGCGCAACGCAACGGTCCGCGAAAACCACGCTCGATCTCGGAATTACGAAAGCTCCTATCAAGGGCGCGCGCAGGCTTGTTTCTAGGGGGGCAACTTTGAGAAACAATCAAGTTGACAGGCGAAAATTGGTTGCTCGTTTGAAGCCACTTTGTAGCGCCAATTTAATTAAAAATATTAAAATTGAAATTTGAAAATATTCACTTTTTTTAGTATAAACTTATTTTAAAACACATGCGATTTTTTCTCAAACCCCCAACTGCCCCCCCTCCCGCCCCTCTGCGGACGCCCACGGCCCCTATCCAATTTCCGCCTGGCTCCCATCGTGCCCCTGTCCACGATTCCTACTATTATTCGCAAGTTTATCGACAGGCGATCGTGCGACTAGCGAGCCGCGAGGATGTCCATTTTCACCGGAAACGATGGCCGTGAAAGCAGGTCGCGAAGGAAGGGCGGGAACGGAAAGGCACCGAATTTTCAATGCCGCCGGGGCAGCGGCCAGAAAACTGAGAGAGATTAATTAATCGGAGGATCGTTATCGCGGCTAACATTCACGGTGCGCGCCTCTGGACATTCTCCTTTAATCCTCTATTCAGAGATCCCGGTAATCTCTGAGAATTCGACGATCGCCGGGCCTCGAAGCCGATAAATGTTGGTGAAATTCGTTGGATGATGCTGGCGCGAGACCCTGACCTGCCCTAATCTCGTGCTCGGCGACACGATTGGCGGCCTCCGGCTTCCTACCCAGGCGTCGAAATCACCCGGCTACGTCACGTCGAGAGGGTGGAGGCCGCGTTTTGCGGTTGCGCGGCCACCGCTGGACGAGAGATCGACTACAAAGGCACGGAGATGCGCATCCGCTTGCGGGGAACAATGTAACCCGACTTCCGGTCAGACATCGGCACGTGCACGCACTGGACTGGCTCGATCCGGCCTTCTCGTCTGTCGCAACGGCCTCCTTTTTTTTTTCTTCTCTTCTCATTTCGTCCGATAGCCGATTGCGAAAAAGATCTCGCCGAGAGATCCCCTTCGATCGCCGCGCTGGTCTAGACGTTCTTTTAGAGCTGCTCGGATCATTAACCGCCGCTCCTCGCCCCCTCCTCGACTTTTCGCCAACCCTTTACCTTTCGCGCCGGAAACGCGCGAACATCTGTTTACCATACAATCGCGAATGAATCGTTAGCTTTTACGGGGGAGGTTGACGCGAGAAAAGCGGGAGGTGGTTGGACGTTGACGAAAAGCGTAAGCTCTCTCTATCCGCAGCCGATGAAACGCGCGCGATAACCGAGCTAATATGGACAGGAAATGCGTGCTTATGGCGTGCATCCCCGCTTGGTCCACGTTCCATTGTGAACGATGATACATGACGAAAGCTGTCGGTGCTGTTTCGACAGAGTTACGGGGGAATCTCGATGCAAATAATGCTTTTCTTAATTGCGTCTCTCGGCTAATTGCCTTTGTTCCGAGGGAAACCGAGATGCGATTCACGCAACTGCTCGGCTCTTTCAATTCAAATCAGCGGCGGCTCGAATGGCTCGCGCGAAAACTTTCCGAATCCACGAAACATCTTCGCATAATACCATTGATAATCACCATCGAATAATTAGCATTAATTAGGCCGCTTCCGTTCGAGTTTAAAACACCTTGCCGATCAATGCTAACTGACGTGTTCCAGCAAGTAGACGGTTACACACCTGGCGTGGACTACCCGATCTACGATTCCGTACCTTTCGGCCTGACGTTTACCTGCGGAGGCAAGTTACCTGGCTACTATGCCGATCCTGAAGCCAGATGTCAGGTAACTCCCGATACCGACGTCTCGACAGTGTCGCGTCAAATTGCGATACTTAATTATTTCATGATTTTATATACCGATATTTAATGATTTAATTATTCTTCAGGTTTGGCACTGGTGCTTGCCGAACGGACGCCAGTTCAGCTTCCTCTGTCCAAACGGCACCGTTTTTAGCCAGTCGGCTCGCGTCTGTGATTGGTGGTTCAAGGTATGTATGTTTAAGGTGGCAGAGGTATCGATCAGCGCGTTAAATAATTAATTGCAACACGTGTCGAACCTTGGTACAAGCGGAGCAACCCCTTAGATTCATCAGCGTTAGATCGGGCAGTAGGAATACTTAGATACAGCCGTCTACAGTGCTCTCCTTTAAGGGGGCAGGCCTACTTGGAAATTTTCGAAAAATCGATTTTTTGATCTTTATATTTTCTTGAAGTACCACATCTTGAAAATATTTCCTGGAAGTGTCAAGTTAATCCGACAAAAATTGACAAAGTTATACGCGCGTAAGTTAGGTAGGTGTTTCTCGGTGTAGCGCTCAGACCCAAAACTTTAAACGCGTTTTCCTCAAAATCATGTTCTCAAAGTCGGTGACACACATAACACGAAAATTAATGAACCGATTTACTCGAGGCTTTGCAGACTTATTTTAGGGTTAAAAATTTAAGCGCTCTCTGGAGCTTTTCCTTTCTTTTTGCCTAGAGTTTTTTTTATACTCGAAAAACGAGCGATTTTTTGCCAAATATGCTTTAACTTTACACAGCCACCATTTTGTCTCAAAATTATTTTTTCAAGGTCGGGCCCGATAGCGCCTAGATAATTGCATATATTATCTACAAAAAATCGAATTTTCAATTTTGCGAAGCGCCTAAAAGAAGGACGTCCCGGGCATCGCCTATAACTCACAAACCTTTCAATACTTTTTACCACAAAAAATACTGAAATATCCGTAAGATGTACTCTTCCCAATAGACTAATATTTAATAATAAAAGTATAACGGTTTTTCTAGAAAAAATTCCCAAAGAAGCATGTTGTTTTGACCGTTCTAGGTAGGCCTCCCCCCTTAAAACAGACGTAACGGGACTCGAAAGCGCCCGAAGGCGATCTATGTACATATACATATGCATTCCTTACGACCCCTCGAAAGCCTCGAGCTTGTTCACACCTTTTTTTTCTTCACGCGAAGCCGAGGCTTGTTTACTTTATCGCGAGACAGAGCTGACCCCGTCTCGTATTTCACCGACCCCGCTTGTCGTCGCGACGAAACCGGAATAGATCAGAGGGTCAACTCGCCGGACATCGAAGCAAAAAAGCCTCGGTCGCTGAAACAATGGGCTAGAAAAAAACGTGGGAAAAAAAGCAGGTTCCGAGACTTTCGAGGGGTCGTAAGGAGTATATGCCACAACTCATTTGGTTTCTTCCGATTTCAATGAAAAGTGCGCGAACACCTCGAACAGGACTCCGTAAACATAGACACTTCTCAGTCGTTCTTTCGCGTTTCTATTGTACTTTCTGAAATGACCGTTTATCGTAGGTGGATTGCAACGACTCGCCGAGATTGTACGGTATCAACGACGACCTCTACAGAGACGTGAACGGGAACAAGATTTAACCTGAACCAACATCCTATGCTGTGAACCCCAAGACGCGTGTCAGCGAGCAACATTTCTGTACAGTCTCTTCGGGGCAAGAGAGTAACTTAATTAATAGAAGGGTGATTCGTTCACAAAGTTGTGAGTTCCTAGCTTGCCGGCGGAGAAGCGTGTCAACAGGCCGCTGTAATATTATCAGACGCTAAATTACACGATACCAATCGACTGTTACAGCTGTTCGAACTTGTAGATACACCCTCAACTGAACACGACCACACATGCTGTCTGTTTCTAATGTTTCTATAGACCTCTTAAAATGCTACCGCACAATTTCCACCGACGGACGATCCGAATAGCTTTTAATCGCCTTATAACAAACTCGATCCTTCAATAAAACAAACCAACTGATGCATTAACTCCCTGCTATAAATCGACACGAACGATACTCACTACGCAGCTTTTTGCGAGCGTAACGGCGCTTACAAGGGGGGTGGAGCCAAGACTTCGGAAGACGAAGAAAAAGAGGGCTCTATCGCTAAACTTCTTGGCATGATTGGACAATAGAAAGTGAATGGTTCGGTGGCGAGTGGCCTGTCCGTTCTCTACCTTTTCCCCGTCAAACTGCTGTCTTCGATGCTACACTTTTCCGCCTGCGATTTGCATACGCGCCTCGTCGCGGATAGAGCTTCGAGATCGACCAAATACGCCTCCGAGCAGTTCCCTGCCTCGGCTAAGTAAGCTGGCCCCCGCGAAAGTTCTATCGGACGCGTTCCTTGCGATCTATACGCGTCTAATTACCATCTACAGCGAGAAACTTTGATCGTAATTCCAGGCGTTACATAAACGAGTAGAAATTTGGCACGCCCACTTACGAAAGCCTAGCTTCCGCCCTGTGGAACACATTTTAGAGCAGCAAGGCCAAAGTCATCGAGGAGCGCCGTTATTCCGATGACGTCGCGTTGCGTCGACGACGCGAGCGAAATGAAGAAGAAAAAAACCAGCGATTGCATCGTCGCTAACTATAATGGTCGCGCGTAATTGCGCTGTTCAGGATTATCCAACGCCCGGGACGCTCCTGCGCCCGTCTTCCTCGACATCACGATCTATTATTACGGCGAAAAAAAAAGCGCGACGCAACGTCGAAGGTTTATTAAAATTTGCATAGACCGTTCCGGGGAATGGGTACGTAACGCGTTGATATTCCGCGCGCGCGTGAAAAGCACGCACCAGGACGCTCCTCGAGCGGATCGCGGGCGCAAATACCACGGGCGTAGCTGACGCCTCGTCCTGAGATTCTTCGCGATCCCCTTTCAAAGATCAACAGGCGTGTCGGGCGATTAGCGAGACCGAGGCGAGTCATCTTCGGAGCGGCAAGTTCGAGCTGGCTGACATTATAACCAGCGAGCCGCTCCGTTTAATTTAAGGTAGGGTAGGCAACGAGTCCTTCGCGCTGCAGGCGGGGCAACGGCCCGTACGCGGATACGGCCTTATTTTTATAGACCGGGGGGAGAAATGCGGAAAAATTGGGACTGGATGCGTCGTCCTTGGGCTTCGAGGAAGAAAGGACTAGTCGTCCTTAGAGAAAGCAGTGGAAAAGAGGCGAAAAAAGAGGTTGCGCGCATGGACATAGGCAGCCGGCTCGTATCTCGTGTGCCTTCAAAGTCGAGCGGGAGCTCGTTGAAAACGCTTTCTTTAGTATCGATGGCTCTCTCGCTCGCCGACAGCGACCCTGAAGGTAATTTATTGAGAAGGTGGTCAGCTCGCTGGGAGAGAGAGACGCTCAGCTCTTCGAGCTGGACGCCGTTCGATTGCGAAAGGATCGTTACGGGAAGCCAAACTTCCTATTTCTAAACAGCCGGTCCTCGAGTCATGGGCTAGGAAAGCGAGAGCGTGAGCCTCGCTTATCGATCAATGGTATCCCCGAGGCGCGATGTACGCGCGAGGCTCATCACTGTTGCCCTCGTCGATGTCCTTTGTCGGTGGAGTAGCGTGTTCTACTTTCACTGGGTTTCTTCGATCGATCTTTCGAATATTTGCAGCCATAGCCGTGGATTAGCCGGGTGGGCTCGGTCGCGCCGGAAAAGGGGAAAAGAGCGGGAATAGGAATCCCCTGAAGGCGCCGTCAGACCTTTCCACTTTCCAGCCGCTCGAGATGGCGTCCACCCTTTGTCTCGGCTCGATCCTCCGCCGAGGGCGGCGCGAAAAATCGCCGGTAAAAGTAAGTCGCGACCGTAGTGAAATAATGGACGGCCTTCTAATGGACGGCGACGCGCGACGTTCGCTAGTGAAGTTTGAAAGGTTCCGCAGCGCGTCGGTGGTTTAGGTCTAGTGGCATTCAGGCGAGCTATCAGGTGGCGACGCAGGTGCTCCTTGGCTAGCCTTTCCCTCGGTGGGGCCCGTTTTTTGACTGAGCTACGCCAATGCGAGGACAGCCGAGGCGCCTATGCCCGTCCGGGCCCCCTCCTCGACCTTATCCTCGGTCGTAGAAAGCTCGACCAGACGACGCTGGTCGGAGCACAACGCTCCTGCTGCTGGCTTTTCCACTTCCATCGCGCAGTCTTCTGGCCGGACCGGACGCGGTCTTGCTTCGAACATTCGAACACTCGAACACTGGAACGCGCGCCGACCCCCCCGGTGATTCCTCTCGATCAAGTATCCACGATCAAGCACGCGTCGACCACCCCCCGTTTGTCAGAGTCGCCGAGCGCGTCCTCGCCAAGTGTGCTGCATCAGGATTCGCGGTGTACAGGTGTGAGAAATTCTAGTCGGAGTGCGCCTCGACGCGAGCACGGTGTCTTTCATGAGGGATTAACGAAGGACCAGCGGAGCCGAGAGACAGGTCTGTGCTTTTCCTCTTCCTTGATTACACATAGACCGCGCCGTGTTCCTCGCGCGACGATCAACTCTCGGCGCACGCGATCGGCATCGAGTGCACGAAAGTCCGGGCGAACAAAAAAAGAAAAAGGAAAATTACTCGCGACAAAACTGCTCGGCTGCTCGGCACCGATTATCCTCGCTGCGGGGGTACGAGGATTTACGAGGGTCTGCGAGATTGACGTGGCGAAAGTAGGTGGCAATTCGTTCGCTATTTATACCCGCGAACGTTGTCTTCTTAACGGACCGACGCGAACGAAATTCGGATTACTTCAGCGCCGCTAATCACAGTGTTTTATTCAGAGAGAAGCGGTGGTGGTCGGCTTCTGCCCGCGGCCAGAATGTCACCGTTTTCTTGCGACAATCCCTCCACGTGAGCGTTCCAGCCGAGTCAAGCCGTACACCTCGCGGCTAGTGAAACCGCTCGAAACTCCAAACAGCTCGCTCCGCCCGATATAGTCGAAAACAGAAAGAAGAGATCGCCAGCGTAACGCAACGCTCCGCTATTCAGACGCGCGAAATTTTCGTAAGAAGAGAAAACTACGACGGCCACATGCTGCTGCCAGCGGCGCGTCGGTGCGCTTTTCTCCTGACAGCGACCTCAACGCTTCCACTTGCGTAAATGCTCGCGGGAACGGGAAATCTGTTTACTCTAGAGGGGGCCGTGCAACGAATCCATCGGTGGACAAATACCACGCACGAAGTCGTGAAAGGACGATCGAGCGGAGCGCAAGGTTCAGGAGCATGATAAAAGCACCAGGACTTTCGCTGGACGCCGCATCCTCTCCTCCTCAGCTCCTCGCGACGACACGTTTTTGCATCTCCGGATGACAACGAAAGCGAACTGGTTCTATCGTCGAATTTGCCCGCCGTCCAACTTTCCACTCGGTTTTTTTCTCTCCTTTCGGCAGGGAAAAAAGCGAGCGCCACTCCTACGCCGGCCTTTTGCTCGGCGATAATTTAATAAGGTGAAAGGAAAAAAATATCCGCGTTACGTTTGTTCGCGAGGCACGGGACCGCTCGTATTTTCGCGCGTTTCCAGGGCGACTCGGCCGCAGCCACGACGGAATCGCCTGTTTCTATTCTGCACGGCGAGGATCACCGCTAACGAGCGGAGAGTTTCATTTGAGGAAGCGGCGCACGTGCTCGGCGTAACACGCGCGCAATCAGATGCCACGCATCAGGAAAAACGCGATTCGATCGGATTCCCATTGATTCGCGAGTAAACGCGATACGATGAAAAAGGACGGCTGGATATAGACATCCTGGCTGGAATTGCAGAGGCGATCGAACGCGTCACGACTCAATCCCGTTCTCACGGATTCAGGATCGTTATGACCGTCTCGTGAGCACGGATTTATGCTCCCGGTATAACGCGAAACGTAACGTTCCCGAGGCGTTACGCGGCTTGCCACACAACCGTTAATCGACTTATGTACGCGCCGGCTAATTCCACCTTCGATTTTTATTGCCGATCTATGGAAATTAACGAGCCTGTCCCCGCGTACGGATTAGTCCTGTGCGTTTTCTGTAACCTCGACAGTGCCTCGACCAACCACCGTTCCTTACTCTCTCTCTCTCTCTCCGCCCTCCGCTTGTCTCCCTTTCGTCCGCTCCTTCCTCCTTATTGCATTCTAACGCGTCCACGTTCACTTTCGATCGACAGATTCCGCGGCCAATTGTGTCTATATAAGCTTGAAAGTGAATTTAATTCGCGAGGTGCCCGTTAAACGCGCGACACGCCTAGTCGGCCTAATTACTCGCGGGGGCCAAGAAAACAACCGCAAAGTCCTTTCTCGAGTCCTTACGGCGATTCCTACGCAGAGGGAAGGATTCCAGATCCCCGAGATTCGGTCGCTTATACCAGTTCCGATTGCATTAGCTATTTGGCGCACCAACGACCAATGAACGGAGCGCTCTTACTTCTTGTTCGCCAAAACGATGGCCACTGGGACGGAAAATGAATTACCAGCGGAAACCATGAGACTGCTAGCAAGAATCTCGACGGGAACTCTTGAGAAACGAGAAGAAACTTGAATAAGAAGGGTGAAAGAAGTTCAGCTCCGACAATTGCAGCCCTTGGAAAGCTAATTGAACCGCGCACGAGTCGCAAACAAAGTCGACGCGACGCGACGCGACGGTGGTGGTTGCGTAATCCGTGGACGCTTTCGCGAGCACCGTTGACACGTCGACCGATATTTTGTCAGAACTTTTTCAATAAACAATATCGCGCGGAGCGTTACGACACGAGGCGCGCGCGCGAGTGGTCTGCTTTCTCCCGCTCTACGCCGACGGAAAAATAAACGAGCGACTTCGTCGTAATCGAACCGCCACTCCGCGCCGGGAATAGGCTTAATGGACGGTCGCGAAACGCTGCGAAAACCGAGCGAATTTCTGCCCTCCTGGCCCAACCGGATTCCGATCCAGTGAATAGACGACGCGCGATCCACGACACGTAATTGCGCTTTTTGATGGACGCGTAATTGGACAGCTGCGGAGACGCGTTTCGTCACACGCCGCTTCGTTTAAATTCATTTTCTTGGACGACTCAGGCCTCGCCGCGGAAAGGTTAACCGCGTTTCCATTGATAGGCATGATAATTGAAGGGTCCTGCGATGTTTCTGCGGTGGCTTGCGGTCGAACATCATCCACCGTATCCACCGATGCAACATTGAAAATTTATCGACTCCGCTGCCTCGCGCGCGGCGAGGATTCCTGGAAGCACGTGCTTTCGAAACCCCCTTTTCACTTGAATCTTAAATAATGCCGGCAGATAGTACTATCTCTCGGCTCGCTCTGCTCGAGGACACTCTCGTAATTCCTCTTATTTCGCTTTCCTCGAAACCGAAAGAGCACCTGAAATACCGGTGAATCTGGCTTTCGATCTGACGTCAACGATGCTCTCGCCGATATCGTGAAATCGTTTTTTTCTTCCGTGTTCGATCCGAGGTGAGATACTGGATAACGTGGAACTAATAGTCTTGTGTAAACAGGGATTGGTGAAAGAAGCAATCGCTTCGAACATTATTCTCCGCCTTAGGATAGCGCGAAATTTGACCATCGCCGCTTTCGAAACGAAACAAAGTGTGTCAGGCTGTTCTACGACAAAGGCGTGAATATTGCGCGATGCCCGCTTACGACGTTGCCCGCTCGATCATTAAATTTCGAGGCAACTGTCTGCCGTCGACTGTAACATCGATCGCACTTGAGTGATCTGTAGGGGGACTACTTAGAACTGTGGCAATTTTTTGAACGCTGTGTAATCGTTCGCTGTCGATGTCGATGGTCCGCGAGCTTTCCATCTCGACGGTGTAATTTACAGACACGGCTGTAATTTACGAAGCGGCAGGAAGCGACTGCAAAATATCCCGTGCACTACTCAGCATCAGCCCCGTTATGCTCTTTCAGAGAACAATTGTTGGTCCCGCGGCAGAGAAAGACCAGAAGAGAGGCGCAGCAACTTCGCCACGCATTAATTGCGCTAATTATACATGCAAGTGTCCCCTTCCTTCTCCATCGGGGAAGAAATTCATGGAAGGCAGCGGTAAGATCCGTTCAATTTCCGATTACACCGAGTTTCTTCCCGCGTAATGACTTCCCTGTGGTTTAGGAACTATCTAGGGCCCCGGTTACTAAATTTTCCGCGAAACCGTGGCGAAATTGGATACTCTGAACCGTCGAAACGACCGATGGCCGTAACACGGCTGGCGAGGAGGAAATCCTGGATCTTTATTGCCAATTCTCTGATTAATATCAGCGGTTTCCTCGGCGTGCCACGAGAACGAGGAATGAAACCTGTCGAATTCTGCAAACCATCCCGAGGCTGAAAGGCGGCTTTACTTGTCGCGCGACGAGCTTGCACAATGCGCCGATAAAACGCTGCTTTACGGTCGAATAAATTTGATTCGAAGCCGGTTCTCTCCGCGGCCAAAGCAAAACACTCGCCACCTCTCACGGATCGCCGTGCGAGAAACATTTCACGCTTGTAAATTAAAGTAGCGAAGGTTCGAGTGGCTAGATTCCTGGTTCAAGCAACTCCGCCGGTAGCCCGCGAATTTAGAAACCACCGTGACGATCGCGAGCGCCGCTTCGAGGACGACTATCGTCGATGAATGGACGCTGCGATCGATTACGCAAGCAGGCCGATCTTACCGAACACGGGATCAATCGCAGAGCCGTGTGTTTACGCGCGCAGAACTGGTCCGCGGGGGCGAAACCGCCACGAAGGCGCAGGGATTCGGATATTCTAATAGGAGAAATCGGGCTGGCCTAGACCAGCTTCCTGTTCCCCGATCCAACGTCTTTGTTCCCCTGGCAAGAGACCAGCGCGGAATGGAGGATGTCTCACGTGTCAGCTTCTGTTCACTCGCACGCGACCGATCCGGATAATTCTGGCGCCTTGACACGAAAAGCCAGCGAGCATTAAGGCGCACCTTCCCTACCACGGTGCTCGATTTTCGTGTCTGAAGAGAGTGGACGAGGTGCGGTCAACTGTTCCCGAGCTTTTCTGCGCGAGGCTCGCTCGCTTCCAGAGCGAGAGCGAAGCTGGTTCAGCCTAATTTCCAACGATTACGACAACCCGGTCGAATGCCTGAGCAAAATCGATCGCAATACAGCTGGCCGTTCCATATTCTCCGGGCGAGTACTGGCGGGCTCGTTCGTGCCGCACACGTTCGCCTGCACAATCCAACACTTTCTACATACAAAGTGCCGATCCCGCTGCTAAACGACGCGAAGATTAACGATGCAGAGAGACAACGTGATCGCGGGCTGCCAGATACAATTGCGAATCGCCTCGATTCTGTGCTGTTAATAACAGAAATCCATTAGCAGCGATCGCACTAGTAAACGAGATGGAACAGTCCCATAAATGTCCGAACTCTGGGAATTAATCGTAGCTGCCGTCCCGGCGGATTCTAGATCGTCTAAGAAGAGCGCGCGTGGAATGTACATTACACCTTGATGAGACACTTTCTACCGTGGACGCGGTGGTCCGTAGACCGATGAACGTGAAACGCGGATGAAGAGAAAGATGATCGGCGGGTGACGAGCGAAAGAACGCGCGGCGCGATCCATCGACGAAGGACGTAATATCGCGCTACCTTTCCCGTTCAGGATCGAAGTTAATTGCCCTGTGCCTTGACCTCGCCCGATCCGCTGCAAGCCGCGGCTCCACTGAAAACCAGCGAGATCGTAACGCGCTCGAAAGCACGCCAATAAGGTTACCTAACGATAATCTGAATCCGCGAGATTGGCCGCGGGAAACTCTACTCCCGCGAGAAAGTAAACGGCCTCTGGCCGGGAAAAACAACGCTTCCAGGGAATGCCTGGCCGCGACCATCGGAATCTACTTAGGGAGCAGTGATAAGCGGCTGACTTCTGTCGGCTTTTTCTACTGCGGAACGATCCTAGCGATCCTAGCGATCCAAGCTTCCGGTGAACGCGTGCCAGCTTCGCGTTCCCTACGCGCCCGGGCGAAACGTGCCAGCGAATTGTTCATTCTCACGTTCCGATTCCGAGTAATCGTTTTTCCGATTGCGAACCAACGGGGACGGACACCGCCGATGCGAGCGGCCGCGAGGAATGTCGGGGGAAAAACGCGGAAACCCGCGGATTCACGCGTAATCCGATTCCAACGACCAGCGTTTCCTCTCGTTGAATCATTGTTACGGCCATGATCGCGTATAACTTATTAATGCAACGGCGATAGGTGTTCGAGCAGCAAGCACGAGGAAATGAAAGCTCGCTGCACCGGCCTGTTCAGCTTTTGAAGGCTATCGAGTTTTGTAACCACGCCTCCGTGCATTGTCGATCTGAAAAATCGCGCGTATACCTGTCCCGAGGGTGGAAAACAACGGAAGGCTATCATCCATCAGCCGAGCGAAGTTCGTTTTTCTTAGCCGATCTCTTTTCGCGCGAGAAACGCATAGTGAAAGAATTCTCGTTCGGGGAATTAAGATTACTTAGAATTTCATGAACCGAACAGTCGCTTTCCAGAGATGTGCTCGAAGGAACAAGCGCGTTCCTCGATTACGGATTCGTTTAAATTTAATTGCGAGATATAGAACCGATCGGGGGGGACCGGTCGTGATCACGGGGAGTTGCTTCCGGTGACCTTTAGCGGGCTCAGGATGACCGTTACGTGTGTCGTAACGCAACGTAATTTACCGTAAGGTAACGTTACGAGTGTTGCGTTCCAGCAGCGAGACTACCAGCTGAGAATCCTCCTCCATTCGGGTGTGAATGCCTCGAAATTCATATGGATTCCGACAAGATATCCTAATGGCGAGAATATATTACGATGCCACCGGGATTGTACCGAGGCAGATGCACCGTTGGCTTGTTCGCGCGGCGCCCGGATGAAAGGAACGCCGTGGCAGAATTTCCCAGCGTGCCTGAGAACTCGTTGTGACACGAGCGAGGAAAGCAATAACGAAACTTGTGTAACCGAGACGCCACGATTCTCCGTTCGAACGGAGAACAGGCAGGCATCCTCCGCCTTTTCCTGCCACTTTTACGCGAACGATAACGAGCCGCCTGCGAACTGGAGCGCGATAGAGCGCTTAATTAATGCGAATTTATGCCGCGAACCGAGAGCGATCGGGCCGAGTGGTCTACATTTTTCAGCGGGAGTAGAAAATCCTGCCCGTCATCGGTATTAGGAACCTCGGATCAACCTCACCTCCCAATGCCCCGCTCTGATCACCCGTTCCAAGTAATTCGCGCGAACAGTGCGCGAGGAGAAGCGACCTGGTAGGTACGTAGAAAAGTTCCTAGCGCGTAGTCAAAAATCTGTCGCGCAGTGGATTCGTCGCGCGGTCACTTTCACCAGATTCTGTTTCACTGAAGGAACACCGTCGAGGTTGGAGATTTAAAGCCGAAGGTCGCCGGGTAAATCCCATCGGAATACGGCAAGATAAAATATTTGCAACTCGTCCCAGGTAGAGGCGTCCAGCTACTCTATTTGCCCGGCCAAGGACGGTGTGTCGAAAGAGTCTCTTTTCGGGAATATTTGCGGAGGAACCCTTGCGGTCGTGTCCGCGGATGGCTCAAGTAATTATTAGGAGCGCGGTGCGCAGCAGCGACGACAAAGTCACACCCGGTATTACGTGATCGTGCATTTATATAACACCCACATTATCCTTGCATTATATGGTTAGCAGTGGTGACAGCACAGAGAAAGTTCCCTATCCGTTCCCATATGCTCAAGTGGCTGCGCGCTCTATGCTCGACGCCTCGGCTATGTTCAACGTTGCCCCGATCATGCTCGCTACAACTCAATATCGCGAAACCTGCGAGGACACCAGCTGCAGCATCGTCGTGAAACTTCTCCGTTAAATTAATCCATATGGTTGTTTGTCTGTTGCAGTTGCGCCAACATGCGGGAGAAAAGGTGGCTTCTGCTCGCTCTGTACGGTAAGTGAATCAAAGTTTCAGCTTCTACGCCAAGTAGGTGCGATGAAGGCTATTAAATAATTAGAAATTCGACGGGTACGCGTCGCTGAAACTCTCGATCGGCTAGCGAGTAAAAGTCCTGTCCGCGCTGATAGCAGCGCCGTGACAGTGTCCCCAGTATTTTGGGACTCACCATATCGGGAGAGGCACGCCAAAGACGGCGCCGACCTTCCACCCGAGTTTTGCAACGGCGCTCAAGGTTGGTTCACACCGACGCATCGGTCTTGCCTGATAAAATTTGACGAACCGCGATCGAATCTGTCGATCGACGCGAAAAAAAAAACCATACGTTTCGTATTCATCACGCAGATACGCGTGACGCGCGAAAGAGCTTCGCAGAAAGATTCCACGAAGGAAAAGACGGACCTGCCGCGCATACCAAGAACCTCGCTTCCTTTGTCCTGTAGCGACGTGCAGCGCGAACCGACGAGCTCCGAAATTCTTGGCCGAAATAACAAACCAACCGGACAGATATATTAGAGATAGTTTCGCGTAAACAACCGTCACAGATTACAGACTAATAGGATACCGAAACTCATTAGCGAGGAAGGCTGTACCGAGGCGCAATCGAGGGTGTCCAGTGGAAGGTTTTAAAACGACCACGCGACGGTGGGTTAACATTTAACACGATTTCTGACATTTTCACCCGTTCGACGACTGTTGCTCGCGAGGAGAGACAGTCGAGGCCTTCGAAAACTCGTTTGAAAGCTACCGAACGATACGGTGGCCTGTGCACGCGCGAGATCGCCTCCGCGGGGCCTCAAAAATTCCCACCCATGCTCGTTCGACACGCTCCCGAACGATCCTGACCTTCGCCAGCTCCCGATCCCGATCCAAGCATCTCCGGCGGAACCTTCGCAAACGGAGAGCTGGTGGGTTGGGTGAAAATTGTCCGATCGTCGCGCCAGAGGAAACCAATGTCGTCACGCCCTTTTTAATGAAAATGTCAGGACGTTCCCATTCCCATTCGCGGGGGGGAAATCGTAGAGACAATCGTTTCTCGGCGATAGCCGATCGGGGTGAAGCAATTTGTTTACGGCGTGGAGTCGGTAGGCTGTTTCGTCACGAAAATCTGTTCCGCCGTTACGTTTGCGGGCAGGGCGTGCCCACGCGAACGTTTCCCACAAACGGAATGCGAGCGCGTTCCCATAATTCATTTTTATGCAACGTCGCGACCCCCGTTTGCTCGTTATCGATCCCTGCTCGGAAAAACCACGATCCCGTTACAGAGCCGCACAACCGTTGCTGGGCGGTACGTGTTTTTCAGCATCGAGGACAACCACTCGCCGTGGAAGCCCGTAAAGAAATCCTCACACCGAAATTCCTTAAGTGAAACGCCCACGTAAACAAAATCGCCGGCTTCGAACAGGGTTTTATATACGACGAACGAAAGAGTATGCGAGCAGCGGCGACGGTAACATCGACGGTAACCGGTGGACCATGGCGAAGAAGCATCGATAAAGCGATTTATCGCTACCGTAAACTGGGGTGACTTTGCCCGCCGGGGTGACATTGCCCACTTTTCGGAAAAACTTTATTTTATTTTATTGCGAAGTAATTAGAACATATGGTGTTTTGTAATCGATAGCAATAATTTCTCCAAGGTCAAACGAAAAAAACAATAGCGAATTCAATCATATGATAATTTTTCAGTCAGAGTAAATTATTATACAAACAAAATTTTTTTTCCAAGTGAATTTTGTGATCTCCGAACTTTGTGCTGTTGAGAGACAATAAACCTTTAAATCTCGTACAAATTTGTTACACAATGCTAAATATTTGATATGATCCACATATTTTATCCTTTTTTTTTGTAGTCTTATGTATCCATTAGAATAAGAATGATTGCTCAATCATAACTTAACAATAAGTTTTAGGCATGTTTTCACTGAAAAATTTGACGTGGGCAAAGACACCCCAACTGAGCGGGTAACTTGGCCCACCATGTTTTTGGCATTTTAAAAGCGTACGTTTAAGTAAAGAATTTTTTTTAAAAGCCTATTTAAATCTACACGCCACCTACCGCATAATAGTATTTTTCAAAAAAAAATTTAATGCACTAGGAGTGCTAAAAAAGTTATTTGAAGTTCAAAAGTGGGCAAAGTCACCCCAGTTTACGGTACCAGTTCTTCCCCCAGATGCGCCAAATTAATTAGACTCGGGACAGTCGAGGCTGCAGATAAATGCTCCATAGAAAGCGAGAAACGGCGAAAGTAATTCGTTTTTTACCCGATGACAGGTTATCGTCTAGTCTGGTTCGAGAGGTTCTGGTCGAACCGTTGACCTTGAACCGGTTCCAACTAATTAAGGGTAGCTCGTGGGCGAGGGCTGCAAATTCAGCTAATTAGACATCGTCGGAAGAAGAAATGACGATTGATACTCGTGTGGTGTAGGCAAATATCCCGGAGGAGAAGTGGACCGTGCGATCACTGCGCGAGTCATAAATCAACGAAAGCCACTGAAAGAAAAGAATCAATAGACAGCCTTGATCCGTTTTAAAACAATTACCCAACCGAACGCGTTCACCTGCACCGCGAAAATTGCGACACATGCGCCAAGTTCTCTGTGCTCTTCTCGTTGCGCGGGTTTTGCAACGCCGACGCTTCTTCGCGATTTACGCAATCCGCGGATGCGTGACGGCCTTTGATTGTTTTTCTCGATGACCGATCCTGACTGGTCCCATCCAAACGAATCGAGCCAGGCCCGTTCCCTTTAATCCTCGCCCTCGCCCCTCCCCCCCCCCCCCTCGCCCGTTTCCTTCGACGGGAGAGGGCAAGGGTGAAAACTCCTAATGGCCCCGCGACCGGTTTCTGATACTTGCTCCGAATTCCAGGAATCCTTTTGGCCAATGCAGTTTCGGCTGCGCTCAAGGCGACCAGGCCGAAATTCAAGATCGCGACAACCTCCACGACGAGCACCACCGAGGAGAGCCACGTCGGCGAGAACGGGAACGAGGATGCAGAGGTACGATCGTGTTTACCGCCCGGATAGGTGGTACCAGCTAGGGCCGAAGCTCCTCGCGAAACCGTTCGCTGCGGCTAAGGATCGATCGATGCGCGATGCAAAGCGGGACGCCTCGCGGCGATTGCATTAGGTATCTGCGTGTACCGGAACCCAACCTAAGAGATCGTTTATCCTCGATGATGCAAATGGTGCCGACGATGCCGCAGTCACGACACACCACGCGTCTCTTTCTGTTTCTCCAGCCGCTTGTCCCGAGTATCGCGGGTAGCGATCAAACAACCGTTTCTATTCTTACGGGTTCCTTTTATGCTGCACGCTTCTGCCGTGCTCATGTGAAATTAATTAACGTCCAGCTAAAGTATCGTCACGGCACGTGCGACAGGTTTGCCTTCACACACAAACGACACCGTGACATCATCAAACGAGCATCGGGTGGTGATCGGTGACCGTTACCATGAGACACGGTGAATCCGCGATGCGTTAAATAGCTGCCGCGTCTAGTTGGAGCCAGTCAACAGCTCCGGGTAGCACCGAGCAGCTCGCGGCGTGATTAACCCGCAAAGGAATGCCTCTGTTAATTTGTTTCAGCAGACCGCGACCACGGTGGCCAGCGAGACGAACGGGACCAGCGGGCACGTTCTCACGGGTATACCTCAGATCGACTACATCTGGGACCCGAATCTGCCGCGCGAATTGAACGGCTACAACCTCAGCGACTATCCGTTCTACAACAGCATACCCGAGGACATCGACTTTAAATGCGACGGCTTGCACGATGGGTTTTACGCCAGCGTGCCTCACAAATGTCAGGTGAGAAGAATCACGTGTCGCAATTATTTCACTTGACGCGGCATCAATCGCTCGGTTATTATTAGCGATGGAGGCGAACTCTACCAACGTCCAAAGGAATGCACCACTGTGATATCGGAGGAAATGTCTGGCCCGCGTTCGATCCAACGATCGCTCAGTTATTGTCCAAGGTTTTATTATCCGGGACAGCCCGCGTTCCTAATTAAGCGATCTTTATCATTCCCCGTCCCGAAAGACCTTGCCAGGCAAAACGAAAATGCAGAACGCGTGACTCGTGTAAAAATCCCGCGAAGGACAAACGGATCCGCGTGGGAAAGCACCTGTTGCTTCTGGGCTAGACACGTTTCCCGCGGCGCGATCAACGTCGAACCTTTTTAGACTCGATCTAATAAGGCCCAGTTTCTCGAGGTAAATCGGTCTATATCGCAGCATTCTCGAGGAATCCCTGCGCGGCCCATATAAACCTCTGCCCACTCGCGCGCAATTTGCGTAATGAATTGGAATACGTGCCCGAACGTGATGGAAGAAAGGGAGCAGAGCACAAAACGGGGCGTTTCTCAACGAGTGCTAGCCACCTGGATGGATAAGTCCTGGATCTCCAAACACCGGTCGGGAGATCGATCTTGCGGCCAAACTACCCTACTAGGTCCTACCAGCGATCTCAAATTGCTCCTTTTTCTCCGGGAGGAAAACGCGTAGGTGCATATGTATGTCTGTGTACATCGTCCTGGTGGAAACCCGTTCGTGATCGCGCATACATCAAGAAACTGGGGGGGGGGGGGGCGATCGCGACCGGTGCAGGAGTAAAAGTGGGTATCGTGACCGCTCTAGTGAAAAGGAAAGTCAGTGTCATCTGGATGAATGCCGGAGAAAGATTTTCTGACAAGGTGTGTCGTCCACTCGCGTAATGAACGGATGTCAACGATCCGTGACTGCGGTTCTCCGGCTCGGCAAAGGAGCCACGAGACAGACACCGATCGCGATCAAAGCAGACGGCCTTTCAGATTTCTACCAGGGTTCTCCGTGACTGCGGAAAACGGTGAACGAAAGCGAGTCCTGAAGCGAGATGCAGATGCAAAAACGCGCCGCGCCGCGGCAGCGATCGTTTCACCGTGTATACAGATACGGCCAAGGGAACACGCGTGTCCAGAGTACACCACGTCACGGTAGGCGTTTCTCGTTTGAATTCGGGCGATGTCGCCGTAGTCGAAGAGCAGAGAAACGAAGGCGAGGAGGAAACGCAGGTCACGGGAGAAGCTCGACGGAGAAGAGAGTTTCGCGGTTCGATACACTTCCCGTCCCTGACCGTTTCCAGATTCACGCCCGTCGATCTTGGTATTGTGAAAGCGATTGCAAATGTATCCCTTTCCGACGTTCCTTATCGATTGTTTTGCCCGAGATACCAGCCGAATGGGCCATTGTCATGCAAATGTTCGCGGATTCGCTTCCCCCTCGATCGGACGGCCGGGCAGACCGGATACCCTAGAGAAAAACATCGAAAAACACTTCCCCGCGAGACGCTCGCGAATCGAGCGGGCCTTTCGCAATTGGACACGGGTTCCGCTCCACTCGACCCGTAATCGGCGGAACCGTTTTGGCAATCAAGCTTCCTCTAACGAACGCCCGCGGTACCGTATCGACGTTCATCTGACATTTACCAGAGGCAAAAGTTGAGCAAGCATCGCGAGCTATCTTGGAGAACGTGGGCGGGCCGAGTTCCGAACCGTGTTTGGCTATGGAGATGCTTAGGGACAACGGTTCCGAGCAATTTCAAGCCGAGCCGGCGTTCTTGTCGTGCAAATACGCAACGAGCCACTTCCTGCGATCTAGAACAGGGGACGCCGACTTTCCAGTAAAATTACCAAAGCACAGAGAAACTCTCTGCCGGCGAGGTGTAATGGGGCGAGCGTGCAAAGAGGTTGCGCGAGGAAAATCAGAGAAGCGACTCGGAAAAGATCACGACCAACCACCAGCTGCAAGTGCTTCGGTGAAACGAAACCGAATGTTGGACGAACGGGCGAGGACGTGCTCTGAATGATTCTAGATGATTCCTCTAGATAATCCTGCGCGGCGATATACGTGCCAGACAATCGCAGATACCCTTACAGAGACAACCCGCTCGTACGTGCTACACGGCAATGTACATTCGTGTGGCTCGAAGCAATTACTCGCGCACACGTAGTCTCGGTGTGAAAGCTATGGTAGCGTCTAGCAGCGTCGACCGTCTGTGTGCTAGGATGAGAAGTGTGTTAAGACTGTCGTTACAATTGCCCCATTCCGAAGCAGAGAGGAAGCAGCCGGGAAACGCAGCGATTGCGTTTGTCTGGATAATTTGGGAATACATACGCGAATGATTGTTAAGGCTCTAGGTGGACTTGGGAGAACCGATGTGCCAACTACACTTAAGTTTGCGGGCCGAACGGGAACCAGCGCTTCCTGCGCGATACCGGTTGTCGACGCATGCAAAACTGTTTCTGAAAATTGCGCAAGTTTCTCTGCGATCCCATCGCTTTCACTGATTCGACCCTGTCGCGCCTAAATGTATCGGGAGACACAAATGTTTGCCGATCCTCGATCCGAAATCTACGATACCTACTCCCGAGCTAACGCAATGTTTCTTTGTTCAAGGTGTATCATCATTGCCTGTTTGGCACGAGGTACGACTTTCTCTGCGCGAACTTCACGGCGTTCGACCAGAAAACCTTCATCTGCCACTTCGTCTCCGAAGTGGACTGCGCCAACTCGAAGAAGTACTGGCACAGGAACGACGCCCTTTACAAGGCGGCGAGCACCTCGACGACGTCCACGTCAACGACGACGACGACGCAGACGCCGGTGACAGCGGCCGGGGGACGCTCCTCGTCGAGGGACAGGGATCTGCCGAGAAGACGAAGGCCCTTCAGAAGACGACCAGCCTACGACTACTACGACGAGGAGTATTACGACGACGACTACAGTCGTCCACGTGGCTACACCAGGGATGATTACGATTACGAGGACAGGAAGTACAGTAGGGGCAGGGACCGCGAGTTCCGAGATCGAGAGCGCGAATTCCGAGAGAGGGACGCGCCGAGGTCTAGGGACGGGACTGCCAGAGACGACAGAGATCGAGATGCGAGCGTTAGGGACAGATACCCGAGCAGAAACAACAGGAGAGACCCCGCCGGACCGAGGGACCGTCAGGAGGAAGACACCAGAGTCAGAGCGAGAGACCCCGATCAAGGATCAAGGTCCGCTTCCAGGGAAGTCGACGACGCCCAGTTAGACGACCGACGAACCGACTCCAGAGTCAGAGAGACCGACGATCGTCGGTTCCCGGACAAAAGGTGACCCGCCCGGCGATCAAAAGTAATAGTCCTCCGAGGTAATTGACTTCACGATGAACACGATGCAATTTCTGTACAGATACAGGGACGAGTACGACGACAAGGATCCCGCTGCTGCATCCGCGGCCACAGTTACCAGCGCGGAAGGGTTGGTGAAACCAGCGGCACCCGCGACTTCCGTTTACTCGAGACCAAGGGCCCCTCCGAAAATCCGAAGACCGGTACCACTTTCCGAGCAGGACAAGTACGCTTACAAAGCTACTTCGACTCCAGCAACGGGTAACTGCGCACCACTGAATAGCTTAGAACTCTCTTTGTGAGCAAGCAATTACGTCTGCCCTCGTTTCTTGTAGGGGAGGCTCGAAGGAGGCCCGCGGACGCCGCGGAAGACGATTACTACGAAGATGAAGTGGAAGATTACAGGCCAATTCGAAGACCACTGAGACGAAGACCGTCTTACAGAGACAGGGACAGGGACAGAGACAGAGACAGAGATTTTTACGATACAAGGGACAGGGACCGACCCTTCAGGTAAGCCGACGTACGTACACAACACTGATACAATTATATTCGTGTGTCGTAACCGATTAATCAATGTACATCGTTGGCCCAGCGATAATCCACAGACTGATATCGCTGTTCGCGCGTACCACACAATAACACGCGTTCCTAACTACGCCACGTAGCATTGTACATGTTCGTCGATGCGCTCATGTAACCACATAATGTAGTTCTCGAGAAACACTGGACACAAAACAGTGAGAACATCTGGTCTGTGCGAAAGGGTGACAAAGCTTGTGATTCCAGGCCCCGTTACCGGGACGAGGAGGAGGAGTTGCGACCCAGGAAGGGTCACTCGGATCGCTCGAGAGATCGCTACTATGATCGAGACAGGGACCGAGGCGGTGAGCGCGGAAGAGATCGATCCCTGGATCGTGGAAAAGATCGCACGGCGGACAGAGCTCCGGATCGCGAGAGGCCATATTCCACGCGGCCCCTCGACAGAGAAAGGGAGATGGATCGTACTAGAACGGGCTCGAGATCGAAGGATCTACAAGAGGTGACGGATTCGCCGGCCAGGAGACCGAACGGTTACGATCGCACCGAAAGGACGACTACCACCTCGACTACGACCACCTGTATGCCTGAGCAGCTGCTTCACAAACCAGATTCAGAATCGAAGGAACCCGGGGAACGATCTGAGAGACCAGCTCACACGGATCGACCACCCAGACCGATCCAAACGACGCGAACGCCGGTCCAAGACGGTGTGCCTGATCGAACGAACCAGCAGACGGATTACCAAGAAAGGGAGCAAGAGGACAGACGGGAACCGGGCCATTACCAGGCCTCGTCGATGGAGGAATACTCGCAGGAGTACTACGACGAGCCCGAGGATCCACCGACTCCTCCACCGCGAACAGCTGTAAGGATCGTGAAACGGCCATTCTTGCCGTCCAGGGGCGGAAATGCGAATCCAAGGGGCTTGTCGGCTGTTGGCTCGAAAGCGACTACGCCTAAGAGGGAGGAAGACAGAGTAACGGAGAGGACTGCGCTGCAAGAGAGGCCGAAGAATTACTATCTGCACGAGCCAGTGGAGGACAGCAGCCGAGGCTCCGATCAAGACTCCAAAGCCCAGCCGGAAGAGAAGGAAAGTTACGATCCATATAAAACTGTGCAGACCGAGAGCCAGCACGAGCGCAGGCCGGAGGAATACGACACGACCATCGCCAGACCCGCGATTCGGAGACCGTTGGACAGACAACGAGAGGAGGAGACGCAGAAGCCTGCGGAGGAAACGTTTGTTAGGGGATCGAAGCAGGGGCAAGATCGACTGAATTACGAGGATGGTCTGACCAACGACAAGTGGTCCACCGAGGATTACTCGATCCTCGCGGAAGGTAACGAGGGAACCGTGCAGCCGCCGAGCTCCTCCCTTCGTGGCAAAGGAAGGCTAACCGCGAGCGAAAGTCCGAGCATCTATGGGTCCACCTTGAAGAACGAGGAGAACCAAGAGCATCCAACGGGGCCGGGCAGCTTACGCGTGAAACAGAGGATTAACGAGGTGACGCATCGGCTGCAAGATATCCCGGAGAGCGAGTACGACGTGACTTTGAACGACGCTCTGACGCCCACGCTGAATCAGGAGGCGAACCTGCCGAGTGGATTCGTTCTGCCTCTCCACAGACAGATCGCCGGAAGGGACGCGGTCCTCCAATCCTCCGAAAACAATTACAAAGTCTCGAGGCCCGTGAATCAGCAGCCACAGAAACCGTTCGTGCCCAGTCCCCAGTTTCTGCCAGCAGTCAGCAACAACGACAGGCTTAGGACCGTGTTCTACAGGCAGCCCGAGACCATTCAAATCAGCGGAACGCAGTATAGGCAGCAGAGGGGACCGTGGCACGATTACACCGGTTACTGAAAGGAATTCGGAATTGGCCCAGCCAGCCGAATTTCATAAAGAAGCTCTCCAAGCTCCAATCCACTTCCTTCTGGCTTGGACGACCCTTATTGTTAGGCGCGTGGTCAGACTTCTCGATGTCTCTCATGCAAGCTGACGTGAAAACGGAATGCTTTAAGTCCTTGAAAATAGAAAACGAACACATGAATAATCAAACTCTCGTAACGTTAACAAGCGTCGATGCTAGTAACGAGACGAGAGCCGTGAATCGAGCAGAGCGTTTCAGAACATCAATTAGCTTCCATACTGTTGAATTTGAAAAGCGTAACGACCGAAACGAAATTTGAGCTTCTGTTGGGCAAAGAAATCGAAAGGTGTCAACGTTTAGTGTAGTCCTCTAGCAATAATATTAACGCTGAATTTGTAATTCCCTGCGGCAGGTATAACTTAATCACAATAGGATGATTGTAAAATCACCCTGTAATTGTTTCTGCTTTCGGCTGAACTTGTAAATATGCGCACGATTACGTCTAATTCTACCATACTTTCGAGTTAAATTATTATTCTAAGCGCGGGATATTTCTACGAAAGCACATTCGTCGTCTCGAGTTTTTCTTTCGATATTAGTAGCGAATTAGCCTTCTCGAGTATTACATTTTACTTGAAAACGTATTGTAAATTATATCAACTGTGACGTACGACATTAAACAATGAAAAACATAGATGAGCGAGTTCTTTATCCTGGGACTTATGATCTAATCTAAATAATATTATATCAACTTCCCTGCTTTGCACACAAGGATCGGGAACGTTGAAGAACCACATCACTGTTATTTCGTTTATTATTTTCTGTTCCATACTTATCGATACTGATATATGTACAAATTCTTCGTCGCGGCCGATTTCGAGCCAGTTTTGGTGATCCGCTTCGTACACGTAATTTCAGAAGCAGAGGAGTCGAATGGATTTTCGCTCGCCGCAAGTAAAACAGCCAGATGCAAAGAATGAGTAAACCTCTCGACGTTACGGTACGAAAGCAACACTCCCGCTGTCAGAATCTTAAATCCAGGGACTGTATTACATAACGTGTTTAACGCGTAAAGTGTTACGTGAATGCGTCGAAGAAACCCGAAGAGCGGTACGCTTTTCTTTTTTTGCAATCGAGTAAACATATATCCTAACAGATTGTGCCAATAGAGTGCGATTTAGTCGATGGGCAAGTGGTCAGTCAAGGATAACGTAAGATACATCACAGAGTAAAATTTACAACTTAACAGAGCCACGCGCACACAGAGTAGGTGTAGCAAAATTCTAGCTTCTAATTCGCTTCGAAACGCATCTGCAACGAAAGAACACGAGTGTCTCGCGTAAACGTGGCTATGGGCTAAGAAAGAAAAACGGTAACAACAACTTCATTCAGTCAAATTGTCGAAATGCATCGCAGGGGGTAGCGTACTAACAAGTGAAGGAAACGTAGCTGTCGCCGATGTCTGTGATTCTGCGAGCCATATGAAACTAAAGATGAATGACGATAATTCGCTAGTACCAGTCGCACCGTTTCATTTTGTACTCGCGAACTATAAAAATATTGAATCTCGTCGTCTTGCGATGCCGAGCGGTCTAACGAATCGTAATCGATCCCTAGCACCGACTGATAACGCTACCGATTTGCTCTTCTAGCGTATTGTTCTGTACAAAAATGGTAGAGTACAAGAATAGGTTAAATATATATATATATATATATATATATTATATATATATATATATGTATGTATGTATGTATATACGTATATATAAATCTCGCAAATGTACGTCTCGATAATATTATATCTTTCGCGAGCGAAGATTCCCTTTGACCTTAGGAATCTCTCTTTCTCTCTCTCTATACATAGACAATGCGATTCGTTTTCGAAATCACGATTAGATTACACACTATAGGAAAAAGAGTTATTGGGGCTGGCAAGAATACGCGTCCGCGGAACGGCGGAGGGTTATTTACAAAATTTTGTTATATTACAAAATACCACATTCATGTGCAGCAGTGGCGCACCCAGGGAGGGGCCAAGGGGCCTGGCACCCACCAAAGAAGAGGCTTTGTAAAAAGAGAAGAAAACTGATTTTTATTCGTTAAATAAATTTTTATAATCACCTAAAGAATTTCATTGAATTTGCATTGAAGATATTTTTGTCCCTTCAACTCGACTCCCCCCAAGATTAAATCCTGAGTGCGCCACTGATGCACAGTAAGAAATGTAACGTTGTTTTGGTGTGAGCGCGGTGCGTTCTAAACGTCTTGCACTTTAAAAGTTAACTCCATTCGATCGGCACGCATTTCAAGCCTGCAACGAAACCTCGCCGCTATAAGAAAAGACCAACGACTTTCTGCTCGAGAATTCTAAACATCGTGTTGAACTGATTTCGATCCTGGAACCGTCATTCTTTGGTAAAGGAAGATTAAACGGACGACGCGTCCGTTTGGAGAGTTACCCTCGAGAGAACAAGACGTTCAGAGAAACCGATGAAATTTCAGACACGTTGTCAGAGTCACGGTAATTGATGCGTGCTTAAAGAAATATGAAACCTACGGGATAATCATGTCGCATGCAACAAATCTCATCCCACAATCGAAGTTTCGATCCTGCTGACAGCGTGGAACGATAACACTTAATATAATTGTCCTAACCTTTAGCGATCCAGCGACCACCGCCTTCATACTACAAGACGATAATAACGTGTAAAATTTACTGACCAGCTTATTAATATCATCGTAGAAAATTATGCTTTCAGTGTGTTCTTACAAACTATCGAGAACGCCGTCAGTTACCCCGCATCCCTTACAACCATCGTATATAAACATAGAGCCAGTGATCGTGTAAGCAGCAGCACGTTTGCGCGACAAATGGAGGAAAGGAATTAGAACCCATTGTGAAACGAAATACAATTGATAAATATCAACGATGCGAAATATCTTTCGCTTGAAAATCGACGAAACTCCAAAGTGCCTAGCGCAAAGCCACGTCTACTTACACCAACACTCCTTCGCATTTAGCCTCTTAATTCAGTTCGACGATATTTTCCCTTGTATTACAGGTATGTATATACCTTGTGCCTAAAACATTTCCTCGATATTTACTCCGAGTTACACAACATTGTTCCCTAAGCGTCAGCAAGCTTCGAGAAGACTTTCGTGCGCGAGCAACAGAGCTCGTCGAAATCGTGGCATTTAAAGACTCCGCAAGAACGGTTTCATTGCCTTCGCGAGAAAGTTGAGACGCGATACGCACGGCGATGCGACTGAAAGCTTGCCGCTTTTAACTATGGATTGTGTAACCGAGCGCGTCTTCTTGGTTAAAATTCGTGGCTTCGATTAAAAGAAAATGAAACGCACTTTGTACACGGCACATACATTCCGCTTATCGTTAGAAGTCCTCCCCGCTTACGCTATCGGCGGATCGTCGTCGTCGTCGTCGTCCCTCGTGACTAGGACATTGCCGTAGCGATTCTGACGGAACTGTCTAAATCGCTGCAGCCATTTGTATCGTCTCGCGCCGAAGTACAGCAGGACACCGATCACTACGAGGAAGGTCGGTATTAACAAACCAGCGGCTACAGAACTACCTAAACAAAATTCACATGAGGATTTAGTCCCGGCAGCATCGGCATGCACAGCTGTTGCCTTACTTTAGACCTCCCGCCTACGATAAGCTCTATCGCATCGGCCTATGAATAACCAACTAATGTAACCGTATTATCGGGCAAACAAGCCGTTAGTGAACAGTAGTCGAGCTTATCTACGGTTCAAAGCATCCCGGCAAATTCTTTCGAACGCGTCTCGCGAAACCTTTCGCCTGACTTTCTGTCTCTTCGATTTCGTATGCATAGGTACCTCCTGAGTTGTGCTTGAGGTCTGGCTGAACAGTAGTCGTGCTAATAACCACGGTGGTTGGCTCCTGCGCGCACACCCCGGCTATCCGTTCGTAGCCCCTCTCGCATATACATTGCGGCTCGTCGTCCTTCGAGTTTTGAGCGCATCTCTCGTTTGTATCGCACTGCTCGAACCCCTTGTGCGTGTCGCACTGTTTAGACTGAATCATGTCATTTCCTGTTGAACAGATCTGAGTATTTGAGACACGCTGCCGATAGGGAGCGGAACACGCGTAAGTCCAGAACAACCATTCGACGATACGTGGGACCCTGAACTCTACATTTAATCACATTCGTAATTGCAGTTATGACACCACGTATCTCCTCTAACCAGAACGCGAAATTGTTCTTCGGTTTCTTCTATGTCGAAGGTTAACCCGTTTGGCAGTAAATTACCCCTTTTTTTTTTGCAGCGGGTTCTCGAGCGAACGCTGCATACCTATATTGCATCGGGGATCAACAAGTAGCTCTAACGACAACGGTCCAGATAGCGTTCGATCGACCGATGCGTCGCGCGTCAACGATCACGCAAATTGAAAACGGGGGACACGAGACACCCTTTCCAGTTAATTCGTCCAACCAAAGGTTAAATAGATGTAGATAACAGTCGCGATGCTCGTGCAATGGAACGCGCGAGAACATTGCCGCGCTCGCGAACCGCGATTAGCGAGCCGAAGTCTGCGACCGTAGTCTGCGATTCACCCTGCTTCATGAATTTTAATCTAGAACAGCATTTTATCGCGCGGCGTAGTGGCTCACGCGAACCGTTGGCTGTTTTACCTGAGTCTAACGGCACTCGTCATTCCCGCAGCGAAATTCGCGCTTCTTGGTCACGAGCGCGCATTGTGCTCGTTATCTGTTCGTTATCGGAGTTGTTTCGGCGTTCCCGGTTGCTTTTTCTCCGAACAAAAGACACGGAACGTCTCGGACGCAGTTGGTATTTTTGCGAGACTCTATCGGAGCTGCGTGTGCCAAGATTGGCTGAATCAGTTAATTGAGACGAATTCGTTTTATCAGCCGGCACACAGAGGTTAACTACGCCACGGTTGAGTCAAGCAAATTATGGAGTTAGTTTTGATTTAAGTAGACGGTATAGCAGTAATTCGATAAGATACGGTTACACGCGATCTAAATAAACACGATCGGCAAAATTTCAGTGAGTCGACCGAACATTCGCGGGCAAGCTGCGGATTAATTCGAACGGTTGATATGGGCTGACGAACTTTCGCGCGATAACGTCGCGGATTTCATAGCTCGATCGAACAATGGGCCTTTTCATTCAGATCCCGCAACGTTCGCCGATACTTCTATCGCGGGGAAACGGACAGAAGCGAATAGTCCCACTTTACAGAGCTAACAGGAGCAGATGGATCCCAAAGAAATTACGTAACCACAATCTTCGGTTCAAGGTGGAACGGTGCGCTGCACGCACACGATGAAATTACACAACAACTTTTTGTTGGAAAGTTAAGCGCCAAGCGTTTTCGAGCGAACGCCACGGAACTGTATACCCTCCTACGAAAGGAACAGTTCTGCTGGCTGAAATTATGATGAAAGAAGAGGAGAGAGGCGAAAGGAAGATGAAAAATTGATTAAGCTTGCGAAATAAAGGCGCTCGCGAGCCAGCGACGCGTTAATTATTCCTCTTCCTGTCCCCCGAGAAAATTTATTATTGTATGGCACCCAGTCACGTTTCCAATTCAACGCGTCATGATTTCGAGTTTCGCAACGCGTTCATGTTTCTTTCGCCTACGGGGTATCGAAAACAATAAATGTGCTCGTGGATCGCGCGCGCCACGCTCAGCGACACTACGAAATACGTACACAATATCGCGGACCTTTGTTATCACGTTGACTCATCTGGTGTATTACGAGCGAAATGAGCGTCCTTGCTACCGAGCCGAATAAAGAAACGAGCGTAGCGGAGGCCTCTCCAAAGGACAGCCTTTAGCTTTCTTGATTGGGCAATATGTGCGTACCGCGTGTTTCCGATGTGTTTCGACTTACTTAAATTGGTAATTTTCTATGGGCACGGACCTCGCAAGACGATCGACAATGTAACCGACGAATGAGCGCTTATCGCGGATTTTCCGGATCATCGGCTCGGGCAAGACACCCGATATGCAGCGCGAAAGAGCCGATGTTTTAATAGAAGAACACGAGCAAGCTACGGTTGACGTCACCGTACGAGAACTTGAAAACGGGAAAGTACGCCGGGGAATACCGAATTAATTATACCACATCGAGGAACCGCATTCTTCTGAAATGAAATCGATTCCGCGAATAGGGAGCGTGTGGTGCATAACACGTTAACCGTTTGTCATCCTTCGGGACATCGTGTACACGTGAATAGCCCCGGTGGTATCTAGAAAAATCGAGCGGAAACAGTACGTAGAGCAGCGAGAAACACAACACCGAAGGGAACTCGATTTCTGTACCGAAGGAAGACCAAAGAGGAGAGAAGAGACACGCTGACAATGAGAGACAACCGGGGCGAGAGAATCAGAGAGATAGAGAAAGCGCGACTCGGCCAGGAGGGTGAGGAGAAGAGGGTCGAGGGGAAGGAGAGAAAAAGCGGAAGAAGACTATTGTGGCCTGAGCAGCAGGGGTGACCCCAATGGTTCGGTCGAGTGAGGCAATTTCGGGCCCTCGTTCGCTACAAGGGAGATTGAATTTACTGCCAAACGGGCTGCGAATCGTTTCACAGAATCCGTCGCGCTCTTACCTGCTGCACGAACGAATGGCGCTAGAAAAAGAGCCGCCACGATGAGACAGTAGAGAACGTTCAGTGGAACGTTCCGCATTTTCCTTTCCACCATTCTGCCTTCCTGCCTTTTCTCTTTGCTATCGTTCGTTCACAGTTCACGATCACATAATAAACGACGACGCGGGCCAGTTATACGAGCAGCAGTCGCTGACGGTCGGTGCGTTCGTGCCGCTGGGAAAAACGGCTAACGTCGAACGCAGGAACGTGCACACGCGTCTCTCATCAATAGTAATATGCCCCCGTTAACCTAGAAATCGATTCGCGAGAGGGATCAAGATTTGCCCATGTACCGGCTCATCGCCGATCGGCCGGCCGTCACCACTTTTGACAGATAAATGCTAGGCCGCGCCACGGAACGCGTTCAATCATCTGTTATTAAACGACCATTTGCTATTATCGAAGCCAATTGGCATCGAGGGATCGCTGGCTGCCTCTCAATTTCGAGATATCTCGAGAGCCGAAGTACGCCTGCGCCGACAGCGTGGCGCCACGCTTGAATTTCAAACGCGAACCGCGCACTCGGAATCGCCAAAATCCATCGGATTCGCGAAATTCGTCGAGTTATTGCGCGTACAATCGACCGGGCACAATTTCCTAGTCCTAATCAGTGTCGTCTTTTAATGAAATGATCCAAACTTCTCTCGAATGCTCGGCTCGAAGACGCGTGCAACATCGGATTACTTGTTACGGTACTGAACGAGCCGTTTCGCAATCATAGCTTTCAATGAATACGCAATTACGAAGCGAAAAATCTTCGGTAACATACGGGTATCGTTATCGTCGCAACTTTATTGAAAGTTTTATTTTTGGACCATGTATCCGTGCCGATAGTTTGTTTTTTGTCTGCTAGATAACGCTAGCATCCGTCTGGCGGAAATCGATTGCTATACAAGGTATTTTTAAAAAGTAGAATCCCCACTCGAGCCCAAGTTTTCTGGAAAACCTCCGCAACTCGCTGACCCTTACTGAATCCACTAGCACTGTGCGAAACTAGCTCGCGGGATTTCGACACGTCGATCGCGCGATTTCAGAGTAGCCTCGCGGCGATTTGAAAATAAAAGTTTGGCAAGTAAACAGGCATAAATGCATGCTAACACGTAGGTGGTTGAAACGTAGTCGCGATGGCAGCAGCACGTGTCATGGCGAGTAGTGTTGTCATAAACGAAAGTCGTGCGCCGTGAGACGTTCACATAAAATCCACCAGCTATCAATTATAGCAGTCGAAATGAGGGAAGAAACGGTACTGAGTTTAAAGTGGCACAGTTTCCCGTCCCATTTAGCGGTCTCCCTCGATACGTGCTACGAGAAGCAACAGTTTGTAGATCTTTCCCTAGTATGTAAAGATGGGACGATATTGAAGTGTCACAAGATGGTATTGGCCAACTCGAGCACGTTCTTTCGGCGTTTGCTCGTGGCTAACGACCACCCTCATCCCATGATCATCTTGCACGATATCGAGGCGGACGACCTAAAGACTATCATCAACTTCATGTACTGCGGCGAGATACAAGTGGTGCAAAGTGAGGTTAAACGGTTGCTGAAACTCGCCGAAATACTGGAAGTAACCGGATTAAGACACGTGCAGACCTCAGTTCTAGTCGGAGAGTCCAACAACGCGTCTCACGATACGTCGAAAAGTACAACTACGGTATCTCGTGTGAGGATTGAGGATCCGAAAGGTTTACCAACCAAGACTGTACCTGAACACGAGCCCAATGCCAGACCACAGTATAAGACGCCCTCTTGTACGTCAACAAAGTTGATCTCGTCTACCCATACGCAAAAAACGGGAAACAAGTTCTCACAGGAAGCTACTAGGAGGGGTGAGGAGAATAATAACTTAACTAATCAACGATTGGAGGCTGGCAGGTCAGGATTGAACTTTATAGACATCGATATGCCAAGCACTAGTAGAGGAATTTCAAACCCACCACCTCAAAAGAGGAAAGAATTGCCTGATCCTGTCGTCAGTTGGCCTCGTATTCTATCAGCTATCTCGAAGGATAAATCTATGCCCTTGAAAAAGTTATGTATTATGGATGAAGTAGAGATTACAGCTGGGAAACCGCCTATTATTACTCTAGACATCGCGGAAAATGAACCCTTGGATAGAAGGAAACAGAGAAATAATTCAGAGAGCAACCAGTCTATGAACTGCGAGGTTTATATTAAAGATGAGGTAAATATCTTGCACGACGTAGAAGAAGACGAGGAAGAGATGGATCCCCTTGAAGTCGAAGAGCTTGAAAATGAAGGTTCGGCACTATCCCGAAGGTTTTCCTTTGCCAATCTTGATCGGACATCCTTCAAAGTAGGCACACTTCGGCAATACTCAAGGAGGAAATCCAATGGTTAATAGATGAAATAAAATGTTTTGAAACCTCAAATGATTAATACGTGTTACATCAATGATAATACTTAGACTGAATAAAACTCTTTTTATGCTTATGAGTGTTTCTTTAGCCGACAACATTTTCCAAGGATTTAAACGTATACACATTAACCCATTGTTTGTCACATTGTTCGCTTCATGATTACACAATCTTATTCATTTATAATAAACCAGCCAATGTGTTTCACACTGTTTATCCCAATCAAAAAGTAGATCGCTATCATAATACTAACACGCACAAAATATTTACTACATTCACAATTTCTAACACTATACCGTACGTTACTATGGAAACATACTGTGACTAGACTGCTTCATATGTAGTTATATAGATCAATTTTTCTAATTATTTGCATTGAGAGTTCCAAGAAATATGAATGAAAGATCAGGAAGCGGTGAAACGCGCAAAAAGATAATAGAGGGGCAAAAAATTATGGACGATTTATCAGCTGATAAACTAGTAACAGAGGAGGAATTTCAGAACTTTATGCATCGCGTTACAGAAGTTGGTAAGTATCGTTTGTAAGTATGTTTGGGTTATGAATACAATATTTGATATATCGTAATACTTAAGGGAAGATTGTGAAGAGACTGGCATCGTCCGATGTCGAGGAGCAGCAGCAAGCTCAACTGTTGGCTGATCAGATGTTAGAACAAAGATCTGGGAAAAGCTTCTCCGAACACGATGAACTGACAGTGAAGACTAATCGCACAGTAATAAACAGATATAGGGACGACAGTAACATCAGCGCCGAGCAAATGTCACAAGGTATATACGCTGCCGTTGAGATTGTTTCGCTCGCGTCGTGATTCAACGTTTCTTTACATATAGAGGCATTCATGAGGAGCGTAGAGAAAGATGCGAAGGAGAGAGCGGATAGCCGGAAGATTAGAAACGAACGAGCGGACACGTTAAAGAGGATCGGGAATGGGGCATTTAAGGAGGGAAATTACGAAAAAGCTGTAACTTATTATACCAAAGCAATAGAGCAACGAAAAGACTCGTCTGTATTATGGAATAACCGGGCTTTGTCGTACATTCATCTTGGACTATTCGAAAAAGCCTTAGCCGACTTTGAGTGGGCACTGAAAGTATCTGACACGAATTTGAAAGCTCTTTTAAACAGTGCCAAGTGTTACAAGCATCTTGGAAACCAGATCAAGTGTAAAGAATATATTCAGTTAGCCAGAGAAAGAAATCCACACTTCAACAAATTTATTGACGGTATACTTAATGTTTTAACAACTGAAACATTCCTATTACGATCGAATTTCAGCTCGTCTATGTTTCTTTTTTTATAGACTTTGAGAAGAAGATGGACGTGTGTATCGACTACCAGGCCTGATCTTATGTAAAACAATAGAAATATTTCTCATGTACGGTGTCTTGTATTTCTTTTGCAATAGTCTAAAATCTTATCAATATATATCAGGACGAACTTATTTTTGTCGCAAAAGCTTCCTTGATCTCCGAGAGAGATCTAGGCTCATGCAGAAAAACTGTACACTCAATGCCCTGAAAAAAATTATTACTGAAATTATTTGAACCCTTCGTGTGTTAAAGTAATAATACCTATACCTGCATACGCGCGGCTCTAACAAATCCCTCGTTCGCGGATACCGTAATAGCTTTCGTATATTCACCTGTTGCAAAAACTAGTCTAGATCTGTCTTTAATTTTACCACCCAAACTTAACCTTTCCATAATTCTGCCTGTAGTTATATCGCCAACAATCCGAACTCTGTTCAATAATTCTTTTGCCCTGAGGGTTTCCTTGGACCCACCGATAACATCTATGATGTTCATAAAATTCTTGTAAGCAGTCTGACAAACAATCAGTTCTTTGTCGTTAAATAACTTTTCTAGGATTGGCTTGATCGGACGTTTTCTCTCCATCTCTGCTTGTTGTGTGAGCAGCGGCTCCCGATAAATGAAATGATCGTACCCATTAGTCATATTTGTTACATATGCTAATAAAGCGGAAACATCCAGATTAAGAATCTTTATTTCAGTTGCCAGAGAAGACGTGCTCAATGCTTCTAGATCTGAATTTACACTCTCTTTGCATTTCTCTAAAGATTCCTCTACCGAGCCTGTCGTGTACATCCACGTGGAGAATCTGTCCTCCACTTCTACATCCGGAACAATAGACACAGCAATGAATATCTTCCTTTAACTTATGGTACTGTAAAGGTTCATGCAGTTATCGTACTAGAAAGAAATTTATACCATATATATCATTGCTCTTTTCATCTTCGCACTCTATTCTATCTCCTTCGACAATTACTCCCGCGTGTTCCAAACGCATGGCCAATGGTACTTCTATGCCATAAGCAAAGTGGAACACGATATCTGGTGGCCTATAAAGGTGTGGATAATGTTTGGCACATTCCAAATAGCATGCCGCTTGATCTAGTACTGACTTCTGCCCGTATTCTCCATTACCCATTGAGATCAATGTAAGCGCTCTAGCATTCCTGGCGATAACTTTCACCCAAGACGCGCCATCATTGCACACAATGTCTACCTCTAACCTCGACTCCTGATACTTGAAGGGTTTCAGAACATTGACGGGTTTACTGCTGCCAAACAGTCGGGCCACAATTGCGTTTAGGTGAATGAGATTTGTGCTCTGCAGATGCTCTTTCTTTACATTCCCTGTAGATTGTACCTTTATGAGAATAGTGGACAATTATAATTCTGACAGTATTAATTCGACAGCATATGGTATTTAAATAATGTTCCACATTATCCGTGCTCGATACAAAATACTGAGATCAGGTGCACTGATGTTCCCTGGTCTGTACAGCTGCACCTTCCACCTAGTAATGATTTTACGTCGCGAAGGAACTGCGTGCAACGTATCGAGTGAATCGACGGGACATACCTTTTCCAAAAATTTAATCTCTTGTTGAATCTTTCTTATAAGCTTCTCAATCCCGTCGATCTTGCCTGCAAGTTTCAGCCGATCTATCGTGGCCTTGCCACTGTAAATTTTTTCCCCGAGACATTTCAAAAGCGCAGCCTTATCCTCCATCCTTCACGATCAAACGATCCTCAACGACTTGCCCATGGGAGGTCGTACTTTTTCTGGCGATTCGAATAATTTTGGACAGTGCACGACCGACGAACGTAGTGTCAGCAGCCATCTTGCATCACAGGTCAATATCGTGTAATGTCGTCGAGTCGCTTGTCAAACTCGCTTATTAACCTCACCAACTTTTCTATTTCGCTGAATAATTGACAGTCAAACGTAATACATGAATGGTAATGGTACCGCGGTTCAGCGAGACGTGCGAAGAGGGAAGCGACGGGCGTAAAAATAATTCGCGAGTGCTAAGGAGACGAAAACCAGCCTGCTTGTCGCGCCGTAATTATCGCACGCTGTCAACTTTTCTCTGACAATAATAGAGAATACCACGATATTTCGGCTAGAAAATGTCCAGTGCTAAAATCATCGAAAATCCAGAAATACCGGGTGAGTTTCGCGTGCTAGGAAACAATATCATTGATTCACGCTCATAGGAGACCTGTGCCCCAGTGAATCCGCTATCGGAAATACGCGGGCTCGTAAATAGTCTTCGTGCATCGATCTTTAGAAATACACGATATTTGTCACATTATCGTCGAGATGACGTTGAAAAGTTACATTTTCGAAGCGAGCAGCGTCGTTGCGAGGGCGATAGCAACCTACGCATTTGCAACGGGTTCGGACACAAATAGCCGGATGCAACTTGTGCCATCAGCCAATTATCGAAACAATTACGCGAAGAATAAGCATATCGTGCTCCATATAAGGCCTATAAAATGAAGGCATATACGATCTGTCAATGATCCCCGTGCTAACTGACAAATTTCATTGAATACTCGTCCGTTGAAATCAGCTGACGACTGGGGATGTAAAAATAACAGACACATACTGTATATACCGGTTGCAAATGCAGTGCGACACACAATCAGTTGCTTGCTCACGCTTTCGGAGCACGTCAAGGAAAGAGTAACGTATCACGCGTAATTCCGACGAAATAATCGTCGGTGCAGAGACGAAGTGTTTATCCTGTTGCTTCGTAACCTGTGCTTCTTATACGTGTGTATATATGTATATATATATCAACAAAGAGTATCCGTTGGAATACAGTGTGTCTGTGTTCGATGAAACGATCGTCGAAGATTATATCGCCTGCGGTTATCCATAATTTCATTCTGTGCGCGTAATACTAATTTTTTCGACTAATTTGCCCGATACGTTTGCCACGTTATCTCGATCGCGACGGAGTCGAGTATCGCGGGCCCTAAATCGACTCGTTCGCTCCTGAAGTGCACAGTGCGGACAGCAGCGTGCAGTCGATAAGGGAAATGTGCGCGCCGCTCGCGAAACGTATTTCGCATGTTGCCAATAAAAATGTGCGACATTACGGTGCCTGGTATCGGCCAGATCGTTGGAAATTAGCGAAATCAGTGTAAGCATTACGCGCGATTAAATCCGAACCCGGAGCAAATTGCGCCGATACGCATCTCCTCTCGCACCGATATTTATGATTCATGCTTTATTAGTTTGCGCTCTGCGCTTCGCGGCTCGTGCTTCCGATAATTTAACCGCGCGTTTTCGCGTGCGGTTCGAACCAGCCTCGACTCTTCCGGCTCTTTATCGTGGTCGTAAATGTGACACGCGTAACGTAAACTCGTGCCATCCGCTTTATTCCTGCCACCGTGAAAATGTGCCTGGAATCTCTGGTCAATCATTGCCACTATCGTTGTCCGTTATTAAACACAACATGTCTCAGAGCTGTAGGTACAATCTCCACTGATTAAAGACGTCTCGTTCCATTAGCAGTAGACGGGTCTCATTAAGCCTTGCGCCGCATTCCTGTACCAGTGTTTACTATTTTCATTGAGAAAAGAGCTATACCCTGTCCCAGTTCTTAGAACCACCGTATGCAACACAGGACTCGAGTGTTTCCTGCCGCCACCTCCGCCTCCGCCACCTCCGGTCGCAACGTCGAAAAGCAACGACGTACTACGTAGGACGGAGCACCAGCAACCGGAGCAACCGATAAAGACCGAACCGACAACGACCAATTCATCGACCAGCGAAACCACGGCGAACCTGACGACGGTACAAGCACCGGTCGCGTCGTTCCCCAGCCTTCCCGTGCTGACGCCGTACATCATGCACCCGACGATGCAGCCGCATACCCCCGGACAGCCAGCTACACCCTGGTGGATACCAACGGACGCGGACACGTCGGAGCTCTACGCGCGGTGGTACGACACCACTTACAAAGCGGCGGCCGCGACGGTCACGTCGCCGACGCTACAACTACCCGGGAAAGCGAAGAGCAAGCATCACAAGCGAAAGAGCGAGTTCATCGATCCTGCCCAAGATGCAGGTAATCAGGGAAAGGTTTGATACCCGCGGGATATTGGAACACGCTTCGATTTGAGAATTCGCGTCCGTCACTCTCGGTGCCCATCAGATTATATGATTGAGAAATCGGAATCCAGATTCCAATGGCGGTTGGGCTAATTAAAGATTGATTTATGTTTCTATTTCGCAGAGAAAGTCGCGAGCGCCCAGAGGGAACTGTCGGCACTAATGAAACCGCTGAAATGCGATCTGTGCAATGCAGTTGTAAGGCTCGATTACTTTATCCGATGAGAATACGTAGATCCTGTTGAATAACACCGTGTATATCGAGTCTTGTCTGAATCGAAGCGCGTATACCCTCGCGCGACCATTACAACGGGACGAATGATTTTCAGATGAACTCCACGCTGCAGGCCAAGCTGCACTACGACGGGAAACCGCACCAGAAGAAGGTGTCCATGTTTCTAAATCAGAGCGTGAAGAAGCTGAAGACCGAGGACGGCCAAGTCACTAGCACCACCACCGACTGGCAAAACTATTGCGACGTAAGTATCAACCCCCCCCCCCCCCAAAAAAAAAGGGTCCCTCGATTTTGTACGATCGAATGTTCCGTTTTCCAGATCTGTAAGACGTGGTTCACGTCGCAAACGGATGCGACGCAACACTACGCCGGTAAAAAGCACATTAGAGCGGCGAACGGCGGTCGTCGTGCGAGGTACAGAGATGCATACTTGTCTCTAATTATTCTTACAATTAGAAATCTGTAGCTGTGTCAGCCGAGTTCGTCATACCAGAGCGTTGAATTCTGCAGGCCGTCGAAGAAGTCTCAAAGTCAAAGTCAGTACAGTCAATTAGATCCGAGCGGCCGATTCGGGATAGGGCTGGCATTCCAGCCGGAAGTGCAATCGACACCGGCGCAGCCGGTCGTACCTGAGGGTACCGCAACGGTACCGACCCCGGCGACAGGGCCCATCTACACACCACCGCCATATCCGACGCCGTTGCGTTGCGATCTGTGCGGAGTCTCGGCTAATCGTCAGGACCAATTAGAAACGCACAAGCGGGGCGCCAGGCACTTGCGAATGCTCAGGTTGAACGGGTTGCCCGTTCCCGAAGCTGGTAAGTACCCGATTCAGAAAAGTCCAGGGACAAGCAGAAAGAAAGAAAAGAAGGTGACGAACGTTTTTCAGCTACCGAGAACGACGCCGCCCCTACCACGCCTGGACCTATAGATTATTCTATCTACCGAACGCCATCGGGTAAGGATACGTTTCGCGGAGTGGAGAGCGTTATCATCGGTCCTGCCTTTTTAATAATAAAGCCTTCCCGTTGCAGGCCAGTATTATTGCGCGCCGTGCAATCTGTCGCTAAACTCGGAGACCACGTTCGCTCAGCACGTGGAGAGCAAGAAACACAAAAACCAGTCGAACCCAAAGTCCCCGTCTAACTCCGTGGTGGTGTCGAAGAAAGCCAGATTCAAGAAGAAATAAGGCCACCGCGTTCGGGGCATTGTGCGCGTGTATTCTACATTTTTCCCCCGCCCATTGTTTTCACCGAGACGTTTTTCTGTCTTTTCCCTTCGGTTACGCAGATGTATTGTCGCTGCATCGAGGCAGCGCGCGGTGATCTGTGGAGAAAGAAATAAAACTCTTGTTCGATATAGCTGTGTCACCAATGTCACTGGCTTCCGGGAGGAAGTCAGTAACCCCTCGCGGCCGAGACGTCTCGGCGGGCTCGCCCGCCTAGAGTTGGGAGAAAATTATGAATTAATGCGAAGCTAGATCCGATCGTCTCGCGACTGATGAGCAAGATAAGTCTGTTAGCGCGCGAGCATATTTAAATTAAATACCGATTAACTCTAAATTCGATTACCAGTCAGCCGAACGGTTATTTGAACGGTAGCTCGTTAACCGTCTCTCGGAGGCAACGCGACTAATCGGCTACATTTATTAAATTACGAAACCATTAGCTCGAACGCTCCGAGTCGCGTCGGAGGAGCTTCGAGTCGCTCGATTCGCGAAATCGCACTCGCGTAAACTAGCGAGCCTTTATCGCACGCGCGTGAAATTTATGCGTCGCTGCCTCTTGATCTTCAGCAGAATTTACGACCGAGCGAACGAGCCGTGTCGAACCCCCCTCTATTAATTACCTCCTAACACAGGTATGATGGATCAACGTTTCCAGCCTGCCTCTACTATTGGCTACTCGCGACAAATATATAAATATGTCGGCGTAATGTAAAGTATGAATCAACCGGGGACCCTGGCGCTAGCGTTCGCGATAACCAGAAACAGCGAGAAGAAGCGTAGGAACTCTGTGCCGCGAGAGAAAGAACGAGCCAGCTGCCGGCATATTTCGAGGGAATAAAATTAGTCGTCGTTAGGCCGAACGAAGAAAGGAATTCCTCGTAAAAATTTCAAGAGTACCGCGCGGGAGCTATTAAAAGAAGACCAAAAATCTAGGTGGCATAGATGTTGGGTCTTGAACATTCCTCTAAAACCGTGTCCTCCTCCCACCGCCTGCATTCCGCCGATTTTTCTAAAAAAACTCTCGCCGTGGCAATTTAGCTGCCCGACTATTTTCTTCCGACGCTTCTTTTTGCCTTTCCGTCCCCAGAGCTTCAACTCCCGCTATCCCACTAGCGACCAGAGATTAGGATCGTCCTCGCAACGGACTTGTAGATCGTTGGTTTATACCTGCGCTTCGGATTTTTATGACCCCTGCTTCCACTCTCAACGTGTCCCCCTTCTTTTTATTCCTCGATGCGTCCTACTCCCAATCCACGACATCACCGAAATCCCTTTTCCATCGTCTCGTCTCGTACACATGCCCACACGCTACTATTTCTCCTACGGTCTTCTTCTTACCACCGGGCGAGCCGGAATGTTAATTTCGCGCAACAGGAACGCAGGAGAAGATGGACGAGATAACCTGGCGGAGGTAGGAAAATCTCCGAGGCGGGGCGAAAATTAACCCGTGAAACAATAATAATGGGAACGGTGAATCGCGATGGGAACGAGTACGAGAGAATCGATTCGTCACGCGGCCAGGTGTAAACCGCGTAAAAACTTATTAATCATCGCGCGTCCGCTCTGAAATTCGGTGGAATTCCTCCCGATGACTGGGGGGAATTTCTGAGAACCTTCGGAAAAGCGTGAACCGTATTCACCTGGGATAGCCGGTAGAATGTTTGGTATAGCGAAAGAGATCGAACGATCTATTCGAAGTTTAGGCTGCGTATCACCTCGACTTGCTGGTGCTTCCAACCTACTCTAATATCGTAATTTACCCGGGACGATAAATTTCTCTACGACGAAATAAATTACCCAGGGGATCCTATAAAAGCCCGCCGACATATAGCCCGTTACGACCGGCGGTTATGAAGTTATTCGCGCAGAAATCCTCTTCCGTGGTCGCGTGGATCCACTTTATTAACAGAACACGCATCGATCGGCGTATCGTCTCGGATGATGGGCACCGTCGAATTCAGATACGATCGATAAATGGGCAAGTCTATCGCCGCGGGGCAGTCGTTTCTAAAAACGGGCCGCGACCGTTCAAATATTCGTTTCATTGTTACAAGCGGGGCTATTAGAATTTCTAATAGCGCCTAGCGACACAGATCGCGGCTAAATCCTACGACTCGGAGATCGTTCTGTTAATCATTCCTCCTCGTTTAAGCCTACGAGAGTGTAGCAGTCGCGCGAGGCGGTCTAATAAGCCGGCGGCTGGATCCGCCGCGAATTTTCTTCTCGCCGCGAAAAGAAGTTTCTCATTTCTAATTCCGCTAACGAACGGCTAAACGAGTTAGCGCGGGAAACGGTACCTCCGGCGAGCAGGAGCGGCCGTTCCTTTGTCTTGCCGAAAGCATTGTTCCAGCTGAGAGTATGAATCGGTAAAAAAAAAAAAAAAACAGCGACCGAACGGGAACGCGAGAGGATTTCTTTTCCGTCCGGCTCGCCGGCCCTCGGACAAATTCGTGCAATTATTTCTCGATTAGGCGAGATGACCGGGGCCAGATTGCCCTGGTGTATTACAGGCGAGCGGAAGAGGAATGGTACGGCGTGCACCATGCGGTCCTAATTTCCTACGAATCGCGGAAATTTCGCGGCCACGTCGCGGCCTGCCTTTAATAAGACGTTTTTGCGAATCTACCGGCCGCGGCGAGGGGGCGAAGGGGACGCGGGACGAGGCGGGAGGCGGAACGAAAAGAGAGGGATAAAAAGAGATCGGGCGCGCATCTCCCGGTGGGGCTGACCTTGCAGGTCTTCACGGGCCACCAATGTAGAAGACCGGCAAGAAAATAGAAAATCCTGGTGCCCCTAAATGCGGGCGGTGTGATGTCATGCGGAAATAGCCGTCCGTCTATGCTTATGCGTAGCTGGCTGCCGGCACCGCCGCGACGACACAGAAAGGGGAGTCGAGGGATCCTGATCGCTCGACCGATTACCCCCGTCACTGGGCTTCCAAGGAGCCGATAGATACATTTGCCTCCGCGAGTCGCCAGCGAAACTTCCTTTGACCAACAGTTCGATCCATTTACCGCTCGATCGTACCCCACGCTCTTAACACTTTATCGTCGATTGGTAAAAGGAACAGACTTGGCAGACCCTTCACCAATTAATCAAGATATTAACGAGGTCGAACGTGTACCGAGTGTTTCTCATTGTATGGATAAAGAAATTCATAAATGCAAAGTTTTTCCCAGAACACGCAGCTGATAACTAAGCGCATTATCTTCTCGCGAAGGATACAGATAATACGTATGCATCATTCACGATCGTGTGATTATCGAAATTCATATTTCCTGCCTCCACCACCGTCGCCCCTTATCAGCCTCATCTGAGCCAATTAATTCTTTATTCTAAACGCAATTGCATCACACGCGGTGAGCGCGGATATTGGAATTATCGATGTATCGGATCACGAGGAAACGACAGACCGATGTTATATGTTGGTGTACGGAAGCAGGAAGAGCTACGAAAAGTAAAGATCGCATGCAGTTCAAGTTTCTTACCAAGAAGAGTCCGGATGGTAGACTCGGGTTGAACCTGCCTTCAGCTGCCGTCTAATTCCAGCCAGACTCATGATCGATGGAGATAAAGATGTTGACAGGATTGCTGGGATGAGGATCGTCGTGGTAATGGCTCCCCTTTGATGTCCACTTTCTTTCCGATGATAATCCAAGTAATAGTGATCCAATAGTGGATATTCCAAGGCACTGACACATTAATCACTCACTTTCGATCGTCATACAAGATCTCACTTCTAATGACACTGTGTAATTACAAGGGAAATGCTGATTTCACAGGCACTCGGTACGGAATCACAGAACACACCGCGACCGGCTCGCGACGTTAATACAGATTCCGAGATTTCTCGATCCGAAACGCTTGAAACTAGTGGATAACACTCACTCGAGCTCACGGGGCTTGTGCGAGATCGTTGAGAATCGACAGGCGGCGAATCGTTCTGCTAATAACGTGGAATAACGAGAGAAACCGCAGGCGATAAAACGACGGGTAAAGAACGCGCGCGCGACTAGCAATTTGCAAGAAATTACCCAGGATGCACTTGTAATTAGTCACGTGACCCCCGAAGTACACCAAGTCGCGTATGTATGTTCGCAATAGGATTGGTCACGTGGTTTCAAGTTTCAAGAAGTTACCCAAGATGCATCACGCTGGGTCACGTGATCCTGGAAAGGTAGGTCGGTCAGTTGTCGTCGAAAAATTGGCGGACTCGTCACGCAGTCAATTACTTCGGTACATAAAAAAGGTAATTAACTGACTGACACGACATGTACGACAGAAAACATCGTTGTCAATGCCGAGTGTCCCCTGCGCGGATGCAATTTGTCATAGCACAAGCATTGTCGTAACATTTTTAAACGTTTTCAAGGTGCAGGGTGACGGTGACGGAATGGATAATAGATAACCTCTCGAGACAGTAGCATCGATGTCCTTTCCGTCGAAGGACAAGCTTCTCCTGTGGCACCTTCACTGCCAGGAGAACGATCAGTAATATCGATCATCATTTTCCTGCCTGGAATGTAGAAGATTTTGAGGAAAGACTATTGCTATGGAACTGGTACGCGAAACCAGGACGCTTGGACGCGTTGAGTCAGCGATTAAGGGGGAAGGAGAGAAAAGGTAAACAGCGGCGTAGACAGGCAAAGCATATTTCGAAGAATATTTCGCTGTTGTCGTAGCCGCCGGCAAAAGTCACCAGAAATTCAAGTCTGTAACATCGCGGATGGGTATGAGAACGCCCGATGTCATGCCGCCGGCAGGATCGCGCATGCGCCCGGCTTACACTTGACGGGCTCAAAAAATCAATGACCCCTCTCTGCGATGGGCTCGTGTTCGCGTCTTTATTTCCCTGCGTGTTAAGAAGTCGGAGGATAGGAGGTATTCGATTCGCGAGGAGGGTAGGTGGAGGATCGAGGAGCCGTTCGTGGTGGACGAGACGACGAAAATCTGTGGCAGGCGAGGAAGGAGCGAGGAAAATGGTCGGACGACGAGGGTGCAGCCCCGGGTGGTGGCGCTAGTGTAACACGGCCGAATAGCGGTACGGTGAAACCAGCCGAGCAAGCCTCGGCTCGCCTCGCCTTGCCTCGTCGCTTCAGTTCGTGTCCTCTCGCTGTACACGACAGACGTTTCTGAGCCCGGTTTCGCGTCTCCATATCTCTGTTCTGAGAGTGCGAGATAGAAAGATAGATAGAGAGGGAGCGAGAGAGAGCGAGAGGGAAGGAGAGAGGGAAAGAGGGTAAAGAACGAGGACTGTTGTTTTATCCTTCGACGAGTTCGCGTGACGAGTACGTAAATTCGACGGTGTTCGCGCGTATATTACGAACTGTGCCGCGTCGTGGGTTACAGAAAAAGCGAGTAGACTGAGGGACGCGTGTCTCCCGAGAACGACGCACGAGGTCGTAGTGTTCCGGCCGGCGATCGAGTTTTGTGACTTGTGGAAGAAAAAAAAAGTGGTGAACCCAGTGCGCGAATCTGTATCGTCCGCGTCGTGCCAGCCACGGTCTACGTCCGATAAGGCCCTCCCCCCCTTTAATCGAGGATCGATTCCCATTTCGAACGGTTGTCGGCGAGAATTGTCAAGGGGGAGAGAGTGAGAAGGGAGAGCAGAGATCGTAGGCCCGTGGTGGCCGCGCCGCGGTGCACCGTCCTCCGTTCTCCGTCCACCTTTCGCGTTGCCGCGAGTGCACGGGATAAAATGGCGCTTGCTTTCGTCCGTGTGCCTCTATCGACCGTGACAAACAATCCGACGATGGAATCGCGTCGACGCCAGTCGCGACGTTTTTGAGTGGCCGAACATTTCGCGGGATCGCTTCTCCTTTTCGCACCGCCCGCCCTCTGCCTCTCCCCCAAGCCTGCTCCATCGTTTCAGCGGTTTTAAAGTCTCTTTGCCTGGGAACCCGGCAACCACCATCGCACCACCGCAGAGTCCAGCTCGCCGAGTACTCTTCGTCGCCGGAGAAGAGGAAGATTTTGTGCAGTCGCTGGTTGCCCAGTCGTCCGGAGACTGGAATTTTCGGGGCCGAAGCTGCGTCGTCGGCGGAGTGGACTTCCAGGAACACGCGTCGCACCGAGAGAGGTAAATACCGCAAGCTATTTTTCACGTAGCAGACTCGCAGGCTGCGCGTCGCAATTCCTAGAAATCAGCGAAGCTTTCGTGTACGTAGGGCAGGCTGTTGTTTACGTAGGGTTGTGTTTATGGCCCGCGTAGCGAGTCGCAGTTCGGTAGGACGAGGTCACGATAAATTTTACCTCGGGGCGCGTCGACAATGGAAGAAAATGCACGTTTTCCGTTCGTTATCCGCGGCTTGCGACACCAGATATTAACGATCCCAGTGAAAGGCATTGATTCGTTGAACCTCGTACTGCTGTGTCAGGAGTGTGGATTCCGTTCGAACAGGTTTGCTGTTTTAACTCGCGCTGCCTTCGCCTCGCGCTGTGGAAGAACGTTCCTCGGCTCGAGTGCTCGCAATCGCGTTCTTTCGCGTTATGCACAAGTAGGAGGCTGGTGTATATAAACCGTTGACGTACAGCCCGTTCGATGTTGATTTTCAAAATTCTTTCTCACTCGTGGAACTTGCCATTTTTATCGCACAGCGAGGATAAGCGGATGCTTCGAAAGAGCGTAGATACTCGCCTGCATTCCTTCACCCATTAATTGGATCGTTTCTCGATCACATGCAACCTCTGCGCGCGATAGCTCGCAAGATAGTTGATTTTTAAATGACGAGTGAACTTGCTTCCCCCGGTTAACGAGTTAAGGCGATTGAAAAAAGAGGAGCGACGTGTTCGCGTACATCAACTGAACACACACGGAGGAGGATGGTTCGTTATCGGTGTCCGAATCCTTTCGGAGGTTTCTTTTTCGTCCCGCAATGGCAGTAAGTGCACGGCGCGTCCAGCATTAACGATTCCGTAATTATGCAAATAAATCTGAGAGGGTTGGGGTTCGCGGGCTATTTGAAAGTCCGAGTGACACGCACGCACACACCAGCCCGCCCGGACGTGTGTGCATAGGTAACGCGTGTGTGCACAGTCGACCGTGTACACACGCGCTTTCGCACGCGCCTAAACGTGCCAAACGCCGAGAGAGCGGGCGAGCTAGCGGGAGAGTCGAAGCTACATACATGTCCTACTCGGGAAATGACAGGCCATCGTCGGAGGTCCCGGTGTGGTGTGTTTGAGCTCGCCTTCTCGTGCAAATATTTTGCGCGGGCAAACACTCGCGATGACGGATCATGCCCTCCTAGAAGAGAGGCGGACGGGAAGAAGGTGCTCGTCCCCGCCAACAACGGGATTTCCTCCTGAATTTTGCGTAATCTCGCGAACAAAGAGTCGCGCTCCCCTACGGGTTGCTCGCCGAGAATCAGAGTACGATAAATCACCGTTTCATTAAAGGATCAATGACGCGTTATCGCGTCACGGGTCCATCCCCCTGCGTCGCAATCAGATTCCATTGTAGCCAGGGAATACGATACCTGTAGGAAACGTTTCCTGGGTGCGTGGAGAGGGATTTGGCAATCGGTGTCGCAGGGGGAAGCAAATGAATTTTCGTGGGGGCAGGATCGTCACGAATGGCGGTTTCGGGGTAGCCGATCGCTATCGCGGTTGACACCGACGCGTCCAGGTAGAATAGTAACTTTACGACCGGCCGTTTGGGCGAAAAGACGGCTACCCCTGCGTCTTTCTGCCTTCTACCTGTTGGCACAGGTAGCGGGCTCCTGGTCCACAGTTTACCTAAGCCCGGTTTATCGTGGTCGTCTCGCGCCTCCCCAGACGTGACGAAATTGTAGAGATCCTGCTTTCCGTGGTCCCCGGACGTGCACTCGCATCGCGCGGAGGAAAGCACGGGATACGAATGGTCTGATTAACGAATCCGAGACGGTCCTCTCGGTGGGTCGTAGGACAGTTGCACGACAGAGAGTGCACTTTAATCGTATAATCTCGCGATGGAGATCGAGGAGCAGAGCCGGAGGAAGGCTGAAACGCGAGTAATTTAATAGAGCGATCGATAGGTCTCGTCCTCCGGTAAAGCTTAATTTCATTTTCTAACGGGCGAGCTGCTCGCCAGGGACATTCATAATAATTAGCCTCAATTTCGAGTTCCGCCTGAGAGCCAGCCGTCCATTCGTGGCCGAGGTGCTATAGACGTGAGAAAACGGATCCTCGACTTTTGTCTCTGTGCCGCTGGCACCGCACATCTTCCCTCAGATCTGCCCGATAATAATCGTCGAACCGTTAGACGAAAACGATCGCGGGCAGAGTAGGCAGAGTGGACGGAGTTAGACAGAGGAACCGCGGCTCGCCCTCGTTTTCCCCCCGTTGCTCTTTCTCGCGCGGCTAAAGCTGCACGTTCTCGAGAAGCAATCTCCACTGTCGTTCGCGAGAGGACTCGAGCGATTAATTATGATCCCTGGTATTATTAGAGGCTCGCTTATCGGATGGAGCGCGCGCGCGTGTACTGGCACATCGAAAGTCTGTCGTTGGATACGTCTCTACGCGGTGTAGAGACCGTTGCGCGCACATTGCCGCGTAATTGCATCGTGAAAGTGTTACAAAGCGATTCTCGTCGGCCCCGTGGAAATGCGTCGCTCGATCGAGCGGCCCGCCGCGCCGCGGCCGTGCCGGCAGACCTGTGGAAATAGTGAAAGTAGTGCAACCACCTGGCTCGTCCTTTGAAAACCACTTGTGCCCACCGTATACCTTTGCCCGGTGCGCGCTCTCGTTTCTTTCTCGCGCGATCGAGTTACCCCTAACGGAGGATCTCCAACTCTTTTCGTCCCTGTCTACCTGCGTTCTCCCCGATCGAGAACGCCGTGGTCTCCCCTCGCCTGCTGCTTCGTCTGCCGTCCAACCTATTAGCGCGATAGACGCGCGGAGGAGGTCTGGTTCAATTGGAGCGGAAGCTGGAAGCTGCAAAGTGGCCCGGCCCCCTAAACGCATCCCCTGACCCGAAGCGCAGTCAGGACCTGCCGAAATTTCGGGACTCAACCTCCTGACTGGCGACGGGGCCGATTCGAATCTCGTTTTACGTTTCCAACGATGGCGACAGGTCTTTCTGCTCCCGCGCTAATCTCGAGGCTCATCTAGGATCTAGGGTTACCTGGCCCCTGCATCTACCCGTGCTTAGGCGCGCCGTGTCCGCGCTCATCTCCTGCGGGATATTATTATATTATTCGCAAGGTCGCATTTTGACCCGACCAGAGATACCAAGACAGATATCGCCCCGATAAGATCGCCATTTCCGTGCCGCCAGCGCGCCGTGGAAATTCAATTTGCAGCTGGAGCCCCGTTTTTCCTCAACTCCTCTGCCCGTGCATTTAGGGAGATCGATGGCATGCTCGTGTTCGAAAGTTTCGATTCCATTACACACACTGGTTGTGCTCTTCTCCGTCTTTCCGCTCGCGTGGACGCCGTGACATTTTCCTTAACAAATTGTCGAGCTAGCTGGCACACGTGTAAGCTCGCTACCGGAATCCTTAATGAGCCCGCTGATTTCCATACATTCGACGATTCGATTCCACGCTGAGAAGGCGGAATTAATAATTGCGCGGCGCTGAATTAATAAAGCCCCGATCGCGCCTCCGGGGCGTACCGCGGGCCGGGAGACTTTCATTTGTCGCCGCGGACATATTTAGTCGCGATACCATCTCGAAATTCGAATGTATACCGTTCGAAACTCTCCCGGCCGGCCGAAGAAAAGTGCTGGTCGTTGGGAGAGACGTTCCTTGATGCGTATCAAATTTCACTCGCGCAATGCCCGAGAGAGAGAGAGAGAGAGAGAGAGAGAGAGAGAGAGAGAGAGAGAGAGAGAGAGAGAGAGAGAAAACACGCGCGCTCTGTGGGCCGGGCATTATTAAATACGTAAGAAAAAGGTAAAGCACCTACCGCGAGGAACGCGAGGTGTTGCGCAATTTCATTTACATAGGATTTTTATTTCGCTGTCGAGAAGCGATTGCATGAATTTTTACGCTCGGGGCCTGTCGTATCGTTTCTGAAAAAAATCACCGGGACTTGCCTCGAGCGTGATGCCAACGTCGAATCCACGATGTGTGCGTATCGGGCCCGCGATCGGCCATAATCGAGATGGTAGGTACCTGTGACACAACCGCGGTAATAATTAGCCGCGTTACAATGCACGTCGTACGTATGTATTGCGAAACGTTGATCGCACATAATCGCGCGGATACAGGGTGAAAGGTCTTTTGACCCAGTTATCTATCGGACTCTCCAGCGCGAGGAAAACTTATCGGTCGTTTAAATTTAGAGGGGACAGGGAAGAGACCGACACGCGACTAGTTGCAAATTTATGGCAAGCTTTAACCAGGGAATTGATCGTTAATCGTTGTCTGCGGAACATTGAAAGTCGCCCGCGGATCGATAAGTGGATGAAAATCCAGTTTCGCCCCAGTTAGCGCGACGCAGTCGTTTTTGCCGGGGAAAAACCTATCGCGACAGCCTCGCATAAATTAGAATGCAGTCGCATCGATGAAGCCGTAGAGAATTTATTACGATGCTATCGCGGGCACGTCGGCGTTTCTCTCTTCACTTGGTTCCATCGATAAAGGAATCGATTAAAATCTCCTCGGTCGATTAAGACCGCGTCGCCTGATCGTGGTCCCGCTCCGCAGAAAGAACGTCCCCAACAGGGGCCGAGGAATTATCCTCCTTTTTTCGGCTCATGAATTTTCCTGCGCCAGGGTAAACGGCGATTCATTGTGTCCACGTGGCGGCGAGCTCTAGCTGAACGATCGGCCACGTGTTCCTTCAGTGCGCGATCGAGCTTGTCGATCACAAAGATCCCGTTCCTCCTTCGACGGAGTGACAACCTCGCGATAAATCCGGTTAAATCTTCCAAGCGGAGGCTGTATCGCGTCTGTCGATTCACGGCCGATCGAACGGTGCATTATTATTCTGCTGGGGGTGCTGGAAAGGGAGAAACAGTGTCGTCTAGGCAGACAGATTCGACGGGCCGGAACCGATGCCGATCCTCTTTGCGCGTTAATTGCAAATGGATTTTCAAGGATTATCCGGGGGAAGAAGTGGAATTGAACGGCGGGGGATGGAAGGGGTGTGAGAGGGATCCGCGAGAAAGGACGGCGGTGAGTCGTGGGTTCTTTTCGCAAGTGGTCGCTTAGCTCGACTTTGCCAGGGCCAGCTGCTAATTCGGAATTTAAAGTATAATGTTCACGATGTTCATTGTTTCGGGGTGGATGGCTTGGCGCACACGTCGGCGAATCGTCCGAACAATGGCGGTAATTACCAGGATTTCGGTCGGACGTGATTATGCTGTGGTACACAGGCAAACAGGCAGGCGGGCAGGCAGGCGAGTTGCTCTCGATGGATTTAAGTTTATTTTCTCGTTGACAGGCGAGCGTGAATGGAGATTCGCCTTATACTCGGTGCTCGAGTTTCATGGGAATCTGGCCAATGGCCGTGCCCCTTTCCTCGTGCCTTTCTTGCACGCTCCGTGCAGTTAGCAGCGATGTACATATGGCTGCGTTTTTTCGTTTTCATTCGAGGGACCATTTTTTGGGGGAAGTGGGCGTACCTCTTTCCGGTTTTTGGGCCATTGTGTTCCGCCCTGTCTGATTCTTCTTCTTCTTCGTTCTTCTCCGCTTCTTCTTTTCCTCTTTTCCCTCCTTATTCTCTGTTTCATCGTCGTGGTCGTGGTCGCGTCTCCCACTTCTTCTTCTTCTTCTTCTTCTTCCTCCTCTTCTTCTTCGTCTTCTTCTTCTTGCACTCGCCAAGAATGTACCCTAACTGGTATGCGTGGACGCGTGTGTGCTAGCAAATGCATGCTCGTTCGCACACGTGTCCCCGCGAATGCACGTTGACTTTCGAGTTGTTTTCTTGTAAACGGGCACCCCGCCGAAGACAAATTCGCGGCGAAGAATTCGCTCGCCTCCTGCGTCTGCCGGCCACGATAATCGATAATCGAGAATTAATATGATCCAGGCAGTGCTGAGGTAGCGGGTTCGAAGAGTTTTTAAAGTCGCGGAACGGGGAAGCATTTAGTGCCAGAGTCGAAAACGCGGTCGGCCGTTTCTCGCTCGTCACCTGGGAGAGACCCTCGAGATACATAGGAGATTCGTTGACGACGAAAGCGTAGCCGGTCGGCCAATTTCATTCGAAAAAGCCGTAAAGTACAGGTTAGGCTGGCCCGGTCGAAAGAAAGGCTCGCTCGCATTGTGGCTCGAGACAAAGGGACATTTTTTGTACGCGATCAAAGGAACGACGAAAGAGAGAGGGAGAAGGAGATGGAGACGGAGAGAAAGACCCTTTTACGCGGTCTGTATCGAGCGAGTTCTCTACTTGGCTTCGACACGCTCGAATTAATGATTTCCTCATCCGTGAGCATTACTTTTTTCCGCCCGATTCAATGGACCGCTTCTACTCTTCACCGAGAGTCCAGCTAATTATTTTTCCGTGCCTCTGACCGGAGATTCCTAGGCGACCGCGCTGCGCCTCGCCCCTTGCTGCCCCAGATCTCCAACCTATTTGCATTACACTTTCGAAGGGACGGCAAAAATGACCGTGAAAATACGAGCCGTGGCCCGAACGGGTCGGCGAAAACCGAGGGATCGCAGCGGCGGACTGCAATAAGGAAAGACGTCAGCGGGCGAAACGCGCTTTCAGGAAGAATTCCGCTGGAGGACGGGCTGCGGAGGCAGGGAGAATGAACCGTTAGAACTGGTGCTTCCCTGCCTCTCTTTCTGCGCTCGCGAACGGTTATCTCACGGAGAGGATCAAAAGATTCGGGTCGAGGTTAATCTCTACCTCGTCCTCCGAGGCACCTGCAATTAATTTCGTGCCTTTTCCTCCGATTCCGCGGTATCTTTTTTTCCCTCCCCGCGCCTCGCCCCGTGCGGCCGATTTAATTTTTGCGAAATATTTTAATCGATTCCCCCCTCGCCCTCCCGCCCTCCGGAGAGAGGCAGAAACGATTTACTCTGTGGCCGTTTACCTCGACTCCGATCGATTCAACGTCCAGGATAAACGATCGTGTCCGCGCATCCGTTCTTCCAACGACTACTTTATTTGCACTTGACCAACAACGAACGATCCCCGGCGTTGGCTTTCCAATTTCCTCCTTTTTTTTTCGCCCGAGCTCGTTAGACCGTGGAGAAGGGAAGTTTGAAAATTCACGGATCGAGCGGCACGTTAATCGAAGCATCTGAGACGACCGCGGCGGGATCGGCAGAGAAACCGAACAGGCTCGGCTCGTTCGTTCCCTCGTTCGATGGCTCTCGATGTTTGCTCAGGGGATCTGGCTGCCGTTCGTCTTCCGTGCCCGCGGGTTCCACGAAGAAAAGTCCGGGAAGAATCGAAAGGTAGCTTCCTTCGTCCTTTTATTGTGGCGCTGGGGCCTGTACGTGCTCGGCGGACCGTTTGAATCTTGGAATAAATATTTGACGCCGCGAACAGCTGCGACGACGTTTCAGGCATCCGTGACATAAGGCGCGAGATTTCGATCGTTACGAAATCCAGCTGGATACCTGACGCGTACCATCCTCTTCCTTCTTCCTCTGCCTCTGCTTGCCGTTACGAGCCAGTTGGCCCTGGCCGCGAGATTAACGAGGACTCGATACGAATTCGATTCGCCCGGCTCGATTTACGAGGAACTCTCGCGTATCCGCGAGCCGCTCGAGTTACTTTTGTTCCCGCGAAACCGGCGGTCAAATTAATTTCGCCGCGGCACGCGATCATCCGCGCTGCGAAAACTGCATATACACGCGAAACCGTCGAAGCAATTTGCAGCCGACGAGGAAGCGGTCGCGCGGAATGAATCTGATATCTACAGGGTGGAGCCATTCAAATTATCGCCTCTATTATTTTAATAATTTTAATAATAATTGCACGCGGGGGGGGGGGAAGTTAATCAAATAGAAGTTGCACGATGGACATCGGCTCCCGTATCGAATGCTCGCCAGCTTCTCCGCAAACGATTAAAAGTAGGTAGGTAGGTATCTCTTTCACGGAGAATGGAAACGTCGGACGTCCAGGTGATAACTTGAATCGCCCCGCTCTGTATCGCCGATCGGCGTTAAACGGGCGGCGGCTGGCTCGCCTTTCGAGAAATCATTCGGTCAATTTCACCGAAATTTCACGGTGTTTAACGAATCGCGGTGATCGTTTCGTCGGCGCCGAGGTGTGAGAAACGAACGGCCCCCGTGCAAATAGTCGGGGCCGGCTCGTTTTCCTTTGTCGGCCACTGCTCGCGCATCCTGCGGAAATTCCTGGATCGACTCGACCTTTCGGCCACGATTTTCTCCGCGCGCGCGTGTATGCTCGCCTAGGGTGTTGCCCAAGTAGCTTCCCTTTCGGACTTTTGTGCGCGTTTAAAGGTTTCCAGAGGACACCTGGGGTCCCCCAACGATTTTCTCCAATTGGCACCCGACGGATTCAAAGCCGTCCGTCCGCTCGTGTAAAAGCCGACCGAAAATAAAGAGGGGCAGATCGTTCTGCCTCCGCAGGTCAATTTGTACGGACGATTTCGGAATACGGGGCTGATCCCATTGTGTCGGTCGTTTTACGCGTAAAAATTCGGACCGCCGATCCGTTTCCCTGGTTTCCCTGCATTCTCCACCCGGCCCCCCCGTTCTCTGTCTTCCCTTTTCTTTGCCTCTCCCTTAATTCGATACACGAGAGTCAGTGCGCGCGCCTTGTTAGCGATCGTTATCATCGGTATCGTTCGTTCCAGTGTTCTTAGAAGCGGTGATTCAATTCTTTTTATCCCGTCTAGCAGATAGCGTATTAATAATACCGAGAAACGCTATTATGGGACAGCTAGCTCTTATCTGCATCCATTATCAACGTCGCGAGAGATAAGGGATGAAAGTATCTCGTAAGGCGCAATTGGATTCACCGGGATCAATCCCATATTCCTTTCCGTTCGTCTTTGTCTCCCTTTTCCATTTTCCCCCTTCCGTCCATGTCATTCTTATCGCCAGTCTCTCTGCCTCTCCCTCCTCTTCACTATTCTTCCTCGCTGCAGAGAAGTGGGTTAAGTCAATGCTCAAAAGGAGACGATTTAAAAAGGTCTATTACGGCAGCTTCTTGGACTGTTCACATCTTTTTCTCTTCTTCTCTGGCCTCCTCTCTCTCTCTCTGGTGCTCGCACTCGAAGCCGAGCTGGCTGATAAGGTCGAGCGGGCCTCCGATGATTGCGATAGCATCCATTCGTTCGCGAGCATCTCCCTCTCGAAAGGTTAATGATTCCGAACTCGGACGTTCGTCGAAGAAAAGATGAAAGGAAATATAGCAGCGTTGCGTATTTATGCGCCGCCGCCCCGCTGTCTCGCTCCCCGCTATATTTATACGGGGGCCTCGGTCTCGTATACTAGAGGTACGCGCTGCCTCGCCTATTTGTTTATAATTATCCAGGAGGGAAGGTTTTGCATCGAAGACGACCGACGGCGGTTCGTTAACCGTGATTTACGCCCGTTTTTCCGGTATCATTCATTCCCCTCGGCAGCCAGTGGGCAAGCGTTAAAGTCCGGCACGAATTCCACGCTACGTTTTGTGACACCCGCAATAAGCACGGCGATACACGCCGGTGATTTACGCCTTGTAAATTACTCGATCAAATGAATACCTACGGTAAAACGGTTGTCGGACGTAAACGTCGATGCGCGATGGGATTCGTGGATGGTGCCGATAGCTTCTCCTAGGTTTATGTTTTCCGGGGGGGGGGGGGGGGGTGACGCGTCCCCGACCGAAGGTAATTCGGCCCGTTCCTAGCTATCGATTCGTCGAGTTGGGCGCATCCTTGGCACACGTCACCTCCAAACTTTCAACGTTTTACTTTGGAAGCAGCGCGTGGTGGTCTTTATCGACGCCTATCTCGTGGACGCGGCGGGGGCGGGGGGGATTTTCTTCATGGAACCAGACGAGGGAATAAAGTCCGGGAGCAGTGGGTCCTCGTGAAGATTGAGAAATCAGGAGGGTGCATGCGCGTGCAAGGGAGAGAGAATGTATACCGTACGCCGGGGCGAGGCGTGCGTGCCTGTGTTCCCCTCTTCTCCGGTGTTCGGTTCTTCTTCTCGTTCACTGGCAGTATATATACAGAGGGCACGTCTACCTTCCTATCGGGCGGCTACATTAGCCTTTGTAGATAGCGCTAAGTGCCCCTGGATATTTCCAGGCCTGCCAATGCCAGCGGATCAACCGGATATCAGCGGAGTGGTACGTGCAAGCGGTTCCTCGTCACGAGCCGACCGGTAATAACCGCTGCCATCGAGACAACTTCTTTTTAGGGGGCTCGCGTACCTCGGACACGAATCGTGTCACTCGAGAAATTCCATTTAAACACCGCTGCCTCTCTCTCACTCCTCCCCCCCCCCCCCTCTCACTCCTCTCCGTCTCCGGCTGCCTCTCGTGGACGACGGGCAACAGGGTAATCGGAGTGGTCGCGTGGAAATCCGGCTCGGTTCGTGGACGGAATTTCATTCGCGGAGACGAATCGCGGCAGGTACTCCGTCCCGGAGGTTTCTCGAATTTCTTCCACCGGCCTGCCGCGCGTATACTTGCCCAACATTCGAAGCTAGGTATATCGAATGGCGGGGCCCGTCCGCGGGCCATTATCTCGCGGTAAAACAGTTAAGCAGAAAGATATTCGCGCGTCGATTATCTTCCGCGCCAGGGTGCTAATTATCTTGGCCGTGGAAACGACGAACATATGGTCGGTGCGAGATGTGTATCCGAGCGGACGGGCTATTTTTGCCGATTTCCAATTAGACACGCGACTCATTAGATGTCAGCGGGCCGATAAAGCGCAATAAAACCGATCGGAAGGTTAATGGCTATCGCCACTCGCGAGAGAGAAGAGATCTCCGTCGGCGTGGACGCGCCTACTTCTTACAATGTCTAGCACGAGGGGGGGGGGGGGGGTAGGCGCGGTACGGACTACTCCTCTGGTCGCCGATACGTGCGAACTAATAATTTGTACGCGTACCGTGGCCGGCAAAGCGAGCGGAACCTAATAAACGTAATGACAATGTCGTGCATAGAGAAATATACGTGTCACGGGTTGGACTGTAATTTCGTATGTAAAGCAGCACCATTGTAACCGGTGTCCCCGTAGTTACGTGTCTACGAACCCTCTTCCTGTCCCGAGGCGACCGCGATTCCACGAAGACCCGGGACGCGATAATGTGCAGCAGCGTCGTTCGCCTCCTCTGCCTTTTTAGCCCTCCACTTCTCCATTCAGCCCTCTGGCTCCTTCCACGTCTGCTCTTCCTCCTCCCGGTGTCGAACTCTAGAAAACGCCCGTCCTCCTAACGAGCCGGCCAATAAAAAGTATACCGCGGCCGCGAAATCCCCCGATAAACAGCCTCCTCACGCGAGATGCTTTGAGCGGCAAAAACGTTTGTCCTGTTAAGGGGTGTGCATACATTACCGCGGTACGGTAGCTCTTTGACGAGTAACGTTATCTTTGAGGTGACCGCGTTGCATCGACTGCATCCTCCTCTCTTTCAAATCCAATTTCAAACGGTATGGAACGCCGTTAAAAGCTTGGCACACTTTAAGCGCGATTCAGTCGTAGGGAAGGGTTTCGCGCGCGTCCATCTGATATAGAGCGCGAGCTGCGCCGAAAGAGAGAAGAAGCTGCGGCAGATAACGTTGCTCGCAGGGGAGGTATCGTCGAGCAGAATGTGGAATGAGCGTTTCGCGGAAGCTGTTGGCCGAAAAATTATTGAATTATACGTAAACGCCGAGATGTACCCCGATTTGAATAAATAACGGTACCGGTTGCCGCCGGGGTGCGATATTTTTCCGCGGATGAAACTGGTCCACGGTTATTCGCCGTATTTATGTAACTGGCGCCTGCCGAGACACCCCATTGCCCTAATGTCGTCGGATAAACCAGCAAACATGCAAATATTATTTCACGCGTGTCCCCGCGCCCATATAGCTACCTATGCATGTGTACCTATACTAGATTGCCCCGGAAATTCTCCAAACATTTCGCTCCGGTCCTCCCATTGTCGCCCGCGGGCATTGGGGTAGGTGGCGGGGGTTGGGCGGGTTTGTCGATTAAATAAATAAACCAGCAAGCAAGTTCCCAATGTAAACGCCATTCACATTAACGAGTACGCTTTCCTCTCTCTCTTTCTCTCTTGCTGCTTTTCCCTGTCTCTCTCCGCGTCTCTGACCGAGCTCTCTTCCCTCTTTTTCTACCCTTTCTGTACGTTTGCACTGTCCCAAGTACGCGGAGAGAGGGCCGCGTAAGTGGTCCACGCTCGTTCCACGGAAAATCCCGCGAATCCCGTGGAAAAGCTCCGCGAACCGTTTATCCGCCCGCTTTTTCTTTGCGGCTATTTTAACTCCGGCGATATATCCTTTGGCCGAACGAGAACGCCTCGGTCCAGGCCGCGTTCGATATTTACAACCGCTCAAGATTTCCCCGGTTAATCCTCTTAAAATAAGATGGTCGGCGACGGGATGGGAAGGTTCGGGAATAATCTGTACCTACTCATAATGAATTTATGGTACCAATTACGGACTGACACTCGAGACGCACGCGGTATAATTCCTTTTTATGCCAGGCCGCCGCAATAATTCTGGCATCTATTATTAGAGGAGGCTGTCGTAAAGGTACGGACGCGTCCGCTGGGCGCGCAGGGCCGCCGGTCGATGGCGTTTCTCGATTCCAAATAAAACGTCCATAAAGGGACAAGAATAAATAAATAAAACGCCCACCTTCTCGCGCGGAGCCGATGCGCCGAGATTTCGGATAGCGCGCGGCCGCGACGGCCGGCGACGCCAAAGATCGCGGAACATTTACAACGAAAACAAACGGCGGGTGGCGCGGCAGGAGAAAAATCGTGGAGGGTACGACGACTCGTAAAAGTCTCTCGGTGAAGTCGTAAAAACTGCAGCCGAGCCGAGCCGACGCTGAAGCCGTAACGCGACGCAATGGCAATGCCAACGACGACGACAACGGCATCGGCAACGACGGGTTACGAGTTACGACTTCTACGACGATATCCGCGCGGCCTTTCCGACCAGTCTCGTCCTCTGCACTTTCACTCTTAGCCTAATGAAAGAAAGAGGAGAATTCGTGGAAGCGAAACGATAGAGAGCGATAACGGCTCGGCGTGTTCTCGCTAGTAGCTCGCCGACTCGCCTCGCTCGCTTCCCGTTCTTTCCTTCCAGCCGGGAACTTTAACCTTTCCGCCGGCTCTCGTGGAGCAGGCATTTCTCCGGTGCGTCGCGAAAAGCCAAAGATATGTGTCGCGCGTCGAAGTTGCCGAGTCACAGTGAAAGCGAGTCGCCCAGGAACGAGTTTCGCCTGTCTGCCGACGCGGTCGTTTCGAATTTTCGTCGTTCGACCGGAAACTTTTCCTCCGCGGCGCTTTCCATGCTGCCGCGGCGACTGGTGATCCCGCGGACGCACGTACCGCCAGCTGTTTTCTAGATACGCGTTAAAAGTAACTTTTACAACGCTCCTGGGACCGGGAGCAGCGCAAACGTGCGCGCGCGCGCTCTCTGCACCACGTCCCTGTCCTCTGTAGTCTGCGACCAGAGGCAATTCAGACCACGTATACGCGATCACTCCCTGGTGACTCGGTCTATTTTCGAAATTCCATCCCCTCGGCCAACCCCAAAGTGCACTCTCGTGTAGCGCGTCGCGTTACAATTACACTTTCCTTTTTCGACGCGTTGCTTCTTCCTTAAACGCGCGCTCCACCGCCGACCGTCCAAATAATCGGCGAATCGCACACGTTGTATGTACGCCTCCCCGTGTTCTCGCTGCCTCGTCCTCGCCCCTCCTTCCCTAGATCGCGACGCCACGAGGACGGATCTCTCCGTTTGAAATATCTCAAATATTTGCAATTTGGAGATTCTTTTCTCATTGCCGGATTTGGTATCTAAATATTTTAACGGTCCCCCATACGTATCGCGGGGCCTTTAAGACGCGCTTCCCCGCCAACATTGCCGACTCCTCGCGCATTTTTAATTTATCTGCAAACATCTGCGGGCGTATAATGCTCAGCCCACGGAAGGGAGTGTACTCTCTCTCTCTCTCTCTCTCTCTCTCTCTCTCTCTCTCTCTCTCGTAAAAGGAAAAGGACCGTTTGAATTTATATATTCTGGTCCTTGTTGGTCCTGAGACGCGGCGAGAACACGAGGCCGACGAAATGAAAACGAGTTTGGTGCTTTACAAGTCCGCTACTTCGGGTGTCTCGTAGGAATTTTAAAAGGGCCGATTTGTCATAGTTTCCGGCATCCCGTGCGAGCGTACATCGTCGAGCAGCAGTCCTTAATTGGGGGACGCTAGACGGCAAAGGAGCTGTGAGAGGGCGAGGAACAGAGAGAGGGAGAGAGACGGAGAAAGGGAGCGAGAACGGGAACGAGGACGAGGGAGGTGGGTTTATTTTTCCAGTAATTAAAAATTCGAACATCTCGCTGGTTCGGCTACTATTCCCCAGGCCTCGATTAATTATCGCTCGGAGTGCCTTTCATTGTCAGGATCATTCATTGGCGGAGCCCATTACGCGGCAGAACCGAAAAAGGGAAGGAAAGGAAGGGAAGAGAAGGGGTGCTCGTGTAAAAAAGGCGACTCGAAAGGTCTCTTCTCGCACCTTCTTCTACTTGTCGTAAGGCACGGCCGCGACCGGCGCGGCGTTCCCTCGAACGTGACCGTAGACGCGAAATTGTGCAGAAGAAAAAGGCAAACGGCTGGTTGTATTTAATTTCCTCCGGAGGTGGCTGTATTCAATTCTCCTTCGAAGAGCACCGCCTCGTGTTCCTCGTGTACCGTTAATTCGGCCGATACCGACGATACCGTGCCTCGCGGTACGGGCTAATAATTAACAATTATCGAGGCCGAAGGTAATCCTCGTTCATTCGCAGTCTTAAGTGAATTATCCAGATTCGATCGTAATTGAAGGATGCACCTATACTATTCGAAAATTCCGCCACCAGACAGAAGACCCTGGTTCCTTCTTGTATCGTTGGCTGACGCTCGTTTGGTCGCCAGCGACGCACCTTCTCTCCTGGCATCGATTTCCCGTGGCGATCGTTCTTACTCCCTCGTTCAAGTCTCTACTTGTCCGTACGCAGAGTATCCTTGAATCGAGCGGCGCCTCCGATATTCCGGGCGATCGCGATTCACGAGATGCTCCTGCTGGCCGAGCAGAGCGCGGCTTTGAGCGACGCATTATCAGCTCGCGTCGCCACGAAACGAAATGAAACGAAACGAGACGAGTGGAGAGGGCGAGGGAAATATGCCATCGGTCGCGGAAGGAGGGAAAGAGAAAAAAGGCCTGGCATATTGTAGTGTCCGTGCATTAGCGGGACTCCGGCACGCTGGAGTATATCATTAAATATGAGAGCCGCTGAGTCGGGAGCAGCTCGATCGTTTCTTTTTTCGTTTCCTCGTCCTCCGACCCTCCCCAGTCCACCTTTCTTCTTTATCCTCCCTCCTTCTACCTTGGTGCCTTTCTTGCCCTCGCTCTTTCGCTCTTTCGCTCGTCTGTTCTCTTCCGCGGGCCGGCGTTGCAGCATCTCTCGGAACAGCACTTCACCTTCCTCGTCTCTCTACCTTTAGCTCTTGCTCCTTCCCCCCTGCTCCCTCACCCTTTTCTCCGTTCCTCTCCTTCTCCCTCGGACCGACTTAGGCGTACCTGAGTCCCCGGGTCTCGTGTCTCTCGCTCCTTCCCTCGGAACTTCTTACCTTCTTTCTCATTTTCTTGTGTCGCGCGGGTCTCCTCTTCCCTCGGCCTCTCCTGCTTCCTCCATCGGCGTCTCTCGTAATTGGCGTGACATGCTCTCTCGGTCCTTCGTTCTACGGTCGGCTCGATGGAGAAACGGAGCGTGCAGACGCCAGAGATGGTACCCTCTCCGTCCTCTCTTCGCGTTACGTCCTTCGTCCTCGAGGCCTCCGCGACGCTCCCGCAGCAAGGTTGCCGTCGCTTCTGTCGATCTGGAATTATGGATTTCCGAGCGGTAGGTATCCGAGCGGTTTCCGCCGACCAAAGGGCAAATGAAAACTTGGACGCATAATCCAGCCCGGTCCTGCCTTAAACGCGTCACAGCACGACGAGACTCGTTTCTCCGTTTCCTCGTTAGAAGGTGTATTTTCATGTTAATTCTCTAGTTATCCGTAACCACGGTACGACTTTTTCATCGCCGTGGTCCTCCCGCGTCTATCTACTTTCAAGCTGTTCGTTAGAAGCGGCAGGTACTTGGCGAACGGCTGGTTATTTTGCATAGAAACGCTTATTGCCGATTGTCTCGCGCTCCCAACGACTTCTTCGGGTCGTTATTTTTATCCCCCGGAAGCGGCATTCATTGAATTTAAGGGTTCCTTGAGAAACAGGCGGTCGTCTTGGGCGCAATGACGATTCTGGCCGCAATTTACCCGAAGATCACCTTACTCCCCCCCGGTCCCTCGCCGAACACCTCGCAATTCTCTCGCCAAGACTCCGGCCGGCTTAATCCTTAATCGGTTTCGCGACGTAATTATTTAAATACCACGGCGGCTGAGGTCTCGCCGATCCAATCAGCTCGGCGAACGTGGAAGGGGTAAAAGGAGCCACTTGCTGGAAAATATTGATACTCGTGCGCGGCATCGGGTTTCGATTTAGTTCTCAAAGAATCGCTCGCGTTATTAATGAGACATTCGGTAAGGGTTTCGAAGGAAACCATCAATTATTGAACGCGCGTGTTACCGCGTGAACGAGTTGAACCGGACTCGACTGTTCTGACCCCGTTTCCGACTGTAAATTATAACGTACGGGTTTGCATTATTTCCACGCCCGCCGCCCGACGTATAGGTACATATGTACGTGCATATGTGCCACGCGATTCGCGGCTCTTAAGGACGCACGCGAATCGTAAAGTCGTCTGGATTATCCATAACTTGTATTCCCAGACGCGACGAAAGCCGGCGCGCGGCGCGGAGTCCCGACGAATATGCATCCCCCGACTGGTTGTCGGAGCGCCAGCTACGATCGCTGTATTTCCGATAATTGCGCGATCGATCCTGGGGATTCTCCCCTGCTCTCGCACCCTTTCGGGGTTCCTCCTCCTTTTTTTCGGCTCCTCGACGAGGAAATATCGGGACCGATAGCTCATCCGACGTGAATTACGCCTCGTCGGTCGTTGGACATTATTTAAGCGGCTGAGTTGCGCGGTTATAACCACACACACGCTTTCCCTCTTTCTCCACTGCGCCCTGTTAGCCCCTCTGTCTCTGCCCCCCCCCCCCCTCGTTCCACCAATTTATTTCTCTCTTTTTACCGTTCACCAACACCGTACGACCGATGGCCGCGTATATGTATATACGGCGGGACGCAAATCGATGCCAATCGAGGGAAAAAAAGGAATCAGACGCCTCGATAAACTCGGGAAAACTTCCGACCACCCCCCTTCTCCGGAATCCAGATACTCGCGTTCTCCCTTCTCCCTTTCACCCTCCGGTCGTTTCACCGGAAAAATGCTTCCCAAGCTCGCCGCGCAGACCTTTTAAATTGCACGAGAGACGAATAGAGAGGGTGCCCGCGCGATCGTTCTCGTTCGAAATTCGTCGTGAAAAATTTATTACGATATCTACCCTCCGCCGGGGCGCCGCACAGTGCAGCCTCGAGGCGCGCGCATTTTTTCATCCAGCCGATGAGAAAAGGATTACGTGGGAATTCCGTCGATCTTCATTATCGTCTTAAGTGGGATCCGTTCGGGGCTGAAGAACCAGGACATGCTGGTTGAAGGGTTGAGAATGCCATGCCGGTCCGGGGAAGACGCGCGCGCGCGCGCGCACTTGCTCGCTCGCTCGCTCGCAAAGTAGACGGTAATCTCTCTTCCGGTCCCCGAGATTATAACGAATGTCCTCCGCTCGAATGACAGCTTTATCCCGATAAAATATCGCCCCATTAGAATTAATACGGAGTTTTTCTGGCTTCGAATTACGAGCTGGCTGGAAGCAGCAGGGTGGTGGATGGGGAGAGGAGAGGATCTCGTTAATCGTTTTTTTTTTCTCGCCCGTTCGCACGAAACCGTGCGTTTGCCGAGGAAAAACTCTTTCCCCCAGGAGATTAAGCCGGAGGTTTACTGGCTCGCAGGCGATGCCATCCGCGGCGCAGGACTCGTACGGCGATTCGAAATCGAGCGTGAAACGCCCGGATCGTAGCCTTTCCTTCTTGACGAGCCAGTAATCGCCATCGTCATCAGTCGCGCGACGAACGCGAAGTAGCAGAGTAGAGTGGCGACGCGACGGTGCATCAGCTGTTGCTTTCTTCTCTGCCCTCTTCTCGTGTCTGCTCCTCGTCTTTGCTCGGCAACCGACGCAGGCCTGCTCCAGGTCATTAAGAATCCATTAAGAGTTTTCCAAACTCGGGAAACTAAATATAAACTAGCAGCCGCGAGGCTGGCAGGTGGCGTCTCTGAGCATACGGACTGCTGCGAAAGGGGGACGCGTGCGGGCTAGCCAGCTCCTCGCGGCCTTTGCGATCGCGTCCCGACGCTGATGGAAGGATCCTCGTCATTCCGGGCACGTATGTTTCGTACCCTGCGCCGTCGTCCTCTTTGCCGTGGTCGTGGTCGTCCACGCTGTCGACGTGTTTTTCGAGAAAATGACATAACGCGCGCACCAGCGCTCGCTCGCGCCTGATGCTATAGTTAGATCCAGACGAATACGCGGAAACGGCCGTGATGAGATTACGTGCCCCCGAATACAACGGAGAAAATTATATCTATGCCGGGATATATATCAAGGGGAATTACAAACGTTGCTACTGTCCTAGCATACAAAAAGGTATATGCATGCAGTTTGCCTAGTAATCGTCGTCGGCTGGACTCGAATGATGATTCCTGCTTCGAAATTCCTTGGCCCCCGAGCGCACGGCATAGACAATCAAGAAAACCATTACTCGAATCTAGATATCAGACTTGTAGAGATCCCTTGCCGTCCCCTTCTTCTTCTTCTTCTTCTTCGTGGAGGAGCGGATCGATGACGGTGAAAGTTCACTTCCATTTGCTCGTGATCGACGCGCCACCGAGTGTCTTATCTAGCGTGCGGTGAAAGTCTTCCCCTCTGGCTGGTTTAATAAGTCGGTGCTCGTCTGGTTTAATTGAAAAGCAAAAGGCCTTGCGAGATCCTTCTACGATCGTTTTACAGACGCGCGCGCACTCTCGCCCAGCGTACCTACATGTCCCTCTTTCTCATTCCCGGAGGATTAATCATCTATTCAGGCGCGCTGCGCGGCTTTGTCCTTCGGTGACAAAGTCTTCTCGCTGTATCCTCACAATTCTCGACCTAGAAACATCCAGCGTTGTACTTACGGTGTGACGATGCGCCGCGGCGGCTCTCGCCTCGTCTCCCAAGAATTCCGACTCGCGGCGTTTTTCTTTCTCGATTTTCCACGGCTCGCGTTCTGGGTTCATTGATCCTCCAGTTGCGTGTATTCCGCACACCGGAAGCCCCTCTATAGAGCAATCGTTCTCCGCGATGGAGATGGGTATCCGGAATGTGGCGATTCTAGACGGACGATAAAAAAAAAAATGAAGAAAAGTATCAGTTCCAAGGGAATGCTCGCTGGCTGGCGAAGGTTAACCGGAGTTGGTAACGTCGTTAGCCGCGACGAGGCACAATGTCCGTCAAAGTTGAAATAAAGTTACAATGCCAGCGTGTAATAATGTTGTCACTGAGGCTCGTACAAGTTCTCGGTCTCTCCTCCTTTCCAAGGGAATTGTGCGCATTGAACTCGTTGCACGCGACGAAGCCCCTCTTTGCCGGAGCTGGGCGAGCAGCGGAAACGCGTGGCGATAAGTTGCATGACTGCTGGTGGAATGCATCGCGAAATAGACGAATCCAGGGGCGACGGTTTTTCAGTGGAAATCTCGATGAGATATGGTATGCGAGATAGGTGCGTTGTGTCAGGTGCGTTAGTGGCACTTAAATGGACGGAGGGCAACTTGACCTCGACGCCAAGCATTACTGGCGAGTGTAGGACTAATGAACGGTTGCTCGTTAATGGGACGATTCCCCCATTGTGGATCGGCGCGGCGCGGCGCGGCGAGGCGGTCGAGCCCTGGGGGCCGTGGGGCTGCGGGCGGAAACCCCATGCTGCCTTTGCTTCCTCTGGGATGAGTTTGACGCACCGGATCGTCCGTGGGACCCCCGTTCACGATCCAGCAATCTCTGTGTTCCCTCTGTCGGTCCGTGGACACTTGGGTGTCGTTTGCGGAAAACATCCTCCGAGCGGCCGATCTCATTGCTCCCGCCCGTCTGTGCTCTCTCCCATCGAGGAGATTGGAGAAGCGAGGGTGCCTCGTTTCGTCCGAATCATCTCTACCACGGGTTCACGTGACCGATGATCGTCGAAAACGCAGCGTCATTAATCGTCTTCTGCCCTTTGTTTCTCGCGATTCTCTCCGGTTCAATGTTCAATTTTGCGGCTGGCATATTCGCGCGAGCTCGGAGCCGGAGCATCGACCGCGCGAGTGCGGCCTTTGAGAAGTTCGATTGCTGGTATTCGAAATGAATTTTTATCGGGAAAGCAGAATAGGAATATATACTAGGAATTTGCATCGGCGCTCTGGGCCAGCGGCCGTATTAAAATTCAGCGAGTCGAACTGGTTCGTCCCTTTGTCAATGGCGCCGGGGGATTTATCGGCGGGAAAATTCATCCACGGAGATATTCCGTCTCGCTCGAATTTTAAAGCAACAGACCATCGGCATCGTCCCGTGGACGCCCGGTCCTGGTTTACGCTTCGAGCTTCTAAGGAGAGAGATTATCCGGGCGATCTCGATTCCCCTGAAAATCCCCGGGTCTTTTCATAATTCTCTTGGGCGACATAGCCGCTCACCGTCGATCTTCTCGGGGAGCGGCGCACGGGGGACGAGAGGGATGAGAATATATCCGACGACCACGGTCTTCCACGTTAACTGCTTCAAGGTCGAGCCCCTCGCCGAGAACGAGAGCAAAGTATCTGGTCGGTCAGCAAGATACATCCCGAATCCCGGAGGGATAACGGGGAAAACATGGCGTTCAGGGACCCTCCATATGTCACGGGATGATGCCACCCTAACGTTGGAACGCCGCCGCGTCTGATCTGCGCAAAAATGCGGGGAAGAATGAGCCCGTGGGAGTGAAGCGTCGTCCACGCGCGAGACGCCCTTCCGTAACGAGAAAGAAAGAAACCTCGGAGAGATAATCCGGAAGCGGCGACTAGAATTCCGACGACGAATCGCTTCCCGCCGCGAGCTCCTCTTCCAGCGTGCTCCGGCGAGCACCCGGCGACAAAAGAAAGGAAGGGCGGGCAACAAATTTGATCGTTTCTGCGGGAAGAAATAATTCGAAGGATGTGCATTGTGCGCGGTCGCAAACGGGGCCGTTGCGCCGGACGAGCCCGATAATGCTTCGGGGTGGAAAACAGAAACGCGCGTCCCTTTGAGAAATAATTTCGTTTCGAGAAACTCCGGGCGACGGAGATAGGGACGAAAGACCGACAAAAGCTTCAAACTTTCCAGTCGAGGAACTTTGTTCGTTCGCCTGTATTTATTGGATAAAATAAGTGCGCCGCGTGCTTTCGGCGCGAGGAAGGGGTGCAGACGGAGAGACGACCCCTGACACGAGGCTCTTGCTTCGCTTGATCCTTCGTTAGACGCAATTTAACTTTAAACATTAATATTCTCGGTAATTAAAGAGGGGGTAGGTAGGTAGATGGAACGAAATTTGCGAAACTCGCGGCGGTATTCGTTTCATCGAGTATCCTAGATTATTGGATTATCAGATTGGTTACATCGATTGGCTCGATTTGCGTGATAAATTGAAATTACGCGTCGTCGCTGTTGAAAATTCTCGGAGGATTAAGGTTCGATCTGCCAGAGGTGTTACATCCATCCTCGCGCATTATTAATGTTACTCGTTAAAAAAACATCCGACCGGCAATAAACAGCGATAACGACGTGCTGCGAGCTACTCGGGGTGGTCCAGAGACCGCCGGCGTAACCGTGCGCCCCGGTATTCGAGGAAGTTATCCGCTGGTTCCAAATATAGAGCAAAAGAAGAAGATCCGCGAGAGGTGAATGCCGCGAGAAAAAGAAGACGAGAAAGATAACTCGACCGAGAGGAAACGAAAGCCATATGGCCCTCTCGACGCGGAGCGTGCCTACACGATACGGTAATGGTATGGTACGGTGCGGTACGGGTGTCTAGAAAGAAACGCCGGTGGCTAGGGGTGGGTGGTGAACAGGCAGAGTGGGGGTGGGCAAGAGGGTGTAGAGAAGTTCGGGGGTTCGGGCAGCAACCCTCCGTGAAATATAGGGCTGCTAGGCCTCGGAAGGAAAGTTACGAGGCACGCGAGACTCTCGACGGAGAGAGCGTTATTGCCGCAAAAGACACGAGTATATCACCCACGCACTAGAACTTTCTTCTTTCATCCTCTCTTTTCCGATGGAAAACGCGTTGCTGGCATTTAACGTGGCCCCGGGGCGCGAACGACGAGCAGCTTATCGTCCAGATTAGAGGCGTATAAATTACGGCCGCCGCGCCGCGCCAGTCCCACGCTCCTCCCCGCCCCATCGCTCTCTCTTCCTATTTTCCCTGTTTCCCTCTTTTTTCCACGGGCGGAGTGTCCTCGATAGCGGAGAGACCACTAATGGTCGAACTATTTTGACGCATGCGATCGGCGTACAAGACGTTTGTCACCGCGGCCAGGATAAGCCGAGGAACGTGGATTACCATTAGCCTATCACCTGCACCGGCTACGCTCTCTTCCTTGCTCGCCACTCCACCTCCTCTACCTCCGGCTACCCCCGCTACCCTCCTCCACCTCCTTCTTCTCGTCTCGGTGTTCTCTTCCTTTTCAGCGTGGTTCGGTCACCTGGCGCGGTGGCGAAAACCCGATAACGGTTTGTTCCGTTGCACCGAGCGAGACGGCTCGGTTTCTGCCGTGGTCAGAACACGAACAGGGCGAGCAGCGGGCACGAGGCTCGCTCCTCGGGATCGCGTGACTGATCACCGATGGACTTGACGGGGGCGGAGAAGGACGCCATTAGCTTTATCATCGGCCCTGAGACTCGCGTACCGGACAGTACCCGATAGCGCGCCTGGAATTTCGTCCCTCTTTCCTTCTGTTTTTTAGTCCTTTCTCAAATACTACCCCTCCATCCCACCGACGTTCATTCCCCCCGGAAATTTGTCGAGCTGTCTTTTCCCGTCAATGAGGCACAAGCCCAGCGGAGGCGCGAGAAAAATAGACGGATAATCTCGTTAGGAAGCGTATAGACGATTATCGAGGAACGTAGGTACGTCAGGTTTTGCTCTTCTATCCCGCGCATGCATCTAAGCGTCCACTTCCCATTGCGCGAACCAGCAATTTTCACGATCCCGCGCAACCTCCGAGCAGAAAATGGAGAATCGAAAAACGAGGGACACGAGAACGGTCACTCAGGTGCCACGGGGTCCATTTCCGCGGTGTAGATTGCAGTTTCGAGGGGGAAAACATCGCGTCTCGGTTAAACACTTACGGGAAACATTCGCAAATGATAGACGTTGACTGAACGAAACTAGTGAAAGCGAGACGAAAGAGACCCCTGACTCTGGCCAATTACTCGTTTGCGCCTCTCGGGATTTGCGTAGCCCCGACTTATAATTATCGTACGCTTCGATATAACGCTCCATCGGCTCTAATGACTCGTACGTTCTTAATTAAGCTCGAAGGCGAGTCGATCCTTCGCTCGGGACTCGCTCGACGGCGCGGCGCAGCGCTCGCGGGGCGACTTACTTTCACTCGTTGGAAACGACCGCGTGCGCATAGTCGATTGCGAAATCCTCGCGGTTCTCTGCATCGATAGCGAGCCTCTATTTTCCGCCGGCGACTGAACGAAGAAACGTGCGCGCCGCGCGGACGGTTAATGCAGAGTTATTGCGCGAGTAGACAGTCGCCTCCACGTTTCATGGGAGATTTCGTATTTTCCCTCGATTAGTGCGCGGCCTCCAGGCCGTCCCGCAGTTGGCGCGGCGTTCAGCTATAGAGAGATTCTTGAAACTCGATTTATTTTTTAGGACAGCGAAGCACACACGCGCGCGCGCGCGCGCGGTATGTAGCATGCCAGGTATTTCAGGACATTCGATAGAAATGTTTGACCGGGGGATAAACGCACGGCTTTCCCGTCGAACACGCGCGGATCGCGTAAACAGGATGAATGTTGCAAATATTGTAGGCAACGCGCGAGTGATTCACGGGCTTCGTTAATCGAAACGATAGACGAACGCAGTTGAAAGGCCGTGTGTTGAAGAGTTATCGTGCCGCGAGCGCGTATCCCCTTGCAGCCCCGATATTTTTGTAACGCGAATTGGTTGGGGCGGGGGGGGGGGGGCGATGTGTTTTCGCGAGGGAAACAAATATACCGGAGGATGAGGCCCGCGATCACAGTCAACGCGCGGGGGTGGTACGGCCGACATTATTGTTTTTAATTACGAGCGACGGCGAAAAAGGGGAAGCCACGAGCAGCAACGCGAACCGTAGCCAGCTAGTGTCGAGACGTCGAAAAAATTCTATTATTCTCTGTCCTCCGTCTCGCTCGTTCTTTCTTCCCGAGCGCGCGCGAGCTTAGGAGAAAAGGCGAAGCGACGCGAGCGCAGAGAGGAGAGAGGAGAGAGAAGAAACGTTCTAAATTCAAAGGGCTGTTTTTAAATTCGTACCACCGTCGAGCCACCGCAGCAAAACCCGACAAGGAGGACGGTGGGCAGAATCCTTGGAAAATAAATCTAACCATTGCGCCGGTGCTTCCAATCGCCCCTCTCTGTCTCGCTCGTCCACTAGGTAGCAGTCTCCCTTAAATTCATCGGAAATAGAATTTGTCCCGTAGACGTCTGTTGCGGTCCGCGTCCCGCGACATCGAACCACGATAGGAGAAAAAAAAGTCGGAGTAGAAAAATACGGGGTTCGCCCGGAGAGTTTCGGGAAAATAAGACTGAGCGTCGTCGAGAGTGGCGATCGTCCAAGGTATAATAATTTCGGGGAACTTTCCTTCCTCCATCTCGTCCACCTCATCCACCACCTCCTCCGCCACTCCGTTTCGTTCTATATATTTTTTTCTTCCCCGTCTCCGGAGTATACATCTTTCCTTTGTTACGTTTACGAGCCTCCCTGGATCCGGAGTAAAAACCTCCACCCTCTGCCACGCTTCCACCCCCGTTTTTTTTCTCTGCACTTGGTTCTCTTCTCCACGGCTCTATATCTCTCTTTCCATCTCTCTCTCTTTCTTTTCGTCTGGAGCGAGTGGAGCCGTGAAATAAATCCGTATATTCCGGAGGGTCTTAAATTCAAGCGGAAATAGAATTTGTCCCGAGGCGGTCACGGAAGCCAATGGCGCGAGGAGAGGAGAGAGGAGAGAGAGCAAAGAAATTCGAGGAGTACGGAGGAATGGAGGAGGAGAGAAAAAGGCGGCGGACATCGAGAGAATCCGTAATGTCGCGGGAAGGAAGCACGCCGTAGAGTCCGTGGAGAGTGTAATGCTGTAGCGAGAGTAGTGGAAGAAGAAATAGGAAGCAGGAAGCTTTCCACGTGCCGGCTTTCCTACTGAAACATCATCGCCGAGAGTGAGAAACGGCACGGCGCGGCGCGGCAAGGCGGCGGCCCGCGGGGGTGGGGCGGGAATTTAATTTTCTCGCAGGAAAACGAAAACAAACCCGGCTGATTTACGATCGGGATCGAGATGTTAAAATATTCGCGTTGTATTTTACGAGGGAAGCGGCCAGCGGCGAAATGTTTTCGTGCCGCGGCAAGAGGAACGAGGTCCGGGCGGCAACGAGCTTTCACGTTGGATTAAAATTTTAAATATCGGCAGAATTTTACATCTCGTCCGTTTCATCCCCTCCCCCCTGTGCTAGGTTCAAAGGACGTTTTATAATGCTCTGTGAGCGTGGGCCGGGAGGAAGAAGTGCTCGTTAGAAGCGAACGTTGTGTAGCCGCCTCGGTTGCACCTGTTCGAGTACTATTAGAGACGGCTTAAAAATTTCACGAGCCTCTCGAGGCCCGGGCTTCTCCCGCCGCCGAAATCTGCAATTTGGCGGGATCCATCGTAAGCAGCCACTTGGAAAGGAAGTCTACGCCCGGAAAGAATAGAAAAAGAACGAGGCCTTTGCACGCTGAAGATGGTGGCCAACCACCTTCTGAGTGGTCGACCCGCTTCCAGACGATCCTCATCCGTGTTTACATCTGCTTCGAAGGAAGCAAAAGTAAGGGAAAAAAGAAGAGGGGAAAAAATGGGAAATCGTGGCTTATCAAAGGAGGCTAGATACTCTTGCCCACCTCCACCCACCCAACCTCCGTGAAACCTGCCGCTCTTCTGTCAGGCTGTGCTCCTCGAGCGGTCCTCTCTTCTTCTCTCTCTCCCCTCCCTCTCCCTCTCTCGAGACACGAAGCTGTTTTCGGCAATTGCTACCGGGTCTTGTCAAAAAGTTGAAAGAGAGATGCCGGTGAAAAGAGGCACTACGGATTTCTAGCCCGACCGAGTCGCGGAGGATGAGGAGGAGCAAGTCGAGGAGGAAAGAGAAGGACGAGAAAGGGCAAGGAGAAGGGTGAGAGAAGAGAGCGAGGAGGAGGAGGAGGACATCTTAAATTTTTTACGAGGCCACTCGTGAGCAATGGCAACGGAAGAAGGCAAGCACCGTAGACCTAGGAGGCGCTGCACGGCTACCAGCACCAGCATTTCACTGAAGTCTGCAATTTCGCGGATGCATCTCGGCTGGTGTAGCTAGAGCAAGAGGACGCGAGGGAAGGAGAGGAAGGTCTTTGCCCGCTTTAGAAGAACTCCTAAAGCGCGCTTGCCTTCCACCTCTTTCTCCCTCGGTCCACCTTCCCTTTCCCCCACTCTACTATATTTTGGTACTCTAGAATTTCGTGCTTCCTTCAGTCCTCTGCCCAGCCATCTCCTCCTCGTCTTCGAACCCTCCACCTCTCGTACACCAAGTCCTCTATCTCTTCTCTTCCCCTCTCTTCTATTTTCTTCTCCTCTCTTCTCCCTTATTCGTCTCTTTTCGTCGAAGAATGGCGAGACGCCGGCCAGACCCTGCGGCCTACCGGAGCAAAAGAGATCGACCAAAAGCTTGGCCGAAAGAAGACGGTGGATGAGATGCTTTTCCCTCTCTCCTCCCTGCTCCCGCGCCCTGGTAGCTCTCTCTCTCTCTCTCGCTCGCTCGCTCGCACGTTCTGTCTCGCGGGTTCTATGTGTGCCCGAGAGGGAAGGTAGAGAGAGACGGATAAACGCATGGTATTGATCCTAAAACCCCTTGCGCTCCTCATCCCAACCCAGCTAGCACCCCTTCCACTACACCGACGAACCCCAAAGTTGCGTTCGGTCTCTCTTCCACCCCCTTTCTTCTCGCGTCTCCCCCCCCCCCCCTAGACTCGGCTAGATGACTGGTTCAGCGACTAGCGCGAATTTCACCGAGCCTTAGGATGCATGGCCTCGTGTGTGATGCAAGTCGACCTTGAACTTGGAATTAGTCTCTGGCCTCGTGCGTATCCGCCTGGCTTTTGTCGCTCAAACCTTCCTCTTCCCTCGTTCTTCCACTCGCGCCGCGACCCTTCGTAGCCTCCCCGTCCGCGCGGACGTTGGCGTTGCTTCCGTCGTGTCTGGCAAATCATCGGAAGCCAATACCGCTCGCGTGGTCGACAGAGAATGGGCATTGAATTGAAATCGATCGGACGGACGTCGTTGTATTTAACCGCAGAGTTAGGCGTGAAAGGGCAAAAGCTACCAGGTAATCGTCGTTCCCCACGGAATGATCGATACGCGACTTGTGACCAACGTAAGAGATGCGAAAGAACCGAGCCATGCGACGGCAGGATGCAGAGATATCTCGATAGTGCCTTTACGATCTGGGAGCACGCAGCCGTCCATCCATCTGCTTCGCACCGCGTCATTTGGCACGCTCCGCGGAATATCCGGAGAAACAATGATCCCTGCGCAGAGTCATCCGGCTTAACAGTACAGGTGCCACGCGGCCGTCCGAGTCGGGGCCCGAGTCAATATTCGGTAGTTGATTTTCATGAAGCCGCGTCGGAAACGCGTTTGATATTGTATTGGCGGAGCCGAGGGTCGAGCGATCGAATCGGTCGCGTTAGCCACAAAAGGAGCTCGTTTCCACTCGATGAATCTCGGTATACGAGGTCTCGCTTCACTCCATTCGAATGGTACCTACGAGTTTACTCGACTTCATTCGACTTTATTCGACTTTATTCGACCGGCGGACCGAGGGTGGAAGACTACTCTCGCCGGCCCCGATGAAAGTAAACCACTCGGCAAATCCGCGCAAAGGCGTCTCCAAAGTTCCCCGTTCGACTCGGGGCTTAACTTGATCGAAGCCCTTGCCTCTCCTTTTTAACCTTCGAGACGAAAGTTGGCCCCGATGGATACCGGGCGCCTGGCGACGGGTGTTTCGATCGCCATCGAGTTCTGCGCGTCGCCGTTGGTTAATTATTTCACGAGTACCCTCGCGTTTGTACAGCCGGTGTACTTTCATCTTTACACCGGGCCTGTGTTGCCGGTAAAAGTGCGCCGGCGATTCGAGGGCAGTGCTTCATAAATTGCGAAAGTTTTCCCGCACCGCGCGCGGACCATTTAATGGATCCAAAGTTCGAAACAAAGCGCCGCAGATAGGGACGGGAGGACGGATAAAGCCGCGCCCAACCAGTTAGTACGTCTCGATCTCGATCGTCGAAACCGCGTGGCAGAGCCAAAAAACGACCTCGTCGCGTTGTTTCCATTTAGGGATGTCATTAGGGGCGCTTCGTATCGCGCGCGAAAAGGGGGATGGAGACAGAGTCGCCGGTCTATTCGGCTGGCAGGGATCAGGAGAAAGGGGGGAAGGGTGGAGGAGCGAATGGGGAGAAGGATATTTCGCGGATTTTAATTAATGCGGTTCATCTTTGTTTCTTTCAGACGAGGCAGCCCCGTGGAGTCGCGCGTCTGCGAGAAATTCAGGCGTCGACGGAGGTGCGGGAGGAGGCGCAGCCAGTGAAAGAGAGAGCGAGAGGGAGAGAGAGAGGAGATGCGACGAATCTCGACTCCCGTCATTAAGAGAAGCCAGCCTTTGTAGGTGATACGACGACCGGGGGGGAAAAAAATCGAACACGTTTCTGGCAGCCGTGTTGCATCGTCGCCCTGCTACTTCCGGTTACACCGATATACCCCGACGGTGGCAGACACACAGACGGCCGCGAACGTTGATCGCGAGTCGCGAGATACGAAGAAGAGGGCCTAATCGCGTCCAGATCTGCCAAGAGCCTTCGGCGGTCGGGGCCTAATCGTTTTTAATGGCATAGGGGCAACTCGCGGTGGCGAACGTTGTCTTTCGGCGAGGAAGAAAAGAAGGCGGGGGATCACCAACACTTCGGGGATAGACAATAAGAGTGGCTAGCGGCGGGGGGTGGTGTGTGTGTGCTGTTTGGGGCGAGGTCTATCGGTGAAGAGCGAGGCTACTTTTCGAAGGGGTAAGAAGCGCCGTTGGGCTGCACGGCGCATCCGGAAGGGTTGCACGACCTGGAGCAGGAGCAAGAGGAAGAGGAGGTGGCAGGAGAAGCGGAAGGTGGAGGAGGAGGAGGTGGAGGAGGGGGAGGGGGAGTTAGTGCTAGTGGTAGTGTTGAAGCTGGAGGAGTCGGGAGGCGACGAGGGTGGTTGCACGTCGTCGTCGCGTGACGTGCGGAAAGAGCAGACGAAGCGTGGAGGAGGCATGAGGAGGAGAGAGTGACGACGCTGCCGGTGCTGCAGCCTCGCACAGATCGTGAGAGGACCGGCGGCCCCCACGAGGACGGTGGGGCTGCGATAAGAATGGCCCCCTTCAATATGGCGGGCGTAGCAGGCCTTCTAGCCACCTGCGCCGCCGCTGCTGCTTCCGCTGCCCACCTTCTGCCGTTGCTGCTGTTGCTGATCTGCCCGCGAGGGACCCACGCCGAACAAGGTAACCCTCTCGCTACCTGTCCTCCTCTTCTTTTCTTTACAGCTCGATTCAACAACGTACCGCCGAACATTCTCAAACTGGTACTCGATTACACACCCTCGTACACGCGATTTCCTCCACCCTTCATTCGGACGTTCAACGATCCAGCGACGATCCAGACGAATTACTTTTGGCCCGCGTGCCGATTCGTCGTTGGTACCAGGCGGTACGCTCGTTGAACCATCCTGTACTGTACGCGCTGCACTTGCCTCTATCCGAGGATCGCCAACCGAGATGATAGTCTCGGACGACACCTCGGGACACGATACACCTATGCGATTGCTACTTCCTTCTGTATACTTAGCCAGATGCATCGATTAAGTCGTACGTCTGTGACCAGACGTATCTATCCCGGCGATTCCCCTTGGAAAGTCTTTCCCTATAGGACGCAGCAGCAGCGTTTGAAGTCGCTCCGCGGGCGACGTAATTATGTACTAGCTTCTCCGAGAACAAGTTCCTGCGCTTCCGAGTCGGGTTCCCTAGATTTTTCCAACGGGATCCGGACCAGCTCGATCGATAGATTTCTCGATACGGTCGCTGTCCATCTCCACCGCGTGCAATAAATACCTAACTTAATTAACGTTATAGCCGGGGACCAGTTGAGTTACCGTTTATCGAGCATTCCGTTTGTTTCCCGTGATTGTACTCCTCCTCCCGCCGTCGATTGCTTGAGCAGCTGTTGTTGCCTCGGTAGGTATGCAGTTGTGTTACCGTGGTCCGCGTGGAGTGCGTTTTAGAAACGCGATTATCCCACAACGTGCTAACGCAATGATCCTCAGCTATTGCTATGTATCGTCGAGATTAGCCCGGGTTCCCGTGTGTTTACCAATTCCGCGCGAATCGATACGCATTGATATGCACGCTCGGCCCCATCGAAGATGCAGGGAATCGAGCTCCTCCGAGGGAACTCGGTCGATGTTAGCCAAGACTATATAGAACCCCTCGAACGTACGCGACTTAATCGGTATTCTCGTAGCCTAGTGCACCGATATTTGCCGAGAACTCGATCTCTGTACTCTGTCGAATATTTACTCGCCCCGAAGAAAACTCGCCGGAGAATTTCTCTGCAGGTTGCACCACCGGTGGTTATCTAGACGAACGAGAAAGTATTGCGTGGCCTAACGACGCGCGTCCCGGCGTTTTTTACCATCGGCGATTCAGCAGCTTCCTCGTTCACCTTGTCTCCGTGATCGCTTTTTAACGATCCGACCATGCGAAGAGGATGGACGTCGGCAGTGGTCCGTGGGTCTTGGTCGTGGTCGTGGTCGTGGGCTATAACCGACGCGGAGGGAGATTTATTCGAGCGATGGGAACGTACGGGGGGGGGGGGGGACGCTTTAGGAAGCCGGCTTTCTCAGAGATGGCCGAGGTGAGCTACCCGGAACGTTTTCCATATTTATACCGAAAAGAAGCTGGCGCCCCGGGGTTCTCGATGGGTCCGTCGCTGCACCCCTTCATCCCTCTTTCCACGGGAATAACGATAATTTCGTAATGTGGGCCAATCTTCCGAATTGCGGGATCGTTCGAGGTGCCGGTAGTTAGTGCCGCGGCATTAAAAGGGGATCATTTCGACGCGCTCTCTGGACAGAAAGGAAAGGAGGCGACCGTTGGGGAAGGAGTGGACCGGTGGGGATATACATGTAGGTATATAGACGGCCGGTCGAAATTGACCGGCAAACTCAGCAGGGCCTGTTTACTCTACGTGAGCCGATTTCTAGATGAAGGAGAGCGGATCTCCTCTCCGTGCCTTTTCCGATGCGAGCGGTATGCTACTCGCGATACCGCTAAGGCGAGACCGGGCTCTCTCTCCCTTCTCTCCTTCCTCCCTCGTAGATTCTCGTCACGAACGCCGTTACCATTTTGAAAAACTGACCGGAGCATTTTCATCAAATTTTAACGCGGATGCACCGACGGCGACGCGCCAAGCTCGAGCATCACAGCCTAGGAGCTTTTCAATCACGATATATTTTCGGGATTGCCGGCCACCCTCCCCCGCTGATGATTCCTCGGGTGGCGAGTATTCTTGCGGCAAGTTGCTGCGCCGTGGTCCTTTGGGAGTTGCTTCTGTACGTAACGCGCTTAATGGAACTTGCCAAGGATACACGTTCCCGGTGGACCGTGTCTGCGCAATGGAGACGACTAACTTCGTTTCCTTGGACCTGCACGAAACCCGAGCTCTCCTCGTTACCCTTGCCTATTCGATATATCTCGGCTCATGCCTTCCACTCCTCGACTTCTCTCCCGTTAGTAGGTATATCTCTGAATTTCATTCTTCCACCGGACCCCTGAGAGAGAGGATCGGCTACTCGTATTACCGTATCCGCCGCGCCGCGCCGGTGGACTCGTACACATCGATTCCACTGGAGGATAAACTCTCGGCGGCGGCGGCGACCGCCGAGCGAATCTGTCTAGCCAACAATTTTCTAATGCCGGACGCTGCCTGGTCGCATCTTTCCCTCTCACGGGCATTGAAAATTTAAAAGCAGCCGGGAATAGGGAAGCAGAGCTGTTTCGGGCGGGATCGGTTCGATCGACAAAGTCAATTTTTGTCGGCCAGTCTGGACAGAGTTCGGGGGTGTCTTTCCATCGAATCGAGCAAGCTCCTCAGAGGGTTCAGCCGAACGCAATAACACGGTGGTCGAAACTCGATTACTTTCTGCAGGGACGAGCAGGGCTACTCTGAACCAACGTCATGGTTCGTTCGCTAGGTGGACTCGCTTAGGGCTCGATTTACTCTGTGCCTCAACCCTCGATACACTCCCTTCCTCTCTCTCTCTTTCTCTCATCCTCTGTGTCCTTTCGGCGATTTCCCTTTAATCGTGGACCGTAACGAGACCCGACGAAACTGGCAGATCGTCTAATACGATTTCGATGGACGCCGTTCTCTTCCATCTCTTTGGAAGAAAAATCCATCAGACTTTTGTGGAGGAATCGAATTTACGCCCGTCGGTTGTTCGTTATCGAGGAAATACGATAGATGAAACGTGGCGAACGGAATTTCTCGGACGTACGTGGAGTATCCGAGACGCGTGGGGAGCAGGAAGAAGAAGGGGTCGGAGTCGTATAAACGGGGAAATGGAAGGAAATACAGCGGGGGCCGCGTCGTGTCTCGGTCAGGGGTCCAGCGAACGCTAAGGCCGCAAGATCGGGGCTGCGGTGACGTTAACAGCAGAAGCTGGAGCAGGAGTAACAGCGGGCAAAGTCTCGGAAGCAGGTCGAAGCAGGGAGGCAGTCCTCTCCCGAGCAAACTCGATTGCCTCCACGAAAAGGCAGAAAAGACTGCCTTTTGGAGCTGTGGTGGCTCGGTGGCTCGGTGGCTCGATGCTTCGATGGCTCGGCTTCCTTCCTACCTCGGATCCCTCTTTCTCTCGGCTCCCCTCGGCCTGCTCGGCTCTTCTCTTGCTTCGTCCCTGCTGGCTATATCCTCGTTTCTCTCTTATTCTTACTCCACGGGGCCACGGTGAGTAAGAGACGCGGCAACGCCGCAGGAATGCCCGGTCGGCCAGCCCACCTCGTGCATACCTGTACAGCCTACTACTCCAGGTCCAGGTCCAGGCCGTACGAAGCCTGGCAGCATCCTATCGAGCTGACAAGGACGGACTGAAACTTGCCCCCTGCCGTCCGAGCGACGAAGAGCCAGCCACGGCCAACCAGCAGGAACGCCGGAAAGAGAAAGCAAGACGGAGGAGAGGCACAGACACAGGGGCAAAGCACAGGCACAGGCCCAGACCCAGGGCCTTCGGTGCGTGCTGCTGCTGGTGCTTGCCGCTGCCGTGGCTGCTGCTCGCCGCGGCTCTTTCGACGTGTTTGCGTGCGTTCCGCTGTCTCTTCTCACGGCGTACGTGTGCCCGTTCCCGAGTTCGTGTCCTTTTGTACGCGCCTATGGGCATGGGCGCGCGATGCCGCGGACCGTGCACCAACAGTGATAGAGACCCAGCCGAGCCCGCGCCGCAGCGTTCCGCCAGGTGTGTGCGTGCGCCAGCAAAAGATCACACGGACGAATGTAGGCTACTCTCATTGACCGAGCCCGAGAGAAGTATGGCTCGGGTCCGAGAGCAATGGAGATGGAGACACGCGGCCAGAACGGGACAAGAAGAATCCCGACCGATCGAGGGACGATCCTCCGCAAGGAAACCGTCGTCCAGCGCCGCCGAGGATGGCTCGGAGCCGGCCCTTCGGCCACCACGCAATCCTCCATTAAGTCGAGAACGTCCGCAGGAATTTTCGAAGCGGTACCGTGCACCGAGTACAGTTAGCTACCTACCTTAATCCCGAGGGGACCGATTGTACAATATTTTATTCGCGACACACCCCGGCAGTTTCGACGCCACTCCAACTTACATTAGACCCGTTCCCGCGATATTCCTCTCGGCGTGCTTATTCGCTGCGCGAGCCCCGGCGGGTCGATTTAAATATTCGATAGTACGCCCCGTCGCGACGCAATATCCATCCTCGCGTCGCCACCGTGTGACAAAGGTGCGGTAGGTATAACGGGGCCCGATTAAAAATCAATATTTTCCAGTGGGAAGGCTCGCCTGGATCGGACACGACCGCGTCCTTCGCTTTTAATGCCAATCTTATTTGGTTTCGGGGCAATAGCCATCAGCTTCCGCGGTGATCGCGCTACCGCGACAAAAGCGAGGTCATCATCGGTGGTCCCTTTGCGAACTGGACCGTCCCTGCAGACCGCCTCTACATCGCTCCATTCCCCCTGGGACAAATGGGTTCCTCTGGCTCCGGCTACGTCCAGGCTAAAAAACCTGCGGCCGGCACGTCTGTGGTGGTCATTATCGAACGGATGTTGGGAAACTCCAGTTCTCGGTATTACTCAACGATACCTATTTACTCTTGATTGTCGGACCAGTTCGGTATAGAAGCTGTCCCAAGTGTACCATACGATAGTGTAGCCGTTTTCTTCGCGCGAGGGCATTTGCTCCGCTCGCGATCGGAATTTCGTGTACCTACCTGCTCGTTCATATTCCGCGTCGCGAAAAGTCGGCACGCTTCAAGACGCTGCCCTCGTAGGAGGGCAGGCAAGGAAGAACGGCCCTCTGCAACGCGGCGGGAAAGACCTGCGATGCTGGGCGTGTGCGTAACCCGGCGCAAAACGAGGATCGCGCGAGACGAAACGCGATATGCACGCACCGGGAACACGAGTGAGCATAAATTTTAATCGCCGAGAAAAATCTCGAGCAGGAAGGACGGGGAGAGAGCGAGGCTGGATAAGGAAAGGAGCAGGCGGGTATAGAGATATATAGAGAGGTTAGGTATGCCGACGAGTAAAACGCCTCTCGAATAGCGGGGCTCCAAGTACGAGAGGCAACGACGAGCAGCTACGCGGAGGAGCCCGGATTACGTGTTTCGAGCTCTCTCTCGAGCTCTACGAACCGCCAGAATTTCCGCGATCTTGGCCAACTTTTCAGCGGAGGCAGGCGAAGCCGCTGGTCGAACGGGATCCGCGCGGACGTTTTCCATGGAAGACGGACGTTAACTTGGGTCTAGGTTACAGTCGAATTGCGCTTCTAACGTTTTTAATATCGTTTACCAACGGTATTCTCCCGGGCGGTCGAATTGCCGTGGAATTTCATTTACATAGAAGCCCAGGGCGGAGGATATTTCAGGAAACGGACAGCTCGATTCGGGAGGGGTGAGGTGGGGGCGGAAGGGGAGCAATGTTCCCCGAACGAAGCGTATACATCCGAGCAGATATCGGTGGATTCGTGCATTTTGCACGGGGTATTCTTTGTCGGTTCGCACCCCGTTTTCCGTCTCCGTTCCGCCGCCCCTCTATCCAGTTTTGTCTCTCGCGCCCGCTTTTCTTCGATCCCTCCCTCGCCCGTAAAGTCTCTCGAGGCGTCGCGACGAGGGCGTGAGCGTCGGCTGGTTACATTTCCTAGCAGACCATTATTTCTCTCTTACACCCACGCCGTGCCCCGGCCTCACCGACGCGGAACCCACACGGGCAGGGCTGCACCGCGCCGACACGCACGCAGGTAGACTGCATTTTCTCCCCTTTTACCCCTGCTACTACATTACCTTTCCCGCGCAGGGAGTTAGGAGGGTGTCTCGCTGCATATTAATGAAAAAATTTGTGACTTCCCTCCGTCATCCAGCAGCCGCATCCGCATCCGCGCGACAAGCAGAAGGAGGAAGGGATTTCTTTCTGTAGCGGCGCGCCAACACGCTCTCGCGTGTGTCTGAACGCCGCGCGAATCTCTGCTTCTCCCACGACCCTTTCGTTCGCAATAAATGAACGCGCGCCGTGCCCCGTCCCGCGTGCCGGCAGTACCTACTCCAAAAATAATCAATTTCAACGAGACGACTCGTTTCTGCCCGCTGCACGCCCGCCGATGGCTGCTCTCTTATCGGGGCGCAAGAAAATCGTATCGATCCCATTTCCGCTGACGAGTCACGCTCGCCGAATCCAGGGAATTATCGGGCCGCGATGCTCGCGCGCGGATAACATCTCTCTCTCTCTCTCTCGCTCTCGCTCTCTCTCGGGGACGTATCGTGTCGTTGGCAGCGTTATCGCGGCTCCGAAAGTCCACGAAAGTTGCCGCGAATTTCGATCGAGCCGCGCGTGTTCACGTATAACGAGAATCCCCTTGTATGTTCAACGCGAGCCAACCGCCTATCCACCGTAGCGCGCACGGAAAATTTGGGTAGGTAGGTACAGATGGAGACGAGGAGGAAGGAGCCGCCAGCAGATAAGAGGAAATTGTGGAAGAAACCGAGAGCAGCCACCGTGTTTCCTCGGTGTACGTCACACAGCCAATAGAATTTTACGAGGCGAGATAACCCAAGGTTGTTTTTCGTCCCATTGTACCCGGAGGCCACCATTAATAATACAGGTAGTTGGAGGCCGGTGATAATATGGCAGACTGCCGTGCGCGAGGAATATAGGCAGGAGAGAGAAGTGGTAAAAGGGACCCCTAAATTTTCCCTTTTCCGAGATAAAGCGTTCCTTTCTTTTGCTTCTTGCCTCCGCGCCTTTCTCTCTCTCTCTCTCTCTCTCTCTCTCTCTCTCTCTCTCTCTCTCTCCCCCTTCCTCTCTTCTCCTTTCGCGGCCAGGATAGGTCTATTAGCTCTGCTGGTGGCTTTTACGACCAGCCAGCTACCGTTACTTTTGCTTTTCGTTCGAGTTTGCGTCGCCGCGGAGCGCGGAATCCCTCGCGAGACTTCCTTATTCTCGGAAGAGAGCCGACAGCTAAACGGAATACCGCTCCTCGGATTAAAAAGTTAATGATAAACGACGAATCGCGCGTTTGCGGTAACCGCCGCGATCTTTCCGTCGCCTCGTCTAATGATTCCCGGGAGCTGCGACAATGGCGGTCGATGGGAAGAACAAAGAGACGGGTCGGGACGCGAGCGCGGGAAAATCAGCCAGTTTCCCAGGAAATAAGACGTTCGGAGATAGCGAGGTGCGTAATAAGGCTGTACAAGGTTCGGCCGAGCGCAGGATAAATGGAATGTCCAGATCTGGTACACGAAGGTCTTCTCGCGCTTTCAAACGAGTTTGATAGCGTGGCCGTGTTGTTGCGGAGCGCAGGTGCTCGCCCTATGTATCTACCAGGCGGCATAATGGATCCGCGTTTAGGAAGCAAATGGCTGCATTTACAGGCTACACGCTCCACGAGGCAGAAGCATTCGAATTTCCGCGACAGGCTACGCGCGACTCCCACTGGCCGCCAAACACTCAACCTTCCGGATCCAGGCGAGATTCCGCGACTTGGACCGTTGCACCGATCGCCCGTCAGAACCCCTCTCTGATTAGCAAACGCGTTTGCAGCTCTATCGAACAAAGAACGACACTTGCCGCTCGTCGAGCCAAAATAGAAGGCGAGCGGGGACTCGTGCATACATAGATATGTATATGTGTACGCGGAGAGAGAACGATAGCATCGCGGGGATTATATTTTTCAATTATGATAATACCCGAGTGAACAGGACCGAGGCCTCCGTCTCCTCCTCGCGGCAGTATCGTCATTCGCGAATAGCAAATTGCGAATGTCCGTAATCCTCGTGAGATTGTAACAGCGGTGTCCGCGTGCAGCTCGATTCATCTCGACGGCCCCGCTCTGCCCGCCGCCGGTAGGTAATTACTTTTAATTCGACCTTCGTCCAGGACGGGCGTGGAAAAAGGATCGGGAATAGGTGATTGAATTAAGGCGCGATACGAGCGAGATATCTAGGCCGACGAGCTCCCTCCACGGGATTACGATCGTGACTTTTCTCCACAGCCGCCCGCGGTGGGGTCACGCAAATGGAGGCTGAATGGTAACTCGAACGTGAAACGAAACGAGATAAGTTATGCGCGCGGATGACTCAGGTTTCTCGTTATTTCGGATCGTGTCGTAAAATCTCCGGCTTAACAACGCGCGCGGGAATATAGTATACCACCCCGCCCCTCCTGCCGCGGAATTAAAAGATTCCTCGCTGCGAAGAGGAGCGGGGGAGAAGGGCGACAGAACGGGGAAACGCTGGGGGGATCGGCCGAGGCCGCAAATATTTCCTTCGAACGCATTGCTAATGAACGTCACCCGACTCGCGCTGATTAATAATGGCTGCTCCGCGAAATCGAGAAGCCGTCGCCGGGCGAATCGATACGCGCTTCGGAGAAAATCCTCCCCTTTAACACTCGCCGGCCGACTGCATCTGTTGTTCGTTGGCGATCGGTGCGAGAGTGCATATTTCTGGAAAGTAGGTACCCACGTTTGTACGATCGCCTTATCCCTCGGACACAGTGCGTGACTCACCCGAGGCTTCGTCGAAGCGGCCGCTTAATACCTTAACGATAAAATAAAGCCGCGGACGATGAGCTGTTCGCGGTGACGATCACCCCGAGCGGACAAAACACGCGCTGTCCACGAGTGCGAGCGGGGCACCGAATTCGATTAAATGCACGGCGCTGCCTGGGACGCTCGCGAACCGAGCAGAAAGGACGCTTTTGATTCCTCCCGGGTCTCCATGCAAATGAAAGACAAAAAGGTAGCCGCCAAGGGAGGGAAAATAATCGTAATCTCACCGGGCGGTCGTAAAAAGGAGAATAATGAGTGACCTGCTAATAAAATAATTATAATATTGGGAGGCCAGTAATAGATTCTCGGAATGCATTAACCGGTCGAGATAAATCGCGGTCGCAGGGTGTATGGCGTGTATACCTACCGGAGGGGAGAGAGTGAGAGAGGGAGGGAGAGAGAGAGAGAGAGAGAGAGAGAGAGAGAGAGAGAGAGAGAGAGAGAGAAAGCTGGTATAACGAACGTGTGCAGGGCCGTTTCTGTGTGAGACTTGCCACAAGATCGTATAGGTTCTCTCCTCCTCTTCTCAGGCGTTGCACGCTGACTACACGCGTGCGATCGAGCACGTTGCGGCGGTCGCTCGCTCGCTGACTCGCGCTGGTAGCGGAGGGAACGTGTCGATGTCTAATATTCTCGGTATGTGAAATTACCGAGAGGCATAAATTGCCGATCGGACAGGTGGCCGACAAATGGACTCGAGAAAACGGACACGCGCGCGCGATGCGACGCGCGGCAAGCGTGCACCGCTACCGCGAATCGGAGTACTTTCCGCCCCGTCCCCTATCGCGGTCATTTTATTAATTAACTCGCGCGTCCGTGTGCACGCGGTGCCCTGTACTACAGACGCGTCCCGTATAATCCACGGCCGATATCGGCCGAGCGGTAACGATCCTCGAATACCTAACAGTATCGCCGCTAGTAGAATTACTGATCCGCATAAATTTCCAATAAAGGTTTCGTTGCGCCGCGCGCCACGCCGCTCTATCAATTTTCCAGCGATTTCCGCCGCGATCGCTTCGACGAATCGATGGACCCGCGGGCGGGAAAAAAGCGTTAAAAAAAAGCGACCGAGGTTATAACGAGGAATTTATAGCCGGTTGACGAGTTGGGAAGACATGGATCGAATAAAAAACGGGGGAACAGAGGCAGACAGGGCAGAGGGCGGGAGGAGGCGGATGCGGTGGTGGAGGCAGGACGTGTAGGACAGGGATGATCCGGTGCGCTTTTGTCTCGTGGCGCGGGGTTTGATAACGGCCGATGGGTTATACGGGACGATTAATTTGATTATTGTGGTCAGAGGCTAATTTGCATGCTAATGCAAGTGCGGATCGATGATGAGGGGCCGTGAAAACGTTCGAGGAAAGAGAAAAGGAGAAACAAGACTTGGGTATCTACATATATTCGACCGACGGACGGCCAGGTAGACGGTGCAAATTGCTCCGGAAAAAAGATCGAAAGCTCTTTTTGCGGCAAGTTTCGGATCGAGACCTAACTGGTCGCGGACGCCCCGGTGCCGGTTTCACGTGGCTCTTTAAGCTAATGAATTTGATTGCCGTTGTTTCATCGCGGCCGATTCTTTCCCAAAGGGCCTCTCGCGCCGAGTGATTTAGATGCTAATGCGGGGAACGGTGACGCGCGCGGCTCGCGACCGGCCGGGAAAGACGATGCTTCGAAGCGAGCGGCGGAGGGTGGTGGGATAAATTAAAAGTCAGCTCGGAGGGACATGCTCCGCGTGCGGCCCGAGTAGTATCGTCGCCGTGTTGTCGCGCTAAACACCGCCCAACAAATTTACGAGTCGGAGAGAGACGTCACGGAGCAGTTTTATTTATCCGTCCGGCTGAACGTAGGCACCTACATCACCGGGCGCACAGGAACAAATAAGTATTTCGATGACTTGGCTTCCATCCAGCGAATGATGGATGCGCTCGGCCTCGCTACACCGTTGTTTTCACCTACGTCCCCCGTTTCGCGTTTGCCCCTCAACCCCGTCCACGCATTCCACCTCCCCCCCCGGCTGGGTGTTCCGGTACTCGCGTTTCGTGCCAGCTCATCGCGTTGTCTGTCGCGCTTGTGCGTCGCGAGGAGGAAAGGAGATTGAAAGGGAAACAGAGGGCGGGGAGCGGCGAAGCGAGGCGAGGGCGGGAATAAAGGTGAGGGTGAAGGCAGTTGGGCCGAGACGGACGGGGGAAACAAAAGGGAGGGGGCTGCACTTGAAAAGCACAATTGAAATTCAAGATCCATATGCAAAGAGCCTCGCGAGAACCGGCGGGGGCCGGGGAGAGCCGGAGGACCGTTGGGGGGCGAGAGGGAGAATGGGCGAGGGCGACAAGGGAGAGGGAAAATTATAGACGGAGAAAGAGAGAAAAAGGTAAAGCGACGGGTAATCTAACATCTCGTGGACACGCGGTATCCAGCCTCGATCCTCTCCTCCTAGCCGTTCCCCTTGTATGTATCTCCCGATTCATCCGCGGCCGCGTCACACCGTCACCATCGGGACCCATATTGTTTAAATAATTGATTTAACACGTGTACATACATTATGCGCAAACATAATAACGCTATGTAAATGGTAATTCCAGCGAAGGCTGGCGTGCTGGCCCCCATCGTAGCGTGGGCCGAGCCACCTTCGGAGGAACCCCTTTCACCCTTCTCCGTTGGTTCTGGCTGTTCCCTTAGGCTCCCCATGCCGCCCAGTTGGACCCAAAGATCGTGCCCGGTGCCCGGTGCCCACGGGATCCCGCAGCGAACGGAGACTGGGGTTAAGTTTCCGAGCACCTCATATTTTTTCTCTCTTCCCCCTTGACTTGTCCCTCCTGTTCCTTCTCCGCCTTCACCGTCTTCGCCGCCTCCACCGTCTTCGCCGCCTCCACCTTCCGCTCCCTCTCGCTCTCCCCGTCGCGTCGTTCTCGCGTTTTCTTCAGCATCCGATTGGAGCTCGGGGTGATTCCTCCCACGGTTGCCCCCCCCCCCCCCCCTCGAAATCCTCGGACGGTCCGGTGTCGGTGACGATCAAGACGTCGCGAGCTGATTTATCTCGGATCGATCCGGGGGAATCTCTCGCGAGATGGCTGGCATTCGAGATGCGACCGATGATACCCGACGAGAGATGTTTGATCGCGAGCGTAATTAAAAAGATCCTCGAGGGCCATCATTACGAGGGAAGAGTGGATCGGGCCGCGCTCTCGACTTTCTACTCTCGACTCTCCGTAGACGAGCCGACAATTAAGACCGGATTCTCTATCGTCCTCGGGCTCGGCGGCGCTGCATCGATGCACGAATTTGGCAGAGTGACCGAACGATCGGCCGCGAGCTCGAAGCGCGGCCGTCCGATAGGTCAACGACACCCTGGTGAACGGTTCGAGGTGCGATAGGATACGTCGGCAAAGAGGAGCGAGCAAGAGTTCTCTCCTCTTTCTCTCTCGCTCTCTCATTCAACAGGCCAGAAGGAATAAGACAAGCGGAAGGTGGAGAACCAAGGAGAACGGAGGAGAAAGAGAGAGTGCTAGGTGGGGGAGAGAATAAAGGAGCACGGGAGGGTGGCAAAGGAAGAAAAGACGCGGAAAGAGAAAGAGACGGAATGGCACAGGGGGAGAGGAAGAGAGATCCTGACAAATTGGAAGGCCGTTAAGCCAAAGGCACGGAGGCGTCGCGTCGTTGGTTGCAAAGAGAAAAGAGCTTCGACATTCGGCGGGAGGAGAGCCTCTCTGAGAGCTACGGGGAAAAGACGAGCCGCGGGCGCGCTCGCTCGCTCGCGCGCGCGACACTCGTGTCAGGACGATCCTCGTCCCGGCATTTTTAGAGCCGAAATAAAGTCGAGGAACGTATACCATTGGGTATGCGCTGGCCGCGCGCACTCCGCGTTCGTAGGTGGTCTCCTCTCACCGGCAATCTCCTCTTCTCCACTCGTCTCTTCTCACTTCCTCTCTCTCTGTCTCGATCCCTTTCGCCTCTCTCACGGGTCTCTCTTGGTCGATCCACCGAAACTCGTGCATCTGGACGCACGGCGGTGGTTGGCAGCGAGGCTCGCACGAGCATCGATAATCGGACGCACCACGCGTCTCTTGTTTCGAATGATATAGGAGCTATCGGAAGTCGTTCCCCTGACCCTTCGGTCGCCGCGATCGATCCGCGTCTATGATCGATCGAGCCTTTGAACTGCTGGAATATTCTCCTTCCTCCGTTGCCTACCTTCTCTATCCGTCCCGCTCTCTCTCTCTCGGCCCCTGCAAAGCGAGCGCGCCGCACCTCCGCTCCAGAGATTGAATCGTCCGAGATTTACGTGGACTGCGATCGCGGAAAGGGGCAGCCCGATAGTTCAAACGGCAGGGAAGCACGCAACGCGAGTATTTCGACGAGTTCGTCTTTACGGACAAGAGATAAGATCGGCGAATCGGGGATGACGCCGCGCCGGGTTTGCTCGACATATATGCGAAACGTAAATTTCGCCGCGCGATAACATCGGTCGTAACCTATTTCCGGCGAGCCTGATCGGAGCCCTTTCCCTTACTCTCTCCCCCTTTCTCCCTCTCTGCCTGCACGTCTCTCCTTCTGAAAGGAGTATTCTCTTACTCGGCAAAGTCGCTCGGGCCCTCCGGTTCCGTTTTAAAGCCCGAAACACCGTGAATCGTGAGATTGAAGAATCTGGTCCGGCGAAGGATCGATCGGCTTTCCGGTGTTGCGGCTGATTGGGGTGAATGGCAGCCGGAGGACAGGGGACGATATTGTATCGAGAAAGATCGAGGTCCCTGGTGAGCGTGGAACGGTCTATCGAGCAACAGAGCGGGGCCATCGCGCAGGTGTGCGTGCGTGCAGGAGGCGAAATCGTAATCTTAATCGGCGTCGAGTAGCCGGTCGCTCGTCTCCCGGATCGGGCAACAGGTTCCCCCGCGCGATTCAATCGTGTCTTGGGTTATATACGCGCGAGAGCCGACCTCTCTTACAAGCGTACGGTAAGAACAGGCTCGTTACGTCACTCATCCATCTCCTTCGGCGACCTCGGCTATTGATTTATCGTCCAACCGGGCATTCTCATTTCTTTCGACCTGTCGCTGGGGGCGCGTGTGCGTGTCCGTGTGTGCGTGCGCGATCCTGGATCCATGGATCGTGGATCGTGATCGTCTCCGATTAGACGGAACGCATTGTACTCGGACGGAATCAAGACGACGACGACGCGTCGCCGTTGCATCCAACCGCGGAACGTTAGCGAGCGGAGAAAGCCCAGGCTCTCCTTCTTGCACAAGAATAATTGGAAATCGAGCTGGCTTTTTACCGATAAGCCGACGGCATCGATCTCCCCGACGTCGAACGGCATCGATCCACCCTAGAATTTCGTGGCATTTTTCATCGTCGCGCGATCCTCGCGACCGCGATACTCCTCCTCCATCTCTCTACAGCTCGGGATATTGCCTCGACGCGCGGTGATTTTCTGCCAGCTGAACCCGCCCAAGTCTTCCCGATTTTTTCCCCTCCCTTGCGCATATCGATGCTCGGCACCGAACGCGCGCGCCCGCGTGCACGTTCTCCCTCTCTCTCATTTGAATAATATGAAAAATCGAGGTCTTTTCCTCCGATACGGGGGAAAGAGGGGGCCAGGAAGGAAGATAGATAGACAGATAAATGGAGGGAACTTGGGAGACGGACGGATATATGGTGAGCTGATGGGAGAGCGAGGGAGGACTTGTGACCGAGGGTGGCAGAGCGAAGGAGAGGGAGGGACATAGAAGTTCGGGAGAGAAGAAAGACGCACGATCGGTGGAGTGAGTTAGGGCCGGCAGGCAACGCTATGCATACCGTCACACCCAGCGACACGCTCCAAATTTGAAATTTAAATTCGGTACGTCTCACGGGACCGCGTCGTACACCGGTTACTCACACGTGCGCGCTCCTACGTACCGGCGAGAGTGCGTGTTCGGTGGAAGGGGATCGAGCGAAGGAGAGTAAGAGGAGAAAGCATCGGGACGACGGACGCACGGTCGTTTTCACGACTATTCGACGGACCGCTCGCTCCTTTCCGCTTCTCGGTAAACACCCTCGGGAATAGTAATTCGACGCTGACCCCGCGACTCGTCCTATCCTCCGCGATACAGGCAATCTTCCCGCTCCTCGGCCTGACGTCGGCCTGCTTCGTCGTTGGCTCAAGAGATTGCCGTTTGACACGCCTCGTCGATCTCTCGCCACTGATACCGCGTCCGGCGAAAATACTTTACGGGAACGTCCGCTCTCCTCCGTAGCTTCCCCCCCGAGATCCCTTTCCATCGACGTGGCCGCGCTCCAAAAATCTCCAAATCTCAAATGTCACTGTATCAGTGGGCAACGTGACAGACGCCGAGGCTTATCGGAGCGGTGTGTCCCTTGCAAACGCGCTTCCGGTGACGGGCACGACCGCCCTCTGCTCCTCGTCGCAATCCCGTCTGCCTCGTGCCCGTGCACCCGAGGAATTCCACGATGCCTGGCCGACTGCACGAGTAGCTTGCTTCGCATGACACGTGTCGCACTAAGTGGCATAATGTAGGTACGTGTCGCACGCACGATGCACCGCGGTCGCATCTGCGGGCCCACCGTGCCTAGCCAGCCACTTTCTCTTTCCTCGCGCCAGACCGCCGCGGATCATCCGGCTCGCGAAATTTTTCATCCCGACTGCATAATGCGATTGAGATTTCGTGATACCTACTCGGCACTAATCGGCAGCGTCTCAGCGTCGACGGGGTCTGGGCCAGGGATAGCGGCCGGGTCTAATCGTTTCCGAGCTTTCGCGCCAGCAAACGGAAGAAACTCGCCAGATCCGCTTCCCCTGAGTAAATCCTCTGGGCAGCTCCGGAATAGCGGGTCAATCTGTGGAAGCTTTACCATTGCGGAAGTTTATCGGGGCCGAGGTGGCGAGAGAAACTTGGATCTTACTTGGCGAATTCGGCGCAGGACGGAGCGTTGCTGGATATATCCGAAGTGCTTCTGGAGGGTGCTCGAATTAGGCCGGCGCGCTGCAAAGCCCATTACACACAATGAGACGACTTAGAGGAGGACCGGCTCGAGTGGCTTCGGGTCGAGGGTCTGTTCGCGAGAATTCACGGATACCTATGCGTCCATTACGAAACACCCTCCCGTCCCTGGAATTCCTTGGTCGACTTGGAACCGCAAATCGCGCACGGTTCGGGGAATCCTGCAGGGGAACCCTACCTTCTGCCTCCTACGTTGGGTATATACTAGCATAGACGTGTTAGGATTAGGGAAAAGTCGAGCGATTAGAGCAGTCGGTGTAATTTCCAGTGGCACACGTTTCCGTCTGGGCGGGGAAGAATCCCCTTTGAAAGAGGCGGGAAAGCCGCGACGAAAATTTGACGGGACCGGTGAAAGGAACGGCAGAGGGCAGGTGGCGGCGGGACAATTATTTTCACCGGCACCCCGTGTTTCGACGGTGTCTCGATGAGGTCGGATAATCGCGGTACGCGTGAGAGCCCCTGGGGATTCTGCGTGGCTCGTCGAAGCAGTCGGCGGTGGTAGACAGGGGGTAGTGACGATGGCAAAGAGTCGACGGGTACACGGGGCTGGCGAAGGGCGATGGGCGAAGGGAGAGGGACGAGGGGCTTGGATGGATTTTGCAGCGCGCAGTTTTCACCTTTGAGATTCCATCCGGTGGCGGTAGCGGTGGTGGTGGTGGTGGCGATGGTGGAGGTGGCGGGGGTGAGTTGTGCACCCACCACGTCGGCTGGGGTACTTTGGTCTAGGAATTCAAGGACCCGGAGTCTGGGGAGGGATCGACGACGACGACGACGACGATGACGACGACGACGACGACGACGACGACGACGGCGACGACAACGACGACGCTGCTGATAGCTGCGTGGCACTGCTGAACACCGTGCGACGAGGACGCAGCTACAGTAATCGAGAAAAATAGAAAGGGATGAAGGGCGAAGGGGCGAGGGTGGAAGCGAGGTCGTCGCGCGAAACGGAGGAAGATCGACGTGTAGAAAAGCGGAGAGGTCATTGAAGTCGCGAAAGGGGAAAAGAGAAAGGGAGTGAAGAGGGTTGGACCGATAGCAGCGCACAGCGGTGGTGAACACCGTGGAAGAAGGACGGACGCAGGGGCCGATAGACAGGGAGAGCAACGGGAGGGAAGAGGAAGATGGACGAGCGGGAGGGAGACGGGAATATAGAGAGAGATTCGAAAACGGGGTGAAAGCCGGAGGTTGAAGAGAGAAGCCACGGGGGAGTGAGAAAGGGGAAAAGCGGAAAGAGGAAAGAGGGTGGGTTGTAGCAGCAGCCGAGAGCCGGTCGATACGACCACCACTACAAACGTGTCGCAGGACACGACGCACAACCTGCTGGCTGTGCTGCGTGTGCAACGATACCCGCGACCCTTCTTCTCTCTCTTTCCCTGTTTCGCCTCGCGCGGGGTTCCCTCCTCCCCCTCGCGGCCGGGGCTTTCTCACCCTTCTCGTATAGGATGAGAGAACGAGAGCTGCCGAGAAGCAAGGTGTTTTAGCACGGTCTCGAGGATCCGCCATTTTGAGAGGGAGTCGTTTCCCTCATCCCCCTCGAAACGTTGACTTTTTACGGTAAAATCTTTGCTAGGGGCTCTCCCGCGCGTTTCGATACACCGACGAGGATTTCGACGGTGATGAAAGATTACCTTGACCGACGATTAGCATACCCGTCGTCTGCAATTTCCCATTTCAGCCATCCCTTTTTCTTTCTCCCCTCGAGCAGCCCCACGATTAAATTGTCCATCGAAGCTGGGCAAACCGGAGGGCAACGCAGATACGAATTTAGCGTTACCACCGGACCAAAGTGTTCGCACGGCGTTTACACTAACCGCACGTTCTCTTTTTCGTTGCAGTTGTTCTCTTGGACACGACACAGGAGGAGAAGCTCGAGTGGACAAAGTACCCGTTCGGCCCGGAAGCCAACACCCCAGGGGTAAGTTTTTACAATCGATTCACCGGGATCTCGTTTAACCGATATCGTTGAGGGAGCTACGTAAGAGTGTTCTGCGAGCGAAACAGCGAGCGCAGGTTTTGCAAGGGAGTTACAAATCGGGTCGAACGTCGGACGTCGGAAGTAGCCTGCACTCGGCCAGGGAATTCAAGGTGGTCCATTGGATCGCTCGCGCGCTTAGCGCCGTGGAACCGCGACCGAGTGGGAGACGTGTAGGAAAGCTTTGGGAAAATAGCCGACACCGTTTCGGTGGTGGGGAAAAATCTTTGGGTCCCTCCGCGAGGCGTCCGAAGGGACAGAATGAACACGGTGGAGGAAGAAGAGCGGGTTCCGGGGGTACCAGAAGCACTTTATGGTCTCGGTGCGCGCGGCATACGTGGGCTCCCGCTGGCCGGTGCGCTCTCTCGGCGCCATGTTTGTTTTTCAGTTGTTAAGCGCGCAGCGGGCCGCCAGACAGGTTTAAATCAGCCACTACCTCCTCCTCCTCCTCCTTCACCACCGACCATCCAGCACCTCCTGCTCCCTCTTCGTCTCTCCTTCCCTCTCCGTTGCCCGCGCGTGCGTTCACGCTCCTTTTCTCTTTTCATCTTGCTTTCGCCCCTCTCTCTCTCTCTCTCTCTCTCTCTCTCTCTCTCTCTCTCTCTCTCTCTCTGTGTGTGTGTGTGTGTGTGTGTGTCTCTCGTTTACACACACGCGCGCGCGCGCGGGGGCACACATTTTCTCCTCTCGCTCTCGCTGTGCCCGTCTCGCGCGGGACGTGCACCGCCGGACCAAGAGTCAGTCCGCTGGGTAACAAATTGCTTTTTGTTTGAACGGACAAATTAGAGAGACGGCCGCCGGATAGGGAGGAGAGGAACGAGCGGAGCGAGAGAGAGAGAGAGGATGCGTTTATTTAAACGTCGTAGGACGTATAGTTTCCTGCGTGCATGTGTAGCTAATAGGCGCGGGCCTGTGTGCCCAGCGCCGCTGAAAATTTCACTCGAACCCGTCGACTCCTCCTGCGCGACCCTACGTGGGTGTCGAACGCTGAATATCCCGGCCTCGCCGCGATGCAAAGTGATAAACTGTCCGAACCGCTTCGCGCGTCGCCTGGCGTCGCGTCGGCCGGCAGGCACACCGCTCCGGAGAGCAACGGATACCTACTCCTCCCCGGGACTCGATCCTTGGTCCCATGCTACGCGCTAGAGATTTTCGTGATCGATAACCGATAACGACCAAATTGAGACGCCAACGCGAGAACCGGGGATAATTAATCAGCGATCGTGTCCCGATATAAAGGCACGAACGAATTATTGGTCGGTCAACCTCGTTATTTCGCGTCCAATTTAAAAAAAAAAAAAAAAGAAGAAGAAAAAGAAGGGAAAAGAAATGGTTGGAATTGGAACGGCCAGCGACTGAAAGGATATCGGTCGTGGTTCGCGTTTTACCTTTTTCCCTTGGTTTCCAGCGTTGATCGTTAGTGCCGTGCCGCTAATCGAGCAGCGTAACGCTCCGTTTGAAAAGGTTCTTTGACGCTGCTGTTGATTTTTCTAGCTGCTAAACGTCCTCCCGTTTCCCTTCGTAGGAGGAAAGGGACCAGGGGGGTGGAGAGGGCGAGCGCACCGGCTCGTGCACGGAAGCTCGATTTTTTCTCTGGAACGAGCGGAGAAAACGGGGCCGGTGCTGCTCTCATCCTCGAGCACTCGAGAGTTCACTTCGCACCTCCTCTGTCTATATCTACTCGCGCCGCACGAGAAACGGAAGTGGAACGTCCAAATATGTGCTCATGGTTTTCCTCGCGCACGTGTTGTCTCAAGGACCTCAGCACAGTTTGCGCCTCCTGGAGGCAACTGACCCTTCATCGTTTTTAACACTTTCTTAACGCGCTCCCCGCAACCTCCGAGCACCGATGGCCGCGTAAAAAGAGCATCGCCCGTTGCTTGTCGTTCGAAAGCACAACGTAATCGATCCGGCCGCGGGTTATCGATGATTAAGAGGCGGCATAGCTACCCCTGAAATTCTTCGAGGTCTTAGCTCATCGCGATCGGGCTGGATAGCTGGGGCCGAACGTCACCTGCGATTGGTCGCTCCAGCGACGGACTGGCGTAAATAATTAACTGTCCGCTCTCGAACAATTTGCTGGTCGCGATTCGTTGGAATATTTACCGAGTCGTTTATGAGCTCGCTTAATGCGCAAACCGTATTATTAGTCGCGATTATCGGCCGCTCTCCTGTCGGCGATTACGCGTGAAACGAGAACACGCGACGATTCCCGGAACGGCTCTCCTTTCGAATTCCACGGATCCTTAGCTCATCGGTATCGATCGAAACGAGGGGGCTCCGGTTCGTACTCTCCCGGTCGCCGGGATGATTCTCGCGACGTGGAATCAACGTCCACGCGTGCCCCGTCTCACGGAATCCATCAATCCCCCGAAACGTGTCTCCGTCGCACGGCGTTCCCTGGGTCGGGTAAAAATCCTGCGAAGGGCCGAGTGGAATCCTCTTACGTTAGAGCGGCCCAGCTTCTTGATCCGCTTCCAACTGATGGTTTTTCGAGGGAGTCGCGCGAACGGAATGCGAGATAGATCGAGTGCCTTCCATGAAAGAGGCCCCCCCCCCCCCCCCCTAAGTCGGTCTAATCAGTTTTCTCAGACGGGGATTAACGGCAGTCGTACATACGTCTCTCTGTTTGACTGGATCGAGCGGCACCTCTCGTCGTCGATAGATTACGGGATCGTCGCGACGGGCGGATGAACTTTTTTGCCGGGCAAATCAGCCGTACTTCCAGGCGGCTGGGTCCACTGCCTCGACAACCTAAGCTTTTCGAAAGCACCTTGAAGCGTCGGGCAAGAAACGGTTAATTAACCGAGGAAACGGTGGCCCGTGGGAGGGGTGGATCGGGATGGGCATGTTTACCGGCGTTCTTACCCCCGTTCTAATCACTTTGCTTTCCCGGATCGGAGGCCAAAGTCCCCGCGTAATAAGTAAGGCCGGCGTGGGGGTTATTAATATACAGAACCTTAGGGCGAACAGCGTCAGAACAAACAAGCCAAACAGAATTAGCTCGGAGTATTTGAACAACCTGATGGGGAGAGAAGGGTTGGCGTGCGTGGCGAGGCGAGACGCCGCTTTGATGGCGTTGCTGCGATGCTGGTGAGCCTCGAAACTCGTATAAAGGGATCCTGAAGATATTCCCTTTCTCCCTCTGTCTCTCTCGCTCCCCCCCCCCCTTAACTCCCTCTATCTCTTCGTGCACCGCTAATCTCGGCTGCAGGACCTCGCAGAGAGCAGGCCGCCGCGTTTCTCTCTCGTCCTCGAGAGATCCGCAACCGCTCAAGACTTTTTAAACACAACAGAAAGAGAAAAGCAGGAGGGAGCAGGGGAGAAAGTCCCGCTTGAATTAATTGAGAATGCTCGAGTTCCCAGTCACTTGATCGAGAGACGAACGACGTACCCATCGGCTGGCTCCCCCCTCGGCCCTTCGACTTTACCTCATTTCCATCTTTCACGATCAAGGGAACCTATCCCGTCGTTATTAGCAGCCTCTTCGCATGGGCTTCTCCTCCAACCAGTGTGCCCCTCTCTTCGAGTGGATGTACCCGTGGATATTTACCGCGACAACAACTCACCTACTTCCCTAGTATTTCTCCGAAGCATCGAAAATAGTTATTCCTCCAACGTCTATCGAATGCCGCGAGATGATGCGTCCGTACATCTTCGATCTTCTTCCCGGAATGAATTTATCGTCCGTTTAGCCGTGTTCCAGCCGGCTTCGACTCGTTTCCCTCTGTCGTGTAATTCTCGCGCGTAGGAGAGGACCGAGGAACGTTTAGAAAGTCCAATAAACAATGACGGGACGATTTTGGGGAACACCGATCGTAAGCGCCGTGTGTACTTTATGCTGGTTGCCTCGTTAACCGTAAATTATCGAAGATGCGCTTCGGACCGATCGTTCGTGTACCGGTCGAGGACGCCCAATCTACGGGGACATCGGGAAAAGTCGACGATAGTAGTCGGAAATAGGGTGCGCGAAGCGATTTATCTCCACGTAGATAGAGTTCCGATAGAACAGGCAGAGCGACTCCAACGGGCGGACGCGATAAAGCGTTTCTTCGAACGATTATTTAAATTATACCCCGCCCGAGGAACAAACGCAACGGCGACGACCGAGCCGTTACATTTTCATCGATGACTTCGGTTTCGTTCAACGTTCCTGACGCGGTTCCGTGAAAACGGGCGACGGGCTAACGGTACCTACTCGATCGGGATAGCTGATGCGTAGCGCGTGGAGAGCGCGAAGAAAAGAAAAGGTGGAAGAAATTTGGCTTCCGAAAGAAGGATCCTCTGTATCGCTGGCCGATCGTGAACGGTCGGAGGGGAAGCCAAGCCGGCCGCCAAGTTCATCTTGGAGACGATGAAACGCGACGATCGTGTCTGGCTGTTCTCCGGCGAAAAGGTCTGCCTCTCGACTCGCACGTGGCACTCGAGCTTCTATCTGACCGTTTCATCTCGCGTTTTCTTCATCTTCATCCTCCTCGTCCTCCTCCTTCCTTCTTCGTTCAGCTCGCAACGGAACGACTTGCCAGCGCTCCCTTTTCGCATCCCCTTCTACTCGCCTCCCTCGCCACCCCCGGCCTTCCTTTCTATCTGCTAGCTGGTCTTTTTAACCGAGCTGCTCCGCGGGCGTATCTGCATCTAAATGCGCTCCTCGGATGCGAAATTCTGAGGACGTCACGTGGTGATATGTATGTGACTCGAGTAACCGCGTCTTCGGGGGCTCTCGCTCGTCAAGGATCGTCTTCCCGGAATGCGAGACGACGCGAGTGAACGCGACGCGACGCGACGCGCGAGAAAACACTTTGGCTGGGGCAACGCGCGCTCGCGCACCCATCTCCTCCACTTTGCTCATCCCCGCGCGTATTCGCGCTTTGCATACCGGTAGCGGCACTCGTTCGGCAGCCTGCCTCGCGAATTTTCAAACGAATGAGTCATCGTGTCGTCTCGAGCCCCTCGGAGACCTTGCCTGCTCGGCAATTAAAATGCGAAACAATTTAGTAGCTGTCGACGTGACTACGACCCGCACTCTTCCATTCAGTGTTATTAGGTAAACACAGTTCTTTTCGGTCCGCTAAAAGCCGTCAGATTTTCAACGTCCCCGGCCAGGGCGAGGAGAGAATTTCCCACGACAGGATTAATTACCCTCCGGGGACCAGGGAATTCGTAAACTTTTTCTACGCGTCAAGTATTTCGAAGATTGTCGCCGAGGAAATTGATATCGGTGCTGGCTCGGTTTTATGGAGATAGCCGGGGCGCCTAAGTAATTACCCGTAGCTCATAAAAAGGCAACATAAGTAGGAGGGTGGAGACAGCCGCGTGTGTCTTTGGGCTGGGACGCGTACCGGGTGGAGCGCAATAATCGTACAGCTGTGAACATTTCGGGGCGCCGCGCCGCACCGCCGCGCCGAGCGAGAATAATAAATATCGGGTTACCTTTGGGGGTGTGTCTAGAATAACTAGCCGGCTATTAGCTAAATATTTATTAGCCAGATAAGTGGATGATTTATTTTCCCCGGTTTGCTTACGTAAACCGACCGAACGTCGTTCCTAAATCCTACATGGCCCGGCTACCACTAAAAAAACCATCTAATTCGTCGTTGGTGGCAGTGGAGGAGTTGCAGCTCCCCAGGATCGATCAGCGGAGACTCGTTATCGAGACGAGCAACGATCCATGGCCCTAAATTATCGCGACGATTATATACGAACGGGACCCGGCAAACGAAGCTGGTTTTTCCCCGGCATGATTTATCGGTTCCTCGAGACGGAAATTCGAGAACCACTTGTCTCCACGCTGAGGCGTCTCGTTTCTCGTCACTGACCCCGTTTATCGTTGCTCTCCTTATCTTCGGGGAAGGTTGAACCACGCGCGCGTATGCGCGTACACCATTGTAGGTGCACGGTGGATTTTGCCAATAGAGGCCGATCGGGTTCTCGGTACCCGTAATCGAATTTCCGTTTCTTCCAGGTACGCGTGACTCAGCTTCGTTCTCCTTCTCCTCCTCATACTCTTGTTCCTCCACGGTCTTTCAAGCTATCCAGTTGTCCTCTGTTTTCTTTATCGCGCTGCACGGGGACGCATTATGCAAAATCGGGTAATCGTACGCCGCGGAGGGCTGTTGGTGGTCGGGCTGGGCGTTCTCCGAGGCAGAAAAACGGAACGTTGTCCCCGAGTGAAATTAAGCGAGCGAGTTATCGGCGCTCGGCGGAATTAATTGAGCCCGAGGCCCGAGCTTGGTATCCAGGAAACGGTAAAACTCGGCCTCGCGGACCGGCGAGTTCTCGAATTGCGGAACGTTACACGTGTTTTCGGCTCGTAAAATGTCGACGGGTCGCTCGCGGCGCGGGACCACCCTGACCAACCCACGAGCGTGTATGAGCGCACGAGCGCATGAGCGCGCGCGCGCCCCGTCGAACCGAAAGTATCGATTACAGATTTCTCATCGGGGGCCCCGCGGAACGGAACAGGATCGAACGGAAAGAAATCACGGGCCCCGATCGATAACCAGCGCGGGCCCCCTCTTCTCCGTGACCTTTTCGAATTACACGGTTCGGGTTCGCGCGCGTGTCTTCGCGACCGATTTAATGCCCCTTCGAATATGAAGCCTGTCTCGGAGCGTCCACTTCTCCTGCTCCCGCCGCGCAAACATGCATTCGCCTTTCAAATTTCGGGGGCAAAATTAGGGACTCGGCGATTCAGATCCTGGAGACGGGTGGTCGAGTCTCGTTTCTGGGAATATTTGCTCCGAAGGGAAAATATTGAAATTTACCAAACGGTCGGAGTCGGGACATCTGTTTCTTTGCTTCTCTGTTTCCCGTTTATCGCAGTGGCGAGACGCGCGGCATGCGAATGCAGGAGTCTAGGAAACTCTTGGTACACGATGGCGACGAAATCTTTGGGATTACGCGGGGGAGAGAGAGAGGAAGTTTCGCAAGGAATGGGCGAAACTGGCACGCGTCGACGTTATCGCGGAGGGTCGCGAAATAATCAGGTATTTACGGTCGTGATTCGCGGGCCTGGGAACAGGAAAAAACGGGGCCGGACGTGGTTGTTCGCGGCGAGCACGATTCTTGGAAAGACGCGATAATTAGAGACGCGGGTAAACATCGTGTTCCCTCCGTTTAATGCAAACGCACGGTGATTAAAGGCTGGCTTAGAGTCGCGGCTCGTACAAATACGATTACGCGGCAGAGAAACAGTCAGGTACCTAAGACGTAGAAAGAAAAAAAACAAGTAGGTAAAATAAATAAATCGCGGGGGCAAACGAGTGAGCGAGCAACCCTCTCTTTTTCTCTCGTTCTTCCCTGCCCCTACTGGTGTTCGGCGTGGATGGGTTATACGCAATTACGAGCGTGTCCTGGGACGACGAAGCTCGGCCCAAATCGTCGACAAGCGGGGTCGTTACCGGAGGTGGATCGATGCTCGTAACCAGGCCTGACCTAGGAGTCGCGCTTACGCATCTGTTTGCTGATTTGTGGCGCGGCGTCGTTTCGCAGAGGGATTTTTATCACGGCGAAGCTATCCGGTGATTGCGTCGTTAAGGCCTTCCGCGGCAGCAGGTAGGTATAGGAGACGGAACCAAGCCGCTCTTCTGCCTCGTCCTCGTCTTCTTCTCTTCTCTCTCGGCGCACCGCGCGACGCCGATACTGCGTGCACAGTCCTCCTCCGTCTCATCTCCATCTCTATCCTCCCCAAGGATCCGTGAGCTGCAACATTGTGAAAAGAGCAAAAGGGGAAAGGACGGTCGTCTTTTCCAGTCGGCATCCATCGAACGTCCAGGGATCGTTGATTCCTCCTCCTCCGAATAGCTTTCTACCCGTTTATTATTTATCCATCGATTTACACGCGACGCGACGCCGTGCGTCGTCGTGGCCTCTCGTGACGCGGTAGCATTAATCGTAATGCATCGGAGATGGATTTTTTTGGCCGGGCCAGCCGTCGAAGGACGACGCCGCGCGACATCGTGCCCGCTGGAAAAAAGGAAACGGATATTTAATGGATACGGAGGTATCAACGCGGAGAGGAATTCCGGCGGTTGGACAAGCAAGGACGAACTCTCTCGTGTCCCGTCTTTCCCCGTCTTCCTTGTCCTTCTCCTCCTCCACCGTTCTCCGGCTTCCTCGGAGCCGATGAGCCGAGACGTTTTATCGAGACACTCGATAGATGTACGATCCTTGGATCGTCTTCGGTCAGGATTGGATCGTTGTCGCGTGATCTGCATCGTCGGTCCTTTATTTCATTCTGTCCCTCGTGACTAGCCGAGCGTGTACCGCTCGTCGCAGCACGGACAGAGAGGCAGATAGTGAAAGAGAGAGAGAAAGGGACCTACAAGTGGCGCGTATAGGTTGTATAGCCTTCGCGGTGAAACAAACAGGTAAAGAGACCTACGCTGCTCTCGTGCGTTTCACTCTTCAGCAGGAAGTTGCGCGCTCTCGTGTCCCGATACCATCGACGGTCCATCACGATCGATCCGCGATTTTCCGACGAAAATCCTCTTCCTACTCGGGGATCAGGGTCCCTCGTTTCGCCCTTCCCGATCCACCCCGGCCTCCTTCGTTTTATCGCTTTCGCGCGGAACATCGTAACTTCGAGGAATTTGCAGTGCCGTAAATTTCCTCGCGCTCGAAAACACCTCGGCGATAATTAGTCCGCTGCGAAGAATACGCCCGGTTCAACGACACGCAGGTCGAATACATTTTGAGCCTGTGCGCGGAGGAGCCGATTGCTTCGATTACCTAACGGTTCTCTCAGCGGGAGGAGAGGGCCATCGCGAGTTCCTCCCGTGATTGGGGGTCAAAATTTTCGACCTCCTCCGTCCACTCATGGAATGTCCCCGAATTCCGTTTTCGCTTTCGACGATGGCCCCCAGGACGCGGGGTCGCCCTGCTAGGGACACCCAAGTGACCTCGGATGGGACGAAATTAATGCTAATCCTCAGGAATTAATCCCCCGAGCCGAATGAGAGAATAGAGGTGGATTAGCCCGGGACACGCCATCGGTCACACGAGCGTTAGCCCGTTTCCACGGGATTAATCATGGTGTACGCCACGTTCCACCCCCCACCCCCCCACCCCCCACACCCTTCTGGCTCGCTCGTACCTTCTTCCTTCCACCACGGACTTTTACTTTACGACCTCGCGGTGGGCCATTGTCCATTTCTTAAAATCCCCCGCCGGTCGCTGGAAACACCACGCACGGCATAAAGGCAGGGTCGTTTGGCGCCAACTGCCGCAGGGCCGCGTCGAAAAGCTCCCGGCACGGATGGCCGCGCAAAGTGGATATACAGCCTCGAACGTCGAGATGCGTTCTCCTCGAATCGAAGAGATGCAGGTCGAAAGAAATTCGGAGCAAAGTGATTCGGAGCTCGTTATTCGCGGAGCGGGATGCTCGGGAGGGTCTGGCCGCGTTATCTTTTATTGAAAGTGACATCGAATCGGGGCATCGTCATCGCGGCCCCTAGGCGTATCTCGGTCGATCTCGACATCTGGATCAATGGTGTCTATCCCTTTCGTGTACCGCGTGACTGTGCAGGTTAAAAAAAGGGCAGGCTTCTCCCTGTCTTCGTTTTGCCCCTCTCTCTCTCTCTCTCTCTCTCTCTCTCGCTCCCCCATTCTTTTTTTTCCTTTCTCCCGACGACGCTGCCTCCCCTCCTCCCCGTGTGTCCTCACCTCCAGCATGTTGTTCGGGTTTAACGATACACCAGGGAGGACGAAACAGACGAATGATCGTTTATTAGAACTGATAGCGTTTTAACTGGCTGAGATATTTCAGTCGGTCGAGTCAGGAAGGCTAAGAAGAAGAAGAAGAAGCAGCAGAAGGAGAGGGCGAAGACGACGGAGGAGGAGAGAGAAGGAGCGAAGAGCACGATCTACGGCCTATCCAGACCAATCCACGCGCACGTCCGTTTATTACGCTCTCGGACACAGTGTGCGCGAGCGTTCGGCCAAGATCGTCCTCGTTACCAAGCGTGTGGGCCGAATTCCACTCGATTAAGATTTAATTTTTAAATCACGACCACTCGCCGCAACGAATTTACATCGCGACACGTGCTCCCTTCTCCTCCACTGACGTTTCCTTCTCCTTTCTCTTCGCACAGCCGGGCTCGCAGGCTGCGCGACGCTAGGCGCTGTCGGTTTCCCTTTGACGACGGGCCAAATGATTTCGTGATGGATCGAGCTCAATCGTTCGCCGATTGTCCCCCGATATCGTGTCTGGATGATTGCGGGCCGGGGAGTCGTCGACCCCGGCTCGAGCGCGGCGGCAAGCATCTTTGACACAGTTTCAAGTGTCGTGTGATCATTGTCGCGAGGCGTCTCTCGTTATTCCACGATAACAATTATCATTGGCGTGAAAGCCGGGGAGGCTGGGAGGCCGGAGGATCTTGGGAGCGCGACGATCGAAGGAAAACTGGCGGGCCATTCACTCCGCCGAGAGATCTTTCAATGAATCAACGGTAAATAGTGGCGCGTTATCGGCGGTACGTCTAATTATCCGAGAGCCAGCTCTCGCGACTTGTCGTCGTTGTTATTAAAATAACAAGCAGGCAGCGTTTTGTTTCTGGTACGGCCTCGCGATCGCCGTAAAGTGCCTTGGATGCGTTAATTAAGGGAGAAAAGGTACGGTTCGCCGGTTGTTGCAGTTTTCTGCATCAATCGTCTGGCCGTGGTTGGCAATGAAAGCGCGAAGGGCTTCTAAAAGACTTCTCCACTCAGGAGAATTCAGTGAAATATACTGCGAGCGTACATCGTATACAACGAGACAAGGGATTACGATCCACGCACCGTGCGCTCTGAGCATCCACGCTCCCGTCGTCTTCGAGCACCGAGATAGAAACAGAGAGAGAGAGAGAGATTGGGGCTTGTCTCACGCGAATGCGACCAACGAGCCACACACTCTTCATGGATTTTCCCGCCGTCTTCCATTGAGCCTCGCGTACTCGCGCATCCATCAGCCACGGGCGAAAAATCCGCCACCGCGCCGCGATTGAACGCGTCGATGACGCCCTCGCGTGAACCTTTCTTTCAAGGAATTTCGCGGCTACCGTTACGCTGCACCCTCCCTGATCGTGCCAGTAATTGTCGGGTAGAGGGAAATAGACTGGAGCTCTGTTTAACGCGCGAGGGGATATACTTAGCATACCGAGTAATTGAAAATCGGCGTCACGGCCGATTCGCCTGTTCGACGGACGAGTCCTGACCTAGCTCGAGCCCAGCCAGAAGGACGCGGCTGAAAACGAATGCCCCCACGGTGGCTGAATAACCAACGGTTCCCCGGAAGCCCGCTCCAAGGGACAGACGCGCGTGCAGGCAAAGCGGTTACGCGCGCGTGTCAATCTCCAGCGGCGAGCGTTGCCCCTTTCGCGAGGATTAATGGAAAGCTGCATCAAACTGGAGCCTTCCGCGTGCAGGACGTCGCGCGTCGCCTGCGCAAACATCGAGCTTCGGTATTCTCGTGGGGGCACGCGGATCGCATATTCTGTCGTCCATCATGTTCCTTCCCCTCCGCCCCTTCCCCCTTTCTCATCCGCAGCCTTTTGTGGTCCACGAATATATATATTTTTTCCCCCCCAGCGAATCGCGGGCGCAAACGACTTTGAAATTCAGCCGTCCGTGGCGCAATGTTTTTCGGTGGCGCGATATATCAGAAAAACACCCCGGTGCACTTTCCGTCGACGTTTCTGCTTTCGTTACAAAGTTCCCTTCGGCGCGGCGGCAGAATATCAAACTCCGCCGCGGGGCGGAGGGGGGGGGGGGCGACATGACGGTGAACCCTTTTGCCAGACCTCAAAAGTAATTTCCAGGAATTAAAATCATAAAAACGACAACCAGCGTGAATACTAAAATCCGCGCGTTCCCTCTTTCCCGGGGACAAAGAGAAAGAGGACATCCCGGCGAGTACAAAGCATACAAACGCCGGGTACCCTGGATGGGTGGAGATCCACCCCGAGCCTCACCAGCGGCATAAATTCAACCTTCTGAACTTTCTCGTTGCCATCCGTTTTCGTTTGCCTGGGCTTGTCTCTCTCCTCGTATCTCGAACTCTCGCGACGAATTAATAGGATCGCGGACGGAATAAGTAGGTACCGCGGGCGACTTCGACCAGATCGGGGCTCTCGCGTCCCGCGGATTAAACCCCTCGGAGTTCCGAGGCTTACAGCCAGCCGGGGATGCGGGCCAAAGAGGCGTCGCTCGTCGGTGGCAGTCGCGTCGTGGCCACAAAAGTCGGCTCGGCGAAAAGTGGGCGACTAAAGGCGCAGCGAATTTATCACTTTCTTATCGCGAATGAGAAGTAACGCGCGAGTCATCGTTTTGTTAGTGCTACTGGGGACTCGAGGAGTTGGCAAGGTCTTCCTAATTCCTTTATCATATCAGTCGCACGCGCGACCATCGCTTACGACCGCTTACGACCCCGGCTCGTTAATTCAATTTCCATGCCACCCGAATTTTTCTCGGAGCTTAGGACCTCGCGCCCGCCGACTGTTTCGATCTCTGGTACCTACATACTTTGAGATGATGTTGGGCCTCTCGACACTCGCATCATCTCGGCCGCTTTATATTCCTCGGACGAAACGATATGTACGTCTGCGTTGGACGCGTGGGTCCTTTACTCGGGAGGATAGGTCGAATGCGTTTGGAAAGTTAACGAGCCGGCCAGCTCGCGGCCCCTCTGATGTCCCGACCTTACCGCCACGGGAACCACGAATTTTATGTACATCACGGAATAGATCGGATCGAGATTTAATTTCGCCCGAAAGCGGAGTCGATGTGTTCCGCTGAGTTTACGCGGCCTCGATATATTCCCGGCACGAAGAGCGCGTTTACTTGAACGCTCGACCGGCCCCCTTTGAAGATTTATACCGCGGAACGCTCGTCTCGCCCGTTAGACGGATACGCATCCGACTTGTTACGAAAAGCTCGGGAGGAACGGCAAGAAGTTGATTTAGGGGGGAAGTGGTGTTATTTAAATGGCAAAGCTGAGTATGTCGATCGAAAGGATCCTGAACGGCGTCGAAGGACCGCCGCGGTTCGGAAAGGTGCGCGGGGGGATAAAGGAGACGACGGGGTGTGGAGGTGGAGCTGGCGGAGCTGGTGGGATCGGGTGGTGGGAAAATGGAAGAACGGGAGCGAGCGGCAATACCTTTGAACGTGGCAGCCCGGCTGCCATCGGGGTATCTAGGATGGCAAAGCCTCTCCTAATGCATCTGTACGTTTCCCATTACGATTCGGTGCGCGTGGGTTAAACTAACGAGACCAGGCGACTGGAAGCGAGAGGGTGAGAAGAGATCAGAACCAGAAGGGAAGGACAACGCCGGGTGGAAGACGAGAGCAGGCTGCTCCGTGGATTAAAGAAGGACGGAAGTGCGAGCAAGATAGAGAGAAAGGGAGAGTCGAGAATACGTGACGGGGTGAAGGCGAGAGAGATAGCTCAAGGACCAACGGGAGAAAGGGATATTCCAGGGGGTGAGTTTCCATCTCGATTCGGCCCGGTTTCCATAGCGACTGGGACGTGACCACGTTGCCCATGGGGAAGACGAGCGAAAGAAGGAGGAACGCGGACAAGGGGATCGAAGGAAGACGGGAAGGAGGAAGAGAGAGGGAGGAGCGTGACGGGTGCAATACCGGCACACGTTCACCACCTCCCTCCTGCTCGATTCCCTCGATTCAGCGAAGAAAAAGAGCGGGGTTGGGGGGGGGGAGGGTAGCCGGATAAATGGATACAGCGGGTAGAGAAGAGAGTGGTTAAATCAACCGTGAGGTCACGTGGGAGCACGGCAGGCCCTTGGAAAAAGTTCCGGCGTCCGGGGCGCAACGAGAAAAACTAGCGACCGACTGCACAGACGCCGGAATTGAATTGAACTCGGGGCTTGGAAACGCGTTGCTCTCTCCGGGGCTCGGGCCTCGCAACAGGGCTAATAAAATTTTCGTCCAACGGAAAAATGCGCAGCTCTCGAGCCGCCCGGAATATCGTGCACGCGGCCGGGGCGAGGAGCCCTGTGGTAATCTCGGGCCCTCCAGTCCGATGATCGATAAACCGGTCTTGGGAAATTTCGAAGCGGCACGCTGCGAGCACAAAAGAAACGATCCGCGACAGCACGATCGAGGACACTCGAACCACCGTATCCACCGCGAGGGAGAGAGAGGATTGCCAATTTGTCCAAGGGTCCAACTACCACCGGTTGGTTGGATTGGCACCGCGGCATATTCGACCCCCTCAAAGGATCTCTCGCACCACCACCACCAGGGAACCCCGCTAGCTATCGCAGCCATTCCCCGCACAAGCACACCTTAAACACCGCGCGGCACGTACCTACGTGGAGGGGCACAGCTCTCTAGGATCGATGATTCATCCCGTGGCATTGTTGGCCCGAAATAAGGAGCGTTCCCCGACTTTTCCCTTGAAACGGGCCGCGCATACCAAAGTTCCCGCGCCTCCTCCAGGAAGAGGAATCGGGGCGAAAGTCAATTTGGAAAAGCTCAGCGTGTTCGGACTCGATGCCGAGGGCAGAGAAGGGAAGGGCCGAAGGGAGAGAGGGTGCGTGTTTGACGGACGGCAGGAACGCAATCAACGACACCCGCGAAACTGGCATCTCTGCCAGAGGAAAGACATCCCCTCGACATTTCCAGCCTTCCCAACACTTTCCACGCGAAACCAGCTTTCTCGATAGTGGAGCCGAAGTGGCTCGAATCCTTTCTCGAGATAAAATCGGGGAAAAGGTTGCGTTCGATAAGAGCTGCACGGTTCTTCGGAACCGAGGAACCGTTCGGTCTTTATGAGGAGTCAATCCTCGAGGAAGCTCGAATCCCGATCACCACGATAAGGGCCAAGCTCTGCCCATGTCGTAATTTGATCCTGCTCACCGGAAGTCACAGTTCGTTCGTTATCGAAGCGTTGGTTCGCCTCGTCGCGTATCGCGTGAATTTTATTGCGCCAGGAACGAGCCGGCGATATCGATGTAGACTGTAGTCTATAATCTACACCCAGGCCATGGCCACCGTGACGCGTATGAACGCGTTAAACCGCGGCGTGGAAAATTTAATTGGAAACATTACCGATGGGATCGCGGGAGGATTAATAAGAACGATGGGACGGAGACGACAGCCTCACGAATTCGTGGCCGGTTCTTTTTATCCGTGCCGCGGACGGGAATCGGCGCGCGGGGCATTAACGATCGGCGGGATTACAGGGAGAAATTAATTCTACGATTCGGAGTAAAGCGACGTGCATCGCCGGCTAATAAATTGCTTTCTCTCGAGCGAGAGTGATTTAGTATCCGCGCGCTGTGGTGTATTCCCGTAGGTTCGTCGGGACGACGCGTTGTTTCCAGCCCGGACAAAAGAAGAAGGAGCAGCGGAGGAGAGAGAGGAGAGAAACGGTGGTCGCTAAAAGAGCTGGAAAGTACCATCCGCGAACGATAGTCGGGGTCTCCTCTCACTCTGTCTCCTCCCGAACGGCTCCTTCTAATCCGCGAAGGGGTCATTTCCCAGAGAAAAATGTGACGCTCGTTAAAATTATCTACGGGATACGGTGCCGTGGGGGGGGGGGGGGGGAGGGTTGGGCAGCGGGGGGGGGGAGAAAGCCCGGGGTTAGAGAAATCGGGTGCAAAATAAAAAGTCGAGGTTGATAAGGCCGGCGTGGCGTGGCGGCTGGTGTACGGAACCAGGGAGAGAAATGGGACGGAAGGAGAAGGAGGAGCGGGAGAAGCAGGAGAGGGACAGCGGGAGAGAAGGAAGAGGAGCCGCGAACCGACAACCGAATTAACTTCTCTAGGTATTTCGACCTTTGCTCGTTTTGTCATTGTCCCCGCGGATAAGGATCTACCGTGCCCGCGCGCACACCCTACGTACATATATATATATATATATATATATATATATATATATATATTTTTAGTCCTTTATAAGCGGGGGAGGAGGGACGGCACGCACACCGAGACACTCTGCCCTCCGAGTGGTTCTATAAAATATGAGGGACATTAATATTCCGAGCCTCCCGAGAGGAGGTGGTGGATGGAAAGTGGGTAGAGCGGAACCGGCAACCAGAGAGAGAATCCACCGTGAGCTGGCAGTTCAAACTACTGTCCACTCCTCGCAGTATTTCGAGGAACCCTGGCCTGCTTTCGTCGCCCCGTAATTGCCCTCTTCTTTTCGCACAAGTTTTTTTCTTCCGGCGCTCGAGCGCCCGGCTCCCTCGGCCGTGCAATTTTCGCGCGGAAACCTCCAGAAGCCGGGCGAGGATCCCGCTCCCATCGGATCCTCGCCAATTCGTTACGCTTCATTTTGCTAGCCGGAGCTTTTAAGAAAAGCCTTCAACAGCCGCCGCGGCGCGGTCGTCTCGCGACGATATCGCCTCGCATGTAGGAGGACACACTCGCGCCGAAGAAACAGCAACGGGCTGAAGCTGAAGAAGCGTAGCTCGCTTACATTGTGTCTCGCGGTGGTCCTCGATCGCGATTGGACGAGGCCCGAGCGAGATTGGATCTACGAGTATCGATCATGCATCGGCCAGGGCTCCTCCATTCGAGTACTAATGGAAAGACTGGTATTCATGTGAACGGCCTTCGGGGCTTCTGCAGGCCGTTGCCTGCACCTCCCTTCTCTCTTTCTCTTCCCGCCTTTTCTTTCCTCTCTATTTCTCCCGCTTCACCTTCCCCCCCCCTCCTCCCGCTGCCCTCTCTCCGCCAGCCCCTCCAACATCCCCGTCCTTCGTCCTTTTCTTCTTCAGCCTTCTTCTCCACCCCCTCTTCTTTTTCTTCCTCTACTTCTTCTTACTTCTTCTTCTTCTTCTTTCCGTACTCCTTGTCCCCCTCCTCTTCGCTTTCTCCTTCTCCCACTACTTCTCTTTCGCGCGCCTTTAGATCCCCCATATATCTGTCATCCGGGCCCCGTCGTTAGAAGAGACTCTGTTTATTGACACGAGTCGTCGAGTGGCTCGTCGCGTTTCCTCTTCTCCTACACGTCGGTGAACATGCCCCGAAGAAGTGTGCGCGCGGCATAATCGCTTCCAGTTGAGATCTCCGCGGCGCCACGCGCGTCTTTCCACGAGAATTTCGTGCCGCAGCTTCCAGCAGATAATGCACTCGAGCGAGACGGAGGGACAAAGACGGCACCGAAGAGGGTTGGCGGCAGAGAGCGGCTACGCGGCGGGGGATAGTTCCGTCGCGAGTTAGTTTAGCGGTGTCCGAGTCTCGAGGAGATTCGCGGGCAAACTTTCCTATGGACCACTGGGCCAAAAGTCGTTGGTTTTTCACCCTCGAGAAGTGTTTGGCTATCCGGTGGTAAAAGGGCCATAAACAGGGGGCGAGGTACGGGCAGAAAGAAAAGCACGGGGAATAGTCGTTGCCCATTCCCACCGCCAGGGAATCGAAAACTTCCAGCCCTTTGTTTCGCGACACTTTTATTCCTCCAAACTCGAACGATCTCAGCTGCGCCTGCGGTCAGAGCTCCCTTCCCTCTCGATCGTGATAAATTCTCGAATTAATCTGCTCGAAAAGTTGCCCGGAACTTTCGTATCCGCGGAAGGACGGAAATTACAGCTCCCTCGGGAAACTGGCGCTGGGATATAACGACGGCCGAGGAATCCATAACATAAAGTAGATCCCCGAAGCCGTAGGAGGAACAGAGGTTCTCTAATTCATCGGCCTCTTTCTTCAATTACGATCCACGTACCTACCTTTCCTCCACCGTGAATCATCGGAATCGCCAAGATACCCTCGTAACGTTCCAACGTTCTTTAAATAATCTTCGTAGGAGTTTTCTATGAACTCGGGGAACGGGCACCCTTGTGTGCCGCGAGCGCGGTGGAAGTTGTGAAAAAAAGAAGCAGTAGCGGGAACCCTTTCTCGTCTCCCCCCGGCGCAATCGCGCTATCTCCAAGAAGCTTATCTACGCAACGATCAGACTGGGGTGCCGAGACGACGTTATTTCTTTTTGGCCGGTGCCCTCTTCCGTTTCCTTAGAGCGCGGACGCGGACACGGCCGCTAGCGGGGTGGCTGCCCCGACCCCTTGTGAAATTCCTAATTAAGATTCGGGAGCCGAAACCCGGAGGAGAGAAGACCCGCTTCTGCGCCCTCGGTCTCTCTCTCTCTCTCTCTCTCTCTCTCTCTCTCTCTCTCTCTCTCTCTCTTTCTCTCTTCCCTCCCCCTGGTCTCCCGTTCGCTTTCTTCCTAGGTGAGAGCGCATAGCCGCGGGCCATTGTGACTGGAGCGGTACCCTCGGTCGTTACCTACATTGTTCCATTGTTGGATTATCATAAACACAGTTTCATTACGACGATAAAGGTGGTAGCACGTAGCTGGAGCGTCGCATCGCGTAGCATCGAACGGGAACGCCACCCCCGGGGGAAAGCGAACTCGGAAACTCAATTTCACCGGCCGGGAAAAGTGATGGCGACCGGTGCCTCGACCTCCTCTCCCATCCTCCCTTCCGATTTTCCCCTTTCCGAACTTTCTCCGGGCATTTTTTATTCCACCCCTTTGCTGTTGTAGCATTTTTTTTCGGGATAACACCTAGCTGGAGCGCGATATCTTCCCAAGACGAGACGGCATTGTTCGCCGGCTAAGCCCCTGGAAAAATAGTCGACCGGGGTGGCGGCTGGAGAAACGCTCGGTTGCCCGGCAAATTGTATTTTTAATTTAATAATCCCGCGGTGCGGATCGGTTACCTATACCTACCTCGCCGCCGGCAGACGATACGGATCCGGGCGGTTTCACCGAGACGGCCATTATTCGCCGGCGAACGGGTGATGGTGACTCGCGTTGATATTTCGCCGAATCGAAAGGCAATCCCGGTGAAATAACTCGGGGCGTCAAAGGTCGCGGCGGAAGAGAGGGAACCAGGCTCGAACAATGGTCGTAGGAAAGCCGTTTGCCGGCAGGTGAAGATCGTTTTGCCGCGTACCATCTGGACGCCCATTATGCGGCTCGCGTACCCACTCGCGTCGTCCCGGGGAGGCTCGATTATTAGCCAAATATCGCGTCTACCCGGAGCAACCGCGCGCAGAAGATGCCGTCGTTAGCCAGTCGAAACGGCTAACGAGGCCCGGGATCGAGGGTTTTCGGCCGCTTCCACTCGATGGCTGCAACCTGCCGCGTCGGCTCCTCGCAATATTTCGCCCGCTTTATTGGCATCCAATACGGCCATGCGAATTTCAATTAATGCAGCCGACCTGCTCGTTGCCTGCCCTTTGCTTCTCTTAGTCCATCGCCTAGCCGTCGGTCTCAGCCGGTCATCGGAATTCCTCCAACATTCCTAAAGATTCCGTGGCGGAGGGAGAAGCGCGGTAGCGATCTCCTGCTCGTGGCCGCGTCGCGCTCGCCTAACTTTAGCGAATCGTCGAAATGCCTGGGAAACTCGAGAAACGCTGGATTTTACGGGGACACAACGGTGTTCGCTCGCGTTCGGACACGGATGTGGAACGAGCGCAATGAAGGGCGTCAGATGCCTCGTTGGTGTTCGCGTTCCCTGTCACGGCGAGTAATTGACTATATAATGGATTCCTGCGACTGCGATACGTCAAAGTGACAGGTCCAGGGGCGTGCGTCGAGGGCCCTGTCCAGGTCCTTCGATATTAAAGCCAACCCCTACGGGCCGACCCTCCGCGGGCTAATTTCTGACGATTTTATAAAGCCGCTGTGTTCCTCCTCCTATTATAGCACCGGGGAGAGACTGGGATGACAAACGAACGTAACGAGACACGAATTTTCTCCCTTCCGTCCATTAGCATAAGATCGGTTCCGGACGCGCGATCTCGCGCCCGCGCTCGCCTGCCTGCACCCTATGTCCAATTGCTCCACGAGGGTGCACCGAGCGGGAAGAGAAAAATTACATCTAGTATGCAGGCCGATGGAGGACTCGATCCGCAATTTCGACTCGGTGTTCGATCGACTCTCGTCGCAACGAGGGCCCGTAACCCATAACCGCCGACGCGGCGCGACGTGCCGGCCCGTCTGGTGCACGATCATTGCCCGGCTACGCCCCTTACGCGCCGACACTCGCCGACACCCGCCGCAACCGACTCGAAATAGCACCGGGATATCGCTCGGTGTATCTTTGGACCAGACTCCATTCACAGTCCCGAACTCCACGCAACTCGTGCTCCGGATCTTGCCGAGTCTGTTCCTTTTCTTCTTCCTGTCGGACCTTTTATTGGCCCGGCCTGTCTGTCCGTCTAGCTGCGCGCTGCCTCCTCGCCGTTTCCGACGTCGGAGTAAATTGCGTTCCCCGAACGTAGGTACCGCGGGGCTTTCTAGAATCGACAGAGGGGTGTCGAAGACGCGACCAGCCGTTAACGTTCGTCGAAAAGTCGAAGCTTCGATAGGACGTGGTCGAGTTCTCGGCCCCACGTGGCTGTGCAGCCCTCCTCGTTACGGGGTGACGTGCCGTCTCGTCAGGGGCGACGGGCATTGGTGCGTTCAACCCTTCCGACACGCGACACTGACGACACGCCGAGCTAACTCGAAATATTACGACGCCGCTTAGGCTCATTATGGATGGCTATCGGTGGATGCGAGTCGTCGTCTTCGTCGTCGCCGTCGCCACTGACACCCAACCGCGAGGCAGCCAGTAAATTCCCACCGACGGACGAGCTTCAAACAGAAATTCCTCCACCTCTGTCTGGCGGGGGACAGCGCGAAAACGGGGGAGGCGTAGACGAGCCAGAGGTCTGTGAAGTTGGCATCTCCAAATTCGAATTTTTGGAAAAAATCGATAGCATTCCTTTGTCCACGTTTGTCCAACAAAAATTTTCGTTTGCCCACCGTTAAAAAAAAAAGGTATAACGAAATAAAATAAGTTTCACCAGCACCCCCATGAAAACTTTTAAGATTTGTCAGTGGGAAATGATTGTCCACGATATGTCCACCCAAAACTCTAGTTTGTCCACCCTTCAAAAAAAAAATTACGACCAAATTAAGAAAATTTCATCGTTTTATTTGCAACAAATCGAACTTAATGGTGATCGGTTCAGCCGGTCCGTTCTTCTGGGCTACTTTTTATTAATAATTCGATTCTGGAGGGTGGACAAACGATGGACAAACGAATACAATCGATTTTTTCCAAAAATTCGCATTTGAGGGTGCCAACTTCGCAGACCTACGAGCGAGCGTTTCCAGCGGGCCGTGGAACGCAATAAACCCGCGGCGGTGATCCCACGAATCGACGCGACGCTCCTTCCGATCGAAAACGCGGCCGAGGTCCATCCGCGCGACGACTGACAACGAGTTCATCCCCGGATTCGACGCGATTAGCGGTGATTTTTCCACGCAGAGAATCGAAATAGCCGTGGCGCGTCGTAATCGAATTTTCGTAGGGAGGGCCCCCGTTGCTGTTGCCGTCGCTGTCGCGGCCGGCATTGCCGCCGCTAGGAGTCTATCTGCCGATCATAAATCTGACGGCTGGAAATTGCCCCGCAACGTTTCGATCCGGAGGAAGAGAACGATTTGTCCAATACTGGACGACGCGAGATCCCCCGGCGAATAATCCAGAAATAAATTCTCACCCGATCGCGTTCCGCGTCCCTTCTCTCGCCCCGATGTTTCCTCCCTTACCAAGTAAACGCCATCGTATACCCACCCGCCGGGAGAAAAATCTCGGTTAACGCCCCAGACCCGATGGAAATGCTCCTTAAATGGCGTTCCTGCCCACTTTTCCACTTTCCCCATTCGAGGCGTCGCTGTACGAGCCCGAGGGTGCCGAATAAAACGGCTACAACAAGTTTGCGATTGGCACGCGGCGTAACCACCCTGATATCGTCCGAGGGGTGGCCAGCTCGTTGGGAGTTTCGGACACACATATGTGCACTTGTCCGTGCGCCCCCTTCCTCATCTACGCGCCGAACCTTCCACCGTCCTACCGTCTTCTTCAAAAGAGACGTTTCGCCTCCCTCTTCCACTCCGTCACCCAGCTGGATCCGCTGGATCTGCGAGCTAATCCACCGAATGCCCTGAAATAAAGCTTGCCTAGGGTGTCTCGTAAAACTTTATCAGCTGCCCCGTCTTCTACGATTTCACGGTAGGAAGAGATTCTTCTCCAGGCAGATTGTAACGCTGGCTACAATTACCCTGTGGATTTAGTTATCTAACAGATAGCAGATGGCTGACGAGACCGGTCGCGGGACCAGAAACGCTCAATTACGCGATTGCGAGATGGTCCCTCCGTGTAAACACGGAAAGCCTGTATAAAGATTATCGCCGTAAGTAATATCGACTGCAAAGTGGCCCGAGAGTCGTCGACTTGTCCGCAAAAAAACGATCCCGCCAAGTCGAAGGAGGCGCGCCGGTCGATCGAATCCCGTCTCGCGCAACTTGCCCCGGAGTTAATTTAACTTTCGCGATTCCGCCAATCGCGTAGCGGTGCGCGCGCGCGCGCGCGCGCTCCTGTGAAACAGCCGGTAGAACGTGATGCACGTATAGCAGCTAGCCCGAGGATGAGACTACGTGCGCCCCGTTGCAGCTAACCCCAAGGGCGCGAGGGGTGGCCGGGCACGAGAGCTCAATATATATTAAGATCCGCGAACCCTCCGCTAGACTGAAAGTTCGTCCACCCCACGTAACCCCCTAAGTCTTCCCACCGAGTCCCTCGATCCTCCACCCTCCGCCCTTCACGGACGGGGCTACACCATCGGAATTGCGATTATGGTGGCAATATTACGGCAAGCCGAGGGTGAGAGAGAGGCCGTGTTTCGTTTCTATGGAGCTACGTGGCCACGGGATGAGCAAGGGAAAAAGAGACGGAGAAGCGCGCTAGGTTCTCCGTCGGCGTCTTCTACTTCTACTTCTCCTTGCCCTCCTCGTTTATCCGCCGTCCCCTTTCCGACAACTCGTGGTACGAGTCGCTCGCTCGCTGGCCGAGCTTATTGGCTTTATTTTGAAAGCAGCAGTTCATATCTATTTACTGGCGCGGCTGATCCGCGCGGAAATAGAAAACGGCGAGCGGATCGGCCAGACGAGACTGGTCTGCGCGCTGCTGCTGCGGCCAGGGATACGCTCGTGTTCCCGACGAATCGATAGCTTAATGCCTCGTTCGTGTTACGCGTTGCACTTTATTCGCCGGGGACTAAATTTCATCGTTTCCCCGGGACAAGACCGCGGAATCCATCGCGGACGGGATAACCATGCGGAACGTCGTGGCCTTTTTTCCTCCTCTTCACCTGATCACCGGGGAGGAGCTTCTTTCGATCAGCCCGGGTCAACGTTCCTCGGGGTATTCTTCTAATCTCTCTCTTTTTTTTTTTCACCGCGTCGCTGCTACCCGTTTCGCAGAAACTCGCAGCTTTTCCATCGATAATCGCCGGGAATTAATCCGAGCCGATTGGATGCCGCGCCGCGCCGCCGGGCCGATCGACGAAGGAACATTGAGCGTCGACAGCCGTCGAGGACGCTCGTGCTCGACATAATTATTTCCGAGCGAATTAATAACCGTCGATCGACGCGAAAGAACTATATTTTTTCCGTGGCTATAAAGGAGGGCGAGGCACTGTGGGGGTGGGCATCCCAGCTATTACACCCGGAGCAATTAAACTCAATGGAAACCCGGGTGGAAATATTTTTTCGCGGCCGAGTTCCCACCGAATTTACTCCTGTCCCGACCATTCCCTGCGACGTAGGTACGTTTTATTATTCCGACCGATTTCGAAAACAGGATCCTCGCGAGTCGACGCCGCTAATGGATTCCCATCGTGTCGCGTCGCGCTGCGCCGATCGATTGATCGCGGCTAATTGGGAAACCGAACGCGAAATCCAGCGAATTTGGCATTTCTCGCGATAAAAAGCGAAATTGCTATCTGTGATCAGGCTCCTACTAATCTTGCATGCGTCGCGTCAACGAAATCGAGACGCAAAACCGGTTAATCGGTGTAATTAATTTCATTTAAAACCTCGGCGTGTTTCGAGGCGGCGATCTCTCTCGCACTCTCGGACATCGATATATCCCCATTCCTTTCCCTGTTTCTTTTCCCTCGCAGCCTTTTCTCTCGTTTTTCTGCTACTGATGAGTAATTTCACGGGAGAGTCGCGCCGCTGGGAAATCCGGCTTGCCGAAAAATTGACGCGGCACGTTAAAGGAGGACGTCTCGGCGGGATCCAATTAAATTCCGCGGCGTTAACGACGCGCGTACTCTGTCTTTTTTCGCTTCGCGGCTGCTGGCAAGGCTCCGGCGAAAGGATGAAGCAAAAGAGGAGAGAAATGGGCAGGGGTGGAATTTACCGTCGTAACGCAATTTCCCAGGCGATAAAGCTCCGGCGGAGGCGTCGAAATAACATCTCTAGGACTTTTCTTCGTTCCCCTAATAGTCTTTGCGCGCTACAATATTACCGCACTCCCAGACTCCGTCCGCCCCTTCCACCGACGATTCTCCTCCGACGCGACAGGAGGGAAGAGCCGTGGCTGGGAGCCTGCTTTCCTAAATAAATTACGATCGGCTGGCGCGATTCTTAAACGCGCCAATTAACGTCACCGCGATTCGCTTCGATTTTACCGATCGTTGGACGTTGACGGGACCTTGGTACGTACCGAGACGATATACCTAGTTTTTTCTCGGCTCGCCCTCTCGTCATCTTTCCCCGTAATAATCTCTTTGTGCTACCGAGTAACCGTACGGCTGAATTTATTGCGGCCTCCCTGCCGGAAACACGTCCGCAAGAAAATCTTCTTCTGGGTAAGAAGCCTGCTGTTCTCTCGATCCACCTTTTTTCGCCCCCTCTTACCTACGTAGGCCCGTCCTCTGCGAGTATCGAAAGAGACAGAGAATAGGCGAGGAGGAGAGAAGCTGTCGACGAGCCGGACGAGGACGAGGACGTGGACGTGGACGTCGACGATGACGACGACGACGACGGGTCCTTCTTGCTCGGTCGGAACTTTTTGCGGTCTCTCTCGGGACGAGCCCAAGCCGAGGGGGGCAATAAAACTAATGGTAACGCGCGCCGGTAATTCCTTGCGGTCTGTTTGTCGCAAGTCGACGACCTGGCCTCTCCGCCTCGTCATTTGCCGAGGGAGGATACCGCGTCCAACGTCGGCGGACAAGTGGTTCCTCGGATCGGACATGGACTTAGGACGTTGGACCTTCTGCCTCGCTCCCTCCTCCTCTCTCTCTCTCTCTCTCTCTCTCTCTCTCTCTCTCTCTCTCTCTCTCCATCCTCTTCCCCTTTCTCTTGCCCCTCTCCCCGTTCCCCTTGTTGTCTAGCGATCAGCCAGATGGAGATCGGGAAGCGTCTCTATCCAGTCCCACCCCTCCACCGAAATAAATCTTTCCGCCGAACGCTTGGCTCCTCTTTGTCGTCTGGCTGGGATTCTTTGCAACTCGGAGATCCGGAGACTCGGTAATCCGTCTTCGTTGTTTCTGTAAATATCATGAAAGCGGCGTGGCAGGGAGGTGGAATCAATAGGAAGACCTTGAAGCGTGGAGCGGAAGAACTCCTCCGGAGGAGCCTCGCGACTAGGCCCGAGGGGGAGAAGCTCGGAGTTTGGGAAAAGCTGATTTCGTAGATGCTGACTGGGTGGAATCTCGCGTAATCCGAGCGCAAACATCGTGGGGGTCCGTAAAGGGGATCCCGTCGGAGCCGTGCGTTATTTAAACAGCGTTTATCTTATCGCGGTTGATTTGAAGCGCACGCCCGCGCGCCCGTTCGACTAGGCACTTAGAGTAAGCACGGTCGCGGATAAAAAGCCCGCCGCGGCATTTCCGTGGCTAACCCCAGCGAATCGCACGAAATTAAGATGGTCCCGTGTGCTCGGCTGATTGCAGTGGTTGGAAGAGTCGTTCACCAACTTCGACAAGGGCATCAATTGGCGGAGCTACGTTGTCTGCGACGTGGCGTACAACAACGTGAACAATTGGCTGTGGACGCCGTTCATCGAGAGGGGACCGGCGAACCGCATGTACATAGAAATCAAATTCACGACCCGTGACTGCTCGCTGTTCCCCGGAAACGCGCTCAGCTGCAAAGAAACTTTCAGTCTACTTTACTACGAGTTCGACGCGGCCACCAAGGAGCCGCCGCCATGGGAGACCGACAGTTACAAGTTGATCGGTAAGCTTGCCAAACGCTCTGACTTCTTCCCTTCGAGCGCGCTGGAAAGTTTCTAGCGAGACCCATGGCCATGCCGTTCGACGGGAAAAGAAACGGTACACGTTTGATTCGCAGGGCGCATCGCCGCCGGCGAGGGGAGGTTCAACACCAACACCGAGGTGGTGATAAACACGGAGGTGAAGTCGATACCGGTGACGAAGAAGGGCGTCTACTTTGCGTTCCGGGACCAGGGCGCCTGCATCTCCATCCTTGCCATCAAGGTCTACTACATCAGCTGTCCGGAGATCTCCGTCAACTTTGCCCACTTCCCGGCGACGCCGACGGGCCGCGAGGTCGCGCTGATCGAGCAAACGATCGGCACTTGCGTGGCCAACGCGATGGTGATCGAGCAGCCCACCTTCCTCTGCAAAGGGGACGGAAAGTGGTACCTTCCGAGCGGCGGATGCCACTGCAAGCCGGGATACCAAGCTGACGTCGAAAAGCAGGAATGCACCGAGTGCCCGATCGGTAAATTCAAGCACGAGGCAGGGTCGCAGAGCTGCGAACTCTGCCCGGCTCACAGCAAGTCCTCTGATTACGGATTCACGGAATGCCGCTGCAACTCCGGTTATTATAGAGCGGAGAAGGACCCCAAGAAGATGCCCTGTACACGTGAGTGGTAGCACGCTCCCTTCCTTTTAGCTACCATCGCCGAACCGAGGGGGCCCCGCCACCGGGACACCTCCAACCATAAACGTTTCTCTTTGCAGAGCCACCGTCCGCGCCGCAGAATTTGACGGTGAATTTCGTTGACCAGTCCACCGTGATTCTCTCGTGGAATGCGCCGCACATGCTGGGCGGGAGGAGCGATACTACTTACAAGGTGGTCTGCGACGCCTGTAGCATGGGCGTCAAATACATTCCGAACACCGTAAGTCGCCGTTGTCACCCGCCCTTCCCGTTGCCCTTAATCCTCCCTGGTCCCGGTCTCTCTTTCGATTCTGAAAGCTCTCGATCGCCTGATTTCCATTGAACAGGAGGTCTTCAACGACACGAAGATCACGATAACGGGCCTGAACGCGGTGACCACCTATCGATTCCAAGTGTTCGCCGAGAACGGAGTGTCGGCGCTGGTTGGCAAGTCCGAGTACGTGGACATCACCGTCACCACCGAAGCCAGCGTGCCCAGCCTGGTGAGCAACGTGCGGATCACCAGCGTCAAGAGCTCCGAGCTCAGCATCAGTTGGGACGCCCCTGTTACCGACATCGGTGGAGACAGCGATCTGGTGGAGAGATACGAAGGTGAGGTTGGAACCCTCTCGACGCCTCCGTCGCGGTGTTGTTGTCCTCCTCCCACGCGGGGCTAATGAGATTTTTTGCCTTGCCCTGTTCCCAGTGAGGTGCTATCCGCGATACGACGACGCCACCAACGCGACCGTCATCCAGACCACCGAGCTCTCGGTGACGTTCAAGGACCTGAAACCGTCCACGGACTACGCGATCCAAGTGCGGGCGAAGACCACGCGCGGTTGGGGCGAGTACACGCCGGTGGTGTACAAAAAGACACCTCACGCCATGGGCCTAGGTGAGATTATCCACGTTCGAATGGGATCGGTCAACGAGGACCGAGCTATCATCGAGCTTTCGGCTATTCCACCGGGCACGTTCGTCTCTCTGTTACAGACTACGTCGGGGAGGACGACAACATGCAAGTGAGGATTATAGCCGGGGCTATCGTGGCCGTGGTCGTGCTACTAGTGATCATCATCATCATGACCGTGTTGATTCTCAGAAGGTAAACGAATTGATCTTAACGCTAAACTTTCCGGTGTAAATGGAACGGCGACCGAGAAGAGCGCGCGACACCGGCTGCATGCTATTACCTCTAAGGCTAATCTGATTCTATTGATGCGATGTGATTTCGATGCAGCAGGGCCTCGGACGAGTGTAACAAGAAGCAGCCGAGCGACTGCGACACTCTGGAGTACAGGAACGGCGAAGGTACGTTTGTCCGATGCCGACAGGCTTGATACTTTTTTCTTTATAAATTTATTATCGCTACTACCCCCTGTCACTTTCATAGTTGTCTCACTACGCCCTCGTGTCTTGTGACTAATATTTTTGGACCACCAACCCCGTTAGACCCAGCAAGTATCGACCCCAGCCCCCCCCCCCCCTCTCATGTATACAGTAACACCCCCCCCCCCTACCACCCCCCACGGTAATGTCTTGTCGCTCAACACCCACTACTTTTATAAGTTTCTCTCTTCGATGAAAGAAAGATTACTGAAAAGTGGTTCGTTTAGAGAAAAAAGATGTGCGAAAAGAAAGTTGTCGAAGTGTATGCGACTCGGCCGCAGCAGCCACTTACATACATTACATACGTGCTTGTAAAAAAAAAAAAAAATGAGAGACGATCGCATTCGAGCAAAATTCATAACCGATCCGGCCCGCAGCTCTTAAGTGCCATTATTCTAACCAAATTCTTTCGATTCTTTCTTTTCATGTGCGATTCCCCTAATCTATCGAACCTGCCTCCATGAAAAATCCATGAAAAAACCCAATGAAACAATGTACACAATCGCCTGCTACTACAGGACTAGTTGTGACCTACAGTAAGTCTTCTCCAACACCTCAAGTTTTTTTTTTTTTTCTAGGAACTCGGTTTTGCGTAGTTATCTCTGCACCCCCTGTACATGCATCTTTTTTCAACGCGTTCCAGATTCCGAGACGCGAGCACGCACAGCTCTTCCGTTTCCATTCGCTTCTCCCCCCGAAGCGACTGTGTCATCCAGCCGTGCTTTCCTTGCGCAGCAATCTACTCCGGAAGATGTGCGTGCCTGCGCCTCGTGCTTGCATACCTTGTGTCGTGCTCTCTGTATTCTGCATGCGTATTGTTCTTAGCGTGTTCTCTATGGCACTGCACTCGTTTTCATTTACCATGTACCGTCCTCTTTTATTCGCGTTTTCGTTTTCGTTTTCGGTGCTCCATCCGCGCGCGGCAAATCGAACACGAAATCCGACACGACGATCGTGGAAACTACGGCGAAATCGCACGCGCGCTTCCTTCGAGCTAGAGGAGAAGCGTTTCCGGTTGCTCGTCGCCGTGCGCCAGATACGTAATGTTTCTTCTGTATGTTCTTGTTCTAATACTCATACTCGTTCTCCAATTCCGCTGTCTCCTTTCGCTTCGCGTCATTAAGCTCATCATCGAACACCCACCGCTTCTTTTTGTTTGCTGTTTGTGAATTAGCGTGTTGGTTGTTGTGTTGTTCACAGTGCACTGCAAAATGGACAGTTCACCGATTGTGACAACCCACACCAACAACAAGAGCAAGTCCTCGCGTAAGTCCTTAGTCAGTCCCACTAAACAAACAAGGAAAAAAAGAAAGCTCGTTCAAAATTGCCAGTTCGGAGGAAATGCGCCGACACAAACGACACACACACTCTCTCTCTCTCTCTCTCTCTCTCTCTCTCTCTCTCTCTCTCTCTCGCTCTCTCTCTTTCCCTCTCTCTCGATCAACGGAACGACACTCTACAACACTCGTTCGAACTCCGACACAACACGCTCTCGCCCTTTTCTTAATTTTCGTTCGTTCCTTGATCCGATCTTCTCTTTCTCTCTCTCTTTCTCTTTCTATCTCTCTTTCTCTCTCTTTCTCTCGACCGTCAGTTAGATGTTACGTAGACGAGAAGCACGAAAAGAAAGCATGCCGTTCCTTTCGTATTTTTCTCTCTGTCACGTTGTTGTTCTGCATCGTGTTCTCTTGCATCGTTCTCTTTTTCAGCCAGATCACCGATCTTTCCGACGATCGTCGGTCGTCTAGTACACGTTCGGATGCGTCGACGTGCGGGAAATACTGGATGCTTCGGTGGAGCTCGAATTAATCGGGCTCTGGTAGAGAGCCCAGCCGAGCGGCCGCAGATACATTCGCGGACGTGGATTAACGGGCGACGACCAAGTAATTCGATTCGACCGAAGCATCCTCTGCACTCCGTACTATACGACTAATGTCATTCAATCTGATGCATCGTAATTGAGATCATTTGGCGTATTAGGCATGCGAGAATTTCTACGCTGGCATGGAAATTGGTTGCGCGCGACCATTTTGTCTTTTATTATTATTATTTTATTTTTACACATAGCGCAGTTAGACAATCTTTTCATTCTCTTGTTCGTTTCGTTTTATTGCTCGTTTGGTCCCGAGCAATTTCTACGATAGCGGAACCAACGAATACGTTTACTTGCCACGCGCTAGAGCTAGAGAATTCTGAATAGAAGCGAGACTCGGAGACGAGTCTGTTAGAGAGCTCTAGATAGATCTTTACTTGCGTATCAGCTTCTCCTACATTATTGTTTTACATTATTGAACGTATTGAGACTCGTTTTAATAAAGAGGAAGGGTGTGTGAGTGTTTTCACGGGATGAAACGGTTGACAGGCGCGGAGCGTTTGTTCTCTCACGCTCCGAGATTCCGTAAAAATTTAACACACCGACCCTCGTGTTAATATAATGAACTCTGTTTTGGTGACGTTGCAGTGACCACGCCGCTGTTCACACCTGCAGTGGGGGTCGCCGCCGCAGGTGCCGGAGGTGCTGGTGGCGCAGGTGCGAGGAGCTACGTCGATCCTCACACCTACGAGGACCCGAATCAGGCCGTCAGGGAATTCGCTCGCGAGATCGACGCGGGATACATCACGATAGAAGCCATCATAGGTACGCGAATATAGCCCGCCTTTCATTCTCATTCTCCGCGCGAACGCGCGCTCCTCCATCTAGAACTGATCCTCTGCCACGGTCGCGTGTGCTTCCGCTTGAAACAGGTGGCGGTGAGTTCGGCGACGTTTGTCGAGGGAAATTAAAGCTGCCGCCGGACGGTCGAACGGAGATCGACGTGGCCATCAAGACCTTGAAGCCAGGCTCCGCGGACAAGGCTCGCAACGACTTCCTCACCGAGGCCTCGATCATGGGTCAGTTCGAGCACCCGAACGTGATATTCCTGCAAGGTGTCGTGACCAAGAGCAACCCGGTGATGATCATCACGGAGTTCATGGAGAACGGCAGCCTGGACACATTCCTGCGCGCGAACGACGGCAAGTTCCAGGTGCTGCAGCTGGTTGGCATGCTGCGAGGTATCGCTAGCGGCATGCAGTACCTCGCCGAGATGAACTACGTGCACCGGGACCTCGCGGCGAGGAACGTGCTGGTGAACGCTGCCCTCGTTTGCAAGATTGCCGACTTTGGATTGAGCAGGGAGATCGAGAGCGCCACGGAAGGAGCGTACACGACCAGGGTAAGCACTCCACCTCTGCTATACAATTCTCTCGTTCGTCCTGCCGTCGGTATGCCACGAGACGCTGCTAATGTGTCGAATCTTGAAAGCCTGTTTACGCCTGTCAAAAGGGTGGAAAGATCCCGGTGCGATGGACAGCTCCGGAAGCGATAGCGTTCCGAAAGTTCACCAGCGCCTCGGATGTGTGGAGCATGGGCATCGTCTGCTGGGAGGTGATGTCCTACGGCGAGAGACCGTACTGGAACTGGTCTAATCAGGACGTGATCAAGTCGATCGAGAAAGGATACAGGCTTCCAGCGCCGATGGACTGCCCGGAGGCGATCTACCAGCTGATGCTCGACTGCTGGCAGAAGGAGCGGACCCATCGTCCCACCTTCGCCAATCTCACCCAGACCCTGGACAAGCTTATACGAAGCCCGGAGACGCTGAGGAAAATCGCCCAGAACAGGTAAACGTCTCTATCCTTGCTCGCGCGAGACTCTACCCGCGCCTCCGCGTACCTACCTATCTCTATCGCGCGCGCGCGCGCTACGAAATGTCCGCGGCGCCGCGTGTTCTTCGCTCTGTCGGGACTCACTCGCAGGCCAAGTTTCGCTTTCGAATGTTTCCGTCCCGTTCGGACGTAACGTGGCACGGGCAGCGGAAAAGCCAATACGATACGATACGTCGTTGCCTTCATCGCACGAACGATTCGATGCGCGTGTGGACGGTCAGAAGATCCGCCCATCCGTCTGCGAGATCGGCCGACCCTCCAAGCCCGAATCGTTCGTCTATCATCTCTTAACACGAATCATGCCGCATGCCACGCGAATCACACTTCGTGTCCATAAATTAATTTCTCTCGACAGCCAAAGTGTTTTTTCCGTTATCTCGCTGATTACTAAAAAGCTCACACGCTCTGCGCTCTCCACGTACGCTGTTAGACTTGGGCTTTGATGTTGTTGCTCATATATCGTAAATAGGTTTGTCACGCATAAACGACGAATATTTGACCGTCCAGGGATATAATCTCGACGTGTGTGTGTGCGCCCACTCGATAAGAAGAAGAGAAAGAGAGAGGATTCGTGTGCGCACGTCTGCGCTCGAGGCGTCGTGAAAGTACCTCCACCTGATTGGCATTACTGGAACCGGGCATATCTAATACTGGACTGATTCTTTTCGCACCATTTTAACATTTTCTTTCGAAGCTACTCATTGATTTCTGATTTTTTTTTTAATTTATTTTGTTTGTCTGTTTTTTTTTTTGGTATCGCTTTTTCATAAGATTCTCACGTCTCCCGTAGCTCAGAGTCGTCAAAATTGATTTGTACAGCGCCTCCGCTTCCTCGCTTATCGTTCTCTTTGAAATTCAACGGCGCCAGGGCCGAAGGAACGCGCGATGCCGTGCGAGTAACGAGCAGCAGATCCGAGTGGCCAAAACTTTCTGTTGGATTTTTACTTGTTTCCAGCACATATTTTCGATGGATCTGTGACGCGACGCGGAAAAAGAGCCGGCGGAATGTTCGCAACGATAACAAGTGGCTTTAAACAGACTTAACTCGCCTTGGAACGCCGGAAAGAAAGATCCGCTGCACGCTAACCGTCGTCTCTGTTCCGTCTACTTGTCTGGGGAGGAAAATTAATTTATGGACGAAAGTCTCTCTACGCGATCAGTCTCGCGGGATAATTTTTTCGCTCGCGCGTTTCAAGAGAACGACGAAAAGTGCGCATCGTACTGCGGTGGCTTTCAGAGAGCTTTTATCGCTTTAGCGCTTATCGTTTCTGTAATCCTCCGACTCCCAGCCCCCACCCCCCTCCCCACCCCACCCTCTTGCCATCACTTATTCCTACCCGCGAAACACAAGAAAAGGCGAACAAAGGCGAGATCAAACGATACTCGGATAGTCTGGCGTCCCGTTCCACTTTATCGCCGGCCGATCGTTTAATGAAGAATACGGAGGAAAGACGTCTGTGTTACGAGGAGCGGCGGCGGGCCACGGGAAAAACTTCTCCCTTTTTTTTCCTGCCCCGGCGAAGAAAAACGATCGTAACGGGAGTCCGCCTCGGAATGAATCGAGATCGGTCGCGTCACGGGACCAATCGATTATCGTTGGATTTCACACGGGCCGCCGCGGCGCGCACCGCCCCGTAACGTTTCGCCGCAACGTCAACCGTGGAACGGTGAAAGCGCATTTTCGGTGAAACGGAACGGACGGCGCGGCGCGGCGTGGCGTCGCTGCTCCTTTCCCATCACTCGCTGTGCTCCCTCCTGCCCCTCCTTGAAGAGAATTTCAGTTTCCCCCCGTTGACGATGTCCCTTTTTTTCTGGGCTAATTCTTTGTGGTTTTGGTTTTGTGGTGTCTTTGGTACCCGACTACGAACTGCAACCGAACGCAACTGCGACAACTACCATCTCTACCACCACCTCTCCATCACCACCACCACCACCACCAACAACAACAACAACAGCGTGAGGCCACCTGCACACAATCCATACTATGTCACAAGCCACGCGGCGGCAGCCGCACAGGTCGCACAGGCCGCTCAGGTCGCGGTAGCGGCCACTGCGATTCCAGCCGCGGCCACCGGCCCGTTCGTAGACGTAGTAGGCCATCAGGCCCATCAAGCCCAGTCGACGATTGCCGTTCCAGTAATGCCACCAGGAGCCGGCCGTAGCTTACACTATCACACACACGCAGCGACACACGCATTGCCACAGCAGCCACCGCTTACCTACCCCAACTGGGTCCCGTTCACGCACTTTGGTTAACACCGAGAACCAGCGGTCTTCTTCCGTTAGCGAGGCGAGCGCTTCTTGCCCGTGCATCTCACGAGGGAAAGTCAGACAGGGAAGCAGCAGAGCCACCTCTAAGCTACCTTCGCGTTTCACGTCATTCCCATCGAGCTGAGTTCCGGTCCACCGTCGCCCAACCATCCGCTGATTTCTCGGCTCCTCTCACCGATTCTCTACCTCGCCCACTTGACACAGTCTTCCTTCGCCCCCGCAGGGGTTGCAAAGTACCCAGTTTGGCTTTCCCTCGTACAGTCGCGATCCAAGCAACGCCAGAGACACGCGATCGAATGCTCGCGAAGCCGCGAGAAGTCTTTCCCCCCGTTCGTTCTACTCGTAATAAAGAAGACCACACGCGGGGACACGCCTGCCATTTTCCCACGAGACGAGATGGAACTTGGCTGCGTCCCGGTCTGTCGACGGACTGGATCAACAGGTTCCAATGAATCACTGGTTTTTCCCCGTCGTTCGCCGGGGACGCGTCGCCATGCATCCCCATGGAGTAGCGACGAAATTTCCGCAAGGACGCTTTCCTCGCGGACGGAAGATCGCGATGGAGGCCGTTTGCGCGCGCTTCTACAGGGTCTATAGACTATAGAGGATCGCGATCGCGTTAGGTGAAATTTAGATGGTCGGTCAATTTCGTTGTGGGACGCGAATTAGGTGTAGCCACGCGTTAAACGTTAAATGGTAGAGGATTAGCCGTTGTAGATGAAAGATTTTCTCGATTTCCAATTACGTATATCGATCGATTATCGTGATGAAAGGAACGTATATAGGCATACGTATACATATGTATTTAAGTATATAGGTACATATTACATACTTATCGAAACAGCAGAGAAGTTTTTATCGCGATGTTCGTGCGAGCACCAGACGCGGTAGATTTTATCGGTCTTAGCTGCCACGTGGAAGTCGTATAGAGAATATTTATGGTTCTAGTTAGAGGGATTTAAATGGAAAATTTTAAGAGAGCATTTATATGGATATATATGAGATATACCCTCCAGTTTTTTCGTAGAGATAATGAGAATTTATAGAGGACGAATCGAACCAACGAATAGCAATATAGAGAGAGAGAAGACTTAAGCTCGGAGCTTAGGGAGATGGAGGATTTTATCCGCGAGACGTGTTGTACGCGAGAATGCAGTTATAGTCTTTCAGATGTTTTTCTAATTCTTGATATACGTAATATATAATATATTATATATATATATATATATATATATATATATATACATCTTGCACGAGTATACGTAAATATATTATTATGAATATTGCTATTATTGAAGAAGCGGATATATACATAGTATTTATTGACGTCATCGACTTTACGGCAACAAACCTGCAAAGACTTATTAGCATTTAATAATCTTGCGAGCGACCGTTCGACCAGATTTAGAATAGTATTTTTCTACTCGAGCCTCAATGGGAAATCGGAAAACCACCGTACACAGAGAAAGCCCGTGAATGGCCGTGTGTCTCCACGGCAAGCAGAATCGATCGCGACGATCTACATCGCCGCGCGCATACTTCTACCTTCTAGATTCTAGGAGGAAAATTCGGAAAGTCGATCGTAGTTGAATCGTACGTAACGTTAACAGTCGCGACACACCATTGCAGGAAAAATGATCCGCGGCCAGCCGCGGATAGGGGAGGCTAAATAGTTTGCCCGCGCTCTTTCGAGGCGACGCGAACGGATTCTCGAATGATTTTTCTATATCGAGGGAAACGCAGGAGAATCGAAACGGACAATCAGCTTAAGCCCGCGTTTAGCCCGCAGAAATCGAATGGACGCGCGCGCGCGCGCGCTAATTACTTCACAATCAGGTGGACAATCGCGATGAGAATTATAAAGAAAACAAGCGTTCGCACAAGCAAACACGCGACCATCACAGTCACACCCGCACCGACGCCACACTTGACAGTCGTTTCGAGAGAAATCCGAAGAAGGGGACGGAAGTGAAAGATAGAGAAAGGGGATGAGGTAATTACACGTACACGTACACAGGTACACGCACAACACACACACACACACACACACACACACACACACACACACACACACAGACACACAGAACCACGCACTAGAGTGTGTGACCTCAATCGCACTAACAAATGCTAACAATTGTCAGAATCAGGGAAAGGGGTGCTCCACCCCCACCCCCACCCGCCTCGTCGACATCCTCCAACGTGCATTTAAGGAAAAGGTAAAAAAACAATCAAGAACAGCTTTCAGCCGACCCAAAAGTATACGAAGTACGAAAGAAGCGAAGCGAGCAACAAGCCGCGATCTCAAGCGTGTATTCTCTCGCGAGATCGATACTCTCCGACGGGACTGATACCTAAGTCCGGGGACCAGCGCGGGGTCAGCAATGTTCGTCGCGGCTTGTCGCTTCCTCCGCCTCTGCCTCACCACCGAGTATTGCTGCCACGTAGACAGCATTTGCTCTGCTTGTACCCTCTTAGTTGGTATCGCACTGCTTGCTTCATACGCACCATTTATCCATTCACGTATATGCGTAAACACGTCCAGCTAATCTCCGAACTCTGTGTACACCGCCGGACGTAACCACACCGCCATAGTACTCTCTCATTTACCGCCATTAGCGACTCTTACTCTCATCACCATCGATCACCCATCGCTAGCAACGATCCCGAATGCCCTCTACTTTCCACGATCTCGGCTGCGCCCTCTTGAAGCCGCGTAATCACGTCCGCGCCACGCGCCGCGACGTCCCCGATAACTTTTCCATTCTCCGTTCCGCGTGCAGCCGATCGCAGCTGGCTGCCCGATACGCGAATCAGGCCAAGAATCCAGGCGCGGTCGTGGAAACCTATCGAGCATCGCGTCCAAGTGTACATAAAGATTCATTATCGAACACCCCCTTCCCCCCCCCCCCGCCCCTTTAGGATAAGATCCGTTTTAACACCGTATCATACCCGTAAAAAAGGTCTGTCAAGTAAATGACACCAACCGAATTAATTTCTCCTAGAGATTTCAAGTAGCAGACTCTCGAGAACTGGACATCCGACTCACACTCTTCGCCCCTAACCAAGCAACCCACTTTAACCCCCCCGAATCTCACATCCGCCCGCAGAACGTCTTCCACGCGTAACGAACGCGCGCTGATACTTTGATGTGCATCGACGCCCACGCTCGAATCGATTCTACAGGAAGACGTTCCACGAGCAGAGACCTCGAGGCATTCTATGCGTGTTTTATCGTTTCGCCAACTAATGGATATCTGTACTGTACATATGCGTATCTCTTGGTATCTAGCACCTCTTCGTGTGAACCGATCTAGGACAGTATTGCGAGCATCACCGCTTCGACGAGATGGCATGGAGCTTTAGTCCGCTCGTCGAAGCGGTTTGTGACCCCCTTGTTGCTAGAAGTACTACTTGAGTAATAGAATTCTAAGCGAACTCGAAGCTACTCTTTACACCCCATACCCCCAATAACGCGTAAAAACGAAGGCGATGCTTCTCTTTCGTTTCTACGAAATGATCGCATTCAGGCACTGTGTACAGGAAAGAGGGGGAGAGTCTCTTAGAAATCGGAGAAGCGCCTGCGTTCTTTCGCCCACCCTCCTTAGATACCGAACCGAACGACCTGTAGATCCTTGAACGAGAACTTACAGGTCTTTGATTCTCCCCCATAGCGCCCCGTCCCAGAACTTTCGTCCCCCCCCCCCCTCCCCTCCCAGAGGCCGCGCAGGGGGGCCCCAGGTGAAAGTTGTCTAACGCAGTATTCTCGACAGGGGCACGAATCCACTGGCGCCGGACGCGGTGGACTTGACACAGCTGACCTCGGTCAGCGAGTGGCTGGGCTCGATCAAGATGTCTCGGTACGCGGAGAGCTTCGAGAGGTCCGGGGTGACAACCCTGGACGCGGCCGCGCGCGTCACCGTCCAGGAACTGACGGCGCTCGGCGTGACGTTGGTGGGACACCAGAAGAAGATCATGAACAGCGTGACGGCGCTCAGAGCCCAGATGTCCGCCACCTCGCAGGGCTTTCTCGTCTAATCACGGCGCGCCCCGATCGCAGAACCTTCTCGCACGCATCGATCCCGCGATCCCGTCGCTTTCACGGATCGTTCGTTCGTTCGGGGAGCACTCGCGCCGATCGTAACCCTCCACCCCCCCGGCAAACGCTCCGGCGCGGGGCGACGATGGGATCCTAGTCAGGACGATTGGCGTTCTCGAAGAAAGTACCCTTACCGCGCGACTACCGCGACCAGCGGCAGCGACCCAGACGGCCGTCCAAGGGTCCTCGGCGACACGTGGGGTCCGTCTGCCTCGAGGGGTCGAGGTGTCGCGCACCGCAGACATTCCATCGATAGGTAGATAGGTAGGCCGAGGTGGTTCCCTCGAGCCACAGCCAGGATAATATTCCTACCGCGAGATATTCCCGCGCAACGGGAAAGTCAAGTCGGAGAAGCTTGGAATCGAAGAGGCTCGCGACGGGATCAACCGCCTAGCGAATACGCCGCACGACGGCCTAATAATCGGGACTCGTCCACTTTGTCTTCTCCTTCCCTAAGGAGAAATCGCGAGATCATGAAATCATCCCCCACCGTGATCTCTCGCGGATCACCGCAGGCCAGGGAGGACCGAACTGCCAAACTGTATTAATCACTGCCGTAACGATTTACGTATCCATGTACGAAAGCTGTGCGCGACCACTGGAAACGAGAAAGGAGAATCCTAGCCCACACCCAAGTCGAGCGAAACCGTTTTGCTCACCGTCGAGACTCTCTGACGCGCTGAATCTTTGCTCACACGCCACACGTACACACAAAGACGAAACGTTTCTCGATAGAAAATATAAACAGTCTTTCCATCGATCCGAATCACCCCTCGCGTTGTGTGTGCCACAACAACGCACCCCGATTCCTGTCCATTGGTGTTCCTTCGCTGCGACGACGGCGATCGAGGGCATCGAGCGACGATGCTCAGCCCTGGATCGCCCCCGTGGGACAATTATTGCGCGAATAAAACGGACGGCCTAAAAGCTAATCGACGCCCCCGACACGCTTGCCCTCGCTCTCCCGTGATCGGCGAACAATCGAAGCGACTCTGTTAGATTAGGATAAGGAACGTAGGCAAAGGGAGAAGTCCGGCGCAAGCGTGTCTCCATTCGCAAGCCTAACGCCGCGTGCAACGAATATTACGTAGCTGTTATAATATCGGTGACGCTTAATCGATGCACAAACACGTACATTCACACACATACCACGTACACGCAGGTGCGCGTTATTATTTCGCCTGTGATCTCGCGAGAGAGAGAGAGAGAGAGAGAGAGAGAGAGAGAGAGAGAGAGAGAGAGAGAGAGAGAGAAGGAGAGAGAGAGAGGAGGGGACGGAAGAGAGCGCGCCAGACCAAATGATCTGCTCGTGATTGGCCCCAGATTGTTGAGCGCGGCGACGAAACGAGACAAAGGGGAGAAAAGGCATATGATTCTTACGTTTCGCGTTAGCCCGTTGAAAGCGCGATCCGTGTAGCTATCTGTCGATTAAACGAGAGGGAGGAGGAACATGTGCCAACGACGCTGTGAAACGAGAGAAAGTGTGCGTGAACGAGAGAAAGGCGGAGGCCCCGTGTGCCTGGATCGCTAGAGAAATCATCCCTTGTATATGTACGTACTCGAAGAGAAATAGAAATTATATTGCGCGCGTAACCTAGACACGAAGGGTGGAGCGAGCAGAGTGGTGGTGTGTATGTGGGGGGGGGGGGGGGGGTTGACGGGAGGAATCGACCGGGATCGGGTGGGAAAGGTAGCGAAGAAACCGTCGAGCGAGTCCCTCGGTAACGTGAACATATCATGGCGTATCTGACAAGGGAAGAGAGGCACAGCGAAGGCTTGACCCGCGAACGAGCGCGAAAACGAGACGGGGATGTTTCGCGGAGGTATCCGCGACGCGACAAAGCAGTAGGCGAGTGGGGTTTTCCTTTCGAGCAGTTTCATCGCGTACGCCGTACAGCGAACGTCAGAGGGAAGGTAGAAAAGGAGAGAGGGCTCGTTTCGTCGCTATGGATGGTCCGTATCCTGTCCCAGCCGCGTTCGCTGATTTTAAAGACTGGAGGACACTTGTCCATGGACAGGCGGCGTGCGCTTCCGTGCGGATCCGCCGAGCGACGAGAAATTTTTATTCTTAATTTAACGAATTACACTGTAGGAATATAGTTGTCGAGGTCGACGCCGCGATGGAATGAGTCCGGAGGGCGAAAGCACGGGTCCCGCGTAGCGAAAGAAATATGATACATGTGTCGGGGAGCGAGAAGAGGATGTTCGGCTTTCCCTTGGACTCGATCGATCCACGCGCCGTACCTCTCTGATTAGGAGATTCTTCCTCGAAGGTCGTTCCGTCTGCATTCGACAAAGTGCATGGGAAGGTCCTCGGGGACGTTGGTTCGACGCGCAGCGTTCCGCCCTCGGAGCGGAAGCGGATGCGGAGCGGAAGGGTGCGCGATGGCCGCGAGGTCTCGGTTCAAAGGTGAAAGAGAACCGGTTGGCTACCGAACAATGGCGACGATTTAAGAAGCAATAAGCGACTACGCCGCAAATGCAGATTTTTATATAGAGAATGTTAACAAATTTCAGAAGATATTAATTATCGATAGCGCTATCTTCCTAAATGTTCGTATTAAAGAAGGGGAAAAAAAAGGTTAACGCGAGAGGGTATGGTAAAAGCGTGCGAGGGTGACGAAGTCACGCGGAACCGGAAAGAAGAGAAAAGGTTTTAAGAACTCTTTCAGCTGTAACTATTTGTGTCTAGCGACGAACCTGCGAGTGCGACCTGATGTTTGGAGAATGTCGATAGTTTCAGCCGATTAATATTTAGATTTCATAGATCTCTATCGATATTACACGACCGTAGGCACGAAACGAGCAGATGATAATTAGTTAGAGCGTAAAGGATATCTTATTAGAGAGACCTTTTCGATTTTTCACTTGAGTCTATCGAGTTTCATACGCCGGGGGCTCTCTCCCTCTTCTTTTCCCTCCCCACGACTAATCTCCTCAGTTTTATTCATCCTCGCCATCATCATCTTCTTCTTTAGCATCATCATCATCAACATCATCATCCTCGTCATCATCATCATCATCATCATCATCATCATCATCATCATCTACATTTCTATTGGCACCCGCCTACACTTTCAAAGCTTTTCATCGTACTACATGTCCATAGTTCGTATTTACGTTGCCTATTTCCCCATCTCCCTCACCTTCTCTTCATTCCCCATCGTTTGACGCGATATATGCGCGGTGAGCTTCTTGGTTTTCGAAAACGGAAGATTATGTAACGTAAATCAAAATTCTCCTCGATCCACGCGACCAGACTTCTATCGCTCTTCCTCCCGCTTCACCCCCTTCTTCGTCCCCGTACTAAATAGTAGTATGTCGTTTTCCTCATTTCTTCATCTCCTTTTTATTATTAGATACGGATTCTTTTTAAAGTAATTCGCTATTCTTTCTATTGAGGAAAAGCATCGAGTGGGTGTGAAACGGACGATAAATAAGTCGTTGAGTAGACACTCCTAGAGCCTAAAGCCACTCCCTTTATACTTAAATACTTTTTACTCGATTAACACTTCTGTACTACAACTATTTATTAAAAAGCGAAGAAAGCCTTATTTATTGTTTAGAGATCTGACTAAATTAAAAAAAGGAACGTTCTAATTGTCGTAGGTTATCTATTTACCTTTGCTAGAATCGTGCGAAAGGGGACGAGAGAAAGAAAGACAGATAGAAAGAACGAAAGTACGAAAGAGAGAAAGATATACGCATATTATTTCCTTATTTCGGAGTTTCCGATAAACTCTGTCGGTGTGTAAAAAGAAACGAAATGGAAGGAAAAACGGAGCACAGCATCATAGATATCGATCGTCAAGCCTCTAAGCAGCTATATTATCGATTTAGTTAAGCGTTTTTTCTTTTCGCCTTTTAAAGCGATCTATGTGCGCTCGCGCGTCGTTTAATTCTCTTCTATTTTTTTCCTTTTTTTTTATTGTGATTACCTCTTCTTTTTTTTTTACCAGTGCCTCTGTTTACTGCGAACTTTGTCAAAGTACCTGCTTCGAAAACGAAAAGCAAACAAAATGTTGAAAGAGAGAACGATAAGAAAACGAAAAACAAAACGTATATGAAATTCGCGAGATGATAAAAAGCACACAGGTACCGTCCCGTATAATATTATAAATAGCTCACCATACTTGTATCACGTACACGCAATCATAATTTATGAATACTCTCGTCGAACTGAGTTTTCACAGAATTGGTTCAGCGAATCGCCACCGTGTGTCCTCGATTCATTGTATAAAATAAAATAAAAAAAACGAAACAAAGCGACAAAGCGCAACAGATGCAATAAGAGAGTTAATGTCGACAAATTTTGGAATGTGTCTAAAAACATTTTTCCTATGGTGTTGTCAAGACGATGTTGAATGTAAATAAGATATAATAAATAATATACCTTATACGATGTAAAAAATAATCGAGTCCTTTATTGTATTGAATCCTACATACCTAAATAGTTACCGTTACTTCAAAACAACGCGCATCACTTCTACGTTAACTACCATTAATCACCATTAATTAGTTGCTTAAACAGAAAATCAATAAGTTGGACATTATTTTTTCATGAATTTTCTTTATTGAATACACTTTCGAAGAAATTTCTGTCATGCAAATAGTAGGTAATAAGTTTAAGCGCACACTGCGTTATATTGACAAGGTATGTAAATTTATTTGTATATTTATTACTTCCCGTTGGAATATCGTAAACCGGTTTCAGCAACTAATTCCACAATTATAATTATTCACGATTTTTTCGCGCGCTAAGTTTTGTACTGCGCTGCAACATCCTGTAGTACCGACAATATGGTCGGAATAGGGTCTGAAAATTTTCTAAACTAATAGGAATACATGATACTAGTGGAGGTGGCACGACCGAGCTGTGCGAGAAAGAGAGAAGACCATTGTGTGCGACAAGGACAGAGATAGATGGCGTGCCACCAACTCTAGTTACATGTGATCCTGCTCCTGTATCAGGGATTCATATAAAAAGAGTTGGTGGCACGCCATTTATCTCTGTCCTTGTTGCACGCACTAGCGTGCTTTCTCTCTCTCTCTCTCGCACAGCTCGGCCGTGCCACCTCCGCTAGTATCATGTATTCCTATTAGTTTAGAAGATTTTCAGCCTGAATTCCAAGCATAGCTCAGCCATATTGTCGATATTGTAGAATGTTGCAATGCAGTCAGAAGTGGTGACATGACGTTACAGTTACAGCCTCACAGATGAGGATCTACCAATGTGAGTGATAGAAACACAATATGTTTACCACACTCACAGCTCGAAAAACGTAGATGGTTTCAGGAGATCAGTATTTCAGATGATTTCAGAACGCGAGACGCGAAAATCCATCAAGTGAAAAGTCTGTTCTATATCTCGTCTGTACTGGGATCTTCAAAACCCGTCACAGAAAAATGCATTGGATGTCAGGTATGTACATTCTATACCTCGTCTGTAATTTCATATTTACCACGTCTAAACTTCCCACTTTACTAACAGCTTAGAGAATATGCTCTAAGACTAACAGTAACCTCATAAATTATCTGTTCACAGTGTATCGTAATCGGATGACCCTGAGCTGATTAGCAAATTATAAATCGCGACGCAAGATGACGGGCGTCTCGATTTTTGTCTTTTTTTGAACGCGTAACACACGTGACTTTCGGAATCAAAACTGTCCTTGCAATTCTTCCCATTTTCAAACGCTCCTTCGTTGTCACGGTTTGTACACATATATATTTCTTAACATCTTTAATCTAAAACGATATACTGTTAAAATTAATTTATTACATCTCCTTTGCGATAAATGGCAGTGCAGCACATGCAATCATTGTCATTGTTCAGCGACCTTAGCCAGCAGGAATGAACAAAAACGAGAAAATTCAATTGTTGCGGAATGCAATTACAAATTACCCCGACTTCCCTAAGCCAGGCGTTATATTTCGGTGGGTATTACATTAAACTTTCGTTGAATCGATTATCTCGGTCAATCGACCTCGAGACGTTTCCAAGATCATTTCAGATATTGCAGGGGTTCTAGGAGAAGTTATTACATTTTCAAGAATTGCTTCTTTTCAGAGATATATTTGGCGTATTTCGTAACATGATAGCATTGCGAGCAATGAAAGACTTGATAGTGGAACATATCTTATTCCTCGAAGTTGATTTGGTTGTAGGCCTGGACTCGAGGGGCTTCCTCTTTGGGCCCATGATTTGTCTGGAACTGGGGAAGCCGTTCTTGCCGATTAGAAAAAAAGGGAAACTCCCAGGAAAGGTTTTGGAACAGAGCTACACTCTTGAATATGGAGAGGTATACGAATATAAAGCGCAATACACATTTCTACCATGCTCTTGTTAATATCATAATGAATGTTCTTTAACAATATCTTTCGTACAGGCTACATTCGAAATACAGACAGAGAACGTGAATAAAGGTGCACGAGTGCTTATTATAGATGACTTGTTAGCAACAGGAGGTAAGGCAAAATTAATAAAACAGACTTGATTCTGTAAAAGTAACAGGGTTACCAATGTTTCCTTTAATCGTCCAACTATAGGTTCTATGACTGCTGCGGTACAATTAGTAAAATCAGCTGGAGCTGAAGTAGTTGAATGCTTAGTAATAATCGAGTTAAATGAACTGAAGGGAAGGGAGAAACTCGGTGCACCTGTTCATTCATTTATTCAGTACGATTAGCCATGAATTTTAGAGAAATACGAGCACAAATCTAAATGTAACAGCTTAGGCAATCCACTCTCCGTAATGTCGATATTCTTACAGCGAAGCATTTAAATAAAGAGATCAATATTTTTATGTAGTATATATGTGTATACACATAATATGTATATATCATCTCATAATTTCACGTACAAAGATATTTTATAGTATTTACAAACTGTAAATATTCTATACAAATTTTATAATAAATTTATACAGATAAACAATATTTATCTATTACTGCTTTTTGATTCCACTTTATATACTATTAGTACGCCGGAATGTTTCTTACGTTACACATAAACATACAAGAAAGTCTCTCTTAAAATGTATCAAGTAGATTCCACTCTTGATTCCTGAGATCTTAAGGAATTCAAGAGACTGTACACTTCGTATTCTAACTTGTCTACATCGCGTTGCAATTGCTCGTACTGTTTGGTTTTGTCATCTTCGGGATCTACGATATTCTCGTCACGCGGAACGTCTAGATCCAATCGCGGAACAATATGGAATCGTTCACAAATACGGTCGCATATCTCCGTTTCTGGTTGATGTGCTGGCGCTGTTCCCAGCCTCCAGTCCGTTACAGACAATTGTTCGTTGATACACTTCTGTACGTCTGAAAAATAAAAAACAACTACAGTCCTCGTAATTCATCTGCTGGCTCAATTTCTTAATTCACTGTACAAACTCGTACCATTCAGTCTTGTTTGATGAATTTGATTCATAAAAGCGTTCACTTCGTGCTTCAGTCTTTTTGCTTCCGCGAGCTCCACAGCCTTAAGATTATGTTCGCGCATAATTCGTTCTTTTTCTTTTAGTTTTTCCAATTCAAAAATAGAAATATCGTCAGTCAAATATTTTGGGAAATCTTGTAACATAAACGGCGTGTATGGCCCTTTAGAGGGCAAAGTAATTAATTCGTTTCTGTGGGGGAAAAAGATCATTTTTATAGAAGAGATGAAAAGTCACGTTAATTAATCATTAGTTTACCTGAGATAACGACTAGGGTGTACTCTCAACGGTGTGTCTTTATCAAGTTGTTGAGCAACTTTTATTAATTCCTTTGCTCTGACATGCCCCTGAGTAGTAAAATATCGTTTAACATTTTCTGGCGTGTGTAACGAGGAAATTATAATTTCACGGGAACAGATGCTGTACGCGACAACAGTCATTAACAGAAACGAAGGTTTGCTGAAGGATATTAGATGGTCCCATAAGATTAACCAGTCGGGGCCAGACAGAACTTCGCTCATTGCGGTTTTCAAAAGCGGCCATGCGTATTCGCTAGATGTTATTCCTCTTTCACAGAAAATGTTCAACAAAGGTGGGTCCGCTTGCAGAAGAATGTTTTCTATTATACCTAACACATTCAAGGGTGGTAAAGGGTGATACTCGAACCATTTTTGACAGTAATTTAGTAGTATACTTAAAATGAGTTCAAAGCCAAGCAGGAGATCCTTCTGCAAAACAAACAAATTGTTATATAAGACCAGAATTTCACCCTTCCTAACATACTGCTTTCTATGTCGTTAAAAGGATCAGTAAGCTTATTACCTGAAACACCACGAGAAATGGGAATATCAAGTTTGGTAGAAAAGAACATTGAGCTAATAAGGGACACCACTGTATTAAACAATTTATTATTGTCGTCAGTGCTGTTTTCTTACTCCTACTTGCCAGTGGATAGTTTCTTAGAAGCTCCGAAGTGAAATTACAGTTTGCAGCCTTATGAGCCAAAGTACTGTACGCGCTTCTATTGCCTGGCAACTTTAGGATAGTCGACCATATTAACACACGATATTCTTCGGGATATTCTCCAAACTCTTTTAGGATGGGGATTACTCTTTCCAACCGCAATTCCTGCTCCATGTTTTGTCTAACGCATTGCAAGTGGTCGCATATCCCATGCGCGATTGGTCTGCAGGGTTCTTTCAACTTCTGCGAGGTTTCACTCTTCTCCGAAAGCAGCTTCTCAGCAATTATTAGCTTCAAGTGCCCTTCTTTCTCTATCTGTGCTATATACCTGCCGCTTGGAGAAACTGCGATCTTTCTTATGGGTTTGATAGGCTGCAGAGTATTGATAATACAAGACTGACTTATATCGAAGAAATAAAGAGTGAAGTTGGATGAGATGCACGCTAATATATTATTTGCTCCGCCGTCCAAAGGTGACGGCACAAGCGACAGTTGCTTTATCCCGATAAATGTATCTGGTAAATGTAAAGTCTTTATTAAATTCCATTTAGACGTATTCAGAATAATGATCTTATTCTGAGCGCTAGACATGATCATTGCTCTTCCATTTTGTGTAAAAACAAAATCCTTGATGTTTCTCACTCCGAATGTCTTTACATCAATTTTCACATCATTTTCCAAGTGATTAAAGTTCCATGCTTGTAAAGTATCATTGTAATACAGTACAACGATATGCCCTAAGTTCGAGAAGCTCGCTTTCTTTACCACTACATTCTTCGTGTTCACTCTCAACTGTTGAGCCTTGCTGCAAGAGCGCAAGCACCATATTATAACTTCCTTACGCGAACAAGTTAAACAGTACTTTTTGTAGAAGGAAACATGTACAGGCGGTATTTTGTGAGCAATCAGCAAGCAAAATTGGGCGACGTTCAAGTTCACCCTTAGTATTTTGATGTCAGCTGTAGTCAGACCAACCAGTATCTCAAATTTGTTTATAGGATTGAACGCTACAAAAGTCGCTTGTCCAACGTTTCCCAGTTTCTGGTAAGACGGAGAATTGTTAGACAGGTCCACATAATACAAATATCCTGCTGTATCAGTTGCAGCGAGGTGTTCCTCGTAGCAATCGAATGCCAAATGAGTGAAATTAACTCTTAAGGAGCACTGCGTTCTATTAATTACTTCTGGTTCGAGTTCAAAATTGTCGTCAACTTTCCTCAGATTCTGCCACTTCTTCTTATACATTATTTCAACTTGCAGGTACAAGCCAAAGTTTACTCCAATCCGCTTGCTCCTTCCATTCGATACAAATGAATTCTAGGTTGTGTTTACACGGAGAAACGTCAAACACGGCATCGCTCGTATCATTCAGGTTTCATTTCCTCGAAGGCTTTCATTAGTTTCATTGGTAAAAAAAAACAAAGAAACTAGTAGCAAAACATGCAACAGTAGTGCAGAGTGCTAGACTTTCTACCAATTACGTCGACACGACTATTCTTTTTCCTTTTGAGAACATTCGTATGGTGGTCGTTTGCAGTCAGGCAGCGAAAGAAGGGAAAGAACAACCCGATTTCGTTTCTCGCAAGGAGGAGAAGGAATGAGAAACATTCATAAATAGGGTATACGTGTATAGGTTTCTTGAAGTTTCTATTTGATTCCGTAGAAGAGTTTCCGACACCTCAGTATGCCATGAACCAGCAAGAGGAATAGGATGTAGACATTTTGGATTCTGTGGTTGTTTAAGAGAAATGACGGTAGCTAATTTTCTATCAATTACAGCGTTCTAAATATTTTTCTAAGCTGCATAAGTATTCCGTGGGACAATTAAGTGGACATTTGTTCGTTTCAAAATGGTAAGTCTGATTTTCGATTCGTACGCTGTTACAGTCCCATTCATTGCGACACAGCTTTGTAGGTTATTAACATTTTGTGTTGAAATCTGATGGATGCCAATAATTATTGTCTCGTATGCTTGGAACATTTCGCTTTCAACAATCTTTTGATGCGGTCCTTTTCAGAAGATCGAAGGAATAACTGGAAATCGTAGTTTTTAAAATAGACACAATGAGCAACAAAACAGTAATGTTTAATTCTTAGATATTTTCATTAACCTAATTCATTTTTTATTTTAACACAGTTTACGTTAATGTGCATTGACATCGATGTCCTCGTAAAAGTGTTGTTACGATTTCGAGTTCTGCAACGTGACTTATTTTATTTTTGCAGTCCGTTGCTGAATTTTTAAAGGGTTTGCCTTCTCACAATGAAAACAATTTTGCGAACTTTCATACAGACAGTGGAAATAGAACTTGCGTAAAAAAGCCATCGGTTTACCTCCCTACGAAAGATCATCCTTCGGAACAAGGTGAGTTTTAAGTTCGCTGTATGTCGATAGGAGAAAGGCTAGAACAGTTTGTTACGAATAGCATTGTTTTCAGTTATAGTCACAGAGAAAACAACCATATTATTAAGGTACCTTCATCAACAATGGGATAAAAAGGTAGAAATTGTATGTTTGCATAAGGTTTCTTCTACGAGTTGCTACACATTTCAAAATGTATCGTTTAATAATAATGTTTCAGAACGCCGAGAGGAAACGAGATTTTTTATCTTCGAATGGTGACTCCGAAGATGATGGTACAGCAGTTCGTAGAAAAAGGCCACGTCTCGATTTAAACAATACACTTTAAAACGTGTTGCACAGCTTTCATTTCCATTTTCCACTGAATTATATTTATACGCGATGAAAACAAATCATATAAGCAGAGGGCAAAATATTCTGGACATATCTGCGCATTAGAAAGATTATTTCAAAACGTTACCTTCGGTGTTCGAGTATAAGTTGTATTTAGATTAAACGGTGTGCGAAGCATGGACCTAAAAAGATGTGGGAAGAACGTTTTCAAATGTTTCTTTAGATATGTAAACTCACTGTAACGAAAGTAAGAATTACTCTATTAATTTTTTATTTTCATCTTTTCACTGTATTGTATCTTTGAAATTGATTTGTGAGTTTGTATCTAGTATACCGAATGATATATTACTTTAGATTGCACAGTACGGATAAGTAAGTGTGTTCATTGGTGTATCGTTCGAGATCGTTCTTTCAATTCTGTATGGCTATTAATTCGAACGAAGGAAAAGTGTAATTAAAGTAATGTGCTTGCATTACTGTTCAGGAAGCAAGTATTAATGTCGCTGTAGTTTAAGATGTCAGTTGTCAGAGCATTTAACTCGAAGGAATTTTGTAAATTTGTCTTGCAATGTATTCTTCAGATGTGTATTAAATATTTAGTGATAAGTTCTTAATATACGTATATTTTACAAAAAAATACGTGTAATATAGTGATTTTGTAGTTGATTTATACGTTCTTTTCTATTTTCATTAAAAAGCAGACAATAATTAACGGAATATTAATTTGTGTAACTATTAGATATGTGTGATGAGAATGCTCTCGTGCTTTTAAAAAGATTACCAACGAGTATATACAGTAGTATTAAACGATTATTTCATATTCTTCGTAACAGTCGATTTATTTTTAAACAGAGTTACAGAACAGTGTAAATTCTAGCGGAATTAAATAGATATCTATTTTAACGAATATTTCGTTCTTAAAACAAGTATACTATTTGCCACCCTGAATTCTGTATAAAGTGCAATGGAATACAAAATTAATAATTTTAACGTGTATTATAGAATATACCATTGTGTCAAGTCGAAACTGTCTCATTTTCTTTCTACGAACCATTTCTTCTTTATTTAAAAAACTTTCATCATTCTTTAACTTTCTACCATTTGGGAGAACAATGTATAACCAGAATAATTAATAATACTTATAAACTTTTACATAAAATAAACGTGAAAAGTTTTGCGATAATTGCTCAAGATCTATACTTCCGAACATATATCTATACTTCCAGCTCTAAAAGTGCATAAATTATTCTTAAAAAGTGATTAATTCATTAAGTAGGATCCGATAGTTTAATTCACTGGAGCAGGCAGTTGGATAAAGTATGAAAATTGATTTATTTCTTCTTTCTGAATGAAAAACCCTCTATCTTTTTATAAAAATCATTGTAGTTCATTATATAATCGTTATGGAGCAACCTAATTGTTAATTTAGTGCTTAAAAAATCTTTTTAAACGATGCATAATTTACCGGCCTAAGCCTGAGTGCGGTCGGTAAATTAAATAACTAAAATATCTCACACGTTTGAATCAGGAAATTCTGAGATGTTAAAAGGATTACAAAATGATATAGGAGCTAAACGCCTGCTACTCAGATAGAGAGAGAGAGAGAGGGGAGGATAGTGTGTGCGACAAGGACAGAGATAGCCCGCCATTTCAACATACAATGCAACGACAGTGCCAGGAAATTACGAATATCCTTCCCTACGAATAATTTATACAGTATACACCCTTGCCTCTGACTACTTTTCTACACGACACTTGTGATCATTTTACTGACAATTAACCAGTTATTAGCAATTATTCCACACGTTTAGAAAAAAAGAACGCAGAATTCAATGAATTATGAATTTTCCATACGTACTTAAATGTACTTTTACAACTCCATCTTAATCTACTATTCTCTCACAGCTGTCCCCAATAACATTTGCACACATATCACTTCTAACTCGTTAGTTTTAAGAATTCTTCGATACCCCGATACTCTGCCTCGTTGCTATCACATTCATATTCTAATTGCTCATTAATTAATAAGATCTTCGTCCCCAATTTATGTTCTTTCAGAATCGTATTGGAAAATATAGACCCTTAACAATGATCAGCAATGCTTGTCACGAATATTTAGTGTAAATGTAAACAGTTATTAAACTTATCGATACGGTAGTTTGCCTGCCTCATTCAAACGCCGTCAAGTATGCGCGAACCAGGAGCTGAAAATCTTCTAAACTAATAGGATTACATGATACTAGTGGAGGTTGCATGACCGAGCTACGCGAGAGAGAAAGCTAACGCGGGCGACAAGGATAGCGCCAGTTCCATGCCACTAACTTTGGTTATGCGCTCCTGGTGGCAGGAGCGCATCATGCGAGGAAGTGGCACGGTCTAGCTGTGCGAGAGAGAGATGACGTAGGCGACAAGGATAGAGATACAATTGTGCCACTGACTTTGGTCATGCAAGCTTGATACTTTCGTGCTTCGTATAGTAGGAGCGCATAATGCGAGAAAGTGGCGATTAGAGAGAGAGCGGATGCTGTTTGGAAAAGGACAGAGATAGACAGAACGGGCGGGTTTTTTCAGTTGATAAACACATTTATGAAAATTGTTGCAAAATCCAAGCAAGGGACCATATTTGCAGTTTTAGGTAGCGAAATGCACAAATTCTTCGCGGATAATTCATAATTCATCGTTAGTGTGGATATTCAGCAGCGACCGTGCGCGTTCGTCTGACCACGATGAAGAATTGTTTATAATTGTAATCAATTATAATGACGATCGTTATAAATGTCATATAGGAAGGTAGCTAAGGGTTTATTCCTTAAATTGCGATTGTATAATTACAAGATCTGAGTACGTAAATAGTTAATGTAGTATTAAAGACAGCGGCACGTATGCGTGATCGTGTTCAAGAATCGTTAGTAACTAATTAATTATGAATAAAGTGACTATAAAGATTATGTGGTGATGTAGTCATGAGTCTGTGCTTTGAGGTCTAACGGCAAAAGTGCACAAATTATTTTTACAAATTAAATAATTCATTGAGAAAGCTGAACATTTATTCTCCGATGCATCGACAAATTTTAGTTCCTAGTTTTGCCGCTAGTATTTGTGTCCATAAACTAAACTAACTTTCAAAAGCCTTTTTACGGCAATAAATAAACAATTCTGTTGTTGAAAATTGCTGCATAATGTTTTGTAGAGGCCCTAGAAGAGGCTTAGGACCTCCGATTATAAATAAATAAAGAAATAAAAGAGCTGCTTGTTCGTAAACATAACCTCTTAACCAGTGAATTATTGAGCTATTACAGAAAATTAATGAATTCTCGTTTTTCTACGATTTATTTAGGTACTTTTGGGCTTGCCTCTCAAAACATGGACTACTGACTACGCCCTAAAATGTTATTGGTCATTAGTTTGTTTGTAATTAATGAGTAATAGCACTTTATAATGTATTTTGCTTTACGTTACATACTGAATTATCTTTGTAATCTGAATTCTACTTGGATATTAACAAAATTTTGGAAGTTTCGATAGTATTATTAGAGGGAACTGTGGCAAAGCTAAGATTAACAAAGATTTATATACTTAATGATAAAGGAAAATGAAAATTTCTATGAAATCAACTGATTATTAAGTTGTGTAAGTCTGCTGATTGTAGCTACTTGCATAAGAATACACATCAAGTGTTAAGTTATTTATGACAGAGATAAATGATAGATAAACTACTTAAAAGGATATCTAATAATTATCGTTTATTTAAAAAAAGGAGAGGCATAGTCCACAATAGTTACAATTAGTCTATAGTTTTGTTTGCTTTACTCTCGAGCAAATACATTTGCAAATTCAGGCAATCAGTTTGTACTGTTTTCAATGGAAGTAAGTTGTTGTCTCTCATTTCAAGGGCCCCATCATTAATGATCCATGGAAAATCTTCGCAACGAGGATTTTCGCTCACAGCGACATGTGCAGTTTCGTACGTTTGGATTTCAATAGAGAAGGACGAGTCTTCCGGCAATGGTTTCAAGTACGCGTCGCACATGGATAGTTTCAAGCAGATCGTTCTGAGCGCTTCTTCCGTCTTCAAGTAATAAGGATCTTTCCTAGAATAATTGTAAAATTAAAGGAGGAACAGTATTACATCGTTAACAAGTCGTTAAAAAGTACGCGTACTCCGCAGCATTCGCCTGTAATTTGACAAGTTCGAAAACGAATTTCTCAATCGGCTGCTTGGTTCTGTTATAGAAAACAAGATTCACCGCCTTCACGCTGTTTTCATCCTCCTTCACCAACTCTCTGATAGCATTCAGAACATTCTTTATGTATTCATTCAGCTCTGGATGTTCAGAAACATATATCGTTGTACTGTATATCTTTTTCTTAACAAAGATCTCTTTGGGATATAGGTTCCTGAAGTACAGCACATGATTGAATGCTACTTCTAAGAATTCTAACAGGATATCACTACCAACTGTAAGCAAATTTCAATTCACTCTATTGCCCATTAACTTACATCCCCTCTTTAACCAGTATTTACCTATTTTATCTTGAGACATTCTATCTATATATCCAATCAATAATATCCTCCACCCAGATACAACGAAATCATCAATTAAATCTGCCACATTTCGCGTCTAAATCGTACCATCCAACAATTGTCCATTTATCTCATGTATCAAGATCATTGCCTGCAAAAAAAATGTTGGTACTTTTGATATAAAACATTATATCATTCATCCTCAAATAGCATCGATTCCATCCTCTACTTATTATCAAACCTCGCGGGTTAAGATACATTTAATTTCTAATATAAAACCTATTACAAATTCGTTGTGATAAATATTACAAATAAATGGTTTTGTAAAAGTGCGTTTTTACTGGGTTCGTGGTGTCGTGTTGTTTAGCGATTGATTTGACGCGGGCCTCGAGGGAAAACGATTGCATATGGCGATCAGTGTACATTAGACGGTTGGAGTGTTTTGATGAGACTTTTTTTTTTACCAATTCGCGGGGACTAGCGATAGATATTAATGATAAGTGTGGTCGAGAGCGTGATAAGTTTCTTTTACAATCAGATAATGTTGTAGGAGGAAAGTAGAACGCTATAGAGATTATAGCGGCGTTTTTCATAACCTTGAAAACCAGCAACGAACATCGCTTTCGTGCAGGTATGCAGCCCTACGAATTCTCAGCCACGCGAGATTCATCCGCGGATCCGGTGCTCGTTATTAGTCGCCCGCGCCGTCCGCATTCGTTCTTCCGTCGCTAATTTCAATTGCAGACGCTCAGTGAAATCGATTATATCGAGTACCACTTTCGTTCCATTTTTATTTTCCGAGCGAGTCTGCGATTTTCTTATGGCGCGAAACGGAACTCTCGATCTGCCCCGGACACGCGTTACAGATTCCCTCTAATTCTTTCGTAAACCTTCGAAGGGAAACTGTTCGTCTCGATATAATTAAGAATGTAGAATTAATTAGCATGCTCTGGTCGCGTTTTTATGTAGAATTGTAGCTATTGAATTTGTGGACATGTTTCAATGGAAGCATTTAAATTTCACCAGAGAGCCATGTATTTCTCTGTGTATTTGTGCATACAGAATTGGGAAGAAGGCGGATTGTAGAAAATGTTAATAAATTATTCGATTTGTAGTGTTAGTTACTAAGAGAATTGCGTTAATGCGCCTTCGTTTACCTAGAGCTTGCGTCGATGTGTTCCAGATAAAAATGCCACCAACGAAGAAGACTGATTTAGACAAATTAGCGTGGGCTTGGGTAGAAGGTGCCGAACCGGAACAAATAGAAAGGATACACTTGGAAACTGCGTATAGGATAGGTTTAAAGGCTTGTAAGAATTGCAAGTAAGTTAGATACGTTCGTCGAGAATGTAAGTCCGGCCATTTTTCTGAATACGTTAACGTGGATATCTTGTTTTCAGACGCAATTGCACGAACAATCCACAATGTCTGACTGGACTAGGCGAAGAAAAGTACATAAAGTCGCAACCTATAGAAATAATGTCTTTAGAAAGTTCTTTGTCCGAATTACGAGATCCCACTCAGTATGTCGGCTTAAAGAATCTAGGAGCGACCTGTTACGTTAACAGTTTAATCCAAATGTGGTTTCATAACGAAGATATGAGGTAATGCTTTCATGGTTACTGACATTCTGTTCGTGCTACTCGTCGCGCTTGTTACGAAACAAAATCTGGCACGTTCCAGGAGGATAATATACAAATGGAGCATCACGGAGGATCCGGAAGAAAGGGAGGCTGAGCAGCAAGCCGCGAAGGCAGGACTACCATTCCATCCGGGGACAGCGGTTGGACAGTTGCAATACATATTCGCAATGATGCAATTTGGAAATCGACGGCTGCTCGATCCACTGAATCTTGCTATTGCATTGTCTTTGGATACTAGAACACAGCAGGACGCGCAGGAATTCTCCAAGCTGCTCCTCTGCCATATCGAAGGGAAACTGCAACAAAACACAGACTTGAAGCAGATGCTGCAGAGGCTGACACAAGGGAGATACAGCTATATCAATTGGTGGGTTTTCTGAAGTGGAAAACAAATGAGAATTGTCCTAAACGATGATGATGCTGATGATCTTGACGATGAGAACATGGTAGGACACGTTGCTCGCTGCGGTGACTGGTGCGATCAACTGATCTGGCCGAGAGAGAAGTCAACTCTTCCTAAATAACTTGCGCTTTATGTTTGACGCAGTTGCTCTAAATGCGGCACCGAATATCCCACCTCGACCACATTCTACGAGCTGGATCTGCAGCTCGCGGCTACCCTCAAGGAGGCGGTAGAGACATACTTGTCGGTGGAGCAACTGACTGGACCAAATCAATATCATTGCGTTACCTGCAACGACAAGAAGGACGCGCGACGATTCATACGTTTGGAATCGCTCCCAGAAACGTTGAACATACAATTAATGCGCTTTGTCTTTCACAGGTATATTTCTGTCGCTTGACGCCCCACGACACCCTCTGCCACTCGTACTGATCGCATTATTCTGTTGGACAGGGATTCTGGGCAGAAAAGGAAGCTGAATTCGTTTATACAGTTCCCAGAAGACCTCGATATGTCTGAGTATATAAGATGTCCGCCGCAAAGCCACGTGTACAGTCTTGTCGCTGTTCTCAGCCATAAAGGCCCATCTGCGCATTCGGGCCATTACATTGCCAATATATGTAACTCGAACGGAGAATGGCATCAGTTTAGCGACGACAAGGTTGAGAAGATGCAGAACAAACGAATCGAGGATGGTGTTAGCGGTGAGCATGGATTCCACTGCATCGTACTTGCAAAATTCATCCTCGAGACGTGATTAAATTGTGCCTCTTGTTTCTTCTCTCCTGCAGACAACTCGAAAGTCGTGAAACGTGGTCGTGTACCGAAAGGCTTTCTTTCGTCTAACACCGCGTATATGTTAGTTTATAAGAAAGTTACCAACGACGGCCGGATGAACAACGGGAAGAAGACTAAGGTGAAAAAAATGGAAGCAGAGAACAACAGCCATAACGACATAGCGCACATGGAAAGGCTGACCGTGAAAGATAAGTCAGACTCGCCGGACGACGGGAAACGAAAGAACGGGCCGGATTCCACTGTTCCCGACTTGTGTAGCACCGGAAAGATATTGAAGCTGGACATGGACGATAAAATGGACATAGAAACCTTGGTATCTTCATCGGACAACGTAACGGTGAAGGAAGACGAAGCCCCTGCGACGGTGGATTCTACTTCCGACGAACGAAATGGTAAACATTACGAGTCTGACAATAAAGAAAATCACCACGAGATGCCAGTGAAAAAATCGTTCATGAAAAACGCGAAAGTAGATTACAAACAGTTAAACGGTGATGCGCATCGAGCAATGAGTTGCGGGGAGCGAGATTTCTACGAAGAGGTGGGGAAGCTTCACCTTTCTTTCTATCTCTTTTTAATATTCACGTGGTTACACAGTTTTGATCATTTTGCAGATGGAGTTCGAGAATTGGGAAGTCAGTCCAACGCTGCGCGATTTGGTGAGGCAAGAAAATGTGAAGCACGAGCTAAGTTTACTGGCTATTCAGCAGGAAAAGGTACGTATCAATGGAATCTCCTTGGAAGTATACAAATGCTGATCCAAGTGCTCTAAAGTAACGCTCGTTTCCCTTCAGCAAAAGGAGATCGAGGACCAAAACACGAAGAGGCAACTCGTTATCGACGCGTACAATATCATCTCGAACACAGTGACCTGGGAGGAATACCAGTGGATTCCGAGTGATTGGTTATCGAAATGGCTGAACGGACACTCGTCCATCGACGGAGTATCGCCGATCGACAATTCCACGTTGATGTGCTCTCACTATCGGCTCGATCCTTTGAAGGTGAACCGTGCGAAATGCATGCCAGTGGAAGCGGCGAACTTGATCTACGATAAGTACCGCGGAGGTCCGCGGTTAGATCAGAATTCTCTCTGCGAAGTTTGCGTGAAGCGTCGGTATAAGTTGCTGCGCTTCAAAATATCGCTGGAACGGGATCACAAGGAAGTCAGCGAGCTCGTGCGCAACTTAAAAGAACCGTGAGTAATCAGTATGTAATTATAATACGATGATTTAAACAGAGGGCAAATAGTTTAGTTGAAAAATTCTCATTTCCACGTTCGGAGGACGGAGACCAGCTACATCGTGGGCGCTGATTCGTTGAAATCGTGGCGGAGACTGGCGATGGAGAAGTTCATGGAGGACATGGAGCACGAAATAGAAGACGAAGATTGCCAAGATCCATATGCTTCTCGCGACGAACGTAAAAGCTCGAATAAGGAGAGCGAGGGGTCGAAGGAAGCCGACGAGAGCGAAGGAAACGAGATCATACTCTACTTCAACGAGGACCTGCTCTGCGAGCACGGTTCGTTAAAGACGCCGGACTCTACGAGGAAAGTGGTACCCGGGGAAGCCTGGACGACTCTTCGGAAGTATTTCCCGGAGTCCAAGGAGTATGCCATTGGATCTGCGTCGTGTTCTATTTGCGAAGTATGTTCTTTAATATATATGTACTCAAATGGAAGCTTCTTTTAAATTCCCATGTACATAAGTGGCGTTGCATTGCGCAGGAGAAGATGGAGAACGCGCAGAAGGCGAAAAAAGACGACAAGATAAAGGCGAAGCATCAGAAGGATGAACTGAACGACTTGTATCATGCCAGGAACAGAAACGAGATATTGAAGTGCGAGGACCCAGGCAAGCCGTTTTACATCGTGGAGAAGAGCTTCTTGGACGGATGGCGTTCCTTCGTTCGGTGAGTCTACTATACTTCTAAATTTTATGGAACTAGCTTTCATCGAGCAATATCGAGTAGCAATTTTTTGTCAAATTGGAAAAATTGATTCCCATACTACTCGAAGTTAATATTTCATAATCTGCCGTGTTGGTAATTGCATTCTGCTGGTAAGTTTTATATATTAATTTCATAGTGCAGTGATAGGTGGCGCAGGTTAACGAACTTCTGTGCAATGAACTTCCAGTTCATAGTTTCGCGCCAGTTCTATCGAGTCGCGTGCAGTGTTTCTAGTCTCCGTCGCGTCGGTCCGTTTTTACGCAATGTTTTAAGAGATTTTACAGTGTTTGTTTAGTTTAATAGCTTTTATTAGAGATTCTTGTTAACGTCATTCGTAATCGCGTGAGTTAATAGTGTTCGTAATCGTGTGCACTAGATTACATTCGTGTAAAAGTGGCACGGGAGTCAAAGCTTGAAAAGGTGCTCGACGCTTGAATAGGTATTATAATTTTCTGGCTTTCATTAAATATCACGACAGGGATCAATCGAATGATACTTTAATTAATGTCTTCTCGACTCTGTGATTCGATTTCGTGGTAGACTTTTGATTGATCTCTGATGGTGAAGTGCAAAGCATGTTCGAAAAATTTGGGCAATTGTCGACGATCAGCCTCTAACACTTTGTTATTGATATTTGATGTATGAAACTTTATATCTTATCGGAAACATGGAGAAAAGTAATAAGCTTTGGTGTAATATTGCAAGTATGGACTTTGAATAATGTTGCAAGTGCAGATATGGCAAGAAAGTGTCGAAAATTAGGCGTCTGCTTGTCAATACCATTTTGGTGCAAAATTTGTCGACGCCATGTTTGATTGCGTTGTTGAAAAAGGCGGGAAGCATGGTGGCCACTTGAGCCACTCAAAGATCTTGAATTTTTTTAAATTTAGGACTTCTAAGTTCGACAACAGTTTTGAATTCCAAATTTCTTAATTCTATATTTCTGGATACCTATGTAGATTCTGTACTTTACACCTTTGAGTGAAGTACACTCATTGTGAATTCTATATTGCTGAACTATTTCACACTTCTGAATATCTGGCTTCTCCACTTCAAATTCTACATATCCAGATCATGCACTTTTGAATTCTACAATTCTCCATCCCATATATCGTTTCCAAATATGTAACCTTATTCAGCATTCGTAGATTACACATTTCCTGACTCTATATTGATAACTCATCCGCCCCGAATTCTACATTATCAACCCTCAATCTTCTAAATCCTAAATTCCTACATTACCATCAAGAAACTTCCACTTACCCTCCGCGTCGTATCAAAATAATCAATAGTATCTCAAACCCGCCAGCAGATGGCGCTGGCGCCTTCTTCGATCTTTATTCCTGATGAAGCCCTTAGTCCTCCGAGCACCGGTGGGTCTTCCCAAAGAGGAGCCCGAGCAAACGATCCAGAAAACGCGATAAATCATTCCAGGGACGTGGAGGAAGCGTCCTCGATCTTCGTTCGAGCGAGCAATTAGGCGACGCGAGTGTCCGAGCTCCCGTGGAGGGTGCTCGCCCGTCTTAGGGGGGAAAAGGACACGGATATGGGGGGTGGAAAAGGGCGAAATTGCGCGATGGTCGATGAGCGTCGAATAAGGCGAAACGGTATTAAGACGACGGGGTCTGCTTTCCTCGAGGCTGATGTATCATTTGCCCGGTGGGTCGTTAGGCGGTTTCAATTAGTTTTCCTGGCCCTGGATCCACACGAGGATACGGAGGGGCCCACCGCAGCCCTTAATCGCGCGGTACAGTTTTTTCTCATAATTAGGAAAAGCTCGTTAATGCGCCCCTGCCTCCTGTCTCCCTCTTCTCTGCCCGTGGCCGTGTCTGTGTTGTTCATTCTACTTGTATCCTTCCTCATGCTCGGTCCACCTGGGTATCTCGATTTTCCTGAGTTTCAATTGGAAATGTTTTGGCAAGCTTGTTCTTCGACCTGGTTGCTGAGGGTTACTCTAGGGGTAGAGTTGGAGTAAAGGTATTGAAAATAAGGGATTTGGATTAACACAGTATTCTTGTTCGAAAAGTTCCAGCATCTTGCCAGTTACCGTGGAAGAGCACATTCTTCTTGAAAGCTTACGAAATCCACTGAAGCATCACGCTAGAAACTATCCCAGCTATTCCGACAGGCAGTGTAAGGCGACACTTTCATTGGCATTGGAATTTTCAACGTTCCAATCTCCTGTACCAACGCCACGCTTGATAATTCCGAGAGGAAGTCGAAGGTCTATAAATCGTCAGAAATGAAAAGCCTACTGGAACCCGATAATTACTTTTAGCGAAAAAACCGCTGGTCTGAAAAATTAATCACCCCTAGACAGGGGCACAAAGACAATACCATCGGGCTGGAAAAATATTTCCCACCTTTTCCCTTCTTCGTGCAAGGGTTAAGCTTCTACATTGAAACGGCGACAATATTTTAGGCGACTGGTTTGCTTCCCTACAGTAGATCTTCACAACAATGCCTCAATAATATTCAGGCTCAACCATCTTACATTTTTCTATCCACCAACATCGCTTCCAAAATTACTAAAACTCAGCCCGAAATCGAAAACTGTTTGCATCCCAGAAAGATGATATAAATAAAAAATCCCAAATAAAAAATCGAATTAATTTGTGCTTCCCACACGAATCCACTTTTGTTCAACTTAAACAATCGACTTCCCCGATGGCAACTAGCCACTGTAATTTAATTCTCGCCGGTTTGTGATGGTTTGCGACGCTTCTCCGCCGTTTTGCAAATACTTAGCAGTCTGGTGTGAGGTGTGGCCACTTATTGCAGGGTTTTCGCGGCCCTTTGCTGGCGCTCGTACCGAAATCAAGCGTGACATGACACGCGGCGTAATCCGCGCAAAGGGTTGATCCCAGTTTAGCCGGCTGTCCGTAAACCGCGGTACTTAAGCCCCTGGCAAATTTGAATCCGTCAATCTCGAGCGTCCAGGAGGAAGCATATAATCAGCCTGGCGTTGCACCCTCGTAACGCCCTCCCCTGGCTGGGCTTTAAGAGCTTTTTTCCACCTGTGCTGGGGGGAAGATTTAACGCCCCCCGTTTCGTGGCGGGCTTAATTTCGTTATGGAGCAACGACGGCTATTTTTTTTTTTATATTTTTCGGGGTTTCCAAACGAATCCCTGTTGTGGATGGAGGAAGTCCTCTTGGAGTGGAAGAAGTGGGTTAATTCAGTTTGGATGAGGGAAGGTGGGGGTGATCTCGGGATTCTTTTGAATATTTTGGGTTGAATTTCAAGTCTCTGTCACTGCGAGCGAAATGTAAGGTGTGGGAGGAAAAGGATTCGTGCGGAGACAATCTTTAAGGGTTGTTTAGTGACTCGAAGGTTGCCAGGATTCCGATAGGGTGGATCTCGGTATTCTGATGGAGCAAACTTCCGCCCAGGCAAATTTCCATGTGAAAAAAGCTTCTCTATCGGCAATTAACGAAGACCCGTTAATCGGCCTCTAGCTCTCTCCCAAGCGGGTGAAACAAATGGTCCCGTGGATTGCAATCTGCTCGGGCTGCCTGCTGAGCAAAGTCCTCCACCAATTCGTCAACGTCACCTGGACGGATCCGCGAAAGGATTAGGCATTTGCATAGACGATCGCTCAACTTCTATCGCGGGAAGAGGAGCACCGTGTGACGCCTTTTTATTCGCCTCTCGTTGGAAACTCCTTTGCCCATTACGTTTACGTTCCCCCTCTTGTATTTTCGCTGGTGTCTTTCCTGGGTTCTCGAAACATCGGCGCATTTTCAGGAATTCTTTGATTTGATACATACTGCTCGGTCTCGAATGAGAAAACTCTAATCATCATTCGCTTGGAGAAGATTTCAGACCTTTCGGTCGCTTTCAAGTTCCCCTCCACTCTCGAAGCTTTCCACTGTTCTCCAATTTCCCTAAGAAGGTCACGTAGTCCTTCTCGCAGCATCTTGTACCCATAAGAATTTCGAAATCAATCACACGGAACCACCAACCACCATATTTCACCGCAAGTACAAGGAGATGCGATGGCCGACGAGGTGGAGAGTAAAAGTGAGTGTAAAAGGTCAAGACTTTCCCCGATTTCCCCGGTAAGTAGAGTCGACAGGGACGTTGGACGGTGAGAGAATAATTAGTCATTTATGAGGCCGTAAGTGGGGCCGCAAATCGGTCCCTCTCGAAGGGACAGCGTCGCAGGGACCTCTGCCAGGGACGGCCAGCGTTATCTCGAAATTATTAATCACATCGTAACGCGTCCCGACGACGGAGCGAGCGGGAGGGAAGATGGTAGCGGCGAGAGTGAGAAAGAGCCACGAGCTGTGCTCCATGGACTTATCTGACACCTTAATCAATTCCAAGTTATTAATTACGAGGCCGGGCCTGCGGCGTTCCGCTCCTCCATCAAGGCACACGCTTCGGAAAGCCACCAGGAGCATTGTCTGCGGCTTACAATGCAGTGTCAACACGATCGGAGTCACATTTACGCCGGCCCGGTCATTAATAATTATTTAGCGATGCCCTTCGCGCCCGGGATGGATTCTTTCGCGGTTTTTCTGCCCTCCCGTGGCCTGTTTTTCCACGCCACCTCCCTCGAGCGCGTGTAGTATCTTTAACAGATACTACTAGGTAACAGGGAGTATTTAATCATTTGATTACGGTATCCCCGTTTCAAGAGCGACAGGGTTATCGAGTGTGAGACTTTCTTCGGATAGCTTCCAGACACTGTGCACCAGATGTTTCATTCTTGAGGCTGTCATCTGTTGGAAAGATCACAGTGGTTGCTCCACTTTGAGATCATTCTTGGAGACCCTTCCCCTTAAGAAATTCCTCGCATCTGCATGCTCGTAACACAGAAACATCTTTCTAGCTATGGGGCAATGTCTTGGTCCACGTTCCACGCCCATTCATGACGAACTAATCAGACAACAGTGCATCATGCACAGCTCCATCGATCACCTAGGCTTCATCCCCCGTTTCACCCTCCCCCGGTATTATTCAATATCCAATCATCGCTTCTCCGTTTTAAAACGTCTTAATCGAGGCAGGCACTTCATATTCCACCAGCCTTCTCCATCTTCGTACAGGGATTTAGCTCGGGGCGAACAAATTTCGACTATTTTGCGTACATTTGGCAGAGGGGTGCCGTTCACGCGAGGGTAGGGGCCGGGGGGTGGTGGGTGGCCACGGAAGGAAAACTATAAATCATTCCGCGAGGCGTGCTGCGTCGAGGGAGAAGAGGGGGTGGGTGGATAGGGGTTGGAGGGGTGCTTCGTAGTCGCCGTGCATCGACTCGCGAAATCCAACTACCCTTAAATAAGTTGATTCATTGCAGGAGGCCTCTGCAGCCAGCGCTCAGACCAACCCCCTCCCTAGCTTCTTACGAGCCACTCGACACTTTTCTTCTTTTACTTTTTTTTCAGGCTGTTGTTTATTCGTGGCTAGCTTGGAATGTACGAAGTGCTAGGGCGCAGTTAAATATCGACAATGTAATGTAGTTGGTACTCTTTGATAAAAAAATGTATCGTTGAGCTCGTGAACTTTGGTAATGCAGGATAAATTAAGCGTTGGTTTTTCGGTAATGGGATTTTGGAAGAAGATGGTGAATAGGATTAGCAAGAGAAGAAAAAGAATTCTTAAACGTTCTTATTGATCTTAATCTCAACGAACTTTTTTCTTTTCTCTTTGTTGTTGGTATTTTTTAGTCCCAAGAGCTTCCCCTAAAATTTATACTATCGAGGCATGATTTTCCATAGAGTTTCACAGTTTTCTTCTGCCCCTTTAGTTTTCGACCCCCCCGGTGCTTCAATTGAGATTCACGTTCCTGCCCTTCGTGGATGTTTCTTTCGTTCCGTCGTCGATTCTGGTGATATTTCGCTAATTCTCAGAAGATTCAGCCAACCCCATGGGAGGGAGGCGCGCGAGCCCTCGCCCGAAGAAATTTAACCGGGTGAACGTGGATGAAATATCGTTGTATCGACTCCGAGATTCGTTTAAGTCCTCCCATAAGCTCGCTTGTTGTTCGATATTGGCCTGGGGTGCCAGCTCTCGCCGGCGACTCTCACGGTAATTGACATGCCCAGTTTTATGAAGCTCCTCGAAACGACTGGGAATACACATTTCGCAGGCTCGCTTCGATCAGCCTAATTGGAACACTTGATCTCGGTACTTTACAGCGTCTCCTTCCCTCGATGATTCACTGCCTTCGAAGGTGTCCAACGATTGAATTCTGCATTCATGTTTGATACTTCAGATACTCCTATCCCTTCAGACCACAAATTTCTAAAATCTGAAACCCAGCAGCCTTAACGTCCACGACAAGATTCGCGTTCGCAACTTAAAATAGAAGACACCTCGGACGACAGATCATTCTTCCATCGAAACCGACGAAAAAACCACCCCCCACGGAATTGAAAAGGTCTCCGTTCCTCCAGGAGGTTTTGTCTCTCATTAAACGCTGCCACAAGCAAACGTCTGAAAACCTAATGAACACCAGCTCGCCTCTCTCCCGAGGCCCACGATTTCCCATCTTCCTTCGTTTCCTCCGAAGTTTCCGAAGGAGACCGAAGGAATACGCGAAGGAGGAACGAAAATAGGAAGCAGGGCGAAGAGGAGGAGGAAGAGGAGGCGGAGGCGTTCAGCTCGCTTTGCCCGAGCACTGATGATAGTTTTTGCTCGGCAAGATTTTTTGCCCCCACCCCCGCGGCCACCCCCTCGGGGGTGGATGATATATGGCCGCCCCCGAGACACTGGCCACCCCCCTGGCGGGGGTGGAGAGACGGGGCGAGGGAGGATACGTCCTGATTCCGGAAGAATTCCTTATGTACGTGCGCCCGTGCATTTGTGTCTCGGCGACGATCGTTAGCACTGCCTCCGCGAATTCGTGGGGTGTTCGATCGTTTCTGTAGATGGTTTTCGACGGAATCGATCGGAAGGAAATAGCGTGCAAGGTTTCCTTTAGTAGCCGAACGAGGTGCAAAAGTATCTTTGGAATGCCTCCCACGCTAAATACCTTCCTAGGGTGGCGAGCGATAGTATTATAATTGAATCATATGAATTCTAAGTTCGGTTATAAATGGGAGTAACACCTGGGGTTCGAAACTTTGAGTGTCCAACATAATTCTATCAGTAGAATACAATACGTCGTTTAGGAAAATTGGCCAGACTTCCGCAGCAGTTCTTCTACGTTCTTCTAATCGTTTTGCCCTCAGATTTCAAAGACCCGTTCGTAGCACGGCTGTTAAGATCCGATTCTATCGAGATGTCGCGAAAAAAGGGTTGCGCGGGGAGGAAAATATGGATCCTCGAAACGAGGCTGCGGCGAGAGGGGCCGACAGAAGCCGGGCGGATCGGTTGCACCGGCTGTGCCGCGTTTTTGCTCGATTTCTCAAAACCGATCGAGCGTTCCCGATCGGGGAGCAACACGCGTAGCTTGCACGCCAGGCGTGACCATCGGCTACCGCGATACACCACGAAAAACGTAGCCGCGCCCGCCATGCTCAGTCGCTCACCTCTATTTACATTGGCACCGTTGCGGGCAGCGATCGATCGATCCCTCGCGGGGACGTGCCTTCCATCCACGACGATCAAAATCTTCCGCTCCCTTCCCGGATGGAACGCCTGACTTCTGTTTAATAGTTTATACTTCAACCGATCGCAACGGGTACTTGGAGGAATACGCTTGCAAAGGGGGAGCTTCTCGTTTTGAGATGAAAAGTATGGTAAGTTGGGAAAGGGAAGGAAATTTCTAGGGGAACTAATAGTGCAATGTACGACTAATCAGGGAGACCTGAACAGGTGACTGTGAATGTTCAAGGGTTCAAAGAGGAACTCTGGGGGAGGTTCAAAGATAATCCAAAGTGTGCCTTTCATTTAACAGGAGCTTGAATATTAAGCAGCCCAATTTCAAAGAAAATTCTTCCGAATTCTTCTGGTAGGACTCTGTCGAAGGTTCTTGCCGTGTTCGGACGGACGCTGGAGGATGAACGTTGCGGACGGTTCGATTTCGAGCGGGCCTCCTTTCCGCTCGCAGGATCTCGCGGTGCAGGGTGGCTGCATACCGTGATCGCCGGGGCATCGTCCACGGATTTGGTTTTTACGTGATGGCAAAAGCCCCTCGGCCGATCTTCTTGTTTGCTCAGGGGGACTTCTTCGGTCGCGTTCTCTCCTCGGGGGAGGAGAGAGGAGGAGTGGTGAGGGCAGGGGACTAAATTTACGCCGGCCAGAGTAGCGTAGTTGACCGACGGACCGCGGCAGGATGTCGATTATCGACGGTTTTTGCCGCGATTCCTCCCCCTTCTTCGAGGCGAGCGCATAATTAGCTTTCGTTATTCTAGCGCACCCGTCGGCTTCCGCCCGCTGACAGCGATTCTTCAACGAATCAGCCTTGCCTTCGTCTCCTCTCCCCACTTACCACCGGCCACGTCACGCAATTGTGAAATCCTCCACGTTTCCCTCGCGCTCGTGCGGTTTCCACTCTTCTTGTTTGACGAACGCGTTCGCGTCTCGGTCGGCGGGATGCAACTTTAATTCCTGCGAATTGGGGAGGCTCCCTAGCTTCGGGTGCTTCAGGGTCTGGGAAGCTTGAATTCTGCAGCTCAGGGTACAGAGGTGGGAGATTTTTGGACGGCGGTCCAAAATGGAACTGGGACTTGCGAGAGTTTGTAGCGGTAGATTTTCGAGTTCAGATGTTCAAAGCTGGAAAATTAAGGATCTTTGCTGATTGATCAAACTCTGAGGGTTTGTAGTATCCTTTATTCGAGCTCAGGTGTTGAAAGTTCCGAAATTTCGAATCTCTGCAGGGTATAACGATTCCAAATGCTAACCTCGGTTCGACTCTCCATCGTGCGCGACAGATTGCCGAGCATCCCGCGACAAAACCGAAGGAAAGGAACGCGATGCAAGCTTAATTATGACTCGGCGTTACGTGAACCTGGCGCGGAATGATTTAATGCCGCGCGCATTCCAGCGAAGCTCGCGGCTCGTTCATTGTTCGAAAAAGTGATCCCGGGCTCTTCCTACCGTCAGGTATTTACAAAGTTCGCTTGTAACGAGGCTTCGTTAACGGTACGGGAAGCAATAATCGCTCGAGTCGCAGTCAACCCGCATTCCTCTCGAGTTATCGACGGCAAAGGGTCTTCCTCCTCGAACCGACCCGTGGTCGCCAGTCTTTCGAACGGGTACCAAAGATTTTCGTTCGATTCTAGAATGGAACGGCGCATTACGGGCCGTGGAAATGCTGGAACGATCGAACAAAGAGAGGTAGATAGATCTCGGCCGGTGTGTCGATCAGAGTCACGCTCGATCGTGATCAATTAATCGCGCGCTGGCAAAAAAATTCAAATAGAGCGAGCAGCCTTTCGCCGAGACCTCGAGCTAGAAACGATTCGGGGCAACGCTCCGACCTTCGTTAAGTAGGCTCACCTTGGCGCGATCGGTGAAATCAGCGAAGCTGAAAAGTACAGTTCGATCGAAGGATCGTGGGTACGTGCAGGACTCGGTGATTGCAGTGGAACCGAGGTATATCAGCATTTCCAAGTTCTAAGTCGAAAATCTCAGATTGCACTTGGGAAATTAAAGCTCTGCACTTTTTTCGAATCTCATATTTTTCCGGGAGAATTCTATTCGAATGTTAGATTTTTCTTATAATCTTCGTCCAGCTTGCACACGTTTTCGATGCTATTCTAGCTCGATTTTGTCCCAGAAACTCCTCGGAGTCAGCTTTTTCCCCTCTTCCGATTCGTTAATTCCAAATCAAACCCTCTCCGAATGGAGTCCTTCTCCATTTCACCTCGCCCCCGTCTCGCGTCCATTGATTGGCCGCCCGTGATACAGGCGGTTTCTTGCGCGTTCCTCCTTTTCAGCTGAAATAAATCTTGTGTTTTCGCGTATAAGCGGCCTTTTAATATCAACGGGCTTGATTTACCGCCGCGAGACCATGCATCTACGCGCTGGATAGGTCGAAGCCAACCATCCTCCCCCTGCACCCACCCTCCACACACCCCGGTGACATTTGTCTTCCGGTCGGGAAGAAGGGAAACACGACTGTCCCCAGGTTTTCCCTGATTTACAGCTCCTGCCGACGGTATTTGACTAAACGCTGCCGGATCCCCACGATGCCCCGAGATCGCTCGTTTTATGGGGCAGAAGAAGTCCCACCGATTACTTGCATTATCGGTACTTCCGATCTCGCAACATCAAACCCCACGATTTCTCGAGTTTAGAAAGATCGAAGCCTCGAAATCCTTGACACTCTAGTGTCCCATACTCTCAAGCTCGTGGAGCACCTGTGCTTCGAGTTCTCGAAATTCGCAGTACCTCTGCACCCTCTCAAACTGAACCCTAGCATATACTCTCAACCCTCCCAGACACAATTCCTCGACCTCTCTCCCTCCCGACTCCGAACTCCTAAATCCCATAGTTCCGAATATCGAGAACCAAAATTCCGAAACTCCCCTCAGCATCAGTGCCCCGAAACCCAGTCTCCCCCGATACCTACCTCTAAATTCCATCCACTGGAAACCCCTCGAAGCCCAGACTCCCGTGCCCGGGAGGAGCTCGATTCCGGCGACAGCCGAGCGGCGGCCGCCATCGACGGGTGCCCCGTCGTCTTTCTCGTCGCGATCACGCGAACCGGGGGCCCAGACGATATCGTCCCGCGGCCGCGGGCCGCTAAAAGCGCCGCAAGAAAATAATAGAATCGAGCAGGATCGTGTCGGGCTGGATAACGAGCCGGATGATTTACAGTTTATCCTTACGCCTCCATTTACGAAGGGGAGCCGAGAACTGTGATCGCCTTTAAATTCGCTCTCGTTGGTGCAACCGTTCGCCTCGTCCATCGTGGCCGAAGGGGCGGGGGAGGAGGGTGCAGGGAAGGTGCAGTGCAAGGGGGGTACGGTCCGTTTCTCATCATCCCCGACTGCTGGTATACGTTCCCTCTCTCTCTCTCTCTCTCTCTCCTCGTTTTCTGAATGTACCGCCGTACCCGGGCGCAACATTGTTTTTCTCCCTCCTCGTAACCCCCCCCCCCGTCCTCCTCCTCCCTAGGGTCGGTGGACAGGCTTTTTGGGCTTCCTTTTTCCTAGCTGGACCTTTCGCCACGGACACGTATACAGCCCCCCTGGCTGCCCCCTCCCGTAATGATCGCAACGCTTCGATGCGCGCAACCCGCGAGAGGATGCATCCTCTTGCTCCGCGTACAAGCGATCGTTGCCGCGCACACCGGTGGCTCGATTGTTATGTTATAAATTATTATCGTGTTATTACCGTGGCCGAGCACCGCGCATCGAGCGCCGGCGGTTTCTTGGCGGGAGCGAGCTGGTTTTTTTTATCGCCCTGCTGGGTAGAGGCGAGGGGTTTCGCGCGTTCATGGGCGACGTTTGTTCGTGGATGGATGGAGAGCTGGACGCTGGTGCAATCGACGCTGGTGATTTTGGGTGTCATGACCCGTTTTCGTGGTTAACGAGGAGTAGGTGTCTGCGAGGGTTCTGGGGGTCGTTGTTTTTGGGCTGTGGGATTTAGGAATTTGGGGATTTCGGCGTCCGTGCGCTTGGATGTTTACGCTTTAGTTAAAGTAGCAAAAGTGGGAGTAATTAAGCGAAGATTCGAGCGAGGGAAACATAGGAGAGCACGATCTGGCACGTGGATAATTGGTGGTGCGAGAGGCGAGGAAAAAGTTCGGTGGTCCAGAGGAAGAAATGGCAGGGGGTGGGGGGACGCGGGGTAAGGTTATCGGGGTGTTGGCGAGTGAAACGGAGAGGAATCACCCCTGTTTCGGTGGAATAATCGTCTCGTCCTCGTCGAAAGCGGTTTGCTCGAGCTAATATCGAACCGTCGCCCACGTTCAGAGGGACGTCGGTGAAGGAATGGCATTGTTGGTCCCCTTCCAGGCGATTCTTCTTCGACGCGTGTCACTTCTGGCGTTGCTAATGAAAAGATTGCTGTGCCAAGAAAAACTCGCGAGCCTGGACCACCAACAACCCACCGCAGCCTAAAATTTTCCGTCGCATCCCTCTTTGTACCTTTCATACTCGCGTCTAAATTCAACGCTCGTGCAATCGCAAATGAACCCGCAGAATCTCAATTGTCCAACCCTTCCCCCCAAAATCACAATCCTCTCGAGATAGAAGCAGCGGGTAAACAAATCACACCTATCATTCCGAACACCTCTGTTGCCTGCTCCTTTAACACGTAATTTGCTATCACCAGAGGCAATTTGTATACACGCTACCTGTCTTAAGATTCCTGGCGATACGTCCACCGAGGCTGGTCGGTTTTTTGCCGGCACGGAAAATAAGGCACGGTCGTCAAAGGAAAAGCGATTGCGCGGCGGCCGGAGGCGGAAGGGTTAATACGAGCGAGGGCATGAAATTGAGATGGTTCTGTGTAGTTGCGCGCGTAGATCGCCAACAAGTCGTTGTTTCCATGGAGGAAGAGGCGCTCGCCACTCGCCTCGGTATCTCCTCTGTTGATTGAAGTCCAGGGGCGATCGCCGATTGTCATCCAGGCTCGTTCGTGCATAGAGCAGGATATTACGCACCGGTATCGGAGTAATGATATCTCGACCGCAGTGATCATGTAAACCGCAATCATTACGAGGATATCTGAGACGCATCCACTTGTACCGTCTGGTATGTGAATCATATCGGCTGTTCCTGTTGCTCTGTAACTCGTGGCTTAATTGGAGTTCGCGTGGAGGGAGGGTTCTTCGATCTCAAGGTGATCCTCCTTTGAGGAACCTCGGAACCTGAATTTCGAGATAAAATTCAGCTTAGAAATCGCTCATGAATTCTCTTGAACCTTGCAGTAGAACCTTCACCACCCTTTCTAATTTATTAAAGTGATCGTTCTTCTAGACTTCGGTTGATTATAATTTAATTGCTTATCTACTGTGATCAGAGGATCGTTGAAGCAAGAGAAGAATCCAGTGGTATTTCCCAACGATTTCCTCGACCATCGCGAATGAGATCCTTCCCCCCCCCCCCCCCCGTTTCGCTAGCCAGAACCACCCCCGTGGACAGGAGTTTCGGTCGCCTGTTTTCCTCTCGCGATCTCCTGGGAGCAATAATCGCCGCGGGTCGGAAAAATTCCGCGACAGAAGTTAAGCAAAGCCACGAACGAGGAACGGTGGAAAAAACGCGGAGGACTGGAGTCGGTCGGCGCGGAGAGGGTTGGCGAAGGGGGTGGAGGGAAACAGAGGGACGCACAGAGAGCACGGACAATAGAGAATGTCCCCGGTTCGACTGTAATAAGGGTGACCAATTTTCTCGTACGCCCCCTGCCTCTCCCCGCGTTCGACTGTTTGAACAAGCCTCATAATTAATACGCGTACCCGCTTCTGGAAAACCAGAGGCTCCAGGGTATCCGGCTGAGAGACATTTTTTCAAATCCTCCGCGCCTGTATTTGCACTTCCACGGCGTTCCTCCACGATTCCCGAACGCTTTCCGCGAGCATCTGCCTCGTGTCTCCTCCCCCCTTTCCCCACACTCTTGTTCGTCCCTGACGGACACGGTTTTCCCGACAGTCGATCCTCCTTGGACTTCCAACGATCCTCGTCTTCGTCTTGTGATTTGTTGCAGAGAAATTTCTCTCTGTAATTTACGATAGAGCCGAGACTCTGGATCTCCTTTAAACCTCGAACTTGACTGTTATTGGATATCGAGCTGAGGAGTAAATGCCTAGAGCGAATTGCATTTTCCTGGATGCGTTGCTAGGGGAAAGGAGGCTTCTTTGGGAAATCCAGGGCAGATCGCGTACCTGGCTCGTTTTCGCGAGAGATATCTGTCTTTAAGAGCATTATCTGGATGGCGGACGGGCAGGGAGACGGCAAAAACCGTCCGCCCCCTCGGTGGTATGTGAAAAATGATGCACAACCCCAATCCCCCGGACACATCTCCACCCTCCCCGCCGCGGAATGTCCCGAAGGAAGCCGTTCCTCCTTCTCGTCTTTCTGGTCCACCACCCGAAAGAGACGTGTCACGGGCGAGCTTGCATTATTCGAAACGATTAACTGGCTGACAGTGCTGGTAAAAAATAATCCTGGGAATATATATTTAATGCTCGGGGATTTATGGCGCGAATCGAGGCCAGTCCTTGTTTCAAACGCGAGGGGGTGGATTCTGGGGGGAAGCAATTGGACTTTCGAGGGTGGATCTCTTAACGATCTAGTGGTTTCTTTATTCTGCCTTTGAATTTTGCGTTCTACTTTGGGGGTCTTTGATAATGGGGTTGGTGGAAGATAGTGTGAACAGTGGTGGATATAGTTGGTATTCTTTGAGTAAGGTGTTAATTTTATTGAGAATTGCAGTGTTTTTAATCAGTGCGAAATTTCTTTGTTTCAGATACGCTGAAGTATTTTGGAAAGTACCCCCGGCTGGCATCCGGAATGCTACACTTCTCTGCGAACCGCACAAAGGGTTTCTTTACGCATCCACGGTGAATAACGACTTGTAAGTAATTTTCCTTTTCTTCCAACGTTTAAAATTAGCTCTTCTAATTCTACGAAATTGATGCATGAATTGGTAGTAGAACCATTTAAAAAGCTGCGAAGAACCAGAAGCCCTAGAATCCTCTAGGTTACGATGTCCTGTTCGCATTTCGGTGTAGGGAAAAAGTGGACGTGATTTCAGCTACTTCCATGTCCCACACTGTATTATAAAGCGAAAGTGCGTGACCCAGCATCGCTTTCTTCCTTTCCCCGTCCTTGGAGCTCGTGACGTGATGGATACGCGAAAATGTCACCGCCATGGCCCCAGGGCTAACACACCATCCACCCTCTGACCATTATGCTAAACCATTGTCCACTATCTGCCTAAGATAGCCGACGGCTTAAGTCCTCCACCCTTGACTGCCTCGAGACGGTTAAAAAATCATTTTTATCTTCGACCTTCCACTGCCTCCTCAGGCATCTTACTATTTTCCACGAAGTGGCAATTGAATTCCTCGAAAGTAAATCGAAAGGAACTGTGCTTCTAGCGCGATATTAAATTCCCTCTTTAACATAGTAATACAGAAGGAAAATGAAGGGCTGCAGGATCGTTTGGAGGTAACGACCACGCTCGAAAGCATGGCATCGATGGGCAATTATATTCGATAACGCGTACGATATCTCTGCCACCCCCCTTTTTTTCCAGCTTTCGACGAGGGTTTCTCCGATTCCCTCCCTTTTTCTCTGGCCCTCCGCGATGCATCCACCATTATTCGGGCGTTAGGCAAATACACGAGGAGAGAGGCGACACGCTCCTCTCGTCCGCTTGTGCTTTTTGCCTGGCGCAAAATTCAAATGAGACCGCGCGGCATATTGCGCTGAATCGAAATTAATGTCGCGCAACTAATTATCGGCGGCAGTGTCGTCACCGTGTCTCCCGTATCGGCCAGCCTGGTCGCCTCTATAAATTTCTACGTCCCCCTATCCGCTGGCTGATTTTTATTGAACCCCCACCCGCACGATAATTTCCAATTAAATCATTTAACGAGCGTCGTTTTCACTTTTTCCCTCTGATGGGGCGAACCTCGCCTTCCTTGCCACGCCATTCCTTTTTGACGAAGCGTTGAATTTTTCGAACGCTTGACAATGTGTCGGGCATTCTTCTTGGGGAGGAAATTCGAAGCTTGAAGAGTTCCACCTTCTTTTTGCGGATGAATTTTCAAGCTCCCGGGTTCTACCTTCTTTCTGGGGAGAAAATTTGTTGCTCGAAGATTCTACCTTCTTTTCGGTGAGCAAATTTCAAGCTCGAAAGGTTCTACCCTTTTTCCTTTCTTCCAATCTTTAGAATTTTCCATTTAGTAGGTAATTATCATTGTGCAAATAGATGGTTCACGAGTTTCATCCCCATTTTAGCTGGAAACTTCGATTTCCGACGCGTTTGCAATAGAGCTTAGAGGAATATGTGCTTCTAATTATTTTGACAGTGTGTGAGTTTGGAAATGCAGTTTTTTATCGGAATTGTACGATTTCTCAAAGTGTTATCGATCATAACGATGCGAGAGATTCCGGGTGGGTTGCGCGAGGGCTTCAGGAACCACGCCAGGATCGGGTGAACAATTGCAGGGCAAAAAGCTGGAGCCGGTGTGCGGCAAGAAATTTCTAATTTGCGGTATAATTAAGGGGGACGGGGCAAAAAGCATCAGGGATTCTACGCTGTTGTCGGAAAATCGCGAATTCCACCTTGCGAGTACGCCCCTGGCTCGATCGCAGAACAGTCGGCTCTCTGAATACGTTACTCCGTGGCAAAATTGTTTAAGTAAATAATCGATCGGCGCTTCCTTCGGTATTTCCAAGTCCAAATAATTCGATTAAAACACACGCGCAGAAATCAAGTCCCAATGATAAATTCTCCAAGTAACTTGTATTCAAACCGGACTTATTTATGAATTTCCTCTGCAATTTCAAAATTCTGTTCCAGATACACGATAGTGACTTCCGAAGAGTGGGCGAAACTCATGCAATTTTACGACGTCGATTATCAAATCATCATTAAGAAGAACGGCTGCGACCTCTACACAGAACCGAGTGAGTAAAAGCAATCCTCCTTCCATATTTTTATACATGCCTTAAACTGTCTTCTTAAATCAACATTCTGTCTTCAAAAAATGTACACCTGCATGTTCCATAAGCATTTCATATATTTCTAATTAAGTTAAGTTCTCGACGAGTTCTCGTGGCTCACGAATCCAGGGGACGGGGGAAAATTATTGCATGGAATCTGGGGACGTGGATTGAAACGATTACAACGGCGGATAATAATGGTTACGATAGGGCGTATCAATTTCCTGGTAAATCGTCGACCGAGGAACCGCTTGCGCGCAATTAACGGCTTTCTCTTTATTCCATCCTGGGACCGTTCGATCTTATCGGCAATTAATTTTCGTACGATTCCAGGGGGGTCGTTATGTAAACGATCGTCCCTAGGCGGATCGTTACCAGTGCTCTCTCCCCCACGGTGCACGTCTCCCTCTCTCTCTCCTCCTTTTTTTCCCCTTCCCCTCCACGCGGACGTGCACGGTCTAATTATCGGTACACAATCTCGCGGACACCACGATTTCTCTCTCTCTCGTGTCTAGGATTTATTTGTCGCTCAATCGAGCCTGTGGAAATCGTGGAAATTCGAGCTCCCTTTTTCGAGTAGCGCGGCAGGCTCGAAGTCGCGATAAATCGTTGACTTTCGCGTCAATTGAATCCCCGCGTGTGCCCGGAATCTATTTCAACCTTAATTGAGCCATCGCTGGTGCCGCGGAAATTCGCGTTCCCTTTTTCGAGTAGCGACAAATCTGTACTCTGCTAACGGGATTGATTTGGCCTTTAATTGAGACGCGGGGATCGCAGGTCTAATTGCACTTTTGATCGCTGGTTGGAAGGGACGTTTGGAGACAGTTTCGAAGAGGAAGGCCTGCGAGGAGCAGAGCCCCTCGTCTTCCTGCCCTCCCTTCGCGAACCGTGGCCCAAGGAATAATGCCAGAAGACATTAGCCGTCGATTTACATAAATCCCCCCCCCCCCTCCCCCGTTTGTTTCGCGGCCACCGTGGTTGGCTTCCCCGGCAGGACCCCAAAGTGTCTCATTATAATTAAGAAGTATCCTGAAAATTAACTGACAGAAAAACCGCCACCGCGGGGCAGACGAGTAGGTGGTGCCGGTCCAAATGGCCTCCTAAAAGTTTCTCACCCGCAGCCCCTCGATTGGTCCTGGTCCCTCGTTCCGTGCACCAAGAATCCTCCCTTCGCCACAGGGATCTTAATATTCCTAGATTTCTTCATCCCCACTCTTTCGAATGCACCCCCAATGTTCAGTTGCTCCTGGCGACTCCCTGGCAGGATATCCTTCCAATAATCTCAGATTTCACAGCAATAATATCTCCCCTCAAAACACGGGTGCAGACATTCGAAAACGGCCCCCATTTGTCCGCGATCAGTCGGAAGAAAGGCACCGGGAAGGGCGGATTTTAGACGGTCGAAAGTCGCGATGGTGTACGATTCAATTCCCCCTTTATTCGCGTGGACAAATACGAGCGCCCCGAAAGTCCTCCCGATCAGATTTACGCGGCCGTTGGTTGGGCCACGCGCAAGCAAGCCCACTTTGTCGAACGACTGATCCTTGTCGTCGTGCTGGCAGGCAAATTGGCTCCCAGGACGGTGGCACCAGGGGGATCCTGCCTGCGGAATCGATGTTCCACGTCGTTCCATCGGTGCCCGTCGAGGAAGCCTGTCTCGCGTCCGAGAGAGCCCTCTAAACATCCCATTGTCTTGTCCGTCTCTCGGTCGCGGATGCCCGCGGCTTTTTTTTTCCACCCTCCCCTTCCCTTTGCCCCGCGACATTTGTCAAGGCCCTGCCACGGCCCGTGGAGCCATGCCTCGCCTCGCCTCTCCGCCTCCCGTTGCATTTGAATTGCAAAGACGAATTCGAGTGGCCGACGTCTCGGCTCCTGGTAACATCCAGCGGCCGCGGATCGCCCAGATGGAGATGTCGTTTAGGGTTAAAACCGTGATATCTTCTCCGCGAGCGTGCGGCTCGCGGCCTCGCCTCGTGCCGATCGATCTACATCGATTACATGCTGGTTTGCTTGGTTGGATTTTTTTTTGCGATGGGGGATTGGGCTTCGGGAGGATTTCAAAGCGAGAGAGGAGTTACTGGGCACGGTGGAGTTTTGTGTAAATTGTTCCTGTATTGTGGTTCGGTTTGAGGGAGGGAACGGGGAGAGTTTTGTAGCTTGGGGGATTGAATTGGGGAGAGGTGAGAAGGTGGTGACTTTGAGGTTTTTTAGCTGGGTACTTGTATGATAGACTGAACCTTGTGGATGAGAACTCTGGTACTTTGAACCCTCTTTAATTGAAGACTAGTAGTCTGGGCACCCTCGAGTTGAACTCTACTGTGGACTCACTCGAAGTGAACCCTAGTACTTTCGACCCTTTGTAATTGAATCTCAGTAATGTAATCTGAATCCTCTCGAATTGAACTCGAATACCCTGAACCCTCTCAGAGTAAACCCTAGTACTCCCAAACAGAATTCTCTAAACTCCCCCACCAGAACTCTGAAATCCTGCACTCGTCTCCACAAAATCCAGCAAACTCCACCACCACTACCAACCTTTCCTCGATGATCCACCGAACGCGTATCGATAATACTGTCGTCGTCTGAAAGCACCCAGGAGAAGACGCCACCAGCTCGTTAGCCGTCGATCGTCTTTCGCCTGTCGTCCATTAACCGGGTGCAGCGGCACGAGAAACATTTCCTCGGTCGGTTTTCCAGCGGAGCAGCGTGGTGGTGATCGCGCCGGTGGGCTGACGGGGGTGGTATTCAATCGCGTCACCTCCGGTTCTGTCAACCCCGGGGGCCGACGAGCCAGCCAGCGACCAGGGTTGTCGAGTGATTGATACGAGGTTGGACGGTGCCTAATGTGCCTCCGCGAACGACAGAGAAAGAAATGGGGAAGGACGTGGCCGTCGAAGGGAGACAGGACCACCCTTCGAGGCTCCTCGTGAGCGGAACGATCGTCCGGCTCTGGGGCTCGTTAGTCAGGGCCGTATCAGTCACCGAAAGCAACCCCCGATTTTTTGCCACCGCGAGCCAAGTGGCTCGTCCCTTCCTTCACTTTTGTTCGCCCGGGCACACGTGAGCACGACCCTGCGCCCCCATAAAACGAGGCAAATAGTCTGTTTGTTCTGCACTCGCTCGCCTGGACACCGAGGGAATCCTCCTTGCCACGGAGGCTCCGTAGAGGGATGGTTCTTTGTGGTGTAAAGGGATGTTATGTCGGTAGCGAGTACGTAGTCGACATTGTTACACAGTAGTGGAAGATTCTTTACAAGGGGAATAGAATTTCTGAGCTCAAAGCTCGTGACTTGGAAGCAGCATATTTTAAAACAGCAAAGAATCCGCAGAGGGCCGCAGTAGAGAAGATTAAATGAAGGGAGGTGGACTCCCAGGTTCTTATTCGCGCCTGCCGCTTGAATCCCGTTTCCAGGAAGCCTTTCCACTTTTCGATACGATTAAACGCGACGGGCGCGTCGCACGGTGTCCCGATTCCTCGAACGGCAGTCGTAAATATCGCTTAGGCGCCAGACGGTGCCACAAATCAGCCTAGCTGCGCTGGCGTTGTATCGCAAAACCTAGAGCAAACGCCGGCGGACGGGGTTGGGCCAGTGTGTTTCGCTGCTGCGGAGGGGGACGTTTTCTGGCCGCGGGACAGAGAGGTCTCGAATTAATATTCGGACGGCGATTTAGATTTAGAACACGAATTTGCTGATTAGTTTCCTCCCGTGGCCCGTGCGGTCGGCTACGCTGCCACGCTCGTCCTTCCATAAATGCTGAGCCTGGAGAGAGGGTCGCCACCCGCCTTTCGACTCGAGATTTAGTCTCCAGGGGGGGGGGGGGTGGTCGAACTTACCCCGGGGGTCAAACGCTTCTGGAGGGACATTTGTTAGCCTTTCCTCCCCCTCGAGCCGCGACAAGTGCGCCGGACACGTCTTAATATATGCATTCGCCGACCAGTGAACACGACTTTGCGACTTGTTCCTTGAACATTTGCCCCTTCGATATCAGTGTTTGGTTTCCTTGATTTTTCGGCGAGGGTCGTGGAGGGTGAGGTTGTGGTGTTCTGTGGGAGAAGGGGTTGACAGTCGTCGGAATAAAATAGGTACTGTTACTTTCAGAATTTGATAATTATTGTAATCGAATTCCTCGCCAACTTTGGAAATCATCGAGTTCTGTAGATTGGGAGGACTAATATGTTGCTCGCCCATGTTCCAGTTTACTCGTCCAAGGCGCAGTGCCATTCACGGACGATTAAAAGGATTCATTAGCGGACGACGCAGGAAGCAGCCTCGTAAATTAAAGTGGAAGTGGACTAGGAAAGTCGAGAGAACAGGTCAAGTTTCGAGGGTTCGAATTAGCGACATCCCGCCGGTTTCGAGCCTCCCCGGCTCCCACCCTCCCCCTTCATCTTGGTCCTTCTCTTATCCTGCCAGGATATCCCCACTTGTCTCCGCGCTACAGGGGGTTCTTTTCCAAGCAGGATTAAATGGAGCGCCTAGATGACCGATGCTCGCCTGACTCGCGAAGGGGATCGAGGGGGGTGGTTGGAAAACAAGATAAAACGAGGATAAAGCTTGGAGCCTTCCTCCCCTCGCTACTGACAACACCGTGGGGCTGTCCTGCGACGCTGGCAGCCCACGAGCCTTCGTTAATCCAGAAGCCTAATCGTCCAGATCGCTGGACTCGTCGCTACGCTTCGTCTTTTCCGTTCCTCTGCTGGAAAAACTACCCTTGGTCTGCAACTCTCGAGCTTTCCATCGCGGAGGGGGACATATTGTCGATTGTAACTTTATGCGTGCGAAATTTGCATCTTTTCTCGTCCTCTGATGTCGATTGCCTCATAGTTATAACTACCTTTATTTAATAAAATATAAGATAGATAGGCACACCTCAGGATTTCACAAAATTTCCTCAACTCTTCAGGTGAATTCAATGTTCATCTCGCGCTAAAAGTCCCTCGAGTTTCATACAGGAGTTCCCTCGATTCGTTCCGAGATTATTAGAGATGAAACCCAGGGTTGACAGTGGAAACGGTTGTCGCTGCGTCTCCTCGAACACCGAGCCCCGCAAACCACCGCTCCCCGTTTAATTAAGTCGTCGATCGAGGATCCATTAGCGACACGAGAGGCCCTTTCGATTTCCTCGAATGTCGCGCAGCCTAGGTTGCGGATACAGAGAGCCGCGTGTAATGCCCGCTTTTAAGCCCCGATTACACGCGCCAGCCAGCCTCGCAGCCTCTCCTCCTGCATAAGAGGATTAAATCTCGACTTTGTTGTGGCGCTCGAAGACGTTCGTTAGCGAAATCATTGTTACGCCGCCGACCATCTTCTCCTTCTTCGCCAGGCGTCGTTAGAGGACCGCTTAAAACGCGAAACCGCGCACCTTAGGCTAAATTCCACCTCCGTTCGCGTCCTCCCTCCAAGCACACTGCAGTTCCTCGTTTCTGGCCATTAATTCTGGCTTGCAGCATTTTTTTTTGCACCATTCCGCCTCGACTTCGCGAGTAACTCCTGCTTCGCGAAGGCCAACTTGGGATTCGAGGATTCTTCTCGGTTGTCTGTGTGCTTTTTAAAGTTGAATTTGAAGCTCAAGGGGGTTGGAGTTAAAGACTGACCTCGTGGCTCACTTGTTCAGTTTTTATTGGATTTTGTATGGTAGAAGTTAGAGAAGATTGGCGTGCTATTGTTACCTATATATTAGTGGATTAGGGATATTGAAAATTCCTCTTAATTTTCAGCAATATCCCACGACATCCGGCAGCGTTCAGGCGAAGATTAAACCGCCCCAGCTCGTCGAAGGAGAAAAAATCATTATTTACTCGCCGCGATCAGGGAGAACTCGAGGCATATTCGAGGGTGGCCGACTGTTCATCGAGGGGTTGGGAAGCATCAATCTTTCATTCACGGGATGAATTCCGAGTTATGAATGAAAGTCGCCCAGGCCTTTTAATATAATGTCGCGCTGCTGCCTGTCCTCTCGCTTAACGTGGCTTCGATTTTGATCGAAGACCCAGGCAAACTGGCGGGGAGGGTGGTGAACTTCCGGCTTCCTGGACTTTCGGGGAACTTCTAAGTCTGTTAACGTCTCGAGCACACCTGTGCTACAAGCTTTTTCTATTAATTTTATTCATGACATCTTCGAGGAGCTAGGAATCTTAAAGCTACCACTGTCAATTACCAATTCATTCACGAAAATTGAGGAAAATTTCTGTAGAGGGTAATAATTGTATTATCTTTCTTCAGAAAGGTCATTTGCGAGCTTCAAGTGTTCGGTTCATCTAGTTGCTAATTTACTGGATCCCAGGTGCATAATTCCCTCTTACATTTGCGATTTCTGTTCGTGTTCCATTCTCCACGAAGATTTCCCAATTAATTTCGTGAACAGCAGTCGATCACCTTGTAAGTGGCTTCTTATATCTGTCTCCGCGCGATTATCAGCCTGATTACCAGCAGGATCTAATCTTTCTGTGAGACTGAGCTCAGTGATCGATCGGTGGGGGTTGAAGCATCGTCCTAATTAATCCATCAATTATTTCCACGGCTGATACCATTAGAAAAGTATTCACCCTGCAATCCACTGGTTGAAGTGTGAAACATTGAACTGATATTAAAATCTCATTAATACTCCATTGATCAGTTCCCCACGAGTGCCAATTAAGCACATCCTGCCACCATCATCATAGTGCAAAAATGCAAATGTTGAAATAGAAGCTTGAAATATTTAATATTCCAAGGAACACGTCGACAGCGACAGAAGTTTCTGATTTAAATTTTCTGGAGGATCCATGGCCCCGCAGAAACGAGGATACTCTTGCAAGTGGATTTCGCGCGAAGGTCAGCCATCGTATCATCGAAATTGCACGGTGAAGTGGAGGAAAAGTTTGATACGGTGTGCCACGGGGGATTTCGGGACGGGCCGTTTCCATGCACGCGATAAAATCGGAAGGAAGCGGTGCCGTGGAGAGGAAACTTCTACACCGATCCGGTCCAAGTTTTTGTCCCCCTTTCCACGCCCGTTTATGGTTTCACTGCCCTCCGATGGCACTTTAGGGAAATGCACGAGGAAAGCCACGTCGTTGTTCGCCTCTATTGGCAACCAGTGGAGCCTATTGTGTATTATTAGCCAATAAAACCCCGATGGATGTTTGTTCGCGACACGCGCGAATGCTTCTCCAGATTCCTCCTCCATTTCTCCCTGTATTGGCTTCCTTGGGAGTTTACGGTGTCTCTTCTTGAACTTTGGCCAATAGATTGCAAGGAAACTTAACGATCATGCAAGTAATTACTTAGTAGAATAGTAGAAGAGATTCACTATAAATTGTATTTCACAGTACTCTGAGTAGTAGATCTCTCTTTTTGGTTAAAGTATCTTCCCAGCATCGGCTTGGATTACCTGCAGCAGTGATCGTAGCCTCCTTTTCTGATCAAGCATCACATTGTGAAAGGGGTGATTTACAGCGGTGTAGTGATAGGGTTAAAAGACTCGGAAAAGGGGTGGCAGGGTGGCTTCTGATTCTCAGTCATCCCCACGCATCCCCTGATTAGCTTAGGTTCCTCGTATTTCCGATTCAACTCGATAGCAAACGATCCTATCGTGCGTCCCGTGCAGCCCTGTAATTGGAGGTCCAAGGGTGGACATTTGAATTCATTCGGGGTAGCAGCTACCTCGACCTGCGCCCTGCTCCTAGGAAATGGTTAATGCGTCTGTGGTAAAGTAAAATGTAAATCGATTTACTTCTTCTTACCTGTAATCGTGTTGTTCGAGTGTTCTGTAAGACGATCTTAGCAGTTTCGTCTGGGTCTATCGATCGAATATGGTGGGAAGCTGGGATAGAGATTTTAAATTCCAAGGTTTCGTTACCTATTCAGATTCTCCTCGCGTAATTTAGGAGGACGTTCATTGGAAAGTTGATTTGATGGTTCGTTGGTCTCTCCCTCTTGGAAGTAGCTATCTGTACCAGGAACTGCAATTCCCCGAGCTCTCCCACCGCTGGATTTTCAATCTCTCAGCTTCCCATTTCACCCAAAGTCCTCGAGCTCTCTAGCATCCCAAATCTCAAATATCCAAACCTTACTTCACCAAATCTTCCAATTTCCAGCCCTCGACTTTCACTTTCCCAAGTCCTCTGCGCCTCCCTCTCCATCTAAACACTTCCTATATAGTCCTCCAACATTCCCATTCCCAACCCTCAAACTGCAAAAGCCCACTCCCTTCAAACCCCCAAAACCCCAGAACCCCCAATTCGAAAACCCCGTACATCCAATCCTAAAAAAACCCAGTCACCGATCTCGAAACGACGCCCGCGTCCATCCTCGGGGCAGGTCGTTGACCGTCAGGTAATCGCTGGAGAGGCTGTTCTTGCGAGATGTTGGGGCGCAGGGGGCGCGATACCTCGACGGGCGCGGGCTGGGTAATTAGGGCTGCCGGAGGGTGGTGGACATTCGAATTCATTCGGGGTCGTGGCGTTCCTCGAGCAACGGGGTTTGGCCCCTTTAGCGGAAAACTGTCTGAACATGACGTAACGCTCCTGAAAGCCGCTCGGATAGGAGCGGTTCGGGGCCTGGTTTTTGCGCTGTCCGGCCAGCAACAATGGCCGCTTCTTACGGCCGCTCTGGTCACCGTATATTATTAATTACTGTATTAATCTCGCCGGCCGTAAGCAATCTATTATACATGGGATAAGAGCCAGCGAGCTGGCTCCGTCGTCGTCAAAATGCCCGCCCACACCCCAGCCGCTGCTTGTTCCTCTTCTACCCCTCTGTGACTTTGTAACTTCCTGGCTCCGTGTAATCTGACCCCCTCGGGCGGGTGTTAACGAAGGGTGGCTGCAGGAAAGGGTGCTAAAGGAATCACGAAATTGGCCGCGACCACCACTTCTTCCTTGGCGCTCGATGCACTTTGCAGCGTTTAGGGATGGGAGTGAGAAACTATCCGTTTTAAGGGTGCGTTGAAAGTTTGTACATAAGATCGGAGGAAACTGTAAATGGAGGTGCATGTTGTTTGTGGAAGCAGGAATGGGAGAATAACATTGTAGGTGATGGGAATGTTTCGACAATATTATTGTGCAACTTCCATTTGCATCGCATGCTAGAAAAGTACACTAATACTAAAAAGCCTCCACGAAACATTAAAATAGTTGACCGAGTTATATAAAAATTCTCCCTTCCCACAAAGGGCCAACGAATGGAATAAATTTCGTTTTTTCCTGTCATTCTGTTGCAGGCGTCTGCGCGGCGTGCATGCTCGCGAGAGTGGAGCAAGAACGCCTGGAAAGCCTGAAGTACGAGAGGGCGACGATTTACGTAAAGTGCGTGGAGGACAACGAGGATTCGAAGACGGACACCGACACAGAGGTGAGCCAGTGGCCAGCTAAAAATTGCTCGTATTTCCGTGATGGAATCGGCGAAATGACGAGCTCCCTGGGGAAACTCGGCCGACCGAGGCCCGGCTACATGGGATTTTTATTAATGGGCCAACGTGCCGAGTCACCAGAGTGTCCTGGAACCGGTCGACCGGCTCAGATTGATGTCGAACGATAAGGAGATTGGCCCCGTCTCGTCCGTTTCACGATAATAATCGTCATTACGTTTCCACGGGTGGACCTTAAGGCCACCTGCTCCCTCTCGTCCTAGAATCAGTCCCTTTTGCTCGCTCTTGGCAAGCAGCATCAGGCTGCTGTAAATTATAAAACCGACGATTGATGATAATTCGACGTGATCTATTATCGTTTCTGAATTTACTTCAACATTTCATTGTTTGTTACAGGTGGCTGCAAAGAGACCTAAGATAGAGAGCGCTAGGCCCTCGAGGACTCGGAGGAACCTGAAGGGCTCCCACGAGTTCAAGGTCTCCTCTGACATCACCCTGAAGGAGCTCAAGCTCATGGTGAGCGTCCATATTCTATATTCTAGTAGTTTCTGTATTAGTTAAATGGCAATCAATGCTGCACAGCACTTAGGACACAAGATTACCCTCCCTCCACAACTCAACGGAATATCATTCTTCTTACTGTGCAAACAATTGAGAGGGTTGATACACACGTCCATTCCAATAGATCGTACACAGTTGCTGACAGTGACATCGCTTGGTAATTGATAGGGATTACACCTGCGGTTTAGAAAAGGGTGCCTTCGTTTTGCGAGGCTCCGCCGTTTCGGCCGTGGAACGAGGGAATAGGGGTGTGGAGGTTCGAATCGATTCTCTTGGTGGAGGAAAGTAGTAAAGCCGTAGTTATGGCTGGTTAGCATACGGCCGGGCCCCGTCGGTGTGCTTAAACTATTAAGCGTATTTATATTGCGAGGCTGTGGCCGTCTCTTTCTCCATCCGCGCCGGGGCCACCGGCAAAAAGCCGAAAGAGCATAAACCTCGCGCTAATAACAGGCCTCCGACGACTCTCCACTCCACTTCACTCCACTTCGTTCGACTGCTCGCTTCCATACCGATGGCTATTCAATCCTCTCCCTTTCTGCCCTTCTGCGCTGGTCGCTCGTGTAATTCACTCCTGTAAAAGCCTCGAATCCGCTCAAGAATCCTCGAACACCTTCGCTGAGCGGATATTATTGGGGTAGTTGCGCTGCGCAGTCTTCTCGTTTCCCTGAGGATCTTGTTCCATCCTCTAAGGCCCTTTTTTTTTGAGAATCGAAAGAATAAACAATCGTCTCCCAGTCTCCTTCTCTTCATTGATAATAACTCTTCGGAATATTTCTTCCTGGATTCTCCACAAAAACTGAAGGGAAGCAACGGGACACAAATTAGCCCCAAGGTTCACCGCAATAATTGCCCGCCGACATTAGTAAAACTCTTAAATTCGCGCGTGTTCGACTCCAGCGTTCTCTAACGATTTCACGATCCATCGATGGATCCTCCAGCCACCAGGCTTAAGCAATCAGAGATTAGACGATGATTTCTGTTGGAAAGTATTTACAGACCGGAGGGTGGTCGTTGTTTCGCGGATATCGGCGATGTTTAACAAAAATGAGCGTTGCTTTTTACCATCCAGCAAAAATAGTCGAATTTCATGGTCGAGCGCGGACAAACGGTGAGCAAGCAAGCAAAGCGGGACAACAGTCGTAGATCGTTTTACATAATCGTTGTAAATATTACTTTCTACCACATTCCGTGTCACCAGTCGCGAATCTTTCCTTCCACCCCCTGCGGGCCCCTCCATCTGTTTTCTTGCCCCCGACTGGAGATCGCGGAACCGACGTCGATCGATCGAGGATAGGAAAAAGTTTGTTAGGAAGTTCTTTCGACTTTGGGCGATCACTTTCTTTGTCCACGTGTCTGATACGGTTCGATCGTTGCGAAATGCTTGGGGGGGGGGGGGATGTTTGGTTGAGTTGAGTTGTCGGTGGAGGGATTCTTTAGGACTTTGTTGGATTTTGAGAGCCGCCTCGTAGGCTTGTGATACTTCCATTTGGAATTCGATTTGACTGCACGTTTGTCAGCGCTGAAAGTGTATGATTGAGAGATCTTGGAGGTGTTTAAAAGATGCAGTTGCAAGGGTCTCGGAGGATCAGTGAGTAATTAGTGGAAGTGAGAAATGGAGAAGCTTTCCAAATGTTTGCGAATGTATTCAAAAAGACGAGAAGTTCCTCGACCTCGCGGCAATTTTTCAGCCCCTCGCCCCTTCGCCTCGCAACCTTGTTAAACTCCTCTCTATTTATCGCTGCTGTCGAACGGAGGAGACTTTAACGAGGAAGCGTCGGTTCCTCGACTCAACCAATCATTTCTCTCGTAGCCTTTGGTCGCCTTTGTTTTTCTCGTTGCTCTGGTAAACGCTGTTGCTCGATAAGTCTCGTCACTCTGAAGATCCTCGGCGAACATCATCCTCCAAGTCTGTCGACTCTGAATTTCTATGACTAGAACTAATTCTAGGAATCCAATTCAAGATCGATTTCACGCATTCTTGCCACATCACTCTGTATCGGGGCCGAGTAGCTTCCAAATTTCTACAGGAAACTCCACCACGATAGTACTCCCAAAACCTAACGTAGAGCACTCCAAAGCACGCTCACTTTTGCTCCAAATATTCCTCGAATCAAATGCTCCAAAAATTCAAACAGCACACCACAGTTTCCATCCCTGTTTTCCCTCATCACTAGCGGACTCCTCAGCAATGCTGCAGCCTTACACATTTCACTGTGTCTCCCCGTATCCTCGATCCAGCCTTCAATTTTCCACCGGGCCTCGGATGAAGGGATCACAGGATCACTCGGATCGCAGGAGGAAAAACCCATTTGAAAAGAGGAGCGCTCCGTCGACAGATTAACTCGGTTTACACCGGGACACGGTGTAACCAGGGTGTTCCGTGTGTGCACCACCTCCCCTGCCCTTCCATCCGCGGCGTGGCTCTTTTTCCCGTCGGTTGCTCGCTCGTAAAACAGAAACCTGCACGTTTACACCGTGGAAGCTGGTCCCCGGCAACGTGCAATCGAACGAAGGGGGCAACGCGAAACCGTTTCTCCAGGCGGCTTCCACAAATTAAGCAATTACCTGGACGCATGCTCCTCGATTCCGACTTGGTCCTTTTCTTCTCGGCTCTTCTTTGCAGCCCCCCGTCTCCGTCTTCTCGCGCGACGCTTCTAGAGTTCAATGCCTGGAGGAGTAAGAAACACCGAGTTCCGGAATTTTACGCGTTCAGGGAATTCGTTGATCGCGTTCGACTTAATATCGCGTCTTCCGATGCTTTTCATTAAGCTGGGTGATTGGTGGAAGGTTGGTAAAGGGAAGTGATTGTTGGCAGCGATGAATTTGATGATTTCAGAGGCTGAGGGTTTTGTTTGTGGAGGAAGGGACTTGTTTGGAGGGAGTGAAATGGTGCTGTGTGGGGGTGCAGGTGGTACTAAGGTGTTTCTGTTGTTTTGCTTCCCAGACGATGCAAATTTGTGGAGCGGGACCGTATGACCAACACCTGATGCTAGGCGAACACGAGCTCACCGATCACAGCCAGAGTCTCGCGACGCTTGGTATATTTCCTGGGGCACTGTTAACTTTAAAGGTAGGACTGACGACTTTTTACACTTTTCACGAGACGTTGGCAGTATAGTGTGGAGGAAATTGCTGAGAAACTTGGAAATATTTGGGTGTTGTTTTAATCCTCTTTTGAAGGAGATTGAGTAATTAATCTTTTTGGGTAAGACAAGCTCATCACTCTGTCAAGTAAAGTGTATTTCAGCAATTTCGTGTTCTCTGCATGTCAGAGATGCAGAATCTGTTAATTAAGCTTCCAGCAATGCATGATTTTCTCAGTGACTTGGCATATGAACAACTTGGTATATTCAGGTGGTACCTCGAATAAAATTAGCAGAGACGTTTAAGAAACGTTAGCTGCGTTTGAGAATTGTCTATATCGATCTTTCCACATAGCGAATCTTTCATTCAGAGACGCGAATGATCTTCAGCCACCTTACCCTTCAAATTCCTCGTCGTAAAAACCTCAATCATCACTCAACTCCTTTCTAAACACATAATTAATTTTCCCCGTCCACCAAACAACTTGCAAACATCCTTTCATCTCGAGAATCGAGTAGTTTTACGCTCTTCCTCCCAGTATCTCCACAATAATAATTTGTAGCTCTCTATCGCGTTGAAAAGCCACGCAAAACGAAACAGTGGATTCGTTACTTCTTACCCAGCAAAGGCATCGCTAATTCGTGGCGGATTTTTGCCAGTGGCCAGCCAGGTCGGTAGTTGGAAATCAATTATCGCTGTTGAAACGGATCGCTACACCTGCGAGTACCTGAAAAATCCAGCATACATAGATACGATCGAGGATACGATCGCCTCTGCGGACAGAATAGAGAGAGGGACGTGCTCGACAACTTCGATAAATAGCCAGTGACTACGTAAACGTGTTGAAGCTGTGCATAACTCGGGCCTTAGTCAGCCTGCATTCGCCACGGACAAACCACGGAACAATTACAACTTTTTCACCTTTCAGCGGACTTTTTCCAGCAGGAAAGCTGGGTTAACGCGTCAGCGTTCGCCTCTTGGACATCCTTATTTGGGTCCAATTCAGAGATCTTCCATCAGACCGACTTGATGTTGCACTTGGAATTTGGGGTCAGCTGTTTTTCAATGTGGTCATATTTGAATTTGAAGAAATTAGGGATTGGGGGAAACTCTGGTGTCTAAATTTCTCGGTGTTTAAGAACACTGGGAATATTGTCTTTTGATATTTGAATATTTCGGAAGCTCAGTGTTTTCAAGAATTTCTAGTCTTTGGTTCTATCAATTTCCCCTGTAGCTTATCTAATTCCTCTTGGCGAGCCTGCACCCCATTTCGAACTCATCGAAATGATCGATCTTCCCCCCGATCGTCCCCCTTGGCGTGTTAATTGTTGTCAGAACGATACGTTTGTTGCGCTCGGGGGCAGTGGACAGTGACAAACAGATGCAATTTAGATTTAAGATCTAGCCACCGCTTCCCTTAAGCCGTAGACAATGGATAAGTAACGTCGGCAATGGTCCAAGATAAGGGCAACACCGACGATTTCGTCTTGGGATTAGCAGAGAACGTCGCCTCCTCGAGATTAGAAGCGTTAATTGGCCTCTTACTAGAGGAAGATTAGCTCTTCGCGCCAGAGATACAGCCGGGAAAAATCTTCCTTATCTAACGAATTGGATGATAGCAATCCTTTCGACGCTCTCCAGGAAGCCCAGCGATTTTTGCAACGACCAAAGAAATCTTCTTTATAGTTCCCAGCGTTGGAATATCAAATTCATTTCAGTGATCAAAGTAATTTATTTAGTTGGATCACTGAAAAATCTCGCAACTCTCAGAACTCTGGATTACACTTGGAAATTTAAAAGCTATCGGATTCTAGAGCATTACTTGCTCTCTGCAACTGTCTCAATGAGAAATCAAAGTGGGGATGGAACTGAACTCTTCGATCTACTCTAATCATTGTTCATTCTACCATCGTTCAAACTCTTTATCTGTGAGAAGGCATCTGCACACAAAATATCAAATTCAAGTTGCAGAATTCGTCTCCAGAAGCAATTACTTTCTTCTTGGTTATAATCTTATGGATCTTCGAATCCATCCATCGACTTGCAGCAGAATCTGACATCTCGAGCTTCCTCCCCCAGAAAATCAGCTCCTGCGAGAGGCAGAGGATGCCCATTCGCGATGCTACACTGTTCGCATCCAGCAGTTCGCGCGTGGATCGAAGATTCGGCCAAAAATTCAGCGGACGTGGCTGGTTTTTGCCAAGCCGAGGAGTTGTCGCCGGGGCAGTCGAAAGAAAGCTTCAGAGGCCGTCCGTCCGCGAAACCGTCGGCATAATTCCGGCATTCCCGCGCATTCCTCCGTTCACAGTCCACTGATTTTATGAAAGCAGCTCGCTCAGCTCAGCTCCGCAACGTTCGACGCGCTCGGAACCGTTAAACCCGAGTCCTCGGCGAGAGGAACACCTGAAATCCTCCGTCGTGGACAGGTTTCGTTGGTCATGCTTGCACCAGCTGCGAATTCTAATCGCTGGCTCGCGCACAACTCTTGCTCCAACATGGCTGCACCACATGGCCGACGTTGTATTCAATCATTTCGAGTGTGAAATTGCACAAGGGTTTGCAAGGGTCTTGGAGTAGATTAAAAAGAAGAAATCTAAATTACAAGATCCACATTTAATGCGAAAGTATATTCTGCGATACACATGCATATGAATATGGATCAAAATCGGGATTACAGAGTGGACTATCGAGGGTTGCGTGGACGCACAAGTGTTTAGCTGATTTCCGTGGATAAATCCAGATAGTCGATGCAAAGAGTGTGTTCGTAGAAGGTCCATGTATCGCAGGGAAAGTTCTTGATTAGAGTACAGGTATCTTTCGCGTATAAAACAGTAGTAAGCAGCGACGGGATACGATAAAACACCGTGTCGTTCGTTACTCCACTTTGGAAGACGATTTCAGACACACGATCGGCCAAGCCACCGTGACGGCTGAGAATTCGAAAACACCTGACTCCGTCGGTCTTGCTCGCGTTCTCAGCATTTTGTCGCTGCATTTTTCCCCGCGGCCAACTTTCATGGCGCCAAACGAAAAACACCGTCGTTGCCCGATAGCCGAAGGTCTATATTTAAACCGTGAAATAAATGATACGCGTGCTTGTATCTGGTCGGTGTGAACGGTCCACTGGGTTTGCGGTCTCTTCGCGGTGGCAGGCTTCTTGTACTTGGTTGCGACCAGGCGAGATTTTCGACGGTGTCCCTTGATCGGATAGATCGTACGTTGGTCTGGTATGTTGCACGGCCAAACGAATTTCACGCCGGAAATACCGCATCCGTTTTTGTACGCCTCAGGGGGGACACTGCTCTAATCTCGCGTCGAAACTTGCATCGAGCCGTGGACGATGCTTTAGGGGAGAGTTCTGGGCTGATTCGTGAGTGGAGGTGACTCGATTGCTTCCTTTGTTCCTAGGATCGAAGCTCCGCGATCTCTCTAATCTTACGAACTTATAACCCTCTATCTGGGGGGTGGATGAGTTCACTGGGCATTCGAAGACTCTTCTGCAGGGAGGTAGTTTATTAAGATCATGGGCTGGGAATTCTATGCAGGGGGATTTTCATTTTCAAGGTTACTTTGAAGAATTTGTAAAGGGAGTCGATAATTTAAATTATAGATCCAAGTAAAGGGTGTTCTTCAACCCGACTTCTTCCTCCAAATTCTGCTTGAACACTCAAAGTATCTACTCCCAGAATTCTCCTCCCCGTAAGGAAAAAATCTGTGACTCGTTTCTTTGGTCGCGGTTCGCCCAGTTTCTTGTCCCCCGCCGTGAACAGATTAATTGTCCATAGGAATTCGGTGGCAACTAGGTACAGCGATCTGTGCTTAACTAAATTTCATACGATTATGCGAGCGCGGCCGTGTTGGACGGCGAACGAGGGCAGATTTTACGACAGAGGATTTCGCGAAACGATCGAACAATGCAGTGGAGCTTCTTGCTAACCTGGCCCACGGTTATTCCGCGTAACTGCGAACAATTATATCCCACTGTTGCGGATTTTTCCGTCGCGTTACCGCCCCGATAGCGTGGCACGGCCGTTAAAACCAGCTAGACGATCCTTACAAGGATTTATCACTATCGTTACGGCGACCGTGACGACCGATAGCCAGCGTTCGAACTCGACACTGCCACTGGGCTAATTACAGTCATCTCTTGGCCGGAGAATTCGCGGCTTTCTTGCCTGGCTGGCCACCGCAGCCCGCTGGGATTTCTGTGAATAGGATCACAGAATGGAAAGAAATATTGTGTGCTGAGTTAAATGTCACATTTGCAAGGCTACTGCATCTGCACCATAAAAAGAATCTTCTTCAGTGTTCTTCCTACTCTGCCACCTTGGTCCTCAACTTCTACCTCCTCCAACCCTTTTTGCCCTATATTCATCAGCTACAAATTCCCCTAGCACCTTCCCCCTGACGATCAAAAGTATCTACTCCTGTGGCTCCTCTACTCTCACCCACAGACGGGTCATTCGCTCCACCCTTCTTTCTCTTTCCAAACTGAGCGTCCTCCCCGTCCATCTACCTACCTATCTCAACTCGGACGTCTCTTTACCTCCTTCCATTGTACTCTCCAGATACTCAGTCAGGATCTAATTACCATTCTTCCACCATCCCCCCCCCCCCTCCCCCCCCCCCGGTAGCGGAGGATGCGTTAAATTAGCGGGGGCAAGGGTAACGGTGGCCAGCAAAGTTGCCTACAAAGTCGGCAGGCCTCGTTTCCTCCACCCCCTTCCTCTCGCTCATTTTTCCCAATTTTTTTGCGATTCCGCGGTCGGTGCGCGCCCTCTCTTCATGGCTGATCGACCGGGAGAGTCTTTAGAGTCGGTCGGTCGAGCCTCGAACGGGCGGCAGCCGCGTTTGATGTCGTGTGACGAATGTCCGCGTTGGACGCGCTCCTCTCCCTCTCTTCTATTCTCCTCTCTTCTCATCTCTTCCTTTCGATCCCCGTTTCCTCTCTTCACGGATATTTCTCTCTCCGTTACGCGCCTTCACCCCCCCCCCCCCCCTCCCTCCCTAGTCTCGTCTGCCGTTCGACTATCAGGGGGCTCCTCTATTCCGTTCGATCGAGCCCCTCTTTCATTCCTCCTAGCTCGTCTAATTCTGTCGCCTTCCCCCCTTCGCCGCCCCTCGTCTCTTCTTTTTTCCATTCCATCGCGACTTCGATCGTTATTCGTGGCTTCCTTTGGTCTCCTCGATCAGTTTCGGGGGAGTTCCTTCGATCAGTTCTCTTATGAGCCGGGAATTTGGGATTCTGGGTACTTGTGGTCCCATTGATTTCATTTTGGAGTACGTTTCCTTCGATTAAGTGTCCATTAGTTTCTTTCCATTGACCTTTTGCTTTCTTATATTTTTGTCTTCTTGAGAGAACGAAATATGTTTCCATGAATTGTAAAGTTTCTTCTAAGTTCTTCGCACAATAATTTCTCTAAGAGAACGTCATCCTGTTCTACTTTATTACCCCGCGCGTGTGTCTTCTTTCCTTTCCCTCCACCGTCAGCCGTTTTAGAAGGATCAGTCTCCCTCTCTGTTCCAGCGATCGCGCCCTCCCCTCCCCGCGATTCTTCTCTTTTTCACCGGGGATTCCAATATAGCCGGCCGCGTACAGGGCAGTCCTGTGGCGCGCCAACAGAAAATTGGAAACATCCGATAGGGCCCTTTATGCCCCCGATCCCGAAGCCGCGGGCAAAAAGGGACGCGCGACTGGCTCGACTGCAGAATAAGCCGGATCCATCGGGGGATCCATGCTCCGATCGATCGATCTTACCGCGCCTGGGACCTCTGTACGTCTCGATTTAACATTCCAAGCGTGACTTCTTCGATGAGACTTCAGCCTACAAGAAAGCCCTTTAGTCCCAAAGACTTCCGAAAATATCTCCCGCGATATTGATCAGAGAAATCGACGGATGAGAAGATCACAGAGGATCGAGATCGGAGGAAAAAGCGCGCTCCAACTATTCGATTTCATCGTCAAGTTCACGGTAAACGGGGTAATTATCGTCATTACCTGCACGGGGGGGGGGGGGGGTTGTTTACTGTCGCTCGAGATGGTTTTGCTTGAGAATCCTGATCCTTCACCTGGGGAACAAAGTGGGAGGGAAGTTAAGAGGAAGAAGCGTCTTCGGAGTTCTTGCCGCGAGGAAACCTTCCCCCAGGAGGTGTCGCGAGCATCCTCGATCGCCCGTAGTTAACCATTCCCCGTTTTAAAACGGAAAATGAGGGAGTGGTTGCTCGAAATCGACGCTGAGCGGGCTCGCAGGATTCTTTTATCGATGACGGAGCAGGGTTTATCGCTCGCTGGCGCTCGTATCCCGAGCTCGTTCGACTTTTCGACGCCGCAGGCCAGAAGAATGAAATTTCTCGGTCGAAAGACGCTACGAAACCGCGTGGAATCTCGTTCGCGGAATTCTTGCGTGTCTCGGGTCCCTTCGCCGACCCTTTTGCGGTCCCGTCCACGAAATGGAAAGGGACGGTCGTCAACGGCCACTCAATTAGTCGACCATTCCTATGGCTTCAACGACTATTCGCGGATTCGCTCGATATCGAAAGTGGACCTTCTTAAATCTATCCTCATCTACCAAACAGCTGTTATTAACGGAAAAAGACTCTTTACCTAAGCATACCTGCCGAGAAACCACAAAGTGTATATTTAGGCCGTGAGTATTGCACAATCTTGAGGAGGGAAGAACATGAAATGGGGAACAGATGAACGACAAAAATCGAGTAGACGGGAATGTTCCTTGTACCAAGCTGCTACCTCTTCGTAGCCTCGCGATCGGTAATCCTTCAAGTGAACTTCGCCAGCGACTAAAAGGTCTGACTTCTGAAAGTAGCCAGCCCCCGGCATGACGTTCAAACGAGGCCCCCGTCGACAGAATGATCCGGTCCCACGATTTTTTCGATCGTCAACGCGATATCACTTATCTCCGCGGATATATTGAAGCCTTTTAAGTGGCAGGGAAAGGAAGACGGAGCCTCGCTGCTTCTCTCTGCCTCTCTCGTCGCCTCTCCGGCTCGATTATTTTCAGCCTGGAAGCGACGTCGATGATGATGACGATGCCTTTTAAGCCTGCATCGGCTTAATTGATTTATTTCTGAGAGGGTCCGCGATCGAAGGGACCGACGGCGCTGATTGGCCGACAGAGAGGGGCCGTGTCAGACAGGACGATCGGCCTCGAAGGACCTCTTCCTCCTCGCCAGCCCTTTCTTCGATCTTATCCTCGAAAGGCTCGACAATTAAGGCTAATAATTACCGTGTTCCGGCTACCGATCTCCTCGCTACCGGTCTTCCTACCAACACAGGAAAAAATCCATCTATGCCTCGGCTACAATGTCGATATGCGGCGGTTAACGAAAGTGGGCAATTAATAGCGGCTCGATTTTTCAGCGGCGCGTGTGATTATTGTGATTTTAGCGGCCGCGGGTAGTGTTGCCGGCGAACAATTAACGGGGGACTCATTTAGGCTGGGTCTTTAATTGCTGGACCCTCTGTTCTTACGGTCATTAGGGTAATTTGCAAATCGAGGCTGTTTCTCATTGGGACTTTTTGTGTTTACTTGAATGGGTGCTTCTTTGGGAATTATCTGAGGGTTGTAATGGGAGAAGTGTTTGATAGGGTTGCGGATAGTTCGAAAATGTGCTTTATGCTTCTTTAACCCCTGAAGAAGTGGTATAAATAAGTGCACATGTGACCTAATATTTAGGGTGGGTCGAAACACACTACACACCCGCCCAGCGAGAGTTAAAGTCTAGATTCCAGGTGATAGAAAATCGAAAGAAAAGGAGAGTGTAATTCAGGCACGGTCTATCGGAGCGTGGCGAAGCTGCAGGTGGCAAAAAAAAAAATGGACGGGAGCACCAAGGTGTCGAAATCGTCGGCTTTCCTCGCCCAGAGTGATCGAATTTTTTCGAAGCAGCTCTATCGAACTCGTGCACGCGACCTGTCTCCCGTCCTCGTTTGCATTTCGCGCGTTGCACTTTTCTTGCGGCGACTTGGATGGCGATAGAGTGGGGGTCGGAGGCAAGAAAGTGCGAGTCGAAGGACATGGTGCTCTAGAAATCAAAATAGTTTCCAAATCTCAGACACCAGGGCCAAGAAATATCTCCTGGAAACCCTTCTCTGCGATCCAAAAGGAACACCGCGCGGCAACCGAGACTATCATCTCCTCGTTTCATCCCCCCGAGCAACCGAAGCCACCAAATCACCGTTTAATCGACGCTCGCATCGATTTCACGCGGTGATTCGCCCGATTTCAGAAGTTTTCGTGGATTCGGCTAAAACAGGACGAACATACACGCCGTATACACAGGCTTCCGAAATAAGGATGCAGCTTCGTTCGTAACTTATTCACCGTTTAAGGGAAGCTCGATATGTCGTGGAAGAAAAAAGGCGCAGGGGGGTGCGGGAGGCGGGGGCGCCATAAATCATGGCATTTTCAGATTTCCTTTTATCAGCGCAGCTCTGGCGGTGACCACCGTTGACCCGCGCCCATAAATATCCCCATTAATATTAACTTAGGCTAGGCTAGAAGGCGAGAATCGAGTGACCGAAACGAGCAGGCAAAAAATCGGGGCCACGGGGAGGGGGGTTGCGGGGGGCTGGGGGAGGTAGGAAAAAAAATCTCGTATGCCAGGGACGAATCTCATATTGGGCGCAGCTGGGAATTGGCTGGCGATCGAAAAATTCATGGTGAACCGAATTTCTGAGGGGTGCTCCCACCCCCTGCCCCTCCTATCCAAGGGAGGGAATATTAGTTTTATTTTTCTGTTATTTCTGGGGGTCCGGCCTCGTAGGATCTCCTATTTCTTCCATATCACTTGGAAGCGTAGAACCACTATTATTTTTACACTTTCTGATCAGTGTTATCGTCGACTTACAGAATTCTTGTAAGTAAAATTGAATTAGCATCAGGTTCAAGTTCTTCATTTCTTCGTTCCTTTCTATTTCTCCAAAACGATGGAGAAATAGAAGGGAACACGGGGAAGCGAAGAAATATCAATTGCACATTGACAGTGGGCGAGTACGGCGGTTTAATTATGCGCGGAGAGTATGCAGTTGGGTGGCGGTGGTCACGTAACGCGAAGTGGATGTATATTTATGGCCGGGTACACGTGTTCCCACATACACTCCGATCTATATTTGGCCGAGCAGCTAACCCTGAATTCCTGCTTCGTTTCTCGTTCGCGGTGCGGTATGCCAGCAGCCTCCACAGGTTGTTCCCTCTCGAACAAGTGGTCTCTCGGGTGCGTGCCGATAATGCCAGACACGTGGATCTCGTTAATCTCTTATGAAGATTCCTCTCAAGATTTTACGCTGCGCCGCCCTTCTTCAACCCTCTGCGCCCCCCCCCTTTCTTTCCGCCTGAAGAATCGCGCGGCCTAATCGGGTGGCTCGCGGACGAGGTAGCCGCTTGATCGATAGCTTCCCCTCGATAAAAACAGCCAACCTCTGAATGTTTCCGTCGCACACGAGGATGGACGGTTCAATGACGAGTTGATGGCTATGAGACTTTCTCTGAGGACGTGCAGCTTGTTCTTTGAATAAATAAAATTATCGGGGGTAACGTGGGCTTCCATTTGGGGACTTGGAGGAATCATTAGCAGCAGTTTCTTCAACCAAAGCTACCCTTCAACTTGCAATATTACTATTACTCAGAACCACCGTCATCAGGACTTTACTTCTACAAATTCACTGTGTCCACCAACCCCACCACCACTACTACCTCCTCCATTCTTCTCGCGAGTCTATATCCACGTGGTCGAAACTCGAGAAGTTTGCCGTTGGTGGCGCGAACCACCCCCTGGTTATCACGAGTGCGGGGCTATAAATCTGGAGCAAGGATTCACGCCTATCGCCGCTGTTCAACGTCCACGGTCGCGTGTGTCCTGCCGTGGAAAGTGTCCAGTCTGCGTGCAAGGGTGACACGGGGGCAAACACCACCCCCGCTCGAATACTGGCTGGGCCGAGCGCTGGAAGATTTGTCCCCTAATGTAGTCAGCCAGCCTCGGGGACGGCTCGACGATGGGGTTCGCAAGTAGGCGTCTAGAAAGTGAGTAATGCTCACGACAAACGCAGCCCCCGAGGGGTGGAGGGGAGGACGAGCAGGGGTCGGACCAGGGAGAAGATCCTGGCAGATAGGGTGCTAAGCGACACGCTAAGACCGCTGACTATCTGCGCGTCTCCTCGAGGGTTGCTCCTCGTCCTGATATCCCACCCCCTCTTCCCTTTCTTTTCCACCTATTACCCCTCTCCGTTTCCCCTTTTCCTCTTTCCGTTCCTCGAGGAAGCGTTCTCTTTCCTCCCTTTTGGAATTCTTTGTCTTTGGATATCTCTTTTTTCTTTGTTTTGGATAATCTTCGTTGTTGGAACTTTAGTGGGAAATGGTCTTCCAAGTTTCTTCTTTCTCGATTATTTTTTTTAAGTTTGCATTAGTAATCGTTTCTATTTTTGTATGCAATTATTTGTGATTAGTTTGCGATCTCGATGCATGTTTCTTTAGAGTTTCTCTTTTATGGGTTGCTGTGATATAATTCTCTTTCTTGGTGAATCGCGATCTTTTACGATCCACAATTTGCCAGGGCGTTACCCTCGCCCTCGCTCCAGGGTTGCCGAGGGTGCTGAATTGTCGCGAGTTCTCGGTTTATCGCTCTCTAACCGCTTTGCTCGCAAACTTCAGCGATTGTACATACAAATTTACGGTTCCATTCACCCTTGTATTTCTGAATTCGCCTAGTTTCCAGTCACTTGTATCTCTAGTTAAGTGAACTCTGCTTCAATATGAAGGCGCTTCTTTTCACTCGATGTGCAAGCATGGCACACGTCGAGACAGCGTGGTAATTAACAAGTCGCTTGGTCATTTGGAAGAGCGAGCAGGCTCGATTGCTTGGTCGTCGTCAAAGAGGGCGACGTCAATGACGACGAGGAGGATGCTGCTGTGGCATGAAGGCACTCTTTGTGCTTTACCGGAAGCATGGTTCGTCTCTTGATAGGAGACGTGTCTAAAGACTCTAAAGTGATTCTCGACGTTCCCTGGGTTTCCTCCACGTTTAGTCATTGCTTGCTACTCGGCCCACATTGAATTGCACGGATCTTCACGCCATAGTCATTAGATTCCCTGAGGTCTACAGCTTGGAACTACTTTTAGAGTCCTAAAAGAATCGATCAAAACCAATCATTTTTATTTAGAACAGCAATTTGTATGGTGTCCAAGTTAGTTCACTCGAAAAGAAATATCGTTAAATAATTTCTTCGCGATCAAAAGAATTCTGCTTGGCCTCTTGGACTCTTCCAGCGATCAGCTGCCCCAGAACCCAGAGACCCGATCCTGGAAGGGTTACAGCGTCGCGTGGAAGACTGGATGAAGGTGTCGTAATGATCAGAAAAAAGTGGCGAGGGTGTTGGAAAAAGGAGCGAAAGGGTGGTAGAGATTAGACGTTGGAGGAAGGTTTTTAGACGATCACCAATAGCCAGGCGGGAGAAGGTGTTGTGTGTGGGAGTGACTGATGAGTTTTCCGCTCGATTGGTTGACCGGCGAAGCCAGCATTCCCTCATTTTTCTGTGTTCCTCCATCCCTTGCCAATGACGTCGTCACGAATACCGTTCACTGACCACGCTCGACCTAAATCCTCCACGAATCTGACGCGTCCCCGCCTGCATTGCGACTCCCATTGAAAAGCGCCAGCGACCCGACAGTATTCTGATTAAAAACATTAGGATTCTATCCAGAAGAATGATGGAACTCAGAAGGAGGAAAGAAGGACGTAAGCACTGCAAGCTGCTGAAGTGATCGGTGGAACATTTCATTCGTTCGTGACTGCCAAAGGGCTGGTCATTCGACAGAGGTAACGATCCGTAAAATTGGAGGGCCGAGTGTAAAACAGTTTTCTGTCTCGTCGCGGCGAATTTTTGTCCCCCGCGGAGGGAAAAGTGGGAGTGGCGGGGGTGGGGGGAAGGTTTGCCGGGCCCGCACAAAGTGGCTGTTGTGCACCTCTTCTTCCCGTGGACTCTCGGGCGATGAGAGGACCACTGTGCATTGGCTTCGCACCCGTTAGACAGAGGGGAGTATAAAGACATCCGCCGCGGTGGCTGGGATATAAAGGAGGCCGCGGCCCTTCTTCAGAATAATTTGAATAATTACCGGGCCGACTTTTTCATCGGGGATGCTAAACAGCTGTTGTCTACGCTCCTCTCCGAGGAGGCATCCGCGAGGCGGGAGACAATGCAGGGGTCTCCTTAATTTTCTTAAGAGACCGTCCGTGGGTAGCCACCCTCTCCTCGCGATTAGAATGACAACGGGAATTCGTTTTTATCGGCAAGGAGGATTATGGGGCACGGTATGGACCGGGGATCCAAGTGGCTCCATTTTTATAGACATTTACAGCTCCGAGGCGGTAAAAATGTGAAATATCCCAGAAAACAGTGAAGTGTCTCGAATTTCTTGAAGTTTAAATATTTTATAAGGTATTTCGAACTTTTACCATAATAGGTGCAAAACTTGTGAATGATGGAGTATGGAAAAATAGAGTCGCAAATTTGTTCACGAATTATATTTTTATAAAGGAACGTGAAGAATTTTTTATACTTATATTCTAAACAGTACATGCCAGTTTTAATGATTCACGATGAATAGGAAAAGGGGGGGAGGGGCAAGGTTGTCAGTGTTGCATCGAATGCCCCTGGAATTTGGTATCAAGGGGTCCTAATATCCGAAGACACGTCGACCCTGGTATCCTGTGGAGAGCACGTACGACTTCTATTAACGACAGGGCCCCCTCTTTTGGCAAAACACACGGTGGGGCTGACTCGAGGCAGCCCCGAGTAATAATTCGTCCGGCGAATTAGCGCCATAAGTTTGCCACCGCGACAGCCGCGGGGACAATATTAATCTACTTTGAATTTATACACCGCGCGGTCTTCCGCCACGTAGCTTCCTCCGTATTAAGTCCTCCCGCAGCTTTTCCTTCTCTTTCGCTTTTCAACTTTATTCTTCTCGGTTACATGGTTTTCTTTTTCCGTTTCCTTAGAACTCTCTTCCCCTCGTTCTCATACTTATTGACCCATTTTTGCGACAGAGTTCCAAAGGAAGGGGGCACTGCACCTTTGTATATTCAGTGCACAGAGTGTATTTCTACCGGAAATTTTGATGGTCGTATGATGACACGGTTCCAAGGGGATTAATTTAATTTTCGAACAAGTGTCTTGGTGCACGAAGGGAACAGCGGGTTTATTTACTCTGCGGCGCGTATTAAGACGCGGTCAGGGGGCAGGGTGGGATTCACCCCTTTAGTGTAGACAGATAAATAACTGGAGACAGCCTGGGAATAACTTAAGACGCGCATTCGTGATGGGATCGAGGAAAGCACGAGGAATTCTTGTAGGGGAAAGCGTACGAGATGCTTCCTAATTCTGGTCCCCGCCTTGCTAACGCTTCCTTCGCATTGCTCACTCGGAAGACTCTATTTTTCTGCAACCTTAAAACAGATTAAATTTAAAATCCAAGAAAGCGATTAACAACGCAAGTGATGAAGGTCACCGTGCCTCCTACATCATCCCTCAGACAGAACAGCTTCAGAACAACCCCTGGAAAAGTTTCCCCACTCGCTGCCGCTTGCTTCGCCGATACAAAAACCCCGGCACTTCGATCCACCAAACCGAGAATCTACCAAAATGGAAGCACAGCGGCTTCCAAGAACACGCAGCATCCAGATGGACCGTGCACCGGTGATAAGGTGTCGAGGAAGGCACAGCGTTACCGTTGCAAAAAGCGTGGCCTACCTTAAACGCGGCGTTCACGACGCCTCGCATGCATTATGCACTCGCGTTGCACCGTCTGCCAGAGGCCGCATCCTCTTGCGTTTCGAGCGGGCCGCCGCGGGGGAAAAAAATTCGCGTTTAAAGCTGAGCAACGCGAGCCTCTACTCCGTTGCCAGGGATTAAGACATTCTGGAGCTAATAATTTTCAGCCTTGCGCTTGGAAATATTTTGTCTGCCCCATGTACGCTTTTCTTCTTCCAACAGTTTCCCTCGCGCCCTTCGAGGGCACCCAGAACCGAGGGTACAAGCGAAAACTACCCCTACTACGAATCTGCATGGAATCTGGCGCTTGGACAGTTTTATTATTGTTCGAAGCCGATTTCTATGGTGCAGGTGAATTTTCCGGTGGACAATAGGTGTCAGTTGAGGGGAACAGCGTGCCCCAATGTGGCCAGCTCGAAAGCCAGCTCTGCAATTATGAGCCATAGCACGTCGGGGCGAGCCTCGTAACGAACTCACTATATTGCCGTGAGTTTCGAGGCTGGCTGCGCGTAGACGCTCTTTACCTGGCCCCTCTGGCCCCCGTGCTCCCCTGTTTCACGAGTAGGGTCGGGCCCGTTGTTAGGCCTGAGAATAATGTTTCGGAGATGAAAGAAAGAAACGTTCGAGGAACTCGCGGTGCACCGTGCATTCCTGATGCCGATGGTGACCTCGATCTGGGGAGCCGCCCGATGCTCGTCGTCTTCTACGAAGGCTAACCCCTTGGGTGGACGGGTTCGGTGGAGATGGGGAATTTGCGGGTGAACTTTTCTGGTTTGGTTGGATGACTTCAGGGAAAGGGTTGATTTTCGTTGAGGGTTTATAGAGGGTTCGTTGGATGAAGTGTTAAGTTCTTTTGGTAGATTGAAAGTGGATGGTGCAGATGGTAGAAATGAAGACGGCAGAGATGATGGAAGTTTTATTCTATGGTATTCTGTGCTCGTTAAACAAAGCTCGTTCTGGTCACCGAGTAATAGCGCGGTGAATCTCTGGGATTCCTTGCCTCGAAAATAAATCATATCGCTGAGGACGCCAGGGGCCAGCAGGAAACAGCGACCAGATGTGGCTCTCTGTACCGAGACATGTGTGTCCAGGCCATCGGATGACACTCGCTATATTTAGTTCTGTGGGAAAGAGGGGTTCCAGAGGCATAATTACACCTACGTGAAACACATCCTTCCTTTTCCCATCAACAGCGAGGCAAATTTTTAATTCTGCCGAGAGAGCGAATGCTGTGCAAATCTCTGTTGGAAATTTTCTCGCGTAAGCTTCGCTCGTCCTGCTTCCGTTATTTCACTTGTCTCGAGAGGAAGTAGCTTGTCGTTCGTTAAAAGATGCTCGCGGGGGTTAATTGTGAATAAACTTCTGCAAAGGAAATACTCGTAATTCTTTCCCTGGGTTGCAAGCGTTTCATGGCAACTGGAGAACGATTCGAGGGATCCACGTGGCTCCAGATCCATGTGGAGCACTCCGAGATCCCACGTGTTGTGATCCACGAAGACGCGTGGGAAGACGATGTTACGGACGTCGGCAGCTGTTCACACGTGTCCTTTATGTACATCGCTAAATATCCACCGCTCTTCGTCTTTTTTCACCCCCCCCCCCTTTCCCTCGAAACTGCCTCTAATGCAAGACGAATCGTGAGATTTCGTCTGTGGCTCCTTGAAGACTCAATGAATCACTGAACTCTATATCCAAAGATCTTATCAGATATTATATATATCAAATCTTATATTTCATAGTGGAACATTCTCTGATAGTATGCAAGTCAGCTGGGAAATTGTATAGTTGCAAAGTGTATGTGTACTTTTGCAACAAGTTTTTCTATTATTTTGAATTGTTGAGGAAATCTCGATTGAATGTTGTTTCTTTGATTGCAGATCGACACACCGATAGAAAACGAGGCGGACGTGACGGCGGACGGTAGCAACCCCGAGGCCAGCTCCCCGGAAAAGGGTTTCAAGGGTGAGTGAAAGATCCCACGAAATTATACCGCGCTTGCCTAAACTATTTTCACTGATCAAAATGCAACGCATCGTAGAATAAGGGGATTCCCTTTGCACGCTTTAAAATCCCCCATCTACGACCCAGTACACCCGTGTAATTTCACTCCAACGATTTTACAGAACCACCCCCAATTTACAATTCACCATTCAGCCTTTCCTCGTTTACCCTATTTTCATGCTTCACATTCTCTCAATCACTCGCCCCCTTCGTTAATATCGATCATTTAACGCGCTGAAACGGAGAAGAGGATCTTGATTCTAAAATGAGAATGATTATTTAAAATCTGGCTGATCTTTCTGGTACTCAAGGATCTGCGATGCTTCCTCGAGTACTCAGAGAAAATACGGAATAGTTAGAATCCAACTTCTCAGCCTCGCCAACTCTACGCCCCCACTTCTCCCAACCATCTTACACAAAATACAGAACAGCCTCCGATGACACAAAAAGGGATTTGCCCATGAAGCAAGGCTATTCCTCGTGTAGTCACCTCGACCCCCAAAATTTGCTGGAGAAAAAGTGATCGATCCTCTCGGAGAGTATCGTTCACTGCCCCCCGTGAATCGGAAGTCGTGGAATCGAGTGTCTGGCGGAGAAGGGGGCTCGAATTAAGTCGGTCGCGTTTCTCGCGGCGATCTCCGACGAAACCAATCCACTTAGCTCCCAACCCCCCGCTCCGAGAGCAGCCACCCCCGCCGCGCACGGAGGAAGGTCGACGAGGTTTTGTTCTCGAACAAAAATCTGACAAATATGCCGCGATTTGCCGAAGAATGGAGGCGAAGTGCAGCCTTCCCCTTTCTCCAAGGATACTTGGACCCCTCCTCGACCGATCCACCCCCTATCCCACTTGCCATGGTCGTTCTCCGTGGCGGGATGGAGGGCGGCGAGCAAAGGGTGACTCTTAAATTACTTAGACCGAACAAAACGTAACAAATGACGGTGAATCGGGCCACTTATGCGATATTGGCCCATCACTGGCACCCACGTATATTGATACGTCGCATTAGGGGCTGCCAGACACCCCCGTCGGACGCCTTCCTCGTTCTGATTTCTGTGGCTCGTTGATGGTTACTGTTTCCCTTAGTATTTCCGTATTTTCCATGCAGTTCTGTGTCTTCTGGGTACTTTCTCCTTCGCTACTTTATTTTTTCATACTTTAGGGGTATTTTTGGGATTTCAAGGGGGGCCTTTGAAAGTTTCATTGGAGTATTCAGTTGCAGGGAATTATTAAGTGGTATATTTTTATTACTTAGTTTTCTTTTATCTTTCATTTATGTTCCTTCTTGTTTGTTTTGCTTATTTTAAATGTTCTCTTGACGGGAGGTTTTTATTTTTAGTTTCTACTGGTTTGTTTGAGAAAGAATTTTTGTGCAATTCTTTCCTCCACGAGGGAAAGTGTTCACGCTGAACACTGTTAGCGTTTCTCACAGGGGGTTGAAGGAGTCCATCCCTTTCCTAGGTCTCTCTCTTTCCAGACTTGGCTTTCGGTTATTAATGGTTCTCGCGAACTCGGTTCATTAAGGAGCTCACGAAACTCCGCGGCGCATTCATGAGAAAGCCACCCCCTCCGCGGGGGTGGACTTGTCAGGAACGGTGGTCGTGCTCGAAATTAGCAACGTATATTATTTTCTGGAGCCGCGACAAGACTTTTCGTACCCTTCAAGTTTCGTCGAATTCAAATTATCCCCAGTCATCTCGTCCCCCCCCCCCCCACTTGTCGCGAACAATTACATAGAAATCAAAATAAGAGACACCAAGCTCTAATTCAATAGAATCGGACACAATTTAATGAAACCTACCCTTCTCAATTTAACCACAGAGAGCATTAATAACACTCGCAGAAATCCGGAAGATAAGATCAGCAGGAATAAATGAGAACGCTGAGGGGTTTGCAAGCACAGAAACTCCTTTTGCCCATTTAATCAGTAGAATAAGTCAACCCCTGCCATTCACATTCGCAGTAGAATAATTTTAAAAAGCACTCCCAAATGCAGCGCGATACAATTCAACATACCCAATGATGAAATCTTAATGGGTGGTCAGAAAAATCCCCCCAAAAAGCAACAACCATTCCCTTACTCTGGCATTCGCGAATCTCGCGCAGCCCCCGTATCAATTCCGCCCCCCCCCCCCCTCCCTGCCAAGGCCTTTTTGCCAGCCGGTAGAATTACACGCGCTATTGTCGTAAAAAGCTCGACGCAGATACGAGGCGCGGGATCCGCTCGCGGAAACCAACAGATGAAGACATTATCGTGATCGTTGGCCGCGCGTTTAAGAGTCGCAAGAACGCAAGGGAGCCTCGAAGATGGAGAGGGAGAGAGGGGGGAAGGGAGGATGCACCTGTCCACAGGTGCACTAACGAGGGACATGACCCGAGTGCACGGAATCAATGCCATTCTCCTCGAGGAATACGATCTTGAATGTTGACCCGTGGCGCGAATGCCTTGACGAATTTAAGGGATGAAAGTGGTACCTTAGAGGCTACGAATTGCGTGGGATAAGAATTTCTGAGCCGGGGAACTTGATACGTGTTGCAGAATTGCTTGCTGCACGTTTTGGGGGCGCGGACCGTGTGCTCGGAGTGTTTTAATTTCGTTTTGAGTATGCAAGGTGAATCGAGTACGTAGGACACACCTTTCCCCGAGGGCCAGCTACTCTTCGACTGCCATTCGACACTTAGGCTGAAGAAGTTAATGGAATAATAAGTATAAGTTAGGCGGACCTCGCTCCTCGCAATCTTCGGACCCAGCTGATTATTATGTCGTTCCGAAGGGGGCCCCCAGCATTTTCACGAGCGCCTCGAATGACTTTGTTGCGTTTCCTCGCTGCGTCATTCCTCCCTGCTGTTCTTGCAATCGAGAGGTCGAAGGGTTTTGAGTGGTCGCATTGGTTCTCGGTTGTAGAACGGGGTCAAGGTAATTGAAGTGGCACCTTCTTCGTGCTCCGGGATGGCATCCTTATCAGTCGATCGATTCTTTGATTCGAGGTACGCGCGAAATGAAGGCCGGACACGGAAATAGGGAAACGAAGAAGAGGGGCGATTGTAGAGAAATTGATGAGGACGTCTTAGCTGGAGGGCGTTGCCCCCTTCCTCGCTTTTGTCCTCAGCTTTCGTTTTAGCTGACTATGACAAATAATTGCCGAAGCTTAACATAAGCCAGAGGCAGTATACTTAGCTAATAGCAAAAAAGAGGGGGAAATAGAGGGAAGTTTTACGCGTCGGCCCAACATCCCCTTTAGGCTCTGTGTGGTACACGATAACAAGAGGTCTTTATTCCTAAAATCCTACTGATAACCTTTTGTAACCAGCATCTACCACTTTCTCTAAAAATCTGGCGTTTTATTGCTGAGAAGAAATCAAATTTGTGGGCGTAGAGGGTTTTCCAGGGGAGGGTGCACTCTTGTACTAAAAGTTTCTTTTCTCATATTCAACTGCACTTGCATCTACCTTCTAATCACTATTTTTATAGAAAATTCCTCAAGGGGCACCAGAATATCATCGATCACAAGCACATAAGCTCACTCCAGACTTTCTACTTTCAGCATCCTTCCGTTTCCTACAGTGTCTACACATTTTCATTCAACATTATCTTCATTTAACTTTTCCATTCACAGATACCAATACCCACCCCAATTTCTGTCCCCTCTAATGCAAATTCTTCCAGCGTCCCACAACTCCACCCTCGCCCACGATCTACGACAATCTACGCGGTGAACACAATCGAAGATAAGTGGCGAGGATCGTGCACAGTCCTCAGCACGCGTGGAGCATTTATTACCCGCGCTTTTCTAATGATCTACGAAAGCAAGGCGGACAAAAATTAGCCCTGGTCGATTAGAAAAGCGGCCGAACAGAAGGATCGTTCCGCGGCGTCCCGTTTTTCCCGTGGCTCGAGAATCGCGGGCAAAACCTGCGCGATCGAACTTTTTCCCCGTCTGGTAACACTCGGCCGAGCGTCGCGAGAAAGGATTCCACGGTCGAAGACAAAAGAACACGACTGGGGGAAAGAAAGAATGGAGTCGTTTCCTGCTCGCGGGAAAAACATTTCGGAAAAGTCAGTGGACCGCGAAGCACGCGCCTCATTCGATTCCGCGGATAGTTACATGTGTGTGTGTATGTGCGCGTGTGTGTGGCTCGTGAAAGCACGGGCAGACCCTTTTCTGTGAGACAATGGGAGAAGTAAAGTTTGAACGTGAGTCTCGTGTCTTGGAGGAATGTCCGTTTTGGTCGTGGATAAGCTTCTCTGGGGACTGTTGTGTCGCCTTTGCGATTGGCATTAGTGTATGTATGGTTGTGTTTTGTGCAGATAGGTGGATGAAAGAAGAGAAGGATAGATGAATATCAGAAGAAAAGAAGAGTGAATGGTTCAGATGTCCTCAGGATCACACTATCACCTGCACACATCCCATTCTTTACACAATTATTTTACAACCCTGACTCTCGTTTCTCCTCAAAGAAATCACTCTGTCATTTCCTATCAGTCTAGTTCCTGTTCTTCAAACACCTTTCGCTTGGATCGACGAGCTCCTTCATCGAATTAAGATATCGTGTCTCGGTGTCGCTTGTTTTCCACGCGCAGAATGATTATTAATGATGTTTTCCATTGTTCCAGGAACGGAATTAGTGCCGAGCTGATCTGCATCACCAAGGATCAGTGGATAGCCAATCGCGTTGTGGCGGGACGTTCAATAACGATAGTCGATTTAACATAAAATATTTTTGTACACGAGTTATGATATCCTATATAGATATATATATGTATAAATAGTCTGTATATATAGCGATACGTATATACAGATATATATATATATATATTAACGAGATACCAACGTTACTTAGCATGGCGTCAACGCAGAGGAAAGAAATCAGGAAGTTGAGAGAGCTCATTATTCTTTTTATTATTATCATCATTATTTTACGCACAGATGGGGAGGAAATGGGAGCTGCGAGCAGGACACGAGTCACCCCAAAGACAATTCGCCGTTTCCTTTTATCATTGTCAGTCTTATTATTCTCCTTACTACATAATATCTCTCTGATATTCAATTATCGCAATTTTAAAAGTTCAACTTTCAAGGTGCAACAGAATTATATTCTATGGTTAAGAAACGGGGGTCTACCCGAAGAGATGGTTGGGGGAAATGACCAACGAAAACTAGTGTCTTTAAGAAACTTTTAGCACATAAAACCGATTCGTCTGTTCCAACGACAAGTCACCGACTTTGTCCTAGTTTGTCTCGAGCTTCTCTGTTCAGTCCCTTCCAACTAACATTATGCCGCGCCAGTGGCTGTTCATTTCAATGCGAAGATGCGTTAGCTTTGTGAGCGATAAAATTTTTAAAGCCTTCGAGGGGATCTTGCCCATTCGAGAACGCGAGTTTCAAGTACCTTGAATTTAGGAGGCAATGTAGACCACTGCGGCAGAATGATACAGCAATACGTTCGAGTTTAGGGTACGCGGGAAATGGGAAGTTGAAGAATTGGGCGATTTTCGCGAACCATCCCTTCCGATATGTTCCCCAAGCGCGGAGAGAGTTCAAACGGATTATCGTGCGGTTCGCAAAGGTGCTGATAGGACTGTAATCATACCACTTTCGAGAGACTTTCGCCGCGTGAGCGACAATTTTACACTTGTGCACGCGAATACGGCAACGCGGTGCTGGGCGTGCGTGTGAATGTTGAGTGGCAATGCGCGTGGAGCTTTTGCACACTTTATTAATTAACACTGTACGATTGCCTTTAGCGGCTTCTTCGTTCTCGGGCCCCTCGAGATGTCGGGAATCGTCTGTCACTGTTATCGCGTAGAGAAGAAAGGTTACAGGTTCGCGTTCGAAGGATCTAGGAGTCTTAGATATATAATTTATTGTTTGTCGTAGAAACTACAATAAAAGGCACAGTAGCACTGACCATACACGCTGTGTCCTGGGAATCATTTAATCCTTAACTCGCCTTCAACACAGACTCTTCTAATCTTAAGTTCGATCAGCTCAATTAGCGATAGTTTATCTAATTGGGTATCGTGTCATCCTTTTCTTTTATCATTGCTCATCCTTTTTTTTTTTTTATTATTTCTCATGCTCTTCTATTATTATTTCTCTGTTCTCCGCACACGATATTACGCGCAGGAATTATTTATTTCCGTGGAGACGTATCACAGATCGTGGGAATCGATCCTGCTTCCGAGGATTAACCGGCATTATCAGGATTGTTTATAAGGCACCTAGGTGTTCAACAAATAGCCACGAAGGAGCGCGGTGCGTTCCGTCAGGATTAGCACCTCGCATGCGGGTCCTTCGTAATACGAATTAGGGAAAAAAGCTTGATTGCCGTGGCATTTGTAAGGATTACTAAGAAAATAAGCAAAAAAGGGGGCTTTGGCGCGGGAAATCTGGCCCACCCTGATAATCCTTCGCGACTTCTCCGACTCTGATCTCGAATTTCATTCATTGTTTACTAGACGACAAATACCTCCACATATTTCTCAACTGTACAAGAATTCCTCAGCGGCAGCTGCCTCCTCTGCAAGGTAAATGACTCGCCCGCGTTCCTCACCTTCGCTTCGACACTTTCAGAGGAGTATTACGCAACGGAATCATCGAGGAGAGTATCAAGATCATAGAGAAAGGGGGCTGTGAGTGAAGCACGACCCACTTCTCGAAATCGGTAGCTGTTAATTAATTAACGCGCCGCGCGACGGGCCCAGCTAGAGATTTACAACGAAGTTTAATTACGCGGTGGCAAGTTTAATGTAGTTAGGCCCATTCGAACTGCCGGCGAGATTGTTTTACAAAGTAAGTGAGGCTATGATGACTCGAGGCTTCGGGACCACCTAGGAACAAGCCAAAGTCCTTTCTGCCTCGCCTTTAAACTCCTCGACAACTAATTAACGTGCACCCATCAACGCACACACGAGCTCTGCTCCCCCCTCAGCACTTCGATCCTGTTGCTTTCCTAGGAAATTTCAATAGACATTCGAAGGGGGAAGCAACCCTTAAGTCACCTTCCAAGTAGCCCAGAAAATATCAAATTTCCTTCTCCAAATCACTCTTCTACGTCCATAAAAAGGATTAAACTAATTCTGAGGTTCGATTCCCTCTAAAACCACCGATCCAGATCACTCCAGGATCCAGCAACATCGATCCAAGCGGTGAAGGGGATGACAAGAAGTCTCCTCGTGAGTTTCACTCCGCAGGAAAGAAAGCAGAAGCTCCTGCCGGGGGTTGCAGAAGAAAAAGGGGAGAAGACCGCGAGTGGAGGAAGTGGATGGAACGGGGTGGCTGCCAAGGAAATGTTGACCATCTTGAGCGACCTTGACGAGCCTCTCGGTGACCCCCAGCAGCCAAGGCCACGGCGAGGATCCACCGTTAGACACTCGCGAAGATCTAGACTGATATTCGATCCTCCTTAAAGATCCTCCGAGAGATCGTGGTGTATAGCATCCCGGCGAATTTCTTGCAGGCTCCTCGCTGGGGGACAAAACTATCCCCGCGGTGGGCCAGACAATGGGGAGAAACTGGCGAGTCAAACGCAAAGCTGAGATGACAAATGAAAGGAGATCTGTCGTCGCGAGGGAGGCGGACGGAGACTGTTTCATTTGTAGCATGGATCCACGTCTCTCTCTCTCTCTCTCTCTCTCTCTCTCTCTCTCTCTCTGTTTCGTTCGCCTCCATCCTCCAGCAACTTCTTGTTACACACCCCCTTTTCTATTAAAAGGGTTCCCACCGTGATGCATCTATTTCGCAGCGTTCGGCTCGATTTCAGGGTGCCACCGAAGCGCGTCACTGTGAACGCGAATCCCGTGACTCATTTATCAGGTGCACTGGAGAGTTGCTCCAGCTTCGAGGAAAGAAATTACACCAGCAATCGAAATTGTCTGGCCTGAATTTTCAAGCAAAAGGATTAGTAGCGGAGTGGATTTCTCTAGCCACGTGTGGAATTAAGATTCCACGGAGGAGCGTCATTGAAATACGAAGAGGTAACGGAGGAAGGAGGGTGAGAGTGGGTCGGCGCGGAGGAGGGTAAAAAGAAAACGGCGGCGGGGCAAAAATATAACAATCGAGTTTCCGCGGGCCTCGGTGAACATTCCGTAGTAGTTGGCCGTAAACGGGGCTGACTTGGGCCAGGGCAGGAACATGTTAATTAGCGGTAATTAAAGCGCGCTCGTCCACCGCTATCCACCGTTGGATCGGACGCTTCTGCGTTTCCTCCTGGACGTGGTTTACCTGTTACCTGGAATCCCCTTCGTTTCCCTCGTAGACACGCTCCCGCAGGACACGCGGGCATAATTAATTTACTCGCCTCGCGGCTCGCTCCTCCGGCAATCCTCGCCGATAATTAAGGGGTGGCCAGGTAATTATTGAGCCATCTGACGGGTCCACGCGCGCTCTTCGCATTTCCTCCGGGTGATTCGTTCTATCTTCTTGGTGCTATTAGAGACTCTCAAGTTAGAACGATCCTTTTTACGTAGTATAATAGATTCAGTTTGGATTGGAATTTGTAGTATGAATCTGTGCTGCGCAAGCCTTAAGTGTCTCATTCTTGTACAGAAGATTCTGAAGAAAACTCACCCCCTCGAAAAAACTTTTACATCAGAGACTCCAGTATTCGTATTTGACGTCTAGGTTTTCTCTAATTAGATAAGCATTCCACGAAGGAGTACAATGACCCTTGAACACATTTTGCGAGCAACTATACTAACAAATTTCAAAGAATTTCTCGAATCTACCAGCTGAATTAATCGAGACTCAAAGGTGTCGCTAATAACCCCCCATTATGGCTGCAACACTAAGCGCCCATTACGATAAAAAAGCACAAGTACGAAGACCCAGTCGTTAGCCACGAAGGGTAACGATTCCAGCGACCCGCGGGAACAATAAGAAATCATACAAGATCCTCGTGCGTGGAGGTTGCCACGGCGTATACACATAACAGCGTCCACCGCGGCTGCCATATTTCTTCCATTCCACGAATCCCGTGGACGTTGATAACCGATCGATTAATTCGAACGCGGAGTCCCACGTCCATCGCCTCGGATCCCCTGCGCCCCCGTGCCTTTTTTTTCCGGCGTGTGTTCGTGGGCCTCCTCCTTAAGTCAGATCGCAGCAAGATGGCCGCGGGCCCCGGTAAATAAGCGACTGTCATCTGACGCCCGCAAAAACCGGATACACCGCGCCAGACTGGTCTCTCCCCCGTTCCTTCCTCTTCTCTTTCTCGCGTTCTCCTCTCTCACCCCCTTACTTTTATTCCCTTTCGTTTCGTTCATTCCCTCCCTCCTCCCCTCCCCACCATCCCCCCTTTACGCTCCCTCTACGCTCCTCCGCTATCTGCTCCTCATTTTGTCTCCCTTCGACTGCCCTTTTTCTTCCCTTCTTTGCCTCCTTCTTGCCCCCCTGCCACCTCGCCTCCCCCTCCCCCTCCCCCACCGCCCTTTCCCGTGCGTCGCGATGCACCGAGGATTAATTACAAAAAATCCGCGGCGACGCGAATCGAAAACGTCGTTCCACGAACCACGGCCGGAAAGAGGGAGCAACGGGGGCATCGAGGTGAACTTTTTGGACTCCCGGGCTCCCCCTCCTACCCCCCTGTGGAAGATGGCCCCAATAAACGATCGATTCGTCGGGGGGACAGGTAGGGTTCGGCGACAGATGTCCGGCACGGGAACTTTCGCTCGTCGTTCCTGATTGAAATTGAAATCGAAATTGGAACGATTGGGATCCGCGCGCCGCCGTGGGTTTCGCTTCTAACGGCTGCTCAGAGGGATTCTTTAGCTTCGGTGGGAGGGGCGGGGGGGGGGGCGTTTTTGTCGAGCCTGAGTAAGTGTCTCTAAGTGGGTACTTCTGAAGATTTCGTGCATATTCTAGTATAATTTAATGCCCGGTAATTCTGAAGGTAGGAATGTAGTTCAGGAATGAAGTTGCGAAGTAGTAACTAAAGGTGGGAGGTGATTAAGGAATAGTTTCAGCTGGAGTAATTCGTTCGGCACGATGTAAGCTCGAATGCAACGCGAATATTTTAAGGGGCAAGGGAATGGAAGCTAAGTATGATCGAGTCTTACTCGGCCGCGTCGAGAAACATTAGCTGGAAGAGGGGAATTCCTCGGGAGCCGCGACTGGAAGGACGCACTCCACGCAGGATGCCCATGATCCTTTATTTTTCGGCAATTTCGAGACAAATGGTCGGATGTCTCGACGGGCCATTATAATGACATTAGCAAAGTTTCTGCTTTGGCCGCTCGGGCAAGGGAAACACCGCTCGATTTCGTTCCGACTTGCTTGAATTTTTTCTCCACGCTTCCTGTTACACGCCGGCTTTTATATCGTTCCAAATTTCCTTCTAACCGCACGTCAACCACTTGCGCCGAATCTCTAACGACAAATCAAAATATCAATCCTCGTTCCCTTGATACAAAGAAACACAGGGAACAAACCCACCCTTAACCCTCCAACACCCACGATCCATTATCCCCCGGCATGTACCCTCGGCTCGAGGAATCTTCGAGTTGAAAACCCCTCGTGCTCGGAGCAAACTTGCTCTCACCATTCCTCCAGAAATCCCACTTCCTGTCCCGCCGGGCATCGCCGCTGGAAGCTCCAGCAATCCGTCGACATCGTTCAGGATCATCCGGGGACGTGCCGATAAACTCTCAATCGCGGATCGTCGTACGCTGGAGCGTAGACGAAGGACGGTATAGAAATGGGCTCGGAGGGAAAGGGCGGCCGCGTGTCCCTGGTTTTTCGTGGCGGTCGGCCGGGTCTTGACAGTGGAATTGGGAGGAATTAAAAACGAAGTGAAATAAAACAAAAGGCACAGCGCGGCGAGGAGACGCGGTTCCCCGGGTGCTTTGTGATGTTCCCAGAGGCCGCTCCCTCCCACTTATTTCACCCTTCCCTCCTCCTCCGACGCCGGCCGCCCTCCCTCTGTCCTTCTCCGTCGCCCTTTTATCCCCGCTTTCGAGGCCGGTCCACCGTTCGGGTCCCGTGCAGGTTCGTGCAGCGAGGAACTAATTTGAGTCGAGTGTGCCAGCGGTCCCTCGCCGGGGCAAAAACTAATCATCCCCCGTGCGCGCTCCTCTTAACGTCCATTACCATTTCTAATCCCGTCTATCGTGAATTAATACGCCGATCTCGCGGGAGACGGAGAGAGAGAGAGAGATAGAGAGGGAGTTCTGGGGGGGGGGGGGGCAGCTCTTTAGCGATTCCCGATTTCGGCCGGTTCATATCAATATGTAGGGGATCCTAGCGTCTAATACGTCCGTCGACGAACGGGGACCTCCTGGCACGCGGTGAAAAAGTTCAGGCGTCTTTGCTGGCTGGCCAGACGATTTTTCAGCGCGTTTATTGAGCCACTGATGGCTGGGGATGATTTTTATTTGGGAGTCTTTTTAGGATGGGGATTGGGACGGACCCTCTTCTTGGGAGCATTTAGGATCGAATTTGCGTAATGATCGTGTCTGCCAATGAGTTTTAGGGAGGGACATCGGTTTTGCTTGTGAGCTGTCGATATAGGAAGCTTTTGGGAGAACCTTTAGAAATCCACGCCAGAAGTTTGACGAAATAAGAGGACAGCAGCCTCGACGATCGTGTAATTCGAAAAGCAGCCCACATAGATGGTCCCAGAATTGAATTAATTGTGCCACCGTTTGAAGGAATAATTCGAGGCGACTAGGCGTTTGCAACGGTGTTTCGATCGAGAGACTGCGTTGGAAGGAGGGACTGGTCGGAGGGCCAGTATTAACGATAATTAGACAATTAATTCCTCGTCCCGGGCGAGTGGAGGAGATGGCCCGAGGGGCACACAGCCGACTATAAATTCACCAATTATCACTCTAACGTGTAATTGGGCCGATCTTCCGCTTGGGACTTTGTGGGAAAGCAGTCGACCGCGACATTGGCGCCAATTTGCTGATTGCATTAACAGGCTAATTGGCGTTGCGTGGTGGATCATTGCTTCACGATCGACCACGTCCACCGATCGATCTTGGATCGCACACTCGGTGGGGCTTGTATTTCTGAAAAATCTCCTTTTCTCCATTTAATCGCTAAGTACGCGCGCGAAATCGAATCAGATAGGCCCTGCCGAGCTTCAGGAGTTTGAGATACCAAGGACCACCTTCGCTGGAACGCGAACCCTTTTTCAGGACTTTCCAGGAAGCCCTTTGCTCCCGCCGAAACGCTCGTCCCCGAAATACCGTGGATCTTTAAAGATCCCCGAGCCCTTCCTAGGCGACCCACCGATCGATGCATTCCTCCGTTGATCCCCACGATCCATGGATTCCTCGATCTGGTCGTACAGAAATTAGGAGAGCCTCTTCCTCTCGAGTGCAAATTCAATTAGCGCTGGCACACGATTTTCGTGCTCGTTTGATCAGCGAAAGTAGGTTCGAATTGTTCCTTGATCGATTGATCCATGGAAATTGTTGATTAGATCGAGTTTAGATTCAGATGGGTGCTTTCAGGCCTATTTTCTAATGTTTAAGGATATTTCTCGAGTTACGTAATGTAGGGAGCTGGATTTAAGAACGAAATTACGAAATTACGTCGGTGAAAGTAATTAGTCACCGGGAACGACGATGTTGACGAAGGTCAGGCATTAATTTCAGCGTCCCATTAGCCACGGGATTAGTGGAATCTTTTAAAAAGAGAATGAGAAATCAGGTGACTGGGAGGAACAGGGAAATTACCCTTCTGCTTGATCCTACGGTTAAAGCAACGTTCGAGTCTCCACGTACGATTACATTTAAATTGTAGCAGAAATGGGAGGAAAAGGACTCTTATCAGACCAGAGGATAAGAGAATATTAACAACAGAATTTCATAAAAAATACATCACCCCTTGCAAACAAATCAATTACCCCAAATACAAACCTCGTCCATTTCTCCACATAATACCTCCACCCCCAAAGAATAAATTTCATTTTCCAACCAAAAGAAACCATCCTCCAAATTCAGCCACTGTGATACCTAAGTCGGAAGCTTCAGCTTCGAAAGGATATCCTGAAAAAGCGAATAAAACAGAGAGATGTTTGAATGGCTGAAAAAAAATGCGCGATATAGAACTCGAAGAAAAGAAGAAACAGGAACTTAGAGGGGGAAAAACAGACAGAGATGAGACGAAATCGTTTCGCAGCGGCGAACAGTAGCAGTATCCTTTCAACCTGAAGGAACCACCCCTCTTTTTTCAGCGGCTTCTTAAATTCATCCTTGCCCTGGCTCAGGGCTGTAAAAGCTCGCGCGGGTGCTTTACGAGTGTGAATAGACGGCCGTCCAATTATGCGGCTTAATTTAAATGGGATAATTGCGTCCAGGGAGCGGGCCTGCCGTCCAGCATTATGCCTCGCGTGGATCTTTCTGCATGCATACAGGGTGTTTCCTAATGCGTGGGCGTCAGTGCATTGGGAGCGTAAATTCAGCTCACTGGGTTGATTAAAAAGTTCGTATAAACATTTGTCCAATTACATTTGCTTTCCAAGTTACGCCGATTTTTGCATCACGAGTATTATCGTACCTTCGCAGAACAGTGATGGAAGTAACTTTGCAGTTCAATTAAGAAATCTCTGGTATTGAGAGGTGTTAAGTGTAGATAAATGTACATATATGTAATTACTTATATTACTTTCATTAGAAATTGGTAAGGATTAAGTGGGACTTGCAAGGTGAACCTCTGGAATTATGTACATGTATTAAGAAACACCCTGTATATGTGGAAGGAGAGAGAGGGTGACGGGCGTGTATGGAGTGTACAGTGTGGGGTGTGTTTTACACGACGATCAGCAAATGTACGTGTAATTGGATCGCTCTGAGGAAATATTCATTCGGTTTAAGAGCGGCTCGAGCGCACTTCGCGCTCACCCTCGGCTGCGTATTTATTTTAACGCGTTTCTTTGTCATGCCTCTACTGGCCCTCGGCACTCTTTCTATCTTTCAGTGGTTTTATTGGTATTCAAATGGCGGGACTGAATGAACGATTTACCAGCCGAGTGCAAGTGAACGTGCATCCTCGATTCGTTGGTCTTTCTGACTCTGCTTTTAGGCGGGGTCTCTTCAATTATGATCACGAGGATCACTGTTTTATGAAATTTTCTGGATATATTTGTGCAGAGGAGTCTGACGAGGAGGAAATTTGTACTGTTTGGTGTACTTGGTAAAATCTGTAGGGAAATGGCAAAGATATGATAAGGTGGGTGCGATGATTCAGGTGCACTTGAGTTGTCATGAAATAAGGGACAAATGTCATAATTTAGAGGGCAATAATAAAACTAAGGAACAAGGAAAAGCAGCAGGGGTTTCCATTCAGTTTTCTCTTCCAAAGTGAGTCGCATAATCTTCAATCTTCGAATTTCGTCTGAGTAGAAGAGAGCCCAGCATCTTTGAAGTTCACATTTTGATGAATAGCCTCGCAGCCAAGTGAACGTCTCGAAGTGAATGAAAGGCTTTCAGGTGGTACCAGCTTAGGTGTCAATAACACCTAACGGTATTGGTCGACGCACGAGCCACAGATTTAAAGTTGGCCATCGGCTTCTTCTTTTCGCCTCTCTCTTCGAAGCGTAGGAGGCTGCTCTCTGCTCTTCTTCTCCCTTTTTTTTTTTGCGCTCCTCGACGACGAGACCCCAGTCAAGGATGTTACGAATTGAATTTCCACGCTGGAGCTAGACCACGTCGGGTTTCGATCGTGGAACTCACCGTCGATCACAGTGAACCTTTCTCGAACGAAACACGAACCGCGATTTTGTGGCGCGAATTGAATAATTCTGATCAGAGATATTTTATTCCATGAAGGGAATTTAAGATTCCACGTGGTATTATTAAAAAATTGTGAAAGGTCGCTTCATCTTCAACTCTGCGACTGTTGATAGATAAATTATAAAGTATCTTGAGAAAATTGAGTATACTTCTTAAATTTAAAAAAAATTAATTACTCAGTAATCTGTCTCCATAAAAAAAATGGACACTTAAATTTCAGTGTCTGCTGCTAATTTCTAACTCACAAACGTATCGATCAGCGTGATGAACGGTTTCGAAAAGGAACAACGGTAAGAAAGGTGGTTTTATCGAGGGGTGACCGCCAGATATCGTTCTCCCGCCTGACATCTCTCAATGGAAGTCCACGGGGACGATAATTCTATCGGGGCGACGTTAATTCCGCGTGCAACGTCGAAGGGGGAAATTAAGCACAGTCATATTCGCAATTAGAACGCGGCCTAAGTTCGCTCGTTTGCGGATTGTGCCGTGTAATCTCGCGTGGCCCTTCTTGCTGTCCTTTCTCCCTTCGCGCATGGGATTCCCCTTTTCCCCGTGACTCGCGATTTTTCACGTCCTCTCGAGACGATCGTTAACCGAGCGTTATCACCGTTATCGTGCGCCTTTCCCTGGGAATCCCGGCGTTTCCCGAATAATTTCGGGGTGAACCAGAAACCTCCGACTATAGCCCCTAGTTCACTCATTTGAGAGAAATTCTCTGCCATTTTCTTGGAGATTTGTGACTTTTCTGAGGCTAAAAGAAACTAGTAACAAGTTTTGCCTCATCATTCTGTATTTTGACTAAGGGAGATTTAGTGTTTAAATGAAATTTTGGGGGATGACACCTTCTAGTGAGAATTCAGGAATTTCATCCCCTCAGAATTTCATAAAGATTATCGTCCATACTATTTCTTCAACCGCATTCTCGTGGAAGGCTGCTACGTTCCGTGGAGGTGCCGCTAAATGGCGGCAGAGGCTGGAGGATCTATCGATCGATCGTGATATTCGTCGCCAGCGTCGTCGGAACGGTACTCCTTGACCGTGAGTCCGTTGACTTCTTGCGTCTTTCCTGCCTCCAGGAAAGCGGATGACTTTGAACTCCGCGCGCCAAGAAAATTCCATTTCCCTCTATGGAGAGCCACTCGTCGGATCGCCATGCTGTAATTAGCACCGGTGTATATGGGAATAGGAAAAGGCGCAGGGAAGGCTTGGCGATCGCCACGCCGATAGGCTCGGCGAATAGAAGCGGTTTCGTCGGTCGACGAGCCTCATCTGCACGGCTGTTTTAATTGCTGAACATTACGCGCTGCCTGCGAATCCATGTTAGATCACTTTCATGTGAGACATGAATTAATCATATCCCATCTAAACCTCGCGAATGCTAACTTTGGAGTCCCGAAGAATGAAATAACGCAAAGGACAGATGAAAGCAAAGGTGACCGGTGACGAAGAAGACGCAGTCCTCCATCTTCACCTGGCTGTTTTCGTGCAAGGCACGAAATCGGACACGCGGATTCCAGAAATTGCTGCGGATATCAAGGGATATGATCGTGCTGGCGATTTCTTTGCTTCTTAATCGATCGTTTGCGATCGAGCGACACGGTGGGAGACGAGTCCAGGCCTCTCAACGACCCTCGGCCGTTCCTCTGCCTAAAACGCCGCGGACTTTTTTTCACCCCCCTCGGAGTTCTTTAGAATACCTCACTGTCTGGGATTACTTAAGGGCTGGCTGGATGAGATCCCGCGCCGTATCCTTTCAGAATTTTAGCTCCAATTCCAGTTGCCGCAAAAGGGCGAGGAATGCGCGTGGGCAAAGTCAATGCCTACCTGGGGACAGTCGTCGAGGAACGCCGCGCGCGCGGCATCCTAATTTCATTTCGGCCCGTTTTCAGCTCATTTCGGCCCCGGGGAGCCGAGCGCGCGACCGCTCGTTAACCGTCTCTTACGCGAGTCTCGCTAATTTCCCCTTCGGATTCGTCTCACGGTGCGCCGCGGACCGCCTTCAACCTTCAACGTCCGCCGTTTGGCCTCTGCAATTAACGCGGGTATACGTTTCTCCAGCGGCGAGCATTCTGCACATCGGCTGCCAACTGTGCACCGTGCAAGAGAGGGTGGGGCGGGATTGATTTTGCCACATTAACGCGTGGATACCATTTGCAAGCTCGGCCGCAAACGTGATGCAGGAATTTTCAAGCGTGTTTTTGGGACGCAGGTGGTCTTGTAGAAGAGGTTTTGCAGAAGGAGGGTGAAGTTCTTCGTCTCTCTGTAAATGTTCCTCTAAAGAACTCTCCAAAGACACCCCTTCGCAACGATCATCCCCAAGGACTCACCCCGACGCACCTATACGCGAAGGTACAAACTCAAAGCCCCTTCTCAGCCATTCCAACGCGAGCACCCCCCACACCTCCGCACAAACCATTCACCCTGACTTTTTTAAACCCCGTTCCACGGCCCTTCCTCCCGCCGCCTTGGAGATCTAGTTCCTCCGCTAACCAGTCAATTAACCATCAGAATTCAAAACAACCGCCCGCATCAGATCCAAGCATTCCAGGAGCCAAGCAAAAACCAGCCTCCCCGAGCGGCCCTCTGCGAAACGTTTGCAGAAACCAGCACCGGGTCTGCCGCCTCCCCCAGGCAACCCCCAGGCTCGCCTCCAACCCCCTTTTAAAACATTCAAGCTCCTTCCGAAACGATGAAACCCTTCGGTGGCAGAGGCGTCGCGATGTAGAAAAAAGGGAAGAGCCAGCTCCTGGAGGAGATCCCTGGATTCAGTAACACTCCGCTGGACGGGAGGAACTGGGGGCGGGGGGGTTGAAGGGGAGTCGGTGATGGCGGCGGCAGAGGGCTGGAAGGACATGGAAGTCAACCCTCGGGCGGGGTTGTCGAAGGAACGGAGGAACGGAGGACCAGCTGGCCTCTGGAGCGGCGGAGAGGCTCCTGTCTGGCTCCTTTTCCTGCCTTTCCTCTCTCGTCCACCTTCGGGCTCCTTCCTCGGCTCGGTTTCCACCTCCTGGAGGGGGTCGGGATTTTTTTCAGACTTGCGCCTGCGGTGGGTGGAAACCAGGCAGCTCCGTTCTCGACCAATCGAGACGGAGCTGCTGGTTACGCCTCTGAGTGCGCCGACCGAGGCTGGCTTCCTCATCGACCTCAGCGCGGCTGGTCCTCTCTGTAGTTCCCTCTTCGTCTCCCCTTCAACCCCCCTGTGCAGCCTGCCCGGAGGATCGACCCTCCTCGTCCCTCTTAACCGGCTGCAAACGGTCCCCCCTTCGAGCCCCTCTCCCCTTAACGCTCGTCTATGCCCTCTCGTTTCAGCTTATCGCGGAGATCGGGACGGTCCTCTTTAGATGCGCGTCTTTTTCGATGATCCGTTTTTGGACCGTTGTCCCCCTGTTGCGAGGGATACCGAGGTTTCTGCGCCGAGTTTTCACGGTGGTGCTTCCGTTTGGCCCTTTGGTGCCGTGCGTTTGCCCACCTTTTGGAGCCGATGCCGAGATTTCTTTAGCATCTCATGGATGTCTATGGTTTTTCTTTTCTTCTTTGGTTTTGATGGGAGAGTTGTGGTTGTTGTTCGAAGATAATTGTGGATCGGTTTCAGATTGATAGTGGTTGGTCTTCGTACCCTTTGATAATTTTACCTGTGATAAGTTTCACCTTTCAGATCCTTTGGGTCTTGTTGTTACATTCTCTGTTTCTGTGTATTTGTTTTTTAGTAAAGGTATAGTGTCCTCTCCAGCGCGGACAGTTGCATAGGGGTGGGATCATATTGCAGTACCAGCACACTGTAACGGTGTGCTCGTGCTTCTTTAGAGGCTCCTGAGTATTTTATCGACGGGTGTCCACGGTTTTTCCGGCAGAGACCTGTTGAGATTCGCAAAAATCGAGCAGCGGCTCGCGTGTTTTGTTAATCGCGTGCTTCGGATTAGTTTCTACCCCTTTCCCGCGCTTTTTAGTGGTCACGGAACAGAGGTGGTTTATTCAACCTCGTTCCCACACTGGGTACTCCTCCGTGGCTGTAAAATTCATGATAACGAGCAAACTGCAGAACTTTATATAAAAGAAATCATCGCATTACATGCAGACCAAATACAAAACTCGAAATTGAACTCACTCCAGAACCCCACCCCCTCCATTCCAAAGCATCATCGACATTTGCCGCTCGCATGGTGCCATTATTCAGCTCCAAGATCCATGTCTCCATCCTCGAAGGAGAATTGCAGCCAGGGTGCATCGAGCTGCAGCTGCACAGGTGTGGCCGCCAGCGGCATCGACCCTTCCTCTACCCTTAGGGGGATAGAGGGGGGGGGGAGGGTTTCATGATGGCAGTGAGGTGCGCATGGCCGCTTTTCGCTCGCCGTAGACCCTGCAGGAGCACCGTTCCTCGAAAGGACCAACCCCTTCCTCGAGGGGGTGCGGCCGCCCTTTCTCCTCCAAGGCGCTCGTCTAGCCGAGCTGCAACTTGCAACCACCCTCCCCCCTCTCCCTCCTCTCTCACGGTGTGGTTCGCGGCACGAAAGCCGCGGAAACGAGTTTTAATTAATCACGAGCCCTCGCGCCATCTGCGAAGGATCCTCTAGCGCGCGACACCGCGAGACTACGGCAAAAACCGATCCTCCAACGAGCACCGAATCTATGGCCCCGCTTTTTCCCCGGGGGGTTTTCCTCTCGAGATCGCGCCGCCTCAGACACCCTGCGCCAGCGACGCGATCTGTCGCGGTGGCCAGGTTTCCACCGAGGAAGAAGAATTGCCATTCGAGCCTGGCTGCGTTCCTTTTTTGTTGTGGTTCCGTAGGCGACGGTGTGGGCTAGCAATTTTGAGTGTTTGGTACCTTTCACGACTGGGGACCAGAGATTTTTCAGGTGTCCAATGAGTCTTCTTTGAAGGAGCTTGTACCTTTTTTAATTGAGGGCGCAGGGTTACTAGGAATTCTATATTCGATTTTCCTTGGCATGTTGGAATCTCCACGGTATCAGATTAATTCTAAAAACGGGTAAAAGGATGAGGTACATTATCATCCACCCTGAAGACAGGCTCGTTCACCATCCGCGCAAGAACGGGACCCTGCAGCTTTCATTTCCCCCTCGGCGGTGGTTGGCGCTCGAGGGTCTAGTTAACGATAACAGCGATAAACAAAATTCATCCCCGAGACGGGCTTTAAAATGGCGAGCACGTCAGTGTACTTGGGCAAAAAAAAAGGGGCCTCCATTTTCCTCGCGACAGAGGGAACAAGAGGATCCTCGAAGGAGGATCGAAGCCGTGGACCTGCGGGGATACCTAGCAGGATGATGTAACGCGAGGTGTGCGCATGTTCCCGCGGAGGGTGCACGCCCTCTCCTGCAATTTCATTTTCTAAATGAGCAACCCAACCCTCTGGGAGGAATGGGGTGTGTACTGGCCTCCCGCCGTCGCTTGCAATCGAAACTGCACATCCATTTAATTAATTATGCATGAGCCCCGCTCCGACGGGGCTGTGGATCAGCGTTATCAGCGGTCTGTAGCTTTTGGGGGGGGGGGGGGTGGAAAAAAATCGACGTCGTGCGTGCGACGCCAGCTTGGGGGTGGAACGATGACCGAGTGATCGAGGATCGTTCGTTTATTCGCATGTATTATTTATCGAAAATTCGGGGCGTGCTTTTTCCATCAGTAGTTGGACAATGATAAGAAAATGGAACAATAGATATGCGACAAAGTTTGCCAGTTACCCAAAGTCACCAGTGTCCCGAAGATCAGCCGTGCCAGCTCCCTTTCTCCTCATGAGAAATGAAAAAGTGGCCCGTAAAAATGGAGATGTCTTCGTGCTCCCCGACAACCCTCCAAGCGTCTCGACAAAACACAGGAGGCACTGGAAAAATTGGTCGAGCCCCGGCTGGAAAAGTTGAGCAGAGTCTAACCCTGACCTGAGTCAATGATGCGCGAGGAGGTCGTCTATTTCCCTTGCAACATGGCGAGCCCTTTCGCAGGATTGCCTCGGAGGCTCCTCCGATCTTCGGGTTCTCGACCAGCACTCTTCCCTTCGCTCTCCTCTCTCCTCTCAGATTCGTTTCTCATTAATCTCCGTCTCCACCCTTTTGCTCTGTTTCAAGATTTCTTGCTACTTGCCTGGCCGCCTCCTTAGCCCCCCTTCCCCAGCCCCCCGGCCCCCTGACAACATGGCCGACGTGGATCGACCAACGAGCAGCATCCTGACGATTCGTCCCGGGATTTTTCAAATTTCGCCCGGTTCGTCCGGTCGATTGGTCGGTGAAAACCAGCGCGGAAGATGGCCGCGACTCTGGACCAGCTCCCTCCGCCGATACGTCGATGGTTTACGGGGTTTCGAGGGGGTTCGGGGGGCAGTGTTTGAATCCACCAAGCTTTGGAGAACCCTTCACCTCGAGATTCTTTGATCCTTTGATTCCTTTCCAGATTCGTGTAGAATTCCTTGACATTGTGGCACGTTGAATTGTTAAGGGGGCTAGTAACCCCATTTGCTTCATGTGCAAGGGGATGGCTTCAGGATAGGCCAGGTGTGCTCGAGTTTCTTTTCTCTGTACAATGGTTCCCTCTAAATGTTGTGGCCTGGTGCATCAAGATGGGCGAGTCTTTTGGAGCTGTGTGCACTTCTGTCCCCTGAAACCGCCCTCAGCTTCCAGAAGCATATCTCCATCAACTGAAACCCATTCAAAACCTAAACCTACCGAAGCTACCATGTCCATGCTCGCCCCTCAGAAGCTCCCAAAAAGGTACCATTTCGGTGGTCTCGCAGAAGCAGCGTCATCGTGGATGATACTTGCGAAATTTCGTAAAAGGTCAGCGATCTAGCCGAAAAGGGAACAGGTGTCGAAGAAACGGCCCGATGACTGGGCGACGAGGAGGTCTGTCGGTCGTGCTGCTGTCGGAGCCAGCGGCAGAAAACAAAAAAACCGCCCCTCTCCTTTCTTCGAGGATGGCCTTGAACTTCGAGGGAGTCTCTCGCTGGCCGAAAAACCGTGTCGCAGTTTTTCCTACGGCCAGCAACGACGCCGCCGGCAGCTCCACGAGCACGAATCACCGGGCGAAACGGCTCTTCTTACAGGCTACTTGTTAGGTAGCTCAGAAGGTGGGACAGACTCCCCTTTGAACCTAACCAGCCACCCCCATCGCGCCTTCTTCCACTTGGTCCCAGCGGCTTGGCGATAAGATTTGTGGTTATAGCTTGTTTTTGGGGGCGCGCCGCGGGGGTCGACGACGGCCATGCCTCGCCTACGTCCTTTCCACGGGGTCGAAAGAAACTAGGAAGCGGTTAATAGGGGCTAGGCGGAGCCTTCAAGGTCGACGTACCCAGGGCTGTGATGGTCCCTCGGAGGAAAGGGGGAAATTGGGAATATAACAAGATTTTCAGTGTGTTGAATCTGTCGGGGTTAAGGGCGATGGAGTTTGAGTACTCGATGCATTCATAAAAGCTGCAATTAACGTTCAGTTTTGTAGCTAAAAGCAGAATATTGCTTTACCGATGGTGCCCACTGCATTGCAGAGTGGTGCACCTTGTATGTGTCTTATAAAATGAAGTCTCTGAAGCATAGCTCTTTTGCACGCTACCCTTGGGCAGCACGCAATACAGCACCACATGGTGCTCGTTATGAAATTCAATGTGTATGAAAAGTTTAGCTATCAGATTCTAGAAACCTTGGTCTTCGACATCCCTCGGAGTCGTTTAGTCACTGTTGACAAAAAGAAGGGACGTATTTCTTCGACCCCTCGCAACGCGATTGGTGACTGCTTCTTCCCCGCGTTCCAGGGTTTTATTCGAACCACCCCCGAATTCACTTCGGCGGAACTGACCTACAGGAGAATCGCGACGTTAACTGCGGCACGTTTAAGAAACTGGAGCGTCTTGGGTCCGGTGACCCTGTAACCGTGACCATCAACCCCCATTCTGCTCTACCTCCACCCTCGGCGATAAGATTTGTGGTTATAGCTCTTCTCTGGACCACGCCGCGGGGGTCGACGGCGTCGTCGACTTCCTGCTGGATGCCTTTTTGCGAGCAGACGATCAGGGGGATGTTTAAGGTTCAAGTTCGAGGCTCGCGATTAAGAAGGGTCGTAAGAAAGCTTGCAACTGTAATCCACCCCGTTTTTCCCAAACAGTCGATTGAACATTCTTCTTCATTCTTGGCATTGCTACGTCAGAATTTGAATTTCGAAGTATTCTTTGGAGCCATTCGTGATCTAGAATCAAGAATCCAAGCATTCAAAAGGGATTTATAGGAAGAATTGTAAGTGGGATTCACAGATATCTTCAATAAAATCATCGTTCATGGTGGTAGCCGGAGGAACATTCTTTATTTATCATTACACTCGGGTGGTAGAGAATGCTTCCGTGGAGTGTCTTAAATCTATGAATGGTTCGACGAATGACAAGCGTGGGACGAGTCAGAGGAGATAGGCTCAAGAGATATTTCTGTGCACGCGTTCACCGACCCCACGTCGTCGCTGGGGTGACTTTTTATCCTAGGGGCCGTTTTTTCCCTTCCCACGAAGAAATTTCCCAGGAATTCGTGGACCGTTTCAGGGGCGGCTTTTTGCATGATGCCTCGCGATGCTCCGTGACCTTTTCCAACCTATTCCTCGACGCGTGTGCCGGCGTGAAATTAAGTTGTACAAGGTCAGGGCCTAGCCTCGCGTTCTCCATTCAGAATACCGTTTCTTCTAGCCACCCAGTTTATCCCTCCTTGGCCCCTAAGTTTCCACGGCTGTCCAGTTGAAGACGACTCTCCTGGAGAACCGCGCAGCTTACGTTTCATTACCGTGCGCCAGATAATTGACTGATAACATGCACGAGAAGGGCGACGAGTGATAGAGCAGTCCGCGCATAATTTGTACATTTTTGACATTTTTACGACTAAAGGGGTTTTAGCGATATTAAGCTCCTTTTGCTCCATTGGGAGTGGTTCTAACTCGTAGATCGAAATCGCGACACGAAGCCGCAATTATTTAAGGATTATCCCTTTTTCAACCCCTTCGAGGCGTAAGGTAAACGTCCCCACTGAGGGACACATAAAAATCGACCTCTAAACAAACGTCCCATAAAGCATATATCACTACGAACAAGGAACAACCAATTAATACACCAAATCCCTTCAACCCATCCCAGATTTTACCCCCAAAAAACAGACAACCCCCCCCGATGCTGGAACATTTACCTTACTTTATAATCAAAACGACATACAATCTCCCAAGATGCAAGCTTAATACTTGGTACACGCCGCAACGAGTGGGACAAGGATGAAGAGACGGGAGGGAGAGCGGGAGAGAGAAACGTATAATAAAAGAGAGAGAACACCCGCCCGCCTCCCCACCTTTTCCCACACGATCCCCCACACCATCTCGTTACCCCCACCGCGCCGCTCGGAGCACGAGCGAGTCGCGGCGAATCTCGCGGGGCAGAGCCGACGGTGGCCGAGCAGGTCCGAGCACGGCCGAACGGTTGTTCGAATCGCGACTCCCGCGTCAGTGCTGAAACCGCGTCCGCGGTCCACGGTTCACGATTTCCGGGCCCCGCCGCTTCTGTTTTTGTCCCGCAGCCACCAGCGGCGATCAACGCACAGCGAGGAAAAAAAAACCTACGATCCTGCCGACAGCACCGTGCCGCCCCGTGTATCGCAGGTGGTGGCCGTAGTACGACGAGCACCGCGGAGGCTGGCCAGGGACACCGTTGTGTTAGGCGACGCCGGGGCGACAGGAAGCGGCACGAAGGAAAGCCGCTTTTCCGGTTGGCTCGTTTTCCCGCCACCGGTGGTCGCCGGTAAGATGGCCGCGGTCGCGACAACGTCCTCCCCGCGGATCCGGCGGTCGGAGTCTGTACGCGAGTGAATCAGAAGGTTACACGGTGTGATTTAGAAGAGCCGAGTGGATGTACGTGGCCGCAGCGGACGTATCCAGCGTGGACTCGGTGAGAGGAGGGTGGACAGTGGCGGTCGCAGGGAGGATGAACCGCGTCGACGTCGGCGTCGGTGCACCGAGCGTTCTGACGGAGCTGGTGGTCGCCTGGACGGCGAGCCGCGGCGAGGTCCCTTAGGAATTCGGAATACCGAGACGCGAGAGTGCTTCGGCTGCTCTGTGCTCCGAAGAGGCACCCTCTTCCCCCCCCCCCCCCCCCCGCCGACCATGGGAAGTTCGCAGTTGGCTGGCACGTCGCGGCACCCTGCAGCCCTCGGACCAGTGACCGGTGCACCCAGTGCCATGACATCGGGGAGCGCGGTCCAGTAGAAGCGGACGGTCACGGACACGGCCTGAACGGCTCTCGCAGGCCACTACACTTTCGGGTGCAATCACGCGGGGATTTCTGTGCAATATTTCGCGGAGGATACTGGAGCCTGTCGCTCGCGGACGATAGAGGGAGGCGTAGAGCAAGAGGTAGAGACATAGACACACAGGTGGCTTTAGGGGGAGGGTGCACGTCGGGAATAATCTAGTCAAAGTTTCGCGCCTTCCGCGGCGAGGCAGCGAGGCACTGTAATCGCGAAGGTCGCGTGCGGTGACAACATTGTTGAACGAAGGAGAAGGACGACGATCGACGAAAACACACGGGGGCCGAGTGTGATCATCCTTGACGCCGTAGTCCATTACCGACACACCAGGCTTGTTTACATCGTGCTGCTGGCTGCGCTCGGCTCATTTGTTTCACGACGGCGCGGCGCGCGCACACCTGCCTACTCGCGCCAATCGTTCCTCTGTCCGGTCACTGTCTAATCGGCGGGCAGCCCTGGCCCACGGTTTCCGTTCGAGCAACAGCGAGAGCCTCGGAGATGCGCGGAAACGGGACCAGACTGTCGATCGGGACGCGGTGAATCCTCGTGTGCTGGACACAGTTCTTCGTCCGGGGGAAAAAAGGAGCGAGAGAGAGGGGACCGTCGTCGAATGGTAACGAATCATTGCGCGTGTAATGAACATTTGGGACCGATAGTGGCCGACAATATCTGCGTGCCGTGTGGTGCGCGACGGAGTGATACGCGGTACCAGTGACGTATCAATTGACTAGTGTCGCCCCGCGAACAAACGTGTTCGCCCGGGGCACGTTAAGTGCGCTTGAACGCAGTATAAACTGTCCAGTGACCGTTTAACCGGTGTTTCGGTGGAAAATGTATCCGTGGTACCGGGACAGCGTGGCGGCGGCAGCGGCAGCGGGCCTCGGGGGCCCCGTCGGAGTCGTCGGTTCCGGGTTCTGCTCCACCGGCCCAGGGCAAGCTGGCACCACGATCAAGACTGAGAGCGGATATTCGGATTGCATGCTGGCCCTCGACTACGTGCAGAGCAAAGTGAGTTTTTCAACAAATCATTTGCTAGAACTCTGGCCTCGATGGCCCTGGCTTGAGATTCCATTCTCAGGTGTGTTTTGCGCGAGTGAGTCTTTTCTGCAAGTTTAATTCTTCGTGTCTGAAGGGGGGACCGTTGTGGTTGTATATTTGGGGCAGTTGGCTCTAGAAGTATTGATAATGAAAGGGATTTTAATCGTATGTTCAGTGGAGTGAATTTAGAAGGGGGATTTGGAAATGTTGTTAGAGTATTTGGATTTTTAAGGGCAACGTTTCATTGAAGTCACTAGTGTACTTTCAAGTCTTGTGATTTCTGCTTTGTGGGATGGTGAATGATGTTTGTATCTTTGAATCTTGGAAGGGGCCTGTTAATATCTTGGAAATGGATGCAATTTAGCGTTCTTTACAGTATCTTTTATTGTATCAGAGATTATACATAGATCTTTGGCGATGGTAATAGTTTGAGCTCTGAATAATACATAAGAATTCATCTACACGGACATAAATTTGTTATTTCAGACTGCAAAGCATAAAGAATTGCTCCTTCGCGTCTATTCTATACTTAAAAGTCTATATAAATTTCATATTATACATTGAACTTGCTTGTAGAGATTGCAATAATCATTTAGAGTCAAACTTTATTGAAAAAGAAGACGTCTTTAATACTTTTCTCATGATTTTGATACACTACACTGTGAATAATAGTTGTTCCTCTCACGAATCACTCGCACAGGGTATTATACATTGTATAAAGCGAATCGAATCTCAAGCTGAAAGTGTTCTTTTTGTAACGAGTTACCTTGCGACGAGAAACCGAAATTTTTCGAGGCAACCGATTCCTGTTACGCTATAGTAGGTTTTGCAATAAACAGTGAATGAGATGTTTCTCTTTTTTGCGGGTTTCTCGTTCGCGGGGTAACTCGTGTGTTGGGTTTTTATTAGCCACGCTCTTTTGGAGCAGGGTTTTTAGTGGCTCCGAGAGCAGTTTTTCAAATTCTTATTGAGCAGATACTTGAATGTATAATATATATATCAGGGAATTCAATAGGAACATTCAAATAACTATGAAACGATTAGCGTGTAGACAAATATATAAATTAATAGCCAATGTTTTAGAACATCATCATTTTACGCGATACTCCAATCTAATTCGAATCACGCAACTATATTCGATCGAGCATTGATCACATTATTCTAGATAACGTACAAATCTAATGAACTCGAGTGCCTGTGAATTTTCGTACATTTTCCTTTCAAAGAAAGTACTTTACAAACTCATATTATCACAGACAGCTCAAATTCTTCCTCAGTCGCAATTCTTCCAAATTTACTTCCCTTCTATTACAAATTCAGCTTCAATTCAATAATCATAGTAACAATTACATTTTGCGGAACAAAAAACACCGATACCCTGATCCATTATAATCGATCGAATGTATAAGGGTTGCGGCCTTAATTTAATCATCGTGCATCCTCGAAATTCACTCTGATTTACCTGGAATTCACTCCAGAAAAACACGATCCTTGCGTTACATTTATTCTCCATCGTTGACCAGATGTCTCATTAGGAAAAAGGTATGCAGACCCGTTTGTTTATATCCAGCGTGCCTGCCGGTTGTTGTTTAACCTTTTGCACAACGCGTCTTCTAGCCGACTTGGTCTTTGTTCGCTTCGAAACCGACGGGGAACAAGATTCACCAAGTTTTGAGGCTTTTCCTGGAACACGTCCCTCGTATGCCATGTACACAAACAGAAATCGACAGCGTACGATCTCTGCCACTCGATTTGTTAACAGGCAAACGTCGTGAATCGCGTGTAGAGGAATCCAGCGCCTCATTTTTCTCGTCGCTCGTCGACGCAACCGTCGATTCTCGGTAGAAATAATCCTCATACCGAGGCGCTTGCATAATCCTGGAGAAATTGAAGGGCAACGGTAAATCGTTAGACACATTTCTATGGGGAAAGGAAAATAGGAAATTATGTCGTAGTTGACTGATGTAGCTGATTGCATTAGGTTTTTCGCTAGTTGCGTTCCACAGCTGTTTTCTCGACGGTGAAAACGGTAATCGGTAAAATCAGAGATGGTAAAGATTAACGAGAGCCACGCTTTCAGGATAGTACTCCATTTGCGAGTGGAAAATGGAGCTGGCGTTGATGCTAAAACAAATTTAATTCAGTAGAAATTCGATGACCATCTTCTAAATTGGAATGCGCTGTGAAATCGGTCGTGAATAATTGAAATTAGAGTAGCATTCGATAAAGAATTGTTGTTTTAACTGGCTCGCTACTCCAGTTTGCTAAAAGTGATCAATTTTCCAAGTCTTTCTGTTTCATTCTTCTTACTTTCATGTGATTGAATTTCCATCAAGCTAGCTTTAATCAGTGCTAGATTACAAGTGATGCAATTAAGATAGAAGCTTTTCTTATAATTACACGAATGGAGTTCTACACTCTAAATAGTGCTAGCTATTTCGGTGAATGGAATTAAGCTTGAGAGTACAGCAGATATCGAAGTTTCCATTTCAATCTCATCCAATTCATATATTCCCAAGCTACACTTTCCATCCCCCAAAAACAAAAGAAGCCTCAATCATAAACGACAATCACAAGCAGCCCACCAATTACCCAACAAATTTCTCCTCTCTTCTTCGCTCCCCGACCAGCGCAACCGTAACCAAACACAATCGATTATCACCAGCATGATTACGTAAGCCGAAAATAGTGCAGCACCTGCTCCAATGGACAAAGGACGAAGAAGAAAGAATCTCTGTCACAAAAACTTCCTCTTATCGGTCGATTGGTTGCTGAAATCAACTTCCGACATTTCTAAAAAGAATTCCCAAAAAGAAGCCTGGCGATGTACCGAACCCCCTTCTTCTCTACAGTCTCAACCAAAACCTCGGTCCTCTAGGGCCCATCGCCGCAACCCGAGCCAGCGACCTCGTAATTAATCGTTTCACGTCGATGATCGAACTCGATGGATTTTTTCCCCCCGTTGGCCGTCGACGTGGAAAAACGATCGAACGTGGGCTCGATAGGCAAGAAAGTAATCCGGCATGTCAACCTGTGAAAACGATTCACAGCCGGAAAAAAAAAAACAGCCGCGAACGCTGGGAGGAGCTAGCTGCATACGAGAATTGTTCCCCTAGCGGAGAACGGTTTTTGAAACGCGGCGAGCCTAGAAAGCGGGGCTGCGATTTTTTCGCCACTTTTTGCCAGGAAGGAATGTAACGGTGCGCCTCGGGGATCGGGAATCGTGAAAATCGATTAGAGGCGGCTCGAGCACGGCTCCTTGCCGCGATTTTTTTCCAGCCTCCGCGGCGGGCAATGGAAGGATAGATTGTTAATTGTTGGGCGTGGTGTCGAAAGGTCTCTTCTCTCTTTTTCACCCCCTGCGCGGTGAATTGGAGTATGCTTCTTTGCGCGAGGGAAGAGTGTTTACATATTTGCATGGAGCCTTGATGTAAATAAGTATTATTTTACACCGAGGTTGCATCGAGGTGGAGAGTTACTAAAGAAATTTCTATAAAAGCAAGCGACTAGACACCTGTATTTAGTTGAGTAATAAGGTCAGATGTAGTTGCAGTTTAAGCGAACTTTTTCCTTCGAGTTTGATGCATGGAATCCACGGCGCAATTTATGCCCGCCAACACCCTCTATAATATATACTCGTTTTTTTCGCGGTTGTTTTGCGATTAGAATCCTGTTATACATGGGATTTGTAATTCTATCCGTCAAAGGCACTTGAAAGAATTATTTTTATCGGTAACGCGAAACGATAATCAGTCGAGGCGTTTACAGCGGCGTAACGCGGTCGTTAACGGTTAACGACGATAATTAAACGTAACGTCGACAACTTTGTGCCCAGTAAATGGCGATTAAGATCTAGTATCGATCATAATTCCCGGCGATTAGCCAGTCTGTAATTATCTATCAGCTAGCCACGCGATTGTTGCGATGCATTTTTTTTTTCGAACGCTTTCGTCCCTGTCTCTTTCTTCTTTCTTGCGGTGGCGCGATCGAACAACGTTTTAATTAATGTGTCCGGCGAAAAAGCAGCGACCGGTTGTTACAGTGGAGTCTTTTTTTTTTGTTCCTTGATGCAGAAAGTCACCGGGAGGCACCGTTGTGCAGTCGTAAACGACGGTTTTTGTCTGGCAGTGGGAAAAAAGGGATTCAATAGCGCGTGTGTGTCGCTAATTTTAATGGAGAGGGGCATGCTTTCTTGCTGGGGACTTGTCTGTTAACGGGGAGCATGGGTTTGTTTGTTGCTGGGTCGTGGAAAGCTGGAGTTGAGAGAAAGTGTTGATGAAAAATTTGATTTTCTTGTGGGAGTTTTTGAGAGTTGTTAGATGATTGATTTTGTAGATAGTTGATACTCTGCTTAGTGGGCTCCTTTTCTATTGGATACCTTTTCTATTCGATACACTTTCTGTGGAATACCTTTTCTATTAAATACGCTCTCTGTGGAATACCTTTTCTATTAAATACGCTCTCTATGGAATACCTTTTCTATTGGATACCTTTTCTTTTGGATACATTTTCTATTGGATACCTTTTCTATTCGATATCGTTTCTCTTGGATACCTTCTCTACTAGATTCCTTCTCCCCTGGATGCCCTGTGTATTAAACCCTCTACATTACAGACTTGAGTAGATCCTGAAATTCAAACAAAATAAGTTATCTTTTCCCTACCAACACCACCCTCTAGTTAAATATTAAATGATATCCAATGGAATTTTCTACCATAATCCACAGAAAAATTCGTGTTCAGAGAACTATCATACTAATTCCACTGGCGTTAGGTAAGGCGACAGCACTGTTCACACCCAGTGTTAGACGCAAAATCATTTACCACGGCGCGGTAGTGGCGAAAAATTAGGAAATCAAGTAAAACTGGGTTAAACCTCGCGCCATTCGAATCAACAATTACGAAACGAGTTACGTCTCCCGCGCATCCTGCAACTTGCTTCAGCAAACGAACTTTCTTTTCCTTTCCGATAACCGTGTCCATTAGGTCCCCGTTTCCCGTCAAACTCCCTGCAAGGACTTAGTCGACTCACTTCTCCAACATCTCCATGTCTCCCACGATTTTCCACGCTTCACACAAATCTCTTTACCAATCTTTTCCTCAACACCCGCAAGTTTCCCATGCATACCATTGCAAGTGACCCTTCGATCTTATATCCAGCAGCTCTTAATTCTCTCTGAGAGTCTATTTCAGTAAACACAACATCCAAGTCTCCCTCAACCCTTCGACCCTCACGCTTTCCACCCCAAAGCCCCCACAGAATCACCCCGAAACTCAAGCAACAGAAATCCTTCGCCTACCTTCGCCCACAGCTCCTCCACGATCGACAGACACTTCACACCTCGATCTTCCTCCCTCAGAGAAGAACAGGCGACACACGGCTCCTCGCAGGTACCGACAATGGAGGACAGGATACGGCGGCACAAGTGGAAAGGGTGAATAGATTGAAGTTTGCCGTTCACGGTGCATGGGCCCGATGCACGGCCAAGTAATTGAATCAAGTCGACAGGTTGAATTCGTCTATCAGCCCCGTTGCAGCGTGCAATCGCCGGCACGGTAGTTAGCAGCCCCTCTTTTAATTATGTGTATTATATATATCCGTGGGTTCCTGTGCGCGTTTCCCCCGGCGATCTACTCGCCGCAACGGAGATGGATTTAACGCGAACGATTACTTGGAAAATGCGATGACAGAAGATTACGGAAATAATTGCCGTGTGTAAAGAGCGCGCGCGCGCGAGAGAGAACACGCATCGGGTCATAAGGCCGTGACTAATTGCCCTGCTTATGGGTAATCGTTCGCCGTGATCTGAGGTCAACGAGGGATTCCCATATTTTTATGGTAATCACAGCTATCGATAGCCGCAACCAGTTCTCCACCTATGATTCCCCCTTTTTTCCACATCTCTTTTTGTTCCTCTTGGTGATCCTTGGATAAATAGGCATTGTTCGCTGGTGGCGTGTCTGCATGTGTGTGTGTGTTCTTATCAATGGGTGTCCATGGGGTGAATCGTTCAGCTGTGTGGGGAACTTTGTAATGAGTAATTGAAGGCTTTCTGGGGTGGTGATGATTTCGAGTTGGCTTGGAACTGGTATGTGGAAAGGTTCGGACAGTTTTTAAAGAAATTTATTGGGAAAGATCGTGAATCATTACGCAAAATGTCTCTGCGTGCAGAGTTGGAGATAGAATTACAGAATTAAAATTTAGAAATCTACTGCACAGTTTGAAATCCCAGAAGTTGAACCAAGGTGTTATTACTTAGAAAAACAGCAATGATCTGGAAACTTTTTGCATCGAGAGCCCCCCGCATTTGAATCGCTGGCGTTCTTGAAACGCTTGGCGCGAATTCTGCCCACGATTTCTTAACCGCCGTAGAAAAGGAGAGGGCTCCATAAAGACCGAACGAAAGAGAAGTTCGTCGGCTCCACTCTCGTGCTGACTGACAAAAAGCCTCTGAAAGTGCAACCAATTTCCCCTTCGTCCTGTCCCACCACTTTTCCGCTCGGCGACCGTAAGCGCGATCGTTCCGTGGTGGCACGAAGCGGAAAGCTCGACATTAGTCGCCGTTTTTACGCGACCTTTCGTCCCCCGTCGCGTTCTCGACTTCACCGCGTTCGGACCTTAGGAAAATTCCCTCCCCTTTCGCTGCTTGTACCCACTTTCTTTAACCACCAAACGGTAACCTCTTTACTCGTCATTCCAATCCCTGGGTCACCAGGATATCCAGCTGGTCGAGTATATTAGCCTCCATTTTGATTAAACCATCTTTAAATTCTCAGTCTTTCCATCGAGCCATCGTGCAACACTTGAAACCTCCTCGTAAACAAAAGCACAGATCGTTTAGTCATCATTTAAGTCACTAAAATCCCCAAGTTCCCAAATCCACCCCTCTAAAATCCTCCATAGAAGTGGAGACCACAAGACCTTTGATCTCCATTCCTCTCTTCACTCCACCGAATTGCCATCTTCCTCTCAATTTCCATATCACCCGAGAAGTAAATAGAATGGAAAGCGAAAAGTGGAGGGGATGAAAGAAATGGTGCTTCGATAGGGCATGGGAGTTTGATCTCGTAGGAGGTGATTGGCAAGAATGTCGACGACCTGTGGAAGTCAGAAAACTCGTGGGATTGCCGTCTCGGCTGACGGCAGAAAGGAAATTAAATGATCCAGGCGCGTTCATTAATTCTCATAAATCTGAATGAAATTAACTGGCCGTGTTGATTTTTCCGCTTGGAAAACCTCTCGGTCGGCTGCTTAGATACGAGCAGGGCGGGGAACGCGGCTCGTTTAACTAATTGCAAGAAAAACATTGTAGGTACCACTGACCAGCGGCGAGCACGCGGAAGAGGATCCGTTTCCTGCGCGAAAATTCGCCTCGCGTGCACACGCGATGAAATTCACGCCACGCGATCCGTTTTCCTTCTTTCCGGAGATTAATTTTTCAGATTCCCGTTCTGCCGTTTGTTTCTTCCTCTCTTCCGGCCTCCTCGAAACTAATTTCACTTCGGCTGCTCCAAAATATAGCGAAAGCAGGGTAAATAATTCAGGGTAGATTTCTCCGTGGACGTTTTAGGAAGGAAAGTTCGCGGTTTATACCTGTTTGGTAAACACAACGAAAGTTAAACTAAACTTTCAATTATTCGGTGGGTATGAAATCCTGGAGGCTCCTTTCTTAATTCGCCTGCAAATAAAATTGCGAAATCTGCATCTATATTTCTGCGATTTATGAGTGGTTTTACTCTTCCACTTAATAAATTTAAAAAAAAAAACTGGAACGTAGTGAGAAATCTGTGGCACAGTCGAAAGCAGTTTCGTGCTGCTAGAAATTCCATAATTCGAACAGTGAGGAACTCTCGTTGATGGTTGGGAAATTTTTCAAGCACGGGGATGGGTGCGCGACGGACAAAGGGGGACAGGACGACAAGTCGTAGGCGTTAAAACACGAATCGAGCGTCGAGGCTGTTCGATTTTCAAGTTGAAGGCGGCCATTGGTGGCCTGGTGGCCGTAAAAGGCCGCTCCAGGGCCCGCCAGCATTCCAAATTTGGCGGTCACGAGGGCCTTTTTGCCCTGGTCTGTCGCAAAAATGGCCGTGGAGCTGGCGTACATGACGCACGCTCCTCCCTCATGCACGGTGAAGTTCAAGGCGCGGCATTTTTATCCCTTTCACCGGGTTTGTGTGATTTTTCTGCCCCATGGGACACGCGTATCGACACTACCTATCGAACACTTCTTTCGATCGCTTTTTCCACTTCGTCGACTCTGTTTCTTCCTCCCCTGATGCTGAGCAAGACCTGCTGGTCGCTCCCATATAAAGTATCCGCGAGACCTCGGTTCACTCTTCTTCGAAGGATCCATGAGATTCGAAGGGATCCCCCTTTAGAAACTTTCCCCATACCGAATTGAGTTTTTGATGAAAACTCTTGCCAGGGACTAGGAAGCTCTTCTCGGGTGTCGCGGGCCAGCGCGGTGTTCAACAGTGGACGCCTAAAAAGCAATCACATGCATCCAGCATCCCAGCCCAGAATCTCTTCCCAGAAGACCACCCCAAAAACCTCTCCTGCAACCCCTCCGAGGCAACGAAAGAGGCCATGGTCCCCCGTCGATTGCAAAGCAGCCTCGGAAATGCAAAGCTATCGAAGTCTCCCAGCTCGAAGAAGCACAGCGCAGGGATTCGAGCGGAGAGGAGTATCGGGGGAGGAAGGGGCGGAAGGGGAGGAAGGGGAGAAAAGGAAGGAATACGAGGAAGAGGATGACACGAGGGGTTGGAAGGGCGGGCTGGAGGAAAGAGGGAAGGTGAGGTCGGAGCGTGCGCTGTGTCGACCGGAGGACGCCTCTCATCCTCTCCTTCGCACTCTCTCCTCTCTCCTTCTCTCTCTGGCAGGCACGGGTGCACCAGGTAGCACGTCCTCCGATTGGTGGGCGTGCACGCAGGTGCGCGTGGGTGGGGGAGGCGTGGTGAACGGTTCTCATTGGTCGTCGGACCTAACCCAGGCCTAACCCGTACCGGAAGTGGGGTTGGCACGGCGGTGCCCGGCGAGGGGGTGGCAGAGCGAGAGGGGTGGGGGGGTGGCCTGCGCTCCGAGGCAAAAACGATATCGCATCTCGCGCGCAACGCGGCAAAAAGCTGCCAGGTGGCATTTCGCCTTACCTTCAGGGTTACTGCCTCCTCTTGCACGCGAGCACACGACAGCGAAACGCGCTGGATACCCTGCCGGCCGAGGGGAATAGTCGCCAAGGGGAGAGGACACCCCTTTTTTTGTTGTTTTGTTTTTTTTGCTTTTTTTTAGTGTCGATTAAGGGGCGGGAGTCGTGGGTGTCGGCGGTGGGTCTGGGAGACGTTGGATGCAGTGGAGAGGACAAGTGGAGATTTTTTAGGCGGTGGATTGCATTTGGGGGGGCTGGGGGGAACTGGGGTAGAGGTGGGCGATTGATTCTGGGCGAGGGATAGGGGTGGTCTTGCTCTGGGGGCGTTGATGGGTGAAAGGGTTGCTTCCAGGGTACGGGGTATTTGGGTTGGAGGCAGGTGATCGCGATGGAAAGCTACGGGGCGCTGGGAGAGTGATGGTTTTTTAGGAAGTCAGCAGGGGGATGGGAAGAAGTTGATAGGGGGTGGTTTGTTTTCTGAGTTTGAACAGCTTTTCGATTGAGGTGACAGACTGGACGCGACGCGGAGCTTTGTGCTGCTGGCTAAAGTGGTAGATGAATTCTATCAAACTGGATATTAGAGTTCACGTTAACCATAAGTGAAGCTAGAATTCACTGACAATGGGTAGATTACTTGAGTGTGTAGGTAACTTGAGCTTAAATTTGAGTCCCTCCGAATTAAACTCACATCCAGCTAAATAACCCTTGTCTTCCACTCTTAATCCTCAGTTAGATACACAAGAAAGTAAACGCTGTTCAGCATAGAGTGATTCAACGTTCCTCGACCCCTCAGAAATACAGGCCGCGCAAGTTTCCCTGAATGTTTTCAAGCATCAAATTTTCTACTCCCAAACATGTTAATTTCGGTCTCGATTCCGGCGTCTGGCTACGAACGGTCTGCCACCACTTGCTCGTACTCCGCCGGCTGGCTGTATGTACTCCGATTGGGAACGAAATACTTGCACGCTATTAGATACGGGCCATTATCGTTTCCACGAATGGCGATAAATCGTGGACGAAGCCTGCGCGAGGAAATGCAAACTAAATTTCTAATTTCTCATATATGGCGGGATTCCTGGAAACCGTTTTCTATTTCGAGAATCATTATCGAACCCGCGCCGCCGCGAACGCTCTTTCTTCTAATTATCCCTTCGAGTAGTTCTTCTTCCGGAACGATAGCTCCTTTTCCTTCGAGCGAGGAACGGCTCGGGGGAGATTCACGGTAGAACAGTATCTGGGGACGCAAAATTTACCCAGAAACAAAGAAGATATATCTTAACCCTTAGTATCATAGCGTAACACCCGTGTTACACGAATTGAAAGAATTGTGCGCGCCATTTGAGAGCTTTTTCACGAACTTTAAAGCGTTACTTTACTATTACCATATGTAACAAGTGTTACACTAATGTTACATACATTATTATGTTCGACATGAAATTTATTCAAAAAGGAAAACCGAAATAATTGAGAGAGAAAATTAGCACTTACCTGGTACTTTCAGTGGCCCTGGCCACTGAATCGTAATCAACGATACGAAACAATGTACCACAGTAGAATTTCTACGAATGTATTTCTGACCTAAGGATACTTGTTACATATGGTAATAGTAAAGTAACGCTTTAAAGTTCATGAAAAAGCTGCCAAATGGCGCGCACAATTCTTTCAGTTCGTGTAACACCGGTGTTACGCTATGATACTAAGGGTTAAACATTACAATGTTTAGGTATATGCTAGTACACTAGGAGAAATTTCAATACATTTGCAAAATCTAAGTTTTCCACCCCCATCACTCCACATCGATAGTACACCTGTCTTTTACCCTCAATCAAACAGATCACCCCTCCTGAAGCCTTCCAAAGAAATTCTCTCATCAAAACCTCTGCCTCTACTTTCCTCTGTTTCACTCATCGAGACTACTATATTCTATAATCACTTACAACCCCTCGCCGTGGTCGCGTTCTCAAACAATACCCGCCGTTAAGTGTCCAGCGGAGTGGGAATGTTATATTCGCAAGAACCGTTCGATATTGCCAGCGACGGTGGCCTGGGTGAATTTCCCAAGCGAGGCAATAAATATCGCGCGAGGAACAATTCGAGAAACGCGTTGTTTCCCTTATCCGTCCATCCCGTGCAGACTTTTAATTGGACCGAAGGAAGACTGGGGGATCGTGCATGTCTACGGGGAAGGACGCGATGGTCGCGAGATCTGGCTTGCTCGTTCGTTATTGTAGAAAAGAAACGCGGTACACGGTCGTGGGTGAGATGAGGAGAGGCGATATTCCGCGTGCATTCCACCGTCCGCCAGCCCTGCTCTAGGATTGATGGACGGAAACGCGAGAAGAATGGCAGCGAAGTCGTCGTCGTTGTCGGTCTTTTCTGGGGTCGTTGACAGTTGGACTGATGCGCAGGGCCGTACAGCGAATTTTCAACTTTTCCAGCCCCTGGAACTCTCGTGCTGATTCACCCCTTTGTATGGCGTCAACCGAGAGTGAGGAGCAGTTGATAAGAAGTGGTGAATGATAGATGATTCGATATGCTGTTCTGGACGTTTCAAAATGCATGATGGAACGTTTTTTCTGGCGTTTGTGAAGGATGTACTGTATACTTGAGATTTCAACACCGATTACCTACAAAAACTACCCCATCACTGCCATTAATCTTAAAGAATTCTCACGAGCAGTCGATAGGATTAGAGTAAGAATAGGAAATAGGTGGTGCAAGGGGTGATGAAGGAAAGCAGGGGGAGGAAAAGGCAGGATGAACGTCGTTGGAGGAATGGAAGGGAGTGGAGTTAGAGGAAACGGGGGATTTCACGGATTTCAGGGAGGAAAAGGTGCTCGTTAATTGGCGGCCGTCGGCCTGTCATTATCAAAGCATCGCTCGATTCGTGGATGAATCTAATAATTGCGGCCTTGAGGCAATGGTGCACAATGGCACCCTCTCGCGATACCCTCTCACGGCCCTCGAATGAAAGGTTGCTGTCGACACCGTGCCTACCGCGAGAGGTATAAGTTACAGCGCGCGATACATCGTGGGACCTCCGTGTCCCTCTTGCACAATGGAGGGTAGAGCGAAGGTGGAGCATGAATAAACATCAGAGGGGCACATGTTTGCACAGCGAGCCTCTCTGTCGCTCGTATCGCCCGCTGTAATTTGCGGATCTGCCAGCAACGGCTCGGCCGTTCCTCGCAATTAAACGGATAACGCGGCTGACTCGTCGAGCTGACGGGATCCGCGGATACATTCCGACGTTTCGCGAGCAATTCTTCTGTTGATGATTGTGGGGAGGTAGCATCACGGAGGATATAAAAATGGGAGGAGGGTAATCGAAAGTAAAAGCTGGGGAAGGGAGAACGTAGAAATCTGAAGATTTGGAAGAAGCAGTAGGGGTGAGAGGAGTGAATATTGAAGTGAGAGACTTTGGAAGACACAGGAGAGTTGACCAAACAGATCAAAAGATCTCAGTAATGAGTGCAGAAACTGCTTGAAAGAGCATTCAGCATCCAAGACACTTGAATTGCCTAAAACTAAAAGATCACCTCCGAACCCCTCCGATCAGCCACCTCGCGACGCAAGCTTCCACCCAAGCCTCATTGGACAAGATACCTCGAGCACCAATGGCCATTAATTATCCCCCCGAGCGTAGGACAAGATAGAAATTTATCACAGCCGAGCGTAAAGACTTTGACACGGTCTATTTACCTCGAGGAAGAGGGATCGGAGAGCTATCCAGCGGCCTGGTCAATTCGGCGATGGTGCACGGCCTGCCGTTCGGCGCAGGTATTAATTAATTAGATAATTAATCGTGTAATGGGTTTAATTGGGCCCCCTGTTAAGTGTCAGCGTGCTCCCCGGGCGTAATCTTCCCCGTGGCATCTGCTTTATCTACGTTGCATGTAGAGGAACACGACGCGCGACCATCTCCGTTGTCCGGGCAAAGCGAAAGGTTCAGGTACCCGCTGCTTACCCGCGACTCCAGCTCGCCGGGAAGTTGTTGAGATTACAGATAAGGATGCGGCAGATTTCGCAGATCCGATATACCGTTGATAAGCGAGCATGCGCCCCCATGTAAACGAAGATACCGCGTGTCTTCTTCCTCTCTTCCTCCCTTCCTCCATTCCTCCCACTGCGACCACCCGATTTTTCTTCTCATTTCTTCCCGTAACTGCTCGGGCCTCGAAACTAGAACGGTGTGATCGATACGGGGGTTTTAAGCTTGACCAGTTCAATTTTCAAGGGAAACAGTTGCTTGACATTGAACGCAGATGAGGTTTCGTATTGCGCTTGGAATTTTTATTAATTCTTACCGAATCGTTGGTTCAATTTGGGGTCCAGGGAAGATTAAAGAGTTTATTTGGGAGTTTCGAAGCATCCAACTATGTTAGAATTTTCTTAAGTTTGTAATTATGTATCAGGGAATGAAAATCTGGTCGTGGTACTTCCGAGCTGACAATTATCCCCGGGCGTAGAGACCAGGAAGGAATGCCAGCGCAAAAGCGGACGCGACGACGCGTTGTATGGCGATTGCACCGTAAATCTCGGGAAAGATTTGAATAATTGCCAGGCGCGGTGTCGCAAAAAGCGGCGCGGTGGCTGGTTATTAAGCGGAGCGCACCTGGCCGCTGGTTTTACGCTCGAATACTCGACGTGCGGCAAAGTGGCTGGACTACTCCAGAGCTATTCTGGCGTTATTTAATTTGCGCGGACAATGCGCGGGGGCCGGATCGAACCCGGCACGCGTACCGCGTCGGGTAATTAACGGCTTGATCGACGGCTGATTAGCTCCCGGGAAAACGTGTTTTCCTAATCGGCGAGAGGAAACGCGTGGCTCGATTCTTTGGACCGAAAAAAAAAACTTTGATCGTGGGTGTTGATCTGAAATGTTAATTTAATCGTGCGCTGTGTCTCCGGTACCTGGTTTAATTGACAAATGGATAAATGAAAAGTGAGGGGCATGTAATCAAAGGTGTATAGAAATTTGTTGGTTAATGTTGTGGGAGTTGCTCCAGTTCAAGCTTGATTTAAATCGATTGGAACAGAAGTCTGAATGCATAGAAGAGAAATTGCATAGAAATCTAAATACATTTCTAAAAATTTCTTCAATTTTTCCCTGCACAGAATTCTTAAACCCACTTAGAAAAATTTATATACAAAGCAGCACTGTGTTTCTTATCTTCCCTGTTTCTAATGCAGAAATTGTTGCAAAAGGCACACGTAGACATAGCTCAATTAATTTTTAGAAAAGAAAAATATTTTGTTCTCACGAAGATCGACGAACCACGTGTTTCTGATGTTCATCGAGGCGAAAAACGCTGGGATTCGATTCTGCCGCCTCGATCTCGATCTCTGGATCCACGTGACGAGGCGTCACGCAGAGAGAAAGAGAGTAGGAGAGAGGGCGCGGCTGGGGCGACGAGAAAGAGAGACACGTGCGTGTACCATCGAAGCTTTGCTCGAGAACGTCAAAACGGTTCTGCGTTCTACCGCGGCGTGGCGTTAGCGATCCGCGGGATTACGAAACCGAATTCGAATCTTAATTTCGTTTTCCAGTTATTCAATTCTAATCGCATCAATCTTTCAAGAATTCTGTAGATTTCATCAGCACTGGATCTGTGAAAAGACTTCCTTTGATTTTACTAGGGATTTAGGAAAATATTTGGAGAATCTGTGCTGGTGAAACTTAGAAAGAGTCTAATGGAGTTCATTTTGAAAAAGTTTTTTTTTTAAAAATTCAAGGGGGTTTGAGGTGGGGTAGTTGGAAGAATTAAGGCAGGGTTGGGCAGGTTTTTAGAGGTTTTGAAAGAAGGCTGAGTGACATCTTGGTTATTGAATAATTGGTATTTTTCAGAGGTTTAGTACTTTTGAATAGTTCCTGGTTCGTCGAAAGGTTGCTATACACGCACCGCATTACGATCGATCGATCTTCCGCAGCGCCAAATTAAGCAACACCTGTTGCTCTTGTTTAAGCTCGCCCCATGTATCCATGCCATTCAACGGCTTTACATCAGTAAAAGAGGAACGGCGTTATCATGCTACGAAATCTCGCGAATTTATCACACCTTTCCACCTATGCCGCCTATTAAACTCCCGTTCCTCGTTAACGTAATCAAATATCATTCATCACATTGCACTCCTCGATTACTCATTATACGTGCAGGGGACGCGAAATAATTGATCGATGAATGCAAAAAGGTTGAGTATTAACTGAAATGCTTCACATTGGAGAATACAGTAATTTCTAATTCCTACAATCTCCATCCATTCGTCACCTGTTCATTTACGTATTCCACTTGATAAATAAATAACCGAACCACCACCGAGGAAGAATAGCCGCGCTCTCGGAGGAGGTCGCATCTGTTGATGCAATTTTATGTCAGCCCTTGGTGCAGTTTGTTAGCGCAGCATTCCACAAGTTACGACTCCATTAACAGGGGATCTGCTGATTTTTTCAACTTCGTTTCGGGTCGCATAAAACACGCTGTTTAAAATGCAAGGGCGTAGACAGCGCCCGGCCAGCTTCTCCGTAACGCGCGCGCGCGTGTTCTATCCCTTGGAAACCAGAAATCATTTTCTATCGTTTCGCGGAGCCATTAGCTTCAGTCGAAATTAATTGTCCCCCGTATTTATTACTCGATTCGTCCGCGAATGGTCGGCAGAGGGAATCCGGGACTTGGATTTCGCTCTCTAAATTAATCGCCGGGGAATTGATCCTTTTACTATTCCGTATCCTTTTGTTTTTCATGGCGAACCGATTTGTGTTTCTCAGAGGATCATATATAATGATAGATACGGCCGTCGGCTGGGAAAAAGAGGAAACTGCCGGGCCCCGTTAGAAAAAGAGGAATTACTGTCAGTCCCGTACATGGGTGGGACAACGTCATTGCTCCGTGTGAATACAGTTTTTACAAAGATGACGACTCTATTCGCCTTTTAAGCGAACCTCTTCGAGGCGATTACGCCCGGAGAGCATTCTGTTCCCCGTCGGGGTATCCGATTTCCCACTGGAAAATTCATTGGAACCCAGTACACGGGGATTTTCGCCGCGGTTTCTCCGTAACTGTCCCTAAACGATCAATTAGCGGAAGTTAATCGCAGCGCGCTTAAGCGAAATGCCTGCTGCCTCGTGGCTTTCTTCGTATGGGATCCAGTCGATTTCGTTGCTTTTGTGTGCTGGAACTTCTATGCTCGACGAGATTAGATCTTTACTGTTTCCCACTTGTCTGTGAGAAGGAACCTTGAAGCGAGGTCGATGCTTCTGCTCCGCTATGAAGATATAATAATTTTGTTAGTGAGTCTGAAAAAATAAGATGCATACTGACGAGAATAACGGTTTCGTTTTGCAACTAGCAGGGAGATGCTAATCTCTCTGACGTCCCCGCGGCGAATTTTCCGGTCGACGGGGAAGAGGAACGTTTACACGTCCAATCGAGGGTTTACTTCCCCCTCGGAGGATGGGGGGGGGGGTTAAGTAAAAGTTACTAGTCGCAGCGCGCCGTGGAAAGAATCCTCCGACGAGGCGTGCAGTGGCCCAGAACGGATGAAATTCCACGGACGTTTCCGGCGGACGCGAGGCGGAGTTCGTCGAATCGAGCAGACGCGGGAATAAGGGGAATAATCTGAAAGGAAGACGGAGTCCGTACTGCTTTCCACGTAAACCTTGGACAATCTGTAACACAGTACTATTACAGCTGTTTCTAAAATTGGGGAAGCAAAAGCATTGCTAAAAATGGCGAATTATTAGGTCGATTAAATTAGGCACTAACACACTCTTCACATTCACTCGTTGGACCTCGATAGAGAGTTAGAATGACTAAGTAGCAAGCCTGGCTCCAGCGGCAAGCCAGAGGAAAACGTCGTCTTTGAGGAAATCCATCGAACAATCAGACCGTCCAGTTCAGTAGGAAGAAGAATGGGGTGGCGATGAACGAAAGCAAGTTAACGCTGACGGTGGAAGTGAAGTCTTGGGGAGCAGAAAGGAGCAGGCAGGAAGAGTACTCTGGGTCCAGAGGGTTGGGGGGGATCTGAGGGGGTCTGTGGAGTTGAGCTCGTATTTGCAGGACATCCGCGCCACTGGGCATCGAGACAGTTATGACTCTCCCCCTTCTCGAACTCGTCAGTTGTTTTGCGACGGTCTGGTTGCTTTTGTTCTAGCCCCTGTCTCGTTGCTTTTGTTCATCTGTGCTCTCTCGGTGGCTGTTGCGGTGCCAGCGCCCTGGTCTTTTGCTCCTGTTTCCACCGCAGGAATCAGCGAGCGGTGCAGCATCCTTGTCCCTCGGTCGAATGATCTTGCAAGTCTCTCCGTCTTGTTCCTCTGCCGTAGAAGCAGCAGAGGCTCGTGGTCGTCCCAGCCTCTTCTCATATACTCCGTCCAGTAGTCTGGCCTTCTTCTGCTCTCTTTTTCGCGGGTCGAGCTTGCCTTTTTGCCGGCGAGCAGCTCGGGCAAGGAGAGGATGGAGGGCCAGGACGAGGGGCGAGGATGAAAGAGAGGCGCAGCCTCTCTCCTCTCCCGGCTTGAAAGGAGCCGACGTTACGTACGGTAGCCAGCCAGACTGTACCCAATTATTCCGGCGTGCTATACTAATGCCATGGACCCCCTTGGCTAACCACCCCCTTCTTCCTCTACTTCTTCTTCTTCTTCTTCTTCTTCATCTTCTTCTTCTTGGTCCTCTTCTTCTTCTTCTCCGTCGATGTGGTCGTCGTCGCGATCGTCGCCCTCCTCGTCTTCTTTATGGCCGTCCCTCTCTCGCTTCTTCAGCGATGCTCCCCCTCGCTCTTTTCTGTCCCCATAATGCGATAGGCAGAGCTCAGCTTCTTGGGCACGATGCTACCGGCCGACGCCGATGGATCTCTGGAATGACGAGGGATTCTTGATCTCTCTGCCGGGCTACCGGCGTAGCCATTGATTTTTCGGCGCGATGACGAGGCACCGTGGCTTGCCGAGTTTTTCCGTGGAGGAGTGCGTGCTGCTTCCGAACGCTGGGGCTTCTATTGGAACGGAGAGTACGCGGTGCTAGTGTTTGCCTGGTATTTGTTAAATTTGTAAGTTTCCTTGCGGTAGTCGAGTGAGTGATTGGGAGGGTGAGGAGTTTGGGAACTGGGGGGGGGGGGGAGCTGGGAAACTGAGGAATTGGGAAACTTGGGAGCTGGGAAACTGAAGAATTGGAAATCTGAGGAGTTGGACAGCTGAGGAGTTGGAAAGCTGAAGAGGTGAGAAGCCGAGGAGTTGCAAAGCTAGGGAGTTTGAAAGTTGAGGAATTGGGAAGCTGAGGTGTTGGAAAGCTGAGGTGTTAGAAAGCTGAGAAGTTGGGAATCTGAAGATTTATAAAGCTGAGGAGTTTGGAAGCTAAAGACTAGGAAAGCTGGCGTCAGCGAAGCTTCGAGTAAACTGCAGCCAGAAATCGAAAGCATCAGGAAACAATGCTCCGCGCACAGTCAGATAATGCTCCCCATTTTAATTACTAATCCCACGCTCAATTACGAAGACAAATTGCGATCGGCTTTTTTCGCGGACAGATAGCTGAAAAATAATGGTAATACCATGCGTCGAAGCGCGATGCACGATCGCCCGCGCCGGACATGAATCATCGTGCCAAAGGTCAGACACGAGCATTATCGTCGAATCGCTGGTCGAATGAATCGTATATCGTTTTCAACCACACCAATCATTGATCCTACACGATCGAAAGCTACTTCCACTTGAATTATGAATAAGAGAAATCATTCAATCAACTACGAAAACCTCCAAGAAAAACATAATTCACAATTTCTAAGCTCCCCAGCTGACAATATCGAACCAAAGAATCGTTCTAATCGCGAAAGCAAGGATCGTACATCAACTGTGTTCTCCCGTTCGACTTGGTCCTCTGTGTCCCACCCCTTGCCGTTTTGTGGAGACGGTATTAAGGATTGTATTAATCAGAGGCTGTCAGTGTGATTCCTGGCCGCGAACGAGGGGTGGAACGGATGGAGGAAGGGACAGGCGGGGGGGGGGGGGGGGATGAACGGAACTAGACAGGATCCCGAAGGAGAAGAGACGCGACACGACTTCTGGCTGCGGTTTTGGGGGTGGATCTGCCGATGACGTCGAGAAATGACGCAAAAAAATAGCTGCCAGACTATCTGGCACCACGGAGCCTCTCTCCTCTTCTCGTTCCCCTTTCACGACCTGCAAGATCACGAGCAACTTCGGGGACACTGGTCTGCGTACTTTGTTGGAAGGAATCCTCGTGTCTTTCGGGGAATTTCGGGATTTCCCCTGGGAATCTGTCTCTCGGATCTGTCGAAATCTGAGGAATTCAACGCTGGGAAGTAGCTATCAAAGGGGGCGAGAATGTAGACTTTGGGGTACCGAGAAATCCAGAAACAGGAATCAAGCCCACTCCCTCGATCTACGTACGTTATCGAAATCACCATCGAATCATCCTCAAATTCAACAGCAGAGGCACATAGGTACAATACATGCATCTCGCCACTTGCCAGTCGCAAATGATCAACGATCAGCTGCTAATGAATGGCTGGCGGGCAGCGTGGATTAAGGACGTAGGAAGACGGATCGGGTCGAAATTGAAATCTCAGGTGGCCAATTAAAAGCAAAAAGCGAGGGAAACCAGGCGGTTATTAACTCTGGCCAGCTCTCTGGCGGAGATTCCCGTCCACGGCTGAGTCCATCAGCGGCCTAGGGCTCGCGATCGTTTTATTGCCGTATGCCTCGTGTCGAACTCGATTATAATAGTGGCGTGGCCCCTAAATGGCCCCGTGTTGAACAGCCCTCAAGTATTTCCAATATCCTGCAGGGAGATTCATCTTGCTCGGCCTCCTTCTCGCCGGGGCCTGTGCCTCGTACTTCCCTCCTTTTTTCCGTCCCTTCTTCGCTCTGCGCTGCCTCTGGTCCGCGGTCGCCTCTTTCCAGGGTTCATTCATGCCTCCTGGTGGCGAGGACCTCATTACCCGCGGTGAATGGGTTCCTCTCCCGTCCTCCGCCGTTGCACTTCTCGTCGCCGATCGCTCGCTGACGCGCGACGCCTACCGCTCGATTTTTTCCAAAATTGCCGTCTCACGTGGCGCACAGGCGTTCTCCCTCGAAGGGGGATAGGTCTGAGGGTTATGGCCTCTTCGGGGATTTCTGCTCTGGGTGGTGAGTTCTCTTGCAGCGAGTTCAACGAAGATGTAGATTTTTAAGTAGACTCTTTTCTAGCCACTATTCAGAGGAATAAGATTTCAATTAATTTTATATTATGTAGCGAACAGTGGATGTTTAAATTCTACAATCAGCATTAAATCGAAGTACTTACCTATTAGGTGTTATTATACGAAGCCTCGGGTCTTCCTAAAACGAAGCAGATTCACGCGGTACAGATTCGACGTGGACGTTACAATAATACTGGTCGACCGGCTCGTTTTTTTTCTTCTGCTGCTTTGGAGAGGGGGCCAGGGCAATTTCGCCGTGGCGATATTTTTCTTCTCGCGCGAAAGGTTAATCGAGCAGCGAGCTTTATCTGGCCCGATCTGCACACCTGGAGGACCGAGGCTAATGTCTGCCTCTCTGCTACTTTCGGGAGCCAATCATCAGGTTCGCCACAGGCGCGTGCACCGATCTCCCTCTGGCCCCTTTCTCTCCTCTCTTTTCCGTCCTTTCTCCGTTTCCTGAATCGTTTTCTTCCCGACTGGCGGCTACGCGCTGCCACTTTCCGCGTTCGTCGCGGTTTATTCTGCCTTCCATCGGTAAAGCTCCAAGGAAGACTTGAACCCTTTGAAACGTGAATATCTGTTCTTCGATTCAGACAGAAGAAAATATTCGTAGCGGTGGAGTCTTTGTCCTGTTCTCCAAAGCTACTCTGCTTTCTTCTTCACAAATTAACTTTAATACCTAAATAAAAGCCCTCTGTATTGGAGATCAGTCTCACACCGATCTTCCCTTCAATTGTAACGAAATAAAACAGAAGTTGAGTTAACATTTCACTACCACTCGCGAGGAATCGAACCTACAGCCTCCGCTACCCCCTCACCTCCTCCAAAACGTATTACCTCCGTTCGAACGGACTTTCCCCGAAACTGTTTCGATTCACCATTATCATCTCTCGCTTGTGATTTTCCGCTCGGATGAGCCGCGACGCGTCGAAAGCGCGTTTCGTGAGCTGACCGAGGCAAGGATAATCGGCGAAATTGCACGCGGAAGAGCAGGCCTGGGCGCGAAACCTCGACAGGGCTTTCGAACTGACCTTCCTCTAATTCCCGTGGCCGGGAGGATCGATTAATTTCGAACGGTGTCGGGATCGAGAGCCGGCTTCCCCGATTAGCCGCGAGAAGAAATTATTCTCGGCGCTGGCTGACCACAGATGGACAACCGGGCTTCCGCGAACTGGAGATGGACAATTTTCGATAATTACTCGCGGTCCTCTCTGCGCAGGCAGCCACAGAGAACGGCGGGTAATTTTTGCTGCAGAACGGGGCAAGGGGGTTTAACAACTGTTACTGGGCAACTGATTCCTGGGGTGGGGCATGGGAAGATATCGTTTCTTTATCCTTTACTATCGCGAGTCGAAGGTGGTGGAAATAGAGGACGAAGGAGAATTATTAGAAAAGTTTCTGGGAGTCAAACTATGGATGGCGTAAAAAAGGGGAAGGAAAATGGAACGTTTATTACTCAAGAGAACTTCACGGTTTCTTTATTCTTCGCAATGGAAAATGAACCAGGATGAACATGGAAGTTTGCCCAGGAAGAAAAGTGGGATAACACGAGTCAGGGGGTGCTATAGATGTCCCAGGAAGGGGAGAGAAATTGGAGCAGCTATTACAAAAGCGTAGAAGGAGTATATCGAATGTGGAATGAATGGGGAGGTACGAAACAGGCATAGCAAAGAAAGTCAGAGAGCACCGTGCACCACTCTCCTCAGCAATGTTTGGTCTCGTTTAGGTCCAGCCCTTGGAACGGAGGCTTTATTATAATTTTCACCAGTTTAACCAGCCGTTGGTTCGCCGCTGCTCTCTCTCGTTGCTCCCTTTCTCGCAGCTCGCATGAAATGCGTTTTACTGCTGCAGCGTGGCGCAAAAAGACGAGGGCCACGAGTGGAGGCCCAGTCGGTGGATGATGGAGGTGATGAAGAAGTAAACGAAGAAGAAGTGGAGAAGGTGGCCGAGTAAGACATAAATGGCCTTCGTTCTTTCGCCGTTTCAGATACGGTACACTTTTCACTCGCGATACCACGGGCCTGCGTATACCTCCGCAAAGTTCATTGGGACGTAATCTATAAGTCGTTCGATTGGTTCCATGGAGAACATAGAGACTGTAGATAGTCGAAGTGGACTTTGGTGGGAAGGAAATTCTTAATTTAACAAGAAATGCAATATAGAATCTAGTATCAGTAATTCCACAGCACTATGCTCTAAGCTAATTCATCACAATTTCAGTAGTAAAAGAGTTTTGCTTGAGGCCTCCAGAAGAAAGTAACTCAAATTTCCCCTGAGATATCAGTTAAAATTATACCCACTTGTCACAAACAATCTCATGGCTCCCAAAATCTCCACGTGCACTTGAAGAATTCATTAAACTTCGTCAGCAATCAATTTTTACATCTTCAACGAATCGATCTGTTTCTCAAACACCCATTATTCGCCTTGGAAGCGTCCCAAGTTTATTCAGTCACACTGTTCTTCTGCTCTTCCATACGTTGCGCTGGTATCACCATTAACAGCTAATTACTGGAAGTCATCTGTGAACTTCGTCGTAGCCTCGGACCGAAGTTTCCACGCCTGATAACTCGAATCTTTCGAGTTTCGCTACATGTAGATACCGAAATTCCGGTGCTCGACTTGTCAGAAGTTTCTTCGTTGCCCACAAAGTCTCGTGTGAACGCGTTTTTTCGGATAGCTGTGGATCCAGCTCAGGGACAGATGTGGAAATCGATATCACAAGATATATTGCAGCGGCAGTTTCCTTCATGGCCCGAGGTCGCCGGTCAGAGATCATCGGTGATAAGGGGACAGGCTCGATAAGGGCCTTTAACGTGCCTCGGGGAGAAATATGAACGTTTTCTAGTCGAAATCGACTGAGCTACGAGAAAAAATTCCCTTTCGTCAACAACTAAACTCATTTCAGTGTTCTATAACGAATTTCATCGGGGATAATCGATTACTTCTAACAAATCACGTGCTCTGGGCTTCTGTGATTGAACCTCGACATTTATAAGTCCCCCGGAAAGAATAGTAAAGGTTCCATAACGAAATACACTCGAGGAACCAAAAATCTAATAATCTAGTTCTAATAAAACAGAGAAGAGCCAGATTAAAATTTGATGGGTGCAGCAGCAAGCTTTTGCAGAAGGGCCGAGCACTGAAAGGAGCTTCAAAATCCCAGAAGCGCACGTATTCAGACGATCTTCGAACTCGTTTGAAAGAATAAGAAGGCAGAAGATAAAACCAGATAACTTTGGCTACTCTTCCGCCCAGACGATCCACCGATAAAAAGTCTAGTCCATACTGCTGTTTGCTCCAAATATACTATTTATTTATCTTTTTTTTCACCCAGAGCCGCGTTACGCAAGCGACTCGCGGCGCTCAAGACCTTGCTGAACTCGTCGAAGGAGATACCTCGACTGTCTTCCCTTTTCATTCTCTTTTTCCAACCATCCACTCCGATATCAAAAGCAACAACGCGCGAGTGCTCGTTTTTGCACGCGAAATCAGAGGTCACCGTGCATCCTATTTCCTGGAATAAAAGTATTGCTCATATTTTCTTCCGCCGTTTAAAAAATTTGTTTATCGACTTCGCAAAATATCCAGGCATTGTCCAAAGACCGCTCCAAGCTGCCCGTTACTAAAAACCGTTCGTCGCTTGCCTTCCATTTTCCTTGTTCGACCATCGAGCCAACTGAATGCGCAGAAAAGTCAATCGGATCGAGAGGCAAGCGGGATTCCCCTTCTGCGCGTCGATTCCTAATCGCATCGTGCGATATCGGCGAACAGCATCGCGATATTTCATCTCCGGGGTGGCTGCCAGTTTATTCGTGACGAGGCAGACGCGCGAAAAGACATTTCCCCGGGAAAACTTTCTAGGAATTTTGAAAAGTACAGGTGCACCGCCGCTAGTAATACCGCGAGGGATAGTCACACGGTATTTCCCGAAGCTGAGGCCAGAAATGAATCATTGCAACGATCGGAGAGCCAAGTATGTCTCAATCAATTACAGCGAGGCGAAACGGAGTGGAAGGATATCGACTCGACGAATTATCAATGTAGATTTTAGTAAAATTCCATTGGTCTCCGCAGCGAGCGGAAAAAATGGCCGTAACACGCGAAGCGACACGCAGATGATTTGCATTCGTGTCTCTCAGTGCACCGTCACTTGCTCGTGATTATGCATAGTCGATGAATCGAGGATTTAGTCCAGCTCCGATGGTCATGAAGGAGGGAGAGAGAGAGAGAGAGACGAGGAGAGGCAGCGATTCCTGGATGGAGGTCGCGGTTAATTGCACCGTGTGTGCGTGTGTGTGATCGAGTTGCATCGATTAATCGACGATTTCGAGCGTTTATCCGAGGCTCAAGGATTCGATTCCCAGGCGACATGTAATAATAGACGTAAGCGTGATTTCGAGATCGTCGTGTTTGCCGGCCTAGTATTAATTACCGCGATGCATAATTAATTTATGGTAAATCATCGCTGACTTGGGACTGTGTGTTTGTCAGGCCGGTCGAAGGATCGTGGAAAATGCAGCAGGTTAATCGAGGATGTCCTTGATTTTTGGAAATGGGTTAAGTCAAAAAATTGTTTAGTTCTTTAGTTCTTTTTGGGAGGTGATTGGAAACCTGTGTATCTACAAGATCCAGGTTCTAGCGTCGTCCAAGTTGAGTCATACACCTCCGATTCGATCTTTAAAACTTTATCTACAGAGATTCAAAAGATCACACGGTTCTCAAGCAATACTTTCTTCATCCGCGATCTTTCGAAGCAATTACGTCAACAGAGTACATACCATGATATCGCAGAAGACTTTCTCCACGAGTCACTTCAATCCGCAGTCGTCAATCATCCAGTCCACGTTGTATAATGACAATCATCTAGTCCCCACAAAGATATCCCCATTTATCAAAACTACTCTTTCCTAATTGAATACCTGTCCACGAAACTTCAAACATCTTTCTTCGACACTTCAACTTAGAATCGACTTTCCCATGCGTCAACTACTCAACCCTTATTCGAAACACTAAATTCCAAAGAAACCTCCAGACTTTAAAATTCACCATCTTCTAATTAAAAAACCTCTCAACCCCTACCAAGCCATTCGCTGGAACTTCATTGGACAAACTTCTCAGATCACACAGAATTTCCATTTGAAGCTTTCCGAGCATTCGTCATCGAATTATTGCTCTGGTTAATTAACAGCCACCTAACGCCACCTTGCAGTCGTATCCGCTGTAGAGGAACGAGCAGCAGCACAGGCGTCACCCAGCCTCGAGCACGTTGCCTCGGTGTCGCAATTCGACTTTCGACGACTAATCGACGAAGGTCTGCGCGCTGGTGAAACGCGTCGGGGATCGCGTGCACGCTCTGGGCGGGTACCGAACCTCAAGGCGACCGTTCCGACCCGCTCCGTGGTCCAAGGACTTGGCCAGGGAGAAAATCTCCGCTCGACAGGCCGGGGATAATCGGGTATCCAGAGCAACATTGTGCAGCCAATAATTCACCTGAACCACTGCATCCGTGACCGAACGTGCGATTCCCCACGCTAACTGGAGCGGAATTTTTCTTGCTTTTCCCGTTTCTCTGGTGCACCGAGCTCGGGGCATGTACCTGCATGCACGATCGCGTTGATCGTGCCTCAAGGAGGGTTCTGAATCTCTGGGAAACTAAAGGTGTAGGAGAGTTTTCATCTTGGAGGCTGGAACTCCTTGGGGATGCCAAAGAATTGTGGGGCACAGCGGCTACAGAGTTCTCTGAATCAGCTGTAACCCTCTGGATCTTCCTGAAAATTTATCAGAACAAGTTCGCTTCACTAAGTTCGCAAGATCTACTCGAAGAGTAGTTCCCTTAAATAAATACCTACTGAATTTCCTAGAACGATTCCCTTTACTCCAAGCATCCCCCTGAAGCTCCTACCACAAAGTAGATATCGATCTTGATGGTAAACTATCCAGCGAAACGCGCAGCTATGATTCTCAGGAAGCGCCTAAAAATATCACGGAGGATGATAATTTTAAACTCTCCGCCGTAAAAAGGCCTCTCCTGGCATAAATCCGTAATTGCGGGGGATTGATACTCTTACGGTGGCCGCTATAAATAACGAGCACGTACAGTATCTCCCCCGTAATAACTGATAACGATAATTGAATATTGATAGCGGCTGGCAACGGGGCACCACGCGGTTTTTCCGCCAGCCGGCAATTTGCCGCGGGGTTCCGTGGCGAGAGTAAACATCGCGCCGCTATTAATATTATTATTGCAACTATGTGATCACCGAGGGGAACGCCATTACAGGCTATGGTCATTATCACCATTATCGGGGGATTATTCAGCCAGCCCCCCCTGGCCAGCCTGTTATTTTCTTGCTGGGGCTAGGGCATTCGAACGCAGGAAGCTCGCGATTATGCGCCAGGAATTATTGAATTATTAGCGTCTTGTTAATAAGCTCGTCGGCCTGTAACCGCGAGCCGCCATCGAAACTGTTCGTAGCCGCGGTTAAACACGGGTCTGCCTCGCATTAGCATGCATCCACCACGTCTAGATCCTCCGGTGATCCACGTCCACTGGTCACCTCGTGTCTTTCGCGATTTCATCACCCCCCCCCCCCCGCCCCTTCCTCGAGATTGCTATCTCGGAGCACGGGGCACGGTGTCGTGGCCATTGTTTAAGGTCCTTACCCCCTTTGAAAGGCAGGGCTGCGCCGATACGCACCACGCCTCCTCCAGCTTTTTTGCGGGTTAATTAGGGGTATGAAACGGAATTAGCCGAACCACACCTCCGTCGATCCCTCCACCGTCACCTCTACTCGAGCTGCCGACGCGTAGACGATGGATCGTTCGTCTCGACGATCGTTCGATGTCGATGGGGATTTCTGTCGGTTTTGTCGAAGGGAGGCTTTTCAGGTTTTTGGATAATGAAGTTGGTTGGTTGTTGGAATTTTAGGCGTTTCAAAGGGGTGTTGTGGTATCGCGCGGGGTAGGAGGCGAGGGTGAATGTAGGGATTAATGCTCCGATTCAAAGGGTTGTTCTTCTCGTTCTTCGTTTGTGTTTAGACACTTATTTTTGGGAGCTGTGATTACATCCAGCGTATGTTTGCTTATTGCAATCGATCTACAAAAGGGTTCAGTGAAGTTTCTGGCTAATATTCACTCTTAAACGCTCTCATCCTCTTTGGAAGAATGTGGTCGTCGGTCCAGCGAATCCTGGACACGATTTTCCCACGATGAATGCATCAATAATTCAACATGTGCGTTGCATTAAATAATAATCCTCATTGGCTTCATCAAGCCTCCACCGGCTACCTTTTTGTCCCGGCTTGGGCCCGCCATTATTTGTCCACTCGCATTGATAATATTTCCAATTCGAATATATTAATATAATCTCCAGGGGACTCAAATTCCTCCGTAACACGCATCCCAAGCGAAAAAAAAAACAGATGACGATGGTCCAAGGAGTTCTAGCAACAATTCAGTCAACTCACCCCCACTCGAAAACATCTCACAGTTTAAAAAATTTCAAACTAAACCCCAAGAAGGCTAAACAGAACCCCTCAGAGATCGACAAGATTCCTGAACAAAATTCTTCCTCGAGCTCCCACCCCCTTTTATTAATAATTCAAGGGAAAAGGGGGGAACGAGGGCTGGAGTGGACAAAAAGGCACGCATTAAATAATAGTTGGCCTGGCTGCTCAGAGCACACGTCACCGTCTCTATCTCATTGGTTCGCTTTGATCCATGGCCGGCTTCATTTATCAGGCTCCGAATAAATCGCTCGTTCTTTCGTGCCGTCGGGGCGACGGTGTTGCTGCCGGTTGCTTCCCGAAACCCGTGCACGCTCGCCTGGTAATTATATTCTGCAAAACTGCGAACCCTTGGTGCGCGAGGGAAGGGTGGCGAGCCGCCCCGCAGACGCCACCCCCTGTCGCGGCCGGAAGTGACGCACATCTATCTTGTCCTGCGTTTCTGCCCTGCACTTCCGTCCCGCGACGGAGCCTCGAGGGAAGGGTGCCCACCCTGCGCTAGGGTGGCGATCTTCTCCTTGGAGGAAAGACGGACGACCCGATCCCGAGTGTTAACCCCTTGCGCGTGGCTGGAACTCACCCTGTCGACTGACTTTTGGTCGAAATTGACGGAAAATCGCGCGCAACTCAATTATTCCGCTTTCAAACTTGGGACAGGAGAAGAATTTCTGTGTGGTGAATTACGAGAAGATTAGGCTTGATGTTTGAAAAGAAAAGGGGTGGTTGATTTCTCAGCAGTGTCTATACTGATTTCACTGAAATACCCAATTGATGCCAAGGAATATTTTCTGCTCTCCGCTTTTAATTATTCGTAGGTACACTTCCCTCTGAGAAATTCAGCAACGTGTCGTTCGATCTCGAAGCGTCTCAGCTCTTTCGTTGTCCCTGGAAATAGGTTCGCAGCTAATTACGCAGGGCGAAAGACGGAAGGAGCGCGGGGGACGCGGGCTGCGGCGAAATAGGCGGGGGCCGTTTTATTTGCCTGGACTCTTTTCCAGCGGACGATTCAATTAGGCCGTCGATAAAATCGTGTCCAGCGTGCGGGAAAAAGGAAGACGGCGGAGGCCGCGGTAATTGGGCAAAACGCACGTACGCCGAATTTCGGCAGCTAATGGAGATTTATTATGGCTATACGGTTGGCTATACGGCAGCTGCGGCCGAAAAAGACTTTCACGCTGGCCGCGTTTCATTTTTGCTGCCGCTGTTGCTGCAGCAACACATTGTTACGCCTCGCGAGGAATTTACAACAATAGGACAGGTGGACGGATTATACCCGCGGCCCGTGTGGAAGTTTCATTTTTCTCCTGTTCGCCTCGGTCCCTTTACCCGAGCCACCTCCTTTCGCCATCTAGACTGAAATTAACTTGCAATTACGCGAGCCTAGCCCTCGTTCCTTAACAAATCGAACGATTACAATCTGCCTCGTTTCTCTTAAGGATTAAAAGCAGGACTTCTCTTCTCCTCAGTTCCCAATTGCAAACATTGAAAACGTGGACCAACAACCACCCATCAGAATTTCCACTCCCTTTCGCCGGAGAAGTTAATTGTTTTCCAAAGGATCGTGGTAATTGCCCGTTCTCGGCGCAAAAGTTAATCGAGGGGTGGGCAGAAGAAAATGAGCAGCCCGCGTGGTCAGTCGTAAAGTGGAGGAAGACACGGCCAATTAGGGGCGAGGCGGATCCTCGTACGCGATGGTTATTTAAATAATTGACAATGTTTACGAAGCGGGGTTCCACGGCGAAAGGGTGAATCGAATTAAACGTGGACGTACGGTGAATAATTAATCGGAAGACGGCCGCTTGAACTGTGACCGGGACAGGCCTCCACGTTATCAGTCTCTCGTTATCAGTCATCCTTTACTCGCGGCTGCCTCTCTCAGACGAGACACATCGCCTTATCGAGGCGTGTGCGTTCGCCGTCGCGACGAAAAAAATGCTGCAATCCCTGGAGGAAAAAATTATCTTTTTTCAGACGATACTGGCTAACTGGACCAATCTGGATTCAGGGTGGAAAATATCGGGTACCTAATATGTACGTTTCTTTTTGTTTGCGTATATTCTCTTTGCACCAAACCTTCTCCCATTCTGCTTTCTCCGGAGCATTCTCTATCTTCAATCAAGGTTTCTCAGCAGTATCTGCTGCTCGTATCTCCTCTGGACTGCTTCAAATTACCTTGGTCTCTATCCAGCTGGAGGAACAGCAGGGAAAAGGCCAGGAGACACAGTGGGCGATGTTAAGGGAGGAAAGAGGGCGATCCCCGTCCCTCTTTCTCCTCTGTCTAATGGTTTAGGAGTCGTTCCGCACATTAGCTTCTGCGCGACGAGAGAGAGAGAGAGGCAGCTCTCGGTGGTCATGGTGTTCTTGTTCCTTGCCTCGCTTGCCGTTGCTCTCCACCTTCCACGCGTTCGGGAGCACTCTCCTCCGTTCCTCCCTGGCTGCCCTTTGAAAAATGACCCGCGTCCTCCCCGAGAAATAAGAGTGTCATCATCATTAGCCCGCCGAGTTACACGAACGGGACCGTGCGCGCACGGAAACACGCGCGTCCGTGCCTCGCCCTTCAGCTATTAAGGCCGTTGCCGAAAATTCTGCCACTACAGGCACTGCATTCGCTCTTTCTGTACACTTTCTGGCCCTCGTGGGCGAGCCTTGCGAGAGCATCGACGAGCAGAGCGAAAAAATAGTGGGTATGTGGAGTGCTTGGAGCGGTTTCGTGGATCGAGGATTAATTTTGAGGGAAAGAAGGGGGCATTGAACTTGAAATTAGATAGAAGTGGGGAAAATTGAAGTGGGGAATTTAGAATTGAGGGGAATTGGAGCGGGGAGAAGTTGTCTTAGAGAAATCAGGACAGAATGAAATTTATATTGAGACAATTCAGAAGAAACAGAAGAATTAAAGTTGGGAGCAGGAAACTTATAATTTGGGAGCAGCGACCTCCGTTTCAGTCATCTCAAATTCCGCAATAAATAAAATCCCAGCATCGTACCAACACTCACAATCACTTCACTGGGACAAACATCGATTATTGCTTGCAACAATCCGCGACGTGACCAGCAATTTCGCCTCTAAAAAAAGCCTCCACGAGGCACACGATCATTTATCCAGCCGACAAAAAACAGGGAAACGCGTGCGATAATTGCGCGTAATAATGAAAACAAATCGAACGAGGATACGATAATAAATTAGCCGCGAAGCAGCAGGCTACCGTTGGATGCTGCGCGTAATTATTCCCGTGGTCCGTGCACCGATTGATTAATATTTACGTGATAACGCGACGACGCGTTAACCCAGGCGGGGGTAGAAATGAATCGCCAATGAAGCGATCGCGAGATAATTCGACAAGTAAATCGAAAAAAAATGAAGGGTAAACAATGTATTTACTGTTCCCTCGACCAGTGGCGATATTTTTCTTCTCTTCTTCCGTCATCCTCAATTAACCAGTAAACATGGATGTTTTTTTTTCTGATGCACACAGCTGTTTCTCTTAATTAGTAATTATCTGCTTGGCTGATCGGTAGGTAGATCATTTGCTCTCGTTGAACTTTATTGGTTGATTAAAAATCGTCACCAGGAAGAAGCCTCTAAGTATGAAAATTCCTCGACAGAGAAATTCCTCAACTTCAAATTCTCTCGGGCAAGAAATCCCACGAGCGAGTGGACTTCTCGTTACGAAATTCCCGAGCATCGAAGGCAGCTCGAGTAAGAATTCGCAGGCCTTTAAAGAGAAATTCGAAAAAGCAGGGAAGAAGTATCGCGCGAGATGATTGGTCCTCGCGGTCGAGTTAGCTATGTCCAAATTCCAAGCACGTTGCAGCGTTAGTTGCATGAATCGCGCGCGGATCGCAGATTCGACAGGCGTGGGTCAACGTGCCCGCAATTTATCAGGGCACTTTTCAAAGCGTACGATTAAATTCGGAGGGAGTTCACTTTTGCACTTTGCAGCTGAATTATTCGCGTTTGCGTCACTCGTGGGCATGTATCGCTGCGATTTATCGACGAAGTCTAGCCGCAGCAGCTGCGTATGGGAATCGAAGCCGCTTCGAAAAAGGGGGCTGCTCGCTTGCAAAATAGTAAAGTCTCTGCGGGGCGTGGAATTGGCTTCAGCTGTAAATTCAGTAAAGTTAAATGGAAAGTAAAGTTTATTTAAGTTTTAGTTACTTCTTATATTGTTCACCACTTGATTTTATAGTGTATTGTGTTTTCTTTGGATCACTCTGACTACTTGTACCAAAAATTGAAACACCCCTTAAATTCCACCTTCGAAATGGTGTCCCCATTCTATAAACCCCCCTGTATAACTCAAAGCAAAGATACAAGTTCTTCGAAGACCACGCATCTCCTTTTTACCATCGCATTTCCTTGCCGTTTTACCCAAATAACAGTACGAATTCGCGCGTGCCGGATGCACCGTTATAATTTTCGGGCGTGAAAAGGTTTCGTGCCTGGGCCCGGAATCAGGCCCAATTCCTGTTCGCTCGTCTCATTATCCTTTCGTCGACGCGCTGCACGCTCGACCGCTTTGTCCACGGTCCACCGCGCTTCCTGTTTCGTTTCTCCAATATCTCTTGCTCGTTCCCCATCGTTCTCCATTAAAACCTAAACTCCACGTACATCTAATCCCTTCGAATCTCGCAATTCCCAATAACCCCGAACCTCCACCGTTCAATCCTTTAATCCACCGATAATTAAGTTTCCCCGCGTCCATCCCCGGAAATTGAGAACTCAAGGTACCTAACCCAGCATGTCCGAAATTCGCGGCGAGACAGGCTTCAACTTACGATTATATCGAGCAAACGACGCGGCTGCCGCTGGCCGCTCGTTTAATCGCTCGGATTCCCCTCGAAGAATCCAAGCGTCGAAAGAATCCGCGCGAGCGGTTCCGCGTGCCATCGTGCTTCGCAATTATCGCGAATCACTCTCCCCTTTGCTCTCGCGGTCGGCAATCTCCTCCGATTTCCCCTCGGCTTTCCAAAATTCCCAGACACCTGTCGTCCACCGTCGCATCGCCACCCTCGAAAGCCGCGCCGGAATCCATCCCCTCCGACTCGCGAACTTCGTTTGGTGGCGGAAACCCCGAAAGAAGTAAGAATTCGAGCCTCGTAACTGAGGCGGATAGAGCGAGAGGCTGCGAGAAATGCCAAAGGGGGGGGGGGACAGGAGATGCTGCGGGCGTAGTAAGAGAGAGAGAGAAGGGGGCATTGTGTCGGCATTTCTACGACTAGTCGTGAGGTTTGACGAGAGATTGATGCCCGGGGCCCGATCTCAAGGCGAATCCGCGCGTGCTACGGCCGATCGGGAATCTCGAGCGGCCGAGGAGAGAATATTTTCTGGGCCCTTCCTCCTCTCTCCCTCCCCCTCCCCCTTCCTCCTCTCTGTGGCCTTCTTGCTGGCTGGTTCGTCGCTGTTGCCTCGCCTCTCGTCATCGTCCCCCGATGGCCACGTACCGCGGCGACGAAGCAACGGCCGCGGATGAACACGAAGAAGAAAGGGCCCAGACCGCTTCGACTTCTGCCGGCGCTCTCGTCCTCTAACCGTGGCAAAAAGGGAGAAGGCGAGGCATCGCGGGGACAAAAGGCACCGCCGCGGAATTTTGAGCGTCGGCTCAGCTTCTTCGGCCCCCCCGGCTTCCTTCCTTTGGACCCTCGCCGCCCCACCACTCCCCTCCTAACGGGGACTGCTCACTCCTCGCGAGGGGGCCCCGTCTTTCCTCGTCGCCGGGTAAAAACAGAAAATATTTTCCTCGCCGGGACCGCGGGTGGACGGCACCGTTTGACCGGACACGCTTTCCGTTCGCTGCCACGAACACGGCCGCAGGTTTTGTCGGGGGGCTCGGAACGGTCGCCAAGAGGGGGGCTTAATCGCGTTCCTTTGGGGCGTTTGTGGGATTTGTTTTGAAGATTTTTGGGGCACAGGTGTGCTTTGAGTGAGTGGATTTTAGAAGGTGATGGGGGTTCCATGAAAATACAAGGGATACCCTCAAATGGTGTAAAGACCACAAAATTAAGTAGGTATAAAAACAAATTCCTGTGGCATCTATTATATAACAAGTATTATTCTCAGACGAAGCGTCTTCGGCAGCTTTAATTGCCTACTTCAAGATGCATAATACCTGTTCTGCAATAGATGCTAGAGGAATTTGTTTCAACATCTAATTCTGTGTTCGAAGTTGCCCCATTTGACAACAGTGGCTTGTGGATATAGTGTGAGGGTAACATCGAGCACTTTGGTATTTTCAATGCGTTTTGAATTGAGTCTGCAGCAAGTGGAATTGGGTTTGAACTCTTTAATCGCCCCAGGAAACATTGAGTTGTGTCCGTTTGTCACGGCGAAAGAGCATATCGAAAAAGGACGTATCGTATCAGCTGTTGGAGGTTCGACGACTGAATCGAGAGGAAAAGCCGCAGTCGTTTATGCCGCGGGGGGTGCCATTAATCCAACGATCCTCCCCTAAATCTTTAGCTGCGTGCTTCGGGGGACATTGAACGCGTTTCCATCGGAGGGGGGCTTCCTGGGGAAGCTTCTCGTCGGGGGCGTGGGTGGGAGCGGACAGAAAGGAGACACTTCTTCCGGAAACCGGAACTCGGCGCGACTTAAAGACGCGTGCACGTTGGAGGAATCGCGCGGCGAACGCCTCGATATTCCCAATTTTTTTTTTTTTCTTCCGTCGCGAGTCCCTTTTCGAGCCTTCCCTGATCCAGATCTCCTATTAAAGTAAACAATTCTCCACCGCAAACAGCGATTACTCTTGTCAGAATTCCTCCTCCTCGCGAAACACCGTTCGAAGCCGAATAGATTCCGAAGAAGCAAAGTATCGTGATTTATTGGTAAAGTTATTGGATGCTCAAGTGAATCGCGAACGCGAAAATCGCTGTAATAGCCAGAGGAATGCCAGTCGATGCATTCCATGCAAATAAATCGCGACACCGAGGACTTGTTGAACGTTACTTTTTGTCCCTGATGGTGCACGATTATCCATGATTTATATGAACCGCCGACGGGAAGCCACATTGTCTACCATCCTCATTCGTGGTACTTTTTTCCCGCTATTAGGGAAACGAGTCATTGACTGGATATCAGACGTACAGTGCTTTCTAAAACGAAGTGGCACACGCGCACACCTTCTATCAAACATTCAATCTACACTTGATAAAAAGCCAATCCTAAATTACATGATTGGCAAAGTATAGCCCATGCTTATTCGTCTTGCATTGTTGTGAAAATGGATCAGAGGAGAAGCTTGTAAATTCTTTCCCCAAGCTTTCGATATTCGTCCTAAAAATCGAATTAAATTCCAAAAATCACGACCACGTTTTGCAGCTTCTTTCCTGCAGCGGTGTCGCGTTCGCGGTAAGTCGTGCACAGGCGAGTGAACACTTCCTCGGTTATTATTGATAGCTCGGTGTGTCCTCGCCGACGACTCTTATTGCTACCTTCCGCTCGGGTCCCGGCGTCGTTGTTGCACGTACGCGCCACGAGGCTGCTCGATCACGTAATGACCGTCCACGGGTCAGCGAATGATCCAGCGGCAAAAAATCCGCGACGATTCGCTCGCTGCTCTAATTGCGACCTGCTCCTTCGTGGAACATCTATTTTATGCTGATACTGTCTCCTGAGTAGTGGTGGCGTTGAGCTCCTCGCGCTCCGCAATCCGAGCCACTGCAAAGCAATATTCAGCTCGTCAGCAAACACAGAAAATTCATGAATTTTCTCCAAAGACAACGATCTTAACAGAAATAAGAAGATTCCTCCATTCAAACCTTACACCCCCACATCCACCCCTCTACCTTCCACTTACCACCAAAATCATTAGGTATCTAAAAATCCCTTGACTCACTGAAGCCAGGAACTCATACGTACCACCACCACCGCTTCGATCAGCTTCTTACACCCAACGTTCATCCTACATACGTCTGGAATCGGCCACCAGTAGCCAGCAGGATCCTCTCGACGTTCCTCGAGCTCGATAATCGACCGAGGATCGGTGCACCGTGCTGCGGAACGGTGAGTCGACTCGTACTTTTACGCGATGCAAACGGAGGTTACAAGTTGCCAATCAATCACGATTCGGCATTGAACCGGCGGTCGTAACCCTGCAGGCAAGACTCCCCGCCTCCTCCCCCGCGTCCCCCGAGGCCCCACCCCCTCCCCCGTTCCCACTGAACCCGCGAGTTAATGACGACGTACACCGACTACTACGTAGTAGCAAAATTGCACTTAATGCACCGTCGTACCTGTCTTTAACGATCCATTACGCGGGCCCGCTAGAAGAGGAGGCCGCGGGGGTAAAAGAAATAAGAAGACCCGGGTAATAAGCGAGCAGCTGATTGATCTCGAAATACGCTCGGGACGACGTATGGATTCTGGCGTGTTAATTACCCCCCGCCATGGCGTGGGGGGGGGGGGGGATGGGGGCGAGAAAAAGGAACGGAGAGCCGTGATTTACGCGGCGCGATAAGCGCTCGCCGGATCGAGAGATAGTGACGGGACAGAATTCGGATATCGCCTTGAACCATTTGCATCCTGGATGGATCCTTCGATTCCAAGGTGTTCCGGGGAAGATTTTGTGGTGTTCCCGAGGGAGGGGATGTGATCGGATACAGTGGAAAAGTTGGAGGTAGCTTAATTTGTCGCTCGAGGTGTTTCGCGTGATCAGAATATTTGCGTCACGGGGATAAGTGCTCGAGAGAGTGCACTCGTAATGTCAGAGTTGATCGTCGTTTGAATAATCGAGGACGAGCGTTCAGTCGAGATAATTACGCTTGGTGTGTTTATTTTAACGTTTACGTAATGATTCAGAGACGGGATATGTCTCGGTGACATTTGCTGCCAGCAGCTTTTCGATTCTTATTTATTCCTGTGGAAGATGGAGGTGATTCCGGTTGAGAGTTTTCCAGCTTTCCTGGGCAAGCTCTCCTCTTCCTCTCGAGTCGTCGGAAAGTTCCAAAGGCGATAAGAAACGCTCTACTTCCACTTCTCGGAATTCCCAAACACTCCACCCCTCGATCTAAAAAATTCCCGGTCCCCGAAATTCGCGACTTCACAGATCTTCAGCGTGTTCGGAATCGATGCAGCCGAGTTTCTCCGCGACGCGTAACTCCGTATATCGATTGTCGTCGCTGGTGTCGCAATATCTCGCGGCCGCTGATAGCCAGGTAGAGAAGCGAAGATTGGTTAACGCTCGTTACTGCAACCGTGGTGTTTAGGCGACGGGGAAAGCAGGACGCCCGATTATATTCGGGGTCAACGCATGCGTCCGGAACAAAGGTTGCAAGATCGAGTGTGCGGGATTGTATACAAATGCAGTGAGGTAACCAGAGTCCAACGTGCACACAGTCAATAAAGTGTGCGCGGGCCTCGTAAAAGGAATTACAAGCACTCGATCTGCGATCGCTAACTCGAGAGTCCTTGCAATTTTCCTTAAAGCGGTGACTTTCGTTTATTCAGCCATAAATCGTTGTAATTCGTTGCATCGTGTTGCAATGGCCGTCATTAACGTCCCCTTAGTCGAGGGCTTGAAAAATTGCGACTCCTGAACTCAAATTTTCTTCTGCTTTCAATCACGCGATTGCATTCCCTCTGTGAGAGTTTTGGGGACTTCTGCAGTCAATTATACAAGTGACTGCGTCAGTAGAAACAGCTTCGAGTTGGGTTCTTAAAGATTCGTCAGTGTAACACTTTGATGGAAATCTTTGAAATTTTGTGTAGGAGACTTGGAACACTTTCGCCTCTTCTTTTATGTTTTCCTTTGATAGGGAAGATCTCAGAAAAATTAGCAAGCAGAAAATTCCGTCGAAAACTTACCGATAAGATGGCGAGACGATAGGGAATTGAAGCGACGGTGTTGCACCGGAAATTACCACCGTGCGATGTGGAAGAGTTCGGTTTACCCCCGAGTTCCTGAGCAGTTGGCCACCCTTATCCTCGGTGGATAAAACAGGGAGGAAAGCAGTCGCATTACCAACCCCTAGAATAGGGGTTGAAGCGGCAACGCGAGTCACTCGGGTATGTAACTGATCTCGATAAAGCAGACGATTATCGTGGAGATAGATCAAGTTGGTCGTTGGAATTTCCATTCAGATGTCGCGAAGGATCTCACGGCAGCTCGGTAATCGAAGGCACATTTAATCGTGCGGGTATTCAAGGAATTTCATTCATTAAGGGTGCAGTTTCACTTCAGTGACCGTCTCTGATGAGAAAACTTTCACAGATCCGCTTTAAGTAATTTTCTATTCTATTCGGTAATTGTCCGGGGTGGAAATCGAAATCTATGGGGAGGAAGACTAGGTAGATCTTGTAGATATTTTTTTATTGTTCCTTGAAGGGCTATTAGGAGTATTGGAACGAAAGCAATAGTTTCCGCAGCTTTCCTAGCTGTTTCTGTCGAGAAACAAATGGTTCAGTTGCATTTCAATTCTCGCCTAAAAAGAAAAATAACTTTTCCATTTATTTCATTTACCTGGGCATATTAAACGAAGTAGAGCGCTTTGTCTCCTGAAATTTTGGAAAAACTACACTTCCACTCAATGCGCCAGTTAAAATGCAACGTACTTTCAACTTAACAGCGGGTGCATCTGCGTTTACGCAACAGGTGATAGTCGTTCGATGAATAAAACTATCAATAAAACTTCCACTAACGAGACATAAACGCTTCCCATTGCTTTTTCTCTCTAATTCTTGTATTCCCTTCCCTTTTTCTCCTGAACCAGCACTTGGCTTCTCTACTGTCAGCATATTTCTCATTAAAAGCTCCTCCTTTTTTCCCTAGAAAATCGAGAATTTAGAAATCAGACATCGATCGCGAGCAGCCACATGGTTGACATCGTTTCATAAATTATTTCGTCGATCACGATGGAAACGACTTTCCACGAGTGAAACGATCGAACTTTGCACCCTCATTTCTCTCCCCAAGCCTGGAAGTCGATGAACCAGCATCAGTATTCGAACGACGATTAACTCTGTCTTATAGTCATACTTTCGATCGCTTCCACCACGAATTTTATCTATTTCCTGCTGCCCCCCTTTCCCCCCTCGTTCTCTAGGGTCCATACAGGGAGGATGGTTCGATCTCACGTGTTTTCGTTACGTTTCGAAATTTTTGCAAGCAAAACCCAACCTCCCTTTCGCGACCAGAGAAAGGATACGTGCAGGAAAGGGGCTCGAGGGTGGGAAAAAATACAGATCGTCGGCCCGCGAGAGCAGGGGCGGTGTATTTTTTCTGAAAACACCGCGGCTACCTTGTCTCGCCATCGTCGCCCGCCAGAAGAATGGAAAAGCAATATTTTGACGTTTCGTTCGTCGACTTTTCCACCCTCGCGCTCCTCCCTCTTCGCCATCTCGATGCAGTGTTTTTTTCTCTTCTTTCTCCTTTGCCGTCGCGATATGTCCCCCAGTGCAAGATAGACAGAATGATTACGTTCAGATTTTGGGAATCAGTTGGATTAGAAATTTGGTATTCGTTGAGGGAACAGGGGCATGGAAATTTTGTAATTTTCAATCAATCTTCTGGAGGAGGAATAATGTATTTCTAAGAGTCGAAGGGTGATTACGTTAAAGGTGGAGAGGAAGTCAAAAAATTCTAGGCAACTCAGAAAACACCCCTCATCACTTTCTCATTTTATAAAATTAATCAGTTACAGAGTAGAAGAATCCTTCCAATGTTTTCGTCTCTCAAATCCCTCCCGTTCCCTCCCCATTTTACGAAATATCTCTGCTGAAATGGAGCCTGCGTCAACGCCCCCGCGAGCCAAGCCGTTCCATCCCCTTTAACAATGTTTTCGAGCTGGTCTGCTTTAAGGGTTGGGCCTTTATTTAGGCTGGTGGCACGGCGGGGGTGGCGAAGTACAGTTGCGTCTGTACGCCTCCGCGATTCTCTCCCGGGCTGTTTCATCCCTCCGCCCACACCCGCGCTGCTCTTTAGCCAGGGTTCACCAGCTCGCCCTCTCCGCGCCTTGGAGGGTGTCGGTGGACGAGGAGCGGGGCCAGGCTATCGATTAAAAAATGTCTGCCCTTCAAGACGGCCTAGGTCACGACCTGTCCGTCACACACACACACACACACACACACACACACACACACACACACACACACACACACACACACACACACACACACACACACACACATGCGCGCATATATACACACACACACCCCTTCAGTGATAGACACACTATGTTCGTTGTGTCGTTGGGTTTTCGAGGGTGGTTCCTCGACGCCTCTGACGTTGTTGCATTTTACGGCTGGACGCTCTCGTGGAACACAGTCTGTCCTCGCGTTTACAGCAAGACTAAGGGCAAGGGTGGTTGTCACCTGCATCGAAGGGTCGAGTGGGTGATTATTAAAGCAGGAAAATTGGAGAATCGTTTGGTGCAGTCTATGCAAGACCCTCGAACGGGGCGGGCAAGTTCTCGAACGTATAGAACGCGGGGAATTAAAAGTTCGCTCGCGTCTGAAGGAACTTAGGCGGCTGCTCGCGTGCTGCTTTTTTGGCGACGTCTCTGGATGGTATTTCTCTGAACTGTATACATACAACGTGTATCTAGAATAGGATCGTTACTGCGTTATGTAGGTCGCAGTTTGCTAATTACCTGCGTGTGATGTCCTGGAAACGGGGGTGAAGATATAAATAAGAACCCTCGTTGATAAATTAAATTCTATCCTCGTGCTGGCCTATAATCACAGTCCTTTCCAAGGTTCATTCAGCAAGAACTCTCCCTTGAATTAAGTCCACGTTTTCCACCCCGTAGATCCGCGGAGATTCAAGAAAACATTCGACCACTGACATTGTAGGGGACCAGTCACTCTCAAAGGGTGGTGATGGCCCATCGAACGGCCCGGCGCGTAATTATTCGCGACCACCCACCACTTTCCAAACACCCCTGTTGTCTGTTTGGAAAAGCCTGGCAGGATTGCAAGGAGACTCGGTGCGTAAGTGCGTAGGTGCCTTGCGACAGGTCAGGAGCGACGGGGTGGGCGAAGGTGGATCGAAAATAGGGGCGAAGAGAAAGAGGCAGCCGAGGGTGGGAGGGGTCGATGGTGGGGCGCGCGTAGAGGGGTGGTAAGATCGGACGAGGCAGACGAAGATGGAGGATAATCGATAGACACGGCTAGACGCCGCCCCAGACAACCTTTTACCTTAGCTTAAGGACACCCCGACCCTTAAACAATTTACCCTGCACAGCCGAGACGCATTTTTGATCCGCGGCGAAATCCCAGACACCCACGCCGAACCTACCCCCCTGCCCCTGGATGGTGACAATTTTTCGGGATCTTTTCTTCGAAATATTTGGAGGATACGAAGATGCTGGAATTTAGAATAAGATGAGGAATTAGATGGGGGTGGTTCGGTACTCAGAGGACATTTTTCAAGTGGGGAGTTATTGAGATTTAACCTTGAAATTGTTTATTGGAAGATTCTTCTGGTTCAAGCTTCTCATTGCTTTTGTTTGATATAACCCGCGTCCAGCTTCAAACCCCCGCTAGGAATAATCCAATCAGCGAAATGAAATCGACTATTCTATCACTCCGATTAAAAATGGAAACGTCAACTGTCTCTATTCTCGTTTAAAAATAATTACTCAGTTAACGAGTTAATTCCGTCCACCTCGATAATTGACTTATACTACTTGACGGTAAGCTCGGTCGCTTAGCCACGATTCCTTTCCTCTCCCTCTTTGAATCTTTTCGGAGACTGTTGAGCGAGGCAAATTTAGTATAAAGACCTGACATTCCTTCCACCTTCCCTACCGAATTTCACCAAACCCACTGACGTGGAATAGTGATTGATCCTCGATCAATACCCCCGAGAGGATTCTTAATCATTTAATAGGCAGTTGTTCAACAGCTAAATTCCAACTGAAGAAACTTTCGCAGCGAATTATTCCTCGGTATAATAGACTTTCTAATTTGTTCGACCTTGTTCGTTCGCGAGTAATGTGGAAGAATGGAGGTTTCCCGCGAGAATGTTTATTACAACAAAGTTGGATCGCAGGAGCAACCCTCCGGCCACCCATCCACTATCCACGATTCAAAACATGGGATTCCATCGATCGCGTTCGGTGCACGTTTTACAACACCTCCTCCCTCCCCGCACTGAAAAGTTAATTTTGTAAATTGAAACCGTCGGACATAGCGGCGGGGCCCCACTTAAAAATTCCTGTCTGAGAAAACGCGACCGTACGTGCTCCGGTTTTCTCGTTTTTCCGTTTTTTTACGACTTTTTCGGGCGATAGGTCTCTATAATAATAGCCACGCTTCGCCGTGATCGGTGACGATGCTTTTTTCCTCGGAAAAAAAACTCGATGAATATACAGGCGTATTACTTTCGGCATGAATAATTTATTACCCTGCAAGTGTCTCGGGGCAGGATTTTTTCACGCCGTAAACAACCTCGGAACACGTGGCTAATAAAACGTAATTTACTATTTCTCTGTCGACCACGTGACGATCGTAAACGCGAAACTGGAAAACGCGAGGCGCAAAGCTTAAATGCATTACTTAATGAACGAAATAAATCTGCTTTCGTTAAATCCACGATAGGTCAGTCGCAGTTTTACTTATCCTAAGGATCAAGGGTGTTGAATATTATCGATCGATCCTCGTAGCACTGCAATTAAAGTTGAGAGTGTTGAAACGAGGTGCCAGAGCAAATCGCTTGAACTTTTCTCGGAGCGAAACCGACAAGAAGAGATGATTTTTTTCGCCGCCACGATCGAATTCACGGCCTCGCGGCTCGTGCCAGAGCTTAAGTCGTTAAAAGAGGCTCGTTAATTCGTCGAAAAAGTTCCGATGACGTGGACTGTAATCTCGCCGAGTGATCTGTATTTGATCAATTGAAGGTAGACTCGCGTATAATTCAGGGGTTTTGATTACATCTTAATTGCACAGCTTTTTGCCGGCCGGGCGATTAGCTTTTACGGCTTTCGTTCCTCTTTTCTTGCTGCGGAGGTGGGACAAGGCTTTCAGGGGATCTACGGTGACTTGGGTTGCTGGTTTTTCGGGTAGCTGGGACTGCGCTGGCTTTTTTCCAGTGGAAAAGATCGGCCTTGGACTTACAATGAAACGTTCCCACCGGGAAATTCTGATTTTAATGAAACTTCGCGTAAATGTAAAGCATGTCGGAGTAAACAAGGAGCAATTTTTTTCTCTGCGAAAATTCACTCTGAAGGGGTGAAATTAGCCAGTAGACTTTTTTAATACTTTAAATTCTTTGAGCATTTTGGTTAACCCTTTAGCGCCAAACGTATCATATATGGTACATTCTTTTTTTGCCGTTTTGCCGGTTGTCTTTGCAATTCGCTGTTTGCAATGGTTTAAGTAGTACATGTTTAGCGTAGTTTTATTCATGGAAGAAAGCTGGACCTACCTGAACCCTGTATTCATTGGTTTTATGCATTTTAACCACTGAAAAAAAATAAATAAGAAAAATAAATAATTTTTTTTTATAAAAATATATAAATTCAGGCCATTTTTAACGATAAAAAGAAAACGGGATATTTTTCCTTTAACGGGATCTAGGTGCGGGCGCTAAAGGGTTAAATTAATTTCAGTATGGGAATATTGGGATTACTTTGGTGAGAATTTTGAATCGTGCGGTTGAAATAGAATGTTACGAGCAGAAGCAACGGAACGGAGACAGATTCGGTGGCGCTGCCTGGAAAAAGAGACGCGGAATACTCGAGACCCATTTTTTCCATTTCGTTATGACCCGGACCGACACTTATTTGCAATTCAAGATGGCCGGTGCGCTCAGCCCCTATGGCTGCCAGCCGAGAGATTCGTACGGGGCGATAAAAAAAAAGGGGAACAGAGGAGAAATAATAAAAGGGGGCCCTCTCTCGGCGACGACCAATCATGGCGCGGCTCGATCATATCGCGGTTCGACTTAATTTATTATATTATGCGTCGCAGCACGTGTGCAACGCGCGCGCGCGCAAGTACGCTGCAATCGTGCGTCTCGTTCTTAATGCTTCGTTTACAAAACGCTTTCTGATTAATCAGGAATTATTAAAAGCTTCGTGATTATTAATAGTTCATTCTTTTCCTGAAGGAAGTGCATCCTCGAATACAGACTCCTGTTCGTTCGGGGATCCAAAAGTGCATCCCTCTTGCAGTTTCCGTAAGTTTCAGTGTGTGTCTACGAAGCTAGTCGCTGAAACTCGCGGAACTGGGGGAGGGGGGTCGTACATAGTGGGAAGGGGAAAAAATAACGCAGGCGTTTTTCGTCGCGATCGAGGGGCAGAACGGGGGTGTGGTAACCAATGGGGTCGAACTGGGCCACCCAAGAAAAATCTTCCGGGGGTGGTATGGCCGGGGAAGAAGCGCAAGAAGGGCTGGAAATGCTCATTCGATCGTTCTGTGTTTGTTGCATCGTTCAGGGCGTCAGTTTTCCTTCCATAATCGATAGTCTTCTAAATTTACAAATCTTTTCAATGCTATATTCTGTCGAGAATTCGTTAGAAATAACTCTCATCTTCCAAAGAAACCACAGTCGAATTAAATAAATCTAGGTTATCGAACGTCATCTCAGAAGAATTGCTAAATTCATCACAAAAGGTAGTGGCAGACATCGAACCTTCAGAAACTTCTCAAAATTTAAAATCACCTCGTGCCATCGAACTTCAAACCACCAAGAATCCATTCAATCCTCCAACACAGTCGATGCACAGCTTCGATGAATCTGTTTCTAAAATTTCTTCCACTGAAAAGTGGAAAAAAGCAGAATTGGTCAGCCCTGGCTTGCGTAGACCAAGACACTATCACTTCTCACGCACACAGTGGTCGAGGTAGGGGAGTAATGGGTGGGTGGCGGTTGCACACGCTCCCCTTGCGGTGTGCATAACGTTTCGGGGGTGGACCAGGGTGGAAAAACCTACCCCAACGGGGTTGGGGAGCGCGGCCGCGGCAGGCGGGCAAAAGGAAGAAATAAGAAAAGCTGGAGCCACGTAGGAGACGACGTCGACGACGACGACGACGACGACGACGGGATATCTGGGTCGAGACTCGTCGTCGCCGACGTCCTGGCGCCAGGCGTCCTTTTCTTTGGCTTTTTTTCGGCAGCGAACCGCGGTGAAAAACGTCGAAGGAGGGAAAAGTACTGTCTCGCTTCGTTGTTTCGTGGTTTTCTATCTTTTTTTCACGACGTCCCTCGCGAAGGAGGGTGGAAAGATGATAAGTCAAATTGTCCTTTGGTGGTGATTGACGATTCGAGCTTGGGGCTGCTCGCTTGGAAATTCGAACTTCTTGAAATTCTTATTTAATATTGATTTAGGTATTGAAGGATAATCGATAGTCATTAGAAATGGGGGATTTCTTTTTTTGAATAGTGCTTTCATCACCACTATTGTCTTTATCAACTATTGACAGTTGCGTTTTAAAAAGAACACACTGTAAAATTAGAAAAGGATTTCCATTCTCGGAATGATTGAATTGAGGAGCGTCTTGTATCACTTTCCCTCGGAGGATCGCCTTGGACGAGGGAAACATCCCGTTGAAAAGCGTGTCCCGTTTCGCGCCTCGCAGACTCGAGTACTTACGTTCAATGAAAAGTCTCTCGGGCTGTTGAGGGAGGTAGGGGGTGCACAGATTTAATTTTCCACGCGGGGCGGACGGGGGTGTAAAACCGTTGGAACGCCGCCGCTGGCCTTTACGCGAAAGTTAGAAGTTAGTTACACGGGGGTGGCCACCCCTCATCTGCATATCCGCACCCTGCCACCCCCGTCAACCGTCCCACCCCTGCCACCCCGTCGTCTCTCGGTGCTCCCCACCCCCCCCCCTCCGGCCTCCCCCTAACCAACGTGCCGCCGCCACAAGCTGCTCAACAAGTGGTTCTTCAGTTTAGCGCCCGACTTAGCGCTTCTTTAATTTTCACCTCGCGCCCAGACGCCAGCCACCCCCTCCTCGCCCCTACCCGACCGAGCTGTTCTCGGATTTTGCGTCTTATCAGGACGACTCGCTACGCTCGAGGATCCGCGTGGCTCCTTGCCAGCGATAAAAGGCGCGATTATCCTCGCACACCTTCTTCGATCTTGGGGGGACTCTAGGTGCTAGCTGATACTTTAGATTAAATCTGTTTGGTCGTTTATTATCTCAATGATGGAATATTTGATACACCGATCGCCAGCGGCTCCCACCACGCAGAAAGTACCTTTTCAATAATTCGCAGTGAATCGTAGTCTAGATACAAAACGTACACATAGAAGATTCGCCGAAGGAAGCTGGTGCTGCTCGAGAAGGAAGGGAGTTCTCGAGTTCTCGATACGGGTAATCGTAAACCGAGGCACTCCTCTTCCGGCCCGCCCCGAAAAACCAAAACACAAATATAATCACGGTGGCAACGGGAGACGTATAAACGGGCGAGATGAAAGGACAGGCTTGGCTCCCATCGGGCTACTCAAGGGAGCAGGCTAGAGGGACGACGGAGTCCCCTGGTAGTGTGAAGCTATCTGCATGTGAATGGCACAATGGTAATTGGGGATGCACCGTTAGAGGATATTAGAGGTAACAGGCGACTCGATCCCCCGATTCCCCCGATTCCCGTTGGACTTGCACGCGGCCACGTGAAACAGCATCTCTGGAACGCTGCTGGAGTCACGTTCCTCCTGGCCGCTCCTTGCCTGTGTCTGTGCGCGTCTCTACACGCGGCTGGATGCGAGGCAGCCTCAAAAGCTGATACCACTCGAGAGGAACCACGGTATTACCTGCTCATGTGACCCATCTGTTATTCGCCGCTCTCCCAGCGCCCAGTGCGCCACATGTTCGCTAGAATAGAGCGGGGGTTAGCGTACGGTACATCTATTATTCCACGACCGCCTCATCTGAATGCTTTATGCCGATTGGTAGCGATATAACAAGTGGAGGATCGCGGTGGATCGAGGCGATGGCTGGACCACGCTGATGGGAGCGTGGGATGAGACGGAGGACGTCTCTTTGGGAATCGTTTCTCGCCCTGGGGAAAAGGGGTAGCTCGTTTTATGGGGGAAGACGGTTGCAATCATATTTTCTGTTTTCTTATCGACCCTCCTTCTGGTGACGCCAATTCTCTGCGTTGGATCTCTGCTCTCCTGTTTCCTGTTTTGGACGATATTGGTAGGTGCAGAAGGATTCGATTTTTAGAAGATTTTTAGAATTATTCCCCGGGTTCTCGTTGGATGAAATTATCATCTTAATTAATCATTTCAGAAGTTTTGCAGAAAGTTGCAGGAAAATTTCGTGCTCGTCTTCTTCCACGTTCAATCTCCCAAAGAGCGACGGGAATTTTCAATCGGCGAGGAGGGAACGGAAACGCATTCGTTCCTCGCTCGTCTCTCAACGACGCCGTTTGTCACTTAAATCGTGCTCGACGAGAAACGATGATTTCCGTTCTGCCGGGCGTATTACTTTTACATTCGAGAGGGGGGCACGCCCCCCCCCTCCCCCTCCCCATTATCGGGGGCCATCGTTTCAACTGCGTCTCGTTACCGCCTCCGATAAAACATCCCCGGGGCGAGCAAACAAACAAACAATCGTTTCCAGCGCGAAAGAAAGAATGCAACGGTTCGATCACCGTCGCGGAAACTGGAACGAACTGCCCCGGAACTCTCGTTCCCTCCACCCTTTGCGGGATCCTTCGAGACGAATAAACGGGCTTCTTTGTAGCCGGGGTGCTGGCGGACGCGCGCTTCAAACCACCCCTCTAATTTCGAGGGCGAGCCATCGAGGGGTGAGAGATTCCAGAGACAAGAGGATCCTTCTTCGGATCGTCGCGAGATCCAGATGGAATTCGCGGCCTTCCCTTAAAACGTAGCGCGGATTTCGAAAGGGGCTGGTTCGCTTCTGCGAATGGGTTACGTGGATTTTAGTTGGAGCGCAAGGGAGATTCGAATGGTTCGAATGATCTTTGGAATGGCGGTTTCGAGGAAGGATTTCTTTTTGTTCTGGAGAGTAACTGGAAGCGGAGGGTCGACTGGACCATTCGAATTCCATCGCGACGAAAGAATAGGACGGCAGACACGTGCGTCCCCACGGAGCACCGCTTAAGGGTTAATTTATGCAAGAATGCGCGAGTGTTTCGAACCGGTGGCCATGTTGGTTTCGACGTGTCCGTCAAGGTATTCCCTCCCGCGTCACGCGAGTCTCTTTCTCGATCTTCCACCGCCCTCGGCACCGCTTTCCTTGTCTCCGACCACACGTGTACGGCTCACGGAAACACACGGAGGAAAGCGAGCACGATATGTGTGCTCGCCCGCTCGCCAAGGCGCATGCTGCACTGCGCACAACCTACCCCCATCCCACCTACCCTTCCGTGTTCTGCACCCCCTACAACCCCTTCGACTGTTCGTGCAGCCCGCCATGCATCCCCCCAGGAGGCGACTCTTATTATTTCCATTTTTCCAATTCGGTCTGGGGGGCGGGGAACGAGCGTGCAACACTCTCCCCCTGTGTCCCCCGCGCCCCCCACCCCCCAGCCCAATACCCTACCACCCTCACGAGCGTTCTCCCTCCGCTCCATCTTCAACCCCTCTCCGTAGGTGGTCGGCCAAAGGAAAAATATCTATATTTATCTGTTTCTTCGCGGGATACGTGGCCCCTTCGCCCCCCTTCCGCCCCCCCCCCCACCGGCCGCCTTCTTACCCGTGCGCCTTTTTCTTCCTTTCCTTTCCCACCACCACCTTGGAGAGTTTCTCGGTCTCCCACCCCTTTCTCGGCTCGCTGGCTGGCTCTCCCTCTCGCCCACGGTCTCGATACACTCCGTCCCTCTCGCGGAGGGTAGCTTTCTTCGTTGCTTTCGGCCTTCTCCTTACCTCCAGCCCCGACCCACCCCCGCCGTTCGCGCGGCGTTGTGGCGGGAGAGACAGACACCACGGCGGAGCGAGGGAGGGAGCGAGACGATCGGCGCGGCGGGTGGGTGGGAAAGAGATCGGCGAAGAAGGAAGTGGAAGACGGAGGGCACCACGACGACGACGACGACGACGACGTCGACGACGCCGGCGGCGGCCGCCGCCGCGGCGAAGCGTGCGCGCCTTTCCTTGGCCGTCGGTGGGACAAGGACGGGCGGAGGAACGGAAAAGGAGGGCCGAGAGCGGTAGAAAACGGAGCAACGGAGAAGGATCGACGGAGAGAGAAGGAACGGCGAGCTTCCGCTTCCTTATGCTCCGCCGCGGACTGCATCAACCAGTCGCGCGGTCGCGCTCACATAAGAACCTGGGTATTCGAGAAGCGACCCCCTTACCGAGCCGCGACGTGGTTTCCGTCGGCGGAACGTACTCGCTGGACACCCCTCCCCCGCCCCCATTCCTCGTGGAAAAGGTGCCCGTGTTTCGGTGTGCTCCGTGCCCCAAGTCCGTCGGGGTTGGAATCGAGTTAATTGACTCGACGACGCTCGGAACGCGACTAACCAGCGGTCTACCCCCACCACCGCGTGGCCATCGGCGACGAGACAGGCCGAGCGTGGACGGAATCGCGCGAAAGGCCCTGAGGCCCATCGGATCGGGTCCCGTCGCCTCCGCGCGGCCAGGCTCGGGCCCTTTTCCTGCCCGCGCTCGACCAATCAGACTCGAGCACACCCCCCTACTGCGACCGTTGGGCATGAAGAGAGGAGGCCGCAGGGCCTCCTGAAAGGGCTGTCGACGGGGCCCAGCGGAAGAGGAAGGCACGCGGTTCGGATGAATGCCTGAAAGGATGTTCCTCGATGCACCGAGTGGAGGAGGATGTTCCTCTGTCCGTTTCTATGTCCCCTTCTTTCTCTTCTTCTTCTTCTTCTCACCGCGATTCCTCTTCTTCTACCTGGCGACGGACGGGCCCGACCAGGCGGAGGAGGCCCCCCGGTGCACGCAGCGAGGGTGAAGCCGTAATAAACTGGTGGCTCAATGTCGCGCGCCGATGAGGACGGAGACAGAGAGGAAGACTGGGAGAACGGGAGAGCCTGCGAGAGGGAAAGAGGGAGGGAGTGAAGAGTAAAACGGCTGGAGGGCTGAAACGATCAACCAAAGTTCCTATTTTTCACGTGTTTTACGCGCAACTCGTCTAATAACGGTAGGACGTAAGGCAGAGGGAGAGAGAGAACGGAGAAAAGAGAAAAGACAAGAGACAGAGAGAGAGAGAGAGAGCAGAGGGAAGGTGCGAAAGGTTAAAGAGCGCGGTGGTGACCGCGAAAACGCGACACGCACGCCGGAGACCTCGTGTACGCGCCACCGAGGGCACCCTCCCGCGCTAATTAGCCAGCCAATTAGAAAGGCCGCGGCCATGCGTAATGAGCTGCGCGCGCAAAAGTTCCTAAACGCCACGATGCAATGTTATTGCCTGCGGATGCCTCGTCTCGCCAGCCTGGCCACAGGCTACCATCGATAATACTGATAAGCTAACTAGAGTAAATAATAAGCGTAGAGAAGTGTGCCAGCCACGAACGAAGCCACGGATTAATCGACGATCGAGCATTCGACGGTCCGAATGTCTGACGTCCGCGGTGCCCTCCGAGCGGATCGTAGCCGACGCGCGGACGATCCAGTGATCCTTAAAGGGGTGAAATAGAATCGAGCAACGCACCGTGTCTTACTAGCGTTCAATATCCTCCAGGCAATAAAAGCGTACGAAACCACAGAGGACAGACGGGGTTCGCCAGCGTCGAGGGGAGAAGTGCGTCGTGGTAGTGGTCGATCGCGAGCACCCATTGCCTCTCGAAGCGGACCCTTAATCCTTAATCGCGGCGACAGCGATTGAAGACGTTCAAGCTGCCACGTGGCCGCTCCATTCAAGCAATCCTTGGACCGCGACGACGGTGGTGTCGGCGGTGTTTTTAGCCTCCCGAAGCCGAGTCCCGCGCGTTACAACTAATAATAGCCGGTTAAGCGAAAAAGAACAAATATATATACATAAGAAATATATATATATATACACATCTATATTATATATACAACACTTGAAAAGCGTATTTAATTCTATATTGCTATACAACGGTGCTAGGAGCGCGTGTACAGATATTTTAGTAAGCTCTGGTGACTAGAAGAGGATCGCGCGACGGACCTCGAGCCGGCTGTCGTTCGTCCTAGCCAGCGACCGATCCTCCAGGAGGATCGAAAGAGTATTTTTAATCGACGTGGACCGCGGGCAAGATGTCCACGATGAGCGTCGTGTCGAATTCGTCGGTCGAGGTCGACTCGGACTCCTCCAACGACATGTCCAGCAAGGACGAAGGACCCGTCGAGCAGAAGTTCATACTGAGGAACGAGCTGTACAACAGCCTGCTCGCCAGCGCCCTAGGCAAGACTGTGCTCAACAGGCACCTCAACTTCAAGGAGCAGGGGATTAATTTTAATCTGGCCAATCTGAAGGATAACCTGAACGCGCTCGGCGCCCTCAAGGAGCTGAAGGATCTCAAGGGATTGACCGTGAGCAGCGTGCCAGCGTTCCCGAGGAACCTGGCCCTCCACAGAGAAGACCACGATGAGGTCAGCCAGTAATTCCTCGATGCATCGGCTTTTTCCTTCCTCATAATGTCTTGCTAGAAGAGAAAGTTTCTTGGGATGTTTAGCCACACGTGCAGATGGCTTTGAAGATATGGTGATTTAGTATGATAGGAGGATTTTTATATGCTTTCGGTTTAACGTTGACTCGTGTTTGGAGGAGCTTGGGGAAATTGATTTGGAAGGTGGGAAATTCTTAGCTTAGGAGTATCAGAAATAGATTTCTCATAGACACAGGGTTCGGTAATAATTTACGAATTTAATTTCCTAAGAGTCGTGGAAATTGTGGTTTACAAATGGTTCTGAAGCGCATAGCTTGTGAAGGTTCTAAAGATGGATGCTTTCGAGGCAAACAGTCGCCTCCCCCAAGCCGTCTGAAAACCGGAGCATCAAGATCAATAATCCCCAAAAGATTCCGCGTCCTCACTGACCTATCCTACCCCAAGCATTTCAAGCAACCCCCGAAGAGAGATAGGGATTGGATTCGCGAATTTCCACCCTGCCAGGAAGCTTCAAAACGCTCCCCGTCTGTCCAATCTCCATCTTCCGAAAAGGGCACGGAACTTAGCGAGATATTAAAAAATAGAATTTTAGGATCAGGTAGATAGGGGTGGTAAATGGTTAAAGGACACTAGAGGCGTGCTGGAAACCGTTTTCAAGGATAAAATACGTCTTACGAGGAGCGCCACGGAACGTTCTGTATAAGTTGTCGGTTAAAAAGTTAGCGGATACTTAAGCGGGGCGAGTTTTCGCGGAAGGAGCGGGGGTGCAGCGAAGAGATTTCGTACGGGCGAGAAGAAAATCCTGTTTGCTTGACAATTACTTTTTGTTTCCTCCAGCGGATCCAGTCCCCGACTTTTCCGACTACTTTGTCCCTTCCTTCTTCTTTGCCCTCGTGTCCCGTTTCGTTGACACATGAATCGCTTCCATTGAAATTCTAAGCTTCTTCGAATACGGTCGAATTCTCACCTCTCCATTCACCGCCCCTCTTCACCCTCTCCCCCTTCATCAAAGTCACTATATTTTAAAAACTAAATGCTGGCGAGTTTGCGGACAATTCTGATGATAATCGTAGCTTTACTTGCAATAATTACATTGTCTTCGTGCCTCTTGCCCTCGTTTTATGGAAGACGGAAGCGGAGTGGAAAGGAGGCAACGTAGACCACGTTTAAAATCCACCATGGAGCGCCTCGGATTTCTTAGCGAGCAGGATTCCTCTCACGGTTTAATTCATTAATTTCACCCAACGATGCCGTCCCGTGGCCCGACTTCCTGTTGCTTCATTTTGCTTCTGGCCAAGTTATCGCCACCAGGCAACTTTTCTTGGCACGTTCGCGGCGTTGGCACGGCGTGGTTGATTCCGCGACAACTCTTGACCCACATCCGCCACGCACTTTTCCCCTAGTTTCCCCGGCCCTCCGCGTCAAGCGACGCCGAAACGTCTGGTTGAACCGTCTCTCTAATTGTGACCTCGTTTATCGAGGATCCCTCCTTCATTTCCATCCCCCACCCCTCTCTTGCCACAGGCACCCCTTCGTTTCCAAGTTCCCTCTCCAATCAAACGATCGCTGTCGAATATTTATGACCGAATCGAGGGATGAAACGTTGCTGAGGTGTAACTGCGGCGAACTCGCACTGATTTAGAAGAAAATTAGCAGTGTACGAAGAATGGTCGCTCCAGCCGTACCTTAATTTCTCAAAGATTTCATTAAACAGCAGACAGTAGACAAGTGATTCATTCTAGTTGGGCTGGCAGAGATGGAGTAGCCCGAAATCAGCTTTTCATTACGAAAGGTACGAAGGTATCTCGGTACCGTGCTGTCCAGCGTGCGTTAGGGGAGGGACGAAGAGTCAGGAAGTCAGCGCGGGGAATGTTTTTCAGTTAAGAAAATCGATTTCCTTTGAGCTTTTGTGGAGTCGCAACGGAGAAAGGGGAAACGGCGACACACCGAACACAGGCCGTTCGAGAACGTGTAATTAAGCGCGAGGCAATAATGAAACGCATCATCCCTCCCCTGGCCGAAGAAATAACAGCCCTCTGGGGTGCCCCGGGGATGGTCCTTTGAGGAACCAGCAATCCGACCGTCCATTTCTAACGAGCTTTCTCACGATACGTGCTGCGCGATTAATTAACGACCAAATCTGCTGGCCCGCTAATTACGTGTCAGTATAGTCTCTCCCAGCGCAAGGGCAACTTGGCCTCCCGTTGCTATTAGTGTCTTTAGTCGAAATTTGATTGATCTCCAGGATCATAGTTGCGTTAGATACTAGGTCTCCTTGATTCTTCCACATTTTTCAACTTCCCTTAGAAATCCTAATTGCCATTAGACATAATTCCCTTCAATTTGGAAAGAATATTCTAAAATTATAGCAGGAGTCAAACTATTTCTACAGATTGGAATTATTCTATAATTATTCCCAGGAGATCGTTTAGCCTGAATTCCACCGTCACACGATCTCTCTTCCAAATCAAGATTATACGATATTACCTATCACGTTAATGCACACCGCACTATCCCCCAGTGGCAGTCACTCCATTATTCAACGAAGCTTAATCAACGATTAACCGAATAATTCGTTACGTTCCGGCTGGACACTATGAAGGCAGAAAGTGGCGAGTGGCGTTTGCAAATATCACCTTGATCGTTTCTATTTTCGCGAGGCTAAAGGCTGCCATAGCCGCGTTCGACTGCGTATCGATTCGCCATCGGCTGACGTTTCTTCCTTCTATGGCTATGAATTTCTTACGACCCTCCTCCTCCGTGGACAATCGATATCCCCTGAAATCGCAATTATACACACGCGAATCGGCGGCACCGATTTACCATCTGACTTCTTTCAAACTTATTCGAATTCCTTCTAACCTCCACTTCTTCTGTTCACACTAAGTAGCAGCGTGCACACTTTGCCTCGCAATCTTGCGAAATCCTCCAAGCGACTCGAATTAAAACATCATCGAACCCTGCTGTCGACCGTACATAAACACCGCTCAATTTTCCCTTGGAGATCATCCCCGGAACATTGTCCAGCATTAAAGAAAACTCCCGCGGAACCGAGGGGGGACTTCGTAATTCTCGGAACTTCGTACCAGGGCCCCGTGTAATCTCCCGGTGGCGTTTCTCCGTAAAATTGGACGCCGCGCGCCGAGAATGTGTCTCGAATTGACGACAGAGCAGCAACACGCCGAAGATTAACGCGGTCGGGAGGAGATTAAGAGCGAGAGCCACGGTCCGTTCGAGTCGTCTCGATTTTATGGGGCTCTCGCTAACGCGAGGGATAATTTGCGGGAGTTGCTGGACAGGGGCCAGAGCGCTGGGACGCTGCGCTCCCAGAAAGTCTTCTGCTATCTGACGCTGTAAGATGGACGAAAAACGGAGGCAGGCTTCCCGACGATCGGCTATAATCGAGGGAGACTTTGATGTCACTTTGTTGCGAGCGTGAACGTGACTTAACCCGTTCAGGTGTTCAAGCGCCACGCTCGCTGATTTATCGATCAATTTATTAATAGGTCCTCGGAGCGGTTTCGATCATGAATATCGGATGAAGCAGCAAGGGACTGTCGTCCGGGCAGGCATCGTAATTACGGTGATTAATACCACGAGATCAGGATGAATCGTCGATGAGGGGAGGTGTATTTTTGAAAAATGAACGAGTCGCTTGTTGCCTTTTGCAAGGGGCGAGCGTGTAATTTGAGTGGCGTTCCTCGAGCAAGTCTGTCGCTGGCGGTCGCCGGGATTTATTTAGGAACTTGTCCTGTCTATGTGTGCGATTTTTACGAGGAAGATGGGCAGGGAGTTCCATGAGCGGTTTAAGTGGTCCGTTAATTACTCTCGTGATCGTTCCATATCGAAGTCGCAATGAGATTTATGCGGTTGCGGATGGGTCCCGACACTTTCCTTGCATTTGTCCAATCTTCGTCGGAGATAATACTCGGCGGAGTCACTCAATTCGGATGCTTATTATATTAAAGAGAGCTGCAGCGTTGATGTTTGTCGATAAATCGCATTGATTTCGTTATACGCTGCTTGGTTTATCCGTGATTGCCAGGGTAATCGGTTTTCGGATTGAAAGATTGTCAAGACTGCCAATATTGCCTTTCAATTCCCATGCACTATCGATCCCCTTGTAATTGAGAATAAGTAGATGAAGATCTCTGATTGATGTTTTGACTGATAAACGGAATCAATTAATTTAATGGTTTTATTGGTCTTTAACTAAATAAGTTGTTTTCTTTTCATTGCAGAAGGCCTCTTTCGCGTGGTCGGAGGGCGGCGAGGAGGGTGGCGGGGGTGGCGGAGGAGGAGGTGGGGGTGGGGGTGGGACTGGGGGCACCGGAACCGGAAGCACGGGCCCGACAGCCACTGGAGGCGGTGGACTGGCCCATTGGGTCAGCGTGATGGCGGAACACATTCACAATCCTCATTCTGCGACGGGGGTAGGAGGTGTTCACCATCAGCAACAGTCACCCCCTCAACCACCCTACCCTTGGAACAACGGCCTCTCCAGCGATGTAAGTGTTTTTTATTTTTTTTTTTTAATCTCATTGCTTCACTGACACTTGCTGCTCCAAATAATTAGTGCCTGTACAATTTTCTGAATAATTTTTGCCAGAGTTCAACTCGTGTAGATTTGACGAATTTAAACTGATCGATGAAGGGTTTTCTGTACTTGGCCCCTTAATTATTTTGAGCAGTGCACGCTGAAAGGGAAATGAAACGACGGGAATTGCGAGGCGAAAAGGCAAAGTTTCCGCGTCTCTGGTTTCACTTTCGACTTGAAATAACGCCACGACGCGGTAAAACGATTCGAGGATTAATCTTACGCGCGTATTACGAGTATTATATAGGAGATAGGGGACGGGGATGGGGGAGCAGTTAATTGGCGACAAAGAGGCCGACATTTAAGCTTCTCGTCGCCGCGAAAGTTTTATGACGAAACACGCGCGGCCCGCTTTCCAACCGCTGCTTGATTTTATATTCGATGAACGTTGTAAAGTAACTTCTCACTCGAGCCTCGGGTACCGAGACCGTAGTTAGGAGAAAATTTGTAACTGCAGGCTGGATGTCTGTAATCTTCTTCAATTCTTTCATGAACATTCCAGGAATAATTGATACTGCGCTAAATAAAATTGGGGGTATTGAAAAATGGTGGAATTTCGTCTTGGTGTACTTTACATGATGAAATATCTCAAAGCAGGCAATTACTTTGATAAGAAATTACTTCTTTTAAAAAATAAATCTGAAACCTCACCTCACAGGTGTATTTAAACATAAAATCGGGAGGAAAAGGACCTCGAACTTGAATTAACTTTAATTTCCATAATAATTAATATACTTATCCACGATTCCTTGGCAACACCACAAATTTCGAAGCCTCGCGATAACCAACACGATTCCTCCGAAGCAAACTCACAATCGCACTATGATGAAATAAAACGGTCCCCCAGAAAGTCGTAAAAAAAATCTCTCCCGAAGCAAACGGTTCTCCAACGGACGGGACTAAAAAAAAACGCATCAGGAAGCAAGAAACAACGGCTGTGGCATTAAAATCCCCCGGAAGAAGACGCGCGACGTCGCCGAGGCCTCGGAATCGCGCGAGAAAAAAAAGGTTCCCTGTTCCTTTTTTTTTTTCACGAGGAACGGGTTGTACCCCTGTTTCGATTTTGTTTTCCGCGCCCCTCTCGCTGTCTTCGAACCGAGAAACCCTGCATAATTTCGTGCAGGCCGGTGGAGAGGATAGAAAAAAGGACACGTGAAGAGACAAAGAGGTCGATGGGACCCCGTGAACAGTGGAAAAATGAGTAGACGCGTGGAGGGATGCTGGAAAGGGTTGAGGACCGCTTTGCATACTCCTCGCTCCGCCCCGGGGTGGAAAAAAAAAACAAACAGACGCAGGAAGCGCGAAAAAAATTTCAGGAACCACGACCAAGGGGTGGGGGGTTGATTTGAATGCGCGCGTTTCTTTTCCACGGTGTAACGGCACCCTGAGACTTTTTTTTTAGAGGAAGCGTCCTTCTTTCTTGACATTGGATGGATTTCTTGTGGGCCTCGTTTTTGAATGAGTTTAGGGTGGTACTTGTTCGATTTTTGTTCTTCTTTTTTAGCTTGGTGTATCCCTTGAGGATCTCACTACCACTTCCACTTTCGTCATCACAGTGAACAATCGCACAGTGATTCTTCTTTCGTGCAACAGTAAATCTCTAAAAGATTTACATTCAGAGTGACTTATTCTCCAAAGCAATTAAATTCGGAGCCACTCTTTTAGCTTCATAATCACTTGCTGAAAATTTCACAAAGCCTTCCTGATCTCCTTGAGAAGCATATCGCGACAATCGAGTAATCAAAGCTAACCCTCGATCTTCCCATTCTGGGAGCAAGTCGAGCAATGTGGCGCAGAGTCTCTTCCCTGCGACACGTTGCAAGGTGCTAGGAATACGCGCTCCTGAATTCGAATGACCGCTCAGGGTGGCTGAAGGGGTGAGTCGGGGGGTAGCTAGCGGGACCTGCGGGCCGAGGACGCCTCGTTGGGTCTTGTGCTAGGATCAACTGGTTTTTTGTCTAGGCGCCCGCAGAAACGACGTGGGACTGTTTGAGAGGCCTCCTCAGGAAAAAACAAGGAGCCACGACAATGAGGGGACGATTTAAATAATCCGCGGCATGCAAATGCTCCCGAGATTCTCACGGGGCCCGTGGCCAGGGGTGGGGGGTTGATCGGGTCGGCAGAGAAAGGAGGAAGGACCCGAAGACAATCGGGCAATCTGCATACGACTCATACGGGTAGGCCGTGGATCCCTTCCGAGTGTTTCAGGGATGATAGACGGCGTCGAGGAAGAATTTAATTGAGGGTTCGAGCCTCCGCCGCTGGTCCTCTTGGCGAACGTTCGCTCCTCGTGCACAGGGTGGCTTCGATGGCCTGGTTGCATCGGAGAGAAAGAGAGGGAGAGATAGCACGGGGTGGTTTCTTGAGAAGAAGTTGAGTTGGTGCGGAAAAGTAGAAGTTTCCATGTAGGAAACTTCGTTTTCGTTGGGAACATTGTGGATGCTGGAAGGGTGGTTGCAGGTTGAAAGGGAAATGGCGAGTTCTTTTGTGGGAAAAGGGGTTGCATGTTCTTGAGGTCTTACCGAGGAATGCGTGGAAGACTCGGACAGTTCAGATTATTGAATATTGCTCCGGGAATTGTATCAGTGCTACTCGAAGTCCTCGAAGTTAACCCTTTTGTGTCTTATATCAGACAAGAGAATGAGAAAGTAGTGCACAGGAGACACGAACTGGTCAAAATTGAGCTTCCCTATGTAGCTCAAGGCCGCCAGGAGCCCCGAACCCCGAGCAAGGGGGGTTGAAACTTAGGAACCGGCTCGGTGCCCCTGTAAACACGTTTTCGGATGTTGTAATCTGTCGCCGGTTTCGCCCAGCGGGTGGTCAACCCTTTTTCCATGCTTTTTTACGCCTGCCCGACCTTAATCCCTTAAAACGCTTAGAGCAGCTCTTTAGGGTAATTTGCTGAGAGAGAGGGAGAACAGTGGGGTCGAAGGGGTGGCCTGGATTCACCCTGGAGGTGAAGATGCAAAACACCTTGGAAAACACCGCCCCGAAGCGACTAACTGGAATTCCATGCCGCGTGAGAGTCCTGCGAGCGACTACCCCATGAAGATTATGCAAAGGAAGACTTTTCCACCCTTTTGCTACTCCTTTCCTCTCCCTTTCTCTCTCCCCCCCTCTCTCTCTCTCTTTCTCTGTCCGTTTGCCACGCCGCTGGGACGAAAATTAAAATAATGGCCCCTGCTGCCAATTTTTTTTCTCTCTCCACTTCGCCTACCCCCTCCATTCAACCGCTTTCCCCGCTTAGATCCTTCGATTCGCCGCTTTTTTTTTTCCTTCCACGGCATTTTTTTTTTCGTCCTCCGACCCGGGGATGCAAATCGCGCAACGGCATTTTTGTCTCTGCGCGACGTGAGACAAAAAATAAAACGAGCACGCTGGGGGAGAGGGGGCTGTTCATTGTCTCGTTCACGGGGTCGCGTTCGTTACGGGGGTAAGCGAGAAGGCCGCGCAACCCCTTCTACGCCACCCGTTCCTCGATCTGGATCGGCTAATGAATTTCCGCGTAACGTATCGCGGAACAGTGTAACGGGTTATGCTGCACTTTTTTCGCCACTTTTTTTTTCTTGTCCAACGCTGTGTTTAAGGGAGGCTGACGGTTGTGTCCCAGTTCTGCGCGGGTTCGTTTTTTCATCAGGCTTTTGCAGTCGACTTTCGTTGGCCAGGTTTCGTCAGGGGGCTCTGATTATTAGGTATACATGACGTTTTTTTCTGCAGGCAGGATAGTTTCGAATGGGGTGTCGCGGGAATTGAATGACTCGTTTAATTTATCGGAGATTGGTTGATTGAGCCGGAAGGGTGGAACATCGCGGGCCGGTGGGAATTTTCAGGAGGATTCTTTTGTACTTTTGTTGCGATGCTATATCACAGTGTGGATGCAAATGCAATTTGCTTTCTTTCGTTCTGATATCTCTGAAGCTTTATATTTCACTAACATCGTCGTCCTGAATTTGAAACAAAAAAAAAACACCTCAATTCTTCAACATTAAAGTCCCTTAAATTTTTCAATACCAATTTTTAAAAAATGAAAATGCAAGGAGTCCTCAAATAATTAAAGAAGAAACTCTCTCCACCCCATTCTTCGACGCCCCATAGCATCTTTCAACGCCCCCAACCCTGGATACTCAGCAATTCGACACATGTTCGCCAAGAAACAAGAAAACGCAATTCGAGTCACTGCAACGCCGGAATCGTTTCTTTATAACCGACGACTCGCCCCGTTAGAAAGTCTCCTAGGAGTGGAGGGTTGAAAGTAATCACGCGAATCGATGTTAGTCGGGGTGGAAATGCAGCCTGCAGCGTTTTGCATGTCTGCGCGAGCGAGTGACAAAAAGAAAGGGAAGAAGAAGAAACTAAAGGGGAAATCACCGAGAAATCGTTCCGCCTCGACGGCCGCGTCGCCGACGAAGAGTACCGGAGGACGAAAACGCGGGAAAAAGGGCCATAACTCTGTCGTGGGCCCAAATGTTGTGACACCGTCGCCAGAAAGGGGGGTTGCTGGCTGCATGTTGTCCATTGTCTCTGCTTCAACCCCCGATCGTCGTGCTGCTGTCTGCGGGGGGTTGCTTCCCTGGGGGGGCCTCGTAATAGAGAAATTGGAAAGTGTGAAATTTACTATGAGAAATGGCCGTTTATGGGAGGTGAAACTTCAGTGAATAAGCAGCTGGTTGATTTTGCTGGAAATCCTTGAAGTGCTTGATTACATATTGAAAAAGAAGATTGGTGCACCTCAAGTAACCCCTCTTTCACTGATTCACCTACAATGGACAAGAGAAAATGATCTGCAATCTAAGGAACCATCAAGACCACCCTAAAAATATTATTCAAAGAGCTCCCAAAAGAACCTCGGACCTCGAAGCACCAAGGTCCATCGTGCTCCGACACTTCACCCTTGAAAGTCACCCCAAAACTCAAACCCCGAAGAGTACCTCTACCTTCCACCTCAATTTAAATAATTTTCGTCATCAAAAAACGGACCAGAGCTTCCCTGAAAATCCATTTAATCTCGCCCCCCTTAGAATCACCCCATCCGACAACCGTTAGCCCCGAAGACGTGACCAAGAATCCCATGCAAGAAGCACCGTTAGACGGCTAAGAAAAAAGGAAGGAGAGGATGGAAAGAAATGTTAGCACCCATGAAAGACGTGGCTGAAACGTTTCTTCCGGAGATTACACGTCCTGGATCGTTCTCTCTCAGGAGGAAGAGGTAAAAAATACCGCCGGTGTAAGGGTTGCTTGGCGAGAGGGGTGCGTATGCAGATCGTCGTGAAAGTGGAGTACAAAGGGCCCATAGTCTCACGGTATTGTGGCGCAGGTAAGATAAAGGTGGCCCTCGGGGCGCCCCCCGAACACCACACGCTCCTCCTGATGTCTCTTTAATTTTTATTAATGACGCGGAATTTGAATTTCTGCATCGGTGATATGGGAACTCGGCGTTCCACCTCGTACGTGACTCTGACGAATTCTCGTCGCCTCCTGGCATCCTCGTGATCGATGGATCATAATCATCCCGTTCAAGGGATGGCTGACGGTGTCTTCGGTGTATCGAAGGAATACATGCTGCTGAGGGGAGGAAATTTTTGTTAAGGAAAAGGGTGTTCGAGTGATTCGATTGGGGGATGCGGGAGCTCGTGCAACTATGGATGTTTCTGTGGGTAATGATTAGTCGAGTTTAGGGAATTGCGTAAGGTAAAATTGAATTTGGGGAATTGTTAGTGATGGGTGCAGGGGAACCCAGTACCGAATTTAGGAAGGTGGAAAGCTAGGGAAATTTAATATTGGAGTTAGTTCAGTGGAGTGTTAAAGGATAACCGTAAACTGGGAGAACATTGGTAGTACGGGGTAACATTGGCATCTACTTAACATCTATTAAAGAGGAAAAGGAAAAAATGTTATGCATTTTCACATTTATAGTACAATCACAAACGATGCAATGTTATAATAGGATACCTAAACCTTTAAAAATATTAATTAAAAAACTGAAAAAATAAAAAATAAAAAAAAAATAAAATAGAGTGCATTGAACATGAAAAGAAACAGATTTAAGTGTTACTGTAAGTTCAGATGTGGTAACACTTTAGCTACTAATGCTATTTATATGATGTGCTAATGTTACCCGGTTACGGGGTAACATTGGCAGATATTTGACATGTATTAAAGAAGGATAAGGACAAAATTTTTATGCATTTTGACACTTGTAGTGTATTCACAAAGGATGCAATGTTATGCTAGGATACTTAAAGCAAATGTAAACATGTTAATTTTTATATTATATAGCAAAATATTCCGAAAACATGCCAATGTTCCCCCAGTTTACGGTAGGTAGTGGATTTAGTGAATATGGTGGTGGAATATAAATATATGGCGTTGAAGAATTGCCAAATTTATCCTCACAGCTCGAAAGTTGAATAATTCACACTTGGTACTCGATTGAGGAGATTTGGAGATGGAGAATTTGCCACAAGAAACTGACGATCTGCGAGATATGCCACAGAAATAGGAATACCAATGCTATCTACGCAGTTTAATCATTTCCATGCGTACAGAATCTATTCCCCAGTGCACCGAAATGATTTACTCGTACTCCCGAGTAGCCGTGACTAAGAGACGAGGAGAGATTCTAATTAATGCATTCCGTGTTGTCAGCTCGTTAAAGTGGCGCGTAGAAACGCGGTGAGTGTCGTGGACGAAACAGTAGATTCAGTGTTTTAGACGGCCACGTGTTTTTTAATGACGAGTAGCAGACGCCGTGGCGTCTCGTCGGCTGGATCGAGAAGGGGCCAGTGTCTCCCACATTTTTTCCTCGAACAAGGCCCCTTAGAACCAGGAGAAACGTTCCGAAGGAAAAAATCCGTTCGATTCGTCGCTGGAGCGGCCTACATTCCGCTCTCATCCAACCACAATAATTCCATCGAAATGAAAAATAATCTTTTATCTCGTACCATACATGTCCCATCGCCCTCGCTAATAAGAATCATCCGTAGCATCGCGTAAATAAAAAGAAAGACACCCTCAGAACCTGAATTAAAGGGGGAAAGATAATCCAATTAATGATAGTGGTTATACGAGCAGAATCGTTGGGAAATTCGTGGGAAAGCGGCGCGATGAAACTTTGAGGCACTTCCGTGAGTCACAGTGGAGGCTTGAGGAAGTTCCAGCGAGCGTTTCGGGAAGTTCTGGCGAAGGAAAATCCCGAAAGTTAGACCAGTAAAAGGAATTTCCACTGTGCCCTTCTTTTTTCCCTCCTGGAATCGATGTTCCAAGCGCGCGTCTCTTTTTTCGTCCTTTCGGCTGTTCGAATTCTTGCACGGGGCAAGGGAGGAGGAAAATTGTAAATATTGAAATCGATGTTTGAACGAGAGGTCCACGGAGGAGGGAACGATAAAGGAAGAAAATTGGAACGAAGTGGGGTTCCAGGGAATACCTGAACTGCAGCTCTGAAAATGGATTTTCAAGTTTCTATGGCAGTGAAAATCCTGCGTCGTTGGAGTTTGATTTCTGCGAGCACGAAAAAAAGTTTCTCAAGGAATTTGAGAAGTACTTGAGAAATTGGAAAGTAGACTTGGTAAAGAAATGAAAAAAATCAGCAACACCCCCTTTGACTCTGTCGTCCATTCATTTTATTCGTTTCGAATTCAGCCCGCGAAAGAGGAACGAGAGGAAAAAGATGGAAACGCGGTAAAATCAATATTTAACTTCGCGTATGTAGAAAGAAGGCCAGAGGTACTTCAATTGCACCCAGCTCCGAGCCAGCATCCAAAATATCGAAACCCCCCCAGCGGAAAACTCAATTTTGCAAGCAAACTTCAGCTTGGAGAAGCTCGTTGGCATCACTGGTTCCCAACGTTCCCTCGACATCTTTCTATTAAAACGACATGGGTCGTCCACGCTTGGGAACACAGAAGAAAAAAAAGACGAACCAAAATTCATCCAGGAAGAAAGAAGATTAATTACCAACCGTTGTGGATTCAGGGAAACGATCGATTCTTGTTTATTAAAGAACTAACTCAGTACATCAAACACACGCTCAAGTCACCCCTCGGCAGACACCACCCCCAGCTTCCTTTCCCCACATAAAAACGACGTAAAAGTTGGCGGAACAAAAATCAGCCGCGAGAGAAGTCACCCAGAGGGAAAGAAAATAATCGACGCCATCTTCGCGAATTTTCCCCGCTTCCCACGCGCTGTGCCGTTCGCTCGTTCGTCGTTTAATGAAAAACAAAGACGAGGAGGCAAGGACAGGGGCCGACGGGCGTGCAGGGAGGTGGAACAGTAGGTGGAAGGCGGAAAAAGGGCGAAAAAAAAGGAGATGCCTGTGGAAATATCGGAATCGATATTTGACCCCCCCAGGCGGGGACGGGGAAAGACGGGAAATGGAAGGAAACTCGACCAGGCGCCGGACCAGCCTTTGAAGAGCCCGTAGCTACCAATGTTGCCGCCATCTTTCCGATATTTGATGGATCTCGGGAGAGAAAGAGGACGGCTTCTTCCATCTGTCGCGCGATATTGAAGATCGTCAAAGGGGCGGGGAGGGTGGCAGAGAGTAAAGGGGCAATGCAGTATCCCCGGGATATTTACGTGATTAAATATACGAGGAAGAAACAGTTGAGGGACGCTGCAACGTTTAAACAGGGGCTACTTTACGGCTCGGTGGATTGAAATTGTGAGAGACAGCTGTTACAATTGGCTTCATCCTTTGGGGGGGGGGGGGGGGGGAATAGTGGGATCGGTTTGGTGAGGAGTTTATCTTGGCTTCTGAAAGTTGAAGCGATAGGCTAATGGGTTGAATTTAGAGGACATTGGTGTTTAATTTGGGAGGAGTTACGGGGGTAAAGATTCAGTTGTAGGAAATGGGAAGATGGTGGTGTTGAATTTAGGATGCTGCTAAGGTGAAGGTTTCGAGGAATGGGGGACTTGTGGACTTGGAAGAAAACGAATTTGAACGCTGGGTAGAATATCCTGCGCTGAAGAGTCAGAGACTTCTAAATGGAGTATCCTTCCTCCGTCTATTCTGCTGTATCGAATATTGGATCGCGATATTTCCACCCCTTCGCCTGTACACTTCCCGACCAATCAGCCGATGCCGAAACGGCGCTTTTTAAACTAACAACGTCGCCGGATTTAATCACGGATGTCTCCTAGAACCTGACGATCAGGCTTCTTAATTTAATTTAAGGGTATATTTTTGTGTATTGAATCGAAAGAATGGTAAATGATGATGGAAGGCTGGGAATTGAAGGTAAAGCGTCGCGAGTCGACGGTGCCATTAGAGATGCGCCGGCTTAAATGGATCGAATTTTACCCCCCAGTTATAAAGAAATAGTTGGAGGCACTCTGTCCTCGATCGTGCCGCAGAATTCTTCGCGTGAAACACGCGAATCACGTCATAAAATTCCACGTCGACGCGCCATATAAAATTACGTTTTCCCTGGGTGTCGTCGCGGGCTGGATGCCCTCGTCGGCGGGAAAAAGAGAACCAGTCGGAGGTGGGCGAGAGAAAAGAAGAAAACGTCGAGGCCAAAAAGACGAGGCCACCGACGACTGACGAAGATCGATATCTCGAAAAAAAGAGTGCCGTTAAAAAACGAAGAGGCTGCAATTTAGCGGCAGAATGAACCTCGAAGGGTCATAGTTTCCCCATGCCGGACTTTATGGATCGAGCTTGTGGGGGGGGGGGGCGGGGGGTGGAAAGGAGAAGCCACGGAAAATCGCGAAAAGGAAAAACGACGGGGGTAGACGAGCGTCGGGGGCATTAGCATAACCGATCTGGCGATGGGGAGGGTCGAAGCGTTGCAAAATGCATTAAAACGAAGGTGGGGAAAAAGGGGGGGTTAGAATGTGGAGTGGAGAACGTTCTAACGAGAAGATCGCGTTTCTTAGGAAGAAATGCAATTTGGAAAAGAGAGGGAGACAGAGAGAAAGATTTTCGATTTGACAGGGTGAACGGCGATTCGAGCCGATTTCTCTCGAGCCGGGGCATATTTTTATAAAATTATTCGAGGCCCGAGGCGGCCTCTGTCTCGCTGCTAGTTTGATGAAAACAGGCGAAAGGGAGGAAAAGGGCGGCACTCGCGGAAACATGGTGAAAAGGGTGGGGGGGGGGAAGGTGAGAGAGTGGAGAAAAAGAAAAACCGTCCACGAAATCGATATTGAGCCCCCTCTTCCCTCTCTCGCCCTCTGGGGGGAAAAAAGAAGAGCTGGGAAGGACGAGGGTACAGAGAGGAAGGAACCGAAAGAGAGGGACGGAGGAGCGACACTGTGCTCGCGATAAAAGGCAAGATTTTCAATATTGTCGCGGAAATATCCACGGACACCGTTCAAAGCCGTCGACTCCGACGAGCCGCGGCGGTTTGCTGTAATTCGACTCGATTCTGCGTCTCTTAGCCTTCGATTCTCATGCTTCCCGAGATAGATCCACCTCCAGGGATGAAACCCTCGCGAGATGGGATAGTTAGACTTCCTAAGCCCCGTCGAATTTGAAATCGAACAGCAACGAAGGAATCGTCGTCAAACAACGATCCGCCTAAGTGAATGAAATGAAAGTTAGAAAGAAAGCTACCCCATAGACACACAACCCATTTCGCTGGACCGCGAAAGGCGAGATGAACGGCGAATAAAGGTGGAATCGCGAAGGAAAATTCGTGGCGCGTTGCCTCCCGTTGGTGGTGACCGATGAGCTCCTCCTCCCCCCCCCCCGCCCCCTCCCTCGCCACGCTAGATCGAGAAATATAACTTCTTCCGGGGGGTGGGTTGGCACGGGGAGAGAGAAAACAGGACTCGTGGAAATGACGCTCGCACGGACGTCGAAAAAAAGAAGGACGAGGAAATATCAGGATCGATATTCGACCCGGAAAAAGGAGCAGCGCTGCCCGAGGAGTTGGGTGGATGCGGAGGGGTTGGCGGGGGCCAGAGGGGGCGGAAGAGAAAAGTGAGAAAAAGGAAGCGTGTGCACTCAGAGAACCTGGGGCTGCACTTTGAAGGAACGTACAATGGCGAAGCGCTCTCTTTCCTAATGTTTACAGGAACGCCCGCGACTCGAATCCCAGAATCGTCCCTTTCTCGATGATAATAAACCACCACCACCGTACCCCCGCAACCCTTTCTGCATCGAGTATTCGATCGTGTTCATGTGGCTTGATGATTTCGCGATAGAACTTCACCCCCCTCCCCCCCCCCCCGTTTCATAAGCTTGGAGGTATAAAAAATTACAAGTTCCTTGTTTGTATTCGATACTTGGGATTCGCGTGACCACCACCGTCGCGAATGGCAATGGGATCGTGTTGTGGGTAAATAACAGCAGGGTTGCCTTATCGAGAGCGATGTTTAATTAACGAGGGAAGCAACCACTGTGGCGCGCAAGTAAATTCTGTTCACCGATCCTCGGGCATGTTTCTTCATCAAGTATTTTCAATACCGCATACGTGTGTATTGTTTTCTTAATAACGAAGAACTTTTCTATTTCGCTGTTCCTTTTTTGTCTGTGCCTCTCGCTGAACGATAATCGTTTGAAGTTATTACACGTTATTATCGGCGTCCCTTCGAGGGGGTAGTTTTCCCGCGAGGCGGAAAGTTACGTCCGCCTGGCTCCCTCCGTGATCGCGAGCCCTCTAATATCGATCCTATGGTCCTCGATCGATCACACGTTTACGAGCCACCTTTCTGATGGAAATCAGTCGGCGACGATTTGCAAAAGAGAGCCGCCCTTTCTCTCGAGGCAGATCGATCGGTCGGTCGCTCCTTAATTTCCCTCGGAAAAGATGAGCGATCACGGTGCCTCGAGGACAACCGTGATCAATGGTTATTAATCTTCCTTGATCTCTCACTTCTCCGGGCTTGGTTAAGTGTTCCAAATATTCTGACATCCGTGTCGAGAGATTTATCGCCGAGTTGCCACTGGCAGAAGGAAAGGGGAACACTGAATGAGACGGATCAAGGGGATCTAGGAAGCACCACAGTCTTCTTATCGACTTAAGTCTTGGATTCAGTATCCCATTACGCTATTAATTCGTGAAAACCAGCTCGCTATAATTCTTAAAAAAAAACGAATATTTTTTTATTCAAAAGATGTGGTACAAAATTTTCCATCCAAGATCGAGCACCTGTTCCACCCCCAAAGTATCCAAAACACACTACACAGACTTCCACGTGTTCCGCTCAGAAATAACACCATCCTGCACTTGTTTCCCTTTCCTCGAGTGCTCGTTCAATGCCGAAATCTCTTGGCGGCGCAATTTGCACACCAGGGGAATCGTATTTACATGCGGCATAACGAGCCATTATGCCAGAGGAGGGGGGGGGGGGGGGACATGCGAGCGTCGGTGAGGGGTTTTCGAGGAAGGCCGTGGTGGCCACTCGAGAACGTCGATGGCCCCCGTATCGCAAAGACGTCATCGCGAGCATTAGAAGGCTCGAGTCGGCGTGTCGCGTTCACGAACAGCGGCGCGATCTTTTCGAGGGCTCTCTCCAAGGGCCCAGCCTCTCTGGGAGAATTTCACGAAACAACAGGCCCTCTGTGCCTCCTTCATTCCCCCCCCCCCTCCCCCATCCCTCGAATTCGGAAGGGGAGGGACAGTTTCGTTGCTCGTTTCCTTGGTCGAAACTTGGTGAAATGAATTCTGAAGTCTTTGCGATGATCGGAAGATTCAGAAGTCAGTTTGGGGCACTTGCAGGGTACTCGATTTCATTCTTAAAGGGTTGATAAATTAATTAGAGTGGTAGTAAGGAGAAGGTTTAAGAGGTTGAAGAATAATAGTATTAATTTTGTAAAATTTATTGGGCTGTGGTTTTTATGTTTCCTACTGGAATTCCGTATATCTAACTTCCTCACTTTGAAAATTTTACTATAGAGGCACCGTAGCTTTCCTAGTTGCAACCGCATCCCTCTTTCGAGGGGTGTCTTCGTTACTTCCCCGTTACCAGGTGCTTGTCGGTGTCAAGTGCTTCTTCCTGGCCAGGAAGAGTCCTCTTCAGTGTCCTCTCGATAGCGTAAATTAGGGAGAGTAACCTCCCCAGAACCTCGAAGTTTCAGGGTTGGTTTCGAAGCTACCCCAACGAGTCGCGAATCCTCGACTCCTCTCGATCTTCTCGACAGAAATCGATCTTCCCCTCGGTATAAAGCATCTTCCTCCCGCAGCAGACACCCTTTCGAACCCCGAAGAAACAGCAAACTGATCCATCCCCTACAAACATCAACCCCTGTAAATTATAACCACAATTATCCCAGGGATAGAGTAATTCCAGTTAGAAAGCCATTTCTCCTAGCGACTCGTATTTCCTTGTCACGTTCCCCAGCGGGGGATGAAGTCCGCGGGGGATGAGAATCTCGCGGACGATTCCACGTTTTACGTTCCCCGGCCCACTGGCCCCTTCTCCAGGGGCGCATCGGCTCGTCTGGATGCACGGTAACCCAGCCAGCGATAGCGGGGAATAAAAGCCGACGACGGAGGGCGAGGGTTGCGGAGCCACCCCCTTTCGAAGAGGTCTCGCGGTGAAACAGCCCCTTAAAACGGTTTTACTACCGTGCACGGGGCGCAACGACGTCTAGACGGCAGGGCCGTAAAGTTTGACCTACTCACCCCCGACCATGGGCGGAAGAGGGACGTCAGACAACCCCCTGCCGCCCCTGCAGACTCTGGGTACCTCGGCGTCCCTTAACCTGCACGTCGTGGACCTTGAAAACTGGGCCAAAGGGTTCCAAGGATTCCCTCCCTTCTCGCCTCGAGCTTCGAACGGGGTGGAAGGGTTGGCGCTGCCGGCGGATTCCTCTGTGGGGTGGCTCAACCCTTGAGGAAGCCCTTTGATCGTCGAAGGATGAGCTCCATGAGGGTGGATTCTGCGTTTCCGTGGCTCCATTCAGGATGTTACATGGGTTTGCTGGAAATCGAATGAATTCCATGGGGGTGGGTTAGGGGTGATTGACTTCGGAGCTTGTGAATGAAAGGGTGGCTTGAATGATTGACTTTTATTTTACTGGAGTTGTGTAAAGTGTAATTTAATTTGTCAGTTTTTAGGTTTAGAATTGTGACTGTTGGACGAGGCTTGTAATTCAGCTTCTATTTATTCGCGTAAATATTCAGAGAATGTAGGGCTCGCTCTATATTTGTCGAAGATTTTTAATATCCTGTCGATTAAACGAGAGCATAACAAAAATTTCTTCCCCATATTTACCCATTCCCCGAAGTTACGGCGGAATAATATTTGCAACAGCGTTCTGTATACATTCCGTGTTATTACCATCGTTTTTCCACTTTGTCAACGCAGATTTTGCCGATCAAGTTTGAACGAAACGAATGTTTAAACGAGTATCCTTTGGGTAAAGGAGAAGGGAAAAAATTACAATATTCTGCAATATATATCTCCATATTTTTTTTATCGAAATATAATTATTGTTTTAATATTTTCAAAATAGAGGAGATACTTCTACCATTGCGTCCATCAATCCCCATTCTAAAAAAATGAGAGACACAGTGGGATTACAGGGATAAGCTTGAAGTACATAAGCCATAATCTTCTCTGAATCAGCGCATCTCGGACCTTGAAAACTGGAGCAAAAGGCTGCTTTCACCCTTTGCCCGTTCGCCAGAGGGTCGTAACGTCGTAGGGGTGCTCGACCCTTCAAGGAATTCCGCTTCGAGGCAGCAGTATCTTTATCGGAAAAGTGGATTACGAAGAGGACCTTAAGCCCACTCCTTTCCTCGTCAACTTCTGCAGGGTCGTTATTAAAAATAGTTCACCCTTTATAAACTTTTCGCGGGGAAAGCAGCCGGACGCGATAACTACAGGTTTATAGTTCGAAGAAAAATAATTCGTGACTTTTCCAAACATTTTCTCGACATATGATTGCACGATGAAGTAAACAATCGGGGAACAATATTGGGGGGGTTATTACTTAAAAAATCCATCGAATTTGTAATTCTGATAAACTCGCGAAAAAAATCATGACATTTGTTTGTTCAAACATTTTATTTAATCACTTCGTCATTACATTTCTCGAGTGTTAGAATCTCTGTTCCATTTCTTCCTCTCCTTTAAAGTGTTCCCACTTTTGTTTACACTTCGTAGTATCCTCGAATCATTAATGAACCTCGCTACGCTCATTCATACCCAAACGCATCCATAATCTTCCGTGGTAGCTTCACTACATTAAACTTCGATCAGTGCAAGCAGTGACTTCGCACATCCGTGTAAAACAGACTCAGATTATAATTGCAAAACTGCTGCGAATAGCATTCACTTTCAGCAAGAAACCACGCCGTGTTCTCATTATTAATGAACTCTTCCACGTTAACTATTTCCCCTTGCAAATTACATCACTGGCAGATCCAATGACCCTACAATTCCATCTAGAATGAAACCAAACACCCCCTACATTAATTTCCATAAATAACTGCCCACCCTCGGTATGCTTTACGAACAAAAAGTGAGAACTACCACGCTGATTCAATATTTTCAAAGCGAGCGCCTGCGATAGTACACCTTACTTTACGCCATGTTCGAAAGGGGATCGAGTAAGGGAAAATGAGGTAAATCCCAGTAAAATAGAGGGAAGTGGGTCAGAAACACCCCCCGATGCTCGAGGAGCGAACGATTTCCCGCTCGCGGAGGGGAAACTCGTCGCCGTTGAATGAATCCTTCGCAGTTCCTTAACCGACCAGCATTGACCTTCGAAACTGGGCTAAGGGGTCTCCTTTCCCTACTACATTTCACGGAGGGTCGTAACATCGAAAGGGTGGCTCCGACCCTTGAAGGAATTTCACTCGAGACGTCTCGGGATATTTCTATCGGATTACGATTTTAAAGGGAATCTCCGCGGATACTCGTGCGCTGGCCCCCGCCGACCTCGCGCGCTCTTCCTTTGATCCTGTCGTTTCGAACATGCTCGCCATTAACCACCGCGCACCCTTTACCTTGCCGCGCTCACAGAAGCCAAAATTATGACTGGCGAGTGTTTCGGTCGACGGACGCGCGCTTTCAAACACTGCGTCGCTGGGAAAATATTCCTCTGGGGGGATGGAACAAAAACACAGGGAAAACGTATCCGTCTGTTACGTTACATTCTTTTGTCGGTGCCAGATAGCGAAATGTAATTCCGACACTGTGAATTGTACCTCATCAGACATAAAAAAAATTCTGTTTTATTGAGATGGAATGGCGGCTTTGAGAAACTCGAGGGGAGCCTCGTTTCGAATGCATCGATGCGTCCGGAGTTACGGCTGATTTTCCCAGCGGCAATGGGAATGACAATTGCAACGGCCGGATGGGCGAGTGGAAGTAATTGATTAAAATTTTAGGGCATTCTTCGGTGCGTCACCGTGGGGGGAGATATTCGAGTCGGTAGATCGAAGGGACATTTCTCTGTTGATTTACTGTCTCCCGTTGTCATTCCTCCGCGAGCGGTTGTTTCTCGTATCTGGGGCAAAGGGTTGAATGGCCGTGGCCGGCGAAGGGGTGGCCAACCCTTCAGGAATTTCATTTCAATGCGTCTTCCTCGATTCCTTTTTTGGCCGCGTTTCCATTGAAGGCGGTATCGGGCTCCGTTGCAAAATCGATCCCCCATATTTCTCTCTCGCTCGTTCTCCACCCCGTTCGAAAACGAGAATTTCATTTCACCCCGAGGTCTGAGGAACATCCCCCGTCCCCTGGAAATATTGAAACGCGCCGGGGGATTTTTAATTGCTCGCCGATACTCGGAGGGATTAATCCAGCAAGGGAAACCGGAAGAAAATATTAATCGTAGAAGAAATCCTTACGAGCCCCCCAAAATGGAAAATAGTGAAATTTCACTTGGAATATTAAGAAATTCGCGTGAGAACGAACTGTGCCACGTTCCTTTTTCTCGCGTGGCTTTAAATTTTCGCAATTAACCCAGGTGGTTTCTGAAAAAATAATCGCGTCACAGCTCTCCCTTACCAAACCCACCCCTCTTCTCACGAACGACGTTAATGAAACCACTGACGCGCGGCGATATTTTGAGAAATAGTAATTAGAAGACTGCTTTCGAAGACACTATTTTTTCTGCGCGTGTCGCGACCGACGATTTTAATAATCTCTCTCTAAATTAATTATAAAACGGCCACGGCGCTCTCGACTGCATTCGCTGTAACGAGCTTCGTGGTGGTGGGAAATAGGGCCTAAAAGGGCTGCACGGGGGCGAGGGGAGCTCGACAACTTTCGCCCTTGAGATTACACAGGCCGGAAAACTCGGTCAAACAGAAAGTCGGACCTAAAGGGAAGTCACGTGGCCCTTTTTCAAAAGCACGAGTGTGTGCCCACGGGTCGCGGGATTTCCGAGAGAGTTTTGAAGTGTCCATGGACCTTTTAGCGTTAATTGCGAGCTCTCCTTCTCTCTCCCCCCCCCCTTTCTCCCTCCACCGTTTCCTTTTTCCGCGATATTTTTTTCATCCCCCTTTGCGCGAACGCGTGCCCAGATGTAAACGAAAATACGCCCTTAGCAGTTTTTCCGCGTGCACTCGACGCGCGGATTTTCATCCGTCGCCCTCGAAAAATTTAAACGAGCCACGGATCCCCTTTGAACGGCCCCGTAATTACTACGGTTTAACCGTGATTCTGATCATAAATCTAAGATCCTGTGCAGAGGGGGAGGGTTGCCAACGGTGGAAAAAATAGGGCTGGTTCAGCAGCCACGAGCCGTTTAATTGCGCGAATTACGTTTCACCTCGCTCCCCCTTCCTCCTGGATCTTGGAAATTTAGGTCCACAACGCTCGTCGCCACTTATTACAGGCGCCCTCGCTTGCTTTTGCCCTTTTCCCTGACTCCCTTTCGCGCAACGCGTCGAATTAGCGCGAACCACATTCGCGACGCGGAAATCGATGTTCGAGGTTTTAGTGTTGGGGCTCGGGACAAAGTTTCTCGCGGATTTTGTTATCACCTTTTACAGCAGTGCGTCGATATGCTCTTAGTATCTTCTCAAAAACTTAATTATTCATCTACCATGTATGGAATAACCCATATTTGAAGCATCCCAACGAGGACAACGCACAGTGTCACCAGCAGAGGCACGGTGATGCAGAGATCCCATCGGAATGCCAACACTTGGATGGCGGAGACGCCAGCAGACCCGTCCATCGTTCGAAATCCCCTAAAATCGAGGGGCTGGCGGGCGAATGGGAGGCAGCCCAAACAAAACGTTCATTTATATCACTTGCAGCCGGGCAAACGCGCTTCGGCTCCTATAAAAGTGCTGGAACGGAACTGGAGCGGTGTCTCAAAGGGAAACACATGGTTCCACTCGTCTGTCTCTCGGCCCACTCTCCTTCTTCGCCATTAAATCGTACAAGTAGCCCAGGACGGGGCTTGAGACGCGCGCCCTATCTGCCGCACTTTGGCCCGGCTGTCGGCGTGTTGTAACTCTATCTTTCACACGTACCGGGTCCTCTGTGTGCGTGCGTCTTCTGGGATAAACACACCCGCGCGGCGCTCCTCGCGGGGGAAACTGTGCGTCTGGAGCACGGTCACCACGTGTTGCCACCGTGAACGGTGCCAGCCTGAGAAAGATTGGCCGAGGGAGCCGAGGAGTGGACGAACGAACGGATTCCGGCGAGTTGTTGCTCGCTAGTGACCGGGGGATTCGAGGGATGGGGTAGGGAGATAGTTGGTAGGAGGGTGATCGAGTCGTTGGGTGCTGTCGGTGCTCTGAGACTTGGGAGTCTTGCGATGGTGGGTGTGAGAAATCTAGTGAAGACAGTATAAGGTAAAATATATTTGAGTGCTCATTATCCTAGAGCTTAAGTTACGTGAAATGGACGAGAGAAAGTCGAAACGATGAAACGAAAGATGAAGCCTGAGAGATCGATGGAACGGACAACAAGATGGCAGTATGTAATAGCTGCAGAGTGAAATTTCGCCTGCAGGAAGCTGCAGCCATGCGACATCCCTAAAGAAGGAACTAAAAGCAAAGGCAAGAAGAAGGGCCAGGAGGGTGAGATACTAAAAAAGACACCGACGAAGGAGGATAGAGATTGACCTACACCGAAACACTCCTCGAGCATGGAAAAATAAAGGACACAGAAGGCAGAGAACCCGGCAGTCATAAAGAATGAAAGACAAACAGAAATAGAGAGCAAGGGAGAGGGAAGAGGCTAGGTCTCTTTCTCCCGGTATCTCTCAGTAGCAGGGTTAAGGGGCCAGAAGGTTATTTAGGTGACGGCAGTGGGGTTGCACTTGATTCGTCTAACACGTGTTGAAGCTGTTAGAAGTCGATCGACTTTATACCCACTGTTCTGTGCATTCGAGCTGCGCCTCTCTCTCTCTCTCTCTCTCTCTCTCTCTCTATAATTAACTCATCCACTTCTTCCAAGTGTCCCGCGGATCTAATCAACTCCAGCATGCAATTAATAACCTCCCCGGGACATTTCCCCTTCGAAAAACTTCTTGCAAGCTTCTCTAAAAGACTGCCCGAAGCCACCAGCGCCTCTGCTCGCAGAATCCTCGCCTCCGCTCGCACAGAACGCCCGTAGCGGCTCCATAAAATTCAAATGCACAGCAACGAATTCGAAAGGCGACAGAAAATCCTCGATATTTCATCCTCGGGACAGCCGTAAAACCAGCGAGCCGTGAAAAAGGCGTCCGTTAGCGTGGCGAGACTAACGAAAGGACGACGGAGGAGCGGACGGCGATGAAAGTCGCCTTGGTCCAGGAGACGAGCTCCCGAACGAGGGAGAATTAAACGAATATCGGACGGCTCCCTATCGTAACGGCTGTTTAGGGGCTGCAGGAGATTGGAAGCTCGACGGTGCACCGTGCAGACGCGGTTTTATGGTTTTCCCGCGAGCTGCGAGCGGCCATTCCCCGCAGTCTGCCTCTCCTTATCCCGGCCAGACAGCCGTAAAGTTTCTTGGGTAATAAAGCACCTGCGTACCCTGCAGCCGTGTCCATATAAAATTCATTACCACCGACGGATATTTAGAAGCGTTATGTCATCGTCCCTGGCTACCGTTCCAAGCGTTCCCTGTCCAGTGGCTGCTTGCAAAATGCCTGGCCTTTTTTTCTCTTATTCTTCTCATCGAAGTAATTGAATAGATTTCGTGTGAACGAATAGAAGAGCGTCTTTCTTCGAGCTGGAGAGGGTCTTCGAGAGATCTGGTGGCTCGTGAAGCCCACTTAATGAACTGCGAAATGATTAACAGACTTTAGACGGGCGAGACTCCACGCAAGGGTGTAATCTGGATTTTGAATTGCTTGTAAAGGTGTCTTTCTCTCTTTCATCCATCACCACTAGAGTGGTGGCAGCCTCCTCCAAGTGTTTCGAGCTGTTTAAGCAGGCTTGAGCGTTGCTTCAGTGCGTAGCCATTAATTCGTACAGTAGGTATAGACGTACTAAGAAACTGATTGATCCAGCCACGATCAAACTGTATTTCAAACTGAATTTTATCCAGCAAACTCGTAGCGTATACCTACTCTCTTCGCCGGCACAGAAGGCAGTTAGTTATGCCTGCAGTTCTTTCCCTCAAATGGACCGCAACAGTTTCCCCAGCGAGCAGCGAACAGCTCCAGTTAAACACGCTGCGGCTCGCGAGACGTGAAACTCGAGTTATTCTCATTAGTGTCCCTCCCCGATGGTTAGTTATCGCGGAATGAATACAAGGGTAGCTAACAGTCCGCGTGTCTCGTTTCGTTTCTAAACAAGCCCTGACGATCGTCTTAGAACGATCGAGTCCTCGATCGGAGGGCAGGAAAAAAGCGGGGGGAAAGGAGGAAACGGCTGACCCAGCGGCTTTCCTTTCGAAAAAGGTGGAGGGCAGCGTGGAACTGGGGCAGCCGTCTCGCGGCCAGACGGAACGATCGTAAAGCCCCGCTCAGACTCTAATAACCCGGCCTCGAATCAATCCCAACGCGGAAATAAAGATAAAGTCTCGATCGCAGATAAACGTCCGGGCGACGTAAAATATCTGCCACCCCGGGGCCGCCGCCCTCCCCGCCGAAGGCGCGGGGGAACAGCGAGCGAAACGCTCGGAGCGGACCGGAGAAGGAGATTGGAGGGCAGACGTATAGGTTTATGGGTTTCCGCGAGCAGGCCGCGGCCATTCCGCGCGTCTGGAGCACTGCTGCCCTCCCCCTGTCGCGGGGGTGGTCCGGGCTGTAAAAATTTTACTGCGAATTGTCTGCAGACCCGAGCAACCCGCTCTCCACGTTACGACCGGGGAAAAATAGGAAACCTACGGAAAAACTCGTCTGGGTCAGGTTTCCCACACCCTTTGCTGCGCCACCCCGCGCCAGTCAGCGATCGCTGGGCGCTGTCGCGGACCTGTTCAACGATTCTATTTGTGGGTTCGTAGTAGTCTTCGACTGTTGAGAGTTCCGAGAGGGGACGATTAAGTTTTCGGGTGAAAAACGATTTGAATCTCAAGAACTTTACATAGCTTGAATGTACGTTTAGCTTTCGAAGTTTGGTGTTCTGTATCTCGTTTGCTACCCGTGGTTCGCTGACCAGGGATTTTTCCGAAATAGCTGGCCCGGCAGGAAGGGAATGGAAGGGTCAGAAGTCACGTAAATTCCAGGCGATCAGTTATCGGGCCAACAGCGCCCCCCGAACGAGGGAAACCGAGGCGACAAGGGAGAAGAACCGCCAATTCGGGGCCAACTGTTGAATTTTATCACTCCCCGACTGCCACCCCCTTCCGTCGCCCTTGGTGTTTCGTCCAGGGGCGAGAGGGGCACGGGGGAGGGGGCTGGTTAACGTGACACAGACCACATGTGGCCTGTTCGCCACCCCCGCTTCCCCTCTCTCTCTCTTTCTCCCCGTTTCTCGGCTTCTAGGCCTAGCCGACGAAAAAAGCCACGGAAAGCGATACGGCCGTGACACCCTGTGGGAACACATCTGTGTTTTAGATAGCTGAGAACGAAGGGGGAGGGGTGGAAGGTCTTCGAACCGAGATAATCCATTGAACCCAGGGCACAGCTTGGGAGGCGTGAGTTTCCTTGAGGAAGATGGACTTTCATTTCTGTGAGCGAAGATTGTGGGATATTTTGTAAAGTTGATCACAGAGGTACCTACATCGATCGAACAACGCGATGACCGTGACAGTAAAGAATTTTTTTAAAATTAATTTTTGAAGAGCACGAAGGCCTGCGTGGGAAGGGTTGGAGAACTTCGTAACTTTTCAGGTAAATTAGGATTTCCCTATATTGGCAGACGCCTTTCATCTTCAACGAAGTAGAAGTCTCCTTAGCAATAACTCATCGAAGATTCCCCGAATCACACATTTCATTCACCGCCCTCAGTTCTTCATGTTTTCTATTACTCCCCGTGTACCATTCGTTTGATTCATTCTCTTGGCAAGCACGCCGCTCTATCAATCTTCTTAACATCCACTGAGCCATTCTCTCCTTAACCTACCCCTCCCCCTCGTGCATTAAAGGGGACGTCGTTCGTCATACCTCGATAGTAACGTTTAATCTTCTGCAGAACCAACAGGATTCCTCTCCTTTTCTTTGAATCGAAGAGTCCAGGCTATCCGCGTCGATCAGCATCTGCGCGATCGTCGATAGTTCGCTTTGATATTCCAGAAAACTAAAGCAGCGTCCGAGACCCGCACCCTTTCGTTCACTATGGCCACGTGTACCGGTAACCCTTGAAGAAGCAGAGTTTTGTCAGCTGCCAGCAATTTATCAGGGCCCTTTCCAGGCTGGTAGAAGCTGGAGACCTTGGTCGATCAGAGCTCTCGTTCTGTCACGAGCCGAAACCCGACGCCCTGTTCACCCTGTTCAATCTCAGCTCGTTCTGGGAATCGGTGGTCCATCGGGACCCACCAGATCGTCGTCCCTGACTTCTGTCATTAGCGCTAGACTATAAGTCATTAAAATGACGACGAACGGGACGATCAGGTTCTTCTCAGCTCATCGTGCTGCCTGACTTCTGGGGATTCTCTAAGAACTCACTTGAAACCTATTCTCCTCGGTGCACGTGCTGGATGTCTGAGAATTCAGGATGCAAAGGGAAACTTGCTAGTATTTCTGAATGAGAAAAGTGTTGCACTCAGATATTTATTCAACTCTGTAGTTCCAACTTCAGTAGCTACTTTGTCTCTAGCTCGAATCATAAACTGCAGTTACCTTCTTCGGCTGTGACACTGTAGACTTACTTTAATTCCACTGCAATTCAACACTTCGTTAATAGAACACTTACTTTTAGCAATTGTTTAGTCTTACGAAGGATCCAAGAGAAAAGAAGAAATCGTTATAAACCCACTACGATATTATCAGAAGGAAGCACAAAAGGGCTCATCGAGCCGCGACGAGCCCCAGTTCACGCTATATGCGTCCAGTTGCAGCATCGAATGCAACCAGACAAATTCGTCGCGACAGTGCTCGAGGCTGGATCGAGAAGCGTCGATCCTCGGTAGATAGTTAAACACCAGAGGCCCTTCAGGGGGCATTAAGAATTAAGCAGTCCTTTTCAAACATCTCTCTGGCCCATCAGCCGGCGAGACACAACGTGCATGCACTTTGCTAAGCGCCTGCGAGAAAACGGAGCTCCGAGTTTTTTTTATAGGGCGACCGTTTCCCCGACAGCGACTTTTTCAAGGATCTCCATGGACCCTCGGGACACCACGAGGAGCTTGTCGGCGACTTAAAGAAGTGGAGCAGGTATCGATTAAAAATGAAGAGCACACATACCACCGCGGAAGGGCAACTGCGTGAAAGTGGAGGGTAAAAGAATGGATCCTGAGTACCGCTGGTAGATTCATTATGGAAGCTGGATCTAGTTAAAAGCCTAGACTTTATAGAGCAGAAGATACATTTAGGGTTAACAAGCACCAACAGCGAAACAGCGGGGTTGGGAATGGGGACTTAAATCTTGGGCTCCGTGTAGTTTCACTTTAAGGAGCGCATTTACAAAGATTTAATAGTCATCAGAGATCCATTTGCAGAAGTTCCAGGCTTTGGTTCTTAGTCTACCTGAACAAGTCTTCGCAGTTGCACTCCGCTGTGACTGAGAACTGTAGCACGGTGTACTTCAACTCGGCTCGGGCGATAGAATGCTTAAATCCCTTGTGGTTGGGGGCAGAGTACAGCCATAGTATCCCCTGCTCGTCGTAAGAGGCGACTAAAAGGGATCGGAGCTGTGTCTAGCGAGTGATCTTTAATCTTCCCTGAAGAAAAACCGTGCCGTCGCCCGAGCACGGCCGCTGACCACGAAAGAACTCTGTGGGCGAAATTTTTACGAGGGTCTTCGCGGAGTTCTTGTGGCGTTAGCGACCGGGGGTGCCGCGGGGGTGGTGACGTTAACCGTGAAAGATTGACAAGAATCGAACGGGGGCTGCTCGGGCGATTCGAGGTTGGATCGATGCGCGTGCTGTTGACGACGCTGCGAGAGGAGAAGCTGAAGCAAACTCGAAGGTTTAGTTTCTAATTGCTTAATTCCAGTTTGGGAAACAAGCGACTTGATTAAGCATGATTCGGTGGATGTTCGCTGGCGAGTTATGTTTTGAAGTAGGTTCGATGGGGTTAGAAACAATTTCAGATGCTAGTATATAAATTACCGTGGATGGTAAAATTCTGAAGGGATGAAATCAACCCTTAAACTTTAGTTAGGTATAAGATTCATTCAGTATTTTATGCTCTATCACGCCACCAAGATAAAAATAAAGTTGCATTAAAAAAACGAAGAAACGAGAGAACTTTAAGGGCTGATTTCACCCCGTAGGGGAAAAAAATTACTCCTTGCATACCTGTGCTCCTCCAATATGCTCAACATTCATACGAAGTTTCATTAAAATCAGGATTTTCGGGTTGGGAACATTTCCTCGTAAGTTGAAACGTCCTTCACCAGCAACCCTAATCGTGCCTCGTGCGGGGGAATTGAAAAATTAACTATCACAGATTAAAAAGTTCACCGTTTAATCCCACGACCGGCCGTGGATGAACGATAGGCTGAGCTGTTGTTTCGCGTTAACGAAGGAGACATCGTTCTCGCGGGGAGGAGAGTGAAGCCGCGTAAATGAGGGAGGCAGAGGAAAGGGAGAAGGGAGCATATGATATTGCATGGTAGTCGAGTCTTTAGCGAAATGAAATCTGGGATGCAGCTCGCGAAGGAATTCTCAAAGTCCTCCCCTTTTCTACCCGGGGAAAGCTGCACGCAGCCGACCAACAATTTCCATCGTCATTGCATCACAGATAAACGAGTCCACCCCCAGCTGGATCATACTTTCCCTCCGCGAAACCACCCCGCAAAACCGTCCAAACATTCGTCACCCGGCGCAAGGGGCTTGCCAAAACATCTCGCCTGAATCTCGAGCACCTCAGTGCTTTACTGCCAGCCGTTCCCCGTGCAGAAGCCACCCCCGTCGCATTACCATCCTCCGCGGGGAGAATTCGCTTTAACGAAGCCAGGCCACGGCGTATCGTGCCAAAAGTCGCAGGCAGCGTCGCGACGCGATCGCGCGCGAAAGAATCGTCGCGCCCTTCGAAGGAAAACAGTGGGTTGTAGAGGGGCGCGCGGGGAAGAGGGGTGGTTTAGGAAATAACGACAGATAAAGGAAGAGGGGGGTGACGTCACGACGGGCGTCTGTTGGGCTAGGTCGCGACGCTGCCTCCGAGCCGCCCCCGTCGCCTCTCTCCGTCTCCCTCGCGTTCCTCACCACGGAACGGCCAACCCACCCCGTTCGCGTCCTCCTCTCTCCACCCCGTGCTTCCTCCAACCCCCCCAAGCATCTAGCAGCTCCTCCACCCTCGGCCGTCGTGCCGAAAAAAGCAAGGCTCGCAGAAAGGACGCCCGGCGTCGTGGCGCTCTTTGGCTGATCAATACACGCCGCCTCGTACGCGGACGGACGGTCACGCATGTGCACGGTGTGGGCCCCTCTTTCTCAACCACCCCTCCCCCCCCGCCCCCTTAGCCGCCCCTCGTCCGCGGTGCGTCTCTCTTTTTACCCTCGATTTTTCTCCCTTTCCCTCCTGGCCACCCACTTTTTCCAGCGTCTCTCCAACCCCCCCTCCCCCGCCTCCTTCTTCCCCCGTCCCCCGTTGCAGCTTCTTCATCGTCCTCTTTTTTGTCCTTCCTCCCCCCGTTCGATCCCTCCAGCCCCCTCTGTCTCTGTACCCCCGCCGTCTCCCTCCACACCCTCCGCTCTGTGGTGGACACGGTGGACGCGCGACTATTCTTCCATCGAGCGTTTTATTTGGGGATGGAATCGCCGCTCGTCTTCCAGGGGGTGCGTTCGGCAGAACGGCGAGGAGAATTCGAGTCCTCTGGGAACCAGGGGTTGATAACGATACTCTAGTTACAACGTTCGAGATCTGACTTCGTCTGATCGCATTGAAACTGGAGGAACTTTGATTAGGTATCTTCTTATCAACCCTCACTTTTCATCGTCCTATTTACCTTTCAATCTACGCGAGACCTCTTCCTGCAGGGCCCCCCATCGCCTTTTTCTTACACCCTCCGCCCGTCCCGCCCCTCCACCTTCCACCACTCTCTCTCACTCTGCCCCCCCCCCCCACAACCCCCGTACGTTTCTATTTTTCCACCCCCTCGGGCGCAGCAGCCGCGCTTCTCCTTCCCGGAGGCTGGCCGATTTTTTCCTCCCGTTTCCTCGGCTCCGCTATTTTTTTTTGCACCTTTTCTGCCTCCCCCGGACGGTCGGTTCGACCCCCTCCCGCCACCGCCCCGGCCCAGGCAGCCCGGTGCGCCCTCCCGCTACCCTTCTCTCTTCTTCTTCGTGCCCCCTTTCTTGCACCCCTTCGACATCCACCTCTTTCCCTCTCGGTTACTCCCTCCGCCTCGTTTCCCGTTTCTCTTCGTTTCCAACCGCCCCGGCCGCCACTCTCCTCCACCCCTTTCCATCCTTGTGATTTTTTTCCCCGGGCACCCTCCGACGCCGGGCGTCGGCGTCCTTTTGCTATCGGGACGCTCTCTCGACTATCGGCCCGACCACCTACACCGACGTACGGCGGCAGGGGGGGGGGGGTGGGCCGGGGCCAACGGAAGGGGTGGGGGCGGCAGGGTGGCTGCAGCGCCTGGATGCGAGCTAAAATGTATTTTTTTTCCCTCCTTTCTTTATCTTCCCTTCGAGCTGCTCGTGGTAGGTTGGATTACCAATCCGGGGATCGTGGAGCACGTTTTTCCCGGTTTTTTCCTCCACCTTTTCGCTTTTTCCAACCACCCCTCCTCCTCGCCCCCTCCTTCTACTCTGCACCCTTGTTCGCCTGGACGTAAGGGCTGGATCGACGGGAGCCATCACGGTCGCGTTTCCAGCTCGATAAAAATTATCGACTCGATTTTTTGAACCGCTCCTGCCACGGCGTTTACGAAGAACAAGGGTTTTACAGGGACGGGGGGGGGGGCGGATTAGAGGGCGATGAAGAAGGGGTGGGCAGGATGATACGTCGCAGAAAGGAGCGTCCTCGAGGGGGTGGTTTATAGGGTCTGTTGATCGCCGATGACGTCTCCATGGAGAAGTTTGCTTAGAAGCAAGATTGTATGGGACGGCGGTTGGGGAGGGGGCGTTTTCTTAGAAACTGCGGATAATGAGATCCAAGGGGAACGTCTGACTTTGGGGAGGGATGCCCCGAGACTGAACTGCGCCGCGGCGAGCACGGTGCGTATTCTTGTTCCCAATATCACTCGGGAAACAGATTTCACTCGTCTCTCGAGGCACTTTGGCAGATTGGGTTGCGCAGAAACGAAAATGGGGGTTAAACTATGAATTTATATTCCATCGGTAGCGCGGCCCGTCGAGGCTTCCTGTTAAGGGCGTGTTACGTGGTCGGCGATCCCTTGTGCGTTGTGATTTCAGAGGCGGTGGAATTGTTTGCCACTTGCACTCCGATTGTGTACCTACCGAGATTCGGTGCGTCGCGTGGAGGGTGCGTTTCGGCCGACAACCCTTGCAAATGTCATAGAAATGTCAAGGGATGACATTAGTCGGTCGCGAGGCTAGGCTTCGGGATCGAACCTCTTCAATTATTCGTCCTTCTCATTAGGGAATCCAGTTTTAAACGTCACGCGACCGATCACGATACGTCTGCTGGCAGACAAGCGGATTTCAGGGGTGATAGACCTTCTGCTCGAAAACCGTCTCTTTCCTCGAGCTAAGTTCCCTAACGTGTTATCTCCCGTGGTTTCTCAACTATAAATTACAAGCGAATTCCAATTATCTCTAGCACATTTCTCCTCTGTAGAAGTGGTAGTTTCAACACGAATTTTAATGAATCTCTGTTCACAATAATAGATCAGAAATTTGAGAAACCAAGGCATCGTTGAGCAACTTCGATCGAGTACCTACTTGAGGTTCAGGAAGCAGGCAAGGCGAAGGGAAAATATCGTGCCTGAGAGTTCGTTTCCATGAAGCCACCCTCGAATTGCACGCGACATCCAAAGGGACACCCTCCGTCTGGGCTTGCTTGAGAGGGCGCTGACCACCCTCGCTCGAAAAATGCATATCCCTTCTGCAGGTTCTCGGACTTTCTTACAAGGAATCGGATCGTTTCACGAGCCACCTGTAGAGCGACAGATGAAAGCATCGCCCTTTCGACGCCTTATGGTGTCCCTTCGCTCGGTCTCTGCGTCGGCCCTGCTCCCTTCACTTTACGGGAGCGTAAAATTCGACCCTCCCTGCAGCCGTCCTATCGATTCTTTCGCAGGGAACTGGGACGATCGTTCAATCCACTCGAGCGTCGTACGTGAACATCAGATTATCCTTAACCACGAAAGTGTTCGCCAATCAAACGAACGAAAAGCCTGACCGCTTTCACTTGGATATCAAAATTAAGAAGCTGACCTTTGAGATTAGAGTCGGAATAGGGGTGGATTCGGCGCAAAACTTCCACCCTTGAGGATTCTTTCAGAAGAAGTGGAATTCCTTCCACGCACACCGAAAGAAACAATAAGAAACATAGAAGCGGCATAGCAATTTCAGCGATCGTTTTCTTGGTCGCTCGCGGGGCATCACCCCCTCAAGGATACGACGAAAATAGACCGCCCCCACGCCTACCTTTTCACATTCCAAGTCCTCGGAGGAGGATGCGTGACCACACACAAGTTCCTCCGACTTACGGAGGGTCGACGGAGGGTGGCGACGGGGTCGTCTGCGGTTTAAGAGGTCATGAGAAGGGAAACGGGGTCATCCCTTAGTGTCTTCAGCGTTCTCGGTGTCCTGCACCTCTCGCGCGTATTCCGTTCCCCGTTTCAGAGCCGGCGATGGACACGCCTCGCGTTATGGGGGCGCGGCGGAGACGGCAATTAGTGCGACGCCGAGTGATTTACCAGAGAACAAATTTGAAAGATTGGGGGAACACGCGAGATTATTTTTAACAGAAACTCGATGCTCCAGGGGGATGAGAAGGCTGGAGATTTATTCCGTGGTGTTTATTATTAGAACATGACTGAAGTGCGTTCTGTTTTTTTACTCTGTTGTTAGTTTCCAAGAAAACACCCCCTAATACCATCAATTTCTTCCCTTAAAAGGCGCTTGCAATTCAGGCGCAAAGAAATCTGAACCAACTTCTCCAAGAAGTACCTAATTACGATCGAAGTTTCACCCCGAAGCCCTCCTGTCTCCGATATCCTCAGCTTCCCCGGCACCTCGAGTATCGCAACTACGCAATTCAGACCACCCCTCGAGGCCACGTAGCCGCGTAACAACTTATAAACAGGGGTTGGATTGTTTATCTCCGTAGAAGGCCGAGTGATGCCCAAGGTCGCAGGCCAGGCCCTCCACCCTCGTCTGTGTTGTGTCTAGACGGTGCTTCTCACCCGTCGCCACCCCCTTGCCATTGTCGACCCTCTCTGCCACCTCCGGCAGCCGTCACTTCGACTGCTAGCTTCCCAACCCTCCACCTCTCGCCTCCAACCCCTTACAGCACAGCCATTGATCACTTTTCTAGCCACTGACGTGCAGTCGGTGTGCAAAATTAATTGTCTTAAAACAAAAACTATAAGCTTTAACTTTATCTTTTAACAGAGACGTTGAAACTTCCCTTGGACAAATTGAAAGGGGTGGTTTTATTTGATATCTGTAAAATGTTGATAAAGAGAGGAGGGTGTAGTTGACGGCAAGGGATGATCGTTTTCACGAGAAGTCTAACAGTGTTCTGTTCTCCTTGTTCCAGCAATGCAACCCCCACGACAAGGAGAGCGACTATTGGGGCGGCGGACGGGGCGCGAAACAAGGTTACGAGGTGAGCCAGCCGGTTGCACATATTTTACCCGAATTGCTGAAATTCTCGCCTCCCCGGTGCTAATTCTACTTAGTGAAGCGCAGCACTTTCTGTTGCAGGCGAAAATGAACGCGGACCACGGCCAGCTGCAGAAAGGTGAGTTTTGCCTCCTTCCGCCCATTCCCCACTTTTCCACTTAATCGCCCGAAAGTTCGCGGCTAGTCGGGCCCCGTAATTCGCCCGGCTCGAGTTCCTCCGGCGATCGCTCTCGGCCGTTGAATAAACGTCGATCGAGCGCCGTGCAAATATTAGCACTCAATATTCGATAGCGCGACAGTATTCGCGAATATCGGGATAACTGCGGGTGCACTGCGACGTGGGGAGGGTTGGGGAAAATTTTTTATATCGTGGAAACCGGGCCTCCAGTTCATTTGAAGGGTGTTGGAGATACTGGTGTGCAAATGCAAAGCTCGACACTCTTTCTACACAAAGAGAGATCACGTCGAATCAACTGCTCAGCAACACCTTGAATTCAATCGTCATTCGTCGCTCATCATCGTCCACACCTCCGCGGTAGTATAATATACATTCGGGATGCTGGACACGCGAAGAGCGAGGAGTTGATCGCGTCAACTGTTTGCCCGTCCGCCTCTGCGCTGAGCCAGACACGGTCGTGGGTCCGCAAGGTGATTTCGCCATGCGAATGGGAAGTTTATTATTAGATAATATAACAGCCGAGAGACCTTTGACTGTCCAGAGCCAAGGCAGAGGGAGACAGAGAGGCGGAGAGAAAGGGAGAGAGAGAGGCCCTGGAGGTGACGCACGCTGCGTGTAAACAGTTGGTAAGGCCCCGTGTTCGCTGCCCGAAGAAACCGGTTGTGACTTTGCATCCGTGACGTAAGATCGTCGATTAGGATCGAAGCACGAGGGAGGGGGCAGGTTGAGGCCAGGCAAAAAACACGTGTGAACGCGAATTTATCATTCCCTGTCCCCGCGCGCTCCTTTATTTTTCACCTGTTACACGACCACCAGGAACGCTCCTGCGCTTCCGTTTGGGCCCGCTGGGTCCTTCGCCCCTTCCTGGTCCCTTCCTACCGCGGGCCAGGCCGCTCGACCCGAGGAATTGGTCGAGTCGACGGAATCGCTGCCCGCAGGTCGCTCGCGCTGCGCTTCGTACACTAATTTCAGGCAGTGACGCGATATAGGGAGATGTACGAAGGTTGAGTCGCTACAAATTGGGGCCTTAATTCTTGCTTTATTGCTGGGACATATGCTCCACGGTGTGAGTGATCCACTACTAGAATCTAAAGTCAAAAATAGATGTCCCTCTTCGTCGGATACATTGATCGTTGATTGCCCTTGTACGAGGATCTTCCACTTCAATATTCCGACCGAGAGTTGCCTGGTAATCCGAGCAGGAGGTGAAGGTAGCTCGCAGCATCCGCGGCTCGAATCATCGATTCTCGTTTCCCGTAGTCGGCGAGAACGCTGGCAATGACCTAGCCCATTCAGCCCGTCGTTCTCTCCCCGAAGGGATTAAGTAATCCGGTGGCTTCACTCGTAAAAGGTGAGGCACGTTTCCATAAATGTTTTTCACTGCCAATGGCACGCGCGCGACGTGTCGTGTAGATCGGCCATTTACGAGACACCGCGCGCTTTCCCCTTGGTGCGCTCTCCTGGCGGCGCCCTGGTGTAGCCATTCACCTGATAACTGGCAAAAGAACCGGGGAAAAGGAACTGTGTTGCCTGTCATTTCTTCCCTGGCAAACGATTTCCAATCGATATTCGCCCTTGCTTCGAGATAGAAGTTTCTTCTTATGCTTCGAAGAATTCCACGCTTCCGCTCAGAAACTTCCACACCATTTCGATTTCTCCAGCAACTCTGTTGGTTAATCTTCGCTGTCCCAGCGATATCTTTATCTGTGGACCAGCAGCGGCGTGTCTGCCATCGGCTGGCTCCGAAATGTGTCCGTTTGACGAGTTAAAGGGTCACACAGTTGCGTGGCGCGAGAAAGGCTGCTTATAACATATTCATCGTCGCCTCTCGAAACAGCGTGTTAGCCACCTGTGGCGACACAGGGATCACCGGCGCCGTGAAAATAAACCTCCGGAGCGGCGGCTATCACGGCGAGCAAACAAACGGATGAGGAGCCAGCGAGAGGAGGCTGGTGCAGCCCGCGGATCACGCATAGGTGAAAGTCGTTATCTGTTACATTAACGAGCACCCGGGGCGTCATGAGAGCCTCCGGAGCCAGAGAGGAGTCGTTTCGTACCGGGGGAATTACTATGGCGGAGCTGCTCGGGTCATTAGAGTCGGCCATTTGCCGCGATTACGTTTCGAGTAACGGAAGTCGTGACGAAACCTCCAACCGCTCCGCCAGGCTGCTTGAGAACGGAGTGACATCGAGTGGTTACGTTCAACGGTTGATCCTCCACTGCCAACTATTAAATAAGAAGATTCCGTCGAGAAAAATGAAATTTATCGAGCCGCTTGTTTTCCCAACTGGGACTCGCCAGGAAAGGATATCTTGGATTTTAATTTATTCTTGCCTGCGAAATTGTCCTCGTTCTCCTACCGATCCTTAATATTCTCGTTTGATAATTTATAAATGTGTGTCACCATTAGTACCAGCTTAGATAAGTGAAAAGAATTGAACGTGGCAATGGCACTCGGGCAGATCCAGTAAATAATGTCTCAATCCCCCGAGCTCGCACTCGCCGCGCAATTATTATCCTCTCGCGTGTCTCGAAATCGAGGGACTCTCCCATTCCGGGCCCGAAAATCAGCCCGGAGCGTTCGCGTAAACGTTCCTGGGCTAATCCTTAATGCACGGATCGCATGACGCCGAAATTCTGGTCGAAAGGTGGCCCAAAATCACCGAGGAAGTCTCTGCCCCATCTGTTGCAATGCTTCCAGTGCTCCTCTGTTGACTTCTGCCGAGAGGAGGCAGAGATCTGGTAGAATTAAAGTACATTTCCCTTCCCTTCAATCACCGAACTTCACAGTAAACACAACTTTACATCTGAAACGAATATCCACCACTTCCCATGATCAAATACCCACGCACCGTATGCCAGAATTGCTCTTGACGTTTAAATCGAAAAGCAGGATAACCTGGGCCGTATCAGAATCAGAGCGATTGCGAAAATGTGATTTGGAGAGCGGTAGTCGGCAGTTTCCGCGCGCGTCGTTTCTTCACCAGGCACGCGCTAATGATGATAAATGTCGAAATTACGCGGCGGGAAATTGTCACCGCGTCCGAGGCGTCTGCTCCGTCGACTTCGATCCTCGACCCGGCTTCGCTCACGTAACGGGGAGCAGAGTCCTCGCTTTCGTTTCCGTTCGAGCCTCGTAAAAGGACCCGCGAACCGGCCGTTTCGCAAGGTGTCGTCGCGGCACCGCGTACTCCGATTTGCATCCTCTGTCGATCCCATTTTTCTACCCCTCCACCGCCTCGTTTTTCTCCCCGCCGCCGCCGAGGAAAGTGGCTGCTTTCCAGGCTAAACGCGCGGCGCGCGAATTCAATGCTCGCCGCTTACGAAACGGGACTTTACGATCTGCGAAACTCTCCAACGCACTGAACAGTCATTCGAGAAGCCTTTGAGTGATTGTGCCCCGGCATTCCGAGGGACAATGGAAATTTTATTTGAAATTTCTGGCGCGGAAAGTCGCGAGCCGAGCGTCGGGTGGAGACGGAGGTTTGAAAGCGGTCCGTTCGTGATACCCTTCAGACCCGCTGCATTTTCGTCCCGTCAGCGAACAAGTAAATATCGAGCGGGTTTACGGGCAACTAGGTGAAAAAAGGGCCCGTTCTCGCGCGGTATACGTCGCCGTAAAGCGACGTGTAAATCGGCTCGTTCCTCATCGGCCGGGCCGCCACGGCGACGCGATATAAAATCCAGCAACGACATCGTAAAACTTCCAGCCGGGAGTAAAATCTCTGGAAAAGCCATGAAACCGGCGGCGGTGGGGGAAGTAGCGGCGGGGAAACCGTAAAAACACCTGAACTACCGATCACAGAAGCTAGACGATCGCCAGACGGTCTGACTCTCGAAGGGAAAAACCATCCTCCCTCACTTCACCTCCTGCAGCTTCCGGCTGTAAAAAAATGCGAGTGTCTCTTTTTCCGAGTGACGGTTCTCTTCCTGCCCTCGCTTTCTGTCGATCCTGCGCTGCTTGAGGATCCTCTTCGACTTGAAGAATTCACTGAGGGTTGACGATTCATGGACAGTCTGTTCGATCTCTCATTTGATGGGAATTAAAATATGAGACGGAGAAGAAGAGTAGCTTTTCTTTATTTTATTATAAACTCTGGTGCAATTTGGAGGATGGTGTTGCTCTCAATGCCCACTTCGAGAGCTGAAATTCCAAAAGACCAGTCCCCCACATAAATCCCTAATTCGTCCCCCCCCCCCCCCCCACCTAAGCTCATCAGTCTCGTTACACGTACCCATCGTTCGCCAGACTTTCCTGTTTATCGACCCATAAAGTGGTCCACGCGTTTCTTCTAACCGCACTGCAGGATATTTCAGCGCTGCAACTAGGAAAATGGGGGATCCCCATTTCGCTGGCGTTCTGGGTAATGAAAAAGAAGCGCTCGGAAAGAAGACGAAGAAGAGCCTGGCCGCGGTGTGGTGGTTTTCGAAACCGAGGAAACACGTATTTTTAGAGAGAGCAGCCGGCTAAAATTATGTATGCCCGGTGACGGGCTGCGACGCACGCCGATCCCCTTGAGACTAGTGGTCTAATAGTCGCCAGGTGACATAACGACCTTGCCAGAGGTGCATCTGATTTGAATTTCGACCGGTGTCCCGTTTCGGGACCTTTCCAGCGCGGACAGTGGTCGCCCGAGGCGACGACTCATCGACCAAAATGTCCTGAGAGAAAGACTCAACGAGCGATTCTGCTCAAGCCGTTTGTTGCTGCCCTGACCAGCAGACAGGGATTCAGTTTCGTCGTGGTTCCCTTAGTTCTTCGCAACTCGAGGCCCCAGCGCGAACATCTTCCGCTCGATCTCGGGGACAGGCGTGGAAGATCATTTCCCAAAGGCTGTTCAATTAATCGTAGTCCGAGAAGGTTCCTTGAGATATCAAGAGAGCTAATCTGAATTGTTCTCCTGTCAGGAAGCTGTACGGTATAGACTCGTATAGACGAGTCCTTGACTATCTTCCTTTCCACACGTACGAGCTTGCGCTCGGTTCGTCTTTCTGTTAACGCGCTCTGTTGAACTTCGAATCGTTCCGCGTGGCTGCTGACATTTTGCAGCAGCCATTTGCATAAATCCCCGTGGCGCGGAGGCTCGCTTTGTTAATTCTCCAAGTCGAACTGAAGACTTGTGATAATAATTCGATTGCTTCTAGATGGAGTGCGAAGAATATTTATTATTTCTGATATCTCTGTTATCTCATATTTATTGTACATACATCGTTCGGCCGAAGATCCTGCAACTTTTTCATTCAGAATTTTCCACTTCACTGCAACTTTCTCCGAACTACCCGTTTTCCACGAGCAGCTTTGTCCTGAAAATCAGTTCAGCCCTCGTCAGAGAAACAAGTGCACGCAGTGGATCGCGCAATAGAGGCAAGATCCTTGATCCTTCCGACTCGATGACGTCAGGATCACTCTCGAGAACGATCGATCGAATATTCATGAAAGCCGAGGAGACGAGCACAGGCCACGGTGTCGCGCTCGCGCTGTTACGACAGAGACCTTAATGGCCCCGGAACGAGAATCGTAATGATAACGACTGAAACAGACTTTATCGTTTAAATTTCGCTCCTTTTCTCGGCGAGAAAAACCCTTGGATCTCTTTCTCCCCGTTTCTTCTTCTGATTCGTGGGCTCTTGGATTCTTCAAATTGAGACACTTCGTGGTTTAACACATGGTATTATAAACAGTTGCTACAGGGTTTAGTGTCTTAACCCTTCGTTGACACTCTGGGTGTGAGCCGCCCATAAACTAATTTTGACGCTCTGTACCTTTTATATGCAAAATAAATACCTTTTTCCCAAAGCCAACTTACAAACTATTTTTTCTCTCAAAATATTATATCTTAGCAATAACTCTGTAGATTTTTAGCTTCTAATATTTAAATTTGTAAAAGTTACAGTTTTTTGAAGTTTTTCTTCGTGTTTTCTCGACATATGGTAATCTAGATTTTTTTACAAGAACTGTGATGAAATTTCAATCAAAAAAAACTATTGGAATACATTCTACAGATCATGAAATTGACCCATGATTTTTTTCATAACGATTGGATTCTTCAGATGAGAATGGCAGTCGTTCAAAAATTGTTCTGGGTGTGAACCATCCAAGTGTATTAAAGTTGATCGAAAAAAGAAGTGTGTCAACGAAAGATCAAGTAATAGTTATTGAGTTGATAAATTTTTATTTCTATTTTTGGCGAATTTTTCAAATCTGACGCTGCCCAAAGCAAAAATATTGCACAAAACAGTTTCAAAATTTCCAATAAATCGCTCATTTGTTATCGGATTTGTATCAAACGATGTGCATTTTTTTTACGCAATATTACACGTCATAACACAAAAACTGTCAAAAATGGAGTTGCACCTCTTGCTGCGAGGTCCTCAATTGCTAGGAGTTTTTTAATTTCGTTATCATCTTCCTTGCGTCATAATCGTTGCTTCCAAGAAGCATGACATTGTAGATGTAATCGGTGGTGCTTCTAATGAATAATATTAATGATCACTCTTCTCTATCGATCAGTCTGCTCTTCTTACGACAACTTTTTATATCTCCACGCGAACACACCGATATCGCTGCTCGAAAGAGGCGCGAGCTCGTTGGTTTCTGGCTGGTTTCGACGCAGCTGGTAAACAATTATAAACATGTGTCACAATGGAGACAATTGCTGCGCTCCCACGACCATTAGCTGCGTTTCCCGCGGGCCTAAGTTCCGCAAAACGGGCACCCTTTCCGCAATGTTGCTTACTTATTTAAATTCCAACAGTCGCCAATCTCAAAAGCAGCTCATTCAGTATTCACTTAAAACCGTTCGAAAACCAGTGGACTCCAAATTGGACATCGCTTTGGACCTCCTCATCGTTTCTGTAAATTATTAAAAATAGTTGAAGTCATTGGATCCTCGCTGGAGCATTTTACGAAGCCGTTTGAAGCTTCTCCTTAATGGCCCCTTAATTTTCAGTCTTTTTTCCGTTTCTTACGCGCGCAGTGGGTGTAACCTCGCGTTCCCGCAATTACGTCTTTTCGCATTGTCTCCTCGCCGCTCGAGGTCGCCGTTCGCTCGAATGTTTCGGTTTCACGAAAGATTTTTCGGCGCTCCATCGCCGAGACTTCTCTTCCACCATTTTCCGTTCCCTTTTCATCGGAATCTGTGGCAGAATATGGGGTGGGTTATTCTCGAAATTCTTGGCAATCAAAACCACCGTGCTGAAATAATAAGTCTCCAGAAATCTACTTCGTATCAATCATTAATCGCATATTCTTTATCGTCAGTTATCTAAAAAGTGGCAGCAAAGAATGGTACTCATGCCTCGGTATTAAAATAATATAGTATCGTACATATTCGCGGAAAAGAACTCCGACTTTCTCCCTTCATCATTGGGACGTAGAACGTTCCCGGAATGTCGCGAGAAGAAAAGCAAGCGAAGACAAAGTTCTCCGCGATCTTGGCGACCCCCTGTGCTCGGTTCCTCTACATTCTACAGAGTCAAAGAAGTCGAACACTAGAGGGGAAAGAGAAAAGATAATGAAAACACCCGGCGTCTCCATCGAACCCCAAGAAGCAAAAGGAACCAAAAGACAAAGGGAAGATCCAAGAAACTTGTCGCAAAGTGTGGGACCGACAGGAGAAGATGAAAAGCAAATAGAGGACTCTGTTTTCGCGCGCGGCGAGGCGCCACAACGATCTCGCGGTAATTCCTATTAAAGTTGCACGTCGCTAGAACGCCACGGGCTACGTGACGTCACGATGTCATTAATGATCTCGCCGAGATGAAAACGCGCGATGGAATTGACGCTGGGACTCGAGCCATTCGGCCGAGTTTCCGTGAGCAGTCGAGCGGAAAGTCGATATCGCGACGGTAGACGCTAAAGGGCAATATTTCGGGAATTTATCCCCGCCATTTTGGCTGACGCGGATCAAATTTTCAAAAGATCGCGAGCGTTCGTAATTAATTATTATGCAGAATTATGGGCGAAGGAAGTAACGGGGAGAAGGATATCGAAACGCTTAATGAATAGCGGTTGATTAGCATGTTTCGAAAAACAACTTGGTACGCGATCAGAAGAATGTTAATCATCGGCGAATTTCGGCTTGTAAACAGGCTGAGGCCGGGTTTGCATCCTGCATCGAATTGATACCGCAGAGAGAGAAAAAAAAGGAAGAATATTGTTCTCCAGACGAGCTGGCAAAAAATTGCTAAAGAAATAATCTGTCGTGTTCCTATTCGGTCGGATTACGTTGCCTCTAAACTTAGCAGTCACTTTTATTTCCATTTCGCGCGCTCTTGCCTCTGCCCAGCGAACGCAAAGCTGGTCCACTTGGGACTCTCCTTTTTCATCATCCTCGCAGCGAAGAAATGGGACAAATGGAAGAAAGGAGAGCCGCGAAGATTCCGTGGATAGAAATTTGAAATATTTAAGTATTTCCTTCGTGAAGGCTACAAGGAGATGGGCAATTGAAATAAACTCTGTAATGCCCCAGTTTCCAAGGTAGAAGACTCGCGATTCTTTTAGGTAGAGATTCCAAGTTTCGCGTTTTAATACGTGACATTTAAAAAGTCCCCTTCAAAATGCAAGTGGCATTGGAATATAATTCCTGCTGGACAAACTTCCCGTTTAAAAGAACTTCTAGCGGCTTCGCAAAAATCCTTAATGACTTGCTTCGACATTTAACAAGAATTTCTAAGTAAATAAATTTATCGACATACTGCCTCTTCGTGCCACGAAAAGGGACGACGGAGGAGGACTCATCGAATTCCCCGCGTTAAATGCCGACAAAACAGAGTGGAGTGACGAATAATAACAAGGAACGACAGTTGATAGCAACGCTAATTGATCTCGCCTCGTCCCACGTCACCGTGTTAAAGCGGCGCGAAATTTTTGCAAATCACGTTTCGCCGTACCGTCCCCCTTTTTTTTTTATTTATCCCAGATCCATTACCATCGCGCTGGCTGACATTACTTCCGTGTAATTGGTCGACTCGCGAGTGCAATTGGTCCCTCATACATGCAATCGCGACACTTTAACCCCTGAATAGAAAACCGCGATTCCGTGTTTTCAAATCTGACCGTAGATATTCGTTTGGTACTTTCGCGTGCCGTTCGTTTCGTTTCGTTCGTCCCCAGTTCTCTTCGGTACTGGTTCATATAATATCTAACTTTCTTAATTAGTAATCTGGGATTTAATTGATATAGATCTAGTCACCCATCAATCTTCAAACCTCACCTCCCTTCACTCCCCATTCGAAAATCGAGGCATCTAACTTCCTAACTCCTCCAGTTCCCTTCAGCGACGTCTGAATTCACTTTTTACTGCGCGAATATCATTAACTAATTAATCCCCATCTCCCCGTTTCACTGCTACTCCAAGACAGCCAGCAAGTCCATCGCCACTTGCATCCTTAATTCCCATTTTAACGCCGCCAACCCACTCGAAATCGTCGTTACCGCGATCCTGCGGTCCCCGATCGAACCTCCCAGCGCGACAGATCGATCTCAGCGATTATTTTCGTCGAAACGTGGCCGCAGAATCGCGACCACGTAACGTTCTCCTCGCGGCGCAGCTAATTGATCTTTCCAGCGCGCTTGAACCCGATCATTATCATTTGCATACGCGATCTCGTGCGGCGGGGGGCCCCGGTCCTCTCTTTCTCGCTCCGGCTGATAACTGGACGGCGTGTCGAGGAACGTGGGGGGTTGGGGGGGGGGGGGGAGCAGGTTCCCCTTCGGCAAGCAATCGTTGCACGCGATATCTCGCAACCGCGGCAAACCGCACCGGCGCGACGATTTTCTGCGTCGTTTCGCTCGATCGCGAATCTGCTTGGCGTAATCGCGACTTCTGAGCCTGGAACGATCCTCTGGATCGGTCTCTACCATTCTCCACGATCGCGCGGGTCTGTCTGGAACGATAAAACGTTCGACGCTCCTAAAACATTGAAAATGAATTACATACACAAATTGGGTGCCGAGTGGACGCGAATATTTCCGACGAAATTTCGATGCCTTTCGATAACGTGGCGCTGGAATATCCTCTGGAATCTTGGGACAAGATAACGAGATCGATCGCGCGTTAACCGCGCCCGGGACACGCACACAGAGAGCGGATGCACCTGCAGGCCTGGCGCACGCGTGTGTCGATCTCGATATCGAGAACTCGCCTTCTTAATGACACTTCCACTCGGCTCGTAACACGCAGGACCGCTCGTCCTTGCAACCTGCCAGGATCCTTGCCCCCTGCGCGCTGTTGCGTCAATCGGGTCCGCGTGCCTCTTTCTCTGCGTGTTTGCTTGCTAGCGCTCCTGCAATCCGTCATATCCCTCTGCGTGTACCTCTCTGTCTGGGCTCGCCTTCCATTAATTACCGTCGCGACGGGCGTCGTGATCGACGCGGAATCACGCTGATTCTCTTAGCGGAATTTCGCCGGACATTCGGCGAAGCTGCTTCTTTTGGGAATGGTCGTCAGTGAAAATTGATGATAATAGCTGAATTTAATATGTCACGGATGATGCCTCTCGTTGGTAGACACCGTTGCACGACTTAGATACCAGATTTCAGTGCCCGGTGATTGGCTCCTCGCCTTTGTCTTTCCATTTTCCTCGCCGCGCGAAGATCGAGCCTCAATTTACTTGAAAGCATTACTAACGATCGAAACTCCGATTCCAATCGCCGAGTACCTACCTACCTATCCCCGCAAAAAAAAAAAACATTCGTACGTATTTTTTCTCCCCACAGTTTTACGACACGTGCCGCTCACGAATTATTGTATCTTTCATCGCGGATTCCTTATCGCGACGGACGAAAGTGAAATGCTCGCTCCTTAACGGGAGTAAAAAGCTGGGGATATCGCGGAGATATTTTTTCTCGATAATATTCATTTTCGTGGCATCGTATAATGTCCATTAATTATTACCCTTTTATTCGAGATCACTTGTCGCGATAAAGGCCGGCAGAATTCCTTCGACTTTTGCAATCTTTCTCCGTTGTTAGTCACCGTTGGTCACATTTGATCCACTTACGGTAGTTTTTTCTTTCTGCCTGCACATTTTTTCTCACTTTTTCCCATCGATTTCGAGATCTCTTAATTGACGTATTATCCTACTGCTAATTGTCTCAGCGAGTGGCACCCGGGATCGCTCTTTTTTCGTTTCAATGATAGCCACTTTCTAATCCAACCAGCCAGAAAGATAAATTATCTATTGTAACACTGATAGTTACGAAAGTTCCCTTGATTTTCTGTCTCCATTAAGTAACTATCAAGCTTCGCTGAATATAAAGTATCACTTACCTACCAATAATTATCCTTCGGGCGACACTTTCCCTTCAAAATTTCAAATACAACAGCCATTCAACTGCATGGATACTAATCCACGACCCTTTAACGCGAGTTCAAGCCATAGATCTCACGCCTAGATCACATAAAGCTGATCTGTTTGGCGTCTGCTCAGCCGCCACCGTTTGTCACAAGTCAGATTAAATCTGTCGCGTGTACGCGATGGGAATTAATCGGTAGACCAAGATTCCATCGAGATTCAGCTAACATGATCGACGATTCCAGGGGACGATCAATACCGAGGCGCCGGGGGATCCAGCAGCGGAAGCCCCCCAGCGAGTTTGCTGGTGGTTCCTCAGCCTTTGACCGTGAAACCGTCTCATCCGTCGCACCTGAACCCCCACCTGGGTGGACCACACTCTCATCCACCGAGGAAGTACCAGTGCAAGATGTGCCCGCAGGTGAGTAATCGATTCATCGAACATTTATGCATGCAGATAGTAGCATCATAGTTGCTAGAAAGACGCTAGTAAGAAGTTGGAGACTAAAATTCTACCTCCCGGATATGAACCTGTTAGAAATGCAATCTTAAGAGAAAACGCATCGAGTTTCTTTATTTCGTAAAATATTTAGGCATAGAGTCCCTCGTTCTTTGAGATTTTAAAGCTTAGATGAGAAACAGCAGGCGTTTAAAGTTGATATTATAATTAAGGTGTTTCAAAGTCCCAAGTGAAGAATATCGAACTCTTCATCTGTCAATCTTTTTTATCACAAAATCTGCTTCCACGACTGTTCCACGAATTTTCATCCAAATTCCAATTTCTGAACCCTCCAATTAAATCCCCCATCCCTTGAAATTCAAGTAACTTGACTAATGAGAACGAGGCTTTAAGGATTCTTCAACTTCCCGCTGTGAAGTCAATTCTCCTTCAAGCTAATTCGAGATAATTCGAGTTAACGACCCCGCAACAAATAAAGCCGGCCCTGAAAGTGTCTTACTTGCGACTCGACTGGTTTACCCGGCAAAAATCAACACGGGGCGAGGAACAGTTGCCCAATGCCAGCCGACGGGGGCTGAAGACCATGCAGCGGTCACGCAAATCCGTAAAAAGGGAGGAATCAGCGCGGCTGGCTGGGGTGCAATTACATCGGAAGCGTAACTGGACATTTTTTTAGGGCCCTCCAGCCGATAATGGGCCGTTTTATAGTTGTTTAACCCTTTCACGGGTCTCGTTGGGCCCAGGCTGAGGCTCGCCGCGCACAGCAGTGGTTGATTTTCACCGCAGGTACGGCAGCCTGTGATTCAACAAAGCCACGAGGGTTATTCGGCTCTCGCCACTGTTGTAAAACACCGGCCATTCAGCTGGCAACCACTTTCCCCAGCTACTGGCTGTAATACGCCATAGAAAAGTATCTGCGAGGGGAAATGGGCACAAGGGGGTTCTGGCTTTCTATATTTCTAATTTCCCTTCTGGTTTCTATTCGTCTCTAACACTTTACTCTAACACTCACCCTTTCGTGTAACTTCCATCTTCGATATAATTACGTTTCAAATCGTTGCCATTGTCCCCTTTTAAAAATAGATACCCAGGCAACAGTAGTTACAAATCCCCCCTCGAATTCGCGTAAAATCGCATTCCGCCCCCATAAATTCCCTGGAATCCATTTCCACGGGAGTCTGAAAAATGTATTCCCCCTCCCCCAGCTCCTGGATCTTCCTCTTTAACAAGAAAAGAAAATCATTTCTCCACGTTTCCTGTACGTACCTACCTCACAACGCTCCGCATCGATTTTATTTCTGTTTCAACCGTCTACGTCTCTCCGCTGCTCTTTCTTTTTCCCTTTGGAAAACCGACGTCTCCGACGCCGGGGCGCAGGTAGAGGAAAGGGTTGCCTCGAACGGTGAGGCGTGTTTTTTTCGAAATCGAGCCGCGCTGCTCGTTTACGACGAGGACTTGCCGTTTACATCTCGTAATCCGTGGGCAGAGTCGGGGATTACAGCGCCGAAGGGCTGGGATTAACGTTTTTTCCCCGCCTAATCGTTCCTTCCACGGCGAGAGCCTGACCAGTTCGAGTTTGCAATTAGTCCTATTAACGGATCATCCCCCGCAAAAGGGATGAAAATTTGCGTTAATCAAAAGACGCCCATAAAAATTACTGAGAAAGTACGAAGAAGCGCAGCAGAAAGGGTTTTTCTTCCTTCGGATTTTGGATGGTTCCTTCTATTTGGAAATTTATTTTAAACACACGGCAGTGGATTTGTTCTCTTCTTTTTCTTTAAGAAACTCGAAGACTTCTTTCCCTTCCACTTCGACGCGTCAGTGGCCTGTCGCAGGTAACGGAAGGGTTAAGAGGCGATTTCGAGAATTGAGCTGTCACCGATGTTTTCCAACGCGTTTACGACAGATTTCCACGGGTACATCCTTCCCGAGCAACGACTCTCTAACCCTTTCTCCAGGGCTGTTTGCAGATTTAAAAAAGTCCGCTAATCCTCTAACTGCCTAGAAGGAGCGCGTAAGCCGTGGACCTTGCACTTTCTCTTTGCTCTTTTTTTTCTGTTATGACTAAATGACAGTGGCGACTACTTGGATTACCTCACGTCACAATGGCCCTTCCGTGCATTTTTTATTAGACTTCCTTCCCCGTCGAACTATTCTATAAATACTCTTTACTATCTCACGCGAAGCTTACAGAGAGGGGAAAAATAAAACATCTAAAGATAGATAAAGGTAAAGAATCGACCAGAGGAAGTAGGCAAGTAGAAATCTAAGCAGCCATCTAATTGTAAGAAAATTCACACACACACTGGCGGAAGGGGGCAAAGAACGCGGTGCAGAGAACAGCTGACGGATCGCGACGAAATGCTCGAGGAAGGGAAATCAGGTGAAGAAAACGGAGAGAGAGACGTGGAATCCGCGATCGAAGGACATACGACGCGCGGCGCGCCGTAAGACGGATCGTTAAAATTTAATGATATTCAACGGACGGTTATAGAATAGGACGGATTATCATAGAGCGGAGGCCAGTGAAACGCATCGCGGCTGGTCTGACACATATACCTTGCCCGTTTCCGTTGAAAAACAGCAATTATTGCCTGTTATTAACCGCGTATATGTCGGCCTGCCCGTGAGATAGAGCGCCGATAGAAGCGCGGACGCATTTCGCTCGGCGTCGTAACGCGGTTAGAGGCGCTTTACACGCGTTATTAGTTCGATAGCAGTCCCAGGAACGAATCTAGAGACGATCGCCGCTTCTTTCCTGCTGCTATCGCTGTTTTCCACTCGCTGGACCATGCAGCAAAAAGCTGAGAAAGTCGTAACAGAAGCTATACCAAACACAAAACGAAAGCCTCGCTTGTCGTTCATTGAATTGCTTTATCAAGTGAGTTCTATTAAGCTTACATTCTTACTGGATGAAGATTTAAGGCAGTTGCAATCGTATTAAAACCTAGCAAAATACCCCCGCGCTCCGCTAGGGTAAAATAATTTAAACGAATTACTTTTGTATCTATTTTTTTTTTTAAATAATTTTGTGTGTAATTTCTGTAAAGTAACCTTTGCTTAACAAATATTTATATACCTATGTATATGTTGGTTTTTAGATATTTGTGCGGGTAACCTTTGTAAGTAAAAACCAAGTTGATATTTAATCAGGTCTAAGAGATATTAAGGAGCACGAGAAACCAACCAAATCACTTTCCCTTCCAAAACACTGGAGACGAAGAAAAATCGCAAACGTCACCGAAACCATTGACTTTGCATTTCACGAGATCGCCCGCCACTCTCGACCCGCTGCCACCTTACCAGAGGGTGGGCGCAACCCCCCGATAATGATCCTGTTTGAATTCCCAGCGACTCCCTTCTTCCTTCGTTTTCTTCCCTTTCTTTACATTTTTTTACTTCTCTCTATCCACACGTCGATGAAATATTCGCTTGGTGTACACGTGTACCGTTGCCCGAGATCTATGTAATTTGCCGGGCGGCTTCTTTCTCTTTCCTCCCTGGCAGCAAGCCGACGGGTAGCGGCGATCTGTAATTTTCGTCGATTTAATCCTGGCCGAGTCCGGCTCGCTATTTTATTACACTGTAATATTGAAATAAGCGACTGACGAATAACCGGGTCGCACGGGACGCTGGCACGCGGGGCGAGGGAGAGAGATAGACGGGGAGCAGCGCGGCTGATAAGGCCCAGAAAGCCATTAAAGCGTTGCCTTGATCGGCGTTTAATGAAGAAAATCATAATAACGAAGCAGCTGCCGCTACCACCGTCTCTTCTCTGCTCCTTCTTCTCGCTAATCTCGCCGCCGCTTCCTCAATTATCGACGCCGGCCACGTCGACGATCGGTCCGTGACTGGTATCGAATTAAGGGTATCGAAAGGAGAGACGGGGACGCAGGATCCTCGCAGAGCCCCGGCGTCGCCGCCAGTTACGTGAATGTGTAACGATCCGTCCACCATCACTCGCTCCACCTTCTACACGTCTGTTCAACTGTTTCCAAAGCTATCCGCTCGCGTAGAGAATCGAAGCGAACTTTCAAAGCGCTGCTCCGGTTCCACTGGTTCCTCCGGTGCGTCGGTTACTTGCCACTTGCGTTACATACTCGACTTCAGGCCGAACAAAGTGCACGTCCTCTCGCTGGACAGAATTCCGAGAAGCGCGACGCGCCTCATGATGGCGACCGATCGCCGAGCAGTTTCCACAGGCGGCCAGGAAAAAGGAAAATCGCGAGCAACCGGGGGAAAAAGGACTAGACGGAGGAGGAAGGCCGCTGCCGCGGATTCCTCCAGCGGATAGTTAATAATTAGCGTGACGGGGAACGGCGCGGCGGCAGCGGTGCATCGGGCGGCGTTCGTTACGTATTATTTTACAGCCGGACGATGTTGATTCTTATTGTAATTAAGCCGCGGGCAATCGTAAATTTCGAGTTTATGGAGACGGACGGGAGTAGCGCGGTAATATTCATTGCGGATCCCTGCGATGGCGTCGCCCATTGTTTGCTGGCCATGTCGAGAGTCAAAAGCAAAATTCTGAAAGGAAATCCATGGGATCTCTTGGTTCGGGAGCGACGAAGGTGCTCGAACAATTTCAGCGCGAGTTTTATTCGGGCGTTGTTCGAGGCAATCGGTAATTGTTGGCAGGATTATGTATTTTAATGGCGAAACCGGGGTGGCGAAATTCAGATGCCGGTGGCTGGAAGTTGACCGAGGTTTCGTTGACTGTTATTGCTAATTGCGAGTGATTCATTTGCTTGCTACTTTCGAAACGAACGGGAATCGGCCCGTTCGAGGGCTCGTTGCGCGCGGCACACGCGATTATTTCGGTAATATTTTATAATGATGTAACGGTGGCGGACACACCTTATCTAGAGGAGCTATCGGGATCATGCGCGCTGTAATAGCGATTTTCTGAATTTTTTTGGCCATGCTGGTTACGAAAAGGCTCGCTTATTTCTGTCGAAAGAAATGGCACTAAGGATTCCAGCTTGCGAAAGGTTGGGTACTAGAAAGATTAGAATATTTACCGGAGGCATCGACGATAATTACCCGTCGAACGAAACGTTCCAAGAATAGGATTAACGAGGCTGGACTGCTTCGGAAAGAAGAATTTTCTAATTCAATCTTCCTCGCGTAGGGGAGACCGGGGCAAAGTGACGCGAAAAAAGTTTGAGGTAAAATTTTTCCCTTTCAATAAATGTGTGGAAATAAATTTATAATATAATTTGAACATTACTATTGATAAATGATGAATAGCAATACTTAAAATAAACTTAAAGTATATTAAAATTCAACTTGAAAGGAAAATGCCAAAACGACCACTTTACCCCATATATGGGGTAAAGTGAGCTACTATCTGGGTTAAAGTGAGCTGAAATAAAATACGAGTTTTAATTAAAGATATAGGTAATTATTAACCCTTTGCGCTGGGATGACGTGTGTAGCACGTCAGCTTTTGTTTTTTTTTGTGGTTGTCAAAAACTGGCAGATTTTTCATTTTTTTTTAGGTTAGATTCTGTTTCATCACGCCGCGTGGTTTCCCAGCTAGCTGACAGGTTAGGTTATTGCGCACATCACTCGCGCATCTATTCTTTGCAGCTCAGTTTACCCCGGTCACTTTGCCCCGAATGTGTACTCAGTGGAAAATTAATTATTTAATAATGTTAGGATTAATGTTTTCTCAAACGCGTGGACATGTATGTTTATAAGCTTGTTATAAACACGCAGAAACAATTTGGAGTTAAAATAACACATTTAAGACTCATTTATCCAAAAAGCTAAATTGAAAAGAAAACCAATTGGAAGTGTCTAAAACTTCATTCTTAATTTTTTAAATGAATTTCCATTTTTCGATATCTGAATGTGCATAATTATCATTGTGGTATTACACACATTTATTACGTCACCAAAATTTGTAAATATATTCTATTGTTAAAGAATAAATTAAGAAAGCTGATTTTACCGCGAGGTTCACTTTGCCCCGGTCTCCCCTACAAGCTTCGAAGCGCTGCTTCGATAATACGGGTTCTTCATCCTCTTCGAAAAAACGAGGAACGCATTATCAACACAACTTGGGAATTATGATTGAAACTGTCAACTTATTAGAAAGCCATCAATCGGAGCTAATATATAATAACACCAATCTCCTGCGGCACTATAAAGCCTGCCTTCTCCGCTATCCTTCTCACTATCTCCAGCAAACTTCACACTTCGTGGTAACCACTGTAATAACCATCGACACGTCGCGACAATTATTTCCCCGCCATTTTAAAAATAAAGGCACTCACCATCAAAGTTGATCCGTCTTCATAGATATGGGACGAAAGATATCGGTATCCCGGAAGTGGCAGAAACAAAACGATCCCTCGTCCTCGCGGAAGCGCACTGGCCCGGGCGATTCGCCGAAGAGGACGGCGAACACGATCGATATTATTCCGCGAATAATTTCCGCGGCGCGGTTAACTAGATCCGCGCTGCGGTTTTCCGGCGGGGCGCGGTTTCGCCGTCTCGATCGGGGCCGGTCGATCGAGCCACGATGATGATGCCACGAAGCGCGGGGGAAAAGGAGCAGAAGGAAGAAGTTGATCGAAAAAAAGGGTGGCAAAAAGCGGATGGAAACGGAAAAGGCCGGGGGACGAAGGGACGCGCGCGTCAAGGCTGCCTCCGTGGAGCATGAATCGAAGAGGTCGATGAATGAGAGAAGCGGCGGCGAACGATGAAGGATGCGCCGGGGGAAAGTGAATGGGTGGAATTGTTGAAACCAAGAGCAGGAACAGTTGAAGGAAGAGTAAACATCCCCGGGAAGTCTTAAGCGGAAGCGTCCTTTCGAAATTAAACTATCGGGGAGGTAAAGAAGACACCTAGGAAGAAGTATCGAGCGACGAAGGGAGCGCGAAGGTTTTTGATCGATGAGAAAAGCGAGGAAACAGGGGGACGAAAGCGAGAGGAACAGCGACACTAGGGGGACGTCATAAGAGGCAGAGGAGGCTCGGACAGCGGCCAGGAACGATTCGAGGGATCGTCGAACGGAGAGGAAACGATCGGAGGGAAGAGAACGTGGTCGGGAGGATGAGGCAGGATGCTGTGCTCGTCACGGTACACTAGCCCCCGGCCACGGAGGTGCATAGCTTCATTCACCAGCCAGCCACTTTTTTACCCTTTCTTTTTCCTCCTTCTCTCCTCGTTTCTTCGTCTTCTTCTTGTTCGCCGCTGTTGCTCGCCGGTGCCGTGTCTGTGCGCGCTGCTGCTGTTGGAAGGACAACGGCGACGCACGGGGGGAACCGCGCCAAACAGATCACAGTGTTGCGAAGTGACAGGCGAGTCGATTAGAGCCCCCCCTCGACGCTAAGATATCGAGCGAGTTTTCTTTCTCGGTGGCAGCGCTCCTTCGGCTTTCGATAATTTCGATTGGAATACAGGATGGAGATTAGTGGGACGTATCGCGGCGTCCTCTCCAGGGCTTCCTTTTGCGAGGATCCTCTCTATCGGGGGATACACCTGCGGAGAATGAGAAATCTTCTGGGATGGCAGGATTTTTCAAATTACACGTCCCTTCGGAGTGCTGCTGGTTTGTTGATAGGCTCTCCCTCGGACGTAATACCAATGTCTCCTTTATTTCTGCGCCACTATCGAAGGGATAGTAGTTGCAGGATAATTTACTTCTTGCAACTGTGTCGCTTTTGCGCCCCTTTTTTGCGGTCAGTGCAGAGCCTTTCATAATCCTTCGAATGGCAAGTAAGAATACGAGGACAGAAGGTCAGCCTCCAAGAAACGTCACCAATAATGGCAATTATTCGCCAGAGATCGGAGCTAACAATTTCACGCCAGTTGGAAAGAAGTGGGTATTGCCAATTGATGATGCAGCCACACAAAGGAATTACAGATTCCCCTGGGACGTGTGAGGGGTAGATCAGAGAGGGGGGAGGGCCTCACCTGATCACGCACCACGGTAGCGAGAGGCCCGTCATTTTTTCCACTCGATTCTTTTTTATCCCCCTTCGCGCCCTCTCCCCTGAACAGAGGGCCAGAGAGAGAGAGAGAGAGAGAGAGAGAGAGAGAGAGAGAGAGAGAGAGAGAGAGAGAGAGAGAGAGAGAGAAGAAAGTGGCCGCTGGAGCATAAACAGAAAAAGAGGGGAGCCCCCGAAACTCGGCCCGTGACCGTTTCAAAAACATCGGCTTAGATCTAATTTTAATCGAGTCCCTGGTCCCACGAAAATCGGCTCCAGACAATCCTTCTGGGCTTCCATTGACACACCGACCGTTTCCTGGTCACGTGACCATTTTCCAGCGTCTTTCTTCCTCCTTCTGGGAAACTTTAAGTTACGATGACTTTGACTATTTAATTCAATCGATTCCCTTCACACTTGTAATTGCTCCTCCAGAACTGAGGCATATTATTAGAATTTAGAATCTAGAACTATATAGATACGTTAAAATTCTGGGGCACTGGGTCCCCGTAATATTCTACATTATTCCAAAATTCTGTCTATGCATCCCCACTGTCTTGCCACCCCTGCACCTTACACCCATAGAAATATGTAAGGAGACGCGTCCATCACGATATCCAGCGCAAAATTCGATCAAACGAGTCCCGGGCGCCGTTGGCCCCGAGACGAAAAACGAAATCGAACGAAAATGAAAAGCTCCGTCCGAATGAATGGGTCAGGTGGGGCCCAGCGGGCAGTGCAGCAGCCAGCCTCCCACGCCAAACAAAAGTCCTTAAGCCTTAGACTGAACATGATACCCCATTTACCTCTATGTACTAAATTTCTAAGTCCGATCTGCTGGCCCCTGTACGCCTCTTATGTACATGGCGCGGGGCACAATGGGCCCACCCCATCCTACGTCCCCTTCCTCGCGGAGTTATGTAACCGTCCGTCCGCCCGTCTTGCCCGTCCGTGGCACGTCTTGCCAGAAAGGAGCTTCTTTCTCTGCCGTGAATGGGCCAGGGATCGAGGCGCACGATAGCTTTCTCGATTCGGTGTGAACGCACTCGCCGCGGCTGGGACTCAGCCGCCGAGCGGAAAGGGCCGATCTAGCGCACGAGATTGCACGATCGAACCTTGATTTTCCACCGCGAGGAGACGCCACGCCGATTTATCCACGCCGCCCTGACGAGACAGACCTTGAGTCCCTTATTCACTCGCGCAGGAAACACGTGTTCTTCTTCGGCACTCATCGGTGGCACTGACGTCTAATTGAAGATTGAGTACACTTCACTTTGAGGTAGTTCGCCGTTTCGAGATCTATTAGCGCGCAGATGTGTTTAAAAAGCACGGTAACACGTTGGAGTCCCTCTCGTGCTGGGATTTAGGACTTTGGAGCAGATCCAGAAGCTTGTAGTCCGTGTAATGTATGTACATGGCTTGCTTTCCCTGTAACACCAATTTCCGCCATCCCACTTTCTTCCATTAGAATGTTAATCTCAATCTCCGGCGAGCAAGTACATACGCCCATCTCGAAACGAGCCGCTTTTCAGCCTCGATGAAACCAGCGTACATGGCTGTCCACAAGTGGCGCTCGCAGGACCCCCGAAACCTCGACACCTACATCCTCGCCCCTCTCAAAGAAGCGCACTTACTCCACTTACCGACCTATATGTCACGGCAAATCTGCCAGACGAAATTCCATTTTAGACACGCCAGCCCATTCCCACGCGGGCTATCCCGATAAATCCCGGGGCAAAACAAAAACCGACTTCCTGCGTCGTCCCCCGGGGTCTATTTTAAGACGTCAAGTGTCATCCCCCGTGGGAGGACGTACCCCTCGACGAGCAACAGCCTGCTTGAGAACCACTGCGGATCTCCTCGGTTCAGACGTCTCCAGGCTACCGTGATAATGCGTGACAATTCGAATTTACTTGCAATTACCTATGGCCGGATGATCACGTGACGCCTGGAAAGACGATTAAAGTGCTGCTCCTCCTTCCCTGGTCGTCAGCCTCTCTCTCTCACTCTCACTCTCTCTCTCTCTCTCTCTCTCTCGCTCTCTCTCTCTCTCTCTTTCTTTCCCTCGTTAGAACCTATTTCTCGAACGGGCTACACGTATTGCCCGGTCGACCGTAACTAGTTGACTCGATTCACCTGTTTTTTTATTCACCCCTATCTTTTTCTCCTTCCCCCACCCCTTTCACCTGTTCGCTTCTGCGTTTCGTCATTTCATCGGCCGCGATCTGTGACGAAAGTTGCACTCATGGTCCACGCTCGCCTCGCCCCTCGCCCCCTGTCTCCATCCCCCGTACTCTGACGGACGATTTTTTCCCATCGATTTTTGCCCCCTCTGCTTCCTGGATCGTGCTGGAACCATCGAGTCGAATATTGGCAATTTTGGTGTCGGTCAGCCTGCTCCCCGGGCCCGATTCCCTGCCCCCCCCCCCTCTCTGGCTAATTAATGAAACACCGCTGCCGGTGGGCTTCTAACACTGATTTAGACAGGGACGCGAATGGAGATGGAGGACTTTTTTAAGGACTTTCACCCTAGCCGTATTTCTTTGGTCTGTTCCCCTTCTGTGGGTTTTTTACGGACTGCTTTATTCTTGGACACTTTTCCTGCGCGGTTTTTCTTGCCGCGCTGCTTCCGCTCGGAAAAAGTCTGTCGCGTGTCAAACTTCTTTTCCGGGTTTTTCTCTGTGTCGCGTGTCTGGAAGCTTTTTTGGGGGGAAATTGGGGTGGAGGGAAGATGGCTGTAATTGTGGGGCTCAGAAGAATGCAGTAGTTAAGTTTATGAGTGGTTTATCAAGCTTCCATTTAGGTGTACGAATCTATTTTGGATGTTACACGTCCAAAAAGTAGTTCTTCCAAGTCGAGTGTTCGAGTACAGCTTCGGGTGTTGAAAAAAGTGTTTCGCAGGTTGGGATCTCTAGAAATCTCGAGTCGCGTGGCAGCCCTGGCATGGGCCTGGATCGCGGCGTGGATTCAGGGCCTTAATGTACCGGGTGAACAAGTGGCAAAGAGAAGAAAAGAAGGAAGAAACGGCTGCAGGTTCGGTAGCCACATAAACGGGGCAGGGGTGAAGGGGAAGAGGGAGGGAGCAGGATGGAGAAAGGGAATAAATAAGAAGTGGTGCTCGTAGAGGCTGGCGATCGTAAATCTGTGGCTGGGCCTCATCATGGACTGAATATTCTCTCCCCTCTCCGTGTCCTCTTCCTCTAGCACGTACGCACAACTTTCCTCCTCTCCTTCCTTCGCCTAACTTCAATTTACTCTATTATTTGTCCAGCCTTATTCCATGTTTTCATTTTTCACAACACACTTTCCTCGCTCTCACTTTAAATCTGAAGAATTCTGAAAAATCACTCTGCGACTGTCCTCTGTTTTCAAGCTTCCTGCCTGGTCGCATCTCTTCATCTTCATCCTTCATCCTCTCCTGTCTCTTTCACTTCGCTGGCCCTGCAGGCCCGTTCGCAGGCTCTCTCGCTCCTAGCCGCACGCGGAGGCCTTTATCTGCTTTTTTGTTGGCGCGACTAACGAAAACGGGGCCCGCGGGCCCCGGTAGCCGATTCCCTCGGAAATTGAGTAGCTATAAAATTAATTATCCGCCGTACTTTATCGCCCCGCCGTGGTTGCCTTGCACGTCCGCGGGCCCCTCGCCCCGTCCACCGTGGAAGGCTTAACGTCCACCAGCAGGAAACATCCAACGGTTGATCTCGTAATCTTTTACTGGAATCGATTTCCGATAGCTTGGACCGGTGGTCCTGGGAGCCTCCGCGGGCCCTTCGAGCGTTTCGATAGCGTATCGTCATTTTTTTTTTAGGATCCCTTTTTTGTTTGCTTCTCACTCTATCGAGGGAAAGGGGAGATCGAACACTAGGGTCGATTTCTATCGGGTCCAGATTGTGGATCTTTGGTTATTCGTTTGGTGTACAAGGATTGAGGGACAATCGCGGTGGAAATAGTGGGTGTTTGTTGCGAGGTAGCCCTTTCTGAAGAAACCTGCTGTTCCCTTCCGATTCTTCGTACATCTTCCGATTTTTAGATATTGCTGTTGTAAATCTCGAGCGTGTATTCTCGATCGAGATATGTCTCGTGGCTTTCGATGGATCTTCTCGCCAGCGTTAAAAACTTTTACGATCCTCGTAAGCTCTCTGCTCCGCTTGCCCCTGACGCAACCGATATTTTGTATTCGCGAAAGACTAATTACAACTAGTTCTCGGTAATAATTAACGTAAACCCGCGGTCGTAAACTTAAATGGGCCAGGCTGGCTCCCCTAATTAATTCCGCAACGTCGTCCCGAGCCGCGGAAAGGAGCTTCATTAAGGACTGGCGAATTTTAGCGCGAGCGCTCTCTCAAAGTCCACTAGTGTATTGGAAGCAGACATATATGCGAGGGGGTCCTGGCGTGTCCTGCGACGGAATCGAGGAGGAAAGAAACAAACGTATAAAGGAATCTTAATACATCACAAGGAGGAAACTTACTCATTTCTTTCTATCTTTTATTATAGGGTAGACCGGGGGCGGTAGTAACACTTTGACTTTGGAATACGATTATGCAAAAACTATTGAAGTTACAACAAAAGTTTTTATACGAAAATGTTACTTACTTATCTGACACTGTTTGTTAAGTAATATCCAGGTTATTAATAAAAAATTAGAATCGGACAAAGTGTTACAACCGTCCCTGACCCTGGGCCGGTTGTAACATTGCATGGAGTCGATAGTAGCACAAATTTAACTTTACAAAATTAAAATATTTATTAATTTTAATTATAATAGTAAATGAAAGAAAGTAAAATTTATAACCAATTATGCGGTATCGCAATTGTGGCAGAAATAGAAAACGTTTTGGCTGGTACATTCTACATGTGATCAATCCTTACATTCAGTACATTGCACTCATTTTTCATTTGTCTGCTTGTGCTGTGCTATATTATTCCATGCAAACAAGACAATATTATTCATGTTCTTTGTCACTATTCGGTTCTGTCACGGTACAACCGACCCCGACTGCCGATGTTACAATCGACCCCAGCCAGGCTTTTGAACTTAAATTATAAATTTTGATTAACGAGACACTTAAAAGTATTAACTAACGATCAGTATTACTTTAAAAATGGCCAGATTAAATATTAAAAAAAAAAGAAAAAACACGTACCTGCAAAGGGAGTATTTATATTACAATTTTAAATCAGTCTGAAAAAGTTACTTTAGGGTATCGAAAAGTTATTTTCTTCACTATACATATCTATTGTGTATCTATACTGCTGGGACATGGATGTGTGTATTCCAAGTGTCATTCTTCATCATACATCCAAAATTTATGTTAATATCTATCATATGTTCTGAGATATTTAACGTGTTACAATCGTCCTCCTGTTACTATCGTCCCCGGTCTACCCTACCCATGTGTGCACAAGTCCTAAAATCCTTTTTTAGCCCCAAAATTTACCAAATTCAATATTTAATCGTCACCTTCTGCACAAATGAATCCAAATCGTATGTTGCCCATCGTCCACGCGCTTCCTTCCACCGACCAACAGCAACCAAGAACCTATCAGCAGTTATCAGTGAAACAGGGTCGTCTCTATTCAAAACGCGGCCCAGTTGTCCAGCAGATCAGCGCCCGAGAGGTACGGAGCGGAAAGAGTCGGAGCGTAACGCGCGGCCCGCCGCTTATTTACGCTCCTATCGTCCTGATGAGCCGCCTTCGTGATCCTCCGGGACGGAGGAGCCTCGAAACCGACTGATGTGTGTTTAAGTGCACGGTCGGCCCTCATTTCTATCGGGCCAGGGGCCCCTCTATTTCTCATTTTCTCTCTTCTTCCCCTCCCTAGCCCCCCTCTCCGCCACCTTGGCCAGAGGGGAGACACCGGGGCCGCCGGGGGACGGGGAGAGGGGCCCCTTGCTCACTTCCTAGGGATGCTGCCCCCGAAAGTCAGGTTCCCATGCCCTCTCGGCCTGGTACCCTCCTCGTTCGATCGAAGGGGAACCGGATCCCCTCTCTTTCTGGGCCACGAGGCCCAGTCTGCCACCTGTCCCTGTGTCTGGAAGGAGCAACGATGTCTTCCTACATGTTCAACATGCATCGTGCTCTCGCCCCATTGTCTCTTGTTCCGGCTTCTCTTCTCCTGTTCGCCGTGCTGGCATCTCCACGTCTCCGCGCCTCCTATTCGCATCTCTTCGTGGCACCGATGCCCGGTCGATTCGCTGCGACGCGAGATTCTCTATGGACTTGGTTACTCGGTCTCGAGTTTCTTCGGATCCGAAGAGCTTCCAAAGTTTCCGTGGAGTGTTCGACGGATGAGATTCCTTTGACTTCCAGCGCGCTTCGTTAGGCTCCCATAAGCCTGTCTTTCAAGAGCTTGAGCTTTGGAGTTGCAGGCGTTGTAAACAGCTAGCAAAAGTGAATCGAGATTCAGTCCTCCGACCCTTTTCTTCACTGGACACTCCTCGGGGGCTTAGCTCTTTACCTTCGCCTTCCCCGGGTCGCGACTTTAATTAAACTTCCCCCGAAGATGCTCGCAGAGGCATCAAGTTGAAGTTGAATTCCTCCTTTCCTCCCAGATAAGTTACAGCCCTTGGATCTCTTCCCCCGCAGTTTTTCATTCGCCCCTCCCCGGATTTTTCCCTCGGCGTGCCTGTAATTTTAGCGTCGCTCGAATCGCTGCCTCCTTTGGAGGAAAGCTCCGAGAGAAGCTCGGTGAGAGGAGTTCGTTGCCGTGGGAAGTTCCGCGGTATCGGTGCGAGTAATTTTAACCTCGCCTGTGGTTCTTAGTTTCATATTCGTTTTTAAACTCGCGACGCAATCCCGGCATCATTCAGAACCGTCTGATTACCGTCTGATTACGGCCACATCGAGCGGCTATCATAAAAATCGGGGTCTTCCACGGTCCCATCGCGTCCTCATTGGTGCACACTTTTAGTCGGCGCGAATGGAGTCATTAAGATTGACGAGATCGTCGGCGTGCGTCCAGCGAAAATAACAATCGGCGAGTGTCGATTGCGTCGACTCCATCGGGCTTTCAGAAACGGGACACTCGGTAGCTGCGTTCCAAAGCTTCTAGTAAAAACGAATATACACTGGACAGGCTTCTTTAGCATTCGTTAGTTTCGATCTTCCCCATCGATAACGAAGTAACCTCGAGCGGCCGCCACCCTGGAAGTTCATAAATCCCACTTCGGACCGGAATTATCAGAAGGGAATCGCCTAACATGGACGATCGAAAGCAGGAATCGAGTCCCCGTTAAAATTACAAGCCGAACACGATTCGTGGCTTGTTCCGAGCCACTCGAGCGACTCGCGGCAGCCGGGATACCTGGTGTTCCAGTTGCAACCCTTTGGCCAGTGGGCCCAGGAGGGACTTCTCTATAAAATTGATGCCGTGGCCCCGCGCAGGATTGATTTAGTGGGCTAATGACGAGCGGGGCCAGCCTCCCACACGAATCAGCGGCGCATGGGGAAGGGACCCTCGCTCCCAAAGGTATTTTTTTACCTGCCTCCACGACGGGGCCCCGCCGACATCTGGTCAGATTTTGTTTCACAAAAAAGTCCAGTAGGCCCTTATCAAACACGAACGACGCTTGGAGGAGAACGTCTGTGGGAACCGTTTCGGGGGCTTTCCACGCTCGGCCCTTGATTGCCCTCGCCCTGTCCAATCATTTCCCGGCGATGTAATGTAATACGAGTTGCTCCTTCACGTCCTGTGTCTGCGCCCTCCTCGATACCACCGAGCTGTGGGAGGAGATTCGTTCCTGTGCTGGCAGACGCGATAATTTTGGGAAACACTTTGCTCGATGAACGTTTGGGGCTGCTCGTGCTACGAAATTGAAGCATATTTGGCTCGTAACGTTGCAGGTTTCAGAGAATTCAGAGAATCGAAAAGGAACTACACTCGTGAGGAATGAATTATGCACCAACCACACGTGTAAATTAATTTATAGCCAGGAAACTAAAACGATCGTTTCATCCCCCTTTGGAAAAGTAGGGGAGAGCGCGGTTCCAAAGGAATTTTATCCGCGTGCAAGTGGTTTGCACGGAATTTCCGCCGCGTTTTTTCGTCCCAGTGACACACGCCACCCCTTTTGTCTCGCGGTCGCGTGCACAACCCCCCCCCCCTCCCAGCTAACGAGGAAATTTTCTCGCAGAAAAACGCCGGGTAGACGCGTGCAAACGGATCGAGGGGCACGCGTGCAGCCTGCGCTTTTTTTTCCCAACCGCGGAGATTTATGGATTTTTTTTCGGAAATTCGGAAATCCTGGGGACCTCTTCCCCCTTCCGGGGTCCCCCTTCGTTTTTTCCCCACCGTTCTCGTTCACCTTTACCCGGATTGATCAGAAAAAAATCACGCAGCTTCCTTCCACGCGCCACATGGTACGTTGTCGTTTTCTTTTTTTTTGCGCGCGCGCCCGCCCCTCCCGCCCGGCCTCTCCGTATTTTCCACCCCTGGAGCTTCGATTTCGGACCCCTTTGTGCGCGTCCCGGGCCCTGCCCAGCGTCCAGCAACGTTCGAATCTTTTTTTTTCCTTCCTCGCCCCGTCGGTCCAGCCTGCTCGTTCACCCCGCGTTTCAAGAGGGGCGGACGGGAGAAAAAAATTTCATTGAAAATTTGCCTAACCGTCTTTCGCCCCTGCTCACAATGGGCCCTTGCCTCGCGTCGCTCAAGAAAGTGGCTGGTCTTCGTGTTTCTGCGACTCGGTAGAAACGTTCGATGGTGCTATTTTCGGGGGAAATCGTGTTCGATTGGTTTTGATCGGAGAAAAAATCTCGGGCGATTATCAAAATGTATAGCTTCCATAATAAGGTACGCAAATAGTAGGATACATCAGTTTACAATTAAATGCTTCTACAAGTCCGAAATCGTCCAAAAACTCGACGCAAGTTTCATCCCTTTTGCACTATCCCCCCTCTCCTCCAGGATTAAATCACCGCCACAAAGTGATCAGCACCCTTGTTTAGCGCGATTTCCCCGAAACCTCCAGCAAACAATTCTTGTAACCCTTCGCAGGATTTCATCCCCCTGGAAAGCCTCTCAATGAACCTTTTCAACCCCATTTTCGAGGAGAGAGACAAAACGGCGAATTAAATCCGCGAACTTTGCTCGTTCCACCCCGTTGCGACCGTGACCTCGAGTGGCGGCAGGGGTTGGGGGAGCAGAATTTTCACGCAATCGGTGGAGGGGAGGGAAGAGCGCGCGGCTCGGTCGCGCGAGCTTCCTGGAAAATCCGCTCGCCGCAGACACCGAATTTTCCGCGGCTATTATGCGCTCGGTTGACAGTGATGTTTTGAAGGGGGGGCGAGGGTTGGGACCGTAGCGTGGATTTTTGACAGGAGGGGTGGCGTCAATGGGAAATTTGCACGGCTAAACGGATTACAGATGTTTTCGTGCCCGGCCAGCACAATGGGAAGTCGACTCGAGCCGATTCCTTGATTCGAGGTGAATCGGGATCTTTCTACTTCTCCGCCACCCCCAGGGAGGGGCCAACGACCACCTTCGCCCTTGGAGAAACATAATTTCCACGTCACATCTTCTCCCTTTCTCCTGGATCGCTTATTGGACCAATTTAGTAGGTTACCTTTCCCACAGCTCCTCTTTGCTGTTGAGACTTTTAGAAACTTGTTTTTCTGCCCTTGGGTAGCTTAAGAATTCCTTGCTCTTAGGACTCAGGGGCTGCGGGGCGCGAAAGTGGCGACTAGGTGCAGCCCTGCTCGTGCACGTCGACTTTCCTCGCGAACGATCTACGTCAGGACACATTCAGAACGTTTCCTTGGGTGTTGAATAATCCGTAGCCTAATGCCGCGTAAACGTCGACCGTTTTTCCATTTTTCGGGCCACCTTTTTTACATCAGGCCCCTTTCAACCGACGTTCCCCAGCTTCCCTCGCACGTGGCCCCAGGAGGAACGTTTCTGCGAGGTTTTCGGTATAATGGTGTAACTCAGGGTGTTTGAATCCTGAGCCTGTTCGCTGAATATTAATTCTCACGGGCTTAAAGCACGCAGCATTTTAAAGCATAGGTACTCGAAAATCTCCATTCCCTCAAATTACTATCAAACTTCATCAATTCAAAGCACAACAACAGAGCTCCTTATCACATTTTTCTTTCCGCAGTAAAAACTCTCAACTTCGAAACTCGAGGGCTGCCAAGTTCCCAAAACAACCTTCCTCCTTAATATCAATATTCACCCCTATCTAACCTCGATGACTTCCAAATTGCATAAAACGGCACAACTATTCCACGAGGATCTCCCAAACGTCCCACTTCATTCTTATCCAAAAAAAGGAAGGATTCGATAGAAGTTTCCGCGCAGACAGCTCCCCTTCCGCTGGATAATCTCGTTACGGGGATGCCCGGGTACTCGTGCCACCCCCGCTCGATCCCCGGCTCCATTCTCGTGCTGCACGCTGTCGACCAGCCTCTTCGCGAAATCCCTTTCGCAAACATCTGCATTTCGTAGCGGGGGCGTGCCTTCGGTCTCCGTTTCCGAAGTCGGCCTCTTTAAACAACCGCCTACCCTCCCGCGAAATCGAGCACGAGGGTGGCGGAACAGTTGCACGGGCACACAGAATAATCCCTCGAACCAACCTGTCCACCGGCCATCGCACCCCCGCCACCCGCGCTTCGATCCTTTGTCGGGTTTTCCGTTTCGGGCAAACACCTCTCGTCGACACCGAATATGGCGTTTCCAACGTCTCTATCGTTTCATTAACACCGCGGTTCTTTTTTCTCTATCGCGTAATGGTCATTGAGGGACGCATTATGGAAGCGGACGTGGAAAAAGAGTAACGGCGCGTCGGTGTCGATTTCTGAGGGCGAAAAAAGGGGGGGAATCGTGCGCGGCGCGATTTTACAACTGGGGGAATTTAACGCCCGTTGGTGTTACGTTGCAAGGATATCCAATACCGAGCAGTCGCGGTATTTGCGGGTTCCAGTTTACTATTTAGTAGCGGGAGTGGTAGAAACGATGGAATGGGAGGTGAAGATTCTTGAAAAAAGGGGAAGCTTTGACAATGGAAAAGGGGAGTCCGTAGACTGTAGACAAAATTTTCGACACTTCTTTAATTTAATGGAACAGTAACCTATTTCGTCGACTAGAAACTCAGAGGAATAAACTGAATGAACTCCGTTGGCAGTGGCGTTTCCACGAGGAAAGGAGAAGGAAAACAGAGAACAGATCAAGAGAAGAGACGTGGAAGACTGTGTGCACTTGTCTCGAAGTCGTGCTCGAGGGGGGCCCTATTTGGGACCGTCTGGCCAGTCCCAGCGCGGTCCCCAGCTCGGGCCACCCCCGAAAATCGAGGCGAAGGAGATCAAACGTGCCGGAGGTCCAGATTTTTTTCTCTAGCCTCTGGCGACCGCCTCCTCCGTGTTTGTTTGCTTGTTTGTTTGCTGACTCGAGAGGATCATTCTTTGAAGGGGCCTCTCCGGGTCCCTGGACCCTGAAGAAGCAGACAGGCTCGCCTGAGAAACTCGAGGAAGCAAGACTCGAGAACACAAAGATCGTAGTCTATTTAATTTTACAAGGAATGAACTTTCCTCCAGAAAATTCAGTACTTACTTCCCGCCACTGATTTTCGACTTGTTAAAAGTCTATCACCCCCGAAACCCCGCGCTCATTGAAATTCAAAAATTCCCAAACGCCGTTGACACAGGGTACAAAAATATTCCCCGATCGTTATTAAATTTCCAACGCGCGTACATTTCCTCGCGCGACTTCGCCACACAACGACCGGAAAAACAACGCGGAATATCAATTCCAAAGGGCCGGCATTAAAGCAAACATTTCCACGGTGGCGTAACGCGTGTGATGAAAAACACTCCTCGCGGGGGAACGGGACGTTAAGAAAAAAACTACGCGCGAAGGCAATTTCATTTCCCCTTTACGAATCTGATCCGTGTCGCATTATGCACTTGCCTGGATGCAACTTTTTATTCCGCCCACGCGTCCGCGCAGAGAACACTCGATACCCTTAAAAGGCAGCCAGCGTGCTGTACAGTTACCGGCATTTTTATACCCCCGCAAGCCTGCTCCTTTCTCTTTCCCGCCAACCCTTCGCGCCGCCAACAAAGAAGTGCCACAAAAGGAATTACCAAACGATTCCCTCGCCCCCGAAGCCGCGATATATTCCTTTTGATATTTCCTGCTTCTGTAACACCTCCGACGTGTGCCCTCCCGGTGGAAAGGGAGTCGAGAAGGGGTTGTTTGCGGGCCGATTTGCGGAGGCCGCACACCCTACCCTCTCCCCCTCCCTCTGTCCCGGGGCATTGTCGGGCCGAATCAATTTGGGTATTGAACTGCAATCGAGGAAAAGGGGTTCCATTGGCCGTGCTTGTGTACAGATCCACCGCCGATAGCATTGTCGACGGTATTGAGCCATCAAAATATTAAGGGGTGGCGCGCGCTCTTGCAGGTGCATCGATTTCTCTCTTCCTCTCCCTCCTCTGTATTTTTTTTCGCTCTCCTTTTTCCCTTTTCTCCGCGCGGCGGCTCGGTGCTCCATTGTGACGACGCGTTTCTTCGCGGCGAGAGGGTTCGCCCATCGATTGATCGCGCCTCGTTATTCTGCCGATCGATTTCGACACCCCTTCGGCCCCCCCCTCTTGTATTCTTCGGTACTCCTTTCGGTTAGGTGTTGCCGGTGTTTGCGGGACGACTCGACTTTTGACGTTGCTTCGTGGCTTTGACTCGCCGCTGGGAGGAATCGTCGGGACAATTGGAGTTGGGGGTGGGTTTTTGGTCCTCGGGGTTCCGCGGTGAGGAAAATCGAGGGGGTGGATTACTTGGGAATAATTTGGGTATTTTTTATTTCTTTCAAGATTCTGAGGATATTTGGACGGAATAATTGAAGAGTTTGTAAAAAACAATGTAAGGCTAAAAATAAAACTCTATAGTAGTAGAACATTTGCTGATATTTTTTTTTTTAATTTTGGCACTTACAGTGTTTTCTACAAGAACTCTTTAATTTGAGAATTGAGTGGGAAGATGAAACTGTTTCTCTGATCAATTTGCAAGTTGATTTCTTTCTCGAGATTCAACGAGCCATGCACCAGGGGCCACGCCGAGTTATTATGATAGTAGGGCTGGTTGCACCCTTCGTTGAAAGGCGAAAGGTGGTCTACGTGAAGAAAGCCGAAGAAAAGGGCAAAGTTAGGGCAATCGATTGATAAACACGGGGTTAGATCAATGGCTTCCGTGACTGGAACCCTTTCAACCCTTCTCCTCGCTGGAGAAAATGGAAACACAATTGGGACAACGGGCCACTGGTGAAACTGGTGCACTTGTCGATGATGGATCGCTTTCTAATCATTTTCATTAGAATAGGGCACGCCTGAGTTAGCAGCTGTATCGATCATTTGAATATTCTAATTAACAAGGTGCACAGGCGTCGGGGGATGAAACAAGTAGCTAGCAGGTAGGAGAGGGTAATAAACAAGGCTCAAAGTTTCCCCTTCTTTTATACATAAGTGTCTTTAACACTGCTATCTATTTATCATAATACCATTAAGGGGACCTTCCGGTCTAAAAGCCGATTTTTTTTTATTTCATTTTTCGAATGTTCAACCTTTTAGGAATACGTGTTTAAAAGGATTTGTTGAAATTCGTAAAATTTCCGAAGTTATAGGCATTTGAGTAGCGGCAAATGCATGGGTCACAACCGGCCGCTCGGCACTCACGTAAAACTTTCAACACCTTTTTCTCGAAACAGTGTTCTCAAAACGGTGGGACCTGTATCTCCAAAAGTTATTATCCGATTCAACTGAAACTTTTTTTATTATGAAGAATATACTTCTGGCTAGGGGGGTACCAGAAAAAATGACAAAAAATTGAAAATTTATCATTTTCAAAGGCGTTGAAAGGATGAAGAATATAGGGAAAAAGTGATTTCAAAATTTAAGTGTCGTTATTTTCTACAAAATGTAATTTTGGTAATTTTTTCTGCCCCCCCCCCCCCCTAGCCAGAAGTATATTCTTCAAAATAAAAAAAGTTTCAGTCGAATCGGATAATAACTTTTGGAGATACACAGTTCCCACCGATTCGGATCAATTTTTTGACACCTTGACTTTAACGACTCCCCAGTGCCGTCTGCAGTGATTAATTATAAAACAAAAAATATATTTCTATAATTTCAGACATCCTTAATACAATGCAAATAGTCCCATTAAATTATATATAGTAGTTTTCCTTGAATTAATTCCTAAAGATCACCTATTTTTTTGGGCTCTAAACCGGAAGGTCCCCTTAATAATCTACCCTAGGTAATCACTTTCTCTTAATCATCCCCATAATAACATTTGCACCGCAAGCCTCGCAGCTTCGATCTTCCAAGAGAACCACCCCTCGAACCTCCATCCACAGCTTCGCTCATGACGAGACCCACAGGCCCCACGATTCCGACGAGCTTGAGGTCCACGGGCCAGCATGAGTAGCGGTGGTTTCTTGGTCACCTGGCCAAGAGTGACGTCAGGAGAAAACACCCCGTCACTCGGCCAAGGTGCAGGGTCGGCTGGACCCCCATGGGTTCCCATGACCTCAGCTGACCCCGCAGCTAAGGTGCTCGAGAGGGCACTCCTTCGGGCTGACCTTGGCCAGAGGTCACGCATATGCTGCAGGATCCGGCGACTTCCTGAACGGAAGCAGAGATTTTTCCCAAAAACTTTGAACGCCTCCCCCGGTACCCCACCACTCGTGGGGGGTATTGAGATAATACCCTCTCCTCTGTGTTATTTAGGGGGCTGTAAGACAGCCTCACAGAATTCCGAAAGCCCGTGCGTTCTCACAGTCATCGAAATTCGCTTCTTGCGAGCGCTTGTCACGGTGATCGAGCGTTTTCGAGGAAAAAAAGTGGTCAGTTTTCGGTTAGGTCGAAGGAACCGTTGGTGACATCGCGTTGACCTCTTGGATTTCTAGTGGATCGTTGCTTTATAGGGTGCTTTTCGGAGACGTCTCTTTTTTTCGGGAGATTTTCATGCAAGCAGCAATGGCACGTGCTGTTTTTTTTTTCATTCTTTTAGACGGTTAGGTGGGGGAACTTGAGGAACGTGGTCTGCAGTATTCTCTTTTTAAGGGAGTTTTGAGTTTGATAGGAATATTGTACACCTTGCTTTAGGAAGCTAATTATCCACTGTTGGGGTGGAAATTTAGGTACTTGTATTTTCCATTCCTTTTCAATTTTACCACTTTCACGAAGATCCCTGAGCAATCGTAAGCTCGCCGAATTCCTCGAAAGGGTTGAGACGCGGTCGTCGATGAAATTTACAGCAGCGTCGACTGCAGAAGAGCGGTGCGTGGAAATATTATTCGTAACGGCGAACGACAAATTACCGTCTCGGTGGGGATATTTTTTTCCCTCCCTCTCAGAGCGACCCTGTTTCGCCCAGTCATTACGAACCGACCCATCCGAGGTAGACGAATTTTTTTGCGCAGCCCGGAGATTCCCGAAAATCAAGCATATCCGTGCTTCCCTTCTCGACTGCCGCCCACGTTCAACGAAGACGGGCCATAAGGAAGAAAAAAAAAAAGGGAGAAGAGAAACGTGAAACACGCCGTGGAAAGCTGTCGCCAGCCGGAGCTGTTGGCACAGCAGAGCTCGAGAAACATTGGGCCTGACCAACGCAAAAAAAAAGGGGTGAAAGGGGTTGTCGGAAAAGGAGATAGCAGCCAAGAGACGTTAATAAAAAATTCGCCCCCTCCCCCGGAAGGAAAAGGAGAATCACCGAGTCGAAAGGGTTGACTGGGCCTCGCAGCAGAGAGAAAGATGGAGAGGGTGGAAGCAGGAGGGATAGGGTTGCGCCTGATTTTACGACGCGAGTGTTTTGCTTTACGATGCGCGGGCAAGCTTCCTTTTTTTTCAACCCGGTTTAATCCTTTCCCCTGGCCGGTGAAAAGGGGCATTATGGGGGCCCGTTGGACGCGCGAGCCCACGACACCTAGCGGATTATCCTGTTATAAGCCAGGATCCAGCGACAACCATCCTCTCTCACTCCCTCCAATGTTTACCCTTTTCACCCCTTTCTATCGATGGCGGAGAGGCGATAAAGTTTTATTGGGGCCCCGGCGTTCAGGGGCTGCAAGGACCACTCCCGCGTAATTGCGCCCCTCGCGAGATTACGCTCGCTGGATAAGAGCGCGCGGGGGGCAACGAGGATTTAATCTTCCAAAGGGGGGCACGTCTCCCAGAGGCTCCTCGCTAGTTCCTTCTTTCCAAATCACCCTATTCTTATCATTCTACATCCTGCCAACTCCCTTTCGACTTTAACCGTCGCCCTGCACTCCCATCCTTAGCCATTAAATCAACACGTTCACACGTTTACCGAAAAGCAATCAAAGCGACGAGAGCAGAAGGAACACGACCTCTCATTCCCAATAAGTACAGAGGACTCCCGAAAGCGGTCGACACGAATGAACGGGCAAGAACCATTCGTCTCCCTCTCGTTACGATCATCAGCATCGACCGGTGGCCGAAAGTCGAAAGCAATCAAACTAGGAATGCTCGAGTCCCGGCCTCCTCCTCGCCTCCCCTTGATCTCGAGTGGCCCCGTATTTTTAGATTTCGCCGCGGAACAGAAAAACCGCTGTACGTCCGCGTCCGATCTGTCCCGGTGTTGCTCAATACCGGGTGTCACGAATTCGAAAGGAGCCGGCCCCCGGCACGGTTTGACGCGCGTCCCTAATTCGTCCGGGCGTGGGGTCCGACGCGGGGGCCGGATCCGCTCGAAAAAAACCAGACGAAGCTGGGCTCCGGGCCCCCAATGCTCATTCGTTGTCCTCGCGAGCGTTTCGTGACGAGGCTGTCGGGCCGTGACCGCGTCTCATGCCCCGAACATTCTTTCCTTTTGCCCCGAATAAAAGGCCCCGGCCGCTGTGCCCTCTCCGGTTCAAGTTCGACCGACTTTTGCCACGTCCCTCTTTGTTTTCTCCGGTGATGAACTCCGGCGCTGGCCCCATTCATCTATTCCTATATTCTTCTTTCGTAGCATGCAGGTTTTCAGGTTAGGTTACACACCACGAAGATCGGAAATCGGCGACGTTGAAGGTTGGCGCGTTATTGGAGGTCGCGAATTCGATCGGAGCGTCTTTGGGGCACGAATGCTCCCACGGGCCCCGGAGAAAAATCGAGTATTAAGTCCCCTTTGGAGACGTCAGCGTGAAGAGCCCGCGGCGAACGCCCGAGCGCGTAGCGTCTCCTTTCCGCGGCTGTCATTAATCTCCGCGGTTAAGTGGAGTCGCCGTGAAAATATTTGCATATCGGGTTGCAGGCGCAAGCGTTTTCAGGCAGCTTGATCGATCGACGGAAGGAACACCGTGGAAAGAAGCTCGACGAGGGGGCATCGCGACGGGCCGGGGGGGACACGAGCGGGGAAAAAAATAGATAGACTTTTTCTCCATGTGCAGCCGCTTAGTGGAAGTGGAAAATCGCCTTGAGGCCCCCGGGCCACGGGCCCGCCGCGATCATTGTCATTCAAACGACTTTAAGTACACCCGAAGATCGGACGGTTGAAATTGGGGCGGTCTTCCCTCTGCCCCCCCCCCCCTCCTTCGTCCCCTGATTCGGCTGGTTTGCCCCTCAGACAAAAGTTGAGGCCAGCAAGCCCGGCTCCACGGAGTTAAACACCGAGGAGGTGATCGCGTCGAGAGAAAAAAAGAGAGAGGAACCTTGACGAAGGGGATGCTCCGCTTGGACCATATGCAGATCAGGGCACAGATGCGTGCGGCGAAGGTAACGGGCGCAGGAAGTATCCTGTGGAACACAGGAGAGGGGATAGAGGGGGGTGAGTTCCAGTGTCCAGTGTTGTCCAGCGATCGGATCGTCGATTCAAACCACCCTCCTTAACTACCGCAGCTTCCTCCAGGGTGGGTTTCTTATTTTTATAAAACACCATGGAACTTCTGCTACTAAACAGAAATAATTCCACACTAATGAAGTCACTTTTCCATCGGAATTTTTCCAACCCTCTCGCGAACAAATTCCCGCGCGAGCTCCCCTTGCTCTGAAAGTGTCCCAAGCCGCGATCTCGTTGGCCAAGGCGACTTTCCATTGCGCAACGTTAACGGGCCAGCGGCGGATCTCGCCGCGGCCCGACACCGATCGCGCCTCGAAATCCCAGAAAACCTCGGGACCGTACGGTTTCCTCCGGATATCGGCATTGTCGATTTCTCACGCACGAGCGCCGCGCGCCACGGCAAAAAGCCAATGGCGGCCGCGGCGGGGCTGGTCGCCACCTCGCCGATTTCACCGATCATTATCCTCCGGCACGTATACGCACCTCGTCGCGAGGCGACTCGCCGAAGACACGGGCCCGGAGACAATCTGCCGTGCCCATTTTTATCGCGGACTTTCGACGACAAAACGGCCACGGTCCACGGTTCGCTGGCTGCCGGTATTGGCAGTGAGGTTAGACGATGAAATGGCTCCGGCCTGTTCCGTCGATGTCCAGCCACGCTCCGCTGCTCCTAATCGTAATAAAACGTGCCAAGGTGCCTGCTCGCGCGGGCACCTCGCAACACAGATTTCTATCTGCGCCGTTTCGCTCCTTTTTCCCCCTCTCTCCTCCTCGCCCGGTTTCCTTCCAGCGGCCTCTCGCTCCCCTGGACACTTTCCTCGCTATCGATCCGAGATCGACGATGGAGCTCGGCCCGGGTCCTTTTCCGCGCGAGCCACACGCGGCGATACGTTCGGGACAATCGCGAGGAGGAGGAGGATCCTCGGTGCCCCCGGTGCGAAAACTCGGGCATATGGCAGCCGTGTGCCGCGATTCCCTTCCTCTCGGCTCCACGGGTGAGCTCATTTCCGAAAATCGTTTCTTCTGCACGTTCTGCTCGCGATTCGTCACCCGGCTCGCTCGCACGAACGGCCAGATAATTATCGCGCCCGCCCGAGCATCGGCGCGTCAAAGGACCTTTCCGGCTGCTTCCTCGGCTGCTCCACGAGCTCCTCGAATTTTAAGCCTGCGGAGAAATTCAACTACACTCCGCGGATTTCGAAAACCTCCACGGCCTCTCCTCGTGGCTTCGGCGAATAATGGCACGGATAAAGGGGCGGTTCGAAAGGCATTTTGAGGGGTGAGAAAGAAAGTTCTCCTTCTGTTTATGTAGACCGAGGTAGTTTCCACAGGCACGGGAGAACGTGGTCTGTTATTGCCGTAAAATGCTGAGACAGTCGGGCATTAGTACAGGAAAGATTCCACTCCATTACTGTGCACTTCCTCCACCTGTTCCAATCTCCAGTCAGAGGTGACTCGCGTTAGCAGCATCTGCCATCGGTGGCGATTAATCGATGGAAATTACGCCAGATGTCATCGATCGAGGTCCACCGTAAACACGGCTCAGAAAAAAAAAACGGACGAGGGACAATCACCCGGAATCGAAAAAACTCAAATATCCCGCGATGATCTCAGCCTCCCCGGCTTGACCCCTGCGCCACGGAAGCGGGCAGAGTAAAGCGGGGCCGAAAAAAATGTCGGAAGGGAAAACAGAGGGGGCGAGGGAAGCGGCATAGAGAGCGGTGGCAAAAAAGTCGGTGAACCGCAGATAGCGAGACACGAGCGGGATGAAAGACGAATTGAGTCGTCGCGTCGCGTTTGGCAGAGAGGAAGTGGAAGCAACGACGGGGAAAAAGTTGAAGGGATGCCTCTGCACCACCATAGCACAGTTTTTCTCCGTGGCGCCAGAATCCACCTTCTCTCTTTCCCCGGGGGGGAAACATCGATCCTTTCCCTCTGTTCTTCCTGGTGCCCTAAAGAGAAAAAAGATTCGCGTAAAAAGCAGCAGAATAGACGAATGAGTCGGGGTAAAAACGAAGCGCTAAGTGGATCACAGAGGGCGAAGGGGGATGAACGTTCCCTGGAATGCAAAGAGGATGATGGTACAAGGGTCGTGGAGTCGTTAACGCGACCGAATTTCACTGACAAATTTCGACTTTCCACGTGGCGCATGGGAACGCGTGGCCCAGAGTCACGTGCTCGCCAGGGCCGCGGGAAGATTACTTAGGAAAGCTGGATCGAAGGAAAACGATGCGTCACTTTGCACCCGGATGCATCTTTAGGTGTCGAGAACAACAGAAGGTCAGCTCCTGTGACGCTGCGCTTTCCTCCTGCGAGAGGTATCCGCTTCGAAATTCGATTTCTCTACGCTCTTCCAGATCCGTTGCGCAACGACTTTAGGAAGCTACAGGGACGTTTCCTCGGGGACAAATGTTGAACCCCTTGGGTCGTAGAACGTGGTGACTTTAATGAGGATATTAGGGTAATTTTCTCTGCATCGTTCATTCTTTAAATTGATTATGTAAATGCTTTGTGTAACATTTTTATGATATTTTATATTTATGTACAACTATGTAGCTTTGCTACTCGGCTTCGCCCCAAAATTTAGATACTGATTTTATTAAAAAAAAAAAATTTTTATTTATTTTTTTGTGTAAATAATCATATCCATCTGGATTAGCTAGGCACAATGAACTGGGACACATTTCGTGATCCCAGAGTTTACCGTTCGACAGTTTTTAGGCGACAAACAAACACACAAACGCTTTCTGTTTTATATATTCAGGTTTTCTCCCAATGGTTTCCAAAACTACCCACAATTGTTTAAGACACTGTGTAAGAATCTCAGAAAAAATCATTTGGTTAAAAATATGTTAAAGTTTTCCTGTGTATAAAACAAAAGTTATTTTTCCAGTGTATAAAAAAAAGTATGTTCCAATGTCAAAAAATGTGCAGTTGTGCCCCGGTCTCCCCTATTTTACCATTTTGCAAGTTACATAATATGTCACCACGCTTGGTGTATCTCAGGAATCGGACCTCCGACAAATAAATTTGGGAGAAATTGAAACGTTACTAATTTTGAATCTTCGTATAGGCAAGTATCTCGACAACAATCCCGTCGGTTTGAAAAACGCAGTTAAAAATTCAGGAGTTAACCTTTCGACGAGACAACTTGGCATTTCTCTGTATCGATTGCGGTAGGTCATCGGGGATCCTGTCGAAATTCAAGAATCTGGCATTCCGCGCGGACGGAGCCAAGTGTTGGTGTCCTGGCTGTTACGTAACGCTGGCCAGACTTTTGTTTCTATTAAAATCGACAGCTTCTTATCGCGTTGGCAGGAGAAAAATGGTTTTCGAAGGGCGTGGGAGATAAGCTTGGGGCAGTGGGGCTCGTTAGATTCTAGCTGCATCGAGAATCTTGTAAATGAGCTGCCAGATTGCGCGCTGCGAGGAAACAAGCGGCGAGGAGGAGCTGAGGAGTCTAGCTGGTATCTTAGACGTATCTTGAGACGGCTAAAAAACAGTGACGAGAGAGGAGGGAACTACTGAGAGGCTCCGGGCGCAACAGTCTCGTACGGACGGGAGGAAGCACAGTCGAATGCACATTCATCATGATTTTATATCGATGACATTGTTGGGGATTATGCGAGTTTTTAGCTAGACGAGGCAAAGTTCAGGCGACGATCGATCGGAGCGAAACAGGTTTCTCGATGTCCTTAGCTTCGATGGAACTTCCATCTGATCTTTAAGCGAAATGTTTTTATACGATAGGGAGAGTGGAATTTTGGAACAGAGGGGAGCTTCTTTTGGTTGGGAGATTTTTTTAACCGGAGATTAATTATTGTATTTGGTATAGGATGCGTTGATGGAGGAATATGTAGGAGTGTAATTGTAGAAAGGTGGAAATTTATTCGTTCGGTTAGTTGCGCAAGGGAAGACACTCTTCGGCGAGGTTTCGTTTGACAAAATAAACCATCAGCGTGCCGAGGGGCGAAAAAGGGGTGGAAAAGGCGGCAGAAGAGTGCAAGCCGAGCGAAACGGAAGAGAACAGCAGCCTCGCTTAATTAACCCCCTACTTTAACCCTCCTCGGCCTCTGATATTTAATTAATATCAATTTTACCACGAAGGCCCCCTTAAAACCAATATTGACTCCCTCTTAGCTATCATCGTTTGGGATCTCGAAATCGGACACCGAATTTCCCAAACGATATTCAACAGTCCGCCACTCTCATTCACCCACCTACTGAATAAATTTTAAACTCCAACTATCGCAGCATGAAACTTCAGCAGTTTACTTATTCGTCGCGCGCGGGTGGGAACAACAAATTTATTACACTCTCCCGTTATCAAGCATTCGATTCTTCTTCGACCAGCTTAAAACGCACTCACCCCTCGTCACCGTCTACGCCTCAATTTTCCATAGAAAAAGAGATGGTAAAAAATTCAGGGGACATCGGCTCGAAATCCCTCGGCCAGCGCTCTCCGCCGTGCGCGCGGTACACGGGAAAGAAAAAACGAAGAAGGAGCAGATTTTCAAGCAATAGAAGAACCCTGCACCCGGACAAAATAGACGCTCCGTCTCGGTGGCGAGGGTAAAAGAGACAGGGCGAGCGAGAAAGAGCGCCAAGAAGGGAGCAGGAGGCGTGCTGTCGGGGGGCATCGACAGAGATGGAAGCAGACCTAACCGAGACCTAACCGTATCACGGCGAAAAAGACAGACAGAGTGGGAGGGAGAGAGAGAGATTGAGAGTGGGACAGATGAGAGCATACGGAGGACGCGATATGCCCGCTTAATTATCCCTCCGTGCCTCTCTCACGTATGCGCCTAGCCGATACCGCCCTCCTTGTCCCTCGCCGTGCAACGCGCTTGGCGTCGTCTCTCTCCGCGTAGAGTAGCGGCGGCGAGAGAAGCGCGTAGCGGTGGGGGATCGCCGCTGCGTGGCGTCGCGCGACGAGGAGGGAGCGAAGCTGCCCGGCTAGCGGCGGGAGAGAGAGGCCAGTATCAAGCAGCGAAGCACTCGGCTCTCGGTCGGCCGAGGGTGGGGGTAGTGCACGCTCCAGCCGCTCCGAGGGCCGCCACGGCGGCGCAAAACATTCAGTCGGCAAAAAGTAGCCAAGGGGTGAGCATCACCCTAAGGTACACGGGACTAGGTGCACGCATCCATCGGCGAGTGTGGCGAAAAGCCTGACGCTACAGCTACAGAACCGTTCCGCTCTCCATCCATCGAACCGCCAGGCTCCTATCTGTCGCGAGGCACCAGCGGGGACAGATAAAAACAAAGAAGCGAAACGAAGCCGTCCGTAACGCGCGCACACGTCCAAAACAGACCCCCGGCGGGTGGGCACCCGGAGAATCGTCCTCTCGGAAGTCGTCGCAAGTGCGCCGAGCGAGACCAAGTCGCGGTCCCATCCAACCCCCCCCCCCCCTGCCTGCCCCTTTGGTACACGCGGCCCGGATGAAGTGAGGACGCGAGCCCCAGAGCTCTAGGAGTCCCATCGAAGACGACCTCGTACGAGAAGACAGTGTGTTGTGCGGATGCGTTCGTCCAGTGATTGAATCCCGCGGAATCGGTTGTGTTATGAGACGCGGGACCGCGCCAGGACGCGGCGTCCGACGAGGTCGCAGCTGAGACTTTCGAGGCAGAGAGACGCGGACGGCCGAAGGTCGGGACACAGCTTGGTGTAGAGCCACCACGGCGACGACGACGGGGACCACGGAGACGCTGGTAACGTCGCCGCGGTGGACAGGGGCCGGTATCCGGACAACCACCGCACAACCACACCGACATGGAAGTCCGCGCGATGGAGTACCGTCCCGTGGTGCCCACGGGGATGATGCCCACAGGTCTGCACGACTATCACGCCGTCATCCCGGAGCTCAGCCCGCCGAGGAGCCAGGGCTCCTCCACCGGTGGCGCTTCCTCTATCGGCGACTACGCGCCCCGCATGTACACGCCGCCCACGCCGCCCACCCCGCACGACGACGACAACAAGGTAAAGGACCATATTTCGTATCTTTCAAGGTTACCGCCGCTTGTCACGCCCGCGAGCGGCCTCGCAAGCCGTAACGCCAGGCTCGCGAGCCTTGCTGGCTAGACACGTACCTACCTATACCGTTCTTGAAAATTTGTAAACAGTAGAGGGGACACTTTCCAAGTTGTGTTTACATGATCGCTTCGGCTCCGTGCTCTGATGTCCCTTCCATTCAGCTCGCGATACGAGGCTTCTATATATTCATACTTACTTTGGTATGCTAGAATATGTACGCGTTTCGAAATCTACCAGTGGTTACAGAGTAGGTGTGGCTTTTTTTTGGAAACCTTTGGGAAATAATATTTTGGCAAGGTGGTTAACTTGTGATGGGGAGGTGGGATTTGGGTGATGATTTCTGGGGTGGAGATATAAAATTTTGAGTTTGGACTATAGTGATAGGGTCCCTGGTTAGGGTAGAGAGATTTCGGGTTGGGACATTGTTTAAGCCTGAGAAGTTTTCGTTTGGAGAATTATTTATCAGGGTTCATTTTTACTCATCGCTTCAGAGAGGTATATAATTGAGTGATTTGAAACCTAGTTGTAAGATCTAGTTTGTAAGTATCTTTGGAAACGAATGAGTAGCTTGGAAATTTGAATAATATTGGGAACAATCGCCAGAATTTTCTTAATCGATCATAGCGCGCTGTTTTCGAATTGCCTTTTTATTTTCCCGCATTTTCAAGCCACCACAGATGGTGTGCAACAGTTTTTTCTTAGCATTGGCTCTTCGCCTGTCCACAACTTAAACATGTGTTTCCCAGAATGCCCCGAAGCTCGGGAACATTCTTGGAAATTCTAACGGATATTGCATCGAACCGAAATGTCCAAGCTCAAACATTTACCATAAGACTGAGCCAACACTATGCTTAAATTCGTCGATGAGACTCTCGTTAGCCTTCTCGATGCGTGTACAGTGTCTGCTTGAAAATGTCTGTGAAACATACGTAGCGCCCAGCTTCCTTCTCAAAAAATTCAATTTCTGTTCAATTGAAATCAAAGATTTACAAGGAATACCCACGAAGGGACACGTGTTACCGCGAAAGATATTTAATTTAAAGCAGTACAAATCTACAAATTTGTCACAGGATATCCACTTTGTCCGTATTTGTAATTCTAATCGTCAATTTCCAAGGCTTTGATGTTCCTGTCCGAACGTGGCGTGCTCTTGTCTATTACTTTTAGCAAAGAAAAGTTGTGCGTTAGAAGTCATCAAAGCCTTGAGAATTTACTATCACCACAAACGTCTGCTTACGTAGTAAATACTGTGCAAAAATGTCCCCAACGCCATATATAATTCGTGACTCCCTCGATGTGGCTTTTTTTTTTAGAATTCTTTCCCTTCTCCACTAGCATACTCTTGAAAGTCAGAAAACGACCGAATGTTCTGTATCCGACATTCGTCTTCCTTTCCTGTTCTCTTGCAAAGAAATCGGTGGCTGATCGAGGGATCGATCGAAAGTTCCCTCGGAAATCCCATCTTGCCGTCGATTGAAAATTTTATTCGTCACGCTACTTCCTCGCGGAGCTCCTCTCGAATTCCACTCGCGATAGAACTCTCCTCGTGCTCGGAGGACAGATGCACTTCGCCCTCGTTACCCCGCGGAAACTTTCGATCGGAAATCGAATTCGTAAGTTCCGAAATTCGAGTCGAGTCCCTACGACCGAGAACGAGCCGCTTCTGTATTCATTTTTGATACTCCCGGCGAAACAAGCGAACTATATCTGGTCCCCTCAGCTAATTGTCCTGTATTATTTAGAATCTCTCCTTCTAGCAGCTGATATGATGAGAAAACATATATAGAAGATCGATATTATCGTCTGGAGACACTGAATTTCTTATTTCAATTGTATCTTAAGCGACAATCATTTGTCTAATTCTAACGTACTCAACAGTGTAATTTACTTAACAAAAACAACCGCCCTCTACAATTTCCTACTTAACGGATTCATTGACTCTCCGGATCTTCTGGCGCTTTTGAAAATCCACGTGCCACACTCGGCACTAAGATCTCCTCAGCTTTTTTATTTGCCCTCCCATAGCACCGCGTATGGGATGCACAGAGCCCCATTAACAGGATGTGCGGGCTAGCTAACGCGTATAACAATCGGGTTGATTTTTTCTGCGGTGCACTAGGCACTTTCAAAAATCACCTGCGCGGTCTGCTGCGCAAAAACTCTGTCTTGTATGGCCTCTGAAAAAAAAGGTACTGCTCCTGTCCGCCTGGTCATACGCTACTTCCTGTTATAGTATATAATATTATGTGATATTTATTTCTTAGTTTTTACTATGTTTTCTATCTTTAGTTTTAGTTGCTGCTTATGTGTAAGTCTTAAGTTTAAGTTTTAGTCTTAACCCTCGTCAGGCGGCATAGGTACAATTGTAACTTTTGCGTTTTTAAATTGCGATAACTTTTTTTCGAGAAGCCGTGGAGGGCTCATGTTTCGTGACATCTCTAATTTTTTGGTCCAGATTATGCAGACCAAATTTCAGAAAAATATCTCTACCCCCTTCCGAGACAGAGGGTCGAGTCGAGGGTTGCATCCATAACAGCACAATTACGTCCTCGTACATTTTGTATGAAGATAATGCAATAAAAAAAGAATACGATTTTTTTTTAATGATAATGTTATTTTATTATAAAAAAGTAAAAAATAGATTATTTACATTATAAAAGAAAATTTAGGAAATTTTTTTTATTGATTTTCATTGAGACTAAATGTTATCCATTTATCGTACAAATTATACCGATAGAGAGAATATTCATATAATATATGTGAGGGTGCAATTGTGCCTCTGCCGCCTGTTAACGTTGTAAAATTGTGCCGCCTGACGAGGGTTAATCTATATGTAATCCTGTCTTGTAAACTAAAGAGCACGATGCCCGTGAATTATAATAATAATAATAATAATAATAGTAATAATAATAATAATAATTGCTGCCGATTACTTGTTCAATTTCATACTAATCGTCGCGAGCTGTCCATAGAATCATTCTACATCGATATCCACGTTAAATTAACAAAATCCCCCCCCTTCAACCGTTCCAAATTTCTCTACGTCGATCACCGCGCGGTCACCCTCGCAGAACGATTTCGTAATTACCCCCGAGTCCCCAAGAATCTTTCAACCGTTTAATCAAAAGATTTGAGAAAGCTCCTCGAGAATCGGTTGATTTAAAGCGAGATCGAGGATCTGGATGGCGATGTGGAACGAAGGAGGAGGGAAATCCTGCCGGTGTTCGATGTCGCCGTCGATCCTCGTCGATCTTCTCACGGAGTCCGTGCCTAAGGGATCCCGAAGGATCAGCGAGAGGATCCGCTGACCCCGGTGATCTTAAAGGCGCATTCAAGGCGCGCAATTTTCCAGAAGTGGACGACAATAAGGCGCTGTCACAATAAAGAGTCTCGGGGGTCGGTGCAAGAAAAAGGAACGAAAGAAGAAGAAGAAAAAAAATAATCGGGCATCCTGGACGCAGGAATAAACGATACAATCGAGCCCCTCGATCTCTCTTCGTTTCCTTTCTCGTTACACCCTCCTCGCCTCCGTTTCGTGGGCCATTCCACTTTTCCCTCTTATTTTTACCATTTCTCCCCCACCCCCGCGCTACTTTGTTTCCCGCGCTTTCATTCTATTTCCACGCTTATATCTCATGCTCCACTTTCCTCCCTTCATTCCCACCCCTCCTCCTCTCTCATATTTTTCTCCTTAAGTACCCTTCTTGCCATCCTGCTTCCCTTTGTACTCAAGCTTCTTTTTAATCTGTTAACTACCTTCTGCATCTTCCTCGCCCCTATCTGCATTCCGCTCCTTCTTCTTTTAAGCTGTTTCAATTTCCCCCCGACTTCGACATTTTTCTCGCGCTTTTGTTGCTCTATCTCCGCTTTAATCCACCCCGTTTTATTGGCGAATTCGCGTGGCAGCAGTGGCTGGAAAAATATTGGTCACTGAGCCCTAATCCTCTGTCTTCTGGGACTCTCTCTCTCTCTCTCTCTCTCTCTCTCTCTCTCTTATATTCTTCTTTGGATGCATCCCTCTTCGTTTCTCAGGAATTCCGCCTTTCCCTCCTCGACCTAAGGGTGGATCTTGAATGTCGCCAGGCAAACGGGGGGCAAGAGCGTGCACACGCGATTGTGGAAAGCGACGGGGGTGGGTTTTCTTCTCGTTGTCGGCGTCTAATTCCATTTGTGCGTCACCGAGACTCCGAAACTTGACCTGTTAAAAAGTCCTTTACCCGGCGGGTCCGTCTCGTGTTCCCCTGACGTTCTCGCCAGGCGAGGGCTCCGTCGAGAGGAAAATTGCCGGAAAAGCCGGCTTTCCATTCGTCATCGTGGCATTAGAAGGCTCTCCTCGGGCGACAGGGGCGGTCGGAAATTAATGACGATCGATTCGCGCGAAAATACCATATTTTCGCCGAGCACTTACCCCATTCTTCGACCCTCCAATTCACTTTGCCCCGTGACACGCGCTCGAATCGATGATCGCATTTAAAATTTGTGTCCCAAGGACCCGTTCATTCGCGTCCGTTCACGCGATTCTTCAGCTAGAGTCGTCAAAGGCGATGCCGCAAATAAGACCGCGCCTGCCTCGCTGAGTATCGTAGTCTTCGACGCTCGAGACCAGGGGAGCCATAGAATGCTAGGCACTAAGAAGTGACGAATGCGACGTTCTGAATTTCTCATTAGATCTTTGCGAAAGTGACGCCAATCGATTCGTTATGTTTTTCCGATGAAAATCCTACCTAATGTCATATAAATCGGATTGTTTTTAACGAAACTTTCTTTACTTAATTTCCTTAATTATGGTCCGAATTATGTGATTTTTGGGGCCATTTTCATAGGAAAAATCGATTGACGCGAATTTCGCAAAGATCTGAGGAGAAATGCAAAAACTTCACATTCGGGACTTCTTACAATTAGTACGCAACATTGTATGGCCGCCCTGGTCTCGAGCGTCGAGGACCACGAAACTCAGCGCGGCGCTGTCTTGTCGGCGGCATCGCCTTTGGCGGCGGCTCTAGCTGAAGAATCACCTTGTATTTCCTCGTAAGGAATTATTCCAGGCGCTCTGCTTCGCGCAATCGGGAGAACGATTTTCACGGAGCGATTGGCAGCGATTTTTTCGCGTTTCTCAAATTTCTCGCCTCTCCCCGGTCGACTGGCCGCGAACTTTTTCCATTTGCTCCGCGCAGATTGAATAACTTTCGGGCCACTTTTATCGCTGCTCCTTCCCCCCGTTCGCCCCCCCCGGAACGATATCTCGCGGTATCTGTCGGCCATGACAAACTCTGGAATTAATGGTATCTGATCGCACTTTGCGCCGCATTTTCTTCCCTCCCCTCGACTCCCCCAGTCAGCGCAATAATTGGTAAATATGTATGCGAACGTTAGCGTGACAATTTCTAACGTATGCAAAGTAATAAAAATTGTAATATTGTTGTGAAAAAGTGACTATTAGTCTCAGTCGTTGCAGACTGTTATCGCCTTCAACTTACGATTCGTTTAAATATTGAGTGTTAAGTGCGATTACGAAACGTCTGTGATATGAAACGTCGCCCATTTGGCACTTAATTATTCGTATAATTTTGTGGTGAATACAGACGAATTATTATTATTATTATTATATTACGTAGGTATATGGGGTATTTGTGTTAGAAGATAATTAGAAAAAATATTACCGAGTTCTCTAATTAGAGACTCTGATAGAATTTGAATATAATCTACATTCAACTGCATATAATTTTCTAAAAATCACAATTAGGTTAGCGTACACGTCACGCTGAGCCCCCCTCGAGAAGCACGTCGATACGGTGGTTAATGGGAAAAATTTGCTTTAGTCGCGCGACAGAGGGGTTAAGCAGCGTGCAAGGAAATTAAGGTAAAACGTAAAACGGAAGCGTTTTTCGAGCTTTGTCCGTGGGGGCCTCTCTCCGCCACGGAGGCGAGAGGAACGCGAATCCAGCCACTCACTTTAGAAACACCCCTCGCAGAGGGTGGGAGCGGCCGGGTGGGGGGGGGGGAGAATTCGGGCCGCTGACGAAACTCGAGGCAGCCCTCCTCCGGTTCGGCTTTCATTAAGGAATCGTTAGCGCCGCCGTTCTCATCAGCATCCTCTTCCTCCGCGCGCACCTTTCCCGACCTTCCTCCCCTTCTCGCTGCCACCCTTCACTTTGTCCTCCGCGCCTCTCTCTTCGCCCGGCCGTTCCGTCGCTCGCCATTCGCCGGCTACTCGCCCCCTTTCTGCCGGGCGTTTTGCGCTTTTCTTGGTCGCTTTTTTCTGAAGCGACTTCTCCCGCGGGCCCCGGCTTTCTTTCCATCCCGATAGCCTATCTTTTTACTTGGCCCTCTTTCTCGCGTAATTTCCTACGGCGCGCGCGCGCGCGCGTCGCGATACCTGCGAGAGCAGGCCGAGCCTCTCCTTAGCTCTCACTCTCGCCGCTAGGCCCTTCAACCCCTCCGAGTTTTTCCTCGCGGCTCGGCGCTTGTGCTCCACTTGCAGCGAATTTTTACCTCTAACACGGTTAATGGAGGATGTTTGTTTTACGCTCGGTAGGGGTGGAATTTCTATCTCTTAGAAATAGAGAGGAAGCGTCGGAGAAATTTAAATACTAAGCTCTGCGGTGTCCTTGATGTATGGAGCGAGTAGGTTAACACTTGTGCGGAGATTGCGCGGAGATAGAGAAACTAGTGCAGCGTTCAAGGGGTTAATTTTTTTATAGTATTGGTACGACTGCTGTAAATTTAATGCGTATGCCTCTCGCAGAGGCGAAAGGAGGATTGTAATCTTTATTAATTGCTGTAATATCACGCGAATCTCTAGTTTCCCTGGCTTCCTCCGTTTCCACGTTCGCGCTCTGGCATCTGCGCGCGATCACAGGAAGAAATCAGCGTGAAATATTTCGCACGGACTTCTTCCTTCCCTTCACCGACGTTCTCTCGACAGGTTTCCCTCTTTCCACCGAATTTCCTTCCCCTTCGAACCTCCCCCCCCCCCTCTCTCGCCGCCCATGTCTCCGCGCTTTTCATTCCTTTTTGCACTGTTCCTCGCGTTCTCCTTTCACCGTTCACGCACGTGCCGTTCACCTGCCGTCGTTCGATTCCATCGAGTTCTTTCGTTCAACAATATCTCTCTCCCTCTCCTCCCTCCTTTCGTTCACGCAAGAGGACCCTGTGGTTCGATGGGAGGATCGATCCTCGGGGGGTGGGAAGTAATTTTTTCGAAGTACAACTCAATTTTAACGATTATCTTCGGGAGGACCGAGGAGGGTGGGAATCGACGCGAAGCTTGGATATTTCACTTCGTCGGAGATGTCTCGATAGATTCTATTCGAGGAACGATAGAGTACAGTGCTTCCGCAATGAATTTACCATCGAGTTTGGTAGCCTATTTACAATTTCAGTCCTTTGAAACAGGCAAACGATACTCTTTACGATTCCCTGGGAAGTTCGTACACCCTGAAACACCCCCTCAGTATTTACATACACGCGAACCGCGAGGTTAACAAACTTTCAGTGGATGGAAGTATGTACATCAGAAACCACCTTTCATTAACCTCGCAACAATTCCTCGTGACCGCTTCAAACTTCGCACCCCGCCCCGATCAAACTCTCGAAAGTTACAGCAGCCTGGCGTCCCACGTCGATCTCCATCGATCGCGAGCCAACCCCCAACAACCATCGAAGTTAACAGCCTCCGCGGTGGACATTTCTGAAATAATTGAACGCGCCCCACGTTCTCCAAATCATTCCAGAAAATCCATTCTTTCACGGGCAACCGTTAGTGTATCCTTTGGGGGTTGCGCGCAGATTGTCCCTTCCCCCCCCCCCTCTCTCATCCCGATCCTCCTTTCTTCGCTTTTTAGGGTGTGCGCGCCACGCACACGCGTATAGCCACTATTCAGCGTGTCCTAGGCTGGTCGAAAAAAGGAGGGAAAAAAAGGGAAAAAATCCTCCCCTAGGACCCACCCGGCGTGCACGTTAGCATGGCCAAGGGATCGCCACCCCGATCGAAACGACCAGCCCCCCTCGGCTCTCCCCCTGTCCCGTGCGTCGATGCAAACTCGAGGAGGTGGATCCCTGCTTTGCACACGGGGGTTGCAACACACCAACCCCCTTCCATCGGCGACGGCCTCCTGATTCAACTGCCCCGACACTCTCGCTACCACTCGTCTCGTTGCCCGCGCTCTCAACCCTCGACGCCGCGTTTCCGCGCCGGTTAAGAATGTTCCTCGACGCCCGGCGAATTTTGGAGACGCTTCTGTTCGGAATAGTGCTGGTCAGGGGGATGATGCGTCGATCGAACTTTGAGGGGACGTTGAGGGTGATTGGAACCAGTGGAGATGTTAAGTTGAGAAATCAAAGTCTCGCCTGTGTTTGTGGAGGATAGAGTGCTCGGGAGATAAGTGCGGAGAGTGTGAAGAGGGTTTTTTGGGAGAGGGTTTGTGGTTTCTAAAAAGAGGTGGAAGTGAACCGTTAAATATCAGATCAGTGTCCGTCGATCGACCGTCGATGAAAGGAAGAAATACGAGGAGGAAGGCAGCGATCGAAGAAGTGGCACCTTGAGAAATTTTCACTCTTTACAGCCTCAATTACGAGCGAGCGTTTTTGTCAAGCGGAGTTTCCTCGAAAAACCGCTGCAAGACAGGCTCGAGAAAAGCAGTGCGTCTTTCAGAGGCAGAACGATTACTCCCTAAGAGCAGTTCTTTTGTTCCTCGATCCCCTGTTTTCTTAATCCTCCAGGTGAGAGTTCTCCGCATCAGATTAATTATTAGAGTTGGAAGTTTTTGTCCTCTTGCTCGGTGGATTGGAGTTTTATTCGAAACTAATCTAAATTCTTCAAACGCCCTTGAATTACTTCCTTCCTCCAGGAGCTTGGTAGCCTCAATCGTCCTTAATCCTTTGGCGATCCTCTCGATCGCCATCGAACCTTCGCGCTCCAAGATTCCTTGCAGCGAAAAACGGAATTCTAAAGAGACACGAAATGATCTATTTTCCCAACAAGAGAGATCAGCCTCGTTCCACTCCACTTTACAATTCAATCCTGCCTCCCGTCCACCAACAGACTGTCGCGAAAAAAGCTAACAGGCGTGGAAAAAAGGACGCGGAAAATGGCTTCTTTATATTCCAATCTCAGCCAGGGCGACTGCTCCAGGGAGAGGCTACGTTTACGACTGGTAATTGTTGCAGTCGAAGGCATTTCTGCAAACTGCGAGACTCGTTCCTCGGAAACGCCAAGGAAAAATCTCTCCGCTATCCTTCTCTCTTCTTCTTTCGCTCGCGCAACTTCCCCTGCTTCCCTTTTTCCCTGCGCCTTGCACTTTGCCGAGCTCGGAAACCTTCTGGCTCCCTTTCAACCCCTCGAATTTACGGAATCAACCCTGAGCCACAATTTTTCGAAGGTAACAGCCTTAAAAGCATGAAACTTCGAAACCTGGAAGGCTTCAAAGATACTATAATTCTGCTTTTGAGAATCGAAATCTTCCAAGGTGAAGATCCAGAAGTGTCCACAATTTTCTAAGCGTTCTAAGGATAACCTTGCAACAAAAGGGGTGCAGCTCCAAGTTTGAAAAATTCGCCAAAAATACAGATAAAAATTTATCAATTAAATAACTACTACTTATTATATGAAAATATATATTTTTCAATTAGTGTTCTCTTTTTAATGTCAAGTCAGAGGAATAATTTTATAAACAGTTTTTTTCTAATTTACTCGAAGCTGGTAAAGATGGTGCTGCACCCTCTTGCTGCAGGGTCCTCGATTCAGAAGTTCCTGTTACAAAAATGAGTGGCTCACAGAGTGGACCAATTTCCAAGTATCGAGGTATCCAGTTGGTTTCTTAATTATACCACAGGAATCACGCATGAACGTTGGCTCTCCCCTTCGCGCAGTTTTATTTCCTCGGCCGGGGCCCGCTTGAATTACAGCTCGCCGCGACCGCATTCTAATATATCAGACGGCAAATCGCTGAAACCGGGCGCGTGTGTGCCAACACAAAGCACAAATCATCGGGAGAGGAAACGAGGAAGGAAAGTCCCCGCGGACCTCTTTCGCGCGTCTCGCCCGGAGATAAACGGCAAGTACTTATCCTTTCGAACGCGAGCCTGCAGTTTCATGGAAACTATTTAGGCCGGTTAAGAGGCTGTGCCGAGGGGGAGAAAAATATCGGTGACGTGGTCGTTGATCCCTTTCCTTTCTTATTCTTGTTGCTCCTCTTCCTCTTTAATTCGTTCCACGGTCCCCGGGCAACGTTCCTAGGAACGCGCCTTTCCGCGGTAATGAATGAAGGGAATGGCCGGCTGGACGGCTTAACTCCGATCCACAGGTGCAAACGGTGCTCTCGTTTCCCTCTACGAGTCGACGGAACTTCGATTCGCGCGCGCCTTTCTCCTTGCGAGACTTGGATCCTCTTCGAACTTCGTCGCGTTCGCCGCGAAATTTGAAACTAGTAGCTTTGGGAAAGGTTACTTTAGGATTATCGAGACTTAATCGAGATTGAATGTTCGCGGAGTGGATTTGGGGATCAGTAGTTTTCCTGGTTCCTGAGAATTTTGGGCTGAAGGCTGCTACTGTGATTTTAGAACGCAGAGCACTTAAACTATTCGCAGCATCCCCGATTCTGAGAAGCTGTCGACCCTCGAGTACCGAAATTTTTAATGAGCTGTCTGCTAGGGTCTGCGAAATCTGGAAGCCCCTATGTTTCCCTCAGTTTCTAATAATCGTACCATTCCTTCGCACCCTCTTTCGATGGCCCAGGATCACCTTCTCCTTGAAACGACCCCAGTCCCCTCCTTAATTCGCGCGAGGGTTGGACCTCGATCGTGGATTACGGCCATAAACGCGGAATATAAATCGCCATGGACTTTTCGACGAATTGCAAATTGCCAGCACTAATGTGATCTTCAATTACCAACCCCGCGCTCGTGTAAATGACTAGTTTACACACAGAGAGCCGCGGGTTTAATGAATGGCGGTTTCGCGGGCTTACGCTTGATTCACGCCGACCTGCAGATCGTTGAACCGTCATGGATTTAGAAAGCACGTATCCCATACGATTCGCGAAGGGGTTGCGTGCAACTTTACCACTCTTTACCATTCCCCAAGAAGAAGAAAGAAGACAAGAATTATTTTAAAAAAAAAAATTACAATGGCTCCTTCGTGTGTCAAGTATAAAATTTTTTGAGAAAAGAGAAAAAATAAGTAAAAAACTGATATTTATATTTGATGATATTTTGATGATAAATTTAATATTTATTTGTTTATTTCTTTTATTTTGTATAGACTTTATTATTATTATTATTATTATTATTATTATTATTATTATCCTCTTATTTCTGAAAAGATGTTATACTTTTTTGCCGCTGGGAAATTGTTTGGGGCCCCAAAATATTTCTCGCATCCGGGCCCCTTTACAAAGAAGGCCGGCCCTGCTCTTAGACCGAGCACTGCCTCTAATCACAAAGTAATTCCTTATTACAATTTTATGGAAAGCTATTTGATCCCCCGCAGTTTCCATCTCCACAGCAACGAGCCCTCGACCCCCCAGCTCCTCTCGTTAAACCCACCACCGTGAAGTAACAGAAAGCCTCGCAATGAAACAAACGAAGGCGCGTCAGAAATCGATTATTTTCCGTGCGATAGGGCCCGAGAGGGTTCTTAACTCTCGGCGGAGAAAGGATCCTGGAGGGCAATCGAACAGAAGTCGTCCGGTGGCGTGAAAAAGAATCCGCCAGGTCGGGTTTCGCTGTTCGTTTAGGGTGGTCGAACGGGGCGGCCAATTAGAAAGAGGATTGTATAATTGGGGAGATAAAGAATCAGCCGGATACTGGTTCGGGGCACCTACCAGCTGCCGCGGCTCTCCCATCCCCGGGACGGTATTGCTGGCAGAACGAAAAGGATCGAATCATCGTCGCCGCCATCATCATCATCCTTATTATTATCATTATTGGTAATCGGCGATGATTTGCCCGATATACGCTCCTTGAATTCAGCGCCGACATTCTTCCCACCCCTTTATCATACTCCCTCCTCTACACCGAACAGTTTCCTCTTCCTTTCTTTCGATCTTCCTTTCCGCCAAAAAGTAACCACACGGGACAGGGAATCAACTTTCCTTCCTCTGCTTTCCATAACTCGTACCCAACTGCCACGCACCGGCGACTGGAAAACAGAGAACCGTAACGTGCCTCTCGGATACCATTCTTCCTTTTTCCCCTCTCAACGGGGTCGTTAATTTCCTCGTGAGTAACCCGCCGAATCTGATTAATTCAGCCGAGCCTCGGCGGACTCGGCGCATAAACGCGAGGAGAACCGATCGTCGGTTTACAGAAAGTTTGCCGAACGGTCGGTGCATCTTGTTCGCAGTTTGCAACGTTAATCAGTTCCCCTCCCCCCCCCCCCCCCCCTCCCGGGGCCCGTTATCGTCCACCGTTGATCCAGCCGCTACGATCCGCGAAACGGTCCGGCGTACTTCTGCCCTCGCTCTCTTTCCCACTTCCTCCTCTTCCCTCCTACCCTCCGCCCCATTCCCGATTCCGTAATTCCCTCGGACTTACATGCCCGCCTTTCTAATTAACGTCACTACGTTGGCCCGCGTGCGCGATTATAAGACCATCAGCGGTGCGCTCCTTACCTGCGCCCTTATCAGCGCATCTTTATGCCCCGACATCATCATTCATGCGAGGCGGTTTACATTGTCACCGCGCGCCCCACGGTGTACTCGTAATTTTAATGGAACCGACGGTAATCGATAACGAAAATGACCGCCGGCTAGTCGTGCCCTTCCCCCTCCTCCTCCCCTCCCCTCTCCGTGTACGTCGTTATCATTAGCATCATAATCGTCATCGTGCGCCATTAAAGAAAAGAACCAGTTTTCAAGTGCTCGGCTTCAGCGTCCAGCGAGAGATATTGCGTGCGGAGGCACTCTTGCGCCGGCTTTGCCAATCACGGTGTTTGCGTAACGAGCGTTTTCTGGCATCGATGGCTCTCGGCTTTCGCGATCCTCTGCTGGGAGTTTGGGATTTTCAGCGGGCCTTGTTGCTGGGGAGAGTTTCGACAGTGGTATCGGGGAGATTTGGGGCACCCTGTATTCTCAGTAGTGATTTATTTATTTATTTATTACGGGACAAGCCCAATTTGTACAATAAAGAAAACAGTGGCCTAAAAAGAGAAGAAAAATTAAGTAAAATTAAGTACTGCCCCTTTCTTGATCCATGACAATTTTATGCAGATTGCTTTTAAATGTTTGCATTGATCCACCGAAAAAATTGATGTGGTCTGAGTAGGAATTGGCAACGCCGACGATCCGATTTACAGGATCGCGAGCACCAAACTTAGATTTGGTGCTTGAACAGTAAAAGGGTGTTCTTCCTCTTAAGTTTCTGGATGGTGCATAGAGGGAGATGTTCCGCAAAAGGGCAGGACACTTGATGCAACCATTAACAATCTTGAGTAAACAACATAGATCGGCAATTCGCCTACGCTCCGATAACATAGATAGGTTCAGGGACGCAAGAATTTGGTCATAGAAAATTAAGGTCCTCTGTGGGTGAATAGGATGCTAAAGTCAGAGTAGTGTCATCATAGAAATTGAGATTCGCTTGTGTGGGCATTTGGCGTTTGGGAACGGCTTGTGGCGCGATTGGTACGGGAGACCGGGGCAAAGTGGGACGAAAAAAGTTTGAAGTCGAATAAAATTCTTCCCTTTCAATATAAATGTGTGGAAATAGATTTATAATATAATTTGAACATTACTATTGATAAATGGCGAATAGTAATACTTAAAATAAACTTAAAGTATATTAAAATTCAACTTGAGAAGAAAATGCCAAAACTGACCACTTTACCCCATATATGGGGTAAAGTGAGCTACTATCCGGGGTAAAGTGAGGTGCAAGAAAATAAGAACTTTAATTAAGGATATAGGTAAATATTAACCCCTTGCGTTGGAATGACGCGTGTAGCACCGCAGTTTCTGGCCTATTTTGCACCGTGGTTGTCAAAAACTGTGGCAGATTTTTCATTTTTTTTTTTTGAGGTTAGATTCTGTTCCATCGCGCCGCGTGGTTTTCTAGCCAGCTGACAGGTTAGGATATTGCGCATTGGTTCTTAGCAGCCATTTGCAGCTCAGTTTACCCTGAATGTGTACTCAGTGGAAAATTAATTATTTAATAATGTTAGGATTAATGTTTTCTCAAACGCGTGTACATGTATGTTTATAAGCTTGTTATAAACACGTAGAAAAAATTTGGAGTTAAAATAACACATTTAAGACTCATTTATCCAAAAAGCTAAATTGAAAAGAAAACCAATTGGAAGTCTCTAAAACTTTATTTTTAATTTTTTAAATGAATTTCCATTTTTCGATATCTGAATGTGCATAATTATCATTGTGGTATTACACACATTTATTACGTCACCAAACTTTGTAAATATATTCTATTGTTAAAGAATAAATTAAGAAAGCTCATTTTACCCCGAGGTTCACTTTGCCCCGGTCTCCCCTACGTAGGTGGCGCCCTGTTAGTTTGGGTATTTGTAGAATTCGGGAAAGAGAGTCGGCGTTGGGGTAATTGGTAACGCGGCTGATCAGTACGCAGAGGATCCTCAGATCTTGAGTTCGAGTCCCACTGTCCGGGTCCGTTTTTTTCCCCTACATTTGATTAGTGGAAGGTTGGATTCACAGAAGACAGTGATGTCGCATAGATTGGGCCTTGCTATGGAACACTGACTTGCGAGCAATCTAAGGGCGATCGTGGCTCCCTTCGATAAACATTGGTAAACAGAAGCGGTGCGCGCCGGAGCCTTTCGCTCTAGCGTGGATCAATGGATTCCAGGGGACCATGAATTCTATCAGACTTGATACCTCCGCGATCGTGCCCGACGAAAGGCCCACAATGCTCCGTCACCGCAGAATCACGGGACGATCTCTATTTACACTGCTCGCGCTGGCTGTTCACCCCTGCGGACCGGAGCGCAGACACCCCTTTGAGCGCTTTCCGTGCACGTGGGCCCCAATGGGTCCCCAATACGTCCCCGGATGACGCCCGGCGAAGGGGTTCCATCCAGCTGAATGGGGGAAGAAGCATTTTCTCTCCCTACCGGGACAATCGAACTCGCATAAATCGCATGGAAAATCAAGTAGTCCTTCTTGCGTGCTCGATTATGCTCGCGCGAACAATGTCTTCCAGGAGGAAGATCATAGGGGGATTATCGAGACGATTACCATAATACTGGGTGGGATCGCGTGTGTTGGTTTCTCGCTACTCTAATTGGACATTAAGTACCAGGGAATTTTGGAGATCTGGAGCTGGCAGACTCAGCATCTCAGAAGGTATACTTTAAGGGGTCATATACGTTTCTCGGCGCTAAAACGTGGTCAATGTTTGGGAGGAATTCAGGGATAAACTATTAGTCCGATTGGTTTAATTCTTTTTGTGTTTTATAGGTATACGTTTATAGATTATAAAACAGGTATGAGAATTGGACAAATTTAAAAAATGTGGCGTCCACGGGCTGTGGCGTAGAACATGTTTTCTGGCGCCGCCCAAAACGGTGGGCATGATTCAGCCCGTACGAGTGGTCCCAAACAAAAATCACCGATTTTTTTAACAATCTTTGTGATCATAGTTATCGGGTGACGTCGCCATTTTTTTCGGAAAAAAAAATTGCGGAAATGGTAACACTTTGAAGAAAAGGGTCGTAATTTTCGCTATAAAAGTCGTACGTTTTTGCTTGTTATTAAAAAATGGTTCAATTTAATTGAAAAAGCTCGACGTCACCCGATAACGAATCTTATGTAGAATATATGCGTAAATAATGAAGTTAATCGGATGAACGGTGAGGCAGTTATCATGCCCACCGTCTTGATAAATGCTGTTTCAAGAAAAACCCACATTTTTAAAAATTTTCCAATTCTCATACCTGAGGTATATAAACATATACCTATAAAACACAATAAGAATTAAAAGAATCGGATTAATAGTTTATCCCTGAATCACTCGCAAACATTGTCTACGGTTTAGCGCTGAGAAACGTATATGACCCCCTTAATACAGGTTTATTGCTTCTGAATGGATTGCAAGGTATTTGACGAGTGGTTGCTCGCTCGAAGAACAACCCCTCGACATCTGTAAACACTCTTCGAGTCTCCTCCAATACAACACCCCCGGCTCGACTCGACAACTTCGCTATGTGAAAATGATACTTCCACTTACCTCGAAGAAAAATGGTAAAATGGGGACTTGGAAGCCCCAGAGCAAGCCCACGATATTGAAACAATTCAGATAGGCTCCTCGTCGATTCTCAAAAGTGTCCTCCAATCTTCTCCGCCAAAAACGAACGAAATTATCTCGGCCCTTCCGATTGAATTTCCTAGCGGTGCCCCACAAAAGGGTAATTAACAGCCCCAGGAATAATTAGCCTGCGCAGAATCCGTCTCGTGTATCATTACCAACGACGTTCGAGAAAACGTTAACAGCTGGTAATGACGGGAGCCGCGATGCCTTTGAAAACCTGTCAACCGAGACACGAAGGCGCTTGCACAATACCGTTCCGGTAAATCGTGCTTCTGGCTGCAACAATCCGCCTCGTCAGACTCCCTTTATCGTGGAATAAATATTTCTCGAAACAGCCATTGCGAAAGCAGAAATCGCAGGAGGAAGGTGGGGGGCACACCAAGCTTTGCGCTCGGGAGACACCCGTGATCGTCATACCCGCTCGTTTCCATACATCTTGCCACTTCCTCGTTCCCCGTCGTCGTTGGACGCGCGCTAATTACACGCACTTGTCCCTGGAAACTCGGCGCTGGGGACAGGCACGTAGCGCGGAGCTGGTGGACCAGGCCGCGCCGGAGATTCGAGCCTGTCCTCCTGTCGCGCACGCGAAGGTGATCCGTGCACGTGATACCGCGGAGCAAGTGTTAAGAGAGCAGAGATAACGCGGGAGCCCGGGGCATTTGGCATTTCGTAACGTTTAGATAATCGTGGAGAAACAAGAAGGGAGACCCGGCTGGCGTTGAAGTTTTCGCGAAAACTCCGCGCGATGCGTGCGCTTCGATGTACTTCGCTCGACCTTTTGAATTATTGATTAGCCGGCGTGTAAAAATGCCGCTGCCACGGGTGGCGAAGGAAAACACGGAGGGAACAGAAAATCGCCTGGCGACACGGGGCAAGAAAAAAAAGAGAGGCGGTCGACTGAAAATTGATAATCCATAGCGGCCGAGCGCTGCCGCGAAGAAAAGAGCCGTCGACGGATAGATCGCCGACAAATATTTTCCCTAGAGTTTCTCCGCGTCGATCTCGGGAATGACGGATGGCCCCCGCGTTCCGAGGGGCCCGCTCCAGGGCCCCGAAGGGCGCGTAAGTGCCTTTTCAAATTTCTCGAGGATTCTCTTACGGCCAACGGGACTCGCCGACCCGGTAATCCGGCGATTCTTCGTGAGCAGGAAACATTTAGCAATTTCTCGGGGAACGGGGGAGGCGGCCCTTTTCATCTGGGCGCCCCTAACTTCTGAAGATTTCCGGGCAACGAAGGGAAATCCACGAGAAGAGTGGAAACGGTGATCGATGGAACGGTGGATTATTTTTCCAGGACGTTTTCGAGAACAGTTCCTTCGCGAGCCCTTGTTTTCCCTGGAAGGGTTGAAATTGAAAAGTAGATTGATTCAGGGGATGCCCTTTTGTCGTGCAATGGAAGATCGTTCCATTGGGGATGTTTTTTAAAACTGCTTTGTTACTAGGCATCGTTTCATTGAAGACTGTTCCTTTGTTGTATTAGATTTATTGTAGTATTTTTGCATGCTGGTTTGTTCTGTGGAAATATTGAATCAGGTCTTGAAATAGTTTACAATAGGGTTTCGCTTTTTTTCTTTAGAGAGGATCTGCCAGTGCCTCCCTTTCTGCGTCTTCGAATTAATTTAATTGTGCCAACTTCGAGACAATTTGTTTTCAAGCAAACGGTATGAGATTATGAAGAAACGTTTCTGACTGTAGTAAATGTAACAATGGTCCCTTTTTATAAATCCCTGATGCTTCTTGTTGTGGAGGCAGCAGAATTTATTGTGTTCTTTGTAATGAACTTGCGGATGAATAAAACTCCAAGTTATTACGTTCAAGCTACCTCGTATTGTACCTCGCGAAAGAATAATATCCAGATTTTACAAACTGGAAAGTGTGTTCACTTTAAGCATTAAAATTAATATCGCACAGGTCGAGCATCCCTTCCTGCAAAAAAAAAAAATAGGAAGATCACCCCATCAGGAACTTTGAAATATCCCATAAAGTATTCACCCTCCAAACACCATCCCCCCAACATTTTCACACACAAAATATTCAACAGCATTTATACCAGAGAACCCGGCGGAGTGCAATATTGCACTTTTTTCTCCCATAATTGCATTTAAGAAGGAGAAAGTTTGCTACACCCTCAATTACATTCTTTCCTGCTTTCTTCGATGAAACTACGACCCACCCCCATAGCGAGGCCTCCCTCTGTACATGCACGATCAGGGCGAAATTATAGAGCCTCGAGGCGGTCAAGAGGGGACGTCGAAGCGACGTGACGCGTTTCCCGGCACGAAAATTTCCATCAACAGGTTGTCACGGGGCTGGCCACGGTTTCCGCGCGGCCGGGGAATCACTTTCACCCTCTGTCCGCGGAAATTGACGCGTGGCAGATCGCGTTTATTCGTTAAATAACCGTATCGATTGGGGGCCACTGCGCGGCCAACGGCTGTAACACCGTTTTCGGGAGTCACGGTGCAGGGAAACGCCGTTAATTTGCGCCCAACAGACTCCCCGGATTGGAAAACAACCGGGAACCTCGATGGCCTATTCATTCGCGACCCAATAAAAATGATATTCACGAGTTCTCGCAGATTTCTCCTTCAGCGCGAGGGAAGCTTGCGCGATCACCAATCTGCCACTAAATAATAACAACCTTCCTAGCATTTTGTAATTCACATCTGTGTAAACTGTTGGTACCAGAGCTGTGCTAGAATGTGGAAAAATCTTGCATAGCTTCATCGTCTAAATTGTTTACACAAATTGCTGGAATAATATAGAACATAAAGGGACCCTGAAAAATAGGGGATGGTTCCCCAAGTTGGCCATCTTTTCTGCACCCCTTCTACGAAGAAGTATTTAAAACCAAATCTACTTGCTATCAAGAGAGAAGCATAGTATAATAACTAAGTAGCTTCCCACGAAACTTATCTCCCATCAAAAATCCTCCAATCTCACTCAGCGTTTGACACCTCTTGAAATTCCAAAGCGAAAGAATTCAGGGGCATCTCTTCCCTTCCACCCCGAATCATACAAAGTGGGACCAAAGCTACTTATTACCCATTCCCCAAACCCCTCCACCTACCATCGCGAATCATTTCCAAAAATCGACCACCTCGCCCAATCATCCCTTCCCCGCCCCCGTTCCCCCTCGCGAACTCGTAAACACTTGTTGCTCCCAGAATTGTCCCCCGTTCGCCGCTGACGAGCTCGCCATCCTCGCGTGTCCAAAACGAGTGACGCAAGCTCGTATCTCGCGCTATCGCCGGACACGCGTGAGTCGAATAATCCCCGTTTACATTCAATTCCGACGAAGCCGCGGCCCGATAATCGTTATCGCGTCGCTCGGTAATTTTCGTTAATTGCCCAGCGTCTGGCTCGAATCCGCGGATAAAAGGGGGGCAGAGGAAGAGGGCCGGGGATGACTCGGGGCGAGCTTTAATCACGTCTCGCGGATAATTTTCTTGGGAATAAGTAGCCAGCGCGCGGAACGATCGACGCCGATTACCCCGTAACGCAATCTCATCGAATCAATTTCACCTTTTATTTCTCGCATTAATCTCTTCATAGCTCCGGTTCCGTCTGCCCGGCTCCCTGCCTCTCCCGTTGGTGGCAATAAACAATTTCGTGCTTTCGCGGGTCCCTTTTATTACTAATTAAACCGGGAGAGATGTCGAGGCTGGAAACGAGCGGACGCGTCCTGCGCGGCAAGGAGCGAACGAGGACTCTCCGCCGGGGCAAGAAGTTGATTGTTCCCAGCCCTGCGCGATGGTAACAGAGCAATAAATAATTGCCGCAATTTTTAGGGCTGTCGCTGATTGCTTGGAACATCGCGACCGACTCGATAGTTTCGTGTTTTCCAACTTACTACAGCTTTGATTGCACCAAAGTGTGAAAGCGGGTTGCAGCGTACGATGGGTTTGGGAGTCGTGGGTGCAAAGTTGACTGGGTGACAGGTGTTATAGAAGAAGATAGAGTGGCTCTGAATTAAATACTCGTAGTTTGATTTTTCCATAACGTCGCCAGTACTTTAGTATTTTAAAAAAAGCTTCCTTAGTGGAACGCTGGATATCCTCGTCGCGATTAATTAGTCCATTCTTGTTCCTTCCCGTCGGCCAGTTAAGAAGCACTCGCGGGCCACCGCGCGCAAAAAGGAAAGAGACCAGGATCTCCGAGCGGAAATTCGATTTTTTTTTCCTTCGACCCTGACGACTACCGAATAGTCCCTCACGCCTGGCGCGCACCGTCATTAAGGTCGAATATTTAAATTGAATTTACGAGTCCTGGCCCGAGGCTACGCGTAGGCAGCGCAGGTTCGCGCGTTCGATCCACGCGAAGGATTCGTGCGAGATCGCCGATCCGATCTCTCTGCCGGCACCGAGGAAAAAGGATCCAGTCATGGATCTCTGTGTCTGTCTCCTCCGCGGCTGTTCAGGCGGACCGTGGATCACGTGTGCCTCGAACGGTGAATTATGGATTTTCGGCGCCCAATTCGATGGGGATTTATCGATGACAGAGTGCCCGATGGTGCTCCCGGTTATTTGCGGAACACGCTTAATTAGTATCTTAATGAATCGCCGGCTCTCGAACGCAGTAAGGTCAACTTCCCTTTCCAAATTTCTACGAGGGTACTCCCGAGCATCCTGGATTATCGTCTCGAACATCTGACTCGGAATCGAGTAACGGATGATCGAGAGGTGCTTCAGCTTCTTTATTTAACCATCTCTCGTAGCAAGGTAGATGATCGAGAAAATAGGCCCCTCCAAAAGCGCGACGTTCCTTCCTCTCGGTTCACAGAATCGGGTACCTACGCTTTTCAAGAAGTTCGAACTGCGCGACTACTTTCTACGAAACCTGCTCAGAAGTTGCATCAACCGAAATCGATCTACATTCACCGTGTCCTCGAGGCCACATTTGATTCTATAACGCTTCCACGTCACGTAGCTGTTAGCCGTGGAGATGATTTTCAGTGAAAATCGTCTGCTTTTCTGGGGACCATTGGTTAAGCACCCTAATGCTCGCCAAGGGCAATTTTGTGGAGGAGCTAGCGTGATTCCCTCGGTTCCTTAAGCATCCTGAGAATGAAGCGTGGCCAATTAATCAGAGGATCGCGGAGGCAGCGGCATTGAAGGGGCCGTCGAGGCCACAGGACTCTTATTTCGCAATTAAAAGTGCCAATTTCGCGTTCCCGCGCTGCTTCGAGATTCGTCATTATTATTTCTTCCTGGCTGGCGAGGGGTCGCTTAAATTCCACACAAGTGATTTTGGTATTTATTCGAAACACCTGCAGGTAGGGTGACTCTACCTAATATCGCCTAGCAAAAGTTAAATCGCTGTCAATTGAATAATAATTGATATTTTTGCCTGCAATTCGTTTCAAACTAAAGAGAAATTATTCATCTTTCGTGTAGTATAAGTTAGAATCGTTGAAACACACAAATTTAGAATTAGGAATTAAAAAACGCAAGACATGCAAAAATCCGGTCCTGAAAAAAGTGTACCTAATATCGCCTACTCAAGAAATATTGATTAATTTATGTATATATGAGTTTCTAAAGTCATTTTCTCATGTGCTTTTATTATTTCTTGCTCTATAAATCTTTTTTTCACCCATCTTTGATTTTATTTTTATTAGAAAAATATAGAAATTTAAAAATATAGATTTTTAAAATATTTTATTTTTTACGTTCCGATGCACATATTGGACAAATAAAGTTTATTTCTGTTGCTCCGCAGATTTCGTGACTCCACCTGTAACAAACATTACATCGAAACCATTGTTCTCCGGTAGGCGGTAATTGAGAACACGCATACTACTGCTAAACGAAAAACACTATTTTCATTACGAAAAATATTTGAATCGATTTCATTCCTTAAGTACATCATTAATTCGGTATTTCTAGTAGATATTCTTGCATTCACCGAATTATTAGACTTACCTTCTCCGAATGTGATGTAAAATTGTGGCAGTCCAATCAATTTTTAGACTATTAAGATTCTCTAAAATCCTTCCCTTTCTGTAAAATTGCAGTATGTCTTCCTACATATGGTTAGGTAGTAATTCAGTGCATAACCGATAAAATTTTAGTGCTTATTTTGCGAGATATGGCGAGTGACGATATTAGGAACATGGGCGATATTAAGTACGGTCACCCTACTTAACTGTCAGCCCCGTTTGTCCATTTTTATTCATCTATTTATCGCTAGCTTCTAACTTCGTAATTTCATCCCGCCTTCCAGTTTCGAGAATCAGCGACCTCGTCGATCGCGAATTGTGCAATTTTCCAGATTCTGGAATCTAGTAGAAGGCTGAAGGAGATCCTTTCATTTCTTATCCTACCACCATGGCCATCTTTTATTGTCCCGTTCCGTTGGTTTTTAGCGAATTCGAAATTCCAGAAACTGGTATTCAAACAATATTCACTATGCCCGGGAGACCTTTGCAATGCAAAATCCCGTCGATGATCGCCGCTTGGCGATAATCCGAGTAACGAATTCGTTTCTTCTTAACGAATATTTTTTGGCAACTTCCACGCGTTCTGTCATTATTTACAAATAGTACACAAACAGTGCACTGTCTCCACTAACAGAAAAGCACGAATACTTATCAGTTTCTTCATCGTGGCCACTTTTAAAAAAATTTTACTCCCATATAACATATAGTAGGTACCTACTCATCGAGCAGAATAAAATCGAAGGAGTTAGACGAGATTTTTCAACGGAGCTCGAAGATTTTTCAACGTAGACCGTTGCAAGCGACGAGGTTGCCGAGTTATCGCCAGGCCTTCGCTGGTACAGCCAGAAAAATAAAAGGCACGAGAGCGATTTCGAGTGGCCACTCACGGCCACCGTCCCTCTCCTATCAATTAAAAGTGTCAATTTGCAACGCGGTGGCGCGTAATTTCCATCGGACGATACACGTCGGCCGGGATTATTTACGAGAGGAGCCTTGAGACCCACTAATCGCTCATCCTCGACGACGTAATAATTCGCGCGAAAAGAAATATATTTCGTGCAAGAGGAGGGTCTCTCGCGGCTTCGTCAGGAATTTTATTTACGCATAAATTAACCGTTTTTTTTCGCCGCGGTCGGGTCGTTAAAAGTCGCGACTCGGATTCCCTCTCCTGCTTCTCGCCGCGAGAGAAAAAGAATCAGAAACACGTTTGCAGACGAGCCTGCTGCCCGCTCCTTTCTCGCCAAAATTTTGATTCATCCTCGCGCGTCCGACGAGCGCCTGTGGCACAAAATTGGGCGCCGTCAGAGAATCCTGCCATTATCCTTCGCGCGGCATCCAGTCGCCACGTAGGGCAGTAAAATTTTATTAACGAATAAACCCAATTACCCTTTTACAGCGCGCGTTGCCCGGTACACCGCGGCTACGCGGCCCGTTCGCCAGCTTTTTGGAAACTCGGGCCGCGAGCCGCGTCGAGGATGAAATTAGCCCGGCGATAAAGTTCCATCGGTCCCGCGGAAGCGTCGTTAATTAGCTAGTTTACGGGTCTCTTATCCGCGATCTCGTTCGCGGCATTTACGAGCGCGCGAGTAGAGCTCGAAAAACCGCCTCCCCTCTGGAGAGGGCTCGAGAGCCTTTCACCGGGATGGATCTCCGCTGCTCGGCGCGCGAAATAAGGATCCTTTCCTTAAAATTTCATTAGCGGTTCAAAGGGAATCGCGCGGCAGTTGGCAGCGCAGAAATAGCGGGCGTCCCGCTTGCCAGCAAAGTTTTGGAAACTCCGAGGGTATTCGGCGCTCGAAATGGTTTCTTAATCGACGGTCCGTGGGACTTTTTTAGCAGGAGGCGCGCGGGCTTCCTGCTCGATTCCTTAATCCTGACGATTAATCGCCGTCGGGCAGCGAGGGGCAGGAGGGTGGGGGGGGGGGAGGGGGAACGATCTTGTTACGTGGGCCCCGAGCGCGAACTTGACACCGACAAGGACGCGTTTCGAAAGGAGGAAATAAAAAATACTGGCCCCAGACCGTTAAAGGACGCGGCGGCGAGTCAGCTGTTGAAGACGCGCGCGAGGCTCCAGCGCCGAATAAATCGCGGGTAAAAGGATCGACCAGTCGCCGGCTCGACCTCGAGCGGATGATGCGCGGAGCGGGCAGAGTATCCGCGAGGATCGCGAGACGAGTAACGGGACACGCGTTCTCGGATTCTTTTTTTAACAAATTTTTTGATGGCTTCTTTAGCGGAGAATTGAGGAGACTGCTCTTGGTCTTTTGGTTGCGAGAGGTTTGATCGCTGATATGAGGTAGATCTGATTCTACAATTTATTGGTAGATAGGTAGCCTACATTAATGGGAACACCAATCAGTAGCGTACTCGGGATTTAATCTTTTTAATGCAAATTCAGTCAAATTCGTTAGGTGATTATAAGAATTACTTGAAGAATAAAATACAGTTTTCTTTTCTTTTTACGAAGCCCCTTCTTTGGGCGGTGCTAGGGCCTCTTGCCCCCGTCTGGGTGCACCACTGACACCAATTCGCAGGGAAATTGGAAACAGATAATAGGGAAACTATTTCCTACTCCATTAAGGGGTCATTCTAGTAATCACGCCTCAAAATTCGGCAACATTCAGGGTTTTTTTCTCAGTGAATACAATCAATAACAATGTCAAACTTTCTTTTCATTTATTAAGCTAGTTATAATGTACACGGAACAATTTTTTAAATACACTTTTAATTATGTTTTTTCAATGTTATCTGGAGTTAAAAATCGAGCCTTTGAAAATACGGCGGGAGTGATTTCAGCTCACAGATTCGTCTAAAACAAAAAAACCTAACTGATTTCTTAATCATTATGAGTACCGCCATCGCAGGTGCCAGAATTAGCCACGTAAGTCAAAATTTAACAAAATTGCGCGCATTCAAACTGCAAGTCTCGAAATTTTCCATTTCTACTTGATGTTTGAATGCGCGCAATTTTGTTAAATGTTGACTTACGTGGCTAATTTTGGCACCTCCAATGGCGGTACTTATAATGATTGAGAATCAGTTTGATTTTTTTGTTTCAGATGAATATGTGAGCTGAAATCACTCCCGCCGTCTCTTCAAAGGGCTGATTTTTAACTCCAGATAACAATGAAAAAACACAATTAAAAGTGTATTTAAAAAATTGTTCCGTATACATTATAAGTAACCCAATAAAAGAAAAAAAAAGTTTGACATTGTATTCACTGAGAAAAAAAACCCTGAATGTTGCCTAATTTTGCGGCGTGATTACCAGAATGATCCCTTAATTTCCATATTCGTGCACCCAGTTTCTTCACTGGTAGATACACTTCTTTCAACGAGAAAAGAATACCTTTACCTGCCACCATCACCGGCAACCTTCGCTTCCGTTTCTGTGTATTTCCCCACTCGAACCTTCCTTTTCTTGCGTCCTTGCACCTCAGGCTGCCTTTATCTTCTCCAGCGACACAACCTACCGCAACCTGGTGCTTGCACGATCTCACCCTTCACCCTGTCTCGCATCCTCATAATCGTATCTTCCTCACGCTCGCGAACCGCCCGGGCCACTTATACGTACGCGGCGATCGCAGATCTCCGTCATCTCGAGCGAGCCGCGCCGCGGCATCTCGGAGAGTGTTTCTTAACGCGTTTCCGCTGAAACGCGTCGCGCCTATCGTTTCGCACGTTCGTCGAACAGATCTCGCGCATTAATTCGTTCCGCTAGGCTCGTTTCGAGCGCGACTCCGCGTCACACTCATTGCCCCAGCGATCGGGACCGATCCGCGGCCAAGTTTCGTTGAGCATGGAGCCGCGCGGAATCGAATTGGATCGGCAGTAAACGCCTCCCAGGTTTCCTTAGGATTTCGTCGCGAGATTACTCGGAGTATCGCACGCTGGTTCCGGGGGTTTTTAGGCGAATTCGTAACGGTTGGATTCGTGGCCCATCGATCATCCTCGGAGTCGATCCCGTGGATGGTGGATCGGGCGGGGAATTAATTCACCGCGAACCCCTGTCCTGGGCACTCCAGCGCGGCTTTGGTTTAAATTATTGCTATAACGGGTTGTAAATTTGTAACGGTCGCTTCGAATCACTCGCATCGACAATGGTTCTGCCTCGGGGATCTCTCGTTCGCAGGATAATCTGCTCGAGTTTCGGCTCGACGCCTCCTGCGACAGCTTCCGCCTAATTTGTAATCAGGTTCCATTCGGAGGGAATTCGATTCGAATTCGCCCGGTGGAGGGGGCGTCGCTTCTATTTCAAAGACGTCTCACTCGTTTCAACCCTCCTTTCTAGGACTTCTTTCCGCCTATTCAAAGAAAGCAAGGAGCATCACCTGTATGGGTGAGTATCCACAGAATCTTAATAATTACCCTCGCGTAACAGAAATTAAACTAAGAAGCTTCACGAATGCACCGAGCCGTTTCGGGGTACCGGGTGACCCAGTTGTTAGGTCAGCGCTGGCGATTCAACAAAAGGGACCCAGCCAGAAAAGTATCGAGGAGAGGAGCCATCCGCGCAGAACCGCGATCCTCTTCGAAGGCCGTAGATCGTTCTTATGATCCCGGGGCGTGGCACCGAGCGATTCGTCGATCCGAGAAAGGAATCCGTCGTTTTACGTAACGATCGACCGGCGATCCGCGACCCAGCTAGGAGACACCGAGCCTTCCTCGTCGTTGATCGCGTGTCCGGGACCGTCATTCCACGGTTCCACGCGCGTCGTCCTGGTGCGATACTCCCCTCGTCCTGGATCGTTCCTCCGGCCCCGGACTTCCAAGAATCTCGAGCACGCATCTTCGTAATCTCGGAGCGGTGTCTCGTGACTCGAGTGAATTACTTGTTGCTCCGAGAACCTCACCGCCGTCCTCGGAGGTGTTTTATCGCACGTAAGGATCTGGACGACCCGGCCGTACCGAGTCTCGCGAGTCCCTGCCGTCTAGAAACGAACCACGGGCAGAGAGGTGCAATTAAAATGAAATTGGGCATGTCGAACGACACCCAGGGAAACGGAAGAGGGGGCCCCCGGTAACGGGGACCGCGGTTTCGAAAAGCCACGCTCGGAAACCGGTCCCGTCCACGGGCGTGGGGGGGGAGCGGGAATCAACAGGTCGATCTCCGTAGCCGTTTCGCGGAATCGACGGAAGTCCGCGCAACTTTGTGCTCCACGCGAACGCCGACGCGACGGCTCGTTTCCTCGGGGGGTATCAATTAGATGGGACAAATTAGAGCCCCGAGTCAATAGCGACACGCCGTCGAAAGTATCGGGACAGGGACGGATCGTGTCCTCTTCCTCCGTATTCCCTGGGCCTGTAGCTAGGGGGTTGGTGGGGATGGAAAGGAGAGAGGTGTATTTAAGGCTCCGGCTGGCCGGAGGAGAAGGAAGGCTGCGTACAAAGAGAGCCGAGATGAGGGAACAAAAAGGTACAAGGAGGAGAAGCCGAGGAAGGAGACGGTAGATGAAATAAAAAGGCCTCGCCGAGGAGGGGGGAATTAAGAGAGGAGGTGGAGAAGGAGAGATCTCTATGCGGTAGCTGAAGCCAGTCAGTCAGGTATGCCTGGAGGCTAGGCCATGATAGACAAGGTCATCCTCTCCCCGCCTTTGCACGTACTTACGCTCCGCGCTACCGCCAGTCCTCGTTTACATTTATTTATTTATAAATATACCGCGGCACTCGGCTAATGCGCCGACAGAGGCACGGAGAGGAGGAGGAAGCTGGAGCGACCGGCGCGCGGCATGGACGGAGAGCCAGACGGCGATGGGAACCCCTTCACCCGTCGATTCATTCCTTCATTATTCGGTTGATCGCGGCGCGAATGAGTCCGCGGAAAAGCCGCCGCTCGTTTACAGCCGTTCCTTTGAAAACCTTTGCCTCCCCTCCATCCCCCCCCCCCCCACACACACCTTCTTGCCTCTCGTCGGCTTCGTTTTCTCGCCTGTGACGAGCCAATTATCCGTCGAACGGAATTTCGAGCCCGTCGTAAAGTCTGACTGCTCCGTACAAGCGGCCGATAGAGTGTCCAGCGCGATGATCCAAAGTTTTATGTGGCTATTATTTTGTATCCGAGGGTGGGGGGGGGGGGATCTCGGTTACTAGATCTGTAAGTGATATTGCCGTGGTCGAGATAGGTAATGAGATATTTACGCCCGAAGTTTCCTCCCCATCGAGATCAGTACCTTAATGTCCGTCCGTCCGCCCCCCCCCCCCCGCCCCCTCGGTGTAGATACCTACGTGTCGCTTCTGTTATCTATCCATCGTCGAACTGATCGTTCCCTGTCGTTCTGCTTGCAGATCTTCGGTAGCAAGGCGGACCTGCAGCTCCACACGCAGATCCACATGCGCGAGGCGAAGCCGTACAAGTGCACCCAGTGCTCGAAGGCGTTCGCGAACTCGTCGTACCTGTCGCAGCACACCAGGATCCACCTGGGCATCAAGCCGTACCGCTGCGAGATCTGCCAGCGGAAGTTCACCCAGCTGAGCCACCTACAGCAGCACATCCGCACGCACACCGGCGACAAACCGTACAAGTGCCGGCATCCAGGCTGCACGAAGGCGTTCAGCCAGCTGAGCAACCTACAGAGCCACTCGCGCTGCCACCAGACCGACAAGCCGTACAAGTGTAACTCCTGCTACAAGTGCTTCTCCGACGAGCCCAGCCTGCTCGAGCACATACCGAAGCACAAGGAGTCCAAGCACCTTAAGACGCACATCTGCCAGTACTGCGGCAAGAGTTACACCCAGGAGACGTACCTGGCCAAGCACATGCAGAAGCACGCGGAGAGGACGGACAAGAGACCGCCCATAATCGGCACCGGCCTCAGGCCGTCTATACACGCGATGACCGCCCACCACCAGGACCACTACTGGCCGAAGGTCAGCCCGGACTCGGTGATCAGCGATCTGCACGAGCGGCTGCCCCATCACCACACCGACTACCACCAGAACCAGAACCCGGAGATGCTGCTGCCCGGCCACGGGCACAGGGGCGACACCATAGAGAACGACTCCAGGCAACAGACCCCGCAGCCGGCCGCCAACCATCATCCGAACAGCAGCTCGGCGTTCACGCCGATCTCGTCCATCTCGATAAACTCGATCTCCTCTATGCAGCACCCGTTGAACCCGTTGAACCACTTGCACTACCCGGGCAGCCATCACCCGGCCTCCAGGCCGTACCTGTACGAGGCCTTCAACCCGACGCAGAAGTCGTCGCCGGCCTCGTCCTCGTCCGGCGTCACCCCGGGCACCGCCAGCAACCAGAACGCCACGTCGTTCCCCAATCAGCTGATCAGCCTGCACCAGATCCGGAACTACGCCCACCAGCCGAATCTCGGCAACCTCGGCAACCTGGGCAACCTGGGGAACCTCAGCAACCTGAGCAATCTGAGCGCCACCATGGAGAGCCACGCTCTCCTCGGCGGCCTCAAGGAGAAACAGTAACTCCGGCTGGTCTTGGAGATTAGGAGAAGCTGCCCCGATAATTCTCCTCCTCGGTTTCTTCTTTATTCCCTGTTCTCCCGGAACCGCCCCCGAAACCCGACCCCCCCCCCCCCTCTTCGTCCACCCTGTTTCTCGTCGACGTACCACTTGGTGGAGCGCGCGAGATTCGACGGGACCCCGTCGAGACTCCTTCCCGCGGGGACGGGCGTCGCGGAGCGTCATCGTAATCGAGCTTGCCGGTAGCTTGGCCGTAGCTTGTAGCTTGTCGATCCTCTGGGTGTCTCTCTTCCCCTCCCCCGCAGTTCCACTCGCCCTCCAGGCTCCCACCTAGCCGCTCCGGGATCTATGGATCGTTCGGGAGCCGCCGCGGCGTCGCGCCGGCTGATTCTAAATCGTTCCTGCTTCTACTTTATTATCTCCTATTAAACGCACCGCCACGGGTGACTACTCGCCACCGGGACCGTCGGGCACGGGACGCTTTCGAGCGAACGCCTCGAATCGCCGTTTCCGTCACGTTTTATTTTTTCTTTTCCTTTTCTGATTTTAAGTTTCTCGCGTTGCAAAAACTTATGCGCTAAGTGGAAGCGATCATCGTAACGATGGTATTATTTTTTTTCTTAGCAGTTATTTTCAAAACGTGCGACCCTCTCTTTTACGTTCTTCTTTTAGCCGATTTCTTTTTGCCGCGACCAGCGTCGAATGCGGACCGCTCGGAAGCGCAGGGGAACGGTGATCGATACGCGGGCGATCGAACGCGGGGAGGACGCTCGGAAGCAACGGGGTGGTGGACGGAGAAACGATTTCCGTGGAGATCTTCGTGGAAACGCGGAGATCGTTCCCCACCCCACCCACCGGGGACGATGGCAAATCGGCCAGGTGACTTTTAATCGCGTTTTTAACGCTACGGCGCATCCATGCATGAAGAGCGGATATTAGAAAGTCCGGCTCGGTATCGATGGGGGGGGGGACCTCCTATCGGTAGCCGCCGGGGGCCCGTGAATCGGCAAGATCGATCGCGATCGACGCTCCCGCCTCGATGCAACCGTTTGCCTCGCCGCTGATTAACTTTCACGCGCCGAACTCCGCTGGAAAGTAGACCTGGGAACGATTATTACCTGGTGGCCACCGTTTCTCGGGTAGTCTCGGCGGGTCCCGCGGACGAATAGTCACCCGGGAGACGAGGACGGCGATCCTGTGACCGAGGATCCTCCTAGCCCCTCCTCAGCCCCACGGTCCCCTGAAACCACTTCTTCGAGGGGCACGCCTCCCCTCGAATTCCGTCAAGTTCCAAGCGAATAATAATAAAATAAGTTTGTTACTGAGTAGTAATAATAAAATAATAATTAATGAAGCTAATGGATAGACAGAAGGAGGATCACAATTCAAGCGCCGGGGGGCACCTGACGCTGCAACCCCCACCCCCCACCCATCCCCAAACGAAATCACTTTCGCCGTCTCCCTCTCCCCAGCATCCCTCTAGCATTCGGTTTCATCGAACGTCATAGGAAAAGCGACGATTTCCCAAGTCACTCTCTCTCACTCTCTAGCTTCCCCCGTTTTCATCGCTCTTTTATGTTACCAACGTCCCCTAGTTTCAAGCAGAAACTACTGTCTCACAAACGCACCCAGTCGATCTTCTTCCCTCCTCGAGATAGAGAAGACCAGAGAAATCGATAGGAACGGGAACGATGATCGCAAGTCGATCGGGACCGCCCTTTCGTCGCCGATAATTATCCTTGTTAATCAACCCCTCCTTCCTTCTCGCGCGCAAGCACACGGTCCAGCACGCTCGTTCGCCCTTTCTCCCGTGGCCATTCGTTCGCGCCTTGGTTTACAAACAGATAGGTTTTAAGCGACTTGAGCACAGGCGGAGCGCCTTGTCCAGTCTCGCGAGCCATCCTTGCCTTCGTGATCGTTGGTCCATCGGTCAGGACCGATACCGATCCGCGCGGAGACGAAGACGCTGGGGGAAACTAATGGGGGTTGAAATAAGAACGAGCCTGGGAGGGTGAGGAGAAAATGGTGATGCTTCTTCGTTTTTGGCGCAGGATCGCCTGGTCCTGGGCCAGCTGGACCCTTCGGGGAGGGAAGGGTGGCCACGGGTCTCTAACAAGAAATTATCTGCAGCACTACGTACTTCACACCTCCGCTAAATCAGTACGGACGCCCGAAGAATCTCTCCGCGCCTTTTGCCCATCTCTGCTTTTGGACGATTCGATCGCCGTCTCGACGATCACTGTAGCAAAAGGGAAACGAAAGGAGGAGCAACAAGGGGGTTTGGAATTTGATCGTCGAGGTCGATCGAAACGCGGTGTCGTATAAAAAATTCGCGAAACAGAAATTCCTCCTCCTACCTCGCACGCAGACACACACGCACACATTCTCGCGATCTCGTTGGACAAGGTGCTTGAAATATCTCTGGTACAGTCTATATTTCTATATCAATCCTCTCTTCTCGCTTACGCGCCTACCGAATATCGATCACTTAATTAATCAATTAATATAATAATAATATATAATATTTATTTATTCATTTATTTGCATATATATATATATATTTATATATAATAGCTATGTACAAGGAGGTTCTCACCTCTCTCTCTCTCTCTCTCTCGTTCTCTCTGCGCCTGTGCTTTTCAACCCCCTCTTTACCCTCTCGTTCCTCTTCAATTGTTTATTAAGTCTCCGTTACTTTCGCGTTTAATAACACGACGGCACTGTCCTCAACCTACCCCAAGTCTCTCTTCCTGTCTCTCTCTCTCTCTCTCCCTCACGCTCGCTTAGAACATTCACGCGATTCGCGCCCCCGTGTGATCCGTGTGTGCCCGCGTGTAACTTCTATTTAAAAGGTGCGTGCGATGCTCAACCTCCTCCCTGTTCCTCTCCTTTCTTTCTCCTCCAACCCTCCCTCCGCCCATCCTCCCCTACGTACACAAACGCACACGTGCTACCTCGCTCTCCCTCTCTCTTCCATGCTCTTCGTTAATTATCCCGTTGCGAGCGAAACGTCCACTCGACCCAGAAAGGTGTGCCCACCCCTCCGCCGCCTCCGAGGGGGCGAACCACCCCCTTGGAAAATAGGTGTACTTCACGGCACGATCTCCTCCTGGCTTTTCCTATTCCCTCTTAACGAACGGCGCTCCTGGGAGGCAGGGACGCGGACAAAAAAAAAATAAAAGAAACGGAATTAACGGCGGTCCCATCGATTTCAGACCGGTCGGCATTTCTTTCCCGCGTCTCTTTTTTTTTCCTCCTGGACTCTGCGGGGGTTGTTGCGCGCTTCCGCGGGTGCGCACCTTCCGAGCGGCCGTTCCGCGGGAGAGCGTGCGACGGGGATCCGAAATAACGATCTCTAAATCTCGGGGAACAGTCGCTTCCCGACCACCGTTCGTCTCTGCTCCGAAGGGTTCTTCCGTGTCCCCTTGGCCATTCCTCGCGGACTTTTTGACCACTGCGCTCGTAGATCGAGCCTCTGGGCAAACCCTATACGAGGGAGAAGCAATGCCGGGGTAAATTAACAGCGAATCTTATATATGATTCCGCTTAGGTCTCGTCGAACGATAACGAAGAACCCCTCGTTACTATTTTCACACTTTAGGGGGTGTACCCCAGTGGCGACGTCTAAGGCGACTCTTCTATAAAAAAAAGAAAAAAAAAACAGGCTAAAATTAGGACAGTTTACATTCACCTGAATGTAAGTCACGTCGCAAGCGTTGCCAAAAGGTACACCACAGAAGACTGTTATCAGAATACTTGTCCTTAAAACTGCAACTCCTTTCCTCTTCCTTAAACGATAAAAGATAAAGGGAGCCCCCGAAACAGAGCACGAAACTCGAGTCCATGTACTCCCCTCTGGTAGCTCCTTCAGAGTCCAGCGCACGTTAAGACACACACACACACCACACACAGAGGAGTAATAAAATATGGCAGGAATGAAACGTTTGCAAAAGCGATGTCCAAACGAGGCGAGACGATCGATGGGACCGATCGCGAGAGGCAAGAGCGGAGGAAGGAAGAACGGGGGTGCTCGCGAACGGAGAATCGACAAATTAAGGAGATCTCGCTGGGGTTAAAGAGACTATTCAAGTTCGCTCAGTATTTTATTATTATTTTATTAATATTATGATTATGAATATTACTATTACAATACAATTACGTTTTCGTTTAACCAGCTGTCACTTGAAAGGTGGAGAGACGTCGGACGTCCTTGCGTTTCCTCGCCGATCATTTCCTTTCTCTCCCGTAAGAAAAACCGCGAAACCATCCCCTTTGTTAAATCGCGTGCAATTAAATAGACGGGCGGGGGGGTGAGTTAAGCAATCGGCGGATATGTCTAGTAGATTAAATACACATCGGGGGTGGTTTGCTCGCGCGCGGTAATGCCTCTTCGAAGAGAGACGAAGCATCCTTTCCTCCACCTAGGCAGCCTCCTCGCCATCCTGTATTCGTTTGCCTCTCCTCCCTGTTGATTCTCGCGACGTTCGCAGAAGCATGCCGTCCACTATGCTCTCGGAGACTAGGGAAGAACGCGCAGAGGATCTATTCTTCGCTAGGGGAGCCTCCCGTCAGCCTCGGCTCGGTTTGCATTCACAGAGAAAGGAGCTCTGCCTCTCCGCGTCGCTTCGTGAAGCGAGAGCGGGGAGGACTCTTTCCTCCTTTATTTTTATCAACAGTCTCTCCGACGAGCGGCACACAAGCGACTGTGAAATGGGAATGGGAGGACCGTCCTCTCCCCTTCGATCGTAAAATCTAAAACACTCGCGAGTGATCGACTAAAAAAAAAAAAAAACAACAACTTCAGATCCCGAGCAGATCTCTTCCCATTTCCATGACGCACTCTCCCACTCGTCGGGCGACCGTTCCAAGCTTGAAGCGACTCGAACCGCTAGCCGCGCGACCACCATCGATTAAAAAGGGGTAGTAGCGGGCGAGAACGGGGGAGAAATGACCGCGCGCGGCCCGTGTGTCTGTGGGTTACGAATGATTGGGGAGCAAGGAGCAGCGCGAGAGAAAGAGAGGCTGGGAAGCCGGAGCGAAAGGGCAGAGTGAGAGAGGATATCCACACGTAGGCGACGTAAGGAGAGAGAGAGAAAAAAAATACAATATATTGATTATATTGCGTGGTACGAACAGAACTGTGATATTTTATTGTATAAATTTACGGAGGAAAATGAAAAAAAAGATGAGAGAAAGATGATGAAATATGAAGAGCAAATCTCTAAGCGGATATACTTACGCGGGATATTACTGTATTTTACAAAGAAGTGCATCCTTAAGCCGTTTAATACGCAATCGTACGGACCTCGTACGCACGTAGCCGGGTATCCCTTTGAGGAATCGAGTCTAACTTCCTTCGCACAGCGCTCCGCGACGGCGTGTAGCTTCTGGGGGAGGCGGGATGCCGAGGGCACACCCTCTCCTCTGTCCGGTCCATTCTCGACTTCGGAAGGAATACCCGGCCGTTTTTTTCGGGCCGATCGCGGGGCCCTAGTGTCTAATCGTTTCCTGTTTGTAAAGTATATATATAGATATATTAATATAGATATATTATATATATGAATTAAATGTTTGATAAGTGGGAAGCAGCGAGAGAGTTACGAAAGGGGCGAGAATGATCTCGTTGCGTGTTTCGAAACGATTTTAAGCACACACATACACACACACACACACACTCTCTCTCACGCAAACAGACACACTTACACGCAGAGTTAACGGTTAGAAGAGTAAGTACCGAAGTCTGTAAAGTTTCCAAGGAAGGGCAACTTTTTGCGCGCTACCGATCGTCCCTCGCCAACTCGCGAACGAAGCATCAGAATTGAACGGCGAAGAGAACCGCGTCTCCTAGTCCCCCGCAGATCGACAAGTGGCGGGGGAGCGTTGGCTGCCTCGGGGTCATCGAGCGACACCTCCACCTTTTTGCCGGAGCACATTAAGCGAGGTGCAGAATTATAATCCTGACGGTGCAAGATCTGGGAAGGCATTTTTTTCCCCCACGAGGCGTCCCCAGTCGCTTGATTCCCAAGAAATCCGGGAGCAACCATTGCTTCCATCGTCTCGGCGCGCAAATGGGTGGAGGTGTCCGCGACCCGGGCCAGCCAAATCTCCTTCGCTTGCTAGCGGGACTACCCCTGCGCTCGACGAGGAGCGGACCCAACGTTCACTCGCCGATCCACCGGCGCACCACCCCCGCGGAACGCGATACATACACGCATACAACGAAACGCGACGGTCGCCGTTCCGCCGAGGGCGGCTCTCTCGGCCGAGAGGAGCGGAACGCCGGTCGTCGCGAGCCGATCGCAGACGGGGCGAAGAAGAAACCGTGCGTTCTTTCCTTTCACTTTCTAACGCGAGCACAACGGTACAAAGTATGAGAAATAAAGAATGAGACGGAGAGAGATGGAGCGAGGAGGAACCGCGGCATGGAAGGGAGGGGGGGGGGGGGAAGCCTCCGGTGGAGCCCCTCGAAATTCGTACGGGAGCTGGAGGGGATAAGGTGCGCGCTCCCATCGAGTAGTAACGGTGCCGGGGGATCCTGGTACGAATTTCGCGAGCGGCGCCGACGTTTCCGTTGGTTGCGACGCAACGGGGTCGGAGGACGACGTTCTTGGGCCCCTTCCTCCCCCCACCCCTCCGCGTTTGAGGGATCGAGAGTAATATCACGGAACACGGGACTCGTGTTATATTTATAATCGATTTTCAGAGTTTTCTCGCGACCATTTCTTCTCGATACCGCCCCGCGTCTTCTCGCGCGGACAGACCTTGTAAAGAAAACCTCCCCGACCCACCACCACCTCCCCCCCCCCCCCCAAACCCCGTCGTCGACACTAACTGTTCGTCCTTTTTAACAAATATAACAGAACTTACGTCTTACTAATCACGAGCGGCGATTCGGAAGGCCATCGCAATCCACCTCGATCGGAGGAGCTTGAGCGTGTTTCCTTTCAATGCCGCGCTTGGTTTCAGTGGAATGGGTCCATTGCCTTGGCGTTCTGTATTTGCGAAGTGTTTTATAATTCCTTGATCAAGCTGACTTTCTTTTAGAATGGCCGAAGAGGCGTTCTCGATCCGCCGACGGAAGCTTCAAGCGAGGATAGGTAATAAATTGAAATTTGCGTTTCAGTTGCAAGCTCGAGGAATATTTATTTCGCCCCTACTTCTTTCTAAATTCAACGACACCGGCGCGCACGTTCTCCGAGTCTCAGTCACTACGATTAATAATGTCCTAGCCACGCTCAATTAATACGATAAGGAGCCACGCGTAGCGCGTGCTTAAGGGGGACCAACGGTGTGACGACCTCGAAAGTAGGCGTTTTTTTTTGTTTTTTTTTAAGATGGAATGCGGCGCAGGTATAGGTAATAGATAGAAATGTAATTTTTTTTTATACTTAATACATTTATTGAACTAAAAGAGAACCAGTTTTTGTTTCTTTTTCGATGGAATGGACACGTGGGAATATGTGGCGCGCACGTCGCGCAACGGCGGTTGGCCCAGCGGCTGCGCAAGCGTGCGATCGCCTGAAATACAAATTTCAATTATTATCTTGAAGCGTGCGAGGGCAGTTTCAGTTAAGCGTACGGAATTGGAGGGTGCATTCGTTTCTGGGGAAATGGCACGTGTACAGAGGGGACGTTTGTTTTCCAATGGAAGATCGATTGTTTTCAGATCTATGTTCTCGAAATCGTTAGTCGAGATAAAATGACCGTACGCTTGAAGGTTGATGTCTTCGCTAAGGATAAGTTGGCATATTTGCAAATCGGCAGGATGAAAATTGTCCGAGCTAGCCGCTGGGCCAGTGTCGAAATGTCGTTTTGAGAGAAACGCGTTTAAAGTTTCAGTTTGTTGTTATATATTAATAAAGAATGTTTTTTTCAACTTACACTGTATCGTCGATCCCTAGACCATAGCCCGAGTGATTTCCAACGATCTTCGTTGCGGAAGCGAAGAAATTTCATGCAGAATGTCGGCGTCTAGGGCGTGCGCAACATTAATGCGCAGCTCGTCCTGCTTGTTTAAAACTCGAACGGGAGACTTCATTTCGTTATTGAATATACGTACGGAGATGTATGAAGCCAGCTCTATGATATGGTATCTCTTCAAACTTTCTCTGAAAATGCGTTGTCGCTGGCATTATGTAATTTTTAGAACCGTCACACTGCCGTTGGTCTCCCAAGATCAGTCTTTGTCCCGCTAGAAATTGAATTTAATAGTTCGTTAGGTTGCACCAGGTGGCGTGTAATTCTGAAAAAACAGCGTCGACATCTGTTAACAATCTTGTGAAACGTATGCATTAAGTGAACTCATAACTGGTAACTGAATTTTACTGCGGCTCTGCGCGCTTTCTGCATTACATGTAGTCGGTATAACAGTCGCGTTCATTTTCTGGAACAATGTGCACTTTCTGAATCACGCGCGGTCGGTTGAACAAATAACTTCATTTCTTGCAACTAAGTGAACTTGCTGCATTGCATACAGTCGGTATTAACAGTCGCCTTCATTTGCAACAGCTAAGTGCAATGTCTGCATCGCGTGCAGTCGGTTTAGTAGGACGTGAGTCTACATCCTATCGGTGCAGTAGAATGTATAATCGGACTACGCACGCGCAGCTTGATATGTGTCATAATCAGCTGATCAGGCACAGATGTAAAGATGGCGAACGTGGGGCCGATTAATTTCGTTGTCAGATAACTGTCAAAGGAGGACACAGCGAACGTTACTTGTTCACAGTATCGACAGTGATCCTCGCAAATGTGTACATAATTGAAAACAGTGCATCATGGCATTCTTCGAGGTTAGTTCAACATCGTCCCCGAACGTCCACCGCAATTCTTTCCATCGTCCATACATAACCCCATTTTTTACGCGCTGACGCTGGGACCGTGTTTACTTTTCAGTGGAGACGGTTCAATTTCTTCGACCTGAAGAAAGAGGTCGACGGTGGGAAGATAGCCAAGGCACTCGGGGTGAGTTTCTTTCAATTCGAATCGTATCTTTCGCGACGCGACGATCTGCCTTTAGGTTAGGTCACTGCTTTTGATATGCATTGTATATTGTATGTTCTGTTGATTAGGACGCTCAAGTGACGGCAGCTACGAGCGGCAACGGCAACTTGGTCTTCGGGGATAACACGGGCAACGTGCACTTAGTGAATAGAACTTACGATGTCACTACTTTCCGCGCTTATGAAATCACGTTGACATTGGCCCAGCAAGTTCAACATTCCACTTTCTTGTTCACCATTGGTGTCAGTACCGTTGTAGAATCTTTCCACGTTCATTACAATTATCATTGCTACTTTCACGAGAACTGTGTCCATTTAGGAAGACGAGCTGGGCTGCAATCCTACGATAAAAGTCTGGAACTTGGAGAAACAGGGCAGCCCGACATGCGTTCGCATAAGTAGAGCGATACCTAGTTACAGGGCAGTTCCTGCGACCGCCTTGTGCGTACATTCTAGTCTGACTTTAATGGCCGTCGGCTTCGGAGATGGCTGTATTATGCTCTATAGGTAACAATCGATTAGGCACTGATTACGTTTAGCTAGTTAACAACACTTCTGACAGAGAACTTTCAATTCTCAGGGGCGATTTGACTAGGGAAAGGAAGAATAAGATAAAGGTGCTGCAGGACGCCAATATTTCTATCACCGGTCTGGCGATAAAGTCAACGGGCAAGCAAAATCTCCTATTCGTCGCTACTACGAACAGTGTCTTTTTATATAACATTACTGTTAAAGATAAAGAGTTTAAGTCCCCCTTGGATTCTATGGGCTGCGCCAGGAAGTGCAGCGTCCTCGCAGAGTCCATGCAAGATAGTCACTTCATGATTGGTCGTACCGATGTAATAATTAAATCTCGAAATCTAATCCCAGGATATTAAGTAAACCTCTTCTCATTAATGAATTTCTTTCGTGCCAGGCAATTTATTGTTACACGTCAGATGGTAGAGGACCCTGTTACGCTGTAGAAGGTCAGAAAATAATGTTGGAGTGGTTTAGAAGTTACTTAGTGATTATAGCGAAAGAAGCAGCTAATGTTCCTAGAACAACAACCACCATTTCTGCAAAGCCGAGGTAAGAATTCTATTCGATCGTCCAATTAAGGGAAAGCGTTCTTCTTAATAAATTATATTCATTTGTAGTACCATAGAACCGATACCACCAGGTGTCGATAAACATATGATCACGGTACTGGACATACAGAATAAGTTCATCGTCTTTTCTGCATCGATGGTGTCCGTGCAAGCTGTGTTAACAGAGTGGGGTGGATTTTTTATACTCAGTGGCGACAGCAAGCTTTATCACTTGGACGAGAAAGATCTACAGTCGAAGCTGGCGTTGCTTTTCAAAAAGAATCTGTACGACGTGTCTATAAGGTAGATGCAGAACTGGAAATATTAAATGAAGCATCGTTTAGCACTGTGCTACTTTCAGGATAGCCAAAAATCAGCAGTACGATGCTGAGGGCCTCATCGATATATTCCGACAATATGGCGATCATTTGTATGCGAAGGGAGATCATAACGGAGCGATAGAACAGTACATAAAAACAATTGGCAAGTTGGAGCCATCGTATGTGATCAGAAAATTTCTGGACTCCCAGCATATCGACAATTTAACGACATATTTGCAAGCGTTACATAAAAACGGACCGGCGACGGAAGACCACACCACTTTGCTGTTGAATTGTTACACAAAACTGAATCACCCGGATAAATTGAAAGTATTCATCATGGTAAGCGATCTTTGATCTATGCTCTATATTAATGCAATTAACCCGTGTCTACATCACAGTAAATCGTTGGTTTAGACAAAAGATAGAGAGGTCGATTTCGACGTCGAGATCGCGATTAAAGTCTGTCGCCAATCATCGCCAGAGGATGCTCTGCTCCTCGCCCAAAAGCACGCACGGCACGAATGGTACCTTCGCATTCAAATAGAAGACAAACACGAGTACGAGAAAGCACTGGAGTACATGGCAACTTTGGAGTTTGAAGAAGTAAGTTTATTCAGGGGCGGATTTGTGTGTATAGGCTTAGTAGGCTGCTGCATAGGGCGGCAAATTTTGGGGAGCGATAAATTTTGGGATGCGGCAAATTTTAGGGAGCGGCAAGTTTTGAGCGAAACAAATTGGGAACGATTTAAACACAGAGGTTTGAAACAACTTTAAAAACAATTCACTTCTTTTCCATACAGCAAATTAGCAATAACTCATATGCGAGTTGCCATATTGAATTAATTTTCGAATTGTCTCGACTCTTTTAAATTTAAATATTTGATGATATTTCGCGGTAAAGGCGGCAGACACTTGTTACCCTAAGGGCGCCAGATTTCCAAATCCGCCCCAGAGTTTATTTAAACGAGTCTAGTTGTGCAGAACTAATTCGAAACGATTCATCCCTAGGCAGAGTCGAACATGAAGAAATACGGTAATATCCTAATAAAGAATGTGCCAAATGAATCCACGCAATTTTTAAAAACTTTATGCACCAATTATAGGCCTTCCAATAAACCACTCGTAGATCAGGTAAGCTTCGACGAACAACAGAATCAATGTCGGTGTAACAACGGGATTAATTCAACCGACTCTCTATGTTCAGGAAACTTTAGACGGTACCGTGGTCCAAGATATCGACAAAGCTAATCCCGAAGACTTTATCCACCTGTTCTTAAAGAATTCAGAGCGACTGGTAGAATTTTTGGAACATTTAGTCAAAACTGATACCAAGTTAGTACATCGCATTAGCTATTCGAACGGTGTATTAGACATTGTATTCTGTAATTTATACGTGTTGACGCAGGTGGAGTACTTTGGTATATAACACGTTAGTAGAGCATTATCTCCATGTTTGGTCAGCCTTAGACAACGACGTAGCTAAAGTGCAATACGAACAGAAAATTGTTCGGCTTCTGCAGAGCTCTGAGGCGTGCTATGATAAAGATCAGATCTTAATTCTGTGCCATCAGCATAACTTCAGACGTGGTTTGCTGTTCCTCTACGAAGAGAGTAAATTGTACGTACATAACTTAGCAGTCGGTGATCTTCTGCTTAGAAGCTCTGTCTTACAAGTAACATTATCGATAGGTATCAGGAAATATTGCGATTCCACTTGCGAGAAGGAGACAGTGAGCAGGTATTAGCTACTTGCAAACGATTCGGCCATCAGGACCCGAATTTGTGGGTTCAAGCTTTATGGAGCGTTGCCAGAAACAAAGAAGCTCCGACCAAACTACTTGCAGACATACTAGCTTACATAGGTATAGTTATAATTCTTCATCTTTTTCTTTGCATCGTACATTTATTCTGAAGGAAATATCATTCGCAGCGCAAGAGAGACTTTTATCGCCCCTAATGGTGATCGACGCAATCTCCACCTCGCTCTCTTGCACCTTAGGCGATGTTAGAACGTATTTGAACAGCGTGCTGCGAACGGAACACGAGCAGACTCAAGCGGATATAGACTTAACTGAGAAGTATCGGGCAGATAGCCTGAAATTACGCGAGCAAGTAGAGTCTATTAAGAACAGCACGATAATCTTTCAAGGATCGCGTTGCAGTGCCTGCCATCATCAGCTGGAGTTACCATCGGTGCACTTCATGTGCCAGCATTCGTACCATCAGCACTGTTTCCAAAGTTTCTCTGAAAATGAGAACGAGTGTCCAGCATGCCTGCCGAACAACAAGAAACTGTTGGACATCATAAAAGCTCAGGAACAGTCGAGGGATCTTCACGAGACGTTTCACAGTCTGCTTGACAGAGCCGAAGATCCGTTCTCATTGGTTGCTGATTATTTCGGACGAGGGGTTTTCAAAAAGTTAACGGTGATCACCGATACGGACAAATCGTTGTCCACGGCGTCGACGAAGTTCCAGGAACCGATGCTGAATTACGGACCAGGGGCGGAAGCCAGGATCAGATTAACAGAGGGGAAAACCTCGACGAAAGCTTCGCCTGTGCCCATAAAAGAGGCTCGCATTCTAAACAACATCACGCCGAAATCGTCGCCGATCCAGAAGGCTTTCGTGCCCCCGAAGACACCGATCGTGCCATCCAATCCGTTCCAAACGGACGAGTACGATGAATCGAAGAACCCGTTCTTCAACGAGAAGGATAGCAATCTCGTTAAAGACAACGACGACGACGACGACGACTGTAATAAGAACTTGAATCCTTTCAGCAGATAAATTGCATTCCCTGCGTCCAAGTATCTCAAGTTTCAAACTCGTGAATGAACAGTAAGTGAACTATATATATTATTACACACGGGCAAAGAATGGTCGGAACTTGTAAAAAAAAAGAGGTGTCGTATGAAGTGATTCAACAGGTCCAGCTTAGATTTTTATTAGGCTAATTTTCTTGTCAGAGCTCCGATCGCTATTCTTTTCTCTAAATTGTATGAAATTCATATTACTTTTCTATTTCATATACGCTCTTGATATTTTCGTCTTTTTATGCTTCGAGCGATACTTTTAATAGGAGAGGATGTATTTCGCGTCGACTGATGGGAATTTGTTTGCATAAAACATAAGGCATATATATGTATATTAAACAATTTATTGTATATAATCCACGTAATATCTTTTAGGATAATTAATCCCATTATAAAAAAGACTTCACATTTTATAAAAAGATACATCTACCAAAGTAAGTCTCCCCTAAATAGGCGTTAATAAATAACATGGAAAGAAGTATATAACTATATTATACATGATCCAAAATGTGTTTCCACTCAAATATCTTGTCGCTTATTCGAAAGGCGCTCCAGTTATCTATAATTTCCGGAGTCCTTGGTTTAATAGAAATAGAGGTGCAGTACTCTTCGGAGACCACTGGCACGAAGAAGTCAGAGAGCACAGGTACGGCGTCTCTCTGCCGCGGTTCTGGGTCCTTGCTACGAGTCAATCTGCTTGGCAGTTGCTTTTCATCTATGGACAGGTCCACCAAGTTTTTATAAATGGCTTCGTCGAGAGGAAAATCCAAGGCACTAGAAATCTGGAAAAGGAAACACAGGAAGATATTCTCTGATACTTTGTAAGCGACCTTCCTCCCTTTATAATACCTTTTCATTTAAAAGACTTTTGTACGTAGCTGGTAGATGCTCGATATCCATCACAGGCTTTTGCTTCCTCATTTCATTCAGCTTATTAATTGTACACATAATTGAATTATACTCTGGCCGTGCTAATCTTTCCCCAGAGGTACATGATTTTGTGTAAGCATCATCTTCCCGTTCTTCCAAATCTGCTTGCCTTTTACGTGGCTTTCCTGGACCAACGTAAGGTTTAATTTTTGGTCCAATTATGTCACGCAGCAAAGTCTTTTTAATAGGAGAACCTTTGGTTTTCAATGCAGCTTTATTATGCTTGTGACATGGCATAAAATTAGTAACAGTATACTTCGAGTTAATCTTCTTTGATGCGACTGAAGTAAACGATTTAGACGGAACATTTGGCTTTTTTACATTAACGCTGACTGGGAAAGGTTTGCTTTTATGTTGTCTAACTTTTAAATCTGTGGTTCTTCCGGGCGCAGCCTTAACGCCTTTTTTACCAGTTGACCCTTCGTTCTCTTTTCCCCTTCTAGCTTTTGTACAATGTGTCTTTGAAACATTAGCTTCGACATTGTTCTGTGGCTTAAGTACTTTATCCAAGCTTTCTTTCTGTACAACAGGAGGTGCCACAGGAGTTATTGTAATATCAGAAGAGTCCTCAGAAATGTCGATTACATCTATCACCTTAGAATTTACTTCGATATTTCGATTACTACTGGTATCGCTTAAACGTTTCTGCTGCTCTGTTTTATCAGAGTTGTCGGTTAAAGATGTGGTTTGAACAGTGCAAGGGGCCACATTGCTACATACAGTTAACGATTCAGTCTTTCCTTCATTATTAGTAGTTTTTAATTCTTTACTGTCTTGACTGTTAGACTCTACATTTAAATTCAATACTCTGACAGGCCTGTCTAAACTTACGATGCTTCTAATTCTCGGTCGATTCGATTGAACGGTATGTTTCTTATCCGCTGAAGCTTTCAACTCCTTTGTTTTCGATTCGTCGGCATCGGCTTGGGAGAATCTAACCTTCGGCCTCGCGATAAATTTCGAATCATTGGACATGACGAAACGGTGTGGCAAAATTTTCAGAGCACGAGACTCGCGGAGAAACTGCCGCCAGAAAATTTAGCATCAAGGAATCGTAAAGATCCCGACAGCATAACCTCCCTAAACACAGCTGTCTCGAGAACTGTCAACCGAGCACCGCAATCACCCATGGTGTTGCCAATTGCTTAAACAAAATCGTAACGCTCGCTTCACGGGATTCCCCGATTTACCATTATTCTCGACTTTCAATTTATGCAAGACATAGGTTAGCTGCGAAAAGACAATTGCACTTACCGCGTGACACAGTTGCAGTTCGATTGTTTAACAGCCAGTTAATTGCGAACACAGGTGTTGAGCAACAGTTTAGCGGTATTTATGACGGACAATGTATTGTTCGAGAACATGGAACGCTTCGAGGTATCCCACCTTTGATTATTTATAACTCTTTCGCGTAGGAATCGCGGCTCGCTGGAGGTTAGAATAATCGGGATTGCAAGATCGTGTTATGTTTTCGTTTGTTCAACAGAATCCAGAAAATCTGCCCTTGGAGGACCTAAAATTAAAGACTAGCACTGGCGGTGTTGTTGAACATGTCGATGCTTTGGTATGTTTATTCAGTTCACTCGATAGTTCGCTTGCAGTTGTGTTTTGTTTTTTAATAGTATAGTGTAATGAATTTTTTGCAGAGTGAAAGGTGGGCGGATGATCGTTACTTCTTGCATTACGAAGCTCCTGTACTGTACGATGATAAAGGAGTCGAAATTGCGGGTGCGAAGGAGCATTGGATGGAAATTGTCAGTTACATGATCGACGATTTAAGGTGGTTACTCAGTCTTCCATTTTATAGGTAGGTATGATCGAGAATTCAGCGCTGACTGTATTTGTCGATCCTTGGATGATGTAAAGTATCGTCTACGCGTTATATATCTTTATTGTTACGCATTCTTTTTAGATTTTGGTCAAACGTTGCGTTCAATAACTCGATACTAAACGCATTAGTATCTTTTCTACAAGAGGCACCACCATTTTACGCTTTAGAATATTTCCCAAACTCTGCAGAAATGTTAGAACTCCTCCAAAAGCTCCATCGCTATGTACTTATGGCTTTCGCACGTTTCGTTACGAACAAAGAGAACCCTAAAGAACACATGAGCCGTCCATTTTTGGGGAATCTATTGTATGAAAACTACATATTCACAGTACCAATTATCTTTGATCTCTGCCAACTTTATGGCCGAGAAAATGCTAAAATAATGAAGAGAATTTTAAATTGTTTATTTATATTAGAGCCACAGTACAATAACGATCTTAAAAAAACTGTTCCTCGGCTTATAGAGGTGATGTATTAATGTGTACAGATCGTTCGTCTCCCTTAATAAATGGAACTGAATTTGGGAATTGTTAGTGTAGGCTTTGGAGAACGTCGACGGCAAGTTCGGTGTTAGTTCCATTCATAATGGCAGTGTAGCGGTTTCACTGTCAAGACAGAATACTGGTCCGAAGAACCTTACGTTGTTTAATTTAGAGGATATGATATTATATGTATTAGATATATCATCGACGTTGACTGTGTTCTTGAAAAATTACCCCTGCGCAGTGAGTATATTTCATGAGGAGAATTTTATGAAGAAGTAAGTGTACAAGTCTGTGGTTCAATTTATCCCGATTACTTTCTGGTAACTCATGTTTTTGTCTACCATTAATTAGAATTCTTTCTACGTACGAGAACACGATGCCTGAGATGTATAAACAGCTAGATAAGCTAGGATGCAACGATGAGAACATGCCTAAGTACATGGAACTGAAGCATCGGTTGGACGTGACAAGGATCGAGATGTTGAACTTGTTCCACACTATCGTAAATCAGCCCAAACTGAGTATTGAAGACAGATTGTAAGATTATACGTACTTAAAGTAATGAAATATTTATCGTCTAGCATAATCAACACAAACGTGGTTATAATATTGTGCATAGGGAAACAATATCAGACACAGAGAGGAAGGAACTCGTGGAAAAGTATCTTACTTGTGTAGACGACGCTGTTTCTGAAAAAGAATTCATTACGGATTACAATCAATTATATCCAGTTGAACCGGATTTGAAATCCTTATTGACAATATGCCCAGAAATGTATCCTTTCTCAATGTAAAAAGAATCGAAGTCGTAGGCTACCTACTAATACTACTGCCCTCCTTAGATAAAATGTCCTATCTAGCATTTCGAAACATCCGGAAAAACTACAGTTTTATCATTTTCTTTTTGCTATCCTTGTAACAAAAGAAAATTAGACAGTTTCTAGATCTCTACGAAGCACGTAGGATTTTCTGACTTTACTTAAAATGTAAAATACGTGTGGAACTTCAAATATTTCAATATTTCTTGAAAATAGAGAAATGCTAGATAGGACATTTTAACTAAGGAGAGCAGTATATCAATCTGAATTTAATCCTTCGGTACTTAACGAACATTCAGTGATACAATGAAGTGTGACTACATACTGCAATTACTCAATGCAACTATCGAAGAGTCGCGCGCTCCGTCCACTGCTTTCTCCAACAACGTAGGGGCAAGTAGGAGATACGAGAAGTATGTTTTTCATATAATTGTTACAATATCATTCTGTATAGGAAGCTGTAGCTGGACCCAGCGGTATTCAAAATCGATCGACGGTACCCTCCGACAGCATAAGGCCGTCGAACAAGGAAAGGATGCCCGTAATGAGAAACAATGTTGAATTGGTATTACTTGTTTCTGAAGTAAAAGATATATTGCGCGACTTAGACGAGCAGTTCATCCAGGTAACAGTTTCTTTATGGACGAAGATGTCTCTTACGAGAGCATATTTCGCAATGTCATTCGCTTTACAGGTATGCTTGGAGAATTACGATTACAATACTGAGTCTGTGATAAATGCTGTTCTGGAAGACACATTACCGTCGAAATTGAAAGACCTGAAAGATCTGAAATCGACCATGAACGACGCACCGGTAGACGACACGGTACACAAAATTTCCCCGTTGTGTCATCGATCGCAGTGTAAATGTGCATTCGTGTGATTTCTTTAGGAGACATACGCAGCTGACGAAGACCTAGCCTCCGGGTTTGAACGATTAAACATGCCCAGCGACTTCTACGACGATGTTCACGAGAAGACTCGGCAGATCATCCCAGTGCCCAAAGCTTACATAACTAGAAAGTAGGTTTCTCAGGACGGGCGTGATCACATTTAATCATAGATATAACATAAAAAAATATTTATTCAACAATACTCATGTACACTACATTCATAAGATTATACTGTCCTGTAGAATTTAATTGAACATCGATCTTGTTACAGTTACAGCCTTGTGGACGAGTACGAGGACGAGTACGACGACACGTATGATAATCGTGATATGCGCGCTGCTACGCGGGACTCCGTTGAGGCGGATTGCAGACCCTTTACCACGCCACGAGTTAGTATTTCTGTTTAGCCCAATACGATTTAGTCGCATGAGCGTTCACACGGACGGTTTCCATATCAGGTGCTTCTTGGGAAGCAAAAAGCCGAAGTTGCCGAAGAGTCGGAATCGGAGAATGAGGGTACAGAGACCGAGCAGAATGGAAGAGATCACTTCGTACAGAATCCGGCGGAAGTGCGCGCGAGAGCTGAACAACGGAGAGCCGCTCGAGGCGGGAAACAGCCAGCTGACGTGGTTGGTATGTTTCGTTTATGAAAATTCATACATAATCACGCGATTATATACATTCCGTGCCGTGGCCCACCAGTGAACGTTTCTGTGTTCTTCCTGCTTAGGCAAATCCAGAGGCAGAGGGCAAGAAAAGAATGTGTTGTACAGCAGACAACAGAAAAACACCCACAAAGGGACGCGTGCCAATCACAATCGTCGTTCAGGTGCCCAGTTCAAACGAAGTCAAGGAATGGTTCCGTCTTAAAGCTATCTATACTTTTACAATATCAGTGTAAATACTGCCATGTGATAAATACATTCGTACCTACATTAACTCCGCAGCATACAGCCGGTCCCCTCGCTGTCCCGTTCTTCATCGTCCCGTCGAAACGTTTGTTCCGAAAGTACTTGCGACTGTTCAATGATCTTTGACAATGGTAAGAGCCCTTATTCTGTTAATTTGGCTGGCCACCGTTTCTTGGTATTCCTCCTCGGGCACCATAGCGCTGGACGGTGATCCCGAAACGTTCTGGACCGGCATCAAGTGCGTGAACAACTTCGTAGTACTTCCATAGTAATCCAATTGTATCATGATCAAAGCATGAACGCTAGGCTTAATGTATTCCAATCTCTTCTCGAGAAACATCGGTAGTTCAACGAGTAATTGGGCGTGTACAGTTTTCAAATCTTTCCCGGCCGCCTCCTCCAACCTGCGCTCCCTTTGCAGTTTCACGATATGACTAGCGGTCCTGTCCTTCTTCTCTTGCAGCTTCTTCACACGGTTGTGGGAATATCTCCAAGCGACCACCAGCTCCTCGCGCTTGCTTATCGCCGCGGCTATTAGCGCGAACTCGTCACGTAACTTCTTCAGAGGCTCTATGAACGTTTTCTGACAAAGCGCCGCCATTTCCTGTACTGTTTTCCCAATCTGTTGAAGGTAGAAAGATCTTTGCTATGCTGGATCTTGTAAAGAAGCAATTTGTAGACGCACCTGTGTTGTGACGGAGTGATAGTCTTCCACTATCTTCCTGAAGTCGTCGCTAAGATGGGCCAAACCACAAGTTGTCAGATTTATCGTTAGTCTCTGATCCGCTCGATCCAAATTCGCCACAGCATCCGTGTACTTCTTCATCTCTTTTGTCAGTTTCCTAATCGTGTCTTCGACGCTAAAATAGGGGAACGCCCTGACTATGAGCCGGTCAACGTTTGAGTAACTTTTCTACATATTCAAGGCTTGTCCGATGCGCTTGATTACGAATTAAAGTAGCAGTAAATATCACTAGAGGATACGTACTGAATAAGCCTTTGCACTGCAACATCCAGCTCTCTGTCTTCTGCATGCGATAACAGAGGCGGTGCTGGCGTGGGTCTTAATGTCAAATGATTTTTTTTTAAGGGATTCCTGTGTGTATTTCAATGGTATTGAATCGAGTTCTGATTTCTTTAGGTTAGCAAATAGCTGCGCGTAATGTGATTTACTCACCACGTCATGTTATAGTTATAACTGCAAGTACTTTCATAATATCATATTTTTCCCACTGGATCTGATTTATATTGACATTATTGTAACCATTAATTAGAAGGCCGTCACAGCTGAACGCGCGGCACCCTTCGGACCCGTTATCACTATCATCTGAGATTGATAAGACTCGTGATAAGCCAGTTGATTCGCATACTTTCGTGTGCTGGCGCTGTCGTTTCATTGATTTTCTAAATAAAGACCCCCATAACATTTAAAGATTTTCCTACGCGTTAGCTGCACGAGGTATTTAAATTTGACGTAACGTTTCCTAACCTCTACTGGTAGTGTGTATGTACGTATTAAAGAACACAGTTCCGTTATGCAGAAACGATGTTTATTTATTTGTTCTGTATAAACACTTCGTTTTACAAGGATTAAAATATTATTGATACAATAAATTCCAAGGCTTCTTAAATTAACTTAATCTAGGATCTCAGATACACAGGTTTTAATATAGCTTAGTGGTCTATAATAATTAATTCGTCTATTCCCCAATCTTCGTAACTGTTGTCAGGCAGATAGCGCCTGATCACGATCGGTACTTTCCTCTGCTTCAACTCCTTCATGGCGATTTGCAACGGATCTGTTTCTCCCTCCAATTCCACCATCACCGGAGCACCAATAGCTATCTGTATTGATCTAGATCCCAATACCCTTGCTCTTTCATACCTGTAAGCGTAAAAACAAAGTGTAAGGTTTATTCTCTTCGAAATTAATAGTAGCCGTTACTCTATACTGTTTATTCATTGTTTATGTATTAGTAACAGAGCTGCATTGTTCGGTTAAAGAAGTTTTTAACGTTACTTGCTTTGTCATGTATCTTGACGTAATTCTCTTGGATCTCTGAACCCCACCACTGGCTTCGCCAACTGCTAGTAACTCAATATTCTCTCCATCCTCTTCTTGACGTTCCAATTCTATATTATGGTCGTCGTCAACATCGTCGAAATCATCTGCAACGCTTTAAACAATAAAATTCAATAAGTTTGTTCTCAAAATCACATCACGATATACTTAATTTTAATAATCTAGGGTTATGTTTCGCCTATTTTAAATAAGAATACGGCTTAAGAAATCATTCTTGTTTATGATGCGCGTGAAATTGATACAAGACTGAAATCATTTCGATGCTAAAAGTTATATATTTACAAAGTAAGTTGATTATATCTTTGTTATAAAACATTCGCACATTTTGAATGCTAGAAGCTTCCGCAGTTTTTACATTTACGATTAACTAAAAGAAGTACTTACTCGTCGCCATCAAGTTTCAATTCACGCATACTGCGCATGAGATTGGTGGCATCGTACGATTCCATAGAATTTCTCTCACTTGCCATCAATACGATGCCACTTCCAGTGCACTTTAAAGCTTCTCCTCTGAATTTCTGTGATTGCTGCACGCTCGCTGCACCGGAAGTGGCAACGTATTGGTGGCAAGTGAAAGAAATTCTAGGGAATCGTACGATGCCACGAATTTCATGCGCAGTTTATGCGCATAAACGTTAATTGAAACACAGCCACAGCCCCATGGTAGACATTTGCTCAAACCTAACCTGAGGCAGACAGTCAACATGACGCTCACAAAATAACTATATAAACAGCGATGTGGTTCACATTTGAACCGGCGTTGTTATAGACTCGCAATAGTCGGGTAATGTGAAACCACTTTAAGGCCGGTATTCATAGTTACTACTTATTCTTGAGCAAATGCTTAAGCATGCGGCATCCTCTACTAACCTAGTAGCTAGTAAAGGATGACGAATTCTTAAGCATTTGCTTAAGAATAAGTAGTGACTATAAATACTGGCCTTAAAGACGGCTTATAGACGTCGTGTGCTATCTGGTTTATTACGCGATTATTAATCGTGTGGATTTCTGCTTTACAGGTAAGGGACTTTAAAAGGCGTTATATGCGATCATTAACTGCATTTTGGAGTGTCGTCACCGATTTGAAAATTCTGCAAGATATTGCTTTATCTGAATTATCAATTTATCTTCTATATTAGAAACGCATTTATAAGATTTCATTGTAATTGTATTTCAATTTTTTCAATAAAATGCAGTTAAGTGATAAAAGAGCACTATTATTTAATAAGCCTTTCTTCCACTACTTCCTATCCTTCCTATTCCAAATTATATATAAAAGACATGCTAAACAGAACACCTAAACTTCCACACTAAGCTGCTTTTAAAAGTCTACATTAATGCATTGTTTTAAAGAGTGAATTCATTCATTCTCCGTTCTGAAGATTTTGGCGCAAGGTATCCGGAGAACATGAAGCGAAAGGAGGTATCCTGAATTTCAGCCTCGAAGGCCTTTCGAAAACTCTGCGACTCTACGTTGAATAGTTCTCCGCCTCAGATTCTCTCTCCGAAGACGATACTTAGTGCCACCTCTTTCGACGTCATGTTCTCCTGTTACGAAGCTCAATTTTAGAGCGTTCTGAAATTTTGGCCAGATTTTGGAGCGATGTATCAGGAGAACATGAAGCGAAAGGAGGTATCCTGAATTTCAGCCTCGAAGGCCTTTCGAAAACTCTGCGACTCTACGTTGAATAGTTCTCCGCCTCAGATTCTCTCTCCGAAGACGATAGTTAGTGCCACCTCTTTCGACGTCATGTTCTCCTGTTACAAAGCTCAATTTTACAGCGTTCTGAAATTTTGGCCAGATTTTGGAGCGATGTATCAGGAGAACATGAAGCGAAAGGAGGTATCCTGAATTTCAGCCTCGAAGGCCTTTCGAAAACTCTGCGACTCTACGTTGAATAGTTCTCCGCCTCAGATTCTCTCTCCGAAGACGATACTTAGTGCCACCTCTTTCGACATCATGTTCTCCTGTTACGAAGCTCAATTTTAGAGCGTTCTGAAAATTTTGGCCAGATTTTGGAGCGATGTATCAGGAGAACATGAAGCGAAAGGAGGTATCCTGAATTTCAGCATCGAAGGCCTTTCGAAAACTCTGCGACTCTACGTTGAATAGTTCTCCGCCTCAGATTCTCTCTCCGAAGACGATACTTAGTGCCACCTCTTTTGACATCATGTTCTCCTGTTACGAAGCTCAATTTTAGAGCGTTCTGAAATTTTGGCCAGATTTTGGAGCGATGTATCAGGAGAACATGAAGCGAAAGGAGGTATCCTGAATTTCAGCCTCGAAGGCCTTTCGAAAACTCTGCGACTCTACGTTGAATAGTTCTCCGCCTCAGATTCTCTCTCCGAAGACGATACTTAGTGCCACCTCTTTCGACATCATGTTCTCCTGTTACGAAGCTCAATTTTACAGCGTTCTGAAATTTTGGCCAGATTTTGGAGCGATGTATCAGGAGAACATGAAGCGAAAGGAGGTATCCTGAATTTCAGCCTCGAAGGCCTTTCGAAAACTCTGCGACTCTACGTTGAATAATTCTCCGCCTCAGATTCTCTCTCCGAAGACGATACTTAGTGCCACCTCTTTCGACATCATGTTCTCCTGTTACGAAGCTCAATTTTAGAGGTATTTAAATTTGACGTAACGTTTCCTAACCTCTACTGGTAGTGTGTATGTACGTATTAAAGAACACAGTTCCGTTATGCAGAAACGATGTTTATTTATTTGTTCTGTATAAACACTTCGTTTTACAAGGATTAAAATATTATTGATACAATAAATTCCAAGGCTTCTTAAATTAACTTAATCTAGGATCTCAGATACACAGGTTTTAATATAGCTTAGTGGTCTATAATAATTAATTCGTCTATTCCCCAATCTTCGTAACTGTTGTCAGGCAGATAGCGCCTGATCACGATCGGTATTTTCCTCTGCTTCAACTCCTTCATGGCGATTTGCAACGGATCTGTTTCTCCCTCCAATTCCACCATCACCGGAGCACACATAGCTATCTGCATTGCTCTAGTTCCCAATACCCTTGCTCTTTCATACCTGTAAGTGTAAAAACAAAGTGTAAGGTTTATTCTCTTCGAAATTAATAGTAGCCGTTACTCTATACTGTTTATTCATTGTTTATGTATTAGTAACAGAGCTGCATTGTTCGGTTAAAGAAGTTTTTAACGTTACTTGCTTTGTCATGTATCTTGTCGTAATTCTCTTGGATCTCTGAACCCCACCACTGGCTTCGCCAACTGCTAGTAACTCAATATTCTCTCCATCCTCTTCTTGAGGTTCCAATTCTATATTATCGTCGTCGTCAACATCGTCGAAATCATCTGCAACGCTTTAAACAATAAAATTCAATAAGTTTGTTCTCAAAATCACATCACGATATACTTAATTTTAATAATCTAGGGTTATGTTTCGCCTATTTTAAATAAGAATACGGCTTAAGAAATCATTCTTGTTTATGATGCGCGTGAAATTGATATAAGACTGAAATCATTTCGATGCTAAAAGTTATATATTTACAAAGTAAGTTGATTATATCTTTGTTATAAAACATTCGCACATTTTGAATGCTAGAAGCTTCCGCAGTTTTTACATTTACGATTAACTAAAAGAAGTACTTACTCGTCGCCATCAAAATCATCATCCGCCATCGTTACTTAATCAAATTAAATATTACCCGTGCAATGTGAGTTCAAATATAAATAATTTTGTTCCTTTGTTCCTTTCACACAAAATAATGATCAACGATCTACGCACGATGCAGAGGGCAGTGATAAACATGGACGCTGGCACTATTCTAATAATAAAATTCCTAGAAAATTATGCAGCTTTTATAGGCCGTGTTTCAATTCACGCATACTGCGCATGAAATTGGTGGCATCGTACGATTCCATAGAATTTCTCTCACTTGCCACCAATACGATGCCACTTCCAGTGCACTTTAAAGCTTCTCCTCTGAATTTCTGTGATTGCTGCACGCTCGCTGCACCGGAAGTGGCATCGTATTGGTGGCAAGTGAAAGAAATTCTAGGGAATCGTACGATGCCACGAATTTCATGCGCAGTTTATGCGCATAAACGTTAATTGAAACACAGCCACAGCCCCATGGTAGACATTTGCTCAAACCTAACCTGAGGCAGACAGTCAACATGACGCTCACAAAATAACTATATAAACAGCGATGTGGTTCACATTTGAATCGGCGTTGTTATAGACTCGCAATAGTCGGGTAATGTGAAACCACTTTAAGGCCGGTATTCATAGTTACTACTTATTCTTGAGCAAATGCTTAAGCATGCGGCATCCTCTACTAACCTAGTAGCTAGTAAAGGATGACGAATGCTTAAGCATTTGCTTAAGAATAAGTAGTGACTATAAATACTGGCCTTAAAGACGGCTTATAGACGTCGTGTGCTATCTGGTTTATTACGCGATTATTAATCGTGTGGATTTCTGCTTTACAGGTAAGGGACTTTAAAAGGCGTTATATGCGATCATTAACTGCATTTTGGAGTGTTGTCACCGATTTGAAAATTCTGCAAGATATTGCTTTATCTGAATTATCAATTTATCTTCTATATTAGAAACGCATTTATAAGATTTCATTGTAATTGTATTTCAATTTTTTCAATAAAATGCAGTTAAGTGATAAAAGAGCACTATTATTTAATAAGCCTTTCTTCCACTACTTCCTATCCTTCCTATTCCAAATCATATATAAAAGACATGCTAAACAGAACACCTAAACTTCCACACTAAGCTGCTTTTAAAAGTCTACATTAATGCATTGTTTTAAAGAGTGAATTCATTCGTTCTCCGTTCTGAAGATTTTGGCGCAAGGTATCCGGAGAACATGAAGTGAAAGGAGGTATCCCGAATTTCACCATCGAAGGCCTTTCGAAAACTCTGCGACTCTACGTTGAATAGTTCTCCGCCTCAGATTCTCTCTCCGAAGACGATACTTAGTGCCACCTCTTTCGACGTCATGTTCTCCTGTTACAAAGCTCAATTTTACAGCGTTCTGAAATTTTGGCCAGATTTTGGAGCGATGTATCAGGAGAACATGAAGCGAAAGGAGGTATCCTGAATTTCAGCCTCGAAGGCCTTTCGAAAACTCTGCGACTCTACGTTGAATAGTTCTCCGCCTCAGATTCTCTCTCCGAAGACGATACTTAGTGCCACCTCTTTCGACATCATGTTCTCCTGTTACGAAGCTCAATTTTAGAGCGTTCTGAAAATTTTGGCCAGATTTTGGAGCGATGTATCAGGAGAACATGAAGCGAAAGGAGGTATCCTGAATTTCAGCCTCGAAGGCCTTTCGAAAACTCTGCGACTCTACGTTGAATAGTTCTCCGCCTCAGATTCTCTCTCCGAAGACGATACTTAGTGCCACCTCTTTCGACATCATGTTCTCCTGTTACGAAGCTCAATTTTACAGCGTTCTGAAATTTTGGCCAGATTTTGGAGCGATGTATCAGGAGAACATGAAGCGAAAGGAGGTATCCTGAATTTCAGCCTCGAAGGCCTTTCGAAAACTCTGCGACTCTACGTTGAATAGTTCTCCGCCTCAGATTCTCTCTCCGAAGACGATACTTAGTGCCACCTCTTTCGACATCATGTTCTCCTGTTACGAAGCTCAATTTTAGAGCGTTCTGAAAATTTTGGCCAGATTTTGGAGCGATGTATCAGGAGAACATGAAGCGAAAGGAGGTATCCTGAATTTCAGCCTCGAAGGCCTTTCAAAAACTCTGCGACTCTACGTTGAATAGTTCTCCGCCTCAGATTCTCTCTCCGAAGACGATACTTAGTGCCACCTCTTTCGACATCATGTTCTCCTGTTACGAAGCTCAATTTTAGAGCGTTCTGAAATTTTGGCCAGATTTTGGAGCGATGTATCAGGAGAACATGAAGCGAAAGGAGGTATCCTGAATTTCAGCATCGAAGGCCTTTCGAAAACTCTGCGACTCTACGTTGAATAGTTCTCCGCCTCAGATTCTCTCTCCGAAGACGATACTTAGTGCCACCTCTTTCGACATCATGTTCTCCTGTTACGAAGCTCAATTTTAGAGCATTCTGAAATTTTGGCCAGATTTTGGAGCGATGTATCAGGAGAACATGAAGCGAAAGGAGGTATCCCGAATTTCAGCCTCGAAGGCCTTTCAAAAACTCTGCGACTCTATGTTGAATAGTTCTCCGCCTCAGATTCTCTCTCGGAGAGGTTTGGAATTTAGGATAGGAGTATGTATAAAGGTATTTCTCAATAATAATACTGTCTGTTTAAAATTTTTCCCACTTTATTTGAATGAAGACTTTTACAGTGTAACAATAAAGTATAAAATATATAATTTTACTTTGTTGGTTATATAAAATCACTATTTTCTTGTGTTCATTGTTGAGATTTCCATCATTTGACCCATATGAAGTTCCTGTCCACGGAGAAATATGCCCAAGTTTCACCTGCACAAAGAAAAATATGTTTAGTAACCTGACTTGTATATTATAGAAACTACGACGATTGTTACAACATAATTTCATGTAAAACGTATAAAGAATTAAATCATCTTCCCAATTTTATCTTTATCTCGTGTAAAGTACATTTAAACGGCGTGCAATTCTACTACCATACCAGTAAAGTACACAGAAAACAAATATTACAACAGGTAAAAAGGTAAATTAGGTTAGGAAAGTACCCCTGCCGAGAAATTGGTAATAACTAATTAATTATAAATGAAATTATTGCGAAAATTAGATGAAAATGTAATCTATGGTCTTTTAATTCAACATGAAACTACAAAAGTGTATAAATTATTTTTGTAAAATTGATAATATATTAATTTTCTGCGATCGTACAAATTTCTAATAAAGAAGGTTGTGTTTGGGAACGCACAAGTTGTATATTTAATTGTTTACTTACAATCTGAGGTCCTAGGTCCTTTCGCGGGGCTCTACAAAATATTACCAAACAATTTTTAATAACAATATTGTTTATTTATTCACCAAAAAAGCTATTTGAAAATTTGTTCGATTTATGGTGTAGGATTTTGTGTTGGCATGTGTCTTGTGTATGATTGGATCAACCCGAGAACGCGGGTTGGTGCCCGTGGAGCGTTAAACCGCTCTGCGGTGTGGGAGTTTAAATGAAACTAAATGCAAGAAACTATTTAATAGTAAGACTTTGGAGTTTATGTAAATTGTTCGTAAGGCTGGTTAGTTACAGAATGCCGTGGTGTTTCGAAATATTCTCCGAGGTCCTCGCCGAAGTCGTTGGCCGAATTCTCCTAGTCCTCCCATAGATCCTCGTAGTCCAATCAGGATGGAGGATGCGTCAGATCCAAGTGGTAGGCCGTCCTTCGGATGTCCGTACGCCCCCGCGAATCCGCGTCCATCTTTCCCTCCGTCTTCGGGTGGTGGTGGAAACTCGGTGGAAGCGCGCTTTTCCGTTACACAGCGGGGTGCCCACGTGGGAAGAGAAAGTAGGCTCTACTCCGAGAATCGAGAAAGCAACGCTTGAAGGAAATTTATGACTTCCTTAGCGACGCCAACACTTCTGAAGTCAATCAACGCTCCTAAAGACTAACAAAGAACAAGGCCTTCTCAAAAGATTACGCGACTTAGAAGAATCTCGCGATTCGTTTCGGGGCCTGTTAATTGGTGTCCTCTTCCTGTTTTCGAACTCTGCCCAAGATCTTTCCCACGTATGCCACCCGCATCGCGTATTCTTAACATTATTTTCTCAATCGCACGCAAACGTCTGCTTTCAAATTTCACTCCTGATTTACCTATCGATTATATACATTTCCGTGGCTACGTTCGCGTGGCACGCAACAATAGCACATTCGGCAACCTGCGCTAGTGCGCCCTGAGTGCGAACTTTTTCGCTTCCAATTGGCTAATATTCGCACTCAGTGCGACCGTCCGAATACGCTATTAGTTACTTTGCAATATTTCATTTAAATGATTTAACCAGTGGAGTACGTTCCTTTTGTTTGAAGAATTTAGTGATCCTCTACGTAGTGATCGGCAAATATTTCCACCATTTTGGCCTAAAGCGGAAGTCACAAATTGGCGGGCACTTCAGTATTAAATGAAGTTTGCTGCTGATCTTACTTTTCGCTCAATGTTGTGGAATCTAATTGATAGATGTTATTGCTTCGCCCAATAGGAAAAATTACTTGCTCTCTCTATTTCCGGTTTAGGTCAGTAATAGCGTCGATCAATAGAAAACGCGGAACACATTTGCCGATCACTACCTAGAGGATCACTAGAAGAATCTAATCACTTACGCCCAAATCGCTCACGCGGTCGTAATATGTAATGGAAATCACGGGCGATTTGGATGTAAGTGGAATTCGCCCTAAATGTCACGATTTACTGCCACGTGCAAACGGACCTTAAACTTAACGCGACGGTGACGCACACATTCATACCAGCGCTCCCTACACTCCCCCCCTCATTCCAAGCATTCAGCTGCGGCGTCGTTGTCAACTTGTCGCAACTCTGCACAACTTGCGGGCTCCAGCGGCTCGTAGTAGACGATTTATTAACGGGGTACATCAAGGTAAATACACGAGCGTGTGGTCACCCGTTCGCTTTGTTGGCTGACTGGCTGGGCTGTTTGTCTACCGGCCGGTTCCCTGTGCACGTTCTTACATTCGTCCCCTACTCTCCGTCACTCCTGCGCAGGATGTCTCTTGAAGAAATAACGGACGCTAGTATTTTCCCGGGGCCGTGCCACTGGTCCCCTCGATTTTCCATGGCCGAGTACGACGCATGGAACGAGCTAGCGACGAACGATACACGGATCGGCATGGAATGGAACCGCGAGAAGACCCTCAAGCTGCTACGTGAGTATCAGCAGAGACGCGTTCTGTGGGACTGGAACACTCGTGGCTATCGTAACCTGGCGACCCGCAGACGGGCGATCCAGGAGCTGGCCGAAATATTCGGCTGCACCACCCTTGAAGTCGAGAAGAAGGTCACGCATCTCAAGTGCCAGTACTCAAGGGAGCTGCACAAGATAAAGAACTACCGGCCTACCGGGCCTGACGATGTATTCGTCTCCAAGTGGTATGGCTTCAAAGCGATGCAGTTCCTGCAGACCGGCACATGCAGACACAGTAAGAGGACCAAGAAGGTCGAGCAGGACGTAGTGAGTGACATAATGTTCATAGACTGTAACAAGGAACCGAACTGCTCGGAAACTGGTTCGTTCAATCTAAGCAAGGACACAGAGGAAGAGGAGGAATCTAGCTGGAATGCGATGAGACTGTACCACGGCTCGCTGCAAGAGCAAACCGACCCGATAGGTGACTATGACGAGTATGGGGAAACTAAAGTCGGGATCCTGTCAGGGTCATCGATGGAGAATCTGAGCGCAACTTTTTCTCACCCGTAATGCCGCCAGCAGTTTCAAGCGTATTTAAATTATTTTACTTCTATTTCTATAATAAGTGTATTATTATCTATAATTGTTATTATTATTAGCTATTATTAATTATGTAGACATAAACAGAATTTAGAAGTCAATTTCAGCATAAAGTTTTTTTTAAACATTTTATAGTTTTCTCCTTTTGTTGTCATTTTAATTTTGAAATCAACTGTCAGCCAAGGTACTACATGCGATAGTGGCGCCCTCTACGCTCCGCTTTGCGTCAGCTTCCCCATTGTAGGATCTTTTGCCTCAGGTGCACGTAAATATAGGACGTGATATCTGAAATTAACTAAACACTCTTCTGTAATAGAAATAATGTATTTTTAACAATATGAACAGTAGTTATATAATAAAGGTTTAAAATGGTATTTACGTATATAATTGTATCCACGGAGTCAATAAACCAACCAACGGTTTAAAAGTAACGACTAGATATCGCGACAATAAAATTGGAGACCTCCGAAAAGCATTGGCGGCCTTGATCTGGCCAAAACGAGAGAGAGCCTAGGAGTAAATTGTTGAAAATACGAATTCTCTGGGTCTATTTGTTTTTACTCCCCGATGCACATATGCAAAGTAATTTATTTGCTTTATTACTTATTCATAATCCGGTGTCATGGTTCCCCCTGCCCCCATAGCATATATAGACGGAGCAGAAGCTGGGACTATAGGCGAGGAGAAGGTGGGCTTGGAGGGAAAAAGGCAGAAGTTCAGATACAGGCACTTACGAAGCATTCAGCATGCATAACCACTGCGTTACCCGATTTACTCGTATCGCTCCCCTTACCGCGAACCTTGCAACCCCCCTCAGCTTACGCTCCGTATATATATGTCTATGGGTCCCCCCTAGAGGCCCTGCTGGTGATAATGTAACCATTTTCAACAATAATTTCACAAACTACAGCACACTTCCAAGTCTACCATTTGCTTAAGAATAAGTAGCAACTATGAATACTGGCCTGAGTCATCTGCGTGAAGTTAGCTATACATAGAAATATTTACAATTATAAACAACAAATTTCGTAATTTCATTTGCTTCAGATACGATTTCTGTTTTAATAACCATCTCTGAAATTGAATTAAAATGTAGCTTACAGAATTCAAGTGTAAAATCGAATATATATTAACTGCGAAACATACTCGACGTAAGACCAACTCAATTCTATAGTCGATTGCTAGTAACTTGATCCGTCATCCGTCAGAATTTCTGTAGCAGAGTTTGTCACAGAGTTTTTTTATTGCTCCCGCAATGACATTGTAGTAACGATTAAAAAATAGATCCAATATGTCTTGCAACGTGTGTCAAACGAAATTCTCGTTTTTCACTAAAGAAGTAAGTTAATGTTCTTTACATCACATACATCATCATTATAGGTTGTCTTACTAACCATTCAACATTAAAAGCGCTTTGTCTACTTGTTAGATTTATAATTCAAACATCAGTCATATTAGAATTAAGATTTTCTACAATGCCCTTACTTTTACCAGCTTCCATTTCTTTCACGCCATTTAGGTTGCTTGTCCCAGTTGCGGCTTCTCATACTGCAATAAGTGCCTGAAATATAAATATGATATTCCAGATAAAGGAGTGAAAAAGATCTGCAGGCGTTGTTACAATAAATATACCTCTCCGAGAAAGCATAGCTCTAATAACGGTAGCAGTATGTCCGACGAGCACGAAGAGTCCCTTGCCCCCGTCGATATTTCAAAGAAGTAATAACTTTTAGTCGACTTGATAACGCAGGCGCCGCATTATTGTCTCGCTCAGCTTACATGGAATAATTGTTCGCTAGGTTGGACTCCTTGGAGAATCCAGCGAAGCCTCCCATTGTAATGTACAAACACACCAGTCACTGGGATAAGTTTAAGAAAGGTTTGGAACCAGCGGACCAGGAGATAGTCGATAGATTACAGAAATTAAAGGAGGAAGACAAGTCTACGGCTCTAAGCGTGGATGAAATAAGAAGAAGATTGGCGTTATTGAAAGACGAAGATCCAGATGCTAGCAATCATAAGACAAATGTATGCTCGCAGATTAGAATATATAAAATGTTTATTTTACAATATTTGTTGTGCTTTTGTACACAGATACATCAAGTAGACACAAGAACAGATCAGCAGAAGACAGATGATCTAATACAGGAGTACCTCGAACAGCTAGAATTATCTTCAGGAAGCGATCCCGCTAGTGAAATTCAATCGAGATTAAGATCCCTGCAGGGCGCGAGCCACGCACCCAGAAAAGTAGGCAATCGATACACAAATATATTAATTTGTACTTTCTAATTAGTACTATCTAATAGATCTTTGCTACTAGCATTCAAGGGAAGATATCGACGACGATGCAAAGCATGTTACAAAGAGATTAATCGCGAAAGCTTTAGCCGAAGCTGCGTTGGAAAAGAAGTACGAAGAAGACGTGGACGAATTGCAGGATGAGATGGAAATTGAGGTACATGGAACTTAATCTCTTATCTCAGCGAGGATTAAACAGAGAATTCTGATTATAACACGATGATCTTAGGCAGGGAAACGTAGTCACGACGATGACGAGAAGCCAACTTGCGTTATGTGCGATCAGACAGAGAATTTAGAAGAATGCTTGGGCTGTCACGGTGATCTTTATTGTATCGTATGTTTCGAGGACAACCACGACGACTTTGAGATGAAGAAGCACAAAAGGCAGCCAGCTACGAAGCCAAGACCTTACTGAGCAGGGTCGATAGAAATTTTAAAGAAACAAGCTTTTTTTACTTTATATATGGTATATCACTAGATGATTTTTATATCACGGTCACAGACGCTATCATTGAAATAGAAGCATTCCTTACACTGTACACACGAACAATAAATAATATAAAATCGCGCGATGCGTTATAGTTCGTAAGCTTCAAGCTGATATTGTGATCCCATTAACAATGTATTATCGTAAATTACATCGTACCGCATCTACTTCAATGGAAGATAGTTTTTATAATACTAATTAATTGTATTTAGTAACGAGCGCACGTGCTTCTATTAAGACACGAATTAATTTATACCGCGAGAAATCCTCTGTCTCGAGTTGCTTTCTATTTTTAAGTACTAATGGTCGATGCTACTTCGATAACGTACTGGTAGAAATAAAATGATTACGCTTTGGCAAACGAGTGTATGATATTCCGTTTAAATTATGCGCTTGCGCGAATATATTGTAATGTTATTTTTAGGGGGAAAGGATGACCGTTCAGTTTTTGCTCTGCAGATTATAAGGGAATGTTGAAATCCAAGGAATTCAATCTTTTCGTGGCGTGATTCAAGGTGCCGAGTCTGGGCTTAAACTAAAATAACTCTTTCGGTTGTTCCTGACGATCGAAATGCCGGGGTGAACTCGACGACCCGGTCAGTGAAGACATCCACTCACATCTTCAGCGGGATTCCCCAGCGGTAGTCGGCGTCGCGACGCAAAAACCTCCTCTCCTCAAAGCCTAAGCAGGCCTTCTATTTTTAGATGACTCGCATGCACCCGCCGTGCCAAGTTTTCGACGACGTTCATATCGCTTGCTAAAGAACAAGGCGTTCGTCCTTTTTTTTAATACCGCCAACATGTACTTAAATTCGTTTCAATACTTAAGCCTTAATTATTAGTATCGTGGCATAGTTAGACCACGCAGTTTTATAATATCGAGGAACTATCTTACATACACCTCCGTGTAGCAACATAAATTATTGCTTATTGTCAATTTCTTTGCTGATGAAGCAACTGATATTTTACTTGCTCTCTGGAACCTTACGTTCGATTAATCCTCCTAACACGAGATCCTTTATTTACCGATTACTTAGCAATATAACTGAAAAGAGCTGAATATAATTGAACTTGGACGATAAAAAGCATTGTGGTTATTTAAAATGCGCTGCAACTCCAATGTTCCATCAGGATCTCTGGAAGATCAGTTCGACAATGCAACGAACTCGAAGATCTATTCACGTCCCAATTGGGACTGCATCCACGCAAAATGCACGGCGCGTGCAGAATTCTTAACAATATCAGCTCCGAACACGCGTCCATAATCTGCACGGAGGATGAAATTCCTGCACATAATTAGATTAGACCCTTGGCAAAGTTTCGCCCGTTTCTCGGTAATATCCTTTACCATTTCTCGGTCCTATACATTCCCCTTACCCGTTAATACAGCGAGGAGAGCCTTGGGCTTTTACAGCTACAAACAATTCGCAGGAATTTGGCAGTGAACAAGCCCAGTGCACGTAGCGGATGTTGTTATTAGCAGGTCGTTGGTACCGGAATTTCCATTGCAGCAGGAACTGCAGCTTCCCAAGAAGATACCGCGTTAAGCATCGCTCTTTTTCCAGGCCACTTTATTTGCATTCCATCTTCGCTCGACCTTTTCGTGCGTATTTCCACTCCCAACCACGTCACTTGATTTTCCGCAAAGTAAGTTCTTTCTCTCGCAAAACAACGGACTTCCTGTTTTAACATTTTGCAAGGTGACGGGGAAATATTCTTCTTGCAGAATTATGTTACCAAAAGATACATTTAAATGGCGCTTGCAACATTCTGCATTACTTCATTAACGATATTTCTTACTGTAGAACTTTGTAGATGGTATCTGTTGATATTAAAACTTATTTACAACAACTGTGCGGTTCATTCTTAATCGATTAGATTAGGAGCTCTGGCGAGTCTCTTATCAGACCCGGCGTTTGGCAAGTATTAAATAGTAGAAGCGCTAAAAAATTCGCTGAACTTGCCCAAGATCACGAAGTTCTCTCGCGCGGCGACACTTTTAGCTCGCCGTGTCATCTGCGCTGACTTTCGCTTTTGCGTAGAACCTTCGGAAGACTATGTCGACCTTGTATTCCTTGGTGTTATTAATTAGTTGCACGGGAAGCGGGGAATCGGGCATGCTCCCATCGTACGATCGATCGAAACAGACGGGAGCCGGTGGTTACGATCCAAAAGCCAGACTGTATTTCCATTGAATGACGTTTGTTCATAAAATAGTGTACATTCTCGCCATATTTATACAACCTCTCCCACGGGACAGTTTCCTCTTTACTTCCAGCCTCCCTAGTCAATCGTTCCACTCTCTCTTCCAGCCTCTCATTCATCCAAGCACTCTCCCCGCGCACAGAGGACAATCAAACTACAACGCTTCTCAGCAAAAATACAAAATATCTGGCTCGAAAGCACGTGACCCTCTACGTGGATACATCATACAGCAGAAGATAGAGGAAGAAAGAAAAAACAATAGACGAAAATAATAATGAGTATCACCCTGAACAAGGAACCATAAAAATAATGCACCCCACTCTTCGTTACATTAGAATCGATTGGAAAAGAAAACAGGAGAAAAGAAGAAAACGAAAACAAAAAGAGTCTACCTCTTAGCTTGTATCGCAAGACCGCGAGATCGGCGTCGTATAAAATCTAACAACGAACGGGATGCATCATTCCTTACAATGACGAACACACATACAATCCCTAATATGTACACGGCTCGTATATGCACACACACACACACACTCACACACGCGCGCGAACTTTTCGTCGGTGACACCGGACGTTTAATCTGTATGTAATATATCCAGCGCGCGGAACTCGCGGCTGAATTCAGCGGACGTACAATAAATTATAAATAATAATAGTAATATTATTAATAAAGTTAATCCTTTAATCAGGCCGTGTGCTGTAATACTAGAAACGGACGCGCCTCGCGTTTCATCGAACGTTCATCGTCGTCCCGACGCGCGTTTCTTTCATCGACGAGCTCGTCGGCGTTAAAATTCGCGATCAATGTATCAAAGTGTTCGCACCCCAGTCGTTACCAATCGGTATTGGTAGCCGGTCTAGATTAGTACAGACATTCAGCTAGAACACACCTTCCTCGGTCCTTCCATTCCCATTCGTTTATGAAGCTTAAGCTTGGCCTGGCCCGATAAAACGGAGAAAATGTTCCGCGAGCAACGTTACTGATGCAAAAACCGAGAGAGGAAAGAACACTTTACTCGTTCTCCGGAGAGCGATACTCTCCGCGCGGCGCAGGATCGGCTCCTACTTCTTTAAACCAGCGATCATCTGGCGCTCTTCGTCAAGAAGCTTTCTAACAGAAATTTCGTGAGTATTCTACGTTCGCCTTGGATCAGCCTACGCCGTTCAAATGCAACTACAGCAGCGCGCGCCATGAATTCAACGTACAAAACAGAAAATGGGGAAGAAGAGGAACGATCGTTTCCTCGTTCGAAATACGATCGACGGACGGTGCGGCGGTGAAGAACGAGAGCGAAGGAAATAGTATTCTCGTTCGGTGCCGACGTCGATCCACGACGTTCCGCGATCCTGTGCCGAGGCGAATAAGATGGCACGCGAGCAGGAGGCACTCGTGACTCTCCCAGCAGTGGCTCTCCTCTTCGTTTCTGTGATTCTCCTAGTTCGATTTTCCAAATACCACTGAATCGACGTATTTGCAATCTCCCCTACTCCTCCTGCTACCTTATCTACTTTGCACTGGCCTCGGTGCTCTCTGGAGGTGGCAAGGGTATAGGTTTGTCGGAGACTGGGACCTGCTTCTTCGACTTCCTCGCCTTCTTCGTTGTCTTCGGCGACTTCTTCACCTCGCCGTCCACCGCCATCTTCTCTTCCACTGGTTTCTGTTGCTCCTCCGAGGGCTGTTTACTCTCAGCTTCCTTGGCCTCTTCAGAGGCTAGGTTTCCTGACTTATTCTCTGCGGAAGCGTCCTCTGGCTTCTCATTTTCTTCCTTCTTCTCAGCTGCTCCCTCAGCACTACCTGGCTCCTTCTCATCTGCTCTCTTCTCTTCAGAAGCGGCCTCCGCCTTCTCTTCCACGTCAGCTGGTTTCGGACTCTGCTGCACCTCCATGGGCGTAGCCTCGGGATTCTCCGCGGGTGCGGTGTCCATGGGCTCGCTGGAAGACCGACCAGCGTGCTGCTGCTGTTGGCTCGCCGTCATGATCTCTGCGCAGGCTTCGTTAGCCTCCTCAGGCTTCTTCGTTGGGGACGAGGGGCAAGGTGGCAACGGTATTGGTTCCTTGTTCTGTGGCTGCTCCTCGGTCTTCTGGTCCACGTCCATGGACTCGCTCTGTCTAGTCACTTGGACGCTACTGGAGGCCTCGTTCCCCTCTTCCTCAGCTACCTCCGGTGGCTTCGGCTGCGAAGCCTTCGACTCCAGCAAGCTGATCGTAGCCTGTATACACTTTATCGCGTTCCTGCGCGTCTGTCGCACGTTTTCCCTCCCCTCTGTCTCGATGTCGTCCAGCTTGATCAGTTCCCTGGTGAGCATCTCGTCAAGGTAGATGTACTCCTTGTCCGTCTTCGAGTTGCCGCTGTACTGTTTCACTTGCTCGGCCAGGGAGTCCACCTCCTGCTGCACCAGGGCTACCCTCTCCAAAGGATCTTTTGGAAGAGCAGGCTTGACCTTCGGTGGGTCCTGCTGCGGTGGCTCCTGAGGCTGAGGTTGCTGCTGCGGCTGTGGCTTCTGCTGTGGCTTCGGTTGCTCGTAGTGCTGCTGAGGCTGCCTTTCCGCGTACTGCTGCTGCTGCTGCTGCTGCCTAGGCTGCTGGAAGCTGTGCGCCGGCTGCTGTCGGCGAGGAGAGTGCTCGAAAGAGCTCGAGGGAGGGTAGAACGGCTCCTGGAAGTGTGGGGACCACTGACTCCTCCCGAACGAGGATTGCCCGAATGGTGACGGCCTCTGGAAGTGGGGAGGCGCGTGGAACTGTGTAGGAGACGGCTCTCTTTTGAAATGCGGCTCGTCGAAGCTCCTAGGCACCACAGGCTCGTCTCTGCCCTCGACGAAGATAGGTATATGCCTGACATTGCCCTGCTGCTGTTGAGGCTTCTGTTGCTGCTGCGGCTGTGGCTTCTGTTGCGGAGGGGACTGGTTGTGCTGTGGCGTTATGTCTATTCTAGAAACGTATCTCTGCCCCTGCGGCTGTTGCTGCTGCTGCTGCGGCTGCTGCTGGCTGAACGACTGCCTGTTCTCCGGCGGGGCTGACATCGAGCGCTGCCCGCGGTTCCCCTTGTCGAGATTCTCCATGTTGTGATGGTGCTGGCCTATGTCCACCGTGTTGCGCAGCCCGTACTGGGGGATCTGGCTTCTTCTGGTCCCCTGCTCTCTGTCCTGCTGGTTACCTTCGGGCTCGCCGTGGGAGCTGACACCACTGGCGCCGCTCGCCGCGCTGCTTCCACTGGCCTGGCTCCTGGCGTCCTCGTCGGAGTAGCCCTGGTAGTTACTGTTGCTCCCGCTGTTCCCAGAGCCGCGATTCCTATTACGGAACGAACTGTGGAACGGTATGTCGCCCCAAGGTGGGCCCAGAAGCTGGTCAGCGAATTCTGGGTGGCGGGCAGCTAGGTCGTCCAGGTGGGAGCGGATGTCGCTGCGCCGACCGAAACCCTCGTCGTCGAACGGGAATCCCTGGAAAAGCGAGACGACACCACGGTGAGAATATGCCCCCAAGCTGCTCTCGGAGGATTCGAATAGGTGGGTGGAGAACGAGGGTGGTTCGAGGAGGCTTTACGTCCTTCGAAGTCAAGGTTTAAAGTTAAAGGCTCTTTGGGAACACAGTGTGCTGACTGATGACCCAATTATCATAGCGTTAACTCAGAATCCTGGAGCTACTTTCCGAAGAACAGCGACTTCGTTGTTTTTACCTAAACAGTTGCAGTTTAGGTGCAAGGAATAGGAATGTAAAGGTAATTTGATTTTCCATCACCCTCGTTCTTTTTGGACAGTATTCAAAAAATACTTAGTTCTCACTAAAGCCTGCGCTAAGAGTACTCTAGCTCCGATAGCTGCGGTATTGTGCGAATCAAAGCGATTTTAGATGCCGAGCTTGGAAGCCTGATTAACCGCAGCGCTGATGACGAAGACACCTAAATGCTCTAAATCTAGGAGGTCCGATTGAAAGAAATTAAGCGTGAAATCCATCGACGAATGCTCCGGTTCCGGACAAACCAACTGCCCAAGTGAATCGAAGCGATCTTGACTTTCAAGATGGAGAAACTTTGTTTAAAAGCCACCGGTGATAATGTGTTCATTGTCAAGTGTTCTTTGAATCTCAAATCCCTCCACTATCTCGCAGCTGCTTGGAAGCAACCTTATCGATAATACCAAGCCGTGCATGATATATTATTCACAGTGAGCGAGAAAGTTATTGAGGCAGACGGTAACTCATTTTTTATTTACTCATTTCTTAAAACACCAACCGACAGTGGCGGATTTAACGGGCGACAGAGTTGGCCATTATTCGACTAATCTTCGAATGCAAATTTAAAATGAACTGAAATTATTCGAGGAATAATGAATAAATTTTTAGTCGAATGAATTTTATTATTCGACTAAATTTTTAGTCGTTATTGGTTATTCGAAGGATCTCCGTGGCAACTAATTATTTAGGGAAGATCCCGAACCCGAAAATTCAAAAAATTCTGAAACTTTCAGAATATGTGGGGATTTCCTCCTGATTACAACGCAATTTTTGTTTGCTGCCCAAATTCACTCGAAGCGGGCGAAATTAACCCCTGAAAATTTGGCTATTTTCCGATTTTGTGTTATACCTCGCGAACTGTAAGAGATAGAAAAAAAGTTTCAAGACAAAAGTTACTTCCTTTAATTAGATCTATCATTTGGAAAAAAAAATATTTTACAGTTCACGAGTTATAACACAAAATCGAAAAATAACCGGATTTTCAGGGGTCAATTACATCCCCTTAGAGTGAATTTGGGCAGCAAACAAAAATTGCGCTATAATAAGGAGGAAATTCCCTACATATTCACAAAGAGTTAGAATTTTTTTAATTTCCGGTTTCGGGATGTTCCCTTGTTAGTCGTCACAGAGGTCCGTCGAATAACGAATAACGACAAAAAATTTAGTCGAATAATAAAATTTAGTCGACTAAAAATGTATTCTTTATTCTCAAATAACCGCATTTTATTCGAAGATTAGTCGAATAATACCCAACTCTGCCCTGCCCAGCAGGTCCCCTAGGTCCCCATACTTAAAAAAAACTATAATTTTCTCCAAACTACATCTTTTTTCTGTACTTATCCCGTTTTTAGTAAACTACCCCTTCATTTCCCCGAAAAAAAATGGGCCCCTCAGAACGTTTGCCATCTGTGCCTTTCCCCTTAAATCCGCCACTGCCAACCGAGCTGCGACGATTCTATGCCTAAGAATTAGTCAAAATGGTAAAATGTTCATTACCGAGGCAAACTCAATCATTATCAGAGATACGAGGGAAACCGCACGGGTTCAACTAAAAAGAATCTGTGTCAACAATTCCGTGAGTCATCATGCGTACACGAGCGGGCCCCGCAACTGCTGTATTTGCACGCTCTCAATAGCGTGGAAAGGAGGAAGCCTGCTCCAACGCCAGAATGCTTAGACTCGCGTCGTTTCATATTCGTGGGCGTACCACTCGTGACGCGGTCTGTTACGGGCTCTACGTCACGGAAAAAGAACTATATATAGGGTCGGCAGGCATACGTACATTTGCAAAATTGCGCTCACCCACGTCAGATAAACTCGGTCAACCGTACACACTCCGCGGGACTTGGGGTCCGCAAATAATATAATGATCATTCGGAGGATCCTGAACGAACTTCTTTTCGGGCAGCGCTATTTTTAAGCGTGAACCGTGCCCGCGCGACGCGAGATGGAACTTTGGATCAGGGTTTAAAAAAAAAAAAAAAAATAGAAAATAAAAGATCCTACGCTATTCCGTCGACCACCACCTCGGTTTACAGTCTTCGCACCTTCGATGGGCACTTTGCATCCACCCATTTCGATCTACAACACGATGATTCCTAAGTTGGTACGCAAAATTCTGAAGAAGGGCACCGGAGGCTTCCGAATTATCGGTCACGTTAGTCGAACAGGTGATGGAAGACGGAGGGGGGGGGGAGTCTTTCTTTGGCTCGCGCTTTGAATATCTGGGATTGTAGCGACGGGATCGAGCGTGCTACGCGTTCTTTGCACGAATCGGGCGATTCTCGTAAATACGTATTATACAGGGTGTTTGCGAAATCGTGGTATAACCGAAGAGTAAGTCGAAAATATGGTATGAAATTTGAAAGCAGATGTATACATTTCTGTGCCTTGGCGTGTGCCAAGCTACCAACTCGAGCCTCTCCTCAAGCCCAAATACCGAATATTCGTACACGAGCGCTACTGCGTCCCCACTTACGCGCTCGAGCGTCGATACCGAACGTTCTTGCGGCCCAGCAGGGCAGCGCGGCGGAGGAGAGTCAATCGAATAAGGGGACCGGCAGGCACGGTAGCTCGGAAAGTGGTCGGAATGGTTTTCGAGAAGCCTGTCTGGGCGAGAGTGCAGAAAGCTTTCGAGCTGTTCGCGCTGCCTTTTAAAGGTGCACGCGCCACACACTCGATTCCCTCTTATGAATCACACGGCGCCCGTTAATGTTGCACGTCAACCTGGCCTTTTTATTTCACTCCACCGTCTCCCTTCCGCGCCGTGCCCATACCCCCGTGCGTGAGTTCTTTCATAGATCATCCGCCGTGTTCCAACGCCCACCAGGCGAATTCTTTGTCGCCGCTTGCAACTTCCTCTCGAACACTTACTTCTCCCTCTAGTCCCTTGTGAAAACGCTTAGGAAACGGAATGATCGGAAATACAGACTCGAATGGGAGGACTTAAGAGGGGATTGCGCCTTGTTGGGCCGAAAAATATTGTAGGTAATTCTTTGCGAATTTTTTGTACAAAAACGGCGCGACAAATTAATTTTAGGTTTGGCAGGCTGTTTTACTGTATCTTGAGCTGTCGTTCTGAATTTTTGTGCGACAGTGAAAGAAAAAGCATGTCGAGCCTTTTTTGTACAAAAAAAAAGTCACAAAGAATTACCTGTTTCTCGGCCCAACAAGGCGCAATCCCCCCTTTAAAGTGTAAAACTCAAAGAGAAAGACTCGAATGGGCTAGTTGTTCCTGGAACAACTTGATGGAAACTTAGGTACCTATATGAACACCAAACAGTAGTGGAGGCTCCCAAAGGAATACCACCGCAGTGTGATTCTGTGTGGAATAGTGGTGACCAGATTCGAGGTTCGGCAGGCGATCTACTATCAAGGCATCGCTATTGGCTGGCCGCGAGCCAAAGCGACATTCCATGGATTCCTTTGTCTCAGAAGAGACTTCTTGATTCTTCTGAACAGACACCACCGTTCTTCGAAACATCTACGCGGCACCGGAGGCGCCTGTTTGGTGGTTAAATGCTAAATAAGGGGCGCAGAGGCTGCCGCTGGGATTCGTTCCGGGGGAAGCTCTTCTTATGGAGAAGTCCGATCCCTATCCAGGTCGTTATACTTAGAATTGTCTTGAATTACGAAACTGCCGCGCGAGATTGCCTCTTGTGCCGAAATCAGGCTACGCGGAGGGCACGGAGAGCTAAATAAGGAGGCGGAGGGTTAAGAGACTCCGTGGGACTCATTCAGAATTAGTCTCTCCGAGGAGAAGTAAACGCTTAAGGAAATAATGCTATTAAACAAGGAACGCGTTTAATTTGATGCTTGGCGTGGGTTAAAATTCACCCAGTGTCTTCTAAACAGGGAATAATAAAGAGACGAAGCAAGGGACGCGGAGTAATATTCGTAATTGATTGAATATCAAGTTTCTTCTTTCCCTTTCTGCGATTGGGATAGCTAGCCAGATGGTTTCTAGCGATGGCTACCGATTTCGGGCTGTTGCGAAATCTGCTAATTATCACGCGACGGGGTTGCAGGAACTGCAGCCGAACTGCACGCGTTTCGCGAGGCTTCATTGAATATTCATATGCACGTGAGCGGCATTCCTCGCGTTCCTCGCCTTTTATGAGACTTTTCGTGATTCCATTGTGCCGCGCGAGCATCTTTCCTTGTCACGTGTGACGTTACACGCGTGGGAGTCGTATATTAACCAATTACTTGTAATCGATCACTTGCGGAACTACGAGGCGCGTTACGTCATACTAGTTAAGGCAAAACAATCGAAATTTCAGCGGCGAGAAGAAAGTTTAAAACTGTATACATAATTCTTCCAGGTGGAACTAACAATAAGTTAGTTCACAGTTTAACCCTTGTACGGAGATTGGGTAATTTTGACCCGAAATTTATTATCATTATTTGGATTGAAACTCTTTTGTATCTTTAAATAACTAATAACCGGCAATAATAAATAATAATAATCTTTTTTAATTTTCTTTATTGCAGAAATTTAATAAGTTCTTAAAAGATTAAACCGTAATAATTAAATGAACCGAGTTTTTTGTACATGGATTTTTTTGTAAATATTGGGCCAATTTGACCCAAATTTACTTATCCCTGTAACTTTACAAAATTCCGTACAAGGGTTAAACTTTCTTGTTGCCACTAGTGCATGGACACACTTCCTAATGAAAGTGAGATTGATCTATTATAAAATCTACTACGGGAATGGGAATTTTGTGAAATACATTGCAGTTAATTTAGTATAGTATTCCAGATTAGATTACTATAGTATTCTAATACTATTTCAAAATATAGCTATGCATGACACATGTGAAAGCATATACCCTTGTACTACGAGAAGCGAAAAGAGCAATGGTGTGGTTAGAATATGATTTTAATTAGTACTTAAGTGCTCGTGCTTTTGGAGGCACTCGTACGGAATTCGATCATGTCCCGTCAGAGTTCAATGCTATTTAGGATACACGTGGTCCAATCTTCAATGACCCGCGATACTTAACGGGAGCAAGGCTTCAACACTCGTAACAAGTGGACGAGCGTGTTCCTCGAGCTACACATCAAAGTGAAAAAATAGAAAGAGAAGTAAGGCTACGCTACTTATATAAACGAACGTTTTCCACTGGATTTTAAGTACTTCCTCCAACGGAGATATAAAACTTCGGGCAACGTCGAGCGCGCCAGCATTTCTTGGGGATAAAAGTTCAACGGCGACCAATTCGGATACCCTTCGACGGAAATCTCCCCCCCCCCCCTGTATTCTCAGCACGCAGAACCTGGCCACGAAGAAATCAGGAAACGACTACTGAACAGCGAGTCTGTCGCGAGCCCCGGTTCCAGAGGCCGTGACACAGTTCCCCCCCCCCCCCCCCGAGGATCGTTTATACCGAGACGTCGCTGCTGCTGACATTCACCCAGTTTGCTGTTTTATGGGTAACCATAGTCGTTTGAACTTTTTCCCCCGCCTGTCCTTACGTATTTTTATTTTTACCCGCCCCGCCGCGAGAAGTCTTCCTAGGACCTCTACGAAAAATCGTGGCCCTTCGGTGGAACAAGAGCTGAATAAGTTATTCAACGACCAAAATAGATTAGTGCACAGTAGATTCTTTTACTGTGACTAATTGATTATTATTTAATATTAGGAAGATATTATATTATTTCATATTTTAGATTAGGAAGATATTATTTAATACTTAATATTAGGAAGATATTATTTAATATTTAATATTAGGAAGATATTATTTAATATTTAATATTAGAAATATATTATTTAATATTTAAACCATAAAGAACCAACTTAGACTTAACATTTTCTTTAGAACGCCTACGATAAACAAACCCAATAAATCTGCGAGCTTCTAAATTCTAAAGTGTATTGCTATCGGTAGAAATGATGTTAAGTAATAAGTAACAATCTTATTTCTGACGCTTTGGCGACCTTGTGCTAAGAAGCGTCTACTGCCCTTTCAGTGAAATATCATCAAACATTTTAATTCAAAAGTGTTGAGATAATTGTAAATTTAATTCAATATGAGTTATCACTAAATAAATTGCTACACGGATAAAAAGAAGTGAATTGTTTTTAAAGTTGTCTCAAACCTCTGTGTTTAAAACCTTTTCAATTTCATCCTGTCGCCTACTTAGCCTACACACAAATCCGCCCTTGACATATTTGAATGAACGTGAGTGAACGAGAACGATGAGTGAACAGGCACGCCTGGAGTATTTCCGCGTGAAAACCGTCAACAGAGCGAAACTGGAGTACCGATTATTAAGGGAGACTGTTCAAGATTCCACTGGCAAAAGATGCTTGCGAAATCGTCGACGATAGAGCGAGAGTTCCAATCACGTTTCTCTTGAGTCCCCGATAGGCAGATAACGCCCACGAGGCATCTATCACTTCGAGGCGTCATCGGCGGCGTTATTAACAGTACTGTGTTTACCAGAAACCGGTTTCTTCTTTTTTTCCCATCCGCGAAAACGACCAGGCGATTAGATCACTGGCGAAAATACAGAGCTATCGTTCCAACGCGGCGGCCAGGTGCGCTACCGCGTCGAGTGAACAATGTCAGATAAATCGATTGGAAGCCGGTGCACCTCGTTTTCGTATTCGCCGTATATGGTCAGAGACCGATGCGCGCCGCGTTTCATGGAAACCACCTAGGAAGTCACGCATACTCACTAAACGCACAAGGGAGCCGCGTGAGTCGTTGCGCACCGAGTTTCATGAGACTTCGTAGAAAGGTAGAGAATTGAAAAATATTTCACCCATGTTCGGCGGTAAATGTATTTAACAATAAAAATCGCGTCTGCCTGTTGGCGCATTAAGTCTATGAAAGCGCGATGGCTTGGTGGCGAACTATTTTAATCGTAAACTACTTTATTCGCCAACTATTAGTATTTTTCAATTCTATACCTTTTCACGAAATTTCGTCAAAATCAGTGCGCAAAACACTTCAAGTGGTGATTTAATATTCAAATACTTTGCTTCGAAATGCGAGGCTGGTAAAGCATAAAGAATCAATTGCATCGGGGGAGAAGCAGATTTGGAAGAATGGCTACTGTGAAGCTCGGATGTCCAAGAAGAAAAAGTCATATGGGGCCAGACCCCTAATACGGATGAACGGTTGGCGAACGAGGGAGGGAATAAAGCATGCATTTGGCGATTATGTTACATTTCACGCTGCCTTTTCTCCGCTTCTCCCGGCGAGGGGAACGCGAGCCACGTCCTCGACGGAGAGAGAGTTACCGAGGAGAAACGTCTCCGTTAGTTTATTATTAGCGTTAACAACGCTTGCGTTTTTGGAGGGATGGGCCTCGTTCGAGAAGAGCTCCTCTTGAAGCATTCTGGTTCGAGGCTGTCGAGAGCGAAGAATTTACTCTCTCATCTTAATTTTCACCTATGAATCCCTACCCAGATGTGCAATCTAAACGAGAATCAAATTATCCAAGTTCTACGAACTCTGAAGAGTCTACTAAGAAAAGAAAGAAGCGACGAGAAGCTTAATTGCACCAATCCACAGATCCGCGTAGTTTAAATTTATACCGTACCGATTGGCCTTTACCTCCATTTTGTATCTTCGGGAGCGAAAGCCACGGGACCTATAAGAGCTATAATTCCACACCATTTGTAATATTTGATGAATACCTATTTAAAGGCGTAATTTAAGGAAGTTATGTGACAGTTAAGCGACCCTCTTATAGAGGATCAAGTAAGAGTAGAGTGTAGATAAAGCCACTATCGGTTGTCTTTCTCGTCGCGTTATGGGCTATTTTTTGTCGCAGTTGATTTCTCAGTGAAAGCAAGAAGAAATCGACGGGTCGAGTCCCCCTCGATCTCGAGGCAACGAAAAACACGTCACTAGCCGCGAATTCTATTTCTAACTTCCACGCGATCCACGAACGATGAAGGAAGGTCGACGAGGCAGCCACGTTACACGTAGAAACGAGATCACATTAACGATGGGCTTCGCAACACGCTTCGAATCGTCTTCGAACGTATGACATCAGCCTCCAATCGCTTTCTGTATCGCCCCAAATGACTTTCCAAAATTTTCGAGATCTAGGTACATAGACCCCTTTTATTTCATTCGCGATGGAGCGATGCTCGATAAATAATGACGAATGAATTGATCGAGAATTTATTACACCGAAGATAACACAAGATCTTTGTGGAGAGCATAGCGGGCGATTATGTCACGCTGGAGGAATAGTATGTACACCAAATGGGCGTGCACGCGAAAATTCTACATATGTACCTCCTTTATCGACTAGAAAACTACCTATGTCCTTTTCTTTTATTTTTTATTTCTAATCGTCTAGGTGTAATTTTACCAGTTGAAGCTCGAAATAGAGTGATAATACCGATATCTAAGAAATAATGTATGCGAACCCCGATTATCAACAGAGCGACTTTCGTATCAAGTGAAATACTCACCTCCCGTAGACTTCTCATTTTCACACCACTTATCTAATCTATATTTTATGTATCTATATTCCACAGCATACAGCAATATATATTATCCAGATAATATACATTACATCGTCACTTTCTAAGTGGACAGTCTGCAAGAATGAACCCCTCTTTCGTTTATCCCGAAACTGCCTCAATCGGTAATAATACTTTCAAATCAGCTTGTTATATATCGATCAATATGATTCCTGTCCCCATACTTAGATCACAGAATACATTTCCAGTATCTAAGATTCTAAGGAATGACGCTCAGTTTTATACACGTAGCGCGGTATAAAACATTAATAAACTGGCACTTCCAAAATAGGCACACTCGCGATTTGTGTATTTCTGGTATCGTATGTCGGTAATGGGTCTGTAGATATATATAGTACAGGGTCCTAGGCAAACGTCAGAGCACGAAACACAGTAAGTGGACATAGAAAAAAGCACGTCATCGCCGAACACGCGAGTGATTAGCAACCCAGGCAAGTCTTTGAAAGCGGGGAAGAATCGCGAATAGACGGATAGAGTCTAGAACGATCTGGAAGAAGTGTCGACGAAAACGACCGACGAGTCACGAGATTCGAAGCTGCAAGTCGATCGACACCTTTCGACTATCATTCCCCCCTGATACGATAAAGTTTGTATCGTTCCCGAGCGAGTTATTGGAAACGACCTCTCGAGCATCTGTCGTTTGAAAACGCTGGGCGTGTTAACCTTGCCTATTCAACGGTTTCTCGAGCACGTCGAATAAACACGAAAGGGAGTGAAGGATAAAAAAAAAATTATTTGGCACCACTTACGGGGAACGGGCGGTCCAAATCGATCGGTTCGCCGAATTCGGATGCTTTGCCCACGATGATAGGAGAGTCCATTTTCTGGACTCTTTTGGGTCCGTGCCTGATTTAGTATACGTGCTTCCCCTCTCTCTTTCTCTCTTTCTCTCGTCTTTCGGTCTTTAAAAGCTTGACTTTTCACACACTTAAGGATGAGAGGTTAAGTCGTGCTGGTTGCCGTTAAGTGCTCTCTGCAGGTTAAATGATGTTTATTTTTTGGTACTTTGTTTCAAGGGATCAGCCAAGAAGCTCGCTATAAACAACAGTGCCGGCGGTGGTTAACAAAAAGGCGAACGAAAATAAAACGTACTGGCAGCACACTCTCGACTTGCGTGTGTGTGTGTTTTTTAAGGATCTTTCAAAGATTACCGAGAGGACGGTATGCGACAAAGTCGTTCTAGGCCACTGCTTCCTCTTCCTGTTTCGGTCCCCTCTCGTACCCTTTTCGTTACGTAAGAGGCCCCACTCGTGTCTCACTCGTCTCTTTCGCCTCGCACTGTCACACACTCGCGAAAAATCCTGCTTCTGTCTCGTCGAAGGAACTGTTCGTCTCTTTCTCGAGAATGGGCGAAAACGCACGTGTCCCCTCGCGCTCCTTTCAGGTCGATAGCAAAACTGTCAGTGCGCGGCCGGAGCAACTTAAATATATTTGTTGTGTGGGACGTATCGGGGGCCACGTGACTAGAGGCCGAGCGCGGCCGAAGGCTGGCGAAGATGCCCGACGGAACGTACGAGAGCGTGCTAGAATCTTCCCTCTCTGTTTTGCCACTTTCGAGAAATCTTTTATTTTCTGCGTACGTGCAGCGCACGCGACTCACACCAGTAGAGAATAAAATGACAGAAGAATAATGAGTTTTCGAACACTCGTATCAGTAAATGCGGGAATTCAATAATATTAATGATAAAAGACAAAGACAATTATAATTGACATCGGCAAGTTATGAGCTTGCAACCAGATATTGCTGCGAAGAGTTATGTTCCAGCATGCAATTGAATATATCTAATCGAGCCTCGAACGTATAGTTCGTTTTATATCGTTATATAATCGTTCCAAGTACAAGACTGATACGTATGGGTTATTTAATATCGAAAATGGATCTTTTTTTCGTTTTAAAACCGGGTTAAGATATCTTTCGAAGGTGATTCATTGGTACTGCGAGCTTCAGGTGGTATTGTCGAGTTTTTCCTCGTTTTCTTTTTGTAATTGACAGGCAAGGCTGTCCCGTGGACTTGTTTACCTATGTCCTTTTATAGTAAGCGGCAATTCCCTTCGCGCGCTCGTGCTTCCATCCGAAAAGTTGATCAACTTGGTTTCTCCCTGCGCTATCCATAACTGTCTTAAATCGTGCTCTATAAATAGATCGCCGACTAAATATAACGCCTAAAAAATAAAGAGTCGCATCGCGTCCAATACAACCTACATACTTCTTTCTTTTTTTTTTAATTTAATATAACCATGAATCATTCGTGGTGTATTAATAGATGCGTGAATCCGATTCGTAGGTACCACAGGCATCAGCCGAGATATATAGATCGCGTATTGTGCCCGATACGAGACGTATCGAGCGATTAACAAATAAATCCCATGTATCAGCGAGTCGTATTTTTAGAATCGGTTCGCGGCACGAATAGGGCCACTTTTGAAACTCTGAAATGGAGTTTGGGAGGCTATATACGATACTGAAGGGTACAGCGATTTTAAGTGGATCACTGAAGACCACTCGACGCTCGGAAAGCTCTCCATTACCGACGGAGAAAGGCTTCGAATGTTATGTATCTCGGCGGGAATGCGCGTTGATCGTAATGAAATCGTGATTAATAATAGTTGCACGGTTCATCTGTGAAACTGTTAGAGCTAATGACTCGGAGGAGCGTTTTGTCCCTCCGATATCTCGATGTCAACTTGGCCTTTATTATTATTACCAGGGAAGTATGAGGCCCGCCATTGAATATTAGTCATACGATCAGATTCTGGCCCGATTCCAGCCATTTCTGTGCGGCGTGAAAATACGCGTTTGCGAGTCGTGTGGCCAGGTAGACGCTTCACGATCAAGACGTTGCGTTGTGACACGGCAATAAGCCGAGACCTTGCACGCTGCTAACCTAACTTTCTCGAGGCATAACGACGGAACCTTGCCGTATTTAATTCCTACGCCACGCTCGAGGATGTTACGCGTTCATATGAATGAACTTCTCCAGCCACTTCTATGGGATTAGTTACACTCCCAAATGTTATGCTCATGAGAAGAACTTTCTTGTGTACTCTAACTAGATATTTAACTTAAGTCTTTTAGGATTGTTAAGAGTCTCATGACCAAAGTTATTTGAATATCTGTATTAGTATAGGCGTTACGCATCAATTGTTAATCGATCAGATTCTATTTGACTGACAGTGACATAATAATATTATGTACATTCTACAGCTTGGTTATGCCACTGAGATGCAATTAATGGCATATAGGAGGAACCTTCAGAGACGATATTCTGCTACTGGATAGAAGCCAAGTGCACTAGGAATATAATTTCATAATCTAACTGCACGATTTTAAATCGCCCTTCGGGGACATCCTCCTTTGCAAGGCACCATTTCCTTGATTTATCTAAGTTCTATTTGCCAGGAAGTATCTGTGAGAATAATAACGGGAATGAATGGCTACGATCTACAGCAATGTACCGTAAAATTGGTCGGACAATCGATAATTTGTCGATAACGCATCAGTTGGCATCCGCTAATTGCGATAATTGCCATTGCGTAATCTTGCAACTGTAACCTATTTATTACAAACCGCGATAAGAACTGAAAAAGAACATTAGACGATTTTGTAAACTTACCTTTTGCTCATTAATTAATTAATTTTAATTTCAAATATACAATTTATTTTTATGATAAATATAATTTTGCTTGCTTCCATGCACACATAATTAGTACAGGAGAAAAAGAGAAAAAACTTTTAATTACTCTGGGCGGCGAATTGGGATTCGAACCCACAACCCCCGAACCGCAGTCAAACACCCTACCAACAGAGCCACTCAACTACTGACAATTCTTTTCTTTCTAATCAATGAACAGTACACTAACAGAACTATCATATTCTCACGACTTTTTTAAATATAATCTAAAGACATCGTCAGACGAAAACGAGTGTAACTCAAGCTACTATTAATTTAATTACCGAAAAGCCTGCTGTTTTACAAGCATATTTTTCGTTAGAAAAAATATATGCACCTATGTGCGAAAAGGATTAATAAGCTAGGCGAGATATGCGAACACAAAAAGGTAGAGCAGCCTCTGAACATATTTCAAAGGCCCCGTCATTACCAGCGCCACTTACCTAACAACAGAATGCCCGAGCACGTGTTACACCATTGCAAAACATAGAGCTACTTCGTTGCGATCAAGCTTCCATACGAATCGCGTTCTCCCCCAGAAAGCCGACCGCGGCTTTTCGACTGTTCAAAGTTTAAACCGTGCTCGACAATAAACAGGAAACAGAGATCGCGCCGCCACACTTCGACGAACACGTCGATTCACGCGTGCACAGAAGCACGATAGTTCGATGGACAGATGACTCACGTCACGTTCTCCTACGAGAGATACATATTATGTAACGACTCGTACCTACGGTAATGCATCAGCGAATTGTAATCCGCGTGTTACATGAAATTCCTAACACCAGTGCCGCGGGTCTCGAAGCGATCGCGAGAATAAATCAGATCTATCCACCGATACGTCACGGATTCCGCGTACTCGGTAAGTACGCACGGTCTTTAATTCCGCCTCTCAGATGTTCTGGATTATCCGCTTCGAGCTACGAGATTCCTCGAAGCTGCAGAACACTCCGCGGTCTGTAAACGGCGTAAAACGGAACGTTTCACATTTCTCGAATGTCTGCCGTCGCGTTTCATACCGTCCAGCTGAGAAGCGCCGAGGGATCGTGTACTCGAATGCCTCGAATTCGGGGATTCGGGCGCACTGAGCGAATAGAACGTTACGAAAAGCGAGTTCGCGTGTCGACGATTATCGCAACTCGGCACCAGAAATAGAATCCCTGCATGTATCGGGCGAATTGTCGTTCTGTTGCGAAAACAGTTAGGTGGTCACTTTGCAGAGACTGCGGAAACGCGATTTGGATTGCGCTATGAGATTATAGCGGACGGGCCTGGAGTTATGGAGGGGCAGATAGATGATGCTCGATTTTATGAGACCGCGTGATCGTTTCGATCTGTAGCGTTGTTGGCGACGACAGGGAAGAAGAGTTATTTCTTTTACGATTAGGATAAACGAAGCTCGCTTGCGCAACACCTACTAAGAAACGAATCGTCAAACTGCTGCTTGAGCACGTTACATGGAACTGAAGGGATTAGCGCCAAGCGTAGACAAGAGTTTTGAGGTTAGGCTGATTGTGGCCTATATAGTTTTTAGTAGGAACGACGGGGATCTTGCGCGATCGAAGTGGAGCCAATTAAATTTGAAGATTTGATTATGGTTAGGCTTTAATACAATGTTTATAATGCATCTGACCATTTACGTGGACGTAGAATGTAATAAAGATGATTAATAAGAGTGGTAATTAAGCGTAGAAGACGAATGTGTGAAAAAGGAAACTGGATTCACTGCTGCGGAAGCGTTTAATTGCACTTGCAACCGAATGAAGGCTATTTAGAATCATCGATTCTATTGACTTCCGATAATTATGTATCAGGTTTCACCTTGAAATTGATGAATAAAAGGATGGTTTTTCGCTCTGCATTTGTAACTTTTTTCGTAAGCAGGTTTTTAATTATCGAAAAGTTTGACGATCGCTGCTGAGTGCAAACTTATGTTTCGCGATAAGAATGTGTGAAACGCATGTATAAGTTGGATTCTTATAACATGTAGAGTTCATACTTTAATTGCGTGAACATGACATCAGACTGTCTTTTTGGTTCGTTAATTTCCATATAACGTTGCCCGATTACGTAGCGAATGAGCAATTCTTGCAACGATAAAAAGTGGCGTCGGTTTCGATGGATTGAAAGGGCGATATAGTAAATTGTTCTATGGAAGATTAAGGCCACGGGAAGGTGAAAGGAATTTCAGGCTACTGGGAGAGGATGCCGCGAAAGTGTCTCGTCACAACTTGACGACTCGCGAATCGGAATGGCTAATTAAAAAAGAGAGACTGCTGCTACAGAAAGTTAAATGAACTTCCATTTCCCTTGAATTGTGTTCCCCAAATTCATATGCCACCTCTGTTTTCATTAAAGAAACTGTAGGTATCAATGAAAAAACAGGGGAACTGTAATTCGAGCGTTTTTACGAAACGGTGTTGCCATCTAACGGATCAATCGGTAAGCCGAAGCACAAAACTGCGCTGTCCCTGCAATAATGGTATCACATTTTATCCTTGCAATGGCGTTGTGAATTATAGAGAAAAACCTAAACAATTACCTCGCTATATAAAACCCAAAAGCTCATCAAGCTAAACCTATCGTTCTACGAGGAACGCCCAAGTTACTTTTTTAATAAATTGATGCAATTTTGAACAAATAAGACACTTGTTCCGATGCTCCACTAACCATGCGCTTTCTTATAAACAATTCCTCTAAACTCAGCATATCATTTGCAAAGGAATCTGATCGGAATTGATCCGAACGAATTTCCGTCTGCGAGAGAAGCTAGGCGAAAATAGAGAAGCAGAGACAGAGAATAGAATCGATTTATCGAATCGTAAGATCACGTTCCTGTGCACCGACTGTAGCCATCGAGTCTCGCCTTCGATCTCGCTGCTCGATCCAGTCCACGTGTCTCGATCACTCGCACGATCATCGATAATGACGATCGATGATCTACAGTGATCGATAGCGTTGCTAGGGACGCATGAGGTCCGAGGAGGTTGACTGACCGCCACTCGCCGAACGCTCCAACGTTTCGTGACGTCATCGGGCCGACGGCAGACAGGTTCCTTTACCGGCAATGCATTCCCCTAGCGTACACATGCGTTCTCGCCAGCTCTCGCACGCACGGGGGGGGGGGGGGGACCACGTGCACTTCGTTATACGTCGTTGAAAGCGAAAGTGCAGCAGCCCTGGGTGCGTTCATCTAACGCCGCGCTCCCACATGTGCAACGCATTGTGCGCAGCGCACTTGACGCTGTGTGCTCGCATTCGTAATGGTCGGTGAAGTGTGCGCTGAAGGCTATAGTCCCACGCGTGTAATACGGGGGTGCAGAGTTAATTTAAGTCGCACTCCCACGCGTGTAACACGGTGGTGTAGAGTTGATTTAAGCCACATTCCCACGTGTGTAACACGGTGGCGCAGAGTAAATTTAAGTCACACTCTCACGTATGTAATTCACAGCGCGGAACAGACATAAAGCTGCGTTCTCACGTGTGATTCCTCAAAGTATCCTCTACTATACAAACTCAGATATCTCTGAATTCTAAAACATAACTGTGCGTTACGATATTTCCACGAATATGAGCATCTCCATCCTTAATTTTATCAATTAAATCACCATAAGTGTTATAAATGCTTCCCATCTACTTTCTTCAGCGACAGCTGGAGGATACGTGCCACTTTTGGAGTCCTCGAGTTGATTGTAACTGATACCACAGGGAGTGGCAGTAAAAGCTAAAAGCTTCGCTCGTTAAAAGCTCCAAAGGTCAAGGTATCCAATGATACTCGAACACACCCCTCTTACGTTTCTCCAGGAGTGAAAGAGCACCAGGTGTAATTGTCTCTCCTTCGCATATTACATTGACTTTCATCGTATTTCGATCAACGCTTCTCAGAAAGGTAGCAAGAATATTGCATAACCACAGTAATGCTACACCAAACGTCGTCACAGCTTGTGGAAGATCGGAGGAGACATCGAGATAAGGAACAGCTGACTTCCGATAACTCGGCAGTTGAGGGACAGCAGTAATCAGCAATCGAGAATGAGCTTCTGACTAGCTCTACCTTCTCAAGTAACATGTAACATCCATTTGGAGGTACAGCTAGCTCATTCGATTCTAACAGCTCCAATACAAATTTACAAATGCACAGTGGCAAATGACCCCAACTTCACATGCTTGCTATTCGTTTCGCGAATACTTCTACAATGTTAAATTAGTAGAATTAAATTCTAGAAGAGATAGAGGTATACGGAAATCGCGACGTAACCGAAAACGAAGCGATTCCTCATGCAAAAAGAAATCGAAAATGTACAATACTCTTATTTTATATAAGCCTTGGTTTTCGAGACAATCGATTTGAAGATGGAGGTGCATGCGCACTCGACGAGTTTTTAAACTCGATTCTCTCAGAAACGAAGCCCCGTAGAAAAAGATTTCATTCAACATTTTAACGTCACTATCGCCACCACCTACCTTTCGGCCTGAGCAATTCGACGAGCGAGGTAATCTGCCCCGCCTCCCTGAATACCGCCCCGAGTAACGATCTCCGGTTCACATGGATTCTTCGGATACCTACGTCCGAGCCACGAAACCGCCCTTTCCCTTCGGCGGTTCGCGGAACGGGCCCACGAAGAGGATCGGAATGCTGGTCATCATGAATGACGCTCGACCGGGGAAAGTGGTAGGGATAATCAAGGGACGCGGTTCTTGGAACGGGTAAGGGGAGCGCGCCGTTCGAGATGTCACTATTTACGCGATGCATCGCAATGATCCCGTGAATCATGCCACGAAAATTGCAGGGTGTAGAGTTGTAGAACGTTGCAGCGGGAAAGCCCGAGCCGGAAGTCTTTATTCATGAAATTAACGATCCTTCACCCGCTAATTAAATCCTTCCAGCGATGTCTCCGTAACTCGCCACCAGAGGGAATTTCTACCGAACGCGCTCTCTCGCTAGTCCTCACTCGACTCTCGATTCCTATATATACCTTTTTCGTCCTACCTTCTAACATCCCTGCGTCTAAGACTGAGTCTGCTAGGTGAAGGCGAATTTTAGCGGAGGGACATACAGATGAAAACCATCTTTACCGTGATGAAAACCCATCCGCGATTACACATCCTCCAAAGTGTTGTAATAAAGTCGAAATTCACACTAGCAGGCCCAGGGCAAAATTGCTGCGCACACTACTTTCCCTTTCTATATCCAACCTTTACTTCCATACATTACCACCACCCCCCTACCTTTACCTCATCACCCTGATACGAGTATAGAATATGGAACCCCCCCGAGGGTCTATCAAGAAAAAAAATAATCAAACAACGATGAATTCGCCTGCAACAAAACCAAACCCAGGGGAAAATAAAAGAGAAGTATTTCTGTTCCGAATACACGAAGTTTTCTTCAATACCTTATTCGCAGAAGTGTGGCGTTTATTACACACCCACTTGAATATCGAAATTGTGTGGGACAGAAATGATGATAAAGATTTTAGCAGCCATAGGATTACACGAGTAATAAGCTAGCTATAAATAATTCATGGAACTAATATTATCACACACAGAAAAAATAGTACGTAAGAAAATAGTTTCTCTGATCCCCCCTAGCTTTCTAGAAGAAATATAACAGGGAGGTTTTAAAAATATTCATAAAGTATTATCTATCCTTCCCATATTTCCACCCCCACGATCGATCGTCTGATGGCATTTCCCGAGTCGACATCTGAGGGAGAAGTCAATGGAAACCGCGATAAAGGGGAGGAAATCTAGTAGCCACCACCCTGGGAGGCAATATTTTCAGACGCAAATATTGACGCAGGCACCAAAGGAAGGATGATTTCCTCGACGAGGCTATATCTCATGGTCCACAAGCTATATACCGAGCGTCCCACTTTGCAACTCCTGACTAAAGTCACCTCGAAGCACGATAGACCATTCGCTGATCCGTGGAAATTCGATTTCACGTCGCGTTGGGGCGTGGATATTCGTTAATTTCCGCGACGATCCATTCGCGAGATTAAGCGCGCGAAGTGTCGCCCGAAGGATCGACGGACTATTCTGGATCGAAGTTCTCGCTCTGGAATGGCGGGAGAATCAATGGCGGCTATTTCGAGAGACCTCAGCGTCGGCGACGACGTCGAGAACGTTCCTGCGCCTCCGGAGGCGCCGACGATGCTCGGGGATCGCGAATTCAGCGAAGGCTCGTTAAAATTCTCTCGTCGAACGTAACGAGCTAAGAGGACGCGAACTTGCAGCGCGTCTCAACGGTCGAAATTGTGATCAATCGCGATTGGGAGGTTGTAAACAAGATGCGGTAAGAAAAACCATTCTACAAACTGCGCGACGGGTCCATTCTGTAACCAAATGGTGGAAGCATATCTTCTACCATACCACCTTTACCGTATTCGAGAAAAACAGCGCGGGAAAATAAGATGGATCGACGTAAAAAAAAAATTCTGCAAGTTTAAAGATGCCTCCTTACATGCCAAAAGCGTTTAATCCAATATCAACAATAGTTTAAAAAAAAAAATCATAAATATCAGTCAGTTTTGGGGGGCTGTTACACGAGAATCCCTTCTTAAAGCCACCCAAGTCTCTTTGTCTGAGAATAACACCTGCTCTACAGTGGACGCTACAGGAATTCGTTTTAAAATCTAGCTTTCTGGTCAAAGTTACCCAATTTGCTACTCTAATACCAAACACTTTCCATGCCTCTTGTGCCTTCCTATTCAAAGAACCTTCCTTCCAACTGACTCCCATTGGACGATCTTATCAGCCGATTAACGTTCCACCGTTTTATCAGAAGATAGGAGGCAGGAGCTGGTTGCGTGCTCGCCAAGAACGAATAAGCGGTAAGTCATCTCCCCGCGGGCGTTTGGCAACAAACGCGTTATTTCTGGGTGCTTTGCCGAGTGTCTGAGTCTGTGCTTCAGAAAAGCCAACGACACGCCTCTCGTATCCCGACCAACCGACTCGCGAGTCGAGTGCACGAGGTTCGGGTCACTTGATACAAATGCACGTAGTCAGTGCTTAATTTAAATAATAACGAACCGGTCGATTTTTACCTGACCCAAATATACAAAGCTTGATCGTGCTACTTCTTGGAGAAGCCAAGGAATTTAGAAAATTATTCACCCCAGAATATACAAAATTATTCTGGGGGTGCACGTATTTAATGTTATTATACGCGACGTGGACTAACTGTGTGTAAAATTTGAAAGGAATTGCTGACTCAAACCCGTCCGCTACCCTTGCCAGACCCCTAGCAGCAGCATCGCCTCGAAACGCACCATGCTCCCCATATTGATCTCATTTCGAACCGTGGACAGCACGTCGTCACCCTCTTCCCGTTCGAAGAGGGGCGCTTAATGCAATTGGGGTGGTTTTAATAGGCCGTTGCTCTGCCTACTTCTACGGACTGGCCACCCCCCCCCCTCTCTCTCTCTCTCGAGGGGCACATTCGATCTAGAGTGGGCGAAAGTGCTGCCGAATGGCCTTGGTTGCACGCTTTTCAGGCCACTAGGGCTTCTGCTTCATCTTAAATAGTATATAGGACAACAGAAGGTGTCGCCAGCGAGGAAAAATATTAGCATTGATCGGTGGCAGAGGGGAACCAAGGGGGCCTGACAACCCCCAAAGAAAGGGCTGTGAAAAAGAAAACTAGAGTTTCTTCTTTACATAAATTTTCATAATCACCTAAAGAATTTTATTGAATTTGCATTAAAGATAAGATTAAATCCTGAGGGCGCCACTGCCATTGATGGTAGAATGAGATCCTAGCTTTCTTTAACACGGATCGGACGAGTTTAAAATGACCCACACTGGTTTAGGACGCTAATAATTCAATAAGAAGTGCAACTCTAGTTAATTTCACTCTGAAATAATTTCAAGCTCAACCACTATCCTACTCAACATACCCACAACTTATTGGTTCCCAGATTTATGCCATTAACTTGCTAACTTTCAATTGGGTCATTGAATAACCTCGAGCACGTCCCTCCTATGACCAAGAACCTCTCCTCGGTTTCACGCGAAACAATACCAGCACGTGACTGTTGCCCCAATCGCGATTTATCGTCTCGTACGTCTTTTCGATCATCTCGATGGCATCGTTCGCCAGTGTTTAAAGTGCACGTTTAATGGTGCTTTCGAACGACGGGAAACCGTGCCAAGAAAGTATAAAGGAACGAGCTCGGTGGCGCGCGCTCGCGTATTTTAAGTTGCGAAGCACGTGCCCCGAATCGAACGCCGCGAAACTTGCTCGCCTCACGAATCTGAAAGTCAATCGACCCTTCGCGTACCCCGTAACGTCCCAACGATCGTGCGTGATCGTGGGCGGAAACGTGGAGCGCGCCGCGAAAACGAATAAAGCATCGTTCACGTTAATTTCGACTTCGACGCGAGTTACGAGCCGAACGTGCCGAGTTACGAGGCAGAGATCGATAGTGGACGATTCCTCGTCCAAAAATCGATCGATAATGTGCAATACACTTTTTTCGTACGAGGCCCTGTTTTTGAGAAAATCGAATTCGAATTCTATTTAGGCTTCCGCGAAAAGTTATTTTGTAATAAAATTTGAATGTGGAAAATGTGTGCGCAGTAAGAAATGATTTAAAGAATAATGGTGAAATAGATTATCTAGAATGTATCGGTTGTCGAAGATTTGTTAGAAATTCCGCCCCCGGCTGTCATTATGTCGTCCTTCTATTTACCCTAGTCAGCATTTCCCGATGGAAGCATATTATAGCCACTGTTCCACGATTATCTCCCGAAGGAGGACGAAAATGTGACCAAGAGAAAGCACATTCTACTACACGGGGGGGGGGGGGGGGAGATTATCGCTAATGACACTGCCGAAAGTAGATTTTCGTTTAAGGCCATTTCCGACAATCAACCACAGCAATATCCGCTCTGTCGTCAATCAACAGTCGCCCGAAAACGATTTATCGATTTGTCGCCACGTCACCAACGCTCCAAATTCTCGATTATATGTCGAATGAAACGAGGACACACGTAAAAGGTTGTAAACCGAGAACACGTAATATCCTTCCAACAAAACAAAGTTAGATTTTCTAATCGAATGGCTTCTAAATTGAAACTAAGGCTTATTATCCAGAAGATTAAAATTAAAGCACAGTACCAAAACTATTGTCCCTAAGAATTGTATGGAAAGAGGCATTGTTATTATTCACTGCACTCACTACCTTCTATTTTCGATCAGGTCTTATTCCGATCGATATATCGATACCCACCAAGAAAACATCCTAACCTACAATACCTATGTGACAAAAGGGATATGGGTAAAAGGAGGAGAATGCTTGTTTCCTAATACCTTCCTCGCCGATCTAGGTTTCAAAATAAATCGAACAAAAGGATCGTGCTCTTCCCCTTGTCGACAGAAGCAGTAACGATGATTGCGCGCCCTATTCTCGGAGAAATCGACGATTTTTACGAGCTGTCGAACAAGGGTAGAATACTTTCGATTGAAAGATCCTACCTACTCAGCATCTCCTGGCCTTTATGTCCCCAATTCCCGCAAATCTGCCCTTTTCTTTTTGCGAAAATCTCCGGAAACTTCTAACAAGTACCTACTCGAATAATAGAATTCCATGTAGCATATAATTTCATATCAAACACGTGCAGAAATAATTCATAGTTCCTTTCCCATACTATATTACTTTCGTTTATACATACCAGTAACACAATGCAGAGATTAAAACGATTCTTCTCATTACACTCCAGAGACAGACATGCGATCTACCGACATAAACGATTTTACCCGACACGGGTAAAATCAATTGTCGCAACGTATTAACGAAAGGTGGCGTAGAAGAACGCCCAAGCTTGTTTACACGAAGGTAAGGTCATTGCCGAGCACAGACAAGTGTTCTATAATCGCCACCGTCTGACGGCGATCGAAACTTTTCTTCCAATTGTTACTAACTGTTCAAACATCCATACCGAGACGGGACTGTTACGATAAGGTAATTGGTAACTTACTAATTGCTCGATGCCATCGTAACGGTCACGGGGCCGTCATGAACCATGATAATTGGCTCGTTGACAATGCGGAACAGGTGATTCGAGGGACTACGTTGCGCAGAAGGTTCTCGTAACACCGGGGCAGGGCACAGACACTCGAAATTTCTCGAGAATGTTACTTAAACGGAGCTTTTCAAAATACTATCGCACTCGAACTTTATTCCAAAGGCAATCGTATATATGTAACCGTAAACGACGAAGATAATCACTCGATTTCAATGGAATAGTTATTGAACCACTGTATCGACCTTATATACCCGGCGAATTTTTATCTCCCTACTCGCAGCCGTTAGATACTTATCGGAATTCAACGAACACGACGTTTTTTCGTTGCTCTGCTCTCTGAAAATATCAAGATCGCGACAAGAATAACCAGCAAGCGGTGAAAACTGAATACACGCGGGTGAAACGACGCAGAAATTGGGCCACTCTATAAATACAGAATTTTTGTACCGCGGTTACTTGAATATAGATATCGAGGTTTCGATATCCGTCAGGGTATAAGAAACATATGCAATACCTCCATGGTCCACTTTCCGTTCAGCGGATCGCGGACTGCTATACGAAGTCGATTAAACTACCGACTTCTATCAAACGGCTAATTTAAGTGCGAAATGAAGCTCACCCTTGGGAACGCGGTGTGCCGGTCATGAGGCTCCCGCCCCGACCTGCCGGTCGGCTCGAAGAACGACTTGCTGTCCTCGTCGAATTGCTGTTTGATCTCCTGGAGAAGCTCGTCGCCCGATTTGCCGCGCAATCTGTCGCCGAACTTCGGCTTGTCGCGGAAATAGAAGGACATGTCCGCTGGCACGCGCACACAACTGTTTCGTGCACGATTCGAGCGTGTTTCACTCGCGATGTACTTGCTCGCGGGGACACTCGGAGGTGGCTTGGAATTTCAGCTCGAAAAAGCGTTTCCCTTTGGCCGCGTTTACGTACGTCGCCACCGCGGGAGGAACAACTTTTCGCACCTGCCCCGTGCGAGGTGTTGCGCGCGACTGAAAGCTCGCGCCGTATCGAAGCCCGGGTAATCAAAGCCGGCGCATGCGTTCCGCGGCGAATTACGCTGTTCGAAACGGTCCAGAGATCGTCCGGTGTAAGTCCCGTATGCGCTCCACCGGCCGGCTTCTTACAAATCTAAATTTAATCAGCCGCTATTTAAGTTTTGCATTCTTTTTTATTTATAAACCGCCGCGGGACGGCCAGAGTAATACTTTCATTTGTTGCGACCCAATCGGGGATGGCATTAGAAGAAATTGCGCCCCTGGTTACGTAACGGGCGAAAATCGAACGATTAATTACTGGACCACGTGCTTCGAACGAAATCAATGGAAACTGGAATTTCTTTAATTTTTAATTGTCGATTTAGGTACTTTGCGAACCGTGCACCGATATTGCATTGTTTGATTATATTGCTTGTTAGCTTTTGTTTGCTATTCTTTATTATTGAGATCGCGTTGAATGAAATTTCTTGGGAAATAATAAATTGAAATGTTTCTGCTTCTTATTAGGGTTATACGGAATCTGAAGTTATATTTATGATAACGGTCTGTGTTTATTGAAATGCGTTAGCTTTATAAGATTCTCACTCGGAAATGCATTTGTGTTTCTTAACTGTTTATGCCCGAAATTCCATTAGCAGTTAGCAGAGTTACTTAGAGTCAGATAGTCGTAGTTGCAATCATTTCGATTTCCCGTATTGGACGATTATATAACCTAATAAATTCGATCTTTCACAGGTAAGTTTCTTTTTAATTTACGATTATTTCTTCCGATAATTTATGGTATTTGTTTTAACCATACGTATGTAGGTATTTCATTGCAAATATTAAACGTATACGTTTAACAGTTCTATGTATGGTTTACAGTTACATGCCTTTCTTGTTACAGATAAAATTGAAAAGTAGAAAAATGTCCGCATTGTATCATTGCATTGTTTGCAAGCATGCAAATAGTACTGTAATAGATTTGCATAATCATCATATCCATTATCATACCCCAGAAGAATTATCACATACAATTATCAACCTTCAAGGCTTACAGACATGTTTCAAGCCTGCAGTGTTCGATAACAGTAATAACAATAATTGGTACAATCATTTTACGATCAAAACTGAAAAGCAAGATATTTATCAATTCGAACACGATCGAGCGACCAATTCAACAATATTTTACGACGAGGACAGGAAGTTTTGCCATGACGAAACGTATTGCGCGTTGAACTGCAGTCCATTTATCATTTGGGAGCAAGAATTAAACAAAAGGACAGAAATACGCGACGAAGAGTTTTTTAATATCGTTGAGAGCCTTTGCACCGATTTAAGTAAGAGCAACCATAGGGGCATTAAAAGGAAACATTCAGAATATATGAATAGCACAAAGGTAGAAAGTTTTGTCCAACACAAACAAAATAGAAGCATAACGAAAGCTGGGGATGAGAATATAAAAGCATCAACTGGTTTTCCTTCTGAAATTTTCAACCCGGTATCTTCGTCCTGCCATACTAACTATTTAAACGCTAATACAACTGAGGCTGACGAAATCCTCAATTTGCAAATGAGAAATGACACGAGCATTAGGAATAACGATATCACCAGATTCACATTCGCTGGAATTGATGGTGAAAACAATGTTTTAATGTACGATTCGTTAAACAATACTTATTCTTGGGAAGCAATCGCAACTATAAACTTTAACGGGAAAGAAGAGCATGCAGTATACGATACTAATTAAGTTAAGACACTATTTTAGCTATAGAAACAAGTTCGAAGACTGAATTAAGTATAAAGAAATGTTTCCTATTTCGCAATAATATTAAAATAGATTATTCTTTTAGTTACGTTTATTGTTTCTCACGTTATAGTTTATCTATAATTATATCGCGCATGAAAAGTGTTTATTTTTTTTAGTAAAAAAATACTATACATTTGAACGAAAATAATCTTCATATGACAATGTCTATTATTTCTTTCATTCTACACGGAGATATAAAGAAATTTTAATTTGCCTGACCTATGTACACGCTATTGTACTACCTTTAACATAAGAAAATATAAAAATATATTTTTCTATATTAAAGAAGCGTTTGTTCATTAATAATGACCCTAGTTTAATTACAGTTAGATTGGGATAGTCGTGAGAACCAAGTGAAATGTGATTCGTAAGGTGAGATAGTAGTTTTTCAAAAGTAACTTTTAAATGGAAAACTGCGTACCATATACGTATCGAAGAGGCGCTCCAAGTTTTAGTTTTATATAAATGGTAAGGCACGTTGGTTGTAATTAATAGCAGTCCATTGCATTCACGTCTCCTTGTTTGTGCATCGTTAATATATCGTCCAATATTGATTCGAAGCTCGTAGTATACGTAGTCAGCCATCGACTTTTCTCTTCGATGTAGGCATCAATGTTTGAATTGAAAACCGTCCGAAGGAACTTTTCTCTAGTTACGCACGAAATAAATTGAAATGTTTTCTCCTCCGTCTTCTGCGCCCCCTCGTCCATTTTCAATGAATTCTTATAAATAGAAGCAAGTAGATTCGCGTCGTTGGCATCTACAATTTCCTCGATCACGTTGCTGGAATTACTAGACACTCCCTCAGAATTGGTATTCGCGACATTATTCACTGCTTCATGCTTAATATACGAGGCATCTAACGTAGCGCTATCTTTTGGTAGAGGAAGCTCTGGCAGAGGTTCGTTAAGCTTGTACTTCAAGAGGAATCCTCTCAGCTGCTTTATTATAGCCGCCGATGTTCTGCATACTTCGAAATCACTGTCGTCTTCTAAAGTAACTAAAAGAACCTGAAATTCGGAATATCGAGACATTATTCACCGCGTGGAAAGTGCATCGCTGAGGTCAACTTACTCCTAAGCAATTCTGCTTCGCTAATTCATCCAACGCTTTATTGAGCCTCCGTTTTATTTCCGTCTCATTTAACGATATAATTTTTCTGTGCTCCTTGGAAAATGTTACTTTCGGGAAGTGACCATCGAGCACCCCTTGATCAGACATATGCGACTTTATGAATTGCTTCCAATATTCCAGGGCACTTGTCTTCACTTCCCAATGGAGGTCAAAGACAGCTGCTGTTGCCATTACCCGTGACATCGAATCGATAACGGGTTTCCTAGGGTGCAATTTAATTAGAAACTTGAAGGAGACTTTTGTATAGTTATACTCACGGCCATTTGTAGTGTATGTATAATTCCTTCATTAGTATCACAGCTTCTTTCCTGACTATAGCTTCGCTCTCATTGTTGAGTAAATGTATGGCCATATCCTGAAATGTGAAAGCAGCGTGTTTATTTCTATACACGTCGATCGATGATTTCATATATTTTTTTAGGATAACGTACAGGTAGATTGAGCTGCGACAATTCTTCTTCCCAGAGTTTGTGTATTTGAACAGCAGTTGAGATAAAGGCCAAAGCAGATGCCCTAACGTAACTTTCACTGTCCGATTTAGCAATGTCGACTGCTAATTGTAAGAACTGATTCGTCAATAAAAGTTCTTGGAATGCTGGATATTCTGCCGATAATTATACACGTTACACATTCATATAACGCGCATACTTTAATCATATTATCCGATCAACTACCTTCAGCGGCGCACTCAGGATTTAATCTTGGGGGGAGCCGAGTTGAACGGATACAAATATTTTTAAGAAAAATTTCTTTAATGCAATTTCATTTAATGCAAATTCAATAAAATTCATTAGGTGATTATAAACATTTATTTACGGAATAAAATCCAGGTTTCTTTTCTTTTTACAAAGCCCCTTCTTTGGAGAGTGGCAGGCCCCTTTGCCCCCATCCCTCTCTGGGTGCGCCGCTGACTATCTTTATAAGCAATTACTTACTGTCTTCCGAAATTGCAGCAATAGTATTTAGAACTTCCAATACGCTATCCCTCACTTCCCAATTTACATCGTGCAGTCTTTTATAAAGCGTTGGACCAATCTCATTCATGTGACTGTCTGTTTCGACGAGCAGCACTAAATTGGGTGGCATAAAGTTCTGTATCGCCAATTTGCAAACTCTTAAAGCATTCACAGAGATCTAGAAGCAAAGATTTATCACACGTGATATACGAATACATTTTATAAGCTACTTAGAATACACACCATAGGTATGACTCCCGGATGATTCAAGATTTCCTGTGCGAGGGATAGTAAGCATATAGTTTCTACGCACTCCTGCCACTTCAACTTAAACTTCTCGGTCATGACTGCCAAGCCATTCAGAATCGCTGCTAGCAAATTAGGATGATCGATAATGGGATCTCCTTCCAGCGGCGACTGAAATACATGCTTCCTCGGGCCATTCTCCGAGTTCGTCGTATTGTTTGTCCCTGCTGTGTTGAACGTTTCATTGCACGCGTTTGGTACAAAATTTTTAAGTACATGACACAACGATTGAAATGTAATTACTGCGATGTCCTATTACATAGAAAAATCATTAGTCGTAACTGATAGTGACTGCTTCGCAGTTAAGGATGTATCGGACCTACAATATTAGACAAAAGTATATGAAATTTTAAATACTTGAATATCTACGTCTTACGCATAGTAAATCTAGATGTAAGGAACTCGAACGACAGTTGGAGTCTTATTTTTAATCCTAGGAAGGTATTTTTCACTTTACAAATACTTTCTCAAGCATAATTTGCTACACTTTTGGCAGTGAAAATGCCGAGAATTCACAATTTTCTCAAGTTATAATTTATTTCTTTAAAACGGTGTAGTGAAAATAATTGAAACTCGACAGGTATTTTCATCTCTCCATATACTACATGTGAAAAATTTGAAAACATTGGTACCATTTCTTCAACATTTTTTCAGCTGTTTTATCTGTCAAGATCGTCTCTTTCCATAAGAGTACGTGTAAAATCAGTGAAAATTAAAATCGTTATACCTCAGCAACCGTTTAGTGAATTCGTTTAAAATTTTTGGAGCACATCAGAAAGATTAGAAAGAACAATCTCACAAATTTACATCAACTTGGTACCATTTTGAAAATAGGTCCAATACATCCTGAAGTATTAATATAATTCGTTAAGTTGTATTATAATTACCCTGTCCATGATGTCTGTCATTTCCAAAAGCATATCAATGGACACTTTGGAAATCTGTGCCAAGGGTAACTTGTTTCTGTACACAGTGTCCCTGATATTGTACGCCAGCCTTTGTATAACTATGCTGGTCACGTCGAACATCTTAGTAATAAACGTATCAAACAGATCGTGATTTATGTACGAGTGTTTAACGCACGCAGCCAAGGGTAGAACCTATTAGTAAAAGGTATTTCAATTACTTGATACTATCGATACGTTATATGGAATGTGCTTACCATTATGCTTATAGCTTGATGCTCAAACTTATGCTGATGTGGAAAGACAAACTTGTGCAACGATTGAAGCTTCTTCCAATATATCATAAGAAGCTTATTCGTTTTCACTAGCTCTATTATATACTTCTTCGATAATAGCATCATGGATATATAACACAAGTCATAACAGAATTTCTGCGATGTCTCGGTGTCAATAGTTTCTTGCCCCTCTCTGACGGCACGTTTTACTGGTATAAATAGACATAACAGTAGCAGCTTGTGGACGTGTGGCAAAAGCTTCGTGCTGATGCACGTTTCGAACAGGGCCTTCACCCTTGTATCTAAGTTAACTACTTCCTGGCACAATTCGGGTATCGTATTGTCCATATTCGCGGATAATGTATTTTCGATGATACTGGTTAACAAATCTAAAGTAGTACACAATAACTTATTCTGATCTAAATAATTATTTTCAAACACTTGGCGAACTTGAGATTCCAAAGTGTTCGTTATTAACGGTGCAGCGACCGTCGAGATGACTTTCTTACAAAAGTCTATGTTCTGCTGTTCGTGTAGAAGCAAAAGCCAAAGAAACTGCTGACTCTCGCGAGTGACGTACATAGTGTGATTCCAATGCGCGTATTTTACGATATCCTTCCAAACATCTGCAGAAACAAAGAGCATCAGTTGTGCCTCGACCAAGTCAATACCTGCGCTCGTATTAACGATGTATATTATAGCGCTCACCGGAGTCTATGACCCATTGCCTGCCGCTTCGATGCTTAATCAAGTCGGATAACATCGTGGTATAAGCCATTTTAACCGACGCTGGCAAATCATCTGCGCGAAGCTCCAGGAGATCGCAGAGCCTGTTATACAAACCTTTGCAGTGCCAATAATGGAAATGCAATTCATTGCGCGAAATTAATCCCACAAGTTTCAATATAAATATGCTTATAGGTTGGGACGGTTTACAATTGACGCTCCAGGTCTCCACTGCCCGCAGTACCCATTTTTGTAACAGTTCGCAGTGCTTGTAATCGTTCGTGTTACCTGTAAAATTAAAGATTTCAGAAAACATAATATAACTGAGATTAAGTAGGAAGATTTGCTAGATTTGCTACTGTATGCTACATGGTATATTTTCGGCTTTCTTACTTTCTTTTATATTCTCGGAAATGTGGGTTAGCAGAAGATCGAGATAGGAAGTAGACACGACGTTATAATTGGGCAATAGGAATAGTTCCAAAACTTCGGATAACTTTTCGTCACTCTTCAACGATGTCATTATGTTTCCGTGTTAAATTCTGAATTATTGCTCAATACACTCTGTTCCCCCGTGCTTTTCTACTTCTTTTTCTTTTAATCTACATATCTTCCGCGAGCCCTCGCGAACGCTGATAAATTTCGGAGCAAGATTTAAACACGCATCGCGTTTAGTAGCGAGCACTCTTCTTGGCGCTCACATATTTCCAAGATCTCATATCATGGGGAAAACAAGTAAAAATATCATTCTTTAAACATGGCACAGATAAGTGAAACTTTATCGCGTAAAATTGGAGTAAAGTTGTGACTTCCAGCAAGGCTAGATATATGTTTGTTTACCTCGTCTATTTATGGCGGCTTTTTTAAACCCCCCCTATCGTCAGTACTGTGTCTATAGTTACGAGATCGTTGTGACATAAATAATACGGTTATAACAGAAATGGATCGACTAATAATCAGTCTAATCCATTCTGATCGATACAAAAGTATACTGTTTACAATTTCGAAGGATACGTACCATTATTGTTAGGAAATCTAGAATTTTATTCTAAAATCTACAATACTGCTTTGGAACGACATCATTAGCCTAATGTCCTTATCCCAAACCTGGATAAGTAGAAATCTTTTTTATTCACCGATGCCTTGCATTCTGACGATCTATTTGCACCGTGCGCAGTAAATCATATCCAAAGAATTTGAAATTACGCTTGATTAACAATCGAATTGGCAGCTCTCAATTATACGATTTGAGAGATATATGACTGCTACGGGCATTCATTTTTCCACTAACAGCGCCCGCTTAAAAAAGCCACCACGGAGTCCACGGACTAGTCGGATTCCCTAGCCAGTCGGAGTTAACACATCCACGCATTCGCTTCGGTGCAGGCTTCCAATAGTAGGGACACTGCAGGACACTCCTACGCGAGGAGTGTATTTATTTATCGTAACGTTATCTTTCCCGTGCAATGAACTCTAACGTGTTACTTTATTCATCGTAAATACAAGGCTAATACTGTGCTCTTTAGTCGGTGAGCGTTGCAGTATGAAAATTTCCTGTCAGCCGCATTAGTCGTATTTCCAAGGTAAAGATTCTCTAATCATGATTCATTTAACACTCACAGCTTTAGTTTAATCAATTATGGAACTACTCCATTTTGTTGTACTTTTATTTTCCATTTCCGAAACACGTTCCACGAATAATTCTGTAAAGGAACTTTAATATCTGACGTTTAATGGTTTTACCTTTTTTTTTCGTACGATTTGAAGTTTCTCGTTGCTTGAATTATTGAGTACCGAATAATTTGACTAGTTGTCATATCATCGAACTGCTCGATTATAATTAATCTGCTTACCGATTCGACTGTTGTACTTTATAGAGCTCTTTGTAATGGATACGTTTTAATAAACCTGAATTTGCGATACTGAATGCGCAGGAACATTAAATTAATGTGGATTAGATTATATTGACACGACTGAAATTTCCAATTGTTATCAGTAATAAGATAAATGCGTTCGTTAGATTTTGATATGTAACATCAGTGTATTATTCTGTCAGCTTAAACAAAGTATAATGCTTCTATATTAATCTGACGGCATTCTTATGGAATGTTTATGCATAGCGATTAGATTAGCAATGGCTTGTAGCATGTATTACCGAGAATAAGCAGCAGGATTCTGTTATCTCCACTGACACGATTGCATTGCTTCTTTTTGCCATGAAGCGAGTTCACTGGTGTAGTTTCATAAAATATCAGATCTTTAAATGATTCTTCTCTATAAATTTGTGTATTTCCTTTCCAGAATTTTATAAATATTCAGAGATGGCGTGGACTAATTACCAATGTATTTTAGCTGGACTTATGGTCCTTACTGGGTCATTTAATACCCTGTCTGTGAAGTGAGTAGTTCATGTAAAATGAAAGTCTATGAAAATTATATGTAACTAAACGAATTATTTGCATTGGAACTAGATATGCGGATCAACAGGTTGTACCCGGCGAAGATGGCCAACCTAGGCACTTTAATCACCCTTTTATGCAGTCATCCTTCATGTTCATGGGAGAGATGATGTGTTTTGTAGTTTTTAAAATCCTTTATCACTACTACAGTCGCAGAGGCGTAAGTTTCATGTAGTTGATATGCATACATTAAGTTTGACCTTAGTGGAATGCTTAAGGGGAGGTTCCGGTCTAGAGCCTCAAAAAATAGGTGATCTTTAGGAATTAATTAAAGGAAAACTACTACATATAATTTAATGGGACTTTTTGCATTGTATTAAGGATGTCAAGTTATAGAAATATATTTTTTGTTTTATAATTAATCATTGCAGACGGCACTGGGGAGTCGTTAAAGTCAAGGCGTCAAAAAATTCATCCAAATCAGTGGGACCTGTATCTCCAAAAGTTATTATTCGATTCGACTGAAACTTTTTTATTTTAAAGAATATACTTCTGGTTAGTAGGGAAGCCAGAAAAAATTACAAAAATGATATTTTCTAGAAAATAACGACACTCGAAGTTTGAAATCATTTTTTCTCTATATTTTTCGTCTTTTCAACGCCTTTGAAAATTATAAATTTTCAACTTTTTGTAATTTTTTCTGCCCCCCCCCCCCCCCAGCCAGAAGTATATTCTTCAAAATAAAAGAAGTTTCAGTCGAATCGGATAATAACTTTTGGAGATACAGATCCCACCGATTTTGAGAATACTGTTTCGAGAAAAACGCGTTTAAAGTTTTACGTGAGCGTCGAGTGACCGGTTGTTGCCTATGCATTTGCCGCTATTCAAATGCCTATAACTTCGGGAATTTTACCAATTTCAACAAATCCTTTTAAACACGTATTCCTAAAAGGTTGAACATTCGAAAAATGAAATAAAAAAAATCAACTTTTAGACCGGAACCTCCCCTTAAGGAGTCATTCTTGTAATCACGCTGCAAAATTCAGCAACATTCAGGTTTATTTTGCTCAGTGAATACAATGAATAACAATGTCAAACTTTTTTTTCATTTATTAAGCTACTTATAATGTATACGGAACAATTTTTTAAATACATTTTTAACTATGTTTTTTCAATGTTATCTGGAGTTAAAAATCACGCCTTTGGAAAGACGGCGGGAGTGGATTTCAGCTCACAGACTCATCTGAAACAAAAACAACCAAACTGATTCTTAATCATTATGAATACCGCTATCGCAGGTGCCAGAATTAACCACGTAAGTCAAAATTTAACAAAATTGCGCGCAATCAAACTTCAAGTAAAAATGAAAAATTTCGAGACTTGAAGTTTGAATGCTCGCAATTTTGTTAAATTTTGACTTACGTGGCTAATTCTGGCACCTGCGATTGCGGTACTCATAATGATTAAGAATCAGTTTGGTTTTTTTTGTTTCAGATGAGTCTGTGAGCTGAAATCACTCCCGCCAGGGAGGTATTTCTTTTCAAGGCGCGATCTTTAACTCCAGATAACATTGAAAAAACACAATCAAAAGTGTATTTAAAAAATTGTTCCGTATACATTATAAGTATCTTAATAAATGCAAAAAAATTTTACCTTGTTATTCATTGTATTCGCTGAGAAAAAAAAACCTGAATGTTGCCGAATTTTGCGCCGTGATTACAGGAATGTAATATTAGAATAATCCCTTAATATTAGAATAATCTAATTACAGGACAGCTCTGTGGATAATAATCCTTTAACTAAAGGCTCGAGTGTGTTTAATCCTTACATCCTGCTCATTCCCGCATTATGCGACACGTGTGCGACTTCTGTTATGTATGTCGGCTTGAACCTGACATACGCAAGTAGCTTTCAAATGTTACGCGGTGCTGTCATCGTATTCACAGCTATACTTTCGATGGGTTTCCTCAACAGAAAGCTAGGCAGTAGAGAATGGACGGGCATAGGAATGGTCATAATTGGTTTAGCCCTTGTCGGATTAAGCGACATAATAACTATAGATAACAGTGACATTAGCACAAACTCCATCCTAACTGGAGACTTACTTATTATCTGTGCGCAGGTAATATTACATTTTAAATAACGCAGCTCTTCCTTTTTACGCAGGACAACGAAATCACTTTCTCTTAATGTTCTTACGCTACAGATCATAAGCGCAGTTCAAATGGTGGTAGAAGAGAAGTTCGTGACTGGGCAAAACATACCAGCGCTGCAAGCAGTCGGTTGGGAAGGTACGCCTAAAATTTATGAATGTCCATTTTAAATGGGAGCGAGATGTAGCGGCACAAGTTCTGATAAAACTACACGAACCAATATGTTTTTACAGGTATCTTTGGATTCATTAGTATATGCCTCCTAATAATACCTCTTAACTTTATACATGTACCGCCGCCGTTCGCTGATAATTCCCGAGGAACTCTCGAGGCCACTAAAGATGCATTTATCCAGATTGGAAATAGCGGTCATCTGTTAATGGCGATAGTTGGTCAGTATACGCATGTACATTTAGTAACCATTGCTAATTTACAAATAACTTGTAAATTCTCCTCTGGGCATGTATTTGCAGGCATATCGTTCAGCATAGCATTCTTTAACTTTGCTGGCATCAGCGTTACCAAAGAAATGAGCGCTACAACAAGAATGATTTTAGACAGTGTCCGAACTATTGTCATATGGGCTTTCTCTTTGGCATTCGGGTGGCAAGCTTTCCACTATTTGCAGGTGAATTCTCTAAAGTTTATCCTCGTCCTCCTATAGTTCATAATAATCGAGACGAAGTTATGAACAGGTGATCCATACGTATTTAATATAACTGATTTATTCTTTCGTACAGCTTATCGGCTTCGCAATTCTGCTTATTGGAATGTCGTGCTACAACAATATCATTGTTCCTCAATTGGTGAGGAAATGTAGATACCGATTGGGCCGGCATAATCAACCTACGAGCGATCGTGATCGAATCATTAATACAGCGGCGGACGACGTTCCAGAATCTCAGACGCTCTCGTATACCTCTTGAAATACTTTTCGATGTTGACCATTTCGCGATGTCGAGAACTGTTATGGCTTCTCTGAAGAAAGGTAGTCTGTGATTTTAACGATACATGAAATTCGTTTGGCTCGCTGTATTTAATTATTGCATTCACTAAGAGCCTAGCAAGTTCGTCGGAATGAAGGGAAAAAATAGCAAAGAATTTCTTTCCATATTACAATAACTGAATGAAAGCTTTCAAGTTTGCTATTTTAAAAATAAGTATCTTAGCAACTTTTATGCATGTTCTTCGAACAAGTGTATCAGTCACTTTATGCGTGCTTTATGCAGCGTTTATAATTTGCGAATGAAAATAATATTTCGTTGAAGAAATATTTCGAGCTCCAATTAGTGAAGATCTGTCAATTAGAACTTCGAATCTCAAGCTTCTAATGACTTTGCAAACGGTATTATTACGAATGAAATGAGAGTATTTTATAACTACATATGTAAATTGTATTTTTATTAATGTAAGAAAATGCAATTAAATCATTTATTTCTTTACGATATACCTGTTTTCGTCCTCCATTCTGTAATGTCCTGAACGAAGATTTGTAATCGCAACGATTTAGCGATGTTACGATTGCTAATAAAGCTCTTTATTTTTATACCGCTTTCTGTGAAATACTACAATTTGGTTGCTTACGAATATACCGGTACAGAGCAAGTGTTTCCCTATGTTTCAAAAATCGTCGGACCTTTAAGGCGTCGAGGAGACTTAAAAAAATGATGAGGCCTAAATGTTCGCCGTGTTTCATTACTTTTCTTTATACTCCAGGCGTAAATGGTAAACTGGCTTGTGCAAGAAAAAAAAAACACAAGAAAAACTGTTTATGCAGCGGAGGTGCACGAACATCATCACATTTCTGCGCACACACAGAGATAAGGACATCACGTGCGCACAGATAAAATGATTTAGAAGTAAAATATCGTTTACCTTCTGATGAATCGGAAAACCAAAGATATTTCGGGGATATTTCAGGAGTCTATAAAATCTAATATATTAGTTTTGCATGGTTACTTCGGTGTCCCGGCAGAATTCCATTCGATCCGCCGACCTTATCTCGCCGATATTAAATCAAAAAATGATCCATGGAATGTTCTCATTAATCGTACGAATACTTTCGCTCCTATCCGCTGTGCTCGTCCGAATACACCTTCGATCCGCGAAGACAAGAGATAAATAAATCGTGGCTCATCGTACGGCTCTCAAAGCAATTATTGCTTCTCTAAGAATCAATTTATGTCTCTACGGTTACCAAAAAATTTATTACAAAATTTATTATGCGTTCGACAGACAATGCAAATGGGGGATGAACTCAATTAGATTCCTCCGGCAACATGTAGGCAATATCATCCCAAGGATGTCGGTACAGAGCTTGTTTCAACCTCTTTTGATCCATATAGTGGCCTGCAACGATTAAGAATAGAATTGTATCATTCGAACGCTTGTATAATAAATATACACGATATCACAGAATAAAAGAACACCTACCAATAAAGCCTATACTTCTGCCAAGAACGAAGAAACTATTTATAGCACCTATTTCGATGTACTCCTGCGCTTCTTCTTTCGTGAAGCATCCGCTGTTTCTCAGCATATCGACAAAGGCAACACCAACGACACCGTCCACGTTCAGAATTAAATTAGCCTTCTTGCTCGTAGTCTTTTTCTCCACCTCCAACGCATACTCGATCAACGGACAGGCTGGGAAATTCTCCATCGCGTACTCTTTGATAAGCTTCACCCGCACGTCCGGGTTATTTACGGATTTAACGCGGTGCCCGATGCCCAAGATTAATTTCTCATTTTTCCGAGTGTTATCCACGAATTCTTGGGGCTGTAACCCAGCATCGTACGCCTCGGAGAACATGCGAGCTGCGCCGTCTATCGCTCCGCCGAATCGCTCACCCTATCGGTCACATTTCAACGAAATATTAATACAATATTCACATTAGCAAAATCCTTAGAACAACCTCATTTCCCTCCACTTACAATAGTTAAGAGACCAGATACTAGAGAGCTGACCAGATCTTTACCAGCCCTCGCGCAGACGATGGTGTTAAGCGCTCCAGACACGGCAGGACCGTGGTCAGCGGTCAGCATTAAACACATTTCAAAGAAGTCACAGTATATAGGCGGCAAGAGCTGCTTGAACCACAACAGGGAGACCACGCCGCCAATCCCTAACTTCTGCTCGAGGACCTCCGACACGAGCTTTCCAGCGTACACTAATTCGTTGCCACGCTCGTCGCTTATAGTAGTTATGAACGAAGATGGTTTCCGTATTAGACCCAGCTCCTGTGAAATTGAAACGTTCGTACTGCCTGCATAGTTGATACGATATTACGTGGGGGGATTAATGACGTTACCCTGGCCCAACTGTAATCCATCGGGACGTGTGGCGGTGGTACTTCGGGTTCTGGAACGACGGTGCCTTCCTTCAGGAGTTTCTCATAATTGGTCTTCAGTACTTCGCCAAAACTGTCGAAGCTGTCGGGAACAAGGGCACCAGCAGCCTTCAAGGCAGCGTTCTTGGCCGAGGCTGTCTCCAAGTTACTATGGGCGATTGATCCAGCGTGGCCGAATTGCACCTCGGAAGTTAACATGCTCGCGCAAGTGCCGATGCACCAGGCAATCAACGGCTTCGTGATCTTCTTCGACTTCAACGCCTCGCACACTTCGTACTCCTCCACGCCGCCAACCTCGCCGAGGAGGACGATCAGCTTCACATCTGGATTGTGCTCGCAACGCATTACGTGGCTTATGAACGTGGATCCCGGGTAACGGTCTCCTCCGATCGCTATGCCTTTGAACAGGCCGTCGGACGTTTTCGAAACGATATTGTTCAATTCGTTGGACATACCGCCAGAACGAGAGACATACGCAACGCTGGAAATGATATTTTGTTGGTACGGCGCTTGAATATTTCTTACAAGGGAACATATAGAACCCGCAAACGCCGATTTTGATGAGACTGCAGATTTGCAAAATGAAGAAAGATATTTGACTCGTATTTTTTGTTAACGGCAAACATTCATATTGAAGGGGTGAAAAGAGCCCCTGAAGTCGGGAATCGCAAAAATATTTTTGGAAATTTTCTAAAAACTGTAGCAGGGGATTGGATTCGTCTTTAAAAAAATCACCCTTCAAAACAAAATTTGTCCTACGCCTAATAGTTCTCGAAATATTCCAGAAAATATGTTTTCGGCCCCCAACTTTAGGGACTGCTTTCACCCCTTCAACGTGATTCATTGGCGATAACAAAAAATACTTGTCAAATACTTTTCACTATTCTGCAAATCTGCAGTGTCTCATCAAATTCGGCGCCGCGGGTCCGATATGTTCCCTTATCAGCCAAATAAGATCAGTTCCCTGCTTTTACCTGCCGGGCCTATAGAGTTTACTCTCTAGAATGTTATCCATCATCCCACCACTGTTGCCGATCTTGAAGCAGCCTGGTTTAACGCCGCCGACGGTAGCCGGGCCGATGATCGTTACGCCTTTCTGATCCGCCATTAGGATCAACTTCCTCGTCATGTTCTCGGGTATGCCTTCGGCGATTATGGCGATCGTTCGAATTTGTGGGTATTGCATCGCCTCGATTGCGCTGTCGTAGGCGGATCTCAAGGAGGCGAACGTCACCACAACGTCCACGTCCGGGTGTTTAGTCATGGCGTCTTTCGTTTGTTTGTACGCTGGGATTAGGATCTATCCCGAGGAGGAGAAAGTTTTGATACGAGGCCGATGGGCTTTATCCAGGAGAATGATTCTGCGAACGTACTTCTTTAGTGCCCCACAGGAACTTCCGTTTATGGTCAGCGGTGAAGGGGTACACGATAGCGGCTACCGATGGCTCGGATCTACGACAAATGAAGTCGAAGTCCAGCATACTTTGCACGGCATTAATTTGCATTCCCCAGATGATGGCCCTGGTCTTATCGCTGAAAAGCTCCTTCTTCGCTGATCCGTCGACGGAGTCGCACGTTTTCAATGCGGTTTTCTCGATGGGCGAGGAAGAGCAAGTGGAGAGATCGCTTTCTGGAGAGGTCGCGGAGCCCATGTCTACGCGGGATGGCTCTAGACAGATAGCTGTGGAGAATTTTTGAGCATCGGGTTCGGGAATTGGCTGTTTGCCCAGCGCCATCGAGCATATTGCCGTCATGTGGGTCTCTGGGCCGAACACGTGGAGGGGGATGCCAAGACTTTTACCAACCTCGCGCATGAGTCTGGAATTAGAAATACAAAGGCAGATTTCATTAAACTTACCGTACCTATGACAGTTGAATTATAAGTTCCGTTTAATATCTGCGTACCTTAAACCCTCCTGATAGTTCGGTCCCGCTCTTCTCACAAATATCTGTATATTGAACTCTACAAGCTTCGGCTGGAACTCTTGAAGCGCTTTTACAATACCCTTAAAAGTCGCGGCCACATTTGTGAAATTCGCGATACCCCCACCGATAAGCAATATCTTCCCATCCTTATGTTTCTCTTTCGTCATTAGCTCCAGTATAGTTTTCGCGTAGGCGTAGGTCATCTGTTCACTTGGGTTACCGGAGTACTCGCCGTAGTTGGCCAGCTCGCTCGTGGCACCCAGGTCGCAGATCGTGTCCGAGTATATCACGGACGCACCTGGGCAGAGAAACATTGGAATGAGAAATCCGCGCCGGCGCGATTCGCTCTGCTAGAGTAATGGAAACGACCTGACAATCACAGTTTGGTTAGAATGAACCAGATTAATCACGTAAATGATACTACTATGCACTTCTACTGACCACCGCCAGCAACCATTGTCCATATCCGACCAGCTGGATTCAGAATAGTCAATTTCAAGCTGGCCCCGGTCTTAGAATCCAACTCAGCGATATAGGCCTCTTCTGGGTAGGCGTCCCTTCCGAACGGTGGTGGGAATTCAATTTCTCCCCAGTCTGGTTTACATATGAAGTCAGCAGTCGAGTCCAACTTAGCAGCAAGATCGAGCATATAAATCCCATCGTCTTTCACTACCAGCGGATTTATCTCCAGGTATGTGAAATATAAATTAACGTAGAGCTGGTACAAGGACCCGACAAACTTGGCAATTGTTCTAGAATGAAGAAGAGCGATCATATTATCAGAATCAAAAATGAATCTTTCAAACCAAGTAAGAACTCATTCCGATATACACTTACTCTTTCTTGTCACTCGCCACATTTACTAATAACTTCTCTATCAGTGCGGACTTAGATGGACCCTCCTCCCCTACAGGCACTTCCAATTTCAATGCTTTTTTATCAACATCTCCGACATTGACACCTCCTTCGTGATGGAATAAGATGGTATCAGCTTTCCGGTGAGAATAGATACAAACATAATTTTCCTCTTCCTGTAAGCGAGAGTATCATTAATTCACATGTTTTATTCATTTCCTATAAGAGCGAGAGATGCCTACCTGCTTGTGAGGGACAAACGGTTCGATGATAAATCTCCTCAACTTTCCCGTCGTTTGTTCAACTTGCTGATCTTTATTCATTCTCTCAGCCACCCACTTTTTCACAGTGTCCAGATCCGCCTCCATTTTCATCAGGCCAAGTTTCCCACGCCGCTTGATCAATTGATCCGGCTTCACAACTAACTTCTCCGTCTGGAGCCATGGATTCTTGTTTACTATCTCCGTCCAATCCGTCTGCTCTGTAATCATCACGTAACGGCATTTCACCGCACTTGTGCCAGGAGGAAGTTTACGGTTAATCAGATCCTTTCCGATGCCCTCGAGAACCGCCTGTGCGGACATTTTGCAGCGATTTCTGAAAGCAATTACACAAATCTCATTAATAAGCTTTATCTAGAGTGAAGAGAAAGACAATTTCAAAGCAATAAATGGCACTATCAAACAATGGCTGTCCAAGCTTTGAGAAAAACATTGAAAACTGACAGTTTAAAGATGAAAACTTTTAAGTATCCTTAACTTAATTAAACTCTTTAATAAGAGGGGTTTAAAAACACGCACGTAAAAGACGAGGGAGACATGAACGGAGTACATTCCTGCAATGTACACCTAACGGTTCCAAATAAAAGTTGGTTGACTGCATTCCACGGACGAACCGACATAACTTATCAAAAGAAATAATTACTCGTCGACTTTGCAGCGTAAAATGCAAATACATGTCGGCCTGAACTGTCATACGCGAGCAGCTTTCAAATGTTACGCGATGCTGTTATCGTACTGAGATTTGACATGGCAGCGGGACCTACCCAAGATGGCGCCGATAATGTTACATTTAGACATGTTGAATATGCGGCGATGTGGTTCTTTTTATAAAATATGTTAATTTCTATGCAAAACATTTGTAATTAAACGGGTGCAAATTCTGCCTAAAGATATTTCATAGAAGGCGAACGGGTGTTACACGCGGGACACATAATTAAATGTGGAAAGAATGAGGATGATAGTACTAAGTACAAAGTCAGGTCGTCAGTTTTTCCGCACTTTGCTTAAATTATATCTTCTGTTTGTTCATGTAAAGCAGGCTTAGCGGAGAAATGTAAGCACATAATAGCCACTTGGTTGTACTGTTATGTACTTACCGGTATGTTCATAACTTCAAATTAGCAGTGATACTCGGCACACTTTCATAATTGGAGTAACTTCTCATATTTTTAATGCAAATTTCCATGCTTTTAAGTGATCCATTATTTCTAAATTACCAAAAACATTTTCCCTGTGTACAAAGTATTCATTTGGCTTTGGAAAACAATGAAACCGCAGATTCAAATTTTTATTTGCTCTACTCTCACACCCTCTCATTACACACTTAATTCTGTTTTTGGATTTAGAACGCGGAGAAAAAATTCCGACCTTCATATCAATAAACAATATAAATAATTAGGAAACTTCAACTTTGTATAAACACAAAAAACAACGAACTCCAATGCAACGGCACAAGAACGGCCGACAATAGATAACTATAGATAAGTATCTCCGGAATTGGATAGTGGAGTTGGACATTTTACAGCGCTGCTTGCGATTCGAGTCAAAAGTAAATCGAGAGCGGGAAGTCTCTGATCCATTTGAATATATTAATCACTTATTGTTAAACGAGACACTCAGTGACTGACCATTAGTGATTGGGGTACGATCGCACATTTTCTATCTTTTGTCAAAAGAGTGATACTGTCCCAATCACTAGTGGTCAGCCACTGAATGTCTCGCCTGCAAAAGACACATATAACAATACATTTATCCAGATTGTCATATGGGCTTTCTCTTTCGCATTAGGGTGGCAAACTTTCCACTATCTGCAGGCGAATTCTCTAAAGTTTATCAACGTCCTATTATAGTTCATAATAATCGTGATGAAGTTATGAACAGGTGATCCATACGTATTTAATATAACTGATTTATTCTTTCGTACAGCTTATCGGCTTCGCAACTCTGCTTATTAGAATGTCGTGCTACAACAATATCATTGTTCCTCAATTATTGAAGAAATGTAGATACTAATTGGGCTGCCATAATCAACTTACGAGCGATCGTAATCGAATCATTAATACAGCGACGGACGACATTCCAGAATCTCAGACGCTCTCGTATTCCTCTTGCAATACTCTTCGATGTTGACCATTTCGGGGTGTCGAGAACTGTTATAGTTTCTCTGAAGAACGGTACTCTGTGATTTTAACGATACATGAAATTCGTTTGGCCCGCTTAATTTAATTATTGCATTCACTAAGGGCCTAGCAAGTTCGTCGGAATGAAGGAACAAAAAATAGCAAAAAAAAATTTTCCGTATAACAATAATTCAATACAAACTTTCTAGTTTGCTATTTTAAAAATAAGTATTTTTGCAACTTTTATGCATGTCTTCGAACTGTATCGGTCACTTCATGCAGCTGTTATAATTTGCGAATGAAAGTAATATTTCGTTGAAGAAATATTTTGAGCTCCAATTAGTGATGTTCTGTCGACTGGAACTTCAAATCTCAAGCTTCTAATGATTTGGAAACGGTATTATTACGAATGAAATGAGAGTATTTTATGACTATATATGTAAATTGTATTGTTATTAATGTAAGAAAACGCAATTAAATCATTTATTTCTTTACGATATACCTGTGTTCGTCTTCCATTCCGTAATTATCTCGAAGATTTGTAATCGGAACGATTTAGCGATGTTACGATTACAAAATAAGCTCCTTTTTATTTTTATACCGCTTTCTGTGAAATACTACAATTTGGTTGCTTACGAATATACTGGTACAGAGCAAGTGTTTCCCTACGTCTCAACAATCGTCGGACCTTTAAGGCGTCGATGAGACTAAATAAAGATGATGTTTAAATGTTAGACGTGTTTTATTACTTTTCTTCATACTCCAGGCGTAAATGGTACACTGGCTTGTGCAAGAAAAAAAAACACAAGAAAAATTGTTGATGCAGCGGAGGTGCACGAACAGCATGTGCGTATCAGCACATTTCTGTGCACACGCAGAGATAAGGACATCGCGTGCCCACGGATAAAACAATTTGGATGTAAAATAACGTTTACCTTCTGATAAATCGGAAGACAATATATTTCGGGGCTATTTCAGGCGTCTATAAAATCTAATATATTAGTTTTGCATTGTTACTTCGGTGACCCGACAGAATTCCATTCGATCTGCCGACCTTATCTCTCCGATATTAAATCAAAAAATGCTCCATGGAATGTTCTCATTAATCGTACGAATACTTTCGCTCCTATCCGCTGTGCTCGTCTAATTACTTTATACGTTACGTCGCGGGCCCATCGAATACAACTTCGATCCGCGATAACGAGAGATAATTGGTGGCTCATCGTACGGCTCTCAAAGCAATTGCGTCTCTAAGAATCAATTGATGTCTTTACGGCTACCAGCAAAGCACGTATGACACGACCATTACAACTACCTAAACTTTAAATGAATTAGTAACATTTATTATGCGTTCACGACAGACAATGCAAATGGGGGATGAACTCAATTATATTGCTCCGGCAATACGTAGGAAATATCATCCCAAGGATGTCGGTACAGACCTTGTTTCAACCTCTTTTGATCCATAAAGTGGCCTGCAACGATTAAGAATAGATTTGTATCATTCGAACGTTTGTATAATAAATACACGTAATATCACAAAATAAAAGAACACTTACCAATAAAGCCTATACTCCTGCCAAGAACGAACAAACTATTTATAGCACCTATTTCGATGTATTCCTGTGCTTCTTCTCTCGTGAAGCTTCCGCTGTTTCTCAGCATATCGACAAAGGCACAAGCAATGATACCATCCACGTTCAGAATTAAATTAGGCTTCTTGCTCGTAGTTATTTTCTCCACCTCCAACGCATATTCGGCTAACGGTTTGGCTGGGAAATTCTCCATCACGAACTCTTTGATAAGCTTCACCCGCATGTCCGGGTTATTTATGGATTTAATACGGTGCCCAATGCCCATGATTAGCTTCCCCTTCTTGCGAGTGTTGTTCACGAATTCTTGGGGATGTAACCCAGCATCGTACGCCTCGGAGAACATGCGAGCTGCGCCGTCTAACGCTCCGCCAAATCGATCACCCTATCGGTCACATTTCAACGAAATATTAATAGAATATTCACATTAGCAAAATCCTTAGAACAGCCTCATTTCCCTCCACTTACAATAGTTAAGAGACCAGATACTAGAGAGCTGACCAGATCTTTACCAGCCCTCGCGCAGACGATGGTGTTATGCGCTCCAGACACGGCAGGGCCGTGATCAGCGGTCAGCATTAAAGACATTTCAAGGAATTTACAGTACATAGGTGGCAAGCACCGCTGGAACCACAGCAGGGAGACCACGCCGCCGATCCCCACGTTCTGCTTGAGGACCTCCGTCACGGGCATTCCAGCGTACAGTAATTCTTGGCCACGCTCGTCGCAAATGGAAGTCATGAATGAAGCCGGTTTCCGTATTAGACCGAGTTCCTGCAAAATTGAGACGTTCGCACTGCCTGCATAGTTGATACGACATTACGTGGGGGGATTAATGCCGTTACCCTGGCCCAACTGTAATCCATGGGGACGGTTGGCGGTGGTACTTCGGGTTCTGGAACGATGGCGCCATCCTTCACGAGCTTCTCGTAAACGGTCTGCATTAGGTCGCCGAGATTGTCGAAGCTGTCAGGAACGTAAGCACCGGCAGCCTTCAAGGCAGCGTTCTTGGCCGAGGCTGTCTCCAAGTTACTATGGGCGATTGATCCAGCGTGGCCGAATTGCACCTCGGAATTGAACATGCTCGCGCAAGTGCCAATGCACCAGGCAATCAACGGCTTCGTGATCTTCTTCGACTTCAACGCCTCGCACACTTCGTACTCCTCCACGCCGCCAACCTCGCCGAGGAGGACGATCAGCTTCACTTCCGGATTGTCCTGGTAACGCATTATGTGGTTCATGAACGTGGTTCCCGGGTAACGGTCCCCTCCAATCGCCACGCCTTCCAACACGCCGTTGGACGCTTTCGAAACGATATTGTTCAATTCGTTGGACATACCGCCAGAACGAGAGACATACGCGACGCTGGAAATGATATTTTGTTAGTCTGGTGCTTGAATATTTCTTAGTCGAATAAGATCAATTCCCTGGTTTTACCTGCCGGGCCTATAGAGTTTACTGTGAAGAATGTTATCCATCATCCCGCCGGTGTTGCCGATCTTAAAGCAGCCTGGTTTAACGCCGCCGACGGTAGCCGGACCGATGATCGTCACGCCTTTCTGCTCCGCCATTAAGATCAACTTCCTCGTCATGTTCTCCGGTATGCCTTCGGCGATGATGGCGATCGTTCGGATTTGTGGGAACTGCATTGCCTCGATTGCGCTATCGTAGGCGGATCTCAAGGAGGCGAAGGTCACCATAACGTCTGCGTCCGGGTGTTTAGACATGGCGTCTTTCGTTTGTTTGTACACTGGGATCAGGACCTATCGCGAGAAGGAGAAAGTTTTATTACGAGGCTGATGGGCTTTGTTGAGGGGAACAATTCTGTGAACGTACTTCTTTATGGCCCCAGTAGAACTTCTGTTTATGGTCACCGGTGAAGGGGTACACGATAGCGGCTACCGATGGTTCGGATCTACGACAAACGAAGTCGAAGTCCAGCATACTTTGCACGGCTCTGGTTTGCATTCCCCAGATGATGGCCCTGGTTTTATTGCTGAAAAGCTGCTTTTTCGCTGACCCGTCGACGGAGTCGCTAGTTTTCAGTGCGGGCTGCTTGCTAGGCGAGAAAGAGGTACTTTTTGGGGGGGCCGCGGGGCCCACGTCTTGGCCGGATGGCAGTAGAAAGTTAGCTGTGGAGAATTCTTGAGCTTCGGGGTCGGGAATTGGCTTTTTGCCCAGCGCCATCGCGCATATTGCCGTCATGTGAGTTTCGGGGCCGAACACGTAGACGGGGATGGCAAGTCTTTTACCAACCTCGCGTATAATTCTGAGATTAGAAGTACAAAGGTAGGATTCATTAAATTTTTCGTTCCTGTGATAGTTGAATTATAAGTTCTGTTTAATATCTGCGTACCTTAAACCCTCCTGATAGTTCGGTCCCGCTCTTCTCACAAATATCTGTATATTGAACTCTACAAGCTTCGGCTGGAACTCTTGAAGCGCTTTTACAATACCCTTAAAAGTCGCGGCCACATTTGTGAAATTCGCGATACCTCCACCGATAATCAATATCTTCCCTTCCTTCCGTTTCTCTTTTGTCATTAGGCTCAGTATAGTTTTAGCGTAGTCGTAGGTCTGCTGTTCACTGGGGGCGCCGGAGTACTCGCCGTAGTTGGCCAGCTCGTTCGCGGCACCCAGGTCGCAGATCGTGTCCGAGTATATCACGGACGCACCTGAGCAGAGAAACATTAGAATGAGAAACCCGCGGGGGCGCGATTCGCTCTGCTAGAGTAATGGAAACGACTTGACAATCACAGTTTGGTTAGAATGAACCAGATTAATCACGTAAATGATACTGCTGTGCGCTTCTACTGACCACCGCCAGCAACCATTGTCCATATCCGGCCAGCTGGATTCAGAATAGTCAATTTCAAGCTGGCCCCGGACTTAGAATCCAAGTCGGCGATATAGGCCTCTTCTGGATAGGCGTCCCTTCCGAACGGTGGTGGGTATTCAATTTCCCCCCAGTCTGGTTTACATATGAAGTCAGCAGTTGTGTCCAACTTAGCAGCAAGATCGAGCACATAAATCCCATTGTCTGTCACTACCAACGGATTTATCTCGAGATATGTGAAATATAAATTAACGTAGAGCTTGTACAAGGACTCTATAAACGTGGCAATTGTGCTGGAACAAAGAGGAGCGATCATATTATCTGGATCGAAAAAGAATCTTTCGAAGTAAGTAAGTACCAACTCATTCCGATATACACTTACTCTTTCTTGTCACTCGCCACATTTACTAATAACTTCTCTATCAACGTGGACTTAGTTGGCGCCTCCTCCCCTACAGGCACTTCCAATTTCAATGCTTTTGCATCAACATCTCCGATATCGACACCCCCTTCGTGATGGAATAAGATGACATCAGCTTTCCGATAAGAATAGATACAGACATAAGCTTCCTCTTCCTGTAAGCGAGAGTATCATTAATTCACATGTTTCATTCATTTCCTATAAGACCGAGAGATGCCTACCTGCTTGTGAGGGACAAATGGTTCGATGATAAAAGTCCTTAGTTTTCCCACTGTCTTTCCAACCTGCTGATCTTTATTTATTCTTTCAGCCACCCACTGTTTCACCGTAGCCAGATTCGCCTTGACTTTGATCAGGCCAAGTTTCCCACGCCGCTTGATCAATTGATCTGGCTTCACAACTAACTTCTCCGTCTGGAGCCATGGATTCTCGTTCACTACGTCCGTCCAATTCGTCTGGTCTGTTATCGTCACGTAACGGCATTTCACCGCACTTGTGCCAGGAGGAAGTTTACGGTTAATAAGATCCTTCCCGGTGGCTTCGCGTATCGCCTTTGCGGACATTTTTCAGCAATTTCTAAAAACAATTATATATATGTCATTAATAAACATTATCTATAGTGAAGGGGAAAACAATTTCAAGGTAAGCAATGAGTTCAGAACTATTAAACAATGGCTGTCTAAACTTTGAGAAAAACATTGAAAACTGAGAAGTTAAATTTAAAAACTTTTCAGTATCCCTTTGATAAGAAAGGTTTAAAAACGCGCGTAAAAGGCGAAGGAGACATGAACGGAATACGTTCTACAATGTAAACCAAACGGTTCCAAGTAAAAGTTGGCCGACCGCATTCCACCGACGAACCGACGTAATTCATCGAAAGAAATAATTACTCGTCGATTCTGCTACGTACGATGTAAATATACCTTCGCCGAATTCTACCATAAAAGCTCACAGTGGGTAGTTTAGATTACAAGAACGTTTGAAATCGCTCGAGGGCATCACGAAATTCACGCGAATAAATTATTCATAGACAACGTAGAATTTATGCGGGGAGGTTTCCATTATCTCGTTGCCTTCATTTTTACCGTGAAATTTTTTATAACTTCACGGAAGTTTTATCTTTTCGAATCATGTTAAGGATCGGTTCGCGATCCATTTAAATAATACATGCATTTCCCCCAGAAGTGGCACGTACGTTACACAATTCACGTGCATACTATTCGCAACGCATGCGTGTGAACACGTTACCGCGTATAACTATCGATGCAAAATAATCTTTTAAATTCTAATGTCAATTCACTGAATTCACAGCCAACTGATAAACGATTCAACGAAACCGCTGCCTGGAACGGCGAGCTTTCGAACGATTCGAAATATTCTGTTCGACATTCGAAAATTGCACGTGACGCGCGATATTTACGAAACACTAATACATCGAGCAACATATTGAACGGGCGAGGGAATACGCTATGAAGGAACGCAGGCAAATCAAACAAGTTATGTCAGTCCAGGAACTGACGCTAAAATTACAATTTGAAATGAGGCGAGTACTCGAGAAGCGTGTAACGACGAGCCGTGTGCCTGGAACTCTACGAACTTCGAGATCTAGCAGCACGATCGTACAGCTTTCATTTCGTTACAAAAATTTCTACTTGGCCTGCAAGGAATACTTTCACTCCGACTCTAACTATGCGCGGCCGTCCGCGTCGTAGTGTTCGATTTCTTAACTTCGTCTCGCTAACTCCTTTGATTACAAACAAACCTAATTACCAGCAGAAACAGTTTCGAAAAAGAAAAAGTTGACGAAAGGAAGCATTTAAATACCTAGTCGCAAGAGATTGATAACGAAGGGATTAAAGGCAGAATTGTATGAAACAGTAAATGGTGGCGCACTCACACTTCGAAAACCGCTTAAATAGTGGATGTGATAGGACACGGCCTTAACCTCCTCGCGCTATATTTTCTAACCTAAGAAACTTCAAAACGTGAAGCAGCGAGGTACGTCCGACCGACGCTGCCGCTGGCCGTTGACTGAGCGTTCCAAGTGACACCGCGCACATAAGTAATGCTAAAACCTCGCGATATCTTAAGATATCGTACGATTCTAAGCGTTTTTTTTTCCTCACTGTCGGTCATATTAACCTATTTTCTTTTCATTTTTTTCCCCACACGTAACGCGTTGTAACATTCGCGAGTCGCCGATTAGAACACAAAGATGTACCTCTTTTAAATTAATACGATTGTATCAATTGATCTTCTTCTTCGGACCCTTTTGTTTTCGAACGGAAGTACGAATCTGTGTATCCCTTACTGGGAGATTAACTTCGCGACACATGGATTCGTGGTCTGAATCCAAGGCGAAGGTGATGGAAAAAGGGCGAAGAAAATTATTTGAATCTAATTAGCGTGAAAGGGAAACGCGTAAAATTCCACGGTCTTTCCTGGGAAATATTTACAATTTGGTCGGGAGGTATTACACGTACGGAAGTTACGCACATCATTCACGATTATGAAATATAATGAAGTTTCGTCGGTGCATCTAATGTAATATTCATTAGTTTGGAGGAAAAAAAAGGAAAGGAGAAACGTGTAGCCGTTTCTTTTGGATAGCGCTGAGCGCTCTTACAGAATCGTACAATTTTAGAGAATCATACGAGGATTAACCAGTCACGTGACCGTAATGCGATCTCGGCTTACACGTGGACTGATAGCGAAGGTTCTCAAACTCCTTAATTATTATGCACTTTTATCCAGCATTTTACTGCTGGATAAGTTCACACTATTTGAATAAATTACAGCAGAAGTACGTCGACGAAAGGTCAGCTTGCGAGCATTATTATGCGGCTACCGATAATTATTCCATATTTTCTTGAATAAATACTGTTCCGATGGCAATTAACAATTATGTTTACTCTTTGTACGATCGCTGAGTAGGTATACATTGTCAGCGATAGTAACGCGATTGCTAGGAACAGGATACGCGTGCAAAATGAATACATAGGTAGTGGGTCAAACTGCGTTTGTGGATATGGTAATTGTTTGGGAGCTTGAATAATTCTAGATTCCCAAATAGAACGGCGTCTCGCGAAATGTTACGGATCGGCCGTCGCGTTCGATACGTCCCGATGAATAGGGAATCCCGAGTGTCTGTACAGTCGAAACGTTTGAAAAGGTATTGATTCTAAACCGTGGCACAGATGACTCGTCGAAATTTTTAACGAATTCTAAGCCCCTTGCTACGCAAAGCAATAATAGCAAAGGCAAGCGATTTGGCGATAAGGGACGGCGCTTCGATTTAATTATCCATCTAGCAGCGGAATTTATTTTCTTAGAATCACGCATCGATACCAGCTCACCAGTGACCATTGCGCGACACTTCCGCGATAAACATCATTACCAAACGCTATCACCCAGACAGTGGCTCTCAATGTGATTAACGCCGATTATATCACTAGATAAATTACTAGATAATTTCTGTGTTATCGATTGAACTTCGAGCATTATTATTGCACGCGAAATACTACTTAATTCCATGCGTTTTACGTGCGATAAAATTATGCTCGCAGAGCATCACATTTACGTTCTGCAATTATTTTATATTCAAATGCGCATGGGAATGTATCAATTTTACTGAATAGGTAAGAAACAATGGTTCCGTTTATACCGTTCAGTGGGCATTTCGATGGCACGACGAAAATTTTATAAATTATTCGCGTACTCGGCGGGAAATAGGTTGAGTTTCAGTAACAATAGCTCCGTGAAAGATACCCGCTCGCTTATCTCTCCACTTCTTGCAAGTACAATCTTCTACATCCCCTGCACATCCTTGACCTTTTTGGACAGTAACACGAGTTGAGTGTAAACGACCAATAACCGTTCGTTAGAAACAGTTCGAGAATGCAAAAACAAGGTAATAATTATATAACACGTACGACTGGGCAATTTGAATTTAAGAAAATTAAATAATCCGGTTTAAACACTTCAAAAGTAATTCATTTATTTTTTTACGATTCTACGCGATTACCGATTTCGTAAATTTCTACCGGGCTTTCAATTCACACTGCAAGGCAGGACGATGTGTTATTAATTGCGTAAAAAATTAGCATTTGTCTGTCACGGCAGGATCGTGCAATTGCTACATTGTATTTAGCCTTTCCACTAAACATCTAACCAACAAAATCCCATCGGGACAATCTTCTAATCAAACAATCACTTAAGTTTCACGCGTACGAATATTCTGTCAACATAATCGCTAACCATTTCACCCGAGAAATAAAAAAACCAAATACGAACTATTTAGGGAACCATCGGACTAACCACAGAATTTATCAACCTTTTCAAAATATAATTACAAATCCACGAAAAGAAAGCTGAACGCGGAGGATACACGTGTAAAACACATTCCATACCAAATTACTAAAAGTCTGAATTCTACTATTTAATCGTTTACATAATGCTCCGCATTTAGGTTATGTTCCCCCTGATATCAAACCGAAGCACGGGGCTCGGTGCCGTGGAACTAATTTATACGCGCGAAAAGGAGAATTTTCGTCGATCGATTGTTTGAGCCGTGTTTAATGATTATTTATGTATATCGAGGATCGACTACGTTCACATCGAACGGTTCAAACGTATGAGGTTAGTTTCGCCGTTGCAAGCGGTAATTCGCAAGAGTATGACATAAATGTGAGGTGAGGCGACTTACGATTCGCAAGTTACACAGGCGGATGCGGAACTGTGGGATTGTCTGGGAACCGTTCGCTATTTGAGAGACCAGTCGAGAAGACGTCCACCTGAAGCACAGGCTCGTGAAAAAACTACTTTACATTCTCGGCTTCGGCGACGGTGACCGGCGTGAAATACGACTCGAAGATCGACGACGGTTCTCCGAGAGCTAGGCTCAGTCTACCTATATACGTTTACATTAATTGCCTTTCTAAATAAACGTCCGCGTGAACGTTTTTCCTTGAGGGGAGATCACGCTGGTTCAACACGAAATGCATGTTAATCGTTTTCAGAATACCGTTTCACGAGTTCGGCCACTGTGACGTATTCGTGACGTAGGGCTCGACGTCACATCGTACGATTCCTAGCACCGCTATTTGCATGCGAATCTCTGATTAATTGTCGTGCATCAAATTCGGCGTAAATTAAATATATTATTCAAATTGATGCGCGTGAAATGTCATTCTCTTAACGGGGCATTCGAATTGTACGATCTTTCTTTGTAAAGCCTTAGATAGATATTATGTTTGTGTGGATTTAGCTTTCGCTGATACCACGGTATTTTGTAAAGCCTTAATACGTAAGAAAGTAAAAAGATTTTCCGATTTTCGTATGCTTCCCTTGGTAAGCTAGGAATCTTTCACGTGACTGAATGCGGAGAGAAAGTTGCTTCTCAATTTATTTTCGAAGGGTTCGATATGATCTTATGAAATGGTCGTGGATTAAAGAGTTCACCGAGTTTGGCTTGGTGGATATCGGAAAAGATTTATAGATGGATAGTAAATTGTACATACGAATGTATACTATTTTCAAGAAAAAAAAATGCTACATTAAGTACTGCAGTGCGCCGTTTCATAATCAATAAGCATATTTTAAATGCATTATTGTGTTTGTGAATTTAAATACATCATGACTCGACGTTCGTGCGAAATATCATTTCGCGAATGGATAGATAAGAACTAATACATGTTTGGGAGTATTTATAGAAAGCTAGCGGTTTTAATGTTAGTTAACTATCTGATAACAGCACTGTGCGAAAATACTTTATATACCTTCGACATCGATATAAATGTATTGTAAACCCGAAATGCGTGTTCTTTAAGTTAGAGATATATGCTTATTTAAAATATACCTTGGATTTCGTCGAGAAACGAACCATTTCGTACATTTCTTGCCGATTCCTTTCAGCATTAAAATTCTCCAGTCCAATTCTTTAAAATAATGCAAATGCTGCAAGTATTTCTTTTTCGTGATAAAAAGTTACTACGTTACGTTATTGCATTGGAGTATCACATTAAACATTTTAAATCGGTATGCATAATATAGGACGTATAAAAAACTGTCTGTACATAAATCTTTGAGTAATAAATATTTAAATTATTGCTGCTCATACGATTAAGCTCTGTTCTCCAGCTTCGCAATAACATCGTGCACATTTTCTATAACACTGTATATATATGGACGTTCCATAGGATTTACCTTTAACATCGATAAAATCAGGGTTTGCACGTCCTGGAAGATACAGAAATTCAAGCGTTAGATCGATGGATTTCGATGCGCGACGAGTAATCTCAGAGATAGATACAGAACCTCGTTATACGGAGCATCCTCGGGGAATGTGATATTAGCACTCATGACGGCTAAAGCGACGCTATCTCCCCTTTCGTACACAGCGTCGAAAGGTGATTTAAAATAGCAGAGTGCGTAAAGAATACAACCTAAAGACTGAAACAGTACAGAGTTTTAAATGGAAGTGGTAATATAGAGAAGTATACCCGAAGAGTTAATACTCTACCCAAATATCTGTCCGCTCGTCTACCATACAATAACTCTCGACGTTAAATAATTCCGGCGCCCTGTACGGCATCGAGCATCTTTCCGCTGCCACGTCCTGCAACGTTTGCGCCGCTTGCGACCCGCACACTTTGACCCTGGCAGATGCCACAGAACCTGCAGAGATTAACATCAATTTGTTAATACATCGTACAATCAAGACGCGGAAGAACGCGGATTCGTTGCCGTTTATTTTATATCAGACGAAGAATCTACCTAAATCCATTATAATAGGTGTACATCCATCACCAAGGACTATGTTCGCAGTCTTTAGATCTCTGTGAGCAAGAGGCTCCGGCTTCGCTTCATGAAACGCTTTTACACCTTCGCATACTTGTAAAAAAATATTTAAAATATCTAGCGCGCTCATGTAATCGTTATTTTTAGCGCGCCTTTCCAACTCGTTCGCCAGTGTGCCCCTCTGGAAAAGATGGAACTTTCTCGATGTAGAAAATGTACACTTAAAACTGCTAAGCTTAATTTCAACGCAAGGAACTCACATGATAATATGGTAAAACAATTAATACTTCGCTAGTAGCATTAATGACTGGATCCGCTGTTCCTTTATACGCAGAATCGATACACTCTATTACATTCGGATGCTTTACAAGATTGTGGTATTCTATTTCTTTCGCTGCTAATCTCTGGTCTTCCAAACCGTGGCAAATGATCTTTTTAATAGCATACTTTTTGTGGCTCGCTGCATCTTCGACCAAAAGTACCGTGCTGAAGCCACTAAAACCATATTAAAATTGCATTTAATTATGTGTTAGAAGGAACTTTGGATAGTTGCAGAATTCATTTCTTTCTAACATCAGCTGCGTTCATATACAATTTAAAAATATCGCCACTAACACTGTGCATGAAAACCGCAGCAGGCTAGGTTAAGTGGAATTACTGTAAACATCGTTCGCCAAATAATTCGGGATATAATATGCGTGGACTGTTTAATCAGAGGGAATTTGTCAGTTATTCGTTGACTTAAATAGAGGCATCGTAGTAAATAATGAAAATTAGTTTTATGTCAAACTTGCCCTTCTCCAAGATGTTCACGGACCGTATAGTTTCTCGAGTTTACCGTGATAGTTTCCTTGGAGCATATACAGCCCATTTTTAAAATTAAGCTTAAGCCAAGGCTGTTCATTTCGTGTCGCACATAATAGCACAAAATAAAATAAATTAACGACACACCTGGCGCGTTCCTTTATCGGCGCAGAAACATCTTGTCACACGTCACATATGCTACCATGGGATTCAGATCAAGTTAGATATTTGATCATCAGCTGTTTGCAAACAAACAGGGCGCATTATGCAAATTCATGGACCTGAAAATTTGTAAAAAAATTTCGTGAGCGCGAGAAAGGCATCGGCTACGAGTATTTAGCATTAGATTGCTTAAAATTATCTTCTTATGGCACATGGATTGCAAAATCGTAATACTTCAATGTTAGCAAGACATTTGAACTGAACCACTATACCCCATGATTTCCCAGTATGGGCAAGGAAGAGGCTTTCAAAGTAATTCGCTCTGTTTCAAGTGTATTATAATAACTGAACACTTTGAATTTTGATAATAGTGTTCTTGTTACCCGAGCTTTTACGTTAATAGATAATTTACACCCTCGTGTGGCTATTTATTGCGAGCTATTATTACTGGGGCGCGAAAGAGGAAACCGTAACAGCCCCTATCGATGAATCAGGGTGGGTGCCTGATGGGGCATTCGCAACAAGAATTGTTGAAGGTGGGGATCCAATGGTGCAAGAATCTCATCCAGTTGAATGAAACTATAGGACATTGTTAATATATTTTAATTAAATATTTTATAATGCAATAAATCGTACCGCATAATTCTAAGAGACTCTGCACGGAATCTTTATTTCGATCTAAGTACGTAATTTGTAGAAGACTAAAATTCACACGGACATTGGCACGTGTCTCGTTCTGCCTTTTAAATATTGAAATATCTTTATTCTTAAAAGCGTTCGTGTAAAAACGTCCACTAGACCATCTTACATTAACTGCTTCGTATTCTATCATATTTTAATCCCTTCGCACACGTTTGTGACTATATACGTTTTAACAAGTAAAACAAAGAATTCATACGAAGGTCTAATAAAAAGCTATACCTATTTTATGTAAGCAAAATAACAATGTCTCGTCTTAAAGACGAGTAATTCTTAGTATTTCTTTTAAATGAGTTACTCGTGACAGTAATTCGGCACGAGTGAACTTCAGTCGTTTTCTAAAGACAGGTACACATTCTTTTTATTATGATCATTGAACTCAACAAATGTAGCTTTATTTCTTAAATGTATCTAGGTTCTCCCCATCAGCTTCGGGAACATCGTTCTCTATCTTGGTAGTTTCTTTATCATTCTGTAGCTGTGCTTGCCACATCGAATGATACATTCCCTCGTAAGAAATAAGCTCTTCGTGCCTGCCTCTCTCCACGATCTCCCCGTCTTTCAACACAAGAATCTCATCAGCATGTATTATCGTGGATAATCTGTGGGCGATGATAATGGTCGTTCGATTAGCGCAAACTCTGCTCAGCGCTGCTTGAATGTTACGCTCTGTCTGGGTGTCGAGTGCGCTTGTTGCTTCGTCCAGAAGTACAATAGCTGGCTCCTTTAGTATCGTGCGCGCGATAGCCACGCGTTGCTTCTCTCCGCCGCTTAAACGAAGTCCTCTTTCGCCAACCTACGTTATTACAATGAAACGTGTAAGTTTCCCGATGCGATTAAACATTGCAATGAAAGCGTTCGGCTTTGATAAGAGAAGTATGCTACTGCGGAATAATAAATTTAATCCAGCCGGACAATTTGCGCGAACCTGGGTCTCGTATCCACTTGGAAACGAAAGGATTCTTTCATGAATGTCTGCATTCTTCGCAGCTGCTATCACGTCCGCGTCTACAGCTTCGATGCGACCGTACTGGATATTGTATTTTATGGTGTTGTTGAACAACACCGTGTCTTGTGGTACAACACCTATTGCCCGTCTCAAAGAATTCTGCTTAACCGTTTTAATATTCTGCCCATCGATTAAAACGGCACCTTGTTCTACGTCGTAGAACCTGAATAGCAACCGTACGATAGTGGACTTCCCAGCACCGGATGGCCCAACCAGAGCAACAGTCTTTCCTGCTGGAACAATGAAGCTAATATTTTTTAGTATAAGCTTCTCGGGGGTGTAGCTAAATGCCACGTTTGTGAATTCCACTTGACCACGTTTCACTATCAGTGGCCCAGCGCCTGGAGCATCGATTACTTCTTGCTCCTCTCGAAGGAGATCAAACATATTTTCCATGTCGACAAAATTCTTCTGTATAGCACTGCAAACAGAAAGCGTAATTATATTCCAATGAATAGGACGCTCCGCTACGTTTAGCACTGGCAAAATGATTTACCGGTAGTACGTTCCGAACCAATTTAACGGTACGTAAAGTTGAATGATGTAACTGGCGAATAAAACGTAATCGCCAACAGTTAAACCTTGTTTGCTTACAACCTGTAACCCACACATTTATCGCTGTATATATTCATCGAACTTTGAATTTAGAAGGAGTAGCGATATTCTGTATACTGACCATGTGCAAGCAGAGTAAAGACCCAGCTAACAAACCGCTGCAGACAATTATGTTTTGTAAGGTGTTTAAAATATTTAACGTAATCATTGACTTCCATTCCTGCGCTTGGAAATCTATTATCGCTTTTCTATAGCTATCTACTTCGTATGATTCTGCTCCGTAGTATTTGACTGTTTCGAAATTAAGTAAACTGTCGACGCTTCGTGCTTTCTGAGCATTGTCCGCCAAGTTCATACGCCTCTGGAACTTGGTGCGCCATTCAGTAACCAGGATAGTGGCAGCTGGCGTGATCAAATGTTCATGCGTTTTATTAAAAAATGTGAAAACGCTGTAATGCCGATCGTAGAAAAACATCAGGGATGTACAACGTATTTACCTATGTAAGAACTCATGGTCAAGAACACAATTAAACCGAACCACTTGTTAAAGGCAGCAACGAAAAATCCAATGGCCACGATAATATCGACGATCGTTGGTACGATAGAAAAGAGAATGTAATTAAGAAGATTGTTTATAGAATCTGTGCCGCGATCCATAACTTTCAAAACTTCGCCAGTTTTCCTCCCAAGATGCCAGCGCAAACTTAGACTATGTAAATGCCTGGGGGAAGAAATGCGTTGCAAAAAGTAAATCTAACTGTGAAATTAGTGTTTTGAAAAGCAAAGCGGTAACATTTACCTGAACAGCTCCACTTCTATCTCTCGAGTTGTATACTGTTGTATACGTATCCATAAGAACGATCTCAGATTATTTAGTACTCCCATTCCACCCGTGCCTCCACCTTGCAAGAATTTGAATGCCACATATATTAATATGAGATCCCACCTACCATGGAAAACAAACGTTTCGTGAATCACAAGGCTTTCTATATTCTTATTCCAATGTCTGTCCGAGAATTCTACATACCTAAATACCACAGGAGCTATGGAAACGCTGTCCACGATCATTTTGTTGTAAATTGGAACGTAAAGGTTTATTACACGCCCTGATATAAGTAGTATGAAACAAAACATAACTCTCAGCTGAAGCAGGAAGCTCTTCTCCGGCCATAAAAATGGTGCCAGGGTTGAAACTTTATACCACGCGCTCTTCCATGTAGAACTGTTATCCTCCGTTCTCTAAAAATGTTTGTATTATCAATAGTGTGCAAGTGATCTTATATCCCTTAGACATTTACTTTTACTATGCTCGCAAAATACAAATTACATTCCAACGACTTACACCTTGATAATATCGTGACCGTGCAATCGGACCATCGTTAAGAGTACGATATTCAGGATCCGTGCTACCAGTTATCCCTGGAGCTTTGAGTCCTAGTGCGAAGATGATAAGAGTGCTGACATAACGCAAGACGAACAGTGCCATCTCGATTTGGTCCGTCATTCTGTAAATAGCGCACGCATACATTTACAAAATAGCGTCACTAGCGAGCGGGTACACCTTCCCCACATCGAACTCACGTATTCAAATGGAACCACCATTCGAGCCTCCCAATATTAACGAAAACAAGATTCTCAGCAACGAATGCTAAAGTCCAAAAGCCCAGCAAGACGAGCCCGTGTCCGCGTGGTGGCACGCTTGGTAGCAATTTGTGCCTCTCTACTTTTAATATGTGCACAGAGTATGGATAAATAATTACAGTCAATACCGTTGTAAGAATCTAGAAACGTGAACGTAATATACATTAAAGAAAGATCAAGAGATTGCTGTGTATGTACACCAATGTTTAACACGTTGACTGCCGATGAAATCTGGCGGTGCTTTCCTCGATGCCGAAAACGGCCCGATCGGAGTGTACTGTTCAAAGAAGGGATGGTGGCTAGAAGAACGCGTCAAGAGGCAAGACTCGGCACCGGGACGTAGCCGCCCTATCGCTCCGATCGGTGTAATCGGCGTTGTAATGGAAGACCGATCACACCGATCGCTGTGGTCGGCAGTCAACGTGTTAAGATTCTTACCATATAACCATAGACTTTCTCGTCATCCAAAACAGTTCCTTGTAGAATTATTCTCACTATATTGAGCATGGGAATAAAATATAAGAAGAACTTCTGCACAATGTACAATTTACTTTTGGGCAATAAAGCCGCGTTACTCTCAGTGCCATATTTCCGGTAGATCCATAACTGGATTGTACCAAAAATCAGTAGATACAGTGAAATGACAGTGGTGCTGACTGTGTCCATGAAACATTTCGACATGCCATGGTTCACCCAGATCTCGGTGAAAGTTATATTTGGAGGACAATAAGACATTGTTACGTTCATCTTGAAGACCATTAAGCGGTATCTCCTCTATCCTTACTTCCACATAAGCCTCTATTATTAATTTACTACTTATTTAACTCGCCCTCTTCTTCTTTCACTTGCATCATTTACAATTCGTTCTCGGCTTTCCTCAGGCTCCCTGCATTATCTACATCAATTTTCTTACTTCAATTAATTTACAATTTGGATATCTGAAAAAATCGTGCGAATCATATTAGCGAGATACATAAATATGTCCTTCGAGTTTATAATAGATTATTAATACGGTTGTAAGCCTATCTTTGAACATATATATGTTGTCGCAACTAATACCGTTATGTAAGGTCCATTGCATTTTTCTTTTAAAACCAAAACCACCTAAGTACTGTGTATATATGTTGTACTAATAGAAAAAAGTGTACCAAGGAGATCAATTTATAATTTCAAATATCTCAATATTGGATACCAGTGTTTCGTCAATAAATACAAGCGATTCCTTGTCTAAATAAGTGTAATTAGATACTATTCTAAAGGAGAAATGTACAAGAATTCATAGATTAGGAGTGAGAAGCCATACGAACTGGCACTGGCACAGATAAAATTATTGCGAAACAGTACACCTGGGTATTAAGTTATTTTATCATCATGATACAACATGTCAAGGAGAAACTGAAGTAGAGCAAATAATGATTAAAAATTTCACTAAAAGAAAGCGAATGTTTTTGTTGCCACTTATTTGCGATATGAATTGCTTGAAAGAACTGGTTCACTCACCTTTCTTTCGATAAATCTGCGTTGTCATGCCAAATGTATCTAATTTGATTAGCGATTTGTAATACTGAACAAGCATAAATGTTTTTCGAAACACTAGGCTAACCTAATGCCGCTGTACATTACAATGACGATACCGAAAGATGATACGTACTTTTGTTTCAAGGTGAAAATCTACTTCACAGTCGAAGGAACCTTTCCATAGATGCTCGCCAGACAATTATTTTCAAATATACGAAATTTACATGTTACTAGTACGTCACAATAGAATGGTGCAAAGTTTTGACATGTCACTGGCGATCGCTTGGGATAACTTCTACACATGCCAACACATGCCCTCATGCACATGACATCTGACGGCCTGTGCCTCGTGGGTGCATAACCTTACCGTAAATAACACGCTTTTTCGCGATGTCTGCTCTATTATGATAACATAAATCATACATACTTTCATTGAACTATCGTATATTGTGAGGTGAACTCTGCGCGCATTTCCATACTTGTAAGTAACACGAACACTGGTTTAGATTCCGAGTTAATCCAATCAAAGGTTTCAGGTGGAGTTTAGTTGGAAAGTAATTCACCATGGGTAAAGGTAATAGACATATGAAGAATGTCAAGGCTGAGAAAGCTAAAGTGAAATTGAAAGCGAAGAAAGCGAAGCCTTTACCCAAGGGACTGAACGTCACGAATCCGACGTTCAAAGTTAAAAAGATCGTGATTCGCGAACAGTTGAAACACAGAGACGAGACAGAAATTCTCAGTAAGAGGAAGCTCAATGTTAAGGTAATATTACGAGTTTGTAGTTTGTTATTGCTGTTAAGAGCTACATACATAATGCGATCTTTCAGGATTTACTGTCACGCCTACAACATCATAACTCGACTGCTCGGCAAGACGCTGTAAGGGAATTGAAAGAAATTTTGTCGCAGCATTCTTTGGATTTATTGAGCTCGCAGTTCGGATCTCTGTTGCAAGGCATTTGCGCACTGTGTCTTGATAAAGAAAGGGACATAAGGCATGATAGTTTCAAAGTCTTGAGTTTAATTCTTGGCCCAGTTTCTAATGACCAGCTAGATCCTTACTGCGATGTTTTGATTTCATACTTGAGGTGCGCCATGACGCACATAGATCCTCGTATTAAAGAAGATGCTTTACTGTTTCTGGACGTACTTGTACAAAACTGTAGCAATATTTTAGCAAGGAACAGTTATAGAGTATTGCCAAATTTTCTAGACATGATATCTAGACTGCATACAGAAATGAAGCCTGGAAGGCAATTAGTAACGACTTTAAACACCAAGAACACTAATGTTAAGTGGAGAATAAAAGTTTTGGAGAGACTGGCCACTATGTTCAGCTCTATTGTTAACTTCTACAAGTCGCAGCAAACTATCGGTTCTAGCATGACTGCGCAAGTCGTACACGTAGATACAAATACCAGATATATTCCCATTTATGTAAACACACATTTCCGAAACTGTGAAATTGATTTCGAACGAGGCGAAAGTTTCAAAGGAAGCGCTGGCGAACAAAGTTTAGATGCGGAGGAACTTATGAGATATGTTGAATTATTAATGCCGCTTATATTCGACAGCTGGATGGAAGTGTGCCCAGACGAGAAAAATGTTGACAATTCAGCGCTTCTGATCTCTGGCGAAGCATTAGAGTTACTGAAAAGTGCTGTGGACATCATACAATTAATAATCGATTGTATAGATATATTATACGCTCAATGCGACGTAAACATGAAACACTGGTTTAAAAGCAACTTTCAAACCGTTTACATAAAGAATTTACTCTCAAAGTTCCCTTACGACAAGTTAGGCACACCTGGTAGTTTCGTTTCCTCGATAAGAAATAGGAAGCGACAAGAAGATTTTTCCATCGACGATTCGCAGGACGCCTGCCTGGAACATAATCTAGGGCTTTGTCAAATTTACGTGTGGTTTACATCGATACATAGCGATGATAAAGTTGTGCCAAAATTGAATAAAAATTATTGCACATCCGTGACCAAGTATTTAAACGGTACTGGGAGATTTCTATTATCTGAAGCTAATAATGGTTCTTCTTTTATACTTGTCTTTCCTTTTTCTTTCCATAGAGAAACTTGAGAACTGGTTAACTGTTAATAACATTGCATTACCACAGTTAATCAAGGTTCTGAGGACATTATTCTTGAAGGCGAGTAAAACTTGGTACAAAAATCATTGCGAGCTTGGTGAAACGTTACAGTTGGTTGTGAACGCGTGTTGCAATCAATCGAGAAATGCGATGCAGTTGCAATTATTTTCTGTCATTAGTGATATCGTGTTAGATCATACTTTAGAGGAATTGCACAGGTAATCGGCTCATGTTTCTTTAATTTGTATCTATTACAATTAATTTCAATAGTATCCTTCGTTCGGAGAATATTTTGAAATTTTAATCACAAGTGATCTATACACTCTGAGATTTACGATTCATTGCAGGGAATGCGCGTTTAAGGAATTCATTTCAACTCTGCCGAATCATCTTCTAAAGTCAAAGATACACGAGAATACGATACAGATAATAAACAAAGTTGTGCTTCGTTACAGAGGCTGGATTCAGAAAGAGCTCGTAGCAAATCACAGCGAAATTATAGGTAAATATATTAGAAAATATCTTTATTGCTAGATATTTGTGTATAAACAGCGGGTCTGTTATTTATATTACAGAGAATGCTAGAAAAGTCGAAATTGTCGGATCGGAAGATGAGAAACAATCTCGCCTCATGATATGTAACTTGTTTTACTTCTTAGACGCGCAAGTTTTCTATTAAGTAAGAAACATATCCTTTTGTAATAAATATACACTTTCTCATTTAAAACACGCGAAAGAAATAGTTGCTCATCCCCTTAATAAATTAATGATTCTTGCACTAAAAAAATTCTCAACAACTTTCTAATAGAATGCAATCGTCAAAATCGTTAAATACAATTCGACTGTGATTAGAAGCGTACGATATGTTATTGTACGCGTACAATAATTACGAAGTTTGCCCTGTAGCTTTTTTGTACCATGTTGCAGTAGAATTCTTAATAGTTTTGGTAGTATTCCATAATACTTATATACAAATACTGGTATAAAAGTTGCTCCCTTCTCCGTCGATCATTTTTATCGAAGTTAAAAAGCTTTCAACCCCGGACGAACTATTTTCAAGGCACGGCCTAAAATCTAGTTATCATATTTGTGCTCCGCGTCAATTCGTCGTCTACGAACGTGTAATTATCGAACGCGTACAACCCGTTATTGTCATTGTCCACTTCCATTGTCTGATGGAGCTTCTTATTTTCTACGTTCTCTTCAGCTTCGCTTACCGGATACGTTACATTAATGATATTCTCCACGCTCGGCGTTAATGGTAAAATGGGTAACTCTTTATCAAGCCTCGGCCAATTCAAATTATTCTTCAATTCATGCTCTACTCTTAAATATTCCTTCTTAGACTTCTCGGGCCTGTAAATCTTCCACTTCAACTTCTTCTCGAGCAGGTACTCTATCGCGAGCATCTCGACGATCATACAGACTATAAAGTTCGCTAAAGCAAGCGCCAATATAATTATCCTCCAATCGTAAACTGGGGGCACAAGTAATTCGAGGAGATTTACTATCCAATCGGCAGGATACACTGTAATATATATACAAACGACAGTTAGTAGGATTATTGAAAATATGAACGCGACGTTCGTGTAAATAGCTTTCCTATACGGCTTGCCGCGTGAGAATATTACAGCCATGGTTATGTACTGGAACATGGAGACGCAGTACACGGAGTAATTCTCGTAAGACATGTAGCCGTTGTCGTCCGTAGAAACGAACGGAGTGAACCACGGGAAAGCGCGCACCGCGTGATAAGTTATAGTTTGGAAAATGGTCATGATCAACATGTGCACCAATAAGGAGAAGATCGTTGTGAAGCTCAGCAGACTGGTCATCGGGGGCTTTTTCACAAGTTTCTTTTCGTACGCTCTAGTTTTTCCAAAGAACGAGGCGAAATTCACTATCAGGCAAATATCGATGAAGAGAAACTCTAGATCCGTTAAATTCGAATCGATCGAATAGAGGATAATAACAGACAGGAACTCGGTAAGAGAGTAAGTAACCATGAACTTGAAGATCCCAAAAGATGTCACCAAGGCAGCGCGACCCTCCCTTATCACTTTTGGCACGCAAGTGATGTCTGGCACCTTGGACGTGAAAGGGCTCGCGACGCTAAAACAAATGGGTTTAATCAGACATTAATATCGAAGCATATCATGATCGAGAATTAAAGCTGGCTCGAGGTATTAAAAAGGAAAGAAATGTTATGCACATTTCTATGTGAGTCATAGAATTATAGCTCGAATTGTTCGGAACGGTGACGTAAGGATTATATAATTCTTTTGTGGGGGGGGGTTTGAAATATTACCTCGATTCTGCCTCGGATAAGGATATGCCAGCGTGCGCGGCCCTCAAAGCACCACAATCGTTAGCACCATCACCGCACATGGCTAGAATGTTTTACGAGGTACTTTGAAAAAACCATTGTGCAGTATAATGCAATGAAGTACAATGAACGATAGAAGTGGATGCATACCCACATAATAACCGAGTTGCATCAGCTCCAGTACTAATTGTTGCTTCTGGTCGCTAGTCATTCTGGCAAATATTGCACCACGTACGCAGATCTTCGGCACAATGTCCGGGTAGTGCTCGCGGAGTAATTGCCACGACTGACCCGTTAACGCGAACCGATAATTACTATTGCCTATATTGCTCTCTATGTCCTGTAACCCTGGTATCTTGAGGTGTATATCATTATGACTCTGTAAACGAAAGATGGGTACGATGTAGGTGGGTATATAATTCGACGGATCATAGGCGCAATTAAATGGGATTACCATTTTAGGAGACAATTCTTGAGCGTTGAAATACATCTCTGGTTGTACTTTGTTCTCCTTCATAACTACAGTAACGTCTATCACAGTCTCTTGCGGTGACAATATGCCACACTCTTTCGCTACGCTCACTGCAGTTTGAATATTATCCCCTGGAATAATTTGCTTTAATATCACGTACGCAAAGGACTAACAATTCGTCTTGCTTTCCACCAGACGACGTACTGGATCTCACCTGTGATCATTACCACGTGTATAGTGGCTGTCCTCAGTTCCTTGATTACCGGTATCGTGGGTGCTTTCACTCTGTTCTCCATGACGACTAAACCTAAGAATTCCAGATTCTGTTCGACTGCGTCTCGTGGCAGCTTCGTTATCTGTCCGAAAAGAATTCAGAGATTACGAAAGGAGCGAGTAGAATAATACGACGACTCTGTTCCTGAGATTGCGTTTCATCACCTTATTGCTAGATTCAGACAATACTGTTCGGCCCATGGCTATAACGCGATAGCCCTGCTCCGTGTAGCCTTTCAAGCAGAACATGATATCCTTCGGAATGGTCTCGGGCCTGCTCAGGCTCAGTATCATCTCCGGCGACCCTTTCGTGTACGCTCTGAATGTTTCCGACCCATGGGCGCGTACTATCACAGACATTCGTTGCAGAGAGCTTGAGAACTGATACTGCTGCACTATCCCGATCTCCGATATTTCGTTCATGTTCTGCGTGAAACTGTTCCCCTTCGGCGGTTTCACAATGGTCGGCGCTACGAGATCAAACTTGTTCGACGGCGTGGTGTCGGATTCGTCCAGTATCCATCCCGTGCTCTCGAACATCTGCAGGGCGACACACGGAGTCGATGATTTCGATTGCTCAATCCCCGTCGTGGGGTATAAGTTTCCCTAACGAGTTGTAACGGGGAGTACCTTAACATCTAGAGGATCACCACAGAGTTCACCGTCGATCAGTGTCAAACTGTGACAGACCAGCATCCCCTCGAAAAGAGGGTGATCGTTTAATTTAGGAACGGTCCTTTCCGATTCGCCGAGAGCGCCGTTTGTACAAGGCACGATGCCCCACATGTCCAAGCCGTCCTCTGTCAAAGTACCCGTCTGTGGTAGGGAACAAGACACTTACATTTCAAACTGAACAGAATAGAAGCATCTATTTTCCTTTTAATGTTACAAACGCACCGCACGGCGCTTACCTTATCGAAGCACACGCAGTTTATACTACCAGACACGTTAATAACCCTATTGTTAATGCAGTAAATCTGCGCTCTCTTGAGCCGCGACTGGGCGTACAGCTTCCCTACCGTCATCGCCGCTGGCAATGCCGGAGGGATCACTATCGTTATTATGTCTAGCGCTTTTATGGCTATATCGCCAGCGGTGATCCCTCTGGAAGCCTGCGGAAAGAAAGTCGAGTTAAGCGTGGATAACTTACTGGGCCAACGGCCAGCGAATTTTGCACGGCGTGATGGTCGATCATGCATAACTCCTATATTTATGGTTAAAAATTAATAATAAAAAGAAAACTGCAGCTTTCTCAAAGATGCATCAAAACATGGTCCAAATTTCAGATGAACCGAATCGCTGATTTCTTAAAAAAAAATCCCAATTTATGTTTTTAGTCCAAAGAATAGGATTCCCCCCTTAACTCAGAACGCGCGCGCGCGAGAAAGATGAATTGACCAAGTAGTCCTGAAGAAGAAATTGGATTTTTTATGAGTTAAGTGGATAAAGCCGGGAATCCACCGGGAAGCTAAGCTAAGCTAAGCTATGCTATGCGATGCTATGTTTTAACGTAGCTTTTGGTGGAAACGGTTCCATAAGAATATATTGAAGCTAATTTTTTTAAAACGTAGCATGGCATAGCATCGCATAGCATAGCTTTGCTTCCTGGTGGATTCCCGGCTTGAGCCTGTATAGAGAGGAAGAAGCTTAATATAAACCTTGGTCACTATAGTGTATATAAAGCCACAGGTCGCAATGAGCGCGAGTATCCCGATGAATTTATAAGAATCCTGATCGAACTTGAAGTCAGTGGGTGGTGGGTACAGAATGGCAGCGACTAAGCCACCCTTGTTAGTGTGAAAGCCCGTTCGAATGACTCTTGCCAGAACTGGACCATCGTCGTAACACCTACACAAAATAGAGTTAATCGTGTATCAAGATCTACCATCCAGCAACAATTATAGCCAAGGTAGATGCTGCACCTGGTTTGAATAATGGTAGTGCCGCTGTATATCGTGTGGTGGGAGCATTCTTTAGGATCGTACAGAACGTGACGCGACGGCAGTGAGGTTTTCGTTACTGGCACCGACTCCCCTGGAATATTATCGAACGAAGTGAACATCGATTGCAAGCATCTATAGAGCATTTAGTTTCAATCAATTATAATCTCACCTGTCAGCATAGACTCGTTTAGTATGCACTGCCCCGTTAAGAGGACTGCATCGCATATGACAGTGGCCTGGTGCTTGGGCAGTTCTATGATATCGCCGGGCACCAAATCGCTGCTCGGTATGCTCTCTGACACCGTGGGGCTCCTGTGCACGAGAACTGTTTCCGTGGAGGCGACTGTCCCGCGAAGATTGATTTGATTCTAGAAAAAGAGAAGCTTCCGTTAGCCGGTTTTGTTCAATGAATACTTTGGGTTACACGAGTCGCCACTCAGAGTAACTACGGCGTTATCACGGCGCGAGGGAAAGCAGGCTGAAGGTGTTGGGAAGCGAGGAATGTGCTTCTTGGTACCTTGCGAGTTTGTATTATGGAGCTTGTGATCCCGAACAGTGACATGCAGATGATTGCTACTGTGTAGTACAAGTAGCCCTCCGCGAACCACACGCACAGGGTGAAGACTTGGAAGATGTAGAATGGATTTAGAGCTTCCAGCAGCAGCAGCACCCATACACTTTGCACGGGGACGAGGATATCGTTGCTCCCGTACACGATGCGCCTGTAAGAAGGAAATACTTTAGTTTTATATTTCTACTACTTTGTGCTTCTCCCAGCAATTCAAATGGAGCAGATTTCCTAATTATTCTGAACCAGTGGCGCAACCACCCAGGATTTAATCTTGGGGGAGCCGAGTTGAAGGGATAGAAATATTTTTAATGCAAATACAATAAAATTCATTTAAAGAATAAAATCCAGTTTTCTTTTCTTTTTACAAAGCCCTTTCTTTGGGAGGTGCCAAGGCCCCTCGGCCCTCCATCTGTGTGCGCCACTGTTCTGAACAGTGTATTTGTTAAGAAGTAGAACTTTCGGAAGTCGACTCGACGAATTCTATGAAACGGTACCTTAGGCATTGCTCCTCTTTGGAGAGTCCCTGGTTGCTGTTAAGATGAAGGTCAGAGCACAACGTGTACTTGTCCAAGCCCACCAATCTGGAGAACGCGTTCTGCGTGATGTCCCAGACGTAGCATTGCTTCTTGCACTGGAACGCTTTGTACTCGAGCACCTCGCACTGCGTGCCATTCTCTAAATTGATCCTCAGCTTCTTGCATCGAATCTTCTCGGTGAGCTGCTCGTCGCTCGTGTCCAAGCTTCTTAATAAATCGTGCGCGCTGTCGAACGGAAGGGTAGAAAAGAAAGAATGAAAGCAGCTGCTAGATCGATTTTAAAGGATCCAGTTTAGAAGAGATTGCGGGGGGGCAGAACTGACCTTAGATTCTTTGCCGATATGGTCTTCACCTCCTTCACGAAGTACGACTTGTATTTGCCTTGGTAATTGTCCTGCGTTCATAATTATCAATTAAAGCGACTCAATCTAATCAGGGATTTCACTATTCCGCGATATTTAAAGATTTAATCGTCGCTGATTCACGCACGGTTTAAGAAACAGTCGCCCGAGGTAACGTGCGTCTTTAATTCTATCAATTTTTTCATTATTTATTTGTCCCTGCAATTTTCTGCACACGTACGCCCGTCCATTAGCGTATTAATACAGAATGATATGTGCATAATTCTTCCTCTAACTGGTCAGCCTTCTAAAGGGATGGAAAAGGTGTGTCATTGTTTACTACTGTTTCGCTACTTGTTGACTATCTAATCACTCGCAGGCTACTACTTTACATCCACTTTTTAATTACCATTCGGTTATCACTTAAATGCTAGTTTGCTACTATTCGAATACAAGCCAACTCCTTACTCTCTTGCTCGAAAGACTACTACTTAAGGAAACTGTGAACTAAAAATTGCAGGAAGTCGTAGCTCGTATTACGTCGCTTGCAAATTTCTTCAACAATGGACACTCCGCTTTTCTTACACGCAGACTCAGCCCCCTTCTTCATTATCCTCCTCCCCAAAGTACACGTGAATGCATAACGAATTCTTACAGTTATGAGCAATTTCGTCGCACGGTTCAAAGGGCACTTCTTGTGGGTCGCATAGAGATGTAGCTGCGGGTACCAGTGGAAGAAGAGCCTGACCCAACCGATGGTCAAAGCGTAGGAAATATAAGTGAGGACGTCCTTCAACTTGCTCCTCTCGAACCCATAAACGCGCTGAAAGATAAACGTTAAGTTCAACCCGACGAACACCTTCCACGCCAACTTCTTTTTTTCCCTCCGCTTAAAGTCACTCACCATATCCTCATCCTGGCCAGTGTGAATCTTCTGCCACTGGTCTTCCGACGTTTGGTCATTCTTTACCCCTGCACAAAGAAGATACAGAAAATCAACGCCGGGTTCCTCTTCTCAATCAAAGCTTCGATTAAACTCGCCGCACCTTGATCCATCGGTCGATTCGTCAAACTTTTTATCGCGTGTATCAAAGGCAGACGGTGCCAAGCACGCGAGGGGCTTATTATGTCAGGCACGTCTCGATATCGTTGCATGTTTTGTCAATAATCGATCGAATCGGGCCGGAGCGCTTCCGGGCACCGCGCGAAATATTCACACAATCATTTCCAAGTCGCCCGTGACACATTCGCGGATTTCTCCGCTGTTATCGGGCCGATGAATCAAATCGCTGCCGGCCACTTACGCGGTGGATATTTCTCGAGGCGAAGAAATGCGATAATGCCGCGGCAAACACGAAATCTCGTTAAATCGCGATAATAGCTCGTTCGTTATCGGGTCATCAGAAAATATAGCTGTTTGCGCGCACGTTCGGTGGAAGTTCAACGCGGGATAATCGCGGAACGCGCAGATCTCTTATCGCGGCGCAAACAGGTGTCCCTTTTTTTTTTCAGTCACTCTTGTTTCCAGTTATACGCGAGCTACGACTATTCCCATTGCTAAACAGGTCTCTACAATGCACGAACGAGGCGTGTGAATCGACTACAAGGTGTATCGCTCGGCGATGATTCTTTCCTACGCAGATCTGCGAGGTTTCAAGCAGGACTGGCACAGCTTGATATCTTCACAATCAAAGGCGTTACAGTTTCATATCTACAGGATTAAAAGTGTAATAAATCGCTGTGATTTACGGAATTACGTGGCTTCGAGAGGGACATGGTACGATAACGGCCGTTTCTTTTTCTAGGCCTACGAACATAGATCGCATCGAAAGGTCACCTTGCGCCACAAGAAATTGATTACGAATATAGGTGTATAAAAGCACGCGGTTTTTTTTTAAGAATAATAGTAATGTAGACTATTTAATTACACGGTTGAGATGGAGTGTGCCTTTTCATCCACTCTGAAGGACAATCTTTCGACTGTCATTGTTAATCGCGACCTATTAGGTGTGCACTGCATTAATTGGCAGAACGACCTTGCGCGATCTTAATCAATACAGATCGTTTCCGTTATCCCCTGAAGCCACCTTGCCACGCGAAACGGAGTGGATGTGGTTCTAGCTTGAAACGGACGAGATCTTCGAGACCGTTCCACCTACAAACTTGGTTCCGCTTCGATGAATCCAATTCCATTATCTTTGACGGCTACCATGTATCAGTATCAAACTATTACATCCTGATTCCATTCCACTTCATCGCGGAAACCTCAATCATGTAGGCTTAACACTTCGAGTGGCGCCAGGCTTTGGAAAATCGCTCTTTAAGCAGGGAAAATTGTATCTAAAGCGTGGAAAACGAGCTTCTGGTTTAATTTGTGTTCAGTGCTTTCCAGATAATATCGATACGAAACACTTAGTAGAACTAGAACTCCTAAGCTTCAAGAAGAAAACACTTCTATGCCACCTGAAGGCGCGGTTTTGGGTATAGGCTAATTGTAAGTAGGCTGCAAATTTTGGGGAGCGGAAATTTTTTGGGAGCGGCTAATTTCGGGGACCATCAAATTTTGAGGAGCGACATATTTTAGGAAGCGGAAAATTTTGGAGAGCAACAAATTTTGGGGAGTGATAAATTTTAGGGAGCGACATATTTTGAGGAGCCGAAAATTTTGGGGAGCAGCAAATTTGGGGGAGCTGAGAATTTCGGGGACCATTAAATTTTGGGGAGCGACATATTTTAGGAAGCGGAAAATTTTGGAGAGCAACAAATTTTGGGGAGTGATAAATTTTGGGGAGCGACATATTTTGAGGAGCTGAAAATTTTAGGGAGCTGAAAATTGCGGGGACCATTAAATTTTGGGGAGTGATAAATTTTGGGGAGCGACATATTTTGGAGAACAACAAAGGGGAGCATCAAATTTTGGGGAGCGGTAAATTTTTGGGAGCGGCTAATTTCGGGGGCCATCAAATTTTGGGGAGCGACATATTTTGAGGAGCGACATATTTTGGGGAGCGGAAAATTTTGGAGAGCAACAAATTTTGGGGAGCGACATATTTTGAGGAGCCGAAAATCTTGGGGAGTGGCAAATTTTGCGGAGCAGCAAATTTGGGGGAGCTGAAAATTTCGGGACCATTAAATTTTGGGAAGTTATTAATTTTGAGGAGCGACATATTTTGGAGAACAACAAAGGGGAGCATCCAATTTTGGGGAGCGGCTAATTTCGGGGGCCATCAAATTTTGGGGAGCGACATATTTTGAGGAGCGACATATTTTGGGGAGCGGAAAATTTTGGAGAGCAACAAATTTTGGGGAGCGACATATTTTGAGGAACCGAATATTTTGGGGAGCGGTAAATTTTGGGGAGCAGCAAATTTGGGGGAGCTAAAAATTTTGAGGAGCAACAAATTTTGGGAAGCGACAAATTTTGTGCGAAAGATATTGGGAAAGCTTTAAACATAGAAGCTTGAGACAACTTTAAAAACGATTCGCTTCTTTTCCCTATAGCGAATCAGCAATAACTCATATATGAGTTGCCATATTGAGTTAATTTCGAAATTGTCTCAACTGTTTTAAATGAAAATATTTGATGATATTTCACACAAATGGCGGCAAACGCTTGTTAGTCTAGGGGCGCCAAATTTCCAAATCCGCCCCTGGCCACCCCAAGTGTTACCTTAATTATCCTTTCCTTAATTAACACTAGAGTTTGCAAGCTTCCAGATTCATGCAGTCCACCTTCTAAGTACCTATCTTCCACAAACACCGAAGACTCACCATTGGATGTTGTCATAACTTCAACCTTTGGCTGACAAGGTCCCACCGAGTCCCACGGGCAGTTCCCTCAAACCTGGGTCGCCGTCAAATGTGAATTTCCGCTTGCACGACCCGGTGCTGTAATCAGATGCAGCATTTCTCATTGGAAAATCGTGTCGGAACGTCGAAGCGCGTCGGCCCGACCTTGGACCATGTTTCGTCACTAGGAAGACGAATTGGGCAAGCCGAACAAATTTGCGAGTAGCGGTGGCTCGCGTTTTAAGCGCGGGCTCGAATGAGGAACAGGTGAATCGGATTTCTCGCGACGGGATTAAACGGGCGTACGGGAAGCGGAATACTAATGGGGCTGTTCCGCGAAAGGAGATACGAAGAGGGCAGGCGTAAAGCGGGCGGCCGGACAATGAGCGCGATTACGGTGACCGTGCACTTGAGTTACACAGTCGGCACAATAAATTATGTTGGCGAGTCAAGTGGCGAAATTACGGCCACGTGGACTGCCCGATCCACGCGATTCTAGTCGAGGTTTCGATCGATGTTGATGAACGGGGAACGGGACGAGACAATTGCTCGGCGATAATTAAATCCTTGCGCCTTGCCAATTTATACGGTGTGTACCAAAAGTTCCAGGACCACTGAGTTTAATTCATTGCGGCTGAAGAAAACGCTGAACACTTGCAGCGTCTGCGAAAGAGCCATGGGTACTCAGCTTTCCCTTTTACCGCCTTTCAATCCACCACAATAAATGATCAAACCCAAAGGAACTTTTGATGTACATACACCAAGGTTTTTCGCGCGGAAGTCCGTGGAAGCAATTAATTTCTCGTCCGATCGTGAAGCTCCTCCCGAAACTCAAGAACGTAGATAGTAACGGAGAGCGGTTGACGCATTGTTCCGAGAAAAAGAGTTGGTAAAATGTTGATTACCGGCTCTTATCGCTTCCCTGCTCGATAATTGAAACTTTTTTGTTACCAGTTAGCGGAACAGCGAGCCGGGGCTCCGCCGAGTCCGACAGATATCCCCGCGAAGCGTATCTGGGGGTCGTCCCGTAAATCTCGGCTCGCTCCGGCTCGGCGGACTTTTACGATCCGTCCGTGTCGCTTTTACGAGGTGGCCGGTCCCGGCGAAAACTCATAGGTGGCCACGGACGGGGCCGAGGAGCGCGTGCAGTTAAGTTATGCAAGGGCAGAGCAATTGCGGAGCCGGGGCATGCGTTCGGATCGGCGTGCCTCGTGGCCATCAGCGATTCGTACGCGTGTGCTTGGAATTAAGCGGAGTAAGCGCGGTAACAGTATCTCCCGGATTAGTTGACCGCCGTGTCTCGCGAATCTTTCAGAATCCATTGATGCACGCTGACAGCTATCTTCCGCGTGCCACGCGAGGACGCTCGGTTCTCTCGAATAAATAGCTACGTCGTCCGACGAGGATTCCCTTGAATTGCCTGCTACTTTCTGACGAGATTAGCACGCTGATTCGCCGCAGTTATTATCTGTCTGTAGAATTCTGCATGGGTTTCGTTCGGTCGCGAGTACTAGGACGCTTCCAGCGAGATTGCTTTCTCGACCCTTGGGAAACCGAGTGCAGCGTCCGTTTCAGAATGGTTCTGATGTTATTACACGATTCTAAGGATAGGCAACGGACGCGTTTGACCCCCTGTTCCGAGAGTTAATATCAATGATAGTGCATTTGAAGGGTAAAGGGAAAAATAGGGAATACCACAAAATAGCTTTATCGAGAGAATTAAGTTTCAACGCTTTAGTCCTGAAACAGGGTTCGACGAATTTAATTTTCTTATATAATTTGCTTCTTTAATAGTTTCTGGGTTTACCTTGACGACTCAAGCTTGAAGCTTATGCTTGGGTAAAGAGTGGGGACATTCCGTATTTTTTTCCAGCGCAGAGTGAACATTTCCTGTTTTTAAATAGTATCTATAAAGGAAGTGCAGTATATTTGGAATACCAGTTTGTTTAAGACGAATAAAAAATTACGGCAGAGGATGGGAAGAAATAGAACTGCATAATATCACAGGGAAACTAATAAACTTTTATGTTTGAAACTCTCAGTAATAATAAGAAACAAAAAGTAGCCGAAACTTTGGTCTAAATGAAAAATGATAGGAAGTATCGATTTCGTTAAGGTGCAGGTCATTTGGAATACCGGTATTCCAAATTACCAATAGTATTCCAAATATGCTGCACTTCCTCTACCAAATATTTAACGTTATCTTGCCGGGGGATTTGAACTTTATAACTCTCTGTGATCTGACAGTTCCCAGTTGCCACCAACAAAATCTTAATATATAAAGCAGAAAGTGTTTGTGTGTTTGTCTGTCTCCTAAAAACTTTCGAACGGTAAACTCTGAGGTCACGAAATGTGTTCCAGCTCATTATTTAAATTATGCCTGATTATTCCAGATGAATGCGACTATTTTCACAAAAAGAAATAAATAAAAATTTGTTTTTATAAAATCAGAATTTAAATTTCGGGCGAAGCCGAGTAGTAAAGCTAGTATGCTAAACACAAATTAAAAGAAAATTAAACCGACTTCAAAAAAATAAAAATGCACTAAAAAGTAAAAAATAATTTTTTCCCTCATTTAATCTACGACTCTGAATTTTTTTAAGTCGGCGCCAGATTTACACAGTGCAAATGATGAGGCGCCGACTTAAACAATATGAGAGTCGTAGATTAAACACGGGAAAAAATTATTTTTTACTTTTTAGTACAATTTTATTTTTTTGAAATAGGTTTCAATTTTTTTTAAATTTTTTCATTTTCAAGTTTTCAGTTTTATATATATATATTGACACAACATGCTGAGGAGAAATGCGCGTAAGTACATAAAATAATAATAATTAGGTGACAATAGTCTTTATTATTAACCAGAACTGGAAAAATATTGAGCCAATGTTGATGCAGTGTAGGATGGGATCACCGGGGCATCGCCCTCTTTCGAATAAAAAAAAGATCATCAAAATCGGTCAATATGCAGAGGAGTTATGCGGGCACAAACATATAAAAGAAAATCTATAACCTCCTCCTTTTTGAAGTTGGTTAATAAATCGCAAAGTCACGAAAAATGGACATTCCTCGTTTTTTCCCTTTACCCTTCATTTATAAAGGTTTATCGAGTCTGTAACGCCACTGGCTTCTTCTGAAATTATTTCCGAAGGCCAAACGCTATAATTGAAGAAGGATCGATGAATTATTGTAGAGATAACATTGTTCCAGCAATAATTGTATGTACTGGGTATGCTGCTTTTCTTCAGACGTTAAATATCGAGCGTGCAGAAATTTTTATCGGCGATGAATAACCCAGCTGACATGATCTGATTGCGAAAGTGTATATAAGAAATAATACAATACCTGCAAGAGCAAAAATGTGAAAGATAGTATAGAAGCGTTTCCAATGATCGGTGATAATCTTAATTGCCTTGATACCACATTAAATAACGTCAAGCGTGCCACTTGTGTTACTGGAACAATTACAAGTATAACGTCACTAATCCTTTCGTCGAAATTCATTACCTAAATTGCGCATTTTTTTGTGCACTTTCGTAAAAGTGCTACAAGAGCCTCTTAATTTCTACAAATTATTCTATTTTAATACTTGAGGGTAATGATTCAATGGTCCCCAACCTTTTTTTAGTTGCGACTCCCTTTTATAATATTCAAATAACCCGCGCGAGGTAAATTTAATAACGTAAAGAAAAGACATTACAAATACCTAGGTATGTATTTCGGGATATAATTCAAGCTTAATAATATTACCAAAAAAAAACATGGCGACCCTCGAGAAAACACTTCGCGACTCACTTCTCGACTTTTTATTTCATGAAATTGATCAGTTTGGTGTCCAAGAAGCTCGTACATATTTAAATATCTCTTCGGATTCATAGAAAGGCATTGCCAAAGCGTGAACGACACAGGAAATCTCTTACTTTTAATGTCAACGTATGATGCAACGTATGCAGTGTTGGACAAAATGTAATCTAATTAAAAATTACTAATTACCATTAAAATGTAATTGTGTGATTGATTTCACATTATTTTCTGTAATCGTTAATTTAGGTAATTGACCACAATTTTAAATGAACGATTACGATAATTCACATTACTTTCTGTAATCGTTAATTTAAATTAACTTAATTTTAATTAGGGTATTAAATTTAAATTAACTTAATTGTAAATTAACGATTACAGAAAATAATGTGAATTAACGATTACAGAAAATAATATGTAATCAATTACACAATTACATTTTAATCGTAATTTGTAATTAGATTACATTTTGCCCAACTCCTAACGTATGGGGCATGCACCCCCGCACATTCGCCCATCAATAATCTTTCCTCGCCTCCGCCAAGAAAGAAAAGACCCTTGACGCAGATGACGCTTCACGCAAATCCCGACGCGCAGCGGACCTCCCGTTCCACGGTATTTCTTCGCCGTTTCCCACGGCTAACTAGCGAAGTACCACGTTAGAACCCGGTCGACCTCGCGGCAAATATCTTCGCCTAGCCGTGGATCATGTACATATTACTAGATGTACAGAGACATGTAGATCAATCGACCACGAGGTGAGCAAGTCGGTAATTTATGCGAGAAGCATCTCCCCCCGTGGAAACGAAAGTACATTCTACCCCCATAAAAATGTATCGAACTAACGACCGTCGCGCTTTCAGTGAGCGGCCCCAAGGCCCTCTCGGGCGGCAAGCTCGCCGACCCGAACGGAACCGCGCTCGGCCAAGTATCGTCGTCTATCGGAGATCAAATTTATGATAACGCGGTGAAGGTGCATCGCGGACTCCGTTTTTTCCTTTACATCGCCGATATCGCTTCCAGCGTGAACCGGTTCACGCGGCGATATAAAACGAAGTTGGAAATGCGCGGCGGACATTAAATACGGCAATAATCGCCTACTCGCTGGGCAATAATCGGGGCAATTGTCCGGCGATAATTGGGCCACTGATCTACTATAGATATCGCTGGCGGTTGTGCGTTTCTCTCTAAAATTCCATCGTCGAAAGAATAATCGACGACGAGCATTTTCCACTTCGGTGAGATCTGAAACGATAAAAAGCAGGGAAAAAAACTGGCTCGCGTTTATTTGCTGGCGCAACATGCTGTTGATTCATTTGTTACATAACGGTACGAAATGGCCGAGAGTCGCAAAAATGATCTAAATAATCATCGACGGGGAAGGAACAACTAGTGGTGATTCATGTGCAACGGGCGTGAGAAGGGAGCTGAATTCGTCGATTGCGATCGTTCTGTTGATACGTAAGAATTTGTGAAATAATACACCATACTTTCATAAAGATCTCACTCCCTTCGAATAGAGGGGGAGGAGGGGGGGGCGGGGGGAGGTTCACCACCACGTTTCATATCGCAACTAGTGGCGATTAGTTGGAGACTTAGAAATATTAGGTTTTTAAATTTCGCGCACTGCAATTCTGGAAAAGAAAAGTCTTATGTTACAATTTTATTTTAGAGAGGGTCTCGAAATTGGGTAACAATTGGAAATCGAGTTTCCCTCGACTTTCGACGAGTTCCTCATAGTTTTCTCAACAAAGGAGTTTCATGAAGAAGTGAAAACGTGACTGGGTCAAATAAGACCCGGGACCCGCGCGAGGGGTATAAAAGAAGAATTGGGTAAATAATGGCCCGTGGCACGTAACAGGGTGTTGAGCGAATATCTTTTCAGGTTCTGTCGCCCGGTGCATGAAAAGAAGGTATCGATTTTACGTAATGCCCATGCGGTTGTGAAACTCGTGTCGCGAAACCTTGTTTAGATCGGATCCTGGCCTGCGTGGCGGTCGTTAGAAATGCAAGTCGCGCTTCTACGCTTTTAGGTAAAGGCCGTTGCATAACGCAGCGCGCTGAGACTTTGAGTCCGCTCGGTAACTCATTATTTCGTAAAGATCAGTGACCTGCTAAATAAAAGAAAGAAAGAAAAAAGAATCGACGACAGCGAGCAGTGGGGGTTCGACAAGAAGGGTGGGTGGGTGGGTGGGTGGGGGGGGGGGGCACGGAAATCTTGGCGGGGTGTGGCCTTCCACAGAGTCAAAAACGACATTTTCCAACCGAGCCTAAGATAAACTACTTTCACTGACTTTTCCTTCCCCCTTTTTACGAGCGATTAGGACCATTCAGCGAACAGATTATTGCACCACTCCGTCGAGTCGGTTGGGAGTGGGGATCAGGTTTATGGAAAATTCTAGAGAGCGAATAGAATTTCGGTCAACTCGGAGAATTGGCAACGACGTTTATATAAATGTCGATTTTTATTTAAATAGCTGGATATACCTACCTTATCTTGCGCAGAAATATTCTTATTAAGTTTACGCTTCATTTTCAATATTTGAATATTTAACAAGGATATTAATAATATTTATTCACGAGGATGATCCACTTTGTACAGGGAAACTAGTAAAGGTAAATACGTATGCAAATGAGAGGACGTTGTGACGAGAAGATAGAGGATAAAAGGAAGATGGAAACAGGACTCGAATAAAAAATGCAGCGTAAGAAATCTATCCACGTCTGCAGGTCGCCGAGATATATCACTATTAAACACTGTCGAAAGCTGCTAATAAGAATCGCTCGCAGTAGAAGCATATTTGAATTTGGGTCATTTCGCGCGAAAAGTGCTACCGTTAATGCAACAAAAACTCCCGATAGAAAAATCAAGTTTCAACTACCTTAACTTTTTCATTCAATAAGTAATATACATATATATCCAGCAGAAGTATGAATAATGTAGTACCTACTTAGTTACTATCAAACGCGACAAAGGTTGCTCGGAATTACAGGGATGGTATATAATTACCAAATGCAACGATTGCGTCAACCGATCGACAAGAACAACTACCGGAAACACTTAAAAAACTATAAACCAAGGAAGTACCACTCACTCGAACTTTCTGCAGCCCTTTCCTTGGCCCTGTCCCTCGTCTCTCACGGGAACGTAGTCCAACGTATCCGCACAGGACCGCGCATTCCCAGTGAAGTTTCTTTCCTGCAATTTTCGACGCTTACTGTTCCTTCGCTGGCGGCAGGAAGACTCACAGGGATCGTCTCGGTGCACCGTAGAACGATTACTCGCCTCGATCCCGCGTTCGATTATCGCGAGGGATCTCGATTGGCAGGGAAACGCTCGAAAATTACCGACCCAAGGTAATGGAAACGGACACCGTTCGAGCGTGTCAATTGAGACGAGCGAATAAAAGAAAGAGGTGGAAGAAGGCTCGAAAGATTCGGGCTAATGCGGCGGAAAGTAACTGCCCGATTACGTCGGGGCGGCGGCGTCGCAAAATCGAAAGTCTACTTCCGCGAGGATAGACCGAGAATGTTAAACAGCGGTCGTGTCTCCCCGTAAATATATATCCGCGAGGTTCCCGTCACTGGCCACCAACCGAGCCCAATCTCATTTCCCAGACCGCACCATCACCTGTTTCGCGCCGCGCACCGGTCTGTACTGTGCCATCCTGTATCGTTCCTGGACTCTGGTGCACAAATTTACCCCCACCCTCTGCCCGTCTATCGGCAATCGCTCGCTTTTCCAGCGGTGCCGCCGTTACCGATAGACCGCCTACCGATGTTTGCCCACCTTTTCCACGCCGAAACGTGACTGACGTCACAGCCAGCGGACCGATTCCGCGAAAAGACAGTAAAGGCTCGCTAAGGTCGTGATTGCTCTGAAGAGGCACCAAACACAGGCACGTATTTCGCGAATGCTGTCGACGTTAGACGTAAGTATACATTTCGACTATCGCTGTACCGACGTTCATTTAAGCACACGTGACGCTAACTGCTCTAATCGGGAGTCTTTGACTTATTATATCGCCCCCATAGAGTGGAGGTCAAAAGAATGTTTAAAAAGCACATTTTTAAATACTTGTGCAATTTAATGCCAAGCTTCGAGTATTACGTTGGTACCATTGCTTTATTCTGTACCCCCTGATCTACGGGATATAAGTTCGAAGTTACCTTTGTTACCGTGAGTGGTTTAAATATTAAACTTTCCTTTGTACGGAAGGAAGAGAGAAGGTGCAATGGTCGAAAGTGTTATACGTTTTTTGGCCTCCTTTATCGAGGAAGAATTGTGTAATTTCTAAGTGGGACTAGGTTAAATTAATATGATTATGTAAAAAGAGAGGACAATGGGAATTAGTAACGGAACGTTACGTACGGGCGATTAGAAAATAATTGTAAGATTATGTGAAGGATAAGTGTGGTTGTTGCTCATTTCTAGTTTCGCAAGCTTCCTGGTAAAAGATGAATTACGATACCAGCTGCGAATCCCACACGAACGCACCCGGCACACATCCACATGCACTCCGACACGATTAGCGTGCTCCCGTTAATGATGATTTCGCGTACCTGCTCGCGTGCACTTGGATCGCGTCGCGTCCTCTCAAAACTCGTAACACGTTTGACACGTTACAAAACTCGTTTCAAATCTCTTCCATTCGACGTCCGAATTGTTGGTTCTTGTCATTATGATCATCGAGAGTTTTAAAGAAGACCACTTCGAGGTAATTACTTCTCGATACCCATTTAACCTTTCGGGTGCTAAGGTACGCACGCGCTCGTTCGGCACCTGGAGCCTATGCGGGCAACGCACGTAGGCGTTCGGCGACTGTGGCTGAGAGATGCAACTAGAGCAGTCCCGCACGCGGCCAATGCTGACCGTTTAAATTGCCAGCACTCAAATGGTTAAAGATCGTCATTATCACTCCGCGTACGCTTCGTATATATTTAATGCTTTTTTACGATCGGTTCTTAGATCCTGGGGCATTGTTTATGGTTTAGATTAGTTTTCCGTAGACAAGGTGGTGGCGCACGGGTTATAATTCCACTTTGACACTTAGGATATCCGACTTTATCAGTTGGTATCCATGGAATTTCACTTGTTATTGCGGCTTAGGCGTCCACGCGACACCGGCGTATTTTTTTCCTCGTAATTAAAGTCCGCTGGATATTAATGCCGATCTAGCGTCTATCAGAGATTATCGGTATAATACTTGGAACAATAACCACGAGGGATGTTGGATTGTTTTGCATCGCCACAGTATCGCGAAACTGCTCTTATAGCCAGGCAAACGAATCGCTCCGAGCGTTTATCGATCCATAAACGGGAAGAATAAATATTTTCACAGCTAGTTGGCGAGCTCGTATTTTGACGATATTGGCGGTCGAGAGTTCTGTATAAACGTAGTCTAGACAGAAAAAAATTGAAACGGCGACTCGCCTAAATTTGTTTTTTTAGGTGCTCTTTCATTCGCAACTAGTGAACTTGGGGCGTTCAAATCAATTCGAATTTCAATCCAATCTTATACGTACGTGAATAATGTTTGTTAAATAAATGGGGATAATAGAATAAAGTACAAGATCTCTGGTATTAGTCGGGTTATGCTGTTTCAGATAAAGTGATGCGCGCAGAGTTCTGTCGCGAAAATGCCCGATAGCATTGTTGTGTACTTCGCTCATTAGTAGCCAACAAAGAATTCTCGACGTGATCCCTTATCTCGAGACACACAGTCTACTAACATGTGCAACTGCCATTCGCACTTATCGTACCTGTTACCAGTGTTTATCTCAGAAACTATGAACCGTAACGCGATCGAAAATTATGGGCTGGCATTTTTTGATAATTTCTAATAAAAATGAGACGCAGTTTCACTGTGATACAGAACAGCGTTACTTTAAGTGGCAAATCCAATTTCTTTGGAATTCAGTTTCTATGTATAGTATATCGATAATAAGCAATCAATTAGCCAATAATTTTTACGCCTGTGGTAGATCGAAATCAACGACGGATATATCGCAATTCGTTGATGCTTGATCTCTTCTAAAAACAGAAAATACTTTTACTATATAACACCCATGCCGTTATTCACCTGCGTGAGATTTGTTGTCTCGTTTCCGGCTTAATTGATCAGACTTATCTAGTGGCTCCTTAAGTTTGCGTATGGCGCAATTGCCGTTGCGAAAGGAAACAAAACAATTTAATGAATGGATATGCGGCAACAAGATATGTATTCGTACTGTAACTAGTAGCCGTAAAGCGACGCAGGATACTATATCCTTGACACGTTACTTATTAAAAATAAAAACGCCCGTACTTCGTCGAAGGACAGAGAGTGCTGCAAAAACGAAGCGGGAATTAAAGAATCCTATACACGCCTGCAATAGCGATCGCAAGGAACTCTCGGTCATTGAAGTGAACGCAAATTTTCATCACTGGATTTGATGCCGTGCGTAAGTGGGACACAATCTTATTGCAATTTGCAATGGCAATGACAAATTTTCTTTACGATTACCATAAATTCTTCGATCGACGATCTTTCATATCAAGTTCCCCAATAGAATAATTCGTTAATAAAAAAAGCACACACGATTTTTCATTGGCGCTCAAGGTTAGATAGGCACGATCGATTACGAATTTATTACCACTTTTTTTCATTCGTTAGGGTACAACGTTCGTGTCACTTTTAAGGCGAGCTGTGCACTCTCGAATCGCGGCTAGTTGTCCTTTATCTATCTTCACCCGCATTTCCCATACGTCATGCGATTTCATTGTAACGTATATATATATATTATATATATATATATATCTCTCTGTCTCACGTAACTGATGTGAGTAAATTGCACTTCATAATCGCGCGATCGTACGCCTAGATGTACCATCGGATAATCAGGGTACACCAAGGTTGATCCAATAGATCCACATTGGCGTACACACGGGGTGCGTCTCGCGGCGGCCACCCGCGATTTCGAGATCATTGATCCTACGCTCGCGATCAACGGGGGCTTGATATCCAGGCTAATGCTAGAATTGAGATCATTGCTGATCCCGAGACTTCGTTTTCGAGTGTCCCCGATGCATTCAGCTGCGTATGTTATTTTCCGATACTCCAATAAAACCAATTTCCTTCGCAGCCTCTTTCTCCTTTCTGAGGCACTCGAAGAATCCGAAATAAACAAGCTATGGAAAAAAGTGTGCAATCAACGGAAATGTTTGAGTAGATTGCGAGGTGGATCGTCGATTATATCTTGGATTAGGGTATGAATTTAATCGGTGAGGATCTGATCGATATACACGATCGTAGAGATGGACAAACAAGTGTACTAAAATAATATCGCTCCCGTTGACGTGTAACGATGCTTATCGGCAAAGAAATGCGGCATAAGAACCTTGAGCCACGAGATGGACAGTATTCCAAATATTCCGCGATATAATCATGTGGCAGTCAAGTGATTAAATAGCGCCAACCCTGTTTGAACATAGCGGATCATAGTGAATCCTGGTTCAATCATCCGTTTTAAACAAAATATATTTATTCTTTTCTAATCCACACTTTGCACAAACCTCTAGATATACGAATAATATTTACACGTATTTTATTCAGTATCAAATAGCACGTAACTTGCCTGATTTGTAGATTGTTAAAAGTAGAGAAAGAAATTCAATAATCTTAAATAGCAAAAAATAATTTGAGAGTTCTATCAATTTTGTACCTCATCTGTGAAGCTTGGCAAAAATAGTTAACTACTGTCATTGTAGTTAGTGCAAATGGTGTCTATATCTAACTGGGACAGCATTTCGTCGTCAGTATCATTTTCGACGCTGCAAAGCATTTCGCGTGCAAAATTCGGACTTTTCGGTGACTTATTATTGTCTTTCTTCAAATCCGATGACGCTTCAGTCTCAAAGTTTAATGATTGAGTTAATACATCTGGATTCTTGAATTCTTTTAATTTGGATCGTATGGAAGGTCTATTCTTGCTACTATTAAATTCAACACTTTTCGCATTGTCATGACAAGGTGTATGTAACTCTTTGGCCACACATCCTGTTTTTCCTTGCAACCTGTTTACTTTACTTTCAGAGGACGCATTACCTAACACTTCTGATCCGATATCTCTGGAACAGGCACTTGCTGTTGGATGTTGGACATCCATTTGTAAGCTTCTTGGATTATGGGAAAATTTCTTTCTCGCATTTGCATTCGGAGAAAATCTTTTTAAACTTTGTAATAAATTTTCTGCCTTTTGTTTGCTACAATTGCCAACATCCCCTTTCCCTTTTTCGCAGAATTTGATGTCCTGTTGTTTATTTTCTTTATTTACGCATTTAAAATTCTTCGACACGGCGCTATTAAAATTCTTTTCGCTTTGCGAATTTGTAATATTACTGGAAGAAACTGAAAAGGAAAAGTCATCTACAAGATCAAAATCTATCGAGTCACTCATATTGCCAAATGCTTCGTTTAAGCTTGTGTTCCAAGTCGAACTCTTTTCATTGGACTCTTCTGTATTTTTTATAACATTTGCTGTTCCTTTAATATCAGTAATACGTCCTGTTTTCGATTTGGAACTAGTTTCTGGTGATTCTTTATTTTCTGTGGCTACCTCTTTTATTTCTTCATCTCCCGATTCGCCGTTTGAAATATTTCGTAAAGCTGATTCCATGTAGTGCGTACGCTCTATTTTGCCATCGTTACGGTAAATTGCCAATAAGTTTGAGGGTGATATTAGAATACGGCATTTATTTGTAGTGAAAGATCCAGAACTTTTTAATATGCCTACGTCGTGTAATAATAGAACAACGTCCGCTTCTAATAAACCAGGATATTGAACGTGTATATCTCTATGTATAATCCCATGAATGCTGTCTGTAAAATCTTTCAAAATAATAGGGGGATTGTCATGACTATGGTCTATGCGCTCCACTATCCCCGCCAGAAAATCAACCCTTGCGTTATATCCTCGTTTCACTCTTGCCATTTGCTTCTTAATGGTAGCAATTTCGTAACCCTCCAAAAATCCATCCGGCAAATCATTTAACATTAACTGCCAAGCTCCTTCCATGAACAGAACTTCTGTATCCTGAGAACAATATTCAGGAATATCAGTGTCCTTTGCTTCCTTCGAATCATCCTCATTCTCTTCTAAATTATTCAAGTATGAAATGGCAGGAATGTTCGGATCAACGTTATCTGGCAATAAACCTGCTGGCCCCGGGAAGCTCCTCACTAGTGTCGTCTTTACACTAGGCTGCGCTTGCGTAAGTTTAATCGCAGATACATTTTTCTTTCCACCATCATTTCTCGACGCAGCGTTAGCCACAGATCGTTGTTTCAATATATTAAACAACATTTGTTTCCTTGACTTCACCAATGGACTTTGTTTATCGCTACTCGAGCTGCTCTTCTTCTGGAGACATTTGTTAGGGGTTTCAAACTTTACTCTATTATTCGGTCGTGCAGAATTATTAATATCACCATTACTTTTGGTTCTCCGTTCGACTTTCCCTGACTCAGAATTCGTTGTACTCTGCTGTACAGCTTTATCCTGTATATTCTTCTTTTTCAATATATCCAGCACCAAATCTTTTCCAGATAATTGACTAGTTCCACAATCTCGTGTTCCAGAATGCGATTTTAATAAATTATTCTCGGAAGAGTTTCTCGACTTAGTTAACGCATTTGGAGAAATATCTTTATCCGACAAACTTTTGTTAAACATGCCAAGAATCAAATTCTTCCGTGATTCTTTATCCTTCCTGCATTTTGTAATGGTTTCATCGATGTCCTTTGTTTTGTAATTCGTGTCAGATAATATCGCGTTCGATAAAAAGTTAGGATCATTAGAACTTTCTGTCTTTCGTCTTTTCGGTTCTGACTGAGAATAATATTCGAGTGACATACTGTCCACGTCGTTCATAAAATCCTGGAAATATACATGGAAGAAGTTGAAGAAGAAATAAGCTACAATGTACGTACAACTATCGCGAGAAATCTATCTATTGCACAATGTTATAAACATTCTTCCTGAAAAATATTTGTTTTGAACTCACCTGGTCCAGGTCCCAGTCATCGCTTTCAAACATTTTGTGGATGTTGAATTTCTATTGTCTTTGACTATAATGCTCCCGCGCATTCGCGTCTGTTCAAATGATCAGCGTAATCATAGCGGGATTATATCTTAAATAAAGGCACATGTGTTGAAATTCGTGAAATGTCAAACATTTTAACCTCTGACGAATTAGTAAGGAAGATGGTACTCGCTCATAAAATTTCGTATATAATACACGGCGGCCATGTTAAAAGGTGGGCGGGCATTTTGAGTTCGAATTAACGTAGTTCGAAATTAGGAATGTTAACGTACCCAGATAGCACACGACGTTTATAAGCCGTCTTTAAGACGTCTTGAAAGTCTTAAAGACGGCTTATAGACGTCGTGTGCTATCTGGGGTAGCGGGTAACAAAGAGTAATTCACATAATGCATGATATTAATTTATTAAAGTAGAATATGTTTTACAAATACGATTACACATTATTATTGACAGTACAGCATTTCTTATACATAACACCCTTTGTACGAATATTTTTCATATTTATTCTGTGTACAACAATCCTTTCGCCACATTGGATGCTGCTTCTTTGTCAAGCAGCTTCTCCACTATAGCCAAACCGAAGGCAAATGCAGTTGCTGGTCCTCTGCTAGTTATAAGATTACCTAAAACATACCCACGTGCCATTATAAATACCGCCCCTCTGGAGGCATGTAAAATGTTAATAATTAGTTCTTACCATCGACCACAACTTTGTCTTCCAAATATTTATATTCATTTGCCAGTTCATCCTTCATAGCGGGATAAGATGTAAGCTGTTTCCCTTTAGCGATACCATGGGCTTTCAGAGCGGTAGGCGCAGCGCAGATGGCTGCGATAGCTCTGTTCTCCTTTTCTTGCTGTTGCAGCAGCTTTCCTACCTCCGGGCACTATGCAATGTATAAAAATAATATTCCTGCCGCTCGTTTCGTAGGAACCAATTCTACTTACCGTTGCGAATGCCTTGGAACCAGCCAGACCACCTGGTAATATCACAATGTCGTAGTTCTGGCTGACTGCGTCTTGAAATTTCGCGTCGACACAAATTTTAACATCGCGGCTGCATTTCACGCTTGGACTATCGGTGAGACCGGCAATAGTAACTTCGATCTAGTAATCAGAATTAGATATAGTTTGACTCGTTAATCATGACGTTTGTTAATGTTTAGGTGAAAGTAGAATCTGTCTACCCGGCACAGCAACTATGCCAAGTAATTTGATTGCTATCACGTTAACGGGTAAATATAATGTAAGGTTATATTGCGCAGGAAACGTACCCCAGCTCTGCGTAAAATGTCCACGGTTACCACCGCTTCTATTTCTTCTGAACCGTCAGCTATCAATAAAATTGCCGTCTTTTTCGCCATGGCTGTAGTATATCTAACGTTTAATTGCGAAGCTGTCGGTACCCTGCAAACTAAATGCGCAAAATGTGGAAGTACGCGACTTAATATTGACATGGAAGATACGCAGGCAAAAGAGGGAAGAGGGAACTTATGCTCGAACGTCGGGTAGTAATGTTCAACATAGAATGCAGTGAGTATACATTTAGGATAACAATTTCAGATACTCGTTCGTTATTTTCCATTGGTAATTATCAGTATCACGACATGAACTTAAATTTTATCGTAGACAGTCATTTCTCCTACATTAAAGTAGTAATTTCTACATAGAAGTGTTCACGATTATCTAATAAGAATCTATTGAAATCTATTCCCAATAATATATCTAATAGATCAAAAGAAAATTGGCGAAACAGTAGAATAATTTGAGCATGAGATTTGAATTTTAGAAATTCGAATCGCCACCAGAAGTCCGACAGGAAAAGAGACGTCGGGAACGAACGGAATCGGAACGCACCCCCACAAAGGAAAAACGAAACAAAACGCAGTACAAGATGGCTGCGTTTGGGTGTTGTGGCTACTGATTTGTGCTAGATATCTCGTAATGTTCGATGGTTAATTCGTAGTGAATCGTTAAGTTTCTAAGGCTCCTCCGAGCGCGCAGTCGGGTCCCGTGATCGTATCGCGTGCATGTGGAGGTAGGGCCGAGTCGCGGGGGGGGAACGATGCGAGCACGTCGCTGAAACATTTATCACGGGTGAGTTTGCCTTGAGATTTTATGGCTTTCCACATTATTTTAACAGCACCACCGGAATTCTGCCAAGGCGAGGCGGGACGGGACGTGCGGCCCTCGCGGATCGCTCGCGGCGCGTAAAAGCGATCTAGCGATCCGCTCGCGGGTCAACGGGGATTCCGCGTACGCGCACATTTCGTACGCGTTCGATGCGTGTATGACGGGATTGTGTAAATAGCCCGATCTCTTTCCCTCTGTATCTCTTTGCGTCGCCTATCCACGAGTAAACGAGAAGACAATTTCGCCGTCCATCGCCCCTTGGCACGTTCCGACCGCGCCAGTATTAACGACAATTGCGTTACAATTTAAGTAAACCTCGTTTACGCTGTTTACCGCTTTCACCGTGACTCGAAACCACTTCTATGAACGTAGAATTACATGTACTCTGCGAGTACTATGTGATAGGCCGTTACATGAACATTCGCTTCCCTTAACTATACGTCTATGTGCGCACAGCTGGAGTTGCGTCTTTTCTTTCCATGATCATGCAAATCGGGGCGAGCTCCGATTACTCAGGGCTTGTTTACATACTTGCTTCTCGAGCCAGCCTATGGCATGGGTGTTCAGACTTTATCAGATTAGCGTCGGTAGAGATTTAATGCGGTAAGCGAGACAGTTTCTGGGCAATTTTTCTTACTCGGAGGGACATGGTTCTGTATCGTTGCTCTACGATGGCTGTAGCTCTCCGAGTAATGGGGCACATGTGTCGTTGCTTTTTGAAGGATACCTTTTGTACTTTGTATCATATGTCTGTGAAGTTTGAAAAAGCTGCTCCAGTTGAGTCGTTAGGAGTTAATAGATTCTTTAAGAATATCACGATATTAACGATCAGTCTATTTTGAACGTTAGTACGCATCGAGCGCTACTAGGAAGAATTATAAGAGTCGATAGTGTAAGAAAAATGATACCATAATAACTGACATCATTGTTGAAAGAAAGGGTCATTGAAAAGGAAGCATGTTAGCAGTACTTCTTTCTACAAAATTGTTACAAATATACTGATAGAATGACTATACAGTTCAGGGGGTGGATGATAGGAATTTACTGAAAGTCCAAGATAGAAGCCACTCGAAACACTGGAGAAAGACGGTGGAGCTTCGGAGGAGGGGGAGATGTCTGCCGGGACCCAGGGCGAGATTCGGGTTGGCCCTTCGCACCAGGTTTGCCATATACCTTGAAAAACTTTTTGCTACTTAGCTATATTGCACAATGTACCTAACTCAAGGCTTGTTCTCTTACAATGTGTATTTTGAGTGCATAGATTAGGGCAGAAATATGATCACCAAAGCACCAGGTAATCGTGACGTTATGTTGTTGCAGTGCCTAATACTTTCAACAAGAATTGCTCTCGATTTATAGACTCGTTCCTTCCATCTAGTTACTCCGATAACTGATGCCGCGACTGTAAAGTACGATCCGAGTGATTTACATAATTATTTGAAATTGTTAGGTGTGCCTATAATTGTTGAAAAGTTGTCGAAGTATCTGTAGTGTTAAACAACTTTGTGTGTAACAAAGGTGTTTGAAACTATGATATTTGTGAATGTATTATAGACATCGGTATTATTATCCTGATGATTCGTACGAAACACTTAATGTCTTGATTAATAATTCTTTAATACGACAAGAACATGGAAATATTTGTTTGTTGGCTCGATAGTTTATTCGGAGCTATTACACATGCATTAGATTTTCATGAATTATTTATAAATACTATTGATATATTCTATGAATAATTTATTCTGTACTTTGTACCATGTAAGGTATTTAAAGATTCAGTCGATTCATGTGTTCTTGGAGGAAAATTGAAATGAGAATTATATTTCGGGTTGTATCTTGCAATAATATATTTTCGTTCTGTAATGCTACCCAGTGTAGTTGTATCACTTGAAAAGAATTATTAAAACAATGCATGGGCGTGTGCTTAGTTACAAATTTAGAGCAATTGAGATATCTGTTTCTTTAGTGCTTGAAGTTCACATTTATAGAACATGTATCCGTTATGAAATTAGAATTTTGATTATCCGCCTGTAATTGTACACGTTGAGAAAGAAATTATAGACATAGATAGCGAGGAGCAGGTACATATACCTTATATAGCTTTATTGTATGCCGATGGTTCAAATAACAATGATAATTATTTATTCTTTAAGTCACGATGATAAAGGTTCTTATTTGCTCGACAGTATAATCCTGATGCCTAAGTGAATATGACCCTGAATATGATGCAAGTTATTATGATGAAGCCTTTTATAATGATATGTAGGGTGATATTGCGTAGCGTAAGATTATTTTTATATTTACAGTGGTATTCAGTCACGGTGAAATTACAGAAAGTATCTTTGTTAAAGGCAGAAATTGCTTCACTTATATAATAACCCATTGGTTACTTGAACCATCTATGAGTATAAATTGTATGGAAAAGCATTTACGCATTTACATTGATATCTCTTCCACGAACACGATGCGTTTCCATCATTTGTAAATACCATGTAATGTTTCATTTGCGATATACTGTGTGTTCCCTCTCTTTCATTCGCCATCATCTTCGTAAGTTCGTGTATTATATATCCGTCCACTAAAGGAGTATCCGCGGATGTGCTTTCGTTCGCTTTATTAACTTCTCGTAGCTTTCACTGTGAACGTCGGCGTAACTAATATTATGTTAAATGTAAAGTCATAACATGTGTATATAATAATCCTGCACCACTTGAATTCACATTTTCTCATGCTTGTGTTTATGATCGTTAGTCTGTACACAAAAGCAAAAGTATAAAGAAAGAGAGAGAGAGAAAAAAAAAAGATAGAACGTATAAAGTACTCGTGCTACTTCTCGTACCAGTATTGTAACAAAAGGAACAGAACGGATAAAAAGTATTATACTGGCTCGTGTAGTTTCGAAAAGCAAGCCGGAGTATAGGTGCGTACAACTAACTCGCTTTGGCATTGGTGCTAACCACGCACAATCCCGAATTTTGGGTACAGGAGTTGGTTTCTTGTCAGGCCCGTTTGCCTGAGTATCGGCCGGGTATACCTCCTGGAGAGCTGCTTCCTGATCCAGAGTTTTCTAAAGAACGAGAAGAGCTAAGATGGATTCCAGCTATGGCATTGGACGGGGATCTTCTGATGTACTTAAGGGCAGCAAGATCTATGGCTGCGTTCGCTGGCATGTGTGATGGAGGATCCCCGGACGACGGTTGTGTGGCTGCATCCCGTGACGACACGACTATCAATGCTCTGGACATCTTGCACGACTCTGGCTATGATCCAGGAAGAGCGTTGCAGGCTCTGGTTAAATGTCCCGTACCAAAAGGCATCGATAAAAAATGGTCTGAGGAAGAAACTGTAAGTCGACACGATCGAAGCTTCCCTAGTCTTTTAGTCCCCCTTTCACAAGTCATTCATACGATCTCTCTCGATTTAAAAGAGAAGACCCTTGCAAACTAACCAACCCCCGCCGTGTTCTGTCTCGTAGAAACGCTTTGTCAAAGGACTTCGACAATTTGGAAAGAACTTCTCAAGGATCAGGAAGGATCTGTTACCCCACAAGGACACGGTAACTAAATTCTACGTACGAGCGTACGCGCCGCTGATAGAGTAGATGTTACCGCAGAGTTTCTTTTTTCCTTCTCTTATTCTAGCCGGAATTGGTTGAGTTCTATTATTTATGGAAGAAAACACCGGGCGCAAATAATAATCGACCGCACAGAAGACGTCGCCAGGGTTCGCTCAGAAGGATCCGCAACACGCGGAACTCCAGGGCCGGCACTCCCAAAGAGGAGGTCCCTACCCCGCCCAAGGACACGCCGCCAGCCAGCGTCAGCCAGAAGGAGCCGATTTCAGAGCCGGAGACCGTGCCCGTCGGGACACCGGCCAGCAATAATCCCGGCGGCGAAATCAGCTCAGTGACGGAGGACGACAATTCGGAGGAGGACAGCGACTCCAGGGACACGAACACCAACGGGGCCACGCACTCCTGCCAGCATTGCTTCTCGACGAGCTCGAAGGATTACCAGATAGCTGGCAAGGACAGGTTGCTGCTCTGTACGGAATGCAGGATCCATTTGAAGAAGACCGGAGAACTGCCGCCTGCGCCTCCGTACCTGTTCCGCCCCGTGCCTGCGGAATCACCAGATAGCCCAGGTAGAATGCGTACAAGAAACAAGGCCAAGGAGACGCCCAGACCCGCCAGACCCCGACGTACAGGTGGAACGGACACGCCCGACCAAGAGAAGCAACAGCAACAGACGCCGGACAAGAGCAAGAAAAAGTCCTCCAGTAAGCCGGACACGCCGAAGAAAGGTCAGAAACGGCCGCAAACGGACGAGGCGGACGAGGATAAGGAGTCTCAGAAACGGAAGCGCGGCGAACGTCCTGAGAGTCCCACGGAGTCCCTAACTACCGACAGCAATTCTCTCATGGATGAGCCTGAAAGGGAGGGAGAAGGTGACACAAACGAGAACCAACCGACGCCAGTTACAGTGCCAACAGAGGAGCCGGTCAGCCCCGCTGTGACCACGCCAGAGGAGCCGTCCGAGCCAACCCCAGTGTCCACCCCCGTACCAGCACCTATACAGACTCTGCCGATATCTGTCCCTGTCATTCACGCATTGGAGAAGAAGCCGTTGCTGGAGGATCTAGCGGAAACGAAGGATCAGATAGAAGATGTACCTTTAGCTATGAATCAACCGTTGAAGCTGGAACCGTTGCCCATAGAACCAGCCATGTCCCCTTCCAACGAGGATATGAAGGAGCCCGAGCAGCAGCTGAATCTGAGCACCTCGCAGCCGTTGAACATGAACGATATGACCCAGAACATGCCGCGCAACCTGTCACAGACCATTCAGAGCAGCGGTATCTGCGGGTCGGCCGGCTCGCAGAATATACAGAGCTCGCAGATGATGTCGCCCACGCAACAAGGACTGCCGCTTAACATGCAATACACGCCGAACGTTCCCCCCGTTCAGAACGTTCCGCAGAACCTGTCGCAGAGCATGCAGATGCCGCCAAACATGCCGCAGAACATGTCGAGCGGGCAAAACATGGGACCAACGCAGAGCTTGCGGGGCCACGGTGAAAGTATGTCCGGCGCGCAGAACATGTCGCAGAGTATACCGGGGCCGCCGTTGAACCTCAACATCTCGCAGAGTATACCGGCGAACATGACGCAGATGCCGCAGATGCCGAGCTCGCCGCAGCCGCTCGGCCTCACTGTCATGTCCTCCGAGAGCAGGATGTCCGAGCGGATATCGGACGACAGACACGCCCCGGAACGAATGCGAGACAGCAGGATATCCGACAGAATGCCGGAGAGAATACCAGAACGGCAGGAGAATAACGACCAAGAGAGAAACGAGCCGAGTAACTTGTTCCAGCCGATCCAGCCAAGCGGTATGCTGTCTATGGAGAAGCCATCCTCTATGTACAATCTGGCTGGAACGCCGCCGATGGAGCCGCAGAATTTGAAGATCAAACAGGAGATCATACCCCCCGAGCCGGATCCGCTGCAGAGCTTGAAGGAGGTGAAGGTGCCTGGCTTCCAGTCAGGCTTCCCGGGCCCCAGTTTAGAGAATATCAAGAAAGATCCGGACAGCTCCAGCAAGCCACCCACACCGAGCAAACACTCGATGCCTAGTAATCAGCCCATTCCTCAGATACAGTCCGTAGCCGCGTCCCCAACGCCGTCGCTTCCTCCGCCACCCACGTCTATACCTCAACCGGTGATGCATCCGGCCCAGCAACCAAGCCCGCACATGGCCCATCCGTTCCACCCACATCATCCACTGATGCACCATTCGCTGTTCACTGCCATGCACCCGTATCACCCTCACGCGTACCCAGGCTACGCTCCGGTGGGGGGATACCCGTCGTTCCCGCCGTATGCGTATGGCCCGGTGCCACACGCCATCCCGCCGCCGTCTCCTCAGCGAAGCCAGGAGAGCACCACCATGATGACCGCCCACCATTCGAGCACCAGCTCCAGCGTCACCACCAGGGAAGAGGGAGAGAACCTGATCGCCACGCATCACCACTCTTCCAGCATGCACCAGGCGACCACGTTGCACCATGACAAGCTGCTAACCATCTCGTCCCACAGCTCCCACAGTCACTCCTCCTCGCACAGCTCGCACAATACTCAACGCAAACCGTCGCTAGTGTCCGCGGCGTGCCTGACGTCGAGCAGCTCCGCCCACCACCACCACAGGCAGCCCCAGCCTCAGCAGCAGATCGCCCAGGAGCCGAAGATAGAGCCGGACCTCGTGGAGCAGGACCAAGAGGAGTCGCCCAGCCCCCGCGGTCCCTCCCCGGAGCCCAGAATCGAGGACTCGGAGTGCCACAGGTCTCAGTCCGCTATCTTCCTGCGACACTGGAACCGCGGCGAGAATAACTCCTGCACCAGGACGGACCTGATGTTCAAGCCTGTGCCGGACTCGAAGCTGGCCAGGAAGCGGGAGGAGAGGTCGCGGAAGCAGGCGGAAAGGGAGAGGGAGGAGCGGGACAGAGCGGCGGCGCAGCAGGCTAGGAAGATGTCGACGCCGGAGAAACAGCCGGAGATCTGCAAGCCGCCGAGCAGGGGTCCCCTCGAACCTGTCGTCTCACCTTACGACAGGTACGCGGCCAGGCCCGGCTCCTACGCCGACACCCCCGCTCTGAGGCAATTGTCGGAGTATGCCAGACCGCACGCCGCGTTCTCGCCGGCCAGGCATCCCGCGCCGCCGGACCCCATGCTGCATTACATGTACAGCCCGGCGGCGCGCGAACGCTTGGAGCTGGAGCACCTGGAGCGCGAGAAACGGGAGCGCGAGATCAGGGAGCTGAGGGAGAGAGAGCTGAACGATCGATTGAAGGAGGAGCTTCTGAAAGGAACGCCTAGACCGATGCCGGCGCCGGTTGATCCGCATTGGCTGGAGATACATCGTCGTTACGCAGCCGCGGGATTAGCGCCTGGGCCCTCGGGACCGCCTCAAGCTCTGCATCAGTTCGGCCTGTACGGTGCTCCGCCTGGTCCGAGCCAGTTGGAGAGAGAACGTTTAGAGAGATTAGGTAACTTTCAATGTTTCCCCCGTATACGCATATCTTTCTTCTCGCATAGCGGAGTGAGGAACAGAGAATTAACGGCGACTATGATTTCAAGTGATAGGGTCTCAGTATAGGAGCCTACGGCGTTAGGGATAGAGCGAGATAGTGGTCGTTTCCGGATACTGGCTGCTGTTAGGTGACTCCCGATAGTTCTGTAATTACTGGACCTTCGGCTACCAGTAACGTATTCGATTCTTGTTCCTGGAACACGGATCATGCATAGCCCCGCATCCTGGCGTATCGTAAATACCTAGCCATGCGCTAGGTAGATCATGCTGGTAACCGCCATCCTCCCCTACACCCCCCCCCCCCCCTTCGTTTATACGAAAGGCTCGGAGTCGCCCGACACGCAGCTAGCAGACGGAAACGTCGTACGTCTGACGGAAGAGTGCCGGCGGAAAGCAAAAATTCGTTGTCAGGAGAAAGATATAGTTTGGCTAGCGTTAAGGGTACGACTCAGGACAGTATGTTTGATTGAGGCGCTGTCGGGTTTAGGGATACCGACTGCAGCCGGCGGGGGGCCAGCGGGTGCAGGGGCTGGCCATCCCGTGGCGCCTCATCACCATGGCCAGCTGGACGAGCGACTGGCTCTAGCTGCTGACCCGATGGTCCGGTTGCAGATGGCTGGCATTTCGCCCGAGTATCATGCTCACACTCACGCGCATACGCATGCGCATACGCACTTGCACTTACATCCGGGACAGCAGCAGGCCCAGCAACAGGCTCAGCAACAGCAGGAAGCGGCTGCGGCTGCAGCTGGATTCCCCCTGCCTGGTAGGTCCTACAAATCAGGATGTCTGAGTACGCTCCTGCACGATGATCGCCCCCTTTCACCGACCGTCCGGATTTATCAAACCGTCACGAATCATTTCTGAAGCATAAACACGCCAGGAAGACGATCGTTTACTCTTCTTGGTGCACCTGATTGTGTGGATGATAGTCTTGTACATAGAGGATATAAGAACTTTGTACTTGGAATACTTCATTGCGAATCTTGTTCTAGTTTAAGGGAAGGGTAGTGGTCCAGTGATTGGTACCGAGTTCCATGCGCGGGGTCTTTGGCAGCGGATAGTACGAAATGAAATTGCTGGCTCTGTGCGAGAATATAAGATGAAAGCGAAGAGTGAGGAAATTGCGGTGGAAGCTTCGTTTTTTTTCTTTTTTTTATTTTTTTTTTATTAGTGTTTAAATGTTTAGGCGGGGGGCGCCCGAAGCACGGCAACTCGGCGATTCGCGGTTTGCGTCGGGTAGGTCAGTGAGGTCAGGGAGTTAGCGTGCTTCGGGCGCTCCTGACTCGAATGTTTAAACATAAATAACTGAGAAACGAAGCCCCCACCCGCGATTCCCTCACTCTTCGAATCTCCTACTTCATTTTCTACTATCTGTTACCGAACACCCCATAGATGCAACTAAAAATTCATTAGCGTGGAATGTAAGGCGGTCCTTTAAAAAAATTCAGAGTAGAAAAGGAATGTGTAGAAGCTCAGTTTCAGGAATTGTTGGAGAATGTGATCTCTGCGATGTTAGAAGTCTTCTGTGGTTTCTTTGATCCTCTTCGGTAGGATGTGATCGGTAAAGCGGTCGATTTCGTGTAAGCGTACTGAAACGTGCTTTTCATTCAATCGTTTCGACATCAGCCGGGGGTTTAACTAAACGGAGAGCATCCTAACTGCCATTAAATAGCTTTGCGTAAAAGAAGCAGAAAGAAAGGAAAAGCGAAAGGGACGAATATATCTCCTCTGCGGCGAGCCCTCTTTATTTGCATTTCTCTGTCGCTTCTCTCGCTACGCCCGTTAGAACTTGCCGCCGAGCTTTGCGATCATCGAGCTTCTCTGGGTGAAGGTATCGGCCCGGTGTACCGAGACTCTGCGAGCTTCTAAATTACGTTCAAGTAACGTGCAAGTGCGCGAGTGTTGCGAGGATTGTATGCGTGTACGTGGAATGAATGAACGATATTACCGGTGCCCTTTCTGCACAATGATTCCTCGGAGAACTGCACATTTACGGATACCAGTCTGATTGGTCGATATGACAGCAATGTAACATTTGTATACGTTCGTTACTGTACCATATTAATTAGCGACATGCCATCATCATCGTTACCATCATCTCCGTTTGTTATAGCCGGTACCAAATCAATTGGCTGCTCAAGGCCAGTGCTCTAAGTATAATTAGCCTTGCCTCTACTCTTAAATCGCCACACCAAACAGAGGATATACATTTATAGATCTCTATAACAACAGAAAGGAGGCAGTATGTTAAGGGTAGCCGAACAAGATTGTAGGAATATGCAAGCCTTGGTGGGCCTGAGTGGTCAACTTGATCTTGTCCCGTCTGTAGCTACAGTAGTGCTCAAAAGAAAGTTGAAACTGTGAATAGTAGCAGACTTGAGATAGTGCTCCGTTAGATAGAATTAAATCGCGAGGGTTGCGCAGGATAGACCAGCAAAGCTTAGCGTTAAGTTCGTCACGCAGCCGCGTAGAAGCGCGAGTGTTGAACTTTCTTCTGGTCACCACTGTAAAGGAACCATCGCCAGTACCGGCAAAACTTATCATTGAACGAAGTCTCGCGCGCTCTTTCATGCATGCCTGTCTATCCCATGAATTCAGAGAGGGCATATGGCTGTCCTTTACGGTACACTAATATGCTTTGTGTGTATAGCGGCAGCAGGCGCGAATTACCCACGGCCAGGCTTAATGCCGCGGGACCCGGCGCTGGCACTCCACCCTGCCGAGCTTCTTGGAAGACCGTACGCGGACATGGCGGCCCATCACGAGCAACTGCAGCGTCACCTGATGATGGAACGCGACCGATTCCCGCCGCACGCCTCCCTCGTCGCCCACCACGAGGAGTATCTGAGGTTCGTCCTTTGAATACGATAACAGAGGCTTGCCTAGCGCCACCTACGTGTGGCTGATTAGATGCGGCCAGTGGTATCCGACTAACAAAGGGTGTTTTTTAGACAACAGCGTGACCGTGAGATTAAAGTTCGCGCACTGGAAGAAGCTGCACGTGGATCACGCCCTTAAGCATAATTGTATTTATGTATGTATATACATATATATATACACACACACACAAATATATATATGTATATATATGCATACATACATTCTTTAAATGATTATCCCTCATAACTAGGAACGCAAAGTCTAATCTCGTTATGATTTACAATTAACGAGAGGTCACCGTCGCGGTACTCGACCACCGTGCTTTTTTAAAGAAATAATGGTGCAAGGATATAGGTGTCGAAGAGGGAGGATCGAGGATGGATCTGTTAAAGATCGCTGACCTTACGTATAGGAACAGAAAATTTATTTTTACGGTCTCTTAAAAATCTATATAAACTCGAGATAGAAAACGAATCGTAAAGATTGTTACGTCATGTAGCACTTTTTAGTGTAAATACGACACGATGAAAGCTATTTGGAATAGTGCTAGGTTCCGTCTAGCACAATAGAGGATTTGAAATTTATATATATATATTTATTAAAATAAATATATATATATATACATATGATATACATAGCGACCGCTTTAACATGTGTAAATTTGTTTGAAATCCCTAGGTATATACATGTATGTATAATTATATCTACGAGTCCACGATATTACTACATGCTCAAACACGAGATTCGTTCCCCCACCCTGCCCCCGTTCGATCTTTCATTTTGTAATGCGGTGATAATGCCAAAGTGTTCAGAGGGAAATGGTTCACCGTGTCCGTTTTAATCCTTCTGTGCTTGCACAGAGAATGGATCCAGTTCTGCCCTTCGTTTTACACCCAATAATTATATATATATATATATATATATATATATATATATATGTACACACACACACACACACATTTGAATCGTGTCTTCGAAATAATTGGTAATTTTATAATTTGTAGAGACTAACTTCCGAACATTTTTAGAGCTATCCGTGTACTTCTGTTATGGACAGACCGCAGACCTTCCGTGTTCTAGCGTATTGTAAGGACGTAACTTAAGTTTTAATAGTATTGTAATTTCTGTGTCGGACGATTTGTATATTTTCTATATATTGTATCCTTTAAGATTTTACCCCCTGGAAGACCACGAGCGTTTGATACTAATTCCATCGAGCGGCTGATTAGCAAATAATAAAACTTTGCAACAAAGTGACCAAAGTTTAAAAAGAAGAAAAAATGAAAAAAAAGAAGAGAAACGAAGGTTTATAGAGAAACGGCGCATAGTCTCCCAATGGTTGTGCGCTCCGCGTAAATCTATGGAAACTATATGTATATATATACATATACGTATATATATATATGTATGCATATATAGACATCCTGTAATAGTGCACAGGCGCTAGAAATCGATGCGTGAAAACGTTCTTTCAAACGAAACAAAACAAGATCTCTTTATATTCTGACGACCATTCGAAGAGTGTAAATTCTCCGCCTATACGATTAATTCGATGTAATCTAGTTATTTAACTAAGCAAATATTTCATAGAAAACGTCCAGCTTTGTCGTTGTATCTTCAGTCGGTTTGATTTCACCGTAGGTAGGCGCCCGAGATGATTTTAGAATGCGAAGAGAGATGAAATGGGAAGAGAAAAAAAAAGTATGAAGTAAATATGGTTTGTGTCGTGGAGGATCCAATAATCGATGTACTATCATTTTGTCTGCTTGCACCTTACACAAGGCTGTAATATATTTTACTTATTATAATATAAATATCTCTGCGAAGGAATTATCATTTGCGTCGGTGTAACCAAATCGTAGCCGGACTTCTTTGGGATCTCTGTGCTGTGGCAGAGGGGAATAGGGAGGAAATGGGAGAAGCGCACCAAAATGAAACGAGTTTTTCTGTAATCTGGAAAATGGAATGATTGTATAATTTCTTATTAACCAGTTTGCCTGTCGCTGGATACCCTGGACAGAAATAAATGCCTGTCTTGTAAAAGACTATCTTTTGGTGTCATCTTATCGTGTGGTTCACATCCAAGTTGCCAGCGTTCGACGAATCTCTGGGGGAGATGCCCAGCGAGCGGGGGAATCGGCGCCACGGGGGACTGGGCTAATTAGTTTTACGCATGGAATTTGTTTTCCTCGCTCTTCCTACCGGTCGGGGTCGGCTTGTTTTTATTGACCGTAATGTGAAACCCAGCCTCCGACCACTTTGCGTGGGAGTCGTCACGTGCACTGGCGTGCCTGCGTGCAGGAAGCACAAGTGTCGTGTTCGCTCCGACGTTCGGAAACCATTTGTCAAGTATTACGGTCAGGTCGCAAATACTCGAGCCGAAATCCCTGTGAATTACTCGAGGTAACGGAATGCTAATAATTTAAGAGTCTATTAAGCCACGATTGCTTTACGGGAACTTGGAGGACTGCCGCGAAGGAATTCCTCTCAAAGTTCCTCTTGTATCAATAGATTCCCGTTGATCAAAGTTTCCTTAGTATTGTTTATAGAAACTAATCGACCGTGCATCGAATTTTCCTCATTTCACCTTCATCTCTAACTTACTACATACACGAGGAGAAACATCTCGCTGCATGATGCTTCGAGAGCAACATTCCTCTGGGGGATTGTTGCAATTAGCTTTAATTTTGTTCATTGATCCGTGCTCTTGAACTTTTACTTGTGCTGTCCGTTATTATCGGCGTTACCGCCACTCTGTTCTTAACTTGTAAATCTACTTTTCTGTATTCTGTGTGTTCTCTTGTATTAGGCTGTCGATTAATAAGCTCTGTTTTTGTTAGTGGTGAATCGTGCGAGTGCAAGTGGCCGTCCCTGAGTGCACGTGCAGTTCAGATGTGTATTTGAGCGACGTGAAGGGGGCGGGGTTAAGAGTGACACGTGGGGGAAGAGGGATTCCTGGAGGAAGCGAAGGAAATGACGGCAGTTAGTCATTCATAAGCCGCCAGTGTGGTCGGACGCGGCTCTACCAAGTCGAAGACATTGTGTAACTGATAACTGTGCAGAGCGGTATGGCTGCACGAAAGAGAGAGGAATCATCGAAACAACGTTATCAAGCGAATGCACGTGAAAGGGACCGCACTCATAGGTGAATTTCTTTTCCTTATGAAACACTAGAACGTCACGCATTCCTTTTTACACAGTCTCTTCAGCAAAATTATTTATTTCCCCTTCTACGATTCTTATATTTCTGTAATACCTTGAACGTAGACTTAAGGACTTAGACTCGAAGTTGTATAAGCGCTGAACATCAGCTCATTAGTGCAATGAAATTGTAACAGAAGCATTGTATAAAGTATGTATTTATGTTTCCCCTGCAGATCTGTGTACTGATTACTATCTACGATAAGAAGTAGTTCCTCTACTACCGTAAGCGTGCCCCAATCGTCGCAATTGAAAATGCGACGATGATATTTCTATGTTCTTATAGGCACAGACTTATAAACACCTAATCCTTAGTTCTGTGAGACTAAGACAGACTCGGTGTCTGAATAATTCTAATCGTACGATCTGTGAAAGTATCACACGCATATCATTATGTATAACTATATTATTGATTTCTTGTACACTACTCAAAGTAACTAAAGAAGCGGATTTGGTAGAAACGCACACATGTTCTTGGTGCCCTTGGTATTCGGTTTAGCAGAAACATTTTGAGCAGCGTATAAGTGGAAACTTGTATATCCAATAGTGGAAAATTTGTGAATATTCATTTGTGGAGGGTAAAGAATGCGGACAGCTACGAGACTCAAGAAATCCAATCTTCACTGTGCAGTGTGAACACGGCTTTCAGTGCCTTGAGAACATTAATACCGACGGAACCCGCGGATAGGAAATTATCAAAAATAGAGACTTTGAGATTAGCTAGCAGTTATATCAGCCATTTGGGCGCTGTCCTCGTTGCTGGCCCCATAGATCAGCCCTGCTTACGCGCCGATGACAATGGTGATGTCTATGGGATGAGTCGCTGGGCAGATTTCCAAGCGAGGCCGCAAGTTTGCACCTTCTGCCTCGCCATGCATAAGAAATACGTAAGTTCTGTAACAACCCATAACTTTCTCATTCAATGATAAATGGCAACAACCGCTATACTATATAATTCACTTTTGTAAGAATAAGAACTTTGATCTTTCAAGTGGAAGTTAATCCTAAATTATGGACTTTAGCAAGGATAAAATTGTAGCGAAGAAAAGCAAGAAGTCTCTAAGGAAATGGAGCGAGCACATAATAACCATTGTCCTTTAAATTTCCAGGCTTTAAGTATCCCCTCCGAAGCGATATCAGATTGTCAGAGATCAGAGAGAACACCATACGTTATCCCCACAACTTCAGCAACCTACTTCGATCTAAGCCATGTGTAAAGACTACGTTCTATATATAATTCGCTGTAAATTTCCTGTATATATACACCTAATCAAATTTAATAAATTTTATATTATACATGTACGCACACGTGTACATTGATTCTAGCTAATTGACTTGACTAAAAAAAACGACCAATAATCACATTAGACAAAATATCTTGTAACGTTTATTCGTTTCTAGGAAGATGGAGGTGGCTATTGCAAATATCTTTTGTCATTTCTTTCCCCATAACATTTGAACATCGAACATCGAAACACGTGACACAACCGAGCTCAAAATAATCCCATTACATCTCGTCGGACCCGTTGTTTACCAGTGCCGGCTCTCTGTAAAACCAAAGATTTGTCTGGCAAATTATTAAACGCATTTACGGTAACGATTTCGCGCACAAAAACTCGATTCGCCGTGTAATCGACGAAATCACGGACACCACGTGGACGAGCGTAGTACGGCGGCGAATGTTTCAGTCTTTCGAAGTCAACAATGCTGTGAGGAGGGCAGATTTTCGTTTTACTCCTCGTTTCTCGTTACTCGTTTCAATTTCAGTGTTTTTATTCGGTTATCCATTGCGAGGTGGCCCGTAAGTAATGTTCGCCGTGAAGCAATCCCTCGAATGCCCCCATATCCACGATTAGGTAAGCTTGTTGAGAAAAAAAACGCCAAGAGATCCGCACGCTAGCCATAGTAACCGAAATCAATCACCGCCATTATGGCAAAACTGAAATTTACAGGGTACCTCGTAGGCTTTTACTCTGCGTTGCCAAACATTCACAATGGGAATCGACAGCAGCGCAGCTACGTCGATCGACACACGCCGATATACGAGCTGCGACTAACGCGCGGAAAATAAATTTCCTAATCGCGCTCCCATCTGCGGTTCGTAAAAAAGTCTGACCCCATTAATCGCTGGGCACGGAAATTGTTTTGAAAACTGTTGCTCGGCTTGGGATCTCGTAAACATTGCGCTCCCCACGGTTTGTTATGGTTTAGAGAATCCCTCGGGATTGATTCTCCGTTTTGGTAAAAGTCTACGGGCGCCGTATCGCGAGGGTAGGAGGACAGACGCGGGCACCGCGGGTGGAAAATTTAAAATCGGGCAAATTAGCGCCCTGAACGGCGCGTACGACCGCCATCTTGTAAAAGTGTCTCTGTAGTGTTTGGAGGTTCAGCGAGAAGGAACAGCAGCTTCACCGGAGGCTGGAAGTCCTTTTGAAGTGGTTGCAACGGTCCTTGGCAGTCCCTGGGCACCCAGGTGACCTCGTGCGAGGCCAGGGTACCTTCAAGCTGCTAGGACAACCCCACGGCCAGGGAACTCGCTTACACGCCCGACTCTCGCGAAGATGGTGAGCGCTCGTTCGCACGGACACTTTCGTCTAACCCCCCTTGGCGGAATTTGTTTTTCACCTGGGGGGATCACGTTCTCTCGTTAATAGGCCGTACCGTGCACCGGACACTGATTTATGAGGGGACGACTCTGTCGAACATCGACGGGGATTTAACCTGTCTCTGGGTGACTCGCAACTCGACGTTGAACCGTCAGCTCTCGCTTGTCAATATTTTTATTAGCCCGATGCGTACGCGATGGATTCCCCTTCTGCGAACTTGAATTCCGTAGTATGGTAATGTGTGCTGAATGGTTCTCGGAATCTTGTAAATCTGTATCAAGCTGAATGCACTTGCGATGTGGATCGTATTGGTTTTGTGAAAGGGCTCCTTTGGTTTTTAAGCTCTCCTGTCTTGTAACATAGCGATTGGGATGTCTGCGGGATTGCTTGTTGCTGAGTCCGCTTGGCGAGTCGTGGGTGATGGTCGAAGGGATTCTGGGTGATAGGGTTTTCGGGTTTCATTGGGTCGAGGTACGGTGCTGGGTGGTTCATGGATTTCTAAAGATTAAGGAGAGATATTGCACGACTTTGATGTTTAATCGAGGAGATGGTAAATTCTTAAGTAGCGGTAGCTCGACGAAAGGTGGTTAGTCAATTTTTCATGGATGTTCATGGAAAATTTATTCCACATTCAGTGATTCGATTAAAGAAATGAATATTTCTTGGATGGTTTTTTGTTATTTTGAAATAAGCTTTTAATACACTTTATTCATAGATCTGTATTTGTATTGTTTATCATTTGTGATTTAAAGGTTAATGACAAGTGTGGAATAAGTCTCGTTAAGCCACAGAATCTTGCAATATCTGATGTAACAATCTGGATGTTTAATGTATATTTACCCAGCATTGCATTTGTGTTACATTCGTTTACATATGCTTTATTAAATTCATTCGTCTATCGTTTTTAAATACTGGCTGCATCGTTTTAATATCAGTTGTGCTATTTAGAGTTCGGCATCAACTGGTGGAACTGAGGGGTCTAGTCCAGCCTCTAGCCCTGCCTCAGCTACAAGTCTCACTATGGCTGCTCCAAAGTATGGTACATTAGTACCGAATCGCATCTTCGTAGGTGGTATTTCGGCTAATACCAGCGTGGAAGAACTTGCTCAACTTTTTTCCTCTTACGGCAATGTAAAAGCTACGAAAATAATCGCTGATCGTGCCGGTGTCTCCAAAGGTTATGGATTTGTCACATTCGAAACTGAAGAAGAAGCTAAAAGACTTCAGCAAGAGGTGCGCAACACTCCCTATACGCCCCAGAGTTGGGCATTATTCGACTAAATTGTTCTTCGACTAACCTTCGAATAAAAATTTCGAATAAAATGAAGCTATTCGTGACTAACGAATGAATTTTTACTCGACTAAGTTTTTATTCGATGAACTCGAATACAAATTTCGAATAAAGTGAAGTTATTCGAGAATAACGAATAAGTTTTTAGTCGATTAAATTTTTATTCGAATGATCTCGAATAAAAATTTCGAATAAAATGAAGTTATTCGAGAATAACGAATAAATTTTTTGTCGACTAAATTTTTAGTCGTTATTCGTTATTCGTTATTCGAAGGACTCCGGTGGCAATTGAGCGTCACGAATAAGCCGCTTCAGCTCGAGTCCCGTGGCCCGACCGGAGGCCGAGGGCCTCGGGACCCCAAACGGAGCGGCTCGGGTTCTGACCCACGCTTATTCGTGTCGCTTAGTCGCCACGGGGGTCCTTCGAATAACGAATAACGACTAAAAATTTATTCGACTAAAAATTTATTCGTTATTCTCGAATAACTTCACTTTATTCGAAATTTTTATTCGAGTTCGTTCGAATAAAAATTTAGTCGAATCAAAATTTAGCCGAATAAAAATTTATTCGACTAATGCCCAACTCTGATACGCCCTTACTAACTACACCGATTCGCATCAACAATTATAAACAATTTCGATTTCAGTCCGAATGCATCGTGTTAAGGGAAAGGAAATTAAACATAGCGCCGGCAATTAAAAAGCAACCTTTCAATAGATCTTTCGACGGTGGTTCTGGATCACCACCCTCTGTGCCTACTAGTACTTACTACTACCCAAACGGTCAGCGCAGTAACATTTCATAATAACACGTTACCCACAGCCGGTACGATTTCCGTCGTCGCCTAACAATTTCTTCGCTTTCCCATCAGGTATGGGGCTGACGTACCAAAACGGGGTGACATTTTACAACACAACGGCTCCTGCGCCGACGACACCGATCGCTGCGCCAACTGATCCAGCAGCTATTTATCAAGCCACAGGAGTGTTTGGTAAATGTCGCGCTAACAAATCACAATCCATTCCCAGTAGCGTTCGAGCGTTCTTAATAACCAAGTTGGAAATCAATCATTAGGGCCGCAAGCAGCTGGTCATCAGACATTCGCGCCTGTGATGTACCAGTGTCCGGCACCATCTCTCTACATGCCGCAGCAATATCAGTATCCGCCTATGCCGGTGAGTAAAGTAACCGTACGGTAGCGCTCCGTAGATCTCTTTCTCTGATACTCCCTTTAATATCTTGGGCCCTATACGTACGTCCTCTACCATATGAATACTGTACGGGTTTATTGCTTGTATTTATATTAAACGGTAAATCGGTTGCGGTTTGACAGACAAATGGTTTGATGGGAGAAGCCATACCACCGGCGTTTCTACCCAACCCTCAGCAAATGCCTACTTACGTCCTTCTCGACGCTATACAGTATTGAGGTCTAAAGGTACATGGTCTATGCTAAATGACTAGCATGCAGCGCATCATCTTTGTGCGTTTTTATTTGTCAGTCTACTGCATGGCCTATCAATGCATGCACATCTTTTGACTTTCACGATCCACGATTAATAGTATTCTTAGTGCGAGCATTTTTATCGTTTCCCTCGAGCGCGAGCAAGCACAAAATCGAGTTCTCGCATTTCACGATTTTTCTTTCATCTGTCCATCAAGTTGCGCATCTCTTATACGCTTGTCACGTTGGAACAGAATCTTACTCATAGTATAGAACATCGCAAATATTTGGCAATGTGGCTCACGATGTTCTTAATGTTCACACGTCCCCTACACTTTGTCACTCGACACCACAAATTCTATATTACACCAAGGCACGTCGAACGGTACAACAGTGCCATGCTTCCAGACACTTTATCCCCATCGTACGTTCTATGTGATATAAATTACCGGTCTCTTCCGAATCGTTCTAAACGAGGAGGAACGGTTAGCGTAAACTTGCACGTAACAAGTACGATGTACCGTAGGCATGCGTAAGAACGAAATTAGAGTCGAATTAAGGTAAAGTATCGCGGGCAGTTGAGCGTCTCCGGGACGCGGCTCGATATCGAATGATTCTTTGTTATTTCATAGCATGTACATTGACCTTAGTACTCCAAGAACGAGATTGATTCGCCAGATTTAGAGTCGTGTATGAATGTTTAAGGGGTCATGCCTAGTTGGCAAACGAAAAAGAACGTCATTTTCGGGAATTTTTTGTGAAAAATGTGATCTATGTTTCTTGCAAATATTTCTTTATTTTAGATGTACATATATTCAGCAACCCTCAGGAATTTTGTTATAGGAAAATATTAAATAATGAAGGAATAACAGCCATTATCGCGGAAGCTGTTTTTTCAGCGGTAAACACGATTTCTCCGAGCCGGATCATCTGAAATCGAAAAGTGAAGAAGATTCTGTTAATATACGAGTTTATCTCGTTCGTGAACGAAGGATTTGTCAAAAACATGATTTCAAACAAAATGGCGGCCGTTTAACGCAAAATCGTGATTTTTCGATGTTTGAATTGTTCGTTTTTCGTAAATTAAAAATAGAGTTTGCATCAAAAACAAAAATCCTTCGTTCACGAACTAGATAAACTCGTATACTAACAGAATCTTCTTCACTTTTCGATGTCAGATGATCCGGCTCGGAGAAATCGTGCTCACCGCTAAAAAAAAATAGCCCGCGGGAAAGTGGCTGTTATTCGTTCACTTTTTAATATTTTCCTATAACAAAATTACTCCGAGTTGCCGAATATATGTACTTTCAAAATAAGCAAATAGTTGTAAAAAAATATACGTTAGATTTTACACAAAAAATTCCTGAAAATCGCGTTTTTTTTTTCGCCTGTCAACTAGGCATGACCCCTTAAGGAGGAGAACTTAGGGAGAATCCCAGGTTCTCCGGGCAATGTACGATGTTTTGCATAAAATAGATGGTACCCTTGTTCTCTCCCTATCGATCACTCTTGGCCGAGCGCGGCTGGATGACCCACTAATATTTACCTCTCTTTTCTGTGCAGTACGAGACGTATTACGCAGGGGCGACCGCCGCCGGTGCTCACCCGTACTTGTACAGCCCCAGCAACTCGCAAAGCAACACGAACGGCGGTAACAGCAATTCTGGGAGCGGGAACAACGGCACAGGTGCGACCAGCCCGCCTACAGGCCCGCCGCCGCCGCTCCCGTCTCTGTTACCGCAACCACCACCGCACTTCTACGCCCCTGCCGCGCCGCCACCCCATCATCATCCGCCGGTCCCCGCAGGCCCCCCTCCGCCGCAGATGGATCACATCTACTACTCGATCGCAGCCGGGCCCCATCCGCCGCCACCTCCGCACGTGCCCATGGGACTGACCGATCAGCAGCTGTTGCTTTGCGCCACCGACTCGCTGTGCCAGCAAGCGTCTTCGTCGGACGGCCAGGCTGCTCCACAGGAGGTAAGTTGACACGTATTTTACGCCGGGACGGGCCGTATATCCTGGAATGAACGGTAAAGACAGAGTAAAGCAACTGTTATAGCATCCCAGGCGAGACGGTAGAATTACCGAGATAATCCGGCCGGCCTATCTATGCGCGCGCGCGTTAGTACAAGAAAACAATACACATATAACCAGCAATCTTTCCGAGACATTGAGAAAAACTACTATCTGTGACCTAAACCCGTAGGACTCTCGTTCGACATCGAGCCACTCGGAGCAACCACAACATGGTGAAACACAGGCTGCTACAGGGTCAGCCACACCCCTGATGTCCTTAATGCCCGTGAAATTCCCCATGTCTGGTCGTTATACCAATTACCATCCGATCGCGATACACACCGCCAACTTGTACAGTTCACAGACATGCTTGAACGAGACCGACGATTGCGGCGGCAATCAGATGCATTGCAGGGCCATCGTTTACCACCCGGCAGCGGTATACATTCCCCACGCGCATACACCACCGTATCACAACGCATCCGGCGGCACTAGCCTGCTACCGACGCCGCCGTCGGTCTCCCAGCCGATGTACGACTCGTCCGGCAAGGGCCCGACGTTCGGCTCCAGGGACTACGCGAAATCGGGGCCGGCGAACGGCCAGAGCACCGGCTACCCGAAGTCCCAGGGTCACGGGGTCGCGTTGTCGTCCCATCAGGGGCCGTTCGTTAAAGCTCAAACCCTAGGGAACGCTCAGTCGTACAAGCACAGTAGCAGCGCGGAGGGCGGTTACAAGTACTCGTCGCCGGCGATCGCGTCCTCGCGGTTCTCCGTGCAATATAACAGACGAACGGCGGCTGGCTCGGCCGTGGGCTCGCCGGCTTGCTTGCCAGGGCAAAAGTCGGACGGCGGTTACAGCGGGCCTCAGGGCTCGCAGAGGTCGGGAGGTCATCACCTGGCCTCGAGCCTGGCGGCGGTTCAATCGTACGCGCCCTCTAAGATGTTCAACGCCGGCGGCCAGGGCTTCGAGTACGTGAACGGCCGCAGGCATAACAGCAACGAGCAGTATTTCGACGCCGTCGCGATGAAGCCGGGCAACTACTCGGCCCGTAAGACCGCTGCGAACAGCTACAGGAGCAACAACGGGCAGCAGGCAGAGGGCACGGCTGGCTCCGGTGGCCAGGCGGCGGCCGAGTGTTACGCTAGCAATCAGATAGAGAGCGATAGTAGCAGCGGCGCGCAGGTCGCACAGGGTGGCGTAGAGAGCAATAGTTCAGAGAAGCCGGTTAGCCCACCGCCAGCGCCGTATTCGCCCATGACACGACCCCTTCCAACTCTGTCACCACCCACCTCCCAGGTCCAGTTCTATACCCCGGCGCAGAACCGTTATCAGCCATCCCTAGCCCCGTCCCAGCACCAGCAGCAACAGCAGCAGACGGCCAGCCAGCGACGGTACACCATCACGCCCGCGCTGCCCGCGGGCAGAAAGCCGACGGAGAAGTACTCCGGCTCCGCTGGAGGCCAGTCGACCGCCGCCGGGACTATGCTGCGCCAGAGCAAGTACAAGGTGAACGGGATCATGCAGACCGGGGGCAAGGTGCCCGACGACAGTCTGGGCGGGGCTGGAGACGCTCCTCCGGGCATTGGAAGGATGCCCATCACGCCGCCGGGCACGCCCCGTGGACATCATCCCGGCCACCCTGCCGGCGATCAGAGTCAGCTGAGCGACACGTGCCATCAGATGCAAGCTCTCAGCCTTTGAACGAGCTCCTCGGGCGGTCGTCTTGGCTTTCTTTTTCCTCCCTTCTTCTCATCTGGTTAAGATACATTGTAGTAGGATGCGTAAGGTGTCGCGGATGGAAGAAACGCGGGGCGAGACGCTGGAAACGACACACGCGCGGGGCGGGGGGGGGGGGTTGTAAACAGCGGTAGCTACTGGTTTGGCGTATATAATTTAAGTTGTAGGGAATTGAGAGTCCCAAGGGCGCATTCTGTACAGTTTCCGAAGTGTTCAAGGACCTGGACAGACGGTCCAGGCTAATGGAATAGACTGTAAGGAGGTTGATAGTTTGCTGCAATCCGAGGGCATTTGGGTGTGGACACAAGTACCCTGCTGCGTTTCTTCTGTCCGCGGCGTGTACTCGTTATAAGCGCGCGTAGCGTCTCGATTTTCGAAGCCGTATGGAAAGGGGAAGATAGACGGGAAAGCGTGCCTCTCGGCACGGCTGCGTTTATATTCGGCTGCGAAGCGCGTTGAATCGGAGAGACGTGTTACCCGATTCTTGTCTTTGTGATCTCACGACCGAAGTCCTGGTAACATGGGAAAGCCGGAATAGAGAAAGAAACTAGACAGCTCGGACGGTGTTGTGTAAATTATAAATTCTTCGGTAAATTATCAAACATACTAAATTGTTAAGCATTTATAAAAAAAAAAGGAATATATATATATATACATACATATTATATATATATATTTATATATATATATATATATATATAAGATTTAAGATTAAATACGATATTTAAAGATTATTATGTTAGTTATGAAAAAGAAAATGATATACACGATTAATATATATATATAAAAATTATATATATATATATATACATTTACTCAAGTATATATATATCGAAGAGGACAGATATAAGCTTACAGTAAAGAAGAGGAATGGAAACAAAGGAATTCGAAGTCAGGTTGCATTATCTCTCGCAAGGGTCGGATGTTTAACGAAACGAGAATACTTGTATCTCGGGTAGACGTTACGGATACGCTACGTATAATTTAAAGAAATCTATGTTATGCAGTATTTGGCGTTATATATGCGCGACATAGGCTCGACGAAACCATGAATCTCACGAGCAAGGCTAGAGTAGGATAGATGGATTTAAAACGAAAAAACGAATAAAACAAACACAAATGGAATAAACAGGCGAATAGAGCAGAGGAAAAAGTAATGATAATAGAAACAAAAAAAAAAATAAATAAAACAACGTTGTTATCGTACAAAGACGAGCGATTTGTTATGTGTTCAAAAAGAGAATAAAAAGACGCGCGCAGAGGGGTAAAATAGGGAGGCAGAGTAGAGAAGAAAGTTGAGTTTCATAAAAAAAGAAAACGATAAAGAAAAAGAAAAAACGGTTGCTCAAGGCACTGCCACGTCTTCTCGTTTTTCATTTTCGACCCGCAACAAATGGGTGAGATCGTACTTATAGTTTATTAATTAGAGTAACCGTGTGACACGACATTATCTCATGCATTCTCGAAACGGTAGCGGACACTTGATTTTATCGTTCTTTCCTTTTCGACACGAGAGTTATCCGCGCAAACGAAACCAAAAAGAACAAAAAAAAACAGAGCGAGAGAGATAGAGAACGGAAGAGAGAGATAAGAGAGAGAGAGAGAATAGTAAACGGGATCCGTAAATAGCTGTTTAAAAAAAGCAACAAAAGAAATGCCCCATACCCACACGAATACGATAAAAATAATGAAAAAAAAGTATATGTAATAATGAATTAAAAAAAAAATGTGTCGGCTGTGAGCTTCCAAGCAAATAACAATAATTAAATTATTATAATATAAAAAGTTAAAGTTAATATTCTACCTAATTGTTATGAACGTGAATTTCTTTTATCTATAACGAGAAATTTGTTATCTCATATCTCGCATATTGTAGCTATTATATTGTCTATTTAAAAGAAAGGAAACGGGGGAGGGTGGGGGGCGGGGGGGGAGCTGTGCTGCAGGATTCGAAAGTTCGCGGTGGCGCGGCGATTCAAATATCGCGCGGCGGGAAATACGACCGAAGGGAGAGACGAAGCGGCGAGAGAGAGAGAGGAATTATTATCCATGGGGGAAGATGGCACCGTGGACGACACGACAAAAAGGCCTAGTTCGCGTAGATTATCCGTGGAAGTCGTCACGAGAGAAACGATTAATTTGTCCAGGAGGGAATGAGCAAAAGGAAAACCGAGAAAGAGAAGAGAGAGAGAGCGAGAGAAATAAAGCAAGAGTGCCTTCTATTTGTTTTCGTGATTGTATTGTTGAACATTTGTTGCGTTACGTTCCAAGAGCCTCTAAATGTTGTTATAAGATAAAAGCGTAAAAAAAAAAGATGTTTGAAGAATGTTGTTCCTCTATTTATTTATTGATTTAATGGGCCGCGCGGCCCGACAACAAGCACCCAGGAGAAAACGAATGATACAAGCGAATTTGAACGTGTGAAAGTATGCGCTGTTAGACGGATGGGGATTCAGTGATGATTAATTAGATCGAAAGAAGAGGGAAGAAAAAGAAGAGAGAGAATGATTTCACACACTAGAGGAGTGGGGGCGGGGGGGAAGTAGGATAGAATAGAAAGAGAGATGTAATAATCGTCGCATACGGCATTCGAGTCGCACGATCCCTTTTTTCTCATTGTGTACGTTGCAACAGGATAATGTAATCTATATTGTAACAGAAAACGTAATTCGAAAAAAAAAAAAGAAAGAAGAAGATAAAGAGCAGCTCGTTTCGGCACCTATTTCTATGTATAATACACACGGAAGATATCTCAGCAATATACATATATAAATATATATATATATACATACATAAAAGTAAATATACTTATATAGATATTAACGAATAAACAGGAAAAACATAAAAGAAGAGCGTATACCGACGGGTATATATATAGTATATGGGAATGCAAGAGTGCGACAGACGCGTATTTGGGTGTGCGTGTGGCGCGAATCTGGTTAGGTGGCTGTGATTATTGCGTGCAAGTTATAATTATTAAAAGAAAGGGGGAAAGAAACGAGAAGAAGAGACAATTCTACGTGTGTGAGCATCCGTGTGTTGGTAGTGCATCGATGCCTCTTCTCTCACCGCGCCACACACGCGCATATTTCATACACGTATTACATATATAATACGCATACATACCTTACATATAACGTACATCTATACGAGAATATAAAATAAAAAAGAAACGCGCGAGAACCAAGCGCGATTCTATGTTCAGTTTGGTACTGGCCCCACAGGCGAGCAGCGAGGCGTATTTAGGAAGCGGGCCGCTTGATCCCGGTTATTAATCCATGTACTAAATTCAACGTAGAATGGTGCTGATACGACATAAAATACAATATAATATATATATATATATATATTATAATATAAAGTATATTATAATGTAAAAGGAGTCTAAGATAGACATTAGAGGGTATGCGTAGTTGAGCATAGGAATATAATTGATGTATATTGTACACGCTGTGAGAGATGTGCTTTCTACGATTGCGGATCGCTGTACGCTTCTTGTACGCTGGAGCAGGATGCGATTGAGTTTTAAGTCTGCGTAGTAGGACTCGCCGAGACAGTGGAAACACCAATTTGCTACTCCGCGATAAAGTTGCTTGTAGATTTGTTCATTTATCTTCTATATTCTAAATTTCGCTCGCTGGCACTACTGAGACGCATCGTGGCCTAATTCTGGGAAATCCTAGGTGTATTACCGTATCAGTTTCGGATCAGAAGATTCTCGCAACGCGAACTTAAGTTACTGCAATTGCAATTTGACGAGAGTGTAGGGCTTCTTTCATTAGAAAATATCAACAACCCCGCGTATTCGACAATCTAGAAAGCATACCTCCTGGAACACGGAAATTGATGTATTAAACAAAAATACCATAAATTATACACAAAATGACATGTAGGTTGTATGACAAAGAAACTATCTAAGTACCCGATGATAATAAAAAGAATATATTACATATAAGAGATGCATATATTTAAAAGAAAATAAAGATATCTGTGCATGAACATTATATAGACGGAAGAAAAGGTATAGACTAAAAATAAGTGTGAATCTCTTCTGCGAATATATATATATATATATAAAAAATCTCATTCAAGATATAAAATATACAATGCTCCACTACATATACAGTGTATTTGTGAATTTACCTTTCTCGTCCAGTTGCGTCTACTTTTTATTCTGTTTGCAATGGAAAGATGTGGCTCAGCAGCGGAGCTGAAATGAACACGCCTCCATCGAATAGATTAAATGTTTTATTGATTCAATAATATGCTTTACAATCACGTCTTATTCATTTAGTCTTCTGTCGCTAAACAAACTATATAATCTAAGGTATTTGCACTAATACATTGTATTAATCATCTATCGTATCACATGATCTGCCGTAAAGCGGAAATCTAAATACGCAACGGGGTCCAATATACTAGAGTATACGTTTTATATATTTTTCGGTTAATAAAAACGGATGTATAAATGGCACAGTTCCTACTTTATGTCATTGACGTGCCATTACTGCGAGTACAATTTTCGCATAAGACTAAACGGTTCTCTTCAACGTACTAGAAACTCAATACTTTGTTTTAGTAGCAATATGTAATATTCTACTAGGATCACATTGATTATCGTAGCTAATAATCATCACACTTGGCTTCCAGGCAGTAACTATAAAACCTACCATTCCTTCGTGACCATTAGAAAAATTCTCGGATCTCAAAACATGGCAGTGTAAAAGAAGTGGGCGTTGGCATAGTTCTGAATCTTGGAATCACAGATGGGCAATATTTTTATTTAAATAAAATTTCGAATAACGAATAAAAGTTAAAAAAAAAAATCGTCATTCCCTCGTTAACCCGAGTTAACTTGATGCAACACACGACGAATAATTCTTTTTTTAACTTTTATTCGTTATTCGAAATTTTATTTAAAGAAAAACTTTGTCCATCTCTGCTTGGAATCCGACCACTCCGAGTCGATACGCGTGTATAAATATATATCTTTCCAGGAATATAAGTGTCCAAGAAAATTGTGTCGAGGAATATTACGGACACTGGTGTGATTCACCGTCGGCCATTAAATAACGAAAGGAAATGCCTCGCGTTCGAATGTTGTAAAATCGCAGTGATTAGAAAACTCTTTAAAAACGTACAAAAATGTCAAAGTTCTCAGAGTATACTTGTCTATAAAAATTCCGAGTATCCTAGAACCGTAGCTCCAAGTATAACGATGTTACGCGCAGCCCGGACTCTTTCGATAGTTAAACGGTTTACAATTCAGTCGTCATGTGTGACGTTAACGCCTGCACGCGAGTGGCGTTGCAGCTTTTGCATAGGACATGGTCGTCCAAGGGATAGCAGCCACGCCCCTCCGAATCGGAAGATAAAACCAAGCCGCAGTCTTCGCATTTGTAGCATTGGATGTGAAAGCTGCGGTCGAGGGCCACTACCCGCACGGTCTCATCTTGGCCTGGCTCCGGCATGATCGGTAGCTTGCAGACGCAGCAACGCGGCGCGAACTTTCTGCAACACGGAAACCCTCGTTCTTGAATCCGTACTATCGGTAGAAACGATTTCACCTGAATTAACCAGTGTCGCTTACTTATGAAAGCATTGTATGCAATGAATTTGATTCGTAGCGTCCACCGTAAATGGTATACCATCCAAGCTCTGGCCACAGACCACACACGTGAAGCAGGACGGATGATAAGGCTTGCCGGTAGCTCTTAGTATCCTGTCCAGTATCGGTCTGGTGCAGACGCAACACTTCTCTAACGTGTTCAGATAGTCCTCCTCGCAATACGGTTTGCTCTCTAACGAATAGAACGGTTTACCCTGCAGGTTCACCTTGCAAACGTAACAGCAGAAGCAATCGATGTGAAAGACCTTGTCCATCGCGGAGCAGCCGGTCCCTTCACCCTCAACTTTCCGGCCGCACTGCGCGCAGATCCCGTATATATCGGCGTCCTCGGCATTGTCTTCCATTCCTTGGACTAGTAAGTCCGTCAGAACGTCCACCTTAAAACAGAAGGGCCTTGTAAATCTGGGAGTAAAGCGTGACCGTAAAAGAAGTAGCAGCTCGTTGAAGTGATGCTTCTCAGTGGCAAGGGACTCGAAGGAATAGTTTACCTAGGCTCCGACCTACCTCTTTCACTGGAGATACTTTCCCCTGTGGCTGAGTCGATGTAGCGGACCCGTAGCCAGAGTACATGGAGTAATTGCAAGACAATTGAGAAGGTGGTCTTGGATTTATTGGTTCGTATATAGATTCATACGTTGAGCTGGACTGAGAGCTCGGTCCGTAGATATCGTTTGGGTAATTGTCCGGAGGGAAATCGGTTTGATAAGTGGCATGTCTTAATTCGCTATAGCTGGACGAAACAGGACTCGGCGGAGGCGGCAGTTCTTCCGGCGGCGGCGGGAAAGAACTACTCGGAACGCAAGGAACGTACTCCGAAGGTTCCGGCGGTGGCGGTAAGTCATCTGTGATACAACGATTAATTGGATTAGTAGATAGAACAGCGAAATTACAGTGGCGGACGAAAGGTCGTTTTTTAAACTTTTCTTTGTGAACCTGTAATGAAAATTCGAAAATCCCGTTTGTAGATTGGAGTAAGTTGTATACATGCCTAAAATTTTATCAAAATCGGTTAACGTTGCTCTGAGCTATAAGCGCTTAAAGATCGCAGAATAAGGTCGAAAATCGCTGATTTCGGGAATTTCGCGATTTTAAGCGTTTTAAGCCTTATTCTGCGATATTTAAGCGTTTATAGCTCAGAGCAACGTTAACCGATTTTGATGAAATTTTAGGCATGTATACAACTTACTTTAATCTACAAACGAGATTTTTGAATCTTCATTACAGGCTCACAAAAAAGTTTAAAAAACTTCTACTATTTTTACCCTTTACTATTTTTTTTGCTATTCCGACCAACTGCATTTTTTTTCAAAACGACGAAACATGTCACTTAGCAAACTAATCCTTCTAGCTTCTCAAAAAAAAACTCAAGTCGTTTGGACCAATTCTAAAAAAGTTATGCGATTTTAAAGGTTGTAAACTTTCTTTCGTCTGCCACTGTATATCAAAGAACATCTCGAGTGATTACCATGAGAGGCAGGAATGTTGCTATACGTATTCTCCGGCTTAGAGTTCCATTGAATATTGCTATAGATTATATCCTTCTCTGTCTTGCCACCGCTTTTAACTGGCATCGATGCTGGAGGATCTATGTTGCTGTATACAACATTCCTCGCTGATCTCAAGTGATCTTCGACTGGAACCTGGGCGGCAGGCATATTCCCAATGTTGGAATAGTAATTCTTTTCGTCGTATCCATACTTCGGCTCGAACTTCTCATCCGCTTGGCGTACAAAGAAGTTATCGTTGTTCTGGTAGACCGTCGAGGCATCTTTCCCATTTCTAGAGGCCGACAGGGAGAAGTCATTTTTCTCTATACTCAGAGGCACGTATGGCGAAGGGGAATTCACATATAAATTTGACGGCTTCTCATTAGCTCCAGAATTATTCAGCACTGTGCTGTACGAAGGCGCAGTCGCAGCCTTCACAGTGTAACTTTGCGGTATCTGAAAGGATAACACGAAATGAATCTTCATACTTAAAGGACATTAATCGCTGTATCCTAATTCTCGTCAATTTTACCATTGACATGTCCATATAACAATGGAACAGACATGTGAAAGGAACATAAGACATAGTTAGCAGCCGAACGATTAAGCTTCCCGTCGCCCACTCATGATTTACTGACCTGAGGCTGGGATTTTTTTGGTTTCGGTGGCACAGCCGGCCCCACCTTCTTGCCGGGCTTCACAGTCTTGACGCCATCCCCGTGGTTGATTTGTAAACTAGCTATTTGTTGCTCCAAATTATTGACATTAGACATTTTCCTACAAACAATACCGTCTTATACATCCCGCTCTAAACTAAACGAACGCTAGAAAGCTGCGTGGAGCGAATCATATGTAAAACGCACAGCAGCGACAATGTAATAGAATATGCGATACTGGGAGCATTATCACAGGGAATTATCACCAGTCGGATATTATGTCTGTGAAGTAAAAGTATACATCACCTGCTCCTACCAGAATGGAGCTGATTCCACTGAGAAAGCTCCTTAACTCACCTGGTAAGTTGGCGAAACGAATCGTCCTTTAAAAACCTTGGCCCGCGAATCTATCGAGACCGAAGCTAGAGAATTTTTCGCAACGGGAACCCGTCAAATATGTTCACGTGAGTGTGCCGTGTCAGGACCGAATGGCTGACTCATAAATCCCCTTATCACTTCGGAAATTCCTTTGCGGTGAGTTTTCGGACCCGACCGTGGCCCTGTTTCGCACCCACGATCACTACATTCAGACAGCAGCCGAGAAACTGTTTGAATGCTCGCCAATTAGGCACGTAGAAAATGTCATCGACGATTTTCGTATACGCAGGATCCACCTCGCCAGCGATTTTCGATGCTACTGTCACCGTCCACAGCCGAAGGACCGAGTTTATTCGCCAACAAGCTCTACCACGCCCTGACTCATACGCGATCTTACATTGTCACGTACGGAGTAATTGCATTAGAAAAATATCTGCATCGAACCTGACCAGCGACGTGCACGAGCCTGGGCTCTAAATGAGTGAGATCCCGATCGGCACTCGACATTTAGGGAATATGCTAGTCAAATGTTTCGAACGCGCTATGCTTCCTTTCTCAATGCATCGCTCTTAATTCGAACGGGCTATGCTTCCTGGCGAGTGCAAGGGTAATATGTTCGTTTCTGGCTTCTTTTTTATTATATCAATTCGTGCGGTTCTCTTTGGAAGGCTACAGTAACGCAGGTTAGCGTTACGCGCCATCTTCGAGCGCGCGTTATCAACGCCCCCAGATGATTCGTCGCGTGTATTCCCTTTGTTGGTATTGAAGTTTGACACTCATTCTTAAATTATGTTCTACGTGCGCTTTCTACCGTCTCCTTCGCGTATGAACACAGGTGTTCAAACAAGACTGCGAGCATATCGATCGAAAGAAGTTTAGAGTTAAAGGCAAGGTTTATCGCGTGGATCTTTGGTGAATTTTAAAGAATTTTGAGAAGTAGTGTTGGATCGAAGGAATGTAGGTATTCGGAGGATTTTAATTCACGAGGAACATGTTTTTATAGCGCAAAAGGGATTTGACTTACCTACACTATTGCATTGCTAGGGTCTCCCTACCTTGACGGACGAAAAATGATGCGAAATTTGGGAATTTTTTTAAAACAAAACCATTAAATATATTTACTTCCAACTTTGTGATCTTATTTGCCAATCCTTAGAGAATATGAAAAAAAAGTTATGCAAAAATAGTGGTTATATCCGGAGTTATAGTGCTTCAAATAGAGCACCTTACAAAATTCATACGCATTGGTAACATAAAATCAGCCGTTGTAGTTGTCAGAAATAGAAAATTAAAAAATTTGTGTAATCTGTATGAGTGTGGCTATCGCCTGAACTAGATTAAATGAGAAAATCTGAAAATAAAAAAAAAATGGCAGCGCCTGAAACAGACGTCGATTTTTGCAAAAAATTCGCTGATTTTTAAGTCGCAAAAGTCTAATTTTGCAAAAACCGATTTAGGTAGTTTTAGTAACAACGGAAACTACACTCATATAGATTATAAAAAAAATGATGAAATTTGATTTCGGACTTGCTGTTCCATATAGTTACCAATTCGACCAGCTCGCGTGGGGGGGTCTAGAAGATTAATTAATATATTAAAATGTATGCATGTTTTTCTATTGTTTTTTTTTTGTATAGTCTCTTAAGACAGCGTGCTAAAGATAGGTAATAAATTTTTTTTATGAAAACTGTAAATTATTCCTGAAAAAAATTCTTAGAAATGCATTACTTTTCCGGCCGTCACAGTGGTGTTCCCCCTTAACGAATCGTTTTCAATTATTTAACCGTCGTTCTTTTAACCAGTTTCAAAGCTTCTACCTTATCCGAGAAAATGTAATAAAAAAATACGTTGTCCTCGCTGGTAGACACATTTCGATGCATGAAATTATTATTGTCTTTTGCAAGGTGACGAATTTCTGAGTCACGCGCGTTACTTGAGAATATGTTTTTCTCGTAATTCAATTCCTAAGCGCATGAAGCACTTTTCAAAGAGCGAACTAAAAAAATCGCCTTAATTACATTAATTATCCTTTCTATACCCCTTTTTTGCAATTCCATTTTTTCCAGAGGAAACGGAAGTAAAATAGCCATGGAAGCATTCCATGCGCAAAGCGGAAGAAAATTCCTTTTCACCGCGATTTCCGGCATCCGTAAATCCAATTATCGAGAATATGTCCCCTAGTTTCGCAACGTCTTCTTATTGTTAATCTAAGTGGCTGCAAATGCCGTTCCCAAGGTATAAGAATCCACGTGAAAAAAAGAGAAGTCACGTATGCTGATAGGATCTGTTTAATAGATAAAATCGTCACACAGTAGCGTAACGACTATGTTTCCAATAATTAACTCAGATTAGATTAAGCCTCGACGTGCTTTTACCAAATTCTTCTGTCGTGTTTATCTGCGAAGATTACTTTTCCAGTAAAAACAAGCCTCGGAATTACGTTGTAATGTTTGATCGTGGGATCCGTCAGAGCTTCGATCTACTATATATTTAAATTTTATATTAAAATAAGGCTCCGTCAAGCATTGCAGAGTGAAACAACCCTAGTAGCATTTTTGGTTGGCCAACGGTAGCCAACAGTTGGGAATTAGTTGGGATATAGTTAGCGTTTTGCCTACAAATTCCCAACATAGGGCCTATGGTAAAAAACTTACGACAGTTTGCCAACGAATATTCAATGTTGGGCCTACAATTATTATGGTTGGTTATATAACAAAAAATTACGACAGTTTGCCAACGAATATTCAATGTTGGGCCTACAATTATTATGGTTGGTTAATTAACAAAAAGTTACGACAGTTTGCCTACGAATATTCAATGTTGGGCCTACAATTATTATGGTTGGTTATATAACAAAAAATTACGACAGTTTGCCAACGAATATTCAATGTTGGGCCTACAATTACTATGGTTGGTTAATTAACAAAAAATTTACAACGATGATTAAATGTCGTCTTACAAACGTCAGAAAATTTACTACATCCAAAAACCTGTTATTATATTCCAAGTTGTGATTTTTCTTTTCTTATTTATAAATGCGTAATGAGGACGTCTGTCTTGAGACGAATGTGAAATTTTAAGGAATGAGTCTAAAGGTCGAATGATGATATTTTGTAGAATATTTCGCTTCATTGCGCAGTTTTTATAAACAATTAATACTAGTTATGTACCTAGAAATTCGAAGTGTTTATAAGGAACTGTGTTGGGTAAGTGCGAACAGCGGTTGCTTCGTAAGCGGAAAGTTTGGGTTCGATTCTCCTCACCGGGAATTTTTTTCCTAAACCAGGCCTGAAAAAGACGTGTTTAAGACGTCTTTTGAAGTTCTTCAAGACGCCTTCTGGACGTCTGTAAGACGTCTTTTGGAAAGAAACTGTTGGGCTTATAGAAAAAAAACCTTCAGTTGGGCCTATGGAAAGAAACCTTCAGTTGGGCCTGCGTTGGTTACAATCGTTGGCCCATTTAAAAATAGCGCGACACTTCAACCGTTGGCCAACGGATAACACGTCATTGGCCCAACAAACTCCCAGCAAATAAATGCTACTAGGGAATTGGATACCCATCGAGATATTTTCGTGAAATATTTTGCGAGGACATATTGCACGCGTATGCTAAAAGATATTGGGGCAACATAAATCGCTCTTAAGTCTTTTACTGATGACTCCTAAGTATCGTGCTAAATTCTTCGCGGCTTATTCTTCCTCATCCCCTTCTTTCACTTTACGTATCGATCTAATTATTTCTGTTCGTCATTCAACTTTCGCCTCCACCTTCTATCGGCCACCATCAGTGATCTATAGGTATCAGAGTTGGGCATTATTCGAATAAATTTTTATTCTGATAATCTTCAAAAAAAATTCGAATAAAATAAAAAATCTCGAATAAGAATTGCGAATAAAATGAAGTTATTCGAGAATAACGAATAGTTTTTAATTCGAAGAAATTTTCATTTGGAATAAATTTTTATTCCGAATAAATTTTTATTCGGATAATCTTCGAATAAAAATTTCGAATGAAATAAAAAATCTCGAATAAGAATTGCGAATAAAATGAAGTTATTCGCGAATAACGAATAGTTTTTAATTCGAAGAAAATTTTATTTGGAATAAATTTTTATTCGAATAAATTTTTACTCGGAATAAATATTTATTCGGATAATCTTCGAATAAAAATTTCGAATGAAATAAAAAATCTCGAATAAGAATTGCGAATAAAATGAAGTTATTCGCGAATAACGAATAGTTTTTAATTCGAAGAAAATTTTATTTGGAATAAATTTTTATTCGAATAAATTTTTACTCGGAATAAATATTTATTCGAAGATGCGAATAAGGGTTTCGCATGGCACGTACCAATCATTTTTTGTTCATTATTCCCGAATAACTTAATTTTATTCGAAATTTTTATTCGAAGTTGATCCGAATAAAAATTAATTGGAACAAAAATTTATACGAATAATGCCCAACTCTGATCCACATGCTTGATCGAACACTCTACGCGCCAGAAATCAGTGATGGTCATTTAAAATTTAAAAGATTAGGGATGCTATTCTCGAAGCTTCGAATTCCAAGAAAACTTCAAGTTTCGAGAATTCGAGACTTTGCACGTTTGCCGTGATTCGAATTTCTCAAGCCAGATAAGAAAAAGTATAAAATCAATGAATCAAGAATCGTTCGCAGCGTGTCTCGAGAATTTGTATATTTTTATCTATTTGTTCGTTTATTCTTATACAAAAATGTTGTTCCCTTCAGTTCTTAAAGCAACTTCAAGTTTCGAGAGCTTCAAGTTCCGATAGTCCCGAGAGTTTCGAAGCCTTACAAACTTTAGGATTCGAATTTCCAGAATTCAAAAGTTAGCTCGGAATCCACAACTACAAAAAATCTAAAAAAAAAAGAATTGAATTACTTAACCGCAAAAATCGAAATATCTCAAAACAAAGAGAAGAACGACTTAGGCCATTTTCATAATTCTCCAGCGAGGAAACAATGAATTATATTTTCGTTCCGCGAGAATCTTCCTGAATTTCAATACCACGGTTCTACTTAATGCTTCTTTATTCGTCTTTTCAGCAGCATTTGCAAGCGTATCGTTAAATAAACCACAGTAACGCGGACCTTTGGAACTAGCTGGCAGATAAAACATCTTCGTAATTTCATCATAAACGATGGTCCAGGTCGTTAAGGCCATAGAAACATTAGAAACGATCGATGATAATTTTTACCATTTTTTCAACGCTGTTGCATTTGGTTTTCCTTGTTCGATGGAATTACCGCGATGATTCATCATAGCTAGATCGTTTCGGAATACTTTAAAATAATTGTTGGCACTGGTAACGATTTGTGTGTAGCGCTTTATGGGGTCCGTTTGGAAATCCATAATTGCGCGAGGAAAGCCAATAATTTATGGAACGCTTATCGAGGAAATCATCCCCGAAGCAATTATATTGCAACAACTAGTAGGAGCTTCTATAGGATGCAATTATATTCTACGCGGATTATATAATTCCTCGTTAATGCTCGATGACTGGTATCGTGTATCTTCTACAGACGGGGAAAGAAACATTCGCTCCTCGATATCAGCGTTAAATATTTACATAAAACTGTCCCCAATGTGAAATGGAATTATGTCAGGCTTGGATCTGCTGCTTTTCGTATGTAATAATACGGGCTTTGCGTCGCGCGCGGATGGAAGAAAGGAAAGGAAACAGAAGTTACGTATTTATTCTTTGTATTTATGTACAGAGTTCCACGTGTTCCCGATTTGATTAGATTAAGGAACTTTATTTACAGTGCCTGATAAAAGTATTCGAATACTTTTAAAACAGAATAACTATATTAAAATTGGTTCAAACCACTTGAGTGTTTTTTGAGAAACTAGAAGGATTAGTTTACTAGTTGACGTGTTTCGGCGTTTCGACAAAAAAAAAATTGCAGGTATAGCGAAGAAAATAGTGAAGGTCGGTTTTGCAACTTTTTTATCTGAGCCCGTTTGCAGTCAGGTGTATGTTTCTCGTTGGACGATTTACGCATGCTTCTAATATTTAAATTTAATTCTATTTCGCGGGAGTAACTGGGGAAACGCTGAACTAGAACTCTTTTCCATCGAAAGATTCTCTAAGAAGCTTTCTGTAGAAGCTGTTATAGTTAAAGTGCCCGAGTAAGATCCACAAAAACTAATCTAATCGTAGTCGATCGATCCTCCGATACTTACTTACGTAAATAGCGGACATTTAATTGAATTTGTATCGTGTCATTGACAGTGAATGAAACCTTTACAGTATTCATTGACTTATTGTTAGCATAATTTCCTCCTTTATCGTTTGCTCTTGATTAACTGGCCTCCCATTTCCGTTATTTACATACGGGAGACATTAAATCATTAATGCAGACAGAGACTTTCCGAACGAGTTTAAAATGATATTTCAACGATGCTTATGCTGTACAATAGTTAGATACGAGGTTATATCGATATGATTTTTCGCTCTCTTTTGAATAGAACGCTTATGAATTTCTGTATCGTAGATGGGTTTCATACCTCAAGCTCATAAGTTTCTCAATTCCCAAAGTCTTTTTACCCCCATCTACGGTGATGCTGACGATAAAGTTTAAAATATATCAATAACATATATTGGTTTGACTCGCGAAGCTTCTTAAATGTTCGGCGAAACTAAGAGTTCCGACCGAAGATGACAATTTGTCAAACCAACGAGGAAAGAATCGATTGAACTTTGATATGAACTCGCTGAAGCCCTAGATCGCGGCGAGACGCCACATATAACTCGCTATCGATATACTCGTGACCAACGAGAGATCTCGCGCGAGGGTTATCCTGCCCTTTTTACTCCTCGCTTTCTCCGGCAAGTGAAAAAAATTCGCGATGCCATATGGAATTTCTAGGCTGATAGCACGAGTTACAAACGTTGACTAAGTGAATGATTCCAAATGGAAACACACGTGCAGATAGGGTTAAATTCCTCTATTCCGCTGCAAGTCGTAATTCCGCGGGATATCCCGTGACGTTGATCGCAATTTATCATTCTGAAAACGCCACGTTCGTGCGCATCTCCGTGCATGAATGCCGCAGCTTGCACTTACGATTCTTACGAGTAACTTCGGGCATCCCCGCCAGTAATTAGGCAATAGACGCAGCGGAGGGAGAAGCTCCGACGAGGATGTCTGTGTTGTGCCGCTGTGCGTCTCGTATCTCGTGTGTGTCAGTCCGTTCGTGGCCGTCGTTCCGTTCGGTGCGTTCTTCGCCTCGAGTTCTGCTTCATTTTTTCGTTCCATTTAAGTTGCACCGTTCCGTAATCCTGTTTTAAAGTAACGCCCGACGAATTTTCTGTGTTCACCAGAGGAGCTTCTTCCACTTCTCGAAAAATGGCAATTTAATCAGGATCGCTTACTTATTACACTCTTATGTGGTCAACAACCCGTTGCATGACTAATATCCAAGTATCTGGTTCTTTCTTATATCGTTACGCTCCGGTGACTTCGTGTATGTCGATGTAATTGCAGTAAGTGCTGTTTTATAGAATAGCTTTAACATGTCATGTGTTTACCATAGCTTCTCATTTCATTGGTGACAATCCTCTCAACCACAATTTAATTACATTTCTTTTGTGTGTTTATCAAGAATCGCTTGCTCAGAGGCTCCCTGTTAACTGGTGCTCTGATTTCAGACGCATCTTATCAGTATATCATGCAGAACAGCTACATTATAGAACCTACGAATGATTCATCAATCACAACGGTATCTCAACAACACGAGCAGGAAGTGTATAACAATGGTAAAGCGACGGAAAGCACCTCCCTGACACCTAATAATAATCAAGCATACTTCGCCGACGAGAAGATTCCTATACCAAAAACGGAGAATGTAATTGAGCTAAGTCGATGAGGTTTAGAGGGGAAAGAATTAAGTCTCCGTTGCTATGAAATATTTCCTTTGCAGGGTTTCTTTAGTTTTAGAAAATTATGGGCCTTCACCGGCCCGGGATTTTTAATGTCTATAGCGTACCTGGATCCTGGGAATATAGAATCCGATTTGCAATCCGGAGTGGCTGCCAAATATAAGGTAGATTCTAAAGCAGTGCTTTCGCTCGACAAAGCGTTGTTATTCCTATTTCTCTTTCATTTCAATGTATTTATCTTTCTTTCAGTTACTATGGGTATTATTAAGCGCAACGATTCTAGGCCTTATTATGCAGAGGCTGAGCGCGAGGCTCGGCGTAGTAACGGGCTTGCACTTGGCGGAAATGTGTTATAGACAATATAAGAAAGCACCTAGACTGATTTTATGGATAATGATGGAAATAGCTATAATTGGAAGCGATATGCAAGAAGTGATAGGAACGGCCATCGCTCTATCTCTATTAACAAACAAAGCGTAAGCGTTTGATAAATTTCTCAGACCTCCGATATTGTCGGTCTTCTAACAAGGGAAGATCCCGAACCCGAAAATTCAAAATATTCTGAAACTTTGTGAATATGCAGGGGATTTCCTCCCGATTACAACGCAATGTTTGTTTGCTGCCCAAATTCACTCGAAGCGGGTGAAATTAACCTCTGAAAATTCGGCTATTTTCCTATTTTCTGTTATAACTCGCAAACTGTGAGAGATCGAAAAAAAGTTTCAAGACGAAAGTTACTTCTTTTAATTAGATCTAGCATTTGATAAAAAATTATTTTACAGTTCGCGAGTTATAATGGAAAATCGGAAAATAGCCGAATTTTCAGGGGTTAATTTCACACCCTTCGAGTGAATTTGGGCAGCAAACAAAAATTGCATTGTAAGAAGGAGGAAATCCCCTACATATCCACAAGGTTTCAGAATTTTTTGAATTTCCGGCTTCGGGATATTCCCTCGTCAGACCTCCTAAGGTCTTCTAAGTAACGTCATCAAATGTTTTAATGTAGATAAGATACTCCTATCAAGAACACATAACAAGTTTTTATTAATACTTTCCTGTGAAATTCATTGTTCGTTTGTTATATTATATAGTCTGCATTGATTTCTAGATAGCATACTCGTTCAATTAAATGTTCAATGTACCCTTGGCATAACTTTTCATGCGTAGCGCATATTGTATTTCAGAATTCCTATATGGGGTGGGGTACTGATCACGATAATCGACACTTTCACATTTTTATTATTAGACAAATATGGTTTGAGAAAGTTGGAACTGGTCTTTGGATTACTTATTATGATAATGGCTGTTACGTTTGGTTACGAGGTAAATTATATACATTATTACGACAGAAGGAAGAATATCTTTACCGTGTCTGAGCGCTTTCTAACGTTTCAGTATGTCGTATCCGCTCCTCCACAAAGCGAAGTAATAGAGGGCATGTTTATACCCTGGTATAAGGACTACGATAAGAATATGTTGTTACAAGCTGTAGGAATTATCGGTGCAGTAATAATGCCGCACAACTTATACCTGCACAGTGCTCTTGTTAAAGTAAGGAACAAGCAGAGAGTATAAGTAATGTCTTTTCCACGAGTTGGAGGAAGTAGGCATTCTGTTATTTTAAATTGTTACTATCTTGCCGGAACAAAGGCTTCGCTATACACTCTTCTCCTTAATTTTCAGTCGAGAGATATCGATCGCAGAGAACCGCAGAAAGTAAGAGAAGCAAATATGTATTATTTCATCGAGGCTTGCATCGCGTTGCTGGTTTCGTTTATAATTAATGTGTTTGTCGTGGCAGTCTTTGCGCACGGTTTGTATAATAAAACCAGTCTTGACATTGTAAGTATATCAAATAATTATCAATTATAAACCAAATGTTAAAGTATTTCTATTATATTTAGATATACTAAAGTTCATCATGTTTTAGTACGAGGTTTGCGAAGCTAGTAACTATACTACAGGAATGAAAACATTTCCAGTAAGTGATAAAGTAACACTGATCTACTCTTAGTTATACAAAAGCTGTGATTCCATCTAATTGAATTCTATCGATCGCAGAAAGACAATTCAACCATTACGATGGACCTTAATAAAGGTGGCATATTCCTTGGTTGTGCCTTCGGTGCGGCGGCAATGTACATTTGGGCTGTAGGTATTTTTGCCGCTGGCCAATCCTCTACGATGACAGGAACGTACGCCGGACAGTTTGCAATGGAGGGTTTCTTGAATCTTCAATGGGCTCGCTGGAAGCGAGTCCTTTTTACGAGAATGATCGCTATAATCCCCACCTTCTTCGTAGCATTTTTCAGCGATATAGATAATTTGACGGGGATGAACGATATATTGAACGCTATCATGACCCTTCAGTTACCTTTCGCGACCTTGCCAACGATAGCCTTTACCAGCAGCTCCCATATAATGGGCGAATTCCGGAATGGGATGTGTGTAAACATTTTTATACCTTTTATACCTATTCTTATGGTATCGAACATCTACTTTTGAATTTCAGAGCGAATAAAATTGTTACGACACTATTGTCAGCCGTGGTAATAATTATAAATATATATTTTGTGACAAATACTGTACAGGAAGATTTACCACAACATTGGGCGGTGATACTTGCGATTTCTATATATGCCATCTTATACCTTCTGTTCTGTCTTTATCTAACGATCCATATGGCTGTGAGTATGGGCGCGACTTCTCTTGGAGATCACTGGGTATGTATCAGATTGTGATGTTAACAAGATCATCGACCACCATTCTTACGAATAACTCTGTCACTTATCTCTGTCGCAGATTGTCACTAAATATATCGGCACCCCTGTAAGTACAACGCTTGGACTATCGAACCCTACAATATACGCAAGGTAAGAACTCTGTATATTTTGCACGCATTCCACGAATGCGTTACCTAATTTAGGTAGCTAGTTTTACGATATCTGTTACATAGATACTAAAAGAGGAATATTGTTTTCTAATAATATATGTTGTAACAATTGTTATTAACAGTGTAGCGTTGTATTACACAAGAGTGCGCGTTCTGTGCAAGAGTTCATGGTACGCAGCATACAGTAGCATAAATTAATCAATTACTTTTATATAAATCGTGACCATCCTTTCAATTCCTCGAGTCTCGTTTAATACGCGTAATGGAAATACCGTTTATGTAACATTTATGATATTACTCGTATACTTTCTAAAAGTGTTGTAATCACATGCGTGTGTTATTAATTTCTGTTACGCTTCTAAATTCTGTTTGCTGGTGTATTGTGATTATCAGGCAACAACGAACAAGCACCATTTCTGTTATCGGAGTAACAATCAATTTTAACCCTTTAGCGCCAAACGTATCATATATGATACTTTCCTTTTTGTTCGCCGTTTGCATTCACAATTCGCTGCTTGCAACAGTTTAAGTAGTACACGTTTAGCGTAGTTTTATTCACCGAAGATAGCTGGACCTACCTGAGCCCTGTATTCATTGATTTTATGCATTTTAACCATTGAAAGAAATAAATAAAATCTTTTTTATAGAAATATATAAATTCAGGCCATTTTTAACGATAAAAAGAAAACGGGATATTTTTCCTTCAACGGGATCTAGGAGCGGGCACTAAAGGGTTAATGAAAAGTAACTAATAAAGTCCAAGTATTATATCCAACGTATACATATGGAATTTATGAGCTTACTTTTGCACGTACATTTGCGTCTGCCCTGTTTATGTGTGTGTATGGGTGTCTTTTGTATTTCAAGGCATACCCATAGAATACATGACGTAAGTCTCAAGCTGAAGATATTTGTGGATATGTATGCTTTATTAACATTGTATACATTTTATAATAAATACTAACATGCGTACAGCAGAGAAGTCGATTGTGCCGTTGTTTTCTGTCTTTTCTGTGAATTGTGTTGTTTGGCTAATTACTCTTAATAATTCTGTGTGCTGTTACTGTTTGTCAAGTGTGCGGTAGATTCATACTTAAATTTCTGGAGGAGGGAAATAAATAAAAGGGCAAAGTAAATGAATATATTTATCACATCATCTCATAATTATATTAAATCACTTTCATAGAATATACTCGTTTATGTTCACATTACTTCTTACTGCTATTTAAGTGTATAGTATATTATAGGCATCGAGCAAACAAATATAGTTAAGATTTCGAATTATTCCTTTTTCGCCTATAGTTTCTTCAATGTGTCAGAAACATCATTAAGTACATAATCAAGTTAGCCTCATGTTAAGCAAGCTGCCTTCCCTTAAGCACAGAAACTCTGTCAATTTTAAAACAATCGCAACATCATCTGACATCAACGTAACGTCGCATATGGTATGTACAAGTATTAAAATCATCTACTATTACTTAACGCTCCTCTTTTCGTATACGAAATGTTTTTGTAATACATTGTACTAATAATATGAAATTATTTGAATAATTTATAATAGGAGATTATTTGAAAAATTTTATTCACAGGCAACCTTTTCAAACTTTCATTACATGGGAGAAATTCGCTAATAATAGCGCAAAGTGTTGTATTACAAGTTCATCAGAAAACTGATGAAAACTGATGGTTTATAATTTACAGTAAAAGTTTCTCGAATTCTACTAAAAGTAAATCTTAATTTGCTCATTAATGTAATTAATTGCTCAATAGATGGAAATACTTATACGATCAAGGAAGCAGTTTGCGCTGTTAAATCTTGCCTACGATCGCGGCAAACTGTTATCATTAATTATCATAGATGGGGATCGCTTGCGCGTATTACACCCATTTGTTATTTATTTGTCAGTCGCTTTCTGTCTACCATGCGCCGATTATATTTGTCGTAGACCTTAAGATGCCAGTTTATTTTACTTTCACAGCAACTAACCAATAATATTTCCATTGCATGTACATTGTACTTAACCGATAAAAGGGTGGACCCGCCATGCTAACTTCATTTTCAAAAATATTTTCTAACAGAGGTAAGAATTGTTACACGACTCTTCGCAACATTACCACTTAAACTCTTATTTCTAGATTCTACGCCAAGCATATATCGATCGCCATTGTAATCATTGAGAAATTCTTATGTATTTCCAGATTCGACATTCCTTTCGAAACAGATGCATGAATTTAATTCGTATCGTAATCATTTCAGAGAGAATCCAGCATTTAACATCCAAGAAAACAGCACCGGGAGTTTCAACGCAACCCCAGACTACTAATACAACAATCGGTCCGTGCTAGATTGTATATAAAACCTTGTAAACAATGTACAATACCTACATGTACAATACCTACATGTACATTTTGTTACGGCTATTACCACTGTACAGCATCGAAATTTCGGTGAAGTTAAAATTGTCGCGCAACAAAATCATGCACCTAAACATCGTTGGATCATGGAGCTTTAACACTGGCATATCATGCTAATGGCACAAGTTTAAGTGTGTTTGTACATATTGAATTGTAAAATAAAAGAACTTGAAGTACTAAAAAGGAGCTCCTACAGAATACAATTAATTACACGAAGGTAATTCGAATATACGGCATTGCAATGTTGCGACCCGTGCAGCGCCTTATTTGAATTCGAACGTAGAGTACTTTTTTTCCCGCCAAGAAGAGGACGCGGAAATACGGGTACGAATAAGAAGTGAAATATAATTTAAAGAAACTTTATTGCATTATTTGAGATCAGACGTATGTGCTATTTCTTCGCGTAGTTATCTCGAGAAAAAAAAAACTGTGTACAAATACTTTTCTCGCCCGCTGTATATCGGGAGACAGAAAAACGAAGACCTTGAAGGGCGAGCAATATCCCGCGCGAAGTGTACACAAAACGGAACAGTGAGTCAGTCTGCTTTCGACCGCTGTGCCGTGAAGGACTGTTCCCGCGGAGATACACACAGGTATCGTGAAGTGACGAAGTTTCGTTTTGACCGGTACATACAATGTAGTTCTTGTACTATGCATTTTATTCACTTCTAAATATCACAAAAATATTTCGAATAGGATATATGTATATCTATACAATCATTTCGATGTTAAGCAATTAATATATAATAACAGTAGAATGGTCCAGTTTCGCGGAAGAGTTTCTCGGGCTAACTGAAGAGTCAAGTGAAAAGTAATCTCTTTTTTTTTATCTTCGACTTTAGGTACTTTAGCGTCTTCCTCACTTCGTTAAATTTATCTCTGCGCGTATCTCTTGTTTAAACGATATTGTCTGACAAGCGTGTTCACGCGTGAATATTTGAAAAGGGTAACCATGGGAATCACTTAGACACACCGTGTGTTGTTATTAAACGTTTCCGGAGCCTTTGTAACTGAACACATGACTAGACATTCTCTGAAATATCGCAGATAAAATACAGTTGATACATTTCATGGCACTGATTATCTGAAATTTTGCCGATATCGTGCAATGTAGGTACACAAATCGAATTACAGTATTTCGTAAGAACGAGATAGCACTTGATTGAAACCATTAATTAACGCGTAGTAAATAATGCTTTTAGTTGTTTAGTAAGTATAATAAATAATATTTCACCCTGAGTTAATCAACGTAAAGCGACGCGGTCGCCGCGCGAGATTCGTAAAATTTTATCTCTCGCCGGCGCACCAGCGCGATCGCCGAGTTCAATTTTTATCAACCCCCCTCGTCTCTTGTTACCGATTTACTGTCATTAGTAAATAGTAACAATTGGCGAGCTATGTCACGCCTCATCACAGACAGTTTTATCGTACGCTGTTATTGAAAAATCAATCGAAGTAACATAGCACTTTGCGATCACAAAAAATTATTAGGAATCTAATACCATCTCGCCGAGTCCTTAAAAGCCGTTACGAAAGTTATTACAAAACAGCCTTGTTTCAAACATTTCACTGTGTATATATATATATATATATATATATATATATATATATATATATACGGACACTAGATATTCGATACAGGACATTACTTCTATTGTATGTTAGAAATATTTTAGAAACCGCCGCCGAATTCCAAGGTTCTTGGGTACAGTACTTAGAAGGGATATAGCGAGAGTCCCAAAGTTCACACCGTTCCGGAACTTTACTTCTCCGAAACAAATGCCACACTTCGAAGCTGTAAACTTTGGGAATCTCGCAGCTTTTACGACCTCGCCATATCTCTTCTAGGTATTATATTACAATATACCAGAAGACATCCTCGCCTTCTCCATTCCGTGGCCAGATTCTCAAGGAACAGAGTCCCTACTCTTCGGCAATGAGGCGTCGGGCCGCTTGCCATCTCTAAAGGTGGGATTTCCTAGCCCGCGATCGGCCACGGCGGTCCCACTTGACTAGCGCCACGAAGAAACAGATGCATACTTCTCCACCGCGGCTAGGAAATCCCACCTTTGAGCTTCCTCTCTTCGTTCAAACTAAAATTAATCAATCCTTCATCGCCTGTCGCGAGGACTAGTCTCATTCACCCTCCAAAGACCTCGCGCAGCCTAAGTCCTTATTATAAAATTCTCGAGGGCAGAAGCGCGAGGCTTTTACCCTCGCGGCCACTCAAAAACACGTCGACGCTAACACGTATTTCATTCCTGTCCTACAATTGCCTGATCTTTTTAAACAATTTAGTCGCTACTACAGCTCGATTACTCATTTACGTATGAACTGAAGTGTCTTGTCGTTAATAAAAAAGTACAAATGTCTAAAAATTTTTAAAGTACTTGATGCAAAATTGTATCAGCCTTCGTGTCGATAACTTGTTCCTTAAACTGTGTAAAATCAGATATGAATCCTGTCGTCCGTCCTAACATCCCTAGTCGCTTAAATACGAAGACACCGATTTCATTATGATAGGAGTAATATGTTGTTTCGAATAATGGTATATCCGTTATATAGGATCCGTCGTTAGTTGAAGGTAATAGTGGTTATGCTCCCGCATATAATACCAATAAATAAAGCCAATTATAGATAAAACTAGCACAACCAACGTTAGTATCGAGGACGTCAGTATCGCTAAAAGAAAAGTATCGATTATTTTATCACACGGAGTTTTTTTTTTATAATTCGGAAGTCGAATTTACATCACTGTAGATATTTACCAATAACTGCAGTCGTATTTATATTATGTCCAAATTCGTCCCGCTCCATCGCGCATTCTTTCTCCCAATTCTCAGGTACAATGTCTTTCGTTAATGCAATAAATTGATTTAAAGGGCACAACGCGATACAGCCAGGTAGAGTTAGAAGTAGTGGTTCCCCGCTAGTGTTTTTATAAGAAACCTGCGAAACATATACGACCGCTTATACCGTAACTTTGTGTTCGAAATATCATATGCACTTACCGTCACGAAATACTGATTTTTCAAATTTACTCGTAGCTCAACGAGAACCGTAGCTGCATACGGCGGGCAATGCGGCTCAAACACATTCAATGTCATGAGTAAATTGGCTATGGTCAAATCGTGGGCACTGTACATCCACACTTTCCTATCTGGCACTAAAACATTCTTGGACTTCTTCTCCATATGATCTACCATCTCTCCGACTAACAATCCTATTAAGTTTCAAGATTATAGATACACAACATATACGCAGGAATTAAACGCATCGGATACCCCGGTAGCGAATAGTACTCGCCTGATTTTAATCTCTGAAGTATTTTATTGTACGTGTTAATCGTGAAACTTTTCATAGCAAAGGGTTTCAGTTTGTTAGGAAAGACCGACTTTGTCCACTCGGGTAAAGTTTTGTTATAAAGAGCCTGTAAAGAACGCTATTGTTGCTCAGATGCACTAGACCAGTAAAATTTAACGGAGAACATAAACGCCGTAGTGTGTTCACCTCGATGAATAACGTATCGTAAAGCTGCAATATGGATTCCAGAGATGATATTTTATTTCCCGTCATCTTCGTTAAATACGCGTACAGTTTCTCGTTCTCTTTATCTATGCATTTCATTTCTGGGGAGTTCAAAACATTCTCCAGCTCATAGTTGTATCTGGGACAGTATTTCTTAGCGGCTAATACATTGTCTGTATCTTCGGGAATAGTATGCACCGGGATAGGCATCCACTTAATACTGTCCCATACTTGATTACCGTACGGCGGATATAGGCCAGCAAGGTGCGATTCTGCTGACATTAAAGTACGATCTGTATCTGTACTTTGGACATAGATATCATATCGAGAATACAGGTCACTTAGAAGGTGCGAATAGCGTTTGCGGAGCCAACGACCAAGCAGTATATGTTGGTGTTTCCCAAGCTATATACAATATAATAAATACATTAATGGGCATTTAAGTAGTTTCACGATTGCAAAGAAATTCCTAAAATATAAAAATGAAAACCTGCTTCCGATATATGTTTCTTAATATAACAGTTTCGTAAAAAGTTCTTTCTTATCGAAACTAAATTGCATTTACAAAGAATATATAAGCGAATAATATATCATAACGTTTTTTCAGCTGAATATGAATGAATACCATACACAAGGACCGACAAGATTGAATAATAGTCTGCCTAAGTAGCTTAATCCTATTACAAAGGAACCAAGACGTTATTGAAATAAATATTCTACTCGCTACTATAAGAACACACACACTAATGAATTACTACTTACGTTCGTTAGTTGGCCATATGGAATGGGCCAGAAACTTTCGTTATTATAAGGGTCATTGGGGTAGGATCTCACAGGCGTCCTATCTCCGTGTCTATACAACTACAAAGTACACATTAAAAAAAATTACCATCCGTAACAGATAATTGCAAATGAGATAAACGCTTAGGAGCAGGTGGTAGACTAGAACAAAGAATGCGTAAAATAACTAAAGGTATGTGTTTAAGAAAGAAAGAGATCAGGAAACGCTGTTGATTACTGGTCCAAGAAATATTTACATAGCTAACTCTAGCGTTTAATCGCCACTGGAATATAATTCGAAGAAAGCATTATTTAACGTCCTTCCTTACACTTTTGATTTCAGGATGGATCGCTTAAAACTTACGACATTCGCGAAGATGATGGTTCCCAACTGCGTGTCCTGTGTGTCTGACAGATGGATAGCAGAGAACGCCAGGACCGCGGCCAGCAGGTTCGTCTTCATGTTTCCAAATCCTTCGGTTTACCTTGCGCTGTCCGACTTCTAACGACGAGGCTTCACGTGGACACTGAGTAAGACATTGAGCTATCGCTTACCGCAACCTGTGGAATACCGTGCCAGCCAGGCCAAGATGCCTGTATCAGAGAGACGTATGTTGCGCTCGCGACAGATTCGTCACAGATTATGCGCGCGGATATCGCGATCGAAAGTAAGCTGCCAGAGACTTTCAAAAATCCTACCGTTACAAAATTCCTCCTGGTACTTTGTTCCCCTTTGTTCTCGCCAATCTCGGTTCTCATCGGTTCTCTACCATTCTCGAGCTCAGCGGGCGCAGAGTTACTCAGCTGGACAGTGGTACTCATCTTGACGATCTTTTGTTAGACACATTATCTTGCCGCACTGTATCTGCCCTGGTTTGAACTTTAGATCCGCGATAAGTTCAATTAATGCATAATTGCAATGATTAAAGCTTAATTAATCCTGCAACCTTTTGCTTTATCTGCCACTTAATAAATTATCGTAACGTTTCCCGTGATGATAAGAGCTGTAATCAAGTTAAAGTTAAGAATTATTCCTGTTGTATAGTTGGCCCGTTTAAAGTGATTTCTGAAGATATAAGGTTCATACACAGAGAGCACACGAGGTACGTTTCGAGATGTTTTATTGGAACGGTACAAATTTCACGCGGTAGTGTCGCAATCGGTAATTACGCTGGTTAATCATTCGTGGAAAGTAATTACAAACGATAGGCATCGTTACAGTGTATAATTAAAAATCGTACGGTTTTATACAATGTTTGTACATAGGCTTTATAATACATCTATCTTCAGTTTAAAATTATATGGGAATTTAGGGGGGAGAGGGTGGTATTTCACTGTATAATAGAGAATAGTGATAGTACAGTTCTGAATAGATCGCTGTTCCTTTAAAGGGGAGAAGATTGCACATTGTAATAGATTCCGTTTTTATACCTTTAACCTGAATTCGCGATATAAAATTCACATATAATCTTTGCTTCTATATTACAATATATGAATGCATATAAACTATTTTATAATACATATAAGTCACCTTAGATATCGGATTAATTCACCTGCGTTTTTAACAATTATACAAACATATAGAGACTAATTGAACCGCTGCCCAGCACTTTCGACTTTTAAAATAAATAAATCTTTCTGTACAAAACGCCGCGCGCACGGTCGTGCGCGAGCCGCTTGCAGAACAGATTCAGAACTTCTCCACGGCTATCCGCTTACGCTACGATCGTGACCTGTGGTTAAGGAGGATCCCGGGGCTTTCAATCCTCGCCGAATATACAATTTGAATAGTGATCCATGAGGAATGCCTCTACACGTCGGCATCTAAACATCTCTGCGCCGTTTGCATTTACCATCGTCTAACAATAAAATAATGGAATGCGATTCGAACGAGACAACAGTAACAGTTGAATCACAGTCTTCGTTGGCGGTAACGTCGCGTGGCAGATATCAAAAATTGCGCTACGAAAGGCCAAAGTATTAGTATAGCGAACAACCGCGGTGAGCATTCTGGTAAAGGCCACCATTTCGGGGACGAAGTTGTAGGTCGCTTCTGGAAACAAGGTATTATTCAGCGATTGAATGACAAATACTATCGAATAAAATGTATCATGAACCATGAATCACGCTTACTGTTTGAGGCGCCAATGCTTGCAACGCTTGGCCTTCCAAGCTGCGCACTCTGGCTGTTATTCTATCCAAGTCCCTTTGCAGATTTTGCATAGTTACGGCAATTTGATTGAAAAATTCTGCGTTGGATTTCTCGTCTTTCCTCGCTCGTTGCCTGCCAATATCCTGTTTACTGCCTGTCAGCGCCTTCGCGTAGCCATTCATTTTCGCGTATTCGTTGGTCACCTCCTCAGGATTCTCCTTCGAAGCACTTAACCCGCCAGTTTCGTCGGCAGCGGCGTTCATCACTCCGTTAGATACTTTCTGAGTGGCGGATGCTTTCGTCGTGTCCTTCTGCGTTCGCTCCGGGGCAGACTGCGGATAAAAGATCAACCATGGTCACGCAAAGGAGAACCGATGAATGCTCATGCGACACTGTACCAGCTTTCATAGTACCGGTAGCTTACTTCGACGGTGTCTATGAACTCTTCTTCTTCGCCATCAGTGTCCGGCGGCAGCGGACTTGCACTGTTGCTGCTAGCTGGACTAGTTTCTAGGCTACTGGCGATATGTCGGTTCATGTTGCAAACTCTGTTCGGCGACGCTTCCCTCGATACTATAAAAAAAGCAATCGACACATGTCTCAAAGTTTCAATTTCGTTCGCTCGGTTGCTTTAATATAGAACCTGGTTGATACACAAGCGCCTTAACTGGCTTTAAATTCCTGTTTTATCACGAGTGAGAAATATCTTTGTCCTTGCGATAAGATATCAGGTATGTCAACAAAAGAGAAAGCGTGTATGTAGTGTCGATATTTACAAATACTTACCCAAAGGCGAGCCAGACAGCGGGGAACTAGGTTGCGAACGCATGCGTTCTAAAACAGGCCCGACAAGTAATTCCAAATCTTCTGCTGGAACGCTCTCGTAGAATGTGTCCAAGCTGCCTACGAACGTAGCTACTTTGTCTGTATAAGACATCGTTTCTACGATCTATGAAATTGTAATACCCATGTTAAGTAATAACTTTAAACTTTAACTTATATCTGATATATTCGCTCGGAGAATCAACCTTTTTCAATTCTTCTACGTAATTATTCATGGCTTCTGTTTTGCTCATGTTGCCTAAACGTGTCCAAGCATCCCACTTTGCTTTCCTCACTACTTCCCAGAAAGCAGGCTTTGGCTGCAGGCATGGCCCCTCCGTCGCTTGTTTGTAGTATGAATAAAATCGTAGCATAACTTCATTGCTAGGTTGATACGCTCCTGAAACACATTAAAAGATATTAAGTAGCACCTTCGATTAAATTTCAGCTTAAATCGTAAGAGATTCGCTTTCAATTTTCCAATTACAGCTTTTAATGAAATTTATTTTCTTCCAACTGGAAAAAATTTGTGTTATTTACTATCCTTCGAACCAGTTGTTTGGCAATAACTCTTTTTATCGCGGGACCTTGGGTCAAACAGCAAGTAAACATCATGATAAACATTTCATTATTTCGAATGAATAAATTTCTGGCCAGAATTTACGCAGAATAGTTAAATGCGTCCTTTTAAATAAATAAACCGGTAAATAACGAATTGCGATAATTAGCTGTAGAATCTCCAAGAATCGTGGCTAGGTATTTGTGATCACCCAAGAGGAACATTCTAGGTTTGAACACAAAGTGCAGTCCACCCATTCCCGCTCTGTTAGAAAGTGAAATGAGAACACTCACACGCTTACTTACAATAAATGGAAAGTATCTATCCACGTCTATGGATTTAATAACAGCGAGTAGACGCATTGACCCTAGTACGACGCTAAAAGGCAACGCTTGAATTGTGCAACACGATCCCTTGCGCAAAAGCCAGATATCCGAATTACACATAGCAAAAAAATAATTGAAAGCACGTTATTACTGCAGCCCTTATTGAAACTACTGCAATCACGTTTGCATGGTTAAAATCGTGCTACGCGAATTTCGTTTACGTGGATAAATTACAGGCAGATAAAAAAATTGCTTATTCACGATTATGTAAAGAATATAAACAGCTTATTGGAACATCTATGCGGATCAGTGTCAATAATTGGTTCCTCCTCCGTGCGAATTATCTCATTAACATTCTTAACTCCGACTTCCTGCACGCTCCGCGTACAATCTAAATCTGGCGTAAAAAGAAAGGAAGCGTCGTCGCGGTGCGTTGAATTAAAGGAGCGTCCCGCGGGCATAATCGCCGATCTTTAACAAAACGTTGCAGATTTAATATTTGCCAAGTCAGTCGTGAACTTTGTACGCGGATGCCTCCCGGTTACCGACATGCAATCTCGCGAATGCCGACAAGTTTAAGTGCTGCTAATTTAACAAAAAAATCTGGTCTGACGAGTCTCCAACGAAGAAAAACAATCCCCGAAATGAAAATAAAAGAACAGCAGTGGAGCAGTGTACGCGTTATGTACGACCGTGCCTCGTAAAGAGAAGAAAAGAAGCGTTTGTCGTCGTCGACCTGCGACAGCAGTGAGAAACAATGGTGGGGATCGACATCCTCTGCGAAGCGATGCGCGACGGATGGCCCTGGACCATCCGGAATATTTACCATTCTTTGGCAAGCTCCTGATGACATTAACGGCCGCGTGAAACTTCTCCTCCGTCGTCATGATAAGGTCCGTGGGCCCCGACAGATACGCACGCCTGTTTTCGTTTCTACGTTACACTCCGTTCTCGGCGATATATCGGCCACTTGTAGCGGGCTCGACTAACGCGGCGCTCAATTCGGGATTAAGGGACTCACGGCGAAGGGAGAGCGGTTCGTCTACTTCCGGATTGAACGAGAAGAAACGGGAAAAACGGAATATAACAAGAGAGTGACAGATCACCGATTGATGACTGGCGATCGTCCGTCCAGTGATCATACAGTCGCTACAGCGCATGCGCGTCAAATGATCGCGAGGCTAAAGTTTAACCCCTTCCCTCGCGCAGTTTGCCACTGACTGTCTTCGGGGCTAAATAGAAGGGGAAGGAGTTTATACATATAGGGGTTTATATATATCGTTTTTTTTATGTTCCTCCGTGCTGGATAAACGGAACTTCGGAAACTCGAAAATTCCGATCGTTTTTTAAACTTTGCACGTTGTAGAGGACCTCGATAGGGGTGCCAAACAATTTTTTTCTTTTACTCCTTCCGTGTTTTCCTATCTTCCTGTATAGCTTGATGGTTAAAGGTTTCTCGATTCATCGTCGAAATCAAAATGAAATTAAGAAGAGCTGACATTATGGAGAATACATATACAAAGCTAAGCAATTTAATTTTCTCATCACTTTTCGTAGCCCTACCCAATGGCGTCCGGAGACTTTTTTCCAGGGGGGTGGGGGCAACTTTGGGATGATGGTAAAGAAAAATATACCGCTCTTGCTTTTTTAACCCATTTTATAGTGCCAATTTAATTAAAAATTTAAAACCGAAATTTAAAAATATTCCCTTTTTTAGTATAAACTTAATAAAGATCAGTTTTGAAAAATAAGCGATTTTTTCTTAAAATCCAGGGGGTGCAACTGCTCCTTTTGCATCCCCCTCCGGACGCCCATGGCCCTACCAAATATCTGAATTTCTATCGTGCAGACCACGTTGATCTTACATTTTACAATATTTTACGTCAACAATTAAAGTAAACTTATAGTAAACGATTTCAAATAAGCGACAAAAGCGCCAAAATGTTCCGCGTTCCGCTGGGCTCCAATGGTGGAACGAGTCAGTGGCGCACCCAGAGGAGGACCAAGGGGCCCTGGCACCCCCCGAAGCAGGGGCTTTGCAAAAAGAATATAAAACTGGATTTTATTCTTTAAATAAATTTTTATAATCACCTTATGAATTTTATTAAATGTGCATTAAATAAATTCTTCTCAAAAATATTTTTATCCGTTCAACTCGGCTCCCCCCAAGATTAAATCCTGAGTACGCCACTGGAACGAGTAAGTTCGATTCTCGCGAACTGTTCGCGACAGCGGGGGCGACCAGAGGATGTGCTCGGGCGAGTTCGCTGCCGTCGATCGCGGCTTGTGTTTTGCAGTATGCAATATGCATAAGGTATATGCATAACACACTCAACGTTTGCCGCGTGCCACACGACTCCATGCGATAGGTGCTGCACATGCGTAAAACAGTCGGGTGTTGCAAATTTTAGCAAATGTAAGTAAATATCTATAAGCAGCAGGAGCGGTTCACGTGTAAGTATAGTTGAGTGCGATTGCTGTGCAAGGATTAACGAAGTTGCGTCCGGATTTCATTCATCATTAAATTGTCCACACTGTTTTATGTTTATGGACAACAATGTTCTTGTAAAAGAGGTGAGGATTCCCCTCTTTGGGGAATACATATTACTAGCTTTACAACTCGGCTTCGTCCGAAATTTAGATTCTAATTTTATAAAAAAAAAATTATTTTTTTTTCGAGAAAATAGATTCATCTGGATTAGCCGGGCATAATGAGCTGGACACATTTCGTGGCCCCAGAGTTTCCCGTTCGAAAGTTTTTAGGCAACAGATAAACACACACAAACACTTTATATATTAAGATTTTACAAGTTTTTTTGAGATTTAACGACTGTGCATGCATCTAGTTGCGTGGTACTCATTACTCACACATATGGATGTGCTTGCATTATAAAATTTACACGAGAGGAAGTCTATATAGACATAGTTAAATGACTATTATTCCTCGCTAATGCTTGTCTTTGGTCCGACAGATTAAAATTTGCCGAGGAAGAGACAATGTCGACCGGTTACAATCGTGGCCGTGGACGCGGTCGTGGATGGGCTCAGAATGACGAGAGCCCGTTGCCCAGGCCTGGGCAACGGTCATGTCCCGCAGATGTCGAATGCACCGACCTTATTAATATCGTCGATCAAATTAAGAGAGCAGATTTAGAAGAAAAAGCTAAGGAATTTATAAATTATGTCGATGATAAAGAGGAAGAGACTGTCAAGTAATGTTTCGTTTCAGCGTTTAGGTTTTAATTGGTATTTAAAGCGCTTCGATTAATTTAATTCCTCTGATTGTTTGCAGAAATATAACGGACAAGCTTTACGAACATGCTATAAGGAATAGGGAGTTTGGGAAGAAGTTGATAATGTTATATTTGTGCCCCATATTGAAGGAGAATTCTAACGGGTCTATTATGTGGATGCAATTGATATCTAATTTTCAAACCGATTACGAAAGTATGTGCTTTTATTTATACCTCACACTGAAATGTTACAGGTCACAGATTTGATGTATATGAGATGCTTACTTCATACTTATTTATTGTGCCTTGAATTTAGGAAAAGTGGCGTTAAGGGAAAAGAGTGTAAGGAACTTTCACAATGTGATTTGCTTATTCTCCGAATACCTATTACAGTCTACAGGTATTCTTGAAGCGCTTCACTTAGCGTTATTGAATTACTTAGAGATGCTATTGGAAACAGCATCCATGGATGATATCAAGGTCTTCATAGAACAAGTACATATTTGACTCTTGAAATTCAATTTTACTCATCTCCCTCGTTTCGCTGATTTTACATTCTGCTTTCAGATCACTATGCACGGACCGCATTTGTGCGCCAATATGACGGAGAAGATGAATGAATTAATGATCACCGCGAGACAGACGTTACTCAGAGACAGTCTATCGCTCGCGCATCGTCAGATGATATTGTACACGATAGATTTAGTTAATCACAATTGTAAGCCACTTCCCAAGGATCTGCAGATGTTTCATGAGGTACAATTGGGCAAAAATTTTATACAAAGGAACGCGGATAGTAATGGGAAATAATATTTAATATAAAGTGAATTTTATATTTGACTCGATGGAAAGATTTTTAGTTATATTTAATCGAACGTTTATTTTAAAGAACGACACTTTAAAGAATAAGGTAGATCATTAGAGGTAGATCACTCTGTGGCATTGAGTATTGAATTCTAAGAACAGAGGTGTACAACCCAATTATGTGTCTAGACAGAAAAATGATTCACGATATATTAATTGTAGAATGTAAAGGGATATTAACACAAACAAGTAATCGAGTATGCTTATCGGAAAGAAGCTATTGGAGCAAATTTAATTACGAAACATTAATAGAAATCCACTTTCTGTGACTACATCGTGCGATTCAATTTGGTCCGGTTTATATTACCGACTTTTCGTTTGAAATGAATACTCGCCAAGCATTATACGTGCTATGTATGCCATATATAACTTCTTCGCGGCATTCATAAATGATAAACGAACATCCAATGTGAAATATATTAATAACAAAGTAGTATACTTCTGTATTTGTCTGTTTGATTGGAAAGTACAAAGATATGTTTACGTTTTCTGTGCTTATCGTTCAGTTTCTGCACACGCTATATTTATTGCTTTAAAAAATGTAATATTAAACATTCAACATTAAGTGCAACATCACGTTGGAAGTCTGTAACATCACCTCACACGATACATTGCATAAAGAAGACTGTTATAATTCATATGGACAATTTTATAAATCTTTCATTACATAAATCGAAGTATCCGAAGTGACTCTTTATTACCTTTTCCTTCTACGTGCTTTCAATATTTTCTAATGTAACAATTATAAATACATATATACACAAGTGCAAAATTGTATAAATTATTTCTTGAGAGGTCCAGAATTAATTGAAAAATCGGGGCATCTCTGAAACAGAACAGCAGATTTGGCACGCCGTGGAGAGCTGTTAATAAGTAATTGACAATAAAGAAAATTGTAACAGAGATCGTGTAGGAAAGTCTACACTTTAAGAATTAAGATGCAACTGCAAGAGTGCAGAAACTTAGTTGGAGAAACTGTGAAATACGTTATATGGTAGCGGAACATTGAAAGTTTCTACTCGAATGCCTCAAATGACCATATGGAACTCTAAAAGTTCCGCACTTCGTTCGGCAGTTTATACTTCCCGCATTCACTTATCGATCGGCAGATGCCTAGATGGCTGCAGATAGTGCAGTTTGCAATAATTCTACTTCTTCGACGACAGACGACAGCAGGTAATGTTTAAATACACATATAAGTAAAGCGATCATTAATCGAGTATATTTCTGCTTTACAGGTAAGGAACGTTTACATAAATTCGAGTTTTAAATTAAGGCAGAAGGTAAAAAAAAAAAGATCCCCGTCGATGGCAAGTAGCGCCATCTAATTAGCGGCAGAAAAAATATCCGTGACTTTACCGTAATCGAGATGTTATACCTTCCTCGGATAGGTGTGGATTACGCGATTTATCGTGGCCAACGAGCGTGAACCGAGGAACGAATATGAGGCGGATTCTCCCGTGATCCACTTCCAACACGTGCATTTAGGGACTGGCGGATCGCACCTACCCTCGATTATTCGCGCGCGTTGATGCGCGTGCGACGCGCGGGTGGGCGTATTTCCTGCAACGTCTCGCGAGAGATACACGCTGGACGAGGAATGTAGGCGAAAGGCCAGCAGCGGTTTCGCCAGCCACCGGACGCTTGGGCGTATGTCAAATAAAATGTTAAGGTTCCTATCGCGGCGCAGGGCGCGCAGTGTCAGCGGGCAGACCACCTCCTCTCAGATCAAGAATCAACGACTGCTCAGCAACAAGAATGTTGTCCAGTGCAGGGTCGTTTTGCTGGATGGAACGGACCTGCCTATAGAGTTGTCAGTAAGTTCGACAGTTTGCCAGAGATCGCTCTTTTACGCCACGTATCTGCGAAGGTTCGTTGCAAGGTATCGCTTAAATATGCTCCGCAGCATTCGACGTTAACTGGTACCGATTGGACTAGTCGTCACGACTTCTGCTAGTTTGTCTAGAGAGCGGATGGGCAAAGTAGAATCTGTAATTGGGAGGGTTGTTATCGATTGAATCCGGGTTGCGAGTCTTTTGTACAGTTCTATGTGGTTTTCTGTTGCAGAAAAAGGCACTGGCTAGTGACTTGTATGAACAAGTGTTTTATAGTCTAGATTTAATAGAGAAGGATTACTTTGGATTGCAATATACAGACAGTAACAATGTCCAACATTGGCTGGACCCGACCAAGCCGATAAAGAAGCAAGTGAAAAGTATGATTTGGTTTTGCTGTAGCCCGAATTGTCGGAAGACTGCTAGTCACATATGCTAAAAGTATATTTTCTTTACATAGCTGGACCGCCATACACTTTGCGACTGAAAGTAAAGTTTTATTCATCCGAGCCTAATACGTTGCGGGAGGAGTTAACGCGATACCAATTCTTCTTGCAACTGAAGCAGGACGTCCTGGAAGGCAAGCTTCACTGTCCCCATCAAGTCGCAGTTCAGTTAGCTGCTCTGTCTCTTCAATGTACGTATACCGAACTAGCGACGAATGTAGAAATGGGCAGGATACCTTAGGAGATTGTTTTAACGCAAACTGGCTCGTATTTTCAGCTGAACTGGGCGATTATGATTCCGCCATGCACAGCGCTGCCACGGTGTCGGAGTTCCGGTTTGTACCTGGTCAAACGGAGCAAATGGAGCTGGAGATACTCGAGGAATACGCCAAGTGCTCCGGTCTTAGCCCCGCGCAGGCTGAATCGGCTTATCTGAGTAAAGCCAAGTGGCTAGACATGTACGGCGTCGATATGCACACCGTTCTCGGGAAAGACGCTTGTGAATACTCTCTGGGATTGACTCCGACCGGGATTTTGGTCTTCGAGAGCACTCAGAAGATAGGCTTGTTCTTTTGGCCGAAGATCGGTCGTCTGGATTTCAAGAAGAAGAAGCTGACGTTGGTCGTAGTGGAGGAGGATGACGAAGGGAGAGGAGAGCAGGAGCACACGTTCGTGTTCAGACTGGTTAACGAGAAGGCTTGCAAGCACCTGTGGAAATGTGCTGTCGAGCATCACGCGTTCTTTCGACTGCGGGCTCCTGTCAAAGGTGCCAGTGGGCGCCAGAACTTCTTCCGCATGGGTTCGCGCTTCCGTTACAGTGGCAAGACGGAGTTCCAAACCACTCAGTTGAATCGGGCGCGTAGAACCGTGCAGTTCGAGCGACGCCCCAGTCAAAGATACGCGCGCAGACAGAGTCACGTTTTAAGAGAACGTCAGCGCCAGCAAGTAGAACAGCCGCAGACTTCGCCACCCGCCCGTAAGTTGGAAACTATGTACCCGGATCGGTAATAAGAATTCAAGACTGCATCGTAACGATGCGGATGAGTTTCACTAAAAACTACCTATGCTTCCAGCCGAGGAGCAATGCTTGCAACGTCAACCGAGCCAGTGCAGTACAAAGTCCTCGGATTCCAGTGTGCATGGCACGTCTTCGCCTTTAGTGGACTCCTTGCTGAAGTCGCTGGCCAAAGATCAGCAGCCTCTGGAGCCTAGAAACCAAACTGCAGTCGCTGGCATGGAGAAAGAATCGGAACCAGTCAAGACAAGCTTGACTATCGACAATATAACCAGTCCGATGCTGTTAGTGCCGAATAACCAAGTCGGCGGCACCTCTTCGCTGCCTCCTCGCACACCCATCCCACCGGAGTCACTGAAGTGTAATATATTGAAGGCGAAGTCCCTCGAGCAGGGCAAGAATTCGAATTTAGTCTCGGTCACGTCTACGGATGCACCTGCAGTTGCTGCGAAAAACAATCAGCATTCTGATGCAGCTACGATCGTGTCTGTGGTAAGGGGCTAATATTACCGTTCGGTTTAAACATTACCTGTTGACATTACTACACAAAATGTTGAAGCAAATTCTCTGATAATTCGTTACAGTAGAAAGTTGCTCTTGGGTTTAGTTTGTCATTGGTTAATTAAATTATTCTGCGTTGTCTTTATAGAAGCATTACGAAAGCTATTGGTTGGTATATGAATGGCAGAAGTTTCGTAGACTTTAAAACACAAATACTACAGTAATGATAGAGTATGTGATTGTATAGGCGCCGCATCTTGCGAATTTAAACATCTCTGTCGCATAATTCATCTTGTACATTTTGTGTTGTTACGCGCAGAACTGCTCCCCATCGATACCTGTCCCCCATCATCGTCTGGTGCTTCTAGGCTTTAGTTGTGATTCGTTTGCTTTCTTGCACTGTTTCGTTATCTAGGGCGGAGACAAACTGACCCTCTCTGTAAGCGGAGCGACAACGCTGAATCCATCCATGGATGATAATGTAACAGTGACACACTTTTCTTTGGACAGCTGGGGACAGATCGAACAGAAAACCACACAGCTAAATCCTAAAGTATCGAATCAGTCGCAGAATCCATTCAATCCGTTCACCAGCGATGCCAGTAACGAAGTAGTGGCTAGTGCGCCCGAGAATCCCGAGGAGGGTACGAAAGTGGAGGAAGAGAAGAAAGCCAATACGAACCCATTCATCGATTCGAATCCATTCTTGGGCTTGCTGAATCCGTTCAAGGAAGTGCAACCTGTTGTCGAGAAGAAAGTCGAAGCTGAGACGGAGAAGAACGGGGCCAGAGTTGTGAAAACCGAGGAGATACAAACGACCACCACAACCCTTACTCACAAGGTGCGACCGACTTCTTAACGCTTGCAAGCTACTTATCGTAATACAGTTCTCCGTGTTGTGTTTCTGTAATTCGAAAGAAAACGCTCCGCTCAATTTCCGCGAACTGTGCGTGTAAATATATGTAGATTTCTCAGCTTTAGAAATATACTCCTGTACCTGGAATTTTGCACAATACTGCTAGACTGAAATGCGAATTATTTATATGTCGTAGGATGACAATTCAGCGGTGTCCGACATCAGTCCTTGGTTGGTGGCCGATCCGTTGCAAACCACAACGGACCAGAGTCCCATCAAGCATACTGTCATCACAAGGAAGACGGTAATCACGACGCAACTGTGAAGTATTATTCGTTCAACGGGATGCAGGATTTGTGCCGAACTGATCAAGATATTTATTAAGCCTCGTCTTCCTTGGACCGTGCATCGATCTACTCAAAGTGCCTGCAAGAAATACTGCCTAGCGAGGGAAGCAATGCAATGAAATCGAAGTTAGTTCGACATCGCAATGGGACCAATCGTACTTTTATATATATCGCAAGTACCAAACGATTTGCAATGTAAGTATCAGAGTTGCTTAGACTTCGAAAGGTGCTCGACATAATTAAATTGCAATTGAATTTAGAAAATCTGAATTATATACAACTTTCCGAAACATCGGGTTCGGAATGTGATTCCTATTTGAAAACTACCATTCGGTAATATCTTAAACACGTAAACTGTATTCTTCAGAAACTACTGCGGTAGTTTTTTTTTTTTATTATAAACGTAGTACTTGAAAGCATTAACCCCTCCCCTGTTAAAAGTACTCCGTGTTTATACGTTTACTTTTTATCGACAGCAATCTCTTACTTATTATCTCGATGCATTTCTGATTAAGTTTTGCCATGTGAGTTACGTAGACGTGTTCCGCATTTATTGTTGAGTAAGATAATTGTTACAAAAAGTTGTGTCCTTGCACCCTTTCGGCACGCACGAGAAACGTATGAATACATTACTCCGTAATGTACGGTGCTTCTTTTAAAAAATAGTATATTCAACTAAGGGTACGCAAACTTTCGGAATACTGTTAGATGAGAATTTACTACTTACAATTACACGCCCGATCGTACGTTTGTATGAAACTTGAATAAACTCTGTGTATCACTCGCTTCATAAACAAAGTTTACGTACCCGACGTAGTAGTAAAATAAAATGTATTCAAACACATTTAGATAGTATTTTCTACTTGCCATAGTGCCTTTAATCGTAACGAAAAACGAAGACTATTGTATTCGGATTTTATGGTCATTCCTATCGACTTGAATTTTATCTCCTATAAAATCGTTGAAAATATCTTTACCTGTGAAAGTATGTACATTATTATCGATATAATATGGTTACTTCGTAAAAGATGATTATTCCTTTCTCTATTAATCCTCTTTCGTGAGAAATTAGAAAGATGCAGTGATATACTTCGTTTCTAGTAGGAAAACTTGTACTTTGTATCAATTTACCCATAGCTACGATATGGTACAATATTAAGGGGGTATTCTCGTCTAGAGGGACGAGATCCTCTATTCTCTTTAGGGACGACCCACAAAAAAAACTGCGCAATTTTTACCGATAAGCATTAACCACACGTATTTACTAACATTTCAGGGCGAATTCCACTTACGTCCAAATCGCCCGTAACGCCGGTGGTTTTCGTTTCAAAATTTATGAAAATCTGAAATATGGAAGAGAAATCTGTGAAAGGGCCATTATCGGAAACTACGGGGTTTTAAATACAAATTACGACTCGAAAACAGGAACATATAATTTATGATATTCATTTTATTACAAAAACGGAAAATTCCTACGATCGTGGGCGATTTGGGCGTAAGTGGAATTCGCCCTCAGTAAGCTGTAAAAAAAAATTCAGTCACATATAATAATAATTAATGGAGATATGGGCTTTTCTCAAAACGGTGTTTTTCATGACGGTGCGCGCGATATCTCAACTTCTAGTGGGCCAATCTGGTCCATCTTTTTGTACACCTTCAGAAAACATATAATTCTAGCCGGTAGCAGAATCAAGGCGAAATAGTTTTTTTTTTCACAAGTGTAAGGCTGTTTAAAGACGAAAAAACACGGAAAAGATGAGTTTGAATTCAAAGTCCCGGCATTTTCTGATTTTTTTTTATAAATCTGCTACCAGCTATAGCCATACTCTTACTGATTAAGAATCCTTTTGGTTTTGGATCAGTGGAACTGCCGGAATCGTATGTATCATGAGGCAACATTTTTTGCACACGCTTTGCGAGATGACCCATACATTAATTATTATTATATATGGCTGAAATTTTTTTTACAACTAAGTGAAACGCTAATAAATACGTGTGAATAATGCTCATCGGTGAGAACTGTGTAGTTTTTTTGTCTATCGTCCCTAAAGGAAGGCAAAAAATTGGCCTTCTAGACGAGAATACCTCCTTAAATTAAAAATCTTTCTAGCGTACAATATACCGTATTGTACCCCTCAGCATCACTGCAAGAGCAAACACGTGTTTCCTTCATTGTAAATTCTATTATTTATGTAGTTACGGAATTTTGTAATTAACGTACCAGTATTTCATTTAAAAAAAAAAGAGCACGTAATGCAATAAACCGAAAAATCTGAAGGAAATGTAATTCTGATTTTTCGAATCCCCTGTAATATCTTTTGTCACTTTATCCTCTTCGTAGATCTGATCGAGTTTATTGTATTACGCGAATCGTAATCTGTAACGGCAACTATAGCGCAGCTGCGAGATATTTTAAACTGTGGAATATAAATCATGGAAAAATAAGACTCGTCTTTTTCGACGAATTACATAAAAGGCTGTTAAAGTACTTATTATATTCCATATACGTGCATTTACGAAAGTATGAGGCGCTATTTTATATTAGGTCTATGCATTTAAATATATTGTATTTAATAGCAATAAGCGAAGTGCACATGATACTGTCATTTCAGAATTTAATATATCTATTACCTGTGTTTACAGTGCTATTATTAACAGACCCCCTAATGTATTCCGTCCTAAAATGTTATATATATATATATATATATATATATATATATACACATAATACATTGTTATATACATTATGTATAATTTTTGCTTTGTAATAAAAAAGTACTATTAAAAATTTGTATTATAGATACTTCAAACACGTGTACGTATTCTTTTAAGTAACGTACACGCCAAGAAACCGACATATTCAAAGAAGTTGGAACGAAAGAACCTTTCCCATAATACTTGAAGATTTATAGCTTTTAAAATTCGTTTCCTATAAAGATTAAAATAAGAGCTTGCTAATCAGCGTTCGCAGGTGAGATTGGAAGAAGCATTAAGTAGAAACTGAAGTATCCGAACGATTTAAAATGAATTACCATGTACAGCTGTACGTTATCCGACGTTAAAAATTTGCTACGTAATTGTACCTCACAAGTGCGATAATGGAAGCAAGTGCGAATTCAGTAGATTTATCTTTCAAGTACAAATATTTACTCGCACTCGAAATATCTCGTTGACATTCTGATATCAATCAAGCTACGGATCATCAGCAATGTCTGGAAGCTCTGGCAGAAGTTTTCAAATCAAGGCCATCTCGCGTGACACCGAACAGTGTCCATCCTCTCAACAGCGTCTCTAAGCGTTTCACGCTGATACGCAAGTGGCGCGTCGAAACAACGTTTATCTATCTAAAGTGTCTTCCAAACCGTCCCGTAAACGAATAGTCATAGTGTAATAAAAGAAACACTCTCTACTTCGGTATCAGTCTTCTCCTCCAAGAAAGAGCTGATACACATCGTATCGTTAAATGCGTTGATATTATCAAGGAATGCTCGTGTATATCCATGAAGGTCAAGCACACATCCACGCATGCTTCCGCTCCTAACATCGTCTAAACTAAGTCATTCAATTTGTGACGTATGAACACCTCCGACGATTTTGTCTAAACAGTACCAATCTACATCTACTATTTACAGCGCATCGTTGACCCGGCACTATGCCTTACTACCTCTGAAAGAGTTATCACAAACCACCGATTACTTAAGTACATGGTATTGAAAATTATATAGAATGGGCCATCCAAGTATCTCCGTTGCATTTGAACTCACAAGAATGTGACGAGAATACAAGTCACCCTTTGTCAAAGAGGAGAGAGCATTTTACGTTAGTTCAAGATCGTCAACATCTTTCTCTTCCAATAAAAAGCCGCACACTCTCCAGCCTTCTCGGTTAAAAGAGAATCTAATAATCGTTCTTATCACGTATTCCCCTTCCAGAAGAGTAATTCAAGCTTCAGCCACGATTCTGTAACTTCGAACCCAATAAAAACGCTCAGCTGTGTACTCCCAGGAGCGCTACCCTGTGTATTACACGCAGCGGCGTGTTACCAACGGCGTCGGCCGCTACTGATTGCGTAGAAGAAGGTGTCAGACAGGTGTCTCGGGGTTGTCCCACTCCTCGGCGTCCTGTCGCGACAGAAACCGTACGTGCGACGACTCCCTCGCCATTAAGCTAACAGTGTCGGAGTAATCAACGTCGAGGGCTCGCTCCCCGTCTCTGGGCAGGCTCTTGTTGGAGGATATCGAGCTGCTGTTCTCCTCGCTGCAGTCGTGCCTGAACACGCTATCCGATTGCGAGTGGGTCGGCGTGGATAGCTCGGAGACCAGCGGCGTGGATTCGTCCTCGCTCTCGCCAGCGGCTGGGGAAGCTGGCAGAGTGCCCATCAGGCGGTCCTTCAGCTTCGCCAGCTTCTCCAGGCTTGTGTTTGGAACTGGGATAGATATCGCTGTATCCTCGTTCAACGTGGACGTGGAGCGTCGTTTCTTGATAGGCGTCGAGATGCTGGGCTTCAGGGGCACGCTGTTCGCCACGTAATTCTCGTCCGTCGACCTCGACCTGAAGGCTAGCCTCGGGGAAGCCGGCGGCGACACGAAGAGGGACGCTGGCCTGCTGGTGGAGTTCCCGTCGCCTTTCCTTGGCTCTTTCCGCCCGAACGAGCAGGCTGATCTTACGCTGCGCTGAGAGGCGATACTGCGCTGGGAATTGGTACGCTGAAGGTGGACCGTCGACTCCAGGGAGCTGTCGTCCGACGTCTCCGGCTCGTCGTTCACTGGCACCCAGTGCAACAGAGGATTAGACTGAAGTATCACGTAATCCGTGTCCTGGGCAGCCGCGGCGGACCCTGGAAATAAAGCTACGCTGTTATGTGCCCTTCAATCTCTTCCCAACTCCCGGGGTATAATGTTAAACTAGGCGAAGCCGGGGTTCGAGAGGCTCTAAGTCGCATCGCGTCAGACACGTCAAAGGAGTATGATTGATAATCCGGCATTAGAGTCTGAAACCGTATGCAATACTAGTCGCGCTTTTAAAAACAAAGATATAAAATGAAAGCGCGTGCCCGGCAAGCTTATTATAGATCTAGTCTGTAAGAAAGATAATCTCGCTTTCAGGTTCCAACAATGTTTTATTGGCATTCGCACTTATAATATAAATGTTTCCGACAATCTAAATACAGCGAGTGTACACGTGGTACAGAAAGAAACGGGGTACATTGATCGGGATCGAGACACGTGGCTCCCTGCTTTGGCATTATAAAAACTCCTTGTCGCGTGGAAGCTTATCTTTCTAAGTACACAAGATCTATCAGCGTAAACATCCCGGAGAAGGAAGCGTAGATTCGTTCGACCTCATAACCATTAATTATCACAGCCTGGCTCACAGATGCTCGTTAAGATAGATTAGGTCTCGAATCCATGGATCGTACAACAGTATCTTCGAAGCGTGAGTAATACAATCACTAGCGCTGACGAGTTTCTCGCGGACAGATCGATCGTTGGCAAGGGTTCTACGGTTTCGGGAGCATAAAACGATACAGCACAGTATTTCCTTCCTCGCAAGCGGGCGCCATTAGTGTACTAAATACTACTGCGCGAAAACATCTTTTATTTTAACTATGACTAAACGCAATACACTCGAGCCACCGCCGCGCGTAACGGTTGCTCGTCGCGCGGATGCTGTTTGCTTTATTTCGCAGGCGACATTCATTTTATATCTTTCTATCTAAGTACAACGGTCTCTCGGTATCGCACGGCGTTGGCACATTGTCGAACAGTCGACGTAGAGGCGAGGTGTTCAGAAGGAAGTGATAATCTTTGTTTTTTTTTTCTTCAGTCTCTTCGATGAGTGATGCTCTTAGAATACGTGTATATAAAAACTAATTTTTTTTTATTGACTCCATTTCGGATGGGTACGCCCATATTATCGATAATACTGCTTCGGGTGTATCTACGAACTCGCGTATATGCAAGCAAGTTCAACGGTAGCTCGACAGATTTTCCAGCTGGATCGAATCATTCCTCAATGACGTAGATGTGTATTGATACAAGTATTATAGATGATATATTTATCCTCGAGTCGAATTCACTAAAGATTTGTACTGTACTCGAGTACGACGTCGCACGTTTGGTCTGGCTGCGGCGGTTCTTGAACTATAACCAGAGGCAGTGAATGTAGTAGGGAAGATGGCTCACCTGATAGTGAGTCTGACGGTACCATTGCAGGGGATGGCACATCTAAAACATCCTCGCAGGCCTCTTCGTTCAGAGTCTGCAGAGCTCCGCATATCATTTGCTCCTCCAAGGTGACCTGAAAGACGAGCCAGTTACTAATCTCTTCGCTTTTAGTCGTCACACTTTTCGACCCCGTAAATTAATGACTTTATCTCGTCTGCTACGCGAGAACGTGAGATATAATAACTCTGCTTACCTGGAACTAAAGCCGAGCATGTGCGTAACGGGAATAATACGTTTATTAATCGATCGGTTGTTAAAGTGAAAATATATACGCGTTATTCTGACGGGAGCTTTAGAAAGGGCTTACTTGCTTCTCCATAACGGACTGCTTAGGCTGATCCCGCCTGGACGGACCGTCGGTTCTTGATGCTCCCTTCTCTTTCTCGACGAGCGTCGGCACGCGTATCGTAGTAGTTTGCAAAGCGTGATCTACAATAGGGTAACGGGGCATAGGTTCCAATTCTTATAATGCTGCTTACATAGAACATCGTGTATACCTTTCCGTTGAATCTGTTCCGATCCTACGGTGAATCGAACGCTACGAGGGCCTTCTTCGTGGGTGCTGAACGAGGACAGCTCCAATTCCCTGAGCGACGCGATCACCATGCGAAACAGTTCCCAATCCCCGAAAGCCATTCTAAGAACCTACGAGTAGAATATTATTGCCTCCCATCTGACACTTATTTATAGAGGCAAAGTAAGAAAAAGCTACACCCACTTTCTTCAGCTCTTGCAAATCGCAGTGCAGCAGGACCCTGCCATTAATGTTATTTTCCTTGATAACACTTTTGTACTGAGGTGCTTGATTGGCATTCAAACTCTCGATTCTATCGACAAGGTCGCAAACGCCGTTCACTGCTAGGGTGGAGAGCCTCATCTCCAGGATCTCGGACTGAAAAGAGGGCAGAAAGCAAAGGAACGAGGGTGGTACAGTCTCTGTTGAGTGTCTTATGCGTAATTCCGCGAGTTGTGTTTACCGGCAGAGTTGTAGTCGCGGAAAGTGGTTTAACTGGGGGTCCCATGGGAGGCATTTGTGCCCACGGTGCACCCTGCCAGTCGTACGAGGGCTGCATGCACCACGATTGCGGGATCGATGGGACTGGTGCTTGCATTTGCAGGCTCGGCACTCTGGCGAATTTCATGGGTCGATTCGTTAAACTGCTTTTGTTCCCGTTCCATTGCTCGTGAGGATTACTGGGCATGGTCCAGGGGCTGTACTGCTTGTACGGTCCGAGGCCTGCTTCTTCTTCTATGCTCTGTTGCTCCTCCTTGATCTTCTTCTTGATGTACGGGTCGAGATTGATCGTGAACGGCAAGAATATCTTCATATCGCTGACGAGCAGGCTGGACCGATGGAAAGTGAGAAAGATGTCCAGCTTCCGCTCGTCTCTGTCCATCTCTAAGAGAGGCTGGACTTCTTTAAGTACTGGTATTTGGGGGCGTATCCTAACAATTCGAACAGAGGCGTGATATAAGCTTCAAGGAATTAAAAGAAGCAACGTAGGATATCTATAAGAAGAACATACTTATCGTATAGACTCTTTAGTGACATGGAATCATCTAAACTCTCCTCGTACATATCGTAGTGCAAAATCAACCAAGAAGTTCTAAATGGCCATTGCTCGGTAATGTTGATCCAGCTGGCTAAGTGGTACCAGTTGAAATCAATTTGGAATGCTTTTAATAATCTCCCTAGAACAGAATAGGAAATATGTGAGATTTATCGCGGAATAAGTGTTCCTGAAAGGATTTCTAAGGATTTCTCTGTTACCAGTAACATAAACGACGTTCATTAATCTCCTCATGCTGCGAGGATTCACGTCGCTGAAGTAATCGTCAGTGAGAAGCATTTTGTTCAGATCCTGCGCGCCACCCAGTCGATTCAAATTGCTGCCAATACTGCTGGCAATCGACTCGCTTAATCTCAATTTCCTGCTGCCTTTTCTACTCTGCGGCTTCAGCTTCTCGTTGCTGTTCATTATGGCGGATTCTGTGCTAAGCCTTCGATTCGATACAGAATGATGCATCGTACTAGCGGCGGTATAAGTAACGCTCTCCTCTGCTTCGGTCCACGTTGTCTTTCTACTATGTTGGGCAGTTTGTTGAGCAATTTTCACCTTCCGTAAACCACTGTTTTGTAAGTAAAATGGGAGATGCACCATGTTGCGTAAGTAATCGTGCCCACCAATGTTGGACTCCGTGAATAATCTTCTGCTATTAACTTCCACTGCCTGAAATAACCATCGAACTGGTAATCATCGGGGAAGCACTTATTTTTATCTATTATTCCGATGGCTATAATACCTTGGCAATAATGTGTGGATCAATCGCTAATATAACAACAAATGGGTAGCCATTGTCGCTGAACAGTGCTTGTATAGCATCCAAAACTAGTAACACTTTATCCTGCTCGCAACTGTCCAGGCCATCCACAATTATTACTAATCTACTTTGTTGGGCCATGAAACTATCCAGACACTTCACCTGTTTAAAGCAACGTCGTCAAGAAGCTTCTGCGATACAAATGTATTATTAGAACGATAGTTTACGTACCATGTCTGTCATTAAATTAACTTCGCTCCTTAGTGTCTGTATGAAGCCTTCGCTCTTTAACGTCTCCAACTTGGAAATGCTACGCTGAAGGTGTCGCCTTTGAGAGAAGACTAGAGCCTGCAACGTGCGACTCCAAGTATACAGATTTGCTATTACGCTGACTGCTAGGACTAAGGCGACAGTGATCATAATGATGTGCGCAGTGACTTTCTCTATCGTTGGCCTAGAATAATAAGAATCATGATAAAGTGTTCGTGATAAGTAACGGCGGCTCCATTTCTGGGACTTATCGTGTACTCACTCGTTACTAGAAATATCGATGAGGTAGACAGTAAGCACAGAGATACCAACGAGTAAACTGCAAAAGCAGAATTCAAATATGACTATGTACGGCAAGCAGCACAAGTGCCTCCACTTCCAAGTCGTAGTGGACTTATCGGGCTTCGGTCTGAACGCTCTGTACAGCCTCGTAGACAAAGAGCCGAAATCATTTTCAATGGAATCGTAAAGAGATCCCACCATTTGTACTACTGCGTTCTCCCCAGCCGCTGTTGTGCCGACTCGGGTCTGATCAGTGAAATAGAACTTTATCGGCTGGACGGTTACGCCGTCGTGCACTTGGCTGCCAGGTGGATGGCAGAAAATCACTTGCAACAGCAGCTTTAATGAATTTAACTTCGTGGTCAGAGCTACAGTGAAATTGTATGGCCAGTACCAATCGTATCTACGATTCAAAAACCCCAGTGTATTAGAAGATACGAAGATACATAGTGTGCATCCTTCGCCGCGCCTCCCTACCTTTTGTTAGCATTCCAGATAAGTATCAAGAAAGCGTACGTAATAAAAATTAGACTTATACCGCAGGCAAGGCCAACGATCCACGACTGTAGGGCAAGACCTACGGTGGTACCCACCAACAGAGACACGTGAGACACCACTACGAAAAGTAAGAAAGAGAATTGGAACACAGGGTCTATCCACTGGCGAGCAAAGTTCTTCATCTCCTCTGAAATAATTCATACGAATTTAAACAGTTTCTTGGCCGACGTCCGTAATCTATCGCAGGAAATTAAAGCCGCGTCGCAGCCACTACCTCTCAATTTATTTAGCAAGAATGACTTCCCAGAACCCCACTTTGCGTAAAGGCCAACTGTTATAGGTGTCGAAAGAGATGGCTCGCTGAGAATATCTGCCAGCGCGCTGCTGTATAAGTCATAACCCAGCATATTCTCATTATCCTCGTTAGTGTTAAGGCGTCCTGAAATAAACGTACAGTAGTTCTGTCCAGTTACTTAGCGTAGACCGCAGAAGAAGTAAGAAAATTCGCAACTCACGCGCGCCAAATATCTGTCCAAGGATGGTCTTTGGATGATTGATATCGATGTTGTAAGGGGTCTCGCCTTGCCTATTCGGACGGTAAAGTAGCTGACTATTTTTCGGATTTCTTAAGAGTATCTCGACGATGGCTTTTGATCTGGCGCGCATAGCTATATGGAGGACCGTATCGCCCTTTTTGTCGGTGGCCGAGACCTTTGCCTTCTTGTCCAGCAATAATTGCACGACTTCGGCGTTGCGCGACCTAACTGCCCGCAGTAATGGCGTGTCGCCGTCTTTCGTCGCGATCTCCAAGTCTGGGTTAGCGTTTAGTAACAATTTTAGTATCGGTATATTGCCTTTTTCTACTGCTATGTAAGTCGCGGTTTTCTTATCCTAGAATATTCCAATAAAATTTGCCTCGTTAGCTTTTTACGTGACACAGGGCGCGCGAGCTCAAGCTTGAAGATAAATGAAGGGAAGAAGTTTCGCTCGACACGTGCGCGCTTTGGCGATTTAAATTCGGATGAGAGTTATCGAAAGTCCTGCCTTCTGTCTGGCAATGAGAATTTTAGTATCAATTTCGTCACCTTTCCGGCGATGTCCACGTCGGCATACTTCTTTAACAGAGATTCCACCACTCCTCTGTGACCGCCTTTAACGGCATGGATCAAGTTCGTGTCGCCAGCCCTGTCCTGTATGTTCACATAGGCGCCGGCGTTCAACAGTGCGTTCGCTATTTCGTGGTGGCCCTCCCGGCAGGCTATCGCCAGGGCAGTGCAGCCGTCCTTATCCAGGGCGTTCACGTTGGGCTTGTGCTCCAGAAGTAGCAACACCGCGTCCACGTGATTGCCGAGGGTGGCAACGAGAAGGGCGGTCCACGAATACTGCAATGAATCTGATTAATCATCCAGTATAGTATGTTAAAGGAGAGAAGAGCGTAAGCTGGCAACCTGAGAAACTAGATACGCTTGTTGCAAGCCAGTATTTATCACTGCTACTCGAATCTCATTACTGTAAGAGTGCGTCAACTTGATTCAGAGCTTACCATCCCAGCGGTATCGACATTAGCACCAGCTTTTAAAAGAGTATCTACAATTTCTACATTCCCTTTCCTCGACGTCCACACCAACGCTGTAGTACCATACTGGAAATTGAAGAATTACGTTCCATGGGAATTCTCGTGTAACGATAATCTCTCTGACGTAACACGCGAGCGTAAGGAATGAAATAAATATTGGACTTTACTAAATAAATACGTCATTAATGTGATCGTGTGTCTCTTTTAATACTTGTACAGTTGAGGTCGAATTAAAGGGAGGGATTGGATTACCTTATCACCAACGTTGACTTTAGCACCATGAGCAACGAGGTCTTTAACAATGTCAGGGTAACCTCTGCCAGCAGCCCACAGCAAAGAGGATATATGAAAGTTTCCGTGTGCATTTACGTCAGCCCCACGTGCTAGTAGCATCGTCACCGTCGGCGACCTACCCTTGTACGTCGCCCACATGAGCGCCGTCCACCCTCCCTAAAAATAGAGCATCTCTGTTGGCTCCTATCTGCGGCATTTCCTTCGCGCCCACGGCTATTTCATTAACATAACTCCTTCGGACTTGAAAGACAAACGTGAACTTGGTAATTGAACGAGACACTTCCTCCTAGATCTTTGCCAGGTGAGTAACGCCCACGTTCGTAATCGATATAGAAGCGAACGTAAGTGTTATTAAACTCGCGAATGGCGGGGATGAACAACAGGCCAGAGAGTTCAAAGATGCTAGAGGACGTTCTAAAACCAGCATACCATGTCTCTGTGTTCCAAATCGGCTCCATGCTCTAGTAGTTCAAGGCAGACCTCGGTGTGCCCTTCCTTGGCCGCGCAGAGCAACGCCGTCCAGTTATCCTGCGAAGAATTAATTACGCTATCAATGATGTAACCGCAATTACGAATGCGCAACGACGCTTACCCCGTCCTCCGCGTTAACGTCTGCTCCATGATTGATGAGCTCCCGTACAAAGTGTATTTTCCCTTTAGCGGCTGCAACGATGAGGGCTGTGCTACCATTCTGTTGTAACAATCAAACCAACCGTCTAGAGATCTGATAAGGCGGAGGCGATGCGAGGGAATCTCACCAGTCTGCTGTATAGCAAACTGGAATATTGATAGCAGAATGTTGCAAGCGGTCAAGAGAAACAAGTTCGAGAAAGTAAATCTGTTATTCCCGTGATCTACAGCTCTTGTAGACCAGTGGCTTCTCCCCTTTTATAAAATTCAAATAAATAATAATAAATAATATCCAAATATATAATATTAAGCATAGGTATTTCAGAATATATTTCTAACTTAATAATATTAAAAATAGAACCCAAGAACCGTGGGTGATTCACCCAGGAAACCCTCCGCGACCCACAGGTTCAGATTCTCGCGGTCTTAAATTCCTAGTTAGAATCTCGCGAGTAGCTCGAGAATCAATTCTTCCCTTCGGCTGTATTAAATACTATAACAGGATTATATCGCTAATGTTACCTCGTCTCGATCGTCGACCAGCACTTTCTTGTTCTCGAGGAAGTTCTGAAGACCAGCGAGATTGTCATCCGTGATATAGCTGGCGAGGGTTCGGTAGCACAGCGATACCATCGAGTCCGTCCGATGCAAGGTCTGCGGGTAAAGGAATATTCTATTCGTTAGATCGGCGATCGCACTGAATCGTCTGTTACTGTCAATCCGAAAGAAAAGCGCTGAAGCAAATTAATCGCTGAGCGAGTGCAGCACAGTCCACGGATCCACGTGGGCTCGAATAACTCGAGTGCGTGGAATCGGATACGACCGGCAGTGTATCTTTATGAATCTACTCTTATCTGTTGATAAAGTATTCAACTACAGTCGCGGACAACCAATTTTTAACGAAGCTGATTCTCTTCCTGTAAATTTACAATCACTGCGGATAGATCGAGCCAATTGAAATTTCATTGGCACAAGTAAGCTGGGGATTTGAGGCGGGGGAAGCTCGCTTGTCTAATTAATTAACAACTGTACAGAGAAGATAATTAGACTTCTCTCAATGAAGATATTTAAAAAAAAAAAAAGGTGAGTTTAATTTTATAGCAGCGCCTTTGTATTATATTTCAACGGCGCGTGCACGTTGTGTCACTGACCCACGCAACGTACGCCGCTGATCGCCGGGTTGCCTTGCCTTCTAATAATCTAATAACTAACAAGGAAACGCGCTCCCAAACGGAAATTTCTGGATTTTAATGAAACTTCGCGCGAAGGGAGGAGCAACTTTTTCCCTCGCGGAAATTCACTCTGAAGGGGTGGAATTACCCCTTAAAGTTATTATTTTTTTCTCTGTCTTTTAATATAACTTTGCAACGCTGCGAAATAGAACAAAACTCTGAATATAAGAATTGCTTAGTAGTTTATACTCTATCACACTACTAAAAGAAAAATAAAATTATATTTAAAAAAAAAAAAAAAAAAAAAACGAAGAAAGAAGATAACTTTGAGGGCTGATTTCGCCACTTCAGAGTGAGTTTCCGGAGACAAAAAATTACAATACTCGATATGGATCTACGTTCACTAAGTTCAGAATTTCTCGGAGGAACGGTTCCCTCTTGATTCCCATTTTACTTTGCCGCGTACGTTAAGATTAACTCGCTGTTACGTCCCACGGTGGCAGACTTCCGTCGAACACATTGGCGATATTGTTAACGAATAGCAATATGCAGGTTACGCACACAGAAAATCGCGCCACTCGCACACACGCAAGTTAGTCCTGTGTCATGCGTGCCATCCTCGGCCGGCAAACCAAGGGCGAGATCTACCTACCCCTATGAATCTCACCCCCTCCCCCCCCCTCCACCCCACCCCGACCTATAATTCCGCCTGGCTTTCGATTCGCTAACGAACGCGGTATCTCAGCGTGCACTGGTGTTGGTGAGATCGATTTCAGCTGATTGAACGAAATCCCATTACACCGGTACGTTACGTTTGCAGAATCAGAGCCCGCCGTTATCGTTAATATCATTCGCTATCAGAAAGTTAACGAACGATATTCCCAGTCGAAGCTTCTTTATATTTTAGATTGAAATTAACGAGACTACGTCGCGACGACTATTTCGATCCCTAATAAGGAGCCGTTCTTAAATTCCGCGAGGGTAATATTGGCGATTTCTTACCCCCTCCCGCCGCCAGTATAAGAATTCGTAAGATTTTATATTCCAACCCCGGACCTTGCGTAATATTTTTTACATTGCATTTGGTCAGTTGTTAAAATTCTTTTTAAGCTTTATATCATTTTCTCACTCGGTTTCGGGAGATTTAGGCTAAAATTACTATTTTAGGAACATTGATGATAGAACTTGGATTTATTGAAAATACATTACGTAAGACCCTATCCTGACCCCTCGAACACTGTAAGAAATGCGCGACTCCCTCCTAAAAAGCCTTACGTAATTTAAGGACGACCCCTAATTTTATTCCCCTCTTCTGCTACTATGTTCTTGTGTAGATAACGGATAGGTGCAGCTGGAGAGGCGACTAGAGCAGCGATGATTGAATCAATGGTAGCCTCGTGATAGAACGGAATGGGTGTCCACTCAAAGGTGCCTAGAATCATTGCCAAGAACGATGATTAACGATCATTGACCGTGACATTGCTAGCTCCTGCTCGATCTTAGGAATTGATCGTTGGAAACGACGATTGTCCCCCGAGTGAATTATCTGTTAGTAATGTTAGCTCGCGAGTCTCGTTTAGTGTTTGCGTTAAGAAGAAAACGAAGAAAGCCTGGCCAAAAATGCTCGTTAAGAGGGGAAACCTATTTTTCAGGCTAGAAAGGTAGTAAAATTTGGGATATTTTTTTTTAAGAAACTAGCGATTTGATTCATCTGAATTTTGGACCATGTTTTTATACATCTTTGAAGCTGCAGTTTTTTTTATTATTAATTTTTAATAATAAATATAGGGAGTTGTGCATGATCATCAAACTGAAGGTATAAAGTAAAACGCCATTTCATTTCTCTGTTTCAGATTAATATCTTCTGGGCAACGAATTTCGCGCGGCGCGATAGTCGATCACGCATAACTCCTATATTTATGATTAAAAATGAATGAAAAAAAACCTGCAACTTCTTCAAAGATGCATGAAAACATGGTCCAAATTGCAGGTGAATCGAATCACTAGTGTCTCGAAAAAAAAATCCCAAATGTTACCATGGTTTTACCCCCAAAAGTAGGATTCCCCTCAGCTGATTAATTCAACACGAAACACAGACGACATAAGACTCCCGGTTGAACACGATGCCTCGCCAAACCCGCTGTTTAAAATTACCCCAAAAAAACGTCCTCATCAAATCGTCGGAATGCACTTGATAAATAACAATTGTTACCACTGTGATCCCTGAAACTGATTAACGAATCCATCGTTCACGCCAGTCTCTGTTTCTCTATCCGTTCAGTGATTCAGTCCCGCCCCATTACTTTACCACGGATCTCTGTACGAATCTTTCTCGTGTCCATAGACTTTCGTTAGTGAACCAGGCAAGTTACGCTGAAAGCATTCAGCGGTGGTTCCGCCTTAACACAAAGAAACCACAGTAACAGAAAAACTCTCTGGTTAACCAAAAAGCAAATAGAAGCAAACCAGCCACGAGGCCACCGAAGACTAACCGTCTGCGAGTGCCTTCGGATCCCAAAGTTGAACTTCCTGCCGGTCTCGCCGTCGGCGGCCGGCCCGGTGAAGGTGATGGTGGGTACATGAAAATGCGGGAACACGTGATGGCAGTGGTGATGATGGTGCCGATTGGAATGATGTTGCCCGAGGCTCTCCTCCTCCTCCTCCTCCCAACCAGCGGACGGATGCTGGTCCGGTATGTGGAGCCGAAGAAACGGGAGCCTCAGCTTACGGGGAGGCGGGCCGCCGCGCGTCAGGTGGCCGTCGACGCCGCCCGGGGGGGTCGGCGTCGACGGGCTCTCCTCGTTGCACGGCAGCAGACAATTCGGTATACCCGGGAACGCGCTGAGCAAGCTGGGAGCCAGGCTCGAGCATATCGCGGCGCTTGCGATGCTGGACCTTCTGATCGGGTTCACGCTTGTCCCCGATAACACGTCCTCGTAGGTGGGAGTCTTGGCGCCGTCTTCGGTGTCCTCGGGCAGAGGCCTCACCATGGGCAGAGTGGACCTTCTTTTCGTATTCCCTTGCTCCACGATCTCCACGTACCGTGATGCTTGTCCAGGCGCTGACGATTGCTGGACGAAGGAGTCCTGCTCCTCGCGGGAAGACGGGACGTCGTTCAGGCTCGAGCGATGCTTCAGGGGAATAGACATGGTCCTCTGGTAGCGCCTGATGAGCAACGGAGACGCTGGGAACTGGGGGATCGGTTGGAGGCTCGAGTGCGCCAGCTCCGAGGGCGACTGTCGCGGGGTGTATGGATTTAGCGGGGCTTCTTTTACGTGTTCTTGAGGAGGCGAGGGGCTGTGGGGAGTCTGTGATTCCTTGGACCCATCGGTGGCAGGGTGGACGGGGATTGAATTCGCAGCTTCGCGAGTACTTGGGTAGACCGAGTACTGCTTCTCCGTGGCGCAGAGGATCTCGATGTTCTCCTCGTGGAACACGGCCAAATTGTGGCTCACGTTCGTCACCGACAGTGGCGGGGCCTCATTTCCGGTAATAAATGTCTCATCCTCAACTGCGCGGGCCACTTCGCTTGAAATGGATTTCGGAACGTGGAGCTCCTTGATTTCAAGCTTCTCCGATTCCTCGAGCGCTTCGGACTCGGCAGGAGTTCCCTTCTCCGTCGCCTTTTTCGATCCGATGAATTTACTCGAATCACTCGGATCCCTGGGCGTTCCAAGCTCCTGAAGATCGGCTTCCTCCGTTCGAACGCTGGGCTCGGCATGGTCGAGTCTCTTCTCGGTCTCTGCGAGCTCCAAAGGGATCTCCACTGGAGCGCCATAGCTTTGGGCGTTTAAAGGATCTTTGCTATCGGATGGTCGACGGGAAGTTTTATCGGTTAAAGCGGACGCTGCTTCCACCAGCGCTCTGGCTGTTAATATCTCGATCCCTTCGTCCCCATCCTCGTCCTCCTCGATGCTGATGCGAAAGTGATGCGTCGTGATTTTCACGCGGTCGTCTTCGGCCTTCCGCATGGCATTATTTTCTCCGGCTCGCAACCGACCAGCGAGAGCGATGTTAAACGACCACGCGAAACATACCGCCGTGCTCGGTGACGGAGAATTTCTAGTAAAAGTGTGAAGGACACTGTGACTACGAAGGAAAGGAGCCACCGAATGACTTGAAACTTGGCACCGCAAACTGGGGGGAACATTGGCAGTTACGTAACATGTATTAAAGAAGGAAAATGACAAATGTTTTATGCATTTTCGCAGTTGTAGTACAATCGCAAATGATGCGATGTTATAATAGGATACCTCGAGCAAAATCTCCAGTTCAAATTTTAATGTCGTTAAAATTTTCGAGTTCAAATGTCGCGCCTTTATGATTTGGTCCAATGGTGGTTTGCCGCGAAATTTCTTTTTATCATTTTTACAAAAATTTTATCATACAAAAAGTAACACTTCTAGGAAAATACTATTAGAGCATGATTCAAAAATACGAAAATGGTGACTCAAAAATGACGTTGGGGTGCAGTGAACCCCATGTGACCATTCTGTGTTATTTAAAAGAAAATAAAAAAATATAAAAACGAGTGCATTAAATAGAAGAAAAAAAACAAATTGGAGTAAAACTTTAGCTGTTAGTGCCATTTATACGTGCCAAATTCATTTACCCCGGTTAGGGGGGTAATATCGGCAGCTAATTAACATGCATTAAAGCAGGAAAAAGATAAAAATTCTATGCATTTTGAGACTTGTAGTACAATCACAAACATTTAAAGCAAATGTAAAAATGTTAATTTTTATATAATATAGCAAAATGTTCCAAAAACGTGCCAGTGTTCCCCCCAGTCCACGTTATTCATTTAACTACCGATCATAAAATCGCACCCAGTCGGAAACGAATTTCCTAGGATGAAAATGGCCCGAGATTGTTTCGAAAAATCCAGCAACCGACGTGCAAGGTATTTCGCAGTCATTCGCCTCCTTTTCGCACGTTAACCTCTTTCGACCCACCTCCGTAATATTACGTTTCATGCGTAGTCTCAAAATTCCACCTCCGCAATATTAAAGGTGGTATATTCTACAAGTTTCTCTAAAATTCAGCGAGACGTTAAGGTGTAAATACAGTAACGTTTACGAAGTGGATGCACGCCCAAGAGTACGATATCCCTGCAAAAATGTCACAAGGTATTCACAATTAAAATAGCAAATTAAATTACATCACGTCCATCGTTAATATCCCCCCCCCCCCCCCCCCGCCCTAAGTAATCAAACGACTGTCGCGTTTATTAGCCCCCACCACTTCCAAAGCCAGAATCCAACGAATCAGAGACAAATACATAAAACCACCTTCCCCCGAACTAAAGATCCAACGGAGCCACTACAGAATTCCAAAAGAAAAAAAGATTCTACCAACTCGTCAAAATTCTGAAAGCAATTTCGACATTCGAATTCCTTCTCGACGCAAGTTAAAAACGCCACGATTCCGTATTACGCACGAACGATTGGAGGCAGACTAACATCTGTATAGAATTATTAATGATTCATATGATTCGTTAAATGTCAGGCGATATCGAGCGATATCGAACAGAGCCTCTCGCGTATTGTAAGCTAGTCGATACCCTGAGAAACGGACCCTCGACAAGGTGGTGAGCCTGAGCATTTTTTCCAAATTCCTGCTGGTCATCCTGCTCCTCTATTTCCCGGCTACGGCTTCCTCGACCCCCAGAGAGTCTTCTGTCCTCGACGACGAAACTCGCGCGTGCAAACCGTAGGCGCGTGCGACCCGCGACGCCAGCAGATCGCTCGAGAAACACGCGCGCAGCGCGCCGCGCGACATTTATATATCCGTCGCGGGATCTTTAAAGCCGTGTATACAGCTGAGCGGAGGATCGCCCGGTAGCGTCGTCGGTGCCTGTGACGTGTACAACGCTCTCTCGATATAGTATCGCGGCTCGGGGCGAGACTTTTTATCGGTGGTTGGAGAGCAATGCTGTCAGGGCATTTCGAAAGCGTTCGCGGATTTCGTAGACGCGGATGTGACGTTCTAGGAGTTTGTCGTTTGCTTAGAAGTCCTCGCGCATTTTGGCGAACCGCGGCGAAGGGGAGGAGTTTATAAACAATTGATTACTCGTGGAGCAGCGAGCATTAATTAATTATTATCAACTTCTTCGATTCGATTTGCTTCGCCGAAATACGCGACGGCCTTAACACTCGAGCGGTCTTCTTAGACCCGGGAATCAGCTTTTCCATTACATTCATGTTGGTCCTTGATTTTTTACTAAATCCTAAGCACTTAAGTATTCATTTTGTATATGTCTCGTGGTCGATCGTACACTAAACATTTTTAAAGTTCTGTAAAATGCAAATAAATTGTATGCAAACTGCAATCCACTGTAATGAAAAGAGTGGAATGTAGAGACTGTGCTTGTGGTTTTATTAATAATTTAATATAATTGTGATCTGATTATTAAAGCTCATTAACATTTTCACGTGAATATTATTATGAGGACTATAATAGTCCTTGGGTGAGGGTTTAGAGTCTTATTAGTAAGACCCACCGATTTTTTTCGGCGGTGGTAAACATTTGCCTTCTTTTTCGAGCATCGGTTCGGTATCATCCGCTAATTTCAGTCCCAATAATGTATGCTTTATAAATTCGACCCAATTCTAAATGTTAAGAGGCTACTAAGAATATTAATGGACTGTATTTATTTGTTTCATTTGCTGCCTCATTTTTCACTTTCATTGATTTATTCACTTATTAATAGAAACCTATTGAATTGAAACGTTAGCAAAACGTCATTGAAAAAGACACATTAATGTTTGAACTTTAATGTTTGGTAGTATATTTTTCTTCGTGATGAAGTTTAAACAAAAATACGCAAAGACTTTTATACCCAGAGAATACTGTATACAGTTAGTAGAATAAATGTGGCGGGCAGTAGAGGACGAAGACAGGGTAGTTTTGAGAAGCTGAGAGTGGACGTAGACCTTCAGGGCCTTCACAAAATTGTTGGAGTAATATCCAAAAATTATACCGAATGCCTAATTCAAACTTGGACCCGTTCAGCATCACTGAAGCATCGTTTGGGTCTTTTGTGACTCGACACTGTTCGTTCTTTACCCCCTATTAAGGTCACCGGATGTTTTCAACGCAGTAGAGTTCCCTTTGTAACCCTAGTACGGTCTTTGGGACTTTTCTGATTCAGTAGGGTTGTTTATGTAAGGCTATTATGGTCCCCGGGTCTTTTGTGACCCCACTTGTGTTCTGATTTCTCCGAAGACAAGGGAATTTGTTGCTAATATTTGTGCTTCTCGATCCTTGAAATTATGCTAAGCTAGCTTTACTACTCGACTTTTCCTGAAATTTAAATTCTGATTTTATAAAACAATTTTTTTTTTGTGAAAATGGTCAGATTCATCTGGATTAGTCAGGGATAATGAGCTGAGGCACATTTCGTGATCCCAGAGTTTATCGTTCGAAAGTTTTTAGGCGACAGACAAACACACAACATACAAATGCTTTTTGCTTTATATATTGCAGTTATAATATTCGTGACGAAAATCGATGGGACCGCTGAAGAAAGGAAAAGTCCCTCGTCATTTTCTTGGGGATTTCTTCCTCGATCCTCTTTGTATAAAGGAGGAACTTTAGAGGAGCATTAAAGGCTCAGGCTTTAAAGGGTGATCTCCCACCAGAGTGAATCTTCGAAGAAAGAAAAATTGCTCCTTGCATACTCCAATATTCATTCGCGCGAAGTTTCATTAAAATCAGAATTTTCCGGTTGGAAACGTTCCCTTTAAACACATATTTACAAAGTGCAGTGCTGAATATGGTAGCTAAAATGAATCCTCGCAGGAAAGCAACTTCTATTTTCTTTCCAAGTCCTCCTTTTTCAGAAGATCGATTTTTATTTAAAGCCCCAGTCCGGGTGCCATTTCATCTCCAACTGCACCGCTGCACCTCTTCCGCGAACCATACACAGAGCTGATCAATCTCGCGCTCCCGCACCCAGAGAAACTGCTGACAGTGGCTCCAGGAAGCATCGGAGTAAACACGCCGCGAAATTTTGGACAACAACGCAAGAGGATCCGCAAATAAATTCTTCATACGTATCGTCGAGCTTCGGCGTGTCGTCTGGTGTAAATATTTAACGATGGAACGGGGGAAAATAGCGGAAAGAGGTTTCGACATACCTTCAGAAGCGAAATTCATCAAATTGAAAAAGAAAGAAAACCGTACACTGCTGTTAATGAATATTAAAACGGATTAAATACTCTCCACTACTCTTAATTTCAAATACCGAATAATATAAAATTGATTAGAGCTCTGCAATAATTTTCAATAATTTTCCATCTCCATTGCTTTTAATGTAAAATACCAAATAAAATAAAATCCATTAGAGCTCTTCAATAAATTTCCAACTGCAATAATTTTCCATCTCCATTGCTTTTAATTTAAAATATCAAATCAAGTAAAATTGTTTAAAACCCCTTCAATAAAATTCCAACTGCAATAATTTTCCATCTCCACAGCTTTTAATTTAAAATATCAAATAGAATAAAATTGTTTGAACCTCTTCGATAAATTTCCAACTGCAATAATTTTCCATCTCATCTGCTTTTAATTTAAAATACAAAATAAAACAAATGTCTTAAAGCCTTTCAATAAATTTCCAACGCTGTTTCCAATTATTCCACACAGGGTGTCTCAATACTCCTGAACGGCAGTGTACATAAAAAAAAGAAGAACCACGCCGTGCTTGCGAAGCCACGCTGTTACATATCCAAGAAAACCGTCGCTGCATCGCCGACGTTTTATTATCGAACCGTAAATTAATTTGCGCATTTGCGTACCGCGCGATAAGCTTCATTGGCGGCCTTTCATTGCGCCGCGGGTTTTATGTCACACAGAGATCATCTGGGCGGGATTGGATAGGAGAAAGGGGCAGGACTGCACAGTTTTGGCGCTCGAATCGCACGCTGGATACACTTCCGCGGCTAGGAAAAATATTTTCGTCGGTGGGAATAGACGACGGCTGCTGCGTGTGCTTGCGCCCGACGCGGCACTTGGGCCAATTAAACCTCTCGGCTGACTAATCAATTGTGTACGAACGAGTAAGTCGTTTACCAGGCCTCATAAAAACGAATAACTTTGCCGAGGAAACACGCCGCCTTGTTGGCTCTATCGTCTCCGTCGCCTATTCCGGATAATGGCGTCATGGAACTTTACCGTTCGATGGTCGAAATTAAGGGGCCATTTGTGAGGACGGTGCTAGAAACTGGAGGCAATTAATTAGTGCAAACTGCGAACAATAATGTACCAAACGTGCGGGGTGTGGTGCCGAAAATTCCGCGGGAAAGTTGTGTTTCAAGTTTGGTATTTTTTAAGCGATGCTTAAAAGTTAGAGAAGAATGCTATTTTGCGGGTCCATTCTACTTTGCTGGTCGAATAAGAGGCATATTTTCATGCATTTTTTTCGAGAACTATTGTACGGATTTTAATGTCCTTTTTTTTATTAAATACTTATTATTCCTTGCTGTATAGAATTGTATTTTTCATATTTTCTAAATATAGTTGAAAATGTGTGGATTTAAGTCGCAATGTTTGTGCCAAAAAATATTAAAATCCGTACATTAGTTCTTGAAAAAAAAAAAAAAAAATCATTAAAATAGACCTCTTTTTCGACCCGCAAAGTAGAATGGACCGTTAAGATTGGGTGGACTTTCGAGCGAATTTCGAGCTTCGATTGTTTTCAAAGTAAACATTTGAGGGCTCTAGAAAAAAACGTGAATGGAAAGCGTGTAAAATGTAAAGGATGTGAACGCCAATCCAAGTGTTAGAATCTATTAAAGATAAATGTACGAATTTTCGAGAATTCTCGTAACGAGTTGATTGCCACTCGGCAGTTCCACGTTTCCACTTGATCCTTCATCTGATACTCCATAATTCAACGATGCATTTATTGCTCAGAGGTATGCAAGTCCGAGAGTTTCTTTATCATGAGAATTTTGGTGAAAGATTGTAAGCTCGAAGGCCACGCGTGACTTTCATAGCGGATAACATAATAATATTTAATTTTTATCAAACTTAAATATCAATCTATCAATTTCTGTCGGACTTTCCAGCGTCTCTATTCTAAACGGCGAGTGGAATAGTTGAATGGTTACAGCGCGAAGGGTCGATGAAGATCGAAAGAGATAAAAGCAGCGCGTGTCCGTTCCTGGCTTTCAGTCGAATGCCGCGGCGTTATTCCGATAAGTGCGATGTTTCCAGCTGTTCGCGATTCCTCGCCCGACTTCCTGGATGGATCCGCGGAATTCGTGGCATTAAATGGACTCAGACATTTTATTCAACGAAGCGATAATGGGTGCCTTTTTTTATTTGTCCGCACTTTGTTACCCGGCATTCGATTTTTAATGCTTTGAAATAATTAGTAGTATTATCCTGTGCTCGAGGAGACAATGTCTAACTACTAGGATGCTTTCCTAGTCCCAACACTCTGGAATGAGTTTCCTTACTTGATCTAAGGAAGCTGGATATTGATAAAGTTTTAAGCGAAGGGAACATGTCTCTACTGATTCACTTTTCTCATTTTAAAATCTTTTCATCGCTTATTCCGGCACTATATAATTATTATCACCCTTAATTTATATCTATTATCACCTAGTTAACCATCATTTTCTAAATTCACGCGTTGGAAGCAAAAGCGAACTAACCCGCATTGAAAAAAAAATTAATTTTTCCTATTTTATACGATTAGTGGAATATCGCAAAAAATTGTGGGTTAGTCCGTTTTTGGTCTCAATGCCTCGATTCTAGTGTACTATACCTATCTTAAATTCAAAAGAGTATCACCCCTATTCCTCGTGCTAACGTATTACCTACACAGTTACCTTCACACTTTGACCTATTAATCATCAACTTTTACACACCACTAATGCAACGAAAACTGATCACCTATCGTCATCAAATTTCACATTCATCAATTTCACCCTCCCACATTAGCTACTTGCATCTCCGCTCGTACTAAACATCCTACTATTCCCAAAATAATCCTCATTACCAGACACACCTCGCTAAAAATCGCAACGAAATTATGTGCAATAACAGTGTTTTTATTTTCATTTGTAAATGGTGCAATAAAGACATTTTATTATTAAGTTGATAGTATCAACTTGCTACCTAATATACAAAGTTTAATCATCAAGTGAACATCCCATGCAAAGTTATTACCAACTGGCAATATCGAAAGAAATCGTTCCAGTTCTTCCAATCGTACACCGATCATTGTCGTCGTTCTCGAACCGTCGAAAATCCTCGGCGCTCAATTGGATCGGCGCGTTCGGCAGTGAAAAGCGAGGAAGAGAAGGAGCCTGCGGCCTTGCAGGCTTATCTTGTAATTAGCCGCGCTGAATCTGTCGGCGACCAAACCAGCTGGCTTGAAATAATTAAATGTAACCCGCGATAGGAACAAATGTATCGAGACACTGTTGCGCCCGCCGTTTATCTTTCCGAGCACGTCCCGAGGATCTTGGCACGCGTGGGGGACGGGCGGGAAAACCAGACGAACACCCAGCTCGGTTCTGTTTATTTTGGACCACCTGTGGTACTCGCCTCGATGTAAAACAGACGCAACGAGTCCAACGAGCGGAGCATAGACAAATCGATTACAACCAGAAACTACTAGCCCCTCCTTCGAATCTCGAACTTGGACTAGAGAAAAATCATTGTGGAGAAGAAGCTTCTGAAGAACATGTGCACTTTAATTAAAAGCAACACGGGGTGGTTTATTAAATATATCTCGCTCGAAAGCTGGAGGTTTTAGACAATTTTTAGAGAGGGATGAAAATAGAAATGTGACAGAAAAGTTTAGAAAGATAAGGGAAAGTTTGAAGTTCTACACTATTCCCATAGTTCCCTCAATCTTTCAACCATAGATACTTATTTGAGGAAGAAAAATAATACGGAACAGCTGATATCTCATGGAAATTGGAATATTGGAGTTGGATCAACAGGCAAAGTATTTTAATAACTCGGGAGTTTTGGACTTGATATTATATAGATGTGAATTGTATGTTTAAGTGAAATTTTGGAGAAGAATAGTTTTCCAGCTAACCCGTTTAGTAACCAAAAATATATTCATAGATATAGTCCCACTGTTTATTTTATCTGTACCTGTTTACTTCTGTTCCAGATCGACTGTATCACCTGTTGGCAGGACGAAATGGACCCGTAGCTGCGAGCCAGCCCCTGAGGGATCAGGGACGGCAGGGAGGACCTGGCACTTCGTTCATCCGAAGCCAGTAAACGGCTCCTCTCATTCGCGTATTCCATGGAAACCAGGTCGATATCAGGAAACACTCTCATGTCCCAGAAATATTAATCGTCGCTACGTTAGCAAAAAGCATCGTTAAACAATCATTCCTCATTATCCACGACCGGGTCAGTCCCGTCGTCTCCTTTTCCGTCAGCCTACTCTTGCTTCTGGCGAACAGTGGCAAGAATTAAATACGAATTACGATAATTCATGCTACGTCGCAGAGTCCAATACGAATTAAGATAATTCATTCTACGTCGCAACGAGTCCAATCCAGTTTACGTAGTTCGCCTCTGTTTCGTTGCCATCCATCGTAAGACGGTGCACAATTCTCGAGGGAATATTTCCCATTCCCCTTATTCTTCTCAATTTTAAACACTCCAGTGATTTCTCGCAAGAGCGAGCGTTTGTTTATTAAAAGAAGCCTCTGCGCGGCCGGTGTAATCCCATCGCTTCCAAGTGCCACAGAGATCCATCCTCCAAGATTAATTAACTCCGCCACGAAAAAGTCGATCAACGTTACGCTGTACTATTTAACCAACTCCAAGTATCTAACTCGTGCCATCTGGCATACAAATTGTTCAGAAGCGGAGCCACCAGGTCACACGTTTATAAGACGATTTGCACGTGCCACGAAATTTGCCCAACAACCGCGATTTATCGCTACTTAACACCCACTGTTTACTATTTATCACAATCCACGCGTCGCTCCTTCTACCGATAGATCACTGACGTCCAAGGGAACGCGGAGTTCGCTTTGTATGATAGAAGATCGTTGTTTTTTTTTGGAAAAGGGAAGAAATGTCGCCCTCATTTTCTCAAGCAAGGCACAGGTTTGGATAATCGAGTTTTGCCCAGAACGATTGTGGTATCTGGGTTAGGTAATTAATTAAGTAAGGCAAGCAATTAAGAACACGGAGTGGATGTAGGTTTCCGCGGTTGTCTCTTTGGCACGTGTTATCTGAACTATCTGATTTCACTAATCCCGGGTGAGATACCATGGAGGAAAGGAGAAGCGACGGCGCCTAACGTTTATTGCGCGTGCGAAGCGACGATTTTCTGTGGCCTCTGCTACGTATCTGCGGAAAGTGCTCCCAGAAGCAAATGGCAGAAACGGAGAGAGATATATGCCAGGCCAATAGGTCCTGGCTTTCTCGAGGGGAAACGTACAAGCGAGCGATTCGCGCGAGTTAATTGCTCTCCTATCATGGAGAGGCATCATTCGATGTTGCTTTATTTGAAATCGCTTCTGCTCGATGCATGTCGCAGGTGGACGTCGTTTCTTTTCTACTGGCGCGAAATTGTGGCAATTTCTGAATCGCGAAGCTTGCAGTAAGAGTGGTACAGCTACATCTTTACCAGCTTTGAGGAAATTGGGAAATACTGTTCGTAAAATTATTGCTTCGACTTGACATTGAAAAGAGGAACACTAATTGAAAAAATATATATTTTCACAGAATAAGTAGTAGTTATTGAGGTGATGAGATTTTATTTCTACTTTTGGCGAAAATATTCTATAATAAAAATATTAATATAAATATTTTTGTTTCTATTTCTATTTTATTTTATTTATTTATTTTTATATATTTCTATTTCTATTAATATTTATAGTTTTATTTATTTGTTATCGCTCATTTGTTGTCGGATTTCCATAACACGTGCACCAAACGATGTAGAATTTTTTTTACGTTTATTAAACGTCATAACTCAAAAACTGCAAAAATTAAGCTGCGCCCCTCTTGTTGCAAGGTCCTCGATTGAAGGTTGGTGATAGATTAGTAACTAACTCTTCGTGTGTTTTTCTTCCGATTGATGGGTATATTATACGTTTTGAAATTTTCTTGAGGGAAAGTGAAGGGGTATAACCGGTTCTCCGGTGAGAGGTATTGTTTTAATAGTTGAATCTTTCTGTTGGAATGGGTGCGCCGTTTCAAAAGTGGAATAACTTTTAAAAAAGAGTGCTCCAATGGCGGAGTGCACTTTGTGGGGTGCAGCCCTCAGGTTTTGTTTTTTTTTTTTATATTTCTAAAACTGTTACATTTTTTTCTCCACATACAAATTTTGTGCGGTAAGGAACGATGTGGAATTTTTAAAACCCAGTGATCTACTTTTTGTTAGCTACCTAGCTATTTTTAGTGAAAGAATCTAAGGTGTATTATCCTCCAACAATATAGTCACAATTAATTAATAGTTACTGTGATAAATATCGTGCTCCTAGAGTATTATTCATTACTACCAACGAAGAATATTATTTTCCACAGAGAATTTTAAAAAAAAGCATACTTTCAAATTCCAATTTCAAAAACTCTCATCCCAATCGTAATTATTCAATTAGGCAACAATACCTAAAGTTCCTCGAGCCATTGCCCTCCACAAATTAACCCTCCTGTAGTCAGTGGAAGATAATCACCGATTAGATTAAACGATTGTTGTCGCACGTGCAAAACACCGACGCGAAACGTTTCTCAACGACATCCACCGACACACTCGCCTCTCTTCTATTATTTTTAATCAACGAAGGACGACCGCCGTTCTTATCTTATCAACATAATATTGCACGATCGAAGCTATTTCATAACAACCTGGACACTTGGCCACGAACTGTGGTTCGGAGGAACAGACACGACTCACGATCATCGATTCCCACGATGAGAAAACATGTCACCCGAGAAAGAGTTCACCAGCAACCTTGCGAGGGATCACAGGAGTCCGTGCAACGAAATACGTAAACCTTTTTATCATCGAATTACGCGGCACCAGATCGTTCCGACAATTATTATAGACCGGATTAGTAAACAGTCGAAAATAAAAGTGTACCTCGGGGAGAACAGTTCGAGACATTATACGAAATCGGGACTGTCGACGATGCACAGTGCCATCGTCCGTCGCGTTCGATTGACTACTGTTTAGTAATTTGAGGATATCAAAGCAAACTGTGTGTGGAGTCCATTATCGCTCGGTGGTCGCCGCTTCTGATAATGGGGGATTGATAACGAGGCTGGCTGTTCGCATTAGATATGGTATCGAGAAGAAATAGCAAAGGTTTGACGCGCAAACGCATAGTTTCGTGTAACAGGTAAAATAGAGTGATTAATTAAAATTTTGTAATTGGAATTTTAATTTCGACGTGTAGCGCAGAATGTGTATGCTTAGGAAACTTCGTGGAATAGGCCTTTTAGAGACAGCATGCGTCGGAAATGTGTCTTGATTGAGTTCTGTATTGCGCACGTGGGGTCGCGGCTTAAGCGCGTTACGCTGCAAGGCGTCGGGCAAGCGGGAACGCGACCTAAGGCACCTCTTCGGTGCGTGCTACCTTTGCAGAACGATTTTCGAGTGTTTCGACTATGGTTTGTGCGAAAGATTGCACATGTGGGGATGCGGCTTAATGTAGAAATTAAAGGAATATCGTATCTTTTGTCTTACTCGTCTCGTAGACGTAGGTTCGTCGGGTTTCTCAACGCCGTGACGCTTGAATCGTTGTTCTCCTTTAATTTTTTACTTAACAATACTCCAGCTTCATGGAGAGCAGAGTTGGGCGTTAAGAAATTATTTAAGTAACGGATCGAATAAAAGTTACCTTCACTTTAGATTACTCGAACAAAGTTAATTCTCTTATTCGTCCAGCGTTTCAACTTCAGGGTCGAATAAATTTTTTCTATTCGTTATTCGAAATTTTGTTTAAATAAAAATTTTGCCCATCTCCGATGGAGATCAGATTAATAAACTCTTGTGACACGTGTATCGATTGAAAAATACGACAGAGACACCTGCTTTACCATTCTAAAAATATAGGAAAAGGGACTAGGGCGAACAGGACGTACGACCTCTCATCGATCTCGTGGTATTATGTAAAGGAAATTACCAAAGAAGATAGCTAATCAGCTGAAATCATAATAGGTCGAAGAATCTGCCCTGGCACCCAAATAACTCGCAACGGATAAGCATCGCATTAAAAGCATTTTTGGCATCGCGTCGCTATGCGATGACGAGCCGTCCACTGCCGTTAATTATCACCATTAATGATTCACGATGACGGTAACGTAATATAACAATTAATTTAGTCTGATAAATTGGGATGACTGCGCGCCAGTAACGTCAACTGATTTATTTGCGCGAGGAGGGGGCGATTAACATCTAAAAGAAATCTAATCGCACACATCTGAATCTTCAGGCACTGAAACTGCTGTTTAATTAATTTCCACTGGCATTATAAGTACACTCGGCGCAGGCTAGAAATCGTTACATAAAAATAAACTCTGAAAATTAATTAATTCTTCGTCTCGAACCACCACTGGCACACAAGCTCCGTCGACTACTTGACTCAACCACAAATACAAGAATTCCCAATTTATCCCTCGGTACCAAAATCCCTTCACTAAAGTCACAGCTATCAAAATACCACATCACCTCCGAATTAAAATCCTAAAACATTTCCAAATGTTCACAAAAATCCCCCAACAAAAACCCCTCGAAATAATTGTATTCTTCACTGTCGAATGCATCAGACGCCTAAAATTGGCAACTAGGAGCATCCTACTATCGCAACAATATATCACAAGCTCGAGACCCTGTGGCAGAAGGAAAGGTGGGCCATTTCCTCGGCCAAGGAAGTCGCGGGGACGAACTGCAAGGGTTCAGCCACAAACGGGAGGGTTTGAAATTTACGCGAAACGATCCATGGATCCGTGGGATGTCTATGAATCCGGGCACCATGTCTGCGACGTCCGAGAGGCAAGCGTGGAGGTCCTCTCCTGGCAGAGGATAAACGGCGAGCAGGATGTTGGACGTTCGGTGACGAGCCCTCTGGCACTGGGTACCCCGAATCGCCGCGGATCTCCGCGAGAATGGAGGCGAGATAAATCACAGTCGCACCCAGTGTTAGCCGTGCATTGGCACGCACCGCCGAGGGTAAACGAAAATAGCGTAGGCTGCCGTGCACAGCGTTTAACCCTTGGACGGCGAATAGCTCCACTGTGCATTCGATTCAGGATTCATTTCACCTATAATCTCGTCGATAAACACCTCGGAACGAGCTCTCAGGCTGTAGCCTGGTTCTGGCGCGATTTAAAATCCTTGGCCACTTTAGGAATTAATTGCGACGACCAGGGGCGAATTTGAAGATTTGGGGCCTCAGCAGTGGAATATCCAATATTCTAATTTAAAAGTGTCGAGATATTTCGAAATTAATTCCTTGGGACAACTCGCGTACGAGTTATTGCTAATTTGCTAGGTGAAAGAAAAGTGAATTGTTTTTCAAGTTTAAAGTGCCTAAATGTTCAAAATGGTAAAAGTGGCGTCATTCGTTTTCCGTTTCGCGATATTTAAGCTTTTGCGTTTGTGTAATCGATGCGGCACAAATCATTGTTTTTTTAAACTCTTGCCTTCATGAAACTAATGACAAAATAATTTAAAAATAATTAAATAATTATCCCACGAGATTAAAGTCTCGCGTGAGACACGATACTTTAGTCTCCTCGTGGATTTGCACCTCGAGACTACTTTCACAGTCCCTTCCGTCATTTCCGTAAAAACATCGACGCCAGTCTTGTGCTAATTTACCAAAGACTTCCTCCGAAAGCTCTCCGCTGCCCGGTACTTTATCGCGTTTACCTCGTGAAGCCGGTGCTCCAAGTGGCCCTTGAGCAGCGTGAACTGAATCCTGCGGTACTCCCCGTGCTTGGAGACAGGCTTGCTGGCCTCGTCCGTGGACGACTTGCTCTTGGACCGGAGATGCGACATCCTCGAGGAGGTTCATCCGCGGCTTCCTCGGAGCTGCTCGTCAGATTTTCAAGCGGCTCGCGCGTTAAATAATCCCGTCGAACTGATATCCCGCGGTAATAGAAGCCGCCTGGTATTGTTGCGGCTCGCGTGGAACACACTAAAGCACGTGCAACGTGCGGGATCGTTCGCGGTGATCCCACCTTGTTCGGCAGCGCGCCTCGCGACGCGATGATTATTAAAACGAGTGACTGGGGCCGTTCCGTTTTCCTCGGCCGTTCTGCGAGCCGGCGGCGCGTGGCGATAAATCGTTCCTCGAATAAATTCTTGCCCCGTCAATGAATTAAACATAATTGATCCCCGGGTCGCTTTGCGATAAACTGATTTACTCCGGCGATTATCGTTTCCATGTGTGACTATCACGGCCACTTTTCTGCCCACCTTAATTCACAAGTATAGGCACGTAATGTTTGCTCAAGCATGACGAAACCACGCGGCAGATTCTAATAATAAATTCGCCGCAGAAACGATCGCTCGGATTCGCGATTAATGGTGAAATAAAAATCGCCCTGAATTTCCCGCTAATTCCGATCGTAAAGATAATGGCGCCAAGCAGCTCCAAGCGCGACCCTGTCCGCTCAGTGACACGGAATTAAAATAATATTCCTCCGCCTCTCCAGCGCCTCTGGGTATTTCAGTTACTTAAACTTCTCCCGCGTCGAACTTTTTTAATTAATCCACCGCGCTCTATCGAAATTCCCTATGTCGGCGGATGTTCGCAGCGAAATTTTATCGCGGACCGATGGCCTTTCTTCGAACGCTTCCAGCTAATAGGCCTCTAGAAATTAATGGCGAGATAAGGATCATCGATACTTTTATGCTTTTATCGGGGCGATACGAGGCAGAGTTTGTTCAACGAGGGCGAAGCCGCGGAGAGGGAATCAATGGGTCAGCTGATGCGAGCACCATAAACCGTGAACTTTCACTGGAATATCTTCGCGGAGCGAATGGAAAGTGCACGGGGACGCGAGGTTGCGCTTTGCCGATAATCGCCCTGTTGTCGGGTGGTTTGCAATTATCGAGTGATTATGCCACTCCTTGCCCGAGTGGCTGATAAAAGGTAAAGAGTTCTAGAATGCTAACGCTGCTTCTAACCTAAGCTTCTCTCGGTTTCTCCTGTTACAGCGAGGTCTGACTTAGTCAACATGGTACGTGGGTTCCGAAAAATGGCATTTGGTAATCCTCGTGATCGGAAACGGTATTATCAGGTGGGAAGATCGATACGATGGATGGAACATCTCGATGCTAGTATACACTCGAGACAGCCGAGTGCCTTAACTTGTCGAGATTCTCTAGTCTTTACTGAAGGAGTTTGGTTCGGTTTCTGAGAGGTTTAAATATTAAATTTGGGTTTTAAAAAATGCCTTTGTTTCTAGAGAGTGTGGGGTAAAATTGGAGTCTACGTTAATCTTAATCGAGATTGCCAAGCGAGGGGCCCAGTGGGAAATTGGCATTTGCCACTGTTTTACGATTTTAGGGGAATGCGAGTTGGCGGAAAAAGCTTTCCCATGGGAAATGCGCTGCGAAGTTGTAATTATTTCAAACGGTAAATGACAACTATTATCAAATTTTGGTTGAAGAATTAATTTTAATTTATTTTACTTTCTCAGAGTGAAGAAAATTTGATATGATTCTGCTCGGTGAAACGTAGATGGTATTATGTTAGGTGGTGGAATTACACTACGTTGCAGGAATTAATGGTTCAAAGAAAATTCATGTGCCATTTTCCACTGGGCCCCTCAATGTTCTTTTTTAAATGCCTATGCACTCTAAATTTCATTGATGTATCCTTAAAATTGACAGAGCTATGGTAAATTTTGTGAATCCATGTTGACCAACTGACCCTAACTCGTATCTAAGCCAATCATACATCGATCTGAACACGACGCGATGTGCGATTATTTTTGTGACTATATTTTTTCAAATATTAAATAATAAAAAATGTTAACCCTTCGTTGACACTCTGGGTGTGAACCACCCATAAGCTGATTTTGACGCTCTGTACCTTTTATATGCAAAATAAATATTTTTTTCCAAATCCAACTTACAAACTATTTTCTCTCTCAAAATATTATATCCGAGCAATGACTCTGTAGATTTTTAGCTTCTAATATTTAAATTGGTAAAAGTTACAATTTTTTGAAGATTTTCTTCGTATTTTCTCGACATATGGTAATCTACATTTTTTTTACAAGAACTGTGAAGAAATTTCAATAAAAAAAACTATTGGAATACATTCTACAGACCATGAAAGTGACCCATGATTTTTTTCATAACGATTGGATTCTTCGGATGAGAATGGCAGTCGTTCAAAAATTGTTCTGGGTGTGAGCCACCCAGGTGTGTTAAAGTTGATCGAAAAAGGAGGTGTGCCAACGAAGGGTTAAAACAACATTTTTTTCTGTATTTCTCCATTTAATGCAAGGACCTGAGAGGGCTATAATTAAAATTAATTTCACTGATTAATTTATTACATAATTGCGATTCTAATAATGCAACTACAAGGGAGGTATATCAGATTTTTAAATATTATAGGCAGTTTTGCAACAATTTCACTATGTATAAAAAATATTTAACTTCGTAATGTTTAGAGACACTTTTTTTTAAACTGACTTTTGGCCTTTCTTGCGTCCAGCAGTACAATTGCAATTTTACTACTTCGGTATCAATCTGCGCCACTCCATATAGTGTGTATTTTACTTAATGCAAGGGTCATCTTTTTCTGACAAATACGTGCCACGGTCCCCCGGATGAATTACAAATCGAGCCAAGGCGATCGGTCACATCCTGCGCGTGAATAGGTACCGAACTTGTCGATCGTCTTCTAATCACGAGAACCAAGTCCCAAGGGCAATTATCCGCACTTAACGTTCCACGACTTCGAAATTCGATTATCATCGGGACTCGGCGTACGTAAAACCAACCTCGCCGTTGCGGTATGTCAGTCGAAGGGGACGCCCGGACAGAACTGAATGCAATTATGTCCGATGGCTAGGGACGCCAGTATGCGTCTACTTACAAATGTAAACCGAAAACGATGAATCAGTTCCCTATAAATATACGAGCGCGCGTCAAGTTTTTGGCGCGCTTTGTAGCCAGAAATCGTGAAACATTTTGTTCACAAGGAACGATCTATCTGGTCCCGCATAATACCGTTTCCGAATCCATCAATCGCGAATGCTGAATTCTCACGGAAGTATTCACCAATATCTCCTTCCAATTATTCCAAAGTGTTTCCCCGACTACTTGAAAGTTAAAACTTGAAGCTTGAAAGGTAAAACTTAAAATTTGAAATTTGAAAAATAAAACGTGAAACTTAAAACTTGAAATTTGAAAATTTAAACTTGAAACTTAGAACTTGAAATTTGAAAATTTAAACTTGAAACTTACAGCTTGAAATTTGACATTTTGAACTTGAAACTTAGAACTTGAAATTTGAAATTTTCAACTTGAAACTTGAAATTTGAAAATAAAACTTGAAGCTTGAAAGTTAAAACTTGAAGCTTGAAACGTAAAACTTAAAATTTGAAACTTGAAATTTGAAAATTTAAACTTGAAACTTACAGCTTGAAATTTGACATTTTGAACTTGAAACTTAGAACTTGAAATTTGAAATTTTCAACTTGAAACTTACAACTTAAAATTTTACCTTTTGAACTTGAAACTTAGAACTTGAAATTTGACATTTTGAACTTGGAACTTGAAATTTGACAATTAAAACTTGAAGCTTGAAACTGAAAACTTGAAATTTGAAAATTAAAGTTTGAAGCTTGAAACTAAAAACTTGAAATTTGATAATTAAAGCTTGAAGCTTGAAAGTTAAAACTTGAAATTTTAAAATTAAAGTTTGAAACTAAAAAATTGTGTTTATTTAAACACCCCAACCGCCCCACGTGACGCTCACTCGCAAGCACTCCAAGTGTCACCACCTGTACCTCGAATCATCCGCGATCGACAGCGGAACGCGCACTGAATTAGCCGCGGTGTGCTCAAGGATTTATTAGCACCGGCGAGACAAGAGGGTAACGAGGGGGAAGAGATCGATAAGGGAGTTGAAAACATACGGTAGCGAGATTGGAAGAGGCTGGCGGGAAGACAAGGGATGATCGTCTTCGCGATGATCAAAGTGGAGCGAAGAACGGCAAGAGGAGAGACTGGATGCGGAGAGGAACTGGGCCGGTGACAATGGTGCACGTTGATCGAGCCAACATCCTTGGCACACTGACGCCACGGAACAATTCACCGCCGCGACGACATACCTGACGCGCGTGGGCGATCCACGTGGGACGGGCGATGCTATCGCTCGACCAGGTGGTGGGTCGCTTTCGACCCATATCGGAATTTTCATTGTACGCGCTTCGAAACTAGCTTTTATTGAACATCGAACGAGCCTGCTGAGGTTTTCAATTAGTTATGAAGTAACAGGCATTGCTTTGCTATTTACTTTTTCTGTTCCAAGAAAACAGTTATAGAATGAAATGCATTCAGCGAAACTTTTATTGTATACATTTTCGCATTGATACGGAACTTTTGCTCTCTCTCGAGAGTAGAGAAAAGTTGCAGTTGAACGGGAACATTTATTCTGCTTTGAAAAAGTTAATATCGTGGCAAGCAGATTTCCCATTACGAGGTACATGGGTTTTGTTCAATTTTCCTCTTATTGTTAGTAAAATAATTATATAAAAATCACAACGTGCTTTCTCTTCTATATTTATTCTGTTTTCAATTCCTTACATAATCCCAATTAAAAGAATAATTCTAACCTTTATATTTTACCTTAAAACATCTATTAAAAAACACGTGATCCTTCAGAACTGTTATTAATCGAATAGAAAATAACTGTTAAAACTGAACTTTTGCAACGGAATTAAAGCGTTAACGTACGCAGTTAACTTAAAACAGAAAAGAAATGATTTGGACGTCAAAAGTTCAGTTAATAAATTTTATTTAGTAAAATAAATAACTTTTATTCGCAGAAATATATTTCCTTCGATCCCTGATTTTTAGATACCGAATATCATCCAGTAATATTTACGATAAGAGATAGGAGTGGGAGGTATGGACAAAATATGAGTTGCCTCCTCTCCGCTGCACTTAACGGGTCAGCAGTGACCCACCGTCGGTTGGGCGAGGGTTAAGGTCTGCGTGGACGTGTCCTCGTATGTTTTGAACCGTTCTTTAACGGTAACCTTGTCCGATGAGAGAGCGTGGGGTATAGAGAGAGAGCAACGTCATCGTGCTTTATGGATTATAGGGAATCCCGATGCCTTACTGTATCGGTGAGCGGATAGAATCCGCTCGATTCGTGGACGACAGCTGTTTCAACGTGATTCGATTTATCGAAGCTGATTGGGGAAGGGTGTGCTTTGCACTCGACGTGTGACGGCTTAGTATTTAGCGGACAGTGGTCAATCTTAATATATAAAGCAGAAAGTATTTGCGTGTTTGTCTGTCGCTTAAAAACTTTCGAACGGTGAACTCTGGGGGTCACGACATGTGTTCCAGCTCATTATGCCTAGCTAATCCAGAGGAACGTGACTATTCTCACAGAAAAAATAAATAAATTTAAAAAAAATTGATAAAATCGTGACGAGTACTTGGTACTCAATATTCGATGCAAAGTGGCGGATACTTGGTACTCAATATTCAGTACTACTCGATACTTGCATACCGCGGGTACTGCGTTTCCGTTTCATTCAAAGCCTACGTTCGTTTTCTAGGAAAAGCAGCATCTCTAATATTAAACGTTTGCCGGATACGAGTCGGCGCGAACAGCAGAGTACGCAGAAATAAGAGAATTACACGGCCGCGACAGAATTCGACGCGAAACTCGGTCACGACGAATCGCATCGCGCGTTCGGCCGCGGTTTCAAATACATAAATATAAACAAGTAGGCCAGCCCGCCTTTCCAGATAACATAACAGCAGATGAATCGAGCCTGCACGTTACTACGGCGCCCGGTGCCAAGTCACCGTTGCATTTTCGCATTCCTCGCAGTTTTGTGAATCGACCGATCGCGAAATTAGAATGTTCATTCTCCAAATAGACCCGGCGCGCCATATCTCGCTATGCCGCTACGGAATATTAATCCTTGTCAATGGGACGCTATTTCGAAATTGAATCTGATACATTCTGGGCCCGTGTAACAATCGACGCGATACAAACTTTTAAGCAGCATTATTATTTATATTATCGTTACGATTACTCGTAGAAAATAGAATCCAACAAAGCTCGCAGCTATTGTAATAATTTCAAGTCCCGCTATTGATTAGAATTTCAAAAATAATACTTTACTACCAAACTAATATCCCATCTATATGAAATAAATTCCCCCATCGTCACAAAATTTCTCCACAAGTCATCGAACAAACAGAGGACCACTGATAAAGGAAACATTTGAAACGTCAGAGAAGCATAAAGCACATAAAACGCGCGAAAATTTAAATCCAAGTTTCCTCACGGCCGATAACGTCGCGTCCACTGTGACCAATTTCTTTGAATTGGTGCATATGAAATTGCCGATCGAGGATATCGTAAAAATTCATTTCTTTACGGCGAGGATACAATAAGAACTGCTAACTTACGAATGGAGAAATGTGACAGAAACTTGAAAGAATGAAATAAATAAAATAGTTAAAAAGCGGAGGACAGTTTCATTCAAAACGCCCACGCGCGGAACGGCAATTTATGCGGCAACCTAAGAACATAATGGCGATCGAACAATCGCTATTTCAATTTCTACGTGCAACCGTCGAGGCACCCAATAACGCCGATACGTATATCGATCCGAATACAATATTTATTTCAAGGCAAGGCTGTGACTTATTTACCCAATTCGAGTCCGAGTCGAACGTCAGCCACATCCTGGGATCGGGCAGCCACGAGGTCATGTTGCTTAACCCTCTGCCGGGTCTTTTTCGACTGGAGTCACCGAGCGTACTAAATAGTAGGGAGAAGTTGAAAAATCGGAAACTAAACTTCCGTAATACTCCCAGAGACAGAGCGTCGTTTAAAATCCGTATAGAAGGATAGTTGAACACGGGTCTAAACTGACCCAGGCGCCGACTCCCGTGCGATCACTCGGAACGAGAGTCATTTGACGAAAACAGGCGTAGAAATTACACTTTCGGTGGCACGCGAGGCAGTGAAACGGCTACTATTGTCGCGAACGATAGTTTCATCGGTAATCGACGATCGAACGCATCGACACTCGCTACGTTCGCACGAGGCGACCGATTCAACCCCTCCTCGATATGTTTCCACCTGCGAGCGCGACGCCCCATTCTTCTGCCGCCAATGAATTGGTAATTAAGGTTAGGTTTAATAACAGCTGCACGCTGAACCTCGCTGTCGCGCTCCAGTTTGCTCTGTTATGTTACTCGTTATAGAATCTTACAATTTCGTATTGTATTTTATAGAATAAAGTCATTAATAATAGTAATATAACTGTACATATGAAATACGTGTATGCCTCGATTTTTAAACGCGCTTTTTTGTTTACGTATTTAAATTATGCGAGCAGATGGTTTCCCGCCAACCTGCTATTGGTCGATTGCTTATAGATTGGTTATGGGGAGGGGTTATGTTTTCAGAAACGAGGATTTATGTCAAAGTTTAAATGGATATTGAATTAATGACAATTGAATTTAGGTTAAGTTTTTTGGTAAGCTCGGAAATGTGTAATTACACGCAGTTGTATCAAATATGTTTACTTATGGGTTGATTGGTTTTTAAGAGATATACTGCGATGTTTTTAAATAATTCAGATAGTTAACGAGTTTCCCTAAAGCTTCCTGGTTTTAAAATCGTAAATGTGCGTTGAAAAAGAATTACTGGTTTAATTATCCCCCTCTGCCCATTGATTATTCAAAATTCTATTATTCGATCCGAGATTTTTAGGTTAGTGTATCGTTACACGCACAGACTAGTTTTGCGTATTACTTCAACGACAGTGTGATAGAAACTAGTAGTGCTACGAAACCTAAAGCTACGCTCGCTAATCGCCAACTCTATCAGCTACAAAACAATCATTTCATCTGTCAATGAAACTCACCAATTAAACAGAAGATCGATTCCTCCGGAAGTCCGTCGTCGTCATGTATAACAAAGCCTTAATCCTATCTGAAACAAAAGAAGACACGTAAGATCCATGAGAATTTAATTCACAATCGAACACCTCGCCCTTCAGAATTACATCCCAAAATAATCCCCTTTTGAATATCAAAGCGTATTATCAATAAAGAAAAACCTATTTCGAGTGGAAGTAAAAAGAAAAATATACGAATCGTACATACATTTTCGATCCCCGAAGCTTCGCGAGAACTGTAGCTTAAAGAAATATTGTTTTATTGTGTTCAAACGATATTTCGCCAAGAGATGCAACGATTTTGTTCAAAGGGATTCGATCCGATTCGTGGCGATCACGATTACACACGATTCATGGAAAGCTTTTTGTCTCGGGGATTCTAACCTCACCTGACAGAGAGAGAGAGAGAGAGAGAGAGACAGCTCCAAAGATCCCTGGTCTTGTTACTCAACGGCACGAGCGTCACGAATACGAGTTATTAGCACCATTTTTCGTCTAATCGCGAATGTCATCGTAACAAAGCCCCCGTGGATTGGAAATACGAGGCTTGTCAACGATCGAAGCACGTAAAACGCGAGAACGAAGCTCCCTCCTTTCTCTCGAGCGAGGCACGAAGCGTCATCCGACAGTTGGCGCCACCGCGGCGAACAGCTGATCTCTTGTGCACGCGCGCCATGCGTTTAATGTCCAGGCACGAGGCCAAATCACTTATTATTCGATATTTAAATATATATTCTTCGAAAATGGAAAAATATTATTATTATTATTATTTGTATATGTGGCTTCTTTGTCACTCTTTCAATTTGTCAGCGGGTTTCTCCAATGCGCACGAGTTTTATTGTAATGCTATTATTTAAGTTCCGAGATCAGTTACGTTTGATGTTCTTTGAGCGTACTTTTTAGCGTTGTCCTGTGCAAATATTGCAACAAGTAATTTATTATTAGTAAGATATTACTAAGATAATCGTAAATATAGTGTAGGACAGTAGTCAAGGGTCTATAGTTTAAGAACTAATTAGAAAAGTGGATAAATTGATGTTGGAAAATTAATAATCGATTATGTAAAATGAGAATTTATTGGAGACGATGTCACTTGTAGCTGTGGCAGAGAACTGCTAATAAGCTAATGATCATGTTTTAAGATTCAATTAGGAAAGTAGATAAATTATTTCTGCGGAAACCGTAATTAATTGATAAAATATTAGATAATTATTTTGTAACGCAATTGTTCTAATCATCTCTCAAAACTGTTAATGACTAATTAATTATAAACGAAATAATTGCAAATATTGCGTAGAAAGACAGATAAGGATTTATATTTTGATACACAACTCCAAAATTTCAGTAATTGTAGAAAATGGACAATTTATTAATTATCCGCAATAGTACAATTTTGTAATGAAATAGGTTATGTTCAGGAACACACAAATTGTTTATTTATAATCTCAGGTCCTGAGTCCCTTCTCGGGGGTCTAAAAAACATCCCGCAACAATTTTTAATAACAAAATTGTTTATTCAATGAACTAAAATGCTATTTGAAAATTTGTTCGATTTGTGGACTCACAAATGCTAGCGGCGAAGAAATAAACTAAAATTCGATTCGACTGACATTCTACTTGCAGACTGGCACTGGCGTGCTTTAACGCCCATTATTTTAGAATGCATAGTATCAAGTAACTATGCATAACTAATTAATTATAAATCAAATCGCAACCACAATCACAAAGCAAAGAGGCAAGAGTCTATATTTTGAAATTCAATACTCGGACTACATAAATTCCTCTTGGATAAGCTGCAATTTTGAATTTTGACAGAGAGAGTTTAATAAAACCCCAAAGTCACGCTGCGCGAATAGAAATAACTTATTAATTTATTACTTCATTTGCAATCCGAAGACCTGGGCATCTTTGTGGATTTGGTACCGGTCATTCTGCAAGAATAAATAGCGAGAAACGTGTTTGTTTATTGCTACAAAAGCAAACGAACGATTTGAAAAAATGGGCGCTGAAACACGCCAATACCAGTCTACGGTAAATCGCTCGAATTTTAGTTTACTTTTCTGCCGGTACGCGCAGCTAGCATTTCTGTTTTTGGGCGATTAAATTAATTTTTTTGTTCAAAATTGTTGCGTAATGTTTAATAGAGCCTCGAGAAGGGGCCTAAGTACCTTAGATTGTAAATGAACAAATAAACAATTTGTTTTCTCGAACATAACCTCCTTTTCAGTAACATCGCGCGAAAAATTAATAAATGATCCATTTCCTACGATTAACGAATTTTTGTAGTTGAATCTTAAAATATAAACCCTTATCTAATCGAACCACTGTTTATTCAGTCAATTATACACGTACGACGTAATTTTTATGTCCCCTCTTCTTGGAATCGTAATAAAAGGAAACTTCTGTATACTTACTGTAATCCACGATCCCATCGCAAAACTAAAATCGAAATATAGAACGTAGAAGAAAGTGTCGAGCGAATGCTCAAATTTATTTTGTTAAGGACAAGAAATTTATACAGTATGTTTTAAGCAATACTGCTAGCATTAGATGCGATCCTCGGCCATAAGTCTGCACACTCTTTTGCAACAGGTCCTGTAATAGCTGATCCTTTCATTTCACCTTTATTATTCACTATAACCCCTGCATTGTCTTCAAAGTATATAAACACCCCGTCCTTCCTTCTAAATGGTTTTCGTTGTCGTATTACCACCGCAGGCATAACTGTGTAAACAAAGGGAAAACAATTCTACCACAGGCTTCCAGTCTTCCTCAATTGTTTCCAAAAAAACTGTAAACACTGAACCATTTACAAAACCCTTGCCTGGAGGGTCCACTTGGACCCATACCACGTATCAATTTACCAACTACTATGTCAACTTCTTATTGGCATCGCCTCGTCAAGAACATAAGAGTCAAAATGTACCACCCCCACAATTGACTGCCAACTTATATTCTATCCAATGGATAGAATAATGTTTACCAGAGGATTTCAATGCAAATCATACTACTCTGCTTCTCAGTAATTAATCCAATAACTTTTGCAAGAAATCTCTGCTACAGTAACATAACTTTGTAATAAAAACAAATGCACTGAAAAGTGCCTAGAAACAGGGGAATTCGTAGAACTACCAAATCGAATTACAGACAAACTTTTATACTATTTAAGAAAACACATTACCCTTTTTCCTTAGTTCAGGCTTTCCCTTCTTGACGGTAGCGACAATCATATCACCAGATCCTGCAGCTGGTAGGCGATTCAATCTGCCTTTAATACCTTGAACTGCGATGACATATAAGTTTTTTGCACCTGTAACAGAATTGGAGGACACTCGATTTAAAGTACGCTCGCGTGGCTCACCCATTAAATACTTTGAATAATTCTGTTGAGGCTGGTTTAGACACGTCCAGTAATTTAGTAAAAGAATGGTAAATTACTCGACGTGTTCGAATCAGCGTTTACTCGTGTATAACCTCTACAGGATAAGAAATCTCTGTAAAACATTTTACAACAGTAAATGACAATCAGCCATGTGTTGCTCACCGCCATAACACTAACAACTTTGAGGTTACACACTATTTTTATGCTACTTGTTTCAAATACTCACCGGTATTATCGGCACAATTGATCACGGCACCAACTGGCAAACCCAGTGATATCCTAAACTTCGCTCCTGCTGAACCTCCTCGTCCTTAAACAACAACAATATTAATTGCCACAGATGAACACGTCCAGCCCGATATCCATCCCGGAGACGATCATCGATTTTTCCGATTTTCACCGTTATTACGAAACAATTATTTCTATCATTGCGTGCCGCGAACATTCTGCCATCGTTCGCGCGACTTATTTCGAATCGATAACGCGCTCTTGGACGGATTTCTTCGGATTCCGTTCCGTCACCAAAAACAACCTACCTCTCTTCGACATCTTGGCGTGTTTGAAAGGAACAGAAACTGATGTTTACCGCGCACTTATCCTCGCGCAGACCGCGACGATTCGCTTCCGGCGCGGGAATTCTAGACACATTCAAACTGCTTCTCTTTTTCGTAATCGTTTGTAGATTTATGAAGATGACGGGATAATTAACAACAATAGATTAATAAATAATAAAATCTTCACAATTACAATACTTTCTCCCTAATATATTATTTGCAAATATTTCGAGACACATTTAATCGCGTCCTTTGCTAATTTTAAAATTTGTTTAATAATTGCAATTATATATATTAATTCATACCAACTTTTATGTTTTTAACTTTTAAAATTGTTACATTCAAAACTGCGGTAGATGTTATTTTGGAAACTCGGCTCTTGTTGTTAAAATCGATCGACTTACTTGGTAAATGATTTTCAAAATGATTCGATAATGTTGAGCGACTGTTAAAATCACTCACTGCTTGAAACGAGCGTCCTTTAAATTTCGGTTGATAGCGATCGTCAATTGAGGATATAAAATTGCGAAAATACCGTTAAACAAAATTCTTTCGAGCTTGTTTTCTTAATAGAATTATTTAAGCTGTAACATAGTATCTTTCCCAGGCATTACTATTATCCATTAATGTTTATTCCCAGAAAAAAGCGCAGTGGAAATATTGTTCCGACTGTGCCCAACTTTATCGTTTGACCAAGCTCGAGGCGGCGGAAAGAAGTGGAATTTTAAATCATCGTCAGCATCAGGTTTAATCGAACAGGATGCCTACTCCTCTGTTGGGAGATTCTTTAACTCTAGAATTGGAAGGTAATTCTAAATTCCACTTTGGAGAATATTTTGTGTCACGCTTCCAGCTTACATAAAAGTTAACCTTCATTAATTCCGTAACAACTATGATAACATTCGTCTCTTTCCTCAATATCTTCGTCTGCAACGATCCGTACGGAGAATGTTTATTATTAAAATTTGTTTCCCCGTGTTGCTCGACAAATCTTAATAAGTTTTGCCGATTCTGTACGGGCGGCTGCTCGATGACATCTTTCTCTATAAACAGCGGTGACGCCTTTCTTTTCTCGTGCAGCTCAGGAACCATGGCCTCAGATGCTCACCTTATTTCAACCATACGAGGTCGAACAGATATTGCTACCCGACAGTGCGAATTGCTTGGCCGTGAAAGCTTTCCTGAAAATGTGCGGCATAGACTTTCAAGTAGAGCTGAGGGCCAACGCCGAATATATGTCTCCGTCCAATCGAGTGCCGTTCATTAAATGCGGAGCATTCCTGATCTCCGAGTTCGACAATATCGTGTCGTTTGTAGGAAACAAAGGCATAAGCTTGTCGAACGACCTGCCTCCGACTTGCAAAGCCGACATGAGAGCTTACATGTCGTTGGTCGAGAACATATTCGTGAACGCCGAATTGTATATTTGTTGGGTCGACGAAGCGACATTGAACGAAGTCACCAAACCGAGGCATGGGAGCGTGTATCCCTGGCCATTGAATCACTTCTTGAACTGGCAAAAAAGGAAAGAGGTCGTAAAGAAGCTCAACATACTCGGCTGGTATAGCAAAACTCTGGAGGACGTGTGCGCCGAAGTTAGAACTTGCTGCTCCGCGTTATCAGAGAGGTTGGAGGGTAATGAATATTTCTCCGGGGAAACGTAAGTATAAGCCAGCGATATTGGATCGTCGTAAAAATTGGCTTCTCTTTAATGGAACTAAAACAGAACTGTAGATAAATCGCCTCGGAACTAATATTTAGTTTACGCGACGTACGAGCTATATTCTAATTATTGCCGTCTTATTTTTTCCAATTAAAAAGGCCCAACGAAGTAGATGCTCTGGTCTATGGTCATATATATACCCTCCTCCAGTCTAATCTCCTTCCCGGCGTGCAAGACATTACCAAAACTGTCATGCAATTTCCCAGGCTTCTCGAGCATGCGTCGAAAGTTAAATCGAATTATTTCAATCGCACTTTGACCGAGTCCAACGAAGATTTCGAAGTCATTGAAACCCCTTCCAAAGACACCCTGTGGAACGCTTCCGAGTCGATCGAATCGCTACCTCCGCTTTCAGAAGACTCTTTCGAATTCTGCCTGTTGTAGTATTCGCCGAATTTGTTATTTAATTTACAAATTTGTACATACGAATGAAATACATAGACGTCTGCTCCTACGTTCTGGCATTATTCGTCCCATCGATTCGTAACGGATAATTTTATTTATATTCAGGACACCCAATGAATTGGATGCCTTAGTCTTTGGACACATTTTCATAATAATTACCACATCTCTACCTGGCAACAAACTGGCAAACATCGTCCAAAGCTATCCGCTGCTCGTGAATCTCTGCAAGCGCATTGAGACTAGGTATTTCCCGCGTTCAGAAGACTAGATGGAATTATACTCGAACCGCAGATACATCGAGCTCAGGTATACGGAGTGCACCGATATTAAGTTCCTGTGCTACGCACGCAACATCGCTGACAGTGAAAACGTGAGGCCAAAAGTCTGCAGCATTCAATAAATCTCGAGCCGATCGCATTCGGAAAAGCGAAGTCCTCTATTTTAAATAATAATTCAACGCAACCATTACGGTGTATGATATATGAGTATACATGATATACGCATTGTATGCGTATATATTGTATTCCATGTATTTGCAGAAATATATGTGACGAGAAATGCTGCAATAGCGATAATGAGGGATCTGTTCGATGTATCTGAAGTTCGAGTACGGAGACATAGTAAATAGGGCTGGGACTATTTGAATATTTTACAAGTATTCGAATGCTACGAATAAACTTTGAATATTTGAGTATTCGAATATTATTATTCGAATACTACTTGAATATTTAAGTATTCGAATACTACTCGAATATTTCAGTATTCGAATACTATTCCTCAAATATTATTGATGTATTCGAATAGTATGGTGTGAATTATAAATCATGTTATTAGCTTACAAGATTTCACCCTGACAAACTAACGAACTCATAACAGAAACTAAATAAAAGCTTGTAAAAAAATGAACCTAAAGAACTTGATTTATAATTCACACCATACTATTCGAATACGTCAGTATTCGAATACTTGAATATTCTTAAATATTCGAATACTTAATCTTATAAACTTCCTTATAAACTTCGAATAGTATTCGAATATTCGAATACCGAAAAATTCGACAAATTGTCCCAGCCCTGATAGTAAATTGTATAGAAACTAAGAAAGTATCGATAGTTAACTTGTTATAATTGTTATCTATAGAAGCTATATTAGTTGAGTGTATTGTTTTAAATATATAATACTGCACGTGACGTTTTTCAGCATTTTTTCCCCTCAAGCGATAGGGGTCAAGTAGAGTAACAGAATGTTGGAGGCGAGAATTAAGTAACACGACTTTGGAGATTTCCAAGCGTATGTTCTTGGATAACGGCAAGAATGCATAACCAATCAAAGGTACCTTTAAGTTGGACGTTTTATAGAAAGATCTCTCGACAGAAACCGAGAACGATTGCTAAATGATTTATATTGTACGTTTTTTCAAGGATTATTTTCAACGTACCTGTTATCAGCATTTATTTCTGACTTGACTGAATCATACCGAAGAATCATGTACAATAATCGTTCCGATGTTAAGCGCGCTTACGTGGCGTTAATCGACAATAAGTAATTTCTCAATTATAGACCTTGTGTATATATTTAACGTAACTAATACTAATATATTTGCTCCTTTTTCTATTGTAAATCACTCATCTATTTATCTATTTTGTGTTTTATCTGGGATTCTTTGCTAGTTACATGGAACTCTCTTACAATCTTTCGATTTATATTTAACCGTTTTGAAAGCGTGTGTGTGTGTATCGTCATTGATGCGGGAGTTTTAACGCACATCTGTTCGATACAGAATTCCTTGACCGTTGTATAACGAAATTTCACTGCTCTCTAGTCAGCTTTTATATAGATTCTCGATAGTCCATATCAGTATAATATATTCGTAGGAATTGTATTGCAAATAACGCGACGATACCTTGTACAATAATGTTCGATTTATGTTAAACGTAAGTTATGGAGATAATATTGAAACGAGTTTGCGTCGTAAGAAAGCTGAATTTGAAAATAAGAATTCCGTAGTAACTTTTCACTGTAATTAGCCTTCGCAATTATCGTACTATGCCTGTTACATACTTCTTGTCTCCAGCGTTTAGTTACGATAAACACCGGTTACAATTACATCTCGATTAACCAGCCTTACCGTCAAACATTTGTGTACGCGACAGATTTGTAAAAATTACTTTCGATTGCTTTCGAAATTGTTGGCGCTTGTAATTCCAATGTGCAGGAACGTTATTAAATAAACAGTGTCTATGTTCCAACTGTAGAAATTGTTCGACGAGGCGAATAAAAGAATGGATAATACAGAACCACCCGTTTCGTACATAACAAGCATGTATTTTTCTTATACAGTCTCTCTACTTTTATTATACGTTTTAATAATATCTTTCGATAACAAATATTATGTCCAAAATGTATTACTATTACAACGTACACGGAAACGTAACTCTATCGTTCTAAACAAAAGTGTAAGCGACTTGTGATCTGTTACTCGTCGAAGCAAAGAGAAGGAACCATCGCGCGAGAAGAAAAGCCGGGCGCAGAAGCCGCAGCGATAACGTTAAAACGATCAGCTCGATCGGTATTTAAAAGTAACGTCAAATAAAAGAAATATCCGACGCAGGCCTCGGGCGCTTTTACGACTGCCGCTAATAGAATCCACCTTACACATCTGTAAACACCTGGTGTAAAACGTACAGAACGATCTTTGAAGTATAATAAAAACTACAAGACGCAATGTGCCTCGCGCTATTTCCCGCTAAATTACTTTGCACGAATGCCTCGCTCTGTTATAAATCCCCGACTACGCGCTATACGGAATTCTATAACATTATTTAGTTGGTAGGTGTAACGATACAATTGTTACGCGCACGCTCGCACAGATTTACGTACATATTCTATTCGTAACGATAGAATCACGAATATGCATATGTACGCGGTCGAGTAATCTATCCTGATTTATACTTGTAGTGCTCAACTAAAGTTCTTTAATATTTGTAGCTTTAATGCACTGATCGAAGATGATCAGACTGAGATCACATTCCTCTACGATGACTATGCTTGAATCAAAGACTGTATACCACCATCTTAGAGGTACTCGTACAATAATAAAAAGGAATTTCATCATTGCCCGTAGAATAAAACCTACGGACGATAGTTGGATCAAGGATACTCGCCTAACAGAATGCCGAGCTACTTGTGCGCAATCGGTTTGTGAAAGTACGATAGAATTTAAGTACGAATAAATACAATGAATATGAACGGTATTCTTATATCTCTGATTTATCGGCTTTCTGTTATACAGCTAACATTTCGCTCCGCTACGTACGCGCTATGTGCAGTAGTAAAAACGTGTAAGAACGGAAGTTGCTTGCGTTATAATTGGAAGTTATCTATCTCCCTCGTTTCACCTACGTCTATCCTACGAGTATAGTTCTGTTTCTATCTGATGGACTCGCGATCGTCTTTCGTTAGCTATCGAAATAAATACCATCTCGCGAGCGTGTTTTGTTGTTTCTCCAGTTATTCGCGCGAGTAGATAAATTGAGTGCTTTACAAATTTCCGCGTGTAACAGATACTATCATCCGTTTAAAAACCGAATTCAAGCAACTCGGAAGTTTCGCATGAGAAAAAAGGCTTTATGCATGTGCGATATTTGATTGTTCTTTAGTACTTTGTACGCTTACGTAGAAACTAAAATAATGAGATTTCTGAGAAACAAAAGTGCTGGAAAAACGAACAGCGACTGTTTAATGGATTCGTTCAGGCACCTCTCAATTTAATACCACAATTCCTCTCCCCAATTTAATACCTCTCAATTCATTTAACTTTCGCGAAGTATATGCAAATTAAGAGGCGCCCGAGATATCTATTATGACTTTAACTGCTAGAGCAATCCAACAACGTGGGACAATTTTTTGGAATGGACATTGTACGAATAGAGCGTACTCTTATAACGCGCGAGATCTAGCAGTTGGTATTATATCTTGATTGGTCTGTATGTAATTTATAGTTTTATTACTTACTTTTAATCGATTGGTACCTGCCCAAAGTTTGATAAATATAAATTCTAATATCTATCGCGATATTTCGTACGAACGCAATTTCGGTACATCAACATTGTGCTTCCAAACGTTACTAATCTCGCGATAAGTGTTACTCGCGAACTGTCGTAGACACTTGAAAACGAATGCAATCAAGAATATAATACAGTAGAAAATCCATTGTATTTCATTGGTATATCAACTTTACTAGAAACTCCGTAAGAGTCATAGCTAAGGAATAATTTAAACTTTTGAAAAAGTAACCGTGCTTTCGCTTTAACGTTCTTTCCACCGGACGTACTTATCGATAAGATACCATTGCAAATTACAGAATTCATTTGGCGCGCGTTATTGCACGCTTTGTATCAATATCTTACATTTACCTACTTAATATCGTCAAGTTACACATATGTACCTACGTAGGCTGGTATTTCCATATCAATTTTGCGCTTGCTATCTAATTTAATCTGGTGGTAAAAAACTAAAAAGCCGGAATTGTTCCCTAATGCGTGGTCTAACGTCTCCGCCCTGCAAAGTCGAATACATTTAATCGATTGCTCCTTCGAACGATTAAATACGAGCCCAAGTACTCACCCAAGTGACCAAGTTTTCCAAGAAGGGTAACAATTTCATTAATTCGTTATCTGAACGATCAGCGAACCAGCTTTCTATAGGTATACCATTCTCCAACTGAAACGGAACAATTTCGTTAGAAGTCGTCCTGTAAATTTCTTAACCGCTCGTTTACCTGATATCCAAATGCCTGCGGACTATTATCGATAATAACAGTTTTCGATAAATCTCTGCCCAGTATAGACAGATCCTTGATATAGTTCCCATTAACGCAGACACAGTGCTCTCTGAACAGACGGTATTTAATCAATTTCCTCGTCGGATCTAACAGATTCATTAACTTGTTCGCGTAAACTCGCTTGCTCGCGGTGAAAAGTATGACTTCGTACAGCGACGAGACGTGCTCTAAAAATTCCCGGAAATACGGTCGCGTTCTGACGAACACTGTGTACGTTACGTCTTGAAAGACAACTGGGAAACGGAATGCCGCGTCCGAGAGTTCTTGTAGACTGCAGTGCACCAATGTTTCATCCTGCGTAACAGAATCATCGTCTTATACCCAATTTCATCGCGTAGACTTTATTATCGCAGCTCAAGGTGGACGTACCAAATCTAATACTAAACTAAACTCTGGGCTGCTGCGTGTCTTAAGTGGAAGAGCGGGACATCTGGCTCTCATCGCTGGCGTCAGAGGTGGCAAGTGTTTGATGAAGACGTAAGGGTCGAACGGCTCCCAGTCTTCCTGAACATGCGTGACCATATTTTCTACGTCGCAGCTCTCTACTATTTCTTCGCCGCCAACTTCCATATACTCGACATCCTGATAATCGCTCTCGATATCCTCGGAGTTGTACTTTTCAGTAACATTCCCGTTTGTGTCGGACGAATGATGGTGATTTATGCTGTACATGGCTGGCGTGCTATATTTTGCATTAACGAAACTTGGCTCGTACTTGGACGAATGGCTGTCAAGGGGATACTGATTTTTCGATAAATTGCTTTCATTGTTGTTGCTAAGAGCGTATTTCCCATTTGGAAAATACTTATCCGACGAGTAGGGGCGAGTCCCGTACATGGATGTAGAATGTATCAAGCTGTAGCATTCGTCCGACGTTTCTGTTTGCATACAGTGCGTAGAGTAGTAGAGCGAGCCAGTATCTACGAGACAGAAAATCTTTCTTAGTACATATTAAAATGGGAACTAAAGAGCTGTGTAACGCCTGTAAACTCAGCCAATATTCACCATTATTCTTGGTTTCTTCATTGTTCAAGACGTACGAGAGATCCGAGTGCGATCCTACGGACGCTGGAGGCATTAGATTCGTCAATGACGATACGCTCGGAACGGAAGATTTATAGTCGTTGACGGTGGATACGGAGGAACAACACGAATCTGTATTTAATATGGACGAGTATAAGGATAAAATGGTAGTATTCCAGTTCTCTTTCGACTCTTCGGAAACTTTAGTCACCGTTGCGCATTTCAATGGCTGAAAGAAATTGCGATTATAAATCTATGATAATCGAGAGAGGGCAGTGAATTCGGAGTAACTTACAGTGATCGCATCTTTTGCGGACGATTGGTGTAACGGAGTTGAAGTGACCATCGACCGCTTTATGCATTTTCTTCTACGAGGCCCCTTCTCACGTTTAATAGGCACAGACTTCGCAAAATGCAAAACATTCTCTTTACAAGCCTACGAAGATAATAATCTTTTTAGCAAAACCGAATCGGAGTCTTTACGTCAACCAAATGGCTTCGATCGTAGTTCTAAGTAATCTAATTGCACGACATCCTTAGTCGGTCGCTCGTTAACCATTAATCGCCGATTAGTTGGAAAATATTTCTTTTTAAGGAATAGCGAAGTTTAATAAATGACCTGCAAAGATCATTTTTAATAAGCTAACAGGCAACGATACATCTTGAAATATCGCAATCGAATGTCTCGGATGGTAATAACAGAAAGTGAATAGCGCGTAAGAGAGATGATTCTTATGAAAAGCTAAATGTCCTTGCTTACTTCTTTCAAAAAGTGTGTGCACCTACGCCTCCATCGCGTCAATCTGCCGCATTTATTCGGCGTATTAACGCGACGACTATTGTTGCTGATAGATGGAAGCTTTCGTAAACCGCCGACTCGGACTCGACGATTGGATATTTTGGATCTGGATAAACTGCTTATACCCAAGCGACCACGCAGTCTTCTACTAACGTGTTCGCTTCGTAACCACATTTCAGGGAAATGTTTAAACGGCCTGAAACAATATAGAAATCGTTAAGTATTATCGCTACATCATGGGAGACATGGAACAGCGACTGTTTAGCGTCACATATATTACATATCTCTCCAGCGATTAACGAACGAGACAGGAAAAGCAACTTAAATTCAATTTTATTCATATCATAGAGAAGTTTATAATTCCATTCCCCTCCGTCTTATACATATGTTTTACATAAGAGCATAACAGGCTCCGACTAAAAATATTCCACCACTAGCGAGTGTGATAACTGATTTAGTAATACTCTATCTTTAGCGAACATTTTGGAGAGCCCAAAGAATTTCCTCCCTTTAAGAAGCAAGCACTCCAGACGTCCCCAAATCAATTAAAACACCCTGCCCCAGCTGGCTACAATTCCAAATACAAATACACTAAAATAAACAAAGTGTTCTAAACCGTTAACAATCTGCATTAAAGCACATACCCCGCGCAACAACCCATAATTCATATCAAATCCCCAAGAAACTGGGTCGAGCGAAAAAAAAAGGGACGCCAGATCGTTCGAAATTTAAATTATCGTTAAAGGGGCATGGTAAAGTTGAAAGAAACGAAAGGGATCGGCGCGAAAACAATGGAAAAATTTGTTCCCGCGTAGAGCGAGAATATACGGTGACTCAGAGTTTTCGATTATTAGCCGATTCGTGGTGTCTTGGAAATTGCGCGGGAAAGAAATTCGATCGTATCGTAAAAAGGGGCGTTCCTGATCCACGGGTTCCTTGTAGTGCCTATATATACATACCAGCGTTCAAGCGTTACACACAGGCGCACACACACACACACACAGGCGCGCGCGCGCGTACAGAGCCGAACGGTATATATCGATTTATACGCGGCGTGGATATGCCCGGTTACGTTTTCTACTGTTTTCGGCGAGAACGGGTCAGTGGTTCGTACGCGCGATCTGATCGATCATCGGGGGGTATCGGACGGTGGTTGCGGCAAAGGCCATACCCGATGCCCATTCTGCTTCACGGTCCGCATTGGGTGCGAATCGATCGAAAGTTTGAAAGTGCAATGCTGCGCCGCGGCGGCGGCACCCAACACAACAATCGCAACACCTGAAAGTTCCCGCGAAAACTATTCCGCCGGGGATAGGCACTCGAACCCGCTCCTAAACGATGATACCGCTTACCATATCCCTTAATTAACAGGCACACCGGTCGGTCACAGCGATAAATCGGTACGTGGTGGCCGCACACGCGTTTCATTCAAATCCCTCGCTCGCGTTCGCTTTTCATCCCCCCAAAACTAAACAATCATGGCTACGGCGTCGCTCGAAAATACACCACGAATCAAGTTGGCCACTTTTTTAGCGGCATACTTTCCGGGGATAGGGCGCAGACGAGATTTGCCGAATTTATCGTTTGATCGTTTATGCAGGATGGCACCGCAAGAAAGGGGAATGAAAATAGTTTGGAAACGAATAGTGCTGGAACTTGATTCATTTGAGGAAGCTTTCCGGCTACCGACGCGACATCTGCATTTCAAACGCGCTCTTACAATGGCGTACACTCCGTTGAAATCGAACCAAGTACTATTTGTCGAGTTTTAGTGGATTTAGTCACGGATACTCGATTTGCGCAATTGAGGCTAGTAATCGTACGTAGTTGACATTGTTAATGGCTCGTGAAAGAGAATTCTTGTATCGGAATATTCGCGCGATTCAATGATCTGTCGCTCGAATTGGGAACGATTAATTTCTTTCGAGCCTATGAGATTAATTGGACAGTAAGGTATATTCGTAAAGAATAAGCGTCGCATTCGCGAATGTCCGAAGAACGGAATGCACGAGAGATTTGTGCCGCGTATTTAAAAATTATACAAAAAGTGTAAAGCCCGAGAAAAGGCACGACTTTTATACAAAAATAGCAATAAATATTTCAGACTTTTATTGAATTTCCGTGTAGCTATTTACATCGTTATATTAGTTCTTCGATATACCATTGTAAGAATAGCGAATAATAATTTTATATTATTTATAAAATCGTCTTATAGCGTACGCTCTACTTGATCACGATTAATCCATTATTTACAATATGTATTAGAAAAGCCAACATCCACTATGTACAGCAGCGTGGCGTTTGTGTAAACTTTAGTTTGTTAACTCGCACTTACGGAATAAATATTTAATACAACTTTTGTATACTTGCTTCGACTTCCTAACGCTACGCTTCGCCGCGTGCTATTCCATTCGAACACGAGAGCCCGTGCTACATTACTTTAGCGGCTGCTTATTATAAACAGTAATGATAGTTGAACAAAAAATTACGCAGCGTTCGCTGCCTGTAAATGTAACGCCACGCGTAACGCTTCCTCCACTTTCGTCTCAAGACTCTTGGAAACTAAAGCATAAATCTCAAGGCCAGTTTTTACAACCATGAATATTTCGAAGAAAAATAAGTGATGGATCTTTTTACATTATCTACCGATCGAAACTACCGTTCTATAGAAAATCTATTGCAATTTACAAAATGAATATGCTCGCACCCTTAAAACCAAAGATGAATTAAAATCGTTTACCTTTGTTACGCGACAATGAAAGATTTATAAAGTTTCTCAGTGACAAACTTCTCGGCACACGTGCAAATAGATCTCCAATGGTGCTTGGACGCTTTGCTCTTTGTACGCGTGTGCAGGGTGGTTAAATTTTGTGGCAAAATTTGTCGCACACGTAACGGTGGTTACGAAAGGTCCACTAGCAAATGTCGCCAGTTCGGTTCGAAAGCAAAGAGTGCATCGGTCAGACACCATTCGACGTTGTGCTGCTGTGGATCGGTGGCCTTAATAGATCGTGATATTGCAACAAGGCCTCTCGTAATGATCTCGAGACTTGGCCCGATGCAGTGGCGATAGTGCACTCTACCAAACAGGGGTACAATCCGATCAGTTGCTCCCACACAGACTTTTCAACTGAAACACAACGTTCGCGTTAATAGCAAGAAGATTCCTCCTCGATACTTTACCCTTGCAATTACCTTTGTTGGGAGGCGCTTTCTTCAGCGATACCACGAGCGTCGCAACGGCTTTCAGAACGAACGAGATTTCGGATAATCTGTACCTAGAAAAGGTTTATATAATAAGTACTTAAAAATTGATGCGAGTCTTTTACATCTTGCACGGGGCCCGACAAAGCGGAGCACTAGTTGCGATCGTACAAGGGCAAAGTCTAATTTAATACGCTTCGTAATGTTTAAATGGGAAAGTCATAAAACAGTTCAGTTGGAAGCAAAACTATTACCTAGGCAACGGGCACTTTCCGCTTCGCCTTTCGTTCTCTATATATCGTCGTAAAACTTCCTGGAATCTGTGAAGCAGAGCGGTGACTGCTAATCGCCCTGCCACGCCTCCTTTGTCGCTTTCTGGATTCTTGGTTGCTTCGAGCTCTGATTCGGTATTCAGCCCATCCAACAGGGAAAACTGTAGCAACGTCTCGAAGCACGTTTTCGCGAACTCTTCTCTCAATTTAGTTTCGCCGTTGTTCTCTGCGGAAGTAAACGATAGTATAGCTCAAACGATTTCTTCGCTACACTTGAATGCTTCTCGTGCACAGAGAAATTGGAAAATCTTTACTTCGCATAACGTAAACGATTTGCATTCCTTACCAATATTGGTCGTAGTTGCCGAGTGGATGGAGCCTTTGTTCAAAAGCATGACCACTCGCAGAATAAACTGATGAGGTATGTGCTGGGAATGGGGTAGAACTTTGTCCCGCAAAAGCTCCATCACTTGGCAATCTACAGCCTCGTCTGCTTGAATCTCTTCGACGCCTCGTTCCACGCTCAATACGCTATAATTAAAAGACGAGTAACTAACTCTTAATCGATGTAATAACTACAATAACCATGTTCCTCTGCGGTCTCAGTCCGTAATACGAAGCATTACCTTTTAGGGAACAGAAAGTCATCCAAGGTACTCGCGAGTTCTGGCCACATTGTTTGAAATTGTTCCGGATACTTTCTAGCTAGGGGCAGACCGGTGTGCAGAACATCGAGCAGACTGGTGACAGCTAATTTCCAAGTAGTCGGCGATGGACAAGCGTACTTTATCGACAAAGGCACGTGCAAAGCTTCTATTATGTGCATTAAAACCTGCCCATCTATCACCGCCATTTCGTGGGCTGTCTTTTGGTACAACGTTACCACCATCGACAGAGCTTTCTCTCCAAAAGGAACGTAGTTCATGGTCACCCAGTCCGCCTAGAAGAGTAAGAGACACTAACGCGATATCCATTTGACAATGGACAAGCGGGCAAAGTAAAAGTACTCACAGATACACCTCTCACTTGGGAGATGTGTTTCGTCGGTACTTTACCGTAAGTGGGGGCTTCGCAGGCCAACTTTGAGAAGCTCAATAGCTGAAGGAATATCAGTACTATCATCATACGGAGATTTTCAGGCCCGTTTAGCGCTTCCTGTAAAAGTGCAACGACGAAATTGAATCCTGAACGAGAGGAAGCCATTGAAACTATGTGTATCGAGCCACGTACCTTTTGCAGGAGCTCCATGGAATGGAGTACGCCGTCCTGTAAATGAGTGAGGACAACATCCGGCATTGTAGGTAAAATATACGGTGTCGATTCGCCGTGTACGGGAACAGCGACAGAGTTTTTTAGCACGGTGCAAAGCTTTTGCAAATCCGGGCCGGTGAATCTGCGCAGGTTGAGAATGATTTATCTTCCAAGGGTTCTGTTTAATCGGCAAAGAGCTCGCGACCGTTCAGGAAGATTAAGAAGCATACTTGTTCCTGATGTGTTGAAAGACAGCTGGGAATATATGAACCAACGCTGTTAAAAACGCCTGTGTTGGTACGTAAGGTTCTGTCTCCCCTTCTTGAGGTGGCGTTGTACTCTCCGTTCCAATATTTAGCCAAACACGCCACGCGACGAACCACAATGCTTCAGAATCGTTCGACTGTATCACTTCGTTATTGTCGCTTCCTTTTTGGAGATACAAGATCTCTTGGAATGATTTTAAAGCTGCCAACGATACCTGGCGATTTCAAGTACGATTTAATAAGGCTGCGTGCTCGTAGCTTCTTCGGGGAAGGCAGGAATCGTTTGCACGCACCTCGTTATTTTTACTGAGTGCAGAATTCTCTATAAACTCCAGTAAAAGGGACCAAGCTCTTGGAAAATCTCCCAGCATTTGCAGAAGCTGACGTTTCGTGTTAAATACTCTTCCAACGCCACTCAAAGTCAATACCTGCGAAATAACTGTTTATAAAACTTGTCGCTTCGTAGATAATAACGCGGACTTTAATTTGAAACGTATACGTAGATTATTACCTGGGTTTCTGCCCATTGTTTCTGCGCTGTGTTCCTGCTGTGATGAATAAGTATGTTCCCACTAGTATCGACTTTTTCGCTGCTGGCAGAATTGGATAAACTCCTCACTTTGTCCAACAAGGGGAACAGAACCTGCCACAGCACTGCCTGCCATGTTGGCTGGTGTAGCAAACTGCCGTGAGCAGAAATGGTGGAGAATAACGTTTGGCTGGCTGATTTGCGCACCGCGGGTCGAGGGTCCACGCACAAGTCTCCTTTAAAGTGTAAAAGGAGGTTTCAAGTCTTAAGTATTCTATTCCTAATCTACGAGTCTGATAAATATGTTACCTAAACGCGCATACAGACACATCCAAAGTTTATCAAACGCTGGCATGTTCGTCGTACCCGGAAAGTCTGGGAACACAGACGACGAGTCTCCCTTTAGAGAAACGCATAGCTTCTCTTGATTTTGATAAAAATAATCGCTTATATTCCACTGAAAGAAAAAATAGAAATATAAATACACCGAGCCAATGTACGATATCTATTTTATCGATCTACTTTGAAAATTGTATTTCGCATGGAATATAAAGACACTTTCGATGTAATAACGCGGTAAAACGGGGTAGACAGATCAAGGGACCGACATTCCGGATGTCGAAAGTCTCTTTCGAATGTAGTTCAATCTTACCATTAATCCAACGGCAGTAAGCGAGATATTCAATTCTTGCGTTTGCGAGCCAAACTTGGCAGCTGTGTCGACGCAAAGTGGAAGACACCGCCAAGGCATCACTGGTAGAAAATCGGTTACTACCAATTGTAAGCACTGAAAAGCTATTCTAACTAAAGCTTCTCTGTAAAACATGTACGATATGTGTTATAAATTATATAAAAACATGGTTCAGAAGCTACGCTAATTTAAGCACGTAACAGACTGATACAGTAGCTATTTTAGCATGCAAGCGAAAGGAAAGGTGCTATTACTAACGAAAAGGAAACTATACCTCGCCGAACCCAGAGTTTCTATCTTAACAGCGATAATTACCCGTGGTGATCTGATACTGCTCCGATGATACCAAGTACCAAGGGCCAGCCGTGATATAACGTCTCCCCTGCGCCATGCAGGACTTGTAAAACGCACTCCAACTGACGCTGCCTTACATCGCCGTGACGCACAGATGATAATTCGGACAACGGTCCTAGCAGTAAAGTCTGCAGCTTCTACGGTGGAAGAATGAACGGTTTTTAATAACCGATACTCTGAAACGTATACCGTAAGCAAAGCGAAATAAACGAGCGTACTTGATTATCGCGTAAAGGTTGAGGGTATTTGTGCTGAAGTGCCATTTTAACGAGGTACGTAATGGCTTCGACTCCCCATTCTCTCATACGAATGTGTGGGTGTTGGCAAACCTCTAACAAGTGATTCGTGAGCGGCCTCCACAGAACTTCCACCCTAGGCAAGTTTACCAAACCGGTTTCTAAAAGCTTGGCTACAGCGAACAGCGATGGTTCCTAGAGGCACGAAATGCTTGTGTGAGACCCTTTATTATGAATCGAAAACTCGAAGTGAATTAAACACAACTGATTATAATATGTACAACGGAGCATAGAATATCTCAACACTCACCCTATTAGAGTACGCCAGCTCCATGGCTTCGTGGCTCAGTTTGCAGAGCGCGTCTATCAGATGATGCAAGGCTACGTCGTCCAGGTGTTGACTACTCTCGAACAATCTACTAAGCATGGCGCTAAGTACAGGCAGGTCTGCCATAACTGCATTCGTAAGTACCGCGTTTGGATCTGCGGCGGTTCTACCAGCTTTTAAGGATCCTCCCGTAGAGGGCTTTAAACCGAGTATCCAGACAAGATGTTGCAACGTCGTGAGGACCAAGTGCCATGCACTGCCGAGTATGCTCCCGTGACAATGCGCGAGGGACAATAATGCACGCATGCATTGCAAGTTCTTTGCTGTTAACATAACAGGACCTTGGTGCGCACCTACATAAACGTAATATTATATTTCCCTCGATACTATCACAGCCACGCGTACTCCGGCAGTTTCGCTCAAAGGTTCTCGCGCCTCTTATTGAACAATGCAAGTTCTACGCACCAACTGGTAAAGACGCGGTAGGCAACGGTGTACCGACAGCTACCACCTGCTGTCTGTAATCTGGCTCGCCCATAGTCAGATTATACTGAGTGGATTCTTGTTGCCTCCCGCTGGCTATACCCTGGGGAGCATTGTACAATACGGTCAACGCGTAGTGCGGAGGCAAGGACGCTTTGCATATCGCTGTGATGAATGCATCTCGTGGAGTCTGCAGGTCTAATTGCCCGCACAGAGACGCAAAGGTTTGAATCGCTTTCAACACATTCTCCGTCGCAGACTCGTCGGTGCTAAGAACGACAATGGAGGAGAAATAACTTTGAACGAGCAGGCGTAAGATAGTCGATGTAAATATTGGCGAGTGTTACCTTGCATCTATGAGAGGACTCAGCGCAGCCAGGAGACCGCACCAGCTGGAGTTAATAAGCTGAGTGTGAAGCTTTCGCTCGGACTCGGTTGGCTTATAACTTTGATTTCCGGTTACAACCTCGCCGGAGCCGTTGATAGCGAAAGCAATCGAACGTATGATGTCCAATAAACACGCGTAAGCTATACTAATCCCGTAACCAATTGGTATCTGCGGTGGCTCGACTTTATCAAGCATATCCAAACTAAAAGTTACTCGAGTTATTTACACGAAGGCAATTTAAGGTAGTATACGCTTCATCGGTAAATGTTCTAGCAACGATAATGCGCTTACTATGTTGATTTAGCCTGACCACTCGTGAACGTCGCAACCACTGGCAGCCAAATGCCACGCGAGTAAAAACCAGGCTGGGGCGAGACGCCAGGGCCTATCGGCATTCCCGTGAACAGTGGGGAAGTAGTATTTTGTGGTATCGATGTACCTGTAGCTGTATCGTGGGATTGTTAATGTCTTTTAATTCGACGCTTCATCGTTACTAGCGAAACAGATCTTACCCATGGTGGCTTGATTCATCATTTGAGGATTAACGAAAAGACTATGTACATAGGCACCCAAGCTATTGACGATATCTTGGAAAATGTTGGTCGCGTGAGGTTTCAAGTCGTAACATTCGCAGAAGTTTGTAAGAAGATCGGCTTGCACCGTCATCTTATGTAAAACCTCTAGCGCCAAAGCTCTCTGCCAAGTCGGCTTGTCGGGATCCAAAAATTTCACGATTAAAGATAAGAATATTTCGCACTCCGTCACCTGAAAGCAACGACGCATGTAAGTACAGGGGATTTCCATTAGATTATTTCTTCGATACTCACCAAGAGAGAATGATACTTTTGTATTAGAATGGAAACGACTCGGAGAAGTCTCATGCTGATTGGGAAATAAGGCTTGTCCAGCGGCGTAGCTTGTTGCAGTGACGCAGGAACGGAATTGCGGTATTTGATGTTCGGTGAAAACAGCTTGATCACGAGGGCGCAAACTCTTTCCTTTAGCAGAAAGCTGAATTCTGGATGCTGAGGGGATATAAGATCGAAGATTTACAGGTGGAATCTGAAGCGAGTGTATTTACAAGCACGTACCTTGAAAAATACTGATGAAAAGTTTGTTAGAACAGATTCCAGCAGTTCCAATCCAAATGTACGAGTCATTTCAGTAATACCAATCAACCAATAGGGTTGATCCGCGTTCACTAATTGCACCAAATCCTAGGAGAACGTTACGTTTAATAATTCAATCTTACTCACAAGATCCCGAACCCTGAAGTTCAAAAAACTTTGAAACTTGTTGAATACGTAGGGAATTTCCTCATTCTTACGACGCAATTTTTTTACTGCCCAAATTCACCCGAAGGGGGTGAAATTGACCCCCGAAAATTCTGCAATTTTCCGATTTTATTTTGTAACTCGCAACCCGTAAGAGATGAAAAAAAGTTTCGGGACAAAAGTTAGTTCTTTTAATTAGGACTATCATTTGGTAACTTACAGTTGGCGAGTTATAACAGAAAATCGGAAAATGGCCTGAATTTAAGGGGTCAATTTCACCTCCTCGGAGCGAATTTGGGCAGCAAACAAAAATTGCGTTGTAATCAGGAGGAAATCCCCTACGTATTCGTAGTCTCAGAAATTTTTCAATTTCCGAGTTCGGGATCTTTCCTCGTCGGTAAGTAAACATTCGAGTAAAGTTACTTGAAACATCAAATACGCATCAGCGGCGCATGGTCCTAAGCCTTTGGGTGCTTGATTGGTAGGAATTTTCAATTCCTCCAAATTTATGTCGTCAGAATCTTCGTTATCAGGATTCTGCTCATCCTCGGCAACGACACGCTCAAACACCAACGACACCAGTTGCCGTACCGTCGCCCCGGCTGTATTAATCGTCGTGCAATCTTTGGTAAAATGCAAACGAAAGCAGAGTACCAGATTCTGGAAATTGCATATTACATCTTATAACTCGCGATCGTTAAAGCACCGCGCGGTGTGAAATTTTATAAACAATACAAATTATTACCCTCGCGAGTGTTTCGCCGTGTACAATGGTGTTACTCGTAAGCAGCAAGGTTACAGTTTGTAAAACTTTAACTTCCTCCGTCCCCGACTCCATCAACATCCATAGCGTGTCCGTAATGTAACGAGCACCTTTCTGATCGACGGCTTGTTGCGTGATTAACCTTTGCATTATACTTAAACAGGACTGGAATAGGGAATAGAAAAATGTGCGATCGAGAGAGTACAATAATGAATTACATCAGATATTTGGCGCATCGTATGTACCTTGATAATTTTTACATCTTTGCTCTCGCAACCCTGGACCAAAGGGTACAAGATTTGATTGACGATGTAATAAACAGGGGCACCCGAAGCATTCGAAGCTGTTCTGATTTTTGTGATTCCTTCTTCGCATGACTGTAACGAAATGGACAGAAGTTAATATCGTTATAATCGTAATCAAAAGAGAATTTAATATCGCTTCTTTTTACAAAATTTCACACAATTAAAAGCTCTCCTTAGTAACTGTTAGAAGTAGTTTAATTTTAGAAAAAAAATGTTCCGACGTATTCTATTCGCAAACTTTGGAGATACTTTACGAAAGATTTCGTACAATAATATATCCGAAATAGTGACTTTTGACAGAGGTTACTTTACAAAATAATTTTCCAGAAAAGAGCAGAGTTTAAGTTCACGAGCTAACCTAACTTTTGTCATTTAGCGTATTGTTACGATATATTTCTTACAATACCAATAAGAAGAGCATACTTCTTTAATCTGCGGGTATTTCTTCTTCGTTTCGGAAGCGAGGGCCTTCAAATCAACTTGCAACGACTCCAGAAATTTGGAGATATTTTCCGGGTTAGCTGCGACAGCTGCGCTCGCCATCGTTTCGGAATCCTTATTAACACCGTTACGATACAAATCTATCTCATCGTTAAATATTACAGACAGTTCCTCAAAGGGCGCATACTGGCGTATCAGAACTCGTATCTATCCGATAGTGGGTGAGTTGGCACGTACCATGCCGATTATCACAAACGACAACGGACAGGTGACAATCTATTAAGTTCACCCTTAAACATCCTCCGCCTTATATCATTCCAGAAGATCTCGCTTACAATGATTACTCAAGGGTGTTATTGATCCTTCGATAAAAGTCCCTCGATAACCGTGTGCCTCTGCGACTATCAATTATTCGCATCTTACTCGCAACACGTCCAGGTAAATAATAAACCGTGGCACGCAATGGCGCTGATAACCCGTATATCGAAATCGTGCTCTGACACGGAATGGGAACTAAGAACTCTAAGAATGGAAACTCGCGCTATAATCCTAGGACATGCATTTTCAAATTCTCCTCGCAAGCCCGCTGAAATTTGAAATCTTTTAGCGAATTCGGTATCTCGCACTGACTCTGTCCTATTTAGTGCCAGAAAATGACTTGAATCGTAGCGATATTTATCGATTACTGTACTTGCTCGCAGTACTTTATTCATTTTTCCATTCATTCATAAATTATAAACTCTCGCGCAAACCAATCATACAGGCATATCAACACAAAATCCTACAATAGTGCAGGGCTTTTTGCATGAAGGTAGTACGCCTGTGTGGCTCGAGTTGCGCGCAATTATTTGAATTAAGGATCGCGAGTGTAATTGGTTTGAATGTTCTTCTATTATAAATATTTATGTGTTAATATCATCATTCATCAGCGTCGTGGGGAAACCAGTCACGTCTGGCAAACTGTTTATAGTGGTGGGGGTGGTTACGCACGCCACGCATGTGCGTGATGACGCCGCGAACGAATTGGACGGTCCAATTTGGACCTGAACCAACCGCCGTGCGTAGGTTTTAGGCCGGTATTCATTGTCGCTACTTATTCTTAAGCAAAGTTAGATATAAGGTTCGTTGGGCAATATAAGACAACAAAAAAGTCGAAACGCCATTTCTTTTGTTTTATACAAGGAATAAATAAATAACCATAACCATAACCATTCTTAAGCAAATGTTTAAGCATGCGGCATCCTCTATTAACCTAGTAGCTAGTAAAGGATGCCGAATGCTTAAGCATTTGCTTAAGAATAAGTAGCGACTATGAATACCGGCCTTTGTGATCACTTTAATCACATTTCATGCTGCGGAACAATTACAGTATGACATGTGCATATAGGTATAGTATTAAAAAGTAAAAAGAGAATTCGTCGATAAGATAACTTTTTATCAATTTCATTTCATTAATTCAGTTTGCCCTTGAAGATTGTTGCAATATATATCGAAGAATCGATTCGAATGGTGCTTTATTCAAAAAGCATCTATATCATTAAATCCAAACGGAAAGTTCATAAGAAACTTTGAGGATAAATTGAAGTGATTGTAGTCACAAAAACTACGTAGCGAAAATTTGCACCTTTCAACAGCCATTTGTAAGAAAAAACGTCAACGCATACGTTCGCTAGAGACATATACATAACGTATACCGCATACTGCAGTAATATATACTGTATCATGAATCACGTTAAAAAGACCAAGAGTAATAACGAAGAGAGAATGAAGAGAGAAGCTAAATTACATTAAATTAAACCGTGAAGATTCGTAAAAGTGACCACTATCGCGTTCTTGATCGTTACGGAGGCACTAAAACGGCTAAAACTCTAAAACATAACCGACCGAGGCTGTCATAGGCGTAGACATACGATGCACCGAGAATTTCAAAGCAGCCCGTTCGGTGGAATACAATTTAATTAACGGCTGTATAGAGTAATTAGCAGTAACGTAACGTGGCGGATCTGCGGGTGAAATTCGCTCGCCGCGATTGGAAACGGTGCCAAGGCGCAACTCTCGTATCCGCAGAGTTTCTATAGCTGTTGCGGTTGTTGCAGGTAGGACCATGGTTGTCCTCGCCATTTTTAAAAGGAGCTCAGTCGCTAATGAACCACGGTGGGGTACGCTCGGTGTCTCGCGGCGTTCGAGGTACGGACCTTTTCTCCGTGTATAGTCTCGCTTGTACGCGGTGATCCCGCGATGACGGCTGTATAAAAAGCTTCCTCGCGACTTCCCATCGAACGTGCCACGCAGAGGTGTTATCCGAGAGGTGTGCGTCGCAGGCACCAGCCCGAGAAACATGTCCAGTGTGCCGACAATGTCCAGCGGGCTTAGCAAGCTCAAAAAGAAACACTTCCGAGTGAAACATCAGAAGGTTAAGCTGTTCCGTGCGAACGAACCTCTTCTCAGTGTTTTTATGTGGGGTGTCAATCACACGGTGAGCACTGAACACACGCATTTGCTTGACAGCATCGTACGTCATTGAAATGCCATCTTTCTCCCATCGTCCCCTTGAAACCTAATAGAGGCCCGCAACTATAGCCGATCGTTTACGTTGTTTTGCCGCGTACGCGGTTCCCACGACCGTCTCCTTTTATCGATAAGCTGTCCGTGGGCTTGAATTCATTTGGGATATAGAATGTCTTATGCCTATTTCCTAATAGCAGCCGCGGTATTAACTGCCTAACGTGTTATTTTGCATTCGCGTGTTTACGAAGCGAGAGTGACGTAAAATGTTTTTTGTCATCACTGGGATCGGTCGTCGAAAGATTTACAGCTCGCTTTGCTTATCCTGTTTTTCTTTGGCAAACCTCTGCGCGTTAGTTATTTACGTTCAAGATGGTGTTGTGATATTGTTATAGCTGCCGTATGTTTATTTAGTTCGGCGTAAAAGTTCAATGAAAACCAGTTTGATGGAGTACTACGATTATCTATGGTCAAAGTCACTGTTGGATGAGTCACTTATGTAGTTAAACGATCGAGCCCGTTTCATTCGAGCGGAAAATAAGTATTAATTATACGAAAATGGTTAGGTGATTGGGAACTGGGCAGAATGCGTTGTAGCGGTAATTAATAGGAGGAAATACATGCGATCGTTTTCATATCCATTCAAGGATTATCACATTTCTGTACATAGTGTACTTGATCTCATTACATGTAGATCGTATGATAAACTTTATGTATAATAGGCATACATATGCTTAGATCCATGCAGCTGATGTTTCTCCATAATGGTTTGAAGGATCAGTAAATTTCGAATTCCTTTGTTGATCGATTTATAATGTCAAAATCTCTTTGTGACAATATTCGCAAATAAGGAGCTTGCTTAGGGGATTATGCTTATCAAAACATTGTTTTTACACGTTGCAGATAAATGAGCTTAGTCATGTTAATATACCGGTAATGCTCCTGCCAGATGATTTCAGAGCTTACAGCAAGCTGAAAGTGGATAATCATCTTTTTAACAAGTGAGTGACATTACATTATGTAGCAGCATGTCTTTCGAGTTGGAGTTACTTAACGGTAAAAGGACGAAAGGGAAATGATAGATCGAAATGCATTTAATAGAGACAGAAAGCACAAGTGCCACGCTTTGACTAATCTGGGAAAGAAATCATTAATGTAAATTTACAGCAGCCGCCGAGGTGGCCCATTCTAAATATATCGCTAAATACTGAATTAGTAGGCTGGTCACTGATTTTAATAATAGAATCAATGAAGGTTCTCATGATCTCGGATCGCAGTTAATGATAAAGATATGAATAACATTATTTTCGATCTGAAAATGAATATTATCCTATGCTTTCGAAGGTTCCCTTAGAAATCATCGAATGCCTAGAAACGTAAATCTTTGATTTGCAAGGTAACATAACGATTTGTATTTCGGAATTATGGGATATTCGTAAGTCAGACTTTTTGTTTTAGGGAGAATATGCCCTCCCACTTTAAGATCAAAGAGTACTGCCCATTGGTATTCAGAAATCTACGGGAAAGATTCGGTATTCACGATTTGGACTATAAGGAATCGATGACAAGGTAAAAGATACTTTATTTAACGCTATGTATTCTACAAATGCTCCCTTTGGATCACTGTTAGAAATTGGTTTAAATGTGTCTCTGAAGTAATTACGATAACCAGCATCTATTTGCAATGTATTTTATGAATAAGAAACAACTATTAATTTCTCTTCTTCTACATATCTCTATTATTACATTGCACCGCATGCTAAAGATATGTATATTATGCTATGCAAAAGCTTTCTGTTTAAGTTATGATAGTTTGTTGCGCACCATGAAGTACCCGTGGGTCTACTAAAACAATTTGGTACATACGTTTTTTTTTTATTCCTTTGGCTGTAAAGCACGTTTGTTTATTTATAGAACATTGCAGATTTAGGGGCTTTACTTGATACAACCTTGAAGGAAGATAATCTACCCAATGACTCATAGGTGGAGCATTGTAAATAAAAGTTTCATCGTGGTATTTGATATTAGCTTGAATCGAAATGTTATGAAAAAGTTATTTCGAAACTTTATAATAATATACCGTTCTTTCTACAAGGCATGGACACAAAAGTATTATTAGATGAGAAATTGGTATTGTGACTAACAAATGTTCTACTCAGAGTAGAGCTTGTATGCGATACAGAATATGTAGTTTCCAAAGTATTATCTCGCACTTGTATAAATCTGATTATGTTAGAAGACGGTGAAGTGTTCATATAAAAATAAGAAGTAAAAAAATCCCTAATGGTAAATTGTAATACGAGGATTTTGATACTAGATGTCGGGCATTTAATCCTTCCCGAACAGAGAGGCATTCGGATTTGGCTGGATATGGGAAGGCTCGTGAATTGGTTCGGCGCTCTGCGACTGCTCCTTCAGTAAACCTTTCTCCTTCTCCTATTATTTCACAAATTCCAGTCTTAAATAAGCCACTACGTTCCTACAGTTTTAAGCCAAAGCGTCTGAGGTTAGCCAGACTTGATTTTTCATTTTGTTCGTGTGGCTTGTGGCTAACACGTTTCCATGAACTCCTCATTAAGGAAAGAATAAACAATCGAGAGAAATAAAGCGCACACATCATATCACAGTACCACCTTATCACAGATAAAGAACATATTTATGTTCCCGCAATGTGTCACGAATTACAACCCATAGAATTACATTTAATTAAAGCATGCACTTTTTTCTCTTCTTTTTTAGCTTCGTGTACTTATAGTTCTTGCAGTATATAATACCATCGTACCCCTTGAATTTTGTTTGATTTAATTATTATACACGCCATATCCGTAGCAACTTTTTTTAACGAGTGAATTAATATGCTCAACATGTACCTTGAAAACCAGTTTTCCCCGTTTGTTTATGCACGTTGGATATAGTACATGTAGACCTATTAGTAATCGTACGGAATTATGAAAACGAAACTAAAGCCATTTCTACTGCAAGGAGTAAATAGTCTTGTGTGCTTTTATGTGAAAATGTAGATGCTTTATTTTTAATAGGACTATTATTTGCTCTTAAGACGAGTAGAGGAAATGTAGTAAGTGAAATCATTCTCTCTCTTTTTAGATCACAGCCGATATTAGACGACTCTTCTGGTAAAAGCGGCGCAAAATTCTACCAATCCTTCGATAAATTGTTTATCATTAAAACTCTTACAAGCGAGGAGGTGGAAAGAATGCATTCGTTTTTGAAGCACTATCATCCGGTATGTAGGGAACACTGTTACAACGCGTGGTATATCTGTAGAAAACTAACATTATTTGCAGTACATCGTGGAAAGGCATGGGAAAACATTGTTGCCCCAATACCTTGGCATGTATCGATTGACGGTAGACGGTGTGGAACATTACGTTGTCGCCATTCGGAATGTATTTTCCAATCACTTGACGACTCACAAAAAGTTCGATTTAAAAGGCTCAACGGTAGACCGCGAGGCATCCGACAAAGAGAAAGAGAAAGATCTACCCACTTACAAAGACAATGATTTCGTTAAAGAGGGGATGAAGATTTACATCGGGGAAGATGCAAAATCCAAGCTGATAGAAACGTTAACTGCTGATGTTGACGTGAGTACTGTTCTGGTCCCATTTTACACGCCATTGCACTGGATTTATTAAGAAATTATTTTTTACAGTTCTTGACGCGATTGCATCTAATGGATTATTCCTTGCTACTTGGTCTACACGACTGTGCGAGGGCCGAACAAGAGAACAGGGAACGCGCGGAGAGGGAAGAGGAGGAGGAGAATCACGAAGAAGAGGAGGACAGTGAATCTGGAAGTGGACTAGATTCGCGAGGTCCAATGGGAGAGTAAGTTAACACTCTATAGAACTACAGTTCTGTAGGAAATCTTGAGATTCAAGATGTACAATATTCATTGCTTCATTTCAGCCGTCTGTGGGGTTGGAGTTGTTTCCCTGGTATGGCAACGCCTCCCGAATCCCCACACGCCGCGTTGATGCGCGACACGAGTCTGCAATACGAAGATGCGATTATTCCCGAATTAGATATTTACGCGATTCCTAGCAAAGAAGGTAATTCGTCGCATAACTCCCCACCGTGCTGGCTCAAGATAACGTCAACGTGTTATTCTGTTTCAGGTGCACCCACAAAGGAAATTTATTTTTTAGCCATAATCGATGTACTAACTCATTACGGCGTGCGTAAGCAAGCGGCAAAGGCGGCCAAGACGGTAAAGTACGGTGCTAATGTCGATGGTATATCAACCTGTGATCCAGAACAATACGGCAAGCGATTTATAGAGTTTATGAGCAAAGCTATAGAATAAGCTCGTTGTTGCTAAGCTTGTAAATTTGGACCGCTCGTTTGAACATCGCGATGATACTGTCGCTTTTACCATGCCCCCGAACGCGTGGTAAGGAAGGTTTAGTGCATTGAACCGTCTATTCTCTGCACTTTTGATGTTTTATCATAAAGATCTTCGCTTAGTACGTCCGTAACGTTGATTACGTACCTCAGTATTTCTTATGACATCTACGATCGATTTGAAAGCGTAACAAATGATTGAATTTCATTAATTGTCATTCTACTACAGAGACTCAAATCTTCTTGAAGGAATGTTTAGCACCTCTTATGCACCTCCAGTGACATATATTCTCAGTATTTACTTACAATTCTCCTATAATCGCGATCGTTCAGCATCGCGGTGTTGTTGTGTTCTTTATTTTCTCATTAAACTTACATACTTCGAGGCGTGAGATTTTATTCTGCGTGCGTTATGTGTACAGACAGATATATACGAGGGCCCTATGGAATATTAAAAGAATATTTCCTATATCCTGCTTGTTTCGTCAAACGATACTCGATACTATATCGAAGAGAATACTTTGTCTGTACGTGGATATAATTGCCGGTATATCTAGTATCTCGTTGCCCAAACTATTGATACGTTAATGGGCGACGATGTAAACGATATATCGTACGTTGTTGTTGGTACACATAATGTGCTATAAAAGCTGCGTTGTGCGCTGTCGCGCGGCAGTAAGTTATACGTAACGTTAGGGAATATTGAAATTAAATGTTGATGTTACGATAATAATATAATAATCTCGAAAGGAAGCGCGATTCAAGTGTTTCGCGAGAGAAGCCTACACTTATCGTAAAGAATCTCTCCGGTTTCACAAAGAATTATAATGCTTCTGATGGTATTGTCTGGGATGTTTAAAATATTCGAGTTAAATCGCTTCTACCGCAGCAACTTTCGTTTTGATAGGTCTAAAGAGAGGAGAGAAGTAATATATTATACACGCAAAAGGTACTATATTATATGCGATAAGAGCTTGAAACTCGAAGAATTACGAGTAAATGTTTAAAGTCTGTAAATGTCATCTCGGTCGTTTCAGTTACCGTGAGTCGGTGTTTAGACCATCGGTTCGCCTAGTTCGTCAAGTATATTTACCGGGAACAAAGCGAGTCGTATGTATTATGCACGATTCATGTCTCCTTTCTTTCGTGAAAGTGCTCAAAGTTATTTAGACCGTGTTTCCGACTGTAGATTGTAAGAAACCAAGAACGGCATACATTTCTTCTTCGACGCATCGAGAACGGGGCCGCCGACCTTGTTCTTTTCAATGCCACAGCTTGATTAAGCAACAGCACTGCGTTAACGATACGCTAGGTTTTTCCGATAACGTACGGAACAAAGATTAAGCCCGTTGATGGCGTTCGATTCTCGATGCGTTAAGATGTTGGCGCAACTTCAGCTGCACAATACCTTGCTTGACAATTTCGATACGGGACAACTTACACTTAACCTCTTTTTATTCGGTGATAATGTGCAACAAGTAGCTTCTAACGAACAATATTCCAAGGTCGTGTGTATCGTTTGTACTATGTAAAAAAGCAAAGGGGGAGGATGCATCGTTGCATAACGCTCTATCTTTAAATAATCTAATAATCGATTTTTTATAATTTCTTAAAAAATGATTCATAATGTAACGAATAATTACTTTACTAATTAAGGTATTCATCTAGTCTCGATACTTTGTATGATTTTATACGTTGCCAACGCATTGGAATGCCGAGAGGGGAGAAACGAGGAAATGTAATTGAATATTGCAGACGACACTGTACTACGTACCATAACGTTATCAGTTGCAAGAGTACGCTCAATTTATGTAATGTTGTAGTTTCTATAAGATAAGAAATATAATTCGTTCTGTCAGCTACGATAAACTGCTACGCGGTGACGAATTTTATGAATATATACGTACATATTTTTTTTTTACTGGCTTGCAAGTACCGAAAGACGTTCGAAATCACGCGTACCAGTTATCGAATTTGGAACCCACCGATCCGCGAGATGCTCTTCTAATTCGACTATATGCGGAGAAACAGATTTCGACGATTATTCAGTTTAGGTTCTCGCAATTCGCGCTGTGTAGAAACGATGTATGCGTACGATATACATATTTGCTACGTTGCTGTTGGCAATACATATTCAGGCTTCTGTTGTCCTATCGTTTGTACTATTCGCAGAGTCTGTGCTGTATAAGCCACTGGAAATAAATGGACACTTGACGCAAAACGGAATTATAAATAAAACAAAAAGAAACACGACGGAAGGAACATGTTCGATTTTATTTTACGATAAGCTGTAGGCGAATTTATTTCTCTTGGCGAACGATACTTGTCGCAACGCCGAGACAAAATATACTTTATACTAAAAACGATCAAGTCATTTGTCTATTACTAAAAGTAACTCGGTAACGGAAAATATATATTTCGCTATAAAATGAAACAAAAACATATACTAAATCGTACGCTTATAACAGATTTGTACTTTTGTTATTGCATGAAACAAAATATTGAAGAATTCTACTTCCTCGAGACTTTGGTTTTTACATATTCTACTACGTATTACAACTTATTCGCTAAAGAAGTCTTTGTGGTGTTTCGTAAGGCAAGTAATAAACGCTTACGAAAGTAAAACTAGATGCGAGGTTTCTTCGAGTCGTTCTCTTTCGAGCCGCAGCAGTCTTTTTCAGAAGTAGAATCTTTATTTTCAGGGCTAAAGTAACTGCTTCGTTTTCTTCTCATAACAGGCGATACTTGTTTCAAGTGCTCCATGTCGTTGAATACAACTTGCGCACCTCCTCCGCTGGTTGGTATTATGTCGCCCTATAAGAATCGTTCGTAATCTACATTCATTTTCAATTGTGCTTTGTGTCTTGGAAGATTACCAACACTTGCTTTATACAGTTTTGTTTCGAGTTCACCGTCCGTATCTTGTTCCTGGGCAACGAGGCAGTATCTGGACGCTCTGTCAGTTATGTCCTTCGGGTCTGTCAGTTGCGTGACGCTTCGTTTATTTCGCATCAATGGTTGGAGGATGGTCCCAACCGGAACTAAACCAGTAGGTCGATGATCGATCCACCTATCTGCGCTCTGCGATCGCCTGTATCGCAAATTTGCCACTGGAATTCTTTCCTAAAGATCGTTAATGATAAAAAAGGTTGGTATCGTTTCAGAGTACACCAGGAGTTAGATAACAAGGTGCAGAGACTAAAGTATTTACTTTTCTACTCAATCGTACGTCGCTGGCATCGTCGAACTTGACGGTAGAAGCTGTCTTTGCGCTGGTTTTCGGTGTGGTCACGGGAGGAGATATGGTTTCAGGGACAATAGTTGTAGTAGTAGTAGCTTTAGACGTTGTAGGAACTTCATCACCACCACCATCATCATTATTATCGATTGTCATCGGCACTGTTTCTCTAAATTCTTGTTTCCCTTCAGTAGTAGCTTCCTCGTCGCTCACTAATATCTGCTTCACCAATTTTAGCTTGTCTTCCTTCTCTTTCATTTGACTCTAAATAAATAATCATCAGAGTTAATAAACGTACAGAGCATATATGGATACGCGAGTATAAACGAATACCTGAAGGATCTCGCGTTGACGGCGTAGTTTGCTTTCTAATTCCTTGCCCATTTTGTCAGTCTCCGCTTGAATTCTATTAGTGTATTTCGCTTTAACCCTTTGCTTATCTATATCGCGTTGATTCAGCAACATATCCTTGTTTGTTAACTGCGAAAGAATTCCGTAAATCTTTGGTCCCCGAGAGAATGGAGAATGATTCGTAAATGTATGTAGAACTAAAAAACTTACTTCTTGCTTCATGTGTCTGATGATATCATTCGCGCTGTTTAATCTGTACAGCAAAGTATCGATTTGGCCTTCGGTTTTGCAGATGTGGCCCTCCAAAGCGGATATCTGTAATAATAATTTTGTAATTACAGTCGCAACGATCGTAACATTTTCCGAGAGGCATACCTTTTTCTTCTGTTGATCGCCTGCCGCTTTTAACGCGGTGTTCTCGATTTTCAGCGACACATTGTCTCGTTCCATTTTCACCAACATATTCCTAAAGTTATTCTCTGAAAAGAATGACGCGTATAAATTGTTAGGAAGATTAGAGATATCCAGAGTTGAATGAGAATTACGTTTCTGTCTCAAATCATCTTGCAACAGATTCCGCTTCTGAATACGCATTTCCAAGAAGCGCATCAGCGTGGTAATTACTTCGTCGTTGTGCGGATTCGTTACGTCCATCTCTGGGAATGGTCCTCCGAGACTGGAACGAGATTTATCTCGCGATAAACTAAAGTTTTTTTTATTATTATTTCTATACTGACAATAGGAAGCAGCGTACCTGTAAACTAAACCTAAATCGAGTTCCAAATCAGCAGCAGCCGGATTCCCGGCACTTTCCAATCTGTTTTTAGCTTCTTTAAATATCTGCGCAAAAAAAGAGAACGGCAATAATCCACAGTCTTTCATTTGAACATTAAGAAAGTCCCTTTCCTTACTTTATTGGCTTGTCTTCTACCGGGTACGTATCCCAGATCCATTTTCAAAGTCGCGGAATTTGTAACTTGTACTTCTTGACTGACCTCGGCAAACTTCATCACTTGCTGCAGCAGAAATATACATATTGTCGCGCAGCTGATTTAGTTTGGCTAGCATAGCGCGTAAGGAGTACTCACGACAGTCTCGTCGTAATCATCCACGCTGGGATTGACGCAAACGATCATTCTCACGTTCCCTTCGCCGTCGAAATAGTTCTTAAACAGATGCGTCACTTTGGAATCCCTGTAAGGGACTATCTTGTTCGTGCCCTGAGTTTGATTCTCGCGCAGTATTTCCAAGCAGGTCCGTAGCGTCATCAGCGAGTTATTTATGTTTCCTGTTTTAAGGGTATCCGCCGGTCAAAAAATCGAAAAATTTTGTTTGCATATTTTCATTCACCAAAAAATGTTCAGTTAAAATTTTGGGTTCGAAATTCCTGACGGTACAGATTCTACAGACAGTTCGGGGGGATCATCAGTGTGACGGCCTTTAAATAGGTGTTTTTTGAAGATGGATCGCGAAGCAGGTATAACAGACAGAAATGTGATTTTTCTTTTAATTAATGATACATTTATCGATCTAAAGAAAGAATCAATTTCTTTTTTAATCGAATAAACGCGTGGAAAATAGGGCGCTCAAGGGCGAGTCTCCCCCGTCACGAACGTGCTCGGCGTCAAATTTTAAGTACGTTTTTTTCGAAACAATTTTTCACGCACTGTCGCCACGATAAGAAATGCAATTCTTGACCGAATCTAAAAATTCAAACGGGATTCTACTTGTAATTACGCCGGCTTCCGCGCTACCCTCTATTGCGAATTGTCATACACTCAAGTTTTTTTACGAAACATTTTTATACGAAAGAACTCAGGTTTCGGGGACCCTATAGTTTAAACATTTGGCAATCATCGCCCAGTTGTTTCAGAACACTACCCAAGGGTAGCGCGATAACCACACGTCTGTAATTAAGGAATATCTTTGGTTTTTTGATTTCGGATGATCCTGTCTAAAGTTATCGTGGCGCCAGTGCAGGCCAGTTTTTATTACAACGATGCGGCACGCAATGCACATCAGAGGCACGGGTAAGCAAAAATGAAATAAAAAAATTCTTTTATACTCTACATTTGTAGCAGAATAAAGTGCAAAAAGTTTTAGACCCATACATTGTATACTTTTATCTAGAAAAAATCTTAAAAGTCACCCATGTTTTCGCGCGATTGCATGGTGGGAGCTATAACGTACACTTGTTGACATACCTGCTTCTCTAAGTCTCTGACCAGTGTTTTTGGATCGATTGGTACGCTCGCTTCCAGCCAAATCTACCAGCGATAGTTGGCTGACGCACACGACTCTTTTATCCTGAACCACCTGCTCCCCATCCCTATCTAACGGTGCCTAGTAGATGATTAATATAGTAATTACGGAACGAGGGTCAAACCATCAGCGCGTCTTACCTGTACGAGCCTTATAGTAAAAACGCTGTGAGATCTGCTCGACTCCGCGTTGAGAGCAGTGTGCGCAATGTGCCGTTTACGCTGACCGCGCTGAAATGCATCGGACGCTTCCTCCGAACTTTTCACTTCCACTTCGGTGCATCCGTGCACGTACATATTCCTGTTCCCATCTTCGCGAATAATCTTACTCTGCAAAGTCCTAAATTTTCCAGAGCTTCTCGTGAATCTTATTAAACATCAATTACGCTTTTAAAAAGTAGACTCACTTCGTTCTCCCGTCGCTGTCCTCTAGCAAATCGTAAACGCTATTATTATAAATTTCAGTGTACGTTATGAACACTGCATAAGCGTTATCCTCGTCGACAATTACGCTTTCCGATTCGCTTTGAGTCAAGATATTGTCGTTGTTATTGCACTCGTCGTTTTCTCGGTGCCTATAGAAAATAACAGATATCAGTTTCATGCTAAGCGCAGTAATGTACAGAGGTAGAGGTACTTACATTCTGGGGGTTCTTCCGTTCTGAGAAGGAACAGACCTTTGAACCTCGTTTTGCCTATCCGACGCCGCATCGGCTTTGCTTTGTATATCGAATCCATTTAGCTTATCCGGCTTGAAGACGAACCTTTTAGCCTGGCAGTTCGCTATGCTATTGAAGATTACGTTTAAGCTGCGAGGCATGATGCCCGCATCATGCGGATTACCAGACATGGTGTACGTTTTGCCGCTTCCACTAACTCCGTACGTGAAGAATAAACTGTTTTTACCATTAATGAGATTTTCAACGAGCGGTAAAGCGACGAGATTGAACACTTCTTTCTGAGAAGCGTTCGGCTCGAAAACGTGACTGAAAGACATTTGAATGGCTCTGTTGGCCGTGCGAATATTCGTGACCGACTCCGGCTGGGTGATGATCAAGCTTGTGTCGGAAATAATTCTTACGCACGATACGCAATTAGGATTGATCATTGGTCTTAAGCGGCAGAAGACCTTGACAGGTTCCTTGGACATCTCGTTATCGCATTTCGGGCGGTTTGCGCATTTCCGCGCTGCAACAGGTGGTCTTGCATACCTATCAGGATTGAAGAATTTAAATGCATAGATTCGTTAAATATGGTAAAATAAAAATCGCATGGTTTTCTCGCAAAACTTACGCAGACTTCATGATGGGAATGTTTAGGTGTTACGTGACTAGGATTATTTTAAAAACTTAAGTCTCATTCGTGACGACTTCGCAGTTAGTTTGTCATTATTTTTTCTATAGTAACGGTTGTGAGAATCTGTCATCTATCAGGTTCAAAATTCAAATGTGTAAACAGTAAAGTCGCGGTCTCAATGCTAGTTAATGCGACTTTCCATTTATTGAATTAAGGCAGCTTTTGATTCGTTCTTGTAAACATTGTCGAAACAATCAAGTTTACATGTAGAATTGTTTCGAAGATATTATTTCAATGTCTATAAAAGACATAAATGAGTTACTAGTTTATTCCAATGCATTCAAATTGGATTAGATCTCTAATTACGCCCCCTTTCCCTTTTACGAATGAATTCACGCAACACGTGTTTACGCAGTATGTCGCGGGACACAATGGGACACCACGGGACACTGGCCGTGTGTGATGGCGAATGAGCCACACATGGCCACACATCGCGCTTCGCGACATGCTTTTTAGGGCAATAAATAAACATTTTTGTTGCTGAATATACAGTTGTACGTGTCATGTGCGTGTCAATCAGCATCTCAGATTGCAAATAAATATGGAAATATAGAAATACATATCTGTATCCCTGCCTTTTCATCGCGCATTACATATATACGGATTACCTTGCGAATAATTTATTTATCTACTTTCACAGTTGAATCGTAAAATAGAGACTCTTGATTACATTTTTATATGGCGTGTGTAGTAATTATTTTGTACATAATCCATTGGTTATCAATAAAATTTCAATACCCCCCATTCTCCGTGCGTAGTTTATTATTCTTCCAATTTCTATTCTGATTATTTAGTACCTTACCAAGTTTCTGGGCCTAATTTAACTTTAATTATCATTAGCAATTTAGTAATTTATTATTCGCACGAGTAATTTATTATTCATGATTCCTCCTCGCTGTAATTTTCGTAAGTGCAACATCCTGTAATACCGACAATATGCTCGGAATGGGGGCTGAAAATCTCCTAAAGTAATAGGAATACATAATACTAGTGGAGGTGGCACGGCTGAGCTGTGCGAGAGAGAGGCTAGTGCGTGCGACAAGGACAGAGATAGATGTAAGATGGAGCGCCACCAGCTCTGATTATATGCGATCCTGCTCCCGTACCAGGGACACATGTAACCAAAGTTGGTGGCACGCCATCTTACATCTATCTCTCTCCTTGTCGCACGTGCTATCCCTCTCTCTCTCTCTCGCACAGCTCGGACGTGCCACCTCCACTAGTATCATGTACTCCTATTACTTTAAAAGATTTTCAGCCTCAATTCCGACATATCGTCGGTATTACAGGATGCTGCAGCGCAGTACGGAAATTACCGCGCGAAGAAATCAGAATAACTAATGGGTTATACGTATATCATACAGAAAAGTATTCAAAAGTCTATACTCTATATTTTAAGATACAAAAGACAGATGAATGCAAGTGTATTTACTTTTTGCAGCAGCAAAGTTGCATACGCAGTTTTCTAAGAAATCTGCCGCTGTTCATAAATGGACCAAGAGGAAAGTATAACAGCTTTAAAAGGGAAACTTAACGATCCAGGAACTTTCAATAACAAACATTTTATTGAACAAGATCTCCCAGGATAGTATCCCCACGACATAGATACTTCGCAAGCTATCCATTTGCGGTCTTACATTGTAAGCAATTGAAATATATGTACATTTACATACACCTTCATTATTTTTTCAGCGCAACGATATCTTCCCTCAAATGCGTACCATCGCAGAAAGGTCTGTTGGATGTTTGCTTGCAGTTGCACAGCCAGTAAGACTTGGTCTCTTTGACCTGAAACAGTATCGGCCTCTGCTTGATCTTGAGATAGATGTTCCTGTGCGTGCCATCGCAGAACGGCTGCCTGTGGCTCTGGCCGCATAAACACCACGAATAGGTTTTGCCAGCTTCGCAGGTGAATTTAAAAGGTTTCTGATCGTATATCAAGCCATTATCAGTTTGATCGTTCGCACTATAGTATTCTCTTAGTACATTCACAGGTACTTCCATATCATCTTCCTTCGCTTTACTGTAATATCTGACCTGAAATCATGTAATTAACATTGTAATAACTGAGAAGGCGGGTAATAAAGATGCGACGAGATAATACAACTCGATTCGTTTGCTATTAACGTAACATTTCATTCGATAAATCCAGGTATCCGATTCGCCGAAAGCACGATAGGTTATGGTGTTACAGTGGTCGGCGAAAAACCGAAAGTAAAACATTGTCTCAACTTGAAGTAGCGTTTTATTTTACGTGTTTCTCACTTACGCTTCGATATTTCAAAATGTCAGAACACACGACCCGTGGAATCTTGGTTAACATTCGAATGCTCATTGCGCGCAATCACGGGCGTGGTATCGGCGTAATGTAAAAGGATTATGTCGTTAGCGACGGATCTCTGCCGGGGTTTTTCCACTATTAAGTGAACAGGATCGTACACAGGTGGCGCCTGTTCAGAATGTTACACTCGCAAACGCAATAGGAGCGCCTCAATTTAAACGTAAATTAAATTAGTTCCAAATAAAATCAGTCTTTATAATTACCTCAATCTGTTTTCGTTGCTGTATGGCATAAAGATTCGACAATTACCATAGGGTACGAAATGTTTTACGGAATATACAGGAAATTAAAGTAACAAACATCCCGCAAAGAAAAAGGAAAAGGATATTAATGGTAACCACGATCGAAGCAGCTTTGTAAAAAGAAATGCAAATTCGATTTTATTCTTTAAATAAATTTTTATAATCACCTGATGAATTCAACTCGGCTCCCCCCCCCTTTCTCAATTGTTTCAACGATCAATTTCTTTAGCTGACGATCGAGCGAAGGAGTCATCCCTTCGCGATAGATTATTGGACAGCAGTTATCGAACCTTCGCGGAATAATTATCGCGGTGCAACAGGGACCTGGAGGAGAGTTGAACGTAGCTCGAAGGACGAGCGGGATCGATGGATTCTCATTAAAAAAAATGGTGAACCTGCGAGCTCGGCCGATTAATGAAACAGAGGTCGGAGGATTGTGTACCATTAACAATCGTCCGGATAATAAATCCAAGAAATTCAGAGCGGGTTCTGCGAAGAACGGAGGCCACGGAATCCAATTATTATGCCCGCAGCGTGTTTTTTTCGGCGATAATTCTTCACCGGGGAATAAATTACTTTGTCGAAACAACGCTTGATTATTTAAATTCATTTGATCTGCCACAAGAAGGGTGATTCTTCACGAGCGAATAACTGTTTCTCTTAGATCCTCGATAAGAAGGAAACTGGTCCCCGGGGTCGTTTAATATTCACCCCGAAACACAGAAATGGGTGCAGAAAATATTGTTTGCTTCCATTAACGAATTCTGCTAAACAACACCCACGTGGTTAATTAGCAACACACGATTCGCCCTTCTTACAATTAGCCGGGGACGTCGAAACGTTTCCCGAGGTTGGGCCGCGCAACAAGTGTCGCGACCAGTTTCTTGGCGCGTTCTTCCGGTTACCCATTGGCAGGGGCTGCTGGAGTGAGGCGCTCGAGGTAGCCAGGCCCGGCCGGTGTCCCAGGAGCGTTAATCGACCAGGACTCGGCCGGAAGCTGTCTCGTCTGTGAAACTCGGCAATTCGTCAAGCCAGGCTTTTCGTTGATTCTCTCTGTTAATACTACCGTGTGCGGTGGTGCACCCAGAGGGGGGGGGGCAGAGACGTCCGGAGACTTTTTTCCAGGGGTGGGGGGGGGGGGCAACTTTGGGATGATGGTAAAGAAAAATATACCCCTCTTGCTTTTTTAACCTATTTTATAGTGCCAATTTAATTAAGAACTTAAAACTGGAATTGAAAAATATTCCCTTTTTTTAGTATAAACTTAATAAAGATCAGTTTTGAAAATTAAGCGATTTTTTCTCAAAATTCAGGGGGGGGGGGCAACTGCCCCTTTTGCCCCCCCTGCGGACGCCCATGGAGGGGGGGGGGGCAAGGGGCCCTGGCACCCCCAAAGAAGGGGCTTTGTAAGAAAAAAGAAAACTGTATTTTATTCTTTGAAGAAATTTCACCTGAAAATAATTTTCACCTATTGAGTTTTAATGCATTTTTATCCCTTCAACGTGGCTTCTCCCAGATTAAATCCCCAGAGACTGTTGCTCCCCCCAAAGAAAGGGCTTTGTAAGAAAAAAAGAAAACTGTATTTTATTCTTTGAAGAAATTTCACCTGAAAATAATTTTCACCTATTTAATTTTAATGCATTTTTATCCCTTCAACGTGGCTTCTCCCAGATTAAATCCCCAGAGACTGTTGCTCCCCCCAAAGAAAGGGCTTTGTAAGAAAAAAAGAAAACTGTATTTTATTCTTTGAAGAAATTTCACCTGAAAATAATTTTCACCTATTTAATTTTAATGGCGATTTAAACAAGCGAATCGGCGATTTAAATAAGCGAGCGGACAGAGATATCCTCAAAAAGGGAATGGGTCAGCGCTGTGAACAGGCGTTTCTATCTCAGGCACGAGACGATCGGCGACGAACGGTTCCCAGGCCATCAAGCTCGCGTTGATGACAGTCAGCGAATAAAAAGCACGCTGCTCCTCGGAAACCCGGAAGATTTCCTTCCCCTTGGCCATTCGCTTTTTATGTCGCGGCGCTTTACGAGCACTGCACTCGGCGAATTCCCGACCGGCACGCGGGGAGACCCGGGAAATCGAACATCACCGGCGTGCACATCCTCCGCGGGATCTCTCCAGTTAAGATCGCGTGATGGGTCCGTAGGTCGAGCGTCTTCTTCGTTCCCCGGGGTAAATTGTTTCCCAGTAAAGAGAATAATCAGTCAAGTGCCTCGGCGGAGGATTAATTCGAAGCAGCGGGGCTCGGTTTAACGGGCCATGCAACTTGCAATAATTGCGGAGCTTCCTAAAAAATTCACGAGCCCGGTCTCGTTGCGTCTGCCCGCTTTGACGTAGGCGAAAGGCAACGCGTCGGTTTCCCGTGGAGGAAACTTCATCGGGGCGGTGGTTTTGCGAAGGTGTCTGGAGAAGAGCAGTCTCTTTGTTGCAGCGAGTTCGCTGAAAATTTCAACGCCAACGCTGCTCCCGCGAGAATCCACCTGGCAAGTATCCAGAAACGTGATGCCGGAGTACAGCAACTGTCGCGAACATGTTCGGTGGGGAAGTCGAGCGACTCGCCGCGACAGAGATATGAGCCGGCTGATTCGGAAACAGCAACGACCTTGCGGAAAACCGATCCCTTTCGACGGTAATGATCGGTGAAAAAGAATCCCAACGATTGTAGAGCGAAACGCGGAGTCGATGTGCATTGGCTGCAGGTATCTCGTGATTTCGTTGTCTAATTTGTCACGGGCGGCAGCGAGACAGAAAGAAAATCGTCGCTGGCCAGCGAGGAGAGGGCACGGCGAGCTGGCGCGCGATTGGTCGCCGTTAGGGGTGTCTGAATACTTCGTGGGTGGTTGGGAGCTGCTATATAAAGCGTTTCACGGATCATGGTACATCGCAGTCGCTCTTACGTGTTGCTTCACCGTCGCGACCGACGGCTTTTATTCTTCGTTCAGACCCGGCTCGGGGACGCTCGAGAGGGTCCGTCTCGATCGGTCTCCACAATCCCGCCGGAAGCCAGCCCTCGAGTTATTAGAATCGCCGCTCCGTTGGCTCTGATCGCGGAGAATCGGTGCGCCCGTGACGTACGCGCCCCGCGGAATCGACAGTCCCGGCGTGCCAGGCTGGAGGATGGTCCGGCTTTGATCGCGAAACGAGACAATTGGCCGCGAGGAAGGGTAAAAGGTGCAGGCAGACGAGACTTAATCGACGATTAGACTTAGATAGCGGGGCTCCGCGATACAGTAAATCGCGCTCGAGGAAATTAAATCGCGGTGGAGAACGATAACAGTTGCCCAGTCGCGATTTCCTGCAAATTTTCTTTTAAACATCTGGTCCAGAATCGTGTCTCAATAATTCATTTGGTATTGTGAATTTTTCTTTAAGTTAAGAACACGACTTTCTTTTAAAAATAATTCTATATTAAAAGCTAAAAAGCGACGTAGTTGTCTTTAGAAAAGAGAGAAGCTGGGACGGAGTAAACGACCACTATTTTAAATAAGTATTGTTTTATTCGGTTGCATTGCCCCGGTGACATCATTCACTTTGCAACGTGTGTTTGCCAATGAACTTTTACAGGCGCGCGGTATTTTTGGGGGGCTGCGGAGGCGTGCGTTGAAGGGGGGCGTTCGGGGGTATCGGTGGAAATATTTGGGCGTTGCTTTTCCAGGGAGAAGGATGGTATCGAGGGGTGGAAAGGCTCTGTTGGTGCCGTGCTTTGGTAGCGTCGAGTTTGTAACGTGTTTGTGGATCGCGTGTGCGGTTCTAACCCTGGTCGCCTCCCACCAGAATTTCTACATCCCAAGCCGATACGGTAAACGGCATGAGCCACGTGCGGGTGAGTCACGAGATCTCCCTAAATTATCAATTTTCATTCTCCCGCGACGGCCCCCCCCTCTTATTACATTATAGCCGGCTTCGAAGAGAGTACATTCACTCTTTAGCGTCTTCTTGTACCCTGTGTGCCTCGACCTTCGACGCGTCTATTATTCACGGCAATTCTTCTACGGGTGGTTCTTGGGGATGATTAAATTAAGTATCCTTTCGGACGACCGTTTCACGTTTATGTAACGTGAAAGATAGAAAGAACACTCGCTCGACGCGCCTACAAAAAAAGCCTCATTTCACTAATTCACATGTCGTGTTGAATGGGATGTAAGAAAAGGAATTTAATAACCGTGTGGCACGCTCGTCGGACAAGGCTGGTAACTTGAAGTTCGTTAATGTTATATTTATCAGGCACAAATGCGCCCGATAAAGCTGCTCCGAAATATCTTCCTCCGGTGTGCTAAAATAAATTGTCATTGTCTTCATGTTCCGTAGAATGGTGCATCGGAAAAGTCTACGCAGTAAACGTGAACATTATTATGTTGCACGAATACGTTGGTCGTAAAGAGGTACACAGTGGCGTGCAAAAGTATTCGGCCACTCTTTAAAACAGAACAATTTATTTAAAATCGGTCCAAATGACCTGAGTTTTGTTGAGCAGCTAGAAGGATTACTTTGCTAAGTGACGTGATTCGTCGTTTTGAAAAAAAAAAATTGCAATTGGTTGGAATAGCGAAAAAAATAGTAAATGTCGTGTTTTTAAATTTTTTTGTCTGTGCTCCTAATGAAAATTTAAGAAATGCCTTTTGTAGATTTAGGTGTTCGGTTTTTATTTTTATTTCGGTCAGTATTTAGTTGTATTCGGCAGTTTTCGGCCGATTTTGATGAAATTTTCGGCGCGTATACAACTTACCTAAATCTATAAAATGCATTTCTTTAATTTTCATTACGAGCACAGACAAAAACGTTGAAAAACACGACATTCACTATTTTTTTCGCTATTCCAACCAATTGCAATTTTTTTTCAAAACGACGAATCACGTCACTTAGCAAACTAATCCTTCTAGCTTCTAAAAGAATCTGAAGTCATTTGGACGAATTTTAAACAAGTTATTCTGTTTTAGAGGGTGGCCGAATACTTTTGCACGCCACTGTAAGCTAAGAAGCAAACGTAGCTCCGCTCGCTGCTTCAATTACTACTTCCACTTCCATTATAAAGCTATAGAATTTATTTCCACGCTTCGCTCTCATCGCCGCTCTGATCGTTTATCGCGGCTCTAGCGTGAACCTACCCTGACGTAGAGAACTATAAACTTCACCAATCGCGTCATCCCGTCAACGTCATTCGAGTCATTCCCGGTAGCTCGGAATTCAACTGTTGCCGGTGGGAATAGGAGAAGGTGTCCAGTAACTTCCTTTCACGTGCGCGCTCTGTGCTTTTACGATTCGTTCTCTAATCAGAAGCGTTGCGGTGGTACCGCGGCCGAATGGGCAGCGTGCTCTCAAATTAAACCGTTTCCGGTTCCCGGTTACGCAACCTTTTCTCCGTGAACACGATATCGGGCAGGGCAATTCGAACGAAAACGGAGCCGTGTGATCATCATCGGTCCTCTGCAGCGAAAGCACCCTCTTTTGTTACATTCTCGCGATAATTGACCAGCCCTCCTACGCAGCCCGTTCCCGGACCGTTTCAGTCAAAGGAACTTCCTCGCCATTGAATCCACCTCTCCTCTCCCTTTTCGTTCGCCCGTTTAATTTTTTTCTTTTTCCAACGAATTATGCAAACGGGAGCTCGACGATCCTTGGCTCGCGTTAACCTCGCCCTGCCGTTCGTCGATGTAATTAGTTGTTGGTCCGCGCAGCTCGGCGACAAAGGGGTAGTTCGCGAACTATTGGACATTCTGCGGCGAATCGAAGCCGAGGGTTGCTTCGGACTTGGGAACAGTGTAATCTCGATTATACCGCGTTATGTTTTTCCGCGATCGACGCGATTGCACGCGAATGGGTGCCGCGTTCCCTCGCGACTAAGTTGCTAATTGTTTTTCAGTAGCCTTTCGCCGGACAACATGTTGCGATCTCAGTTGCAGACGGCTTGTTCGTGTCAGGAAGCAGGTACGGGCGTAGCGCGGTGCTGCAAAGGGGTGGAAAATCGCTGCCAAAGTTTGTGGAGCAAGAGCCAAGGGAGGGCCAATCGTTTTGGGTTACCCGGTACGGGAAACGATCGCCTCCCGATTATCGGAACGTCGCCCCTGTCGATCGATTCACCGCCGTTCTGGATTTCATGGATCGCGTCCACCGCATTAATCTACGGAAGGACGCCAGAAAGGGGGACGGTTTCGACCCTCTGTCTTAAAACTGATTCGTTTCGTCGGTACGTATTTATTCCTATTGATTCTATTACAGAGCTGCAGAAAATTATAGACAGCATTGGGGACAGAGCTATCTTTTAGCTTATTTTTAAGGTTGGTATCATATACATAGTCCGGTGAGTTTCGTGAGGGGCATTCTCCCACCACACAGTTTGCCTGCCTCGGTGCTCCTTTTCTCAACGCTTTCTGACTCGCTCTCGTTCCATCTCGCTCTCGCCTTCGCAGCACAAGAGCGAGCCAGAGGTGGTGGGGATGGTGCCAAGCTTCTAGGGTGTAGGCCAAACCGAGCTATCAGCGTAGAAACACACGCATCAGAATAGGTGTGCGTTAGCTCCGAAAAAATTTTGGAGCTTTATTGGTCAGAGCATTGATTCTTTCTCGGTAGCTTCATCTCGTATTGGTCTACGCATAGCTTCCTAACGCACACAACTATTACGCTAAGAATAAATAACAGCCGAACGGCTAGGTTCAGGCGGAGCCGAGCAGCATTCCCGTTACCCCACCATACCCTTCGGGGGCCGCGCAACTCCAGCTGACAAATCCAAGATCGTCAGATGGTGGTGGCCTTAGAGCATATAAACATAGAGGAAGCATGCAATAGGCAAAAATGTAGACGGCGATAGAAGGAGAGAGATATACAGGTTTTTTTTCTCTGTTAGAAAGAGAGGGGGTGTCCCTCCTGTATATCTTTCTCTTTCTATCGCCGTCTACATTTTTGCCTATTGCATGCTTCCTCCATGTTTATATGCTCTAAGGTGGTGGCTGATTTCTCCTCGATGGCTGTTCGCGAAAACGAATTCACCGGCCAATATATTTGATACCGACCTTAGTTAACGAGCCCGAATTAGCGCTCATTCTGGCATCGAGCTCACTGCCTGCCTGGAAAATGTGTTTCTACTTAGGCACAGTATTCGCGGCTTCCATTATTGCTCAATGAAATTGTACTCTGCATCGATTCAGAGGTCTCCATCCTTTCACAGAACTTGTAATTGCTTCGTTTTAATTGTCACCAATTCTTTTTAAAAGAAACACCGACCCCCCAAGTTCCTTTCTTTTCTTTTACAGATATTCACGAGGATTCGTTGACTTTTTTTCCTGCATGCACAGACGAGTCGAGCGAAGAGAAGTGAATAAAAGGGTGAACTGGAGGGATCGAGGGTGATCCGTCTCCCCCGACTAGCAGATTTCGATTCTTTACACGGCTCTTTCGGATGATTAATCGCTTCTAATCGAGTTCAAAGTGTAACGTTCCCGCGGATAATCGATCGGACACGCGGGACGAAAGAAATATAAGCTTCAGTTGACGCATCGTAGAATTGCGTGTTCTATTCTTCGCGAAGCGATTCGTTACCCTTCTTCTTCAAGACTCTTCCTCCACCTTTTCGCCCCTCCAGGAAGATTCGTCTCCGATGCTAATTAAAGCTACAATTACACAACAAGCGGGGCCGAGACATCGGTCGAAATTTCTTAGGTACACTGAACGTTCAGACAAACTTCCTAGTATAGGGTAAGGTCCGGGAGAGTTCGACCACCGGGGGAGTCCGGCCAGTGTTAAAGAGAGATGCAAGAGAGAGTGCTGTGTGTCACTGACACGAAACAAATGAAGGCGCTTGTTGTTTATCTCACATTGGCCATTGTCACAAATCCATATTTGAATTATAAGATACAGTTAAGACTTTATGCGAGGCTGAAAGTTTTTAGACCAAGTTACAGTGGCGGTGATATTTGAAAAAACAGGTAAGTTTATTTACACTCTTCCGATATTGGGCGATATAATATGCATATAACTACAGTGTAACACCAACAATACGTATGTATTCGTATTTAATTTTCTTTCATAAGGTGGTCGATCACTCTCTTCGTTGCGCGTAGTGGGTGGACGGTCTAACCCCGACATGCGGGTGAGATTTTTGGTTGAAAATGGAAATAAATATTTGAAATTATCGCACACTATAATTTATATATACCCCAAATTGCTTGGGCTTTGCTTTAATTTGCACAAAACGACAAAAATGTGAAAAACAACGATGCCACAATTTCTTTTCCAAAAAGTGGTCGAACTCTCCCGGGCTTACAATACAAACACCGATAGTAGCTTCCCAACGAAAGATCCTTCACCACTGAAATTTCATTATTGGAAATCCATACTTGTCTATTCCAAACTAAATGGCAATAATCTGAAAGGAATCTTTCGTTTTATTTAAAGGGGCCCGTAACAATTTACTGTACGAACATTATAGCATTTGAAACTGCTTCTCCTTCGTCGAAGGAAATGTTGTAGACAGATTTCCAAACGAAATATCGTTTATTATTCCAGCTGCACCTCAGCTTTCTTCTGCGTCCACGTTGTGAACGCGTTGTGTTACATAAAAGTTCGCTATTACGTTAGGCTACTGTCGGTTTTTCTTTTTCACTGCAATTCACTTTGCAAGCTAGTTTCGAGGCCAGCTTGATTGTCTCGTGGGGGCAATCACGCTCTTTCGCGTACTTTAACACGGCGTAATTATTTTCGCAGAAGTTTGGCTAGTAGTAGTGGCCCGTACTAGGTCGGCCCACCGGGAAATCCTTCCCTTCGTTATTTTATTAACGCGCAGCTTCCCCCCCGAGTCTCCTCTCTGCCCTTCTTCTTTCCCCTTTGTCCAACGTTGCCGCTCAATTATTTAACGACGCGTCAAAACTTGATGCTTCAACGTTTAAAGGCAGCCTCCGCGTTTCCTTTATTCCTCGCCTACTCCACTAGCATCGGGCTTCCATCGTTCCTCGTTTCATTTGCTTCATTTTTTTTTTTTTCTTCAAAGCACTCCTGAAGAGCGCAACAAGTAGACATTCCCATCGCAATCGAGCCGGGAATTCACGTTCGATCATTCCATTCGTTCCCGTTTTTATTTCCGTTTTTATTCCCTGCCCCGCTCGCCGCGAATGGAAAAAGCGATAACAATAACGTTTAATCCCCCGGTCAAGTGGTAGCGCTCGAACGATTTCGGACGGCTATTGCTCGTTCGCGATAATTAAACGATCCGGAAAATGCCAGACGCGTTCGTTTATGCAACGCGTCTCTTTTCCCTTCCTACTCGATGCAATCGTCTCTTCCAATGCTCGTGAAATACATTAGCGGCGATGTAAACACTGGATGAGTTTACTCTCCCGAAGCGTTGCTTGGCGATACTCAACGGCGAATCTACTACTCAGGAAGGAAAAGAGAAGGAGCGTAAACGCTTTTCAGAGCGTGCCGAACCTGTATTCACGTTTCTGGTGAAATTGGTGACATCGATTGCGAGTAATTCTTACATCCCCGTGGTGGGTACAATTCTGTAGCTGATCTCGACCGAATCCGAGCACGAATCGCGAGGGCAACCGCCCGGAGAGGCACAACTGGTCGAAAGAGAAAATTAAAATCTATAGAAATCAATAAAAAAGTAAAACATTGGATTTTGCTCATTTCCTTATATTTATTTACTTTCATTCCTTAACCCTTCCTTGACACACCCCTTTTTTCGATCAACTTTAACACACCTAGGTGGCTCACACCCAGAACAATTTTCGAACGACTGCCATTCTCATCCAAAGAATCCAATCGTTATGAAAAAAATCATTGGTCAGTTTCATGGCCTGTAGAATGTATTACAATAGTTTTCTGATTGAAATTTCATCACAGTTCTTTTAAAAAAAATCTAGATTACCATATGTCGAGAAAACACGAAGAAAATCTTCAAAAAACTGTAACATTTACAAATTTAAATATTAGAAGCTATAAATCTACAGAGTTATTGCACAGATATAATATTTTGAGAGAAAAAGTAGTTTGTAAGTTGGCTTTGGAAAAAAGGTATTTATTTTGCATATAAAAAGTACAGAGCGTCAAAGGGTGGCTCACACACAGAGTGTCAACGAAGGGTTAAACCCTTTCCTTCGAGATTTAAAAAATACGTACCCACCTCCTATCTATATATTTTATTTTGTTCCGTTACTGTTTTCTAACGAATATTAAATTTTTTATAAAACAAAAGTCTCCGGTTCTTCAACAAACACCGACAACAACGTTTCACTGCGAAGAATTACATTTTAAAATAACGATTTGTAATTAAATCTAAAGTTAATTCAGCGATGGTAGTTACTCGGGCGCTATTGTCTGGAAGAAATCAGAGCCAAGAGAGCAACACGTATCCCATTCCATATCTCCTAGCTGGTAAGCAACGCTACAGGCAATTCGAGCCCCTCCAGCCAGCGATTCAGCATCGCACAGGTTCGGAAGGAAACGCGAATCCTAGCCCCAGAGCCGATCCGCTCGGCGGGTTAGTCGTTTGGAAAGGAGTCGCGGGTCCACTCTTGCCGTCGCCTCGCGATATCGATTACGAGCGTGCAGCTGCCAGTGCGCGAATGCCTATAGGCCAATTAGAAACATGGACGCGTTCCATTCACTTTCGCCGATGAAAACGAAGAGAGCTCTCGACCGGTCGCCGGCTATGGCGACGCGTGGAAAGCAACGAAAGTAAGATAACCGAGCAGCCACTCGAGGGCTGCAAGAGGACTCGGCTAGAGCATGCAGTCCGGCGTGGAGCAGCTCTACTCTACTTATATAGCCGATCCAGAGGACCGCCGATGGCGCGGAATTAACCAGATCAGGCGGTCGAGTCGCCCTCCGCAGGAGACGATGCCGCGTATCGATTAGAAAGCTGGGCAGCAACAGGCAAATCAACGCGCAGAGGCTATCGCTGCGCTCCAAGCGCGCCGCTGCACGGCTATTGAGAAAGGTAGGACTCTAATCGAGCGATCTTCTTGCTCCCCTTTCCTGCCTTCTCTTCGCTCGCACTGTCCATCGCTCCGACGCTATCTACGCGTGCACTTTAATTGGGCTAGTAGTTAATACTTGTAGACTGCCCGAGGAACATTTGTAACCATTCAGAGCATAGCACTTACTCTTCGGTATCTCTTGAATCGGCGAACGTCGCTCCCGTGCCTCTAGCTTTTACTCTCGAGCCTCGACTTTTACCAATTTCACTTCGGCTTTTAGTTTGCGTAACAGTGTTAACATTTATTTACACTGATACCGGCGCACTGGATCGGTCAGATTACAACTATAATTATTTTAATAAATTAAAATAATACAACCTAGCTTTTTTGCAATTAGTTAAATATATATCTTAGTTTCCGACGTTTCGATCTTGGTTTAGTCTGATTCCAACCGAGTCGCGAGTCACACGTTTGCCTTAGCACGGTGACTTATTTTTAATAGCACACGCAGTATTTGATATATGTTTGTAACTTTCCTTGAAAATGATCTAAACCAAGATCGAAACGTCGGAAACTAAGATATATATTTAACTAATTGCAAAAAAGCTAGGTTGTATTATTTTAATTCGTTAAAATAATTATAGTTGTAATCTGACCGATCCAGTGCGCCGATATCAGTGTAATTAAGTTTTACGGTCCAAATTTAGTTTATTAAAAATTCTTTAAAGTGTTAACATTTCTTAATCGCGTTCGGATTAGAGTTTTGGATTGTATGCTGTAGCGATTTGCAAATCATTAGACTTGGTAATCAGTCTGCTTTGATTTTTGTTTGCGAGACGGTGCCCACCGGTCCCTTTTTTCGGGGGCTTCTGAATAATGATTTGGAAATTCGTCGGATAAGAGAGATTAGGAGTGCGCGAATGGCAGATCGAGCGGCGAGGTGTTTGAAAGATCGCTTAAGGGGGGAGACCACTGTAACGGTCCGAAATGTAAGGGTGTTTTCGGGAATTTATTTCAACCAAACAACGCAAGTAAATCAATTTATTGCTCAGTATAGTTAATAGTGTACATATCGAAGGGTAAGAAAAATTTTTTTTCAATCAAATTCATAAATCCGTTTCCTGTATACTCTTCGTCAAAAATTGCGCTGCGGCAAAAACATGCTAGTCGCGTTGACAGTGCCCAGGCCATATGGTTAATCCGAATTCAAAAACACAATAATATTTAGAAACTAGAAGCCTGCCTCTATTACGTGACGATCAAAAAAGTCAAAATTGCAAAAAATTACAAAATGGCGGACCACTGAAAAAAAATCATTTTTTCTGGGTACAAAATTAGGGAAATGTTAATAAAAAAAAATAGAAGCAGGTCGAAAATTGAAAAAAAACTGATCGTCACGTAATAGCCACGGGTTTTCCGTACAATAAATGTCCTGGATCGTGTTAATTGGACGTATAGTTTTCTCTGTAGACTGTCAACGCGGTTGAAAAATGTCATTCTGAGAAAAACGCGTTCAATGTTTCGCGCGGCTCAGTCGCGCGTTTGACCCCGCTTCACAGAAAATACTATATCTCCGTCAATTTTGTGAATTTCTTCATAAAATTTGGAGACAGCATTCTTGAAATGTACGTCTTTCAGAAAATGTGAAAAAGAAAAAATCGATTTCTCAAATTTTTTACAGTGGTCTCCCCCCTTAAGGGGGAACACCACTGTGACGGCCGGAAAAGTAATGCATTTTTAAGAATTTTTTTCAGGAATAATTTACAATTTTCATAGAAAATTTTTATTACCTACCTTTAACACGCTGTCTTAAGAGACTATACAAAAAAAAAAAATAGAAAAAAATGCATAAATTTTAATATATTAATTAATCTTTTAGACCCCCCCACGCGAGCTGGTCGAATTGGTAACTACGAAACAGCAGGTCCGAAATCAAATTTCATTTTTTTTTATCAACTATATGAGTGTAGTTTCCGTTGTGCGTACGGATTTTTTGACTGAAAACAAATTTTTTGAAACACGCTCGACAAACTGTCCATCTTATTCGCGGATTTTCGAAACTTTTCTTCTAAAGCGCTCCATTTTTACAAAAATAATTTGTTTAAGAAATCGGTACGCGCAACGGAAACTACACTCATATAGATTATAAAGAAAAAATGAAATTTGATTTCGGAGTTGCTGTTTCATAGTTACCAATTCGACCAGCTCGACCAGTAATGTATGCATGTTTTTCTATTTTTTTTTTTGTATAGTCTCTTAAGACAGCGTGCTAAAGGTAGGTAATAAAAATTTTCTATGAAAACTGTAAATTATTCCTGAAAAAAATTCTTAAAAATGGCTTACTTTTCCGGCCGTCACAGTGGTGTTCCCCGTTAATCCTATTTGGGACCTACTTTTGCGGCGACCCAGAGGAGAAAGTAAGAGGAGCAGCCGTCGCAGTGACGGCGGTCGCGTGCTCGAGAAAGTAAAGTCTCGTTCACACGTAAGAGATCCGCGCGCGTTTTTACACCGCGCACACGCGTTACGCTGGAATAGGATTGCGATTACCACATTTTAATTTTCTTGGGGATTTCTGGGTCAAGGGGGGATTCTATTATATATTTTTTTTTTCGCCTGGAAAGCGGTCTAAAAACATAACGAAGCGACGTGGCGTACGCACCGCGCTCTGCTCTACACGGCCGAGAATTCAAAGGTGTAATTGCTTTGTCCGAATGGGTAATTGCCGGGACGATACTCGTCTCTTCTCTCGCCCTTCTGGACGTGCACGTTCGAGTAATTCGACAGAAACTTTACGTAACGGGCTTTCGGTAGAAATCTTGTGTGGGCCTTTTTTAAAATTGCTCCAAACGACTTGAGTGTTTTTTTTTTTTTTTGAAAAGCTAGAAGCATTGGTTTACTAGGTGACTTTTAATTGAATTGCGCGATCACCTACTTACAAGGGAACATCCCGAACCCGGAAATTCAAAAAATTCTGAAACTTTGTGAATATGTAGGGAATTTCCTCCTGATTAAAACGCAATTTTTGTTTGCTGCCCAAATTCACTCGAAGGGGGTGTAATTGACACCTGAACAACCGGTTATTTTCCAATTTTATGCTATAACTCATGAACTGTAAAATATTTTTTTTACGAAATGATAGATCTAATTAAAAGAAAGTAACGTTTTTTTTTCTATCTCTTGTAGTTCACGAGTTATAACACAAAATTGGAAAATAGCCGAATTTTCAGGGGTTAATTTCACCCCCTTCGAGCGAATTTGCGCAGCAAACAAAAATTGCGTTGTAATCAGGAGGAAATTCCCTGCATGTTCACAAAGATTCAGAAGTTTCTAAATTTTCGGGTTCGGGATCTTTCCTTGTTAGTTAATAAAACTCACATCGTTTGCACCAATTTGAAAAAAGTTATTCTGCTTTAAGGAGTGCCCGAGTACTTTCGTGGCCCACTGCAATTAGCAGCGTTGTCAATTGCCATTGCAGATTGTTAATAACACGATTTCTTTTTAATACAGATCGAATGCAGCGTAGAGAGCGGAGAAGAGGATTTCTTCCATTGATTGTCTTGTTTGCAGCTGCTCCGATGAAATTACAGAATCGCGGATGGACATTAATATAACTTTGAAATTATCATACATATTTGAAATTATCATGGTTACAGCCGTGGAGTATTAGATGAGATAATAAAGGGCGTGTAAAAGGAACTTGTAGCATTCTAATTATCCTCTGCCTCTACCCAAGCTTCGTTGACAATAAGAAGAAAGTACATATGTCTCAGCCTCGATATCGACTGCCGAGAGCTGACTTTTCGGCAGTGGCATTCATTACAGCGCAATTAATTCCGCGCGCGTTAATGCAAATCGATAATAGTATCACTGCAACGCGACACTGCCCGATCGTGACATCACACGACGTACGCGATGTCATCGCGATTTGTTTACACTTCTTTCCGTGATGTCACCCCCAAAACGTGACGATCATAATCCGCGGGTAACGCTTTCCCCCTGGAGTTCGGCTGGGGATTTAACGAAATCTCGCTGCGCAAAGTCACAGATGGATTCGAGAAAAGCGCCCGGCAGGGTTTGCGCGCACCGATCGGCTATCACTGGGCATTAAAGTTTCTGTTACCGTGTCGAGATTAATTATGAAATGCAAATGGCACGCCTCATTACCGTTTTCCAGTCGAAGCGAATAAATTGATCGTTGCGCCAGATTTCGCGCCAATCGCGAACGACTCTGTAATCGCGTTACAGTAGAGTTTGCAGGACCGAGCGCGCTCGTTCGGATTCGAAAGTTCAAATCGCGCGAGGGACAAATCGACGTTCGCTGGCAACTTTAAAGGGTGGCATCGGTTAACGAACCGCAATTACGACGAGATTGCACTTCCCGCGGGCCCGCGAACTTCCCCCGTGGCCCGCGATTATAAGCGCGTGAATATCCTAGTTTCGTCACCATTTCCCGCGCGCATGCATATGCAGATCGCGGGCCTCGAGGAGTTCGCGCACACCGGCGACCCTTATTACGAGGCGATTGTCCTCGAATGGAAATCGAAATTAAGGATGTATCGGACGTGCGATATTAGACAAAAGTATATGAAATTCGAAATACTTGAATATCCACGTCTTACGCGCGGTAAATCTAGATGTAAGAAACTCGAACGACAGTTGGAGTCTTATTTTTAATCCCAGGAAGGTATTTTTCACTTTAGAAATGCTTGCTCGAGCATTAGTCGCTAAACTTTTGGCAGTGAAAATGCCCTGAATTCACAATTTTCTCGAGTTATAATTTATTTCTTTAAAGCGGTGTAGTGAAAACAATTGAAACTCGGCAGATATTTTCACCTCTCCATATACTACGTGTACAAAAAAATTGATAACATTGGTACAATTTATTCAACATTTTTTCAGCGGTTTTATCTGTCAAGATCGTCTGTTTCCAAAAGACTACGTGTAAAATCAGTGAAAATTAAAATCGTTATAACTCAACAGCCGTTTAGTGAGTTCGTTTAAAATTCTTGGAGTACATCAGGAAGATTAAAAAGAACAATCTCACAAGTTTTCATCAACTTGGTACCATTTTGAAGATAGGTCCGATACATCCTTAAGCTTGTCGCTTTGCCTTTCGGTAGAAGTCTTTCCTTTCCTGTGCTCGAAAAGGGAACGAGCGATCGAGCGAACAAGCGTCGAGGTGTTCGACGAGGAGGGGAATAAAAATCCTGGCCGTGATTGAATGGTACAGCTAACAGAATGTTCCAGGTAATTAGAAATTAGATTAAGGGGTTATACCTAGTCAGGAGGCCGAAATAAAGCGAATATTTAAGATTTTTTTTTAAAAAAGTGTAAGCATATATTGGTGCAGAACTTTTTCTATGTAAAAGAGTAACATTTGAGGAACATTCAGTAATATTTTCGTGTAAAAGAATTCATTTATAGGAAAGTTACAACCGATGTCTGATAAGCAGTTTTTGAAAAGTAGTTTTGCGGTGAGCACTGCCATTTGGAATCAGGTTACGTAAAATTAAAAACCAAAAAGATTTCGTTAGTATATTAGTTTATCCTCTGAATAATCGATGGAACTTCCGAAATATAAGTTAAAGCAAAATGGTGGCTGTTTAAATTTAAGCTTCCGATTTTTCCAAAACAAAAAAACGGGCGTTTTTCGTTCATAAAATCGAAAGTATATATTGAAAAAAGAAATCCTTCGATCAACCACTAGATTTTTTTATTTACAATAAGCCCACAAAATTTCAGAAAGATTGGTGCAGTAATTTTTTAGATATCTCGCTCACCGTTATCAGAAAGGTTTCTTGGATGTCGTTATATTTTTATTATAAACGTAAATATTTTTCTACAAAAAAATTACCAAGTGTTCTTTAAATGTTGCTCTTTTATGTGCAAAAAGTTCTGTAAAAATATATGCTTCCGCTTTTTCAAAAAAAAATCACAATTATTCGCCTCTTTTCGGCGTCCTGACTAGGTATAACCCCTTAAGCAGATAGCGCTGAAGCCTTGTAGAACATGCTGAAATCTTACGAGCAGCCATAGAAATAATAGCCCGGTCTTTATCTAACAATGGATCCTTTGGACATCGTTTTCCGAGTGTGATCGTTTCGCGACAGCAGACATTTCAATCCTGACACAGGTCCACGGATTATTCGGACAAATTTTTCGCACATACCTAACGGGCGAACGTTTATCCAGCGTGTGCTCGAAGGAAATATTGGACTTTCCAGTCCACGGAGAAAGTTATGCTCTAACGACTCTAAGGCGGGTTGCCGCAGACTCGTCTGGATAAATAAAAGCTGCACCGATGATCCAGCGGCGGTGTTGGCGAGCCAGCTGCTTCGACCCAGATTTTTCCTCCTGGCGTGCCGCGTGTCGATCGAAACCGTCTCCCATTAGATATCTAACGTCGACACTCTCGATCTTTAATAGCCGCCTGCGCCGCGCTGCATCTCGTTTCGGCCGTTCGCGTGGAAAACGATCGCGCGACTTCTCCACTTATTACGAAGGAAAAGTAGAAAATTTGTACTCCGAATGGAGATCAGAGAACGGAGATTCAGGGCAGGCTAAGCTCGCTAATTTTTACGCATTGGTTGCGGCACGCTTAACGCTTTTATCGAAGCTAATTTTGAAACGGTAGAGTCTCAGCTCTGCATCGAATGTTTGCAAGGAAAGCTTGACGAACCTCCGGGGCGAGGTATCGATTCTTTAGTCGGTGAAAAGAGGAAAGGGGGACAGAAAACGACCGACTGCGATAGGACTAATTACGCGCGAACGTTCCGCGGCCACGGCGACGCTACTTTCGCTTTCGTTTTACAGTGGAATTTGCATGAATCGTATATTTCTGTCGGCGAATGCAATTACGCGACCGGGATGCACCGTTACGCGTAACTAATTTCGCGAAATTCTTCGCGTCGCACCAGCCCCATCGATCCCACCCGTTCGTTCATTTTCTGGTCGTTATCGTTGCGTCAGATAATTGCGGATCGTAAGGCGATCCGCAACGATCGGGGAAATCTGATCCCGGGGAAAGGGAGCGGAATTTTCTTGACCAAGCGCGGCAGACGGGGATAAAGCTGGCAACGCACGAACCAATCCGCTGAGATCTGATCGACGATACCTACTCGCAGATATAAAGGAGAAAGCGTTGTTACAATTTTTTACCGCCACTCATTGCTGGAGAGGATTATATGCAGCATAATTTAGCACGCGTGATACAACACGCCGGGTTTTGCAATCGGCGAGGAAGCACGGGAACCGAAGCTCCGCGCCGGGAAATGTGGCACAAGTCGCGGAGAAACGAGCGTTGTCTCGATTAATTCCTGTCCTCCCACATGCCGTAAGTGTGACCTTAACCTGGGAACATCTGGACCGTAGAAATCTCCATCGAATTGTTCCCCGTGTAACGAGGTAGGTGCCACGAGCGAGCAGACAATGGGGCGCAAAAGTGACACGACGAAAATGCACCCGACGCGCGTAATTACCGCAGAATTGAACGGCCTGGAAGTGTAGCTTTCTGGGGCGAGAGTCGAGGAACTTGCGAACAATTGGGCTCCCACGAAGAGAACCGGGGTTAAATCAGTTCCTCGGAGTCCCCAGACACGGTCACGCAACCCGGAGGCCTGGAAACGATAAGGAAGATGAGATTCCGATGCGTTGCAGGGTTTCGACTGGCCTCGGGTTGCAAGACAGGAGAAAGAAAGAGCGGCGCCGATGGCGGATAAGGCACGGGAAGAAATATTGTCGTAGGCGCAGCACGTCGGCCAGAATATTCTACATAGAGACGCTTTCGCCCAAGTGGTTTCGAGCACCGTCACCTAAATTCACCGCTTCCTAGCCGGAACGCTCTTACTTTCTTCATCGATACGCTCCCTGTCGTACATAACGCGCGCTGTCACGCAATCCCCTCGCTATCGGACGTCGCGATGTCTGACTTGTCTGATTAGCACGATCCGGCAATTACAATCCTCGGACCGCCACTCGCGATGAATAAACGGTGACCTGTTTAGGATCTCCTGTAAGAGCGTGAAACTCGTAATGGGTTATTGGTGGCGACTTACGTTGCTCGCGACAAATCGCGGGAAACAGCGAGCAATATCGTGCAGGATTAGGGCTGGGGAAAATTTGAAATAGTTTGACAGGAAATACTAGAAACTGAAATGTCTCTATAAGCAAATAGGCAATGTTTGAAAATACTGTTTCATTAACGGGGGGGGATTCTTGGGAATTTTTTTTCTAAGAAACTGTTAAGCTGATGTTTCCCAAATTTTTAGGGTATTTTAGTTAACATTCAAACAATAAAAATTAATTTTTATGTTGCAAAGTGTTCGGTAGAAATAAAGATATATGGACACGTTCGTTAGACGTACAATATTAGACAAAAGTGTATGAAATTTGAAATACTTGAATATCTACGTGTTATACATAGTAAATCTATAGATGTAAGGAACTCGAACGACAGTTGGAGTCTTGTTTTTAATGCTAGGAAGGTAGTTTTCACTTTAGAAATGCTTGATCGAGCATTATTTGCTAAAATTTTGGCAGTGAAAATGCCCTGAATTCATAATTTTCTCAAGTTATAATTTATTTCTTTAAAGCGGTTTAGTGAAAAGAATTGAAACTTGGCAGATATTTTCATCTCTCCATATACTACGTGTAAAAAAAAATTGAAAACATTGGTACCATTTCTTCAACATTTTTTCAGCTGTTTTATCTGTCAAGATCGTCTCTTTCCATAGAAGAGTACGCGTGTAAAATCGGTGAAAATTAAAATCGTTACAACTCGGCAACCGTTTAGTGAATTCGTTTAAAATTTTTGGAGCACATCAGGAAGATTAGAAAGAACAATCTCACAAATGTACATCAACTTGGTACCATTTTGAAAATAGGTCCGATACATCCTTATGCCTAGTCAGCTTTCGAAAAAGAACGCGATTTTCTGAAATTTTTTGCGGAATATCTACTGTATATTTTTTTGCAAGTATGCACGTATTTGAAAAGTACGTATATGCAGCACCTCTCAGTAATTTTTTTATAGAAAAACATTAAGAAATGAACGAATAACAGCCATTCTCGCGGAAGCTGTTTTGACATCGCCGAGCAAGATATTTCGGAAACCGCTGTATCGATTGACCTAAACTTTTGCAGACTTCTTTTATATACCAAAGGCTAGTAGATGAACGAAGGATTTTTTATTTTAACAAAAACTCTATTTTTAATTAACGGAAAACGAATAATTCGGATATCGAAGAAGCGTGGTTTTGCCTTAAACGGCAGCCAGTTTGTCAAAAATCAACTTTTTGAAGAAACCTTCGTTCATTTACCGAATTCAACCATATATTAACAGAATGTTTTTGAATTTTCAATTTTAGATGATCCGGCTCAGGGAAAACGTGCCCACCGCGCAGCGCCTTTATCAAAACAGCTTCCGCGAGAATGGCTGTTATTTGTTTATTTCTTAATGTTTTACTATAATAAAATTACTGAAAGTTTCTCCATATATGTACTTTAAAAATAAGCGAATAGTTGTAAAAAAATATACAGTAGATATTCCACAAAAAAATCCCGAAAGTCGCGTTCTTTTTCGAAAGCTGACTAGGCATAACCCCTTAAATCATGTGCAAATACTATTTACTATTTACAGTCGGAAATATTTAATTATATTAATATTTAATTATATTATTTTTATATTAAAATATATAAAAAATTTCGGGGGATCGAAAATAGGAGATACAAAATTTCAAAACTAAACAGACCTCGCAAATGTTGCTCGCTACCTTCTTAACATTACATATATTTGGGTAAATATTTCTGGCAAGTATTTCTGAACGCAGGTGTACGCATATTTACACACATCTTTTGTGTTGTCAGTCAGTCAGTCATTATTTTAACCCTTCGTTGACACACCTCCTTTTTCGATCAACTTTAACACACCTGGGTGCCTCACACCCAGAACAATTTTCGAACGACTGCCATTCTCATCCGAAGAATCCAATCGTTATGAAAAAAATCATTGGTCAATTTCATGGCCTGTAGAATGTATTCCAATAGTTTTTTGATTGAAATTTCATCGCAGTTCTTTTAAAAAAAATCTAGATTACCATATGTCGAGAAAACACGAAGAAAATCTTCAAAAAACTGTAACTTTTACAAATTTAAATATTAGAAGCTAAAAATCTACAGAGTCATTGCTCGGATATAATATTTTGAGAGAAAAAACTGTTTGTAAGTTGGCTTTGGAAAAAAGGTATTTATTTTGCATATAAAAAGTACAGAGCGTCAAAGGGTGGCTCACACACAGAGTGTCAAATTACCTATTGTTTGAAATGCTATTTTCTCATAGGTATTTCAATGAAATACTATCCGACAATAGTATTTGTACGAGTTAGTATGAAAATATATATTTGAAATACTATTTCTTTACGTAACTACCATTTAAAAAAAAAAAGTTTATTCGTCAAATCCTGTATCACTCGGCGAAATCGAACCATTGATTTCCATTTATCTATTTCAACAATCTACTTTCCCCAGCCCTGTGCAGGATACGTGGAAATTCGCGACGTAATTGAGCCAGAGCTAATTGGAAATAATGCAGTACACGGGCACACCAAAGTGTCCAATAGTTCGCGACACTGTGGAGCCAGAGTTGTCGAAAAATTTGCAATATTGGAGCACGTAGAACCACCTGTATTATATTATTAGAAAACTTTCCTGGCTCGCAACTCTGCCAATGAGAAACATCGTAACGACTGCAAGGACGACGCGCAGAAAGAATCGCTCGATAACCGAGTAACATTGGAATTGCAATTGTCTCTGATCCAGATAGAAGAAATAGAGAAGCAAGAGGAGGCATTCTTTTCCTCCATCGAAAAACACATAGCCACGACGCGCGGAATGTAATCGAAGTCAGCGTCGTAGGAATTAATTAGTGAGTAATTGTCGACCTGCGGGACGCGACTGAATTCCACGAATTCTGCGCACTGCCGTAACGATCCCACATACTTTCAGGCGGCTTTACAGTCCCGGTCCTTGAGCGGCGGTATCGCCGAAACGGATGTGGACGTTCCGTCGGCGTTACGTGTGAGAAAACATTTGCACAAGGATATAAAGCGGGCGCGAGCGTGCGCGATCATTAGCGGACCGATCGCTAAATAAACGATCGTGACTAAGTCGCTCGCTGGTCGAGTTGCGAAAATCGTCCGGGCTCCCGGGTGGACTGCGAGCGCAGCCCCTTATTTCTGAGCGACGCCGTTAGTTAATTGGCCTCGGACGATTACGAGGAATCGATGAGAAGCTCGCAGCAAGCGAAACACGGGAATAATCGCTCTTTATTTCTTAACTTTCTCGGAAGTAGATCTGCGAGGCGGAGAGAGAATCTCGCGAGAGATTTGGAAGGTGGAGGATCGCCGAAAACGGCCCCCACCGCCGCGACGATTTGTCATGCACTTTCACCGCTGCTGAAATAATAATTCGTGGTGTAACCATACTTTTCACCGCGGCGCCCAAGCAGCGAGAGTGTTACCGAATAAAATCTACTCTGCCACGAATTAGAACTCCAAGTCTCAAGCATCGCCCCATGGTAGATTCGAGGCAGCGAAGTAGAGCCCGCTTGGACTTTCCAATTGGCCACTCGCGGATCGATTAGACGTCGATGTCATCTCGACATCTTTCGTACGGAATTCTCCTACTGACAGTAGACTCCGCGCAGATTTCTCTTCATGCTCCTGTTCAGAGACACAATGGTCGGCGTTTGTTCCTTTTCTTTTTCTGGAATTAATGGCCTCTGTTAATTGTCCTGAATCGCTTCCTAACTGCTCGGGGGAACGAGCAAACCGTGTAAAATCACCGTCGAAACGGGAAGAGGATTCTTCGTCGGCAACTGGCTCGTGGAAGGAGCGAAGGTGAAATCCTTTCTTGTCAACAATTACCAAAGGCACAGGTCTCCCTGTTCGGGATAAGATCCGCGATTCCTTGGATGGGCTGAGAACGATGTCATCTACTTCCACTCGCGTCCCCACGATTCCGCTTACCTTCGTTTAAAATAGCGTATTGGTTAAAGAGTGAATCACCGTTGTCCGATCGAGAGAGAAGAAAACGGCACGCGTGGACGATCGAAGGACGATGGTGTCCTTCCGATTTTCCCATTCGAGGAGGGCAGGAGAGAAGACTCGAGCAGCCTTGGTCGAGCTGGTGGGGGACACGCGAGAGAGTTTTACCTACCGAAATGAAACTACTCGCCGGAGAAAGTGAGAGCCGACGTAGCGGACGGTGGGCAACGACGAGCAGGCGACCAGGGCTCCTCGAGGCGAGAGGATAGAGACATGGTGTAAGCCCTCCATCGCGTGAATCCTCCTCGCCCTTCGACAGAATCCACCGTCGTGCCCGCGGGATCTCCTGAAACGTCCACCCGCGAACAAGAAGAAGCCAACGTCCTCGGCGGAGCACTCACGGCGAAGAAAACTCGGGCCAGTTACGACCGATTAACACCTTCGGTCTTGATCCAACGTGGACACCTCGAGGCTAGGATATTCTACCACCGAATGAAGCTTCAGCTCCGACTACGAAACGCGCGGAACACAGTGGCGAGAAGATCGCTCGAAGAAACATGCGACGGGCGTCTGGTGACATACCGGGTTTGATTCGGTATTAAAAATCGCGATAAACCGATCGTGGATCGTCGCCGGTGTCGCGACCACTTGGGTGAAAACCGCGACGGAGCAGCGACTCGATTACTCCGCGTTCGTTGTGTTATGGTGGTGAGGACTGTTCAGGGTAGACGCGGACGAAAAAGAGGAAGAAGAAGAGAAAGATCCACGGAGGAAGTACGTGCTTAGTGTCCCGAGAGAAGGAACGCGTCGAGAATTCGCAGGGAGGAGATTTCCGAGGACAGGATTGCTTTGGTTCGACAGATCGGTAAGTAGAATAACGAGACTTCCAGGCTCCTTAACTGCCGCGCGTTCAGGACGCGCCTCGTTTGAAAAGAAATTGTGGGTCTACCGAGGAGAAGTTTGAAAATAATGGAGTATAGTAAGGCGCAGGGTTGTGCGAAGTTCTGGCGAAGGCGATTGGTAATACAATAGCTGGGCGATGGCCATCGGAAAAAAAGCGAGTGAAAGTGAGAAGGTCTGGATCGGCTTTTGAAGGAAAGCCTGTACCTCTCCTGCCTGCCGGGCAAAACGTCGCCCACCACGGGCAAGATAGGTAAACGAAACTAGTGATTTTAATGCCCGGCCAATGTAGCTATTACCAACAAATCGTCGGCCTTTGCCGCAAGCTTAGCCGCGATTTCCACGGTACGGGAAATTAATGGACGGAAACATTGTAGTTAATGTAATTTAACGGGATCCTATAACCTTTTTAATGGCCGTTCTTGCGCGATGCATCGGCCGCGTAACAAACTCGTCGGATTTCTGCGATTCCAAGTAATTCGAGCGATCGATCGATCGGCTTTGCCCCTCGGTGGTCGAATTATCCAAGGAATATTACGCTGCTAGTTACCGCCCGACGGGGGGAAAAAAGAGAAGTGCCCTTAACGGCGAAGCATTGCCAAGAGCTCCGAAGAGATTCAAGGGATGTAATTATACACACTCGCGGATTCGTTCGTTGAAAGGCGGGGAAGACGGAGGGAACAGTGTTGCAAAGGTCCCGGCTAGCAGAAGAAATCGTTGTTCAGGGGAACGGCAAGAAGATCCGGAGAAAAAGCGAGATCTCTCGCCGGGTATTGGCAATGGCTCGTGGCCATCGAAATGCTCAACTTTCCGACCTCGTAGCCAGTGAAAGTACTTCCGTTCTTTTCCAAAATGAGACGAGCGAGGGGGCGAGCATTAAGGATGCACGCTTCGGTACCGTTCCACGGATTGCCTAAACGCCACTCCCCGTTTACGTAACAGCATTCGACCAGAAGTTCGAAGAGAAACGTGTCGCCGCAGGAACTGACTAGACACGTCCTACCATCTCGCGTTGCTCTTCGTCTCTCCCTAAATACAAATACACGCGCGAACGGTTCCAAAGGATTTTTCACGTATCTGCCACGAAGCCCAATTAAAAAACGGCGGGCTGTCATTAACCGTCTGCTCCGTTCAGCATTCCGGCAGGGATTCATGAATATTCAATGGAGTCGCGTGAGCGCGTTACTCTGTCCGACACACTTTTTCTTTATTTTCATCCCGCTGCTGGGATTACGCTGTATATGAGCGAATTAATCTCTCCTAGAAAGTAACAATGCAGATCGTTCCGCGCTCGAGCGCCACTGGAATTGTTTTCTTCGGCGAAGGAGGGGGACGATTGGGGGAGGATGGTTTCCCTTGGCAGGGAGAAGGGAACGATGGAAGTGCCGGGCGAAGAAGAGAATCGACGGGCGAGCCGAGGAGGAACGAACGACGAAGAGGTGGGCGAAAGAACAAACGTTCGTTACACAATGGAAAGTGTTCGTCATGAAAGGGTATCGGTGAACTAGACCGCGAAGAAGCGTAGAGCTCTTTCAAGGCCACGAAGAAAGAGCAGAAGCTGTGACGTTCAGATTTCTTCGAACCGGTTTCCTTCGAAAGGTGGAACGCGTGCTCGCGTGTATCCACGATCAATGGTATACACGGCCAAGGGCCATCAGGCAAGCCAGGCGGCTTGGTTCTTTTTTTTTTTAACAGGAGTTAGGGAAAGAAGGATCGCGTGCACGATTCCCGGTTTCAGAGTCCATCGTGGCGGACTCGGGCACCGTCACTTTCCTGTCCAAGACTTTTTGCCCGTTTTGCTCGCTCGCTTTCTTCGGATCGAGCGAGGCGGCGAATTAACGCGCTGGCCCTTCTTACTAATTACTTGTGCCCGCGTTTTGTGCCTTTTACGCTGGCCGCACTTGTCAAATGGAGGATGAACCTGATTCAAGCTTCCTAAAACGCGAGGGACGTTTGCTGGGTCTTGAACTTTAAAATTTTTGTAGAAAGTTCACTTGAAACTTATTATTATTATTATTATTATTATTGCACGGGTACAGTACCATTTAGTCCACAATGCTAAGAACTAAAGAAAACAGGAGAAAAGATTATATACAAACTAAAACTAAAATTGAAGTTAAAAAGAAAATTAAAATTAAAATTATCCTCTAGTTCACGATGCTAAGAACTAAAGAGAGCAGGAAAAAGAGGTTACATATAAACTAAAACTAAAATTAAAGTTAGAAATAAAATTAAAGTATCGAAAGGTTCGCCCACCTCTCGATTAACGTTTCCCTTAAAAATTCCATGGACGGGTGTTCCCCGTGGCGATCTGGATACTAGCCCGCGCGCGCGCGCGCGCGCGCGCCGAAGGGGAATGGAACGGGGCCGCGTCGGACGAAAACAAAATTTCACGCGCGCGCTCCTCTCGTTTTGGCTTTTTCACCGTTTCGCTTTCGGCGAAAGTAAACGGCGCCCGTGCGCGTTGCAGAGAAAGCAATGGATCCGCGCGCTCTTAGTGTCGGTTCACACGGAATTCGGGATGCGGACAGTTCGGTGTGGCGCCGGTCGAACGGGGGAGACGGCGGGCGACGAGGCGCGAACGGCAGGGACGAAACAGCAGTTGGTGGAAAAGCTGCCCGTGCAACGCACGTGGGCTTTCACGAACAGCTGGGAAACGGGGAACGGTGCAATTACGCATGCGGTGTGCGTAGTATATCTCGCGGCTACGCGACGTGTACACGGGAGAAGAAACTCCGTACTTTCGACCATCACCGTCTACGATAGAGTCAGCTAGTCGTAGGAAGGTGAAAGTTCGACGAGGCGACGCTGGGGATCCTCCTCCGTCGTCCGTCTCGTCGAACCGTTTTTTTTTTGCCCACGTCACTTTTCCTTCGATCGAGCTCAGAGAGCGACGATTTCCTCGAGCATTATCGCTCGCCCGTTTCGCCCGTCCGACATATCGCGGACTATACTACTCGCGTGGCCTCTTCCCCCAGCGCCACCTTTGCAAAAAATCTGCTATTATTATACGGCGAGGTTTACGTTACTAGTGTCTATATTTGTAGAGTGACTATGCACTTCGTTACACCGGGTTCAGACAAGGACAATTATTTCCCCAGATTGTTCTCCGACACGTTCCTCGACACCTTATTCGAACGCCGACAAGATCGATGCTTCGTGGAACGGGCGAAGGAGCAGTAATTAGGCACGATCGAGCGGCATGAGCGTTAAGGAGATTAGCAGAATCACGTCCAGTTAGAGACTGGAATACATTTTCTACCGGGTTTCACTTTTCTTGCCGCGTCTCCTTTTTTTTCTTTTTTTTCGGAGCGCCAGGCTTCTTCTTCGTTTGTGTGTCTTCATGCCACTGACCCGGCGCGATTTTCTAGAGTGCGTTAACACGCTCTCCTGATTCTCCCATTTACTGGAGAACGTCCGTTGGCGCGGGGCGTAACGGGGATCGGAAGGGAGAAAAGGAAGAGTCCAGGGAGAAAAAGACCCATGGTCGATGGCTCGTAACTTCCGGCGGCGCGAGTGGCACTGCGTGAACGTGAACTTCACACTGTCGTGCATGCAAGAGCCCTGCACTTTCACTTCTGCTGGATCTACAGGCCAGAGCCAATGACCTACTAACACATCGAACCGTTCACTTGCCTCCACGATGCTGCCGCGGCAAGGACGTTCGACGTCCATTCCTCCATCAACTCGACTTTCCTTCCTCTACAAAGAAAAAAAAAAATGGTCCCCTGCTCCGATCGATGCTAGATAATACTTTTATCCGAATTCCTTTCGTGCCCGCCGCCCGGTCGATTCCCCGCCGACACACAATCGATTTCTAACGGCTCCAGCTTTCTACCCAGCGCGCGCCTCTGGATCCAGGCATCGCCGTGTCCGAAATTTGCACTTGCGTCCCGAGAAAAAAAGTTCGCTGAATAAACGCCCACTACTTTCCAAGCATAGCCGAGATCTTGTTCCTCGCCACGGAATCTTCTCGCGCGTATTAACGTGCTCCGGCTGGGCGACGAGCAATTAAATTTTCGCAATTACGACTTTCGGATGTGTAAAGAATTCTGGAACGAGCCGCCGGCCGCCGGTGTCCAGCTGCACCAGCGGGACCATCTCCCCAGCTCGCCTTGGAATTCCACCTCGCCCGTGGATGCCCCCGTCCGTCGGCTGACAGTCGTGCGCCTTTTCGACCGGCGGGGGATTTTTAATCTGTTACGAAAGAGCCGTGGCAAGGGCCGTTACGTGGTTAAATTGCCCTGAACGTGGTCGAACTAGCGATTAATGCGGCTGGAACGGCGCGGTTGCCCAATCGGCGCGGACACTCCGGCGGGCATAAAACTCGCCCGGCGGTGTATCCACTCCTCGATATCCCGGTTAATTGGCCGACGAGGATGCTGCCCGCGTGCCATTATGAATCTCCGCGCGTATAATCGATGCGTTACTCGGTTCCGGGTGAGCCTCTTTTTACTTTCACCCGTTACGGCGCGACGTGACGCAAACAGCATATTTTCGTCCGGTTCAAGAGAGGTTCACTCTGCCCGATCGCCGGGGAGGAGGCTGGTTTCTATTCTCCTGGCCGGTACCGCCGGCTGCGGCATTTCGGGGGAGGGGAGATCTAGTCGTAAGAGGAACCAGCACCTGATTACGACATCCGTGGCGCCTGTAACGGCTCTGCGTGTGATCCCTTGAACTTGGGTTCACGTCGGTTGGCGTGGAGCGTTTGAAGACCGGAGGACTCCGTTCGTTAAGCCGGGAATCCAGCGGGAAGCTAAGCTATGCTACGCGACGCTATGCTATGCCATGCTCGAGCAGGACTCGTCATAGGAAAACTGTCCGCAACGGCGGTATGACGAGCACCGCTCGTCATGGGATGTGAAGCGGAGGCGCAGCCAGCAGGGCTTGGGACTAAGGTCTATTGAACACCCGAATTAGAGGCGCGCTGTGCTCTTCTCATACAGGGGAGGGTTGCCTATATCGTACCACTTAAGACATCTTACGTTATATTTCATATTTGGTACTAATTTGAACGCAAATGACTATTGGATATTGTAGCTTGATCTTTTAGGCACCTACTATTATATGCTTAACCTTTTGTTCCGAACAAATGAATTAGTTATTAATCTTTTTGTCACATACTGTAAAAGGTACGATTTAGGCAACCAGTCTCCTAAATCGTACCTCCACTAAAAATAGTATCAATAACAAATAGAGAAGAAAATATTCAACATAAAGCAATGATTATTATATAGTTACATATACATATGTATATGGATCACACTCAGGTCGCAATAATGTACATAACCTATATAACATACGAGTTGTCAAATCCTACTGGTACGATTGTAGTGGTACGATTTAGGAATCATGATCAATTTATTTATAAATATCAATTTAAACTTTATAATGAATGTAATATGTACTTAAAATGAATGTAAAATATTCTACATTAAACCCGCTTTTAGGAAAACACAAAAATACAGGACAAAATTGCATTGTCTGATTATTATCAGCTAAAATAAACTGGTAAAAAGTTACATCAATCGTACCTGATTTTTTTAAATGTTTATAGCACGCACGAAATAGGGTGTAAGCTCAAAAGGTTTTGTTTCTATTTCTTATTTCGCATTTATTTGATATTTTTATTATCAGATGTCGTTTACGTTCATTGATTACTGAGAAATTGATGAGGTACGATTTAGGTGACCAGTACGATATTGGCTACTCTCCCCTACATTGTGTAGGCCTTGGGAAGGAAATATTGCCGCAAAGAGGGCCGCTTCAAGAGGGATGCAAGTCCGATTTGTTAGATTAGGAGGTGTGACAATATTTCTTCAGGTCTGCTATGCAGTAACGCCTTAACAGCAGGGGCCAAGGTTTCGACCAATGCAATTCATCCCACAGCTAGGTACTGTTCTAGGCAGTAAAGCCTCCACACTGAGGGGTTAAAAGAATTAGCTTCGATACATTCTTATGGAACCGTTTCCGCCAAAAGCTGCGTTAAAACATAGCATTGCGTAGCGTAGCTTAGCTTAGCTTCCCGGTGGATTCCCGGCTTTATTGAAAGTTGCTAATTGCCCACGCTACGAAGGCTTTTCTTAGCAATCTTCGAGAATTAAGGGCACCTCTCGAGCAACGGTGCTTAAAAATACTCAGAGCGGCGTGTGAACCAGCCGTGTATCATTGCCTGTTCCGTTCGGTGGGCGCAGTTAAAGAGGACGCCGTTCGACGGATTCGTGCCGAAGCTGATTCGCCGGTGTCTGCGTGTTTCCGTGGCTCGTTAACCGGGCGCACGCGACGTTTCCTCCGCGGTCGCCGGAGAATTGATTCTAACGAGTCGACGGATCGAGGAGGCGATCAGCCGCGGGGCACGTGAAACTCGCGGATCGAGGTGAAAATCCGCGGACAGGCCGCGGGGCTCGGCGCGCGCACGCCAGCCTCGTCTAGAAATCTGTGGATCGTCGTTAAAGCAGAGGATAGAGGATTTAATTATCTCGCGTGGCGCGATAGAATCGCGGCAATTACGGCCCCTTCGCGTAAAATCCAATCGATTCTCTAGCACTCGTCGCCCTCTTTTCCTCCCCCACTCGCGCCGAAGAATCTCCGGACTGTTCACCCTTTCGCTGCGGCTACGGTTTTTTATCCGGGCAACTTGTACCCAAGGCTTGCTCTGTTTACTCTCGCTCGAGAGGCCGACGGTGGGCGAGGCGTGAGATGTTTAACAATTTGCACGGGCTAATTGGAAAACCGTATCGGCGGAATTTCGCCAGATAAGTGGCAGGCGGGCTCGGTGTTTGAGAAAAGGGAGGACGAAGAATATCGATCTGTGTGCTTTAACAAGAAAGCACTTGTTGATGATCACGAGAGAATCAACAGAAGAGGCTGCCATTTCGCTGAGTCGCGGGTACAAGCGGCGATAGACGCGACACAGAATTTTCACAAAATTATTTTGCCACGCTGAGCCTCGCCTATTTCACCAATCATATATTATTTTTTTTTGTAAATGGTGTAATAAAGACGTTTTATTATTATTATTATCGCGAAAAATCGTTCGATATGCTGATCCCAACTAGGGCTGGGACTATTTGTCGAATTTTTCGGAAATTCGAATATTCGAATACTTTAGTTGCTCAATTATTTGGCGAATACAATTCGAATATCCAAGTATGTGAATACTATTCGAATATTTAAGTATTCTCGAACACTGGTGTATTCGAATAGTATGGTGTGAATTATAAATCAAGTTCTTTAGGTACATTTTTTTACAAATTTTTATTTAGTTTCAGTTGTAAGTTCGTTAGTTTGTCAGGGTGAAATCTTGTAAGCTGATAGCACGATTTATAATTCACACCATACTATTCGAATACACCAGTATTCAAACTATTCGAATACATCAGTATTCCAATAGCATTCGAATACTGAAATATTTGAGTAGTATTCGAATACTTAAATATTCGAATAATAACATTCGAATACTTAAATATTCGAATAATAACATTCGAATACATCAGTATTCAAATAGTATTCGAATACAGAAATATTCGAGTAGTATTCGAATACTTAAATATTCGAACAATAACAATCGAATACTCAAATATTCAAAGTTTATTCGTAGCACTCGAATACTTGTAAAATATTCGAATATTAAATTATTCGAATAGTCCCAAGCCTAATCCCAACGTGTGCTCCTCTCTTCCAGCCAAACGATGGGTGCAGCGAGGTCGTGCCAATGGTTGCTCGCAGGTATAGTCCTAATCGTCTCTTCAAGCCGTGCCACGAGTCAGCCAGAGGTGTCAGGAACGGGTCTCGTCAAGCCAGAGACGATGTTCAGCCCTGGTTACGTCGAGTCTGGGAGCAACGACGTGAATCGCAACGATTCAAGCCTGAATTCAGCTCGCAGGCGTCGATACGTCCGCTTCCCAAGCGGTCCGGGCGGATATCTGTTCGAGGGTGGTGGTGCCCCGATCGGGAGGAACGTCGGTGTCCATCCCGGGGTGCGTTTCCCATCGTGGAGGCAACAGAAGTCGCTGTGGAGGAGCCCCATGTCGGAATACAACAGGCCAGTGATGGGCCATCGAACCCCGCGGCTGATCTTCCGCGACAACGACTTTCCAGCAGCCGGTGGCAGCGCACCCTCCTTCTTCCAGCAGTCCAACCACTTGCCCGATTTCGAGGAAGACGTCAGAGGTAACGTAGCTTCTGTTCCACGCGTGCAGGACACCCCCCGAGATTTCGCAGACAGAAACTGAACGAGGACTTTTCATTTCAGATCATCGAAAGCAAACTCTCGACGATTACCCTAGGTTAGAGTCAGGTACGTTCCTCCCGCAAACAGTCATCGATCGACCCGCAGAAGTACGCGCCTGTCGAGAGCTCGTTTCGCCGAATGCCCCCCTCCGGGGTCTTTCGCTAATCCAACGAGTGAAATCGATGTTGCGTCGCGCCTCTGGAGTTTCGCATTTGTCGGATAATCGTGAATTAGCCACCGGGCGCAATATCCTAGCGGGGTGTCGAAAGCGATCGTGACAGCCGGTCCCGTTTCCGTCCGACACCACGATTTCCGTCATCCGCGCTGGCCATGCCGCCGTTACGACAGACGCCCACGGGCCGCTCTTTCCTGTAGAATTCACGATTTCGTCGAGGCTTATCGCGGCTGTACCCATAGAGACACCTATCGCGTCGCGTCTCGGTTCGATCGCGACCCCATCTTGGCCTGCCCTTCTCGCTAAGTATTCCGAAGCTAGGCTTGGAGTAATCAGACAACCGGCACGTCGGGACGTTTCTTGGCAATCGAGTACGATCGAGGGTGGGAGGGAGGGAGGGGATGGGCGAGTAATTTCGTCGCGGGATGGATGAGATCGAACGGGCGAGATTTGGATCGAGCGAGAATTGCGAAAGCGAAGTCCGGGCACCTCCTCCCCGTCTTCTTGCTCCTCGAGACGGAAGGAAGCGGAGAGGAAGAGTAGAGAGGAAGTAGAACAGTTTTGCCCCGTTTTGCTGCAGAATCGCGTCAGCAAAGTAGGCCGCTGTGGAAGGGCGACGATACGTTGTGCGCGGACGGACGAAGCTGCGAATTTTTTCTAATGTGCTGGATGTCCGCGGGCCTATTGGACGGCAGTTGCGGCGGCATTATGTACGTTTGTTGTCAGCGGCGAGAACCGAAAGGTAGCTCTGATTATAACCTGGTTGAGGCACCTAGAGATCAGTCTCAGCCGCTTCCGTTGGATACTTACACGGAGACAGCCAATGATGATCGTAAGTCCTTCCTACAGAAGCATGCCATCCGATTCTTGCACTCAGCATGATCTACCCCACGCTGTCTTCCTCCCCCCCCTCCTCCATCCGCCACCCCCCTCGGGGACGGTCCCGGAAGCACGATCTTGCTCCCTTAAACCGGGGGCAAGTATCTTCACTTCTTACCTCCTCTAGCCTCTATCCTTTCTTTCCTACACTTGCACTTTCCTCGGCATGTCGAAACATTCTCCACTTTCAAATCGACCATCGACCGTCCCCTTCGCACTTACACTTTCCTCTCAGCGTGTCTCGTCGTACGTCTTCACTTTCTCTATTCGCACCTTTCAAAGCATGAAAGTACCGCGCACCAAACGTCTCCTTCCAAGAGCTACCTGTCCCTCTCCCTTCTGTCACCAGCCGGCTTGCATGCGAAGCAATTATTGTCCCCGTTCTCTCGTCGCCCCGAAAGTACTCCCCCTGTTCGCCTAATCTCTGCGTCTCCCTGTTTGCCAATCGATCCTGCATGCCCATCGCGATAACAACGAAATACGTTCTGCACGTCTAACGTCGGTTCCCCCGTCACGCGAGTACCCTTGATTTCGGGCCTGCTTCCGGTCTCCCATGCTCGCGAGGATCGAGGGCCCTCTGCCTCCTCGGGAACGGTACCGGTGTTCCGGCATCGATCCGGCCGGCGCGCAGGACCAACGAGTACCGGCAACGCGCGGCCCCCGGCTTGTAGATTAATTTAACGAACGAGGCTTGTATCTTGATGGCTCGTCTCTGGAGCACAGCGGAGAGGACAGTGTAACGTCTGTTGTACGCTTTGCTGAATTACTCCAAGTCTAATTCGGCAATACTAACTTGCTCTCGAGCAGCTATTTTGCTCGCGAGACGTTCCATGGACTTTTGATATTAACGGGACGACCCTTAGTTAGAGCCGATGTTCTAGCCTGTACTCATTCTCGACCACCGATCGCAACGTTTCGAACGCCTACCTTTCGTTACTAACTCTTCAAGAGACGCTCGCGAACGGCGCAGCTGCGAGCGCGTGCATGGAGCCACGATTTAAGGTCTAACAGGGCAGCTACATCGTTGTGATTGCAGGCTGCGGGATCCCCGCCTCGAAGCAAACCGCCCAGAGGAGGATCGTCGGCGGTGACGACGCGGGCTTCGGCAGTTTCCCATGGCAGGTCAGAGTTTCGTCGGAGACGGTACCGATGCCGATCGCCCTAGCGGCTCGCGCGTCGCCTTTTAAACAGAGAAAATCTTCTGCTTTCGCAGGCTTACATACGGATCGGGTCCAGCCGGTGCGGCGGCACGCTCGTCAATCGATTCCACGTCGTCACTGCTGGCCACTGCGTAGCCAAGTGAGTAGCGCGACGAGAGCTCGAACAGAATCTACTTCGGTATCAATTAGAAACATTTGGTACAGGTGTTCTCTGTTAGTCGCCCTTATTTCCCATTCCGTCGCGCTATCCCTTCGGGCCGAACTGCTTTAAACCTCCTCCGTTCTGTGCGCCAGAGCGTCAGCCCGTCAGGTCCAGGTCACCCTCGGCGACTACGTGGTGAACTCTGCCAGCGAGTCGTTGCCAGCGTACACCTTCGGCGTCAGAGAGATCCGCGTTCATCCCTACTTCAAGTTCACCCCTCAAGCTGACAGGTACGCTAACCAGCAGCGCCTAGACTCGACAGGGGAGTAAATTTAACGAGCCGGGATGTTAATTCCCCAGGTTCGACGTGGCTGTTCTAAGGCTGGATCGGCCTGTACATTACATGCCTCACATAGCGCCGATTTGCCTGCCCGAGAAGAACGACGACTTCCTGGGTCAATACGGCTGGGCTGCAGGGTGGGGCGCGCTGCAAGCTGGTAAACACGCGAACGATTCCCTTGTATAGATCGCCGTTTTATCGGTAATCACTCGTGCGACCTTTTCGATTGAACAGGGTCGAGGCTGCGCCCGAAGACACTTCAGGCGGTGGACGTACCTGTGATAGACAATCGAGTCTGCGAGAGGTGGCATAGGTCGAATGGCATCAACGTCGTCATTTACGACGAGATGATGTGCGCTGGTTACCGCGGTGGTGGCAAAGACTCCTGCCAAGTGAGTGTGTCAAGCTTGCTATTCGAATCAGAATTATCTGCTCCGATGTCACGTCTAAATTAGGTGACACGAGGAGAAGTACACATGGGCGTCCGCGGGGGGGAGGGGGTCAGTTGCCCCCCCCCGGCTTTTGAGAAAAAAATCGCTTATTTTTAAAAAATGAATCTTTATTTAGTTTATACTATAAAGGGGATATTTTTAAATTTCGGTTTTAAATTTTTAATTAAATTGGCACTATGAAATAGGTTAAAAAATCAAGAGGGGTATATTTTTCTTTACCAGCATTCCAAAGTTCCCCCCTATTGGAAAAAAGTCTCCGGACGCCCCTGGAAGTACCTTAAATTATTATTATTATTGTCAATGGGAAAGACCATTTTGTGTACAGAGGGCGTGGAAGATAACATCAGCACAAAATATTCAGTCCGAGGAACAATAAAAAAATTTTCAAAAAATTAAAACCGACTTCAAAAAAATAAAATTGCACTGAAAAGTAAAAAAATAATTTTTTCCCTTATTTAATCTACGACTCTCAGATTTTTTAAGTCGGCGCCGACTTGACAAATATGTCGTAGATTAAATAAGGGAAAAAATTATTTTCTACATTTTAGTGCAATTTTTTTTTTGAAGTCGGTTTTAATTTTTTTTTAAATTTTTTTATTTTTACCTTTTTAGTTTTATATATATTGACACAACATGCTGAGGAGATATGCGCGTACGTACATAAAATAATAAGAATTAGGTGACAATAGTCTTTATTATTAACCATAACTGGCAAAATATTGGGTCAATATTCATTCGGTGTAGGATGAGACCACCGGGGCATCGCCCTCTTTTGAATAAAAAAAAGATCATCAAAATCGGCCCATATGCTGAGGAGTTACGCCGGGGCAAACATATAAATAAATTATTATTAACCATAACTGGCAAAATATTGGGTCAATATTCATTCGGTGTAGGATGAGACCACCGGGGCATCGCCCTCTTTTGAATAAAAAAAAGATCATCAAAATCGGCCCATATGCTGAGGAGTTACGCCGGGGCAAACATAAAAAAAAAAATGCAAATGGGTCGAATCTATAACCTCCTCCTTTTTGAAGTCGGTTAAAAACGAAATGCGTTAAAACCCAGGTGACTAACGTGCGGCGCATGGATTATGCAGGCCCTATTATGAATTGCCCTAGATTTCCATAGCCTCCGCGTGTAGTGGCTGTGTCGTTGGGAGAGCAAGCTGACGAGGAAGATGAAAGTGAAGGGTATTACTGTTCTAAGGGCTCTGTTGATTTTTCAGGGCGACAGCGGTGGGCCACTGATGCTGGAGAAGACAGGGCGATGGTACCTGATCGGTATCGTCTCGGCAGGCTACTCCTGTGCCCAGCCAGGCCAGCCGGGGATCTACCATCGCGTGGCGAAGACCGTCGACTGGATAACGTACGTGATCAACTCGTAGCGAGCCGAGTCTGGGGACGCGGAGACTGTTCTCTGTACGCTGGAGACTTTGCATGAAACAAAGTTGGTCGCACGATACTGGACAGGATCTCCGAAACGAGTTCGCGAGTGGCCAGACAAAGATCGGGGGACTCGAGGATCCGGCTGTGGATGAGATTGAACCCAGAGAACTTGGCCATTCTGCGTTCCACGGATTGTAAATACTGTAGCGGTGCGACGTCCACGGAAGTGGCTCCGAACGAGAGACTTTACCTTCCTCCGCAGTGGAGGATCCGTTGATATCGCGCATATTAGTTATATATTTTTCTAACACGACGAGGCGATGCGCGCGACTCTCCGAAGCATCTTCTGTCGATTACTGTTGAAGAACTGGCTCGCGAAACCGCATCGACGCGAGATACTATTTTGTAAATTAAGCGCGCGTGACACCTGTTTCCGTTCGCGCTCAATAAACGTTCGATTTCTACTCCATTGTGCCCGGCGCCTTGATCCCCGAACAATGTCCCACAGCCGATGTTGAAGAGACCGATGACAATGGAGCCTGGACAGGAATGTCTGCGGGGAGGCCAGAAGAAAAGTCATTGATACAATAAAAACATACTTTGTTATTCGTAACACATAGTTTGTTATTCGACAACCGCTATATCTCGACGTAAGCATAGCGTCGAAAATAGTAGAACAACGCGGCTTAAGTATTTACTTCCATTGCGTATATAAGTACACAGTTATCTCGTTATCTCGTTACCCGCGTTAACAGTAGTAAGTAAATCCGCGGCAACGAGCGTCGAAAATCACCGCGGATAAATAATTAAGTATGACACCTCGGAGTAAAGAAAAGCACAGCTATACAGGTAGAGGCACAGCAAATACGTTCGAAGCGTCTGAGCGCGGCTACGCCGAACCGTCAGCGGGCAAGTAGTCCGAGCAGTTCGCGGTCGTTCCACTTCAAGGCTTTCTATCCTTGAATAGGGTGAATGGGGGAACAGAGCGAGAGGCTCTGCGAGCGAGACACCCAGTCGTTACGGCTTACGACCCCCGGAGTCAGGCCTCCGCTATTTATTTTCCCACGGTTCTTTTATATTCGCTCGTAGCCTCGATGCCCGAGGAGTGTTTCCTCGGACGCCTCGCTGTGCCCGCGATTCCTCGCAGCGGTAAAGATACAGGGAACTGGGTCGAGTAAACAAGCCTCGGGCGCCGAAACTACGACCTTGCGAGAAAAAGAAACGCGGAAAGGCCAGGAGCCGAGGATCGTCGAGGATCCCACGTGTCATTTTCTCTCTCGCTCGTCTCCTACGCAGGGATCCACACGCCTGGGTGTTCTTGTCGGAGCAGAATTGGCGCGCCGCTGCGATTTACTGCGTTTATAATATTGCTGTATCTCTACCGCCAAGTACACGTGTCCCTATCATCGGACCAGGATCAAGAAGCTGGGTGCCCGTTTTCGCGATTGCATCGCGGTCGTTTCTTCCCGGCTTTCGTTATCCGCTTGTCTTTCGACTCGCTAAGTACACTCTGCATGGGGACTAGACGTCGCCGATTCCGTGATCAGTCGTCGCGAAAACGGGCGCGGCGGTGACTTGTCGTGGTTACCCGGGATAGAAAATTCGTACGCATCTAATGTAATAACTGGATCACGCGGGACACGTGCCGTTGCCCCCTCCGCAATTAAGTATCATCCAATCTAGAAAACACGGTGTGAAAAAGGAGCGGGGCGCGCGCGCGAAATGGCTTCCAAGGGAAGAGAACATCTACCTATCTACTTGGATCGTCCTGCGTCAAGGGTGTCGTCTTCCATGAGAGGATCCCTCCACCCTGTGCGGCAGGGCGAGTTAAAAATTTTCATTTCATCTAAGATAAATAAACTAACGATAATACTTTCTCTCGGGAGAGTGGTACGCAGGAATACTAGTAAAAGGAGGAGGACGAAGAAAGAGCCGGGTCAAAAGGGACCCGTTAGCTTCTCGGTTGAAGTACAGCGATGCTCGCGGAGGATCGTCGGCCGTCGAGCTGCTCGCGAACGCCGTTCTGATACGCGCGGCGTTCTAAATGCACCGTGCGGTTAACGATACCGGAGATCGTGCTGGCAAGCTGTCATCCCTCGATGAACACGCTCTAGTCGTTGTCTCCCCGACTGGCGGTTGGATGAACCCGACTTAGCTGGTGAACTGGTGTCGATGCACTCGAGCCGTCCTATGCCCTACCCAGCTTGCGTGACAGACTTGGCCCGCGATTCTCATGGAACAAGAAATGCACTGGCAGGATCGGAGATCTGGCAGTCTTCACCATCGAATCCTACGACGACGTGTCGCTCGGTTCTAAGACGGCAGGATGTCGAGTTCAAGGACACTTTGCGCGCTGGGTGACAGCCCGTCCACGCTTTTGTGCACCAGCACGTTCTTGAAGTCCCTGAGCTTCTGGGGCTGAAGAGCCACGGCGGTGGTCCTTGGCAGGGTCGCGATCGGGTTTATGCTGTGGCTCTTGAACGGCTTCTCGCACCGGCTCACCCCGTTCTCGGACTCCGAGTTGTGCCTTCTCTTGGTGGTCAGCTCTACCTTGGGCTGCTTGATCGCGGGATCCTTGTCCTCGAAGCAGGGCACAGTCTGCATCGACACGGTGTTCCTGCGGTCGTTGAACAGGGACCTTGGGTTGAGGGTCACCTCTCTGGCGGAGCCGAAGTGCTTGAAGTTGGCGCAGACCGGGCTGTTCATGAAGCTGGTGTCGGCGGAACGGCAGCCCTCCGGCACCCGTTTCTCTATCTTGATCTCCGTGACGTTCTGACGGATGAGCAAGTCCGGCGCGGCCTCGGGGAGCGGCTCCTGGCAGATCGGCGGCCACTTGATGTCGCGCGCCATATCGCGATCGATGGCGAGGAACTTTCGCCGGGACTTGTCCACGTTGTGCCAGCGATACCGTAGCTTCTTGAACACGAGGTAGTCGATGAAGAGGTACTCGACCAGCAGGGAGATGACGAAGTTCACTATCCCGTAGCCGACCAGGATGAAACGGAAGGTGACGTTCTCGGGGAGCACCAGCTCGAACCATACGGCCAGCCACTCGAAGGGGAAGGTTGCGAGGTAGACGGAGAAGAGGCTGAGGAAGATGAACGAGGTTAGCAGGCCGTAGTTCGTGAACAGGGACTTCCTGTACGGGTGACCCTTCGAGAACGCCACCGCCAAGATGATGTACTGCATCGAGCTGATGATGAAGATCGTGTAATTCTCCGTGCAGCCCACGTCGTCCTTGTCCTTCAGCGACTTGAACGTGGCGTTGAACGGCACGTACCAGTCCATCCGTTGCAGGTGCCACAGACTGGCGTACTGAAATACAGCCACGATCAGGATCTGAGAGACCAGGCTCAGGATCGGCGTGACGCTCAGCAGGCTGTTCAGCGGGGCCATTTTCACCAACGGGCCGCCGTAGGCCTTGGTGCGGCCGAAGAAGAAAGCGAAGATCGAGATGATGAAGAGATCGATGTAGAGGAACTCGATGTCCGTCAAGTTCGACTCGATTCCGTACAGCAGCATCACAGAGATGAACTGGATGAGGGAGTAGCCCGCCATGTACTTGAAGATACCGAAGGATGTGACCAGAGCCGCTCGACCTTCTCGGATCACCGTCAACACGCAGGAAATATTTGTCTCGCGGCTAGTGAAGGGTGAAGCGACCGACGATTCCGTGTCGGAGAGAGAAATTCCCGTGTGGGCTGCCTTCAGGGCTCCGCAGTCGTTCGCGCCATCGCCCACCATAGCTGGAAATCGTAAAACGAAGGATTAAGGGGCCATCGCGTGAAGCGAAGGGTTAACGGGTCAGACACGCACCAACATAGTATCCCAGAGATTGCAATTCTTGGACAAGCTGCTGCTTCTGGTCCGGTGACATCCTAGCGAAGATCGCTCCGCGAGTGGCCAGCTTGGGGACCAGTTCGGGGTAGTATTGTTTGATCAGAGCCCACGTTTTACCGGTCAGCGCAAACACGTACTTGTTCTTCGAATGTTGCAAGCTGAAACAACGCTGCATCGATATAGAAACTCCAATCTCCACGCACATACTGCCTCTAGCGTACACGCGCGGTTTACAGCATACACTTACTCGTCGGACAAATAGTTGACGTGGTTCTCGAACTGATTGTTCCCGAAGGAGCCGCTCTCGACCGTGTCCAGGCTGGCCACGCTGTTCAGGTCTGTCATCTCGCTGTAATCCCCGTGCCCCATGGGCGAGATCGGCGACGGCTGACTGTTGCTCTTCGTGAAGTAGATCTGCGGCTTCATTTGGTTCTGCTGCGCCGCCGAGACTGCGATAACCGGCGTGCCAGGCTTCACGATGTCGCAGTCCCTGGCGACCGACAGGGCTGTCAGCATATTGTCCCCAGTCACCATGACGGTTTTGATGCAGGCAGTGTTTAAAGCGCTAATGACCGGCATCGTCTCTGGTTTTAATCTATTCTCCATGATGACGAACGCCAGGAACGTCAGGTCGGACTCGGCAGCCTCGCGACTCAGTCGCTGGACTTTGGCGTAGGGAAGACGGTTCAGGGATTTGCGAGCTATGGCGATCACGCGGTAGCCCTCTGAGGTATAGTGTTGCAACACGTTGCCAAAGTCCGCTGGAACTGCAAAGAGGAACGCGATTAGTTGCCATTTTATCAGGAGACTGGCTCAAAGAACATTCGAGCGAGACACTTACTGGATTCAGCTTTCGAGAGGCTCAGGATCATCTCTGGGCTGCCCTTGCAGTAGAGGTCGTAATGGGTGGCGCCCAGTGTCCTGGTGATGACGCTCATCCTCTGAAGACTAGACGTGAATGGAAACTGTCGGACGATTCCAATTTCTAGACCCTGCTCCCCGATCTCCGTCCTGGAGCCAGCCAACGTGGGGTCGAGGTTGCTCAGGGAGATGTTGTCCATCACGTCGGAAGACACGGAGTTCTGCCGGCTGATCCGCAGGTCGTTGGGCAGCTTCTTCGGCGGCTTGGAGCCTTTCGGTGGCCGGACGATAGTGGGGAACAGCATGGAGAACTTGGACGTGTCAGACACGTCGGGTTCCTCCAAGCTCCACCCGGTGGATTCGAACATTTTCAGGTCGAGCGGATCTCCCACTGCCTGATTATCTATTATGGTGATCCCGTGACACGTCACCATTCCGATCAGGAGGTCGTTGATGGGCAAGGAGGCGATGTCTTTGACAGGTGACTGAAACTTGAGGTCGGAAGCGGCTACCACGCCCCACATGTCCAGGCCGTCCTCGGTCAGCGTGCCGGTCTTGTCGAAGCAGATGCAGTCGATGGATCCCGACACGTTGATGGTCCTCGGGCTCGTGCAGTAGATCTTGTTCTTCTCCAGCCTGCGCTGCGCCACCATGCGACCGACAGTCATTGCGGCTGGCAGCGCTGGAGGCACCACGATGGTGATCAGGTCCAAGGCCTCCAGAGTGATCGTGTTGCCGTCGATACCCCTCATGATCTTCGTTACGATGGTGTAGATCACGCCGATGCTGGCTATACCAGCCAGCAGGATGACGAACCTGTACGAGTCCTGTTCGAACTTGAAGTCCACGGGTGGAGGGTACATGATGGACCTCACTAGGCCACCTTTGCTGGTGTTGAAGCCTGTTCTCACGACTACGGCCAATACCTGGATTCAGGGAGGATATTCGATTCAGTACTTGTACAGTCGTGTAAGCGACGGAAAAAGAGAGCCTCGGGCGTTGGGACTAGGGCTGGGACTGGGACTGGGACTACTTGTCGAATTTTTCGGTATTCGAATATTCGAATACTTCGGTTGCTCAATTATTTGGCGAATATGATTCGAATATCCAAGTATTCGAATATTTAAGTATTCGAATATTATTTGAATATCCAAGTATTCGAATACTGATGTATTCGAATAGTATGGTGTGAATTATAAATCAAGTTCTTTAGGTTCATTTTTTTACAAGCTTTTATTTAGTTTCAGTTGTGAGTTTGTGAGAGTTTGTCAGGGTGAAATCTTGTAAAGCTAATAAACCTGATTTATAATTCACACCATACTATTCGAATACATCAGTATTCGAATATTTCAGTATTCGAATACTTAAAATATTCGAATAATAACATTCGAATACTCAAATATTCGAAGTCTATTCGTAGCATTCGAATACTTGTAAAATATTCGAATATTAAAATTATTCGATCGAATAGTCCCAGCGCCCTAGAGAGTTGGGACTCGAACCCGCGACCTTTGGATTCGTTGCGCACTGATCAGTCGCCTTAGTCACCACGACCAACGCCGACTCTCCGAGGTCCTTTATACTCCGTCGCTACATAACGCACAAACACTGTCGGGGGCGCCACCTATGTGCCACTGGCACCATAGGCCGTTCCCTAAATGCCACAACGACTCTTACAGTGAAATCTGCGTAAACTAGAATAGACCGATCCAAGTACCTTCTCCGATCCATAGTATCGCGTCTGAATGACTCGCGTGCCACAGAAGAGCGTGTGCCTGGCATGCTCCTTGGCTTCGTACGTGACTTCGTTGGACGAAGGAATTGGTGTTTTCGTTACTGGCACCGATTCCCCGGTGAGCATGGACTCGTTCAGAATACAGTTCCCTGTCAGCAGTACCGCGTCGCACGGCATCAGACAGCCGTGAGACGGGATAACCAGAATGTCACCAGGAACCAGACGTTCGGCGGGCACGGTTGCTGTGTGCCCGGTGGAGCGATCTCTCATCACCGTCGCCACGTCGGAGGAGTGTACGGTGGACCGTAGATTGTGCTGGTTCTGCGAACGAATTCGTGGGATTGTTCGTTGTACTGATTTCGGAGGAGGGAAAGGGTGAGCGAGAGGGTTACGCACTCGTCGAGTCTGGAAGACTGCCATAATTATTCCGATGCTGGACATGGTTATGATGACCATGGCGTAGTAGTAATAGTCGTCGGCCACCCATAAGCAGAAACTGAGCAGTTGGAAGACGTAGAATGGGTTGAGGACCTCGAGACAGAGTAGCGTCAGGATACTTTTCACTGGAATCACGATCTCGTTGTTTCCGTAAACGCAGCGCCTAAGAGACAGCGATGCAAGATTTTCGTGGCGAAGAGTTGAATGGAGAGGAGGGGAATGGAGTTTAAGGTTTCACCTCATGTGTTGCTCGTGATAATTCAATCCCTGGGTCTGGTGCAACGTCGAAGTCAGCACGCCGGTGTCCAAGCCCCGGAGTTTCATGAACTCTGATCGTTCGGCATCCCAAACGTAGGTGAGCTTCTTGCAGTTGAAGACGACGATCGATGCAAATTCTGCGCGACAGTGGAGTTAGTAGAGCTTGAAATCGAACGCAAAGACATTCAGTTTTTAAATCCTTACGTTTGAATTGCCCGCCCACTAAATGTAGAGACAGAGTGGGGTACTCTTCCTTCACTTCTTTGATGGTTATCATGCTGCCGTTCTCCATCCAAGGTTCGTTATCTATCAGCGATTCTCCATCGAAGGGCATGTTGCTTTAAATAACAAAGGAGCGGTTAGTCTTCAGGATGGAATTGTTTGAAATATTAATCGATCGAGACACTAACTAGACGTCCTGAGCAGCCAAGGTCTTCAGCTTCTTCACATAGTAGCTGGTGTGCTTCCCTTGGAACTTCTCCACGAGCAACACGGTGTCTGCATCTTCCAGTTGGCATCTAGAGTGTGTGGCTAGCAACATCAGGCGCGGCACCCAGTGGAAGATCAATCTCAGGAGGCCCCCGGTGATGACGATTAGGAACCAGATGACAACGGTTAGGATCTTGTTTCTTTTGTAGCTAAAGCGAGACAAAGCCATGTATGACATCGTCGTGCGATCCACCAGTGGCTCGCAGAATTACCTACCCGTAGATTTCCATTTGGTCTTCTTCACCAGGGTTGATGTAATCGACTCCATTCTTCAGGTGGAGGACGCCGTTACCTCTGGTACCTGAAATAAGAGAATACTTCGATGGGCAAAGCTGCGCGAGAGTTGGACGGGACCGTACTCCACTCTGTCGTAACTGGTAGCGTTGGTGGGGATGCGAGGAAATCAAAATTCATGCGATCGTTAGTGGGTAGTATCGACAGATTGCCAGCCGACGGAGTATCGGCGAGAGGATTACAAAAGATTCTCAAAGGCAATTCGTCGGAGTGACTCGCAGCTCCGTGTCCCAGCTCTTACCCTCCAGGAGTTCCGTTTTCTGCTCGCGCTGATGATCAGCGGCGGTGTTGGCACCGCGTGTCCCGAACACGCTGTACGCGTTCCTGGCGAAGTTCAGGTTCAGTTTGCTCGGCGTGGGCGACATGGTGATTACAGAGAAAGGAACCAAGACTTGAGCGTAAATATTACTCCGGTATCTGGTTCGAGTAATGCGGAGTTAGGTTTCGCGTGCCACCGGAATCGGGGATCGCTGTACCTCAGCGATCACGACAGCGTGTCACCCTTTCGACGTTTCTCGCCCTTCTCGATCCTGTTTGTCGCCCCACTACTACATGTTACCACTACCCTTATCAACTACAAGTTATTGTCCATGGGCCACCCGCAGGCCCCGAGCTTGTCGCCCGTTCGACGGCTAATCGACGGAAAGTTCGTCAATTGACTTTGAAGGGAGATGGAGGGTGGGTCGTAGCACTGGACCGAGGGCCTCGTCGGCGCGGCGGGTACCGGCGCTGGACGAGGTGATCGCTACTCTGGGCAATAACCCCGTCTGCTACCGACACCGGTTGCCCGCCATTTTCGGGTCCGTCTTCAATGTTCTCGGCGCAGACCTCGACGGGGCGTTCCGTTGCATCTGGATGGCATGTGAGAGCTCGGCAGCGGGGTGCGGTGTCCTATCGGGGCACGAGGGTCCGGGAGGTGATGTCCACGAGGAGAGAGATTGAGCGGCAGGGCGACGAGGGCGCTGAGGGCGCTGAGGATGGAACAGCAGCTGATGCTATCGTTTCGCACCTGCCCCCGGGTACCTGGATTCGTGTCAGTCGCCAGGATCGGTGAGCTTTCGCCAGCCAATTCGTGGCGTGATTACCGCTCGTTCACCTTCGCTCATACCGCGTCGCACGCACGCCTGCTTCGAGTCCCTGCCAGCTGATCTCAGATGAAACGGCTGAGGTACGCCGAGGTCCCAGCAGTCCACCGGACTCTTCCTCGTCCTGGCCTTGCTCCTCGCGGCTGATCCGAGATTACCTCGTCCCCCGGCCCCGGCACCGGTCCCGCAATCAGCTTCTACCGCCTCTCTTGTGTGCTCGTGCCTCCCTTTTGCTGCCTCTTCGTGCGATCTCAAATACATTACGGGTTATAAGGAGATCTTTGGTGCCGTCGGATGTCTCGATCGGCAGAGATACTTTTTAAACCCGCCCCGTCCTCGCGAGATCCGCCTAGATCACCTAGATCCTTCCGGCAGGGATCTAGCTTATCGATTCACGCGCGATCGTGGCCGATAAATGATCGATCTGTCGCGGCGATTTTATCGTTCTGTAAAGAAGACGAACAATTCGCGTCGCAAGTCACTTTTAATAGACAGAGATGCTGTCGGCTCTATTGTTAAGGTACAGGAACGTGGCGGTTTCGTTGCTCCCGGGACAAAGACCTCGAACTTCGGGGTTAAGTAACAGACCGATCGATAGATCAGCGCGGAGAAATGAACCAGACGCGTGTACGTTTCGGGTCGTTCAGGCGCCGCCCGGCAAACTCACCTAGCGATTTCACGAATTCCGCGCGGCTATATATAGAATCGATTGCGTCAACTCTACAGTACTTTTTTCTCTCTCGAAGATGATCACACCGCTGCCGCGAGTTCTCCTAATCGATTCACTTTATTCCCGGTGCACGCGCGAGCCCGAATCACTTCCCCTCTATCACTAATGTTCGTCTCTCCACTCGGTGCCGTGGCCACGCTGATTTTAATCCAGACGTTCGTCTTCTCGCGGCTGACAACCAACGAGTACCCAGCTCGTTCCACTGTTGCTTCGTACCTCGGCTAGCTTCGGCCAGTTCTTTCAGATGATCCGCTTAAACGATCCACCCTCTTCGGGACTTCTAAGTACAGAGAACACGGTGCAATAGTTTGTTCCTAGCATCTTGCTCATAATGACGATCCCTATCCGTGATACCGCCCCGATCAGCTCCGACCAGCCTCTGGCCCCTCAAATTAGGAAACGGAAAAGAAAAACCCTCACTCCTGCGACAAGTCACTTTGCACACGGCCGTCTCGGTTGCGTTTCACGAATACGAGCCGACGACACGAGCTCCGGCTGAGTTTTCACGCTCGCAGCACCGTCTGCCAGCGTCGACATGCACTCCTCCCTTTATAGGCGTTCACGGTCGAGGAGAAACGACACCTTTTCCTCCCGGCATACCTCTCCTGCACGGTATTCTCCGTAGAGCACGGTGTTTCACGGAAATCACGACGATCCTTCGCCGCGCAACGTGCTCGTGATGGATCTAAGATGGCGACCACGGCCAGCCCGTTGCTGCGGGAGCTCCGCAACGAAAATCCCTCGCCGCTTCCTAGACCCAGACGTCCAATTTCCAGGCTGCTCGGGCGCGATCTAGACGAGTCTAGGTACCGGACCGGTTCGCACGTTCACCGTGAACCAATGACAACCGCGCGACAGCTGGCAGAATCCGTCCGCTTGCCGATTTCCAACGGGAGTTTCCAGACGCGAGTGCGCTAAGGGAGTCGTTTGGCATTAGCAGAAGACTTGCGCTCTGCCCGCTCTACCATCCCAGTTCAGGGCCGTACCCTTCGCTCGTGCTGTTCTGAGTATCGCCACGTGTCCCTCCGCCTTTATCTGGCCACGAAACCGACACCGATCCGATTACGGGCTGTCAACCATTAGGTCTCGTTCCGTTCATCCGATCAGCATAATTCACCGAGGTCTGTCGATAACTCGTGCAAGTGCTGACGTCTCGTGCCAGACATTCCTCACTGGGGCTTATATACTTTGACCGGCTTTGGCGCCTATAAGCGATTCGCCAGTATCCGGGCAGCCGTTGTGTCTTGGCGAGAGGCGGCTACGGGGACTTTCGGAATCGGAGCAAGTTTCAAGACTATTTAGCTGGTAATCGTGGCACGCGAACAAGACACCGAATGGTGTAAATATTTACTCTCTAGGCTCTAACGGTCGCTCCGAAGCGATTGTTGCCCCTAGTTGCGTAACAGTGTGCCCGCCTTCAAGGGCTGCTCGAAGCTTCGTGGCGCCAGGCTCGCGCAAGTCGCGCCTGAGATATCCCTACCATCGGATTTTGCCTCGACCTACGACCACGCCGCCGCCGTTTCTGACTCATTTCTTCCCACCGAATCCCCTTACGCGGCATAAGTACGGCCCTGTCAATTGCACCGGGCCTCCAACCGCATGCAGCTGTTTTCCAAGGCGACCCCTGGGTACTCGTGGGTACCCGTCGGCTAGAGGAGTGCACCTGTTTAGGCCCTCGGCACCGAAACCCGGGCAATTCGGGCGGCTCGACCGCTTCGACCCCGTGATCTTGCGTTTCCCTTCCCCCTCCCGGCATTCGAGTATTGAACGAGCCCGACAGCCTCGTGGTCGATACTCCGTTCGAGCTAACTGCTCCTCCTGCTTCGGGCCAGCACGTGCCAAGCTTTCAAACCGTTCGCACCTTAACTCTGCTCCAAATGGTGGGGGCAATTCTCTCGGGCACTCTATTTCGAGTAACTCCGATTTTAGCAGCGCCGCGGGTTCATTCGAATTCCCAGTCCGTCGGGTCCAAGAAGATTCCTTAAGGAGTCATTCCGGCAATCACGCCGCAAAATTCGGCAACATTCAGGTTTTTTTTTTCTCAGTGAATACAATGAATAACAATGTCAAAGTTTCTTTTCATTTATTAGGCTACTTATAACGTATAGGAAACAATTCTTTAAATACACTTTTAATTGTGTTTTTTCAATGTTACCTGGAGTTAAAAATCGCGACTTTGAAAAGGAGTACCTCCCTGGCGGGAGTGATTTAAGCTCACAGACTCGTCTCAAACAAAAAAAGGATATACTTCCGAATGGCCCAAGTGACCGATCGACACGAGGTTTGGGGGGGGGGGTGAGGAGGGAGTATGGACCCTAAATCTAAAATTGTAGCTTCGAATATTTATTAGTTTCCGAAATATTAATAAAAAATTATTGTTAATTTTTTTCAATTTTTTTTTTTATCTGCATACACGTAGCCCTAACGGGGTTTCATCTTGCCCCCCCCCTGCATTTATTCTACGGACACCTGAACGCGTTCCCCTTACATCCGCGTGCCCCTCAGGCGCCTAACTGCCACGCGTATTTAGTTGAAATTCAAAGCTAATTTTCTAGAAAACGAAGCGCGATATTAAAAAATTGTATTCTATATTTTCGTCTTATTTTGGCCTGTAGAATCCCCCCCCCCCCCTAGAGTATTGACTATCAATAGAGTAATAGGTATTCACCCTGTGTAATAGGATGGATCGCATCTCCAAGTTTCTGGTTCAAATCTCCAAACTCACATCGGTGCGCTACCATGCTTTACGCGCCCCCCGCGCTAATCTAGCCCCAACCAATACTAATATCCATAACAAGTTGGAAAGTGGCATGCGTTATGTCGGAATAAGTCAACAGAAATACTAAAAGTTTATCATTAATATCTCGGAAACTAATAAATTCCCGAAGCAACAAATTTAGATTTATGGTCCACACACCCTCCCTACCCCTCCCCTCAAACCTCGTGTCGATCGGCCACTGGGGCCATGCGGAAGTACAGCCCAAAAAAACCAAACTGATTCATAATCATTCTGAGTACCGTTATCGCGGGTGCCAGAATTAGCCACGTAAGTGAAAATTGAACAAAATTGCGCGCATTCAAACTTCAAGTCATTTGCCATTTTTATTTGAAGTTTGAATGCGCGCAATTTTGTTCAATTTTCACTTACGTGGCTAAAACTGGCACTCGCGATAGCGGTACTCATAATGATTATGAATCAGTTTGGTTTTTTTTTTGTTTCAGATGAGTCTGTGAGCTGAAAACACTCCCGCCGCCTTTTCAAAGGCGCGATTTTTAACTCCAGGTAACATTGAAGAAACACAATTAAAAGTGTATTTAAAAAATGGTGCCGTATACATTATAAGTAGCTTAATAAATGAAAAAAAAAAGTTTGACATTGCTGGCGGGAAAGTCCAAGCACGCGTGCTAAATATTTATCGGGTTCTCAGATCCATCGACGTGAAAGAGGAACAGACGTCGCAGCCGTTTATCTTCTCGGTATTGTTTTCCTCGGCCGCCTCTGATTTCTCGTATCTCGCTGGAGGTCGCGGCTTTTTTCAGCGCAATATTTCGCGTTTCACCTAGCTCGAGTGGCGTAATTACTCCCAGGAGAGATAGCGGACCTTATGTAAGGTGAACGTCGCGGATTGCGCAAGCGGAGAGGCACTCCACTAGCGGGCATCGCCGAGGATGCAATTCCCAGCTGCGGGACCTTGTTGCGTCATCGATTTTTCGCGAAACGGGAAATCGCACAGCAACCGGCTAATTGGCGTGCGTTTCTCGCTCGCCGCATGTCTCGCGTGCTCCGCCAATAATTTCTCGATCAATCGGAACCCTGCGACTGTGCTCCGTGTGAATTCCTCGAACGTGTTGTCAGCCACGTCCCAGGGCGAAGCGTATCGGATGCGATGGAACGCGCGATAACGGTGCTTCTGGGCTTAATTAAGACTTATCGATCCGCGAATGGGTCTTTCAGTTTCTGGAATATTGGTAACCAAGTCCGGTACGATTAGGTGGGCCGGACTCCGGGGCACGTTCGATCGGAGTCAGTCGAGGAACCCGCGCGAGAGCAACGTTACGCAATATCAGTGGTTCGTGGCGTTTTCGTGGACGTCGCACAGTGGGACAAGCTGCACTTTTTTTCCGTCAAAATCGTAGAAATTCTGATGGAAACATGATGGAGGGATGAATCTTTCTCGAGGCTAAAGCTGAGACGTTGCAGAATAAAGAGAAAATATTGATGAAGTAAGGCAAACAAGTTTTGAGCTTGAGAATCTATGTCAAGATTGACATTTTCCGTTATAATGTGTGGTTTAAGTTTTTCCTTGACTTATTATACATTATTTCCTATAGATTTTAACGCGCTGAATTCAAATCTGGCCGCAGAATTTGTCTTGCCCTTCAGGACTCTTTGACATAGATTTTCAAAGTTAAAACTTGTTTGTCATTCTTTGTCGATATCTTTCCCTTATTCTGCGAAAAAGTTCTATGATTTTGACACAAAGAGTGCAGTTTATGCCACTGCGCGCCGTTTCGGGCATCGATCGCTGCTGGGTGACAGCTCATGAGGGATTGTCTAAACGGACGGCTGCCTTCTGCTCGCTTATAATACCACCGTCTCAATGTGCGCAACTTGTGCGCTGAGGTCGAGGCTCGTGGGAGAGTGCACGCGATGAGACGTCGCTATGCTTCCCGCCCTGTAATTGAGCCGCGTCCAATTAACGCTTTCCTGGCTGGCTGGTCTTCGGAAAATTAAGAGCCGCCGGATGATATAACTCCTCGTAGATTTATCAATTTCATTCCCGTTCGAGTTCATTCGTTTTAGATTTTAAACTGACGGAGCAGATATCGATCCCCCCCCCCCCCCCTCGATGTATATCTCGCGGGACACAAAAGATGTGGATCTTATCTCTCGGCATTCTTCCAGACTACAATGTTATCGTTTCGACAACTGCAACCCGAACGATACTCGCAAATTCCGAGGGTTTCGTTTATCGAATAAGGAATCGACGATCGATCCAGGATGTCACGGAGCCTCCTTATCGGTGCTTTCTTCGCCATCGAGCGCGCGATTTCGGCGATAGAATCGCTGATCGTTGGCCGATCTGAGGACCACGATCTACGAATTCGCCTGCGCGACGCCAGACACGACCTCCGTTCTATTTTAAAACGGGCACCGACTAAGTCGGCCGATTCGATGAAAATCGTCTGATATTCTAGTTACTCTCCTACGACACGATTCCCTGCATTTAGAACGGCGCGATGAAAACGAATGACCATTTGAGCATCCTCGGTCTATAATAATCCAGTGACTCGTCCCCGAGAGGGCCGAATTTTCTGTCGAATCGTCGGCACTTCCGGGGAAGAAACTATTAAGGCGGGTACTATTTTCGATGATGCGCGAATTAGTAAATATTCTATTTCAAGCTGCGCGGCGTCTTTAGCTGCGCTTGAATTTTTTATCTAGACAGGAGATCCTCCCCAGTGACAGAGCTGGAAGGAAAACTACTTGGTTCGAGGGAGACGCCGGATCGACAAGCACTTAACCTTCGAGGTTATCTGGAGTGGAATTCGACGCGCTCCGTGAATATGTGGGAGTCGATAATACGGACGCGTAGATACGGGGACGCTGTCGATTCACAGGAGATAGGAAAGCGCGATGCCCGCTTATGCTTCTAATCATTTTCGCGCGCGATAAGAAGCGTAATTGCGAGCCAGAGAGGTTGTTGTTTGTAAGTAGGCGATTCATTCAGATGCCTCGACAAGGTGTCGGCTCGCTATTTATATCTAATAGAATCGCGTATCCTTCGATCAGACAGATTTCGTGGAAACGGAATGGCGCGCTCGTTCTCAGTTATTGTTCCTGATTTCTCCGTATTTTTTGTTTCTCGAGAAATCAGATCATATTTCTTGAGGATTCTCCAGAAATTGAATAAAATATTGCAAAAATTATATTTAACTAAATGATTATTCCTGACCAATTTGTACGCAACTTGAGTAAATCAAAAAAATAGATATTAAATATAATTGGTAAATTTATGTATTTAATACAAAATTTGCGCAAAGCGTAACATTAATTTTTTGTTTTAAAATTGATTCTTAAAAAGTACAACGCGTCTAATGTAGCGTCAACGAATCTATTTCTTTTTTTGTGACAAAATATTTTGACGTTTTGTACATATCTGTCTTGGCTGTTAAATGAAAAAATGCGTCTTTTAACCCTTTTCGAAGAAATTCTGGATCATGAAAAAATTTTATAATAGTCCTTTCTCCTCTTTTCTATATTTCTTCTTTAATAGCCACAAGAAACTCATTAGGTACTTAATTCGGTATACAATATTTCTAAATTTTTAAATAAGAATTTAAAAGCACCTTCAGCAGTTAATAATGTCGAATCTTCTCTACTGTGATTTTCTATTGGAATTCATATAGGATCCAATATTATTAATAAGATGTATTATAAATTGTAGATGTGTCTATACGTTCGCGATTAACTAATAATACACAATTTGAACTAACTGAAAATTCATTTCCGAAAATAAATGAGATTTATAATATTTCTCCTAGACTTAAGTCTCTCGATAAATTACAGTATTTCTCGAGAAATAAGAAATAAGCAATTATCAAATTTCTCGAGAAAGAATTCTCGAGAAGCAACACTATCCTCAGTGATGTCGTCGACTTCGCCGCGGCGGCTGCACCGTCACGGATCGTCACTGTTTTTCCCCTGATAAAGAGATCTTGCTCAATTGCCGCGAGACTTCGAAGTGGAAACAGACAGCGCGGATCAGACTGGGAATAGCACTCGAGCAAATTCGCGGCTGATAAGTTCCGCCGACGAGCTCGACGAAACGTAGCTTGCTCCAGTCGACCGAACGATAGCCAATTCTGGCTACGCTTTAAATCAAACTGACAAGCGGCGCTCCGTTAACGTCCGCGCTTGTGTTACATCTTGATTAGACCAATTTTTTAAATCGTTACGCGGCGACAAGCAGGTCGAGGACGTGGCTGCTCGATAAATTCGTTCGTTGCAAGTTCGTCCCGGCTGGCTCGAATTGACGAATCGTTTTGGAGAACGGTAATTCGTCCTCCCCATTAGGGAAGCGTGCCGACAACGAATATTCTTGGCCGAGCGATTTCACATTGGAGGACGTAGATCACGCGAAGGAATTGCAGGACTTACGAAGTAGCCGTTCTTCTTCTTTTCAACCGGCAGTCAATTCCCCGCTGCGATAGAAGCGTCCAGATTTACCATTTTCTGCCATCGAATGCACGACTGACAGCTGTTGAGAATTAATTCCCCGCTCCTATTGGAAAGTTCCCTTTCAAATTGGTGTCCGACACGTTACTATGGGCTACGTTGACGTGTTTGAAGAGAGAGTAATAAGAATAAGGAATGCTGGTACACTGTTGGAATGTTTCGAAACGAATGTAAAACGTGAAGCATGTTGAGGCGATAACGTCCGCGTTCACGACACTGTCTTTGCGCGAAATTACAGAAAATGCGAGGTCGTCTCGGCGACCGTTACATTTGTAAAAATCGCTGATAGCGAAGTGTATCGCCCGCGATGCGGTCAAAACCCTTGCTTGCCCGCGACGATTCGCACAGGTGGTTGCAAATCATTCGCGTCCCCAGTTCGCCTAGCCACGCCGATCTACGAGTTAAACACAGGGCTTGAAAACTGTTATAATATCGATTTCGATTCTCCAAACGGTTATGAAGAACCTTTCTTCTGAATAACTGTTACGAAGAACCGAAATTTCCAACTGTTATCTGTTTCGGTCAGGGACTTCTACCGAAACTGAAAATACCGGTATGATATCGGTATTTTTCGGTTCCATCTTCAAAACCTTTATAGAAACCGAAATACGCAAATACCGGTATGACGTCATACCGATATATGCAAATACCGATATATTTACCGGTAATTTTTTCGGTTCTCGGATTTTATTACAGGTTTCAAAATATTATTAGACAAGAATTTATACGCTAAACGTATACTAATATATTGGTATTTTTATGAAAAGATATTACGTTATATCGGTGTTTTTACAGCTCGAATTAATAATGGCTATGAAGATATTACTTTAATCTACCATGTCACTGAAAGAAGAACCGAAAAATACCGGTATTTATTTCGGTTTCGGTACTTCAATGATTTCGGTATTCACCTATTTCGATTCTATAACGGTTTCGGTACTCATCTGTTTTGATACGATATCGGTTTCGGTATAGCTTTGTTGACGTAATTCCGGTATGAATATCATACCGGTTTGAAGTCCCTGGTTTCGGTTGCGGTTCCTATTTTCCTTCGCATGTCGGTTCCATAATTGTTATTTTTTCGGTTCTATATCAGTTCCGAAACGGTTCCAGAATCAATTCTTGTATGGTCTTTTCTCTAATTGATATCATTAATTATTATTGTAGCTGCAGATTACTCTATATGTGTATATTTTTTACAAAATCCTTACCGAAACGGGAGAAATATTCATGCATACTATTGATTTCTAATAAAACGTTGAAATAAATAAATCAGCTACATATTTTTTACATTCACACGCACTATATTAGTCAGAATAGGAAGTTAAAAGTTTCTCCTGTTTCTATAAGGATTTTGAAAAAAATATGCGCATATACAGTAATCTGCAGTTACAATAATAATTAATGATATCAATTAGGGTAAAGACGATACAAGAATTGATTCTGGAACTGTTTCGGAATTGATATAGAAGCGAAAAAATAACGGTTATTGAACCGATATGCGGAGGGAAATAGGAACCGTAACCGAAACAGACAATAGTTGGAAATTTCGGTTCTTCGTAACAGTTATTTGGAATAAAGGTTCCCCATAATCGTTTTAATCAGAATCTTTATATAACAGTTTTAAACAGTTATTTTCGAAACCGTTTCAAGCCCTGGTTAAACATCAAGCAGCCTTGATTTCAGCGCGATTGCAATATCCTCGTTGGAATTAGGGTTTATACAAAAACCGACTTTTGAAATAACCGGTTTTCGAATTCCACTATTCCCAAAAAACTGGTTACACCAGTTTTCGAATTTTCATAAAAAATATTATTAAGACAGAAAATAAATATTTGTACTTGTTTTAAAGACTTTCAGTTTTTTTTTTTTAATATTTATGGAATTAGAAAAATATAACAAAATAAAATATGCTCTATTTATACAATTTTTGAGTTAATTTAATATTTATGGATCTACATAACACAATAAAATACACTGCATACGAAACCAAATGGAAAAAACTAAAATAACTAAAATCCGCACAAAATATAAATTATAAATCTTTATTTCATTTAGTATTTTTCTTCCGAAAATATGAACTCATGAAGATTAGTTTTACAGTAAACTGTTACCTACGGCAATATGCTTGTGTCCGAGGCGATTTCAAGTCAAAATGTGAACGTTTTTAATTAAATAATTAATTTATTTTTACATATTAATTCTAGTATACAAAACCGTTTTTTTTTCTTAAATTTAAAACCCGGTTTTCGAATTTTATAAATTTATATAAAAAAAAAAACGGTTTTTAAGTCTGGATTAGGTTTTTAAAAACCGACAAACCCTAGTTGGAATGTTGAGGAAGTAGAAACTGATTGATGATTGACGCAGAGGAAAGTTTCTCTGTTACTCTTAAACGTGAAACCGGCCGTTCGTAAACAACATCGCTCGCGTGCACTGGTGTCGCGAATGAAGTTTACTGCTCTGTTTCCATAACCTTACGGTTGATGTGACTTTTGTGTCCCACGAACGTGTATTAACGTCCTACAATCTTCAGATTCTCAGGCTACAGAATCCCCAAACATTGAGATTATGCAGTGACCAAACCGAATTGGCCATTAGGCGAGTAAAAATTTATTCGAATAATTTCCAACTCATTAAATCCCCAGTACCAGGTGCCCTGCGATTCTTAGATCTTTGAGTGCCTACCAAGAGGACCATCCCCAGGTCCTCCACACCCAGAGATCCAGACCCACCTCCACTAGAATTGATTCACAGACCCTCCAGGGTGTCGCACTCCCTTTGGGGCCACCACTCATCGAAACGGACGTTGGTACATACTGTTTATGTGCTTGCAACCAATTAACAGAATCCTACCGTTCATGGTTCCTGTGTTGAGCTCGGGGGAGGCTGGTCCGCTCTCTGTCCGTTGTCCCCGGTGTCGGTCTGGCGGTGGTGGTCGCTTGACAGGCGGGCATTTAGAAGTAATCAAAGACCAGGGGCTTGTCGAGCATCGCGCGTCACCGGGGCCGTGGCTTCGTCGTAGCTCCCGATCTCAGCAACGGGGCAGCATAGCTTTCCCGTGGCTTTAGATCTCGGTGGCACGCGCGGCTGCGCCGTCGTGGAAAGCGCTACACGACCCGCGCAGAAAAGCAGCCGGGACGCGCAACGGAGCGCCGAGCAACACTGTCGCTCCGTTCGCGAGTCCCGCGGTCCGTTAGCGAGCTACGTAATCGCTTTCGTACCGGCGATCTACGTCGCTGATTGGCCGAAACCGCGTCTTATCAGCGCCGATTCTCCCGTTCGAAGTAATGTCGCACGTCGCTCGACCATCGACGCCGCTTATCGGAGGATCTATCGATCACTGGTTCGCGTCCCTAAATCGGAGCAATCGGTTTGAAGTTCCGTCGAGTGGCAGCCTCCTTTTCAAGGCGCGCGTTCCGATGATTTTCGGAGAGATTCGTGAGGGTAGCTTGGGGCATAGGTTGTTACGGTGCCGCTAGAAGAGAAAGTACCGCAACAGAGTTCCCTGCGCGTGCTTCCATCCTCTGCTTCTCACAGTCTCTTCTGTTTTCTTCAGCATCGATTCGACGATGGCCGTGTTCGCTGATTGCTTTATTTGCATTCCACCTTGTACAGCTATGGCACGACTTGCCAAGTGGCGAGTCGCGGACGCTTGATGAATGCCGACGCCCCGAGTCGGAGTTTCCTTCGACCTTCCTTTCTCTTTTGGGCTCGTTCCGATTCTTTCCTCGCGATTCGCGGCTGAGGGAAATTGCGGTGACGCGCATGGAAGCGTTCCGTTTACTATTGGGGGTCAGTTGCACGCGCTGCTATCGTTCCCTCAGCTGGCGCACGTGCAACAGAACCGAAGGAATCGGCGGATCACGCGTGTCACGTGTACAAACGAGTCGAGCGATGTTTGACGCTTGTAATCGCGAACATGAATGCACGCGAGAGCGCGCGACCGCTGGCCGCTGCATATCCATCTCACCCGTTCGTATCACCCTTTTGTTGACAAACTGCGCGGCTACGGCGTGTGCAACTTAATTGGAACGATCTGTCGAGCAGGGGCGCATAATAAACGCACGAATTGGTCAAATCTTTGCGAGCGTTTACCTTATCTGTTTGTTTACCGTAAAATCGATGCACGCGTCAAAGTACTTGTACTATTCGCAGTGGCGGATTTAAGAAAAAAAAGGCCCAGGTGGCAAACGTTCCGAGGGGCCCATTTTTCAAGAGCTACTTTACTAAAAGGGGGTAAGAAGTGTACAGAAAAGTATAGAAAAAAATATAGTTTCTGTTGAAAGTCCCTCGGAATTCTTTTCGCGCGAGCAGTGGCGGATTTAAGAAAAAAGGCCCGTGTGGCAAGCGTTCTGTAGGGTCCATTTTCTTTCGGGAAAAATGAAGAGGAGTTTACTAAAACGGGGTAAGTGTACAGAAAAGTATAGACAAAAAATATAGCGCTTGGATGAAATCATAATTTTTTTTTACGACAAGGCCCTAGGGGTGCCTTCTAAGCAGGGGCCCATTTTTCGGGAAAATAAAGCGGCGGTTTACTAAAACCGGGCTCAGTGTAATAATACAGAAAAAATTATAATTTGGATAAAATAATAATTTTTTTTTAAGGATGGGGCCCTGGGCCTTCTGAGCAGGGGCCCAGGTGGCAACCGTGCATCGGCCGCCGGGTTAAATCCGCCACTGACTATTCGCGCAAGTGTATTTAAATTTGCAGTTGCCAACCAGCAGGGCGAGAGTCTAGCAAGGCTGTAGAGACTTTCTGAGGTTCTAATGCCTGAAATTTCAAGAATGTTCAAATGCCAAAGCTGCTGGGATCTCGAGTGATCCAGTAAGATCCAAGAAGGTGAACGAGGATGCACCGTCAAGACATCGTGCTGACTCTTCGTTTATTCTCTACGAGACAATGGATACAGTGTACACTTTAAAGCAGTCAACAAGATGGAACGCCTTCAGGCGTTTACAATGGTCTACCATTTTGCGAGAGTTAAGAAGTAATTATGAACAGACGTAAATTCCTTTATTAGACGCGCTAGTACGTTAAATAGTTAACTAACATAATAATAATTAAATATATATTAGAATTTTCTCTCTCTCTCTCTCTCTCTCTCTCTATCTTCCTCCCATTCAGCGCTTCATTTCCACCGACGAAGGATATCAATTTCCGTGCAACTCTAATGAGCCTTCTAACGCGATATAACGAGCCCCCTCCATAACGCGTAAAGCCGGGATTCCACTGAGGCAACTTGTTGGCAACCGGCAACATCGTCGCATCTTTTTTTTCGCATGCAACACATGCAATCACTATGGCACTCGTCGCATGCGACATGTTGCCTTGCGTTGCCTCAGTGGAATCCCGGCTTAACATTTTACCAAACGGTGCTCGAAAAAAGACAGAAAAGAACGAGGAATCTATTTACAGCGGATCAAGCTGAACGTCGAATCGTGCCTCAGTCACCAAACTGAACCGGATAATTAACTGCAGGCTGGACTAGGCAATGGGCGATCCTAACAAGAATAAAAGAAACAGAAAAACGATCTCGAGCAGAGACTTTCGCTTAATACCAATCGCGCCTTCCATTAAACTTTGGCCAGTCTGAGGTCTAAAGTCAACCAGACAGGCGTCCTCCCCCCCCCCCCGCGAGGGAGGAAGAACCGACTTCCCTTCTCTCAGAAGTCTTTCTTCTTGTCCTTGTCCACGAGGACGTTGTCGTGGTAGCTGATCTCCTGGCCAGCCACCGCTGGATGAAGGTAGTGAGGCTCCACGTCGATCTTCTCCTTCACGTCAGAGTCCAGGACCATCGAGTGGTGAGGACCTCGATGGAGCACCGTGGTCGTCGAGTGATGCTGCTGTTGCTGCTGTTGTTGCTGCTGCTTCCCGGACGACTGGTGCTGATGCTGATGCAAGTGCAGCCTGTCATCCTCCTGGCTGTACATCTTCAGCAGCTCCTTCAGCTTGTCCAGGCCCATATCTTCCTCGAACTTGGCGAACAGATCCTTGGCCCCGGACTCGTCCAGCTTCTTCGAGTCCTTCAGCTGCCTGAACACCTGCAGGAACCTCTCGTTAGCCTGGACCACGTCTCTGGTGGTGTTCTTCGAGGAGTTCAGGTTGGGATTCAGCAGCAGATCCGGCGTCTCGTGGACAACGTTCACGTTCTTGTCCAGATTCTCCTCCGCCAGCGACTGGAGCAGGGTGTTGTAGTCCGGCTTGATCCTGGACGTTTCCATGCAGGAGCTGCAGGAACAGTTGGTGATGATCTGCACCTTCTTCTGCATGGTTATCGGGCTGTTCTCCTCGTTCTTGCAGTCCAGTGTCACCTGCAACGCGTAAGGATCGTTCGAGTAACAGGCAAGTGTCTGCGACATGTCGCGCCATCGGTCGCCATTGACTTACCGTGTGCCAGACGCTGTCCAAGGGTTGGCAGGAGTCGCAGTAGGGCCTTATCAAGTCGCCAGGCGCGGACGGCTCGCTGTGAGGGACCATGTAGGAGAAACAGGCCCCGACGCACACGTTGTTGTCCAATTCCTGGGACGAGCACTGGGGCCAGGTGACCACCTGCTTGATGGGGGTGGTCTTGCACCAGCTGTGCTTGTCCGGGTACAGCACGATGTTGTGGACCTTGAAGCAACGTTCACGTGATTTCACCAGGAAGAGAGGGAGGCGCGCCGCACAGTGGGCCGGATTCACTTATTTAACGCCATTTGGGTCTTTTTTTTAACATATCGGCATGAAGTTTACGCCAAAAAATAGGAAAAAAATTATTCCTTTCTAACGATGTATAATTTAATTTTTATTTATTTATATATTTTTCAATTTTTTTAACTTATTTGTTAAAAAAGTTAAAAAATTGAAAAACAAATAAATAAAAAATTAAATTATACATCATTAGAAAGGAATAATTTTTTCCTATTTTTTTGGCGTAAATTTCGTTCCGATATGTTAAAAAAAAGACCCAAATGGCGCTAAATAAGTGAATCCGGCCCACTGTGCGCCGGCACAGCGCCGGGGGTAGGGTACAGAAAGTTCGATAAACCTTGTGCTCCCGATGGGCGAGAAGTAGGGTAGCCTGGACGAGCAGCAGTATCGCCACCGTCAGATGACACGTCGATCCCATGATCCCTGAAACAGCGCAACGGAGAGAGAGGGTATCCGAATCTTTCCAACTGATCGGCCCGGTCGCTGGGAGCTCCGGTTAGCCAGGTAAGAAAAGCCAAGCTGCCAAAAAGCAAGGGGCGCCGAAAACTTTCTCTGGAGAAGACGAGGTAGCTGGTTCGCGCGTATCGCCCCGGCGGAATTTCGCGATTGCGATTCGCGGCGAGGCGTGCAGCGCGTGCACGTGTGCACGGCGTTATTCGTACGTCCCCACCCCGAATGAATGAAAGTCGTGGGGTCTGGTGGTGAGCCTTCGAGGTCTCAGGTTCGACGACCGTCTGAAATTACGTCACCGGGGGATTTGTCGTGCTGCCGCTTGCTCCTCTTCCTTTTTTTTCCCCTGCGCGTCGTCGCGTGAATTTTGTTTAAAGCGAGCTGCGCCAGCGGGGACGCGTGTGTAGGGGGCTCGTAAACCCGACCACCGCGTGCGTGCCTCGAGGAACACGGGACTCGGGGTTTCTGGGTTGGACGAGGAGGGAGCCAGGGGGAGAGCCTTGGCGGCTGGCATTCGGCGACGGCCCGACCGGGTTCATTCATAAATCGTTGGGCCGATTCCCTGATTCCCTGATTCCTCGATCCCCGACGGGCTGGATGCTCGAGTTTTAAGTCGCCGAGATGTCGAGATAACGGCATTCCCCGCGGCCCCTTCGGGATCGAGGGAAAGAGGAGGCCTCCTCGTGGATGTCCTGGCCATAAATAGCGGCGGATTTAGGGTACGGGGATTGAATACGGGATGCACTTCTTCCGGAGGTATACGAAACTTTTTAAGGCCAACTCGCTTGGAGCCCGCAGACGGACCGAAACTTTCAATTACCGCGCTTCGAAACGAAGAAAAAGCACGCTGCTCCTGGTACGATTATTTGGGGGGGGGGGGGGGGGAGAGGTAAGAATAACTGGCGAGGAGATGTAACAGACTCGATGAATACCCGATTATTTTAGCGGCAGGCAATCAGCGACGAAAGGCAGAAGCTTCTCAATTAGCGTGGCCGGTCGAGCACACGCGGGTTCGTTTATTTTCAAGGTAGGTACGATTGGTAATGAAGCAATAATTCGAGGGCAAGGGAAAAGGGGGTTGAAGAAGCGTGTATATAGACCGGTCGGATCGATGGCGGCGGGGAAAAAAAGCGTCAATCTCATCGTACGATCTTTCTTGATCCTTCGCTGATCAGCGGGGACAAGTGGCACCGGCGACAAGGTAAAAGGATGTGCAGGTCCAATTACGAGAGCTCCGGGGCCCTTTTTTCGGGTGCCCAGAAATCCTCGGATCCGTTTAACTGCTGAGCATCCGGAGGAACCCTCCGTGCATCCTCCGTCCTCCAGGAATTCACTTTGTCGTTGGGCTCGCGAGCTGAATTCCTGACAACAGAAGGAATCTCGTCCCTCTACGGACAATTGGTCCCCGGTATTTCCAGGAGAGGATCAGCTTTTCGTTCCCCTCCGATGCGTTTCAATTCTCCTCCTCCTCGGCTTCCCCATCATCCACCACTTTATTCGTGGAACCTTTTCTTCCCTGCGTGCTTTCCCGTCCTCTTTATTCTCACGCGGTCGGATCCTCTGTTTCTTATTTCGACTTCCAAGAAGCACGGAAGCTGTGTCCCGAGGCTGCGCGAAGAAACTCGATCGCGGATCGAAAGATATGCAGGAGGGAGGGAGGGGGGGGGCTGGATGTTGCGAAACTGTCATTGGCTTACCCGCGAGACCGATAAGTCTGACGATGAAGGAGTACCTGAGGCGTGCTGCAAGCTCGCTGCTAAACAAAGGCACGTTATCGATAAGAGGAGACGCGTGCGCTGCAACTCTTCCACGAAACCATCAAATTGCGTCAGATAAGAGGAAATGGTGTGACAATCGTCGGACGTGTGAAGCGTTCGTCTGATTAGTTCGTTGGGATATTAGCACGTGACGATAAGACGCGACAGAGTTCAGAAAATGCTCAAACTCTTCGGAGTGGCTGGGGCAATTAAGTACAGGTGTCTGGCTGTTACAAATTAGCTTAAACGCAGGATCCAGAAAATTAGAGCTCTCAGCTGGTTCTTGTTGAATCACCCTGTACGCTTGAGCGAGGAAAGGTGTGCGGCCACACGGTCCCGGCCGCCTATCTCATTTCCACGGGCGGAGATTTGAATGACCGAGTAGGATGCAACAGGGATGTAGGTACTTAATCCGGATGAGTCTCGCGACTTACAATAAGTAGCACTTTATCCACGCGCTATCTGAACCATGATCCCTGGCTTCCTTACACGCTCAACATTCTGGCGCCTGCTTTGAAGCAAGCACGGGGGAAGCTAGATGAACGTACAATAAATTTCCATCCCGTCACTCCATTCTTCCTCCGACTTTGATAACCACCTTCCACTATCCAAATCAAATGGCAATCCTTTTGAACAACAGTTTAAAGGCGACCAACATCTGAAGACGCGCAACTGTGCAGGAATAAATGTTTGCTCGATCTTTAGACGAGGGGAGCGCTTTTGTGTCTGTTCGAGGGAGAACGGTCCGGTTGAAGAATCGCGAGGCAAGCTAGGAGAGGGATCGAAATAAAATACGGCCCTGGCGGGGTCGTAGCCAGAAGTCCAAAGCTCTTTGTTGCTGCGCCACCTTCTCTTCTCGCCTCTGGGTCCGGTGTCGGTGACGTGGAGGACCTCCAGTCCACCTCCTTCTCCACCTCCTTCTCCACCTTCCTCTCAGTCCCGTTCCTTCGATTTGCTCGTGTCGTCGATGTGCGAGAGAGACGAAGACAGGTCCGGCCAGCGCCGCAGGAGCAACGGAGCAGTCGGCAGAGAGAGAGAGAGAGAGAGAGAGAGAGAGAGAGAGAGAGAGAGACGAGAGAGGGTCCTGCGCCCAGCCGCGAGATTAATTTGATTTTCAACCAAATTTGACGCGCCCCCGAGCCTAGGCGGGCCGGCACAAAGGGCGCCGCGAATCTCTCTGCACGCCACGGACGGAATCCGTTCGTGTTCGGCCGCGTCGCTTGCCTTTCCCGCGGGACCATTCAGAAAGCACGGGATTAAAGCCTCCTTCTCCGCGAGCTTAACACCTACGTGACGTGCCGCGCTTCCAGGAAGCTCCTAATAGCAATCCATATTTCATTCGGACTTTCCCATTGGCGAGAGAAGAATAATGCGTTTGGCAAACTGGACGACCGACGGGAGAACGTGCGGAGAGTCAACGCTGAGGATTCTCGGGGCATCCGGTGATTTGGAGACCTATTCGAATGTCTGGTGCCAACGGGCGTTCCTTGGTTCTGATCAATTAGACGAGAGGAAATGATTCGAACATTGCTGGGCAAACTTGTAGAAAATCTCTGTGCTTCGAGAAGCTTTTTGGAGCTGGTACTAGACAGAGCTAATGCTAACGGCAACGTTAAACGCGGAATATGAACGATAGGGTGCATTTGAACCAGAGTTGCTACGGCCCTGGTGCCTCGGGCACAGGAGATACTTTCATGATCTCTTTGCCAGAGTACTTAGATGCGGGGGAAAGGGAAGAAGAGGAGCACGAGCGGGCAGAAGCAAGAGAGAGAGAGAGAGAGAGAGAGAGAGAGAGACGAAGAAGGAAAGGCTAGGAGTAAAATGGTTCGAGCTTCTCGGCCAATGGGAACAGCTAGGTACAGGTTCGAGCACGTGGTACCAACTATACCCGTTTCCCCTCGGTTCGATCACCTTCACCAGCCTTCGTCTACGATATCCGTAACCATACTTGGCTAGAATCGCCTGCACTGCGCGGTGCTGCCGATGATTATTGTACTTACAATTCCTTTCCCAGAGGGGCTGCAAGGGTGGATCGTCGAGAGCCCTCCGATAGGCGTCTGTACGCTGGCGGAGGGTCCCGGCGGGAATAGGGGCCCGAAGTAGGCGAGGTCTCCACGGTCATCGTCACAGATTAGAGCACAATTTCGGGGCGCAATACGTTCTCCCGTTTTAATGAGAAACCCCTATCTCCCGATTTGGTCTAGCCCAATTTCGTATTTCGCGGCCGTCCTTCGCTCCTCTTTTTTCCCCCGCAATACGGTGCCGTGGCCGAACTAATAGGGGGGCCCGCAGGCTGAGGGTCCAGAAGGGGAGCAAAATAAAAGAGGCACCGGGGCCGGCGGGGGGGGGGGGAGGAGGGGGTGGAGAACGCGCCAGGAAGCGAGACAGGGGACCGGCGGAGGCGCAGGCGAGAAGGAGCGAGAGACAAGGGGGTCCGGAGGAAGAAGTAAAGAAAGAAAAAAAAAAAGAAAAAGAGGAGTTTGCCAACAGCACCGGAGGATGCCCCGAAAACACGCTGGACGTGTGGCGCCATCTCGGCTCCTTTTTTTTCTTCCTCCTTCGCCGGCACTCTCCGCACACCCCCCGTTGCTTGTTCCTCGTGCTTTTGTTACTTCGCCCATACTAATTCTTCGCGAGCTGCACGGCGCGCCCCGGCTGCGTGGGGAGAAATCGGCTCTGGAAGGGGCACGGGCTCGAGCTGGTGGGGCCCTATGCGTCGACCAGTGTCGGATTAAGCTGCTTTCGCACCCCCCTCGTTCGCCCGATTAGATCGCAATTTTAAGCCCGCCGAAATTTCGGCGCCAGCCCCGCCGTTTCAACGTCCAGCTCGATCTTCACTTCCTAGTATCCTAAAACCATCCGCAAGGATCCCTCCCTTCGAGCCGAGTATAGGCACGATCTGATCTGCTCCATGGGAACGCGGACTCCCTTCCGACGTGTTTAGGACTCCTCGTAGCAGATACGTTTCCGTGGATGAACAGGTATCGGAAGATCCGATGCAACCGGGGGTACTAGTTCGGATGGCCGGTGTCTGAGTCACGCGGAGCGATCGGCCCACGGTTTTTTAATCGAGCCTCGAATCAAAATTAGACACAGGCACGAGGATGGAGGGGGCAAAAAGAGGAGGAACGGCTAGTGTGTGCACCGCTTAAAGAGATGTGCGTCGGTGTGGTGGCCCCCACGAGAGAGCGAGGACCACATACCTGCAAACGAACGTTCTTAAAAGGTAGGGCAGAGCCCAAGAACAGGTCGTTAAAATGTAATGACATTGTTGTTTTTAATGCTCGCCTCTTTAAAACGGGCCCTTTCGTCTTCCTCGAGCCTGCCCGCTACTCCAGCCGCTACTAGCTCCCCGGCTCTCTCTTCCTACATCCACCCTGTGCCTTCTAACGAGAGAAGGGAACAAATCGACCGCGAGTTCTCTGTCCCGTCTGATCCGATTTTTTCTCTTCCTCCCCTGTCCTTCCGCGATGCGCAGTACCGAAAAGTGCGCCGCGTATTCGCGAAGTGAAGGGGCGTGCAGATGGGAAGGGAAAAGACCGACCTCGCGATCCACCAGCTACTAGAGCCCCGTACAAAGGAGACGGCAATTTGTACTTGGCTCTTTTAATGATCCCTTCTGGTAACCGTTAACCCGTTACCTGGGGCGCGGACGCCAGGCCGCGCTGCAAGATGACACAGCTACTTTGGCCGCTTGTGGCAACCTGACCTAATCGGATATCGGTATCAAGTGTCATGGACCCCCTGGAAGCCCACGATTTTTCATCGTTCGTTACAGGCCGCGCAGTTGGAAGGGGCGACCGCGCCGCTCAATGAGAGGTTGAAGAGCACCAATTAAACCGGAGGTATATTATTGTCCACTTTCTGCGGGCCAATTACTTGAAAGGCGCGAACACAGTCGCATTAGCGAGAGAGTTGGCCCGAAGCTCGCTTCGAGCGAAGCTGGACGGCCCGCGGCTTTAAAAATAAGTGCACCATAAGGTGTAATTAAGCGCAGGCCACTCTTCGGGGAATGAGACCGGTTAATGATATTACGATGTTTGCGGGATGAAGTAACCAGGCTCCAATAATAGACTCCGGACTTTGTGTCTTGGCTTCTCGAGATCATCTCTCGTCTATTAAGAAACTTCTCTGTCGCAGGGAGGTCGCTCTGCCGCGTCACTCTTACGATCCTCCCCGGAGGGATCGGTGAAATATATACGCAAGAATTTGTCGAGGGGGTATAGTTTCGGAGATTAGCCAATTAACAGCACAGTGGCAAGTGGAGGCCAGTCGCGAAAGGTCTTCATTAGAAAGGTTAACCCGATTGCTAGTCGGCTACCGCGCGACGGCTCAGCTTCGAAATTAACTGTTGCGTCTAAGAGGAGCTATCATTAACTCGAGAATAGGGTCCGGTACCTATTAGGATTAGTGGGCAAAACCGTTTCGGATAGGGTGCTTCTGGACTATTTAGCCTCGGAGTCCCTGTCCGTTGCCCGCGGTCTCGCCACTTTCCAACAGCCTGTGATCATCGAGAGCTTGGCTCAGCTGGCGCGAACTTTCTTCCGACCACCCGAAACAGGCATTCGCTTTTGAAAACAGCTCCTGGCACCTCGTGCCGTTCCACGAGAACGCTAGCGAATGGAGTCCGCCGAGCGAGCGGACACGCCAGACATCGGTGTCTTATTGATCAGAGGCACGAGACCCTATCGCCCTCGTTCTCGTTCACTCCGAAAGGCAGCTGTATCGCGGCGAGGAGGCCTATCATCGCCAGAGACACTTTCAAAGTGCGGGAATAAAGCGGAACGAAAGGCTGCCACGTTCGTTTCCACGACCGCGGAGTGTTCTAGCCACGAAAGCTATCTCGGTATCGTAATCGAATCTCTGGTGGCGTGGAGTGTCGCGGGCACACGTATCCGGCAGCCTGGCAACTCTGGCAACGATCCCGAGCCGTCCAGCCTTGGCTTTTCTCAAGAAACTGTCACTCACCTCCGTGTACGTCACAGACGTCGCGAACTACGCACCACTCTAGAGATCCCGCGGAACGATCGTCACGGATGAGTAGGAACGAACGATACGACGGACAAGGTGTTGCTCGAGATTCTTCACTCGGTGCTCGGCCGGATATCCTGCTGGCTTGTCCCGCCACCGGTTGATTATCGGACCAGGAGGAGGGGCGGGGGAGGAGGGGGACAGGGATGGGGGATCGGGCGGAGAGTATCCCGAGGTATCTGTACCCGACAAATTTGAGGAACGGTTCGCCTCGAAAACACGGGAGATCCGATATGAGGCTGAGCCGAGCCGAGCCGAGCTGAACACGAAACTGTGCTGCCGATCTCTCGTGTTCCATTCTCCTCCTCCTCCTCCTCTTGCTCCACCTCCACCACCACCACCGGAGAGTCTCCTTCAGCTCCTCCTTCTACTCGGTACGCTCGGTTCCGCGCCGTTCCCGTTCCGTTCTCTCTCCTTCTCGTTCCACCGCGCACCGTCAGGTATCCCCGCGGTAAACAGAAAGAGAAAGGATCAGCCTCTCGGCAGGACGAGGAGGGGAGAGGGAGCCAACGGTAAGCAAGAGAGATCTTTGACTACCTTCTACACAACGACGTCGCGTGTACTGTAAAAAGCAAGATCGCCCGAGGCCTTACACCTCGAACCAGTAAAACTTGTCGTACGCTAGTGCTAAAGTGCGCCTCGCTCGTGGCCCCCTGCCCGCCGTCCGAGGACTATCGGCAACGATTTCAGGCACCTGGATCGGGCATCCGGAGGGAACCTCTGGCCCCCGGTGAACGTACGTACACCGCTCCGAATCCGCTGGCAATTGGAAGCGGCCTCGGACGTTCCTCCTCGCTCCGTGCTCCCGAGGGGGCACCAATGAAACAGCGGCTGGCTTTATAGGAAATTTATTTCGACGCTTGCTTAATACTGTCTGTCTTGCGACGTCTTGTCTAATCGTCTTTGGTTTCAGCGACACACCTCGCGGCACAGCATCTCTCTCCGTCCGAAGGTCGAGAGCGGCTCCTGCGCGCATGCCAGGCCGTCGGTAATCGCGCACGTAAGCACTAGCAGCTAAGGGCCACTCGGCGTTCCCTTCGCACTTATTGGCCCCGCGAGCGTCCGTCAGACTTGATCGACAACGACCTCGAGTCGATTGCCCGCAGGATTGCTCTGGTACTGGGTCAAGCTCAGGGCGGTCAGCCTGACGCGGTCCACGATAGGGCCCAGATCGTTGTTCAGGTATTCCCTGAACCGCAGGCACTTCTCCTTGGTGTTGATGTCGTTAGAGCTCCCCCAAACGATCAGACCGTCGGCACCCAGCTCCGAGATCTTACGCAGAGTGGCCTCGAGATCAGCCTGCGGAGATAAATCCATTTTTGAGCACCAGCAGCCGGGCGCTGGCTATCAGGTGACGCATCTACCGATCCCCTAAAATGTTTTCACAAACGAAGAGGACTCACCTTATTCAAATACGTATCCCTCTGATCTTGGTACTTGTACCAGTAATAGGGGAGAACCTTTCTCCTCGGTGTCACCTGCCCGGCTATTCTCAGGGCCTCCTTCAACCTGCCCCCGACCAGGCCGATCCTCTGGCTGCCGGTCAGGCCCAGCCTCAAGTACACCGAGGGCAGTAGCGCGTCCTCCAGCTCGAACAGCCATGACATTCTGAAAGGGAGGAGCAGACGGTTCTGGGGGTCTCCATCGGTAGTCTTATCGGGGACTGATTAGATAAGACAGATGTAACGATGGAGCGATTTGAATTTTCACGGAGGCGAGGTCCTTGGCATTGACCCAGTTAAGCCCTAAGCACGGTAATCTCGACGTGCGATCCGTAATCTCGTTACGTTAAGTCTTCGGGGGACTTTTCACGGTAACTAGAGCACGCGATCGCCTAGAGCAAGCTGCTGACACGACGATAACAGGATTGATTCACTGGTAATCGATCGTGTATTATCCTCCGTCGCAGGAGATATCGCTAACATTTTCACAGCGAGGGGATGCCCCCCTCGGAAAAACCATTCAGAACAAAGCATTAAGGTCCCATAATTACGTACTTGTCGTTCTCCAGCACTGTCGTCTTATCGCACTGCGAACTAGGTTGGTTCGGCGTCAGGTTATAGCAATAGGGGTAAGCGTAGTATCCCCAACTGGCCGACGGTCTGCTCTGCTTGGCAGCCTTCAGAGTTTCCTCCATAAAAAGTCTCCCGTACTTCTCGAATCTCCGTTTCGCTTCCTGCTCCACGGCGCTTTCCCTCCAGAACGGGTGCTCCCTCCGCACCAGGTCTACGGAGAGTTTCCTGTAGGGCTGGAGGGAAGCCCAATTCTGTCGGAAGATCGGCCGCCAACTTTCGAAATCGATCACCCCCACGCCGCGGAACGACTCGTCCGGGATCTGATTGATCAAGTGCTCCCGAAATACTTGCAGATGCTTGGTGAGATTGCCTTCTTGCGGGACACCGCCGTTCCTCGTCACGACGTTGCCTGAATTAATGGTGTCAAACTTGGGCTCTCTAGCGTGGATAAGCTCAGAGGTATAAGGATTACGAGGATCGCTTTACCATTCGAGTCCTGCATCAGCGCCGGGAACATCCCGGGATCGTAGAGGATCGCGATCCGATCACCCCTGAACTGGTCCATGGAGTTCTGCACGATTCCATACCTCTCGGACACCTCCTCGAACCGCAGGCCGTACTTGTGGCACATGAAAGTGGGCACGTTCCAGTAGACGTTGAACCCCCGCCTGTCCTCGTCGTCTCTGGGGGTGACCGTGCCGAAGCTGGCGAGAGAGACACACGAGGTGTTAACGGGGCCGGGAGCGGAGCGCGGCCAACGACACGGCTCAGATAAGATATTTTCAGTCCTGAACTTGAACGCTTTACGGGTATTTCAGGAGGCCCAGGATGCGCTTGCCAGCGTTTGCGATCTCTTTCCTAACGAGTAAGCGACGCTGCGGACGCGCGTTCGCTCGGATGCCTCCGTAGAAATCGCAACGCGGGATTCTTACTGCCGTGAATCTACGAGAAGAGACGGAGCTACTGGGTTCGCAAGGCATCCCGGCCGATTGGTAACGCGCGATTGTTAAAAGTACCCGAACAAGAATCCGTCGACGAGGAGGGCAGACACCAGCAGGCAGAACACTTGCAACATTCTTCGGCTACGTGGACGGTGGTGACATGAATCGGAAAGCAGCTTCTTCCGCCGACGGTGACGTTTCTGCCGTGAACCCGACGAGCCAAATAACGCGGCCGATAGTCGGCGCGTAATCAACCCCCCCGCTGGTACTTATCGATCTATCCTGATGGACTAGCTGGTAGGACCAGATCACCTCTGCCGAGTTCCTCGTGAATAAACCGCCGACGACGATGGTACAACAGCAGTGCGACTGAATTCCGCTCGATTTCAGGCCACTATTTATTCCACATCGTGTGTCTCGTATTCCCCACCTACGTGCTAGTCGCCGCTTCGTTGCTGTTATCTGGCTCCGGGTATTGTACGGTGATTTCTCGTTTCCGTTTTTCCTTTTCTTTCTTTCATCCCATTTCGTCCGTCGCCCCTCTGCGCCTCCGCGTTTAAATGGCATAACGCGATAGCGATCAATCCAGCCGACAATGCGAGGAGCGTGCATATCGAGCCGCGGGATGCAACACGCTGGGCGAGATCGATACAGCTGCCCTGGCCAAGGATCACCGTCGGCGTTCAAGGCCCCCTTGCCGAGGATCAGTGACAATTTCCACGCGTAGACCAGGCCAAGTCCTCGCAATGCCCTCGCAATCCCCCGGGGATTTTTCTTTTACAAGGATGGAAGGTAGTTTTTCTGCGGCGTTTCCACCTGGTTGGACACTCTGCTCGGTCCCATCCTTCGGTCGAATGATGCTAGCTTACATAATGGTAAGCTTCTAACAGCTGATCCGGAACTTTTGAAGCGGGAAGCTTGACAAGTAGCATTCAGGCAGTGATTCCTCAGGATACTAGCAAAGTAGACGCTTTTATTGTACACCTACTATTTATTTTTACTAACCGTGGTTTGACGTCACGCATAAGGTTGTTACGAATTCTAGACGCGTATGCGGGTGGCCTATATTTCAAATTATTTCGGAGATATCCTCAAAGGCGGGATTTTCCGCAAGCTTGTTCCAACGAATAGATTATCGAGCGAGGAAAGCAAACGTATTATGCGAAGGACGCGCTCCAATTTCGCGAGGTGAGATGATTGGCAAATTGTTTGGAAGGTTCTACTATTATAATTAACCGGCTAATTTCGTAATTGTTCGGCGGCTATGTTCGAAGGATGATTAACGTACCTCCCGAACCGCCGCGGCAATTTATCGAGCCCGGATGGATATCGATTAGACGGAACACTTTTACAAGGGTGTTAAAGTTGCTTTTCGTGAGCCTCTTTCGCACGCCCGGAGATAATAAAAGCGATAACGGTGAAGGTAACAATAAATTCCACCTTCGGCCGTTAATGTTACGCATAGTGGAAATGTAGATAAACTTTCAGGGGCTCGCTGTGCCGTTTAAGCGTAATTTGCCTCGCGTATCGATGCGAAACTGTATTTTTTCCTTGCGTCGCCACATCTAGATCATCGACGCGCGTCGCTAAAAAGAGGAAAAAGAGCGGATTACAGGGAAGGATGACTAACGCGGTTAAAAAAAAAAGTTATCACCAGGGGGACGAATTAAATAGGCAGGGTTGTGCGACACCTAAGAAGAGAGTTAATCAAATTTCAATGATTCCAGTCATCTGTCACACACGACCGTTCGAGATTCGGCTGTTATCTAAACCGGGCGTGTAAACGTCAGCCGCGTTAATCGCTACGGGGCCATCGTTTCGCGCCTTTTATCTTGAAGAGACCTTGCGTGCCGCTCGCGCGTGTGTTCTGTGTTAAATATTGATCTGCCACGGCTGTCACGAAGGCCTCGGCTTTCGATTAAGGGCGTACCGCCTGGCATCGCGAACCGACAGACACTAGAGCTCGAGAAGATCATCGTTCCCGTGGACACTGTTCTCGCGCGGAGATTCGGCCTATCTGAAACACAGCTTGCAAACGAAAATTCTTATCAAACGTGTGGCCGAGCGAAGCGAAGCGTTTAAAGCAGGGTAAATTACTGGGCGATGCTGAAGTCCAGACAGCCGATGTTTCCCTTAATGACAGTCCTGGGAAACTGGTTTCTTTCGGTGTCTTTCTGGTCCCGCCGCTATCTAATCGGCGCCGGAAGCGGGACCCTTGTTACGTAACGGCTTGGTTCGAAGGTACCGGAAAGGATAGGCGAGGCTAAAGACCGTAGAGATTTGGAACCGTGTCCCGTGGGGAGCTATAAACGTATCGTGTTCGATAAAGCTGAACTTTACGCTGCGTGCCGGGGTCATCAGCTACAAAGGGAAAGCAGAATTTATAGGCGAAGTTGCAGGGGCGGGTGGTGGTACTGGAAAGGGGGGAGGCTACGGCGAAGAAACAGAGGGAACAACACTTTACTTTCGACCTCGCTTTATTTAAACTCTTCCACTCTCACTTCGGCATACTTCTGCGACCTATTTAATCAAGAATCAGATGCGGAAGGGAACGCGAAACCCCGGTTAAATAAAACAGCGTCCAAGGGAGGCCTTTATTTACTCGAGAATCTGTGGATACCCTCGCGGCCGATGTACTCGCGTGGCTGCTGCAAATTACTAAATGTACGATATTTATCTACATTGCTCGAGTCACGCACATACGTATATATATACACGCGCTGCACATGCATATTCCGTTCCTCGGCCTTGACCTAATGTCACGATCGTGAGCGAAGGCGGATACAAGGATGACATCCGCGGGACCGAGAGGGGCCCGATAGGACATCTCCCGTTTGATTCAGGAAGAAACTGTCGGTTCCGTTTCAAACGTCGAATGCGCCACGGGACACTCGTCGGACACGTGTCGAGGTCGTACTTGCTCCGGTTTTGGCGTCTGGCTATATCTTCCTCTCCCTCGTTTCCTTGGCGATCGCCCCCTTTTTTACACCATTCATCCCCTCGATAAGCTTGCACGTGCGAGAAATTTTATTGTTTTTTGTTCTTCTTGCTTCTAGACAACGATCCGTTGAACCAGAGGCTCTACTGCAGCACCAAACCGATTTTGCCGGGTGTCATGCTAGGGCAACGCCAGTTGTACAAGTAATATTGGAGATTTCCGTCGCCTATACCGAACTTCAGGGGCTCTAGGAACTCCTTGTTGTCCATCAGGTCTAACGCGTTGAACACGTCGAAGCCCAGCTGAAAAAAGAGTCACGCGCACGATACGTTTCCTCCGTTAGATTCGATGTAGAAATCGTGGGACTTACATTGCGCGCCGATATCAAAGCGTCAGTCATGAGTTCCAGCCAAGGGGTCACGGTGGACACGTTATAGAAACTGTACGCAGCTCTGAGCGTCTTATGCGTCGCATGGTGCATTATGGAGCTTGGCAATGTATAGTAACTGACCATGTCAGTGATTTTACCATCATTTTCTACTACAAAACTATTAATTATTCCGTTCTGCGGAAGGAACCAGTGCTGGAACTCCTCGATCGAGAACATCGGAGCCAAGTCGAACTTGTCCAAGTACTGAAACAAAAATCAACTCGATAATGCATTAGGCCGTTTCAATCCAAGTCTCTGTATTCTACTTCTGTAATGATCATTACGTCGCTTAATATTTTGTGAGCTTGTGGCACGTCCGCTTGAACCAGTTTCCTGAACCCTGGCACTTTCGTATTCTCTGGCAGTTTATATAACTTCAAAGTCCTCTGCATAGTCATGTTACGAGACAAATGGGAGAACTTTATTTCGATTAGTTTCTTTGGATTGAGAGAACGATGCCAGTACCTGCAGCAATGATTTAGCAATTAAACAGCAGAAAATATCGACGCCCCCTATAAAGTCCATTATACGCTACATCGACGCAAGTACGCACCTGCAAGTTGCTATTGGTTTTGGCAACACAACGCCAGCGGTGTAGACAGCTTGGAATATACCTTGAAGATTAACTCTCCTGGTTATTTCACGTATTAACACAGGCGCAACCCTTTTAGATCTCAGCTTCTTGTGCACACACAGAAAGTTTATTTCCACCATCTTCTGAGTGCTAAAATTTTTGCTAGTATTAGATAACAGGCGACACGCTTACGGAGAATACTCAGAACCTACTGATTGTACACGCGCAGTGTAGCTGGAATAGCAGAGATGAAACCGACTAGACGTCCGCTTTTAGTGACTCGTACCCCGCAGTGCCATTCTTTGCACCAACCGGGGGGTTGAAGCGCCCTGAAAGGATGTTACTAAAGACCTATCGTCTCGAGCGAACTCCTACGGTTTTATTAGTCGGTAATCTATTTACCACTTTAGAAAGTTTGGCGGATAATCGAATCTAAACATAGCGTCGTCGTCCTCCACATAATTCTCAGCCAACAAAGTGTACAATTCGGATAAAACTAATGGATCGTCGAGATTCAAAGTGTCCCACTGAAAGTCAGCCGGCAACGAATAAGGTTCGGGCCTTATGGATGTTTTGTCGGGTTCGATGGGTTCGTTTTTCACAATCTTCTCATCTATGCACAATCGACAATACCATCTTATCTTTCTGAAATCGCAGTTAACGCAAGGAATACAATACGCCGAATCATTTACCCATTTTTGGTACCGGCTGTGTGCTCCAGAACTGATACGGCTTTTGCATAGCCTCTTCCTGAGTCTTGGCAGGCTTCTGTTGGATATTAAACACCTCCATCGCCATTTGTATATCTTTTATCGAGATATTACACGTGCTATGCATTTCATGTTCGTCCCTATGCCCGGTATGGTTATGGTTCTCGCTGGCGGCGATCGCCACCTCGTTCTTCTTCTTGCGATGTCTCTTTTTCGATCTAAATTGTAAGCACTTTACTCTTCCCTTCGTGTAAGGTAAACACAGCGAAGGGACTTTGCTACACCGATATTGGAGCATGAAAGCGTAAAGCAAAGGGACGAGAACGAAAGAGGGATGGGATATAGAAAATTATTGCAAGAAACGTTTATTTTTCAATGCTCAAACAGCAGCGCGGACTGCAAAAATACACGCAATGATAAAGAGACACAAGTGCATGAAATACAGAAGCGTGAAAGGATAACGGAGAGGGAGGTTAACGGCATGTATTTCAGAATGGTTAAAAGAAGCAGAATCCACAGGCACGTAAAGAAACGCGTAACAGTCTGCGTAGAATCTTCTAAAACGTGTATAAAGCTACGAGTTGCAGGGTAAAAGAGCTGTATCGGTAGGATACTATATCGCGTGAACATGATCTAAGATTTTCCAAGTGACTTTTGCTAATAATATCTCACGGTGTGGGGTCCGTCATGTTGGTTTAAGTTAAAATAAAGCGACAATCGTCGATAATTATGCGAAACGAGGACGTATCGTGTCTACAGAACTGCCGGCCATCCATCAATCACATGTACGATAATTCAAACGAGAGCGTTCTCTAACCCCACCGATCGAAAATTAAGCAGGAGATGTTCTTCTTAGTGAATAATTGTTCCCTCACCCCTTGGATTTCCCATCCTTTTCGTGAATCTCATCTTTCTTAGCCTCTCGTTCCACGACCTGACTCTTTTCCTCCATTTTAATATAGATTTTGACAGTGCGCATGCACGGTACATGGTGGCTCCGCCTGGTAAATTTCAAACGGAAAGACGAAAGAGAAACGGTCACGTGACCTCAGTCCTGGCTGACGCTTCGAAAAGTGGTGTCGTCGTCGGTGAGTTAAAATTAATTATCAAACTTCATAGTAATTACCGAGAGTCACTCGGATCAATCACTTGGAACAGCTTCTTTGTCGATCCGGGAACACGAATCGCATGAAGTTTCTGTTCGTCAAAGCAGTTTGCGAGTTATATCTGGAAAAGTATTCGCCACGACCAGAGACTGTTAAAGGCGCGAAGCAGATTTGCGTCAATTTTCTCGGGTCGTACGTTTTAAGATGTTTTAGAGTCGGGAAATTGGTTGTAGTCGTATAATATCGAGTGCTCTCGATGGAGCATCCGAATAGTCTGCTAATAGTTTCTTTGGAGACTTTAAATTGGTTTAATCTGTTGCAGGTCCGTGCGTGGTTAGGGTTTGTGTGTGTGATCGAAGTTTGTAAGCGAAGAGGTGCGCGGGATATTTGAAAAGGAAGCGGCGAGAAGATGACGTCGGGAGCTTGGAGGATTTTGCAGGTTTCTATGGTCGATAATATCGCTGTGGTGTTCCGAGCATCGGTAATGGTGAGAAAAAATGAAATCTACTAGGGTAAATCAACCAGTAATTCACCGCATACTAGTGAATGACCATTAGACAAAGAAATGTCAATTATAAATTTAAAAATTATTATATGTTTATAAATGGAGTGTAGTTGCACTTTTAATATCCTATATTTTTAGTTACGCGTATTAAGCAAACATTAACAAGTACAATTCTTATTAAAAGTATGCGGTCATTTACTGGGCTTCTACACGTTTTACATTTTATAATTTTTTACGATAAGAATAAGTAATTATTTTTATAGAAATTTCAAGAAAAATAAATTTGAATGCAATTTCAACAGTTGTTTTGTTGTTATACATAAATATATTCAAGTATTAATCTCATAGATTAAACAATTCGGTCATTCACTGGTTGGTTTACCCTATCTTTTTAACGAAATTCCATTCTCTGTATCGGTCCAAATGTTCGAGACGATTAATAATTACAAGATATAGTTTCTAACCAAGAAAATAAGAAAATTTTTTACTAAACACACTCTTGTATGGACCCATATATTGGGTATGGAGAATGTGTAAGAAAATTTATTTGAAATTGCAATCTGATATAGTTTTCCTAAATTTATTTAAAAAAGAATTCAAGAGTATCGAAGAGTTTGAATATTATAATTAGCCAAAATTAAGCTCGATTAAGAAATGGAGAAGTGGGGGCAATGGTGAAGCAATATTACATACAATATCGAATGTTTAATGTTTAAAACACATAAGAAAATTCATGAAATGGCAGTCTGACAAGTATAGTTTTCTTTATTTCATTACCAACAGTATTCTTACATCTTCATGCCGAAACAATGTATAATTTCTATATCATAATATATATATATATATATATATTCATTCATTTATTCATTCATTTATTTATGTATATAATTGTTAGTGATCGTAATAGCAATAAGTAGTCTGTAGTAGGCGAGTCTGTTAGGTATGTAAACAGCATTTTAGGTACGCGTAATCCCAGTTTATCGATAATTCAAACCCCGCTCGCGTAATTCGTGATTTGCATATCTATTTGCCCAACCACTGCACACCAGCAAACACGCGCGTTTGGCTGCTGTGCACCCAACTTTGTCCCTTAAGAAACTCGTTTGCCCCGGAAAACTGACGGTCCGCGATTCCGTTTGACGATCGAGCGATAAGGTTCCAATGGAAAAATTGATCGCAAAGGGAGCGAAGTCTCCTTTTCGGTGTTCGGTTCTTCCTGAAAACTCAAAGTGGCGAGCGTCTCGAGGGGATCTCGAGAGGCTCGCGATCGTTCCACGGCTCTGAAGAGATTTGGCACAAAAATAGTCGCGAGTTCCTGCGGGGAATAATACTGATACTGTCGCAGAATTAATAGATACTCGATAGGCAAGTACGATATCGTAGGAATTGCCAAGAATTTCTCCCTATCCGACGAAATTCTTCAAGGATCAAAGTGTCCGTCCACTTTCCGTCCACTTGAAAGGGTTCGAGTAGCATCATCAAATCGTACGAACACTTGGAGGTTCGAGTGAACGGTCGACGTCGAAGCATTACAGGAGAAGGAATGGAAAAATGGAGGCTAGTTGCGTTATCTGTAGAGTGAAATAGTCGCGAACGATCGGTGGGGTATTCGCCGGTTTGCTTAACAAGTGCCTCGAGGAAGAACGATCGATCGTTGCTCCGGCAGGTACAGATATTCCGAGCGAGTCAGCAGAGAGCGCCGAGCCTTTCATTTCTGGCCCGTCCGTTACGGAAGGAATCGAAGCGAAATTTTCCTCGAATCTGGTCTTCTGAACAGAGGAAACCGGCGCGCGGATCTTTCCTCCCGCTCCCTTGCCCCGCCTCTCTCGTTGCGTTTGTTGGGTTCGTCGCGAGATTGGAGAAGCCCAAAGCGTCGCTGGGCTGCGCGTTCGATCGAAAGGAAACGCTTCTATAAAATTAGTCTCGCGGAAGTTATTCGCCCAGCTTTCCCTTTGGCACCGAAGCTCTGTGGTGGGCTGCTCGGATGAGAGAGGGCCATATATCGGTCGATTCGATCCATCTTAAACTCGAGCTTACGCCACAGATTTGTTCGTTCTAACAAGGCATAGCAACTACGCTACTACGAGAAGAGAACAATTCCTTTTTCCATCACTGAGAGACTTCGAACGGTCCTCGGTCAACTACGGTGGCACATCTCAGTCAGCCCGGGACTCCCCGTCCTCCGCCGTCATAACGGCGAGCCCCTCCCGCTTTATTCTTCCTTCCTTCGGGAGTCGAGTTGCCGCCCTTCGTGCTCGTTAACGAAGGGAAAGACGAGAAGCCTCCTATCTTGGCCACCTTACGCCGCCAAGATACATCATCGCCAAGTAATAACACGCCCCTCAGCTCTGGCCGCGATGCGCAATTTATCTTGCACGCTGAGGAGGGCCGGCAAGGTACACGGTTAGCGTTCGCGGGACTCGCGTCTCGAAAGACTGAAAGCTCCGGATCGCGTTGTCGGATATGTTTGGACGTCGAGAGTGGCTAGAAGTGGTCCCGAGCAGCTGGGAACGTGAAAGTGGAAATGTGGTTGCGGAGCGATTAAAGGGGCGGGGGGGGGGGGAGGGGGGGGGGGGCGACGAGGGTGCGAGTGCGCTGAACGCCGCTCGAATCGACGAATCCCCAGCATCTCTGTCGGGGAGGGTGGCAGCTCGAGACTCTACGGAGGATCGTCCAAGTCCCGCGCTGGCCGGGGCGTGTTTTCTAACTAGTTCTTCCTTTCCGCTGATTCCTCAGCAATGATATGCATAGAAGAGCGAGGAGGCGAGGAGCCAGAGGGCGCCGAGCCGGGCGCAGGGTCGGCGGTTGCCCTCCACTCCGTTTCTGCCAGGTCGCTTGCGCTTCGACTTCGATTTGGCGCGCCGTTTGCGGGAGAACACGGCGTTGGTGGCGTTCGTCGGCGACTCGATGTTGCAGTAGCTCAGGTCGCAGCAGCTGATGCAGATCTGGAACGAAATAACCGAATTTAATTCACCCGGTCGCGACGGTCTGGCCCTCCCTTTCGGCCAGCAAGTGGTTCAGGGAGCCGGGCGGTAGGGAGAGAGATGCCAGCCAGGTTGCTCGGAAAAATTCGCTATTTCGCACCTGCTGCGTGTCCACCGGGATGCAACCTACCGAGGACGGGCCGCATTCCGCGTTGCTCGCGCAGCTTTTGCTCACCTGAAACGGAAGCGCGTCTTTCACGGATCGTTTCGCATTGCTCTTAGCCTAGGGGGATGCTGTCGATGGCTCCGACCGCGCGCGCTCGCTCGTGCGTCCCTCGATCTTTCATCGGGAGTGGTGTTTTTTTTTTTTTTTTCTTTTTTTTTCCTCTCCAGCGACAGTCTGACTGGGCTCTATCGATCCACGTCGTCGTTAAAACCTCTACCACGTTTCTCCGCGCGATTCGTGCACGTTCGATTTCGCGTAGCAACGAGCAGCTTTTTGTCCGGGGTACCTACTTTTTAGCAGGGCGAGATCGACCACGGGGCGTTTCAAGAATTCACGAGCCCCCTTCGCGACGACCCGGGGGTACCAATCGGGATTGGCAAATTCCTGCGTGCTACGGCCTGCTCGCAAAAACGACAGGAGCCGCGGGGAAACGTTATCGTCTGTCAGTGTTCTCGCGGTAGTACCCGAGCATTAATTAACCGATCAGCGAGGGAAAGCGTATCGCGAATTGAATAGCCCCACGGTGCAGGGAGCAGGGGTTCGGTTCAGGAAGCGATCTAATTGATTCCGACGTTCATAATTGAAAGAGCTCTCTGGGAAGTGCTTAGTTAAGGGCTGCTCCCAGCGGAGTATGGGCGCTGTTGCAGCGTCACTTTTCCCGGATCGTGAATAAGCTCTCGCAACTTTGTCCATTAACAGACACGGGAATCGATGAGCCGCGTTTAATGCGCGGGGCTATTAGCGGGACGCGATAAAATCGCCGATTGATTTTCATCGGCGGGTGCGTGCGTCAGGCGCGCCAACGGTTTGACAGGGAGCGTCGGTCGATGTTGATTTTATCTCTGGACGGGATTAAATTCAGCCGTGGAACGAGACAAGTTCGAAGGTACCGGGCCTTCTCCTGCCATTTCTCCCCGTTTCCCGACCAGCACTCGGCCTTCCGTGAACGCTTGGATGACAGAATCTTAGGAGCTCGCGTATAAAACCGCACGCTCTCTGTTCCCGTATCGAACAACCGCCGCCGTTTAATCCTCGACGTCTGAGAGCGCAACCGAACGTGCACGTTCAAACGCGGAGGGCCCGTATAATCAGGCAAATTACGTCGATAATTAATCTCTCCTCGTTCGCGTAATCCCTTTTCGATGAGCATTACGCAACGAACGAAGCGGAGCCTGTCGAGAGCTCGAGGCACGGTTAGGGGCTGCTCGTTGGCAACGCGCGGCAGCTTATCGGGGGAGGGGGGGGGGGGGCCGTTCTTATCCGTTTCTGATCGCGGTCGGGTCGAGTGTTGGGTGAAGAAATTTGCTTGCCAAGACGCTGTTTCCTCTGCTGTCCAAAATGTGCAGCGATCTGCAGAAGTCTCGGCCGCCCGCCGGACACGGTGTGTCTATCGCCCATTCGTTGCACATCTGCGAACAGAGCAGAGGAGAAAAAAGACGGGGGCTTCGGTTAGCGAAGGGTAGCGGGCGAAGTGGCCGCGGGACAGCGGCGGGGACGCTCATTTATAATTCGCTCGATCGCCCGAGCTCGTGTGGAGTGGGCTCGCGGAGAAAGTTTGGCAAACGAAGCACGGTTCGTTAAACGGCCGGGGCAAGGAAACTTTGGGCCTCGCGTGGGCGACTTGATCAAGGAAACGGACCGTCCGTCTCCGTTCCGAAAATCCTACGGGCGAAACGTACAACTGGAAACTCGTTCCTTCCGGTGGAACGCTCGCGACAATCGTATCGCTGCAGCGAACTTCTCGATTCCGAGTCGAACTTACCGGGGGGGGGGGGGGGGGGGCGAAGGACGGGGCAAAGAAAGTGGTAAAAAGCTTGGGGTTCACCGATCGACCGGAATGAACCCTCGGCGAAGGACATACCCTGGGACTCGGTAGCCATCGATTCCTTCGGAATCGACCATTTACGCTGCCGAGTTCCCGTCGAATGTGCGTCTGTTTCTAAGGGGAGAGGTCACGGAGCGCTCCCCCCCCCCCCCCGTTGCAACTGTATTTCATGGATCATCTTATACGAAAACTAATTCCCCCCAGCGGTCTAAGCTTGCTTCGATTCAAAAACTACTCGTCCGGAGCACGACCACCTTTTCTGAGGACCGATCCGAGTAGACGGAAGCGACGATCGCCGTCTATTTGCGCCGTTATTTGGTGGTCCCCGTTGGCGGATGGGGAGGTCGCTAACCCGGGCCGATATTGGTAATTCCTCGGCGACGACTCGAGCGGAGAAAAGGCTCGGATTGAGGAAAGGTGGTTGCGAGGGAAACTAGGAAGAGTAGTTTGGAAATAACGGAAGATCGATGGGGAAACGATCCTCGGGGCTAAACGAAATTGCGGCCGCTGGACCGGGCACGATACCGGCATTAGAGACTCTTAACGGAGCGTTTAATGGACTCGTCGATACCTGGTTATCGCTGACGTTGACGCAAGTGTAGCACGTTAGACCTGCAACACACAACAGAGGGGGCGTTGGAGTGAGTAATGGGGTTGCAGAGACGCTCGCTCGGCCGCGAGACAAAGGGCGGAGAGACGTAACAATTAAACACGCTTAGGCGTTCGTTGGTTCGTTCGTTCGTTCGTTCGATATAATTCCCTCGCCCGCGGCACACTTAACGCCCGGGGAAAATGGATTGTCCCGTCGAATGGGAACCGTAACGTCGTCGGGTATCGGGCGACAAAGCGCTCGCTTCGAGACGCATCGTTAACAAGTGCCACGGCGACGGGGCGAATTGTTCCACCCCGTCCACCCGCGTAATTAATACTTTCGATGGTGAAATTGACGTCTGTGCCGGTCGCTTTGCGCCGTCCCGACTGCTCGCAAGGTTGGCACGCTCTCCTCTTTTGGGTGAACCTTTCCACTTTCGAGGCGAGTCACGGAACGGGAGCTTTTCTGGAGTCTATTAGCGTCGGTGCCGATGAAATGTCGTTTCTTTTCTGAATCGTGGCTGGAAGGCGTTCGAAAGCCTCTGCGTTCCATCGAAATACCTCTCGACGCTATTCTTAGCGTGACTTTTTTAAACACCGCTCTCGGTTATAAACTGAACTCGTTACTTTAGTTGGATAGAAACCAGAAATTCCACTATCGCGAACGATTTAGCTGGTGCCATCAATTTTTCATGAAAAAGCTTCTAATAATGTTACTGGAAGTTCGTTGCTTCTATCACCCTGTTAAGGGTGTGTACAATGTTGCGAAACAACCTGTACCCCGCGCTGGCTGGGCCAGCGCGACGAGAGGCCGATGGCCGGTTTATGCGGGACTTTAACTACTTATCGGGGCCGACGCTTTAAGAAGCTTGGCAGCGGCAGCGCGATATTTCAGAACAATATGTTACAGGCCAGGTGTATATAGATCAGAGAACGATTTGTGGATGGGTGGTGGAGGCAGGGGAAAAGTGAAGTGGCCGGAGCGAGATCCGTGAGCGGGTAGAAGGGGCCACGAAAGGAGTATTAGTGGAGCTCAATTGCAGGATTCCGAAGTGGGTGGTCGGGGATGGTCTGGATAAGCTCGAGTTACTCCTGGAGTAAATCATAGATCTGTGTTTGCCTCCTTCCGCCCTTTCTCGGCCTCTATCCTCTTCTTTCCTCTAGCACCCCGACACCCCCGGATACCCACGGTAGATGTCCTCGTCGTCCGCGGTGACTCCCTTCAGACTGTCCTTCTGCTTCGCCTCCTCGTTCCCGTTCCCGTTGAGGACGTTTCTGCCGCAAGTTTCCGCAGCCAGGAGCAGACCGACCATCACCCACGTGATCATTCCTCACATCTCTGGAATGACAGAAATGGGGCTGCGTGTTACGTAATTGACCGCGGGACGTACGCCTACCTATCTTTAGCGGCCGGCTGAGAATCGAGCGATCGAACATCGGCCGCGCGGACATTGGCCGTCTCCGTGCACACGCACGATCAAGCGGTGGGCGCGTGCAAGCCCCACGGCGGGTTCGAGCCGTCGATTTTCAGCGGGATCGTAATTCGTCGGTATCGCGCGTGTGGTAGGAAAAATGGACGTCGTGCGTCAGAGGATTATCGCGCAACGGCTCGGTAAATTATTCTTATCGGGGGCCTGGTACATGACTTATCGGGGGGGCTAGATCGGTCCCGGCGACGCAGCAGCCCCCGATGCCGATTAAAAAACGGCCCGATAAAAGAAATCAACGATCACGGGATCGACGTTCAGAAAACAAAGAAAAATTCCCCGCCCGCGTTGCTCTATACCCGTGATATCGCCGAATTTCAATTTGGCGCCGCGCGGCTTGATCGAGGGATTTATCGTCTTGTGGGAATGAGAATGGCTTACGATAGGTGCAGGGGCGCGTAGCCGAAAAGCTCGCGTAGCCGATGGATACGGCAGAATTCAAATTCGGATCAGGAATTACTGAGGGGGCGGAGCGGAGGGTGCGTCTAGTTTAAATTCTCATAGAACACGGCGGGCACAACTCTATTCTAGTAGCTACAGATGTTCCTCCCCGCGTTCATTATCCGTGTCGCTCTCCTTCGACGGTCGATCCCCTTTAATGTTCCGTCAGAGGCGTCTCTTAGGATCAAGGGAGTCCGAAAAAGAAAATTGGATTCGGGAGACGTGAAAGCGTAGAAACGCGGAGCTTCCAAGCTCTTCTGATCCTTCCGAGGCCTGCTCTACGGCGAAATATCAGGACACAATGTTTTTCCATCGACATCGCGCCGGGGGATAACCAAGGAGATCGTATTAGGAGAAATGTATGTACACTAGGGTGGCTCTTATTTTCGATAGTTCCAAATAATAAAATAAAAAAATCTGTGTAAAGTTTGAGCCCGTTCGGATAACGGGAAAAGGTGCCCCTGGGCCCTTGAACATTTACATAATTATTTAACGGCTCACAAAGTCGATTTTATATAATATAATCCAAGTTATTGATTACATAAAAAAATATGTCAAACAAAAGTTGTAGATCCAGACGAGGAGCATCTTTTATGTTCTATTACTTTTCTTCGCGCGACAAACGGTTTTCGAAATAAGTCCGAAAAGCTAAAAAAGATTTTATTTTTCACATTTTTAAAGTTTAAATCCTTCTCGAACATTTTTTATTTATGAACGCGAAGAAAACAATTGTAATTTTTATTTTCGAGGACTATTTTTTAAACATTTAAGGCGAGGCATATGCCGAGATATGCCAAAAAGATAAAATGAAATCCATATTTTCAGTGTTTGATATGTCATGAATGTTTCCTGAAAATTAGGGACCGAAATTCGCAAGAATATCACTTCTGATGTCTATATCTTCGATATTTTTGCGAATTCCGGTCCCTAATTTTCAGGAAACATTCATGACATATCAAACACTGAAAATATGGATTTCATTTTATCTTTTTGGCATATCTCGGTATAGGCCCCGACTTTTAAGGAATGTTTAAAGATTATTTCTCCCAAATAATAATTACAATATTTTTTCTTCTCCTTCATAAATAAAATGTGTTCGAGAAGGATTTAAACTTTCAAAATCTGAAAATAACGATTTTTTTAGGGGGTTTTTCGGCCATTTTTCGAAAACCGTTTGTCGCACGAGAAAAAATAATACAACATAAAAGAAGCTCCTTGCCCGGATCTACAATTTTTGCTGGACATATTTTTTTATGTAACCAATAACTTGGAGGATATTATACAAAATCGACTTTGTGAGCTGTTTTATAATTATTTGAAACGTTCAAGGGCCCCTAGGCCCCTTTTCCCGTTATCCGTTTTTTTATTTATTATTATTTGGAACTATACTGGAGGGTGTAGCGAAGAAAATCTTGAAAAAAAATTTCCCCAAGAGTAAATAAGATAATGTGCACTCAACGTCTCCTCGATCAACTTATTCCTTTACCAAATTTCAGGAATGAATTTGATGGTTATCAAGACTTGTCAAGTTACAATCGTTCTTATGTTTCGTATATTTCGACCGAAACCGCCCGAAGTTGCGTATGTGTTGCTTCAAATCACCGATCGCGATAGAAGTAACCTGAATGCCCCTCTCGTTAGGGTGATTGGTCACACCGAAAACCGGAGAAACGAAGGAAATTAGATCAATAACCGGGGCCACGGACGAGCAATCGTAGAGGAGATTGCGAGTTCGAGCGTGGAACAGGATAATCCTATCGATTAAAACCGGCGGCTGGATATGGTCGGGTAGAAACTCCAGCGGACACGGTGTTCCACTTAATCAATGGCATACAGATCGATGAATATAGGTACTGTTACGAGCGCCGCACGCCGTCCTTCCCTGGACAGTCCCCGCCGACCCTCCCCGTGTCCATTCTTTGATATGAAACGTCAATCAGCAGGCTGATACGGTTGATCCTTTCAATGCACTTCTGTTAACGATTGTCTGGCGGCAGGTTCTGGCCGTACACGCTAGCGAAACGGCATCCGGACGGCGGAAGCGGGATTATATCGTGGCGGAATCGATAGTCAGAATTTCCAGGTGAATACACCGGGTGGATCACAGCCGAGGTAACACGATTATTTCGAGCGTATCCCGGCGTCGCGTCGGCCAAGAAATTCACGAGCCCCCGGATCGCCCGGTCCCTACCCTTTATCGTCGGATCGGTGGCCCGAACGGCGAGCTAACTTTAATCTCTTCTGGGGGATGACGAACGGTAATGGCCATTACCGAAAGTATCCTCGTATTTCTTAGATCATCGAATCTACCTACTTCCCTCTGATCCACTCGGTTTCCGACCTTGATCGCCGAGTAACCTCGTTACGAACGAATGCCCCGCGGATCCTTTATCACGAGCAGCCACCGTTCCTCCTTACGATAAATTAGTACCGAGAAGGGGGTGGTTTTCAAGCGGGTGCACCTAGCCGCGAGATTTCTATGGGAAACCTTAGGTAACGATGGCGCTCGTCTAGGTAGCCTTTCTGCTTGCCGATTGCTTCCCGGCGGAGGGAACTGCCTGGAGTGGAAGATTAAGTAGTTTCACTGCAGGATTGGTCAGACGTAGCCAGACGCGGCGCGCTGCTAATTTCTAAGGTGCAACGAACCTCGCATCCCTCGAGTACGCTCGTCTTCCGCATCGGAACGCATCGTTAGATCGATGCACTCTTCGTGCATCAACGGTCTTCGAGCGTGTAGCCTTTAACAAGCCGCGGGTAGGGGCCGATTAATTGGGAAACCAAACGAACATCCGTAGACTACGACGACGACGACGGGGGGGGTTCCAGTTTAACCGCGTCCAGGGAGCAGGATTAATCCCCTGGTCGGTTTAAATCCTAGTCGAACATGTCTACCTACGTGAATCGGCCGCGGGTAAACTGATCCACTCGACCGTTGGACACGTCAATCGATGGATATCCTAGTTCCAAGCCAGCCATGTGTGCCAGTTCTTCGGGCGTGGATCAAGGTTCAATTCTACGGCTCGGTTGACCCATCACTGGCAGTCTCCCCTTGTCGTATCAGGCTCCCATCGAACCGAGGCCGTCGCGGGACCCTTTCTACGATAGATAAGGTCCGAGCTTCCCTTCGGACCGTCGAAGGGTGAACTTGTCGCGATGGCCCTCGCCCTAGGCCTTCGTCGCGCCGATCTAGACGCGGCCAACAAGCCCCATCCAGCTCGCTGAAAGGGTCGTACCCCCCGGGAACGTAAACTTTTAAGACGGTGTTCCGTAATAAAACCGACCTCTCCCGGAATTAGATCGTTCTGCGTTTTACGGCGGTCCAGATTAGGGGAATACGCGGTGCGTTTAATAGTTGATGGGGCCCTGCAGCGACGGGAGCAACGAGAGGAAAGCGTCGCTCGTGAATTCTGATTCTCTGTCGCGACTCGTTCGCGAACGGATAACCGCGATTTAGCCGGCGACGTCGGGCGAATCGAGGATCGCCGAGTATCCGTGCAGTCGAGTGATGTAAAGGCACAGTGGGGGTTTTGGGATTTTTCGAGGCAGAACGCTCGGGGACACTTCCCGCCACGCGAAAATACAATGAGACTTAATTTCGCCGCAATCAATGCCGCTCGCTGCCTGTTCGCCGGGCGATCTTCAATTTTTTTCCATCGTAATAAGGGACGCTCTTTGTTCTTGTCCTCGACTCGCTCTCTCTCTCCCTCTATATTGCCTTCCCCCCCCCCCGTGCTCCCGTGGATTAAAGGAACTTTTTATTTTCCTACTTGGAGCGAACTCGGCCGAGAATTAGGTTGCCCCGCTCTGCCGTCGCTTCAGGTTGCCACTCTATAACTAGAACGCCGTTCTGGAGCTCCCATGAGCAAACATTGGCCCTGCAGTTATTACTGCCGCGAAGGTCATCGATCAAATCCCAATTTATAGGCTGTCGCCCTTGTCAGGGGATGAAATCCGACTCGACGGGAATCGATATCATCAGCGCGGCCCAAGTTTCGCCCAAATCTCTCGCCCCCCCCCCCTCTTCCCTGCCCCCGATCGCTGGTAAATATTGAAATGTCTGTCACAATTAAACGCGTCCCCCCCCCCGGCGATTCTCGATAACTTCGCCCGTTTCAATTAACAATCCTCGCGCCGTTCGATCGTTTTTGAGATCGATTCCAGGGGATCGTTGACGAGTTGAATCGGGCGTCGATCGGCTCCTCGGTAAGTTCTCATCCACCCGCAAGGAGATACAGTCGACCCATAGCCAGGCAGACTTTCCGTGTTGATTTTCTGAAGCTTCCCAGTGTTATCGCTCACGACCGTGTCCGCCCGCGGTTTGCTCAGCCACGGCTGCCCTTTTTCCTCGCCGTCTGCCCTCGACGTTCCATCTTATCCGTTTCCCAGCACGAGAAATGGAAATGGAAGGAATTCGCTCGTGGGCTTCTTTGGCTGACTGGGCTCCGAACCCAGCGGCTGTTATCCAATAGCTGGATAATGTTGGACAAGGCGAGAATCGGTCGTAGGAGAAACCGATTCCTCGGTACACAGGCGCCCGGCCCTTTCGCGGAAGCCTGGCAAACGGGCCAAGAGGGCGAGGGACCGGGCGAAAGCTGGCGCAAACTCCGGGCAAATTCGCGCGCGATGCTTCATTGCTTCCCAATGGCCGTGGTAACTCGATTCTGAAATGCCTCCTGCCCGTGTACAGAACAGTCGCTCCATATCCGACCGGCCGCGCGTTATTTTTATATCCGCGGCGCTCGCGAGCCCGACTACAGCCTCAAATTGACCGTACGGAATTTCGTTATTAAAAGCGTCGCCAGGCGTCCCAGTAGTACCCCCCCCCCCCCCCCCGCGCAAATATGTCCCCGTTAAGGGCGAGATATTTAAGCGACAGCCCCGCCCTCCCGCATGTTTACGATCTTGTTTTCCAATTTCATCTCGCGGAGCAACCGCGGAGAAGTAGCCGAAGGAGATCTTCATTTCTCTTCCCGGTGAGATTCTTGTTATCGTGTGGAGCCAAGGCACCTTTGGCTCGCCCTTCGAATCTCGATGCAGTAGATTCTTGCTTCCGGGAAATTGATTCGGATTCGAACGTTAGCATCGTCAGTTTTATGAGGTGATAAAAAGTTCGCTGTACCCGGTATTCCAGCGGCGTTTCGCTATTAGCGCCCCGACCAACGGGCACTGTTCTGGGACCGTTCCAAGGCGACGAATACTTTTCGAGACAGTCGCGCCGCGCGGAGCCAGAACTTTTCCCTCCCCTCCCCCCCCCCGCCCCCCCCCCGGTAAAATCTTTTGTACGCAGAATTCGCGATATAATTCCCTTCGTAAGTATCGCGAAGGATTTTACTCGTTGTTACGGAAAGTTTCCTGTCGTTTGGACAAAAGTACCTGGCAACGACTCGAGTTCACTTTACTCGCGGACCTTTATGCTCCAAGCTCTGTGAAAGAAACAAACGTGGTTGTACAACGAACACTCGCGGCGGTCTTTTTAACATCCGAGAGTTCTCGGTTCCCCGTTGGCGAACGCGGTAAGGAATTAAGGATGCCGCTTTGGACCGGGGCGCCTGGCGGGACTTGTTTGTTGCTAATTGTACCAGTAATTATCCTGCCACGAAAATGTCGAACGCGAATTTAATTGGAGGAGCTTCCGCCTGAACGTTTCGACCATCGCGGTGTGGCTTTCGGATGAGTTGCGTTACCAAGCACGTATTTCGGAGCTCCAATTAGCTGTCGACAGAATTTCATCTTCGATAAATCCACTCCCCCCCCCCCCCCCCCCCACGCCTATACCACGAATAAACAGAGGATTCGCTTTTTCTCTTGTCGTCCGCCGATAAGTCAGATAAAGCCCCGCGAATTCCCCCAGGTCGAATTTGCGCGATCAGCTCTGTTTACTTAATCACCGTTTAATTGCTGCCGTCAAAGTTCTACCTCCCCCCCCCCATATCCGCGCGCAATTAAGGGGGATTTTTTCCATCCCCCACGTCCCTGGATAATTTGCCCAATTAATTCTCCCTCCATCAAGCCGAGCCGATTCGTTTTAATCTTCCCTGGCGGTTATATCCAGGCATCGACCGGGCCACTGTATTTCACCGAATCTATTAAAATTCCCGATCGTGCCCTTTTAATTCGCAACGGCGGAATTCCTTAATCGCCGTTCCCCGGATCATCGTTAAGATAACGGCGGATTTATCGACGCCAGAAAAGTTCAATTTCCTCTCGCCGAGCCACGGGATCCTCGCCTGCGGGCCTACACAGCAGAACTAGGTCCTGCTCTCGCCTCGCGCATTAATGAATAACAGCATCGACACTTTCCCCGGCCCCGCGAGCTCGGAACTTTGTAAAGTTCGCGAAATTCGAGGAGGCTCGAGAAGTTCCGAGTCTACGAGGATATTCCAACACATCGACGCGCCCCACAAATTTCGCCCTTCGGTGTTCAACCGCGTTTTAAAACGTAAACCCCGTGACACCGCAGTGGGTTCACGAGCATTGGTCACGTTCAGGTGAATTCTTCGGGCGGTTCCCTGAATTTTGCCGGGCAGAAAGCCGCAAGCATACGAATCTAGGGTTAATTTCACACGTCCTTAATCTCGAGTAAACCGGCCGCGCAATCCCATGGCACGTACCGTAAACTGGGGGAACATTGGCAGTACGGAGTAACATTGGCATCTATTTAACATCTATTAAAGAGGAAAAGGAAAAAAAATTTATGCATTTTCACAATTGTAGTACAATCACAAACGATGCAATGTTATAATAGGATACCTAAACCAAATTTAAAAATATTAATTAAAAAAATGAAAAAATAAAAAAATAAGAAAAAAATAAAATAGAATGCATTGAACATAAAAAGAAACAAATTTAAGTGTTACTGTAAGTTCAGATGTGGTAAAACTTTAGCTGTTAATGCTATTTACATGATGTGCTAATGTTACCCGGTTGCGGGGTAACATTGGCAGATATTTAACATGTATTAAAGAAGGATAAGGACAAAAATTTTATGCATTTTGACACTTGTAGTGTATTCACAAAGGATGCAATGTTATGATAGGATACTTAGGGGAGAGTTGCCAATATCGTACTGGTCACCTAAATCGTACCTCATCAATTTCTCAGTAATTAATGAACGTAAACAACATCTGATAATAAAAATATCAAGTAAATGCGAAATAAGAAATAGAAACAAAACCTTTTAAGCTTACACCTTATTTTGTGCGTGCTATAAACATTTAAAAAAATCAGGTATGATTGATGTAACTTTTTACCAGTTTATTTTAACTGATAATAATCAGACAATGGAATTTTCTCCTGTATTTTTGTGTTTTTCTAAAAGCGGGTTTAATGTAGAATATTTTACATTCATTTTGAGTACATATTACATTCATTATACAGTTTAAATTGATATTTATAAATAAATTGATCATGTTTCCTAAATCGTACCACTACAATCGTACCAGTAGGATTTGACAACTCGTATGTTACATAGGTTATGTACATATATCATATACATAGGTTATTGTGGCCTGTGTGTGATCCATATACATATGTATATGTAACTATATAATAATCATTACTTTCTGTTGAATAATTTCTTCTCTATTTGTTATTGATACTATTTTTAATGGAGGTACGATTTAGGAGACTGGTTGCCTAAATCGTACCTTTTACAGTATGTGACATAAAGATTAATAAGAAATTAATTTGTTCCGAACAAAAGGTTAAGCATATACTAGTAGGTGCCTAAAAGATCAAGCTACAATATCCAATAGTCATTTGCGTTCAAATTAGTACCAAATATGAAATATAACGTAAAATGTCTTAAGTGCTACGATATAGGCAACCCTCCTCTAAAGCAAATGTAAAAATGTTAATTTTTACATTATATAGCAAAATATTCCGAAAACATGCCAATTTTCCCCCAGTTTACGGTATGCGTTTAGGAGTGGTTGAATCTGTTATTTGCGTGGCTGCACGATAGAGCGGGACGAAATTTCGAGCTCGCCTTCTTCCGAGTAGAATCTCGCCCTTTCTCCAGGCGACCCTTTGGCCATTCAAACAGCTCAGCTTACACAGCGCTCGCTCGTGAAACGGCGAATCTAGGTTCAGACCACAAGGAGCCTCGAGGAACTGCGCTCTTAAGAGTAGCCAAGCAGTCCCGCCCTTTTCGCCAAATCTGGACCTTTCCATCTTCGGTGCCCTCCCCGGATACTTGCCCTTTAAATTCCGTCCACTTGGCAGGATGCCGAGTGGAAGAGGCACGAGCACCTTCCTTCTGACTAACGTTCTCGGAGCAGACTCCTCTCGCACAATTGTTGGCCTGCGATTTCGCCGGTGAATCGCAATCAGCAGACATCGTTGGCCTTCGTCAGCCTCCCGTGACTATTCCCTCGGACTTTACTGGCGCTAAAGACACTCGTCTGCCGTTTAATCGCCGGCTGGAGAGGTCGCGCAGTGAAAAGCGCGGCTCGGGCCGTGTATAATGTAAATCTCGCGGCGAGGACGACCAGGGGAGCGAGTAAAATCCTGAGAAGCAGGACGTTGGAGCTCTGTAATTCCACCGGTGGCCTTTTCCCGCGCCTCTCTCTCTCTCTCTCTCTCTCTCTCTCTCTCGAATGAAATGGAAAGTTTAGGGAGATTCCGGGGGCTGAAGCGTCGCCCGGCCGCCTCCACGGCTTTACGTCGCTGGTAAAAAGCGAGAAAATGGTCCTCCCTGGCGAGATAAGCTTTGACCTTTTATCTGACGAGCTCGGGCGAGCACAGTGCCAGCCTCGTTTGTACCGCTCGGCCTGGGAGAGTTCATTTTTTTTTTAGCAGACTCTGTCGCGAGAACAGATTCGTGGCTCGCGTCGTTATAGATTTCCCGCGGATACGGGGATCCGACGACGCATCTGCGGTTATGGAATTGGAACGGATGGAACGGTCCCATAGGCGAGGGCCGCGCTGCCTCTCGTAAATATAGTATTTCTCTAGATTCTCTCCCGCTTATTTCCATAGATATAACACGCTCGTAAATAAGCTGCTCCCGCGGACACGGACATTCATGCGACTGCACGGTGGAGCGGGGCACACATAGGTTTTTCATCGACGCGATATTTTCCGAAACACCACGCGGTATCTTTACGGTTACGGGTGTGTAGTGCCGTTGCGATCCGTTCGCACTTATCGTCGCGGGACAATCTTCCACCGGGAATACGCGCGGCAAGTCGATAAAAGGAAATTGGCGCCGGTCGGTTGTAAACTCACGGGAATTAATTATACCGTACTTCATTCCCCCGCGGTTGCGGGCCGAAAAAGGCGGATTTACCGGCGTGCATCGTTACCGGAGGAAACGAAATTGTACAGCTGCATTTTTCAACTCCTCTTCTACGGCAAGTTCGGCCGTTCCCATTGAACCTTGCAGGGGAGTTGCTAAAGCTCGTTCAACGTAGGCACACGGCGTTCGCGGAATTAACGAATTCGCGAGCACGTTGATTACACAGCGGCGCCGGTTCAAAGGACCCGGCGCGCAAAAATAATATCCAGAATAAATGCAAATGCGTGGCAAGGTGCTGTCATCCGCCGTTCCCTTCGGGACCCAGTTTGGCCTCGTTACGCTCGCCCGTAAACCGATAAAAAAAGAAAACCTGAACGCCGAGACGTGCCAGTCGTTTGCGAAAGCCGCGGCACCCGCGCGTTACCGTTTCTTGGCAGCGACTCGCGGCCAGAGCAAAGAAATTAATTGCCTCCCTTCGCCCTGGAAATTAGTGGCGAAACGCATAAAACCGGGGGAACGTTCCGTGGGTAGCGATCGTTGGGAGATTACTACGGAAATCCGTCGGGTACGCGGCGAGGAATGGGGGATGGAAGGAAATTTAATCGAGGACAGGGAAACGGAACAGGATCACGCGCTGCTGGACGTTCGGGAAAGAATCCTAGATACTTTTTATCTGGCTGGTTCGTTCGCGAGTTGTAGTTTAATTCGGCGGAGAGGAAGCAACCGTGCCCTGCTTTCTTTCTTAATTAACTCCGCCCCCCTGCGACGCGGGGCGCCGGCGAATTTAATGACCCTCCGCGATTCGCCCCCGGAGCATCGAAAATTAATTCGTTCGCTATTGGGACGCCCCGGCGCTTCGTGCAACTTTAAAAACAATGTATCGGCCGTGCTCGTTGGCCGTCGGTGTGGTGTAATTGGCGGGAGCCAAGGCCAATTTGCCGTTTAATCCCTCGATGAGGATAAACGGGCGGCGCGTGAACGGATTTGCCTCTCCTGCCTAGCCGTTTCTTTATTCCGGCCGTGTAACACGGTATAATTAGTTAGTATTCTCGCACGTGCCGCCCAGCGTTCGATAAAAATTCATCGGCCCGAGACCGTGCGCGGGCGGTCGTTGCTGCTTAATTGAAACGCATTGGGCGGCGCGAAACTTTTAATGCTTCCCCTTGTAAAGTTTAATTTAACGGCCCGTCGCCGCACCGTTTCCTGCCTTCTTTTCACGGCGCACACGTGCTTACGCATAAATTCGCGTCGCCGCTTTTCACGCGGATTTACAGGCCGGAGCCTTGGCGATTTTATCGTCGGAACGTGGGATCGCTGCGCCACCACGATAACGTGCACACCGGGAACTAGATTGCACGAGGTCCGCAAAATGCTTCGGCCAACAGTGTCAACTCTATCGCCGGAACGATCTCGGGGGTCACTTTGCGGCCCGCGATTATCGCTTTGGACGTTTGGGATTAAATTTTCGAGCACCTGCGCGCCACTGTCGCGGCGGGGGATCTTTTAGCAGTCAAGTCAGCCAGGTGACGTGGCAAGGTAATACATTAGAATAGATGAGCAACTACCGTGACCTGCTTCTCACTATGATCCCTCGTAATGGTTAACGCTATCCCCCTCAGCGATCTCCACCATACATCTTCCTTTCATCCGCCGTAATATCACCATCTTACCCCCTCCCCCCTCCTCTAATAACACGCGATACATCTTAGAATACATCGCGGCCCATTGTTTACAGCCCGCGCCGCCTAGTGCTTGCTCACCGCGATACGGACACGGGTAATGGATGTTCGCTCGGCCGCGTACGTGCCCCGGGGGCATAAAACATTGAATTTTGGCGGCGAGCCGAATTGGCGTATTAATATTGAAAGTGGCACGGGACGAATCCGATAATATACGCGCGCGTAGATCGCGGGCCATCAGGAGGGCCGAGCAATCACGTACGCAAGGGGAGAAGTATTTTGGCTGGCGATTTACGGCGACCCTGTGAATTTACGCGCCCGAGCACGGTGTCTAGCGTATGGCTTCGGTATGGTCGACCGAAAGCATCGACAAATGGAGGATGCTTCGTAAAATACGAGGCACTAGCTCGCGGCCTGGTATTAGTCGCTCCCGCGATATATCTACACTCGAGGGTGACGAGGAGATGTTTCAATGTAGCAGCCCGTGAAGCGCATCAGGTTAATCCGCCCACGGTGGCCTCGTCTTTTGCGGGCTCTCGTTCGGAATACGGAATTAACGCTCGCTTGAATTATTATAAACAACGACATTTGCCTGCCCGCGGTGGTCTGTGCAGCCCGCGGAATATAATATTCAGACGGGCGCGGGATCGGCGTAGACGTGGGTGCGCAGTTACGCGGCCACTTCGCTTTGATTTATTATTCAGGCGCTCCGCGCGCGCGCGCGCGCGTAGAATCCCGACACGGCAGACGTAGTACTTTGTCGAATACAGACACCGGGGCACAAATTTCCATAAGTGATCTTTCTCGTAAATGTGGCGTTAGCGGGCACGCGAAATCCGCGCGGCTACGCGCGCTTCGTGGGCCAGCGATTTCCATAAACAAGTCGGGAGGACTTGGCGTTCCTGGGGACACGGTGATTCACGTGAAACGCAGCAATTTCCCCGCAGATACCGTTGCGCCGTGTGCGCAACTCGGAGGTGTATCCAAACAGCGACCGGCCGAAGTCAATTTTCGCGTATTTCCCGCGACGCTGTTCGCACTCTGCTACCCTTTTTTTTTCCGAACGCAACCACCCATGTCTCTTGGGAGCGTCAATCTTCGAACTCTTCGAACTGGCCAGCGCGGAGTTTCTTGAATCTCTCTGTACCTACACGCGATACGGTTTCGTGGGAAATGTCTCGATTAGAGGAATTCGAAATTGAGGGGACGGGGCGCGTGGTTTAGCGCGCGACTTCAATAGAGGCACGCGTGAGAGCATCGACAAATGGGGGATGGCTCATAAAATATGAGGCGGTTGGCAAGCATCGAGATCCACCGGGGCGCTTTTCACGGCGTCGTCTGCGGCGTCCCTCGTTGAAAATCACTCGTGAATTCCACTGTAGTCGGCTCGTTCTTTCACCCAAACCCCCGGGCGCCTCCCGACCCCGCTTCCAGCCTGCTCTCCAGCCCCGGCATCGTGAAAGAGAAAGGCTTTTTCGCTGTAGCATTTCCGCGAACGACGCCGACAACCGGTCGACCACGATGTAGACGTCTCTGGTACACATCGGGCTGCCTACACTCCAGCTGACGCGAGGGTGGGTTTGGGACGAGGAGGCGGGCAGGCATCATCCAATTTTTCATCGCGCTGCATCTGTTCGCGTTGCCTGCAGGTATCGCTTTCCTGACTGCTCGAACGTCATTAGGGCCTGCCGCCGCGGAAAGATATCGCTCCCACTTTCCCAGAGACACAGTTCTACGAACCATCGAAAAGCCCCAGCAGTTTCTCCCAACCGCCCCGTGCTTTTTCTTCGTTTCACAAGCGTTACGTACCCGACACGGCACGTTTCGAGCCACGTTACACCGCTGAGGTCTGTAAAACACGCTCGGGAATTGCCAGGTTACAGCACTAAGGACGCTGCTCCTTCTTCCCTTCGAATTCCAGACTCGCTTCCGACTTCAAGACACAGATTCCTACCGTCCAAGCTCTCTCTAAGGTTGACAGTACCCTCGGCCCGAAACGCGTACAAATTACTGCGCCAAACTCCCCCGTACTCGGTCGACAAAGACGTTAAGTTTGGACTATACGCCCGCGTTTCGTTGATCGATACCGTCCGCGTGTTTATTTCGCCGTGAAACGACGTTAGCGATCACGAAGCCGATCTCGAAGCGCCTCGCTCGCGACGAAGCGCGGAGATAACGTCGTTACCTTGTCGTTGTAGGGACCCGTCACCCTCTACCCTCGGCCCCGCGCTCGTGGCGAGACGCAACCGTAATTAAAAGTTGCGAACCCGCCGGGGGAATATCATTTAGAGGGTAAAGCTAATTACGAGGATGAATAAATGGCTGGGCGATGAATGAGAAACGGGATCTGGCGTTCGGTGCTCGTTCCTCGACTTCCCACAGTTCCGACCCCTCCTCCCGAGCCTCCTTTGGACTACTTTCAGTATTACTTTTCCGCTTGTCCGGAGCTGAAAGACGTTACACGATTTCCCTTCTACATTTTTTCGCGCCCCTGCCTCCTCGAGGGTGGATTTGTCCCAGGTGTCGGTCGGAAGTCCGGTCGTTCGTCGCGCAACAGCCTCCTTTTCTTCTCTTCGGAACACCACCCGAGTTTCGACGTTCCCCTAGCCCCGTCCCTGTTAATTACACACTTGCCAACTTTGCTTTTATCCGCGGTCTACTTATTCGCGAAGTTTCGCGCACAGTGGCCTGGGGCCCACGGCCTTCCTTCACTATTTCTCCCCGCCTTGGGATATTATACCAGCGAACGGGGGTGCTCGATGAAAAAAAATGAAACGATTACTCCATTCTCGCGGGGCAACGCTTACTTCCCCGGGAAATTAACTGAGAGCCAGCTGGAGAGCACCGACTCCGTATATTGGACTTGAACGTTCCTGCCGCGATAAATCATCGGGAACGTCTTTCTCCGTGGCTCGCTGGCAGGAACCGCGTCACGCTAGTTACCAGCAAAGTTATGCATTCCGGTGGCAGAGGTGCGTTACGAGGGCTACTTTATAATTTGTTCGAAAACCGCGGAAAATTGGCCCAGATGCCGGCAGAATTTCCACGTAGCAGCGATCCAAATGAGAGTCACCACCGCCCCGGAATACCTAATTTCCCGTCTCCTCCTGGTTTCACTGGTCCTCCATCCGCTGGAAACTGTGTTGCTATCGCCCCAACTGTGACCTACAACCGTTTTTAAATCTCCACATCGTCGATGGGGGAGGGGAAATATTCCTACCGGCGGAAGACTTCCATCCCCGAGTCGCAGCGCGACAGGGTGAGTGAAAATTGATCGCGAGACCCGGCGAACCATCCCAACGAGGAATGATTTAACGTAAAATTCGCGAGAGGCGTTCCGTCGAATCCGCTCCAGCTCCGCGACGAGCAGTGGCGCGTTCTCGTCCTCGCGAAGTTTCGCAATAATCCCATCGGAATTCCGTCCCTCTCGCGGCCACGATTTGGGAAGCACTGTTCCGGGCAGCAATAAAAACTGAAGCAGGGAGGGAAAATGCTGTTCGTAGACCGAATAATTCAAACGGAACACCCCCCCCCCGCGCGCGCGGGGGGGGGGGGTGATATTAAACGATACTAAGCCGCGTGCTCGGCCCCCGCCTCGTAAATATTTCAATCGCGTGCCGCGATACCGGCGAATCAGGGCCGACGCTGGTTTATGCAAAACACCCTCGGTGACAAAATAGGGCGTACCTGGCGAGCATCTGTCACGCGTCAAAGTTCTTTCCCTCCGAGCAGAGCGCAGCCAACGAGCCGCGCGCCATCCATTCTCGTTGTCCGACCACGCACGTAATTTTCTACTTCTCGGCCCGCGGCCGTCCGTCCACCGACGGGTTAAGCCGCGTATACACTGGCGCCGTGGAATTTATCTTCTTCTAACCGCTGCTCTTCTTCTTTCATTAATTCGTGCCTCGTTCTGAAATTACTAGGCGCAGCTCGCCTAGGGGATTGGCTCGCGCGGCTCGATCGCGGCGACGCGCTACAAGAGGCGAGCATTAAAACGAGCACGAGGGCCGACAAATGCATTTCTCTCGATAAATTTGCTGGGTAGACGGGTCGGAAGTCGAACGGGAACGCGACGATTGTTTCGAGGCCCGTGCCGCCGCCGACGAGGCACAATAAAGGAAGACGAATAGTCGGAGGCGAAGGTGGGCTTGCTCTCTGGTCGCCAACTTCTCGGCCCGCTTAACGACCATCGAGAGTGCTCGTTTTTTCTCGAGTTCCCTACTTGCCCGTCGATGCTACTCCGTCGTGGAATTCGTAATAGGCAAGGAGCGGCGGGACAGCGGGAATAATCGAGGAACAAGACGGCGGCGGGTGGGGGCTGAACGATAACGGAATCGTTGACGGCAGGGAAGAGCGGAAGGGCCGCGAAAAAGCACGAAACCCCAGGGGGGGGGGGGAAAGTTTCCAGTTCTCGAGCGGCTAACGACCGACGAAAGCACCTATGATGCCACCGTTCCTCTCTCCTGCGCGGGGCGGACCAACGGTTCCCTGCCCATTGAAACCGTGAAACGGCCGGTTTTTCTATTTCCCTATTCCCCCCCCCCCCCCTTTTTGCCCGTCCGCGATGTCTGACTACGGACGCGCTCGTTCCCCTTTACTCCCTCATTGTCGTCGCGTTCACGGCTCGATGGGACGTGCGATTCGCGGCGCGGAAAAGAGAAACAGAAAAAGGCGGAAGCGGGCCGTAGAATGGAGAAGGGTGCGGGGAGAGAGCGCGGTGGCCGTTTCCAAATCGATGCATAAAGGGGGACGACAGAGGCCCGGTCAGGGCAAAGAGAAACGGAGACGGCCGAACAAAGCGGGAGGGGGCGCAACAAGGTGGGCGGGGACAGTAGGGAACTGGGATTGTTTCGTGCGCTGGGACTGTGGGTGAAATGGAAAATAGAAAAAATGGGAGGGGGGGGGGCGTCGATGAGCGGGTGGGTAGAGAGAAAGTTTCCAGCGGGGAACTCTCGACCGACTAACGACCATCGAAAAACCGTCCGCCTTTGAGTGGCGCGAACTGCATCGATCCCCCCTCCGTTGCGTTCGAATAAATACTGCGAGAATACCCTCTTCGAGACGGCTCCCTGAAATTATTACCCGTTGTTCCATTATCGTTATGAGCGCCCGTAAAGTGGCTATACTCGGCGGGTTACACCACCGCAAATCGTCTCGATCCTGATCGCTCGAGGACCGTTGCAAAGGGATCTTTGCTGGTCCGATATTCGCGAATATTCTTGGCGTTTTCTGACCCCTAAAACTGTCGAATTTCCGGAAACGATGCGGTCGAAGGTTCGCGCGGAGGGGATTCGCAAACTGTGATTACTGAAACTGCCCCCCCCTCGAGTTCCGGCGGCACAGTGCGGCGATCGAAGGAGCGATTTTCCGTGGAGCATCGGGCACCGTGCTTCCCGCTCTTCAATCGTACGGGGCTCGTCCTGTTCCTCCTTTTCTTTTCGCCCACAAGCGAACAAGCAACGGGGAATAATATTTTCTCGGGGTGGCTATCAACAGGTTCGTGGGAGCTGCCGCGATCCGGCCCGAAACGGGGCTTCGATTATCGCGTTAGCCTTCCAAAACCGAGCTTTTTCCTTCTCGATCGGTGCCGATCAGTGGCTCCCCAGTCAGAATATTAACCCGCGAGTCGGGGGCGCGTCTAAGGTAAACAAGATTACAGCCCATGGCGATTTATGCCGCGCGTAATTTAGCAAAACAAGGCCGCATTGTTCGCGCTTTAATGCCATGATAAATTAAACCGTGGAAGCACGCGACAACGATTTAACGGCCACGTCTAGATCGACAGGCATTAGCCGCGAATTATTTATGCACCGCACACAGTCGGACCGGCAAATCCGCGTGGAAACTCATTGTTCACCCTCGTTTCGGTTTCATCAATCTTTCCCAAGGAATGAAGAATTAAACCTGTTAATTCGGCCGATACGAATCACGAATGCTCGCTGGTATCGATGTCTTTGTGTCCCCAGCAGGGTGTGTTCCAAGGGGGGGGGGAGGGGGTTGATCGAGGTTTTGATCACCGACTGCACGCGTCGAAACGAGACCGCGCCGTGCGTTCTCCAACAGTGCGGATCTTGGCTCTATGACTCGAAACGACTCGATAACGATAAATGGTTTTCGAGCACCCCTGAAGCTCGAACGATCCTCGAAGCGTGCCGGTCGAGATGAAGCACCGATGCAGCGGCAAGCCTTAATACGTTGTTTTTTTTTCGAACTCCTTCCTCGCGAGGAGTGCATAAAGCGGCTAAGTGAACGGGGCCCGCTTTCCCAGGCGGAACTATAAATTCGCGCGGCCAAAGGAAGCAAAACGATGACGGTAAATGTGGGATAAAAGGAAGAAGAAGGAGGGCGAGGAGGGAGCGAGAAACGGCGGGAGAAATGGAAGGGTGAGAGCGAGCGTTTTTATCTGACACGTGGCGAACAATATATTTAGATCCCCGGAAAACGAAGTGGCTTTATTGAAGTATATATTTTACAGCTGCCCGCTTGTTACGGGCCGCGCGTGTCAGCCTTGTAGTCCGGGGCGCGCGTTTAATTTCCTGTGTACGATTAATCAAAATTCCCAACGAAAACGGAGGCCCAGGGCTTCCCTTTCCACGGCCGACGGTTTAATTATCAGAGGCACTCATTTTCCTGGTCGTCGCACCTCGCTGCAACAAAATAAGGGCCTCCAGCCGCCCGCCGACTACCTCCATCCGCTATCTCCCTTTTCCGTTGTCCCTCCAGCCCTCGGCGGCCGCTGCATTGCAGATACACCGGCCGAATCGCGGGAAGAAAGTTCTCGCGGTGGACCCTTTAACACTCTCCCATTCTTTCATCGTCCCTCCCCCTCCCCCCCCCCCCCCTTCCCTCCCGGTCCCCGGTCCCTTTCTTCTGCCCGCCGCGCATTATTCGCGCTCGTAATTCCAAGACAAAGGCAGAAGACGCTGCCTGGCCGCGGTGAAAGGGGCTGAAAGGCTCTCGAACCGGGGGGGGGGGGGGGGGCGGCGGCACGGGACACCATGGAATAGTAATGACTCCCTCAGAGGCAGCCTGACCGAAAGAGAGCCGATCGATGGTAGATTCTAAACTGGCGCGATAAGGAACGCTTGCTTCTTCGTCGGATGATCGATGGGAAGGATCCAGTATTTCGCTGGAGGGTGAAGGATGTCGCGGTGATCAGTGGCTCCCCACCCAGAAATTTATTTAAACCTTGAATTTTGCGTCACATCCACATCCTCTGTCATCACCATCTTTAAAATCTATATCTATCCATTAAATCTAATAACAGTAATAACAATTTTTAACCTATTATACTGTGTAATTTTAACAATCAAAATATGCTCCTCTAAATACACTCCACTACGAAAAATTAATTATGAAAAAATCTAAATTTATAAGACTAATAAAAACCAACCCAACATTGAATTCATATAAATGGAGCATCATTATACTTTATTACAATATACCTTCACGTAGGTCGAGGAATTTACTATCGCTCATTTAAATCCACCCCAGTATGAATTATAGGAGTAATCATTATATTAATATCACTAGCTCCAGAATTGTTTCTGTGACGAATGTGTAGTTGGAGGGAATTCGGCATCGTCGGTGTAGGGTAAATCCGGGAGACGCGGTCGGGCCGGAGAGTTGGTCGAGTCGCTATATTTCAGACTCTATATGTAAAAATGCGTTTAAAGTGCAGACCAATTACTTCTCTAGAAGCCAAACAGTTGAATGAACAGCGTCGTTTCGCTTCCTTCTGCGTTTCTCTGGATTTATCGGCTATAAAAGGTAAATTGAGGTTACATTTAACCTCATTTGTCAAACAGCCGTGTACAGAATCGTATTTGAAATATACATCTAAGTTTATTTTCGTTTAATGTTTGGGATAATAAGATAGTAGAGATATTGAGGGACAATGCGGCCAAAGTATTTGGCCATATTCGTCTCAAAGCTAACAAGAAGACCATCTCTCGCTTCACAAAGGTGAGATGGTCGAGTTATGATTTTTTTTATTCTTTTTGTTTATTTTTTATTATTATTTTATTATTACTTTTGTTTATTTAGCTTATTTATTCACTTTTGTATTCATTTTTCTTGCTAATCGCCATTAGGTAGTTCACTTTTTCTTTGATGCGTTCTTTACTCGTTTAGCGTAAACAAATTAAATATCAGCGAATCCGTAGTTCTATTCGCTCATAAATAATTTTACTTTATCCTTTGTTAATTTTCCATGAATAATTATGTGAGTGGTCTCTGCCAACGACGAAAAAAAAACATTTCTCCCGGCACCTCGGGAGAGGTGGTCAGATGTCATGACTTCAGTTTTCAAACCGATTTACAGTAAATATTGCCGTAAAGCAAATATCGACCAGTTCTTCTGAATCAGCATAAAATTCTGAACATATAGGTTTGTTCTGATAAAATAAGTAATATCTATGTTAGTTTTAATAGCCATTTTATATTAGGTCGACCGCGTCTCCCGGATTTACCCTGGTACGAGATTGTTCCATAATTTCGACTATTCCCGCGCGATTAATGGAAGCGATTTTTCAGATATCGAAACAATATCGCGAGCGCATTGAAATACATAGAGGTGGGACACGTGTTTTGAATCGCGGTTCTTGATGTTCGGCACGCCGCTATCCTAATAAATATTTAGCCGCTGATTACGCGTTATACGGATCGTTGGCTGCATACATCGGTTCCAGATTTTCCGTTAATTATTCGGAATTGTCGCTGGAAATACCGTTCCAGTCGAGCGATGTCTCTGAAAGTGCTCTAATTCGTTCTTTCTGCTAATGAAATCCAGATGTAGTGAAATGAAGCGGTTCCAATCTCCACGAAATAAAAGATTTGAAACTTCAATCTCCTCTAGCGTATTGCAGCAACTTGCTCGGGTTTCTCGAACGCAATCCAGTATTCCCTCCTATATTATCCATTAATTTCAGCTCGTTCCGCGTGGCTGTATCCCACTTAATGGCAAGGAAGATCGATGCAGGAAGCGGCATCGTTTCTCCTCTTCGAAAGAAAAAGTTTCGCAGCTTCCTCTGGCGGGCTTCCACGACTATCGCATCCAGCTTCGAGGAGGCTCGAGCAAAGTATTTAAAGCGGATGGAAAATCGGGTCTTAACTTCATCAGGGGAGCCGTGTTTCCTTCTTTTCCCTTGCGGCGTGCTCGCAAAGGACGCGCGGTTGCCGCCAGCCCTGAAGCTGGCTGTTTCGTAGAGGATCGCTTTTAAGCCCGGCGAAGCACGAAAAATACTATTGTACGGCCGCGTCGAGGACGATATTTTAGGCGGGAAGCCCCTTCCCGCTCGTTTATCAGGACTGGATGACGCGGCGAACGCGGGCTGGGACAGCCAACCGCGTTCCCTTTGACGGGGGAACGGCGTGACCGCGCGAAAAACAAATTTAATCGCGGCATCAAAGCCCCCTTTGCCTTCCATCGACGTCCCTTCTCTTTTTCCCCTGTTGTCTTCGAGCCCCGTTTATCCGGGGCGGTCGTAGCAGCCGCGTCAGATTGAAATCTGCGCCGGCGATGTACAGATTAACGGCGATAAATTGACCGAAAACAATGGATTCTCCCGGCGTTATTAAAGTGACGGGGTGGTTACGCCGCGCACTCTTCTTTTAATTTCCCATCGGGCTGGCAATTCGGCGCGGCGACAAAGGGCCGTCGCGGCACGTATTTAATCCCGTCGAATGGCCGCCGGCGTCGCCGGCGAACAAAGGAAACGACGACCGCGACATTAGACACGAATGTGTACACGATTATAGTGTAAATTGTCGCTTGTTCAGGGTAGAGCTGATATTATCATTTAAGTGCAAGATAGTTGTCTTCGTATTCTAATGAAGCGTATAAAAATCGCAGGGGATACTTGGAGCATAAATAAATAATTATGATTCATCGGTGAATGGTCCCCTCCACTGTTCCTCATAGATCCTCCACGTTCTTATACGTTAAATCCGTAGAATTTCAAGTTTCAATTGATTACCGCGGACAATGGTTCGGCCCGCGCGCCGGGTGGTCCGACTAGATACGGGCTGAATCTCCTTAGCGGCGAAACTTTCCCTCGGCGCAGCTACGTCTCGGAATAAGACGCGATTTCGAGCAGCGGGAAGGCGTCGAAGTTTCAATCTGTACTGAAAACAGTAATTCCTTGCACGCACCGAGCGGGCTGGCTAGGCGCGGGATGAATCCCTTTAGAGGCAAGTCTTTCTAGTTAGGGAATGAAACGCGATTTCAGACGTGAAACGGGATGCAACAGAGTTCCCTTAGCACTCTGTGTGCTTTATCCCAGCGGAACCGCCGACTGCAACCCTCTGTGCCCGTCGATGCTTCATCTCCCCGCGATCGTTCGCGGCAAACAATCATCAGTGGTCGTGTCTTGTCTGCGGTTTCACGTGGTCTCACCGGGGATAAAAGTCCGCGGGGCGAGGTGGTGTGTGACGTGCGAGCCCACGAGCGAATTAAACACCACGAAATGTCTGTTCCGGGGTGGAATGGGCCGAGCGAAGCTCACGGATGAAAGGAGTCTAGGGGGGTGGGGTGGGGGGGGCGGAGAGGCTGGCTGCCTCGCGGTGCAGCTATTTTTTCTGCTAATGGCAGAGGGAGAGGCTCGCGAATCACGAGACGGTGGAGAGCGAAGGCAAAGAGAGTGTGCGTGCGCGGAGGGGAGAGACATGGGGCCGTGATTAAATAACGCCGCGGGGATGCGAAAAAAAAATGAGGATCGGTGAATGATAGTCTTCCGAGTCGAGGGCTCCGCGACCGGTAATTTTTAATCAGTAAAGCTGGCTGCGCGTGTTCGGATTTCGACGAGCCTCCTCGAAAAAGGCGCGGCGCCCCCGATAAACCCGCGCTGCCCGTGTATCACCGCACCCCGCCATGCCTTTCAACCGGTCGGCCACCGATACACTCTGCGCCGATGCGGCGGCGGTTATAGAGCCATATTAACCAGCTGCACTTCCCGCGATACGTTCCCTCCGATTCGCAGAAATGCCACCGTTGCAAATGAATTATTTGTCACGGGCTTTGTTGGCTATCGATCGGCTATAAGTAGTGGATTCATTCACGCGTCCGATCAGCGCCGACCTATATTTTCTCCCCCCTCCAAAACTCGATTCAATTAATTGTTATTCCGCGGGACGGTGTTTGCGGCACACCACGCCGCATATAACGCGAAAGTCCCGCTGTTTTTGGGCGATCTATTCTCGCCTAGAAACGGCGTAACAATCTCGTTGCATAAATGGAAATAGCAATTACTTTGTCACGCAGTTCACCAACGAGGGGCCGTTGTAAATGTACTCTCGAAGCATACCGAGTTGCAGAAATACAGAATCCACGTTTTCCTGGCTATAAACTTAAGCGTGCCCAGTTCCTTCAAGTTTCTTCGTTTCCCTGCAACAAGAACCAAGTTCGAAAAACAAGGAGCCCGGCGAGAAAACCGTGTATTATTCGGCGAAGGAACTCGGAACACTACCAAATGATCCACGACCGTTTTATAAAGAGCAGGAAGTGCCTCGAGTGAAAAGTTTCGTCCAAGTTGATGAAGACAATCGGGGCCAGGGTAGCGGGGGAATTGCCGGGGCTGGTGATTTTCCAGGCGACGCTCGGCAGCTTGCAAATTAACGCGATTCCACGCGTGTTCGCGAGTAACTGCCGCCAACCAACGTACGGTGAAGTGGTTAAGCTCCGCGGCTGGGAGCTTCGACGGAGGAGGCGGATTCCCTGCATATATGCCTTGAGACGGAAGTTGGATTCGGAGGCGTCGCGCGCGCGCGCGCGCGCCCTCATCTCGCCCTCTCATTTTCATTGGAAATGAGGCTTCGTTTCCCTCGCATCCCGGCTTCGGTTTTTCCCCCCTTCGCGCGCTTCCAGCGGCTGCCGCGGCGGAATAATTTCGAAAACTCGGCAAACAGCCGCGCTAAATTCCCCCGACAACTCCTGGCGGTGAAAGCAGACGCGCATCTCGACGAGCAAAAACTTGCCTGAGAATGTAGTAGCTTCGAGGAAGTGTTGCTTGCCGCGACTACCCGAGGAATCTTTCTCAACGCGAAGAGGCTCCGCGGATAATAGCGTTTCGCCTAACGTCCCCTAGAGTAATCGACGATATCGCGCGGAGTATGAGTACTGGCGTGTAATCGCTCCCTCGAAATTGCTGCGCGATAATGGGCCAGAGCTGGCAAGTTTGTGTCAGGGGTGACGAAAAAATTCCGGCGAAACCGCGACGAGGTGCGCGGGATGGTGGAGTTCCTAGAGGCGAGTGAAAGTAATGAATAATTTCTCACGGGCGGCGTATGAATAAACAGCGGCGTCCGTGGAGCGAATTAAAAGGCGGGATATACCGGCGCGCGAAGGGAAAAAGGAGGCGGACTAAAATATTAAACGAACTTTTGCCTCGATGAAAATGCCACCGTGCGAAAGCTCATCGCCGCCGGACGGGGAGATGGTTCGGGGCTGAGAAGAAGAGGCAAGTGGAATGCATTTACCGAGAGGAAATATTTCGAAGTAATCGTGTTTCACGGTTGGCAAGATTTCCCTGTGGCGACTTCGGAATTGCTCGACGGAGCCACGCATCTTCGATTCGGCCCTGTTCCCGCTGCCAATATTGGCTTGCACTGGCTTGCCAATACTATTTGCGCGGCCCGTAGGCGCCTCCCCTTTATACCGCTCCCGTCCCTTTATAGAGACAAAGGGCTGCTCGTATTTTCCCGCGGCCGTCTTTTTTTTCCTTTCGCCCTCCTCGCGGTTCATTCGCGGGATTACGCTCGTCAGCCACCGAACAGGGGTACTCGTCGCGGACGGTCGCGGGCAACGAGAAACGTCTCTGGATTCTGTGCTCCTGTATATTTTCGTTTCGAATTGAAACCCGTTGGCGATCCGGATTTCGGGCAGCTTTTAATCAGCGTACAGTTTCGCGCTTTCGACCGGACTCGCTTCGACGCGAGTGCTTCGTTTAAATTGCATTTTATCCCCCCCCCCCCCCCTCCCGCTCCTCGAACCGTGCGTTTACGCGGATTTCATCGCCACTTTCGACAGGGAAAATTGCGGGTACAGACAATTCGAGATTGTGGGAGCGCTTTTCCAGAATTAGTAAAGGAATAGAGGGGCTTTCGAGCTCGTGTCCCTCGAGAATGCGGAACGTTGCAAGGAATCTTTGTTGCATGCGTTTGATTCACTCTGTCACGGCGAGTCCATCAGATTCCAGGGAGAATACCTGCACGGTAGGATGTTCATTCCACGCATTTTGCTCATTCTGCTGCAAAGAATCACTCCTCCCTCAGCTGCGGAGAAATTCTGCCCGCGTGGCATCGTTTCGTTCCACTGTTATACCGCGGAATCGACGTGATCCCATTGCGCCAGCGGACGCGAGCTCTCAGGAGCTTTTTATGCTTGCGAGTTCGACGGCTGTGCCGAGTCGCGACCGTGGCGCTTTATGATTCGGCGTTACTCATAATCCAAGTGGCGACCGCGGGGCTGGCAATAAAATTACACCCGGCCCATTAAAGGGGGTGTTTTCGACGCGGCGGGACAAACGGTTCCCGATCGTGCCCGATAATGGAGGAAACGAGTAACCGGCTGGGTAATTCCAGAACACCCTGGTTACGATCCTTTCTCCATCGTCGCATTAATCCGCGAAAATAATTTAAATACTGCTTCCACGATCTGCCCGTAATTGCGTTTTAACGCGAGGGCGACCACCCCCGATCATCCCTCTATGATGCCGCGGTGTCAACGCGATAGAGTAATTTCATTCAACTATTTATCGAGTGGCGCGACCTGGTGTATTGTTTCGTAATATCGTATTTAGTGGCAATCAAAGCTATCGAGTGACATAATTCTCGTTGCCGCGTGGATATTTAAAAGTCCCTGCTTCGAGGGATCAAATTGAAATAACAAAAATATAAATGAAACATTTTTATGTTAAATGATTTTATTTTAAAAATGCACTAAGAGCAAAAAAATAATTCTTTTCTGGTACTAGAATTTCGATGGTGATGTGTCATTTTAAGTTAAATCGTGAGGCAGGATATTCGATAGCAGGATATGAATCAATTTAACACAGCATCGAGCGTCGAAATGAATTTGTTGTGAGATATCCGAGAGAAATGAGTATATTTTTAAAATAAAATCATTTAACATCAATTTTTTTTTATATATTTTTTTAATTATGTACTTTTTAGTGTCTAAGTTTTATTTGTGGTTATAGGCTGATTTCAAGTCGTTTGGATTTGTGGTTATGGGTTATACTTATTGATGACTGGGTAATTGAGTCACCCCCTCGGGGTTATTTTTGTTTTAAATATTGTATTGTCATCCAAACTACGCACGCCTGCAAAGTTTCAAGAGAATTGGATTGGTGGAAGTGGGTTAAATTTGAGTTGGCAGATCTGAACCATACATACAAACAAACAGAGGATCGAAGCTGAATAAAATCGTTTAAACATCATTTAAAAAGACTATCGCTCGCCGATGAGAAAGTATCGCTACCCAGTCTCGCGTCTCAGGGAGTTCACGATGAACCGCGAAAAGTTTCGAGCTTTCTTAAGGAAATCCGCCCGGCGTGTGCATAGTTTTGCCAAGTCTTCATCGGTTCGAGGAAATTTTCGAAACAATGCACGCGTTGGAAGTTTATGGCGAGGTACGCGGACGGCGCGAGTAGTAGTAGTCAGTGCCTAGTCGGCCGTGGGCTCACAGCAACGCTACGTTCCATCGCGATTCTTTAACGCTTCCAGTTAATCCAAACAACTCTACATTCAACCAAACATTCTCCGCTTTTTCATGCACGAATGGTTGAGAATATTCAGCCAGTCGTCCGCCGATAAACCCGCTCCAAAGTTCCGCGAGAAATCTCTCCTGTAGTTAGAAATATAAATGAAATTATTCCGGAATTCCAGCGGTATTTCTACAATCCCGATCGCAATATAATTCCCCTCCATTGCTCTTCAGTCTACCTCGTCGGTTTAAAAAAAGTCATCCACGAAAGGAGACTCGAGCCTCGTCGAATGAAGTTCCCCGACCGCTTGAAGTACTGTCCGAAAGATTGAAGGGGGTGAAATCGCGATTCACACCCGAGTAAATCTTCATGTTAGAGGAGACGGGTTGGCGAGGGATCGTCCACTTTCCTCGGCCACCTTTGTCGGTCGTTCACGCGGAAAAATCGCCGCCGCTGAGGGCACAACACTAACGAGGAACAAAGCGTCTCAGCGTCCAAGTCTCACCCCCGCGACGGATCCATCAAAGACGGCTCGCGGCCAAGTAAAATGCCTTTCTCCATTATTCTCGATCTTGTTCTTTTGCCCAGTGGTATGTCTCCTTTCCCCCTCCCCCCTGCACCCGTTCCTTTCCCAGCAGGATATGGAGCGCCGGGTCAAGGGTCGCGGCGGATTTCTTTCTGTTATTTATTCGACCGCGGTTGGAGACGTTCCCAGAATTCCGTGGCGAGCGCCCGCCATACGAAGCAGGTATTGGCGCGTTGGTGGCTCGAACGGCGGTGAATGAGCGGGGAGGAAGAGAAAGCGCGTAACGAGCGTCCAGGCTTCCCTTAAGTTAATACCGTTTAACGAGTTCCTCGCGCCGGTATAAACAGCCTCGGCCTTCTCATCTCCCTCCCCCCGTCGTGTAATCCCCTCGCACAGGGGCGGGAGAAAAAGACGAAGATTCCGGATTTAATAATTTTTATCGCGGACGGCGGCGGGTCTCGTTAGAAAGTTGCCGGGGAAATTTTTATCGCGGCCCCCGGCGAGTGTGTATACCGTTCGGTGAGGCGGAATTAAGGCGAAGGTTAGAAAAAGTTGCGCCGCGAGATCCCTCTCGAAACTTCTTCCTCCTCTTCTTCCGCGCGCGGCCGCGGTTAAGTCGTCCACGGGCGGCGGTCCCTTTTTCCTCATAAATTAAGGCTGGGAACCGGGTGGATGATGAAGGGTGTTTCCACGACCTGGCTGAATAAAAATTGAGATTTATCGGACGAGTGTGCCAGTGTGTGGCCGGCTTTGGAGATAGCGGCGCGGACACGGAATACGTAAAGAGATCTCGCGTGCGGGGGGGGGGGGGGGTAAAGGAGTACCGGGGACAAGGTTTTCGGATAATATTGAAATATGTCTCATCCGGTGTCCTTCGAGACTGGAGAGATCAAAGAGGTGACCCAGGGGGTGGGTATCGAAAGTAGCTCCATCAGGTCCCCCAGTACACATACCATACTTCAGACATTTCTTACGCTACCCTCTAAGCAATTTTGAAAATATCCTGGCCCCGCAAATTTCCTGCAAACCCAAAGGCACCCCATCACTCTCACTGTTCCCTATCGCTCAGAGCCCCCTCTGTGCCTACTCTACGCGAGTGGCAAGTTCGCGAGGGATCCTCTTAAGAGGTCGCGCGGACACGGCCGATATTAAAATATGTCTCGCGTGCGACCTGTTTCGAGTGCGACGCGGGTGGAGGAAGGACTTAGGGTGAGTGGAGGGTGCAGGGCGAGGGGGCAGAGGGAGCAGCTAGGGCAAAGTCTTAAGTAAAAGCTGAACAGGGAGGGCGCGGAAAAGTTGGCCGGGAGGTCCTGCAGGAGTTTTCGCGGTGGCAAAAATATGTGGTTTCCGTCGCGGCTGGAACACGTCGACCTTATCAAATATGGATGCTCGCGGGTCGTATGGGCTTCGCGCGGGGAAAAGGGGGGCTGGGGGAGACGACGAGACGTGACGCGCTGTTTCCTTCCGAAGCTCGTAATTTTCGTCGCGACCAACGACGCCGGGGAGTTTGGACGCTGCTGGATTCTATCGCGTTTATTACTGGCCCGCTTCTTCTTCCCATCCGCTCGCGCTGGATTCCGCCGTTCGACGGAGGGCGGGCGGAGAACCGCCGATAAGGCCGCTTACATTTTCCCTGGGCGGTGTCGGCCGAACCCCTGGGGAAACGCTCGTTTTAAAGATTTCTGGGACACGTCCGCTGGTTCGGAGATCGACCCGCCGATAATTAGCCGGGGTTGTTTGCGGGAATTCATTGTTCCTCGCGTTTCCGCGCCCCGCCACTGTGAATATTGCAGCAGCGCTGTGCAGCTGGATTTCGCAGGAAGGGAATGCGCTTTGCTAATGGTAACTGCGATGTAACAGCCATGGAACCTACTACATTGGCAGGTAGTAGGTAGTCCCTGGCTCTGACTTTCGTTGAAACTCTATCCAACTTCTTCGGGATTCTAGCGTTTGCTCGAAAAACTATGCCTGACTCTGCTCAGCTCTAGACTTTTTCTTCTTAGGCTAGAGGGTTTTTAGGATCCATTCACTATGCTTGCACCTAAATAATAGCCCTCTCGCTCGTTTACGCACACGTTATTCAGAGCATCGATTTCTCTAATTCGCTGATTCCTGGCGGCAGCTTGCCCCATCACTCGAGAAGTTGCTTCCAATGGCAATACAAACGACACTGCCCTCTGTTTAAAACAATAAACTGTCGTTGACACGAAGTAACGAATGAACGAGTCCCGAAAGTTTTCCAAGCAAACTTCTCGATGGTCTCCCCGTTATTACTGTTCCTAATTGTTGCCCATTTGTATTCATATTTCCGCCGCCACTTTCCATCCACTTAACAAGCTCGCCCCCTTGTCCTAATCGTTTCGAGGTGAGCCGCAACGACGAAAGAGTTTGTGCGGCGGCGCCGATGCCGTGCAATTGCAAGCTTCGTTATTCCGAAATCTGTTCGGGGAAACAAGGAGCAGGCTCCGCGGTATTCCTATTCATAGACTCACCCTCGAATTCGCTTAAAATTCATGGAAAAAGGAGGAGCCATATGCGAAGGACCTGCGCAGACTTCGAATCCTAAGTCAACAGACCTGCAGATATCAGTTTTTAACCCCCATTCCTGCCTCTCTGCGATATAAAACGTATTTGCTTTGCCTTACTTCGAACCCTTCCGCTAAATAAACTCGCGGCCGCGATAAGTTATTCCTGGCAGGGAACGGACCCTCGCGATATTTCCCGCGAATTTCGCAGCGCCGCTGCCGCGAAACTCCACGATTCCCACGGCGAAGGAGATCGATGGAAGTGGGTTAAAGACTAATGGGAAGCGATTCGGTGTTGCGCCCGTAGCCGCCCCGATGGCCGAGGCGTTAACGTGACGGCGAGGCAACGGCGGGGGGGGGAGGGTGGAGGGTGGAGAACGGTGGAAACGTTCGTAGTATAAATAAGAGCGGCGTCGGGACGCGAAGAAATGCGAGGCTCTTATTGCCAATAATGCAGTAACGGACGTATTTCCGAACGGGGTCGGAAAGAAAGAGGGTAGATCCAGGGCCCCATAGTCACGAACACGCGTTACAATACCGTGATTTCCGGCGGACGGGACCTACTTCCAGCTTAACGCGATTCCGCAAAATCAATTACCACGAGCTCCCATAATATACGAGCAAAGTTTCCTGGTCCAAAAGTCTTCCTCCCCATCCTCGCTTTACCCCCATCCCCCTATTACCCCGTTGCCCCTCCAGTCCTCGTCAGGCGGCATCCACCGAACTTGTCTCACCCCCTCCCGACAAATCTGCGCCCCCGTTCGCCCCGTAACTCGCGAAATTATAGCGCCTCGGCTAGAATTCGTGCCGCGAAACACCCTTGGAAATGGCTGTCGCGTAAACCTCCGCGAATAATCTGTAACTCCGGGCTTGTGTCTCCTCTTCAACCCCCCGACCACCCCTCTGTGTTTCCCCGTTATCGTTGAACGCCACAGTTTCGCGAACGGTCCCTTTATCTGCCCGCTGATTGCTCGCGCGAGCCTCGGCCGAGGACACTTGCTGCCGTTCACCCGCCTGGAACGCTAGGTATGCACGAGCATCGACCGTCCGTGCCTCCGCGGAGTTTCCTTCCTTAATTCGAGTGATTTTATCTCCGGGCCATCGGCGCAGATCGCTCTGTATTAGCTTTCCTACTCGTTTAAGCTTCTTTACGCGGGCCGTCGGCGCGAGATGAAAATCTGTCTCGAAAGTTTCACAGGGTTCGTCGGCGTTGTATCACCTGGGCGTTTAATTGGTCAAAACGCGGAGCCAGGAGCGGCCGGATGGCCCGGGAGTTAATTTCAAAGCCGGCGCGAAGTTTCGGTAAGTTTAAAGTCCGATTAATTCTGCTTAAATGTCGCGACAAAGGGTAATTCCAGCCTCGGTGTTAATCTTGTTTGAGTATATAAACTACGATCCCGCCAACCCGCGGCGTACTTGGCGCGGCAGGAGCCCAGTTAACACCTCCAATTTTCGACCAAGCTTGGTTAATTAATCGGCGAATATGCTCGCACCTTCGACGAAACTTTTCGTCCTAATAAACACCGCGGGGATGGCGCCACCCTCTACCTGCGTATGTTTTAAAATTGTCTTAATCACGAATGAGCAAGACCGAAATAGTTGGATCGATCGTATGGCACACGTTGGAAGCTCGAGGCATGCTGATCTGTTTCGAGGGCTCCTCTTTCTCGCGGATTCGTATTTTATTCAGAGCAAGCCTGCGGGCCATCCCGATGGCCCCAGGCTTTCGCGCGACACTGTACCGTGGCTGGAACGACCGGTAGCTCGTCCCAAACGAGGTGTATAACCAAACCGACATCCCCCGATTCTGGCACGAAGTACTTTAACGAGAGCCAACCCCCGTTTAATTAATCCGAGAAATTGGATTAACGGCACCGCGACGGCTCGGCCACTTTGCTCGATGCCGGATGGAACAGCCGAGCAGGTCGCTGGATATCGGGAAAATAATGAAAATCTTCGTTCGTCCAGCGACAGGGAGGTGGTGGCCGGTGGCGGGGTCGCCCGCCCACGCTCGTGTGTGTACACGTTCCACGTAACGTCCAATAATTCCCTTAGATTTCGTTGGAAAGATTTCTCCTCGGCGCATTCAGAGCCCAATGGACTCGAGGATGGAATCGATTCCTACCCCGGAAAAATAATCTCCCCGAAGAATGGGAGCCCGTCGGTCTTCCGACCGATTCTTTCGCCGCTCTTCTGATCGGTAATTTTCGACTGGCTACGTTCCGAGGAACGGGCACGAGTTCATTCGAACTCTGATCGGCGCTTCTGCGGCAGGATCTCTCCGTCCTGTTCTCCCGTGATATACCACGAAATGGAATTCCTTTTTCTTCCCCGGCGAGCGAGGGGGCGAAAGGATCGCTGTCTCGCGTCGACGCTACTGTTTACTGGATACCGCGAGTCTCGCCTTATCGCGACTTTTCCCAAGGTCCACCCAAGGTGGTATTACAGTTTGCAACGCGAGGATTAGAAAGTTGTTGGATTCCTCCAAGTCTCAGTGTTTGGAAATTCGGTTTCACGGACCATACTTCGGCAGAAAAGCAGGGGGACAGAGATGGCCAGTTTAACGGCGTGAAATATCGCAAGAGGAGTTAGACTCCGTTCTAAGAGGACATTTGTCCGGATCCTTGGAGACAATTGCCGAGAGGTTCGAACGAACAGTGGGGGCGGCACGGTGGGGTCGAATTAAATCAAACGTATGGTAAGAAACGAGTCCCCAGAGGGTGGCGAGGGTTCGATTCGCTAGTTCCTCGCCGATAATTCGATCTGAGAGGGGTGGTTGGGTATCGGGCCGAGGAAGGGGGATGAAGAAAGTCCGATAATTCGAACGCTGAGGTCCCCGAGAAGGAAGCGATAGAGTCGACAGAGGACCACGTTCTCGGTGCATTTCATTCCTCGGAGGGTTCTCCTCTCCTTTCTTCCCCGTTGGTATTCGGAACAAGTTGTTCCGCGGAAGGCAAAGTCTATTTGGATATATAGGGTGCGCTTTGCTCTTCGAGGGGGAATTAAAGTGGACGATGCAAAGGAGCGGGGCAGCGGCACAAAGGGGGTCGATTACAGAGGCGATCTTTCACGAAAGGAAACCCCCCCCCCCCCCCGTTCGACCCTTCGTGTTTTCTTTTGCACGCTCATTCGATATTCGCGGATCAATTAGACGATAAGACGAGCGATACGGGCATAAAAGCGACGGGACCTCGAGTGGAGACGTTCGATAGGGGCAGGGCTTCGCGTCGCGATGAATTTATACACGGCCCTCGTCGGACGGGTGCTGAATATGAAACGCGACCACGGGTCACCGGTCATCTGCGAGTCGGCTGAAATAAAGATAATAGTAATCGCGTCTTTATTATACGCGGGCTTGAAAGACACACACACACACGGGCGAGCAAGGAGAGGTTGCACGATGTTCCACGGAGGCCGCGCTATAAATTCAACTTTACCCGACAATAACAAAGTTCGCGCGGCGAGAGGATACATAGAAATCCCGAGTAAGGAGGGCTGAAATATCGTTAAGGGTTTAACACGTGAATACCGAAGGAGCTGGCGCGGGTAAAAAGTTACCGCAATAAATAGCAAAGTAGGAGAAGGAATTGCGAATATACAGGCCTGCGTGGGGGTCCGGAATGAACGCCTTAAAGATTCAGCGCTGGCAAGGAGTGGTAAAGAAATCGTAAGGAATGGTGTAGCAGGTGAGGGGAGGAAATCGGTGGGAGGGGAAGTAGAGAAGATGACGGCGTAGGATGACGTGCTCGAGTTGCTGATTAGAGAAATCTTGAACGACGAAGGTCCAAGGACAGTGGTCTCGCGGGCGACGGTGGAATAAAGGTCGAGAAGTCTCCCTGGGAATGTAGCGAAAGAAGCTCGAAGAGGATAATTTAAAACGTAGCCACGCGAGGGACGGGGGTGGGTGGAGTTGATAGGATTGAGGATCCACGCCGTTTCTTCGCCTTTCAATTGCGAAGGAATTGCTCTTTCCTCCCTTTAGCCGCGTTAAAGGGCGAGAACGCTGACTGGGGAGGGGGGGGGGGGGTAACGGTACAGTGAGAGTCTTGGGGATGAGAGGGCAAACATTAGTTTATCATTATTGGAACTAGTCGCATCGGGGAACGATTTATGTGGTATGTTTGGAAACTTTGGGTCTCGAGCATCGAAACTCTATAGTGATTCTCATCGTTACCGTTTAGAGTATGCAAGATCCTTATTTCGGTGTGTGCCTCGTCGATTTCTTCCTTCTTTAAATGCTACAGAACCTCTGAGCAAACTCCAGATTCTATGGCAACAGCTTCAGGTTGGACTGGATTTCGCAAATACACGTAATTCTCGCTGAGACGAGGCTAACCGTGTTGGAAACTCACTGACGTCAACAAGTATATTTGCATATTTAACAAAGCACCCTTCGCGCGGATACAGGTTCCAGTGATGAATCCTCCGCGGTGAATTTGATCGCATTTATCTCGCGGGGAAGTTCACTGGCGAGGATGAAATTGAATTGGATATTGCAGGGGGCACAAGTGTCGATGGAGGAAGGGTGGAGGGAAACGGTGGAGAGGTCAGTCGCGGGATCGCGGGGGTGTATTTATTTTTAATTTCCACGCGTAACGGCGCCTCAGCGATGGCACACGTCCCTCGCGCAGGCGAACGATAGGTATTCCTCGAGCTCTTCGAGGCTCGCGAAATTGTAAAACCGAATTTAATATCAGAAGCCGGCTGCAGCTCGTCACGAGCGGAGGTAGCGAAAGTTCCGGAGCAATAATTTAAATGTAGGAACGGCGATAAGGAGGGCAGGGGTTGAAAGGAATAGGTTGATAGGATCCAATTCAAAAAGTAATTCTACGATTCGTTTCATTTCGTTTCATTTGGTCGCGAAGGGGGACAGCAGATCCCCGCCTCCCCCCGTCATTCTTCTCCGCCATTCTTCCTGCTTGCTCGAGCTAAGGCAGAGAGCCTTACGGTCCCCGACTTGCCGCGAGTTCTTTCGATCCGAGTCATTAAAAGAGGGAAGATAGGAGAGGCTAGAGGGATGAGGTGACAAGGGAAGATAGGTCAACTGCAGGCGAGAAAATGACTCGCGGGAACGAGCACGGACGACAAGTGCGTTGTCGTATCTTGGATTCCGTTTAATTACTGCCACACCGGATATTCGTATCGCTCGCTGGGCTCCCGTCTTTGTTCCGCCTGCGCCTGTACGCGCGACGACCGCTGAGAATATGAAGCCTCGAAGGAGGCTGTTCGAACAATGGTTCGAGGGTCGCTCGGTTCAGGATAGATTCGCGGGGAGAGTCGCGTGGAAAGCGGTAACCGCGCTCCACGAATTTTACTACGGCCAGCTTCACGTCGAAATTATGTAAAATTTCGCGTTTCTTCGCGCGTCTGAATCTGATTTCCGCGCGGCCCCGTGGCGGAAACGGCGTGTATCGTGTGTATCGAGTCGGGTGGGCTCTTTTCTTTTTCACCCCTCGCCGCCCCGCGACCCCCTACTTTCCCCCGCCTCGGCGGAACTAATTACCGGCACGTCTCGCGCTAGCTGGTGCAAAGTCAGTTTCAGCTTGCGCCGCGACGTTTACCTTTATCGACGGACCGCCGAGCACTCTTTTTTTTCTTTTTCGTTTTCTTCGCGCGACACGTTAAAAGGACCGAGGCGAGGCCGGCCGCGAGAAATTATCGACTTTAACCAACGAGACGCGCGCTGACCCGGCCTCAAACGCGAAACTGTGAGGGGAATTCGAATCGGTAGGGTGGGGGCGGTGTTCGGTGAAATTTATGGGGCGCTGCAGCCAAAAGTCGTTTCACTTCAACTGGCGACGCGTATTTCGGGTTCGCGCGAAATGAGGCCGCGTGCAAGTAGTATAGGGTCGGCATTGGTCGATGGACGGGGGATAATGCCGTTTCCTTGAAGACGTATTAGAGCAGGCAGCCTCTCTATCCGAGGATATATTCTTCCTCTGGGTTATTCAACGCCCGGGATCCATGATCCTTTCTGATAATTTAGAATCTTCATTCCCTTCGCATGTGAAACTTCTGCCCTTGCGAACAGAATTCTGCATTCAAAAGTCTCTACCCTCTCCACTCGGTATTAAAATTCCAGCTATTCTTTCGACGCGAATGTATACACTCCCCGGGTGTAAAAGTAACACGTATTTATAGGCTAGTTCGGGAAGCTCTAGAAAAATTTCTCGATCGTTTTCTCCGGCGTAGGAAAATTTCACGGAGCGCCATATCCGATCGAGATAATAAAAAATTTCACGTCCCTTCGGTGAAACGAAAGTCGGCAGCCCCCAAACGAGTTATGGTCAGCCGTAAATAAAATATGTATCCTGCCGCACGAGGATGAGGGAACTTTTTATCCCTTCCGAGCGGCTAGACGCATTTTCGCCGGCGTAGGCCTCTCCGGAGGACGGCTCTTTCCGCTGGTAAACGCGAGAACTTTCCCAGGGACTCGTCCGTACACAAGAGCATCTGGAACGCAGATTTATCTCTCATACGCGGATGATATACAGGGTGAGCCGCGCGAGCGTCGCCCCGAAAATATCCGAACCTCCCCTTGCGCCCGTGAAATATTCTTCTGGGTGAAAGTCTGACTATTTGTCAGCTGACGGAGCTCAGAGACGCCAGAATCCCCATCGCCGCCATACTTTCCTAACGGTTTAACAGCTGTTCTAATCCCACCTCTTCAATTGCTTCGTTTCCGAATTCCCCTGCACGAGACACGAGAGCTAGGTCCTCCCGTCGCCAGAAGAGGTAAACGCGCAATCACGCGTACCAGGAAGCAATCAAGCTTTTTCTAAAGAGAAAGCATAGCTGCAGAATTCCACGGCGACGAGCCGTACACCCTCAAAGGAACAAAACTTGACGTTCAGAGTCGCGGCAGTGAGTTACACGGCGCAGGCCCAAAGCAAAACGCCTTTCCACGGCTGTCTGGAAGAGTAATGAAACTTTTTACGTTCTCATAAGCTTCTTATGAATGTTTCACAGTCTCCGGCTAGCAGCCAGAGTCCTCACCGTACACATTTCCGCAGTTAAGGAATCATTTCCGCGCGGGAGTATCGTTTTCTTCAATCTGCTATTACGAACCCCGGGAAGGGCGGGCGGGGGGGGGGGGGGCGGCGGTTGCAGGTGTAAGATAAACAACCGTACAGATTGAGGCCTCTTCACCGATATCAACAGCACGCGGGAAGCTCAGAGTCCATACAGAGCAGAGATTGGCTTCCAGGGGTGTAATCGGTCCACAGCCATTCCAATTCAATCGGTTAATTTCAATCGACGACGATGAAAAGTATCCCGTACGACTCGAAAAGCAGCCATACGAGCCTAGAGGCACGTCGCCTTCCATCCCACCGTCCTGTTTGATCGACACTGCTTGCACTCGTGTTCCTTGTTTTAACGCGGCGGCCACCCTCGCCCTCGCCCACGACCGCGGGCAAATATGTATAGGTCGACGTGGCGAGGGGAGGTGAAGGGGGAGGGGAGGGGCGCAAACATCCCCCGCGCGCAGCAGTCCACGAGCCTCGGAAAATCGTAGGCGGGTCTGCGAAAGTAGGCTGGAGGCTTAAACGCGGCTCAGGCAACTGTATCAACCGCTGGAATCGTGTGTGGCTTCGCGGCAGAGCAAGGATAGAGAGGCACGACGGGTTCTCGTCAAGGGGTCGAGGAAAGCGGGAGGGGAGGGGAGGGGGTTGCTTTTGGTGAACTGAAACGGGGGTAATCCGGCCCACGGACGGACCGGCGGGGAAGTTTTCTAATTTGAATGTTTGATGTCGGATCGCCTTTTGTTTCCGGCCTGGGCCACGGCGGCAGCGAGAAGAAATAAGAGCAGTTACAACCCCCCCCCCCTCCTCGCCCCCCTCACCCCCCCCAGGCCTGCCATCGCCCCCGTTCCACCCCCGCGGCTTTCCTTTCTACCTTATCCATTGTTTCCCACCTGATTCTCTCTGCTACCATTTGTGACCTCCTCCCACTCGTTCGGTAGCGATGGGATCGAGCCTCACGCGGCCTCCCCCGATGGGACATGGCTCGACTGTTCGCCCGAGCAGTTGCAGGGTAATCGGAAGTCGGCGAAAAGGAGCTCCGCGGTTTCGACGAGTCCAAGGAGGATATGCTTGCCTGACCATTGCCGTGTTAATACTACTTCGAGCTTGCTGAGAACACTTTGGTTCGCGACCTCGAAGAATTTAACAAGCTTAATAAGTAGGAGCTTGTGCATTGGGAGGCGAGGGTCGATGAGATTTAGACGTCGAATCTGAATCTGCACTACCCACCGAAGTTGATCCCATCGCTACCCCCCCCCCCCCCGCCCCGTCGCTTCACCACCTTTCCCACCCCTCGTCAGCCACTCTTATCCCAGTCTAGATTTCATTTTAACCTCCTCGAAGCTTTCCCTAAGCCACGAGGACCTACGGGGAGTCACTAACTCGACCCCGAATGACGGGATCGAGCGGCCGAAGGCGAACGGCCGCCAAAAATTACGACCCTCCGATAGCGCGATCCTTGACGCTCGTTTCGCTCGCTCGTAATGCGGGGATCCGTGAGCCTCCCCGCCACCCCCGGGGCCGCCGAAATTTCCACGCTGCCGGGTAAACGGGCTCCGCAGCGCGCCGCGTATTTTTATCATCGCGCGATAAAGCCAATTAACTCCGTGTAAATGCTAATACGGGGCAACGAGCGGATCCGCGTGGGACGGCGTGGCTGGATCCTGTTACGACCGGCTCTAAAATCATCGTAAAGGTTATTTCAGGGCTGTATCCTTCCCCCCTCGTAGCCGGCGCACGGGGGTTCCTTTACTAGAATTTCGCTGGCACGTAGCAGCGGCCGCGTAAAATCCGCGAGTCAGCCGCGAGTAACTCGACGGCCACTGTCCTCGTCCATTTAAATGTTAATGCCTCCTCTGCGGAAGCGTGCACGGTCGAGACGGCAGGACAGCGGTGGGCAGGATCGCAGAAATTTGTCTCCCACGCGAAAGGGAAGTTGGTCGTCTCGGGAGAGATAAGGTACGTGGCGATCGACGGTAAAGCTCCTCCGCTCCGTATCGCTGAGCAGCGAAAGGAAACACGGGGACGGGCGAGTTTTTCCTGCTTCGACGGGATTCGTCTTACAGAAATGTGCACTTTAGAACGTTGATAAAAACCGAGCGGACTATCCTCCCCCCCCCCCCCTCCCCGTGCCCTGCTTGAAACCTACTTCGGCCGCTTTCGTCACCCTTCTTGCTTCCTCGCTTCTGGCCGCGACACTCCTCTCCATTTCGTATCGGATCGCCTGTCTGGATTTCGACGTCCACGTCCAACGGCAACCCTCTACCCCTTCCTGTTCCATATAAATGGTAATGTTACACGGGGGAGGGATAAAATTCCGTTCGAGGACGTCGTGCCAGAATCGCGAATCTCTAAGGAGCGTCGAGGAAGAATCGTTAGTACCGTGCGGTGTCTTTTCCTTGCACACCGTGCAATCCGCGAGCTTCTAACGACACCGTGCTATTATTATTTAACTATCGATCTCGGGGCGGAGTTCGATGACACTTTTATCGGTGAAACCGCGCGCGATACCTTGCCGCGAACGTCGTCGCACCGCGGTTACGAACAACCCTTTCCCAAGAATCGCTCGCGTTATCGAGAAACTTTGCGTCCCGGGGTACGGATGCAACAGCAGGCACACGTACCCGAGTATCACTTTTATCTGCCGATGTACCCTCCGTCTCGGTCCGACCTAGCCATCCCATCCGTTCAGTCGGGTTTTCAATTCCTATTTTCCAGAAGCTTTCCCTCCGCTCCGATAAGACCGAGGGGGGGGGGGGGAGGTTTCGATATCGCGCAGTTTCCATCGGGATTGTTTCCTCTTTAAAGTTCCCACCGAGCCTTAAACGAAACGATGCAGCGGAGGCTTCCAGCTCGTCGGAGAGAGAGTAACTGAACGCTGGCCCCCGAGACGGTTCGCCGTGGAGAATTTCGAAATAGTTGGATGGCCTCGGCGGCGTCCCAGGAAAATGATAGGTCGTCGGCGGGATCGCGAGGGAAGCAGGAGAAAAAGGAGGCAGAGGGAATGTGCGAGGTGAGGCGGCGCTGGGTTGCGGTACGGTTAAACGCGGCCAAGTTTGTCGAGAACGAGAGGAGACTTTTCCGGCGCGGTTTCAGCGAGAAGTCCTCGTTAAGCACGAACCAGCCCGCGCTGGAGGATGCGCGGCGGCATTGCTCGGTGCTGTGCCAAAGTCACGTTGGATTTCGCGCCAAATGCGGTGCTAACCGAAGGGAACGGTGCACGCTCGAATGATTCCTTATCGGGCATTCAAAGAGGCGGCCAAGTGCCGCGTAAGGGCGAGATGGTCGGCGGGAGGGGGATGGTAGGGGGTTGCGAGTGTTACGGTTCGAGCGGAAGGAAAATTGCGAAGCGGAGGCGCGACGATGCCGAAGGTCGGAAAATTCATCGAATTTCCCCGGAGGATCGGTCGTGCCAGTTTAGCGGATGGGCTCCATCTCAATTTTCGGTTCGGAGGATTTCTTTCCTTCGCTGGAGCTGGCTCCGCGAATGAATTCGACTCGGTAAGAGGCGACGGGGACCGATCCTGATCATCCCCTGTCCCCTATCTCTCGATTAGTCCTGCGGAAACCCTGAATTGTGGCGCCTAACGGTGTCTACCCTTGAGTGCCAAAGTGGCAATCGTTTTCGGGACGAACAAGGGGCGCGGGGAGGGTCGGGGAGGGAGAATAAATCCTTCGATAAACGTGCCTCGTGGTGTGATCGGAAGCTAGCAAAGCTGGGCGACTAGAAGTTACGGGATTGCTCGGCGTGTTACTCACTTGGAATATCCCAAACGCTGTTCCGAGGTGTTCATTTGTCCGCGCGACCGTCGTCACGATCATTACTCTCTCCAGGCTCTCTCTTTCTCCCTGCTGCCACCGTCCCCTCACCGTCCCCGGTCGCTCGGATGTATCCTCTCGCCCTCCGCCCGCCTGTCCCCTCAGTCCACGGCGCCCTTTCGGCCGCAAACACCGTGTACCAGCCGCTCGTAAGCACCGACGGCGAAAGAACCGCCGCGGGACAACGTATCACGGCGACCGCCTATGCCTCGTCGTGGCATTTACCGTGCACACACACACAAGCCCGTTCAGCCGGTGCACCACAAACCGTAGGCAACAGCATCCGCGTGCAAGCAGCGTGATCGAGGCTCAAACGGCTGGCGTGACGTGTCCAGGTGACCTGCTCGAGGAACGAGCGCCCGTCATACCCCGTCAGCATCGACGCGGATCGATCCTCCTCGATCAATGCCCTCGAGAGATCTCAGGGGGTGCAATCCTCGGGATCTCTCGACGACGTTTCCATTCGCCAGTCGTCGCGTCTCCCTTGAAATTCCATCTGTACACGGCCGCGGTGGTCGGAGTGGGTCAGCGGGAATCAGCTGCTGCTAGGTCGCAGGTGATACCAAGTTCAAAATCGGTCTCGTTGCGTCGATGGAAATCCAGCCTGTTCCGCGACGGGTCCACCTATTCCACGCGGCAGGGAACCACGGGACCTTCGGCGGAATATCGAGGGGGATGGTTGTCGGAGAGGTGCGCAGCGCGTCCCCCGGGGGAAAGAAAAACACGTACCGGACGGTTTTTCGGTGGTGGGTAGCACACTGGTCTGCGTCCGCGCAGACACGCAACCGCGACTACGTGTCCTCGACTGGAGGCGCCTGCGGTCCAGGCTGCCACGCAGTGTACTGAGCCGTGCCGGCTGCCCGGGAGAACCCGTGGGCGAACGAAGCTCCCCGAAAATCTGCGAAGATCCTCGACTCGATACGCTCTCTCTTCGGGGTCGCGCATCACTCGCGAAGTAGACGCTGGATTCCCGAGGCTGCCATCGGTACGGACCCTGTTCTTCCTCTGCGCCAGGATGCGTCTCTCTCTCTCTCTCTCTCTCTCTCTCTCGCAAAAAAGTGTATTCATACTCCCTGGCTCGATAGAACGATGCATGAAATTGAAACGGCCAATCGATTCCGCGGCATGTTATCTTCTGCTTGATGCTTCGGGAACTCGCGCTCCCCGATGGACCCTTTCTGTTACACTGGCTATATTTACGTGCTCAGGCAGTGTATTCCCAATGGTTACTCGGCACGGCAATCTCCCCTGCTTCTCCGTATCTCGGCGCAAATAATGTCTGATGGGTTCGCTCTGGGTTTAAAGCCGCCGTCGTCATTTTTCACGCGACATCCGCGAACGTACTTGCGCGTCTGACTCCGCGCCACCGGTACACGGCTAAACACGAGTCAACACTGGATGCAGTCGACGGAATCTCTTGGGCTAACATGGCCATGCATCTCCCTGACTTTTAGTTCATCCCTATCCCCCAGCTTCGGGGTCTGTCGCAGGGCATAGCAGTCATAATCATTCGGTTCTCTAACTCTTCACAAAAAACGTGGAGGATCCATGAAGCGCCGAAGACGGAGGACCTCGAATGGCCGGTTACGATTGCATTGTCTTCTCGAGAGTGCGATTTAGCTCCACCGAAGCTCGTTGGTTCGCAAACGAAGTCGCCGCACCATCGTTCACGGTGAATTATTAGACAGCATGAAACATCTCGTTGTCGAAACAGCGAAACGCCGATATTTATGACGCACGAGCGAAGCTGCAACCCGAAGGCACTGTAATGCAAATATTTGGCAGCGCTAAAGGGCTGGATATTTTTGCACTGCCAGCTGCGTCGTTGCGCGCGCAATTTATATCGCATTCCCGTCCGTGCTTGAATATAAGATTACAGATTAATGCAGGATTTAGCGAGGATTGATGGGGCTAGTGCAATTGAAAGCATACTCCCTTATGGATCGTAAATGAAGAGCATAGTGCCTGATAGCTTTACGAGCGAGCCCCGGCTGCATATTCTATGGCTGCAAACAAGAACGAAATATCGGGCGAAAATTGCTTTATAGAACAGTTGTAATCGCGGCGCGAAACACGAAGGAAATGTTACGTCGGAATTTGCATTCGAAAATGTCGTTGGCGGCTGTCGATACACGTCTGACAAGGACGTAACGGTGGATTTATCGCCGAACGAATTCCCTTGCAATTTTGTCGAATCTCGGCGCGTGCATTCACTGCCGCCCCATAAATTCTTGCCTGCCCCCCCCCCCTCCCCCCTGTCGCACTAACAGCCACCCCTTAACGCCCCACGGCTCCCTCGCACGTTCTTAACAAGCCATTTCACCAAGTACATTCAAACATCATTTGCTATTAGCGCGCGCTCTCGTAGACCAAGGCTCCCTCCCAATTTACCCAGCCCGGGCTGCACCTTTCGCTGGCTGCGCGCAGCCATCCTCGGCGAAGCCGGGGACCATGGTTTCAACCGCGCTGGGTGTACATCGCGTAATTCGTTTACACGAAATAATCGGTTAATTACTTTACAGCAGGTGCGGTTTATGCAAGGGGTCGGGACGCGCGTGGTAGGTACCTACCCGGGTTCGGCTCCGCGCTGGCAAATACCTAGCTTCGAATGTTATCGTGGGTGATTGAATCGCGCGGCATCGCCGTTACCCTGGAACCATTCTATAACGCAAATCCGTAGCGCACACAGATCTTGGAGCGAACGTAAGTTTACCGTGCCGCTGCTCCCGCCTTCCCTCTAGCTAGCAGGGGTCGACAGGGACCGTCGCCTTTATGGGGTCGCCAGGCGAGGAGTTAGGGTCAGCAAATGGGACATGGGTATTGATCTTTTTCCTTCATCTTCGACGTCGCCTCGATCCCGGCGTCCTCGTCAGCAACTCCCAGCTGCTTTCGATAGGATCGATCGTTGGGCCAAAAAGTCCCAGCGTCCCAGTGGGGTGGAGGAGGGTTGGGAAGCTTCGCCGGCTGGAATAGAATCTGGAGTTATGGATCACTGCGATGCCGAGTCCGCGGGTCGTTGCCGCGGGAGCTGCTGACTGGATCGATCGTCCGATTGAATGAAATTGCTCCACGGCGAACACAGTCGGTCGCGTGTCCAGGCGTTGCGGAATTCGGGCGCGCTCGCTCGTTCCCTGGGACACTTTCGATCCAGCCGACGCGACAGGTATTCCAGTCACGTGGCAGGCATTCCAGCCTGGACGTAGGTGCGAGTCGCGAGACACAATCGCGCGATCGATGCCGCCGTGATAAAAATTTCTCGATTACACTTTGACGACCCCCGGACTCTGCGAGCGCAGGCGGAATTCTTCCCGGGGACGCTGTAAATCTTACTTTTCGGCCGTTCGTCGGGTCTGGAGAGCCACTCGAGATTTGTACTCGAGAGGTCGGCTGCAGCTAGACGCTTAGAGCTCCTCCTCGCTCTGATTGGATTCCCCTGGGATGCACTCCGCGGGGCAGTCTTTTCTAGCCGAGTTCCGGCGTCGGGGGTCGGGCGAACGGGAACGAGGAACTCGGGCTGTTTTGGCTCGCCCGATGGATGGGACCGAACCTCGCCTCCCATTGTTCTCCAATGTCAAAGCGACTTATGGCGCGGCTCCTTTTTCCTCGCCTGGCTCTTCGGGCGAACTTCACCCCCCCCCTCCCCTCCCCCCGTAATTAAGTCCCCCGTGGAATTTGCCCGGAGTTTTCCTCGCGATAAAGGTGCCGCGACAACTTCATCGACCCTTATCATAATTAGTCCTCCAGACGCTTCTGCTCAGCCTGAATATCATCGGAAATGCTGTTATTTCGTTTCTTCGGCAAACCGACTGGCTTTGTTACCCAACGCGGACGAACGACGATTGCCCCGGGGGAAGCTGGCGGCTCCTGGCTACCTTGCTCGGCGGCGAAGGGATTTTCGAAAATTGGACTCGCGGGCAAGTTATGATCCGGCGACCGCGTTTCGCGCGGTAAGTTACGAGTTGGACGCGATCCCTTTCACAGCAAGTTTCTGCGGTGTCTTTCTCGCCTGAGGAGAGCCTCCGACGCCGTAGCCATCTCTCATCGAATCCAATACGAGTCGCTTAAGAAAGGATGGTGGGAATTATAATCCTGCTCTGATTCAGTTCGTGATCTTTCAGAAATTACTAGGGGAAAGTGGGGTAAACAGGGACGCGGGGTAATCGCGAACGCGATGGTTACGGCGGTTTAACAAATGAAAACCAATGTTCCTTCTCCACTAGCTAATAGTTTAGGTCGTATCCAACGCCGGACAGAAAGTAATAAATATAGGACGCTCACGCTTTTCGCGGTAAACACAATTTATTATTTTCATCATGTTTCAAGTAATATTTTGTCCATTTTCAATTGCATGTAATTACTGTTGAATTAACGATACAATTGTGATTTTTTCAAGTTGAAATGGAGCACTTTTTAAGCAACATTTTGTGACCAAGGCGTTGCTTGAATCACGATTCTAACCTCTGAAATAAATTCTTTTTTATCTTTTGATGTCGTGGAGTAATGACGAACAGATCGGATCGGGTAATCTGGAACGTTCGAGATTACCCCTCGTCAATACCAATACCTTTTTTCTATAACCAGTATCCCAATGAAAGAGGTTTTACGGAGAAAAAAAGAGAGAAGAAAGATGAAAAGGAGGACACAGAAGTGCCAAAGAATGAGAAGAAAAAAAATGATAAAGTAAATAAGAAATGTGTTAGGAATTTGAAAACTTTTGATGAGGAAAAACTGGTGGGGAAAGCAGATGAAGAACCAAAGAAGAAGAAAAAAAGAACGAAAAATGTTGATAAAGAAATTATATATATATATATCTGTATTTATTGTGATGAAATAATATATACACACCCACCCACTGAAGACTGGATAATGTGTTACAAGTGTAATTTATTGGCACATCTAGAGGCTTTCTGTGCGATTACCCCACGGCAGTCGGGTAATTACGAACACCAAGGGTTTGGTTTTTTTCATTATAAAGTTAATTTTTATTAAAAATTTTCCAGAATTCGTTACAGTAGTTTATAGAAGAATAGTTTAAGTATGTTTGTAAAGAAAAAAACAAATTCGTGTCTCATATAGTTTTCGTTCTGTTTGCTTTTTAAACGATTTTATTCAGCTTCGATCCTCTGTATGTTTGTTTCTATGTTTGTATGGTTCAGATCTGGCAACTCAAATTTAACCCACTTCCAACTATCCAATTGTCTTAAAACATTGCAGGCGTGCGTAGTTTGGATGACAATACAATATTTTAAAAAAAATTAACCCCGAACGGGTGAAAAAATTACCAAGTCATCAATAAATATAACACATAATCACAAATCCAAAGGACTTGAAATTAGCTCACTTGCGTGCTTTACGAAAACGACAAAAAGCCGCTGCGTTCTGGTCGCTAGTCGCATCGCGATTTGAAAGTAAATTAAAAACGTGAAATCAGCGGTGAGGAAGTGGACACCGCGCCGGAAATTATATATATATATATATATATATATATATATAAAAATTATTAATAAATAAAAAATATTTCAAATTCACTACTCTGTCCGTTTGTTTGTTTGTGTGCATAATTTTAACCAGGAACCATAAATTAAATTGACTTCATATCAGCCAGTTGCGTTCTTTACGAAAACGACAATAAATGCAAAGACACTAAAAACTAGAAAATAAAAAATATATATAAAAAAAATTTTTATGTTAAACGATTTTATTAAAAATGCACTAAAAACTGAAAAATAATTCTTTTCTTGTACTACAATTTCGATGGTGTTTTTTTTCACTTTAAATAAAATCGTGGAGCAGGATACGTCATAACAGAATATGAATCAATTTAATACAGAATCAAGCGTCGAAATGAATTTGTTGTGACATATCCTGCTCCACGATTTTATTTAAAGTGCAAAAACACCATCGAAATTGTAGTACAAGAAAAGAATTATTTTTTAGTTTTTAGTGCATTTTTAATAAAATCGTTTAACATAAAATTTTTTTTTTTATATATTTTTTGCTTAGGTGTTCGCAATTACCCCACTCTCCCCTAGACATTGTACACTGCCGCTGTATTTTCGTAGCAGCTGATAGTTTCAAAGAAATTCTTCGGGTGTAATTCTTAAAGTGCTCGTGAGCATATCTCCAAACTCCCTGAACAATTACTCTAGCTTTCTGTAGGAAAGAATGAAAGTTCCCCAGGTCCTTTCCTCCCGACGAAAGCGTCCGACATCCCCGCGACCCTTATCGTTCCAAGTTGGCGTCCTGCTCCCAACGGGGCACCCTGACTTACGGGCTCCAGCCTCTCCTCTATCTTGATGGTGCGACGGTGATGTACAAGCGTACATGTTAAGTGCCGTGACGATAATTTCTAGCGAATGCCCGGGATAACGCGGCTAACCAGTTGTTCCGCGAGATCGCCAACTGCTGACGTTTACCTCGGCGATAGTCGCGTGCAATTATCGTGTTTCTGGCAGAATTCCTTCATTTCAGCCGACCGATAGTAGCCCAAACAGAATCTGAACTGCGGAGAGTGTCTCCGCTCGATGAAAACTTACTCAGCGTCGTATCACAGGAGGGACATCCAATCCTCCTTCGAGATACCAAAACCATATCCCCGCTTATCTTCGCTCCATTATTGGCGCGGAAAGATCTAGTGCAACCAGAAGAACCACGTGTTTACAGAGTCGTTGGCGGTCTGGATGCTTTAGGAATCGAGCAGTTTTGAATCGCCGATGAGAGCCGAATTAGCCCGAACGGCCTCGAAACGTGGGGTGCAATCGATTCGGAGCGAAACCCTCCGTTGGAACCATCCACGACAGCCGCGCGTTGGCGTACCTCCGACCACGCAAGAGTAGGAGCTCGTTTTTTTTTTTTTTTTTTCGAATGAATGTCCATTCATGAAACCGAGGTCCCAACCCCAGCCACCCTAACCCCCTCGTCCACTCCTCCTTTCTCTCTGTTCAACACCCTCGGAGCGGCGCGAAACCTTGTCCGCTCCTGCTTTAGCCCTCTACAAACTTGTTGAGCCCCGCACCCGCGCCTCGAGAGGCCGTAGGTGGCGGACGAGCCGCGATCTTTTGTTCCGGCCTTGTCTTGTTTATTCGAGGACCGACCCTCGGTCCCCCTTGGCTGGAGAAGTTACCAGCAAGACCCGCAAACTACCGCGGGAATCGCGTTAACTGCAATTACCGTGTAGAAACTGCGGGATCTCGAGTCCCCGAGCAAACTTCCGCCAGACAAGTTCGCCAGACAGGTTGTTTTAACCCCGAGAGGCGGGAAATCATTTGCTAATGACTCGGGCCGCTGTCTCGCGAGCAACGCGACGATCTCGTGGCCCCAATTTTCTTTGAAAATGCACGTGGATTACGCTTTGGTTAGAGCTTGTGATACACGAGATTGGTTCATTTGAGCTTCTATAAAAAATTGCGTATCGTATCCTTTGGAAGCTCCGCTGTGGTAGCACAAAAGCTTTGGCTTTCATTTTCGACGATTCAGTTGCATGATTATTGCCTTTGATAGCAGAATTCCGCGACAGATTCTCATTAGTTGGACTTACCGCGCGATGGTACCAGTGTACCGACGGACTTCCATAGGGATTTCTAGTGGCGTAACGCTCCCTAGATATTCTGCTTTACCGGTGGACGGTACCTTCGGTCCCTACCCACCGAAGGTCAATAGATTCCCCTAGAATCAAGGTGAAGGTAGTTGGAGGAAATTATCCGGAGGCGAAACCTCAGGCTTCGAGAAACTAGATGGCACTGCTGCTCGAATGCCCCTGTTATTTCGCATCCACTTTGCTTTTCTGCGAAAAGGACATTCCTTCCTTCTCTGTAACTTGAATATGTATAATTGATTGAAAGCTGTTCAGTCGGCGATTGAAATTACAAGCAGCCCGAACGATTCATCATCGACTGGACTCCCCACCTTTGTTTCACGTTTCTGGGACACTGTTTCCGGCTTCGAAATGTGCGGCGGCTCATTCATTTTGGGTGGAATCATTGGAACCAGAATCACGTATGGCCACTAAAACGTTAGGGAAGCCAGCTTATCGAGACTTTCACGGCGTTCGTATCGTGAGTCCCCCGCGAGCGTTCAACTCGTCGAATCGTATTGAGCGAGGTTAAAAGCCCGACGAGCGGCACTTCAAAGGGCAATGTGCACGCGTGCATCACTTATTGATGAGCTTCCACCTTTCTGTCGAAAGTTCACGGGCTGGTTTTGACGGAAAAGCAATCAGTATTCGGTGAGGTTGACCGAAAGTATCCGTTCTGTCCATCGGATCGCCTCTGTAACGCCTAGGCAGGCACTTCGATCGTGTCAAGTCTCTCGAAGATAAAGTGAAACACGTACGTATTCGCCGATAACGTCGCGCGACTAGTATTACCCCGATTCCATAGGAAAGCACTCGATGGAATTCCTGATCCCCTCCCGAATTTCCACTGGAAATGGCTCAGCGAGTTCAGCCGGCTCTACGACTTGCATTATCGATAAAGGGTGATGAGCGCGAGCGTGGCACTCGCGCCCAGATCACCCCAGCTTCCACTCGGACCGCGGAGGGTGGCGGTAAGAAGAAGAATTCTCCCCCTGGTCGTGCCCTCTCCCGAGGGGCACGTCAGCGCAAACAGCCAGACCGGAGCGAGGACACGTCGCGTCGCGTCGCGTCGCTCAGCGTGACCGTCCGATTTTTCTTGCGCGTCCGAGCTCTTTCGCCGGTAATTGGCCGTCATCCGGAACCGTCCGCGGTTCCCTTCTGCCCGGGGACGCGACTAGACATCGGCGCAACTCGAGCCGCGCTCTGATCCATAAATCAATTAATTTTAGCCAGTTCGATATGCCGGGCCGGGCTTAATTTAAATTCTTTCGGAAGCCTTTTGGAATCGGTCGGCCGATAGAGAAACGGGCAGGCCAACACCGGCGTCCCGACGACGCTCGGCGAGTCTGGTGGAGGGGGGGCTGATTGGTGACTTACGGGGAGAGGAGAGACAGAAGGAGAGCACGGTAAAGGAGGAGAGAGCAAGTCGGTGATATAGAGAGACGGAGAGAGAGAGAGAGAGGGAGAGGGAGAGGGAGAGGGAGACAAGGAGCAGACGCCACCTTAAGTATTTCTGATCGAATTCCAAATGGCTGGTTCGTCGTCCGGTCGGACGGTCGGTAAGAATTCAAACCATGACGAGCAAATGGACAAGAGCGTGCGTCGGTCTGATCGTTGGCCAGGGGAGGGGGCGAGGAGGGTCGAGGGTCTGCGTGAAACCGAGAAAGAAAGGGACAGGCAAAATAAGCAGCGGTGAAAATCGCGACGCAAAAAGGCGACCTCGTGCTCGCTCGCTCTCTCAACCCGTCCGGGGCTAATCAGCCCGCGGGTCGATCGATGAACTCTCCACGTTTCCCGCTCCTTTTTCCCCTATTTTCTGAACGCCGGCGTCACCGGCGTGGACGCCAGCCACCGTGATCGAAACTGCCAGCCTACCCCTTACGTAATTCTACATCCACCTTCGCGCTCGAGTCGAGGGATGAACGAGGGACGATCGGCCAGATGAAACGGGTTAAAACGTTCACCGGTGCGTCGAGCGCGAAATAAGGAATCGTATTCACATGCACTTAGGTATCGAACCACATGCTCCCGCTTCGAAATCGGAATATTAACGATGCCCATAGGTCTCCGGTGAGCGAGTGTACAGGGTGACGGCGGGGGGGGGGGGGGGGACACCCGGTCGCAGCAGCGTCTGCTCCTCCATTCGGAAGATGAACTTTGCATAGGTCGGAAGGGGTGCAGGGAAACTCGTAGTTCATGAGAATGTAATGGGCACCGTGTATCAAACGAAACACCGCGGGTACCGCGCTCTTCTCCATCGGCGAATCTGTTTAATCCCGTTCACGGCGTACACTTCCGGAGACGAGAGAGACCGTTCTCCGCTGGTCCGAGGGAGGAGCGAGCGCGGGAACGCCATTTTGTGTCTCATCTTCGGCTCGTAACCACCGCCACAAAGCGCATCGCGTGCGAGCTAATGAGAGTAATCACTTAATAAAGGCGGCTGGGCATCGCGTGACCCTCGCTCTGCACGCGCATAACTGAGAATCAATATTTGATTTCGAGGCTTCTTTCGCCGCGTGCATCCTCGCTTTCGCGGCTTTGTTTTTCTCCCAGCCGGCTGGTAAGCAGCAGATCGGAGGGGTGGAACCGGTATGCCCTTTACGCGGCCAGATTGCCACTTTACGGGAATAGCGTGCATTTTACAGCCCGACCCCGGAGAGATCCGCCGTTCCTTCGTTCCGTTGCTCGCCACGCGACGGACGTTTTCGTAGGGATCTAGGGATAGGTACTCTCCATCGATTTTAGGGAACCAGGTTCGTTTAATTTCTACGTTTCGACAGGGTACATCTATCCCAGCGCGAAGAAGTCAATCGTTTCGCGACGCCACTAGCCACAATCGGTAATTAATCACTAATTGCGCTGTACTAGTATGGCCATGAGAACTTTGGGCTTTATCTCTAGGTTTGCCAGACACTTCAGAGTGGCCCTTGTTAGGCCTCGTGTTGAATATGCCTCAATCATTTGGAGTCCTAGGCATGCGAAATTTATTAAATCAGTCGAAAGGGTGCAACATAAGTGTTCGAGGTTTGCCTCTCGTATACCAGGTAATAGAGCCGACCACGATTATTGCCCGGCACTTGCATCCTTTAAGATGGCCACTCTGGAGGAACGTAGGCACATTGCGGACATGATTTTTCTTTACAAAATTATCAATGGCCACATAGGTTGCCCGGACCTGCTTGCTTTAGTTACGTTCAATTCCCCTGTCAGGAACATGCGGTCTAGGCCTGTCTTTGTTTCGAGGCTGCCGAAATATCGGCATTACGCGCTCGACCCTATTAACAGGGCGATGATTATTGCGAATCAAAATTTTAGTGGCATAGACCCCTTCCCGGGCTTCCTGACTTCGGTAAAGACGTTACTATGTAGGCTTGTAACTAACCTACACGGAGGTACTTAGTACTTAGTTTATCCTTTAAGTTTAGTTTAGTTAGCTTTTTTAGCTAGGTACTTATTATTGGCTAATTTGTTGTTCAGACTATTTAATTAATACCTGTCTTTGTTTTTGTAAACCATGGGGATTCTCGTATAATTAATAATAGTAATAATAATAATTAATCGATCCACCGGTCACAGAGCCGCCACACAGTGGTCAGGCCCGGTAATATTCCACGAAACTCGAGCCATGCGGTTTTTTGAAAAAAAAAAAAAAACGCGATTTCGTGTCACGCGGCCGAATAGTACCAGGCCTGGTTTTTGTGATTCCGCGGCGGTGAGATCTGGTAACGATCGGTTCCCACATGGTGGAATTAGCATCGTGCCGTCATCAGTCACTCGTTTTGACACGCTGAAAATAAATAGTCCGGCCCTGTCCGGCGAGGAGGACGGACAGACCAGCCGGGGACGGAGTGAAACAGAGAGGGAAATGCGAAAAAAGGGGTAGAAGTCGACCCGGGTCGAGTTGGATTCGCCGATCCGTTTTTACGCTCTCCGTCGATCGAGACCCGAACACACGGCCGATGAAAAGTCCGATCGAGCGATGGTTGATTCGCGGCGCGAATTTTCCACACATGATCGCGCCTCTCCATCCATCAAATCTCGCCACGCAGAACGAGGAATCCCGTCGATTTTTAGCGGGCATAATCGAGTCCAGAAATCCATTTGTCATTCCACGCGTCCCGGTCTTGGGAGAAATCGACCCTTTTCCTTTTCACGCGAATCCTCGGCTCTCCACTCTCGCCGCGAACAATCTCCCTTTTAGGCGAGAGTTCCCTGCTTTTTCTCACCTTCTCGGGAAATTGATGAATTTCCAAACGGGTTTTTTTTTTTAATGATGGAGATGTTGCAAGGTGCGCGGGAACACCTTTCGCCGACCGACAGGGATTCTTGGGAAGATTTTCCAGCTCCGAGTTTAGGAAAGGTAACAGAGGAGTTGAATTCTTGTAGACAAACAGAAAGCTATCCCCATTAGACTCTAAAATTCGCAAAGTCTAGGGTAAAGTGATGTGAAGGGTGGGGTGGGGGGGGGGGTGGGGGGGGGGGGGTAAAAGGACCAGCGGCAGGAAAGGGGTGAGAAGAGAAGGACCAGGTGAAAATGGAATTTTTATCCAGCCGGTCCGTACGAAATTCTAATTTGACGTTAGAAAGTCTGACGAGCAAAAAGGGTGGAAAAAAAGCGGGCTGTTCATTTCTCACCCCTTGGGAAAGGATTTTTACGTATTATGCGCGCGCGTATACCCGTCTCGCTGCGGATGCGAAAGGGTGAGAGGACCGGGTCTGCGGCTGGTAGAGGGGTGAAATCGTAGAAAATGATAAACAGGGTGAATCTTATTCAAATAGAAAGACAAGATCCTGGATTTGAGCGAGGAACCCCACGGTTCCTCGGCTACCTACCTCCGTTTCTACCTGAGTCATGGGAAAAAGCTGCGGGACTTTCAACATTTCGATCGTTTTCTCTTTTTTAAGCATATGGGGGTCTAAACGCAGTGTTCTTGGGAAGAGGGGGTTGAAGTAATAGGAAATGCTCCAATCCCGGCGCGAGGTTCAACCGAAGCCCCAACTCCTGCCCCCCCCCCCCCCGCCCTCCCCAAAGGATTAATAAACGAGGGAAAGTGTATGCCAGAACCATCCTGCCGAATATAATTCCGAAAACAGTAATCATCGGCGTCTGAAATTACCCCTCCACGTTACAAAAACGGAGTACCTATCCGCTGGAAAGAGGGAAAGAGAGAGTTAGTTGGCTGAATGGAAGGGAAACGTAGAAGGACAAAGGGTTAGGGATCCTGCGTGTCTGATTCACCTGGAACGGGCTCGCCGCGAACGAAACAGACACCGGCCGGCCCAGGATCAGCGTCTCCGCGCGCAGACAGTATCAGGATCTAGCGTCAAACTCGATCAAAAGCCACTGGCGCTGGGGTTCGTGGGGCCCCGGGGAAACGGCTTCGGTCGAACGAGGTGAAAAGAGCTCGACGGCGATATCGTGCGGAGACGCGGCGGAAGGGAAGTCCGAAGACTCGAAATCCCTTGAGAAAACACAGCTGGCGAGCAGGTAACGCGCGAGGGTTCCGTCAAATCTGGAAGAGCCGCGCGCGTTGATTGTTAGGCGAACGGGGGATCGCGCGCGCAGAAGGGGCGGCCAAGCTGGTCGAGATGACATCTTGCGCAATTTTTTTTTTATTCCTTCCCATTCTGTGGACCATGTCTTCCAGGGCTGGTCCTCATTGAAACGCTCAGAGAAGACTCAAAGGGTTCACCGGAGGGGTATTCGATTTCCTCCTCCTCGATCTCGGGGCCCCCACCCTCCCCGGGTGGCTAGCCCCCCTCGATCTCTTTCCCTTTCTGCTGCAAGCTACCTGCCCTACTGTTTTCGCTTCTCGGGTTACTAAAGACGCGGAAATCCAGAAATCGCGAAGCGCGCCCAGCAAGGGCGACCTTTTTTTCCCTTCCCTTCTCTCCGTTGCCGGACGGATTCAATGGGCCCCGCGCGATCTCTCCTCTGCCCTCTCCCACTCTCCACCCCTTTTTCGTTCCCCCGGCCAAAGGTCCTTCTTCTTCGACCCCCTCCCCCCCCCCCACCTTCCTTCTAGCGCGTTTTCTCCTTTCTTCGCAGCACAACTATCCGGGGTTCTTAACCCCTTTTTTTCCGTCAGCTGCCGCGGCAACAGCTGTGTACGTGTCGGAGCAGGCCCGGGGCCTCCTCGCGCGCGTGTGTACGCGCGCGCTCGCGGCCGAACTGTTGCGTCGATTCGAGCTTCGATTATTATCCAGGCCTCCTTATCTCGCCTCGCATCGAAAGGCCAACGATTTCCCGCGTCGACGGGGTTGCGCGGCTAATCCATTGTGCCGCTTTATGGGATTTTCGAGGTTGTTTCGCTGGTAGCCTTCCGGGCGAACGGGGCAGGGAATGTCGTTGCCATTGTTTGCTCGATTACAGTTTTGGGGGTGACGGGTTAAGTCGCCACTCTGTGATTCCGTTATTATTGGGTACGCTCTATCAAGATGCCAGGGACCAATTGACTCTTTCGCGATGACGAACGACAGTTCTTAGCACGGAGATGTTCTTCAGCAGTGTTTACCGAAACGGTGGGAAACTCGCGCGAGCCTGACGCGCAGACTTGCCAGCGGAGCGCGATCGTCGGGGCAAATATTTAGACGAAATGGTCCGTTACGTGTCTCTCGTCACCGAGGCTCGTTCTCCGCGAGCTGTTGTTTGGGTAATTGAATTCGGACAGCTTCGAGTGGCCGGGAGAGGCGCGGGGAGCGTCTGAAAAATCTCGAGTCAGAGGGCCCCCGAGGCGTGATCCCCCGCTCGAAACGTGACTCGCGTGAAATTCTTCAGATCTTATGGAGGGCCACGAAGTAAAAGAAGAAGGACGGGAAGACGGAACGGAGGAAAGAGGAGAGGAAGAGAAGAAAAAAAAAAATCCTGTTTCGGGGATCGTTGGATCGGCTTAGCGTCGTCTATGGATCTAACCGTGTATGAAGCGAAAGGATCCGGCTCTGAAAGGAAAGAGTCACTGTAAAAATAGCCCGAGATAATGGAAACCGTTGAACGGATACACGTGTCCTGGGGGATTCTGTCTTCTCGCCGATGACGCCACGAACCCTCCGCCAACTGTCCGGCCATCGCCGCTTCCAGCCCTCCCCCGATTCACTTTAGCGCAATTGATGCTCCGAGCTCTGTCTGATGGCGAAACAGAGGCGAGATTGGACGTGTCCTGGAGTTCGTCTCACGGTCCCAAAATTCATCGCCCCGCGGCCCGTCTATTCCTACGAAAGTCACTCGAGCCACGAACTCGGAGTGAGTTCGTTGCACCCTGTCGCTCCCTTTAAATTCCACGCCGAGACGTCGCCCCCTCGTTGCTCCCTCTCGAACACCCCCGCGCCAACTTCTCACTTCTAGTGGCTCCTTCGATCCGAAAAGTCGTGTGCCTCGCGCGAGATCCGGATGGCGGCAAGTCTCTCTTCCTCGGCCACTCGAAACCTTGCACTGGCGTAGAAGCCCGCTTCGGGAGCGTTCAATTAACTCTGTGGCAAGTTTGAAGGCCATATTTTAATCGATTCCTCTTCCCGGCGAAGGGATGCAATTGCGATAGATGCCTCGTATCTTCGGCACACGAGGGTTTCCCCCTCGAGTGCCTATCAAGCTTTGTGAGCCAGCGTTTGAAGTCTGAACGCGTAAAGAACACGGGGCATCGTTTGGTTCTTTGGAAAATGGGTTCGAGGGTTTATGTTTATAAATACACCCGTCGCCAGGAAGGCGAGATTTCGGCTACGCTCGTGCACCGAGCATTATCGGCTACCAGAGACTCTCCTCGTCGTCTTCGTCATTTTTCGGAGGCGTTCAGCAGCCAAAAGTCGATGGAGATAGGCAGTTGAGAAACAGCAGGCACCGTGCCATCCCCTTTACCCTCTGCGGTTCTGCGTCGATTCCTGAGAACGGAGCGCGCACATGGCCCGCTCCTTCGCCACTTATCGGTCGCCTTTATAATTTTAGATTTCAGAATACCACGATCCGTCCTCCTCGAGATCGTCTGGCGTCGACGTCTGCGAAAGAAACAAACGCGGATGGATTCGTATCTGCGCAATTCCCCAGAACCGCGTCCTTCTTTTTTTTTTAGGCTCGACGATCTCGTCTCACAGTCCCTAGAAAATTGCCAATCCGCAGCTTCAAATCACGGCTAAACTCTAATTCCCATTTCAAACTTTCGCCCAGATTAGTCGCCCCTGTGATTTACGTAACTGCACATCTCCCTCCGGAGGGTGGATTTTTTTTCTCGGACTTCTTTATCACCGCGTCTTCCAGCCAGCCTGAAATTGGAAATGGAGGGCGTGACAGGTTGTGGGAAACAGGCTAATTTCGTGGGTCGACGAGCGAGGAGCTTGCTCAAGGGTTGCGAGCGCCAATTTCCGGCCGTGGGGCGGAGGGTGAGGCCGCAGGAATATATATTTTTGGAATTTTGTTTTGGTAATTTGCGTCCGCACTTCCGTGGCCGCCGGCAAGAAAAAAAAAATGCGGCAGCCAGCCTGCATGGGGCACGAAAGAGGGTCCCGACGAAATCTGGGAAACTCCAGGGGGGCCGGGCGATCCGCCGATCGATTAATCATTCCCGCTTCTATTTACCTTCGTACCTGATCGCTCGTCTCCCTCGCCCCCCCGACACGTACCTCTGCCTTCTCTTTTTCACCGCTCCAAGATTCCTTCGTTTCTCGAATTCTTCCGACGCGCGCGTTTTTTCGCACCCCTCCCCGCGTATCCTTCGACTGGCCCTCGCGAGTTTTCCCGCCCGTGGAAGGGGTTTCCTCCCTCCGTCCCCGGATCCATCGATCAGCGATGCATGAAAGAGTTCCATGGCAGCGTGAAAATTCTAATGATCGAGCGGCATGAGAACGTTTTTAATCGTTTCTGCGGACTCTGCGCGAAACACTGCAGCCGAGTTCGATCGACGACGGTTGCTTGGGGAACCGTTCTGCCGCGCCGAAAATCGAAGCGCGTTGAAGTAAACCAGAGGGTGTCCGATAAATATCCCAGGAGAGGCGAGTTTATTTCTCGGCGACGCGTCCACTTCGAGTACGGTCGATCACTTAGCGCGAAGAGACGGGACAAATCGTCGGCACTTGGAATGCCTCTCCTCCTCGTCGATGACTTTCCCACGTATTCACCGAGGTTTCGGGGGAGTCGACGCTTTTTACCGTGATGGATGCACAGGGCTACCTGATTCCGTGTTAATTCCATCTGCCGCTCCCGGTCCTGTCTCCCTCTTCCCGTGAAAACGCATCCCCGCGAGGAAACGGCAGTTTTTGCCACGCCGGAAGTCCTGATCCAACTCAAGAACCTTCCCCAGCATCGTAACCCTTCTCGAGTTTTTTTTTGTTTTTCACCCAAATACGCGCCATATTGTCGTGGGAACCCGATGGAAACGCGCGTGGCCACGATTTCGGCTGGGGGTTCCTCCGGCCAGATTAGTGTACTATATTTAAATGTATCCTTCTGCTGGAAGCTTTTTCGGGAAACCCATCGGGAAGGCTTCTTCACGTATTCTTCTTGAGTGAGTTACGCTGCAGCCTCGCAGCTAATGAATATGAATTTTTTTTATTAGACCGAGGGGGAATGGTACTTTCGTCGTTAGCTGGGATTAGACGCTGCCAGAGGAGGGGATAATTTCAGGGGGAAGACGAAATTTGAGGGTACGTAGAGGCACTTGAAACAAGGGTGAGACTGGCATGGTTGTCGAGACGCCGCGATGTCAGTTTATGCCCGATCCTAATTCTACATTCGACGATAGAACTGAATATTAAGGTGTCATTCCGGTTAGACGGGTTGAACAAATCGATTTTTTTTTTAAAAACATTTTTCGAAAGTACATATCCTGAAGAATGTACTGTTTTATTTTCATGGAGAATTCCGATTATTTTAGCTTCTACAGAGGCATTTTATACGGAGCGCAGAGGCTCGGCCTCTGTAGATGAAAAGTTTAAACGCGTTTTTCTCGAAACGTCATTTTTTTTTTCACATCGTGCAGATAAAATCTCAAAACCTATCGAACCGATTGCTTTATAAATTTGACTGCTTATTCTGCACACCTGTGACTCTCGCAGGGACTACAACCAAGTATTTTCATCGAGTCCAACCTACTTTTATAATCGAAAGTAGCCGAATGGAAAAAGGCGAAAAAATATTTTTCTCGCGTTTTGCCCGCCATTCTGCTAATTTTGAGAATACATCACTAATTATAGTCCGAGCGATAGCGACGGACATACCGATCAAGAATCTATTTGGATTTTTGGGTTCAGATAAGCCTGACAGCTGAAATCGCCTGCACGAACGAGGCATGAATTTTTAAACATGCCATCAAGACCACTTTCAAAAGCATTTGAAAAGCAATAGTTTTATTACTTTTATCTTTTTTTATTTACGGTGGAAATGTAGTTTAATAAATAGAAAAAAAGTTTCATTCCATTACTATAATTATTTTTGTCGCAATAAATTCCTGAAGATCGCTGAATTTTTCGGCGCACTAACCGGAATGACCCCCTAGCTTTAAAGAAGAGCTCTACCAGGTAGCGGCAGCCGCGATATCTCCCACACGTCATAGAATTAGGTAATCGTCTGATTAGAATCTGTTCAAAAGTGGATTCTAATCGGCCCGAAATCGTTCGGTGCGAACGATACGGCTAGCTGAATATGCTGTCTCGGAGAGTTCCACGCTTACAGAAAGATCGGGATCAGCTTGTTGATAAGATAATGAGAGGCGAAAACTGGAAAAAAAGAGGAATTTACAGGAACGTCGATATTTCGTGTCGTTCCACCGTAATCGCGTGATCCCTTCGGGGCTCAGTGAGTTAATCCGTTCCAATCAGGGGGAGAAATCGAGGAATAAAGGACGTTCAGCGTGCTCGATTAAGGACACTATTTCTCCGACTTTCGTCGGAAATTCCTGCCGTGGGGGATTCGGGAGTTGGCGGGCGCCGATCGATCGATCGACGGTGAAAGAGCAAAACGATCTAGTTGGATACACGTGTATATACATCGTGGCACGGCAGAGACCTTGAGGTGAGCCGCAGCTGCATCCTTGCACCGCCCCGTAGAGAAGGTAAAGGACAAACGTATAGTATGATCTAACAGATCGCAGCAGCGCGGCCTCGCGCGAATCGCGAAATCTCGATCCATAGATCCTCACGTTCGTTCTACCCCTCTAGCCGGGCCGATCTTGAAATTTTATCGCTCCGACGTTGCTTCCATTGTTCCTCGCCGTGCCTGGCCGGTTTATTATTTAATCTTCCCCTTCGTGGGAATGATTGGCCGCTGCAAAATTGTTCTGCGCTTGTCGCAAATTGCTTCTTTGTTCGTTTGCCCTTCCATACACAGCTCTGTCTTTTAGATAAAAACCTGAGGGGCTTCTTTAGAGATTTTCATGCTTGCGTGCCTGTTTGTGTAGCCGCGATGTTTGCGCAACAGATCGCTTCAACCTTCCCTCGTCATTCTTTTACTAGCACGCACCTACGCCGCGAACGAAACTTTAGGTTTGAAAGGGACTGGCGAATATTAGGTTGCAGTTGGAAACACGGAGCGTCGAGGAATATCGAGCAGAGCGGCCTAGAAAGTCCGACATTTCCTCCGAGCTGGCCACTGAGGGGCAGATAATTGATCTATTAGAGCAGATACTGATAATTGGGCTTATCGTTTAAGCAATTCAACCGCGGCGCAGGCCAGTCGAGAATCCACGGCGCGCTGGCTAGGAGGTTGGCCACCACTGCGAGCATTCAGCGATTCAGGGTCTGTTGGGCCCTTCTACGATAATTACACGGTGCGAGCTGCGAGTCGGCCCAGGAATATATGTTCGATCGGCCGGTTTTTGAATTATTTGAAAAGAGACAGACCCTGGTATAACCGCGATATTATGGTATCGCGATTCCTCCTCCTCGAACCTTCGATCCCCTTTCTTCTTTCTTTTTCGCCTCCTTTTTTTTCCCTACCCTTCAGCCTCCCGCTCTTTATTCCCCACCTCGTTTTACTTCTTTTGCATGGCCGCTCGTTTCAGAGAGCGAAAAGAGCGCGCGCGCGCGCGCGGTGCCAGCGCTTTTGAAAATCGCGAGACGGCCACTCGAGGAGCGACAGTATAGGTACATTGTTCTATCGCAACGAGTCGGCAGCAAATTTTCCAAATTAAACAAAAGTGCTCCGACACTGCGATGGATCGCTATCTGTAGATTTACCCGACGCAGGAATCGACGAAGGCTCGATGAGTCTTCATTAATAGCCACGCAGAATTTGATGTACCGGTCGGATAGGAAACCGTGGCAAATACTGAATATTGCAGGAATCGTGTCACTCGGATTAGATTAGATAGCGAGTTCACGGTGTGTACCTCTGGGAAAATAATATTCTACCCGCTATTATCGCGATAGTTTCTGAGCGGGCTTCTTCGAATTAATTATCCCGAAGCCAGGCCACGGGGGAGAAGACGGTACAGTAATTTTATCAGACCCGCCCGGGTTTGACAAAATAATTCTTCTACGAGCCACGCGCGCGTCGATTCCCCGCTAGCGATTAGCTAATCTTCCATCTCGATCATCGCGGAGAGGAGCACGAAATGCATTTTCGGGGCTCGATCGGTCTTAGCCCTCCTCCTGCGTCATTACCTGGCCCAGAAAAGACAATGGTCCCCCCGGTCCAAACCTATATCCGCCCCTGCTTGCAGATGTTATAATTTCGAAATGGCGTAATTCCCAGCCGGCCCAGAAAGATCAGGCAATGCTAAAAAGAAAAAGCACGGAGGGTTAACGGAATCGCAATGATTAGACGAAGATTGCGGCAGAAAGAAAGCAATTATTCGTTGCAATCAAGGGGGCACCTTTAAGGGAGACCTCAGAGATCAAGATTCTCATATTCCTTGGGGATCGTAAATACTAGAGAGAGAGAGAGAGAGAGAGAAAAATTGCAGCAGATATAATACAATTATCGCGCTGCATAACGCAGCGGTACAGTTGGAAAGTGCCGCGAAGGGAAACAGAGGGTGAGGCAGTTCGACGAACGTGAAAGGCGAGCTCGGCAAAGGGACCAAAAGGCGTAGCTATGAATTCTGGAGACAAAGGAGGAATGTAATCAAGAAATCAGAGAACGGAAGAGGGAAGATCGAGTGGAGGGGCGAAGGGAGCGGGGCGAGGAAGCGACGAAGAGGAAAGGACAAGCATCGGCATTGGCAAAAGGCATAGGCACTGGCCGGCCGAGATCGCAACAAATGACTGTGTTTAAACTTGAACGTGACAAAATTTAAAAATCCCGCCCGAGGCTCGCGAAACAGCCGCGGCGGGCAGAGGGGCAACAGAATGGCGGAGAAGAGGAGGAGATAAAGGTCTCTCGCTCTTTCTTCCCTCCCCGTGCCCTGCTTTTACGTCGCTTCGCATTTCTCTTCTCTCCTTTTGTTCCCGGGCAGGCGCGCGCGTTTGCGCCGCGATTCGAACTTCTTTCCTCCTGTTCGGTAATTGGCGGCGGCCAGGGGGTTGAATTTGGGGCGCGAGTCCGTTTCGGGTCCGAGGTTTAATCAGCCTCGAGGAATTTTCACCCGGCGTCGCTCTGAATAATATCGCCTAAGCAGGCTCGCAAACGCGAGGCGAAGTATCGACGAGGGTTCTAAAAGGAAGGACGCGAGACCGAGCGAGATGAAGCGCGCGGGTTGATTAATCGAATAGATCTGGAGTTCGCGCCACGTAACGTGGTATCTCGTCCGGTTCCTACAGCGTTCAACGCCTCCCATCGTTATTACAATCACGCTGCTTGGAGCAACGGAAACGGCCCCACCTAAATGAGCGAAGGTGTCTCCTGACGAGAGCCCGGGCGACGCGACGCCGGCCGAGGAAACCAGGAATTCGTAATCCCGTTCGCCGCTGGACGTGGATCGTTACCAGCCGAAAAATCGTCCGACAACCCGTGCCCTGGGTAGACCAGAGCTCGGAAGAAATGCCACGGGTCGGGCAATTAATCATATTTCGAAAATCATTCCGACCGGCGAGATCTGGCCGGGCAGATAGAGTCGGAGAGCTCCTCGAAACTCCAGAGTCATAGGGAGCCACTATACGCGGGACCAGGGTGTTTGACCGAGCCCGGCTCTTTCTCTCCACGGAATACCATCTCGTTTGTCTGTTTTCTCCGCTCTCTGTCCCACACACCTCGCCATTATTCTTTCCTCGATACGGCCGCTTTCGAACGAACTCGGGGAAAGAGGAGCGAGGAGTTTAGAAAGCACCCTCGACGGCTCCTTCAAATCTTCGCTCGGCTCTCTGTTATCCTTGCCGCGAGGTTCGTAGGCCGAGGCTTGTTCATTGCGTCGGCGAAACTGTAGATTCTAGCAACGCCGCGAAACCAGTTTCCGAAAAAAGATCCGCGCGATTAAAACGCGATCGGCGCGCCGATTTCGATCGCAGGTAGGAAAATAATTTCGAGCGCGTATTGGACGGCGGAGGCAAAGTCCCGAGGAGAAAGAGGACGAAATGAGAAATAAGAGGAAGGATCGCAGGGGAGGAAAAAGGGGAGCGTGTGCAAGGGGATGAAGGGGGGGAGAGAGAGAGAGAGAGAGAGAGAGAGAGAGAGAGAGAGAGTTTCTGGTCGTGATGTATTAGTTTCAACGCATACAGAGAGAGGAGCCAGCCGTTCGGCCTCGTGGCCATTACAATGCGTCGAGGAGCTCTCCAGTTCGAGATATCTCGAATCGGAGCGCGTTCGATTCATTTAAGAGATAAGATCTTTCGTTCGAAATATGAATATTATATTATAAGCGCAGTCAGCGCTGGTCTTCTCTCCCTCTCGTTCGCCGGTTCAGCCTTTTGCTCCAGTCTCTCCCCCACTGTTCCCTTTCTTTTTCTCTTCTCCCCGTTCGTTTCTTCTTTTTCCTCCCCCTCCCCTGTCCCTCACCCGCTGCCGAACCGAATGCCTGCATTACCAGAGCGACTGTTCCCCCTTTTCTATCCCTCATTCTGACGATCCTCGCCGCGGGCCAATCGAACCGCCGATTAATTAACACTTTTCGCCACTTCTCGCCACCATTTTCCAATTCTACGAATTTCCCAGAGGGTGCCGTGACTTTCCAAACACAGCACCCTTTCTTAAACACCCTTATCATTAACCCACCGTTGCGCGAAGAGATTGAGACATTCCCTCCACCAGAAACCTCCGCGCATAATCACCGATTCGCCAGAAATCCCGGAGGAATCCTTCGAATTCCACAGCCCGGCGAGTGGAACGGAACCGTATTATCGAGGATCGTTCAATAAAGCAGAGCAAATGGACGTTTATGTATTGGCGGGGTCGCGAGAAACCGTGCAAGAAGCTCCGACGGTTGGGAGGGGGGGGGGGGGGGGTTCGAGGGGGTGTAAAGTGAGGAGAGGCAAGGATCACGGGACGTGGACGAGATAATAATAATAGATGATCGTGTATTACAAGCTATAAACGTCAGACGGCTACGTTTCGTCCTTTATTTTCCGCGAATGGTCGCGTGTGCACGCGTAAAACGCTCAAGAACGCAAGACCGCTCGCGGCCCCGAAGACTTCACCTCTCTCCCTCCCCCCTCCCCCTCCCACCCCGCCGGCGTAATCGCTTCACCGCAACCTCTTAAAACGACATTCTGATCGCGCGTATATTCCTTCTTATTGTTGCAAGAACCGAGCACCGGCTGTAATTTCACCGACTCTAACCCCCGAAGAGAATGAACCGAGCGTACCGATAGGTAGGCGTACCGCTCGCTCGCGCGCGCGCGCGCGGCCTTATTAGAATTTAGATTGAGAATTAAGGATTCCGCAATACTTTTGCGCGTCCGGCGCGGCGCGCTCCGTCGTCCACGGCAGAGGGGATCGCGTTCACTTGGAAATTACGTATCCGCGTTTCAATCGCCCTCGACACTTTGAACGTCCCCACGTGGACTGTGACGATCGTGTTTCAGCGAACAATGCTGGAGCTGTTTGGAGTAATATGTGGTGTGCTTTGCCGGCTCGAGAAGAGGTAGCCTTGTCTCGAGGTGATCAGGGGCTGTGGTAAAAGCCGTGTGGCGACTGGTAACTCGCGAGCGAGCCTGTCCACCCGATCTTCTTTCCATTCCCAGAGCGAGTAGACACCAAAAAGTCACTGAGAACCGGGCCAACCAATGTCAGAAACTCCCCACCCCTCCCCCCCTCACCCCCCCACCCCGCGCGCGCGCTCCGCGACGGGATTCCACGGCGTCTGGAAATCCACAAAACACACCCGTGATCTCACTTTTCATTCGAAATATCGTTTTACCCGTCGCGCTGGCCACCGACCTAATCCCGATTCCCGTCTATGTTACATTAACATACATATAAGGGAGGCGAGCGCTCGCGCGGAGATTAAATCAACGTGCGTGTGCACTCATATCGGGCCGCGTGTGTGAACAACCGTCACGGGGCCGAGGGGGTGGGATGGTGGGACGGGTGGGGCAAGGCGGGGGAGGAAACAGGGAGACGTGGCTCGAAAAAGGGTCCGAGGGGCCCTAACCTCTCTTCCTCTCCCTCCCTCCGATCCCGTCCTCCCTTCCACCCTCCTTCTCCGTCCTTCTGCCTTCTCGTTCGAGCCGGAGTCGTTCATTTTTTACTTTCAAAAATCATGACGATGCTCATTTTTCGGACTGGTGAAGAATTCTTCAAACTGACGTGTAACCAAACGGGGTCCCGGGGTTTTTCGGTGGGCGGCTGCGGATGGTCAGGGGGAGGTCGGAGGCTCGAAATCCTTCACCTATGCGCCACGATTCCACGGGGGAATCCTTTACCGTATCCGCCACGGCATTCTTCCCGACCGTTCCACGAGAATCGCCCACTCGGTTTCGCTGGATTTTATTATTTCAGAAAACAATCCTCCGGGCCTCCGAAATTTCTGGCCTCCCGCAATGCCTGAAAGTTGTGCCGGGTTGAGGAAGAAGTGTTGGCACCTCGGGCTCGAATTTCGATCCACGTGCTAGGGTTAACTTCCTCGATTCGATATCTCGATGGAAGAACGCTCCGAGAAACGGTTATCGACGCGCAGCCTGCTCCCTCCCGTTCCTTTCGTTACCCGGTGAATAAACCGAGCTTTTCTGTTCCCTTCTTTCTGTTTAGTTTTTTTTTTTTATTTTCGCTGGCTACGTTGCCCGCCTGGAGGAGTCCTCTTTCATTGCCCACGGGGTCCTCCGGGGCATTATCGTGATTATGATTATTTAAATTTGTTCCTTTTTGCCCGGCGGAGTCGAGAGCGGCGTTTGAGCGGCAGGGCCCATTGTTCGATTATTTGAATATCGAACGTACGCGGACGGACGGGAATCGATTCGTGGGGCCTAATGGGGATTACACGGCCAATCAGCCTTTGCTCAGGCCCTGCTCTCTCTCCCTCTTCATCTACCCAGCTCCTTCCCTCTCCCTCTTCCCGCCCTCCCCCCCCCTCTCTCTCTCTCTCTCTCTCTCTCTCTCTCTCTCTCTGTTTCTCTCAAAAACATCTCTCGGTATTTACCGATTAACTCACTCGCCTCTGTAACGACTCGCCGATAAAAACTGTTTCACAGATATATATATATATATATATATATATATATATATATATATATATATTACAACTTCGAGAAATCGCTCCAATACTATCGCAGCTTCTTATGACCGTTAATTCCATTGAGATGAAGGTGTTGCTTAATTGCTCGATCTGCGGGGGTTACCTACTAATCTTCCCGCGATCACACTGTGCGGAATTCTTTGTTTAACTATTCTGCAGCGTTTGGAAAAGTAATTTTAAAGTATGCTCGACGAAGTTATACGCAAGTTGAAGGGTGGAAGGCAGGAAACGGAGCTGCTCAGAGGCACCAAGAGGCAAAACGCTTACGACGAACCGTGACTGACCACCTGACCAGGCAAAATAAAAGGAGCACGTATCTCCTCGCGTATATTTAGTAAATACAAGGAGAACGATGGTTTATCGAACGACGGCACCGGGGCAGCCGATTTATCGGCCGGATTACCGCGAATCAACTCCGATTTCATCTCGCCCGGTCAAACTTGATGACACGCGAGAAAGTGAAACCGACTGTCTATATTACTTTCCACCCGGTTGACGTCATTCGAGCTCGTTCCCATCGTCATCGGGTCGGCGATAATTCCGAAACGGGAACAGCCAACAGATTCGTCGAACTCTTCCAGTAAAACGGCTGAAGTTCCCTCGCCAACAAATCGCCAGGGCAATACCTGCTATTTATTTTCGCGCGGAGCTGGAGGAATCCCTCGACTCCTCTCCGATGGCACAATTAACATGGATTCACGCGTCGTCCTTGGACCCCGGGTATGAGAAATCACCCTCTCCGTTCTGTCCTGCTCCGAAAGAGGCTCTCGATGAAACCACCTGACTATGATGGATCGCTTACGCGTCTCGCGGCGCTCGTTCTCCGTCGTTTTGCCCTAAAAACCATCGCGAATGTTCCTGAGAAAGGGAAGAGGGGAGAAAGAACCGATTCGGCGTGGAGTATCAAAAAAAAAAAAAAAAAAAAAAAAAAATGAAAACGAACTCGCAGCCTGCTATTATAACTTGTTGGAATCGTAACATCGAGCAGCTTTCGATCCTTCATGCGAACGGACGAATTTACACGCGCGCTAGTCGAGATAAATCGTTCGGCCGAGAGAGGGCCTGTCAAAGGAGTCGCGGGTTTCGCCTCGACGCGAATAAATTTCCAAGGGCCGCTGAATACTTCGTTACCGCGTTTAAACAATGTCCGGGGCCGGATAATAAATAACCGTGGAACAATGGCGGCTGGAGAAGTAGCTCGCAATTACGAGTCAATCAATGCATATTCATATTCGAACGAGCGTTCCTGGAATATGTACAAAAACTCCCTTCTCCTCTGGACGTGTGCTTCCTCTCCTTCGTTCTCTCCTCCCGTTCTGCGACCACGGTGTCGAGAGTCTGCCCACGCAGAAGACGAGGAAGACGGAGAGGAGGATGGAAGGAGGGAGAGGGCGGCAGGCAGGGGAGTCATCGGGTGGATCGAGCATGGAGGGGGGGGGGTGAAGGGATCGGGAATCGACGAGCGATTCGAGAAACGCAGCGGAAAGATTCCATAACGTCGTGCAAAGAGAGCAAACCATCGGGAGAAATTAATAAGCAACCGTGGCTGCTAGCGCTCCGAAGCAGAAGAAGAAGAAGAGGAGGGAGCAGAGGAAACGAGGAGAGGCTGTGTGTGGGAAGAGAGAAAAACGGACGAATGGTTCTGCGCGCGGCCACGATCTTCTCCTCTGTCTATCGTCTCCCTTTTTTTTTTTTTCTTCGAGCAGTCAGTATTGACAATTTCTTCATTCCTTCTCTCCCCTTCGCCCGCCTCCGCGCGCCTTACCCGCGATTCTTCTTTAATTGCACGTGAAAGTGGAGTGATAGAGCATTTCGAGACTTAAACAGCCCTGATAGACCACGGAGAACGCGGGGCTGTGGGACGGGGAGGGACAATGTCGAAGTCTAAAGGGGTGGCAAGATGTAAGCGAGAGATCCATCGGCTAGCTCGGGCCCTCGGGGCCCGAGGCATCCTTTAAAATTGGAATAATAATGTTCTTTCATCTCTCTGAACTCGAAATGATGACTCGACGTCTTTCAATATTGTGGGAACAGAAAGTTCGGTTAGGAAGACGTCGGCCGGTTTACCCTCCTTCGCTTCCTCCTTCGTCTTCGTATGCTCGTCGACGCGGAGACGGATAGCTGGCAACTTTATATCGGGCAACTTTAGAAGCCTCCGTTTCAAGTGCGCTTCTTAGTATTGCTCGATAGAAGCGTCGCTTACCGTTAGACGGACACCTACATTAAATGAGAGACTAATTGGGCGCCGCTGAAGTCATGCCGAAGTCAAGTCCCGGTCGTGCTTGGAGGCCTGCACGAAACAGAATAACGTATCCTCTATGTCTCCGATCCATGGAGACAAATTGCACGTCGCCTTCGCGATTTTCGCGGACAAGATGATTCGCGGATGTTTGCGCCTTCCCCCGACAAAAGACATTAACGACGCTATTGAGAGGTGGATGAAATTAAAAAGGTACAGAAACGAACGGATCGACAATGGAGGAAGGGAGGGCGATTTGCAATTAATGCGAGTGTGTTGGCAGCGGTGGAAACAGGCAGATGAGAGGGGAAGATTGAGAAGGGGAGGGGGAGAGAGAGAGAGAGAGAGAAAAAAATGACGTAAGTCATCCTACGAAGCATTAGATTGAGCTTGATTACGAGTAATTATTCTTGCCGCACGGTTTCGTACGTCCTTATAACGTCTGGTAACGAGGCCGGCGATCTTTGATCATTCCCTCGATCGAGATACACATCGCCGCCACGCGGAACTCATCGACCTCGCGTGTTCGTCAGATTTGTCCTTCGATCTTGGCCACCTTTTTGGAAACGATCGGCACCGCGAGTTTCTTTCAAACGGGTGCTCCGTTTCGCGGAGGAGGATCGCGAGAGAAAATGGCGAAGCAGACGTTTGGAGCGATAGAAAGGGATAGGAACTCGACCGAAGAAAGAGTTGCAGTGATCATCGGATATAGAAACAGAGAGGCTCAGCGGCCAAGTGTCATAGCGCTAAAGAGTTACAGCATCGATAACGTACAGCTGTTGTATGAATCACAGGAAGGGGGACACATCGCTAGGAGAGTTATAGCAAGCGAAAGACAGAGCGCTACAAATCACAGCGGCTAACTAGAGGGCAGTTACAATTGTATCACTCAGATTTATCCCGGAGAATCCCGGGAATCGAAGGGGCTGAAGAAGGGTACCTGATACATCAAAACACCAGCGGATCGCTAATTACCATTCATAATGGTAAAAAAAAAAAATGTACTGGAGATCAGGGTGCTCTCCGACACTCTCGATTCCTGCATCCTCGATACTCCTCCTCCGGTTCGCACGCATGTCCCGGAGGGACACCCGATGAATAACGAACGTCTTTTCCACGCCTCCGAAATGTTGGTGATTAGCCGTGAAATATCGTTTTTCGTATACGAAGAAATTACATGCGAGCCGGGGCACGCTCTGCGACGAAAAATGGAGCGGAGAGGGTGGCCGATGGACGTCGAGGGGCCCGGGATTTCGCCGTGGCGTATAAAAGCTCTCCGGTTCGGTGTACCATAAATAATGACGGCCGCTAATCTACGCTCATTAATTCATCTTTCGCGGCGCACCGGCCGTGTGTGTGTGTGGGGGGGGGGGGGGGAGCCGGGCAAATCGACAAAAGAAAATCCCCCCCCCCCGCGATATCGGGGAACCCGTGGCCGTGGATAGATGGGAGTGGCCGAAAAACGCCGCGGCGAGAAAGCGATTTGAGAACCAGCCGAACAATTAAACGTCGCCAGGGAGAAGAGCAACGGCGCAAAACGGGAGTGGAAGGCGAGGAGCAGGACGAACGAAGCCCGAGAGATGGAAGACGGAGGAGAAGAGGAGGACGAATAAACGAACGACGAAGGGGGCAGGAGGAGTTAGTAGGAGTGCAGCCAGTCCGAAAGTCCGGGAGGGAGAGAAAAAGAAAAGGATGAAAATCGCGGTTGTAAAATCCACGCGGGTTGCACCAAACGCAATTAACCGCTAAACCCGAATCCCCATAGGGGCCCGGGATACGGTGTATATAGGTGGAGAGGGCCCGAGGAAGGGAACAACGGGGGACGTTGACGTGGAGTAGGACGAAAGAAGGACGAGCGAAGAAAAGAAGTAACGAAGGAGAAAGAAGAAAGAGGAAAGAGAGGATCGACGGGAGGGTTGGAGGGAAGGAGCGGAAGGAGCAGAAGGAGCGGAAGGAGCAGAAGGAGGGAAAGAGAGGAGATCTTGGCCCTCCCGACGACTACTTTCGGTCTGGCCAGCCCTGCCAGCCCTTAGGGCTCCAGACGGAACGCTTTTAAAATTTATTGACAATCATAAATTTCGAAAATAAAACCTTATATTCCCCGGGCGCGCGCGCGCGTGCTCCCCGCCACACGCGCACGGCTTGCATGGACCTCGCCCCGTACGTGCGTGTGCGCACCGTGTTGCGCCTGTGGTGGGTTTGTGACTCTTGCAGAGGCTGCATACACGGCTGCAGAAAGAAAAGGTTTCGCAGACGCGAACGGGGCCCCGAACTTCGTTTCTCCTCTTTCTTCGTGCACCACCACCGAGTAGCAGTCTGGGATCGTTTTCTCTTCAGTTGCTCCTTTTCTCGGGGTGCTCGAAACAAAAGAATTCGTTACGAATTTGCCTCCTCCCCCCCCCCCCCCGCTGCCCCTCCGTCTGTTTCCCTTTTCTCCTGGAACTGCCTTCGTTCTCCCGTTTGGTTCACGTACTGCCTCGCTCCCCGACGGAGAGCCCGCGAGTTGCCAATTTCTCGCCCCAACGCCGGGCCTTCTACTTTCCGCTGTTCGCCCTCCGGATCACCGACGGGGCGGAGGTGTTTGCCTCTTGGCATTGTTCTAAGTCGACGAAACGATCCGATCGATTTCCAAGGGGATCCGCTCAAAGAAGCAGGATGATTCGAGCATCGGATGCTTAATAAGCGGCTCTCCCCCTTTTTCTGACAGCCATTGTAACGACTTCTTATTCGATCCTCTGGGGCTATCCAGCCCGACTATCTCCGTTTCTGGTATGCATCGAACGAGAAGGATGACCCCGCTGGAAATTCTCACGATTTCTCGTGGCGCGGATCTATCTCGTCGATCGGATCTCTCGGGGAGGAATAGAGACGACTGACTCGCGTCCCTTTGCCCCGTTCGACCGATTGGGTGACTCTCGGGATCATTTAGAACCTGCTGGGCGTCCAGGAACATTTCAGGATGCCGCTTTCCTCTACGCTCCACAGAATGCCCCTCGCGTTTCCCCGCGTAACACCACCCGCACCGAGAATAGCAGCTCATCCAGTTCGCAATTTCTCCAGATGTCACTCCACGGGCCTAACCCACACCTGAGTGCTCTCTGGGGACAATGGCCGTCGAGTTCACGTAGGTGGACGTTTCCCTCAGGTGTTCAGGTGTTCGGTAATCTTCCTCTTGTCACCGTTCGCCGCCAGCTTCAGTCTCCATTCTTCATTTGTTCCTGAAATAGGACAAGCACCGGGCTTCCCATCGCCTAACATCTCATCCTCTCACTGTTCCTCCACGACCGTGTAATGACGATCAAGCATCTCCTCGAATGGACACTCTTATGGCCCATCCAGAGATCCCTCAGCCACCCCTGTCCACCTTCAACCCCGAATTTCCATATCGCATTTGAATACACTCATCCGAGCTGTCGATCCAGTCCCGAAGAAGCCGTCTCTCTAACAGACGCCGATCCAAAGCCTCCCCGCATGTCCCCCGGTTTCTTTGGCGCCGGCTATCTCCGCGTATACGCGGTGTAAAAAGTTTTATTGGCAGTCTCAAGGCGCACGACGTCCACAGCCGGCGGGTCGCGCAAGAAACAAGGACGAGCGACTCCTAAATCGTCGCCGTCCGATGCCTGAACGGGGCCCCGCTCTCTCTCTCTCTCTCTCTCTCTCCCCCTCTCTCTCCTCCTTTCCCAACGATCCACCCGCGCCTGTCAGCCGCGTCACTCGCGGGGAATATCGCGTGTCGTGTTTCATTCGATCGTCTCGAATTGTTATTTGCGGTATCGAGGCTCGATAGATTTTTAAACACGTCGAATTCCAGGCCCGGCTCGCTTATAAACACGCGCACGCACACACCGCGGCCTGCCATGGGCCTCTCGCTCGCGCGGGGTGCCGCGGTGGTATCGCGCGCTGCACAGAGGTGTAGCAGAGAGATAGCAGGGGGAGGCAGGACGTTGAGAAGAGGAGACAGGCTGGCGATTGACGAGGTTTATTATACCGGTAAGCAAATTACGATCGAAATGAGTCGACCCGGCCAAGTGGAGTGACTAATTGATTTAAGGGGGTAGTGGACTATTGGATACGTAAAATCATTAGTTTCTTCGACGCTAAATTATTTTGATACCAAAGAATCGTTATAGTGGTGTTTTTGACAATCTATTGTGGGCACGTTTGCGAGTATTTACAATAAAAAGAAAAATCGTTGGAATGTATAAAATTGTCGAAGTTATTAATCGTTGAAGATAGTCCTGTAAGTACGGCGCGCCGCTGCAGTCATCTGAAAGCAGAACCAATCATCTGAAAGCAAAATGCTTTGAGGTGATTATTTTATATACAAATATCTACAGTGTGGAAATTTGCCGATGAATTTGAACAAAAATTGTGGAAGTTACACACGAATCAATTTTTTTCCATATTTTTACGGGAAAAAATTATTATTATTATTATTATTATTATTATTATTCGTCTTTATTACTTGGAAAAGAATAGTGAAGTAACAGGCGAGGCTGTAGTACGATACTGTTAGAAGCCTAACCGTAACTAAATGACTAAAAATAAAAATAAAACTAAAGAAGAAAAGTAAAAACAGAAAAAATTACGAGACGAGACAAGGAAAAGAAGGCATATAGAGGTGACTTAAGAATAGGGTAGAAATATATATCGTCGAGCTTTACATTTAAAATCAGGAAACGAATTATAGCCCTTGAATATCAGGTGGAAGGGAATTATAATAGTGAGCCGCGGTATAAGAAACGGAAGATTTGAATTTAGAGGTACGATGTGCAGGAATAGAGAGAAGAGATTGCGATCGGGTTGAAAGAGAATTAGAGGAGTGATATGAAAGGTTTGTGAGTAGGATGTTGTAGAGATATGACGGAGATGTTCCATTAATAATATTAATAATAATAATAATAATAATAAATCGACTTTATTCATCACAAATTACATTAATTATGTGATAAATGGGCGAGGTTCAGCATACCTGCTGTTTCGCAACCTAACCCCAAAACATTATCTGTCAGAAATAAAGCTAGCGAAACAACAGAAGAGCGAGAGAGAGAGAACCACAAGACAATCGTCTTTAATCAGTTATAAAATGTTTTACAAACATCCAATATTGATGCGGAATTTCTACACGATAGAGAAGGGAATTCTACAGCTCCAGTTAGAATTTTAAGTGAAGATATTCATTCGTTCAAGAGTTATGATGTACACCGTCTCTGAAAATTGTGTTTCGAGAAAACCGGCTTCGAAGTTCGGGGTACCTTTATCGCGCGGTTACTCGGCGGTACACTGTGTTACGTTCGCTGCTATAACTTCGACAATTATTTGAATTTTTTCATCAACATTTGTTTAAAATGTTCGTAAAGGATAAGACTTTCAGAAGCAGTAAAAAATATCAATTTTTTGAAGCTGAAATAATCCACTACCCCCTTAAGTCTGTGCGCCCGATACGCGCACTTTGCAATCCCGATGGGAACTGGTTCCCACTAATTTCGTAACCTTTCCAGGGCCCCCTGCTCCGGGCGAACGTTCGTTCCAATATCGCCTCGCGATTCACGCGGATTCGGTTCCCCCGAAGCGACGATCTCTTCAGCTAGCTCGAGGCGTCCGCGGGCTCCCTCCCGCCAAGGAGCTCCGAGGAAAATCCTCCGACCGATCGTCTCCGTTCCACATCGTCTTCGTGCCCATATTTGTGGCGCGCGCTCGTGTCGAGAATTACGTTAAAGCACGAAAGGTGCCGGAGGAATAAGCACGTCGACGGGGTAGGGAGGGTCACCAGGATGAAGGGGGGGGGGTCACGGGAGCGAGGGACAGGGGCCATCGGGGCCCGAGAGAGGAAGGGGGGGGGGCGAATTCATCATCAGTCCAAGTCAGGAATTATAACGGAGCGATTCATCACGAGAGGCCACCGATCCGTCATGCCGATCCACGTGTGCCAGGCCGTTTTTGAATATCCCGCGGACGTATATCTGTATATCTCAGTTAAGCCGCGTAATATCCAGGAGGATGGTTTTTCAGCCCCGCGCGACCTTGACGGGCCTCGGCACCCAGGGCCCCGCGGTTTCGTAAAAGTCCCACGAACAATGCGCGGAATTTTTGCGCGCTGACTCGCTCCGCGTGCAAAACGCAAATCCCTCCTCTCTCTCTCTCTCTCTCTCTCTCTCTCTCTCTCTCTCTCTCTTTCTCTCTCAGTCTTCTGCCGCAACCGCCCGCCTGGCCGTTATTTATATCTGCCCCCGCCGTGATTAATCGACCGCCTCATTAATTATGACAGTCTATTATGTATGCATCGCTCCGCGATACGGGCGGCTCGACTTGTAAATTACGGGCGAAACGGACTCGTTGCAGAGGAAACGACAGAGGGGGATCCTTTGCCCCTCTGGAAAACTTGCTCGCGGTCGTTCGCGTCGAACGCGGGGTCAAGCGGGGCCCGCACCGCCGATCGATCGGTCAATTAACGGGGTCGATTAACCCGTAACCATCTAGCAGCCGATTTTCCACGATCCCGTCCAAGCAAACGGCGAGAAATTAGCGTGCCGGTTCGCCCATTACCGCCTATAAACCAGCGTCGCCTACGCCGGTATAAATCCATAAATTGGAGTCGCTCCTAATTTCGACGCTCTGATCACAAAAGCCCGAAGCCGCGAGCCGAGCGCCGCGGAGCCTTATTTATCGGCGTTGGCCGGTCGGCTAGCGCTCCGTTTTCTCGATTAAAATGAGCGACGGTGTTCCTGGCCGATGCGGCTGTGGCGTACCAGGAAACGGAAGTGACGTCAGCCCGTGGGCTCGGGCTTCTCCTTCGAGTCGAGCGTGCGCTCAGTCGTATCGTTTATTGGTATCGTTTGTTTGTCTTTGACCCCGCGTTACCTTGGCGATGCAGTAGACTTTGGTCCTCCGGGGTCGGCGAAATTATGCTGTTTGTGTTTCAAAGGGAGCGAATTTCAGCTGCGAGGAAAGGGGGGCACTTGGAGGTGAACGGCACGGAACTGTTCATTGAAATTTCGTGAGATTTAAATTCGAGATAAGAGATAACACGTGGTTATTTTTCTCTGAGGTTTTAAGCTTTATATCCAAGTGTTTTGTAGTCTCGTTTCACTGATTAGCGGACCAGTCGCGTCACGTTCTCTCGATCGTCAACGGTTTCCTTAATAATCGATACGTGGAATCGATTCGAATTGTATATTTACACGAGCGTACGTCAGCACACGAAGCCTGCTCGAATACCCTATTGGACACTGACCGAGGAATCGGATAGTGTTTTCGAATCGAGCCGGGGCCCATTCACGGAACGTACGTGCTTTTCTGTACGCCCGAGGAGATGTGGCTACCAGAAAGCCTTTTCAAATGTTCCTAAATGCTCGCGCGATCGTGCCCGCGATACGCGTCTGTGGCTCTGACGGTGTCGCTTCGATTATTCGCCGATTTTAAGACCTTCCTCTGCACCGAGTACAATGTACTTACTTGCTCCGAAATGGGTCTTCATTTGCAGATTGATTTTCATACATTCCTTCCACCTCGGTTGCTCAGGTTCCCGAGCGAATCGTCCGAGGGTATAGGAAAGGCTGTCCCCACTTCGTCCAGTCACGATACGCGCGCGAGCAATCGATCGGCCGGCCGGTCGGATCGTATTTAAATAAATCCATTAAACGCGCGCGCTGCCAACGTCGAAGACGATCTCGTCGTGGTTTTTTTCGTTTCCAGGATCGGCCGGTGGGCCCCTGTATCAGCCTCCTCCACCTTCTCTAATTGACCACGATCCGCGATCTTGCACCCCCGTGGCACACGAGAGGGGGGGGGAGGCGGGCCACGGCGAGGGGACCTGGGGCAGGCGGGGGCGACGGTTAGGCAGGGCGGGCGCGATTTTTGAAATTTCAAATCCGGATTTGCGTTGCAGATGCGGGAGCCCCCTCGGGGCAATGTCGCGGTCGCGGAGTATAATGTTTTCCTCTCAATTAAGCCTTAATTAAGTTAAAATTAACATCGTGGATTTCTCCCTTCCCCACGTCCCTTCCAGGGAGCACCCACCTCGAGTCCTCTCCAGCTTTGGGTGGCCTGAACCGCGTACAGCCGCCGCCAAAATGCCCACAGATTATCGATCACGGTCTCGTCCGGCGGGGACCGATTCTCTCACGATATTCCATCGTTCTGGTGTCAAATTGCTAGCTAAATTCTTCTAATCCACGGTATCCGAAACTTGGAAAACAATCATCATACTCCTGCATCTGAGAAACGCATCAACTATTTCACTATCGAGAAAAAGTCGCTGGGCACCGTGACGCTTGATAATCTGGCCCCAAGTACAAGTCCCCTAATCAAGTCAAGATTCTCCACTGTATACCAGGGGGTCTAGACATCGTTCCCATCATTTCCCATTCACCGTGTTCGAGCATCCCCGCCTCGCCATCGAGATTTCGATGGAGAAAACGCTTCATCATAAACGCTCGCGATTCTCTCGCTCCGAGTTGTCCGTCTCCCTCTCTCTCTCTCTCTCTCTCTCTCTCTCTCTCTCTCTCCCCCGACGCTGGCCTGGACCAGGCGCAGACTTTTGTCCGAGGATGTACGGAGCTGGTGGCTAGCACCACCGCGAAGGTGTCCACCACCACCACTGCATACGTGTGGTATGGGTTCTACTGGGAATCGAAAGCCTTCAGATAAACCAGCCTTCATTAGGGCGAGGATGATCAGACAACGCGATGGCCAGCGTTGCTGCTGGCTGCTGTTGGTGCTGCTGGTGCTGTTGCTGATGCTCCAGGGCTGCCGGTGGTGCATGGCCCCCGCTCACCACGACACATAGACGAGGATTGACCGTGGACACGTTCGCCAGGGAGACGAGCCCCACGGTCTCCCCGTGTGTGTCCTCTCCCGTGGCTGCCTCCTGTGTTCCTACTCACCGTCGGTCCCTTGTCCACCGAGGATTATGCTAAAAGGACACACGGGGAGAGCTTCCACGTCTCGAATTAGGAAGACTCTTCGCGGGTTTTATCACTACCGGAATTGTGCCCCGGGACCCTACCTCCGGCCACCGCGTAATCGATGAATAAGAATCGAGGGACCCACGATCCTGGCCGTTCTTCCTCCGTTGCCTCAGTGGGGACCTCGGATTCTGTCGAAACTCAGACTCACCGCGGACGTTTCACTGAACTCCGCTGTCGCATCCACACTCATAGCATTCGAAATCCTGGGGGACTCAAGTCCCACAGACACACTTCCCCTCCACGAGCCCCTGTAACTGGTCTCGAAACTACTCCAAAAATTCGACGCTTCCCATCCCCGGCGGACATTGATGAACGCCCACGGTCTGGCGCGCAATTTCTCACGCGATTTCGATTCCTCCGCGGGTACCTTCCCGCCAAGACACCGCTCCATCACGGGGCCGCGACTATTCAATCAAACTGGCCAGGAACGAGCGGGCCCGGCCGGTCACGTGTGGTTGCACGCAACGCGACGAGCAATGGAGCGTGCCCCCGGGCCACCTGGAGAAGCCTGGATACCAGCGGGGTTGGGGCAGCAATTTTCCGGAACGTCTCGGTTCCAGGCTACGATAGATTTCCAGAACGATTAGCCGGCCTCCCCTCCGTCCCTCGACCCCGTTCAATTTCCTCCGATCTCATCGGTCGCCGCCCGGGACACTCGCAACTCCTGATTTTTTATTAGATCCGCGGACGCGTAATTCTATTGTTTTCACGGACTATTAAGTGTCCGGGTAATGGGCCACTTCCGGTCGTACGAGGATGCTCGTGAACCGCGGCAAGCTGGAACTCGTCGAATGCAGGAAAGGGCGCGGCCCTAGCCTAATTCCTTGAAAGATTAAGGAGAGGCATCGGCTGTTACGCCATTTCTGCCCGCGACCTCCTCTCCACCTTTACCCCTTTGGACAGAACACGCTCGTTATCCGCCGACCAGCCGCTATTTCGCTTCCTTTCTCACGTCGTTTGTCCTCCCTCGCGATCCCACTCGACCGATATGATTTACGATCAATACCCGCGAGATACGAGGACTCGCCGGGCGATGCTCCCCCACGGCCGACAGGCTCTTCCCTTTCGAAGGTGCAAAGGATCCTGTCGATGGCTGGGATCTCTTTCAGCAAAGCTGGATAACGCCAGAAGGAACGACGAGGCTAGGAAATTCGTCGGCGCCGTTGTCTTTGGATGTTCAGAAGTTGGCGTAAGAATTGAATGGATGTGGGTGCCGTTTTAGAGTCTCTGAAGCAGCTACACTTCTCTGTAATTTCTGTCCAAAATTGATGACGGGAGTCGGAGTTGATCGCAGAGATTGTACAGGACAATTCCCGTAGTGGGGTCCGTCGATTCTTTCCCTCCTCCGTGCCTTTTCTGCTCGATGGGAGGAACGGGAGTTGTCTGTCTGTTGATGGTAATCAATGAATGAAAGGGCTCTTCCATTTTGTGTCAGCCCGCCGAAGGTCTCTAGAATGCAGGGACACACGTTAGCGCGTGTCGACGCCCGGGTCGTGAGTAGAATGTCCACGTCTGATTAATTTCGAGCCGTTTAACCTACATGCGAGTAGTATGCGAAGGTCCCTGTCAGACAGCGCGCGTATCATATCTGCATAAACTTGTAGCGTGCCGCGCGGAGTCGCGCGACACTCTGCGTCGATCGACCCTCAACCGATGACTTAATTAGTGGTCCAGAAATGTCTATAAATTACACTTGCTTCGATTAAACTTGGGTGCGCAACGAATACCCCTTCGATACTGTCCAGGCGTTGCTAACAGTTCAACGCACGTGCCGTCAGATATTCCTTCGTCCTACTTCAAGTGATTTTCTTTCATTAGCGGCTTCTCGTCACGGATTTTAGTGTTCTAATTGGATAGTTTGCGGAAGCTTGGAATTTAGCCTTGTTTATCGAGCATTGTTTCAATCTCTTTGGTCACCTGCTGCAATTCTGCGAGATCTTAAGTGTTAGATACCTATGAAAATTTCATGGATGCTACTTGGAACTTTATCGGCACCTGATTCCTCACCGTGCACCACCCCCAACCTGCATTTTCTCACAGTTCGAAAGGAGACAAGCCTGCGTCTGAAGAGTCTACTGGAAAATCTTGATAGCAAAGGGCATTGGACACCAGAGACGCGTATGTTGAAGAGGGCTGGGCCACGGGCAGTAAAGTAGGGTGGAAAAGTCGAGGGGGTGGGCTGCAAGAAGGGCAGGCTCGTGGACGGGAGAGCGTTGTCTCCGCATTGGAACGCTGGTATCGAGTCGTCTACGTAAAAGTGCGGCTATAGTCTCTCGGCGGAGAGCAGCGAGGGAGAGATGGAGCCGGGCTACAAGAGAGCGGACTTAAAAGAGTGGAGGCGAGAGAGGTATAGAGAGGGAGAGAGCGTCCTCGGGAGGCCCTCGAGGTTGGTCGGAGGTGGCTCCGCCTCGTGTCCGCCTCCAGAACCCGATTGGATGGCAAATTCTCCCGCCTCGAGGCTCATTTGTTTATTAATGTTGTAATCACCCGCGTGATCCTCTTTTGTCCCGTTCCCTCCGTCTCTTCCACACGGCTCTTGTCCCGCGGAATGCGACCAGTTTCGTCTCGCTTCTTGCTGCCTCTCCTCCGTCCTCCGTCCTTCGACATCTCCTCCTCCACCTACCGCTCTCCTTCACCGCCGTTTCATCTCTTTCCCTCCGGCAGCCGCTGCTCCCTCTCTCTACACCCCTCTGAACGCGAGCAGAAACACTCTCTCCCTCAGCCCTCGTTCTCTTTCTCTGCGTTATCGCTCACGGTCTCGCTCATTCTCTTCTCTTCTCTGCCTCCCTTCGCCGTCACGGAGGGACCACTGGCTTCGTTTCTTCTCTTCTCATCGTCCTCATCGTTCGTCCTCATCGTCGTCGTCGTCGTCGTCGTTGTCGTTGTTCCCTCGCTTTTCTTCGTCCTTTTCTCGAGCCGCGGGTGGCTCCTTTTCCACCCGAGTTCGCGCCACTGCTCTCTTCCTCTCTCTTTCTTCCTCCCCGCCCCCCCCCCAGCCCTGTACACCTCCACCACCTCCTCCCTGCCTCTTCTTCTTCAGCTTCCACTCTTCCTTTTGCTCCCTGTCGATCGCGGTTCTGTTCGAATGCGCTCGTCGAATTTAAACGCGCCACGGTGTCTTGTATCGCTTCGTAAATGAACGAATGCCCATGCCCGCCGCTTTATTGCGCGACCGAATCGCTGTTAAACGATCATTTTCAGACCTTTCATTAGCGTGAATTCCCACCATCGCGCCGCGTCCCCATCCGTCCTGGCTAACCAGGACGGGACCCTAGGGAACGTTCCTGTCGAATCGGTGATTTCGTGCCGCGGACTCCGGTGACGGCCTGTTTGTTTGAGCTGTCTTCGACGGCGTGACGGCGACAGGAAGCGTTACGACCGCGGGGATCGACGTTGAGGGACGTTTACTCTGGCTGCCTCGCGTCCCCAGGGCGAAAACCAAGATGCCGGGATACGTTGAAACGCGACGTGGAACAACAAGCCGAGCTGAAAGGTCCCAAATAGCCGTTCCTCAACGGGGGAAACCGCGGTCGACTCGATCGAATTTTATTTCTGGACAAAGTCCCCTGATGAACTGCTTCCTACACACGCCAGCGATAGTGAAACTCTAGGATCATCTATCCAACGCGTGGCCATTTTATTAGAGGCTCACCATCGAACGTGCGCCGCTTCGAGGCTTCCAGAAAGCCAGCAGCATCGCGGGAACTTGCTGGATGGGTCGTTGGTATTCCCTCCGATTAACCGATTGAAGGATAATCGACGACCATGAAATCGGATTTCACGCGAGGCCAGGGTGCACGCGAGGGAATCCTTAAAGGATCCGGATGATCGCGTTAAGTGTTCTCGTCCGCGTGCACGGCGCGATGAAATTGGAGCGGATAGGCTGGCTCACTGACACGGTAATTTACCGCGAGAAACACAAAGTAATCTTCGAATCTAGGGTAGAACGTCCACCATATTTATTCAATTCCACGACCAACATTTGCCACGAGCGACTCGCGCTCCAAACCTCCGGAGCCCCTTCCATTAGCTCCGAGCAATTGGAGCAAACGATTCGTCCCTGTATATTTCTAAGAACATACACGGTAACGTAGCTGGAAATTGCGATTTCCTCTTCCACCTAATTGGACCAATTCGATTCATCTTCTTCCTCGCGCGTCTACTTAGTCTCTCCCCACATAAGAGCCCCAAAAGTTGTTCGTTATACATTCCATCGATCACAGAACAAGGAACCACAGAATCCAAGACCTATCAGTCCCACTTCAATCACTCGTTTATTTACAAGCTACGTATCAGCACCGATCAGCGGCCGCCAACTCTTCCACGGAGCATCGCACAGAGGACCCGGGGGCTTACACCTCTGAAATAACGATCTTCCCTTCGCCAATCCAATTAACTCGATCGACCTCGTCCTTCCCGCAGTGACCCGTGACCCGAGGCATCAGTCCACCGGACCCGCGGAGGAAAGGAGGACCCCGGCCCGAGGAAAGTTTCCTTGTTTCCGCGCGCGGACGTGTTCCAAATGTAGAATTCCCGGCGCGAAGGGCGTGGCGCGGCGGGTACGCTTCGTTGTTATTCCGAAATGACGAATCATAATGTATAATGCCCGGGCCTTTTTCATCGCGGCGGTGTTGGTGCACGTAGGTGCACCTGTCCGTGAAAGCAGCTCTTTGGTAGTAAAGTGATACACGCCGCACCCTCGCCTCCCACCCCTCCCCCCCCGCCCCCTGCCCCCCCCCCCCCGCCCCCGCCCCTGCTGCTTGGGCCCGCGGTACCTATTTCTATCTTCCTTCGGGCCACCTTTTTTTCCCTCTTCTTCCAGGCGCGGTTTCCCTTCGCGCTCCCTTCCTTCTTTTCTGCAGCTCCTCGGCCTGGCCCCGACCACGGCTAGTACTTACACGGCTTATTCAAATGAACCCGGGCGATTGCTCGATGTATCTCGGGACTAACTGGATTCTGAAAATTAAAAAAGGAGAGCAGGGGAGGGCGGGCGGCGAGGTAGCCGCCGAAACGAAGCGGTTCCTCGGAACGCGCTCTTGCTCCTTTTCTCTCTCTGGCCGGGCCCAGCTACGCTCCGATCCTTTCTCGCTCTCCTACTTCTTCGTATTCCTCGGTCGCTCTTCCCCCCCCCCCCCGCCCTCGTCTTCTTCCTCTGCACACCCCGCCGGGCCTTATCGTCCCGTTTCTCTCAACGTTCGCCTCGTCATCCCGTGGCCCTTCGTCGTTTAGTAATCGCTCTTTCTTCTCGCTTCCCCGGTGGTTTTCAAGGAGTGGCGCTGCGACAAACCGAAGACTACGCGCCTTGTCCCGGGCATTGTTTGAAGGGTAGAGACACGGCGGATCGCGGTGAAGGGCGCGGGGGACTGTCCCCGGGGCCGAGATTGAACTGTCGATGTAAGTTTTCAGAGGGACCTCGATGCCAATTTCATTTGTGCCCACCTTGTCCCCTTCCATCGTCTTGCAAGTCAGCCCGGCGAGAATCGCGGAATGGAAGGGAAAGACACTGGGCTGAGTAATAATCATTGAAAACGATGCGCTCGGTTGTCGCACCGCTTCGGGATTCTCTTTCTGTTAGGGGAGGGTTGCCTATATCGTACCACTTAAGACATTTCAAATATTTCATATTTGGTACTAATTTGAACGCAAATGACTATTGGATATTGTAGCTTGATCTTTTAGGCACCTACTATTATATGCTTAACCTTTTGTTCCGAACAAATGAATTAGTTACTAATCTTTTTGTCACATACTGTAAAAGGTACGATTTAGGCAACCAGTCTCCTAAATCGTACCTCCACTAAAAATAGTATCAATAACAAATAGAGAAGAAAATATTCAACATAAAGCAATGATTATTATATAGTTACATATACATATGTATATGGATCGCACACAGGCCGCAATAATGTACATAACCTATATAACATACGAGTTGTCAAATCCTACTGGTACGATTGTAGTGGCACGATTTGGGAATCATGATCAATTTATTTATAAATATCAATTTAAACTTTATAATGAATGTAATATGTACTTAAAATGAATGTAAAATATTCTACATTAAACCCGCTTTTAGAAAAACACAAAAATACAGGAAAAAATTGCATTGTCTGATTATTATCAGCTAAAATAAACTGGTAAAAAGTTACATCAATCGTACCTGATTTTTTTAAATGTTTATAGCACGCACGAAATAGGGTGTAAGCTCAAAAGGTTTTGTTTCTATTTCTTATTTCGCATTTATTTGATATTTTTATTATCAGATGTCGTTTACGTTCATTGATTACTGAGAAATTGATGAGGTACGATTTAGGTGACCAGTACGATATTGGCAACTCTCCCCTAGCTTCCACGAACATTCGCTTCAATCTCCCTTCTGGAACTTATTCCAGCACTGTTCTTCTCAACCATTTCATCGAACAGATGACGCGGGAGCTTGAGGAAACGGTCGAAAACCGTCGACCAGGTACCCAGGCTATGCTACCAGTTTACAGACACGTTTTCCTCGCCAAACTAGTGGCCATTGTGTCGAAGGGGCACGGGCCTCCGATTCAGGGAGCAGAAATTGCGTAACCGCAAGCCTGTCGTCGCATTAAACACGTATTTAGCGAGTTTTCTGGTGCCCTGGAAAGGGTCGCCCGTGGAAATCTTATACGCCCTGGCCTGCACCTCGCAGAGGGGAGCCCCCTTTCATTCTTCCTCGACCTCCATCCGCCCGTTGCGAATTCCACGATCGCCTTCGACACTTGCCCGCTGACTTACGCGACAAAATCAGCCCAGAAGCCGAGCAGATCGATCGTTTTGTCCCCTTCACGGCGTCCCGCCCTCGCTGGATTTCTCGGATCGATCGGACAATGGTAAATTGCGTGACTCGTCACGTCCGTACAGCTGCTCTCGCCGCTGAGAAGCATGTTTGTCGAGGAGATTTGTACATTTCTGGAAGTCCCAGAGACTTCGCCGATCTGCCAGCGCGGTCGGCGCTTCTGCTCCGCTCCGTTACCAACGAATTTAGAAAGCGATTTAGGGAAGCCTAGCGGGAGGGAGGGAGATCCAGACGGTGGAAGTCATGATTCCCCGGCGGTGAGGTAACGATCGAATGACTCGTGGATTCGCGAAACCGATCGCAATTTAAATTCGAAAGTCTCGGTCCGCTCCCGGAACTCCGTCGCGGTAAATGACATTTCGTATCGATCGCCAGGCTCGATATACATAGGTATATACAGGGTGAGGCGCCCGAGATGATTCATTTGTCCCGAGCTCGGAGAGGAGCGCATGCTAAATTAATTATTGCCCCGGTGCGAAATTGGGGACAGCACTTTCTTCGTCTGAATTATCAACGTGGCAACCATTAAACGCCACTGAAGCACAAATTACTTCGTGTAACACAGAGCTTCCAATACAGTTTGAAGTCTCTTAACCGCTTCACCCTATATGTAGCTCTTCTCAGAACGGAGCTCGACGGTTTCAATTGTCCGCCAACAATCTCGTCGAGTAAATCGATCCCCCGCATCGTTCGAGATCCTCCGAATAGGAGATCGAATCGTTCGCATTCAATTTGCATCGATTTCCTACGGCATCGAGCCTCTCCTAGTCGCTCGAAATCGAGAAGAATCGCCGGCTGAAATTTTACTACCGCCCTGAAAGAAGTCCAAGGAGACCCCGGACAGATAATCGCCGCGACATCCACTTGCACTCGGATGCTGCTCTGCACCTTCCGCAGCGTGCGTCAGCGAAACGCGTCCAGGATGGGTAACGATAACCGTGGCTGGGTCGCGATTAATTTGCCAAAGATGACCGCGCGCCGGTTCTTTATGCGGCCCCCGGTTATGTATCCGGTCTCAGCGGTGCAGACGCAACAGTTTCTGCCCGGTGGGGGCAGGTTTTACGAAGAAACGACTAAGCATAATATTGATATAGCCGGTGCGCGCGCGCGAGGCGACGCGACGTTGATATCGTTGGAGCGATACCAGCGCGGTTGGCCTGGAGAGACGGGAACCAGTACGGTTCCATTCGTCCTGGCCGAGCTCTCCGCGTGTCCGTACCCGATCCCTGGAAACTCACCAGAAGGCGAGGGGGGGTCCTTCCCTTCGCCCTTTGCCGCGCGCCCTCCCTCCCCCGCCCCCCCCCCCACCCCGGCGAACTGGACCCCTTTTCTGTCGGGGCCCCGGAGGCCCCAGATAACGCGAGCATGCGGCGTGGGCGAGCAACCGTACGCTCCGATGCGGTTCGGATTTCTGCAATTGCACGCTCACCTCCGCCGCGTTTCTCCTTCCTTACCTTTTTTCACCCCCCCCCCCTCTCTCCTCCCCAGTTCCCTCTGCTCTCCTTCACTCCACTTTTCGCCGAGCTTCCTTCCTCTCGCATTAAGCCCCCTTTCTTGTCACCTCGGTTTCCAGGAACGCGGTTTTCTGCAGCTCCACTCTCTCGCTCGCTGGCTTGTAGGCGCTCACCTCCTGACTTTATTCCTTCGTTGATTTCGTTTTGTATGATACGGTGGGTATAGAGAGGTTGGGGAGTCGTGGACACACTGGGTCTATGGAGTTTCAGCCACTTAGAGGGCTGCGCAATAATCTAGCGGGCAGGTATAATGAAACGGTCGGGCCGACAAAAGCACCTGGCCCGCAACAATATCCGCGTTGTTAGCTTTTGCGGCTGCACCAGCTGTGACCGGCAGGTCATCCCGACGGGTCAGTTCCACGTGGACACCGATTGCTTCACCTGTCCCCCGTCGATTTCACGAACTCTTCTCTGTTCCCAAGAATACTTGGGAATACCGTAAACCTTTTCTAACAGTCTCGCCGAAACGATGCATCAGCACCGGCTCGCAATTTTTTCCCCAAGATCGTCGGGGAAAAAAATTGAGATTCCCCCTGTGCGTAGCCGGACCTGTTAATAACCCGGACGGATCATAAGTCAGTCGGGTGTCTACCTGCGGCGCGACATTTCACGCGGCCTGTTCCCGGGCAGGTACAATGCAGAAGGCGGTTGCCCACACAGAAACCCAGCTTACACATCCGCCGAGCGATGTAAACTCGCCTCGGCCAGTATAAAATCCTCCGGTGCTGTTCGCCACGGCGACAAGGCCAGCGCTCGTATTTCAATTCCCCGCGAATCGAATTCGAGTAACCGCCTCCTATCTACGGACCTCGATAACGGGCAATTCTTTCCCCGGTATCGTTCAATCTGCTCAGCCTGACGTGACGCTGGAGAAGGAGAGGACTCGGACTGGTTCCGGCGTCGCGGTCGATAACGCGGAATTTCACCAATTCCACGATTACGGCTGGTCTTTGAAAATCTTGTCTGGGGATCGACCGATTAATCTCGATAGTTTTGGGGGGCTCGAGTGGTGCTAGTCTCCTGGAAGACTTGTGGATGGATAGCGGAGGTAGTTGTAGATGGAGGTGTATCGCAAATGGGCCTAGTTATGCAGAAAGAACCGAAGCTGAGTACCTTTAGTTTAAAGATTTTAATTGTTAAAGAGAAGAGCTTTATTTCTATATGGGGATATTTTATTTCTTGTTAGTGTTTGACAAGGATTTTTAATGGGTCATTTAATAGTGAGTAGTATAATTAATATTATTTTAAATATTCTGTAGCTTTTTAAGCTTAAAATGGAACTATGGCTTGGTAGTTTTAACCCTTTGTTGACACACCTCCTTTTTCGATCAATTGAATCTGGGTGGCTCACACCCAGAGCAATTTCTGAACGATTACCATTCTCATCTAAAGAATCCAATTATTATGAAAAAAATCATGGATCAATTTCAAGGTCTCCAGAATGTATTTCAATAGTTTTTTGATTGAAATTTTATCACAGTTTTTGTAAAAAAATTCTAGATTAGCATATGTCGAGAAAGAACGAAGAAAACCTTTAAAAAATTGTAATTTTTAGAAATTTCAATATTAGAAGCTAAAAATCTACAGAATTGTTGTTCGGATATAATACTTTGAGAGAGAAAATAATTTGTAAGTCGGCTACGGAAAAAAACTATTTATTTTGCATATAGAAGGTACAGAGCGTCAAAATCAGTTTATGGGTAACTCACACCCAGAGTGTCAACGAAGGGTTAATAATTGTATAGTGTAAAAATTCTTCTATGGGTTGATCATGTTTTGCAAAATAAAGATCACAAAATTATGGGATATATACTGCGTTTATTATTATTGTTATTATTTTATTTTATATCAACGGGTCAAAACCCTTTATTACATAGCTATGACGGAGAGTTTTAATCTTAAAAATACGGAAAAACCAAAGACAGAAAGTAAAATAAATTAAATAAAACGGAATGAGGAGAAAGCAGTGTATTACATTCTGCATATCGCTAGGTTAACCGTACGTTTAAATGAATATACGGAATTATTAAACAAGTCGAGTGTGTCGCAGAAACGATTCGCGATTAGACAGAGACTGTTGAAACAGTTATTACGGTCATAAAGAATGCGATGCCGTACAAGTGCAACTTTTTTAAACTCTTTAGATTAACTAATTCCTTGTCATTTTGCGGTAGCTTTCTGCATAACTAGGCCCAAATTTAGTTTTGGAGTGTTCTTTCTTTCGCCAAAAGTCTTGTTGCAAAACAAAGGCCATCTTCGAGCGCAGGCATGGAAATATCAATTATTCCGCGGCGCAAGTTATAATCAACGGAAACGCGGAGGTACAAAGAGCTGCAGGAAATAAGGAGCCGCTCGTCCACGCAGAAAGCGAGTCAGCGTTTCGACAAAGAAACCCAATTACACATACCAGAAGCGAATGCAAATGGATGGCGGCCGTTCCATATGAATAAATAAATAAATCCACCGCCGCGGGGCGGTGGATTTTTAAGTAAACGCAAATACAGCGGGCAGAGCAACAATGGGGGAGCGGAAGAAAGTGGAGCACGTGTGTACGTGTACCGGCCACAATTCATCTTGCGAAGCAATGCAAAGCGGATAGATACCACTTAGCGTGCTCGTCCCACGGAAGCGGTTCATTGATCACCGAACACACATACGCGCGTACACACGCACACATACGCACACCAGCAACCCTTATTTCCATCTGCGAGCGTCTATTTAAACTGGTTCTCGTTTTCATTTGGCAGAAGTCACCCCGCGCCGTCGTAATCGGCACATGCGCTCCAATTGGCAGCTGCCATTTCGGTAATGAATCGGCAACCCGAGATGTCCTTGGCTGATTTATCGGCTGATTAGCATACGGGCGCGAGGAACGTTGGGGTTCGCGATAGGGTACACGCATCGGCGCGTGTAAGCGTCATTTGAATTTCGGATACTCCCCGATGAAACGGAAGCGCGCGGCATCGCGGAAGCCAGCCGATTCCTCGTGAGAAATCCGAGCCCGAGGATCGCGAGGGAGCCTGTTTAACTGACGATCGGTTCGCGGAACATCCCGTGCTTCGCGTATTAATAAAAAGCTGCTCTGGCAGCACGCGACGAGAAAGAAGATAGCTGCGGCCGGGGCCGTCGCCGCTCCTTCGAAATTGAATTATTCCGTTGAGAGGGCTTTATCTAATTATCCGAGAGGAACACGTAGCCGGAATCGGTCGATTAACGCCGAATTCCCGAGGCGACGACGCGCGCCGCGTCAAACATGGCCGATCGATTTATCTCGCGGGGCGCGAACACCGCAGCCGTGTTCCCGTTAAGCAACGATTTATCAAGCGGCCGCGTTAATGTATTCGCAAAAACGAGCGCAGCTGCTGTTCTCTGCGGCAGCGTGTCGCGATACAATGAAGGAGCGCGCGCGCGCGCGGGCGCCTGTGAGCGCCACGTATGCGAGCGCCCGACGAGGGGTGGCGATGATTTTTCGCGCGGCCCTCCCGACAGGAGTAAAAAGGAAAGCGCCGGGAAATAGAAGAAAAGGTATCGCCGGCGAGCGACGCCGTGGTGTGCAGGGAATGGAAGGAAGGAAGAAAGAAAGGAAGGAAGAAAGAAGGGAAGGAAGAAACACGAGGGAACAACGAGATTAAAGGTAGGAGGGAGAGAAGGAGCAGCCAGTGTACACGGGTGCAGAAGGAGCAAAGAGCGAGGGAGGGGCGGCCACGGGGGGGGGGGGGGTGGTTTCAATCGACAATCAATGAAGCGCGTCCGCGGGATTAAAGGTCCAATGGAGAGAGATAGATCTAGATTCGCGGTACTGGCTGAGCCAATCGGATCTGGTTCAAGGAACCCCGGGGACCGCGCGCGGCTGTATTTGCAATGCAAAGCAGGCGAACCGTGCGTCGTAGCTACCGACGAACGAGAGACCCGCACACGCCATACGTCCTCTTCCTTCGAAACCGTGCTCCTCTTTGTCGCGCCACGACACACATGGCTACGTTCGATTATTTAGATATGCAGATGATCCCGCGGAAAGACCGACCGGGACACGGAATAACCGTGATCCAAACCGAGGGAGAGGGACCAACCACCGGAGGGAAATGCCACCAACTGTCTCTCTCCCTCAACCTCAATTGCGTGTGCACGAAAGGGTTAACCCTTGCGATCCTTACCCCTTTCTGGACACCACGACCCGGTGAATTAAGCAACATCTAGCGGCGAAATCGAGGCGACTATCTCACGGAGGAGGATTAATTGAAAGTATCTTTCCTTCAAAATCATCGAGTCTCTCTCTCTCTCTCTCTCTCTCCCATAATCGTTGAAGGAACGAAAAATTCACGCGAACTCGACGGGCCATCGGCAAAGAGGCATATAGAATATCTGCAGTAAGTACGCGCGATTGTAAAGCAACGTGACTCGCGCGTGCAAGGGCTGCTACCCCCGTCCTCTTTCGCCGAAGGGATCTCATTGTTGGCCAGGAATTTGCATGTCGCCGCACTTTTCGACGCGTGTTCACGGAAGGGGTGGTCCCTGGCCAGGGTTACCCCCACTCGATATGGGGATGCTCATTTTTCGGGCATATGCAACGTACTCTCTGCGCACGATTGTCCTGCTGCTCGGGTCTCCACCGGCGGGTGCCATCGACACCGACTCTCCACCCCGACTTTCACAGCGATTTTCTTGCTGATTTATCGTCCCTTGGCCCGTCGGCTCGTTTACATATCGTCCCGAGGCCCTTCTTCTCCCTCGATGACACGAGTGTCCGATGATTTGCTGCTTCGCGTCGCCTACCACCCCCTTCCTCGTGGACAGTCTAGGATTTCTTAGAGTTACGTCCCGTGGAAGCGGGCAGACGCGTTAAAAAATACTTCAGGAGAGACTAATTACAGTTATCCCTGCCTCGACAGCTTCGGCTAAATATCTCCATCGAACTTCCTCCTCTGTACCCATCGAGAGGCATTGAAGTCACTGCCAAGCCGAGATGAGCGTTTTCCTCCGTGAGGGTGACCAATAATCAAGGACATTTCTTCAGCTAATAACCAGAAAATCTGTGTTATTATTCATTAGAATGGTCGTGGGCAGTAGAGTCGAATCTCTTACTCCGAAATGGCAGTTAAAACTCGTTTACAGCGGTGATTTGCTAATTACCGAACAATGTTAATGCCGGCGATACCGTGAAACGAGGTATCGATGTAATTACGTAAGCGAGGAAGATGGATCACGGCGTTTGCTACCCTTCCCGAATCCCTCCTCTCTCCTCCCCTCGATTTCCTCCTCCTTTTTCGTCCCTTTTCGCCGGATTCGTCTTCGCCCGGCGTGTCGACTGTCTCGATTATCGATCGACCACCTTGACGACGGCTCGAGAATTAATTGGGACGACCTCGTTAGCGGCGGATATCGGCGACCATCGAAAAAGAAATCGAGGGGTTTTCGTTTGCACCCGTAAAAAAATCCTGCTCTTTTATTTGGCCAGGTAGAGGGCCTCCGCGTGTAAGAAGCGCAGCTGCCCGAATCAATTTCATTGAACGAATCTTCGTCGAGCTTTTTGCCGGCTATTTTCTTCAAACTCTTTACTTTTCTCTCTCTCTCTCTCTCTCTCTCTCTCTCTCTCTCTCTCCTTCGTCCAGGAGCCTTTGTTCGTCGCTCGTAGGAATCTTTGTTCCGGCGACCCTTTGAATATTTCCAAGGCACGAGTGTGCCGGGCGACGATCCTGTCGCGAGAATATACAATTTACCGTGGATTGCTTCGCGCATCGTCCAAACCTCTTCCGCGATTCACGCTAGATCTTACAGCCTGGAGCTTACTCCGCGGCAAGTAAAACGACGGATTCCTCAGTCAGACGTTACGCATATTCTTCTAAGAGATCGGAGTTTCGCTCGACCTCGTCCACGGAGTAATTATGATTCGCCGATTCGTCTCGGCGAATCGTATTCTCGGTTCGCGCGCGCGCCGGCAAAAACGTGCCGCGTTGAAACGACCGAAGAAACGGAACGGAGGCCGGAGAATAGAGTTGTAAAGCGAACGACGAGAGCTGCCAGTTTTTCCGAACGTGTTTCCTCCGCGGACTCGTGCAGCAACGTGTAGATCGGTCGGATGCACTCGCAGAAACACACACGCACACACACGCGCGCGCCCATATTTATGTGCCTGCAGACAGGATCGCGAGACAGTAGACGATCATTGTTTTGTCCTGTAATGGAACAATTGGAGGGTTTCATTGAAATATCAATGACCCAAGTCGATTCTCCGAGCTACACTTAAGATCACAAAACTCTCTCCGTTCTTCAGAAAAAATACTAACACCGTTGCTCCACCTCTGGCGCTATTCAAGCTTCTCAATTCCTAAGAACCTTTGCTGATTCTTGCAATTAAAGGTGTCAGAGACCACCAGAGATTTCAGCGGCAATGCTCATTGAAAGGCAAACAGCGGAGGCAGTTCCTAAATCATCCTCCGGCTCATTCATGCCGCGGCTCGGCCATATTTCATAAAAGTCCATCAAGTTTTTCCTCCCGCCCCGTCGCCGTTCGTAGCTGGAGGCGCCTCGTGGGAATGAAACCAAAGGCGGAATAGAGCCGTAGAGCCTGCCAGTTTTTCCTCGACTCGCATCCAACGGGCACGGCTCTCTTCCTCGGCTCTCCCTTTTCGTCCCCGCCGTGCCTAGGTGCGTGTGCGTGCCGAAGGGAGGGACACGCGTGCACACGGCCGACTTGGAAGCGCGAACGCGAGGGGGACACGCGCTAACCTGCAACGCCCGCTGCATACGAGATCGCCGCGTTTTCACGAACACGTATTTCCTTCTTGACACACGATCGGTTCAGGGGGTTCAGGGAAGACCATTCACTGCCCCTCCGCGAGGATGATTCGTCAGCTTCTTCTTTCTCCGCGAGAACGTGGCGACAGGAACCAGGGAGATTCGTCGCGAGGTCAGCGTTGCGTCGCAGAATAGGCTGACATGTCCAGTGAATGAACACTTAACCTTTAGAGGGCCGGGCTGGCCACTATAGTGGCCACTGAAAATTTTAAAATTTGAACTTGTTTCTAAGGATTTTTCATTGCGCTAATCACGATTCTATGCTCAGAGTATCGAAATTCTACGCAGAAACAGTGTTGCCAACCTAAACAAGCCTAAATGAATAACAGCAGTTACATTCATATATTATTCTTTCCTTTGGCGTTACTCAGAGCTAACCGTAAATTCGAATTTCTGACATATAAATTCATTTTTTTTTTCGTTTGGAAGGACGAGAAGTATGAACAAACAGATAAAAAAAGAAACGCAACAAAGAGATACACATTCATTATTCATTTTGTATAATGCATGGGCATTAGTGAGTTGCACGACTGCAGCTCGCATAATAAATAGTAAAATCAGAAAACTAAAAAAACAAACCCAAAAATAACACAAAAAACCCTGAAAACAAAAAAAGAGCTACAAAAATTTCTACGTCCACGTCGTTAGCCCTGGGTAAAGCCAAAGGAAACAATAATGTAACTGCTGTTATTCATTTAGGCTTGTTTAGGTTGCCAACACTGTTTCTGCGTAAAATTTCGATACTCTGACCTTAGAATCGTGATTAGCGATATCAAAAACCCTTAGAAACATTAAAGTTTAAATTTTAAAAATTCCAGTATATACCATACCGTTCGCGGCCTGGCTGGCCACTATAGTGGCCACCTAAGAATTTGGATACTTTGCCGGCCATTTTGGTGGTATATATGCAAAAATTTTAAGTAAATAAAATTTACAATTTCAATGAAAAAATCCCGGCCCTCTAAAGGTTAAGGAGGACTATTGAACGACTAAAATCGACGGTTTCTTGTCGGTTGGATTGCTTAGATACCAAATAATCACCATACCGGCACTTTTCACAGTTTTTTATATACGCTTTTACAAGTAATGTAAAATAAAAAAATTGTCAGAATGTTGAAAATTATTCGAGTTATTTGACGTTAAAGATGGTCCCGCGTAGCGCGAAAGCTGTAATCGGTGTACATAGTCCCAGGTGAACCAATCATCTAAAAGCAAAATGCTTTGGGGTAATTTCTACACTAATAGTTATCGTGTGAACTTTTGCTGGGCGAATTTAAACAAAAATTGTAATTGTTACACACGAATCAATTTTTTCCCCACATTTTTATGGGAAAAAATCGTCTTTAATCGGTTATAAAATGTTTTACAAACACCCAATGTTGATGCGGAAATTCCACACGATAGAGAAAGGAATTCTACAGCTCCAGCTAAAATTTGAAGTGAAAATATTTATTCGTTCAAGAGTTATGATGTACCCACACCGTGTCTGAAAATGTAGTTTCGAGATAAACGGCTTCAAAGTTAAGTCCCATACGCCAATACCGCTCTGCGAGGCCGTTACTCGATGGTGCACTCAATTACGTTCAGCTTTGCAGAATTTCTTCACGATAGATTGTTGTAAATGTACACAAAGCATGACACTTTCGGAATTAATAATAATAAAAAAATCGATTTTTCAAGATTTCAATAGTGCTGTATCCCCTTAAGCTGCATGTCTGTTAAAATTAGTATTCAAACGTTGTTATTTAATCCTCTGAATGTTATTGCTATAAGCGAGCTGTTTTATTACTAATGTCAGACATCCCGGAACACCATTCTAGCAATGTTTGATAGTCATAACTTTCGTTAAAAGTTTGGGAGGGTATTAAATAAATAATGGGCTAATGACCAGTGAATGAAACATAAATTTCTAACGAATGAACAGGGGTACCCCAGTGAATGAACGGGATAATAACAGAGGTTAGGTTTCCAATGTATTTAGACGATTTTTTGTATAAATAACTTTTCATTCTCCGATTGCAATAATATTATCGATTTGATACTTTACTAGTCTTATAAGATCATAATCATGCATAGTTGAAATTTGTTTTCTGGGGGTGGGTTAACCTAATCTCCACACTGGCGGCGAAATTGTCAAGAGAAAAGAAGACCGGGTAAGTTGTTCATTCATTGGTAAAGTAAGAAATGTCCACGTTTGCCAGTGAATGAACGGCTGTGAGGGCAACTGTCGAATAAACGGAATTAATGCCGTATAAGTTATAAGTAAAAGGAAAAACGCTTCCGAGAGACGTCTGTGGGTGTCCATTCTAAATTTCGGTGCATGTTTCAACGTGAAATGTGCGCGATAGGCCTTAATTTTTCGTATTGCACGAGCAACGTTCATTCACTGGACAGGTCACCCTACTCACACTTCTTGGCACGGGAATTTCTACGATAATCTATCCACCCTCTATGTACTCTCTATCCACTGTGTACACAGCACGAGTCTCTTCCCGCGGAGAATAAGTCATGCCACCAAAGTAATGAGCCAAGCCGGTAAAAGTAAACAGACCAGAACACCGTTTACTCGCCGATTTGTAGACAGGGGGCAATAAACATTCGGGGTCGTTTATAGGTGCCGGCGAGGCGTCGATCGCAGTTCGCGAGTGGTTGGCGTGCGTGGCGGGCACGCGACCGCGTGGTCACATTCATTCACCAGGATAAACGCGGTTGCCGTCGTTCGTGCGGAACTAGTGCTTCCGATTCCTGCGATCGTCCCCGAAGAACCGGGCCTCGGCGTCGACTTGTCTTCGAGGGCACAATCAGAACCCTGGACATGGTGAGTTTTTTTTTTTAAAGCATATATCACTATGGCGAACACTTCTCAGCATCGGTTCCACCTTCGCGATTCGGTGACTCGATATCCTCTTCCGAAAATCTCAGGAGTCTCCGTAAACTTCGGCTTCGGCGGTGAAAGAAAAATCCTCTGTCGAAAGCCACGAGGTCTAGGACAGCAGAGCCAAGATCGCGCAGCGCTCGTCGCTTTTCAAACAAACTCACACGCTCGCACGCGCACCCACACAGGTGGGCGGGCAGGTGGGTGCGTGGCAGTGTGCGATCACCGTTCTGCGTTCCATTGTCGTGGATGTGTTGGGCATAAAAGAGGCGTGTTAATTCCCGTAACCTTATTGTCGGCCGACTTCTCTGCGTGTATCCTAATTCCCCGGAGCCGGCGATTCCTCCTCTTTTATCTCAATCTAAAAAATGCAGAAAATCCGGGGCCGCGGAACCTCCGGGAGGGATATAGTTATTAAAGGAGCGTTCGTGTAATCGCGGAATCTCGGAACGAATCAGCCACGTGAATTACCAGGGGGGGTCGTCCCCGTTTCACTCGCCCATCCGTGCTCCGTTAAACGGTTTTATCTCGTAGAAAGTTGCAAACAAGCGCGTGGCTCGGGGAACGATGATGCCGATAGGGTCACTGGCTCTTCTAACATCTCCTAATGGGAATTTAATCTGCTCGATACTCGTGCCTTGATTGCCGTGGATTTACAGTGACGAGTCTGCTGATTTACCTCCGATCAGATTCGATCTCGCACCTCTCTGGAATAGCTTGCAATCTACCAGCCAGCCCTTCCAAGACTCTCCCCGTTTCTGCGACGCAGAAACTGGATTAGTCCAGCTTCGGGTCGGGCTCTGTTCCCCGCAATGTCGTCCCTGGCACCTCGTCTATTCCACCAGCGAGCTGCTTCGCTATTCAATTTCAAGCGGCCGCAATTTGTCTCGCGAAATCGCGAGCCGAATGCGAGCTGGCCTGCATTCGCCGAAAAAGGTCACGGTTTTTCGCAAACATCCGATCGATCGGGCCCCCGACCCGTCCCGTCCACCGCGATTTCCACAAAAGAAACTGCGCGACGGGGCACGCGCTGCTGATAGAGTATGATAGCTGCATTCCATCGGTTGCAACATGTGTGTCATACGAGACGTGCTTCGATTTTCTATCGTTTCGATCCGATCGCCGTGACTTATTTACGGCTCGCGGAGAGACCCCCGCGCCCTCGGAATTAATGGGCCGAGTTTAAGCTGATTTCAGGAGCCCCCGACGCGACGCTACGCTACTAGTGTTTCCTCGCGCGGTGTCGGGTTCCGATTCCTGCTCCAATTCGCGTCCGCTCGGGAACTATCGAAAATCTGGGGCTGTACGCCGCGAAAAAGAAAATAGAAAAGCGAGAGAGATTTTTAAGAGGGATGCTCTCTCCTCCCCTTACTCGTTATTATCCTAAATCGTCAGATTCTCGGCCGAATGTTAGGCTTTTATAAATATGGAATTAGGGTAAAGAGGAAATTGAAATTGAGCTGAAATTAAAAAAAATTTTTTTGGGAAAATGTTCCATGTGCCAATGGTGATAATAGTATAGAATTTGATTTTTGGCACTTACAGTGTTTTTTTACAAGGACTCTTCAATTAGTGTCGACTAATGTAATCTAATTACAAATTACAAATTACGATTAAAATGTAATTGTGTAATTGATTACACATTATTTTCTGTAATTGTTAATTTAGGTAGTTGACCAGAATTTTGTCAACCATCTAAATTAACGGTTGCAGAAAATAATGTGTAATCGATTACACAATTACGTTTTAATCGTAATTTATAATTTGTAATCAGATTACATTTTGCCGAACTCTGATTGGAGCGTACCTACTCCCCGCTATTAAGCAAGAAACGAACCAGCAGAACTTTCCTGTTCCAATCTGATACTATTCGCGATCCTTGGCGCTGGAGACGTCGAATTTGTCGCCTAAGCGGCCGGCGATCGCGCGGGCAAGATAAATCGTTGCGAAACGAGCCTGTTGTTAAATAGTTTAGCGTCGTTGTTGGCACAATAACGGATGGCCGTGCGTTTCGCAAGAATGACTCGCCGCGGACTGTCGTAAATTTTGTTTTGAAAAATAACCCGTTCCCCGGGACGATCCGCGCGCGGGAAAACACCGCTCGTAGATTAGCTCTTTCGCTCCACTGTCCATCGGTAAACATTTATCGCCACCACCGCGCGTCTTCGATTGCAGTAAATATTGCATTTACTCGGGCATCGATCGGTGTTTGACTGCCCAGGCTTAGAAACCACAACTCCAACATTTTTCACCGATGATTTCGAGCCCCCTCTTCGTCTATCGAGGCGAGAAGCCCGTAGGATTATTTTCGTCAATGTAGAGAAAGGTGTCGGGCAGGAATCAGTGAAGCCAGAGACACTTCGTTGCGTCAGATATCGAACAATCTTGTGTCCGCCGGTAGAAACTAGCTCGACATAAGTATTTCGATCGTCTAGAGATCTGCTCGGCATGGAAACTGCGTGCTCGGTGTATCCGCCAACGAGACAACAGATAACGAGCAGTATTTTCCAATAAGTCGTCCACGATAATACCACCATTACCATTCCCGCTCAACTATGAACCGCGTGTTTCCGCGCGTACAACGAGTTTTTATTGTCCCGTTCTTGCCCGCGTTATTCAGACATAATGGCGAGCGGGGTCGATTGCGACACAGCCGTTTCATGATACGGCGACAAAAGAAATTTACGATCGTGTGCGCTTTGCATACGTCACGGTCACGACGTGTCTACTTTTCCCCGTGAACGCCTCGCCAGGAGTTCACCGTGATATCACCTGAAATAAATCTTCCTCGGCTAGCAACAGTCTCCCCTTATCCGACTAATTCCATCGATTCGTTAGACGACGCCTTGGCGCGTCACGGAGGATGCCGCTGGGAGAGCAGTGAGAGCAGTGAGAGGAGCAGCGAGAGCAGCGAGAGCGCACGGGTGAAAATGTGGCCCGTGCCACCGGGGGGGGGGGGGGGACCTGTTCGGTAATCTTAAATATCACTAATTCACTAAATCACCGTTTACCAGGGCTAATCTGATGCACGGCCGCCGGCCTGGTCGCATCAATTTCATTAACCCCCGGGCCCATCACGAAAAAATCGAGAGTCGTAAATTAAAAAGCAGTCCCAAGATGTGTCCACCGGTAGCTGTCTGGACCCTTAAGCCCTGTTCACAATTCCCAGAATAAGTCTACTATCCTAATTGACTATAGTTCGTTGGGCTGTGTAAGGTGCATAAGTTGAAGTGACATTTTTTTCAACAGCCACAAATGTAGGCTGTCAGAGAAAATAAATTCCTTAAACTCAACGCTTAAGGGGAGGTTCCGGTCTAAATGTTGATTTTTTTTCTCGAACCTTTTAGGAACACGTGTTTAAAAGGATTTGTTGAAGTTCGCAAAATTCCCGAAGTTATAGGCATTTGAGTTGCGGCAAATGCATGGGCAACAACCGGCCACTCGGCGCTCACGTAAAACTTTAAACGCGTTTTTCTCGGAACAGTGTTCTCAAAATCGGTGGGACCTGTATCTCCGAAAGTTATTAGCCGATTCGACTGAAACTTTTTTTATTTTGAAGAATATACTTCTGGCTAGGGGTGAAACCAGTAAAATTTAAAAAAATTGAAAATTTACCATTTTTAAAGGCGTTGAAAGGATGAAAAATATATGGAAAAAGTGATTTCAAACTTCAAGTGTCGTTATTTTCTAAAAAAATGTCCATTTCGTATTTTCTCTGGTTTCCCCCTAGCCAGAAGTATATTCTTCAAAATAAAAAAAAGTTTCAGTCGAATCGGATAACTTTTGGAGATAGAGGTCCCACCGATTTGGATGACTTTTTTGACGCCTCGACTTTAACGACTCCCCAGTGGCATCTGCAATGATTAATTATAAAACAAAAAATATATTTCTATAATTTAAGACATCCTTAAAAAAATAAAAAAAGTTCTATTAAATTATATATAGTAGTTTTCCTTTAATTAATTCCCAAAGATCACATATTTTTATGGGCTCTAGACCGAAACCTTCCCTTAACTCTACCACCCCGGGCAACTACTAGCTCCAAACCTCGTGCTCGCACCTAAAATCATTCTTCACTTCTTTGTTTTCCTATCACAAATTATACTCCGTATTCTCAGACGAAGTTAACTTCCGCCCTGCCATAGTGTCAGAGTCGTACCTCCTCCACAAAATAAACTTGCACCTCGATACTCGATAGTTTGGAACGCATCCTACCAAAATCCCTCAGAAATTCCCATATAACGTCACAATGTGTCTCAAGTGGGTTGCCTTGTCTCGCGCGACAAAGTGTGTAACAGGCTTAAGGAGCGACCGTATTGGAGTTATACTTATGCGTACACGGTGTGTACCTGGCCTGGGCCGAGTGGGGGAGGGTTGGGACCTCACAGGCACGATTAACACGTGTCACGCGTCACACACATACGCCCGTTCATCTATCTTTTCACACTTGCACGGCCGTGCACGCGCACAGGCTCGGCTGTACGCGTGGGCACACGCGCGCGCGCGCGCGCGCAACAGTCCATATATCTACCTAACCCGCCACCAGTCACCATGTAGGACAATAAAGGACAGAGGTGGTACGTAACATTTCCATACATTCCTGGGCAGCAACGGGCCGGCCATTTAAGAATTTCTCGCCGTACTGGAACCGAGGTGAGGTCCCGTGCATTTCAATTGGCCGACACGCGCCAATTCTCGCCACGAAAATTCACCGCGAGGATAGAAAACGCGCCACGAACGTGGGTCGTCGCGATTGCAACCGTTCCTCCGCTCCGTCTCATCCCTCGGTTCTGACGGACTGCTAGTAGCTCCCAGTAAACTGGAACCAACCGGGTTGCCGTCCGAACTATACAGAATTCACCAATGATCTTCGAGTACCGATCGATGGAATCGCTGGGCCCTTCGATGCGAGGGATCTCAAGGGAAGTAACGGTCGCACAATGGACGTTCTCGCCTTCCCAGCATTGGCTACGACAGTTTCCGCTGTATTTCAGGGGAATATTAACGAGGATCAGCTTCGTTGTTAACGCAGTGTCGAGGCTAATTACTTGAAATTTACATGAAATACAGTGGTGGAGCAGGCCTGCCAGACGACTTACGCTCTTAATCCCCTACGCCGAAAGAAACCGTCCTAATAGTGTATTAAAGCCATCCCGAACACGCGAGCGTCGTTCCTCATTTCCAGGAGGCAGACATTCCTCTCGGCGGCGTTCGTTGCACTTGCCCGATTAATCAGCATAATACTAATTGCGACAGGCCGTCGCCAGCTGCGTTCATTTCCAGAGCGGGTCTGCCGGGAATCAGCTTTGAATAAGTCGCCCGGGCCGGTGAAAAACAATGTAGGTTTTAGGGTACCGTTTCGCGCGGCAACGGGTCGCGACGTGTGTTCCGTCGATTTCACGAGCTCTCCTCGAGCGTTTCGAGGAGGATCCGATCTATATGCGAGTAGAGTAGACGGGCATGCTTCCATTCACGAAGAAATCATGCGCGGCTGCGGAAATGAACGACCGTCGTCTATATTTAACCTGTCGACTGACGACAGGAAGGAGCCTCGACGTGCTCGTCACATCGCCACCGAACCGAACACATTTTAAGGCTCTCCGCCGCCTTTTTCTTTCACAAAACTTTTACGCGTTCCTTGGCCCAACCGGCCGCGCCTGCCATTCCGTCTGTTACGTCGACCTGCCGCGTCTTATTTTCGTCCCTCGCGGCTCTCCATCGTTATCTTCCATTGGGAACCTTCGCGCAGAGTACTGCAACCCTTTGGCAAGGACACTTGTCAATCTTGGTCAATGAAACTATGGACCGTGTGTCAGAAGGAGAAGGGACTCGACCGAGGGTAGGGATCGTGTGAGAATTGGTGAACGCTGACGGTTCTGTGGCGATCGCCAGTCAGAAATCGATATAGAGTGTATCGGTCTTTATTAGGTGTTACAGGGAAATTTTCGAAAGTCTCTGGCGCCCGTTGACGTTTCTTCCTAGTTTTGCGCGTGACTGAATGCGCGCGCGCTCCGCTCGACGTATATATACGTCTTTCCTGGCGGTCACGCAGTCGCGTGAAAACGTGTCGCGAGCGTGCCGTAATGGTACGGACGAGCCTGCCAGCGGTGGAACGAAACGGAGTGTGTCGAAAGCGCGTACAAAGTATCTCTAATCGTCCCATTGTATCGTTTCTCCTTTGTCCATTCTCGCGGGTGAAAGCTTCGTTAAAACGCGATCGCTAATGCCCCCCTTGTCTTTTCGCGAAAAGGCGACCGGCCCAGCGCGCTACACGCAGCTCGTCGCAGCGAGGATCCAATTGGCATCCCTCGATGCAGATCATTCAGTCTCACTCTATCACCATGACCATCTCGCGACAACTTTTTTCCTTCGATATTCACTGCATTCGGAGATTACATCTCTTCTGAGATGGACGTGGTAGTCGATCAGTGCCCTAGTCCCAATAAGAGGAGAGATCTTTGAATCGAAGCTATTCGATTTCGTACCATCTAAATTTCTCCCTTCGACCATTTCTGTCACATTCTAAGTACACTCATCTTTGACGATTCCCTATCGGGTGATTCCGAGATTCTGCGCTACGCAGAAGCTCGCCAAAGGGTGAGGAATATCTTCGGAAGTGGTAGGGGCGCGTGTCCCGCGAAGGAAGCGCGCGAAACACGCGTGCATTCCATCGATTCGGACGTGTAAACGCGCGCTGGAAGTGCGTGCCCGCCTCGAATCGAATCGGATCGACTCCAATCGAGATACGAGGACGGCCGTTGCGAATGCGTGTGCTGACCAGAGGGGGTTGCGGGGAGCTCTGGTTTCGCCAGCCCCGGGGCTACTTGCAGCGAGGAGAATGGTCAAGAACCTAATACACCTAATACGAGTATTAGGCTGTTTCTATCTATACCGTATATACCTCGACGCACGGTCTCGTTCGCCGGTATCGCCGTAACTACCTGGTCCCCGTCCTATCAAGCCATCCCATGAGCCAATGGTAGTAATGGTACCCATGCAAGCTCCCGAGACAGACTGCTTTCGTTTGAGAATTCTTCTCGGATCATATTTCCAACACCGTCCACTATATCCTAAGCAGGCTACGAACCGAGTGGAAATTCGACGTGGCCGAAGCGCAAGCTCGGCCGCGATCGTTTCCTGAAACCGAAGATCCCCGGCTAATCAGGCCGTACTCTCGATAGCCCCCTAAATCATTGCCGACTTCCGCGTTCAGGGATCGGCGAGCGTCCTCCGCGAGACGTATCTGGCACGATAGATCGCCCCGGCTCGTAAAATAATTCAGCCGTCAGGGGTCCGCGGGTGAAACGATCGATTCCGTATTATCCGTCGTTTTATCCGTCGATTTATCTAACCGTGCCAGCACCGCGGAGCGGATGCAAAGTGGAGCACACGGTGCACGGCGCAGGCTCGCCGGGCTCCGCCGGGCAATATCTCTCCACGGGTATTGCTGTGCCCCGGACAAACTGGATATCCAGTTTCCAGCATTTCTCGGTTCTCCACGCTTTCGAGAGGCCCTAATCCCCCGGTGTCTCGTGGAACGGTCTCAGCAATAAAATCGCGGCGCGCGCGCGTATAAGACACCGGCCCACGGTGAAGAAATAATTTCATCACTGGCCGTGGCTGTGCATGCGAGCGAGTGCACACACTGCACGCTGCCGTGGCCAGAACAGAACCAGAATCGCTCGGTTGTTGTTCGCTGCGCGGGAATGCATCCTCGCGGATCGGCTTCTTGGCCCTCCGGGCATTCTTTTGAACCCGTTCCTTCTGCGTCTCCGCGCACTAACAGACCTATCCCGAGGAAACTCCGTCCGGTGTTTAGAAACAGGCCGAACCGCCCAGCAGGCTGTGAAAATCGGAGCCTTCGACACCGTCAAACTCGTCCCCATTGAAGATTCCGATGACGAAAATTTTCCAATGATGAATTTTTTGAAAATCCTTTGGGCGATCTTCAGCCGAGGATCGAAGAGGAGAATGGCAAGGAGTCTGTTGCTCCTGATAGGAAGGCGGTCGCGGCGTACGATCGATCGCACGCTGGTCGATATCTGGCAAGTATTCCGGCTCGTGGCCAGTCACGATAGCCTCGAAATTCGCGGTAGTCGTCATAAATCTGCGGATCTAAGCGCTCCCACCGGCACGATCTGGCCCGAGATCTAACAAGTTGCGCGAATAACGGGGCCATTAAGGCCGATATCGAAACACGGAGCCGATATTCTCTCTCTCTCTCCGGCGTCGAAACGCGACAATGGTCTCGTGCACGGCTGGCAATTAAGAGCGACCGAACCGTTTGCTCGTCAACGCGCTAATAACTCTACCCTGCGCGCGATTAATGACGCTCAACGTCCGAGCGATTCCAGATCCAGGACACAATCGCTGGTAACATTTCCATCTTGCTGCTCGACGAATTTTAGAGAAATTTAGAATGCCGGAACACTTCGCCCATTGCAATTCGAACTGTAGTTCCGGGCATAGTTTAAGGGTTACCTTTGGTAGGTTACCCTCAAAATTTTCGAAAATTGGTTTTTAGGATGTTTGCATATTCCGCTAGCTACATCTTTTCTACGCATTTTAAGCGCAACGGGGCCCCGAAATTCCAAAAATTGAAGGAATTACAGTAAAAAATGTACGAGCCTGCACATGAGATCGGATAACGATGTCCGACTTGAAACGCGATTTCCCAGAAACTACGTTCTCCAAAACGATGAATATAAAATCTCGAAAACCGCTCCAACGATTTGAATGAAAATTTACAGGGAGCTTCAGAAAACTATTCCCCTCCATGTATTGGGAGTACATTTTCAATATAAATTCTTAAAAAAAAAAGATAAAAAATATTTTTCCCACAGAAAATGGATAAAATCAGAAACATCAACATGAAAATTTATCAAAATTTTGCTTCCTGTACAAGATGGAGACTGTCTTACAGATTATACAAATGCCTTTACTTTGTGTTTTAGGTATTTCACCTGTCCGAAATCGTGTTCACCGTCAAACGGTGCATCGCGTACACGCTCTCACATTTATATTTATAACTTTTCTCGCTATAAACATATTTAAAATTTTCTTTTTGCGCATTAAAGTCAACGAAATTACGCTTACAAATTATATAAATAATTATCTCTGTATTCATTTATTACTTCAGAAAATGCGTTTGAAGAACGGCCTGATTTTGGGCTGTTGAGGGTAACCAACCCTCTTAAGGGTTCTCAGAAATTTTCTGAACGTGATCGTGGCGATAATTCCATTAATGTTCAGTCAAATTGAATTAAACTACAACATCTCTGGCTTGCTTCTCGAGCCGCGAGCGTAGAAATTCATTCCCCTTAAACGTCTCTGATGGATCAATCACGGCGCTTATGGTGACGTTCTGGTTTGCTGTTTTCCTTCAGCGAGTCGATTGAGTTGCGATCGTTGGCGATATCCTTGCCACGATCGTGACTGGTGTGCAGCAATTTTCTTCGGTGCTTCAAGCCTGTGCTAAATATAGCTTTTTCCAGCACGATGGGACGCCGAGTTGGTTCTCCCTAGTGTCTGAGCGCTCCGATTTTCCCATTAAACGTATCGGTCCTCTCGATCATCGAATAGCTAAGCATCCCAACACCGGTGCTCGAAATCCTTTACTGAACAGTCGCAGAAAGTGTCTCGGCTCTCGCGGAGCAGAGATCTGCCCGAAACGGTCCGCCGATCGCGAACAATCGCAACGCCACGAGTCTGTCGCAAGCGACTCGCCGATAAGGCGAATTATTTTTGGAAGGATACGTTCCAGTTTCGCGCAGGACAACGACGATGTATAGCCGCTTACGGGTAGATCTAGATTTCGCGCTGGAGCGGCTAGACGCGCAAACCTGATCCGCAATAACCGGCGGGTAGAGGCGTGAATTCTGTTCCACGAGGTTTCTAGATTATCGAAATACCAGCGCTAGGTGGAATCAGGTTCCGTGCTCCAGATTGCCGGGGCGAACTGCGAAGCTATCGGTCGCCATGACCATTTCAGGATTATTAATCTTGGTCACCGTTGCCTTCTGTTCGCGCGCCGCGAGATAAAGTCGAGCGGCCAGCCTGCCGGAAAAATAAATCTACGCCGCCCCGTGAGCCGCGCGCGTCCAGTTCCTTGCGCTTCGAGGTCGCCGTACGTGCTCCCTGGCCGACTTCGATACCTCGAGTTTCCCTCCACGCGACAACTTCTCTGTGGAACTCCATCGGTAAACCATAGGCAGGGTCTCTGGCAACTTTTTCGAGACGCCACTTGGTCTCGCTCCTTTTCGAGTGAAAGTGGCATCAAGTTAAGGAGCGAGATCTCTTGCCTCCGTTCGAGAGACAGAAACACGGCCCTTGCCTCGAGATCGTAGGACGAACGAAGGGATGCAGGGGGCTGAAGGGATGGGGACAGCCCCTGATCGGCCTTGGTAGGTCAGGCGACTTCGCCGGGACTATAAGCGAAACCGCGGAGCCGTTCCATCAAATCGGAAACACGAGAGCTTGATCGCTCGAAGACACGGCTCGTTCGCGGAATCGGGGCTTGCTCTCTTCGGAATCCCGGGGGAAAAAGAAAGAAGAAGCTCCCGGGAGGAAGGGAGCGGGGCCGAGGAGTTGTGTCCGTGGTTCCCATTTAGCCTCAGTCGGAGAAAGAGGTAGAAGGAAGGGCCTTGGACGCGAAAACGATATGGAAGAAGAAGAGATTTTCGTGGCCGGGCCTCCCCTTTGTGCGCACGACCAGCCACGTTTTATGCACAAAAGACGTGGGAAGGCGAGGGTGTGGGGGGCGCGGGAAGAGGAGGAGGAGGAGGTGGAGGAGGAGGAGGAGAGCAGAGGAGCGCGGCGGTTCGTTATGCCCGGTTCGCGAGGACAATTAATTATCTCCTGATTCCTTCTAAGAAAACCAGTCCAAGTACAGTCGAGCGGGCAGCGCGCACAGACGCGGGCACACCGAGAGGACGCGCACGCACGCACCCACACGGGCCCGCGACACAGCGCTGTTTTATAGACACATATGATGGAACACTCTCAGGCCGATCGTGTTTCAAACCACAGAGAGACTTAACTGAGAAACGACACACGTTGCTGCCCGGAGACCAGACTTCGACTCTCATACAATCTTCTCGCTCCTTGCGGTCCTGCCCGATTTTCATTGTCTAGCACGGCAGAATTTCGCGCCCACCCCCAACCCCCTCCCCTCCCCCCGCACCTCCGCCCCCGCGCGCGCGAATCAATTGAACGGAGAGGATTCGTGGACGAAAGCTGCGGGAGAATTTCGGGGTCAAAGAATCTCCGTGGGTGCAACAGGTCGCCCCTGTCCAAGTGTCCGCTTCTCATGGCAATTTGTGTAATAGGTCTTTCGCTTTGGAACCTTCGAGCTGTGGACCTTGACCTAGAGGTGTGATTATCGATAAATGTCGACAATATCTTTTCGATATATCGATAATATCGTTAAGGTATCGTTGAGGCGAATATAAGCGGCTGAGGTAGAATGCAACGCATTAATTGTATAATAAAGTCATTCAGAATTTATTTAAGGGAGAGTGGGGTAATTGCGAACACCTGAGCAAACAAGCAAACGAAACGAAAACTATGTGAGAGATGAATTTGTTTATTATTTACAAGCATACTTAAACTATTCATCTATAAAGTACTGTGACGAATTTTGGAAAGATTATAATAAAAATCAACTTTACAGTGGAAAAGCAGAACCCTTGGTGTTCGTGATTACTCGACTGCCGCGGGGTAATCGCGAACAGAGTGCTAAATATCGCAGAAGTCGCACAGAAAGCGCGACTTCAATGGTCAACCCATAAAAAATCTTGCTACAACCTATACCTAATGTATTTTTCAAATTCCTCTTCTTGTGCGGTAGAAACAAAATTGCAATTGGTCGGAATATCGACAAAAAATAGTAAGGGTCGTTTTTTAAACTTTTTTTTCTGAGCCGGTAATGAAAATTCAAAAATCCCTTTTGTAGATTTAAGTAAGTTTTATATATGCTGAAAATTTCATCAAAATCGGTTAACGTTGCTAATCTCGAAGGTTCGAGATTACCCCATCCGATTTGTTCGTCAATACCTCACGACATCAGAAAATAAAAAAGAATTTATTTCAGATGTTAGAATCATGATTCAAGCAACGCCTTGGTCACAAAATGTTGGTAAAAAGTGCTTTATTTCAATTTAAAAAAAAAACAATTGTATCATTAATTCAACAGTAATTACATGCAATTGAAAATGCACAAAATATTACTTGAAACATGGTGAAAATAATAAATTGTGTTTATCTTGAATAACATTAGCGTTCTGTATTTATTACTTTATGCCCGGCGTTGGATACGACCTTAAATAATTAGCTAGTGGAGAGGGAACATCGTTTTTATTTATTAAAACGCCGTAACCATCGCGTTCGCGATTACCCCGCGTTCGTATTTGCCCGACTCTCCCTTACATGTATTTGAACTTATTGCAGGCAACATATTAGTGTATTTGGCTATAATCTTGTACTTCTGTGTGTAAGAATTTGTATGTTTATATTTATATTGTAAATTATATAATATAAATATAAATACAACACACATGTATATTTTTCTCAAAATCATATCGTTAACAAATATTTGAATTTTCAATTCGTTTTTTATTGATGCAATATTGTAAGCAGTATTTGATTTTATATTTTGTACTTTCTTATCCAAATTTGCCCGTACAATCTTATTTATACTTATATGTGTACCCATTCTTAACATATTGTTACTGTTGCTCGGCTGTATATTTGCATTATTTTGGTTAATAATATCGCACTTATATATTAAATTACTTTTTACCGTTTTAACACATTCCTTCGAATCGAAAGCGATATCTTTATAAGTATGAATATGTATCGTGGTTTTACAATGTCTTTAAAATTGTTATTTGCATCGTTGCTGCAACAAAGTGTGCTGTATTTTACCTCAACCTCTTCTATTCGCCTTAGCAATATTTTAACGATATCGTCGATATATCGTTAAGTATCAATAAGATATCGATAATCTATCGATAATAGATAGTCAGACCTCTACCTTGACCACTTCTAACTGTGCCTATGTTTTCTTCTAAAACTGGTCTGACACTTGGCCATCGATATTCTTTGATCGATTGCCTAGCTGCTGGTCAAGCCTGCTTCCAAAATCTCCATATTCCTATCGTCTCGTGAAACGTTCCTCCGCTTCCAATCACACTTCAACTGTCCTACGGGAAATCGATCTATCACCGTGCGATTAAGGTTCCCCGAGTATTTCGTCGGCTGGCAACTCGATCTCTAATTTTTGTTCGGGCCAGTAACCATTTCCCCCGAAAAACTGATCGAACACCTCAGCGTTCTCAGTCACTGTCTAGCCAAAGGAGCCCGATCTGACGGCCCGCGGCGTCCTTCGATCAGCCAAAGTTCCACCAGTTAGGATCGACTCCGCCGGCCCTCCCAATGATAGTCACATTCTCCTCCGTGTATCGATCTAACGTCTGGCCATCAAAGTTCGCCATTCGACCGGTTGCGAGCCATTAACCCGTCTAATCGCTGCCGAGCCCACGGATAAAGACATCCATCATCATTAGAATGGCTAATTATCGCGAGCAGTGAACTTTCGTAGTACCGATCGGACCTCTCCCCCCCCCCCGCCCCCGCCCCCGCCACCTGCAGCCCCGTTTCATTAGCGGATCAGAGGAAACTAACGGCTCGGCGTTCCCACCGCCGCCGTCTGGATTTCCAAATAAATCCGTCGTACGGCTCGCCGGGACACGTGTACGGGTACGTGACGCGCGATCGGCCATCAGCAGATCCCTTGAAGAATCGACGGCGAACCGAGGGGCTCTCCTTTTCCACCGCGTTTTCCCTCTACGCCTCCCCCGTCGCCGTGCCCGACACACCGGGTTCACCCGTTTCGATTTTCTTTATTATTCCGTTGGAGCTTTGCGAGCCGCGTGACACGTTCACGGCATCCGGCCGTGTACGTGACGTCATACGAGCTATATTCCATCGGTGAACCGCGTTGCCCATATGGTCGCGACGGTTCCCCGCCCCCCCCCGCCCCCCATTCCCCTCGCGACTCGCCGTATCGACACTCCTCTCGATTCGCGGAGAAACGCTCGATTTGCCCTGAGAATCCTATGATTGCGTTTCCCGGTGCCCGATTGATCCTGCATCTTCCCTGAATGTATCCTCCGCGATATTTATCTCCCAGTAGCCTTCCGTCCATTGCTCTCCGTAGCCGTCACAACCCTCTCCGCGCGCGCATCATCGTCCCCCGCGAGGGCAACCCCTCGAATCGCGGCGGAGCGCAGAATTCCACGAATGGGCAAGGTCGATTCGGATTTTGCGCGTGGAGGGTGCGTTGTCCGCCCCCCCCGTGGAACCTGGAAACCGACGTTCGGCCCCCGGACTAAGCGCGCCGGGCGACGGGGGTGAAGCAGGGCTGGAGGGTTGATAAAGGCCAGCCAACCCCCGTGACACCCCCAGAAGTGGGCGTTAACCGGGCTCCTTTTTCCCGGGCTAGACACTGCGAAGAGTCGCAAGAGCCGCGAAACTCTGGCGACTTGCGGGGTCCCTGGCCTGTTTTGCCACGGGAAATTAGAATAATTCGATGATACGTAACTGTTGCGGCCAGAGACAACGGGGACGGGCTCATTTGAATATCTGTATAATCGGAACGCCGTTAGGGCGGATCCAGAAAACGGCGGAGCCTGTCGCCGACACCTTTCGGTCCCTCGTCCCTCGCGTTCCTCTCTAATCGAGCCTAAAAAGATTCCTTCCGGCTTCTTCTGGCCACTCCTGGCCCTCTCGTTAACGAAGGAAACGACATCTTTCGGGGGGGCCGTGGCCTCGAAACTTCATTACTCTCGTTCCGTGCCTTCGCGCTTGTGCTCACGAATCTTCTCTCCCCCTTAGATCCTGTTCAGGATAACACTTATTAGCATCTATTTTGCAAACCCTGTCCTTCCTTCTCTAGCGAGTTCCTCAAACTCCCACGGATTCTAGTACCATCATCCCAGTAGCGGTAATTCAATAGAAGGATCGTTCAATTTTTCTTCGTAGCCACGATCGAGCCACGAGCTTTATTCGAAATGGCATCAACCGCTTCTTTTTTCCACGAAGAGCTGGCAATACCGCCAAGGATCCTTGGAGCGCGCGCGCGCGAGGTCGGCCGACCAAGGAATTCATCAGCCAAAGGTTGGCAAACGTGCACCACCATAAAACCGAGTGATTTACGCCCGACACTTTATGGGCCGGAGCCAGACGCCACGGCTTTGCGAATTTTTCGTCGATTTTCGGCCGATGCTAGCCGCGCCAGCGACACACCCTTTTATTCGTCGCGCTTCCCACCGTCGATCGCTATTTTTTCGGCCGCGATCGGCCGACCTGCCTTCGAGATATCGGCGATCCAAGCGAGAACGTACGCGGCTTTTGGCGCGGACGGTACGTCCGTATCGTTTCGCTCGGGGCCAGGCTCGAGAACTATGGAAAAATCTGTTTCATTACACGCGTTCGTAACGTCCACGGCTGGATGCTTGATGCACCTCTCCCACTTTAGCGTTCCCTTCGTCTCGCTCGCTCCTTCCGTCTTCCCTCTCATCCATTCCATTGACGTTGCGAATTTTTCCGAGCGCGCATCTAGCGGCCAACACCTTCCCCAAAGTCGCCTGAAACGACTAAAACGACCCCCCAGGCTCTGGAGAAAAAACACTTAATGCTTCTCTTATTATCGCCCAGTTTTTTTTTCGAAACCATATTTCATTGCACTGTCATCGATAAAAAAAATCAGGTTTCGCACGCTGGCCCGCGAGCCGACGATGGATCGTAAATTCCACAGTCGCGGAGTAGTTATAGCGTGGTCGTAGTTTTTCAAAGCTTTTTTGCGACCATTATCTCAGCCCGTCCGCTGTGAAATGGTGGTTTCCCCGTTTGAGTAATACCGGCCCCCCCTGAATAGGCTTCGAATTGCTTGGGCCTTCGAGGAGGTCAACGGGAGGAAATCGTCGATCGAAACCTGTCAAAATATTTTCGAGTGTCCTGCCCATTGTCGAGCGATTTTCCGGGGGTTCGGCGGCGACCGGAGGGGGGGAGGGGGTCCTTGAACAGGGTCAGTGTTCCCTGGACTGTCCCAGGATCGAGAGGAGGGAGACGGTCAGGTATTAACGGCTCAATTTCACAGACGGACCCCTACTAAATTCCCCTGAGGAATTTTCTCGTCCTCCGGGGTCAGGTGCCACTGTGTCTGCCTTTTCCCCGCAACCAATGAGCCGTGGCTTTTGCCTGCGATGCAGATATCGCCTCTTTTTTCACCCGAATCTTTCTATCCCTCTCGCTTCGCGCTTCCAAAGACGAGCCATTCACCCCGAGATACATTACAAAGTCTACCCAGTTTCCCTCTTCCGTCCGCTTTACCCCAAAGTGGCCACTGCCTGTGAAAAGGAAGAAAGGGAAGAGCCACTCCCGTCTCGCCCGATTTTCGGTGTCTGAAAAAAAAAACGCTTCGGTAAAATAGAGCTTTCCACGCGATTCTCCCGATCCTCCGACCGAGAATTTATGGCGGCCGGGAAGAGGCTCGAGCCAATTTGTCCCACGCTCGCGCGCTTGATAGACAGTGGACTGGTCGAAATTTCTCGGCCGTAAATCGCATGTGGCCGTGGCTATCGATTATCGATATCATCGCGGGCATTAATCGCCTTGGACGTTGGGAACGGGCGGCTGGTAGCTGGAGGAAATAACGAGGGATTAAAGTGATAAGGAGCCGCCCAATAAAAGGTCGTTGACGTCCCGATGACGCGTGCACTGGCTGCATCTCATCAAAACGCGCAAACACGCGTGTGCAGCGCCGCAGACGTTCACGTGTGTGCACCGAACGGACACACCAGTGTTTCTTTCTCGATAGCAAGAGATAGCCGGCTCTCTGATATTGTCAGTGCAGCTTTTTCGGCCACGTAGATCACCGAGTTGAATGGGGCTCTTTGAACCCGTAGGATCCGCGACAGAGGATCGTCCTTAGAGGGAGGTTCCGGTCTAGAGCCCAAAAAATAGGTGATCTTTGGGAATTAATTAAAGGAAAACTACTATATATAATTTAATGGGACTTTTTGCATTGTATTAAGGATATCTTAGATTATAGAAATATATTTTTTGTTTTATAATTAATCATTGCAGACGGCACTGGGGAGTCGTTAAAGTCAAGGAGTCAAAAAATTCATCCAAATCAATAGGACCTGTATCTCCAAAAGTTATCCGATTCGACTGAAACTTTTTTTTATTTTGAAGAATATACTTCTGGCTAGGGGGAAACCAGAAAAAATACGAAATGACATTTTTTTAGAAAATAACGACACTTGAAGTTTGAAATCACTTTTTCCCTATATTTTTCATCCTTTCAACGCCTTTAAAAATTATCAATTTTCAATTATTTAAATTTTACTGGTTTCCCCCCTAGCCAGAAGTATATTCTTCAAAATAAAAGAAGTTTCAGCCGAATCGGATAATAACTTTCGGAGATACAGGTCCCACCGTTTTGAGAACACTGTTTCGAGAAAAACGCGTTAAAGTTTTACGTGAGCGCCGAGTGGCCGGTTGTTGCCTATGCATTTGCCGCTACTCAAATGCCTATAACTTCAGGAATTTTACGAATTTCAACAAATCCTTTTAAACACGTATTCCTAAAAGGTTGAACATTCGAAAAATGAAATAAGAAAAAATCGACACTTAGACCGGAACCTCACCTTAAATTACTTGAGGCTTTTTTGGGTGGAGGGTCTCGCGAATTTCTTACGTTTTAAAGAAAACGATGTTTCATCGCGCACACGAAAACGAGTTAAATGAATTACATAAACCTTTAAAAGAATTTTAATAAACAATCGCCAAAATTACCCTTGCGTAATTTAAGAACGGCCCCTAGAGACTTCGTGTTTGCTTCAGGTGATCCCGACTACTTAATCTAAATTAAATCCATTCTGCCTCCTCTCTTCTTCCTTGCATCTCCCTGAAACTTCCACCGATCGTGTCGCAACTGAATACTGAAAACGAGCAGCCTCGTTTCGCTGGAACAGTGTCTGGGACGGGACAATTGCTGGAAGAATAGGCGCGTCGCGGTACGTACATCGGTAACGTTAAACAATCGCAATTGACGAAGCGACGCGGTCGCCTCGAGTAGAAAGCGCAATTATCGGAAGAGCGGACAAAAGGCTCCCACTTAGCGAATTCCATTCTGGAACGGGGAATAACGATTGCGATGCGAAAACTCGTCGTCGAATGTGAAAGTTCAAGCCCACGGAATGCAAGTAAATATACCGCGGAGCTTTTAAGTGCAGCGCGTTACCTGTTCCAACCAGCCACTACCGGGCTCGTTCGAACTTGTTAGCCGGCCGTTTAGCACATTGTCGCTAGTAGATCGGGGATCGCGTACAATGCGTACACAGACCGTGAAATATTGGCCGTTTCACGGCCCGCCTCGCGTTTCTCTGTATCGTTGGAACCGCTTCCTGAACTCCATACTTCCAAGCTAATCCACGCTAGAATTATTTCTTATTTATTATTAGTCTACTGTTCATTTAAAATGGATCAAAGGATGCCCAACTTAACATTTTTCTTCTGTCGCCATGTAGGATGGTGTTATTAGAATTTTAGAATTTAGGAACCAGAGAGTATTAAAATTTCTGAAATTATTATCGAGCCAGTGGATGACCCGTGTGCAGCTGTATCGGCCCAAAAAATCGTGAGGAAATTCCGAATGCGATCGACGGGACGGCTGGCGGTCGCGGATACACGCGTTGCATTCTTATCGAGCCACCATTGTTTCCTCGACTTCCCAATTAAATGCCCTATACGCAGCCACGTCGTCGACGTCCCCTCTGGTCCCCGCCGATCGTTCCCCGATTCATCCTCTTCCCGTTTCTCTCTCTCTCTCTCTCTCTCTCTCTCTCTCTCTCTCTCTCTCTCCCGGGCACGTACCTCTGTTCTCGTTCGTGGGGAGGCGGTGAATGGGCGAGCAACGCGGGATTCCGGGAATTTAAAAACGGGAAGGAATTCGTAGAGAAAGGCGGAGGAGAAAGAAGGTGTCCGCGGGACGGAGAAGGAGGGAAGTGGATCGGTGGAGGGCAGAGGGACACACACCGTTCTGTGTGATGTAGGCAGAGAGACACGTGGTGGGTGTGAGCTACTGGTATTTTATTGTTCGCCGGTGTGATTTGTGGTGTTGTTGTGTTGTCGCGTAGACGACTTGCTACACAGGGTGTACCGGTTCGTTTAGAAGGCCTCTGACTGAGCGACGCCTGGGACTAGCGTTTGGTAGCCGTGCTCCTAGCGCTAGGAAATTGAGAACCTTGGTGGATCGATGGATAGAGAGATTTCCTTAACAGATAGAGGATTTTCCTTGACACGCCTGCCGTGCCGGTTAATGAGCATTGTATGTAACGTGTCACGGTGTCAATAACTCGTGCGCTCTTGTCGGTGAAATATCGCTGCCGTTTCTACGATCGCTGTTCGAAGGTGGCTCGGTAGGAAATATGTAAGCGCAGACTTTGGTCCCTTGTCGTTCGCCGCTCCGGGCACTCAGGGCTTCCTCTCGAGCTCCACTTGTCGTTAAGAAGCTCGTGATTTTTGGTGGAGAAGCCCGTCCGACTGGAACCCCCGCGGATCTGCTCGGTGTCAGAATCAGCGAATTGGATTTCCAGCGAACCGCACGGATCCAGGATTAGATCGGATAAGGTCGGACGGTAGCAGGAGGTAACGTTCCTTCTGCGAACGCGTGGGCTACCAAGGTGTCCCGAAGAAATGAGTGTAACCTCGTCGGTATGCAAGTATTATGTGTCTCGTGGAAACGGGATATCCTCGACTTGACTACGGCAAACAATCGATACCGGAGTAAAGGAGTCGACACTCGAGTGTACGCCGACTCCCGCACAGAGGCACTCACACAGCCTCGACTTTCACGCCTGTACACCCTCGGAAATGCAGGTATGCGCGGATCTTCTCATGACGAGCGTCCAATCGATTCCCACGACGGTCGAGTGCTTTCCAGAAAAATCCGCGATTGCGTTGCGTGTCGAAACGCCGGAACATTACAGGTTCCTACGCCTTCCGCCGCGTTCCCACCCCTGTTTGCCCTGGCAGGGAGATAAACGTCGCGATATTATTAATTGCCCGGCAGCGGGGAGGGCAGGTAAAGAGCGAACGGAGCGAAGGAAGGGAACTTTGACTCTGTAACGACGCTGCCTGCCGAATAAGACTATAAATTCGTCTGCGTAAATCACGTGGGAGGGTAACGACATGCGAGCAAGGAGGGTACTTTTTTCCAGAGGTTCGCGCGCGCGTCTGTACATCCAGCGCGTACCCTGGGTGGATGTTATTGGTGGCAGGTACACGTGTGTTCCCGAAGGGAAGCACGGACGTGGCCAAGGGACAGGAAAGTACAAGTGTTTCGAGGAACGCGTAATTTATATTCGAGGGCCGTCGACGGGCCGCGCGGCGAGCAACACGGTTTTATGTGCCTTTCGGGAAACGAACGTTACGAGGCAATTAATTTTTCGAAAATCGCGATTATAACGACCACCCTTCGTTTCGCCGCGTCGCTATAAAACGCGCTAGCAGGCCTCTATATCGCTCCACCGCCAGGTCCACGCGAAATTTATCGTCATCCTTCCGGCGAATTTGTTGTTTCGAGGTTGCACACCTTTGATCAGCGCTCTTTAGGGGCGATGGAGTATTAGACCAGCGAGAGCTTGTCTATGTACCGTAGAGACAGCTTCCTGGTGGGTAGCATTTCTCACGAATTTTGTTCACGCTGGCCGGATCGACCTCGACGCCTCCTCCCAGGCGAAAGAGCAGAGTATCCTAGCCGGGACCGTGGAGCTAAATTAATAATCGCGTTCTCCTTCGTTGCCGCGTCTAACGATCGCAAAAAAAAACCGACCCAAATCCGCGGTCCAAGAGCGGGCGTAACGGTGCCCGTGTCTGCGGGGCAAAAATCCTCGATTTCGTCCGCTTTTTCCAGCGGGAACGGTGACTCCGCTCGGCTCGGTACCGCGAGCAAGAGGTTCTAATTAGTTTCGAAGTTCCTCCTCGGGTGTGGGGGTCTCTGTCCGCTTCTGAAGGCTCTCTCGCTCGTACCAGGAAGTTCCAGCGCCACCAGAAGACAATTATCCCTTCCTCTCTAGCTGGGGAACGGGGCCTAGACAAATATACCGTCGAATCCTGTTTTCGTGTTGCCATATTTACAGAGCACCTCGCCTGGCAGTACTTTAATGGCCCTTGATCACCGCGCGGAGAACGTTCGGTGATGATATTTAGCCGCGATTCCCGATTAAAATGATCGTTAAGGGATGATCCGCGTTTACCTATCTTGAATGCAACCGAGAGCACACCCCCGCAGCTTGGCGCGCAATTTTGCCAAGCTGAAAGTCCCCTCGGGTCGAGCGTGATTCATGTAGCGGACGGATCTCGGCGTGCCAGGGCAGTTCACGGTTCGGAAAGCCGAAGCGGTCGGAGCGGATACACACACCCGCGACGGTAGGCTTCGAGGAAAACGAGATGGAAGATAATTGGTAGGAAAGCAATAGGTCGCCGTGTACGCACATTTCTGCGTGCAGGCCATCGGCAACGGAGGTCCGCGGCACACACACACACACACACACACACACACACTCGCGCGCGCGCTTCGGAGCAGACAGCGACTCGGCGAAAGAGAACGATTCCGCGAGCGAGAACGAGGCGGATGTGGCGCTGAAAGACAGCGGCTTGTTACTTAATTCCATGCGCTCGCTTAAATAGAACGACTTAGACTTAAGGTAGTCTGCAAAAATCGGCGACACGCGGTTGCGGAGAGGCGGCGGGCGGGCCCGTGCGTGCACACGCTCGCGCGCGTCCACGTAGCCAGACACGCGGGACAACGGCGTGTTTGATCGTGCAATGTCGGGGGTGCCTACTGGTTTTGATATACGAGCACACCAATACACGATCGAACGGTGTTACACGCGTGAGTCATATCGAAAACCAGTCCCAGCGATTGCTCTCGCGCGCACGCGCGCGGCATCGCGAGCGCCCGGCACTCTGAACTGGCCTCAGAGACTTCGGAATATCTCGAGCATGGACGAGGAGAGCAAACTTTTAGCTCCTCACCTCGCGACGTCGCGGTTCACCGTGGCGATGAAATTTCTCGAATTTCGGTCGAACGGCGGAATGTCGATTCTTCGGGATTCGGAAGGGTGTTTGGGGTCTCACGAGGCGGATGGGACTTGGGCTTTCTCAGCTTTCGCCAGTTGAGTAGGAGATCTCTTGAGGCTGTTGAGAGTGGGAATAGATTTAGATGTCTCCAGGAATATTGCGTTTCCCCGCGAGGCTCAGGGAATTGCCAAGCTCCCATCTTCCTCTCGCATTGTCGTTGCGCGAGCAGAGGGGAAGAGAGGATGCAATCTGCTACTAAGAGCAGGACGGGGAGTATCGTTTCTGCGATCATGATTATCGACCGATAGGATGATGATGCTTGGGCTCCTCCGCGGCCTCGAGGGGGCCGGATGATTGTTTTGGCGAATAATAGGGAATAACGCGTGGGTAATGGGTTGTTGGAGGCGGCCGTATTGCTCCCTCAGATTGCACCAGCGTAAACTATTTCTGCCAAAGCGAACTGGCCCCGCGGAACACGCGCGAGACTCGAGCAGAGTCGGTGGCCAGAGAGTTGGATGCCATTGTGGCGGGAGGGAAGCTTGCCAGTTGGCTTGGTGGACAAGCAAAAGGGGAACAATGATGACAATGTACCGAGTCGAGCATGTATTTATTCATTACCTGTCGCGCACAATTGGAAATAACCTTCGGAATGGGAACTTTGCTCTGTAGGAGAAAGGTGGGATAGTTGATCACAGTTTTCCTTTCTTATTAAAATAATAACAATGGTTTGCTTTGCTTGTATTCAATTACTTAAGTTGCGATTCTTAGAGTATTCTCAATATACTTGTACAAATTTGTGAGTTGAAAACTAATTTTAATGACTGAATTTAAACATTTTTCGGCAGTGACGTTATGCACAAGTATCCCCCACTAAAGGGGAGACTTGATCAAAAGTTTAGGGAGACTTGATCAGTGAACTTTAAGAGTAAATAACACATTGATTTTCTAAAAAATATTTATTATCTTAGTCAATAACATGAAACAAAGGGAATATCATAAAAGGAAAGTAAACTATAACTAACTTGAAAGAATTAATGAAAAAATAAAACCGAAGAATTAAACTCTATGACATAAAACAACATAAATGCATTCTTAAAAGACATTTCACATAGATATCATCTGATTCAGATGATGATGAAGAAAAGATTTTGCTACTCACTATCTTTGCCATATTTTTCTGTTTCATTAGCCGTTCTCTGTTTTTTTTTCTGGGGCTTTTTCACCTGTTCAAGTATCCCACCTCACACAGTGATCAAGTATTCCTCAATGCACTCGATTTGAAAAAGGTGAAAAATTAAACTTACCTTAAATATTTAAATCAATCAATAAATAGCATTAATAGACCAGAAATTGCTGTTTTTACTTAATATATTTTAACTCGTTGAAAATGCAACGTTCAGTCGAAAAGGTGGAGGAACAAGGTGACCGAAATATTTACTTTTTTGCTGCAAATAAGATCGAAGCTTCTAACTACATTATTCTATGCTGCCGAAAGAAAACTGCAACGTGAAGTGTTGCGATAATGCACACATTACCACGATATCGTGACAGCAGGCACAAATTGCCAATAGGGTAAACCAACCAGTAATTGACCGCATACCAGTGAATGACCATTAGGCAAAGAGATGTCAGTTATAAATTTAAAAATTATTACATGTTTATAAATGGAGTGTAGTTGCACTTTTAATATCCTATATTTTTAGTTACGCGTATTAAACAAACATTAATAAGTACAATTCTTATTAAAAGCATGCGGTCATTTACTGGGCTTCTACACGTTTTGCGTTTTATAATTGTTTTTTTTTTTTTAAATTACGATAAGAATAAGTAATTATTTTTATAGAAATTTCAAGAAAACTAAATTTAAATGCAATTTCAACGGTTGTTTTGTTGTTATACATAAATATGTTCAAGTATTAATCTCAAAGGTCCATAGATTCAACAATTCGGTCATTCACTGGTTGGTTTACCGTATATTAATTAAAAAACTGATCTGATCATGTATCCCCGATGATCAACTATCCCACCTTTCCCCTATACCGCAAGAAAGCTCGCTAGCTTTGTGCGACATCAACGCGAACCCAACTATACCTTACTCTGCCCACTCCGCTCGCCACGTCTACTCAATCTACGCCACATCCGATCAACCAACGACCACCAATCCATCAACTCTATCACCCGTACCACCTCCATCTATCCCATTTCCCCGACTACTTAGCCCCGTCCACCTCGCCAACCCTGAACACCCACAATCCTCGAAAGCTCCTCCACGGCGGCGGGCACGTTCCACCCAAGCTCGTTTGCTCTATGATAGAAAACCAGCAGCGCATTCCAAACGACACAGTCACGGGTAGTATAGTAGCGGCATTCCACCGCGCAAAGTCGAGATTTCGCGCTCAACTCGATATGCAAATCGGCGAGTTTTCGTGGACGCGCAATTCGTTGCAGCCAGAGGGCAGGGGATGGAAGACGTGTGTCCAGGTTGCTGGAAATCCATGGACGTCGAAGAGGCGCGTATTACAGGCAGAAAGGAGCTCGGGCGGATAGCGCGCGCGCGCGAGAAGCGGTCAGGCAGCGTATCCACCCACGACGTGGCATACTGTAACGAGGCTACAGTCCATTAAGTGCGTGCGGCTATTATGGCTAATGCATTGCGAAGCAATAAAAAACGGGAAGTATAGCGGCGGCGGGCCGCGTGCGCACGCCCGGGAACCGGACCACATTCCATGTCGGACGAGTATGTACGCGCTGCTCAATGCATTGCCTTCAACGTACAACGCTCGTAGATACGCCGACGACACGCGCGCGCGCGCGCGCACAACGCGAGCCTTCCTCTGCGAACGCGCCCGTTCCTCGTACTCGTTTATCCTGGCCTGCATCCTGCCTGAAATCCTTCGGGGATGATGGAGTTTCGACCACTATCCTCCACCGAGCGGGCGCTCTTCCCACTCGATCGCGCTGCGGAGGTGAGGATTTTATCGGCGCGCGATTGTCGAGCGTTGGAAAAATTTCACGGTCCGGATCCAGGGAGGGATGCGCTGCTGTAAATTTCCCGGGGGCAGAGTCGCCACGAAACCGTGCGGCGAAGGAAAGTTGAACGATCTCTCTCGGCGCGGCTGAATGTTTAAAAATACCCGCGGCTCGGCCCTTGAGCGGTGGAAATATGAATTTTTTATCTCTCCCTCGCGGACCATATGGCCGGTGCTCATCTCCCGAGGGGTAGAAAGACAAAAAAGCGGGTCGAGGAGAAAGAGAACGCGGTGGAAAAAAGAAACGGAGAAACCGCGGGGCTGCGGGCTATTTTTAGAATAGAATTTCCAAGGTGGTTTCCGTGGTTCGCTGCGACAGCCAGGAAAGAGGAAAGGGTTGCACCGCTCCTCTTTCCTTTTTTTTTTTCTCCTTTTCAAACGGGGCTCCGCCACCCCGTCGTTTCCGCGTCTAAATTCTTCTCACCCTTTCCCGTTGCCGCTCGGACCCTCTGTTTTCCTTTGAGACTCGAGGATCCTTCAGCTGTCACCGCGCAATGTTCCTCTTGCCATCGATTCTGTGCCGATTCTCCTTCCTCTTGATTACGAAAACTTTTGGAATTAATATAATTTCGTAGTTGGGTAATTCCGGGATAGTTGGACATACTTGTTTTGCGAGGCTCTCGCACAAAAAGTTTTATCATTTAAATAAAAACAATTATGACACGAGATACTTTAATAATCTGCCTTTACAACTAGCTGCAAATATTAAACAAAAAGGAAGACAAAATCACGAAAATGTGTCCACGGCAGATGGCCAGAGTTAGTGTGGTCTTTTTCTTCCTTTTCCTTTGCTGTTATTTTTATTATTCACTAGCTTAAAGCACCCGGCGTTGCCCGGATAAAGCTTTGATTGTCACAGAGTGTCCAGGGGGTGAAATGAGGGGGAACGGGTGGGATGTCCAGATTTCATGGTAGTCCATATTTTCCGCAGGGTTCTAGAGAGTAATTATGCAAAATTTGGACTAGATCGCTTAAGAAAATCGGGATAAAAAGTATCCTATATGTTATTCCTAGTCCTAGACTACGTGTATACAAAATTGCAGTAAAATCCGTTGCGTAGTTGCGACGTGATTGAGTAACAAACATCCAAACACACTTTCGCATTTATTATATTAGTAGGATATTTTTTTTATCTCTCCTTCTGTACCTTACGGCAGTTCAAATAACAAATTGCACAATAACACATTACCTACATAAGCTAAAACAAAGTACGGATAGGAAATTTTCACTATCTGTACATTCTTTCCCGAATTATCTTCGTTGGCCAACTCTTCCGTATGGCCATCTCCCCCGGAATTACCCTACAGTGGCACGACTCAATGCTGATAACGAGGATCAAAAGATAGGGTGAGCGGAAGTTTTTCAATTTCCTTTCCTCGGCGATACGAATCTTTAAAAGAGGTGGAATGCAGTGACGGATGAAAATCACAATTTTTTCCATCGATCTCTCGAAACGTCTCCAGCTGTCCGCTAACGTCTCCCTCCCCTTGGCTCTATCCTATAACGTGGAAAGATATTTCCATCGGATCCTGGCTACCTGGAATCGAAAGTACCGATTTTTTTCTCCGCTCGATCCACCCCTCAGGGCAACGACGGCTGAACCGGTAGCCCGTTATTTAAAGGTTCCTTTTTGGCTAATGGTTTTCTCACACGGACGCTGCAACGGTACAAAACCCCTTCTTTCCTGATATTCGAAACCCCCAGGAAAAGCTAACGAGACTCTTTCTGTCGGAAAAAAAAACCGTGACTCCAGCTCTCCAGAATTTTTCCAGCCATTAGCAACGATTCTCACCTCAAATTGGTAGTAATAATCGAGTTCCCCCCTAAACCAAATTCATGGGAGAAACTTAATCGCTCGATGAATCGGTCATTACAGATTTTTTTAAGTAATTGAGGTACAGTGAACGCACCGGATTGTGGTAAATCTATAAGTGCGTGAGTTGGCAGGGAAAATGACAGAAATGTTGGCCATAGGAAACACGATATTTTATCGGGGCTAAACGGGTATTTAAGGACGCGATACGAGGGACCGGTATCCTGACCCATTTCTAGAGGGTTACGCAGCAACCCTTTCGCCAGCGGAACCTAACGGACCGCGACTCTTTTTCCCACATTCTACTTTCCACGAACTATCGGCTACCTGATTCCCGACGGGGTGGAAAGCGGCCCGAATTAAATGGGATCCCCTCGCAGCGCAGGTGACGCAACAGGCTAGATAAAATGAAATTAATTTCCTGCTCGGGTTGATCGCATCTCCCGAGGTCTGCGAGATCACCTCACTTGGTTAATCATCCCGTCCGCGCCTGGCTGCAATTGCTAATCGGCCACGGAGCTCACTGTGAAAGTTGGAGGACAAAGTGCAGCGTTTTGGAAGTTGTTTTTCCTAATTCAATCCGCAATTGTTCGCGATGCTCGCAATGGATGGCGAAGCGACAACTCTCAACGAGCCTTCTCTCCTGTCTTTTGTTCCAGATTCGTCTTGCGCCGGGGTGACAAGAGCCTCGGTGCCTCTCAAGCACGGTGTTGAGCGAGCGTCAACGATAGTCGTCGTGTTCGCGGCGGCATAATCGTGACAAATGAGGATGTCGAATCGCCGTTGAATCGAAAAGGAGGAGGAGGCTCGTTCACATGGCCTGGTGAGTACGTGAATCAGTCCCATTTTCGTTCATCACTCTTTTCATCTTTAATCATCCTTAATCCGCGGCCATAAACTACCCGCACGATGTAAATAGCTCGGAAATGTCAATCTAAAAGCTGGAAGGGACGGCGAACGTGCCGTCGTTATTGGAGCGAAAGAAAAGCCCAGGGGCCAGCGCTGGGAACCCACACCGGGTCGTTTTTAATCGCTCGTTTCTCGCCATTGTCTCACCTTGGCGCACGGTTAATTCGGCACATTGTTACTCCATTACGTTGGCGATCTAGACGTCTGGAGGGAATCAATGCTCCTCCGTTCATGCGGGACTCGTGGCGAAAAAAAAAAGGGGAGGTCTTCGGGGCCGCGGAGGGTGGCGAAACTCTCGACATTATTGGACAAGGGCTAACCCCCTGCTCGCAACGTCGCCCTTCGGAGGGCGAGTCTGCGCCCCGGCTCCCTTTTGTTTCCCCCGTTGTTACTGTGCAAAGCAGGATGCAGCTTCTTGCATGGAATAACAAACTAACGATTCGAATACTGTTCGAGATTCGAAGGCCTCGAGAGTTTCACTGTTCGGAGCAGAGCAGCCTTGCCGTTTTGGCTTTGTTCGCTCCACGATTTTCTGATCTCGCAGGACTTGCGGGGCAATTAGGATCGTTAAGAGGGCTCGGTCCTTCGAGTGGCGTTTCTAACTTGCGAATATTTAAATATGATTAGGCGATGCACAGGATTAGTAGAACGATCGATAAGAAGACCGTCTTTATTTTCCCATCCACGACCCCATGCGATTTTACAAGTGCTCTCCGGCTCAATTAGCGACTAGCCGAAAGGAGGCTAGGGTAATCGTCACCCCTGCGAAACGTACCTATCGCCGATAAGCGTCGACGATGACACAGGCGCGCTCCCGTTTCTGGGCCGTGGGGGGAGGGGGGGGGTGAAAAGTGGGAGGGTCTTGGACGGGGTTGCTCGAGAGGCGCGCGTGACGTCATTGGCTAGAACTGCACCCCGACGATTCTGCGCAGGGGTGAAGCGTGACTTTGCCGAACGGAGCCCACGTAGATTTCAGAAACCTCCTGGTTGCTCGCTCTACACTCGTGTCTATCCAAAGTTGGAGTAGTCATGTTCAACGAACCTCCGTGCACAAGTTCCCAATGAGATCTCTGAGATCGCTCTCGACTGTCATCGAAGCTGAATGTCTTCGGTATCTACCGATTGCCAATCGCTGATCCACTGCCACCACAGAGCCCCGAGTAGCAAGACCGCGTCCATCCCGATCGAGAGGAATCAACCGGCAGCCTCCGTGAAGCTATCCGCCAGACCCACCCACAGCCTCCCGCGCCCCACCGCGTGTAGGGTGACCGCCGCGCGATAAGAAGAAGAAGCACGTGGACGAGGGCATCGAAGGCAGCCCCGAGGCGCAGCACGCCGCGCTCGCCAGCCGGTGGACGAGTGCGCGACAGTAGACGAAGACCAGAAGAAGAACTCCGGCTGGACGGTTTTGCGGGACGCGGTGGCACTCACTGTCCGTCCCCCTTCGTCCACGGTGCTGCGGCTCCTCTAACCTACGGCGGAGTCGGCGCGCGGGGCAGAAGACCCGGCTGGCAAGTCGGTTCGTGTCGGAGAGAGACGGCGAAGACAGGGCCTAGCGTGGGGAAACGGCCGGGTGTCTGGGGGGGTACGGGGACGAGGTGGAACGACACCGAAGGCGGGGAGAACCCGACGTGTCGTTCCGTCTGACGGGGTGGGGCATCGTTGCAGGGCACGTCGGTGGGGGCCGCGAACCGTGGATCGGCTCCGCGCGGCGAAGAAGGGGCATAAAACTGGCACCGCTCCCCTCCTCTCTGTCTCTCTCTCACCCTTCGGAGGGGTTCAGTCATCTCGCGCCAGCCGAGCCACGCGCACTCGCCTGTCTCACATTCTGGGCTCGGCGGAAGACTCTCTTCTCTGTGCTTGCGAACGCCGCTACCGTTCGCACGCCGCGCACCTCTCTCTCAGTCCTCCTCCGCCCGGTGCCTCTCACCCCCTGTTACACACGGGGTTGGAACGGGCCAGCTTTGGATCCGCGCCGTTCGACTACGTCGCCCGCGTTCTGCTCGCTGCCGCGGTGGTGGTTCCTTGGGCCGCGACTCCTTGGCCCACCTTGGCTCACCTGGGACAGCGGGGCACCTAGGCGCACACGGGAACCAGACCGCCCCCTGCGGGACGGAAGCCACGGAACACCCCCACCTCTTGGACGGGCGAGCCACCCCCCACCAGCCGGGCGAGATCGCAGCGGAGTGGAAGATACACGGGGGACCGAGTTTCACGGGTGGAGAACCCGCGGATACGTCGCGATCATCCCCCCAACGAGGCCGATCGCTCTCCCGGCGGTGGATATTTCGAGGTTTCCCCGGGAAATCAGTGCTACCACCGCCAGCTGGAAAGCACAACCCCCTTGCCGCCCGCCCTCCCCCTCGAGGAGCCGGAGAGAGCTCGGCACGGAGCGAGGACAGTGGCATCATCGCGCCTCGTCCTCCACTTCATCTGCCCGTGGATCGGTGGTGCCGGGAACTTCCGGTTCGCACGGCTCTGAGGGTGGCGAGTCGGTTCGCGCGTCGCGCCTCGAGAAGTGATAACGCCGTTGGTTGACAGTGGGCCAGCTCGGGGGGAGAACGGGCTCCAAGTGGTTGTTCGTGGACGGTGGTGATTAGGCGAGTGAATATCGCCGTGACGAGTGATCGAATATATTTCTCTTGCTCCGCTCCGTACCTACCGAAGGGAAGAAGAACTGTTCGGTGTTCAGCGATGCCAAAGTGATCGTTCACGAACCTCTGGACAGCTCGCACTGTCGCCTATCGTGAGTGATGAGACACGCCGACCGACAGACAGGCGTGCTTGTCGCCTAGGGTGGCACCGGGCACCGAGGAGCCGGCCTAGGCCAGCCGCTTCCGGCTCGTCACCGTTTCGTCCAGGACTATGCTGGCCAGAGGAAACGCACGAAGCGGAGGAAACGAGGATACTCGCTGAAACAAGTCGAGGTAAACGTCACTTTTCCATTCTCTAAGTGTCTGCCGGCGATCGGGCTCCATCAGCGTGTTCCAATCGGTTTCATCTCTTGCTTTCGACCTCCTCGAGACAAGCAAACGTCCCCCAAAGTAGAGAAAAGCCTGTAGATCGAAATAGACAGCACCGTAAGCCGTGCGCGAGACGCGAGATCGTCGGTAGGATTTGGGAAAGCCGCGAAAACAGGCTGCGACGGGTTTATTTATAATTTATACGAGCCGGTGAACATTGCCGCCGGACAAGCCCGCCGCAACAGAGTATTTGAATTATGTCGGGGAACCGATGGGTCACTTCGAGGGCGGCTGTAAAGTCAGTTGACAACCACTTAGCCGCCTCGTGTTCCGAGAGTTCTGCAGAACCGCTCGGTTTAGCGTGCACGCCGTATTGTTCCTCGCCGAGAGTTCGGCAAAGGATGGGACTCCTTGGAAGTTCTATTCGAAAAACCGCGCGAATTCCAGCCGCTCCGAAGGCGCCGGCCGTAATTGCCAGCGGAGGAGTAGGTATCGCGTTCGGTTAGAGCGGAAAATTAGGTAGCGTTGCTCGCCGGCTGGCCGAGTGGAAATAAGCGGGGAAACGCTCGCCTGATTTTTTCGCGACGATGCTATCTGGGGAGATTTAAGAAACCAGCCGCGGAAAGAAACGCGATATCGAGGCGGTGCGCCGGTGGGTGGCGAGGGGTTGAATTTTTATGGGTGAACGCGAGCCGCCACGATTCCCCGGGCTCGGGGGCCTGTAATCAGAATCGCGGGCAACGATAAGCCGCGACGAGTGGCGTTCGTTTCAGCCGTTCCGTTTTCGTTCAGGTACCGTGAATTAACTGCGCAGAAGTTGCTTTTAATGACGGAGGGACACGTTGCCAGCGTGCTCTGTAATTTCGGTGTTTCGGCTCGGGGGAAAACAGGAGGGAAAAGTCAGCTGGCAAGTGGTGGAACCTTGAAGCTCAAGAAGCTTGCTCTGGAACTCTCGGATATTCTTTTCGGGGGGGGGCTTTTCTTCTTTCCGTGATTCCCTATTCTTCTAAATTTTCGGGGGATTATAAGTGCGATAAGTAATCTAGTCCTCGCCGTTGAATATCGACTCAGAACCGTCGTTCGACACCAATTGCCCCTATATCCCAACAAAGCCCCCTTCAAGGGCATCGATGGTACCACGACGCAAGCGAGTCTAGGCAACGAGTGTCAAAGTACCAACAGATACACACTCCGCACGCTGAACGGAGCGAGAGAAATGAAGGTATCAAGGGAAAAGCAGAGAAGCACAGGCTCCGTTTGATGCACGGTCGGTGGGCGAATCTCGTGGAAAGATGGAAAGGGACGAAGGGTAGAAGAGGAGAAAACGATGAAGGCGGGGGACGCGGCGGGGAAGAGGGTGAGGAAAACCTCGAAACAATTGGAGGCGCGGAGGCGGCCGCATTTCATGTTGCCTGGCATCGGCTCCCTTTAAAGAGTCTCTTGCTTTTTGTTAGCTCTTCGAAAATTATGATTGTTTGTCCGCGAGATTTACTGCCGCGGGAGGCCTCCTCAGCGCGGTACAACGTAGCCGAGGTGCCCTCCAGGGGCACCCAGAAGAGTTTTCAGCCGGCGCACGAAGGGGGGCCCAGGGGGGGGGGGTTGGTTTGCAGAGATTAGAGAATCATGAACGTCACGGCGTGCTCTCTGTCGCCCTACCGAACCCATTCCTCCTCTTCCTGCTTCCAGCTTCCTCCTCGTCTTTCTCCCCTTCGTCTACTTCTCTTTTTCACAGAGTTGTTTATTTATGTCGCCGCGTTCCCCGTAATCTGGCCGCGGAGATTAGCGCTGTTTGAATTAGCTGATTCGGGATGACGATTAAAAGTTTCCATCGAGGAGCCCCGTTTTGATCTGAAATTTCCTGCCTCTCTCGTGAGCCCTGCAGCTCTGTTTGGTTCTGCGATTACGTATCGGTGAGATTGTTAAGTGTCTGGGAGTATATCGAGTGGGTCTCGAAGACTTTGGAGCCCTCGAAAGTCTCGATAGTTTGAAACTTCTCGGGGATCTAGGCGATTGACAGCCTCGCGGCTGTCCGCAGTGTCGTACCTTCGATGGTTTCCAAGGATTTCGAGATCCTTCATAGCTGTTCAGCCGCGTGAGTCGTGTAAGACAAGAAATTTTAAACAGTACACGAAATCAATTTGTCAGCGTGCACTCGTGAGAGAAGGGAACCAGCTGAGAACCTCTGACATCGTGTATATTAATGTGGCCAGGCAGATATAAATTGATTTTACGTCGGTTGTTTTATTTCCATGCTGTTTAATAACGAGCTAATGAGTCTGCACGCGTTCCAAGAATATACGCCAACACGTTTATTTTAATATAATCGATTGTTCCGATAAGAGGCGACGCCACAACGTCGCCTCAAAGACTCTCTGTTCACTCTGCTTGTTGTCTTCCTCCCTGTGCCCTTGTTGGTCGGGAGCTTGGTCCACGAGAAAAGGGAAAATAGGGAATTTCCTTCCCCTTTGTTCTCGATCGAAAGTCAAGGGTATACTCGCTCGTAAAGCATCGACTTGCGAGCTCGATACACTCGGTATTCCGTTGATTTATTCGCTATCTTATTGTGCCTCCGAACTAAACCCGACCCGGCCGTCCCAAAAAGCGGCTCTCTCTCCCACTCTTTCTCCCCTCTTTCTTCTCTCACGAGCCGGCGATCGCTCTATAAATTTCACGAGTCTTTCGAACCCTATATTTTCTCGTTATCCTCGCGTTTTGCACGACACGTTTTATTAAAGTACGATAATTTTACGAGGCGCAGCCTCCTCCAATCCCCGATCCCTCTTTCCTTCTCTTCTCCTCTTCTCCGTGCACCGCAGCCCGCCACCCAGGCGGCTTCCCTTTTCCCCTGTTTCACGGTGTTTCTTCGCCTCGATTCCTCGATCCTTCGTGCAACAGGAATGGAACTGTTTCGCGTGGAAATGCATTCTTCTTGGTCTAATGCGTTCCGAATCGCTTGGATTCTCAGGAATTCTTCCTCACGAGAGTTCAACTGCATCTTCGACAGGATGCTCGTTAATCTGGAGCGTTGGTTTTTGGCACGAATGCGTTAGAGCTCGATTGCCACCGACGGTCGTAATAAGATCCTTCGTTTCCCGACTCCCAATAAGAACGTAGAAGCCATTAGGAGTATTTGGTGCGCAATAGAAAGCGAATCACTGTGCCAGAAACCTACATTCAAAAGTCAGGGGACTTTGGATTACCCCGAACGGTGTTCCCGGTTCCATCTGAAGGAGCCGTCGATCGACGGACGGTTTGCAAAGAAACATTCAATTATCACGGTCGGATCGACGGGGAACGGGCATCGTCGGGAGAGATCACGAAGGCATCAGAAGTGGACGAAGAAGGGACGGGTCGTTGGTACGCGGGGCCGACTGGGTACCTTCCCCTGGAAGGCAGCCTCGGCAGTAAAAGGCCGAAAAGTTTTTAATACTTTCAGTTGTTTTTATGGCGGCTGGCATTTGCTCTTTTTTTATTGTTCGCCCCCCCCCCCCCCTCTTTCCATCTCCCTCGCGGCAACACGCACACGACCCTTCAACCGCGATCAAGGGAGGAGAGAAAGAGGGACGAAGGGACGCTAGTACACCGGGCGGAAGGGAGAGAGACTCTGGCCGAAGGAGAGAAAGACCTCAGTCAGCCTTCTCTGATGTACGACTCGGCGGTCCGCGTGAAAAAAATCCCATAAACCAGTAAAAAAGCACGGGGTCTCTGGGCCAGAAGGGGCGGCGGGGAACGGAACAGCCGGGGCAGGAGGTGGAGGTGGAGTAGAGGGAGAAGGAGACGGAGGAGAAGAAGAAGAAGAAGAGATGGAGGGCCCAGTATCGCTAAAGGAATTCCTCTTATGACGAACCACGCGTGATTTTCTCTCATTCCCTCTCCCCCTCCCCCTCCCCCCCTCCTCCTCCCCCCTGTACCCGTCCCCACCCCTCTCCGCCCCGGACCCTTCTACCAGTCCGAATCTGCACTTCTTCGCCTCCCCTTTACAACCATTCTCCTATTTCTTCGTCTGCTTCTTCCTCGGGTTCTTCTTCCCTCGGGCTGCACCGCTGCATCGACGCGCGGCCGTGAAACCGCGCGATCTCGATGCACCGAATTAAAAAGCGAAGACAGAAGAATTTCGAATGACTAATGACCGCCACATGTGCCCGTGTCGCGTCTATTCTTCTTCGTGGCCCCCACCACCATCGAGCCAACACGAGGATCTCCTGTTGGCACGTCGCTTTTGAGTCGCTCTTGATTTAGCGTCCTTTGCTCTCCTCCACTTTCCAACTCTCCGGGATCACGTGCCATTTATTTGGAAGGAAATCTGGACTCTTTGCCTGTCCTCGAACCTGCGTCGTTCAGCTGACGGTGATCGTCGCAAGCGCGGATATGGAAATTCGCGGGAACGGAACTGGGAAGATGAGGAACGACGAGGAAGGAAAATACCAGGAAGGGAAAAAGAGTAGAAGGAGCGGAGAGAATACGGATTGTAGTTCTCTGGCCGAGACTGTAATGGAGTATCGCCGGTCTCTATGAATAGTTATGGCTCGTTTCGCATAAATTACGCCGTAAGAATTAATAGCTAATTCAGCAGGTTTTCAATTATCGCCGAAGCGAGAATTCAGTAATACGGTGGCTTATAAATATGGAGGAGAATCGTTGTTGCTCCCACGGCGCGCGGACGCGAATTTTTCGAAAATAATGCTCGACTAATTTCCTCGACGGTAATCGAACCAGCCGTCGAATAAAATTACAACGAGCCCGCCCTTCTTTTTCTCCTCTTGCCCTTGTTCCACCGGTCTTTTCAAACCTTTCGTCCCCGTGCTTTGAAAATATAATCCTCTGGGGATCCTCTGCTCCCAGAGGAAATACACATTTACTAACCTACGAGCAATTAGCTCGGCTTCAAGCTAATAAATTAAGAATTCTTTAAAAAAAACTCTACTACTCTTAGGATCATCTTCCACTTATCAGTGCGACTTTCTCACACACGTTTCGCCAAGTTGCAACACTTTAGGAAGCTACGTTGTTTGCACGAACACCAGTGAGCAAGAAACCACCCTCCGGAGGGCCAAACGAGCTAGCAGAAGTCGAGAAATCGGTAAACACCGGTGGACGATTAAGCAAACCACTCCTGGAGCACGAAAACCCTCATCAACGGCTCCGCGAAGGCTCTCGGGGGATCCGAAAACCTCGCCAAACATTGTACCTACTCCTCGAAGCGCAAAAAAAGATAGCGGAGGAAAGCAGCATAGACGCCACTCTCCGGCGAGAAGGGCTCCTCGCACGGACGCGGGGCCAGGATTCTGGCTATCGTCTCTGGACGATCGGACCGAAAGGAAAAGGAGGGACGGGAGGGCAGGATCGAAGCGTCGCCCGTAATTTCAGATAGACTCGGTGCCGGGTGTTATTAAACCCGATAGGCCAGCGAATGTTTCTTCCTCGCGGGTGTTCCCCGACTTCAATTTAAATCGGTGACTTTGCTCTTCTGCCTCCCTCTTCCTCCACCCCTGGCTTCCCTCGAGTGGTGTGCGTAGCCGCGGCGTACGTGCCCTTCGTGGCAGGAGTCCCTTGGAGATCCTTTCGAGCAGCGAACGAAATGGAAAGGAGGAAGGAGAACGGAGGAGGATCCACGACTGGGGTCCGACGCGATCCAGAAACACGCTCCTCGGGTTATCGAGTCGTGATAATTACCGCGTTCACTGTACCTTAGAATTCACGTCTGCGAGATATCGGCCGGCCATTCTAGGAAGGAAAAGATGGACTTTCCCTTGAGAAAACATTCGAGGCACTTCCTCTCTTAGCCGGACCCAACAAAATATGTATCAGTACCACTCATTACGAGCCCGTAGCACTACTTACCGGTTAATTAAGATCCCGCGTGATAAATCCAGGCCGGGGCCCAGTTGCTCGTGAATTAATGATTTCCATCGATCACGTGGCAACCGCCGATTAATAACACCGAGCGCCCGTAATCAGGCCCCCATCGATTCGAATAATTCCTAATTCGCGGCGCGCTCGAGCCCGGCGTCGATACCGATCGGCTGGGGGAGGGCGGCCTTTCACGAGCCACGATTCCCATAGAAACCGCCTGAAACACCGCGGTCGGGCGTTTAATTACATCGGAAGAAGAGCGTATCGCATCCCGGGAGAGATCGTTTGTCACGATGATCCCGCTGACAAGTCAATGCCACGTTCCCGAGTCGAAGAAATCATTCATCACACCTCGCGCCACCGCGTCTCGGCCGATTATTCGCGGTGCCCGTTGGAACATCCTCCGCCGGTGTCGATGACCACCTCGGTGTGGTCCCCCGCCCCGATCCGAGTAATTCCGTCAGAATCGCGGAATCCACTCGAGAGGGATCCGCGCCCGGTTCTGTGGAATCGTTGCTTGCCCACGTTGGCCTCTTCGCGCGCTTTTACACCGCGCAATTAGGCCGGCCGATAACGGACGATAAGAGGGCCAGCAGCGCTCCCCGCTGCTCCTGCTGGCCTGGCCAAGTTCAGGGTTCCTGAAATTGGCCGCGGATCGGGGGCGAGGTGGCTCTCAGAGGCTGGGAGATAAATGGGATAGCTCTCGGAGTAGCTTGTGGCTCGAGATTCCTGAAACAGATGTTAATGGTCGGGAATGGTGTTTGGTTGTGAGTTAATCGTGAGACTTCGCGGCGGTCGGTCGTCTTTCGAAACTGTCTTTCAGGCTGGCTTTTGCCGTAGGGGAGACCGGGGCCAAAAGTTCCGCGGGTATGTTGTTCCGATGGTTCTATCTTCGAAATGAAAAGAGCGCTGTACTTTAAATTATTTTTTCCGTGCGAGTTCATCACGCCTCTCTGTCGCCCATTTTAATAGCGTCCGCGACAGCGAATCGGCTGGTCGTAAGCAAGGACCGTATTAGTCGCGTACCAGATAAGTAAATATTTTTCAATCATTATTTTTTTGGTCTATCTCGATTATTTAACGTCGATATTATTGACTGATTCGTTCTTATGGATCAAATGACATTTAAGAACATGGTGTAACAGTGTTTATCGTTTCAATATATGTGTAAGCAGAATAGTCTGTCAAATTGCTACATGTGTCGATAGGGGCTAGTTGCTACCGTGACTTGGGGCACGTTGTTACCGTAACAACTTGCCCCCTGCAAATGTATAAATTGTTCCTGCTGTGCTTTAAGATGCGAACATATGAATGAAAGGCAGAAAGGGGCAGCATTTCCATCGAGGTTATGCATAAAGATAAAAACTGTCGCTAGAGAATTCAGTATCTGCCGCTTGACTCTATCGAGAGTTATTAAAATGCTACAATCTGGACAAGAAGCCACTGTAGACTACAAATACAAATCTCGAATAGTAGGGACCCACACACAGTTGAATGTAAGACTGATTTGTAGATTTTAGTTTTTATATCAACGATAATGTTTATGGTTATTATATTTTTGGGGGGTTTTCTTTTAAAGATAATACATTTTTGTTGATCCGAACCTTCATAAATAAACATTATTAATAAAATTCTGTTTTATTTCATTAGAAAATTAAATATTTCATTAATAGGAAACTGTTATATCTTAGTAACAACTTACCCCAATGCGATAACAACTTGCCCCATAAAGGGGTAAGAAGTTCCGCTTCGACCAGCCACAAATAAATTACTTTTTATGAAAAACCTATTACGATATATTAAATACAAGCTTAAAATCATAACATATAATAAATTTAACAAGAAATTAGTCAATAGTGAAGAGAATAATTACATTATTTTCCAGTCATTTTATTTATGTTTTATCGAAATCGGAACTTTTAGCCCCTACCTCGTTTCTGCGCGACGGGTTGGCAGCGTGTACTTGATCGAACGAGTGTTTCCACGAGGCTTCCGGTCATCGTTCGGCGAAGAAAACTCGAGGAAGCCCCGTCGAAACAGGAAGCATCTCGGCCCGGAGGAGGACACTGCCGGCCGTGAGGATCGCGACCGGTTCTCCGGATCGCGTTCTCATCCGGCGAACGCGCGCCGCTCGGTGTCGCGCGGGTTCGACCGTTATTCAGGAATTAATTCATAATTAGAGCGGCCCACCTATGGGGAGCCTAACCCACATTCCAGCCCGCCAGCTGTCCCCGCCAGCAGCCTCGTTTCCAGCTTTTCTTTTCCTTTCTTCTCTTTTCCCTGCTCCGCTCCGTCCTCTCCTCCTTCTTTGTGCCGCCACGTCTCCCTCTGGCCTCTGCTCACCTACACGCGTTATTTTGCATCGGCTCGTCGGTGTCTCCGAGCCGGTGCCAAGCGTTACCCGCACACCAGCTTTCCTCTCGTCGCGGTGTTCACGCTGTGTCGCCGTCCGGGAGAACTGGTCCCAAGTGGATCAGCTGATTGCTCCGCTCCGAGTCCACTTCACGTCTTTTCTGCCCAGGGAGGTCCTTGCATTGTTCCTAAGCGGATTTTCTCCGCTCCGGATCTGTCGCCTCCTTGCTCCACCTGACGACCGTCCCTTGGAATCTTCTCCACCGCCCGTTCCAGCAGTTCTGCTCGAGCAACAGGGCATTAAGCTCGGCCCTCGCAGCTCCTCTTCTTCCAGTCGTTCTCCGCCGCAATATTTTAGCTGCTCCTCCTCTGTGGCCCTCCACCCACAAACTTCCACCCCACGGTCCGCGCTATTCTCCCCGAAAAAGGAGGCCAGAATAATTCGACTCCTCTCCTGGGTCCCCGACGCGCAACGGCGACGTTTCGCAACGAGTTCACGGATCATCGGGCGCGTGGGAGTCGGGAGGCGAGGAAGAGGCTCGGGAGGATTAGAAAGTCGATTTCGCGAATCCGAATTCGAGTCGGTTCGATCGAGAACCGGCCGAGAATTCGTCCGGGGGTCTTTGCACCCGGAGAGGATTCCAGCGGCGTCATTTATGGAACGGACAAGACACGCCATTAGATTTATGATTATGCAGCACCGGGGTTTATATTTATGAAAGCCACCGGCACACAAGCACGCCAGGCCAGATGTGACGTTAATCCGATTGCCGGTAGAAACTCCCGCGGGACCGACCGGCTCGATTCGGATCACCTGATTTACAAATTTATCGCCTGGCAGGATTGTTCGAGCGGGGTTAACGTTTATCGTTCGTAAATATCGCGATAGAGAAACCTCCGGGAAAAAGATCTTCGCGTCTCGCGCGAGCTGTATAAAATTTAAAGAGGCGGGGAATTAAACTGCCGCAGCTCCCGAGCGTAGGATCTGCGACAGAAGCGTGTCCCCGGATTCGAGTATTCGCTCGAGGTTCGAAAAGTTTTATTGCAGCTGTAATCGGCGTCCAGCTTCTTCGAGAGTTAAGAATACTTGCCGGCGTCCTCTGCCGCCCAATTTGAATAAGACTCTTGAAATACAACTCCCTTTTTTTCGCGTGATCACGAGCAACATTCGGGGGAGGGGGTCGAAGGGAGTTTCATTGGGAATACTAGAAGGAGCGCGTCCACTCCCGTGCGCGGCTTTACATTCGAGAAACTAATTAAGAATTCAAATAATGACGCGTGCTTGCGTCCGTTGGCGAATTTAAAGGGGGCGATTAAGGACCAAGTTATTGGTCCTGGAGCGCAGTCGCAGAAACGCCACCGAATGTACGGGGAACCGAAATTCTGGCAGAAATTATGGCCGACCCTCCCCGTTTCTGCGCCTCCGTTCGAATAAACATCGGGCAGGGAAATTGCACGCAATTTGGAGGCGGTTGCGGGTGGAAATTAACGCAGTGCTTGGTATTGAAATATCGAAGATGCCGGGGCTGCTCGTGATTGGAAGAATACGAAGGGTTAGAGATAGAAAAGGGAAACGTTGGCGAGATTAATAACGCCAGGCAGAGTTGGTGGCAAGATCCGGTAAATCATGGCTGGGCTGGATCGTCGACGCTCGGATAGGTGTGTTTTATCGATCGATCGAGAATAGGCACGGTGCTCCGGGACGGCGTGTATATCCAGTTTTCCTGAAACGGACTTTTTGGTCGGGCAGGGCGCTCGTAAAACGCGAGATACGCGATACGGAACGGCTTGGAACGCGCTATCGTGCGTGTACCTGCGCCGAGCGACGATAGCACGCGCGAGCGCCAAGCTCGTGGAGACACTGGCAACGGAAGAATGCAACTCGCAAGTAGGTCAGCTGGATTCTCTGTTGCACGCTCTCCCGGCCTTTTATCTCCGCGAAATCGGCCGATTTCTTCGGCTGGAACGGCCGGGATTTTTTCCGATTACACGCGTCTTTCTCTCTCGTTTCTTCCCCGCTTCCTCGAAGCGTGTTTCTCCGCGCAGAGATCGTCCGACCACTCTCGCGGAGGAGCGGCGGTACGATCTTCTAGAAGGAAACGGTCTTCCACTTGTTACTCGTTTGGCAGAGACAGAAGCCTCGGCGATCTGAGACTGTTCCGCGAATTTAATCTCGCGTAACCGTGTCACGTGTGTCTCCGTGCCCTGGCCTCCTCCGCTCGACGCGTTTCCATGCTATTCGGAAATATAACGCGCGGAGTAACAGGGTCTCGGTTTTACATGGCTTCCGTCAGTCGCTCGAATAACCGCTCGCGGCGCAGAAAATTCTTCGGCGAAACGCCGAAAAAAACGGGCGGAAGCCTGTGAGACGACGCCCGGTTTCGCGGCGGGCGATGACTTTCCCGCGTCAGCAGTAATCGTTTTCGCGAACGACGTGACGGACGGGCAAGGATCGATTGCCGTGCAAGCAATTAGTTTCCGGTACCGTCCAGGTCTCCGGTTGCGGAATACCGACGACTTCGCTCGATCGCGCGAATTTATCATTTCGATTTTTTATGGTTCCGGTGTTACACGAAGCGCTCTTACAATTAGAGCGCTCTAATCATCGCGCACCTTCAATTCTCTCTCGATAATCATCCACTTCCTCTAGCATTAGTCAGCTTCTCCTTTGGATATTGTATAGGAAAGGCGGTGCCTCCTCGAACTGAATCGACAAGCCAGAGGGTGTGTCGCTCGAAAGAAACGGAAATTTGGCGACAAAAAAAAATAGAGGGGGGTGAGGGTAAAGGCGACGGCACGTCGCTTTCTTGTCGCGGTCGAGGAGGAACCAGAGGGCCCTCCTGTTCGTCTCCTTATTGAGACGATCCGGATGAGGGTCGACGATTGGGCCCGGCTTCGACTTAAAAATCCCGAGCAACTTTTTCCAGCCGGTGGGCCACGACAATTTACGACAAAACCGCGGTCAATCCGCGCGCAGGCTTTCTGAAATTCAAATTGCCTGCGCGGCCCCCCCCCTCCCCCCCCCCCGGGATCCGCCACTTTTTCCACCCGGTCCTCTCGCGCTCTCCGATGGAGCAGACCGCGAGAGGAGGAGGAACAAAACAGGGAGAGGGTGGGGGAGGATGCGCGAGCGCACGTGAGCCTCGCTAAATTTAAATTTACGATTTCTCCCCAGGCCGCGCCGCTTGTCTCCGCGGACGCTCGTCTTCATCTCGTTCTCGCGACCGTCGTCTTCTGATCTTTTCCCGAAAACCACGGACGCCCGAGCCACCGCCACCGGAAACCCTCACCCCTTCGCCGCTAAATAGTCTTCCACGCTGAGTGGGATTTTCCTGGATCTCGAGTGCGCCCCCGTCTATTGGCCGGATACAAATTTAAATCTTTTTCAATCGCCAGGGGAGGGGACTTGAGTTCACGGACAAGTTTGAACTTTGAGTTGTAGGTAGGGTTGCCACCTTTTTTACAGAAAAATAACGTACATTTGCTTTCGCGGGGTATACAAAAAGGTATGCTGAAGAAATGAAAAATACATTTTAATCTTAGTCTTTATTTCTTCCAAACATATTTTCTATTAGTTTCAGCATTGCAGAGTAAATTCGTATTATTTTGAAATATCTCAATGGCATCATTGCACTCAATATTCATATTGAATTATATAAATAATTCGTTTTTCATTAGATTGAGAGAGGCCTCGTTTCTTTCATCCCGCCACTTCACATTCATGACAGAGAAAACTCTCTCAGTAAATGCTGAAGTGGCAGGAACAGATAGAAGGTAATAATATTGCGTTACGTTTCACGTAATATCATTAATTGTGAAATAAAGTATTTTCGCGTACTTTATTCTTATTCAAAAATATAGAATACATTTACCTATAATAACGTAAGATACTTTATTTTAAAGTACGGGTGGCAATCCTAGTTGTAGTTACCACCGGAAAAATAGGGGAAGTTTATAATTTAAAGTATCGCTCGGAACGCTGACGTAGCCTCAAGAAACCAATTAGCAATTTACCATGAATAAATATGAAGGAATTTCAGTGCACTCGAGAGTAGCCAAAACGTCGAAGCTACCGCTGTGAAAAGGATCGTAGAGAGGAGAGGGTAGCCTGTCGATTAGGGTGGAACGAAATATAGGGGCAAAATATTTTTTTATAATTCATGACTTCTAATAGTGGGCAAAAGTTGCCTTTTATAATGGTGTTTGAGCTGCCAAAGTTTGAACGTCATCAACAAATTTTTTTAGCTGCCGCAAGCCCTTCAAATATTAATATTTACTGAAATAATTTTTGAAAGGTTTGCTGCACCTCAAAAAATTTGTTGATGACGTTCAAACTTTGGCAGCTTAAATACCATTATAAAAGGCAACTTTTTCCCACTATTAGAAGTCATGAATAATAAGAAAATATTTTGCCCCTATATTTCGTTCCACCCTGCTGTGGATATTCCGCCTTGCCTCGCACTCGGCGAATTTACGTCGCGAAATGACTCGATGATTTGCATCCGCCCGCGATCCACCAAGAATTTAGTGGAACACCTCTTAATCGTCCGTGCGCAACAGTGGCCGCGTTTGTCGCGTGTATACTTGATTTAATTTAATTTAAGTATACACAGGCTCGCGCCAACAAACGACTGGTATTTCGAGGGGGACGGTGGAGCTCACGTGGCACGGCTTTAACGTGAAAATAGCAAGGAGCCGAAGCGTTGCCGCGCAATTTGTCATCGTTTCGCTTTTTTTTTTCCCCCCGCTTTGAGCTGTGAAAGCGATCCCGACGCTCGAAGCTGGGCCAATTCCCTGTTCATCCCTCGTCGGTTCTCTTCCAAATCCACCGCTTATTCGCCGTGCAATGTTGCTCCAAGCGCTCGTACGCATCGGAAGCGAGCATTAGGCTCGAGCGCTGCGCGGAGGAATTGAAAATTGAATTTTCGAGGCTTCCGGCGAACGTGGAATTCGTGGTAATCGGATATCAGAGGAACGGGAGAAGGCGGTTAATCGGCGATCGCGAGTTTTTTTTTCCCCAGCTGCAAAGGAGGAGGAAAACATTTCTCTCGGTCGCTTAAGCCGTTCCTTAGTCGCTTATCTGCGGCCGGTGGCGTTAATTGTTCGATACACAGCCACCCACGCACGGAAGTCGACTTCCTCGCCTAATCGCCCGGCGGAATTTAGTTTCTTGGTCTCGGGTGTTTAATGCGCGGCACATTTTTCAGCGAAATTCCCGCGGGGAACGCGATATAAATCCTCCGCGATAAATGTGTCGCACCGGCGAATCCACGAACGCGAATAAATTTCGTCTATTTACGCCCGAGGGTACACAGTCTAGAGGATGGTCCATCCGAGATTCTGTATCTTCTGAACGAATTCGCAAGTTAACGGGGGAGCCCTGTTTAGGACGCTAGGAATAAGGTGATTCTTAGGAATTTCTTTTCTAAGAAACTGTTAAGCGGACCTTTTCCAAACTTTCAGGGTATTTTAGTTCACATTCAAACAATAAAAATTAATTTTTACGTTACAAAGTGTTCGGTAGAAATGAAGATATATGAACACGTTCGTTAGGACTCGCGCGCCGAAGTGGCAAATTGGCGATTGTAATGGTGGCCCCATTTCTTCCCTGAAATAAAAAAACCAAGGATTTTCTTATTTCTAGTATAATCACATTGTCGACGAACCTAAGACATTGATAAATAAATTGAATTGAACAACTATTTTTCCATAAATAGTACGAAATATCTTGGGGCAGAATCGTAACTTTTTCTTTGAAGTCCCACCAATTTGCCAACTTTTAACTGTTTTTTTTTTTTGTTTGTTAGGTTCATCGACAATGTAATTATACTAGAAATAAGAATAATCCATTACACCCGCCAATTTGCAACTCCGGGGCGCGAGTCCTAACAAACGTGTTCATATATCTTCTTTTCTACCGAACACTTTGTAACGTAAAAATTAATTTTTATTGTTTGAATGTGGACGAAAATACCCTGAAAGTTTGGAAAAGATCCGCTTAACAGTTTCTTAGAAAACAAATTCCAAAGAATCACCTCATTCCTAGCCGTCCCAAATAGGGTTCCCCTCCTAACGAGAGACAGTGCGTCGTTTCTGTGTGTTACTCGGCGAGACGAGGGAAATAGGAATTCGATAATGATCCGCGATCTTTGTTTAATTTTCTTAGTACTGTCTGCCATGTACCGCGGTATTATCTTTTTCCAGTTTACTTGAAATAGCTCTGCAGCGATTCGTGACGGTTGTACCACGCGCGTACGATCGCGTTTGTAGACTTCAGGGCACTCAATGGCATTCCCTTAACTTCTTGTCGCGGTGATCTATATTAAGTCACTCTTATTTTCCGCGCTGCTATGACTTTTCCAGAACCGTGGATTATTCTTCCATACATTGGCGGAATAAATGCCCCGCTCGGTAAGAAACTCGCTACAAAAAAAAAACAGCCGCGCCGTCGCATTCTACTGAACGTGACGGAGCAAAAAGATGATTTGTGAGCCACATCGTCTACCAGTCGACACTCGCTTTTTTCGTGGTCGACATTTTGTATGTACATGACTTGACTGAAGCCTGAGCCAACTCTGAACTCATCAGCGCCACGATTACCGAATGCAGGGACCACTGACAAAGGAACGTCCCGAACCCGGAAATTCAAAAAATTCTGAAACTTTGTGAATATGTTGGGAATTTCCTCCTGATTACAACGCAATTTTTGTTTGCTGCCCAAAATCACTCGAAGGGGGTGTAATTGACCCCTGAAAATCCGGTTACTTTCCGATTTTGTTATAAATCGTGCAACTGTAAAATAATTTTTCCACCAAATGATAAATCGAATTAAAAGAAGTAGCTTTTGTCTTGAAACTTTTTTTCTACCTCTTACAGTTCGTGAGTTATGACAAAATCGGGAAGTAGCCGAATTTTCAGGGGTTAATTCCACCCCCTTCGAGTGAATTTGGGCAGCCAACAAAAATTGCGTTGTAATCAGGAGGAAATCCCCTGCATACTCATAAAGTTTCAGAATTTTTTGAATTTTCCGGTTCGGGATCTTCCCTTGTGAGAAGTGGTATTCCCTTCTCGCGTCATCGAAGCAAGGGTTGAATCATCCCCTCGAAGCTAATAAACTTCATCGCCTCGGCTGCTTCCAAATCCGTGCCCGACACAATTTCCACACACCGGAATCTCTCTCGAAAACTGGATCCTCCTTCGAGTGAAAAAACTCGGGCGAAGACAAGCCCGTAGGTGTAAACGTGGTAGATCTCGCGATCGCGGAGCTGTTAATGGCGCGGCGTTGCACGCGCGTGTAACTAGGCCGCGGTGTTCGGGTGTGGCCGTGTCGCGCGCATTGTTTCTGAAATTACGATATTGTAGTTATTAATATTTATATATCGGCGAGCCGGAGGATCGTCGCGCGAGCCTGCCTGGCAGGCGTCGACTTTCTAAAGTGGTCGAATGCCATCGAGGCGCGCGACGACGGCACCTTGACCCGCTGCACGGTAAAATAATCGCTTCCACGCCGTGAACGCCTCGCGGAAGTTCGCGGGATGATGGACAGTGATCGAGAAGCCCGATTAATTATCAAAAATCCAGAGGGAATCAGAATCGGGAGGAACTTTGCCGAGTTCCCCCGGGCCGATAAAGTATCTCATCCGCGCGGACCCCATCAGCGACGTCCAACGCCGGCCGGCGAGACGAGAGACACATCGGCCGCCCAAAACTTTCAACGAGGCGGGTCGTCGTCCCACGTGGACAGGGCGATGACGGTCCAATACAATTTCGCCGATAAGAGGCACAATGTCTGGATCCTCCGGCGCGATCGAATTCCCCACTGTGCTTTCGCGTGGCTGGGACCGGCCGCGTCGCACGGTCGCAGCTGCTCGATATCTGGACGTCTAACCAAATCAGGTGGAGCCGGCTTGGAATGCGCCAGTACGGCCGTTTGATTGACATTTCGGGGACGCTCGTTTGTCACAGAAAAGCCGGACTCCATTTGTTCCTGTGGGGCGCCCCTTGGCCCCACAGCACCCCTCGTCCTCCGCCTCTAGCACCCTCCTCGTTACCTGCCTCGCGTTTCCACCCGATCTCCACCCTCTCTCGCCCCGGCCCTTTTCCCTCGTTTTTTTTTTTTTTTAATTATTCCAACCGCTCCTTCTCTCCCTCCTTCTTTCCTCGCCCCGTGCATTAAGATAACGGGGCGAACCCACGCTGGGACTATCGGTCAAAGTCACTCATACGCGCGACACGTTCGAAAAGGATCGCTTCTGCTTCCTCCTTCTAACCCTCTCCTCTCTCGCAGCCCTGACACCGTTCCTCGGTGTTGAACTCTTCTCGACACTCTTTCCGCACCCTTCCCTGCGTGCAGCCTTTCCCAGTAGAATGTTGAACGTCCGATTGCTTAGGCAACCGAATGCTCTCCCTTCCATCGGAGTCGGGTTAGAACCTGGAAGCTCCTCAACCCTCGCTGGATCGTGACCTAATTTAGAATCTAAACTCTCTGCACCCTAAGCCTATATGCAGCTCCTTCCTGCCATAAAACAGGTACACACGTATGCCCGTCGCTGGATCGATCGCCACTCCGTGGAAACGGGAAAGCAGGAACGTTTCTGGATCGCGTCAGCGCTGAAATTGGCGAGCCGGATACGCCAGCTGCCGGCTCTCGGTTCCAGCTCATTGACATTATCGTCGAGTTCCTCCGATGCACGGCCGATCGGCGGAACCCCAGCGTCATCGGTCGCGCACGATCGCTACGTGACATTTCCCCGGGCTCTATAAAAATGCGCGTCCGGTAGCAATTGCAGCAGCGTGTGTCGCGTTCGTTAATAAACATCAGGATGATCGACGGCGCGCCGCCGGTTGTGCCGTGGCAGGGTCCGAAAAAGGCGTAGGCCTAGCGCCCGCGCTTGGCGAAAGACAATGGAACGCACGAAAAAGGCGCGAAATCCAGAATGCGCGGATCGGTTTGCTGGGCGACCCACGGCCACGGCGCAGCGAAGCCCCCTGGGCGAGAGAGACAACGGAGCGATCCGTAGCGATCGGGGAGGGGGGGGGGGGGGGCGGTGGACGCGATTGCGAAGGTGGGGCACGTCCCGGCGGCGCAACGCGTCTCTCAAATAAATTATCAACACTCTCTGGCATTCGCCGCGGAATCGACGATTCTATATGACCGGTTGCTGGGCGGACGGATGGAATACGGCACGGACGTCGCTGAACATGCCAAACGCGCGCGCGAGTGCGCCTCTCTTCATTCACCCGTTTCGCCGTTCCTGGAGGGAATGTCGATCTCTCCTGGAAGTAGGAGGGCCCCCCGTTTATTTTCGAGCAGCGGCGGATGCTCGGATCTCGGCGCGGACATCGGCTGTCCGCTGTGCATTTACATTTCAAGGTAGTTTCGGTAGTTGGACTTGTTGACGTTGCGAGTAGGTAGGTATAGTCAGGCGGCGAGAAGTCAATCGCTGGAGGCCGCTTCCCCCCACCGAGGAACCTGGTCGCTGCCGCGCCGCGAAGTACAGGTTGCTTTTGTCGTCGGGAAGTATGGGCGACTTGATGGTGGCGTGCTTGTAGAGGAGGTGCTTAATCGAGCCTGCATTCCATTTTATTCTTTCGTCGCGTCAGGCCAGTTGATATCCACGCGGGAATCTTAACGAAGCAGAAGTTACTGCGTTGTCTTCCGTGTTCCGTTTTGATGCGCCTAGGCCTACGTTGACCGACGCATTTTTTTTTTTTTTTTTTTATTCGTATCGGAGAACGCAGGCACTGTTCTGTGCGACGGTCAGCGGCAGTCTGAATTGTTACGTTACCGTCGACACTGGCAGCCAGTGCTATCGGAACGGTAGCTGTCCCATTATTCTCGTAGATACGATATCACCCTTGATAGAACTAATAACAGTATTGTAGCAGCAATGACATCACCATTAGCAGTGGCACTATTACACTCCGCTGCTGCTAATACGCCGCTGGTACGGTGTTTAAGAGAATTAACCGCGGTATCAGCGGACCTCCCAACTCTCAGCCGGCGGAAATTAGTTTCGCAGAAGAATTCTGACCACCAATTTCGCCGTATCGAAATGTCACGTTACGCAAGTACACGCACTGACAATTAATTAAGCACTCCTATCAGCGCTAATGCCGTCGCGCCGCTCGGGTAAAAGTACACAGGTATCTCCTCTAATACCGCGTATGGTGTGTGTAATCGCGGCACCACCGTCGGTTCGATAACTTTTTTCCCAGCTAATGGTACTATTAGCAATAAAACTGTCGCGACCGGGAACGCCACTCGCGACTAGTAACACGGCAACTATTATTAGCGGTGCAGGCAATAATTATACTAATGCCACGGCCAGCTTCCAGCCGCGAGTCCGTCCCTTTTTATCGAACGGCGACAGGTATTTCCAGATATTCGACAAGTCTCGAGATTCTCTTTATGGCGAATAACCAGCTCATAGCGGATGGGACGTCTGATTCGTTCGTGCTATCCTGCTTATCGAGTGGCGCGTGCTGACAAGTCTCCGTCACCCAGAGGGGTGGGAAAGTTTGGCCGAGTTCGCGCGCTCGATGGCACCCCCGAAGTCCCGGGCGATTGCACCTTGGAACGCCGTTGAAATCTTCCCGCCGCTCTCTGCTCGCCGTTGCGCGATTTAAGGGGTTATACCTAGTCAGGAGGCTGAAATGAAGCGAATATTTGAGAATTTTTTTAAAAAGAGTATAAGCATATATTGCTACAGAACTTTTTCTATTTAAAAGAGTGACATTTGAGGAACATTCATTAATATTTTCGTGTAAAAGAATTCATTTATAGGAAAGTTACAACCGATGTCTGATAAGCAGTTTTTGAAAAGTAGTTTTGCGGTGAACACTGCCATTCGGAATCAGCTTATCTAAAATTAAAAAAAAAAACAAAAAGATTTCGTTAGTATATTAGCTTATCCTCTGATTGATCGATGGAACTTCCGAAATATTAAGTTGAAGCAAAATGGCGGCTGTTTAAAATTAAGGTTCCGACTTTTGCAAAAAAAAATGGCCGTTTTTCGTTCACAAAATCGAAAGTATATATTGAAAAAAGAAATCCTTCGATCAACCACTAGATTTTTGTATCTACAATAAGCCTACAAAATTTCAGAAAGATTGGTGCAGTAGTTTTTGAGATATCTTACTCACCGTTATCAGAAAGGCTTCTTAGATGTCGTTATATTTTTATTATAAACGTAAATACTTTTCTACAAAAAAATTACCAAGTGTTCTTTAAATGTTGCTCTTTTAAGTGCAAAAAGTTCTGTAAAAATATATGCTTCCGCTTTTTCAAAAAAAAATCACAATTATTCGCCTCTTTTCGGCTTCCTGGCTAGGTATAAACCCTTCAGGGAAGGTCTTCGAGACGTAGAAATTACGTGGGACTTGATGCAAAGCTTGATCAGCCAGAGAAGTGTCTGGGCTCTTCTGAAAAAAATTTGAATACTATCTCTCAGTGGAACGCGGAAATTTCAGATCCTCTCGAGGCAGCTCGCGATTATTGTTGGCGAATTCCTCGTACAGTTCGCGATCGACTCATTGACATTTTCGCCGGGTCCCGCTCGTTGGAATTCCGCGCCTGTGCCCACGTCGCAGCGTTTCTCGCGCGATGAAAACGCGCGCGTAGGTTACGACACCTGCGCGCGATGGTTGGCGGCGACGCCGCGAGTATCATCCAGTTCTGGATCCTCGATGCTCGGCTTTTACTTCCCCGCTGGGACTACTCCCGAGCGACGCCGCGCGGAGAACTCGCTCGATTTTCTCTTGCCTTTTCGAGGCGAGCCCATTTCAGTCTCGAGTGCCCAAAGAGCCAGGTGCCTGACGTTAGAATTCTCGGCTATTTTCTAGATTCTAGGTCCCCGTGCACCGGAGTCTCGACCCTTATCGCCACCGAAACTGTCCTCGCTCCAGCACCTCCCCCTGGAACGGCTTTCCAAATAACGATAAATTCCAGCAATCAGGAAGGCCAAGCGGGTGGATCATAATCGACGCGTAAAAAACTCGTTTCCCAGCGATTTACGAGCGATCGGCGGTCCGTGGGCCGCGGCAATTACGAATCGGCGCGCTCCGGAGGGATTTCAATAAAACCGCGCGCGGAAATTTACAGTGCCGCTAACGAGAGGAAGGCCGTTCGGGATGTTTGCGGAGGAGCCCCCACGATCGATTTCGATCGCTCCGGCTCGACGATCCAGCCCGTGCGCGGACGGTCGTTCGAACGCCATAAACCGTGGCCCTTCGCCTCCCCCTTCCCCCTCCGTCGCTCTCAAGATGCACCCCGTAGCTTCGACGCGTTTAAGCGTCTTCACCCTTCAGCATTCCACGACTAGCAGATCCTCGGGGGCGTCATCGGGGAGGGAAAGCTTTTCGGCGCGCAGAAAATCCTGTTTTCAAAGTGGTCGGAGGAAGAGCGCGATGCCCTTTGGCGCGAGGGAAGCAGATCTCGATCCTCTGCGAGCGCTGAGAGCGAGGAACACGGATGAACTGGCGATAGAAAGAGAGAGAGAGAGTGAGGGTGAGGAAAGAGGGGCACAGCGAGAGTTGGGTGTGCGGGGGAGGGGTGGCATTATATCTCCGAACCGGCCAGTGCCATTATCCATCGTCCATTTGAATTTTCAGCTCTCGTAATAACGACTAATACGAGACAAATGAACCGCGGGTGAAAGAAGAGGCGGCGAGGGGGTGGGCAGGGCGAAGGGGGGGGGGGCTGGCGAGGGAAGGGACGGACGGGGGATGGAGGAGGAGGAGGTGGTTGGGAGGAAAAGGGGAGCGGAGGAGCCGTGTGATTAATGGAGTCTCCGCGGCGAGCGAGAGCTCCGCCGGGATAAGATCTCCGATGGAATTCCCGTGGCTTTTATATTGGATTTCTTTTAAATTCGTTACTTTATCCGGCACTATGTTAATAGCGGGCCGATATGAGAGCTCGCGGTTAAGAGGAGTTCATTTATCATTCGCCGCCGTCGCTTCCTCCGGCATAGAGGAGGAGGTAGGTAGGGGAGAGATGGATCAGTCGAGCGCGCGGCCGCGTTAGTCACGAGGCTCGGCAAAAATTTTCGGCCGTGCCCTTGTGCCCCGTGTCCCGACCATTTCCTCGCGGCCCCCCTCGGCGAATTTGTGTCTTTGAACCTCGGGAACCGGTTCCCCTCGTCTTCCAGCGTCTTTCTTGCGCGCCGGTGATTGGACCGCGCCGTGGTCCTCGATGAAGGATCCACGGGGATAAAAGCAGATCTCGAGCGGGAAAGCGGAAAATTTAGAAGAAAAAAAATAGAGGCAGGTTGTCCTGCGAATTTTGGCGGAGTTGAAAGGGTGGGCGAGGGGATCCTCGGGCACGTGGAAACCGCTCGGAGTTTCCCGGCCGCTGTAAAACGAAGCCTCGGAAGCTGAAACGGAGGTCGTTCGTCATCGGCTCGCAGCCAGCTCGGCGGAGAAAAGCACGAGCGGATGACGCTGGAACACGTGTAGATGTCAAGGCGTTAATCCCTCGAGAGACGAAGAAGCATCTCTCGCTCCTCGGGCGCGGTTGTTCGATTGGAACGTGTACGAGACAATCCCCAGGCACGGCGATAGCCTGGAGAATCAACCGAGCTTGCAGATCGAATCTTTATTTCTTAATTCCCCATCTCATAGAGTATTCCAATTTGCTTTCGCATTTAATTCAACCATCGCTCTTCAACTCGGACTCCCTTGTGACCCAATTGGGACTCGTTTCTTGTCCTCGGTGTGCCTGTTCAAACGCGCCTCGTTTCGCAAAAGCGTTTTCATTGCGAGAAACAGTATCCAATGGCCCAGCCACGTAAATCTTCGCGGTCGAAGCGTCGTGACCACTCCAATTCCCATCCACGGGGCCCGTCCGAATGCTGGAACACGTTTAATGAGCTCTGAAGAGGCCGCAGGCCGTTCTGCCACGCACGCGGACAGACCTGGTGGTTTTCAAGCGGCGACAATGCGCGTACTCAAGAAGCCACCGCTACGCGCGATGTTAATGTGGGACAATTAATCAACTGGCCAGGCGAATCTTAATGCGAACAGGCGAAATCGTCGGGGGGCCCGCGGTGCTCCGGCGTGGGCAGCACTTCCGTCCACTTCCGGCGCGCGGACCAGCTCCGTAAACAAACTATCCGGCGTGTAGCGTAAAACTATCGTGGCCGAAAAAGTGATCGGGAATGGAAGGGCAGTATCGCGTGCTCCCGTCACATTTTCCACGGTTGATTGGCGAAAGTACTTCCGGTGGTCGCTGAAACCGATCGCTGACAGCCGGTCGGCGTCTTGCTCGAACGGAGAAACCCGATCGAATCGCGAGGAACGCTCGCGATTTCGCTGCCCCTCCGCGGGAAACTGGTTTACGTATTTTTTTTGATGGGAGGGAGTTTTCCCCCCGCTTCCAACAGGCACTGCGCAACGAGAGTATCGTTCTGGGAGGAGAGACAGCTGAGCAAGCGCTCGCATCGTTCACAGTCACCTAAGTGTCTCCATCATCGTGGCGGAATTCGGTTTCTGTCGACGACTGCGAGGCGCCTCGAATTTGTCAGGGAAAGCTTCAAATAAGTTTCGGCAGCTTCGCGCTGCGAAGGTTTCGGGCGGTGCGCCGGGATTCCTCGGGCCATTCTGTCTTGTTAGCGGACAGCAGGCTGCTGAATCCGTGATCAACGGAACGATCGTTTAATGAGCCCGAAACTCTCGTGGCTCGTGGGGAGCCACGAAACTTTAAGCCGTAGGAGGTTCAACGCGATCTTTCCAAAGATCCGTGCAAATTTCTTTGGGGTAGTAGAAGCTTTTGCAAAGTCCCAATCCAGAAACGAAGCCGAAGAATTGCCGAAAAATTTAAAGCAGTCCAAGGCCACTGGGCCACGCTGAAGGTTCCTCTTAAAACTGTAGGATAGAGGAGAGGCATCCGCTCCGGGCTCGGGTGGGTCGACTATACCTCTTAATCCAGATTGAAAATATGTAAATAAATCCACTCGCGGCTCCGCAGGCCGGATGCCCACTCTGTATTCCCCGTCGAAAAAGTATTTTAATAGAAACGATTCATCATTCCGCGGGGCCCCCGACCAGCTTCTTTTTCTTCGTCGATGGGAGAAGCTCGCTTGGCTTGGCCCCCCCTTGTCTCTCTGTTCTCCCACAAACCACCACGGGAACTCTCTCCCCCCTTCTTCCTCCCGCCGACCCTCCCGGCCCCCACGGTCCTTTGTCCCTGTTCGCTTTCAATTTTTACCGGATTTCGCGGAATTTCGACCGAAAGGTTTTCGCTTTATCTTCCCGGGCCGCCCCCACGTCCACCGCTTCTTTTTGCTCGCTCGAATTATGCGGGGATACGCGGCGGATTTCGCGGAATTCCTACGGTTCGCGTCTACCTCCTCGCATAATTTCTTGGGGCCGAGGCCTCGGTGCAGATTTCCAGCGAGCCTCCCCGCCACGGGGCCCCTCTTTGTTCCGCGCGATTTCGCGGCCCCCTTTTGTTTCCCCCGTTTCGATCGCGATCGCGATCCGACCAGCTTCCTCGCGGCTTCCTCTATCGAGGAAGGAGGGCCCCCGCTGCACCACGAGCTACCTTGTTTTTCTGACGGTTTCTTGCTCGGTTTCTTCTTGGGCAACGGGACTCGTCTTCGCGGTTCGATGTCTCATTATGTCAGAGCTGGCAGGATTTCGGCGGGTGGGGGGGGGGGAGGGGGAGTTGGAGCGCTGCTCCCTCTGCTTTCCCTTTCTGCCTGTCCCCGTTCCTCGTCCTCTGCTTATTCTCGTCCAAGGACCGCTCCGCCGTGGCTCCAACTGACTCCACAGTTTGGAAGAAGTTGGTGGGTTCTTTCTATTTTACAGCGGCCTAAGATCCGAAGTCTATAAAGCGGAACTTTAGGATTTGCCAGAATCGAGCGGACGCGGTGTGGTTAGTGAGGATTCGCGGAATAAGCTGACCGAAAAATGGCCAACAGAGTGGGTCGTACGGAGGGCTAACGGTATCGCGCGGTAATCCAGAAAGCTCCGCCTGGATGATCCGTGGCGCGCACGACCGAAAGGAGTCGTGATTTTTCCATTATTCATTAAGCCAGGACGACCGTCACATCCCGATGTGGTTTCTTGCGGGCCGCGCTATTAGGAATCAATCAAGCCACGAGGCGATCGTCGGTGCTCCGTTGACAGCCGCTCTAAAACGTCCCGTAAGAACGTAACGCCGAGGACCCTGGACGTCTATCGACTCCTCTTGATTCACTCGAGACATCTCGTTCCGTCTGCGCTGCACACTTCGCTCCTTCGTTCGTACGACCCCGTAAAAACCTACGATCGCGCCACGCTCGATTCGAGGGCCGAGCAGGCGTGCCGCGAGAGTCAAGGATTTCGTTATTGCTATTATTTACAGAGGGGGGCAGAGGCTCTTCGTGGCGATCGGCACTGTTCTAAATGCGACGCGGCGACTCGCAGATATGGATCGCTGGTTGACGGAAGTTACCGGCCCTGTGGCACGTCGTTTTACTCGTTTCCCGCCTGCAAGACGAGTAATCGATTCTGTAGCTGGTACCCGGGGGGGTGCAGCTTCCAGTTAGATCGAGCAGATGATGAAGAAATCATCGAGGTAGCCGGTTCTCTTCGAGCATCCATCATGTAAAGTAACAAAGTCGCGACCCGCGTGATGGATAGTGGTAGTCCTAATCATTTCTGGGGTTCAGGGTTCAAGACATCGACACTCTGCAACACTCTCGGATCCAAATTGCAGTACAATGCTGAAGAAAGTTTCCGAAGACGGAACGACAGATTGTCGTCGAAGCCGAGAAACTTAAAAACACACACACACACACACACAAAAACCTGCGCTTTTGCATCTAAAGTGCTTGCACAGATTGTGGAGATTGTATGAAATTCTTGCAAGAGAGATGCAAGTGCCACCGGTCGAGTAATCGTTCGAGTTCTCGCGGAGGAGACGGGAGTTCTGAAATTCAATGGAATCGCTGGTCTGGACGAGCTGAAATATGGCCGGTCTGACACCAGAGCGAGCTGGCCGAAGAAAATGATCGTGTTGCGAGTTGCCGAAGAAAGCGAGCATTCAGACTCCGCGCGCGCGTTCCTTCGGCCGAGGAGACGTTTCGTCCATAAAAAGATACCCCGCTGGTAGCGCCAATCGTTTCGCTTGGCAAGTGTAACGTTTACAGGCTGCCTCTAATTGGTGTTCGAGGCTGATGAACGCCAATGAAACATGGAAAAGATGGGGACGCGAGATACGCATTCCCTCTGTCAGCCTCTTGCTGCCTTGGGCTTCGACGCGCGTTTACGAGAATCCATCAAAATCCGAACGGCTATTTCTGCGCCCTGGACCGCGCGAGTGGCTCCAGTTCGTTATTTGCCTGTGAACACAGGCGACGGACGAATACTCCCGCAGAGTGTTCTACATTAAACTATTCACCTCGGGTCCCACTGCCCGGAGAATCATCCAAAAGACAGCCACCGAAGTCGAGAAGCGCTGGAAAGAAGAGCTGCAGAGAAATCCACCCCTTTACGTGCGTGGCCTCTCTTCGGGATTATATACAAGTCGCCCCGTATTCGCGCATTAAAATCCTTGGAACGAAATATTACGCATCTCCCCGATAGACCGCCCCTTCTTTGCTCGTTACCAGCAATATGGCCCCCCCCCCCCACGTTTCCAGTGGAAGCTACCCCGAATCGAGCGAGAGCCAGACCAGTCCGTGCCACTATAAATCTCGGAAGTTTTAATGCCTTGCAGCCTGCACGGCCGCTCCCTCCGTCCTTCTTCTCGTCACAGGGACTACCTAGCCCCACCCCTCCCGTGCCCCTCGACATCCCGTTCGATCCACGAATCCATCCGTGACCCCGTCCACCCCTTCCGTCCGTATTTGCATACGCGCATAATAGCGAGAGAGAGAGAGAGAGAGAGAGAGAGAGAGAGAGAGAGCAGCTACCCTTTACTATTAATTTTATAAAATCATTCGGCCCGCTCTTTCTGCGTCTCCCCGTTTCGTTTCGTCTTCTTTGCCTCGCTGTTTCTGTGCGCCCCCTTTCGCGGCCCCTCGGGACCCTCGCCCGCTTATTTAAATAACGGATTTTCGAAATCTCGTTTTCAGCGGGATCACGGGGGACGCGACGGCTGCGGGCGCACGTGCGCGCCTGGCCGCTCGAAATTTTCCATTCACGGCGCTCGCCGGATCTATTTTGGCTTTAGATATAATCCGGACGATTATTAGCTACGGAGTAACGAGACGAGTCGAGTGATAACCGGCAAGTATAGCCGGCGCGAGTAGTAGACTCGCGTGACGTAACGTGGAAGGTGATTTCTCCGAAGGGTTCCGAAATTCTCTGCACCTGGACAGACAGGAAAATCGATGTGCTCCGTGGGACGGGCTCGGAAAGGAAGCGTCCTCTGTCAGCACGCCTCTCCGCGGACAGGGCTCGATTAATTACTCGACGCTCGCTCGTTAATTAGCCCTCGGAGCTTCCCGACGTGCATCTTCATGCAGAAATCGAATCAGCAAGCATGACAACAACGCCTCAATTAAATATAACCGATCTCGGGAAAGGATCGGGCCGTTTCTTAATCCCCTTTAACAGTTGCCAAGGCTGCTGCTTTCGTATTAATACGAACGGCCGCGAGCAAACAATGTAACGTGCGGGTCTCGGAGAAGCCTCCCTCGACCGAGACAAAGAGGAGAGCGTTTTTCCGCGCTAGTGGGCCGGCCATTAAGACGTTTTAGCGGGTTTCGTGAAACGAAGGAGAGGAGGGCGACGATGACGAGGGAGGAGGATGAAAGGTGGCCCCCGGTGGGTCTACTTAGAGCCGATAGAGGCGGCCTAACTACCGTAACCGTATCCAGGTCTAAATAGTTGGAGTTACGCTAAGTAGCCCTAACCAGATTAGTAAGTCGTTGCGTGCTCTATTTTTAACGGCGCGCCGACGGCATTCGAGGCGTTTTACGTGGAACACACACCGTAGAGGCCAGGATGCCAACGGACCAGGCGGAGGCAAAGAGCGATGAAGAGAGAGTGCCTGACCGGATAAGAAGCAGCTGAGGGAAGAGAGAAAAGGACGGAAGAGGGGAGACCCACGAACCGAAGCTTTATCCTAATCCCCGTAAACGAGACACGTCCAAGCGTTGGCCCTTCTTTTCTATAACCCTCTCTCCTCACCCTTCCCTCGTTTCCCCGCCAGCCCCCCTCCGTTTCGCTATCCTCTGACGGGTTTTGATCGAAGACGTTCATTTGCATAGAGATTACACGTGGCCGGGCCCGCGGAAACTTGCTCGATTCCACTGATTCCCCTGAATTCGCCGGGCGAATGCTTCAAATTTCTTTTCAAACTTTCCACCCATCGCCACCCGACTGCTATCGTCGTGCCCCGTGCACCCCTTAGGGCTCCCCGCGCCCCTGAATTGGGCCAGCGGGCACAAACCCACGCGGGCAGGCACCGCGGATTCTTTCGACATCCGCGAAATCCAAATATTGGAGGCAAACAGCCGCTCCACGCGGCCCGGGCCCGGCGTAGCGGCTGCGAATTTATTTGCACGCCGCTCGACCGTTAAGCGTTCTACACTCGTCGCGGAGCAGACGCCGCGCCGTCGCGGAGGCGAGAACAAGAGGAGAAGAAGGAAGGTTCGAGCTCGCCGAGATCCCCCAAGATGGTGTGGAAACGTTGGGGGAGGGGGGGAGTGGCGAGGCAGGTCGGAGGGAATTTTATTTCCGCTCACATTAATTTCAACGACGCAGAAGAGTCGCGGCGGCGGTGGACGCGCGCAGCTTGAAATTACGAATATTATGACTTCAACCAGTTCTCAGAATTCTATGTTTTTCATTCTTTAATCTCGGCCTCTCGCGTTTCACACCATATCTTATGAACACGCTCGCCCTCTTTCTAGCCCGTCGCCTCGGCTCTCCTCGCTCCTCTTCTAACCGCTCGGCCGGCGCGGCGGCGTTCCGCCGCCGATCGCCACTCTCCGTGCACGCCGACACGATCGCGCCGTGTCCAGCCGGGACGCGAACGCGCGTGAACGCCGGCCGCGCGTACGGCCAAGAAAGGGCCTCTCGAACGGGGACCGTGGATATTTGTCGCGGGGCAGGGTGCGCTCTCTGTGCTGTTGCACTTGCCGGGCGACTCTGCTCCCGCCCGACCCTGTCCCGGCGCACACCAGCAGAGACAGCGGCAGAGGGGCAGAGGCGTCTGACGGTATTCAGACAGCTTTGAATACCGTTTGAACGCGGCGGGGTAATGGAGAGATGATTGATGTCAGCAGTTTAGCGATATGGTAGCTTTGAACTGCGACGCGGTGGTACAGTGACTTCAGAAATGCTGAGATAACACAGTGATCTTTGAGCGCGAGCTGGCAGGAGCTTTGATCCTGCAGCCGTGCAGGCCGGACAGCCAGAGGTATCCTGCCTCTGCTCCACTTTCAGAGACAGATCTCCAAGACTTTTCACGAGCGGGGAGAGTGGGCTTCGGATGGGAGGCGGTGAAAGCTGGTCAGAGTGGTGAAGAAGAGTAGCGATGGTGAAGAAGAGTAGCCAAATCTCCATAGATTTCTCAATTTCTAAACTCCCCGAGTGTTCCGTACCGGGGAGCCGAAGTCTCGGAAGAAGAGTGTCCGCCGGCAGTAACCCAGAGGTTCACGATCGCGTCAGGCTTCCTCGAGACAGAGTCTGAGAAGAGGGGACTGGGAAACGAATTACACGCGGGCAGAACGGATCGCTCGAACGATCGGTTCGCTCGAACAGTAAAACGCTGGCCGCGATAAGACGTTTATGTACGCGGGTTTTAAGCCGTCGCTGGCGAATTTGAATAATCTGCCGGTATTGGACACGGACACTTGAAAAGCCACGAGGCCCCTGGCAGCCCCCAGGCCTGGCAACATTACATTCAAGTGTTTGACGAACGAACGAACGCGTTACGTCGCCCGGCATTTTTTGTTTTCCTCCTTCTGGTATCGGCATCAGCGTCGGGCTATGTCGAGTGGCAGGCCCAGGCCTCTCTCACGCGGACCAACTGCTGTCTCTTCTGGTCTCGTTCTCGTTGCCAGAATTCGTGCCCGATCAGTTTCTCGGTCTTAATGATCCTTTTGTCCGGGAACGTTGACCTTTTGCCGGGTCCCGGGGGACGGGAACGCCCTGCGCGCCCTGTTTCGACTCAATCTATCCTCACTTGGAGCGAGCCCGCTCGCCGCTCTATCCGTTCCGATCGGCCTCTGGTTTATGATAATTCCTCCACGAATGTCAATGCGGAGGGAGGTGTCGGTGAATGAAAGATTCATGGAAATCGAGGGGAACTCTCTGCTCCTCAAGGTGTACACACTGTCAAAGGATCGCTGATCGCGATAATTGAGCAGTTTGAAGTCACCCTCTCGTAAAGGTCCGTGGAACTGTAGTTGAGCGTTCGTAAAGGGAAAAGGCAACCGGTCCCGGGGAAAACGTCTCAATTTCCATCCAACGTCCCCGGCCAGGCTACTCTTCCTTTCGCGGTGACCAGGCCTGAATTCATCATCCTCCAGGCGTAACGGCCGCTTCGCTGCGCGGGCTTTTTTTTCTTCTAATCAGCAGCCCCGTGCGCGCGCGCGCCTCTCGTTCAAATTGAATCATTAGGAGCGCGCGTCGGGCTTTTTGCGGCTTTCGAATAATAGCCCGAAGAATTTCAAGGTTTCCCGCCGCGGGGAGTTTCCACGCGCGGTTCCGTCTTTATTCTCGGCGAGTTCGAGACCGGCACCCCAAGAATCTAGGCCAGCGAGCCGGGGAATTTCTCTTTTTCTCGAATCGGCGCGGCAAAACGCGCAGTGGGTCGAGGAAACGAGTAGGTAACCCCTGGCTGGGCTCCCTCGCCAGGGACGATGATGCGCCGACGAAATCGAGCGTCCGGCGCAGAGATTCCACCTCGAGAACCGATAAAAATCGAAAGATCCACTGAAGGGGATGCACGGGGCCGCAGGAACATTCCCAAGTCGAATGAGTCCGGTGATTTTCGAGAAAGCGACTCGAAGCTTCGCCGAAATAACAGGGATTCCCTTTCCCCTGCGTGCACGCGACAAAGGGCCCTACGATCCCATTGTTCAGGGTCGATCGCGCCGCTGCGCTCCGATTCGACGGCCGCTCGTGTACGTGCGTGCATGTGCAAACAGGGTGATAATGTATTCAAGGTCCGCCCCGTGGCCGTTGGTGGGGGTGAAACGGGGCGGCCCGCTCGCTGTACGTACTGTAACAGATGTTAATTATCCCTTCTGTGTATAGTCGGCGAAAAAAGAGCCCGGTCTCCCGGCTCGGACATATCGTCCACTCGTGTACATCCCCGTGTCGAGGAGGCCTCTTCTGTCCTCGCTTCCAAGGAGGTCACGTGGCCCGCCTGGCGCACACGCTCCAATCGCGTTCAACTTCCGGCGCGGGTCGCTAGGGAAATTCGCTAAGACCGCGGCTCGACCTGTCAACGGGGGCGACTTGCCTCCACCAGCTCCCCTCCTACCACCCCAATTTCGTCCTAAATGCTGATCCTGCCCGTCGATCCCTGGATCGCTTCGGCTGCTCTGACGTCAGGCACGATCCTCCCCTTTTCTTTTCCTTGCAGGATAGTTGTTAATCGCTCGAATGTTAGTTGCGTTTAGGTAGGGGAGGCTGGGTTATACGTTTCCGAGGCAACTGTCGGTTGGAGAGCCTAGAACCAGGGACATATTCCCGCCACGCAGCGAGAGGATGGAATTTCTCGCGGAGGTCGGGGGAAAATGATTTCTTGTCGCGCGACTGAACCGGTGCGTCGCCATATTCGTCGGCGGGGAAGCCTTAATGGGCCAGTTTTAGTGCGGAAATAAATAACCGATAATGAACCGGGCAAAAACGGAATTGACGATTTCCAGGCCGAATTAGGCAGCGCGTTTCGGATGCCTCGTTCTCGGAGTCATCCGAATCGATTGGTGGGGGGCCGAGCTTGTCGGACCGATGACTCGGGCAATCAGCAGGCAGAAGTAAATGAACGGCGATGGGCCGAGGAAGGGAAGAACCGATGTTTCCAGGGCTAACTAGATTCCTCGGGCTTGTACGAAGCTGTTGGCACTCCGGTGCAGGCAAGCTTGGCGCTGTCGCGAGGGGTTTATAATAATCCTCGAAGCTTCTGCTCCATTTTTATCTAATTCACTTCCCTGGCAGCGTTGGCTACGAGTTTAGCATCGTGCCTTTCAGAGCCGCAGTTTTCCTTCCCATCGATGGCCAGCTTTCTTCGTCCAGGGTGGCAGCGAAACGACTCGTTTCGCTAACCGAGAAACGAATTGTCCCTCGTTTCGCCTTATCGCCGGACCGTCTACTCGGCTGACCGAGCAGCGCTCGTATATCAGCGTAGCTTTTGTTACGGCGACGTGCCTTTGTTTTCGCCTTGTTCTCGCGTCTCGTTCCGCTGGCGCAAACGTGGAACATTGGGGGTTTCGCTGAACTTGCTGGCAACCCACTTTTGCACTCCCACAGACACAGATAACCTGGAATATTCGACTCCAGGAACAGGGGCTTTTATCGAACGACGATTGCTCCCCGGTAGGCCACCGAATCTCACCAACTCTGTTTCTCCTCTGTTTCAGAATGCATTGAAGAGTCGGCCGGCACAGGAGATTCGAGATGTCCGCTGTAACCACCCCGTATGGCCCCAGTAAGACACATTTTCTGAAGTACCATCATCGACGCAATCCCCTCCACCCTTCTTTAGCAGAACGACGTCGTCGCTTCCCAGATGCCTCGCGTCTTCCACCATTCGCTCGAATCGTTATAGCCACGCTGCTGCCCTCCCGACGATCCCGCGAACGTTCAATTAACGCGCGCCTCGGCTGAATTCTAATTAACGTTAAAAATTGATTTGCGGGAAGCTTGCGGCCTTCGCGATGCGCGAGACCCCAGTTGGAATCGGTCGAATCGAGGCAACGCTCGTTTGCAACCGCGCGGTAACACTCCCCTACGAATCCCATCGCGGATCTATGAACCTTCGCTGCTAAAGGACAGTATCCCTGTCTCGCGAGGGCAAAGTGTCATCGGCGTCGTAGCCCTCCGAACGTTCGGCCGTCGCGAGCAAAACGCGGCCACGATTCGCCTATCATTGCCTAATCCTGGGGCCCCAGTCGATCGGTCTGATGCCGCGGTTCCTTTCCATCAGCGGAGATGCTTTCGGACTCGGTGTACAACTACGCGACGACCCGGCGGGGTACCGCTGACCAGGACAGCGACTCCCAGTATGAGGGCCAGGCTCAGCTGCAGATCACCAGTATCCAGAAGCCCCGGAACAAGCGGAAGAACTTCAAGCCCATAAGCAGCCGGATGGTGGAGGTGTCGGACGAGTCCGAGAAGGAGGATGGGGAGCTGGAGGCGATGGAGGAGACCTCCAGCGAGATCCTCGAGTACGAGAGGAAGACGATGCTGTTGCCGGCTGAAGACAGGTCCAAGCAGAGGCTGAACAACAACGAGGTCAGCCCGATGGACCTGTCCGTGGCCACTAGGCCGCCATCCTCCGAGGCTGACGAGGACAGCGGGGACTCCCTCAGGCACAAGTTCATCCTGGAGCAGCTCAGATCTCAGAAACTCTACTCCCCCGGTACCGAGGTAGGTCTCCCTTGGCTGTTTCACCCTTGCCCCCTGCTCCCTGGCTTCGACAGAATCACGCGGACCTCTCGTCTGATCCACTGTCCAGGCCAGGAGTCCGAATTCAGACTCCTCGGAGAAGAGCGGTAGCGGTGTCCTGGACACGGAATCCGGCCGCCTGGACGACACCACGTTCGACGACGACCGGGCCCAGGACGGGGACGGCGAGATCGAGTGCGGGGAGAGGAAACCATTCGAGGGGATGAGCGAGTACCTGGAGTCGGGGATGGAGGATCTGCTGGCGATCTACGGGTTCGCTGGAGGAGAGCTGGCGAAGTCAGTCACCAGACAACTACCGCCGACCTTCCTGAACCCCGCGACTGGTCAGCATCATCACGGTGAGTCTTCCTTACGATGACGCTTCGCTGTTTGAATCTCCGGATCGATGCTGCGCGAAAGACTGTCTCACTGTCTGACAAACGCTGATGACAATTTCGCGAATGCGGCGCGTTTATACCTCCGTGAAGTTCGCGTCTTCCACGCTCTCTCTCTCTCTCTCTCTCTCTCTCTCTCTCTCTCTCTTAGCTATTTTCTGGGGTTCTTGAGGGTACACCGGAACCACCAGGGAACCATTGACACCACCGAAACTCCCAAGCATCGCTCGCACCTCTGTTCTCGAAGTATCGATCCAGATTCTGTCACAGATTCGTAGAAATATAGCTGAGGAGAGCGCGTGGGCGGTTCTCAATGGAGGATCCGAGAAAACGCGTGGATTTTCAAGGATCCGACGAGCACTTATGGACTTGTGGCCGTGGGTCAGGTTCCCCGAATCGTTATTATTCGCGGCAGGACTCGCGCGCGCTGCCGCTCGCCGAGGAGAAATTAGAGACGCTCTCGGTATTCGACGAAATCGTTAGCCAAGCCAACAATGGGACGCGGGACGATTGGCTGGCATTGAATTCGGGGTTGGGCTAGAGGCAATTGACAACTGGTAACTGGCTGGCATTCGTAATTGCACTTGGCGTGATATCAATTTCATGCACGGCGCGCCCGGAGCGGCCCTCTCAGGTTTTAACGCGGCGACTTATCGGCCGGCCGGAAAATGCCGGGAAGCAAATGGAAAATTAACCGTGTCGCCTCGCGCGATAAATCCGTCGCGGGATTCATTGTTTCTGCTATCGCGACGATTGATTTGCTTATCGACCGCGGCTCGTTCCCATCGACAGCCTCGATTCCCGGACGAGCCACGAGACCACGCCGCGCGCCCCGCTTCGCCGGCGTGAAAGTGGTCTGCTGCCAGCGACGGGGAAAGCCCCCGTTAATTGCTGGAGGAGCAAAGTGCGAAAGCGGTCTATTGATTCGATCGATCTGCCCAGAAAGACTACGGTAATACCTGCTAATAAAATGTCCGTCGATAGATCATCAATAACCTCGGCAAAAAATTCAGATCGATCTCGGGGAGGCACTGAAAGCTAACGCGCAACGAATCGATCCAGCAAAAAGGGAGCAGAGATCTTCTTATCATCCCTAGATCGCTAATTCTTTGCCAGTTTTCGAGCGACCCTAGTCGGAGAATCGTGGCCAGGAAATATTGAAAGTTAACGCGAGATCGAGCCGCGTGCTTTCAGCGATCAATCGAACAGAGGAACGAGTAGGTAGCTTCTTCTATCAGGAGTGTTTATCAGCTCGACGAGTCTACCAGTTCCCCCTCAAAACGATCTCTCGAGGCACGGCAGGCTGGGACGTACGCGGTTCGTCCAGAAATCGTTGAAATCCCGCGGCGTCGGAGACTCGCGGCAGCGGGGAGGCGTAATTTTTCGATTAGACTGTACGCGGCGTGCACCAGAACAGAATGTGGCACTTACATATTACCAGTGCATCGCATATGCGCGCACGTGAATATGCGATGGCTCGGGCAAAGATGGCCGACTTATAACTCATAAAGTCGGTCGGACTGCGCGAACCGCTGACTGCCTCGCGATCGATGGATGCCTTCGAGATCAGCCAGCGTCATCGTTTCCCGTTGTCGAGGCTCGCCGTCCCGCGTGGGTTGACACTCTCACGAATTCCCTCCTGCATTGTATCCAGCCTTACCTCCGCGAGCCGCGACTAACGAGTCAATTTCGCTATTCCCCCTCCGTGCCCCGTTCCTCTTCCCCTGGCAAATACTAAACGTGCCCAGTTTTTGAATCGCCGTTCTGCCAGGCTTGATTGATTCATGGCCGATGCTCCGTCGCTGGATTAACGTATCCAAGGGGAAATTAGGTTTCCTTCCGATGGAGAGTCGAGGCAATTATGTTGCCCCGCGGTCATCGCGGATTTCTTCCGTCGGTGAAAGGGGTAATTGGGCTGCCCTCCTTGTTTGGCGGTGCCGGGGAAATTCGGTATTTCGAGGCGCACCGTTCCCTTCTGTCAAAGCAATAGAAATCGGAGACACTTCGGTCAGCGGACACTGCCAAATTTTCTCGATTATTCGCGAAACCTCGCGAGCTCGACGAGACGCGCTATGCGCGCCCCGCAATAGACGATTCCGAAGAAAAATGGACGGGAAATGGGTGTCGGTTGTCGGATTCTACAGCGCGTCGTCGAATTCCCTGTCTGTGACTCATCGTTTCAAGCTCCCTCGCTCACTCAATATTCATGCATTATGTAAGTTAACCTTACGCGGATGTAAAAGGACCCTAACGGGCTTTCGCGGCACCGCTCCATTGTTACTCGATTGAGTCTTTCGGGCCGGTTGTAGGTACTACACTTTGTCAAACGGCCTTTGTCGCGTCCTGCTCCGGAGAGTAATCTCTTTCGGATTCGATTAAACTCACACTGGCGAACGGCGGCACGCTTGGCCACAGCCGCCATCCTGCCAATTACCAGAAAACTGACCGCGTGAAATTGAATGCGACATGGCTCGTAAACCGCCGCTCTACTCTTTCCCTCCTCCCTTTTCGTCAGGAATTGGGAATATCTTGCTGACGCGCTATTCGCCTCTCCTTACCTCTCCGCCCCGAGCGTCTCGCTGAATTTTCGACCCGGGTAATGTTACTCGTCAACATCGCGCCGGGGCACAATGACGAGACCAGAGATCCCGGGCTGTACGTCACGCGCGGCGATTGATCCGCGAGGGGGCGAGCGGGGGGGGGGGGGTGGAGAGGAGAGAAGAAGTGTCCGTCGAGGAAGAAACGTCGAGAGAGAGAGAGAGAGAGAGAGAGAGATCAGAGTACACCCGAGGAACTGGTATTCGAGAATCGGAGGCATTTAGTGAGCGGATGTCGGTGACCTGGAATCGGTTTCATTAGAACCGGGGACCGCCGGACAGCTTCTGGCTAGCAAAGGTGACGGCGTTGGCTTTCTTTTTGTCTTAGCCGGGCGAAAACGCGTGGCACCACGTATCGACGGGAAGAAACGTAGGAGAATGCTGGGCTCCCTTTCGTCGCGTTTCCTTCCTTCTTCTCCTCGGCTGTTTCGTCGCCCCCTCGTCTTCGCGACCTACCTACACGCGCGGCTACGTGGAACAAAAGGCTACCTCTGCTCGTTGCTTTGCGTCCTATCGTCGGGATTGATAGAAAAAAATCGCGCATAATTTATCATGCAAAAGCTGGCGCAAACAGAAACGGCGTCGCGGATGAATCGACCTGGCTGTCGGAGGGGGGGGAAGAAAAAGGAATAACCGTGGTTTCTTCTGCCTCTTCACGTGTCCGTCGTCTTCTATGAACCTCGCCTGGACGGACAAACACGCTTCCCATCGGCTTCTTCCGTCAGGAATACATTAACGAGTTGGGTTAACCCGAAACGTACACTCCAGTTTACGTAACAACTCGTCGCGCGTCTCTTCATTCAAGAAGACGGTAGTTAGTTCTGCACGTGGAACAGGGATCAGGGTATACCGTGGGCACGCGACTGGAGGAAGAAACGAAGAGATGTCGTTCGTCGAACGACATCCCTGATGATCTCCTCGCACGCGGTTTCTTCGGCCGCTGGAAGAAATGCTCGGCCCGTAGACAATCGACGGAGCGAGGTCTCTTCGATCCACCCATTTCACAGTCCCGTCTCGCGAGTCGAATGTTTTTCTGCGGGGGCGGGCGAGGAAGAGGAGCCAAAGGCAGTCGTGTTGAATCGAGTTAGGGAGCAGAAAGGGGAGCGGTAATCCGGCGCGAAGAAAAGCAGAAAAGCCGCGTGTGCTGTGTTGCTGGCGCGGTCCTGGAGGCAGCGGGAATGGAGGCCAGCGATGCCTCCGTGAGCCCATTAATCATGCCAGCCGGATAAAAGGCAGCAAGGATGAAAAGAGAAGACGGACAGTCGAACGGGAGAGGATGGCAGGCATGCAGGCAGAGGAAGAGAGGCGAAAGAGTCCTTCCTTTCTTTCCTTCTGTCGCTGTTTCCTTGCTGTCTCTCTCTCTCTTTCTCTCCCTCTCCCGCATTCGCTCCGAACCAGCAAGGATCATTTTTTATTTTCTTCTTTTCGAAATTCGTCGGAGGCTTCTATTGTCGGGGCCCAAAGCGAGCAGAGAAGAAGAGACTCCTCAGACTCATCTCGGGGCCCCGACGGTCTTTTCGACGGGGAGGAGATTCATTAACTGATAACGCGACTCTTTCTTCGAGCCATCTACCTCTTGAAAATGATATCCAAGCCGGTGGATCGATGGTGGGTGAGATCACTGGACACCTGTCGGGAGGGCGCAGACCAGAGCGCAGAATCTTGGAATAGTATCGAAGAAAGCAACGATTCGATTCATCGATGAAAGGATCCTCCGCGACTTTCTTAGTCTCTCGAGTACAAACTGTGCACAGAATGCTACGAGAGAAACACGGGGAGGGGATCGAACTGGTGGGGCAGCTCGAGATCAGCCAGCTCTCGTTCCAAAAACTGTTTCGTTTCGGTTGGAATTTAATTCGAGACTTCGGTGGCCTGGGATCGGCTGCGTTCAACCGAAGGGATGCGGATCGTTCTGGTTACGAGCTTTTATGTCTCCACGTGCACAACCCCACTCGAGCACGTAGTAGGTACGGGGCGAAAAGTACCTACGACGCGTAGGTCCTGCGAGATCGAAATCGGAGCTCCTTCTTCGTAGCCAGTAGACAAAAGGTCTGCCGGTCCGGATGACAGGAGGTGTCGGGGAGCCTTTTGGGATCGGCGACCTGTTGAATCCCCTGGTCTCATAACCTTCAACGAATTCTGCTTTATTGTGAAAGAAGAAAAAACGAGCACGAGGCGGAGAGGAGGGGTGGGGTGGGGGAATCTCGAGAGGCCGAAATACGTTAACCCTTATCTGCGCCTGCCTCACAGAAAGGATTCCGGAATAATCACGAGAATGCCCCATGTGGCCCATTTATTGCTCCCTCCCAGGCCACGTCTTCAATTCATCTGGCTACCAAACGACGACTAATTGCTACGCTAGTTACTGCTCGACGTTGCTATTTAAACTGTTCCGTGTAACCCTTCCTTCGGGAAGTTTCTTTCAATCAGGCAACCTGGGCAAGCCCCTAAACGGTTATGCACTTTTGAACTTCAAATAACTTTTTTTAGCACTCCTAGTGCATTAAATTTTTTTTTGAAAAATATACGGTAGATGGCGTGTAGATTTAAATAGGCTTTTAAAAAAATTCTTTACTTAAACGTACGCTTTTAAAATGCCAAAAACGTGGTGGGCAAAGTTACCCGCTCAGTCTTTGCCCACGTCAAATTCTTCAGTGAAAACATGCCTGAAACTCATTATTGAGTCCTGATTGAGCAATCGTTCTTAGTCTAATGGATACATAAGACTACAAAAAAAGAAGATAAAATATGTGGATCATATCAAATATTTAACATTGTGTAACAATTTTGGACGAGATTTTAAGGTTTATTTTCTCTCAACAGCACAAAGTTCGGAGATCACAAAATTCACTTGGAAAGAAATTTTGTTTGTGTAATTTTTTACTCTGACTGAAAAATTACCATATGATTGAATTCGCTATTGTTTCTTTTCGTTTGACTTTGGAGAAATTATTGCTATCGATTACAAAACACCATATGTTCTAATTACTTCGCAATAAAATAAAATAAAGTTTTTCCGAAAAGTGGGCAATGTCACCCCGACGGGCAAAGTTTACGGTACTCGCGAAGATGCCAGGCACCATTTGCTCGTCTTCTGTACGAGGATTTTATTACCTTTTCGTCGAAACTTTTCTCAAAGACTCACTTTGACCAGTAGAATCTGAAAGTGATAAAAGTAGCTGCTCCGTAGAATTGCCAGCATCCAGCGAATCGCAGACCTACCAGCACTGGAGAAGCAATCTTTTACTCGCTAATCCTATCAGCTGTTTATCGCCAGCGTCACAATATGAGCACACAGACGCCTATCATCGTGCAACCTGATGTGTCTTGAAGAAATCAGCAGGAATCGTTCAGCAGCCAGGGATCTTTCCGCAAATCATAGCCGGCGAACGTCTCCGGAGCCATTATCCGCTTTCCACGAGGAAAGGGTTACACGCGTTTCAGGCCTCGAGCGCAGTGACAATAAAACCGACTCGCCGAGGGAATGTGTTCTCGCCGAGAAGGAACAATTATTCCTCGGCGTCGTGTCGATGGAAACGGAGGAATTCACGGGGACGTCGAGCCACCGGCTGGAATCGTGGAACGTTTTATGAAAGCTTTTATGAAAGCCTTTACGAGCGACGCTCAAACTAGGGCCCCGCTTCTGCTGAACACGTGAGGCCTTCCACGGCTCGTCTTCTTCTCCTTCCTCCTCCCGCCTCTTGTATGTACATTCGCACGGGTTTCCTCTGTCCAGCCAGGAAACTGGCTGCTTCTCGATCGTTTCGAGGTGGTTTTCCAGCGATCGGCGAGAAGAGGAGAACAACGACTCTGTCTCTCCTGGTCGCTGCTGCCAGTCGCTGATGTCCGCTTCCGGGTCAATTGGATCTCCTCGGCTGCTTTTTTGTTCGTCAATTAAGCTCTGAGTCAGAGTGCGGCGGGGCAGGAGGCGGAGGAGGCTTATTGACGTAGTACAGTCCTCGTTAGTCGAGTGGCTTTACTTCGTCGCGCGTGTTCTCTTCGTGTCACGTGAGAATCCTCCATTCGGCGCAATTATGATCGATCTACTTCGGCTTCGGCTCGCTTTTCAATTAGAATTCCGGCTCCGCGTCAGCCAGTCGTTAGCCGTGAGAAGGAGAGTTTTTGTCAAATTAGCCGGCAATTCAGGCGATTGCCGGTGACAATGATCGATACCGCGGCGTCGTGGGCGAAGGCTAAGAGGGGACCTCAAGGTTTCTCTCAAAAAGTGGAAACGTAATCACTCGTTGAATCCCCTCCGTCGCTCCGCTAAGAAGCCGAACAGCTTTAGACGCCGTTAGTTCTCCTCGTGCTAGTTTTTTCTCGAAGTGAAATTAACGCGATCATCATCGAGGTCAATGGGCATCTCACGACGAAAGACGGAAACAGGAGAGTTGCCCCCCTTTCCTCCATCGTTCCCCCACGGTTTTTCTCTCCTCTCGCTCGTTTTTTTTTTCCCTCCTCTCTTTTTCGGCTACTCCACGCGGCATCTTGTTTATTTTGCCCGTCTGTCGGGGCTGACACTCGGACATATTCGTTTAAATTTAGAATTCAATGGGATCCTTTTACCGGCCGCACTTTCGTGCCTTAACGGATTCCCTCGCAGGCCCCTGGGATTATTTGTTTAATTCCGAACCGCGCCTCCATCTCTCCACGCCTTTCCCTCATCCTCCTCTCGCGGTTGTCACTCGAACACGCGATGTAAATATTTTTATTGCTACGGGGGAGCCGTGATCCTCGTCCTCCCCCCCCCCCGTCCCCTTCTTCCCACCCTTGCTCCTGCTCCTTTTCATTTTCTCTACGCAAACCCCCGATTTTCACGATCGCTGATGACACAGCGTTCCTCCGATTCCAATCTGGGAAGCCCCTTTGCGCCAGCTTCGCTTCACCTCTTCATCCGAAGGTGCACACACGCGAGAAAACTCAATCGCCGAGGATTCCCTCTTCCGAGAACACAGTAAGCAACACGGTGCACAGCCGACGACTCGCATACCATCAATTCCTCGCTGAATTTCAGCCGTGTAGTGGCTTTTAAACCGCTCGGCAGCAGTCCTCCGGTTGCTCGCGGTGCAAAGAGGAAGGACCGATTCACCGACACCGCTCCCACTGTTCGAAACGCGAAATCCGCGTCCCGCTAATTCCCCTGACGCATCTCCTCGAGGACGGCGGTGGTGAGCGCCGCGCGCTGTAAAAATCGCTTAATTGCTTTATTTCCCCTTCTACGTGCGCGCGCGCGCAGATGTGTGGGTTCCCTCGTTGCGACGCGTGAATTTTACAGCTGCGCCTCCTCGCCGAGTCCTTATTGATCAGGAACACCGTCGACTCGCCGTAATTTCCACGATTTTATCATCGCGAATACCGGTTCCGTGGACATCCAGGCTTCCTCGCGGCGGCGGCTGAAGGAAACCGACCGGGGCTCGTCGCGCGGTGAACTTCGCTAGCCGTTGGATAATGACAGCGCGCCGGGGCGAGTTTTCCAACGTCTCGTCCCGTCGAATCGGTGATAACATAATCATCGACGAGCGATCGCTGCACGCGCGCCGAGCAGATAAGCATCGCGAGCCGTCCGGCCCGTGGAACGCGTTTCGCGCGAAAACCTGGTAAGGAGTTATCTCGAGGATCCTATCTGTCTATCCACCGTGGATCTCGGCAACCTGTCCGCCGCGCTTCGCTGATTTACGCGAAACGCCGCGCATCGAGCCGGCCATGGGAAATCGATCGTGTCCAGCACTGGTGTGTGTTGTCGTTGACGGTGACGGGAGATCACCGAGGGTGTCCCGATCGGTCCGAAGATCGTCGCGATTTCGGCTAAGCTTCCGTTATTGTGGGGGCCAGGGCGATGGGTCAGGATAAAGATAGCGGTGACTTGGGGCTGGTCGCAGGGAAAAGCTAGTGTTGTTTCGGCTGGCAGAGATCGATATCTTGAATCCCACACTGTCTCAGGCACGAGCCCTTCGAGATCGACGAGCTTCGTCGATTAGCTCAGTTAGAGTGGTCTAACTGGAATCCGAAGCGTGTACTTCAGCCTCCAATTGCTCAAAGGAACATCAACCGCCACTGTCACCAGATGATAGAGGGGCCACACGATTGGCAGCATTTGTGAGTTTTCTTTTCACGGTCCTCCGACGTCAGCCTCGTTATCCCCTGGGCGGTTGGTCGGGGTCAACGGGATTCATAACCGATAGAAAAGGCGGCCGTGTCCATTAGCGGTTCCACGGAGGGCCAGGCAGGGCCCGGGCAGAGGCTCGATTAATTTTTCAAACAATCCCACCGGTGGACTCATCGATTCGTGGGCCGAGATAGGGAGGCCCTGGACACGTCTCGTGAGCTCGGGCAGAGAGAGAGAGAGAGAGAGAGAGAGAGAGAGAGAGAGAGAGAGAGAGAGAGGGCCCATTAGGCCCCGCGGCGCGGAGGCCCCTGCTGCCCCTTGTCAGTCTCCGAAAACCAGAAAGTCAGCTTGTCAAATTAATCACGGATGACCAATCCATCAGCAGGCATTCCTAGCCGAGGTGGATCTTCGGTCGTTGGTTGGTCGTTCTCTCCGTTTCTGGCTACCCTGCCGTTCTCGTTTCTCGCTCCCTTTCTCTCTCTCTCTCTCTCTCTCTCTCTCTCTCTCTCTCTCTCTCTCCTTCACGCTCCCCGATCCCTCTGCCTCTCGCGCCGTTGCGAGGACAACGACAGAGGGATCCGCTCGACGCAGTTTCTGCCCCCTTTCTTTCGGGGAAACGTTATGGTATGCGTGTACCGGGGGAACCTGACGCTTCTTCTGCGCCGTGGCTCGGGCTCGCGGTGCTTGATAGATAATGTTAATGCAGGGGAAGAGGACGCCGCGATGCTTCTGGATGAGTAATGCTTAACCCTTGCGTCGCTGGCCAGCCTCGAGGGAAGTGTTTGCGGAGGATGGGAGCGCGCGGGAGTGTGGGACGAGAGAGATTTTCGGGGGACGGTGTTTGAAGCTGGCTGATGAATCGGGAAGATTCCCGATCACCGGTCTCTCGGATCCTTTCCTCCTTTCTGACGCGTTTCATTAAGTGGCCACGGCGAAGATAGGTGGCTCGTCGTTTTTAACTGACCAAATGAAGCGAGAGCTTCGTTTCCCATGGATCCGGAGAAGGAATAAGCAATTTTAGAAAAATCTAACTGTTCCGACACTCCAACCGACTCCCCGCCTTGTACATTTCCCCTAGGTTTTCATTGGGCGATAAAACGCGTGGGTCTGTTCGTCCACGCGAGAGATAATTACGAATCACTCGGGATCGAAGGGGCGCGTTTCCACGGGAAACATAATATTGTAATGAACAGATCGAGTGGGAAAAGAGGGGGGGAGGGCGTCGCTGCGCGTTCTTGAAAACAGATGGCCAGGGGTACAGTCCTCGAGGAAATGCTGCGTGGACGATCGGAGATCCAGCGGACGATCCATCCGAGGCGATATTTATCGATCGTCGAAGAAATTCCTCGCGCCGTTTCCCGACGTGGCGACGGCGCGTCACGATACGCGACACCGTTTTCTTTCTTTACTTGGCGATTGCACAAAATTTCGCCAGGCATTTGCCAACTATTTATTATAGGCAATTGGCAAATTAACGGTCACGCGACACGGTTTTAGAATCGAACGGAAACAATGGGACCAACGATTATATTTAAATCGGCGCGTTTTTGCCGCGACCGTCACTCTATTCTAGATCGTTTCTATATCATTTTCTAGCGCGGTTGCGCTATAATTAGCCCGGCTAACCCGGTGGATGCGATTGGTGGCTAGAAAAGAACTGCTCCTCGAGCTCTCGCTATAAAGTATCTGAATCAGCACACCTACCGGCCGCGCAATCCGCGCCCAGAGCTTTCCACCCAATCGGACAGAAGTAGAATGTAAGAGGACGCTGCGAGGGCATCAGCCATCCATCTTCCACGGGACAAAGTTCGTAATCGAAAAGCGTCGAAAAGCCGCGCACCCGCCGAGAAATCTCGCGTAGGCCCGAGGGCGACATCGCCAAATAAAGGGTTAAGGGCCATGCCGAATGGCGCCGGGGCCCTTTTATCCGAGCCCGATGCGCTCGATGATTCAGGGGAGAGTAAAAGACCCGCGAAAACCAGTTTGTCCGACCTAATACGGTGCCCGTGGCTTCGACGATCTTAATGAACTTCTCTCGTGCCCCCACCGCGGCTCCTCGCTAATCTTCGCTTTAAAAACCATCGGCGGCTTTTCTGCGAATCCGCGACTCGACGGCTAATTAACGCGTTCGCGAAGGGAGACGTTGCACGAAATCCTGATGTCTACATTCGGACGAGTGGGTGGCTGGGGACTGGTGACTCTGTTCGCCGAAGAAGGCACTTTGCGGATCGTCCTCTTGCTTTTGTTTTCTGAACGCAGGAACTTTAAGGGACGAGGGACGAATACTATGTGCGCCAAGCGTAATGAAATTTTCAATTCCCGCGTGTTTATAGATACGAGTGCATATTCTGATTTGGGAGGCAGAAGAGGGGCGGGACCGAATCAACGTTTCTGCATTGTGAATCGAGAGGGGTACGCGGGAACAAAGGGGAAGGGGATGCGGAGGAGCGGGGCGCATAGTTTATGAAAACGTTTCGCGAGGAATTTTCGTGCGGACGTGTCTAAGGAAGAGGAGAATACGGGAGAGAAGCGGGCATTAAAGCTGGCCTAATCTTAATATTCAAATTCTGCGGCGAAACCTCGCCGCTCCGACGGGGGTGGCGAGAGGGGGCGTGGGGCGTGGGGGGTGGGGGCGAGCGGAGGACGCGCATAACCGATTCTCGAACTCATAAATTTTAAATTATGTCAAGCAAAAAGAAAGGACGCGCGGATGGGACCCGACCTCGGATAAAATAAGAGGAGAATCAGGGGCCCTTCCCCCCCCCCCCCCCTTCCACGTTGCTCTAGAAAAAGGCAGAAAAGCCTGGACCGGGCCCCGACGACGCGAATAAGGGCCCGGAGAATTATTAAGGAAGCTTTCGTGGAGAAATATGCTGATACCATCAGGAAATCCCTCATCTTCCGCTCGAACATTCACGCAGGACCTCGGCGTACCAAATTGCAGTGCGAGGCATTAATCGAAGCGGAGAAAAGGAGGAACACACTTCTTACCCCGTAGAAATATTCCGTCTGACTAAAAAGATCCGTTATCTCGCTGGACGGAGAAGTAGAAAGTAAAATAACGCCTAGGGTTTCTTCGTTCTAAATCCCTGTCGGGGGAACGATACGCCGCGTAGATGGCGGCGGGGTGAAAGAAACGGTGGAGAGAGAGGAGGGCGTTATTGCCTCGACGCGTTTTCCATACGCGAAACAGCTTTATGGGGGTCGCCACGAAATTTCGGGGCCCCCTCCATTACCGCGGCGCGAGAGGGGGCCCCCGCCGAGTCGAATTTCCGGCATTAATTCGACATTATGCGATATTCAAATCGGGGCCCCGTGGAATTTTTCGGTCTAACGAGCTCCTACCCCCTTTTCCTCAACCCCTCCGTCCCGCCCCTTGGACGCTTTTTATGCCCGCGACACCGAGGCTGCTCCGAGCATCGACGGAGAAAGAGATTGCGGTGTTTCGCGCAATACTCTGCCAGGCGGTAGAAATTTTATTACGTCGAAACCATTACTCTGAAATTTTCTGTCCATCCTCCGCAACGTTTCGAGATCGTCCCTTCCTGAAATGGGCGCCCTAATTGTTGCCTTCCCTGCTGAGTGACGGTTTGTCGCTATGTAAATAGAGCGTACTATTGATCGCGCAGGAGATCGTATCCCCGAAAATTTCCCGAAAAAAAAAAACGAAGAGACAACGTCGATCCAAACGGGGTTCGATGGCAGCGAGCGAGCGTGGTGAGGGGGCAGGCAGCGTTTCCCGGCGGATCGGCGCGGCTCCTCTTTGTTCGCGGCCGTTTCATTTTTCGAGTACGGCGGATAATTAATCTTGGGTGGGCATAAAAGGGTTTTCGGGTTCGGTCGCGAGAAAAAATGAGCGCAGCTCTGGCTTCGACCGTGGCCAGTTGTTCGCTGCCCCTTTTTTCTCCCTCTCTGCCCTCGCCCGTCCGCCCCCACCATCGCACCCCGTGTCTTTCCGTCTTTATATTTCTCTCTACCGTCTCCCTTTCGCTCTCTCTCTCTCTCTCTCTCTCTCTCTCTCTCTCTCTCTCTCTCTCTCTCTCTCTCCTCGTTCATCCACTCGACATCGCCTCCCACACCGCGTGGCACCGCGGGACTCTAACCGCCATCTCGTGCCCCCTTCAATCTCCCCTTCTCTCCCCTCCCCTGCCCCCGCTCCGCTCCGTTTTCCCCTTCTTTTTTTCCAGAATTTGAGTCAATAAAAAATCGCCTGGAACAAAGGAACGAACGGCCGCCAATTTCTCACAGGATAATGTCCGGAGCCCCATCGTGGCCCGGCGGAAGGCTAATCACGGCCGGGCATCTTGACTTCTGTTAGGTGTTAAAAATGGGCCCCGCGGGGCCCTTCGGTCTTTATCTCGCGCCAGTCGCCCTCTCCTCCGCTCCTCTTCCCCCGTGCCCCCCTTCCCCGCGCGTTCCTCGTCATCGCCCTCGTCCTTCGTCCCACCTCTTCTAGCCGCCCCACCCGGCTGGCCACGGCCAAATATTAAAATTTGGAAACGTTACACCCGGCTCGATGAATTCCCGTCTCGGAGGGCCCCGGCCTGCTCCAGGGCCCACGGTAAAAGAATTACGCAGATGGCTCATTAATTCGAGCGCAGGCCCGGCTCCGCTCCCCGTGGCGAGATTTTTCTCTTGCGAGAGCCGCGAGAGATCGGGATCTCCGCGAACCTGAGGAGCCTGTGCGTGCGTTCAGGCTTCGTCGATTTTCTGTCACGTTCCCCGAGGCACTCGCGCTGCTCCTTTTTTTCGCGCGATGTCACGCGGATAGCACTTGGAATCGTCGTAGAGAGTGCAAGGATTTTTGGATCCATCCAGCGCCCTTTAGGTACACACTTTCGACGCAGGAGGAGCACGCCGGAGCGAGGAGCCGGCCGCGCGGAGGCTTTAATGACGCGAGTCGATTCGCCGCGGTCGATATATCGCCCCGTGCACGATGACGAGCCGATGGAGAATCGACGATTTATTACGGAGATTCGTCCGAGGCCGACTTTTCCATCGCATTCCGCGCGGGCCCGTGCTCTTTGACGGATCGAGTATTTTATCGCGCGACCTTGAACCCTCAACAGGTGTCGGTGCCGGCCATGCGAATCGATTTTCATTTTTCCCAGCCGCGAAATTATTGGATTATATATCCCCCCCTGGCTCGCTGACAAATGGGCCACCATTAAACCGTCGGAGCAGTTCCTTTGTGCTCCGAAGCGTCTCCTGCTAAACGATCATCATCCCCCTTCGCCGCGCTCTATCTTCGGAATTCCGCGAAACGTTCGACGGAAAAGCTGGCCCACTCGGCGGCGTTTAATCGCGGTGAACGGCGCCCCGTATCCGTATCAATCCTATTCGCCGCCGAGGCCGCTAAACAAATAAGGGCGAACCGGCGACAGGAACCGAGCATGCGAATCGTAAAGGCTAAGGGAGTCCCGTGGGAAAGGCGCCGCATCTCCCCCCGTTTGTTTGGCCGATCGCGAAATCCGTGTTTCGATTTCCACGTACATGCACGTTAGGCATGCGTAACGCGAGGAACACTATAAACGCTCGCGTGTTTCATTACACGACGATACGCACGAAATTCGATTCTAATGGGAAACAAGAAAGCCGAGAGGCCCCGGCCGCGTCGTAATCCGACGTCCCGGCGCGTTTCAAATACCTAAATCACGAATAACGACGCGATTCCTCGTAAAAGCGGAGTGGCCTGGCCCCGACAGACACCGCTCCGCGGGGACTTATCGCTAATTGCGATATTACCGCCGGGTACCAGTGGGCCCCGGCGATCGTTTTTCGCGCGAGCCATCGAATACGCGAGGATTCCGCGTGTTCCCGGAACGCGGCGCATAAAATTCCACGATCCTGTTATTGGTAATGTATTCCTTTCTCCCTTTTCTCGGAGACTGCGGGCCCCAACGATTTTATCAACGCCGGACGGTCGTGCAATCTCGACAGTTTTAGGTGGATTCGCGCGATCCGAGGGGCCGGGGACTTCACGAGCGCTCTTAACGTAAAGTAATTCGAGGGATTTCCGTGTCCCGCTCTCTCACGCCGACACCCGAGCGCAGCTTCCCCCCCTCTCCCCTAAAAAAAGGAGGAAACGCGAATCCCTTGCCTGCGAGGTACTCGACGATGGACCCGGAACGATTACTCAAATTTCTCATCGAAAGGAGTGTCTCGTGTCTCGGTTTTCCATCCCCGTTGCGCGTAGAAAGGGCACGACGATCCATTCCACCCCTTCGAGGCCGCCGTTCCACCCTTCTCCGGAAGAGGAACGGGCCGCAGTGAGAAAAGAGGAAGAAGAGAAAGGGCTCGGCCCCAAAAGAGCTAGGTAACCCCGCCGGGTCACGGGGTGAATACCGTTTTACCGACTATTAACTCACTTTTACCCTGTTTTCTTACCCCCGAGCAAGAGGGGCAGAAAGAGCAAGCGAGATGGCTTCCTCCAGCCCGCTCGAGGGTTGTTTTCCTTCCCCCCTTTCCGAGGTTTCTTGCGTAATCTCTCCTTTTTTCTCCCGCAGGGGTGGCTCCCCTGCTTTTTATTTTATTTCTCGTTTTTTCTTTGCCCCCCCGGAATTCCTTTCCGGGTTACTGGTGGACTTACGCGCGCCTGCAGGTAGCTAGCTACCTGCGAACCGGGTAAAAAACGCCAGTTTTGGGGGCCACGGTCGATTTAACCTCTGAGAAAAATCGCGCAACCCCCTCGTGGACCGCGCCGATCAAGGATTAACCGATTTCTCGGGCGAGATTTGAAATCGGAGAGCCTGCTCTCTCCTCTCCGCCGCGCACCCATTTAAAGGCTTAAGTGTCTCGTAAAAATGGGCGCAAGATGCGACTTGGGGAGGGTTCTTTCTCGTCGTGGGCTCGCGGGGTGAACGGGTCGGGTGTCGTCGTCACGGTTCTCGACGAGGGATGACTGTTTTCTCGTCCAACGATTACCTTCTAGTGCCGTGAAATTGCCGACTCGATTCTGGCATCGTGGGGAGTAATTAAGAAGTCTTTTCGCGACGGAATAACTGTATCTTCACCTATCGAAGTACTTCAGTCTCACTTTTGGCACTCTTTCTTAAGGGGACCTTCCGGTCTAGAGCCCAAAAAAATAGGTGATCTTTAGGAATTAATTAAAGGAAAACTACTATATATAATTTAATGGGACTTCTTGCATCGTACTAAGGATGTCTTAAATTATAGAAATATATTTTTTGTTTTATAATTAATCATTGCAGACGGCACTGGGGAATCGTTAAAGTCAAGGCGTCAAAAAATTCATCCAAATTGGTGGTTCCTGTATCTCCAAAAGTTATTATCCGATTCGACTGAAACTTTTTTTATTTTGGAGAATATACTTCTGGCTAGGGGGGAAAACAGAAAAATTAATAATTTTTAAAGGCGTTGAAAGGACGAAAAATATAGAGAAAAAGTGATTTCACACTTCAAGTGTCGTTATTATTTAAAAAAAAATGCCATTTTTGTAATTTTTCTGCCCCCCCCCCCCTAGCCAGAAGTATATTCTTCAAAATAAAAAAAGTTTCAGTCGAATCGGATAATAACTTTTGGAGATACAGGTCCCACCAATTTTGAGAACACTGTTTCGGGAAAAACGCGTTTGAAGTTTTACGTGAGCGCCGAGTGGCCGGTTGTTGCCCATGCATTTGCATGTGCCGTTAGGAATTTCGATTCAAAATTTTAACTGGGCCTCTTTGAGATGTTGTTGAATGAAAATATGCAAAAAAATTTTTTTCGATTTTTTGACCGCGCGGATGCCCTTAAGAAGCATCCACTAGGAACAATCCTTCAGAGAGCAACATTTGAACGAGTGAATTTCGCACGAGCTCGCGAGCCGGGCTTATTCTCTCAGGCGATTCGGTTTCACCAGCCACCCCCAACCCCCGAGACGCGCCGCCATTTCTTACCGCGTTTTCTCTGTTCTTGATTTTTATCAATTCGACCACGACTCGCGGCTGATGCAGGCCGATGTGGAGCAAAGATGAAAGGGAGAAGGTCGCGAGAGGAAGAGAAACACAGGATCCCCGCGGCGCCGGATCCTCCTCGGGCTGGACCTTAAAAATCGAGTCGATTTAAGGATCCGGCCCGGGATATACAAGCATAACGCGAGCGTGCATGCGATCCTTCAGGAGTATCTACCCGTGGAATCCATTTAACGCTCAAACGTGTACGAAATCATTTCAAGTCACTTCTGCCCGCTCCTCTGTCTCCTTCTTTATCGCCTACAGCTCGCGGTGCCTTGTATTTTTCCCTCCGCCAAGCCTAAATATCAATTACTATCAAGAATCCGCGTGTACAATCGGCTAGAACTTTCGGGAAATCGATCTTCAAAAGTTCCATTACCCTAAAGGCTTTGAAACGGCTGGAATACCTTGCCTCTTCCAATTAAAAAGCCAACCACTTCATCTTCCCCTCGAAACCACCAGAAAACGTTTTCCCACAAGGTCTGCCAGGTCTCCTAAATTACCAACGAAGGATAGTCATTTTTCATCGACTCAGACGCGTCTCGTTAAACGACGCTGGAATCGGTGTGTGGGTAAAAAATGTAGGAAAATCCTAGTAGCTGTACAAAGGGCGAGAGGGGCCCTCGGAGAAAGGACTGGAGGTAAAAATGAAGCCTAAGGGGTTGCGTAATTTCGATAGACGTCATCGATCCAGCCAGAGGGGGGTCCCAGGGAATCTCGTGAGGCTAACGGAGGTCCTTTAAGCCCTTTCCCGAATCCGATGCATTCTCCGTCTCCCTTGTTTCCCAGTTTCGCGGCTACGGGATCGACTGGCCAGGTCGAAAGCTGCAGGTACAGCCTGCAGATCGGGTTCTTGATGTTCTCATGGATCGTCCTCGCGCGAATAAATCGCCGGATCTACCTGAGCCGGGCTCTAACACCCGGGGGGTATTAAACGCTGCCCCAACTCCTTACACCGGTTCCAACCCTCGCGTGGATGCGTCGTATAAGCTTGTCTCCTTCTGCCGTAAAAAAAAAGCAGGGGATGGTTCTGCGGTGTTTTGCGGATCTACACGGAAGATCGTTGCATTTGGCAACTGTCTCGTTTGAGTATGATTGAAAGAGTACTTTGGAATTTAATTCAACAGATTATTGCCTTCGGAGAGGCAGAACATGGAGAAATTTTTTGAAGAAGTTGCCTCTGAAAAAGTAGAACTCGCAGGGGATCTCGATCTAAATAAGCCAAGTTCCAAGTTCGTCATAAATTAAAAAGATGCCAGGAGTAATTATCGCTCGGTGGTAATTGGCGAGCAGAATTGTTCGAATGAACAAGCCGATGGCATCAACGTGACCCAGAGCAGATGTACCTGCTGGCAGTCGATTGCGGCTTTCACAGAATCGAGACGTCTCAATTTCACGACTCTCGTCCCCGACCGACAAAAAACTACCCCTCAGTCAGTTTTTCTTGCGCCACGGGGTCGTCGCGTTTCCATTCGACGATGCGTCGTTCCGGGATTCCGACCAATCGAGCGGCCGCCTCCCCACTATTCTTCCGACACTTTTCGAAATCGTGGAAAAGCAGGTATCGGCGTCAGTCCCTTCGCGGCACCCGTGGGTGAAGGAGATCGTACGCTCGCCGGGGGTTACGATAAATAAGTAGAGGGGGAGAGCTACACAGGACGACTTTGATAACAGAGCGCTCGACCTCGTTCCGTTCCAAAAAAATATCAACACCGCACGGAGGAATCGGGTGTGGCGAGAAACATTTGTGCGTACATGTGCACTCTATCTTCCTGCGTAGTGACAAAATGGTTGAAATTACTGTTTCAGGAAAGGTTAGGGTGAAGGAGGAGAAGGATGCTTCGTCGATGGCGCCGGGAAGCCCGCCGACGCCACCTCACACCCCGCAAAGCCCACCCCGACACAATCCACCCCCCAGCAACCTGTCCCAGTCATGTCAAACCTCCAACGCCAACTCTCCCAGCCTGCAACAACAGCAACAGCAGCATCATCACCAGGAACAGCAACACCAGCAGCAGCAGACGATCCATCCGATAGCCAACTCACCCCTGAGCCAGATCCTGGTGCAGAACCCAGCGCTGGCTCAACTGTTGCAGCAGAATCCGGCGATCCTGTCGCAGAACCCGCAATTGGCGCAGTTGCTGCAGCAGAATCTTCAGGTTCAGATGGGCAGCGTCCTGTTCCAGAACGTCAGGAGGGAGGAACCCGAAGAGCCCAGGGTGAGTCACTGGGACAAATTAATTAAGCGAGGGTCCCTTTCATCCCCACGCAGCGTCTCGGTGTCCCCTGACGCTCAGCTCGCCACGGAGATCCACTGTTTCTTTCGTTTGCGTCGTTTCGCGAACGGCATTTAAAGTCGCAATAGCGGGGCTTGATTATCCGCGTAACTAAGTGACAATTAGTAAGGCATATCTTTGTTCATTGAATTGCAAAGAACACTATTACAGTTCTGGTGGGCACAGTGACCTTTCGTTTGCATTAATTTTAATGCGAATATCGCTCCAATCTGATATCTGAATTGCTATGTGAAATTGCGGAGCGGTAAATCCACATTCGCAGATTTATTCGTTGCCTGTGCTCGACTAGTAGTAATTCCCAGTGTGAATCGAGTTTAAATCGTGGCTCGAAGGCGTAGATCGATCGTACTCCGTGCTAGTGGATATTGAGACCGTTGATGACGACGCGACACCGGATTGTCAACATGCCGCGAGCATCTGCTACAGCGGTTGGATTTCGTTCAACTCGCTTCCACGTTAACGATCCACGCCAGAGATCCACGGTTGGCGGCGCGATCACCTAGTTATATAAAAACAATTATCCCCGATTCATTGGTAAACACAGTCGCGGAACAGAACGCCGTTCTTGAGAGTGAAATGCTCCTCGCCACTTCTCAACTTCCATCGGCCAATCAAACTTTATCATCGCTCCTTTCGAAGACAGAGATCTCGGTGACTGTTTCACTAAATAGTTACAAAGCATTTCACCGTCCCAAGTATCGTCTACTTTCGGAGTTGCTCGATTTCTGCGACGCTCTAAATCGATCACCCCGTTGTTCGGGGAGATTTGAACCGTGTCCAAGAGCAACACGAGGCAGCGCAGCAATGACGAGTCGACGATGCACACACGTTGTCGCGTGATAAAATTGTGCCCGCTGTTACTTAATTCCTGTCCCGTTTAGCGAAAGCAGAATTTCTCGGGCAAGCAGTCATCGTCTATATTTAATCGTCGGTAGTCAATAGCTACATGGAATTCAGAGGCACTCTGTCAGGCGTCGATGGTTCTTCTTCCTATTTAGTGGAATAATACGAGAGCACTCGTCGAGCGATGTTCTAAAAGGGTGTGTCGACCGATGGCGCGGAATGTTAATTGTTCTTTTAGAAAGCTAATTCCTCGGGCTCTGACGCAATCTTCTTCGAAAATGCAAGCATGACTTAATCGGCCCTCGAAACGCTGTCCGTGCATATATACGTAAGTAGCTTCTATGTATAGCATGCGAAGCGAGACGATCGATTTGGCAGAAGTCGTTTCATAGATGATCCACTGGGAGCGACGAATTTTTCGAGCACCGACTCGAGTGCCTAAATCCCTTCGACGCGATGAGTAAAGTTACGAGTGTCGATTATCGTAATTACATGCGGCAACGTGGTGATAAACTCCGTGGTGTTGCGACACAAGGGTTAATAGGCGTGCTCGGTGTCGAGAAAGGGTTAATGGAGGGACTAATTGAAATTTACGCGAACGTGAAATCCGTGACAGAGAGTGACGCCCATCAGCCATCGACAATTTACTCCGCTCTTATTTCCGAGGCATCGATTAACTCCCACTTGGAAAAGCTCGAGGCACTCGATTCGCACGAGCTCCACTTACGCTTTCAAAGCAATCGAATCGATTCCTCGTCGGCTTTATATCCAGATTCAAGGATGCAGAGCCTTTGTTGTCCATTGACCGGCGATTTTTCCCATTCGCGATAAGGCGAACCTTGAAGATATCCAAATTTCATTGCATTGGAAACTTTATTGCCCAAACACGGTCGTTTCCCCTCGGCCGTATTATCGCGACGCGAATCGAGGGGGAAAGGAATCATTGTTCCCTCGATTATTTTATGGGAACACGTCTGAACGAATTAAGGTCGAGAATCGGGGCCTCGTGAGACTCGCCCGGGGATTACGGCAATGTATATCGCGACAAATTACTGCCCGCTTGTCCCCGCGGTTCCAGGAACCCTTGGATTATTCTGCCATCGCCACACCACGCGATTCCTCCTGGAATGCGATTCTTTACCGGCTGTCGCCGACTACATCGAGTCATCAGAACGTGGCTATGATTCACCGCCTGCTCGTATTCGTTCTATTATTCACCCTCAACGAAACACTGAAATTACTTTCAGAAATTATTATTATGTTCCTCGCTTTCGTGCTTACTCCTTGAGTAGCCCATCGCGCTAGCCTCGCAACCACTTTACCATCTCGATTCCCTAAGGCGTGGACGAACGCGCGGACTCGCCTCCTGTTAGAAACGCGCAATCCATCGTCGGCCGCGAAATTGGTGCGCGACGATGACGCGGTGTCCGCGGGCCGGGAAATTCGCGGGAAACGGTGGATCGTTTTGCACGGGATTCGAAGGAACCGTCCGCGTGTGTGCAGTCCCCCGGGCTAAATATACATGTGTGTACGTGCGGTCGAAGGAGAAGAAGAAGAAGAAGACGACGAAGAAGAAGAAGAGACACGGAGAGATGGCCCGGGTAGAGTCTCGCTCGGTGTTGTATCGCCACGCTGGAATCCCATACGGGGAGAATTGAAATTATTCCCCCGATTTTTGTCGTGTCGTTTACATTATTTTCGCCTTTGAATATTAATGGGCATATGCTCTCCGGCGTTATGGCACAAGAAGTAACAACGGCGTATAATACTCGACTCTTAACGTTATTCTATTGTTTGCAAATCAGCTCTATTGTTTTCTCATATACCTCTATACTCTCCCGGTTCCCTCTTTGCCCTCCCACCGTTCCCCTCCCCCTCCTGCCCCCACCGTCTCTCTCCCCCTCTCTCTCTCCCTATCGAGGCTCTTCTTCTACCCTCTCCCATGTCCCCTGCACCGTTCTTCCCCGTTGCCTTTCGCGCTCGATCCTCTTCTACTCCTTGAGCTGCTCTCCGTTGTCGTCGTTGCCCTCTTAAGCAGCCTGCACACACAGCCACCCCACGGTATTTTCTATTTGTTTCTATGATCGCCGCTTCCTTCCTCTGGCTCTCTTCTTCTTCTTCTTCTTCTTCTTCTTCTGTGTCGTCCTTTTGCCGAGTTTCACCCGGGAAGCTCCGGCGAGACCTGTGTGGGCTACTCTGCAATCGAAATCTGCCTCGCGGACTCTCTATCGACTCTCCGATGCCCCCGGAAAGGCGAGACCAGCCTTCCCGATGCTCGTTTCTTCCACGCGGATTTTAGCAGCCAGCGTTCGCGTCCAGTCGTTTTCGATTTCCCGCGGAAACCGCGCGAGGGCTGGGACATTCTTGCCGGGCGCATTGCCATGCGAACCGCGCGGCGATCCGTAATATTGGGCATCGAAGGTCGACGATAATTATGAGCGCGGAATATAAATGGCCGATCGGTGTCCGCGGGATCGATGGGACGCGATTGCCGCGCGCACGTGAGAGGCGTTCGATCCTCGGACAGAGAGAAGAAAATCCGTCGCCGCACGTCGTTCGGCGGAGAAAATGGAAACGTGGAGGGGACCCGAGGGGGGGGGGGGGCGGCGGTGAGGCGACGGACGACGGGCACGCGATGTGGCAATCGCTTCATAAATTCAGCGACGCCACGGATCGCAGATAGGGCTTCGGAAATCGTACAGGATTCGAATAATTTGTACCGCGATGGGGCTTCCGGCGAAACCGGCGTCCCTCTCGCGCGTCTCGACACCGTTCTTCAGCTTCTTCTGCTCGGCTCCGTTTCCTTGGTCTTCGGATTTCCAACACCCATCGCACGCGGACCCTTAATCTTCCCGCGCGAGAAGACAGGACCGACGTAAAAACTCCATTAGTCCGTTTCTCGGAGTAATTTCGTGTCCTCTTGCTCGCGATTACGTTTAACGGCCCCGTGAAGTGTTTTCCCTGATACACATTTGACGGTGCAACGCGCCCGCTGCGCGCGGGCAGGTCGTCGACCCCGGGGGCATCGAGTCGGTATTCCGATTCCTGGACGTTTTCGGGGAACCGGAAGCCGTTTCCGCCTCGCGTAACGTCCCCGGGAGGATGTCGTAACGATAAACGGGCAATTTCTGTCGCGGCGAAAATTCGTCGCGCGGGTATAGAGGTCAATGCCTCGAATTCCATTCAGGATCGTATCGATGCCAACATCACAGGATACTCCACTTCCTTCGTGATAAACCTTCTATGAAGGCCTCCGTTCCCCTCGGAAACTAGGGCAACCGAGAGCTCCGCTGGTAGCTTCGGATAAAATCGCAGCTACTCACTCTTTTACCAGGCGCGTCCAAGAAATCGACCACGGGCGGCTCGCTGCTCGGGAAACGATTCCCAAAGAACTGTACGGATCGATAACCGTAGGTCCATCAAAGGAGAATCTCTGATAGAGTGTTATTCACAGGCGCGGAAAAGCGTGTATATCCGAGGGGAGCGTCGGTTTTTCCAAAAGGTCCGCGGCGAGGGCCCCGGATAATTTGGAGCCATTCAACTTTTTAACGACACGTGTCGCCGGGCCGCCGTGGTGGAAGCTTTCGTCCCCCCTTGCGTGTCCCCTTCGTCCCCCTCGGTTTGCGTGGGCGGCGGCCCCCCTTTTCGTCCCCGTTGGCCAGCACGGCCCTGAGCATGCTGGTGCATTGTACATCGTAATGTATTTTCTTTTAGGTACCGCCGACAATAGCGAGCCTGGCGGCGATGAAGGTGGAGGCAGCTGACCCGAAGGTTTCCGGTGAGTTACTATTTCCTCCTCCTTACGGAATTATCGGGATCGTAATTAGATTCAAATCGAGTCCCCGGCGTTCGACGACCCTGCGCCGCGGCGCAGCCGGCCACGGGAGGGACGAAAAAGAGAGGAGAACAAAAGAAAAATGTGCCCGGGCTGGGAGGGGGCGGCGGGCGAGCGAGGGAGCGTGGGTCGCGACGCGTCCGAATCGGCGACGATCTGGTTGAACCGGTCGATTTGCGCTCGTCCTTTTTAATTGTTGCGCTAAAACGCGCCGTTATGGCGCTGACGAACATCTTCATTCGGCGCGGAGAGATTTGGCAGTCTCGCGGAGGACGTGTCGCGCGGGAAATTGCCTCCTCTCCTTTGGGACGCTTCGATTCAGCTACAGAGATATCTGTTCCCAGTAGATTAAGCGTGTCTAACGAACTCTCAACTTGTACATCATCGTTATCCCGTCGAGACTAGGTTACAGTTTCTCTAAACCATTTAAACTCTCGAAGGCAACAATGGGCCCGCATTTCCCAATTATCAATTCCCACGTTCAACACGTGACGAGGCAGTGGATCCGTAAATCTCGTTCATCAGAGGATGCACACGCATCTCTCTCTCTCTCTCTCTCTCTCTCTCTCTCTCTCTCTCTGACAGCTTCTATTTATTCGATTGAATCGGTGCAGGCTCGTAAATCGTGTGCAACCTGACGAAACGAGTCGTGTCCCATGCTCTTTCAACGTTTTGTGGCCGGGGGCTCTTCCCCCTTTATTGGAATATCCGCCCACAGCATTATGGGAATTATCAAGGAAATGGGATGAGCGCAAGTGGGTCCCACGAGGGGGCTGAAGGGGGCTGCCATGTCCGCGGCACCATCGGGAAAGAGAGGAAGACCGTGCGTGGAAACGGATTCATGCAGGTCCCCCCCCCCCATACGCGCGTCCACCCCCGATTCGTTCCATTCAAAAAATTACGCCTCCGATGGGGAAATTGCGCGGCTCCGACGACACGGAGATCGTCGTTCTACGGACCGACAGAAATCGGTGCAAGATAGGAGCGAGGATTTCTCGACAGTACGTAATTTTTTCTCATTAGATAAAGAGTGGAGGGGCCCGGCGAAGTGTGCGGATCTCTTCGGCGAGGTCCCTAGAAAATATAGAAAAACGGCCGATCGGCGATGGCTTTGCGAGTAGTTCCAAGTTCCAACGACGATCGGCGGCGGCGGTGATTTCTCGATCAGAAGGATTCCCAAAACGAGCCCGCGCGCAACGGGACGAAAAAGTCTCTAAACAGAAGGAGTTGGCGAGGCATTCTGACGACACGGGTTAAGTATAGATCGGCCACGGGGAGCACGCGATGCCGATCGATCGGCGATAGGATAGAGAGAAGTCAGTGACTCGATGGGAATTTCATTAATTATAGGACATCCCGGCGTTACGTAACCGCGTCGATAGCCGTTTATAAATACACCGGCGGGCCCGTGCACCTAGGCGTCCGCGATCTGACTCCTCGTTTTGCCCATCGATCCGCGAATTCTTTTCTCTTGCCTTTCGCGTCTCCTCTCCCATCGATCGGTCGTCAAAGCCGTGGAAAAGTTTCAACGCCGAGCGGGGTCGGCGACGCGCGCGTGCATCGTCCGCGGGACGGCTGGGGAGGAAGGTTTTGCGGACGAAAACGTGCGAAACGAATCGGCGGCGTCGGCGGCGGCAGCGGAAATTATGGTAATCGGTTGACAAAGCGAGGTTACGGAGACACGAGGAGGGGGGGGGGGGCGAGGGAGGAGTGGGCGGCTTCTCTGGGTCTCTCTGTTATCCAGAGACACATTCCCACAATTTCGGATCGGCCAATCAACGTCTCGCGCTCCCGGACGCGATATTAAAGCCCGCCGTCGCGAGATCCGCGCTGAAACGGAATAAAATAAAATTGTGCGCTGTTCGTGGAGCGTGTGCGCGCGTTCGCCGACACGACGAAGAAAAAAGGAAAGAGAGTGGCACCGGGCGACAGGGAGGTGGGGATAGAGGGGGGTGGAGGACAGAGGGAGACGGTCGGAGAAAGAGGGAGGAGGCTGCGGGAGAAAGAGAGAAAGAGAGAGGACAGAGAGAGAGAGAGAGAGAGAGAGAGAGAGAGGGCAGCAATCAAAGCTGATTAAGCCCACAACTGGGGAATCTGTGGGGCCAGTGTCTCACGCCAATCTCGCCCAATCAGCCGGTTGGCCGGGGAGATTTAAAAAATAGAATGCCTACTGTCAATTGTCCCATAATTTAAATAAATCGAATAAATGGACAAAGTGGCCAATTAGAGTAGTTGCTGCTTGCTGCTTTAACGCATTTATTCTCTCTTTCTCGCGGTGTCTTCGGCCCTCTCGCCCTCCCCCGCCCCCCCCCTCGCCCTGCGACCGCCCTCCCCGGACGTCGATGGACCCTCTTTGATCGTCTCCTTCGAACTTCTTCCATCGTCGCCCTCCGCCACCCCTTTGCCCGCGGCCGGCCGCGAGTGTCGACTGGCATCGACGTTAACCGGCGACCACCTTGCGTCGATGGTGCTCTCCGACAGCTCCCGGCCACGGCACCGAGGATCGCTCGAACTGTGCGGCAAACGGGCTCGCTGGTAAATCGATGCACGATGGATTTTTCGAATCGCTGAAAGTAGCCTCTCCCCCCGTTGGCCAGCCGACGATCGTCTCCCTCGATCGCGTCTCCTTCCCCTCGACAAGTAGATTCGCCTCGGACTGGTCAGACGCGATCGTCGGATCCAACACTGGCCGGCGCGCGGTTCCCTCGGATCCACGAACGGAGTTAATTGATAATCCGCGACCCCGCGCGGCCTTTGCTCGGCCGATCTTCCGATCGGTGGCTGCTTTGAAATTTAAGAGAACTCGCCGCGTAACCCGTCGAATGCCAGGGACAGGCCTCAACAATTACAAGCAATTTACGACTCTAACAATTACGCCCGACATCCGTGAACCACGTCTCTCTCGGCCTGCACCTGTTCGACATTCATTTACGGCTCGGGCTCAACGTGCTCGTTGATACGCGCGGTCATTAATTCTCTTTGAATACAATTTAATTAACAGTCGCCGCGCTGCCTAACCGCGCAAACCCCTCTCTGTCGCAATTAATATTCCACCGTTCCCCGAAAATTCTCCGCCACGCGCGTCTCCATCGCGATAAGCTTTAATTGGACGACACCGCGCCCTGCTACTCAACTCCTGGGATCATACAGCATTGTGCCCCGCCGCGGGACGGTCTCTCTTCCCCAACGAAACGTCTTAATGTCACGGCGAGGTCCCGCTCGGTGGTTGAAAGAAGCCTCGGCGATCCGGAATCTCTGCTTTCCAAGAGGAAACGCGATCGTCACGGTATAATCGACGGATTAACCAGTCGAAGAGGTTAACAGTCCCCGCTCGGGGAAGGGGTCCTATTGGATCGGAGGGGTCGCAGGGTGAGGCTGGGCGGCCGAGAAAAGAACGCCTGGCATTAAGCGGCCAATTATGCGAATCTGGCTCATCTCGCCGAGGCACGGCTGTGCAACGCATGTCTGGAAGGTAGATAAGGTACCCTCGTAGGTGCTCGTACACCTACGTGGGCTGGCAGTCGAGCCAGCCAGTCGACCGAGCAAATAACAAATAAAGCATAAACGGGAGCTACAATAAATAACTGGTGCACCGCGTTCTCTGCATATACTCGAAGCCACGCGGACCCTTCGGGGCCTTATTCCTCTCTCGCTCCCCCCCCCCCCGTCCCTCAAGCTACGTTCCTCCACCCCCACCATATCGGGCCACCTTTAAGGCCCATATATATGTCATAACGTGGTCGCCAAGGGAGCCCGAGCTTTGAGAAAAATCGTTCCTGACTTATGCGGTTGCGGTGAAAACGGATTTAGGGGATCCTCGGCCAGCATCCTTTTATGGCTCTTCCTTCTCTCCCCATGGGGACGCGATTTTCGAGAATTCCAAGTATTCGGCTGCTCCTATTCATCCTCCGGCGCTTGTTTCTTGCCGCTGCGGGACTGGGAAGCTGGGATTTTGCGTGTCAAAGAGGATTCGACTTGTTGAGCGGCGCGGATGGTCCTCGGTGTTTTAAACTCTCTCGACCGAGCCTCGACGATATCCGCGAGAAGAGTTTCCGCGTAGCGAGTTTCACGGTTGATTGAACAACTTCTTACAGGGATTTGCACGCGCCAGGATACCGGGGTGGGGGGGGGGGGGGGTTGAAGTTGCGCGAAGGAAAGGCTAAATAAATATTTGACAGCTAAATCGACGAGTACGCGCAGGCCGCTTTCCTTCCCGCCGCGCTTTCTCGCCGGAGCTGCTCGCATAATTGGTTACAGATGCATTATTCTTCGGCTCTGGGCTCGTTTCTCGCAACCCCATGCATAAACATTCAGCTCTTACGACATGGGCGTCGCTGCTGCTTTTCGCCTCTCCTTTTCTCCGAGCCTCCGACCCATTCTGTGCCTAATTTCGCTAACACCCGCGAACCGTTCTATATTAAACGAAATTCCTCTGACCGCTCCGAGGAATTCAATCAGCAGAAACTGTTGGCCGAACACTGTCAACGAATAGGTCGGAGTAAAAAACGCGCAGAGGAGGCTCATCTCCCAAACGTCACCATTCCTCTTGGCTTCCAGCTTGCTCCTCTTTTGTAACTGAACCAACCGCGAAGCTGATCGAACTCGGAGCTCACGAAAATCGTGCATATCTCTGCCCGGCAGAAGGGGGAGTAGAAGGAGCATGGGAGGAACAGCGAATTTCGTGGTAGAAGCGAAACAATGCGGCCGGGCTCCTAGCTGGGCCCTCGTAAAAAGTGGCTGGAAATTTTATTATTTATATTTGAAATTTATTATCGCCCCTCGCCCGGTCGGTCCGGGGCCCGCGGAGCGGTCGAACCGTCCCCCTCTGGGCCCCTCGAGCGTATTCTTTCCGCGGCGATTCGCCCCCCCCCCCTCCCCCAAGACCCCTCCACTCGCTGCTTCTCGCGCCGTCTCGTCGCCGGTCTAATTTATCGTTCCTCAACTTTTTATTAATTTCTTACCGCTCGCGGAATCGCGATCGCATTTAAAAGGAACGTCCCGGCGGCCGAACGTTGAGCGGTCACCGAAATGCATGCGGTACACAGACGGAATGCCGTCCCTAATTTTTCGCTCTTCTCCATCCCCCTCCCTCCCTCCCCCCCCACCCCACCCCCCGGCACCCTCCTGGCGTTCTCTTCTTTTGCCACGCGGCGCCCGCTGACGAGGAGGGACCCCTCCTTGTGGCCCATCGATGCTATCGGCAGACCCGGCAGAAGAAACGCATTTTTCCGCAAACTGCCGCGCTGGTGGCGCTCTCGCCCCCAACCCTCCAGCGCGGATGATAAAAAGGGAACGAGTCGAAGATTCCGCGGTGCGGAGATGCGCCAGGTTACGCCGTTACCTCGTCGACGGTGAATTTGGGCGAGCAATCTCTTGGCGATGAAACGGGATCGAGGGGCCTCGATAGCGTCGATGAAGCTTGCGGGCTAAGATCTTCTATCGTAGGTGACTCTACACGCCCTCGCGATGTTCCCGCGAGTAACAGAAGATTCTCTCAACGGCGCGGCGCAGGCTGAAACGGTGCACGGATGGAGCAGTTTCAAGGTTCGCGACAGCTCCGAATTAGAGGGACGATCGATTGGTTAATCGGCGCCACGATAAACCCGTGTATTCTTGGCGGCCGAAAAATCGCGAAACGTCGGCCAGGAAAGAAACGGGGCCGAGCAGAACGGAGAAGCCTCGGGACGAGGTTAAGCACGCTTAAATAATCCCCGGTGTTTGGGCGGGGGTTGACGGGGCCGTGGGGGGGAGGTGGTGCCGTATCGTTTGATCGGGCAACGATGGATTCCTGAGTTTCGAGGACGGCATGCGATTTGCCAATCGCTGTTTCCCGATACAAAGACGATCGGGGCCAATCGCGCGCGGCCAACAAACATTGCGGCATTCGCGCATCGCTTTCGCAATTCCCTTTTCGAACTCGCCACTTTTATTGCCAGATATTCTAGCCCCTAGCCTGCGCTCGGACCCACCCCCTCCCTCTCCTCGCTGGCCCGGTCTTCGCGTTAATTATAGCGAGCGGAGAACAGAGGGAAACAAAAAAAAAAAATAAAACCACGTTCCTTCTTCGTCGCTCTCGAGGCGCTGGCTCAGATCGCTCTCTGCGTTCTCGTCTCGCGGTTCTTCAGAAAGTTCTGATCGACAGCCAGTTTTGCAGAGGGAGCAGATACAGGAGGAGGGGCACGGGCGAGGCTACGGACAGAGTGCCTCGGCAAATTGTCGCGGCAGGGGCTTCTTAATTGATTCTTCAAAAATTTGCACCGACTAAAAGAGAGGAAGTCTCTCTCGCAGTCTCCCCTCGAAGACGCTGTCGGGAGAATCATCCCCGAAAGTACGTCTAGGCGCAGCGGGGAATCGTCGAATAGTCCCAGCCAGTACCTACTGGCCCCTAGGAATCCCCGCGAGATTTCCTCTCGCGATCCATCGACAGACGTATCATTACGCTCCCGTTTCTCCTTTTGCAATCGTGCTGGCGCGGCCGAGAGCCGTTTAATTACATACTTAAATATTTATACGCGCGGGAATATAAATGGAATCGATTCATAAAAGGCGAGCCAGCGGGCGAACGCGGCCAGGGAAACAAGACCATCGGTCGGTGGACCGCGATCCTCGGGGATCGTTGCTCGTGCAAAAAAAGGGCGAAAAGGAGGGAGAGAGAGGGCCCGCTGGCGTGCCCCCCCCCCCCGTTTCTCTCTATCCTCCGCGCGGACCGTGCCCCTCTCTCGCTCCCTTTGGCTGCTCTATTAATTAGCTCGCGGCAGCTCCGCTCCACTCTGTTAATTTACTCGGAGGGGGCGCATTTTATTTTTCGTACGGGCCTGAGCGTCGTCGATCCTCTCTCTCTCTCCGGCTTTGGCTCCTCAATCCGGCTCTATTAATTAGCCGGGGCCCTTTTTTTCCCCCGCGGCCCAACCCCCGTAAGACCCGTCGAATCCCGTCAGGGAAAAGGGGCACCGCGCACGGTTAGAAAAAGAATGCGCGCGGACCGCCACCGTCCGTCTCGGATTCCAGAATCACCGGAAAGGGAGAAGAAATATTCCGGTTTCGAGCAAAACGGTCCCTCTCTCCTCCTCCTCCTCCTCCTCCTACTGCCCCGGGCGAGAGGCTCCACGGGCTCCAGAGGGTCCGAGGGGGCCCGGAGTTCGCGAGTCGCCGCGCGTCCCCGATGGAACTCGAACGATTTCGGCCGGGTCGATTGTTATGCAGGCGGTTTCGTAACGCGTGGGATCTCCCGTCGAGGGTGAATTTTCGGGATTCGAAGGCGATGTCGCGCGAGTCCCCGATGATTCCGTGGGTCAGGGGCAGCGCTGCTTGCAATCGGCTTGGAGAGAAACGTCCCTTCGCGAAGGCAGAAACTACCCAGCTAGGTACTTGGGTGGACTTGCGAGCATGGGAGCTTCCATCGATTTTTCACTTGCAGAGATATGCAATTCATGCTCGGGTTAGAATTGCACGAGGGATGCGGAGGTACTCGAAGAAGGCGAGAGGGGGACTGGGTTTCTTTTTTCTTTTCTTTCGGGAATATGGAGGTTAAACACACAGAGCGGCTCGAATACGATATAGGTGGATATTCGTTTGAAGGGGCGATTTGTCAAACACTTTAACAGCTGCCGCACGCCGACAGCATTATGGAGAGGAGTGTATTATCGATTTTCACGAAGTAATTCAGACGCCATGCTCGCCCAGCCACGCGGAAAGCGCTTAATCCGAAACCCTTCGAACAGTTTTGCACACGTTAAACCGCATAAAACCGTGAAGTCCGCGTGCGTACGTTGGAGCTGCGACGCTCTTGAGGAACATCTACGGGTGTCGGGATTTCAATTCACAATTCCCAATGAAAAAGCTCCTCCTCGAGAAACACCCAACAGTGCCTTGCATTTTAAAGCCTACGTGCACGGTACCGAAATCGCGAAGCAGAAACGGCACTTGTCCGCGTGCATTTAGAGCGATTCAGCGTAAGATCTTAGATCCTTCGTTCCCGTAATGAATAATGTTCGTTTCCTCCGCGGACACCGAAGGAGATCCAAATTCGTATTTTATGCGACGCGTAGGAAATCGTTTGTCGGTAGTTGCCCTGTCATCGGCTGTTCATAACGAACGAAATGGCCAATTACGAGCCACGGTTGGCCGAAATAAAGAGCACAGAGGACGCGAATAAAGAAAACGCCGGTGACCTGGTAGAAAACAGACCGCTGAAAAGGCGGATAGGTCGCCTCTCTTCGGCTCGTTTGCCCCCTTTTCCGTCTGTTGGAGCGCATTTTGCGATCACTCCCTCTCTCCATGGCCCCCTTTCCTCCCCTTTCGTGATTATACTCTCGAAATAGTCAACCGGATGCCGGCCGACAGCGGGCTCGCGGATATTCCGTATATTTCTGGCGACCCTTTTTCCCGCGAAAAAGAAGGAAGCCGACAGAGCCGATCCAGAAATCTCGGTAAGAAGAATCGTCGCTTCAAACCGCAGCTTAAACTTCGTAACACCATAAAATACACAATATTATCTTCGATTCTTCACTATCGTACACCCTCTTGAAGACGAAGGAAGTAAAACGAAGCTTCGCAAAGAAAAAATATCCACCGCCCCCTCATATTTTCTTCTCCGAGTCGCGAAATTTATCACGAAATCCCCCAGAATCGGCTTTCAATCAAGAAGAAGGAGCCACCGAGGAAAGAGTGCTAGCGCGGGGCCGCAACTGGTCTGAATTTCCGGTCCGGAGGAGACGCGCGCCCGCGCGCGCTTCGAGGAAGCAACCCCGTAAATCAATTTCCTCGGCGTTTCAGAAAATCAGAGAGACAGGGAGAGGGACAGAGAGAGAGAGAGAAGAGAGAGAGAGAGAGAGAGAGAGCGCAGAGTCGTGTCGCTAATAAATCGAGCTTTCTTCCCTGGTTTATCCGGGCGTCGTTCCTCCCAGTTCGCCATAAGTCGCTTAAAGCCGTTGCTCTTCGGCGCTTTAGTAATTCGAGTTAGCCGCTGAAGCTGGCCCTCCTTGGCCCTCTCATCTCCCTGGTGCCGTCTCGCTCTGGCCCACGCTCGCTCGCCTCTCCCGCTCCTCTGTTATTTCGCGCTTGGCGAGAAGCGAGAAAAAGGAAGAGGACGTCGTCGCGCACCGTCGGTGGAAACGACCGAGGAGGAGAGGGCCGAGACCAAGACCACGAACGCGCCGATTGTTTTAGCCCTAGGCCAAACTAAAACGGCCGGGAGAAGTCCGGAGGGTCAGGGCCGTGCCAGAGGGAGGTCGCAGGGGGCACGGGAGAAGGCCCGCCAATCGCCAACACCTACTTCTACGCGGGGAAAATTTCGATTTCCAGGCCGGGATCGCGCCTGGAGCGTGAACGCTCCACTCGTGCTTCATTGCTATCGAAACGGTGCGATAATCTTGAAGAGTAGTTCGAAGGTTCTATCTTAGAATTCCGCTTTATGAATCGCGCTTTGTTTCGGGAGGAAAGCGGGTTGATTCTTGAAAGGAACGATACGTTACTGTCCGTGGGTTTTGCGAGAGGTTCGCGAGGAATCGTTCCCCGGTTTTCCCTCGCGTTTTCCCCACCCCTGGGCTTCTCCTCTTTCTTTCTGCATCTTCTGCGTGACGCGAGGCAGGGGACGACACCCGACGACGTGCCAAATCATGCGAGCGGAATCGGAGAAATTTAAAAAATATTCTAAATTTAATTACCCCGGCGACCCTCGGTCTTTCGAAATCGTCCGGGCTGCCAATGGCTTGGTTGAAAAATAGCCGATCGACGAGCCGCGCCGCGCCGCGCCGCCGAGCCTCTGGCGGGGTGGCATTTGCATCGCTGAAAAAAGGGGAAGAAAAGAGAAACGCTCGGGCTCGGGCCTCTTAACCCTTCTGCCATCGAATCATTTCGTTGGATGAAAAAGAAGATTGCATAGGAAGCCGTGCACCTGAAAGAGAACGTCGACGTATTGTCCGCGCAGTTATTTCGCGGTAAAAAGAAGCGGAATATCGGAACCGCGATGGATAATCGATAATGGATAATAAATATAGCGCAGTGGTGGACTAAAATTTCAGATCCTCGGCCATGGAAATTTATTTCCCCAAAAAAATGACACTGAGAGAAACAGGAGCACCCTTTGTAAATTGAGAAAAAAGAGGATCAATGACCGCACAAAGGTCCCCGGCACCATGCAGCTAAAAAGCGAGAAGAAAGAGAAGCGTGGTGGGCAATGAAGAGGTCAGCCAGGGCCCCAATTTCAATTTCTCTTTCCCACGCTTATCCGGCGTCGAATCAATGGCCCCGACTCTATATTTCACTCAATAACTCCGGCCATCGGGGCATTCATGAATCCAAGCTGCACACAGCCCAATCGAGACACCTACTACAGTTTAACGCCGCCTCAAAATCTTCGCGAATCACGATTCCCCCAACAAGGATATTGATAGCTTCTTAAGTGAAGCAGACGGACATCCGCGGCGGGGTTGGATCACTGCTGGCAACGGCGAAGAATGCATGGAGTTTTCCAAAGGAAAAGCGAGCGGACAGGGGGTGGACGCTCGTGCTCGGAGAGCTTAGAGCAGAAAACGCCACCGGGCATCGATAGAGCGTGGCGGCGCACTTAATAATAGTCCTCGCTCGTTACGCACTCGTCGAACTGCCTTGTTAAGGCTAACAGCCACTCGCTCTCGGGGAATATTCGAAAGTTATCGGACACGCGATCTCGTAAATCAGCCGCGCGTTATGGGACTTTGTAGAACTTTGAGATACGCGGCCACCGAAGGGCTCGCGCTCTAACGATTACTCGTGAATTCTCATTCGTCCGGCAGCTGAGAGCAAGTAGAGAGGAAGACGCTATTTTCATCGAGGAAATCCGATTTCCTCTCGAAACTCTGCTCGAGTCCATTCACGCGAGCCCTGAACACGTTTTCCTCTGGCTTCAGCTCGATCTACCAATTATCTCAAGTAATTCCATTAGTGCAGCTGTCCTGGCAGCGCTGATATTCCCAAATTCGCGTGTCATCGCTGAGAAAGTGATAAGGTTGATGTGATAAAAACACGTTGAGAAGAATTCGCTCTCGAGTACGATTCTCCCCAGTGTCCCCTTAATTATCCCCCAGACTGATTAATCATTTCACTCCCCCAGTCCCTGGAAAAGTGACTCGTCTCAACGGTATCGTGTTTCCGTAAACAGAGGGCGATCGATCGCTCAATATTTCACCGCGACTATTTTATGGCCGATCCATTTTCTCCGGCGGGGCCACCCCTTTCGATCCTCGCCCTGGAAAATTCGTTGAATGAGAAACCGGGGTGTCCCGATCATCCGGGGGGCATCGGATTTCGTGTTTTGACAGCGGATCGTCGATCCGTGGCTAGTTTCTCTTCCATCCTCTTTCTCTCCGCTTCCTTCTGCGGCGCGCGTAGACGCTTTTTCGAAAGTCGAACAAAAGGGGTGCGCGCGAGGAGGCGAGGGCTCCCTCTTCTGGCTATTTGAATTTGTAGAAAGGGTTCGATTCTGTTTATTTTCGGGAATAACGCCGGGGGGAGGGTGCATGCACGCGTGTATGTTGGCTCGAGGGGCACGCTGCGCACATGAATGGCCGATATTACGTGCGGAGCTTTCACCCTCGTGAAAAGTTTACGCGTCCCGCGTAAGAGGCTGAATTGGGGTGGCGCGGCAGGACCGGGGGTGAATCCGGGGAGACCGGGCGATAAGTAGTACGCGTGTTTTCGCTCCAACTCAATTTACCCCCGTAACGCTGGAAACACGCCGCGCCGGCGAAAGGGGTGGCCTTTCCTTTGAAACTAAAAATCTTTATCCTACCACCGGGGGTTTTTTTTTCGGGGTGCGCGACTCCGCTTGGATGCTCGTGGTAATCAAGTCCCACGCCCCTCGGCCTCCTAATTGTCAAATTCCGAAGAGCGAGGTGGGAGAATTTAGCGCGATGCTCTCTCCGAACATCGAAGCATTAAACTTTACGGTTCTTTCGTATAGAATTCGCGAATGTTTCACGGCCCAAAAAAAAAAACCTCGTCGCTGAAAGCTGCCACAGTATTGAATTTCTCCGGGCGAGTCTTCACCCCCCTCGATCGGCTCCGAAATTAATTGACAGTGGTGCGCGCCCACGGTAGAACAAAAACTCGGAGACCGATTCGCATCGCCGCGACTCGGTCAATAATTTCGGAAATCATTGTTCTCCGATATTCCACGTCGGGGTTTCCCCTCGTTAAATTTAACACGGGCCGCCATAAGTAACAGTGGAGAGGGATGGGGGGGGGGGGCTCGACCCACGGCGCCGTGAAAAGAAGGGGGTGCGTAGAAAGGACCACTGCCGCGTCGAGGGGGTTGACACTAAGTAGTATGTCCGTAACAGTGGCCCGAAAAATCCATACGTCCGAGGGCAGGCTAGATTAAAATGAAAAAAAAGAAGAAAAGGAAGGAGAAGGAGAAAAAATTCCGCGCCACGCTGGAGGGGTAAAACGATACCAGCTACGTACGCGACATTAATGAATGTGCCTTTAGAAACGGCCAGTGAGAGTGCGAGAGAAAGAGGAGGAGAGAAGGAGAGAGAGGCGCGTAGCACGTGGCTCGATTGCTTTAACGACCGTTTGTACGCGCGCGCTCGTTCACGCACGCTGCGACTCACCAAAGCCTTTCGACGACGGACTCGAGTCGCGCAATAATCGTCCCCGAATTGTTGCGCGAGCCGTCGCGGCGGTTCCAACCGGATTTTCGACCCCTGCCCCGTGAAACAGAGGTCCTCTAGCGTGCCCCAATAGATGGTAGAGCAGCCAAGACTTGGAAGAATCTTTGGCATCGAGGACGGGGTGGTTGGGGATTTCGATAGAGGTAGGAGGAGCTGGAAGACCTCGATTCTCATCAGTGCCTCGTGACCCCTCAGTGGCACTTTTCAAAACCCATCGGAGGATGAAAGCTGAGGGAGGGAGAAGATTGCTTTGAACCACCCCGGTGTCCATGGCCGCGCGCCGGCGGATCCACGGATATCAGAACCTGCCGGGTCTATAAATACGATTCATAAATCTCGCGAGAGGACGGGCTAGTAATAATTACGAGGAACGAGTAGACAAAGGCGCGAATAATTCCATCGGCGGTACCGAGGGAAGATCGTAAATCCCCCGGCCTCGGAAGGAGGACGGTTCGGGCCACGAGAGCGGCTCGGTGGAATATCTGGAAACGGGGGCTCCTGGCTTCTTCCCTAAAGAAGGAAACGCGTTAATTATAATGACAGTGTAACCGCGGTTTATTCTGGTCGCGAACGGTTCCACGGGCCCCGCCGCCGGGGCGGCGAGATCGGGTAAGGAGACGAGGGGACAGCCACGGGGCTTGCGTGGAAGAAGGTGCTAAACGGAATAGCACCGAGAGAAACGGGACAGTAGAATGGCGACCATAACGTAATTTTGACAGAAATAACGCCGCCGTGCTCGCCGAGGGACAATAAGTCCGCGACACTCTCTCTCGCGCGCGGAGGATCTTGGAATAGTTTAGCGTACGGCTCGTCTCTCGCTCCTCCGTCCCCGTCCATCCATCCGTCCTCTTCCTCCGTCCGCCACCTTCAACCGCGGCTTCCCCCCTTCTCATCTGCTAGCTTTTGCTGACCCTCTTGGCGCCACAATTTTCATGGTTGCGACTGGATTGATGATTCTACCGTACATACGGACGCGCTGGGGCCGTTTTAGTCCACCCTTTTCCGTCAAAGTTTCCCCGGATCTTGGCCAAGTTTCCGAGCAGACTGTTGATCGCGATATCGGCAGAGGAAAGGGCGAACCAACTAGTGGTCGCGGGGCATTAAACGCACCCGCTGCGACCAGCTTCCATCGAATCCAAGCTCAACCCCTTCCCCCCCCCCCCCACCCGCCCGGCAGCTTCGTGAAAAATATTAAAGCTCAGCGTTGAAATATTCCCACCAATCGCGCTCTCGATCCCTCCCTCTACCCGTGGTGGCGCGATGAAATCGGCGCAACGTCTCTATTCTGGCTCATTAAATCGCATCTGGCCGGTTACTCTCCTTTGCCGGAGCCGTTTTTCCGGAAACAATGTTGTTACGAGGGCCGTCGAAAAAGGGGTGAAGAGCCAAGGAGAGGGGTGGCCGCCTGCCCGTTGGGATTCTTTTTTTGTCGGTATTTAGGCCCTCTCGAGAGAGTAAAAGAGGAAGGAAAAAGGTTGAATGGACCCTTCGCGATTGCGCGTCGAACGGACTGGCGACGCAGCGGGCACTTGACGCATTATCCAAACACGCGATTTTGTGGGTTACGTTAACCCTCGGCTACCCCCCTTACCCCCCGCTCAACCACTCACGGTTAATTATCCATGACTGGGTCCGGTGAATAATTACGCCGAACAATCGCGAGTGCCTATTAGAGAAGCTCTATTTTCTGATAACGGTCGATTAGGTACCGGGGCAATTCGTCGGGGGCAAGGGATCGAGAATTATGTTACCTTTTTATTCGACTGCCCAATTCATCCGGATAGCGCACGATCCAGCTGAAAACGTGTAGGTCGTGCGTCGCCGAGGATTTCGGTGCACACAGGTCAAACCGTGGAGCGTTGCGTATAAAGGGTTATTCAGCCGGGGCCACGCGGATTAAATGATAAAAAAAGGAGAGAGGGAGAGAGAGAGAGAAAGCTGGCCCGCTGAAATACGGGGGCCTCCTTTTCACGATCGGGCTTTTTGAAAATTTTAAACTCCCCAGCCGGGGCCCCGTTTCAAGAACCACGAATAAAAGGGTTCGGGGCCTGAAAGCCGCTGCTTCCACGCATAAGGGTAGGGAAAGGGGGCGCCCAGCCTGGTGCGTGTCGTCCCGTTAGTTTCTCATACTTTTTAAGATTCGCTCGGCAAGCCTCGTCACGTTCCTCGTATTCTTCCCTCCTCGTGCACGACGGCGGTGTTTTTGAACCCCCAGGCGTGGGTGGCGCTCCCCTCTGCGGCCCGTCGCATCTTCTAGACCGGCCAGAGGGCAAGTGACTTGTTCGAACACAAATACCCACTTTTTTTTTTTCAAGCGCGATGACACGCGTCACAAGTTCCCCGAGCTTCTTCCATCCCTCGAAGGCTCTCGAAAGTTGCTTCCGCGCGACGGAGTCGTTGCATTGCTGCTCGAGTGCCGGGCAAAGTGTCCGCGGAAGGCGAAGGCGCAGAATTCGCGCGTAATATGCATCGCTGTATCTTTTAACGAGTTCCAAGGCCAGGCCCCGTTCGACAGCAGCGCGCCGCCGCCGTTTTGGCACGCTTCCTGAGACGCGGGCCGCATAATTAGGCGTCAACAAAATGTCTGACATTCCCGGATACGAAAGAAGAATCATGGACACGGCGTCCCGACGCGTTTATTCTTAATTAATAGAAGCCGATCGCGAGCCTTGACCTCGTGGCTGTCGTCTCTTCTCCTTTTCCCTCTCGCTCGGCCGCGTAGGAGCGCGCGGGAGAGAGAGAGAGAGAGAGAGAGAGAGAGAGAGAGAGAGAGAGAGGCTGGCTGTAAATTCGTCCGGATAACAATTTCCTCGGCGCGGACTGCCTAGTCGGAAGGTGGCTCTAACGAGCGGCACAAAACACGCAGCTGCGTTACATAATTACTGCACCAGCGGACGATAGATTAATAGTCATAACCGAATGTTACGCAACAATATGCGCGAGCGTTCCCGGTTCGGCTAAACCGGATAATTAATTTAAACATCCAGAGCGAGCCGCGAATTTCGTAATTCGAGCACGTGCCGCTGTCGGGGGCCCCTCTCCTCGATTATCAAGGAATTTCCATGTAAGTCGTTGTGGTTCGCGGAGGAACGGGGGAGCTCCTCGGCGTCCTCGCTTCTGATGAATTGCGAAAACGGGGCCGGGGGAAGATCGAGAGGAGATTGCTCGACGCGGATCGGGAGATTTATTAGAGGAGCTGTTGGAAAGAGCTGGAGGAAGTTCGTAGTGTTGGGTTGCAGCGTAGATTCGCGGGTTTTGCGTAGTTTCGGGGGGGGGGGGGGGAGGGGCAACATAATACCGAGAGCATAATGCTCAGCCTCTCCCTCGCAACCTTTACCATTTCGTCTCTTTTCTCGTCCGCTTCTTTTTCTCTCGTTTCCCCCGGGCCACGACGGCGGAACCCTTCTTCTCTTTCGCGTACACACGTGCGCATAAAACTTGGCCGGTACCTATCCCCGCCAGCCGCGCCCAGCCGAGGGGGACCCCGAAGAGAAATATTCGACAATTTTTAAACTCGTTTCTGAACGCATTGAAACCGCGCACAGACGGCAAGTAGGCATTTCTCGGAATCAACCGGGGGCCCTTGGTAGGGCAGCAAACGTGGAACGTGGTTTCCTGGCGAGTGGGGGTGGTGGAGCCACGCTATATATCGCTCCCTCTCCGTGCTTACGTACTTCGCGGCTATTCGCGAAATTCCTCGGCCGAGGGGCAAACGAACGCGTGGGAATCGAGTGACGAACCTTGACGGACTTTATTGCGAAATTGCAGCGAGAATGGATGGATTTTACGGATGAAATGGTGGTGGTGCAGGGGTGCCTCGAGACGTCACTCCAAACAATGCAGGTTCTCTCGTACAACCACTCTTTGCCTTGGCCATTTTTAAGAATACTCTAGCTGAAGATAGTTTAAAATTGTCCCGCGTAGTATGTGGTTCATGCGCGACATCACTTCCACAGCAGCAAGTGCTCTCTAGAGTTCCTCCTCTTTATTCGGCATCACGGATCTCTGGTTTATCGGCCGATGAAGAGCTGACTGATCGACGAAGGGTAATATCGAAGCTGTTAGGCGACCACGTTTGTGCTGCAGTTTGCTCTGTTACCTACCGGGCGCTCTGCTGAATCAGGGTCCCTTACCGAACGAGATCGCGTTAAAGCGGAGGGACAGTAGGGAACTGTTGCGAGGTAGTCGTGTGAAATGCGGCGGGTCTGCGAGGTAGATTCTCACCAGCCCTTTGGGGTTTCTGATTTCAGCATTGCTGAGACAAAGCATGTCTCCAGTTGCGGACACCCTGATCGGTAGCTCGAAAAGCTCCGTGTCCCCGATAATCGATTACTCCCGGTATGTGAGGCGTTACACGTCGGGGCAGGAATGCGGCAGCTCGTATTGTAAGGAGCTCGGTTGCAGGGAGCATTTTCACTGCCTGGACTGCAGTGGTAGGGTGTTTGTGAAGAAGGAAGAGATGATCAGGCATTTCAAGTGGCACAAAAAGAGGGACGAATCTTTGCAGCACGGTTTCATGAGGTACTCGCCGACGGACGACTGCTCGGAGAGGCATCCGGGCCGCGCCTGCCCGCACAATAGAAAACAGACCCACTATCACTGCATCCACGAGAATTGCGACAAGGTTTACATATCTACGTCCGACGTGCAGATGCACGCCAACTACCACCGCAAGGACTCCGCTATCATACAGGAGGGCTTCCAGAGATTTCGAGCTACCGAGAGCTGCGGCACCGAGCACTGCCCATTCGTCGGCCAGAGGACCACCCACTTCCACTGCCGGCGACCGGGATGCCGGTTCACCTTCAAGAACAAGGCTGACATGGGTAAGGAAGTGCATACGTTTCTTCTATAATAGTTGCCCCGCGTCTAATGCCTCCCTCGAAGAGGATTCGCTGTAGCATCGCCGACTTGTGTCTACAGACAAGCACAAGTCCTACCACATCAAGGACGAGCAGCTGTCCCGGGACGGGTTCAAGAAGTTCATGAAGTCCGAGGCGTGCCCGTTCGAGCAGTGCCGTTTCTCACGCGTCTGCAACCACATCCACTGCATACGGCCACACTGCAGCTACGTCCTCCACTCGTCCGGTCAGCTCTTCTCCCACAAACGGAAACACGAACGCCACGAGTCCGAGCTGGCCTACAGGAAGTACAAGTCGGTCGGCGGCATCCGACCGCCTGGAACATGGCCACCCGAGGATCTCAGCGCCCAAAGTCTCTCCCTAAGCCTGAACGGCGAAAGCTCCAACGAAGACAGAGGCTCGCCGTCCTATTACTCCCTGGACGACTCTTTCCAAAGCGCTAGCGACCTCGCGATGGATCTCACCGCGCCAACCACCACGGTCTCCGCCAGCGGAAGCTCCACGGTCACCGTCGACCACCAGCAGCATCAGCAGCAGAGCCAACAGCTCACCGCCACGGAACTGGCGTATCTGTTGCCCGCCGCGGCTGATTGCCCCTGCCACATAGGCAGGGACCATCACCACTGCGGGCTGGATCGCTGTGGAACCGCGCTGAAGGATCCCCGCGAGGTCAGGGAGCACCTGAGGGAGCACGAGACTCAGGAGCGCATCACGGACGCCTTCTTCGAAGAGGGAGGCTGCGACGACAGTTGCCCGTACGCCGACAAAGAGAAGCACTACCACTGCAACTGGGAGAACTGTCGCGAGGTGATCCTCGCCACCGACAAACCGTTTCGTCGCCTGCAGCACTACAAGATCCACGAGTACAGCAGGCAGGTGAACCTCTCCTGCTCGTCCCACGCCCTCTCCTCGGACGTGACGTTGACCCACCTGACGAACATCGACGCAATGTTCAGGCGGAAGCGGGGTAGGCCGCCGAAGAACAGGGTGATAGAGATCTGGTCGGGCGGCGACCCGACCACGCACACCCACGACTCACCCCAGGCGATCTTCACCAGCTTCAAGCTCCCGAAACCCCAGACACCGAGCCTCACGCCGAATCCTCTGCTCGATGATCGCGAGGGGAGCGTCTCGCCATCCAACAGCCTCGGCGAGCCGGAAGGCTTCTCCACCTACAATCCCGACGGCTGCCCCGACCCGGCCTGCGTGCTCAGGACCACGAGACACCATCACTGCTCCCAGCCCAGGTGCCACTTCTCCACCGACAGGCCCGACCAGTTGCTGATGCACAGCAAGGACTTTCACGACAACGTCGACATACCGTCTGGGTTCGCCTTCTTCGACAAGATGGTGGACTGTCGGCTGGCCGGCTGTCACAGCAATCGGGTGAACCGCCACTTTCACTGCACCAGACCGAACTGCGGCTACTCGTTTGTCCGATACTCGACTATGGCGCTGCACGAGAAACAGCACACCGGTCCGAGCGACGGTTGCAGCAGCCAGGAGTCGTCGATGCAAGAGTGCCAGGCGACCATGATGCAGCCCGTTCACGAGGCCAAGCCGAGGATCCAGGTGAAGAACCCCGCGGAACTGATCGAGAAGCCGGAGGAGAGCCTGGCCGCGGACGTGGAGAGCAGAACGATGATGGAGGACAAAGAGTCCGATCTACCGAGCCCGGACGCTAATAAAACCACTGGTAAGTGCCACTCGTCCAAGCGCACGGCCCCGCACGCCTGCATAGTGTTGTTTCATAGTTGAGTTCTGTTTGGTAGTTGATTGAGACATCACCGAGAAACAGTCACCCGTATAATGCATGATTTTCTGCACGCTCACGCACCTCAATGTATATTTGGACGCAGCACCACCACCCCCACCCCACGCCCCCCACCTTAACCCTTTCGAGACTTGGATGAACCTGTTGAATCGCCAGCGGTGGAGGAAAGAAACGTAGACACGTGATCGTTGAAGGTTTCGTTCGACCACCGCTGCACACTAGGGTGGCTCTTATTTTCGACTTTCGAATTTTCTTCGCGGCACCGCCCAGAATAGTTACAAATAATAAAGAAAAATCTGTGTAAAGTTTGAGCCCGATCGGATAACGGGAAAAGGGGCCTAGAGGCTCTTGAACATTTCAAATAATTATAAAACAGCCACAAAGTCGATTTTATATAACAACCTTCGAGTTTAAGATTACCTAAAAAAATGTGTCAAACAAAAGTTGTAGATTCCAACAAGAAGAATCTTTTATGTTCTATTGCTTTTTCTTGTGCGACAAACGGTTTTCGGAGAAAGTCCGAAAAACTGGGGGAAAAACTTTTTCTTTTTTCAATTTTTGAAAGTTTAAATCCATCTCGAACACTTTTTATTTATGAAGGCGAGAAAAAAAATTGGAATTTTTATTTTCGAGGACCATTTTTTAAACATTTAAGGGGGGCATATACCGAGATATACAAAAAGATAAAAAAAAAATTCCATATTTTCAGTGTTCGATATGTCATGAATGTTTCCTGAAAATTTGGAACCGAAATTAGCAAAAATATATCTCGGCATATGCCCCCACCCCCTTAAATGTTTAAAAAATAGTCATCGAAAATAAAAATTACAATTTTTCTTTTCGCCTTCACAAATAAAATGTATTCGAGAAGCATTTAAATTTTCAAAATTTGCGAGAAAAAGAAGTTGTTTTTTTTCAGTGATTGTGTGATTTGTTTCGTAAACCGTGTGTCGCACGAGAAAAAAAGTAACACGTCACATAACAAAGATGCTCCTTGTCCGAATCTACAACTTTTGCTCGACACATATTTTTATGTAATCTTAAACTTGGTCGGATAGTAAATAAAATCGACTTTGCGAGCTATTGTATAATTATTTGAAATGTTCGAGAGCCCCTAGGCCCCTTTTCCCCCATTATCCGATCGGGCTCAAACTTTACAAATATTTTTTTATTATTATTTGAAACTATTCTGGGGGGTGCCGCGAAGAAAATCTTGAAAAGAAATTTCACCAACAGTAAATAAGAGCCAGCCTCTACTGTACACTGCTTAACGAAGGGGGCTCGAAGTACACCTCCACTGTCACCATTTTTATTTCTCTCTACATTTGCGTTTTGTACATTTGTATTTATTGTTCTCTTTGCGTCTGACGTATCTGTTGTACAAGGTGGTTGTAATTCTAGTATGGGAGGTATATTTGAAGTGTTGGTTGTTTGGTTGATTGTTGCTAGTGGTGAGGGCGGCAGGCACCTATTATCCGGTCAGCGGACCGCCGAGTGAACCTGCACTTCCGGGCGTCGTGCTATCCATGCGAACTTCCGTGCATCAAGGTTCGTGTCTCTATCGACGAGAAATCTTGTCGCCTCGAGATGTGTTTTCTGCTAGTATCTTAGTAACACCGTCGCCATTCGCGCTCGCTTTTCGGGGACCCGAGGAGCCGAACTGAGGCCGATCGTTTCGATTTCAGAGTCCCCGATGCTGCCGTCCACCAGCTCGGCGACGCCGCACACGCTCTACGGACCGGAGCAGAGCTGCAGCAGGCCGTTCTGCAAGCTGAAGCGCAAAAACCATTACCACTGCAACGCGTGCAACCAGGCGTTCTCGGAGCTGGACCGATTGGTAGCGCACATAGCCAAGCACTCGACGGGCGCCATCCTCAGCCAGCAGCAGCACGACCTGCCCAGCCAGGCGCCCAATCAGCTGCAGCACGACTACCTGGCCCAGCTGTCGCAGAAGCACGACTTCATGGCGCAGAACGCTCAGATGGCGCAGAACATCCAGAACTTCCAGAACCAGATGCAGCGCCAGATGCAGCAGACCCTGGGCCAGATGAGCCAGCAGAGCCAAGCGAAGGAGGTGAAGATGGAGCCCGCGAGATGCGGCTCGGACGTCGGCGTGCAGAACGTTCCGAGCGTGAAGAGGGAGCCTAGCGAACTGTCCAGGGACGACGGGCACAACTCGCTGCTGGACGGCAACGAGAACGGTCAGCTGTCACAGCCGAGCATGCCGCCGAACGTTCAACAGGCCCCGGTGCCTACGAGCTTCGAGCTGGACCTAAGCCACGGCTTCCACTTCCCCAGCCCAGCGGTGATGGCCGCCATGAACCAGCAGATCGCTCTGATGAACCAAGCCCTGCCGCCGTTCCTCCAGCACGGCGGCATGTACACCGGCGCGCCCGGGCTGATGTTCGCGCCTGGTCTACCTCCGACGAACTTTCTACCTCCAGCCAGGGACGAGAACCCTTTAGCTTCCCTGGCGGCAAACCTGAACTTGAGCAAGAGGTCCCTGTCACCGCCGGACAGCAACTCGCCCGAGGCCAAGAAGCAGAGGCTTCACCACTCGATGCGAATGCTGAAGGACGAACCAGTACCGGAGGGATACGTCAGGTTAGTCATATCGTTTCTCCTTGGGGTGGAAAGCAGGGATCGAAATAGTTCTGAAACTCTTATTTTTTAAAAAAAAAATCTGTTGGAACTTTTATGTTTCGTTTAAGAAAATATCTGTTCCTTGTGGAATTTTTCTGTGGAAAGAAATGTTACCCTTGGGAACTTTTCTAGAAAGTGTTCTCATGGAACAGATATTTTAGAACCTATATAATAATAGTTCCATGGAAACAGTTATATTAGAACATTTATTAAAAAAAGGTTCCATGAGATAAAGAAAAGTACTAAACTATAAGGTACTAGTCTTATTTAACAATATAATATCATATTCTTCATATGTTTATTTAATAAAAGGTATGAAAATCACAAGTAATTAATGGTTTCATAACAAGTATCGTACAGAAAAGTAAGCTTGTCAAGATCAATACCTAAATAACATTTTTTTTCTAACTTACATGAACCAAAATACACAAAAGTTCTATAATATCTGCGTAGAAATTATCTACGTGAGTAAATATTACAAATAAATAACACATTCAGAATATCAATTCAACTGTAATAACTATTTATTATTGTCGTAGTACTATTCGTTGAATAGTATTCGGTATTTGTTAAAACGATTGAGAACTGTTTTAATATTGATGAACAAAATATCTTCTATTCCTGTTATAGAGAAATTTTTATTTTTATATTTTCAAGTTCCACTCCAAGTAGAAGTTTTATTTACAAGAACTTTTATTTCGTCAGTTCTCATGGGAACTTATATAATGTGAGAATATTTTTAAAACAAATCCCACGGTCCGTGTTTCAAATGGAACCTATTGTCAAGTTCTTTGAAACCCCGGTGAAAAGAGCACCTTGCATCCTTCCACCTTCGTGCACCACGCCACTCTTCGGCACCCCTGTTCACAGGATTCTTGAATATCGTTATCGCTCCTAATTGCAGGTTCAGGTTCAACGAAGACTGCAGGTACCCGCACTGCGGCTACAGAGAGCACCAGACCCACTTCCACTGCATGCGCCAGGACTGCGGCTACTCGTTCTGCGACAAGACCCGCTTCGTCCAGCACACTGCCAGGCACGAACGGCTTGACACCCTGATGGGAGGCGACTTCCAGCAGTACAGAGCGAACGTGCCGTGCGGCAGAGCTCAGTGCGCCTACACCTCGTCCCTGGGCTCGATGCAGAACAAGGCCTCGCACTTCCACTGCCTCAAGTGCGACTTCGTCTGCACGGACACCAACAAGGTAGTCGCCCATCGGCGCCAGCACGCCAAACTGGACAGCATCGCGGCGGCCGGCTTCCAGAAGTTCACCCCCAGCCAACCCTGCGGCGGCGTCCAGTGCCAGCACTCCGGCAAACAGACACACTACCACTGTCTGCAGTGCCAGTACGCCGTGCTGGGCCTGGCGCAAATGTCGGCCCACAAGTACAGACACATGGACACATAACGACGCCCGGCGGAGCTGGCCAGTCGTTGGCCGAAGAAAGACATTCTCTGGTCCCCGCAGACGTTCCTCGAGGAAGGAACGGGGGCTGGGCCACGTGATCCTGCCGATCAAGTCTGGTACCAAGGACTGAGGAAGAAAAGACATTTTTTCGTACGCTCCCTGTAGACATTCCCCGCGGTATCGCGATTGTCCACGCCCGATACGAGACGCTACGTTCCCCAGACGCGCTGGATGATTAGGAGCACCCTGACCGCGCGGCCTATAGTCATTAATCCTCAGTCGTTTCTCGACCAGAAGGGATCGATAGCTCGTCTCGGTGTCCCGTTGAGGTCGGAACGAACGATATCACGAGGCCGATGGGAACGGAAGCTCCGTTCAATCGGCTCGATGACTTCGTACTTACGAGGAGATGTTCGTTAAACCGATCGGACCGATCCTCCCGTAGACTTGGACGGGGTTTCAAGCGCGAATGGTTGACAATCCAACGGCGCGGGCCGTTGGGATCCGACGAGGGACAGAGATGACCCGGCATAGAACCGTAGACAATAACGCGGACGACAAGTCTATCGTATAGCTTTAGCGCGAAGAAAAAGACAAGCTGTAATATTTAATAGGAAAAGACCCCTGTACATTTCGTTTCTTTTCTTCTTTTTTTTCCTTTGTCTTAGTATCTCGTTCGTGTACCCTCCGCGTGGTGCAAAGAGTAGTCGTCGCGACGACTTAGGTCCTAGAATAGATAGTTAATATATATACGCGAGTGAAAGAGAGCCGCGAGAGGGAGAGAGGAAAACTGAATTCTTGACGAGCAAGAGGTCCGCCGCGGAAGTCGAGGGGACTTTCGTCGAAACGTCACCCGGACGATATAGAGTTCGACTAGCCTTTCTACCAGTTTCGGGACGAAGGTGCTCCCCGGACCTTCGCCAGCGAGCAAACACGGGAATCGTGCCCGAGCACGACACGTCGTGTCTAGTCCATCGCGCCATCGGTTGTTTCACAGGCACAGCAAACAGAACAGCAGCTCGTCTAGCGGCGAGTCGCTGCCGGACTAAGTATTCCTGACGAATCTCTAGCCAGCGCAGAGAGGGCTCGAGGACTCGACGAACGATCACACTCAACAACAACGGTGCAACGATGCTTCAACGATCGCCCACGATTACTTTATTGTACTTTTTCTTTTCTTTCTTCCTTTCTATTTTTAACGTGGCGTCGCCTTTCGAGCCGCAGCTATCGTTCCACGTGTTCCTTCTCTGTCAGTTGGTGGGGAGGGGTCGATCGATCGAATCGAGCCGCAACGAATCGTACTAAAGAATATTCTATACGCTTTCTCGGGAATATACATATGTGCCGCGGCCAGGAGGGTACGCGTTCCGTTAATCGTATTACGAACAGTATTGCTAAACCGAGAGTTAACAAAAAGACTGCCAGCCAAGATGAGACAGAGCGGACGAGGGCAGACCTGCGACGAGCATTGGCTTCGAAGGGGTGTACAGGGAACTGTGAGCAGCAGAATAGGGGAAAGTGGAAGAGTTATATCGCGAGGTGTATTCTGATACTTGAGCAGAAGCTCTAAGGAAGGGATCGTTTGACACGTGTGAGTATTTTGTGTGTAACGCCTCGCGAACGACGGGGTGCCTCGCGGTTTCATCCCCAAAGGGGATGCTGTATCTTTCAATCTTCACGCGACCAGAGACGGATCGGGAGTACCTTGAGTCCTTGCGATTGGAATATTTTACTTCTGGGGAGAATTTTGGAGGTTTAGATGTAAAGTGTGTTGGGGTACTGTAGGGAATGAGTGACACTGTGCTCTTCGGTAAAATATGGTATCTGTTTACTTAATATCGTTCGTCGCTCGCTGTTGCTAGCTCCCGTCGGACCGAGCGGGCCGCGCTTGGCCCCTCCGCGCCGAAATTCCAACGGCTCTGCCAAGGGCGAGGAGAAGTCACGCTTCGCGAACGTTTGTTATGGTCCGCGCTCTTTCCACGAACCTGCTACAGCGCGTTTCGCTCGTCACAAGTGTAATGGGTTTAGATGTCTCCAATTGCTTGGAATTTTCAAGGTCTCCTATAGATCCGTCTCTGGGTGTGAATATTTCAACTTTTCGACACCGTCTGGCAATTCTTCCCGCGCAAAGGCCTGCAACTCGTACCTTTCATCCCCCCAGAGGCTCACCCCTCCTCGAACGTAACTGAATAGTATAAGAAGAATTTAAACAAGCGACCAAGTTCAAGTTTTAATCTTTATTTTAAATATGCTTTGCACGAAGCGTGACGAAATTTTAAGAGAGGACAAATTTGTGTGTAGAGGTGTCAGAAATATAAAAATTCTTATCGCTATTCACTATAACGTCGGAGTGGCTTCCCTCGAGTAGGACGATCGATAGAGGGCCCGATTTCCCAGAGAACCGTATTTTATCGAGGACAACGATTCAATCATGTAGCTTTTAGTGCCGTTTGTAAAACTGTCGTTCCCCAGATGACATAGGGGGTAGTGTGTGCGCGTGGGCGCTTGTGCGACACGCTAGGGTGCCTTTAGAGTTCCCCTCGAAGTTGTAGCACCGTGCCTTAGCAACGATAACCTTGCAACGTGCAGATTGTCCAGGAAAAATGAGTCCATTTTCACCGAACGGGACGAGAGAGGGACACGCCCGACGTGAACACGATTGTTGGAAGCTATAGTGCCTTAAAAACCTGCGTCGAATCCATGAGAAATATAGAAACTCGGTCGCCGTAGTCTGTTCCTCCATCTCCATCGTCGGTTTCCAAGAAGAAGCTCCTTTCAATTCAAGGAAACAGCGTCCAAACTCTCTGCAGTTCAAGGTTGGACCACGGCGACTAAAAACACCCAGCGAATCCAAGTGTCTGCACGCTTTTCCAGCGTCCCGTAACAAGTACACCGCGTAGAGGCGGAAAGAAGCTCTTCCACTGTATCGGAGAGACGCGCGTTCTTTTATTCGTCCATCGTAAAGACAAGGCTCGGATTGCTGTAAATGAAGTTGCAGGAGTGATTGCTGGATAGAAGTGGTTGACTAGAGAAACCGGACACGGTCGACCTCCATTAACGTAGGCGTCCTTTTTTTCTGCAAAAGCTGCGGGGGAGATTGAACTGTTTGGAAGGAAGAAATCTCGCGGGTCTCTCAAAAATCCAAGTTCCTTTTCTTCTTGGTAATTCGATCTCCATCAAAGTTTCGCGAAGGAAATGGAAAGCTCCTAGTCTCGTTAGCAGCTGTTAAACAGCACGAGAGAGTAGAGTAAGTCGATCTTCAGCAGACAGTAACAGGTCTCTCATTGTCAGTGGAGGAGCTTCTTCGATCAGTCAGAGAAGTTTCCCTCGATACGTCAGCATCGTTCCATTACAGAGTCGTAGCAAAATCGACTGGCCGCTCAGGACCACCACCCTCCACCCTTATCGACCACGAATAATGTCGATACCACTCGGATCTTTCACGTAATCACCTTTGATGAAAGTGAGGCGTTAAAGTTCCTCGTTTGGGAGACAGAAGACGTATGCTCGTGCAAAACTAGAAGACTGTGGAGGTATTCTGGAGCGACCACTTGATTTCGTGGCGACTGTAGCGAATACAACTACGTCGATTAGTCATCGATCCTGTCCCCGTGGCCGAAGGAAAAATCCCCTCTTCTGGAGAGAAAGCCCGATCGACCGATTCCTCGATCCTGGTGTCCGGTGTCGTTGGTCCCGGTCGGAGCGAAAACCGACACCGTCGCCGGGAGGAAACGCGACGCTCGCGCGAAAAGAAGCGCGAAAAACGAAGGAAATGTCGCCAGCTCGTGACCTGTGAGGAGGGCGCGGGGGGGGGGGGGCAGGCGGAGGTGGTGGATGTGATGGAGGCTGTTTGAGAGAGGCGAGCCATTATAAACGAGTGCCATAAAACCGCGATATGTAAAATCTCGAGCCTGCTGTATGCTTTTACCGTTTAAGTCCCGTGTGCAGGGGGAGGGAGGACGACCTGTAGAATATTTATTTTAGCCACGTTTACGTGGGGGTGGCTGGGAGGGCGAGGTCTCGGAGCCGGAAGTAGGCGAGATCGCGGCAGGATGGAGCGTTCGGTGGGGCGAATCAACCTCGAAGGGTCGAAAAGTATTTTATGTGAAAAGGAGAAACAGAGGGACACATGCTCGCGAGTGTTCCGAGCAGCGACGATGAACTGAGGTTGCCTTATAACTATCGAGCCTACACTATACATACAAATATAAATATATAAATATATATATACACACATATATATATGAATATAGAAATATATTATTGCGTGGTCGTCCACGACGATCGAGGTACATATTGTTCGAACATGCGAGAGAGAGAGAGAGAATGCATTGGAGTGTGTGTGGATGTATACCAGTAGAAAGACGTACTATTGCTTGAAGATGTTAGAGAGAATCTATCGTATGGTCATTAGCACATATTATATAATTTTATCTATTATTATTAATTATTATTAATTATTGATTAATATTCTCTATTATTATTATTATTATTATTATTATATTATGAATGAGTATCGGAACCACACATCTTATGTAGCTGTGATTTTGCTTTCGAACAAGTAAAGATTAAAAATATTTATAGCAATTGGAAGGTGCTTTGTTCTTCTGCTTCTTCGTTCATTCATCGTCATCATCATCACCATCACCTTCTTCTTTTGTACGCTGGCTTCATTCAGTCGAGTCCTCTGGGTGTTCACTGTACGTTCAACCACCGTCGTCGAGCCAATCTCGCGGAGGTGAAGCACCTGGAGGTGATATAGCGTGGAATGTTCAAGTATCAGAATCACTGGGTATGTATGATCACAATGGTGATCGATTCATTTTAGATTCTAGAAGATCATTCATCGTTCGTTGTATTTCTAGAGAAATATCTCGGTACAGTAAGTCCTCGTAATAAACCCGACGAACGGGGCTGGCGGCGGGCGTACACTATTCGGGCGAGCGAGAGGGAACGAAACATTTGACACGAAGTTGCCGTCGACTCTTTCGTTCTCTCACTCTCGACCGAGGGATTCCAAGAAATGGTGGGGACAGTCACCGGGCGTACTACGCATGGTAAAAACGGGACTATAACGAGGATTTCCTGTACTCGCTTCTGGTCGTTTAGACGCCATCAGTTGCTTGTTTAAATATTTTTCCAAGCTATTTGGTCCGAAGAACGAGTTACGTAAGAAAAGTTTGAGGATATAAAATGGGGTCATCGTTCGGTGATAGTCTTCTCACTTCGAGTAGCAAAATGCAAGAAGCAACGCTCCGATACTGGACCGATAAACTTAATCTTCTTAGTAGGCAGATCTCTTAGATCTTTCGATATACATAGATCGCTGCCCGAGATCAGCAGCCTATATCTAGAGTCCGAGGTAACAAGAGCATAGTATAAAATTCAGTCGACTCTGTCCAATTGAAATTAGAAACTTTGTTTGTCCCAGTCAAAACGTACACACTCCATCGCGATTCTTATCGTTGGCATAAAAATAGTGGTACTTAGAATTTTCCATTGCTCGAACTGAAACTTTCCACCCACTGACCATTAAGGGGAACCCTATTTTTTGAGCTAAAAACAGAGCAAAATTTGGGATTTTTTTTAAGAAACTAGCCATTCGATTCATCTGAATTTTGGACAATGTTTTTATGCATCGTTGAAAGAGTTGCAGCTTTTTTTTTATTAATCTCTAATAGTAAATATAGGAGTTATGCATGATGGATAATCACGCAGCGCGTGAAATTCACTCCAACTGAATTCTCCGTGGCCTTTGATTAATTCTCGCAGCTTTCGTTTCATCGAAAAGGTAAAATAAATCTGAAGTAATTACTCGGGAGCGAGGCAAGCCACAAGCAGGCCAAAAACCAGCGAACAAACTCAATAAATGCTTGGTGAGGAACGAGGAACCACGGAGCAACGAGAACCGCTATAAAAGCAATTTTATTATTCAGTAAACGTTTCGTTCTCTGCGACGACATTTTTATATTTAGTCTCTGCTCGCTGCCAGGCGCTCGTTCATTCAGCATTCGAATGATAAACGCGAAAAGAAGAAGGAGAGGAGAACGAAAACCGAGAATACGATCATCTGTCGTCGATTTATCAATGTTTCGCTGAACGCTGGAAATTCGCTCTTTACGAAGGAAATTGATTAGACAGGCAGTGGCGCGTAGAAAGATAATCTGTTGGAAATGGAAGAGAACAGTACCAGGGAACTTGTAACTTTCCACGAAATTGATATTTTAAACGGAGGAAGTACTGGAAAATTTGGCAACAAGTTGCATCAGGAAACCTTCTTGTCGTAAATAATTGGGCCGAGAATTCGAGACTCGATAACAGAACACATGTGTCTCGATTTATAATTGAGCTGTGTACGATACTCTAATTTAGTAGACGGATAATGGTCGCTCGATTAATACAGCTGCCAAAGTATTGTTTTATCGTCTCCGTGGTATTTGCGGCAATTACTGTCGCCGTAAAGTGTCGAAGGGAGATGTAACGTAATCGTCACGCAACACGAGTATGTCACTTAGCTCTATACCTACTCTACCGCGCAAAAACGTTAATTGCACATTCAATGAGTCGACTACTATTTGGACACGCGACGCTCGAGTGGCGAGGCGCTTGCGCCAAGTGTTCAGGTCTTCAACTATTAATTAGTAAAAGCACGCACGTTACGTGAAGATGAGGTAACGCCGTTTTGCAGTAAACATTATCGACTTACTGCGTGCTAAGAAGACGAGGGTACTTGACAGCTACCAAGAAGAAAAGTAAAACTCATGCGATCTCATGAACAGTGTAACCAAGTCAGATCCCCTAGCAGAAGCGGGTAAGCTATCGCCTAGCGATAGACGAACCAAAAGTTTCCATCATTCGCTCCTCATCCACAACAAATCAATCCCCCAGCCAAACAGAAGCTTAAGAAACCACAGGAACCTTTCAGACTCGCAAACATCCTCCGTTCTTACGCAACACTCGGATCCAAAGGTCAGAGCCTCGGACCAGCCTCTCCGAAGTCATTCGGCTCACCCCGCCAATGTTTGCTTGCAGACCAGCGAGCAGTGTCGCCTAAAGCCTCCCTAGAGTAACAACAACTCGCTGGTGAGTCGCTGGATTCGTTGCAAAAGCGAGGAACGCGTTGAAGGCGGAGAAAGGATCTCTCACGTTTCGTCCAGCGATACATGGCCGAGCACGTGGGTTTGTGGATGAGGGCTCGCGGGTGCACGTGATCGTCACGTGGCGACGCGTTCCACTGGCCCGTTGCCGGGGTTAGATCACGTGCGTCGGTTGTGACCACCGAAAACGGCCCCAGCACCCTCCCCCGTCCTAAACTTACAGCTCGTTCCCACTTGTTCCCGCTCATTCCCGCTCATTCCCACCTGACATGGTATCCTAGACAGTTGCTCGGCCGTCACGTCCATCCAGCACTCCGAAGCTTCTTCTCTTATCACGTAATGTAACGGTGAGTACTTACACAGATACGATTAAGAGTTTCGGAGATTGGTCGAGGCCACTGTTTACGTTCGGGTGGCCCAGCACGCGACTTGGCCTCGTGACAATACACGCTGGTGTTGCCATTATCGCGACACGTCGCCTCTGATCGCTTATCGAGTGTTGCTTCGTGATAATTCGGGACGGGAACTACATCGAGCTGGACGATTGAGTAATACGAATGATAAGCGGTGGGACTTTCGATGATTTCTTAATAATTGTCCTTGGGTGAAATGTTTGCGACGGACGGTCGAGGGTGTGCGTTTTAAGGAGTGCCTGTAAGTGCGTGTTTCTCGTAAACGCGCGGAGAAAGTGTTATATTATGTATTAATTATAGTCGACGTAATTGGAAGCATCGTGTCATAGACTAAGTTAGTAGACTAATAAATTGCAAGACTGCACTATATAATTGCTCGCGAAAAATCCATAATTCATCGAACAAAGTGAGCGCACACCTTTGCTGATGTGTGTACAAATTCCCATTGATGTTCTGGGCGCGAGTGGAAAAGGAAAGGAAAGGTTTAACATGCATTAGAAGTGGAACGTTATATGGTCGAGCGCGGCCGCGAAATTTCGTCTTCTGGTAGAAGGAGTACATGATATCAGTGGAGGTATGAGGGTCTGGGGTAGAGGGAGAGAGAAAGGAAGTGTGCGCGATAAGAACAGAGGCAGATTACGTGCCACCAACTTTGATTATGTGTCCCCGGTACAGGAGCAGGAGAGTATAATCAAAGTTAGTGGCATACAATATCTCTGTCCTTGTCGCACGCGCCAGAGTTCTCTCTCTCTCGCACTACTAGACTGTGCCACCTCCGCTAGTATCATGTATTCCTATTAGTTTCGAAGATTTCAGCCCCAATTCCGACATATCGTCGGTATTACAGGATGCTACAGACGACTTGAATAATAACTGGACTAAGGTCGGTATCATATATATTTGCCGGTGAGTTTCGTGAGGGGTATTCTCCCACCACACAGTTTGCCTGCCTCAGTGCTCCTGTTTTCAACGTTTTCTGACTCGCTCTCGTTCCATTTCGCCCTCGCGTTTGCAGAACAAGAGTGAGCCAGAAGTGGTGGGGATGGTGCCAAGCTTCTGGGGTGTAGGCCAAACCGAGCTGTCAGCGTAGAAATACACATATCAGAATAGGTGTGCGTTAGCTCCGAAAAAATTCTGGAGCTTTATTGGTCAGAAGATTGATTCTTTCTTGATAACTTCATCTCGTGTTGGTTTACGCATAGCTTCGTAACGCGCACAACTATTTCGCTAAGAATAAATAACAGCCAAACGGCTAGGTTCAGGCGGAGCAAAGCAGCGTTCCCGTTACCCCACCATACCCTGCAAGGGCCACGCAACTCTAATTGACAAATCCACGATCGTCAGATGGTGGTGGCTGATTTCTCCTCGATCGCTGCTCGCGAAACCGAATTCACCGGCCAATATATTTGATACCGACCTTAGGTAACCATTTATGCGCAGAATAATAAGAAATATCATACAGGAAGTACCTAATCAAGAGTCTCCATGTTAAAATCCAACTGCAAAAGTGCGTAAATTATTAAGAGAAAATCCGCAATTCACGGAAAGTCTGTGTATCTGATGAAGGCAATTACTTACCATGCAGGGACACAACTTCTTTTTGCCCAATTTAGTATAACCTTTCACCCCTACGCGCCGCTAGCATTTGTTTCTTTATAAAAACCAATTTTCGAAGCCATTCAGGTTCTTAGAATCTCAAATTGCAAATATATAAATATGTATACGTATTTCTGTATCGCTGCATGTAATTGTAGTTATTATAACAGTAAATATGTAGATTTAAAATTTAAATTTAGTGTAAGATGGTTGAACTTGCAAGAAAATTATTTTCTTCTTAAAAGAAATATAAGTTTATTTACTGGTACAAGAACTTCCTTACTGTACCAGTTGGTGGACATGCATTCTTAGATTGTCCGCTCACTGGGGCGATATAATTCACGTAACGGGGCATGCAGTTTTAGGTTCTCCGGTTACTGGGACATCTGCATATTTTCGTATTTTCATTAATAAATACGTCTATTATAATAGCATTAAACCTTTTTCTCCATTTCCAATTGTGTAACATTGTGTCATCTTCCACATTTCAACATTGTTTTATTTCATGATGGTTTTACAAATTAAATTAAGAGAAAACTTTGCCGCTATTCTGCCTCTTATGCGTCCAGGTCACCGTGGTCCAGGTATTGGTACATTTGCCGACAATGCGGCTGTGCTATGCTCGGAATTGGGGCTGAAAATCGCCAGAGTTAATAGGAATACATGACACTAGTGGAAGTGGCACGACCGAGCTCTACGAGAGAGAGAGAGGAGAACGCTAGTGCCTGCGACAAAAACAGAGCTATCTCTGGCGTGCCACTAACTTTGACTATACTCTCCTGTTCCAGTACCAGGGACACATAACCCATGTTAGTGGCACGCACCAGTTTGGCCGTGCCACCTCCACTGGCATCATGCATTCCTATTGCTTTAGGAGACTTTCAGCCCCCATTTCGAGCATATCCCAGCCGTGTTGTCATTATCACAGCACGCTGCAGCATTGATGCAACTTATCTCTTTGAAAATTTGCGGAATATTACAAGTACCTATAGGAACAATCACACAAGGGATTTGGGGCATCGATGACTTATTAATTGACACTCTCCGCTGACTGTTTTTAATTCTACTTCATTGACCATTTTACTCTTACAAGTTCAATTTTCTGTTTCGCTGTAAGCATAGACATTTACGTAAAACGAGAAGCGGGACACAGCTTGTAAGTTTAATAACGACAGAGAACCGGGCGCGCAATTAATTAAATACATATACGATAACGTCGCTCGGCGGGGAGACGTTGTTTTGTACACTTGTTCAACACGCGCTAGAAAAAATTACGCAACTTTGAGGAATCGGTTCGTTAAAGCTGAAGGAAGCTTGGCGGTATATTCACGACGCACAGATGCCACTTATCTGTTTCGCGGAATTGTACATATGGCCGATCAAACAAGTCTGTCTGAATTTGAGGGAACCTTCAAGGTAACGTCCCTGATGAACCCGTTCCGCCCGATACGATTCGTTTGTCTCTGCCACCTTCGTGTGATAAAACGCAATTGCAATTTCTCTGACTCACCGTAAAAAATTGATCATTGATTGTACAGCAGACAGTAAGGTCGCGGTAACAGACGGCGGGTATCGCTGTACAATCGAGTGGAGAACGCAAATAAACGCGCTTATCGCTGCTTATCAACGGTCGCGGAAAAGTTGCAATCACCGGAGAGGGTAATACTCAGTGTGACTCGCTTAACGAACGCTCGAGCTTTCCAAGTATTCCATTAATACCTTGGAACTCGCCTGTCAGCGATTATTTAGTGGCTGGATTATTTCTGAATGGGGATAGACAGGGAAAGGAAAGCGAAAATAAAAGCTACTTTTTAAAGGCTCCCTTTAATGCGTCGTTGAAAAAGTATGGCACATCGATAAATTAATCCCACAAAATAATACGCGAGATTTGCAAAATTCCACTTAATCGCGAGCCTGGGACGCGTGGCAGCTATCGAATCGCCATCTCTCCAGCCATGAACCCGTCAAATCGGCAAACGTTGAAGACTTGGTGCAATCAATAGCCAAAACAGCCATTCAGATAACGCCGAAGCGTTTGTCGGAGTTCGTAGCGGGTGGAGGGGCGGCTGGATGACTAATAACGCAACAGCGTGCTGGGCTCTCTCGTTTGCACGCGTAATCGTGCGCGGTGGGTGTTGACGAATGGCGGGAAAAATAGAAGATCCTGGCGAGAAGGCACATCGGTTCCAAAGTGAATCCTCCCATTATCGTCTAGCGATCGTGCTGGTGTTAATTGCCTCGCAGTGACCGACGTCCCTCAAAGAATCGGAACCGCAGACGGTCGACGTCCAGGGTGCAACTAAACAATCGTATTAGGTATGTTTAGAAACTAGCGAGCCATGGATCCCCTTCGAACTCGATCTGTGCTCGAGTCCTCGCCAAGCTGTTTGAATAGACAATTTGCATTTATTTAGAGTTGAATATGCAGTGAAGAGATACATACCTGCAGCAGGGTTTTTCCCAGAGTGTCCAAGGCTTGCCTGCACGGGCTTTGGATCCTGATTACAAGTCCGCAGAATGGGTGTGGTATTTTCGGAGCAGGTACCCGCGCTGAATTACCGGGATTGAAACTGTGAAACTCACCTAGTAAGCCACTCTCCGAGGGTACTTTTGGGGATTACACATTATTGTCTCGATTGAGGTTCCGGGGTTTCTTTTATTGAATGTAGGTAAAAGTGTTCTTCGAGGAAGAATAGATACCTATATCATGGGAATTGGAAGGTTGAAATTAGGGTGCGTTTAAGTTGGAGCTGCAATAGAAGCTATTAGAGTGTCGATCAAATTGGTGGTAAAATTATTCGTTGATCAATCGTTGCTCAAAAATATCTTTGGTGTGTTTATAGTGGAGCTGTGATAATAGTACAGTTTCGGTTGTTTAAGGTTTCGTAAAGATGTGTGTTTGAACATGAGTGCAGGGCTTGAAAGGGTTCCGAAAATAACTGTTTAAAACTGTTATATAAAGGTTCTGATTAGAACGGTTATGGAGAACTTTTATTCCAAATAACTGTTATGAAGAACCGAAATTTCCAACTATTATCTGTTTCGGTTACGGTTGCTATTTCCCTCCTCATATCGGTTCCGTAACCGTTATTTTTTTGATTCTATATCGGTTCCAAAACGGTTCCAGAATCAATATTATTGATATCATTAATTATCGTAGCTGCAGATCATTGTATACGTGCATATTTTTTTACAAAATCCTTATAGAAACAGGAGAAACTTTTAACTTCCCATTCTGAATAATATAGTGTGTGTGAATGTAAGAAATGTGTAGCTGATTTATTTATTTCAACGTTTTATTAGAAATCAATGATATGTATAAATATTTCTCCTTTTTCTATAAGGATTTTGTAAAACATAGGTATGCACATATACAGTAATGTGCAGCTATAATAATAATTAATGATATTAATATTAAGGAAAAGTCGATGCAAGAATTGATTCTAGAACCGTTTCGGAACCGATATAGAACCGGAAAAATAACGGTTATGGAACCGATATGAGGAGGGAAATAGGAACCGTAACCGAAACAGATAATAGTTGGAAATTTCGGTTCTTCATAACCATTTGGAGAACCGAAACTGATGTTATAACAGTTTTCAAGCCGTGCATGAGTGGTTCTGAAGAAGAATTATTACTATCTTTAAGTTCCGCAAAATGCTACATCAGTGATTTGTATCATTCTGATCCGGTAGAGGAGATCTGATAAACACCTCGGTTATTAATATGTATATATCCATCGTCAATAAGATTATCTACGACGAGAACAGCGATAATAACGACGAAAAAGCAATAATATCTGGTTCTCAGCGCTTGTATCGTTGGTCACCTAGTAAGCGTAGCTTTTTTCGTCTCTTCAATGTAAACACTTCCATTATAAAACTATAGAATGTATTTCTGCGCTTCGCTGTAATCGCCGCTTTGATCGTTTATCGCAGCTCCAACATAAACGTACCCTAATATAGTCGTGAACAGTCCACTAGCTTCAATAGAACAAACACACATCTTTAGTCTTAGATCGCCCAAATGGAATGTTTGATCTTTGAAACCGAAAATGTCCCAATAAATGGAAGCCCAGAATCGTGGACGCTTGCAGAACGATTCGCTCTAAATACAGTTGAAGCTAAAAGGTGTCTGTGAAGGAAGAAAATACCATAGGATATTTCAACCAAGCTTCATACACCCATCAGCAATAAAGACGACCACGGCTCTCGCGTTTCAATCGACGACGTCTACCTGACCGTTCTGCTTACTCTGCTCGTCCAGGAATAACCCAGCCCCGCGTGAATTGCAAATTTCTCGGATATTTGCCCCCGCAGGGCCGGGGCCCAGCTACTCGGTGTCCCCTGGTATTTGACTTCCATTGGAAACGAGCCACGCGAGGCACAAACGCAAGCAAACCTCCACTCAGCTGCAAGTGCAAACGAAACAAAGCAAACAGACAAGCTGCGCTTCATTTCCATCGCCCGGGCAATCTCATCAAGGTCCGCGCATCTCTTACCTCGCTTCGAACGCTCGAGTCGTTTTCTTATCAGCTGCGAGAGAACGCTCGAGCGCGGTGACGCGTCGACGACGAGCGTCGAGCAGCTCAGCGAAGCTGGAGAGAATCGACGGAAAGTGTCCCGGAGCCGGAGGCTGCGCGAATTGCCGCTGGAACGAGGCTGCGGACGTCCAATTTTTCGCTCGCCCACGCGTTCGGCAGACGGCCGAAGAGGAAAAGGCGAAGGCTGGTGCAATCTAATCGTTGCTGGGACCAACGTCCATTCAGATTGGCTCGGTAGGAAATTAGAAAATCGCCGTGTCTGAGGGGTTTCCCGGGCGTTCCCGTCTCCCCGATCACGTGAGCACCGCGTGACGGAGTCTGTGGACTCCTCGCGGAGCTTGCGGTCTGGCCATGGGATCCCAGTATAGCCACCAACCCTTTTTTATTCCTCCGCTGCCTGGAGTCCCGGAGCTTTGCTCGTTTCGATTACGCCAGGGATCAATGAATCGTTACGTAAGATCGCCATCGGCTATCAGGATCGACGACGCACTGGAACCGCCAGCCGGAACTGATAGGGGATTTTTCGCAATTTAGTCACCGATTATTCGCTCCATCATCTCTACGACGGTTGTGGTCGCTGGTATTTCTGGGACGTAGTAGACTACTTGGAAAGTTATCGCTCTGGAGCGTGGCTTCTTTACTTGGTGGCAAGCCCTTCGACGAGAAAGTGGGTAGATAAGGATTTTTAAGCCGCAGGAAGTTCCGGTTTGTTTGCCTTAAGATGTGGCGTAGGCAGAAATAAATCCTACACTGTTATTTAGTTCTTTTGATACAGAATTTTATTGGTCATCGCTTTCCTCATTACAGATTCAAAGTGACATCGCAATTGACCCACTTCTTCGCTAACTTGATTACGTTTCGGATAGGGTGTTATTAATGACACGTAACAGTTTGATACGCAAAAAGTTCGGAAATTACATGATTCATGCTTGTCAGATAAAGAGGGACAGGACAGGGGACAAGGAGGATGATTAGTAACGAAGATATATGACGGTATTTATATAAAAAAAAATGTGGTATTAACGATCCATGCCTAGCAATTAATCGCGACGAACTTTTACGCGCAGATTTATCGAGTTCTGACGCGGAATGGCTGTGATATTTTTCAATGGCACGTCAATCGGACAGTTTAAATTTCAGTGTTTCGATAAACGTGTTTTCGCTGGACTTCGGATTCGCTTGAACACCGTCCTCCGATACACTGATCGCAATTTGGATTCTGCGCGCTGCAACGCCACATTCAGGCCCCGAGGACACACGCCAAATCGCAGAATTCGACCAGCATGTCCGTCGCGATCACGTGTCCCCGTTGCCGAATTCGTTTCACGTACGGCTCTACGAAACCGTCAGGTCGATGAAACTTAAGTCGGACTCGGGTTACAAGCTAGCTCCCACACACATTATTTCTACGCTTCAATTTTGTCGTTTAATGCCAGCTCCGAAAACTTTTGCAATCCCGTAGCTTTCTCCAACTCGGCTCCAGTATGACTAATTTGAATACCTACGAGCCCGCAATCACTCTACTCCGCAGCGAAGAGAAATATAATTCAGCTACATACCAGGCTCTGCTTCTATCTTATCAGCGCTCTATTAATTGAGAACTCTGTTCCTAAATCGCAGCAAAACAACCGTCTATTACAACACACTTAACCGAACGTTCGTCAACCCCAAGTAAATCCAGGCTCCCATCAACAGAGCGTTCAAAAATCCAGTCAAATCCATACATTAAGCATTCCCAGTAGCTTGCCCCGGCACGACACAGTTCTAGTGAAGGAAAAGATCAATCGGAAGCGTCGCGTCGGGTCCAAAGGGCCCCAATTTCGTAAGATCACGAGGAAGCCTCGTGACGTACGTGTTGTCTGGACTCACGTTTCCGTTATTCGGCCCTTTTCGCTTCTTCAACGACGCTGTTCGCGTTTCCCGTGAAGATGCCAGGCAATTGGCCCGGCTACCCTTGGAGCCCAGACCGTCGACCAATCCGCTGTCTGTTGTGGTACGTTTGGAGCAAAGGAACCGCGAGGTCGCCACTCGAGCCTCGGGGCTGCGCCGAAGTCTGCGCCGACACCAGGCCGCTGACCGCCAGTCGTTGTTTGTGTTTAGCCGGTGGAGGTGGTTGGTCAGACTCCAAGCCTTAGAAGAGAAACGAGGGACGACAAGGGATCGTGGTAAAATTCGTTGGGCCAGCGTCGGTGGTTTATCGATTACCGAGGAGAGTCGCCCTGTGTACCGAAGGATGGGCATATTCCGCGAGTTCCCGATCGTTTTCAATCTGTACAAGAAGTATAGCTAAGCAGTGGAGGAAACACAGCGTATATGGGTGCCAGTCGCGGCTCCATCCGCAGCGTTCACGTGAACACGGCCACCGTCCCCCCAAGGTGAGTCAACACGGGTGACCATGCCAGATTCTTTCTGCTCCTTCCGCTAAATCGGGGATCCAAAACATAAAAAACATAACGCAACTTAGCTTATGCCTGCGATGGAAACGGTTGCATAAGGATGTACTTATCGAAGCTAGTTTTTTAAAACTTAGCATAGCATAGTTCGGTTCAGCTTTTAGGTGTATCTCCGGCTTTAGCCCGCTCCTATTTGCGAGTCGCTCGCGGGTCAATTGTTTTCATGGCCGATCCATAGGTGCTTCCGCTAATTAATTAGCCGGCGCGCGACGCGCACACTGGCCTCTATCGACACCGTTCTATCGCCCCCCTCCTAGACTTGTTTACCTGGACGGCCTAATCAACCTGATTACCGGAATATTAGCAGAATATTAATGGGTGGCGAGAAGTTCTATCGTTTAAATTGTACATTAGAGCTCGGGCTTGTTCGTCGCACGCGATTATCATAAGTTCAGGGGCGACGTTGCGACATCCGCTCTAGTGTTACCTGGCGTTGAATACATTTCGTCTTTGGTGGGAATGTATGCGAATTTGTTTACGCGTGCCGACTGACGCGAGCCACTGTGTTCAGTTGGCTTGAAAGTGCCTCAAGGAGCAAGCAAGGAGTTCTCTGTCCGTTAAAGGCGAGTACTTGTTTTTCTGCGTCGTCGTAGTTTACGAAGAAACGTTCCAGTGAACGTGAAGATTGTGTAGAAGAGTTGCAACGTAGGCGCGCCAGACCTGACCCCGTGGAATCCATACGACTGTGTCTTACCGGGCTAGAAGTCTCTTCTTGCAGTAGATATTCTGCGTGGGATAGGGAAGTTTGTGGACGTTTTTCTCGCGGCTGCTCCCAGAGGTCTAAGAACAATACCATACATCTTACTAATTCTCAGCTAAGACAGCTCAGGCTCGCGGTGAAGCGAACTGTCTCCCTCTTGGAGACCCTCCTAAGACTTCCTAAGCCTATTCCAAACTAGTTTCTACGTCAATGCTACCTCTAAATTGGCTGCATCTCGCGACCTTCTCCCCAACTTTAATAAATACGTCTATATCCATACGATGAGCTCCCCTTCCGCGGTATGCCAATTCATCACAGCTCGCTAGACCCTCTCCAAACATCGCGCACACATGGACCTGCTAAGAAACAAGGTCCCCTGAGCTGCGCAGCTTCCACCGTCGCCCTACCTACGACGCACTAATTCGCAGCAGGGACGAGGGGCAAGGCGAGCGCGACAGGAGAGCATTTACGATCAGCTCAACCGGTCTGCGAACGTGTCACAAAGTTTGCGCCACTGCGAGGCCGTGGCGTCGTCGGGTCAGCCGCGCTCCGAGCCCTCCATTTTCGCGTCCATTCTGCGCCACTCGCGCGTCTCCTTCGCTCGAGTCTAACCAAGGTCCCGCGAGCCATTATCCCTGTACGCTTCGCACTCCAAATAAACGGCTGTCGGCTCGCGCACGACATTGCTCAAGATCGCCTGAAAATGCCAGCGGAGCGTTGATTAATCTCGGGTCGCATGGGCTATCACGCGGTGGCGTTTTTTTATTTTACCATGTAGCTTCGCCAACGCGAAAGTTCAGCCTGTTCAGTGCTGATCGGAGCGTTTGCTCGTAATCTTCGAACCGACACCGCCAACTCGTCGATTGCACTTCACCGATCAAGGTCGCCGATCCGCCCTTAATCTACTTCCTGCCTGCTCTGCCCTCCGCTTCTACCGCATCTCTCGCTGAAACGACCGTTTATCTTTCAGGAGGCAGCAATAGCCGCGCACAGAGGGCCGAACCTGGACCCAGACACTTGGCGATCAGCGCGCGCAACCGAGGCAGGAATATCCGTGGGGGCCAGCTTAGGATTACCAGGTTCATCGAGGCCGGACAACGCGACAGCGGCGTTGGCGAGAATGTCGAATGCGGCGGCTATGATCGAGACGGAGGACATCGTCGGGAAAGCCACTCTGGTCGGAGACGTTCCCAACATGCTGAAAGGTGGGGTCTCTGCTTTTACTCGCAGCGCACGTCGCGAGCCGATAAGCCGATACGGCTGCTCGGGACGACGTAACGGCGGGGGCCGCTGGTTCGGCCGATTGCTCTTAACACCTCGAATTAAGATAAGCCCTGTTGCCAACAGATGGTAGCCACAGCGGGCCGCCGACGCTGTTTCGTCACGCGTCCATGCAGAGGATCCGCCACTGCTGCCAGAACCTGAATCTCCTCCCCTACCTGCTCTACTCGTTCGACAACTCCAAGTCCCACCCGATCGCGCGCAAGGTCCACCTCTGCTTCGACCATCTGCTGCAGACCGCCACGGCGAGGATCCTGCTGCTGCAGAAGAGCTTCCGAAGGTCGCTGATACGCGGCATCCATCCAGAGGAGTCGCAGGAGCAGGAGTCGGCCAAGTTCGAGCAGCCGTGCAGGTCGAGATTCCGAGCGTTCCGCAGGCAGAAGCGCAAGGAGAACCCGCTGTTCCTCATCCTAGCCGTTTACTTCGCTCCGCTGCTGCTGGCCTGCCAGTCGATCGGTCTGTTCAGCCTGATGGTGTTCGGAAAGTATACGCCCGGCTTCATCTTCCTGTTCGCCGCCCTACTGTTCCTCGGCTGCATCTCCCTGAAGATCTTCTTCCACGAGAGCATGACGCATATGGAGAAGTGCGAGAAGAAGAAGGAGCAATGATCCGTTCTAGACCGCACCCGTTCACCCCAGCTTCCGCCATACTGCGTTCAGATCGTTCGTCATCGGTTAGACAGTATAGAGCTGACAAAGTGTCGAGAACCTTCGCCCCGCGTGGCCGGTCCTCGAACGCTTGAACCGTTTGAAATAGAGTCTCGATAGCTTCTCGGTAGTTCGCGTAAGGTCCTCGCAATGTTCCATTAAACGCGTCGCTCTTGTGCTTGCTTGGACGCAATAGCACGCGAAACGTTCTTCTTTTTTTTTTCATGGAGGATAGGAGACTATGACACGTGATAGATTCTAAGGAAAGCCTGCGAACACTTAACGCGCCAGCATAATTCTAACGTTCTCCGTTCTGCGTCTTTCTTCTTCTACGGAATTCCGAGAATTACTATTAGTCCCCCTCAGCCCCGTTGCGCAACCGAGCCGCAATTTAGGATGTCGTCTGTATACAGCGACTGCGTAGCACCTTATCCTCTGCAGCAGAAGACTGAGCATTGTTTTCACACGTTTTGTACATAGAGAGAAAGGTAGGAGGATGCGATATAAATCGTGTAAGAAAGGAATATATTATATATATGTACGAGAAGAAAACGTTTATTCTCTATATCACACAGAGGGAGAGAGAAGGAGAAGGAGAGAAAAGAAAGAGTTGCTTTTATCGCTCTTGGAAAGACTTGGTGCGTCCACTGAACAAGTTAGGCTAAAATCTGTGATGAAGTGGATCCAAGTGTATTTTTCACGGCCACTTGCTGTCCCACTTACTTAAGTACTATAAGAATACATGTGTAATACGTCGTTTTTTTAAAATACATGTTACTTACACAACACCATCACAGTTTTCTGTATTTCGTTGCGTGGTATCCCTAGGGTAAAGTATCCAATTACTGTGCCTCTAGTTTAACATTAAGCATAATTAACTTTATATTTATCGAATAAAAGATATTAAATTTTTTTATTTAAATTCAGTTAATTATTTATTTGTTAAAATTAAACATGTAACACACAGAAGTTCTTAAAATACTAAAAAAATTATTTTACTTTTTTGATAATGAATTCGCAAAATTTTCTGTAAAACTTATGAAAAAGCTTAAGAAAATACTGAACGAATGAAGGTCAATATTCAGTAAAATAAATTGTTCTAGGTAAGATTTGCAACGTTAATTATATTAGTAAAAGATATTTAGATTGCGGAAAAACAAAACAGTGATTATCTAGATTTGAATTTCTGTATTTATTTCCAACAAATTCAGTAACTGAAACGAATTTGGAAATAGCGTCATTTACTGTGCACAATAACTGGACTACTTACAAGGGAACACCGCGAACCCGGACTCATCGATTGGAACGCAACTTTGTGGGTTTTTAGAGAGACTCAAAACAAGAACAACGGTGTGTTTCATTTGGGCTCTATCGCCCTTTAAGGGGGTGAAAATTAACCTCAAAGTCAAATTGGCCCTTCCACTTTTTCGCGTATAACTCCCAAACTACAGTATACAGAAAAAAATGTTTCAAACAAAAGTTTAATGGTGCAATAAGCACTGCAAACTTGTGTTAACAAAATTTTGAAAGGAGTTTAAAAAAAAATACCTGTACGAAAAAAACTTTTCAAAATTTTGTTAACGCAAGTTTGTAGTGCTCATTGCGCCATTAAACTTTTGTTTGAAACATTTTTTTCTGTCTGTTGTACTTTAAGAGTTATACGCGAAAAAGTGGAAGTGCCAATTTGACTTTGAGATTAGTTTTCACCCCCTTAAAGGGCGATAGGGCCCAAATGAAACACACCAATCGGTGAGTCCGGGTTCGCGGTGTTCCCTTGTTAGTTTTCGCACGTTCCGTTAGTCACTGTGTCGTTTACACTGCCGCGCGTGTCAAGTATTCCTAACCTCTAACGCACCTCCGGTTATATTTTGAAAGAAAAGTACGGTAAATACGAACATTTACTTATTAATTTATTTCTTAAAATTAAGTTATTATTAATATTATTGCTACTAAAATTTATTAAAGTACATATGTTACCTATTATATTTTTATCGTGCACAGTTATTGGGGCACACTATTCAGGGAGGAAGCACAGTAATTGTAGCACAGTATTCAGAAAGGGAGCACACAGTAACTGAGGCACTTTAACTGATCTTTGAAGATTATAGGCATACAGTAACTGATCCCGGAACTTCTTTTTTTTTATGTTTAATATAATATCCAAATAAGATGCGATATTTGTTTCATGGAAAAATTGATATCGATAAAAGAAACATCGAAATTTATCTTTAAATTCTTAGGGCAAGTCAATTTCATTACTAAAGTTATTTTTACTAGCGAAAACTTCGCAAGTCCTGCAACAGGGCACAGTAATTGGATACTTTACCTTACGAGCTCTACCAGCGATCGAGCAGAATTAGAAGGAACAGTGCGCAGTACATTGTCACATTTATTATGATATTATATCCGTGCGTCCCAGCGCTGTTCGCCCGTGGTTCCATATTCGCCGCGTACCCTATCACACGGGCGACGTAGTTCTGCTCGTGCACGCTGTGAAATAGATGAGCGAACGGACCTGGAGAACGAACGAGTGGATAAGTGCACCTGTATCGCGATAAATTTTCATTGCCGTGAGTCACTGGCGCTTTAGTACTTATACCTATCGCATAGACGGAAACGTCACCACCGCCATGATAAGCCTCGTCAGATACGATTGCAGCCTGCTGACTGTACGTAAAGTCCGTCGTATTCGCCCTGGAAGGATCCACCCTCACCGCGGAACCGTTCTCAACGGTGTACGCCATATTGTTCGGGCCACCGGTACTATAAGTGAGCGTGGTATAGGGAATCCCACTGAATCTCGACTTCTGGGCGACCCCTGAAATCGTAATTACCTGTCAGACTCCATCGAGCCGCGAGTGGATGACGCGGAACGTCCTACCGAGAATGTTAGAGCCTCTGTCGCTGTACCCGTTGAAGCTCATCGAGTGCGTGTGATCACTGGTCACGATAACCAGGGTGTCGTCGGTGTTAATCATCCTCAAGGTCGCGTTGATAGCGTCCGATAGTCTGACAGTCTCGAGCAACGCCTGAGCAGCGTGGCCACGGTGATGGGCGAAGTCGATCAGACCACCCTCTACCTGAAAGCATCGCTCGACGTGGTTTCGACGAAGGAGTACCCTTTATAATTCAACGAGACTGCCATTACCACTAGGAGGTAACCCTGCTTCGATCTCTGTAAGATTTTCAACGCGGCCACCGTCATCTCCTCGAGGCTCGGCTGCCCTTTAGGCCCCTTGTCCCGGTTCCAGTCCATGCTAATGTGACCGTTAGCAAAGACCCCCAGCAGGTAGTCCACTTTGTCAGTGTCCAGGTTGGACAATTGTTCGTTATTCTGAACGACGCTGAAGGAGGCTTTCCTGGATGCCTTGTCCTTCCTCCATTCTTCAATCAGGTCTCGACCGTCCTTACTGTAGCAAGCCCAAGTGTCTATGGGGTCGGACGCTCCAGCTGGCGAGTTCGACCTCATCATTTGCCTGCCACCCCCCATGATCACCTGAACGGGAGCCTCCCATTAACCTTCCACCTTCCCTCGCACCTCACGATACCAGAGAACGACCGTAGAGGGTTTCATTACCTTGATATCGCGCCCTGGTAAGTCCTCCACCAGCTGCCTGGCGATGTCCTTGCAGCGAGCCGCGCCCGCTGGCATCTTCGCCTCGCACTCCCATCTCCTGTCGGCGCTGTGCGCGTACAAGGGCGCGGGGGTCGCGTGCGTCACCCTGGTGGTCGTCACGAATCCTGCAAGGCCGCGTGACTTTCAATCAGAGATGGGTGAAATTTTTATTTAAATAAAATTTCGAATAACAAAATCTTACAAAACGGATACAAAACTTAACTTTATTCGTCAAATAATCTAAAGTGAAAGTAACTTTCATTCGATCCGTTGTTTAATTTAGTTAATGCCAATACTAAATTCTTGGGGGGGGGGGGGGCAAGATTTTTCGTAAATTTTGTTGAAATTGAATTCTATTTTAATTCATTAGATTAAAAGTTCTAGTTCGAGGAGCTAAATTTCTCGAAATTTTTTTGCAAATTATCTTCTACTTTAATTCATTAGGTTAAAATTTCTAGGTGAGGTGCAAAGTTTTTCGTAAATTTTGTTGAAATTGAATTCTATTTTAATTCATTAGATTAAAAGTTCTAGTTCGAGGTGCCACGTCTTTCGAAAATTTCGTTGAAATTAACTTCTATTTTATTTGATTACGTTAAAATTTCTAGGTGGAGGTGCTATAATTTTTCGTAAATTTTGTTGAAATTAATGCAATCACAATTTAGTTAATGCCCAACTCTGCTTTCAATATTCCCGCCAGCATTCGCGCGCGCGAGGCAATAGCCAATAGGGCCGCACTGCTCACCTGTGTCTTTACCGACAGCCTGCGCCCACGAGACGATCGAATCCACGTGGTGTTTGGTATCCAAGCTGGCAGGGCAGTCCCCGAGCGGTACGTTCCCATCCACACCCACCACCTCGTAATTCGTCTTCACCCCGCCGAATAGAGCAGTTGCCGTGGACGCTGAGTCCGGCACTTGCTTGTTCACGTTGTACGTCTGGGGGTGGAGATTGCACGGATTAGCGAGGCTCCGCAGAGATTTTGTATGCAAAAAGGCACGGCACCCGGCACCTTGAGTATCCCTATGTGAGGGAACTTCTCCCAGGCTAGATGGCTGGTCTCGCCGGCGCGGTAGATCCTGCTGGCGGTTATGGTGTCGGGACTCATGCCATCGCCTACGAACACGATCACGTTCTTGGCCCTGTTCGTGTTCCACTGGTACGACAGAGCTTCCTCTAGCTCCTTCTTTCCTAAATCGCGCCAGTGCTTCCTGTCTGCGGGAGTAAACAATTAATAATCCTTTAGTTATCGGTACTCCGCGAGTATGACGGTTCACATGCTTAACTAAGTATTTAAGTGATAAGCAAATGGACAGCGGACTCGGTAACGAGACGATAAGAATTCGTAGACCAGGCTTCTTGCCACGTTTACGGATAGAGTAGATTCGGTAGACCGTTGCTCGCTGAAGAAGATGAAACAGCGATGCAAGGGTTTTCATGACAATGGATGAGGGAAGAGGTGTGGAAATTAAGGGGAGAGAAGAGCGCTGAGACTACGTTATCGTCCGAGAGCGCTGACGTTTTCATTGATGATTACAGAGAGTCGCTGACGACCACGAGACGTGCACGAGCCGATGGATTTAGTATACCTTCGGTGATCGTGGCGGTAGCGAGTCCAATTAGAAGGCAGCCAACGTGTAATGTGGGGAACTTCATTTTTAATATGTGCCTCGTGCAACTTGTGCTCTTCTCGCTGTGCGTAGCTCGCCTGCCACGGACAGATGTGGCAGTTCTTAAACGACTAGGTAGTGCTGGAACGAGACTGAATGGAAGACTGAGACTCTGTGAATAGGTTGCCTGCGTCAGCTGTTAACGCAATCCGTGGCAGAGCAGTCCTTGTTGAATCGATAAGGAAAGCCTCTGTTGTATCTTTCAGATAGAAATCTTTCATAACTCGTGTCACATACGAGGTATTGGATAGAGCTAGCGTACGTAGCTTGAAGTAGCTTGAAGCTACACTGTACCACTATCGTGTTGCATACAACATTGTCTAGCGTCTGTTTGGTACAGTGTACTATCACAACGCTGCTAGTAAATAGAATTAATATCAATATAGTAATCCAGCATTTTTATCATACTCGATTTGTTTTAGGGGAGAGGTGGGATGAAAGGGACATTTTTGTTTAGGAGCAGATAGTAAAAAAACTAAATAACCATTCAAGTTCTAATTGGTAACATTAGAAAGGCCAGTTATCTGGCTATAACAATACACGGTCCTATTAAGCTTCTCTCTATATTTACATGTCATATTTTTCGTTTTCTACAAACGTGTGTTTTGTCCCCTTCATAAATTGGCTGTATTGAAAGGGACATGGGTGTTTATGAAAGGGACAGTGTAATGAAAGCAGGTAATATTAATATCATTTCTTTAATTATTATTTATACAAGTACCGAAATCACAGTAGCTATTTTAATTCGTAATAGGAACTAAAAACTCAACAGTTAAGCTTATGTAACTAAACAATCTTAATAGCTATAAATAATAAATTGTCTAATGGCATCCTGAGCAAAAGAAGTTAAAAACACCTTTTACAACACACGTTTCGTGTAACCATTTGTCACAAATTTTGCAATGATACCAGTTTTCAACGCTTTTTAAATGTTTCCTTACAAACGTTGCATTGATTATTATCTTCTCCTCGACCTTTCGATTGGGCATTGCGTTTAAGTTTTGGAAGAATTACTTCTGAATCTGAAATATCTTCTGTTGAGTCAGATTCTGTATTATGGAAGGCATCTTCAGTATTGCTACTTGAAGGTGTCCCATTCATAAATTTTTGTTGTGTCCCTTTCATAAATAAGGCACCAAAATTGAAAATCTAATTCCTACAATTACAATATGAAACAAAAAGGATCGGACATTATATGATATCGTTCTTAAATAAATACCTGTTTAGATGCAGTAATAGAGAAAGCAATCGCTGATACACTTCACAAAACAGTTCAAGGAAATACTAAAAATTTTACTTTGAGCCTCAAAAAAATTCAATCGTGTATTTCTGTCGTAGATACGATAGCGGCTTGAAATTTGGCTTGATTACACATGAATGAATGTGGCTACAAAATAAAAACACTTTCGGCCTGGGCAGATCCTTTATCTTTGAGATAATGACCATGTCCCCTTCAATACGTGTCCCTTTCATCCCACCTCTCCCCTATCTGATAAAAGCTTCTTCCTATCGTCACAATTTATTGTCAAGATTTAGATGAGAGTTAGAAGAATTGAAAGCCACCTCGAAAAGGTATGCAGCCGTTCATACGGCCGAGCCATTTTAAATGAGGAATCGAAATTGCGTTCTCCTCGCCTGTACCTCGACGACCTTACTGCCGGTGTTACAGGGTCGATCGCGAGCATTAATTTTTTCCTTTACACCCCCGTCCACTGTTTCAATCACGTTATCCTTGACATTCACGTCAGATCTTTTACATTTTTTTTCAGAGCATTGCAAGGACTGCTGGGACTGGACAGTGGGGAAGAAAATGTTCAACACTGGCATGTTAGATATGTGGTTTATTCAATGCTTTATATAAATACATTGTAAAAAGTGTTACAACATAATTGCTTTGAATAAAGTATGATATATCTTGAAATGTATCTTGTTCTCATTGACCTTCCACAATTTCCACCCCGTTCCCACATCGTTTCCCCATGGACAATGCTCCGAATCGATTATAACCACCATACAAAGTCGCACAACGTCACAAATTCCGATTTTTGCGTCCACTAGCACGTGGGACAAAAGGCAACCAGTAAAAAGCCTTCTCTTGCAGGTGCAGCGTGAAAATCTACTTCTCTTGCAGGTGCAGCAACTCAAAATCCTTTTGTTCCGAATTCCATTGCACGATTCTTGCATCTGCAAGAGAGGCAGATTTTCACGCTGCATCTGCAACAAAGTTGCAAACCAGGATTTTCCTTTTTGGGGAAACGGAACAAAATTGCAAACCGAAATTTTCCTCCTTGGGGAAATGGAACAAAGTTGCAAACCGGAATGTTCCTTTTTAGGGAAACGGAACAAAGTTGCAAACCGGAATTTTCCTTCTTGGGGAAATGCAACAAAGTTGCAAACCGAAATTTTCCTTCTTGAGGAAACGGAACAAAGTTGCAAACCGGAATTTTCCTTCTTGAGGAAACGGAACAAAGTTGCAAACCGGAATTTTCCATCTTGGGGAAATGCAACAAAGTTGCAAACCAAAATTTACCTTCTCGGGGAAACGGAACAAAGTTGCAAACCGGAATTTTCCTTCTTAGAGAAACGCAACAAAGTTGCAAACCGGAATTTTCCATCTTGGGGAAATGCAACAAAGTTGCAAACCAAAATTTACCTTCTCGGGGAAACGGAACAAAGTTGCAAACCGGAATTTTCCTTCTTAGAGAAACGCAACAAAGTTGCAAACCGAATTTTCCTTCTTGGGGAAACGAAACAAAGTTGCAAACCGAAATTTTCCTTCTTGTGGAAACGCAACAAAGTTGCAAACCGGAATTTTCCATCTTGGGGAAATGCAACAAAGTTGCAAACCAAAATTTACCTTCTCGGGGAAACGGAACAAAGTTGCAAACCGGAATTTTCCTTCTTAGAGAAACGCAGCAAAGTTGCAAACCGAATTTTCCTTCTTGGGGAAACGAAACAAAGTTGCAAACCGAAATTTTCCTTCTTGTGGAAACGCAACAAAGTTGCAAACCGAAATTTTCCTTCTTGTGGAAACGCAACAAAGTTGCAAACCGAAATTTTCCTTCTTTGGGGAAACGAAACAAAGTTGCAAACCGGGATTTTATTTCTCGAACAGCGCAATTTCATTTGCAACATTGTTGAAAATTTTTTATGTTTGCAACTTTGTTGCATTTTCGCGAGGCGTTCAATAGCTTACCTGAATACTTACCACATTGTGCACGATCGCAAGGCAAGTATACTTACTGAATCATGAATCGTGAAGGGTGAAGTGTAAGTATGAAGTGTGTAGTATAATTTATGAGTACAATTATGTTCGATAAAGTGTGATTTATATTCGGCGAAGTGTGAATTATATATTCGATGGAGTGTGAATTATATTCGACGAAGTGTGAATTATATTTGACGAAGTGTGATTTATATTTGATGAAGTGTGAATTATATTCGAAATATATTCGATGAAATGTGATTTATATTCGATAAAGTGTGATTTATATTCGATGATATGTGAGTTGTGAACTATGAGGCGTGGACTGTGAAGTGTATGTTACACATATATATTATAATGAGCTAATTATGTAGACTGTAGTATAAGTTATAAACTACAAATTGGGAAGTGCGAGTTACGAGGTGTGGACTGTGAGCTACGAGATTTTATGCACTATGTTCGTGCGTAGTTCTAAATGAAGTAGGAAAATCAATGACTGGAATTAAGAATTTTGATAATGGAACTGGATAGGTGACGTGAGATCAAACGGGTTTAACTAACATTCATTGTAACGTTTTATTTGATTTCTGTTCATATTCACTGTCTGTTCGTACAGATCGTAACACATCGCGTAATACAATTTTCTCGTAGAAGAATCTCCTCCTCCCCTCGTGTGTTCTACTTGAAACGGAACTACGAAAAATAGACTCGATAAAATCAACCGTTCCTTTCCTTCCACCTTCCATCCCTCGCGTTCCCTTGAGCGCTCGTTTCCCAGAAAATGAGAGAACATCTCCCTTTCTCCGAGATGCAAACCATCCTCCTCGCTTTCAATCCTCTTCGAGCTTCTCCCAAGTTTTTCGTCCAAGGCGCCACGGAAGAAGCCAGATCCCGCTGCGTTATCACGTCCCCGACGCGCCTAATGATCCATAATCGCAACGATGATTACTATCAACAATGTAGAGTATAAGATTTATAAATTTTGATTCTCCAACGCGGAACAGGGCTTCTTGGCTCGCGCGACCCTTCGACGCTAGACTCCTCTTTGGCCTGACTCACCAAGTCAACGAAACAAATTCCCTACTATTATAAAATCCTGTTCCTTGGAAAGAAAATTAGGCATCAGGTTGCCTGATGGTTCCACCTTTGGCCAATCAGGAGCTACATCGCAACGAAAGAAACTCTTTACAGACAACGCGAACATGTGCTGAACCCCCGAGTCATCCTTTATCAGACGGCTGGTTATCAAACGATCGTACAAACGTTACGCGAGTATTACGCTGGAACGCGACACGATCACTTGTGCCTACAGCAGCGACCATCTATTACGGCTGTGCCAGATCACTGTATCGTTGGTCCAGAGCCTTTCTCCCGAAGGAAATAAATCGATCAGAGAGATGGAAGAGCTCGATCGGACGATACAGTGGCATCGAATATCCTCAACAGCTGGCCGCGACTCTATTTTGGGAAAAAACATCGCTATCGTAGAACTCTCGCTGTGACAATATTGGCCTAATTTATAAACTCTCTACAAATCTCTCTTACACGATAAAGTACAATAAAGTTGTCCTGTGTACGCATTAAACGCGATGCACGCGCGTCGCGCTCTTCACCCTTCACCTATACTTTCATCTCTTCGCCACTTAAATCGCGTATTTATTGCCAACAGTTTGTGTCTTTGGTATCTCAGTTTCCGCCCTCTTCTCCGTACGCACTCGTCCTCAGCTCATAACCGCGCTGTGAGCCATCGTATCTTTGCAGTCATCCTAGCGAGACTTTCCTGAATGCTCATTGGACTGTCCTCTTAAAATCCTTTGCCATATCGAGATGCAATCATTGTACCAGTCAAGGATCTCCGAAGTAAATCATGCCTGCATCCAACGTTATTCCGACTGTTTCCAGTCGTAGCACCCCATTTCCCGAGGATATGACGACGCATTAACAGTAAAGTACCGTTCAAAGTTACTAGAGAAACACTTGCGCATCAATGGCATCGTCAAATTCTCAAGAAGATGCAAGCAAATCTGGTAGGACGCCTTCGGAATGTTCTCCACAGGCACAATCAGCACGTGGACGCCTGGATTATAGTCGAGTTGCAAGAAATTGGCCACTGAAGGCTGCTTTTTTCTCACGTGCGCTGCCAACAAAGACTTCCAAATGAAAGTTTATAGACACAACCGTGGGCACTGTTGCGTATCTGAAACTTGAACGCGATAAATATTGCACTTCGACGTCTTTCTGCGAGCGCGTTCGTGGCTTTGGCGACAGAGTGCACTTGATCCACTTTTCTCAGGCGAGATTCTGAGTATCGAGATCTAAAGCAGCCAATTTCCAGCTGTCAGACTACAAGAATAGTAGGAACGGCGACCACGGAAGCCTCGAGTCTCCTTCGTTTCTTCGTATCTTTCCTACATTCCCCAATTCCGTCGAGTTTCGTGAATCCCAACGAAAATACCCACTTGCTGCCGCGGCGATGCGCATACGTACACGATAAAATTGACTTTACGATGGCAGAAAACACTCGACGGTTTTCCTTCTCTCTCTGCTGTGATCTCTTCTCCTAGCTACTCGCTCGATATCGGTTCCCCTTCGGTTCCACTCTCTCTCTCTCTCTCTCTCTCTCTCTCTCTCTCTCTCTCTCTCTCTCTCTCTCTCTCTCTCTCTCTCTCTCCCTGTCTCTCCCTTTTGGATCCGAGAAAGTCTCGCGAATGCAACGAAATGATTCGAGGCCGTTCAGCTCTGTACGCGCGAGGATTCTCTTGACATTCACCCCTCAGCTTTGGGGGTTCTTTTCTCCCCGCGCTCGACGGGATTCCACTGTGCCTCGAGCGTCGAGAAGAACCCTCGAGCGATCCTTGGACAAATTTCTGGCTGCTCTTCAGCCCTCGAACCTCTATTCTTAGTAAGAATTCCGAGCAACTTAGCCCTTTCCAAGATTCACCTCTGCGAATATCCAAACGGTGTGTCTCGAATTTCAAAGCCACCCGAATGCCACGGAGAATCTTCGGCGTTGTGACACACCTCGGCCACGAAACGCGGACGATGCCTGAGCTCGTTACAGATGAAACTAACGTAACAGGTAATAATTGACAGTCTACATTACACGCTAATTAGCAGCGTCGCTGGGTCAGCTTCATCCGCGGCCGACGATTCCCGAAGCCCCGGACTGGTCCCGCGTAGGGGGTGGGATCGATAGGTTCCGGCCGAGGGGGGTGAAGCGGACGCAAGGACGCCAATTAAAATGTACTAATCGCTACTGATATGTGCGCGATGTTCTCCTCGGACACAAGAAAGTATCGCCCCTGTCCAGTTCCTTCGCGGAGCGTCCGCGGGGAAAAATGAAGCCACCCTCTAGCTCGGTTTCGTCCTGAAATCTGCGTAACGAGCCCGTTCGAAGCGGAGCGGAATTCGAGACTTTCTCGGGGGACTACTTAGGTACCTAACTGTTTCGCGGCATTCTCTGCTCAGCCGTGGAAACACGACGCGTCCTATGACAACGTAACTCTCCCTCCTATCTCCGATCGTTTTAAAAAATAAATATTACCGGCAGTGCGTAAATTAGGTCAAGTTGGAGGAGGACGAACGACGAGCGTTTCGAACGGAGAGACACGCAAACGGGGGTTGGAGAAATCTTGGGGGTGGGGGTTGGGGGGATCAATCGAGTAAAAATGTTCCCTCGCAAGATATCGTTCGTCTGCCAAATCTATTCTGTCCATTCTCCCATTTCCATTTCCGTTCCTGTCCTTCGCCCCTGTTTTGATATCGCGCCTTCTTCTCCGCGCCATCGTCGCGCGCTGTAAAAAAATTGCTTTTTGATTTTTGGCTGCTCGAGCTGGCTCAAGAGCGACGCTGGTCGAGAGACGTCCAAAGGAATCGTTCTGAAACAGCGCCCTCAGTTTGTCTAATAATATAAAGTATCGATCAACCATTAATTCTACCGAGGCTAATTGTTTTATCCAGCATCGCTCACCGGGCCGAGGGGGATCGGTAAAGGGACTGGGCGGGGGTTGAACAGCTTCGAGGAGGTCTAACCGTGGATTAATAATCGTTAATCGTATACTCGTGAAGATATTCACTTTGCTCTTCCAACGATTCTCACATTTACTACGCGGACGTTCTCTCCCCGGCTGCGTCGACGACACTGTCGACAGTGCACCGCGACCCTTCTGGGGCCGCTGCTTTCAGGGGTAGTAATATACGTTCTGCAAGTAGTCGATTAATTGAGTCCCTCGAGCTGCGTCTCGAGAGAGAGAGAGAGAGAGAGAGAGAGAGAGAGAGAGAGATAAAAGAGGACTAAATGAATCGGTTACCGATGAACGTTGCCTTCCGTCCCTATCGCGATGCACTTGAAAACTATCGAAAACTCGTCAAAGAACCCGACCACCCTTCTTCGATTAGGCTACCATCGTGTACGAGCTCTGCCCTCGTGCGTAGTACACGTGTACGCGTGAAGGGGATTGAAATTAGTTGGCGGGGGGGGGGGGGGGATGAAAGCGAAAGAAATGTCTCTGCTCTGTCGATAAGATCCGCTAAAATTACACATGGTACGGATGGAGTTTGATATCCGTCGACTCGAAGAAGATCCCGCGGAATATCGAGTTTGATTTATTCTCACGTCGACTTGCTCTGCTCTTCCTTCACTTTGCTCCACGTTTACCCGGGGAATGACGGAACAAGATCGGAGATTCCTAGCGGAGGAGCGATGGCTAAGTAGTTTGAGTCGACTGGAGGAACAGGATTATCGATCGCGTGGAACGATCGCGATCGACGGTGATGGGTTCGCGTGCTCGGGAACCCGGTGATGATCGGCCTACGTCCTCAAGAAGTATTGTCTGTGAAGCAGAGTCGAGGGGATAGGTCTCGGATGGTTCCCTTCCCCGTTTAACCAGTAAAACGAACAGACACGTTACACACGAACCGATGGAGTGACCTATAAAAAAGTAAGAAGTGAAAAAGTGAGCGCTCGGTTATGAAGGCTGGGGCCTGGGGAGAGGGGGTGGGGGAGGTGGGCGGGCGGGAGGGCGCGTTGAAGATTACATGATAATGAAATAAAATAGCAACGTTGCGCTACGCTCTCGAGTCTCTTCCTATCGATTAGTATTATTAGTCCGCGATAACTCGATATGACAGGTTGCTAAAGTTTGGCCGCTTCTAGGTTTCCTTAGGTATAACTTCTCTATCGCCGCTATACGTTCGCGTGCCTCGGGACCCTCTGCCCTGTTCAAGATGCGTCGCGAGCGCGTTGCCTCGCCTCTTATAAAACGTTAAAATGCCTTACCCTAATTGTCCGTCAACCGAAGAAACATAGAGATCCCTGTCTCCCCTGGAACGAGACCGCTACTTTCCGAGCCAGGGGTTGGTGGCGCCGAGGCGGCGCCCTCTGGCTCGGAGGGCTCGAGAGGGCGAGGGAAGAGAAGACTACCGGGGATTACAAAACGCGCGCGTGAATGTTTGATTTGAACGACAACCGGGCTCGCAGTTCATCTTGAACGGATCCCGAGGTCGGTGAGATCCAAGTGTATCCAAAAATCCTTCGTTCCCCACCGGGATCGCGAGTCGTCCAGGCTTTTCGGATACCTTGTTGATCGCCCTGAAACATCTACGTTGTCCCTACGCGACAGAAGACTACTTTTCTTCCCTGAGGAGGGCCTCCTCTGCCTCCTTTCGCCTCGCCTTCGCCTCCTTCTTGGCCCTCTTCTTCTCCTCCTTGGCCAGCTTCTTCGCCTCCTTCTGCCTGCTCTTCTCAGCCTTCTCCTCCTCCTTCTGGCGAGCCTTCTCCGCCTTCTCCCGCTCCTTCTCCCTCTCCTTCTCCTTCTTCGACTTCTGCACCTCCTGTACCACGGACAGCTTGGGCGCCGACTGTGGCCTCTTCATCGACGACCTCACCGACGGCGAGGGCGTCGAGGTGGCGCCGCCGCTGGTCGAGCCCCTCGGGCTCGGTGACGTCTCCAGTTGGGTCACGATCTTTTGAGCACACCTGTAACACGGGCCACTCGGGTCAGGTCGCGTGAGAACGTGGAAGATTCGCGTTCAATTGGATTAGAAATCTAGAAGTCGGGTGGGATCGTTAATTACCGTATCCTCGTGGAGGCTTTCCCAGCACGATAATCCCTCTGGAATTCCTTGATCGGTGGCAATCTACGCTCCCTGTTCTCCCTCATCACTTCCTCCTCCTCGACCACCTGCTGGACAGGATCCTGGTACTCCTGGGCACAGAAACGGCGGATAGTCAGTGAATCGAGCAACTTATCTTAACGCCGAAAGGCCTCGGCAATCATATGCAACGGACCTGAATTCTGATCTTCATGGACTGCGTCTGCGAACGTCTCAAAGTGGCGCCAGACGGTTGCCTCACCCTCAACGGCTTCCCAAGGCTGGAACTTCCTGTGCTACCCGCCGAAGACGAACTCGAAGAAGATACGGAAGACACTCCTGATCGAACAGACGGCAGAACGGCATCAGACACCCACGGTCCCGTATGACAAATTCTACTCGCTCGATCGCGCGGCCGTTTCCAGGCTTCTACGTACCAGATATAGAGGACGATCCACTGGCCATGGAATACAGGGAGGCAGAGGCAGGCACATTTCCGGCGACCCATCTGCCACCAGGCCCGGAAACTCCAATGGACACCCCGGTGCCCATGTTGTACTCCGACGCACTTTGCGGCAGGACCCAGGACTTCCCTGACATCGAGTACTAAGGAAAACGAATATCGCCATCGTAATTCGCAGCGTCGATGGTTTACCCGAACGGCACCTACATTGACCTTCTGCTTTGAGTGTCCGATAAAAGTGTGCCGGGCGATAGGAACAGGAGTTTTCGCGTTCAAAGCGGCACCGAGTCGCCTCTAGCGTTATCGAAAAAAAAATAAACGAGGGAACTGGAGGCTATCGGGCTGAACGGATTACTCGCGGGTGGTTTCTCGCGTATTCGAGAGTTTCGCGGGATTAATTGCGGAGGCTCGCGAGAAGAGTGGGCTGGTTGCGCATTCGGTGGTATTTATGAAAAGCGTTCGCGAACGGTCGTACATCGCGGTATTCAGGCTCGCTGAAAGGCGTCGGGGGCTTTCCAGGTCCGCTCCAATTAACGGCAATTTCGCGTGGCCGCGGCCGAATCGGCCAATATGAAGGGCCCGGCCCTTCCGAGGCGAAGGAGAGATTCTTGAAGTTTCTCCGAGAACCGGTGCCTCGGAACGATCACGTCAGAAGAGGGCGCGAGAAGAGCGTTCCTCGCGGTTGAAGGGGGCGCGACGGCGGGGGTGGGGTGGGGGGGGGGGTGGGGGGAGGAGGGGCGGTGAATGCATGTAGGTCGGCGAAAGATACCGGAAGCAGTTGGCGCGGTGCATTAAAAGACCAAGCCGCGTAATTATCTGCGCTACTTACGTCCCGCGGGATGAGGGTCTGCTTCAGACGCAGGATCTTTGCTCTGCATATGACGCATCTCAGCGGCAGAAGCCTCTGCGAGACGGCCATTTGGATCGTTTTCACGAAGCAGCGTCTGTGGAACAGCGAGAACAAAGCCGTGACGAGTATTCCGACGACCATGCGGTACGTACGTGCGCACTACTCTCTGAGGTATTGCTTGTGCAGCATGCTTGGGGCAAAGGCTTAAAGTCTACGGCGTGCAAACTTGCCCTGATAGCTCGGAGAGTGTCAGAGGGTGGCGTGTGCGAAACCATCGCCGACAAGACAAGCGTTTTACCTGCAAACCACTCGATGGCCACAGGGGACCGTCTGCATCGTGGCTCTGGCGTTGACGCAGATCACGCACTGCAAGGAAGAACGGCAACGATAATCGAGATTTTCATCCTGCCGGCGAGCGGAACATTTCAGATTAATTCATCGGGGGAGGGAAGTGTTTCACGCCCGCTGACTTCGGTGGAAAGGTCAAAGGTGAAATGAAATCTCTCTTTGGACGTTCCTGGATGGCCAGCAGAGGGTTCCCGGGGTTGAGCGAACATTTTTCGACGCTCACGCCTTTGAAAGGGGACGGTTTACATAACCCAAATAGAGATGAGAATGTGGTAGGTGAATTGTGACTGGGTCCCAGGGAAAATGATCGATTCCGGGGGTGGAAGATACGGAAGAACGTCACGCCACGGCTTTCTTGCCAATAGATTTATTTAATTAGCTAACACAACTACAAAGAAAAATGTATTCGCTCTGCGACAGCTTATGGCCCTTTAACCCATACCAGGCATAGCTCCACCTAAACAGAAACAGACCACGATCAGACGCAAAGTCTCAGTTACCAGGAATCCTCCCCTAAAAGTGATATTCACCCATCATGTTTCCGGCGGTTTTAGCCATGTCCCCCATGGTCTTCGTCATAGTTTGCATCCCATTAGCCATGGCTTCACCAAAGCCACCCCCCGTGCCTCCGCTGGCAGCACCTCCCTGATCATCGTCAGGCTGTGGACCGCGGGCGAATCTCTTCGCCCTCGTGTCAGAATTCATGTCCCCAGATGGCATGGAATCCATATTCGGCGGTGGTCCACACTGTGGCATTTCGCCGGGTGGAGGTGGAAGTGGCATTCCATCGGATCCCATTGGAGGTGGCGGGCATTTTTGAGACTCATCTTGCGGGCTACGTTTCCCTCTCACGGTGGGCGTCGTTTCGCCAGACCCGTTCCGAGAATCGGATTCTGACGAAGCTTCGGTGACCTCGAACTAATTTAAGTGGTCTTTAGATGATGTCCGGCGACTGGTCCAACTATGGCTCTCCTGTTCGGAGCTTTTCTCTCGAATAATTGGAGAACGAATGGAAACCAGTTGGACCATGGTGCGTAAAGATCGTCAGCACGGACAGAATATAGGAGAAAAAATTCTTTTGGCTTACGCTGAGCACCAAAATGGCGACGACGCCGGCGACGAGCAGCAGACTCTTCATGGTTCCTGATGCCTCGACACTGTTCCTCTCGTTTCGGAACCGAGGGAATAAATAGCGAGCACTGGCCGTTGCACGGAATGGGGAAAGAGAGACAAAAAGCATGAGATAGACGGTGCACGGCGTGTCGCACGCGAAAAGGACTCGCTGAAGAGGAAATTATCTCCCGGCGTCATTATCGGCTCCACCGATATTGTCGCCCATTGTTCTCGCGCGCAGCATATTTTTCCTTCTTGTTCTCCTTGTTCTTCCTTCGCTCGCTCGGCACGAACAACAGCGGAAATGACGAATGGGCCCGAGCCGCGGGCTGGCGTTGAAGCGGCTTAAAAATATTGTTTCGATCGCGTACATACGGAAGGACATTGTTGTTTCTAGTTTAAAATTGGCGACGTTCTCCTCGCGTCCACTTTGAAGATTCTTATCGCCCGTCCAATTATTTACCTAATTCCAGTTTAATAACCGCGATCCTTATCGCCTACGGAAGCCAATAATTTGTCCCGCGGCGACAATTTGCGCCCAGCAGGACCCATTAAAATTACGCAATCGTTCTGTGTCTTATTAACACGCTACTGTTCCAAGTACATTTAACAGAAAATATTTCATACTTCCAAGTGTCCCTTCAGCGCCCACTATTCTCGCAATTTCGCCAATGAAGGCTCCCCGCGCCCCAAGGATATTTCTGGAGAGAGACGAAAATAACTGAACGGCCGATTTGATTGAAAACAAGCGTCATTAAGGTGATTAAAGCACGAGCTAGCTCGTCGTTAATGACGCAATCCGGAAGTCGGTCGCGTTTCAGGCCTCCAGTATCGTCCGAAGTGTCGCGCGTGGCCCGCGCGACGAGTGTACCCGCTGGCCCGAACGTTTGCTCGCGCGGACCCAAGGTAATAGACGTAACCGAATTATGCGCCGGCTTGATCGAAATATTAATAGTTCGCCGAGGGTGGACGAGCACGTCAGGAGTCGCAGGCTGGCCGCTTTGTCAGCCTCGTTAATCGACTTTCGCGAGCCATCGAGCGGCTCGTTCACACGGAAATTGCAACTTTTCCGGGCTGGCGATCGTCTTTCGAACGACAGAGAGCGGCCTCCGCGCGCCGCATCCGGTTCTCAGCGTCGAAAAACTTTCTGTGCAACCCGCCGTGCACGAAGTGTATCGATACGTGCAGCTTTCTAGGTCAGTTTACCCCTCTCAGTCCTCCGCTGTCTTTTTTTTTCCAGTGTGATCGTGCAAAAATAGCCTTCCGCGGCTGAAATAACGCGAACCGTTTTTATTTTTCGACCACGTAGCACGTGATCGAGGAAAGCTTTGGGTGTGTTTTTTTTTTTGCGGGGGACCAACGCGTGTGGCAATTCGTGAAGCCTGTTACGAGAGACAGTTTGTTGGTCACGAGGCTGGGACTTTGAGACGTTTGAGTGATGCGAAGGCGAGGGAGGTTTCTTTCATTCCACCCTCTCCACTCGCGGGGGGAAACGAGAAAATCACATTGGCCCCGCCAATCATCGGGCCTCCTTGGTGAAATTACGAATTAGGCTTGATTACGTCTTGTCCCTCGTAGCGAGGGAGAGAGTAACGAGGTTACCAGCGTGGAAGCTCGAAGAGAAAAGCGGAGGACACGGTGGAGAGGGCGGCTGACCTTTATCCTCCAGCAGCCGCTGCGTTAGGGTCCTCCTGGGGTGTCGATTGGATCAGGGGCCGCTCCAACTTTGCCCAGGAAATTTCTTTCGTTCCGCACTGGTGGGATTAAGCGACATCCCCCGCCGGCATTTCTCGTCGAATCGGAATATTTGATTTGGGGGGGTTAATTCGGCCAAGCGGATCCCTTTGAAACCGATTATTTCGAAGGGGTCGGGGTTCACGCGGTTCCTCACTTACCTCATCCTCCTGCGAGGAGGCCAGCTCTGGCTCGTTCTCCTCCAGCTTCGTCAACAGCTTGTCCTGAAACGAGAAAAAGATCCCTTATAAAATCAACGCGAAAGTGCCTTGATGCTGGTTTTAACAGCAACCCTTAGCGAGAATGATATTTCTGCGGATTCATGGCCGAGCATTTTACCTCCCTCATGCAGATCGATTTGTTTTGGGGGGGGGGGGGAGACAGACAAGTTGAAGGCCTGATCGTTTTCGCGGAAGTTTGAGTAACAGCGATATACCTAGTAGCCACTTGGCGATTGTTCCCGGTGCTATTTTTGCGGCCGTGCGTACTAGGAAACGATCGATATATTATTCCCTGGTGCCCACCACCCCCGTTTTTCAACCCTCTCATAGCCTTTTTCCACGAACTCGCGACTCGACCGTCCGTCTGCCAAAGAAGCGCGAAGCGCCTTGCCTCCAGTTCCTTCTCACTTTTCAGACACGCCGGCCGAGAGGCCCTCGAACGAGACATCTTCGAATCGATGCGAGCCCACTCCACTAAACCACTTCTCGGTGCTTCGATTCAATGTTTCGTCAACTCTGCTCCCCGTGGCGTTTCAAGGGAAACTGCCGCGTCCTCGCCGGGGACATTTAAGGGGTTATGCCTAGTCAGGCGGCCGAAAAAGAGGCGAATGTTTGTGAATTTTTTTCGAAAAAGCGGAAGCATATATTTTTACAGAACTTTTTGCACTTAAGAGAGCAACATTTAAAGAACATTTGGTAATTTTTTCGTAGAAAAATATTTACGTTCATAATAAAGTAACAACCGACATCGAAGAAGCCTTTTTAAAAATTTGGTTTTGCGGTGAGCACTGCCATTCAGGACCAGATTATCTAAAATCAAAAAACAAAAAAGATTTCGTCGGTATATTAATGTCTCCTCTGATTAACGGAGGGAATTTCCGAAATATTAATTTAAAAGAATTTGGCGGCTATTTAAAGTTGAAATCCTGATCTTTTCCGCGTGATTTTTGCACGAAAAAATCAGAATTTCAGCTTTAAATACCCGCCATTTTGTTTTAAATTAATATTTCGGAAATTCCCTCCGTTAATCAGAGGATACATTAATATACCGATGAAATCTTTTTTGTTTTTTGATTTTAGATAATCTGGTCCCGAATGGCAGTGCTCACCGCAAAACCAAATTTCTAAAAAGGCTTCTTGGATGTCGGTTGTTACTTTATTATGAACGTAAATATTTTTCTACGAAAAAATTACCAAATGTTCTTTAAATGTTTCTCTCTTAAGTGCAAAAAGTTCTGTAAAAATATATGCTTCCGTTTTTTAAAAAAAAATTCACAAACATTCGCCTCTTTTCGGCCGCCTGACTAAGCATAATCCCTTAAAACACTCGAAGGGTTCAAATGCCAGAGGGCAGGGGGCGAAGGGGATAGAGTCTGGCGAAGCTGTTGGCACGTGGTTCGTCGCAGGAGCTATGGCGTCGCGCGATGGGGATGATCGGCGGTGTTCGCAAGCTGGAAATTGGCCGGCCGTGATTCGCGATAGTCCACCGTTCGGTGCGTCAGAGTGAAAAGTTGCTGTACCGATGCTGTGCACCGTGGTGGGGATATTTTGCGCATCATCCCCCTAATATCTGGGAAGCACCCTGACCCAGATACACGGCGCGCGTGGAACAACCGGACGGTGGTCCTCTGGCAGGATCATCCGACATCGAGTGAAAACGCCGCGCGACACACGCCGACGACTTTTACGTTCATTGTTTTCCTGCGGGCGACGCGATAGCCGGCTCCGAAAAACGAGCACCGGTACTTGAACCGTGCACTTGTTCCGTTACAGGGGATCAAGCATGTATAACCTGTCCGTTCTGGAGATGAAGCTTGTTAGTGGAACGGGCTCGTTTACCTCGGATCACTATTTTCAGATGGATCAACAATCTTTTCTTTTACATAACAGAGCCATTCCGAGCAAAAATGGACAAAGAAAAATTAATTCTTCCTACTTTATATTCGCAATTCCTTCTGGATGGAATTTGTTGGTCTGCCAAATAATTCCCCGGTGCATGGACAGTGTAAAATCGTAATTGATCGAGCTCCTGAAAATTCTGTACCTACTCGGACGGTTAATGGAATTACGGGCAGTGGAAATTGCGCAATTTCCATTCGATACAGCGTCGGTCGCAAATGAATTTGCAGTCGTTCCTAACGAAGCCAAGAAGGCCATCCAGCATTCAATTAGTTGCTTGATTTCCTGCTTCCAATTTCCCGAGTGATTGTCGTAGTTCGCGTTTAGAGATCAATCTGTCCGTCCGGCCATCGATAGCGAGTCTCTAGGAAACACGTTGAGTGACCTGTTAGACTCGAGGTTAGGATGGGATTTATCGATACGCCGTGGGAAATTTCGATCACCAGCGATCCAAGGCTTTCGTATCGGAATATTCTAAGGTCTAGGAAAAGGAGCCCGGCAGCGACTGGCGTCATGCTCGGGATCCTTCGAGCCGCCGTTCAGATGCCGGCTTTCAATTTCTGCCAGTTTGCTCCGGCACCTATCGTTGATAGGAAACGCGTCCTTCCTCCCGTTCTTTTCGCCCGAGTGCCTCGTCTTCGCGGAGAAATGGTGGTGCCGCTGTTCCTGGTCTCCGCATTGTGCCGTATAATTGTAATCAGACGAGGTAACACAGCCATACGTTCATGGCTCCAAGCCATTACACGAACGGTCCTTCGGTACAGCGGAAAGTCTCGCGGGTGACATTTAGCAATGTTTATTGCCACTGTTAATCGTCGCGTCCGTTACTTACCGGTCACGAAAAGCCGGAATTTCGAGGATAATTATGCCCCGGGTCCACGGCCAGCGAAATTACCCGGCGATAAAAAGAACGGCTTGAAATGTGGGCGCCGCGGCGCAGCAGAAACGCGCGGAGGAAACGTTCCTCCTTCTTAATTAAAAGAGTTGTTTTCGCGACGGGGCGCGCGTGCTCGTTGCGAGGCGAGTGAATAACAGCGGCACTTGAATTTCGGGGCTTTGCTTTTAACCGGGGCCTGCTTTTCACTGCGCATACTGAAAGGAATTTACCGCCCGCGGAAACTCCGGGTCCTTTTGTCAGACACGGAATGACGGTAATTTCGTTAGAAAAATGTGATCGCAGTGCGGTAACGTCTGCCTGGACGTTTCATGAATTAATTAGCGGGGCGTAGAAATATCGTAGTGGTATTTATACATTTAGTAAGCCCCGGCGGTTCGTCTCGATCTCCATTCGGGCTGCACTGTATTTGCTCGCGGATTCTGTTACTTTCACTCCGAGGCAAAAATGGTGAACTAAGTAGGTGAACGTAACCACGGATGCCGAAGATCCAGCGGGGAATTGGGTTACCATCTTCGACCACACTAATAATCAGTGCGTGCCGCGCGTCGGATTTCTCCAGCAAGATCATTGAGAGCATCGTTTCCTTTAATATCTCCAATCGCTAATTAAACCATCGCGAGTGGATGAATTGTTACGGTGATCGTGGTCGCGTGGAACGTCCATCGAATCGCGCAGCGTCTTGCTGGGTCGTTCGTGGCTGATTAGAGAACGCTTTCACGTAGCTGTGACCGTGTCAGCGTTGCACCAGTCACGGGGAATGATTTCTCGCCGCCACAGAATCACGGCTATCGAGTGGGTCGGCTGCATTAGGTTAAGAGCACTCGCGCTGATCGATATTGCGAAAGCAGCCCGGAACGGCTCCGTTTCGCTCGGCTTTTCGCGCCTCGATTTATTATCCAGCGGCAACAATGCCCGAGGTTAATTAACTCGTTCTGGATGCTCAGTCATTTTATCTGTCGCGACCGTAGGCTGCGACGGAGTGGAAAAATGACACTCCGTACGAACGTTACTTTTTAACCGAACTGCGAAGTAAATGGTCGCCGCGAAAACAGATCTGGCATTGGTAACGCGAAGCACGACAGCTAGTGCAAGTTTCAGCTTTGAAGTCTAGAGTGGGCAGCGTGTTGAATAATATATTTAGAAGGTATCTCCTAACCAGCAGCTATCATTGGAGTCTCCAGTGACTCAGAGCTAACAGAAGACTAGTCATCCGACAATGGAGGACAGTCAGGGTGAGTTAGATAACACCCAAGCCTCGCCCGAGTGGAATTCGTGTTTCAGCTAGCTATCCTTCTAGTTTGAACTGCGGTAGGCGTTAGTTAGACCAAGTTAGATACAAATCAAGGCCGTTAGATGGTCAGTGACCAAATTAGGGAAGAGTTGCCAATATCGTACTGGTCACCTAAATCGTACCTCATCAATTTCTCAGTAATTAATGAATGTAAACGACATCTGATAATAAAAACATCAAGTAAATGCGAAATAAGAAATAGAAACAAAACCTTTCGAGCTTACACTCTATTTTGTGTGTGCTATAAACATTTAAAGAAATCACGTATGATTGATGTAACTTTTTACCAGTTTATTTTAGCTGATAATAATCAAACAATGCAATTTTGTCCTGTACTTTTGTATTTTTCTAAAAGCGGGTTTAATGTAGAATAGTTTACATTCATTTTAAGTACATATTACATTCATTATAAAGTTTAAATTGATATTTATAAATAAATTGATCATGTTTCCTAAATCGTACCAGTAGGATTTGAAAACTCGTATGTTATATAGGTTATGTACATATATCTGTGTGTAATCCATATACATATTAGGGTGGTCCTTATTTTTCAACTTTAAAATTTGTATCGTCTGACCCTCTTAAAATCCTCTATTCGACAAAAAAAAATATCTTCGTGTTTTTTATTTGTATATTTTGATATATAAAGGTCGCTCAAGAACTTTATATTTCGCATGTACCACAAGTTTGGCAACTGCGACTTTCCATAATTGTCACTTGTCAATTTTAATGAAACGGGGCCATTATTTATATATTAGAATCCGAAACCATGCTTTTATCTATGCGTTTACAACCTGAATAGAATGTACGTCAAAGTTTGCGTCTGTATCTGATTCGAGAGCTGCTGATGAGAGAAATCTAAATGTGCATATAAAGCCTTATGCCACAGCACAATACAGTAGACACTCGTTATAAACCCGTTTCGTCTGTACGATGTGTGTCCGAATTTTAATGTTATACTCTCACATAAAAGTTAATAAAATTATTTTGTCCTTATTGCAAAAATTTCTATCAATTTATACCAAAATAGTCATATTTCAATGCCATTGAGCGACCTTTAATCCTTAATATATTTTAACAAAATTTCAGACGAAATTCTTTTAAACTATTTGGAAGCTTCTGAGAGGGTCAGGAGAAAATTTTAAAAACTTTGATTTTTTACCATACATATAAGGACCACCCTAATACATATGCATATATAACTATATAATAATCATAACTTTATGTTGAATATTTTCTTCTGTATTTGTTATTGATACTATTTTTAGTGGAGGTACAATTTGGAAACCGAGGGGTACGATTTAGGAGACCGGTTGCCTAAATCGTACCTTTTACAGTATGTGACAAAAAGATTAATGACAAATTAATTTGTTCCGAGCAAAAGGTTAAGCATATAATAGTAGGTGCCTAAAAGATCAAGCTACAATATCCAATAGTCATTTGCCTTCAAATTAGTAGCAAATATGAAATATAACGTAAAATGTTTTAAGTGGTACGATATAGGCAACCCTCCCCTAGGTCCAAGTAGGCGTGAGCTGGGCTTCGATTACCCGCTGTTAGGTTACGTCCGAGCTGAACAATCACCTAGATACATAACTCCGCGGCGCGAGGAGGCTTCAATGAAAGAATTTAATCAGCGAACGCGACGCGACGCGATGCTGCGCGCAGCAGACGCGGCGAATCGCGCCGCCGCGTTTCCTTCTCCGCCATTCTCCTCTGAAATTACAAACTGTCTCCCCAGCAAGTGGCGGGGGATCAGTTTTACCGTGCCACAAACGCTGTTGCTGATTTACGTTCCGTTCGCGCGCAGAATTCCGGCCTGGGACGTTTTACGGCCCCTATTGAACTATTAAACCGCATTGCACCTACCGCGTCGCAATGTGCCTTCTCCTAAAGCCCGCTGCGCCGAATAGCGCGTCCGAGTATCGCCGGAGCCGCTCGAAAAGCCCAATGCTCGAGTACTTACTTTCAAAGGTAAAGGCGCAGAGGCGGGGTACTAGCTAGCGGCCAGGAGGGAAAGGAACGCGGAACCCGATCGAGGCGAGTTTTTATCCGCGAACCCGGCGAGGCGAGCCGCAGTTTCCCAGTGCGTTGCAGGTGCTAGCAGCAGGAGGGAAAAGCCTCCGACAGGGGCGAGACGCGTATCGCGAGCGATCGGCGAACGCACGCGATATCACGTGTCCCGTCCTCAGGTTCAATGACGACGACCTCGGGCGATTGGTCGAGGCCGAGCGTCGCCATGCTACAATCGAGCACACGAGGCAACCGTTTCCTTTCTTCTGTCGACAGGAGATAGCCCAATCCACGTCTCGCTGCTCCCGGCGGGCAACTGCTTCTACTGCTGTCCCATTAACGAGGCTCGAGACATCGGCTTCTACCTGTACACCAGGTACGAGTAGATTAAGGCTTCGTAGTTTCGATAGAGAGCCTGACACGCTGATTGTTCTCGTGACGCTTGAACTGTCAGGCGGAATCCGACCTACGCCAGCGAGCTGAGCATCCTGGATCCCAACTCGCTGAGGCGCAGCTACTTCGACCCCAGGCACCCAACCGTCGTTCACATCCACGGCTACAGCGAAAGTGCATTCGAGGGAAGCGCCGCTGCGATTCGAAAAGGTACTGTCTCCCATTACTATGCATTAATTTCTCGTGTTAATGCCATTTTATAGCGTATTGTCAGGCCAGAGTCTGTGCCTCTATGAGAGGAACGAAGCACGGTGTTTGTTTCTGAGTGTCTCCTCGGACGAAGGGAATCTGTCGCGCTTAATCGACAGCGTCGAGCGTAATATGATGGAGGATCCAGCTTTCAGTGGTAGTCGCGTAGAACACGAGCGTACTGTATCCGATTTGCAACTCGGTGATACTTTCAGTCCCCACGCTCAGACAGGAACCGATGGTACCTGGCCGTGGACATTAGCAGCTACAGGAATCACCAAGCTACTCTGAGGCATTCTGACAGAATGATGAATAGTGAACCCTTTCGACGGTTCTCTCCGTGAGAGGAAACTTCTGCGCTCAGACTTGGCCCGTATAGTGCATCCTTCCTCACTGATGGCACTCATTTCTGTCACTTCGGTTCTAACAAGGAGAGGTTCCCAGCTGTTCGCCTCCGGTCGCTTTGAATTTTGGATATGTTCCAGAGTACCGAAAAATAAGATATACGTGTTTTTTTATAGCGGCTCGTTTTCATATTTAGGGGGTGAAACCAACCCCCAAAGTTATAAGATTTTCAGGTGCTCATCTCCGATTGCTTTGGTTTTTGGATATGTTTTAGAGGACCGAAAAATAAGAAATACGTGTCTTTTTATTTTGGCCGGTTTGCATTTATAGGGGGTAAAACCAACCCCCCCACTTTTGGATATGTTTGGTTGGAATTTTGGATATGTTTAGAGGACCGAAAAATAGTAATTGTATGTCTTTCTATTTTGGCCCATTTGCATGTTCAAGGGGTGAAACCACCCCTCATAGTTACCCCCTAATAACGGTGACTGACGACAAGAACATCGCCCATACAGCAAGTTATGACGCAAATTAAATTTATATCAAATTTTACTCAACACAATTTTGTACCCCGTATGAACTTTGGGGGGTGGTTTCACCCCCTAAATATGAAAACTGGCCGCTATAAAAAAAACACGTATTTCTTATTTTTCGGTCCTGTAAGTCTTGAGAAGTTCGTTGCGATTAGCGCGCATCGAATGGCTGTTGAAGAAAGCGTGTTCCACGCAGAGTTGGGCATTACTCGAATAAATATTTCTTCGGATATTGCCCAGATCTGATCCCACGCTTTGCCGCAGAAATTTTGAAGCATTCTTTTCATAGCTCACGCGTGAGAATACTCTATTCGCTTTGCAGTCTACCTACGACGAGGGCACTTCAACGTGATCCTAGTGGACTGGTCGATGCTAGGAGGCCTGCCATGGTACGTGACAGCTGTTCGTAACACGAGAGCGGTTGGGCCCCACGTCGCCCGCTTGGTCAGGTTCCTGGACGCCCAGGGAGCCGTGCCGATGTCCAAGCTGCACGTGGTCGGCTTCAGTCTGGGCGCCGAAATCGCTGGATTCATGGGGAAAGCTCTAGCCCCGCGGAAAGTAAATTTCAAACACCGTACAGCTGTCTACGAGCTGAACTCCCGTTCTCAGTGGAACGATTCCGTTGCAGGTCGCACGGATCACCGGCCTCGACGCCGCGTACCCGCTTTACATGAACACTGGCAGAGACGGGCACCTGACGGCAGCCGACGCGATGTTCGTCGACGTGATCCACACAGACGGTGGACGTCTGGGCTTCCCCAATCCCCTGGGCCACGTCGACTTCTACCCAAACGGCGGCAGACCGATTCAGCCCGGCTGCAATCTGCAGAGCATAATTCGTAGGAGCCTGTCGCGACTCGTCAACCAGTACAGTACGTTCGCGAACACATCGGGAGTTAATTCGGAGCGATCGACGTAGGAAACTCGATGTCCCTCTGATCAATTGCTCGCCCGGACGTTTAGTTGTCTGCGGGCACAATCGGGCCTGGATGCTGTACGTGGAATCCGTGGCAAACCCTTCGGGCTTCCCTGCCAGCCGCTGCCCAAGATGGCACCCTCGTATTCGAGCCAGTTGCACGTGGACCCCGGACGTTCTAATGGGATTCGCGTTGGACGTTCGAATCAGGGGCAAGTTCTACCTAAGAACTAACGCCGAGACACCATTCGCCAGGAACATGACTGGATACATAGGGAAATGACACCAGGAAGCTTTAGTTTGGATGAACCAAACGAGCAAAGAGGAAGGTTGTTACTCTTTTGGGAAATGGGTAAATTAAAAGCCTCGATTTTCTGAATCCAATTCTCCTTCTTTTAGCAGACGTGTCACGGAAACTGCTGCAATTGTTCGTCTCTAAATTCCACGACGCTCGGTTCCAAGCCTACTCTGCGAGCAGAATTTTCTTGGCAAAGGCAAGCGCAACCGTTAACACGACGTGGGAAGATACCGAACAGTTGGATTTACCGTTCTACGATTCAAGAGCCCGCCAGCTTTGGTCGGTGCACGAGGAAGATCGCGCGTGCTGTTTCGTTCGGTGTGATAATAAATCCGAGGTACATAATTAACGATGAAAGCCCCGGTTTATCGGCAGATCTGCTTCTTCCACGGTCGATGGTAACGAGCCCGCGAGAGGGAGCCTCGGAAGGACGTGCATTATTTTCGTGGTGCTTCCGATGCACCTTGGCTGTCCTCGAAATATGGAAATTCCAAGGGCAAGTACTTTCTTGTTTCCCATTTTAGACGCTCGATAAGGGTAGCTCGGAAGGAACCCGCCAGGCGAGGGTAATTGCGTTAAACATTTCATAAGCCAGAGCACGGCGAACAGAGAGACCCGGTGACCGATAAAACTGGTGGAAAAAAAAAAGCGGAAGCTGGCTCATCTCCAATAGCCCGTAGTGCTTTTATTTTGCAGTGATTTTGCTGGATGACTGGGGGACCCGAAAGACCGTGAATCCCAGCGCTGCTTGCCAATGCAGGCGAAGGAGATTTTTTGGGGGGCTGCCTCAGCAGTGACACCTTCCAAGAGGAGGAATAGAATCGCCGCCTAATCACAGCGATCGTCGCGTCAAAGTCTACGAACTTGAAAGAAACGGGGATCCACGATAGGGAGGAATCATTCGCCAAGTATTTTCCTGGAACGGGCGGAAAGTATTCGACGAAACATCCACGGACCCACGCTCTCCCGTTGGCGCCCAGAGACTTTTCAATCCGTCCCGGCGACAAAGACATTTCTACGAAGCTCCAGCTACCTTTTCCTTTTCCCCTTTGTCTCCCTTTGCCACCGGATAGCTTCCAATCCATAACGCTGGGACGGGCATCCGCGCGAGACAATGCTTCTCCCCTTTTTTACCTCCACGAGCTTTTTCCACCGTTCGCCTGTTTGTCCCCGTCGCGAGTAGACCCTTTCATCCGAAAAAGCTCGAAGGACTCTGTCGCTCTTGCGCCTTCCAGTCCCCCCTCCCCCGCCCCCCTCCCCCGCCCCGAGCATCGACTTCCAGAGCGATTCAAGCGATCCGTCGAAACGCACGTGTCCTATTCCGCGAAAGAGTCCGAGGCGCGAGTGGCTAGAGGACCGTTGAGAGGTCGATATCAGTGGCGGCAGAGATCCGTGGTTCGATGACTGTGACGGGCCGCGGTCTGAAACAATCGTCGCGAAGTTCCCGGCTGGTATGGCGAAGTAGGGCTCTCTTAAATTGAAAGGGATCCAAAACGAAGCTCGAGTACGATCTGGAGGAGTGTTAAGAGCGTTAGCACCCGGACGATCAAGTGGATTCGAGGACATTCCGTGCGCAATAGGGAATGCAATGTTTGAGAATCAATAGGATGATTTATGTAAAGTGGTAACAGCTAGTCTGACCCACTGTGCCAGGCCCTCTGACCTATCGCTGTCGCGCCAGCTTTCCCGAAAGTTCCTCCTTTGGCCCGGCGCGGCGGCTGGGTGTTTCTACTGCCGCGAGTCGGTGAACGAAGGGCGAGGGATTCTTTTCCCTGCGAGCCCGGCGGAGCGCGCGAAATCTGATAATCTCGACGAGAGCCCCGGGACACTCGGTCAGTCAACCCGGCACGTCCACTGAAAAATTCAACACTAACAGGTCGATAACGATCGACGACCTATGGCCAGGGTTATAGATGACCCTAGTCTTGAAAGACCGCAGGCCTGTACAGGCGGAGAGCGTGCAGCACGCGCCACGTTTCTCCTTACTCGCCCCAGAAGAGTCCCGCGAGTGTCGTTGCCAACTGCGCTCCCTTAGAAAAAGCCTCGATGCTTTCGAGGTTGAAAAACAGCCCCGACTGCCGATTATTCTCCCTCGCGGGGGGGGGGGGGGTTGATAACGCTTTAATGGAACTTCTAATGCAGATCGTTAAAATTCCGCCCGAGCTCGAGGCAGCGGAGAGTTTTTGCAAGCCTGCCCCGCCAACTGGCAAGAGAAATGTCGGTATTCATTCGCATAATTCTGTTCGGGGAATCGTTATCGCTACGCTTTCGGATTAAGTAAAGTTCGCTGTAAAAGTCCTACGGGCACCGCGAGTGTTTAAACCTTTAGAAGTCCCCTTGAAATTTCGAAGTTGATCGCGCAGACCTGCGGTGAATGTCGCGATAGATTCTCGAGTGGCGAGGGTAAAGGGATAAGAAGCCAAGCCGTACCTCTGAAATTCAATTCGCCGCAAGCTGCGCTCGCTTTGAAAGGAAGTACGATAAAGATACGTTATTTATGGGACGGTCTGATGGGTTAAACGTCACTAGAATCTGTGGGGAATATCCTCTGGTGGGTTCCGGTGCTGGCAGTTCGCGCTTCATCACGCTACGATGCATTTCACCTCCTCTAAAGGAAATCCCCTGGAGTACTGGGTCTTGTGCACGCTCGATTCGGCCGCGATCTTTTGGCCATTTAATTTAGGGAACGGAGAGTTTGAAGGTCCTTTGGAGCAGCGTATTCTCGTGGAAAAAAAAAAATAGGTAACGCTCGGTGAAAGATGTTCGAAAGGTGACGAGGGCAGAAGGTGAGAGAATGGAAGTCCCTCGGTGAATTAAGCCGAATGGGACAATTATAACGTTATTGGCTTTATCATCGCTGTCGCTGGGAACTGACAGCGTGAAATCAATGGGACGCGGTGTCTCTGTTGCATTGAAATCGAGACCGCGGTCCCAGCATCGGCGAAGGTGCATTGTCTTCCACGGGAATGTAGGAAGCGAGGCACAAAATGTCTCCGACTCCGCCGGCTCCCATTTGACTCTGCTATCGATTTCCCTTTGTTCCCGCGGCTCAGATTATAGACACGTCAAAAGCACGCGGCCCTAACCGCCGTTCCACCCTCGTTACATTATTTTCTGCGTGTGCACGCTGCTTGTCGGGGAAGGTCGTGCCGAAGGGTTGTTCTCCCCTTTCTGTCCCTGTCTGCACCGGCTCCCTCACGTGCTGCACGCCACGCACGCTGCAATCGTGCGGATACCGATCGACTGACGCATTTCTGAGCACGAGGGGCTGAATCATACTGTGCACGAAAGTCGCTACGACGATACTTCGGCTCCGTCAAGCCTCCGATAATACTGTAACAGACGAGCAGCCGAAGGTTTTCGAGTATCTTCGAGGGGTGAGACTTAAGGATGTATCGGACGAACAATATTAGACAAACGTAGGATAGATGTACCGTTTGTGGCCATTGCACTGTTTTTGGCCATGTGCATAATTATCTTATTTTTAAATTGCTTGCAGATCATTACTATGCGGAGAATTTCACATGATCAATATTTTGTTTAGTATACTGCCAGAAATATAAGGTTACATTTATTGCTTACACGGAAGAATATTATAATTTTTAAGAAGTGGCCAAAACTGATATAATACCTTAAAGTGGCCACAAACGGTTTCAGCGAGGTCTATAAATACCCTATATGAAATTTGAAATACTTGAATATCTACGTTTTACCGACGTAGTAAATCTGGATGTAACGAACTCGAACGACAGTTGGAGTCTTATTTTTACTCCTAGAAAGGTATTTTTCACTTTACAAACGCTGTGTCAAGCATTATTTGCTAAACTTTTGGCAGTGAAAATGCTCCGAATTCACAATTTTCTCGAGTTATAATTTATTTCTTTAAAACGGTGTAGTGAAAACAATTGAAACACGGCAGATATTTTCATCTATCCATATACTACATGTACAAAAAAATTGAAAACATTGGTACCATTTCTTCAACATTTTTTCAGCTGTTTTGTCTGTCAAGATCGCCTTTTTCCATAAGAGTACGTGTAAAATCAGTGAAAATTAAAATCGTTATAACTCAGCAACCGTTTAGTGAATTCGTTTAAAATTTTTGGAGCACATCAGGAAGATTAAAAAGAACAATCTCACAAATTGTCATCAATTTGGTACCATTTTGAAGATAGGGACATCCCTAAAATAATCGCGCGAAGTGTAGGAATTAGAATACTCGAGTGACGCCGGGAAAGTTTTGAGCGCGTTTGGAAACGTCTGTCCATAGCTGGCGCGGATCGATACATTAGAAGAAGAACATTCTATTATTGCAAAGTTCTATGTATGTAGCTGGAAAGGTGTGTAAGAAGGTCGCTAGTATCGGGTGATTCACCTTCCCTACGGGGATCAGACATTTTCAGCGAGGGCTATAAATATCCCCAGCATCGTGTAATTCCAGCGCGAATATTCTTTGCACCGTTCGAGAACGATCCCCGAATTAGAATCTTGCCAACAGCTTGCTCGGGGGTCCAGGGGAGGGTTAGGGCGGTCGGGAATGCCGCGGGATAAATACCCCGGGCGCGGTTTCTTTCCTCCCGCGGAATTGGAGAGTGTGTGGAGAGTCGAGTGGGGGCTTTCAGTGACGTCACGTGATTATTTCCACTAAGGAAAAGCCTCGACGCGGCCCGGGAGAGTGACGCTCGAGGCATTAACGGCTCATTAACGCCCTCCACGAGTGACGCGATCCTTCGTCACGTGCCGCCACTCATTTCCACGTCCCTTGTTTCGCTCTTCCCCGTGTCCATTGTCGCCGCTGGTTGCTCTCACGAGCCGCTGGTCACGAAACTCTTCCGCGTCCCGTGCAGCTCGAGCGAAGCTCTAGAGCGACTTCGGGTGACTTACGGGTCAGTCATCGGAGACTTGTTAGGCTCTCCGAGCACTCCGCTGCTCGTTTCCTACGAGAGACTGTAGTAAGCGAGCCTTGGGGGAGCGTAAACTCCCCCAAGTTGTCTAGACACGGGGCGTTTTATTGAGAGGAACTGCGCCGTGGAACTAACTTACGCTACATTTTCCATGTATTACAGAATTCAGGATGATCGTCAGGATTTCCTCGAAGATCCTCGGATTCCTCTCGACGCGCGGGGCCTCTACGTGCGCCCTCCTGTCCCGGAATTTCAGGGGCAGTATATGTATGGAAGCTCATTAAGCCTCAAGGCACCCACAAGTATCGTGGCCATTCTATTTTTGCTGTATTCCGCAGTTTGTCTAGAATCTCGCCGGCGGGTAATTAAGCCCTTTGTTCCCGCCATTCCGGCGTCCCGCCTCCGATCTCTTCCATTCCATTTCTGCCCCCGTTTCGGGGCATCAGCCGCAGAAATTAAATTCACTCGTCCGGACGAGCCGTGCCATTTAGCCGGCGATGATTCCTGGAAAGGCTCGATTTCATCCGTGGATCATTGTTCCGCCGGGCGAGCGAGCTTCGAGTTGCAGCTTCCGCTTCCACGGGCCGCGGGGAGATTCCAGATATAAGAGAGAGAGAGAGAGAGAGAGAGAGAGAGAGAGAGAGAGGACTCGTTTCCTCGGTCAGGCCGCTTCTTCTGTGCTTCTTCGCACTTCCAGCCCATTCTGCCGTTCCATTCTCGGCGGCCCCGCGCCGCGCCATTACAGGAAATTATACGCGGTACAGTTTCATCCGTGCCTACACAGCGCGGGACAGACAATAGCAGCCGGGATCCACTCCACGGGAAGTTGCGCGGCAGCCATTAATGGCAACAGAGCCGGAGAACGGAGGAGGAAGAGGAGCGTCCCAACGAAAGATCCGAATTATGCCCTCCAGCCAGAACGAACCTCCATTGTGCCACGCGTTCCTCTTTATCGAGCCGATTCCACCATTTCCCTGGAAAATTCTCGGCGTGCCTCGAGTGCAGCGGGGCTAGATGCCCCCCTCGCATCCACCATTTACGGGGCCCTTCCTCTTTTTTTCCCTCCACAATTGCTAGGCTTCAGGAACGACTTAAAACCATCCGGAAGAATGACGAGGAAACAGCAGGGGTATTGTAACATTCGCAGAATTGTATCGGATTTAATGTTTGTTTTTAAGATTATAAATAATAATATCTGCTCTTCGATCTTAGAATTATTATAACACTAACGTGTCTTTCAACAACCAGCTCTTAAGGATGTATTGGACCTATCTTCAAAATGGTACCAAATTGATGACAATTTGTGAGATTGTTCTTTTTAATCTTCCTGATGTGCTCCACAAATTTTAAACGAATTCACTAAACGGTTGCTGAGTTATAACGATTTTAATTTTCACTGATTTTAGACGTAGGGGAGACCGGGACAAAGTGAACCTCGGGGTAAAATGAGCTTTCTTAATTTATTCTTTAACAATAGAATATATTTACAAATTTTGGTGACGTAATAAATGTGTGCAATGCCACAATGATAATTATGCACATTCAGATATCGAAGAATGGAAATTCATTTAAAAAATTAAAAATGAAGGTTTAGAGACTTCCAATTGGTTTTCTTTTCAATTTAGCTTTTTGGATAAATGAGTCTTAAATGTGTTATTTTAACTCCAAATTTTTCCTACGTGTTTATAACAAGCTTATAAACACACATGTACACGCGTTTGAGAAAACATTAATTCTAATATTGTTAAATAATTAATTTTCCACTGAGTACACATTTGGGGTAAAGTGACCGGGGTAAACTGAGCTGAGCAAATGGCTGCTAAGAACCAATGCGCAAGTGGTGTGCGCAATATCCTAACCTGTCAGCTGGCTAGAAAACCACGCGGCGCGATGGAACAGAATCTAACCTCAAAAAACTGAAAAATCTGCCACAGTTTTTGACAACCACGGTGCAAAACAGCCAGAAGCTGCCGTGCTACACACGTCATTCCAGCGCAAGGGGTTAATATTTACCTATATCCTCAATTAAAGTTCTTATTTTGTTGCACCTCGATTTACCCCATATATGGGGTAAAGTGGTCAGTTTTGGCATTTTCTTTTCAAGTTGAATTTTAATATACTTTAAGTTTATTTTAAGTATTGCTATTCGTCATTTATCAATAGTAATGTTCAAATTATATTATAAATCTATTTCCACATATTTTTATTGAAAGGGAAAAATTTTATTCGGCTTCAAACTTTTTCCGTCCCACTTTGCCCCGGTCTCCCCTACTCGTATGGAAAGAGACGATCTTGACAGATAAAACAGCTGAAAAAATGTTGAAGAAATGGTACCAATGTTTTAAATTTTTTTTTACATGTAGTATATGGGTAGATGAAAATATCTGCAAAGCTCCAATTGTTTGCACTACACCGTTTTAAAGAAATAAGTTATAACTTGAGAAAATTGTGAATTCAGGGCATTTTCACTGCCAAATTTTTCGCAAATAATGCTTGAGAAAGCATTTGTAAAGTGAAAAATACCTTCCTAGGATTAAAAATAAGACTCCAACTGTCGTTCGAGTTCCTTACATCTAGATTTACTATGCCTAAGACGTAGATATTCAAGTATTTCAAATTTCATATAATTTTGTCTAATATTGTACGTCCGATACATCCTTAACTTTAACGGGCAACAACTCTGTTTAATTCCTTTTGTGTTTGCGCGTACTACATCCTGTCACTATTGTTACACATCTCCCTCTTCTGTTATGTAGATTGTACCTATTAAGGATGCTCACCCGTATATAAATAAGTAAGTAAAAATAAAACATTGTGCTCGGCGAATGCGCCGACCAGCTGCCTTGATTTATAATTCTTCGATTGGACGATGGATTCTGATACGATCGGAGGATTATTACTCCAGTCATTTGCCAAGCGGGTAACGAAATTAACGCTAATTATGTCGCGGGCGAATTCAAAATGGTCCAGATTTGCCGGAGTTAAATAACAAATTGGATATCCGCCTGGTGCAGATTAAGCAGGGCTAAGGTGCAGATTAGGTCATGCTCAGAAATCGTACGATTTCTAATCGATCGGTGGTCAGCCTTCGATGGCGAGCTCGTGATTTTCCTTGGTACTTTAGAAGACAGGTTTCTTCCACCGTTTTGTCTGTACTTTTATCGACTCGTCGCCAATTCCCAAGCGTTAGGTAATACTTACAGAGACTATTAAAGGGACTGCTGGGTTGCGCAAGAAGCGTGGGAATGTTTGTTGCGTCGTTCGAAGCGAGCAACGCTTTCGAATTAATAATCCGATTCCGTGGGCGTTCGCGAGTGATTCAACATCGTTTCCACGTACGCGAAAATTAGCTAACTCTCCCACATTTTCTATCAGTTCTGCTCGTTACCGACGAACTATAACTCGTTGACCCTAGTATACAGGGGTGTGATTATTTAAAGCGTGTCTGCGATACACGTTAATTCAACTTATCGCGCAGGACGTGACCCGCGCGACCACTAACGCCTGCATCCACCCAGAATAATGGCACTTTGATGGTCGTTGCGCGTCAACCCAATACCTGAACCACCCTTATCATTTTCCCTGCAACATCGGGGCACGAAGATAAACGAATATCTCTTACAACAACGTCGTTAACTTCGGAGGCCACTTCTACGTCCGAGTGTGTCGCTTAAGGGTCTACCCTCAGAGCTGAAGGGCTAAGCCCGACCGTAATTAGATCCATAAAATACAGAACAACGCCCCAATTCCGCCACCATACCACAATTATCATCCTCGTATCTAGCCCTCCATCTAAAACAGCACAGGATCTCGAGGAGCAAGAGTTTCACCCGCTCGAGCGTTCGTTTGAATTACAGATCCTCCGCTCGGCTCGAGTAACTCTCGATGCTCGACGGAATATCGAGGCAGTTGCACACGGCTCCGCCAACGGAGGGAGGAAGCGGCTCAGACGCAATTTCCGCGATACTGTTCCTGAGACATCGATATTTTATGATCGACACCGGCCACCAGCAACAACTCCGCCCCTGGCGATATTAAATTTCCAAACGTTCGTACCAAGCTCCGGAGAAGTTTGACGAAGTGTCTTGACGGAGCTGCCTTCGAAAAACAGATGCCGCGATGGCAATCGATTAGACAGATAATCCCCCCCCAAGACCAGTGTTCTGGGAAAGTGGACAAGCTTCGTTTAAACCAACGGAAGCGGAAAGCTGCATCGATCGGCATTTCTAAGGTCTGCGCATTATGGGGGTTGATGCGGTCGATCTAATGGTATTATCAACCCTTAATGCCGGGCCCCCGGGGTCGTTGACCGACCAGACGTCGCTCGATCCACTGCATCTTCCCTAATTAAGCCAGCTTCATTCTAGAAAGCTAAGAAAAAAGAAAACAGCAGTTTGTCCTGTGGAAACGACAACTCGGCGTATATTGGGTGTTACGTCAGTTCATTGTTACACAGAGGGAGTTCACTGGCATCGCCCGCCAGTGTTATCTATTACCAGGGGCGAGGTCACGTTAGCGTGGCTTTTAAACAAATTTAATTACGCGCCGGAGAAATTTTACGATCTTTCTCGAACCACGCTAGGGGGTTCTACGCGCGGGGCAACTGAGCGATGATTCCTGTACGATAAGGGCTATAATGTTTCTCGCGAGCTGTTCGTCGAAAGTACGCAGGCTAGTGAGTAAAGAAAAAACTCGCGTCTTATCGTCAGTCGTCCGTCGGGCTGAGAATTTTCGAGCAACTCGTTCGGTCGATGGAGGAAATGCTCCTCCTACGTGGCAGAGGCACATGGTCAGGCCAGACGAAGGGCGTTAAGGTTCAGAAACACCGGGCAATCGCGATCTTAACGCGGAGTTAGCGTGCACCCTATCTCCCGCTACGTCTAGCTACCGCTAACTTACGAATTCCTTCGAGGCAGCGAGAAGGACTTGACTTCACCGCAACTTTTACCCACCGCTTGTGCGTGCACGTGGGCTATTGCCAAGGTTCTGGCTCCACGGCAGCAACCGTGGGCTTTCGCGGAATACATTAAAGCTCGCGCAAGTGCGCGGAATAGTGCCTCAGAATCTGAAATGCACGGGCATCGCGAACGTGCAGGGGGGGACACTTGGAAATCGCACTCCCAAGCCGGTCAATTTGCGTGCAAATTAGCCAACGCTTGTCTGTGCATGCAAGGCCGAATCTACTTGCTTCCTCGTCGGACTTGTGCCTTCGACCGTTTCCTCGCGCACGCGAGTGCATTAGCGCTGTTTCAGAAACGGGATGGTCGAGATTATCGATGATATTCTGGATAAACTAACGATACTTTCCTAGCCGTTAATGACCGCCGGGCTTGTTGTTAAGGGTTGCAATCGACGGGGTCGCGATAAGGTCTGAAAATCCCAAGGCTCTTGGCCCGTCGTTTAACGGCACGCGACTCCGCCGCGGGTCCACCACTCGATTCCAGGGAATTTCGTGATCGAACTGCCTCGATGAAACAGACCTGGGTGTGGTGCGCCTGGGAATTGTGCCGGTGATCGACGGTGCGGGGTGAGAAGTGCCACGAAACGACTGTGAGGATTAGAGGGCTGGTCTTCTATTCTGAATTTATGCCCCGCCAGCTTGGAATGTTTGCTCGCGGAAGTGATATCGGTGATGAAGGAAGACCACTTCTCTGTCGTTTAAATCATACACAGGGGATCGAGCAGAAAGGAATTTGGCGGTTCTGGGTAATCGAATATCGGAGTCACAGGGATATTCCCCATCGTATCCCTGTTTTCGGTGTACGATAGGGGGTGAATCGAGGGATCGTAAATCAGAGGGGCGACGGTAGCTAAATGGATCCGAGAAATTTCAGCTGGTGGGGGCGAAGCACGAATGTTGGCCATAGCAACTGCACCGAGTATCCAGGCTATCCGATCGTCGATCCACCATCGGCCGTGAATACTGCTCCTTGGCAGGCTTCCTGACAGCGACACTTTTTCCATTTTCCTTTTACGCGCACCCTGCCAAATCTGCTGCTGACCCACTGCTGCAGCGCGGGCTGATCTTTGAAGGTGACCTTCGGGTAACTTCTACACGAATCTCGGACATCGAGGGAAAGAAGTAGGTACGCAGTCAAAGGAATTCTCCAAGGGAATGTTGGAATTCGCAAATTGATCGTCAAGACTATGGAGAACTCGCGTGGAAAACAGAGTACCTAAAGTTTCCTCGATTGTTTATGGCTTGAAAAGGGGCAGTGAGAGTTCTGGGCCAAGAAACTTGACGAAATCCTTTGGAATGGGCTGCAAAGTTGGAACAATTACTAGCAGGACCACCGCATAACGGTCACGGTGACGGAAGTGGAAGTTAACATCGAAAACGTTTGTTATTTCCCTCGGCGAATTAACGATATTGAGTTTCTGATACGCTCCAGCATCGGCGTGCGATTCAAGCTGGAGAGAGTATCTTGCTAATGGGGAGCTGGCTAAGTCAGCCCGTCGGGGGTACAGAAATCAATACGTATTCAGAGTTTCTACCCGTAAATCTTCCGTACACGAAGTCGTTCGGAGAAGCAACCCTTGCCTGACATTAAAATATCTCCAGTTGAAGGAATGACTGCTATATTAATTCTTGATCAACGCTGAACATAAATGTCACTATCCTAGTCTACTTGCCTCCATAGGTTCCCGCAATCCCTAAGTTATCCATCGCAAACTAAATACACGCCCATCGTAATGTATTCTGAAATGTCGAATGCCAAAAGTGTGCACCGAAGGGTAAGAATAGCGAACTGAGAGCCCCGATGACGAGGCTCGGAGTAAACAGTAATAAATGGTTTTAGCCTTTAGGAGGTTACACAGTGTCTTTCCAGTGAACGGTGATCGCGTTAACCTCGGGTAATTGATCCCTTCCTCTCCCTCTGCCTCGCGCAGCTTTTCTAGCTCGCCCTGCCACAACCCTTCGCGTCTGTTTCCCTTGGATATCGTATCTCGAGCTATCGCCCCGTCCTAGCCACTGTCTCCAGATAATCGTAGCCATCGTTGCATCCGAGGAGCTCGCGAGCACCACGCCACGTCCGCTCCGATAAGACCTCCCCTTTGTGGCGATGGATACGAACGATTAGGAAAGGGCTCGATTAAAATTTCCCAACCACCGACCCGGTATTTCGGAGAAGCGTCCCCTACGAGCGTGTCAAGTGTCCATCGATCCCAGCAGCGCGGGCGGCCGGGACGAAAATGTAACGAGTTTGGATGATTGGTCTGTTCAATTCGATTCCACTTAGGTGGCATAGGTCAGACTGATTTCTGCGTGGGGGTGGAAGTATCGGAAAGTCACAACAGGTGGGACAGGGCGAGACGGATGTCTCGAGCATGGGCTATTCATAGTATCTCTCTATCTTTACGGGGACATTTTGTCTTAAAATAAGACCTCCGCTTTCTGTATGAAGTGTCCATCTGCAAGACTCCCTCGCTAATAATCCCAAACGGAAGCTTAAGGGGAGGTTCCGGCTTAAAAGTCGATTTTTTTTATTTCATTTTTCGAATGTTCAAACTTTTAGGAATACGTGTTTAAAAGGATTTGTTGAAATTCGTAAAATTCCCGAAGTTATAGGCATTTGAGTAGCGGCAAATGCATGGGCAACAACCGGCCACTCGGCGCTCACGTAAAACTTTAAACACGTTTTTCTCGAAACAGTGTTCTCAAAATCGGTGGAAACAGTATCTCCAAAAGTTATTATCCGATTCGACTGAAACTTTTTTTATTTTGAAGAATATACTTCTGGCTAGGGGGGAACGAGAAAAAATACAAAAAATTGAAAATTTACAATTTTCAAAGGCGTTGAAAGGACGAAAAATATAGGGAAAAAGTGATTTCAAACTTTAAGTGTCGTTATTGTCTAAAAAAAATGTCATTTTTATAATTTTTTTCTGGTTTTCCCCCCTAGCCAGAAGTATATTCTTCAAAATAAAGAAAGTGTCAGTCGAATCGGATAATAACTTTTGGAGATACAGGAACCACAAATTTGAATGAATTTTTGGACGCCTTGATTTTAACGACTCCCCAGTGCCGTCTGCAATGATTAATTATAAAACAAAAAATATATTTCTATAACTTAAGATATCCTTAATACAATGCAAAAAGACCCATTAAATTATATATAATAGTTTTCCATTAATTAATTCCTAACGATCACCTATTTTTTGGGCTCCAGACCGGAACCTCCCCTTAAGCTGCCTACTAGCCACGGGCGTTCAAGTACTCACGATTTTATGATGAAGATGCTGGAGCTCCCTCTCGGTGACTCTCCTCCGCCACAGCTCACGCTGCTCTCGTCTGTACTGGCTGTACTTGTAGAACAGGTACATGCCAGGAAGCGCCAGGACAACTAGAGGCTTCATCAAGCCAGCTCTTCCGCTTCCGCCGCGAACTCGAGGCTCTGGCGGCTCGTCCAGGTCCTCCAGTTGTCCTGCACCCTCGGCCACAGCCGGCACAGCGGGCATTTTTGATCACCTGCAACAGAACCATCGGGTTACTCGAATTTCGGTAGCAAGATTCGTTCGAAAATAATTCGCAACCGCACACCGCCAGCGCGGCAGCAGAAGGAATCCCGGCTGATTAATTAATGGGATCGCACTCAATTAATTCCACCGCAAGACAATGGTCTGCGCCGTTGTATTGCGCTTCATCGGGGACATTGAAACGGCACAATGGCCCGGAACGCGTCTGACACAGAAACGGTAGCCTCCGAGTCTCATAATGGATCATTTGTTCGCAGCGATTAATCGATCTTAAGCTGCGCGACCAGCCCCCGTCGCGATTTAAACCTCCTGCCGCGGCGAAGCCTAGGAAGAGCCACTCTTAGCCGTGAAACAGGAACGTCGCTGCGGAAATCCACGCGGAGGATCCAGCGGCTCGGCGCCGGGGAGCGGATAAAAGCGGCGCGGGGCGAGTCGAAAGAGCGCGCGGATAACCGTTTGCTCGTTGGCGCGAAGAATTTCAGCGATCTGACAGTGGCGGACGGGTGAACGGCGAATTTTAGGTCACCAAGAGACGTCGACTATTGGGTATTGGTTTTCCATCAAACCGTTTTTTACGATTCCTCGTCTGTGCGCCGCCGGCCGAGTAGTCGGGGCGAGGCGGAGGCCTGCTTTTCTTCCTCATTTCTCGATATTTATAATCCTCGTTAATGTCGCGCCGGAATATCTGCAACGAAATAGCTTTCCGCTGCAGACGAGTGGGAGGGAAACGGTATCGCAGGCCTCCGCTTTTGTCCGATACCAATTATTCTTGCTCGCGGGAAAGGCAGCCGAGGAAATTTCGCGGTTAAAATGCACGCCAACTTTCGTACGTGCTGTGTTCCGCAATTTCACGGAGCCACGGGCTTCAAAGCACATCTGGGGATGTCACGTTCGACCGATCAGATGATACCAGCTGTACGGATGCAGCCTTTCGAAAGAGCCTGAACGATCTTTAAAAGTATTCTCGTTCGCAGGGCCTGCATTCTGGAGGAAGCTCGCGCTACCCCAATCCAGGAACTAGCGGCAGCCCTACCGATCTGTTTCTGGGTTTCCAAGGTGGTTCGTCAAGAAGGCCTGGTTAATGACGGACCGTCCTGCGAGGCTCCGCGACTTCAATGAAATTTCGTAATCCACTTGCCGGTCGTTCACCAGCTATATTTAATTCAACCGTCTATTTGCCGTGCTATTCTTAACCGGCTGCTCTAGAAATACGTCCGCTTTATATCGCTGCCCGCGGCTGGGTCGTGCACCCTCCGCTCCTCGCAGATGCAGTTGCTTCTCTGCGCTGCGACGGGGCTGATTCAATTACTCTGCAAACGGCACGGCCAATCAAGCGTCAGCCTCGCGGTGTCGTTAATTATTTGGCGGCTGGAGGATTGTAGTTTTCGAGCCACGGCTGGAACAGTAGGGGCGAAGACACTTAGGGATGGCCCAGGTGTTCTGAGAGCCACGGACACGCGAAACGTTTCTGTGGGCGAGTTTCGCGGGGATGGAAACGAGCCGACAGGAAGGAAATTTATGCAAATACAGGAGGATCAGCCTGGAATGGATGCAAAACGTTCGACGCGTCCACGTTTGCGAATGAGGATTAGAGGATGTAAGATTTGAGGTTGAAAGAACAGAGCTTCTGTTCTTGGCACGAGTGAAGGCCTCGAGCTCTTCCGGCGATAAGGGAAATCTAGAGCAATCCACGTTTGGGTCGAGGATGCCTCTTAGCATTGGTGAAAAGGTTGTTTGTCCTGCTTTATGCGGCTCAATAGGATCTTTATGGGAATCAATAGGGATCACTTCTGTTAAATACCTCGGCCAAGTATTTGCACAGAGATTTACGACTCTATTCCCGGTACAGTCAAGAAATCTGCATTGCAAATCGCTGTTTTATCGAGTAATTGGGCGATATCGCGGTCAAGATGATGATGCATCCACGCGAAGCGTCCCGTCGCTTCGATTCAACAGCTTTCATAAAAGCAGATATCTAATACACCGAGCCTCGTTTCGCCATCTGATATACTAATTGGACCAGCGGCAAGAGAATCGTCGCGCCGGGAGGACAGAAACAAGTAGTTTCGGTGTGAATTCTGGATAGAAGACACCATAGCAATTCTGCGTGGTGCGTAGGCGATGCAGGTACTCGTGCACGCGTTATCACCTTGGGGGGTAATATATTATCGGAAATGAATCGATATATCGACTCGTTGTACGCCCCGTACTCGACACTATGAAAACATACACCACCTCGGGGATTCGCTGTGTTTCTGCCAAGGGCAAGGTCGCCCCTACTAGCTTTTTCACCTGCAGGGAACCTCTTGAGCATCCAGAAATTGCAGTGACCATTAGATATTCCCGTGTTTCGCGAGGAAATCGGCGAACGACGAAGGAATCCCTCGCGCCCTACCACGAACGTTCGAATTCCAGAAACATGGACGCACGCGGAGCATCGAAATTGGGACGAACGGAGCGAGAAGGATCGTAGTCGAGTTACTGCCGTTAGAGGCGTCGAGGCGAGAGTGGACGGACGGTGGCGGAGTGAAATTATTACGCTGCCGTCGCGAGGACTATCGCCACGATCTAATATTACACGTACGTATGCGTTTCGCCTTGACATGTCGTAATGGCGGTCGGCAAGAACAAGGACACCCGCCGCGGCAGGATAACATCGTGCTGGATAGGCTACGGCCAAGTACACGTCCTGCCGGGCTTCTATTTTTACGCCCGTTTTCTGTTGTTCAGTAACGTTCGATTGCCGTGTTCCACGATTAGGATCGATCTGCCCGCTCTTTCCTCATCCTCACGTGACTCCGCGCGCGAGACCCGATGCCGTGACACAGAGTACGCCGCCAGCTCGATGCTAATCGTTTCGATTTTCCCCGCGAGCGTCGATTCACAACCACCTTTAAGGACGCGAGACCGCTTCGAGTCCAGCGAGAGAATTATAAAATTCACGGTTGCTTCGCCGACTGCGTATGGATCGCGCAGCGCGTGGCGCTCTTTTTGAAACTGCGTGACTTTCCAGGGGGAATAACGGGCACTTTCAATCAGCCCCGCGTTTAATCTCTATTGCAACCGTGATCAGTAGAAACGGGCGAAATAAATGGACAGATCGTCCCACCGCGACGTTCAGCTTCGTTAAATTATCAGAGTGAACGTTATGTGTCGCGGTAGAGAATTATTTACAGGGGCCGTGTCGAATCCTCCCGGCTTTCCACTGCTCCCACGATAAATCAGAAGGTGTTACGGCATTTTGTAACACAGATATTCGAGGGTGATTATTTATATCAGAATTGGGGGATTCCCCGAATGGGGAATCTACGGTTCCTAGTTGCAACCTACTTGTTATCGGTTACGCGTGCGTTCACATTCGCCGAACATTTGTCTGAGAGGTACCGGCGACACTTTTCCCGCAATTCACAGGCAATCATGCAACGAATAACACCACAAAGAACGAAACGACCACGTACATACGTAAACACGCGCTGGCATTTAACCAAAACACCAGGCGCGACAACACCTCGAAACGCGTTAAAACTGCATTCTCCTCGATCGCCAGGCGTGTCGATCCTCTCTCCGTCAATTATACAGAATCAGATTCGACGCGCGTAGCAGCCTGCTGCCGCAGAGCAGAGGCGTCTGGCACTTGCCGTACGAAAGCTCGCACAGCAGAGTCCTCTCATCCAAGTGCATTCATTCCCAAGGTTAACCGAGGAGCGCCCCTCCGTCGCCCTATCCCAACAACCGCACACAGCTCGGAAACTAGGGATCTAGTAAACACTACGGCGACTCGCGGTTGCACTTACGTTGCTGGCTGTCCGAGCGTGATCGCGCGTGCTTGCCAGGTCGAGGCAGGGAAGCGGGCACCTCGGGGGGGGGGGGGGGGGGTAGCAGAGGTCGACGGGAACGTGGAAAAAAGCACGAATGAAATCGAGCCTGGGGCCGGCGACACGAGCCTCCCTCGTGCGCTCAGCTCAGCTGAAGCATCGCCGAGCCGCGCGAGTAGTGTTGGCGGTATTGTACCGGCGGCTGCACTGCGCGTCTGCAGCTAGGCAACCCGCACCAGGCCACCCCGCTCGCGACAGTTCGTGGCAACTCGGCAGCTCTCGACCCGAATCGGCGGCGACCGCCGCCGCCCGCTCGACCTCGATGCTTTTTGGCGGCTACGTGGGTTACACCGGCGCACGTACGCGCGCAGGCTTGCAGCTATACAGGGGCCAGAGAGCCCCTACTGCGCACGTACCGGCGTGCAGGCTTGTATCTACCCCGAGACCGTAGTTTCGGGACCAGCCATACGTGGGCGAGCGTAACGGTGCAGGGTTGTAGCAATCCTCGGGGGTCCAGGATCGTAGTGTTGGAAGATCGAGGGGGCGGGGGGGGCTAGCATGTTTAAGGGGCCGCTTCAAAGGCGGACGGTCTATTTGACCTGCTCGCGAGGTAGGTATGATCTTCCTGAGGGTTCAATGAGGATCTTGGGCCGCACTGTTGTAAGGTACAGACACACTTGGCTATGGGTAATGTGCTGGGCTGATATGCACTAAATGGAAGGGAATGGGAATCTTGACGATGCGTTGTCTTCAGCGATGGGGCCCCATTGTTCCACGTTCGGTCGTGGGCTAGAGCGAGGATGGCTTTTAATAAAATGTGCTGCGAGGGACCTGAATCCTCTTACCCCGAGAACCTTGATATTTGAGATGTGCTCAGAGCGGTACCCTCGAGAGTACAAGCTTCCAAACGCGTCTCTCATTACCCAGGCCATCGATATGCCTAAAACGCTCGACTCCACTGTTTTTTTTTACTTTCTGCTACCCTGAAAGCGTGAACTACATTGCTCTCGTTACAGGACTCGACACATTCATTCACGTGCCCCGTCCTCCGGGTCGGAAACGGTCAGCTTGGGGGCACCGAGGATCAATCGTCCGTGGTTGTACGATGCACCGCCGTGCAACCGGCTCGTGTGCTGCGTGACGCAATGCGTGGAGTTCCGTAGAACCAGCGATCGAAGGCAGCTCTGTCAGCGTAGTGGCTGGGTAGCCAACTGAGGGTAGTATACGGACAACCGTTGGTGATTTCTGTGGACGATGCTGCGCTACCCGCTGCCAGAGGAGGATCGATAAAGGGAGGAGGGATGGACGCGCCAGCCGGGAAGAAACGAGGGAATCTGCGCGCTCTCTCCCCTTTTCTCTCCGGGGCACGCTCTCTCCTCACCCACAACGCATGACTGTTTGGTAGATCCGCTGATGTCGCTCTATCCCCCCGCGACCCTCTTCCGCCTAGGCCTCCCCCTTCCGTCCCGTGTCTCCCCTTTTCTACTACCCTATCTCCCTACGTTCCCCCGTTTTTTCTCTCTCTCTCTCTCTCTCTCTCTCTCTCTCTCTCCCTCTCCCTGTGCCTCTGGAATACCGGCCTCGTCCCTCTTGGGACGTGCTGGTCTGATATTAGGGTTAGTGAACTTTGGATCGACATAGATAACCGTCCCCGAGTCCCTTTAGCGCTGGACTGATGACTCTCCGCTAATGAAACCCGCGATTCTCGTTCTACTTGATACATAGCCGTCTATTTACCGGCTTCTTTCATTCAATGCTCGGGCTCGTTTCTTTCAGCGAGTGCCCTTCCCTTTCGATTCGCCCGCCAACGAATTTGGGTTAATTCGTTCCACGTTTGTAATTAAGAGCTGGACGCTCGCGGTGATCGCCGATGAATGCGCCGGACGAGGCGGCTTCTATATGGGCCACACGGTCGGGAATATCGAGTATCCCTCTTAAATAATTCAGCAACAATTTATCAAGGACCACCTGCTCGCAGTCAGCCTTGAAAACTTGAGGGGATAATAAATGATTCTGCGCGCGGAAAGCGGGCGGCGTACAGTGTGCACACGATTCAGAGGCACATCTCTGTGTGTAGTGGGTACAGTAACTCCAAAATCCTGGAGGACTTTAAACACGGTCGAATAAATTGGACGCTTTCCCCGTCTAACGCTCAACGTATCTCGCCTTTCATTGTATTATACTTGCCGCGGGCTTTGTCCATTAAATCGTCTTCGAGCGGAGTGAAACTGTAAACGCGAGCCGTGTTATTTGCACGACTAGGAGGGAAAGGTCAGAGTAGATACACCCTCGCGGGTCGGTCCACGGGCACTCGATAAGGTCAGAAATTACTGTGGCATTTCCTGGCCCTCCCTCGCAATCGCCTTGCGTTACATCCAGCTGGAGCGAATCGATGCGTCTTTCAATCACACATCCGTCCGCGGAGAAACACGTCCACATGATTGACCCATGGGGAGCGAATGAAGCGAAGGCTGGGGAAAAAGCCGTGGATAATGGCGCATTATGAGCGCGGCACCAAGGATCCCTTTGGTTTGTGTGTCGCGGCGATTCAATGCACGCCCGTAACGAGTTCGGGCTTCTGACGTCCCCTCGAAATAACGAGGCCCCTGAACAAAAGTGCAGAGGTTCTTGTACGCCTGGGCTAGTGGCGAAAGAGTGCCGTTACGTAATAATATCTCTGAAAATTCAACGTGTTACCACTGCCTTGCGCGAGGGCGTCAGAAACGGGCAATTTAATCCTCTCTAGCGCAAGGACCTCTCGACGGTACACTACCCCCCTTTTCTCTTCCCCCTCTAACTCCGGCGTACCAACGCTAAAAACACTTTGTTCCTCGCCGCTGTGGCTCTGTCGCGCGCAAATCCGCCAGGCCGCCTCTAGATCCGGGCCATTTGTCAAATTCCAGGCGTCTCGGTAAACGCGGCGACGATCGAATGACGAGAGTGAAATACGATACATCCTTGAATCGCAGCCAGCAGCCCCCAAAGCAGAGCCATTTTTCGTGACGTTTGACCCGCTTCTATTGGGCGAGCCGTGACGTCACCGCAGGGAATGTCAGATCAATGGTCTCCAGGGGTTGCTGCCACTGCTTCTCCACCTTTACATCCTCCATGCTCGCTGGAATCTCCTTTCCACACGAACACGTGCAGGCTGACGGCCCACGCGCGTCCCTTAGTCGCGCCTGAGGCTGCGGCAAACAATCGCGATGACGACAGCCGTGGATTGGCCCGCAACCTTTGTTACGTCGAGGAATTTACACGCTGCGTCGCTTGAAACCCGTAATTCAATCAAATTAACACCTTAACTTTAGGTTTCAACCTTGTTCCGATGGAATTCAACGATGCTTGAAGCTCGTAGACCCAGTTGCATCTGGTTTCGACCAGTAGCAGCTTCAGGCTGGCAACCCAAAGCTCCTGGCAGTCCTTCAGATATCATTGACGAGGAAAATCGGGCCTACTTCATCGGGTACCGATGTGAGTTTAGGGTCGACGCCCTCGCATCAGTGCTCGAACCTTTTGTCAACGTGTGCAAGAGAGTCAGGACCAAGAAGCTTCCTCTCGATCTGCACGCGAGTCGAAGGGAGACGACGAGGGGCTTCGGCGGTTGGTCGATGACGCGCTTGCAGAGAAACACCGTGGCTCTCGGGGGGGGGGGGGGATGAGCGCCACTGGCGTGACGTCACAGAAAGTTCAATGACGTCATAGCCCCGTTCGATACACCAGGATCCCGATGGTGGGGGCTGGTTCACCGAGACAAGAGCAAAGAAGAGCACGACCCCGGTCGGGGGGGGGGGGGGGAGGAAGCGTGGAACGAAGCTGTGCAACGTCAGACGAGGGAGAAGCGGCGTGGAACGAGAGACTTTTCACGCCGTTGCAAATGAATGCCACTACCACTCTCGCGTCGCGCATCAAAGAACCAGGCTGACAATTTCGGCCTAGCTGCCCGAATACTGCTTCCTTGCATTCAATTTTTTAATATCTCTGAATACCCCCGCACAACAGCTGCACCCCATTTTACCACGAATGACGTTTTACTTTCGGTACGGGCCCATGTGGCCGGGAGAAATGTCAACACGAAGCTAACAGCGGCTTACAGTGGATGGACTCCGTTAACACAGAATTCTAGTAAATGGGCGATGTTTCTGGCGACACTGAGAATATCTGACTCTAACTGATAAGAATCGGTAGCTCGTGAAATCTATTAAAGCCTACAAGCAACGTGCATTTACATTTCTGTCCGATTGCATGAATATTTTATCCACCGACGGCGGACTCTATGAATACCTCAAGTTCCACAATCAGACGTACCCACATACGTGCAGGTACGTTTGAATGGAGAGACGGCGACGAAAGTTGCCAATTATCGCGGTGATCGCCGTCAGGTGGAGGAGGTTATTCCCCCAGGAAGAGTTGGCCGCGATAAATCAATGGAAGTTTACGGAGGGCTTGCAGAAGCACGTGCATGTGCAATAGGGAGGAGCCGGTATAGGGGCGCAGCGGGCAAGTACCGTGTCGGGTGATTCTGGAGCACGAAGAAGAGGCGCGTCGAGTGGATAGCGAGCCCCGAAGAGGTAGGCGGCTCGCCTCTGAACGAGGATCCCCCCCGCGCGACAGTAACATATATCGAGGTCGCCCCGAAAGACTCGGCTACCGAGCCGGAATCTCTCTATCTTTCATCCCGCGGATTCATCCGAAAGAAGCCACCTTGAAGGATCCTCTTCACCGTCGCGCGTCTCCCGCCTAAATCGCAACGCCGTGCCCCGCTTCAAGGTTTCCTCGGGGCAGCCCGTGAAACGAGGCACCTTTCCACCTGGAGCCTCAACGGATATACCGAAAAAAATCCGCCATCCCTCGGGATGCAACCAGCTAGCAAACTTGAAGAGTCGAAAAGAGATTCAGCGTCCTAGAAGGGGATAATGTTTTCTTGGATGCAGACCGGAGCTTCGTTTAAACTTTAAGGGAGTGTTTTGTGGAAATTAGAGAGGGTGGTTATCAGTCCTCCTCGTCGGAGCACTCGACACTAATTATAGGACCGTCGGGGTCCGGGACAGCCCCCCCCCCCCCGCCGCCGGGGGGTAGATGACGCATTTTCCGGGATGAAGGGGTCCACGAGATCTCCAGCGACCTGTTTGTCCGCTCTTAGGGATGCAAGTCAGGGTAGCCGCATTGCGCCACCCCCACTATCAGTCAGGCCTGCTTATAAAAGGAACGCCTGTAATTTTCGTCCCGCGGGCTGGCGCGCTCTGCGGTTTCCGGACTGGCCAAGACGGAACATCGGAAGCCCCGTTGGTCTCGTCGTCACGCTCTTCTTGACCGTTAAATCGCGTTATGCAACGATGTTGCGCGAGCAGCGCCGCTTCCCGTTACTCGCGCCGCTCGTCCTTCCAGCCGGGAACAACGGCAGTTCGGTGGAAATGCATCAGCCGAATTTCTTCGACACTCATCGGCCCCCCGGCCACACGTCGCTCAGCTTCGCGTCCAACCAGTGGGCTCCTTTCAGGCGACGATAAATCTATCGGTAGACGCATTTTTCTCGCGGCAGGACGAATGGTTAATTTCCGCGTTTAATTACGGCCCAAGATGAATGGGGATTTCCCGAGCTCTCGGGAATCGATCGCCTTTCCGTTGGAACAATGTCTGGGTCGAGCTACTTGGAAATTAGATGGAGGCCAACGGGAGAATTTCAAAGGAATGCCTCCATTAATCAGCGCAGGCAACGTTCCGGGAGCGTGTGAAATTCGTAAGAGGCGTAATTTATAAGGCAACAGGCTCGAAGTTGGGGGGAGCGTATGTAGAACGAATTGGGGGAGCATGTGGGTGTGAGGAATAGCGAATGTTATACTTGGGAGCTTGAGTTCTCATCGATAAAGGATTAGAATTTCGTGCAGCACCTTCGTGCATTAAACATCCTGTCGATACTCTTTGAATCTCACTTAAAAATCAATTTAGACTTTCCAAGTATTCATAAGTTGAGCGATTTTTTTATACCGCCCCTGAAGAATGCAACTCTGTCTTCGAGTTCCTACCTTACCAACCGTTGGTAGAATTCCCTAGCGCTCCATGGGTACTGCAGAAAGTCACTACGCTAAAAATATAACCAGGTGGAAGAGAACAGTCGAGCCATCTGTGATCAGACATAGTAGAATCGATATTCCCTCCGTTTCTGCCGTGCACGGTAGGTAAGCAATTTTAGAAGCACTTCCGAAATGTCCTAAAACGTTCGATAATTAGAAAATAAATGGCTTTGGACCTTTACGAGCAGCGCAGCTAAAACAATGCCACTTTGCAACCACACCCTTCGCATAAATCTAAGCGAAGCAGAAACGAAAGCACCATTGTCTTGAAATTCCTACGCTGATTGCAAGCCAATTAGTCGCCAGGATGATTCATCGATCAGTTCTTTATTTTTCGAGTGTCAGCGCGGCTGAATTTGTCTGTGACGAGTCGCGTGGGTTCACCATCCGGCGGAGAGGATTGCGCCACCACCTCCCGCCTCTATATTAAATCTTTTCCGCATAAACTAAACGATGATTTGTGGCCCGCTGATTAATGAGCAGCGTTGGGCACGTTTCTCCGGTGTCAGAGTTCAGCGACACTATTGAGTTTGCATCAGCAACTTCGTTTGACGACTGTCACGTCTGCTGCTGAGACGCTTAACGAACCCAGTCTCTCGACGGGAGAGCCATTGAAAAATAGAGTCCCCTCGATTGTCACTTAATTATTTATGTAATTTTCTGGTGAATAAAGACGAATTATTATTATTATTATTATTATTGTACCTAGAAGTGAATCAGTGCATAGCCTACTCGAGATACACCCCCCACTAATCCCCAAATTCGCGCAATTTCACCGTCCGCGTCTCACCGAAATTGGCCAAGATTGCCCGCGACGGGACCTAAAATCCAATTGTTAAAGTACAAAAGCGCCTGTTCGCATTCCGATCCCCGTGAAGCCGGCGATCCTCTATCGCGGCGTTACGAGCCAGCAGTGAAAGCAGCAACAGTAACGACCGTGTAATCGCCATGTTGAAGAAGCGCGTCCCGCGATTGCGATCGCAGTCCTAGTTAGAAAAATGTAGAGTTCCACCGTTTCCAGCGTCGAATTTACGCCGCGGCGAGAAAGGGAGTTAACGAAAGGCTGTCCGCGATCGGTCCAGTTAAATTTTATGGCTTTTCAGCCGATGACTATTTTCTGGCCAGCTTTTGCAACGCGGTGACTCAACGTCGGTAGAAATAAGTGCATTACCAGGAAGAAGCCAGGCTTGGCCGTGTCGGCTTATCAAGGAAGCATTCTGTCGCTCGCCAGGATGTTACAATGTCCCTTAGATAGGCTGACGAAATTCCCTGAAACTCGTCGATCCCTATCTGACCGGTCGGAAAATCTGGAATGGAACGGCTGTTGCGAACGAGCGCTGGCGCGACGAGGCCCAAGACTCGATGGATCCGACGGTGGCGAACGGGTTAAGCATCCACGATTTGCAATTCATGCACCCGCTCCAGTGTCCGCGTTACCCAACCAGCCCCCAGATGATGTCCAGCTATCGAAAATCGCGGGAAAGTCGCGAGAGCGACCTAACGAGTGCGCAGACGACGCGTAAGCTGTCTAAATTTGGACTGCTCGTCGGGACGTTGCCTGCTGATAGGACGTTTATGAATTCCAGCTTCTGCTAGGGGAAATTCGACAGTCTCGGCCACTTAGGCACGAGTGTCGTGGAAATGACCCACCTATTAGAGCACAGTTTGGTCAATTAGACGGCGATGGGCGCTTGGAGAAAGCAAGCTGGAGAATCAGTGAATAGTTGCTTCTATCCAAGTCAATGGTATCATACATTCCCCCTGAAATGCATTTAATATCCTCCTTATTTAAATTAGGAAACAGGTGGGGAGATATTTGCGACAGTGAGAGAACGCCCTGGCATTCACTTTATAGTTAATTGAAGGTGTCACTTGCTAGTTTTAGATTTAGGTCTTAGGAGATATGGAGACAAAGAGCCAGAGGACTCAAAATTATCCACTTAGCGTTTCAAGTCTTGAATTCTCCGCTACATACCGCTCCCCCACCCTCGTCATTGGACACTTCAGCGTTGAAAATCTCGTTAGCGGCAACGTATCGCTCCGAAAGCGCATTTCACGGAACAATATCAACGGAACTGGCGTTGAATTTCGAAATTATTAATTGACGCATTATAATTGATCCACAAAGTTACCCTGGCGTGACGAACGGCACACGTTTCCTCAATGGTGAAAGTAAAAGTTGCCCGACACTTTACCTCGCGACTGAAAACCGCACGTTTCAATCGAGCCTTATCAGCCCGCACGTTGAACGTGTGCCGCGGATAAGGATCACGGGACAGTGGGACACCCATGGCTCTCCCTGACCTTTTCCGTGAAAACGAAATGTTTCTCCGGCCATCGGGGCCCGCACGATTTTTATCCACAGTCACGGAATGCATCCGCGCGCCGAGGGGGCTCCTGAACTATGCAACAGCCGACAGTCGGACTCGCCGCGACTGTTTCAATTCCGCAGCTTCTTTCCCGCCAACCGACCAGCTTTCCTCCTGGCTCATAATTAATTGGATCGTGCATGCGCGTATCCACATTATCCACGTTCATCTGCGTCTGCCTCGCCAGTTGGGAAACGTTGAGCCCTCTGAACGGGGTACATTGCGAAACGGCGTCGATTGGCCAATCGTCCACTGCTGTTTCGACGGTTTTCTGCTGTTGTAATCAGGCATTGCTCTGTATTAATTTAGCCAGGCATAGAATCGTGTCAGTGGAAGGCGCGTGGACTTTACGTTCCATTGGGAAATAGGGGGAATTCAGGGTTGCGTGGATCCTAAACGGATGCTGGGCTGAACTGAGGTGGCAAGTCACGTTTGAAGCAGACACAGGGTTCGAAGACGACCCGTGGCTACTTTTGGCCGAGACTCCGCAGCAGCAGGGCAGCGACGGGAAATTTTATTTCCGACTGAAAAACGCTCGTTTTGCCGCGGCAGGAATCGGAGCAGCAGTTGCCAGTGGCAGCCTCACGTCGGATATTTTTGGCACCGACTCTTTTTCCCCTTTTCTTCTTCTCCTTTCGCGCCTCGCTTTGGCCAGCCGCTTCGTCGCGGCAACCGCATTTTTCCTCGTGCACCGCGCCGCGTGGGAGATAAAAATACCATTTCTCTCTTTTTTTTTAAAATATCACCCTTCCTCCAGCTCCCTTGATCCTCGGACTGGTCGAGCCTCGATATCGGCGCTTCTGCTCGCGAGCGCGCTGGGAATACTGATATCGAATCGCGGGCGACATTCGAGAGGTGTCCATCGCGTTGCACCATTGTCGACGCAATGCAACCTCGATATGGATCGGTGCATTGTCCAATTATTTCTGCCGTGCCTGATCGCACTTCGTTTGATAGTATTTGTTCGTTGAACGGAAGAATCGAAACATCAGTACGTAGGTATTAGATCGCACGACAAAATACGACTCGACAACGATCTTAATAATTCTTGGAAATCTCTCCTTTCCCATGGTTCTCGCACATTTTCCCGAATGTCCACTTCGAGCCGAGTCTCTTTCGCTCTTCCCTTCCACCCAGAATCGGCACGATTGGAAACGCTTGCCATTGTCCGCGTATTAATGCGAACGGTAAACAGCGGCGAAATGGGTATCTGCATATAATTTCTGATTTCGATCTCACGAGGGCTGGACCGATCAGGGGCCGATTCACCCTATTTTTTCACCTGCCCGTATTGTGGCAACCCTTGGGCAGAGCGATACCGCTGTCTCTTACTCGCCCCTCGGCTCTTTTCTTCCTCCCGACAATGCGAAGCCACTAATACGTCGTCGCCACAATTCCACGGGCCGCCAAGAAAGCCCGTGTGACAGTTTCCCGGAGTTTACGGTGCCGGGTTCCCCCGATAGATAATAAAAACCATACCCATCGCCGGAGAGTCCATTGGGTGGCCGGAAGCTGCGCGCCATCTTCCTGCTGCATCTTTAACGCTCCTCCAAGGATCGTTCAACCGCCGCCTGTCAGCTTTCTTAATAAATAATTCGCGGGGGGAAAAGCGGATCTGTAAGGTCTGAGTCAGCTCCTTCCGTTATCACCGATATCCGGCGGTTACGCTCGTTTTACATGCAATTAGAGAGAATATCGGCTGCGCCGGGGACCCGAGCTGCAGGTTCTAACGCGAGTGAAAGTGTGTCACCGTATTTTTCATTTTTCACGCGGCACTCGTAGACGGTGTTCTTGAGACGGTTTGACGTCACGTCGATCGAGTTCCCGATAGTTTACGCGCGGATAATTAACCTGGCGGCGCACCGTGCGCGAGGGGCTATTCGATTTTAACGGGCTACGGGGCGCGCGTGGCGGGAAATTGATTTATCCATCGTAGGAAATGATGGAGTCGCAGGTAGCCGCGCGAGTTACTCGAAAAGCGGGAAACGATTCGCGTTTAATGGAACGGAAACAAAGGTGAAGGGATACGCGCGAATGCCGAGTAAAACACTCAGCCCCAGAAGGGGTGAATTCCTGGGGCAATGATGCGAGAGCGCAGGGTACAGCGCGAGAGTGAAAGTGTCACTTATCCCACATCCGTCATATCTACAGACACGAGACACTTCAAGAAGTCAGTGAGGAAGGCGGTCAACGATTCCCGTTAACTTCTATTTACTTTCACTAGTTTATTCGTTTTTACTTATTTTCTATCTTGGCACTATTGCTTTCTTCCTTTATTTTGCTCATTTTTGTGTTTCTACTATTAGTTCTCTACTTGTCTTCTCTATTCTTTACGTACCAAAGGATTTCCCGCATATATAAAAAAATAAAAAATAGTTTCTTCTGAAACCGCCCGCTTTCAAAGAAATCCTCGCCACAGATGGGCAAAAATTTTAATTAAATAAAAACTGCGGATAATGAATAAAAGTTGAAAAAATTATTCGTCGTGTGTCGACTAAAGTTATTTTTCTTATCCGTCGAGTGTTTCAACTTGAGCGTCGAATAAATTTTTCAACTTTAACTTTAACTTCAACATTAACGCACCAGAAAATTATTCGACATCGAATAAAGTTAAAGTGGAAAAAAAATTATCTTTATTCGTCAAATAGTCTAAAGTTAAAGTAACTTCGACTCGATCCATTATTTAAATAATTTATTATTTAGTTAATGCCCAACTCTGATCCCTGCGACCCGTCAGCCAAACAGAGATGGGCAAAAAATTATTTGAAATAAACATTTCGTATACAAATTTTTGTTTCAAATAATTTCGTATACAAATTTTTATTTCAAATAATTTTTTGCCCATCTCTGCAGCCAAACTTGGCGAAGTTGAAAATTGCCACGCTGCCCTTGGTCTTGGAAGGGATGCCCGTAAGCGCGCGAGCGACCGAGCCACGGGGGTTGCCGAAGAGAGAGAGAGGAGGACAGAGACCCGGTTGGAATGGAGGGGATGAACGCCGAGGTGGAGGCAAACGACGGACTCGCGCGCGCGTTTGTTAGTCGTTCGCCGTGCGCGCGCCATGCTGGATCAACGATGATCGGTTCCCCGTACCAACGACGAGCAGAGACCTTCTCGTTCTACTCGTCGCGCGTTAATTAAACGGTTTTGCCGCTGTGACCGCGGCTCGTCGCTAAGGGGGGGTTGGGGGGGGAAGGGTTGGTTCGACTAATTTCGCACGCGAAGTTCGCGCTCGCGCGGTGCCCTGTGCGCGAAAAGTCGTGACAGTTTGCTGGAAGCTTCGCTGTCTGTACCAGTGACCGTGTGTCGGTGAAGATTCGTTCGAGCAACAAGCATCGCTTTTGTCCAGGGATTTAAATACTCATTCAGTGGAAGGCTGCGTCCCCTGTGTCGCGAAACGGTCCTCTTCCTAAACGGAGCTCCTGTTCGATTACTTTATCGTCAACGAAAAAAATCGTGCCACGTGTCTCCAGCAACGTCAGATTGTGGAGGATCGAGGATCGCTGGTAGGATCAAGTGCTCCGAAGCTGGCACTCGTAATCGAACATCCCCAAAGGCTGCACAAGCGGAACAGCAAGGATTCGGCAGAGTTTAAGTGATCTCCACTCGACGACACTCGAGCTCGTCTCGTTAGCCGCTCGTCGAAGGCTGACGCCGGTCGATAACGTTATCTGGCTGCAATAATTGCAAGCGCTATCGCGACGGCCGGCCATTGCCGTTGGTAGAGGGCCGCGGCGGAAGGAGGGCAACAACAAATGCTTGGTGACCGCGCGTCAACAGGTGATACGATCGAGCGTAGCGTTATCAGCGGCTCTGGTAGCCGAGCCGGAGGGTCGTTGAATGAACAGCAGAGGCGATCGAGGAAGGTGATCGCACCGCGGCCAGATCGAACGGTGGAATAGAAACGGTGGCTCAGCTCTCGGAGAGTTTTCGTCGGGCCGATAAGGTCACGCTCGCGTGCTGCCGCGGTACAACAAGCGTGATAACGTCGGCACAGAGAGATAGAGCGGAAAGGAGAGCTCGTCTGGCGCCTTGTTCCTCGCTAAAGTGACACGTCGCCTTGGCCAATAAAACGGCAGACGGTCGAAACCGAATCGGCAGCTGTTCACCCGGTGTTCGCCTCGCTCGTCGGACCCCTTCGGTTTAATTTCGTGGCGAGTAGGCGGCCCTGCGCGTCACGGGCGGATCCGGCCGCCCGGTGGAAAAGGAAAGGAAGTGCGCCGCGGTCAGTGAAAAATCGGTGAAAAGTGTGCGCCGACCGGGGACGATGACGCGAGGGTACTGATCGACCAAGGGCAGCCAGAGGTACCCGTCCGGGATGATGATGGCGCCGCAGGTCGTGGGTGTTCTGCTGAAGAAACCGGGACAACAGAACCACCCACGTTTCCCACCCTTGAACCCCCAGGAGACGAAAATACGAGGTAGGAGTCCTGTTTCATAAGATACTAGTTTGCTCGGCCTCTGCGCTCTGATTATTTATCTTATCTCGCCGTGACTCGCTTCGTCTCGCGTCTAATTGGTACTCGAGGATGTCCTGCGCGATAGAGCGGAGAGGAAGTCGCTTTGTTTCAGACTCTCGCGTCTTATAATCATTTTTGGCGATGTGTTTAAAAACGGGGAGTAAGCAACCTGAATATCGTAATTTTAATCTGCTGTGGCTAGGTGATAGTTAGAATAATGCTTGTCGTCAAACCTCGTTGAGGTCAAATCCGTTGAAAGGCAGGCTTATTGTTGGAAAACAGTTGTTTCCCCGGCGAGAGAGTCGCGGGGACGCTCCGCGAACGTAAACCAACCATTCACCGGCCACCTCGTCCCGATCCTCGTTACATTATCGATGTTATGATTCATTAGGTCGTGTTGTTACAACATCCATCTTATCAGGTCGTAACTCGAGGCGGCTTTGTGCAATGAAAGTGAACGTTGGAGCGCGTTCCCTGAAACGCTCGGCGAGGGTTTCGCGCGCTCCTTCCGCCAGACCAATCCATTTTTTTTTTTCCGAATAACGCGGCCGAGGAAGTGAACGGAGCTGTTACGTCCATTGATTAACGGCTTACCAAGCCGTGATTTACACCGATTCCCCTGGAAAGTGGATATCGATACTCGTGGGATATCGGCGAGGTCCGCGCTGTAGGTACCTCTCGCCACGATAGCGCGCGATCGATCGACCGCGTGGCGTAGGTCGTGACCGTTGGTAGACGTCTGCAAAGTTTCCATTCGAGATCATTGCATACATCAGCTAAGAAGCTCGAGGAATTACGTTTGAACGCAGCATAGAAGTGTCGCAGGGCTGGTAAAAAAGATCGTCCGCCGTTGGTCGCCGGACTAAATAGGCGTATCACGAAATTCCTGCGGTAGCGCGGCCGACCGGTGTGGTCAGCTTTTTCCGCGGCGAGGTGCACGGAAACTCGCAACCACTCCGTTTCGATCGGCAATTCGTGCTCCGTAATCCGGTATCTGGGCTACCGTGGTAACGGGATACTTTTACGCGGTTATCCACTCCGGGGAACATGAAAACGGGCTGTCTAGCGCGGCCTACGAGCCTCTCGAGTTCCTTCTCCCAACACCTACCGAAGGTCCGCGATCGTAATGTCAGGGTTGACGACACCTGGGGAGGTTTCACCGCGAAAGTTGTCACTTAATTGCCAGCGGAGCCCGGCAAAGCCTCCTGTCGCAATGCTCCAGGTTCGCTCCTACCGCGAACAGATTCATTCGCCGTCCAGCAGCGTGATTTTCGCGGGAAACGGTGCGCCGAGTCATTCCCATTTTCTACGACTGAAATTATTTGCGCAACGATGACAAACGATGATGCTTGCGCCGTTTTATCTAATCTGGAGCAGTCGATTTGAAGTGTCGATTACGTGGTACCATGAGTGACACTTCGGCTCGAATGGAATCGCTCGAAACGATATGCCGATTGTTTTTAGAATTGTCCGCCGGGGGGGGGTTTGCGAGAGTTTCTTACTTAGGCGGCTTAATTGTCACTGACAAGTGGAGTGCCTGAATTCCATCGTTTACGGCAGGTCAAGAAACAGTAAAAGGAAAGCAGGTGAGCCTATTAACCGTGCTGCTCTTGACGCCGCTGCTGAATTTCTATCTGTGCAAACGGTTATCGTCGACCCCTTTCTCTTCTAACGGAAACCCCGTCGAACTCGACCGATCTCCTGGCTTTTCCTTTGGAAATCCTGCCACGCGCTTCCTGGAAACGGGACACCCCTTATCGCCTCGAAGGTTCCACGATGTGAAACGAAAACGAACGCGCGATGCTTCGCATTCTTCTCGTGGATTTTTACACGGTGGAAAGTGCTCGTCGCTCTCGGTGAAAAAAATTCTATATCCCACAGATAAGATTGCGCGGCGACCGTGCTCTAGCCTCGGTCTGACTACGCTCTCATTATCGAGCCGTGTCTTCGAGCGATTTCTATCGCGAGGCTTAAGCTTTTTATCGCGCTTGTACTTTACGGCGCTTATTACAAAAATATCGCTTGGAGCTTCGACTTTCACGGGCGAAAACTCGCCCGAGTGGAAGGTACCTACCCTAGAATGTCTCACGATCGCCCCAGTTCTTCCCTAGACGCAACAAATCTGGCACTTAATCGTGCAGAAACAGTTAATCGAAAGGAAAGTCTCTCGGCGGAGGGGGTCGTCTCGCTAATTTTCCGCAGTTTCTTTGAATCGCGCAGGTTTCGCTGGAATTCCGGGGCAGGGCTGGTTCCGTGGGGACGCGGAGGGGAGACGAAGGGCAGTCGAGGGGACCCGTTGTGTTTCATCTCCCGAGCACTTTCTTTCATTTTCTTTTTTTAGCTCTCGAGGGCCTCCCCCCCCCCCCCCCCCGTGGCCACGATTTTTCGCGAAACGCGAGTCGAGGCATAAAGGTGGTTTTTGTGGAGGGGCACCGCGTCCCCGTAAATAGCCAATGGGGCCCCTTAAAGGACCCCACGAGACACGCACGAGTGTCCGCAAATGGTGACACACGTTTCACACTTCGGCGTCCACATGCGCAACGGGGGGAACAGGATCTCTCGAGGTGTCGGCTGCTTTAACTCGATTTTTTAGCCTCAACGCCCTGGAACCTTGCCCGTAAATAAATTCCAGCGCGAAATATCCTCGACGAGCGGTCGAGGCGAAATAAATTTGCAACTGAATGGCGTGGCATCTGCGACGATAACAGTCGCGCCACTGACAAGGGACACGACTCGATGCTCCGACCTGATTCGGAGCTACTGGCGCACGAAAATACAAACAAACCTCTGGAGGAGAGAAACACAAGTCTGTGAACGAAAATCGTAGCGTTTTGGACGAGAGAACCTACGAGCCTCTGGTGTCACGGATTCGGAGCACTTGGCAGGCTAAAACGTTCGCTTCGGTATAAAGAAGATATATTTCAAGGAGAACGAGAGCATCGACTCGCACGCTCCCCATTCCCCCCCCCCCCCCGGTTAAAATGGAAATTCGTGTGTCTTTTAGCCGACTGTGTGTTGCATCGTAATTCCCGTTGCGTCGCGAGGACGCCGGGCCGTGTACGCCATTGAAATTTAGGTCAGAGCGTCGAATTAAGCACGGTTCACAAGTGCTATTGACGAAAACCCGCTGCGACCGGGGATTAAGATGTATACACGGAGATATAATGTCGGATCCCCCTCTATGCTCGGTCGAGTTTCTTCGACTGTCCGCGGAATCCTTTCACAATCGAGAATCCTCCTGAGAAGTTTGCCCTCTCGTGGCGGCAACGTTTACGGGAAGTAATCCTGTAACCCTTCGGCCGCGTGTTTCGGCCCTTGCCGAAGAAAAGGAAGTAGCAAGTACCTACGTTGTCGCTTAAATCCGAACGCGATTGTGTCGTCTGACTCTACTTTGCAGTAGATTCAGATTAGTCCACGTAATTCTCTAATCATATACACCACTTTAGCTTCAAATTAATGTGGCTGGAAACATATTCGTCCAACTCGAGCATCAGATACCCATCGACAAGAATTTCCTATATGATTTTCTGCTGAAAAAAGGAAGGTGAGCAAATATGTAACAGACGCAACGCAATAAATTCAATTGGACACATCATCACATGTTGCCCAGAATGTCAACGTAAAAGAAGATTATAACCAATGTAAATCCTACAGAAGTGACTCGAGCTGGAAATTCATGCTCAAGTGTATTGAAATTCTTGAAACATGCCGTTCTTCCATTTAATTTAAATTTAACCCAATCTAATATCTACGTGTACCTTCAGTTTTATGTAAACGTGGTTGCTAATGACTCAAATGGGTTGATGCAATCTTACAAATAAAATAAAAAGAAAAGAATTTCCTATTTAGTCACTGGTTCGACATCCAACGACGATTAAGTCAGTGCACGTCGATAGGAAACGGCGGCTAAAAGGCGCAGAAGTGCCAAAAATAGTCTGATCGCCCCCGAGTGACATAACGAAGGTGAATTAATATTCCGCCGGTGTGCACGTGGCGCGTTTGTCGATGATCGATTCTTACACGCGTAATCGCGTCGTGGGAGGAGCCTGACGTAGAAAAGCTGTCGACACTCGAGCAGGTAAAGAAGCAGAGATACGTAGAATCACGTGCGGTCGCGAAGGGGAAAAGGAAAAGGACTTGGAGTGACGAGGTGTTCGGCGCGAGAGGAACGAATGCAAGTCGCGAGAAACGACATCGTGACTCGGGGTTCGCCGATCGAATCGAATCTCGGCCACGGAAGACACGCGGCTGTTCTGCCTTTCACTAAATGCCCGGCCGTCTTCTTTTACACGTATTCGGGATTCAAACGGTCGACCCGGTCGTGCCATTTACCATTCTAGGCTCTCTGTATCACCGAGCAGCGCTCCTTGTCGTATGTGGGTAGACAGGCGCAAGGGAACTGTGGGATTAAGCCTTTTTCACGCGGGGCGATTCGATCGGAATCGTTCTATGTATGAACTTGTAGTAAATAAATCTGACATTTTTTCAGTGACCATCCCCTTTTATAATATTCAACTAACCTGCCCCCCCCCCCCTTGAATTTGAGGTAAGGTAAATTTAATAAGGTAAAGAAAACACATTAAAAAGAGGTATTTCAGAATACAATTCTAACTTAATAATATTAAAAAAAAACGTGGCGACTCCCCAGAAAACAATTCGCGTACACTTTACATTAAGAGAATTGCGCACTAGGGTGGAACGAAATATAGGGGCAAAATATTTTTTTATTATTCATGACTTCTAATAGTGGGCAAAAGTTGCCTTTTATAATGGTATTTAAGCTGCCAAAGTTTGAACGTCATCAAAAAATTTTTTGAGGTGCAGCAAGCCTTTCAGAAATTAATATTTACTGAAATATTAATTCTAATATTAATATTTACTGAAATATTAATTTTTGAAAGGCTTGCGGCACCTCAAAAAATTTGTTGATGACGTTCAAACTTTGGCAGCTTAAATACCATTACAAAAGGCAATTTTTGCCCACTATTAAAAGTCATGAATAATAAAAAAATATTTTGCCCCTATATTTCGTTCCACCCTATTGCGCACTCGTGAAATTGGGATTGGGAAGTGGGAGTTGTATTTCATTTGAAAGTTTTACCTCCATTTTTGTAAGGAGTTGTGGGCGTGAAGGGGGCTTAACTGCGAGCACCGATTGAAAAAGATTTGTTATTCGAGGGAAAACGGGGCCAGAGGAAACGGAACGACTCCCCTTCTGGCTCCATTCGTAGGTAAACAGGTGTTCCAGAAGGACGTGGGCGCCGTTCCGGTGGGCGACTTTAATAATTCACTTTCATCTGGTCGAGCCTACGTAGAGAGGAAGTTCGAGGCGAAGTGCGACTACTTTTGAAGGCGAACTGGATGCGGCAGAGCGATCTTGAAAGTGAACTGGACCATTCTAGCTCCTCGCGCTCCATCCTCCAACGAATCAAAACAGATTGAAGAATAATTGAAAAATATTGGAGAACTACTCCACTCAAGGGGGCGATAATTAAACGAGCAGGTTTGGCAAGGTTATCACTTGATCTCCTTCGACCAGTCTCCCCCGAGTAATTAAACTCAGTCATCCACGACAGCCTGATGAAGTTTCAGTAATTAATCGAGCGCAGTTTCCCTGCGAAAGGCACAGCGGCGAGTGGAAAAGTGTTCCTTTCTCTGAACAAACGCCACTGACCGACTAGACATTCGAGAACCCATCGATCACGAGTCGGTCATCGGTTGTGTTGTTCGATCCTAAGCGCTGATAGGTAGCCGTGCATCGCTTCGGTGAAATCATCGCGCAGAAAACTCGTGTTTCTGCGCTTATTCTTGGCCAATCTCCGCTGCCGTCGATATCACAATTAGTCGATGAGAGGAGCTAATAATATTCACTTTCTAATTCCATAGCGGCAATGAACAGTAATTGTTCAATTTGTAACACTCGCTTTGTGTCTGATTTTCCGCAAGCGTCCAGCTACGAAGACATGTTACAGTTAAGCGCTAGAAAGCGCTGGAATAGTGGAACGTACGAAGAGTTAGGTTGATCGAACCTACAGTAGCCTTCGCAGAGGCTTATCAGTGTCAACTTCGCGGGTCGTTCGTCCAACGACTATTAATTATTCCGGACGTGCCGTTATCTAAATGGATTTTGCATAAAGTTCACTTATGCGCTCGTCGAACGCGACCGTGCACGCGATCCGAACAGAAATAGTAGCACAATGAAACGCAGAACAGAGCGGTATCTCGTTGTTCCGTGCTCCTTATCAAAGCCTCGCGTGATAAAGCATCCGGAATTATTCGACGTTCAACGCCCCGAGTTGGACCGAGTCTTCAGTAACTATGCTTCGCTACAGAGGAATGTAGGAATGAAAAGACACGGACGATTCGAGAGGTCTTAAGGGGGAACACCACTGTGACGACCGGAAAAGTAAGCCATTTTTAAGAATTTTTTTTATGAATAATTTACAGTTTTCATAGAAAATTTTTATTACCTACCTTTAACACGCTATCTTAAGAGACTATACAAAAAAAATAAATAGAAAAACGTGCATAAATTTTAATATATTAATTAATCTTCTAGACCCCCCACGCGAGCTGGTCGAATTGGTAACTATGGAACAGCAGGTCCGAAATCAAATTTCATTTTTTTTTATAATCTATATGAATGTAGTTTCCGTTGTGCGTACCGATTTCTTAAACAAATTATTTTTGTAAAAATGGCGCGCTTTAAAAGAAAAGTTTCGAAAATCCGCGAATAAGATGGACAGTTTTTCGAGCGTGTTTCAAAAAATTTGTTTTCAATAAAAAAAATCCGTAAGCACAATGGAAACTACACTAATATAGTTGATAAAAAAAAATGAAATTTGATTTCGGACCTGCTGTTCCATAGTTACCAATTCGACCAGCTCGCGTGGGGGGTCTAGAAGATTAATTAATATATTCAAATTTATGCATGTTCTTCTATTTATTTTTTTTGTATAGTCTCTTAAGACAGCGTGCTAAAGATAGGTAATAAAAATTTTCTATGAAAACTGTAAATTATTCCTGAAAAAAATTCTTAAAAATGGCTTACTTTTCCAGCCGTCACAGTGGTGTTCCCCCTTAAGTTAGGTTTTCCTATACGCGACTGGAAGCAACGTCAAGAATTTCAAAGCGGATTTTCTCGAAAATGAAGCGCAATATTAAAAAATTTTATTCCTTTTTCTCGACTTATTTACTTGTTATAAATCGAAAAGAAACAGTAACTTTTTTTAATATCAAGCTCCATTTTCGAGAAAATCGAGTTCGAATTCCTTGACGCTACGTCCAGACGCGCATAGGTAAACCCACCTTATGATTCAGAGGAAGGTTTGTCGAAAATGGAGGGAAATTACTGTAGAGATGCAGAGACAGACAGTCTTGTTCTTCGTTGTATTGGTAGGTCATTTTCTCTGATAGTATCGACGAGGCGACCCCTTTAAGCCGGATTTCTAGGAGGTTGTGTCGCGCGTAGAACCGGGTTCTGGTCGCCTGGATTCGCAACCAGTCTTCGCGAGGGAAAAGCGGTTGTGAAAATGTCGCGAGCGCTGATCTACGTGATCCAGGATCCACGATCGCGCGCTTGACGCTTCTTGCAGCCTCCTCGGATGTCGAATCGCATTTTCTTTTACTGAGACACTAGATCGAGCGCGTTCCTTTGCCCAGCAAAGTTATACTTTCACTGTTCGTGCTGCTCTACGGTGTACCTTCCCGGTCTCCCTCGGTTTTTGTTACATAATTTTGGAATCGCGTTGCGAGTGGTTCTATGTCAGTAAGATCACGACGGTAATATGCGATCGACGAACACATTGCTGTGTAATTATCCTTAGCCCTTAATGAGACACTCTAGCTTTTCGGAGGGTCGAAAGAAGAACTCTATCATGGTTCCTTTCAACGAGATTTCACTGCCATCAGAGTTGACAGTTAACAAATTCTCGCAATACGTGTGCGAAGAATATATTCGACAAGGTTTTTGACTCGAGTTGCGACAACGAGCCGAGGAGGGAATTGGAGAAACGAAAAGTTAACGATGCTCGTGCTGTGTTTCTCCCCTTTTCGTGGTTACGTAACTGCAGAGCTATGCTGCTATCGGGCGATTTCGTAGAGCCCGAGTCGAGTTGCATTACCGAAGTAGGCTCCGGCGAAGTGGCGGAGCAAGGAATTCGAGGCGAAAAGCTCGTTAACTTTGCCGGAATCGGGCGAATGTAGGATACGGCTGAATTTCACCGGCTCGCGGTTCTTTATTCCGACCGGCTCTCGGATATCATATTTTACCGTAATCAGTTTTGCCGCGAACGGGACGGCGGACTTTCTAAAAATGATTTGCATGCGGCAAAAATATTCCTCAAGACTCGTTACACCGTCGGGAGCGCGCGCGGGAATAGATTCGCGAAATCTGTGACTCAGAAGTAGGGAACAGAAAGCAGGATACGGAGACACGACTCATCACTCTGTTAGCCGCTGAACAAAAGGCGTCGACTGGTTTCTAAAGTCGATCGATAGGGGAATGGAAACCGGCAAACGTCACAGTTGTTTACCGTTCGAATCAGGAACGTCATCGTCGAAGGGACAACTCCGAGGCGGAAAGCTGGAGAGCCACTTGGAGTCGCGCAGATACTTCGAAGAGGCGCGTTCGTCGAGATTCACCGAGTACACTGGTGACAGATGAGTAAATGGCCAACGTTTCTGCCTGTGGAACGTCACTTAGCGTCCGACATTCTTTTGCCCAGGGGTGTCAGAGGCTTTCCATCAGGCGTTTCGCGACTTTTTCACGACGATGCATCCGCAAGATTTTTTGCCCGCGCACGTGTTTCGCTCTCCCGTCCACAAATTAATTAGCGACAGCCGGGAGGGGGAGTAAGTCAGTCTCAAGTGGGTGTAATTAGACGCGCTCGCCTCTGTGTCGCGAGGCGGGAAGACGGGGAAGACGAAGAGTAGAAAAGAAAGCTCGCCGCGATGAACGATGCCCCGGCGGAAAGAGAAAGCAACGCGTTTCAATAGAAAACCGCGTGTCTCGTTAAAATCTGGCCGGCTTCGCGTTTTCAGGAGACGCTTACCGCCGCTAACCGTCAAGCTAATCGCGCCGTCATTAATATTCAAAGCGATCAAACAATAGTGGGATTATTTACCGATCTCGTGGAAACGAGCGTTCAGTTATTCATGAAGCTTTCATAAAGCTTTCGTACACCATTTACCTTCGCAATATTGAAACGAAGCACAGGTTCTCTGGGTCCCAGATCGATCCTACTAAGGGTGTCTCTTGCAATCTTGCACACGATTCTAACTGTGCGCTACCACTCTGCATTCTCATATCCCCTAAGTTCCGAAGCCTGTATGCTTCACAAAGCTTAGCACAACCGGCGATAATGTTCCATTATCAGAGCTACTTTCTCGGCTGCGAAGCCGGCGTGCTTCCCAACCAGACTGTACCCCATCAAGCCTGGACACAGTAGCGCAGCTGAAGTCCATTAATTCCTTTCTCTCGTTTCGTTCCGAGGTGCCCATAACCCAGACTTTCTCACCTAGCGAGCGACGTTTTATTGAGCTAAACACTTGCTCGCAGCAGGATGACACATTCCTCCTCGATTACAGATGAATGCAAAGGTCGGGCGATAGTGCCAAGATCGACTGTACTCTATCGTGCTTGGAGTCCACGATAGCGCAGTCTGGTAGCCATTAATTCCGTTCCGGAGGACTCGGGGCTTTCTCGTCCAGCGTCCAATAATTCATCGAACTCCAGCGAGCGTCGCAATTAATAACGTTTAACGCGTTTCTCCGCGGCGTTGCTGGCTGCTCGACCGGACTGTACCTCGTCAAGATTGGGTTAACTGTGTAGATGGGAAACATCTTGCATAGCGGGGCGTTGGTTCAATAATGATAGAGGAACCGCGATAACGGGACGGAGACAGAGGGCGGCGAGCTAACGAGACCACGGGCACTGCGTATAATCGCGGGGCCTGGGCCTGTGGAAACAGCTGATGAGAATAATACAGGGCGGACAGGAAATGGCCCTCTCCCTTCCCTTGCCCGTGCGCGCTTGCACGCGCGCCGCGACAGTGATAAAACGAGGCAACGGCCAGGCAAGTAGAACGGGTTACGAAATTCGTGCGGGGAGGCCTGAGAGCCAGAGAGAGAGAGAGAGAGAGAGAGAGAGAGAGAGAGACGCGCGAGCATCTGGCCAGAGGGGATTAATTAAAAATTCGATGGACAGAGCGCGGAGGGAATTGGCCGAGCAGACGTTCCTGATGAACCAGGCCTCCGGAGGCCCGAGAACACGATACAAGACCTCGCACACTGCTGGCTCCATCCATCAGTGAATTCACAGAGACACATAGACCTCCCTCGACAGCTGAATTTCCCACGTCGCCACGCAATCCTCAACCACCGAACTGGATGACACGCCTCGAACGGATTAACGATGAATTACTTCCTCATTAGGCGAAGCGTTAAAGGCCACCGACAGCCCGGAATAGTGCGGCTGACAAATAGCAGCGATCCACTATGTTCCCTGGCTGTGGAAGATCGGCGAGGGCCCTGAAAAGGTTGAGAAATACGGCCCTCCCCCCTCCCTTAAATTACCAGCTCTTTGGTGAATGTTTCCAAACGAATCGAGGCGAGCTTAACAGGCGCATGGACGGGGCTGCGGGTCGATAGAAAAATCAGACGTAGCGTAGAACAGCTGACTGGCACGTTTTCACGTGGCAAGGGAGATGGACGGAAGCAGCGTGCCGGCTGGGTGTTTAAAGCCAGAGGAAATGCGACTGCAGGACCCACGAAGAGGGAACCAGCCCGAATGCAGCGGTTTGGAAGGCGAAGCAAGACGCACGAGGGGGGGGGGGGCATTGAAGAAGACAGAGTGCGCGGAGGGAGATGGAGAACGACGATCAATGAGAAGGGATACCAAAGATCACGAACGGGGAGATACAAGGTAGATAGAGGTGTTGTGCGCTGTGGAGGGAAGAGGATGCAGGCAGGTCGGGGCATTGCACCGCTCGCTGTGACCCAGTGTCCCTTACGAGCCTCGGCTGCCTCGTGGTTTGCTGTATTTCTTCATCTTCCGTGGCTTCTCCCGCCCTTAGCGGTGATAGATGTTGGCTGTACTTCGGGGGATTTAGGACACATTCTGTGGTTCGTGCTTGGGTCTCAGGGCGAGAGAAGTCCTTCTACTGTTCAGGGTACATCTCTGTATACCCTTTGTACACTGTTATGCTGGATCTAGCGCTGGAACTCGCGAGGTTTTCCCAAGCGTCAGTTGACAGCCAGATAGAAGCAAAGGATGACGTCTGACTAGAGTGCAGAGCAGTGGAAGAAACAACGACGGCAAATGGAGCGGAAGAATCGACGCAGAAGCGATTTGTGTACATAGGTTTGCGGTTTGCGGTTTCCGTGGCGACAGATACGGGCGCAGCTCGCAATGGTGTCGTATTCTTTCGTTTGATCGATATCCCTCGATTCTGAGACGGTCTCAAGGACTCCCACGATTAGCTGAACGCTATGGCGACCCAGATCGAGCGCAGTTATCTACCATTACCTGGCTAGACAGATTTCAAGCCGGGCAACGATTAATCCGCGGAAGCGCTGCCTCGGGGAACATCTCGGGAGCGTCTGCTCGAGCGTGAAAATAAGCTGTGTAACGCAGAGTAGCGCACAGAAGACGCGGCGGCTACCATTGGCCATTAAACGGCTGGCAACAATGCTGCGTTAGCAATTGCAATTTTTCTGATTAATGGCACGCTAGGCCGGGGCCGATGCTCGCCGACTGTATAACGAGCTTGGGCAGCTTTTTCTCTTCTATTTCCATTCACGACTCCTCGCTCTATCCACGCCCCGAGTGCACGTGCTCGTTATTTCAGCAAGGCTGCGCTCGAATCAGCCGCTACAATTTTTTTGTGGGTTAACTAGCCAAGCATTCCGCTATGTTGAAAGATAAGTGGAACGACTGCACGGCCACCGTGCAAGATAGCGAACTTGTAATTCCGCAAGCTACACGAGCGTGGCGCCTTCTTTTCCGGGTTGCCCACCTCCTTTGGGTCCTCCACGAATAGGTGGTACTCCAACGAATTTTATCCTTGCTTGACCCGCGGTGCCAGAAATATCTCTGAGAAACGTGGCCGGTCGCCTCGGTCATTTCGCAACGATGAATATGTATACCTATGCAACTACTGTTTCCGATGTGCCTTCTCGCAACGATAACCTCGGTGCCGGGCATCGTGCGGGCAGAATGAAAAAGGGTGAACGATGCACGTGGAAGTAACTGACGGTTACAACGATCGGGCGAGTTAGAGTTTCTAGTCGGATGGACACGCTCGAAGGGATACAAAACGAAGTTACGGGAGCCATGGCGGCGTAATTGCTGGCCTGGGCGCGTTGGATCGACGTGATTGCACGATTGCATGCCGCTTTCCTTTTGCACGTTACGCCCCTGGTTTTGTCGCAACGCTCCACGGGCGGTATATCTCTGCTACATGCTCCTTTTGCGCGCTCTATCGCCACTCGGATTTCAGTTTCTTTCCAGCGGTATTTTGGGTACAATAATCGCCTTGCTCCTTTGTGCTCCTTTGTCGATTGCCGCTGAAAGGATCCGGCCAACCCTCGAGCAACGATCCACGGCGCTGGGCCGCAAGGAACATGGTTGGTGACTCGATCGCTGGGATCATTAAGGGCCGGGGTTGCACGCCGGCGCTCCTTAGCGGATTCGGTTAAATTTGTCGCGCGATTAGACACCCGGGCATGGTGGACCCTCAGGTCGATATACTCGAGTAGACGAACGCAAGAGTTGCCCGTGGAGTATGAAACTTCAGGCACCAGCCGAGGAAGGGATGTCGGAGCGAGGAAGCGAGGGAGAGACGCTGCAGCCGACAGAAGCCTCCAAGATTCTCACAGATCCTCTCAGACATCCTGGTGGTGACGTCAAGCCGTCTGCAAGAGCAACACGAGTGACAAGAGCACACACGTGCAGCGGATTTTTCGACGGCAGAGACGGAGAGAGGTAGACCAGTTCTACGTGTGCTTCTGGTTTTCGAGAAGAAGAAGGAGGACGGAACCTCCGATGCCGGAGGTCTGTTTTGACAGTGGACACCGGCTAGGGGCTGAGACACTGACAGCCGGTAAATACTGCCAAGGAAGAGATGAACTGGGAAAACTTTGTGCATGTGTCATTGCGTTATACTGTTTGAAACGAACCCCCGTTGCTCTTTCAGTAACCTATCAGTCTAACAAGGGAAGACCCCGAATCTGGAAATTCAAAAAATCTGAAACTTTGTGAATATGTAGGGGATTTCCTCCTGATTACAACGCAATTTTTGTTTGCTGCCCAAATTCACTCTAAGAAGGTGAAGTTAACCCTTGAAAATTCGGCTATTTTCCGATTTTATTTTGTAATTCGCAATCTGTAAGAGATAGAAAAAAAGTTTCAAGACAGAAGTTACTTCTTTTAATTAGCACTATCATTTGGTAACTTACAGTTCTTACAGTTCGCGAGTTATAACAGAAAATCGGAAAATAGCCGGAATTTAAGGGGTCAATTTCAATCCCTAAGAGTGAATTTGGGCAGCAAACAAAAATTTCGTTGTAATCAGGAGGAAATCCCCTACATATTCACAAAGTTTCAGAATTTTTTGAATTTCCGAGTTCGGAATCTTTCCTTGTAAGATAATAACTCGACGAAAGTCTACCAAAATTTAAGCATTCAAATCGCAAGGAACACAGGATGCACGTTGAAAGGCGCGTCGCTCGCGTTTCAGAGCTATCGAAAGACATTCCGTAGGATCTCCCCCTTTGTGGGGCGAAAAGAAACCGGGAAGTCACCGTGGGCGTGCATAGATTTGCCCGTTGGACCTCTGGGGGATGTGCTCGTTGAAAGGCTAGAGGAGAGATCCGCGCTGTCGTTCGCCCCGGGGCCGGAGAAAGACGGTGAAAGGGTTGACGCAGCCCTGTCGAATCATCGAAACACGCCGCCCGTTCGTGGGGCGATAGTTCGGCAACAGCTGGCGACATACCGGCTCGTCACGTGACGATTATTATAGGGGCACCGCGCAGTTTGGATTACGAAACGCAAAAGGGTTTTTTTTTTCTCTCCGATGAAAATATTAGACGGGTCTGGGTTATCTGGTGTTGCGACAGCTGTAGGCAGCTTGTTTTGGATGGAGGCCAGTGTTGATCGAAGATGTGGAATTAGGGAATCATTCTAATGGGCCTGTCCACAGTGGCTGGTGGAGGGTACAGGCAGGAAGCGATAACGAAAGAGACACGGAATTAGATTGTGGAGGTAGAATCGACCTGAAGATGTGGAGTAGGTAAGCGAATTAGCAAGGTGTCTCGCAAACTCTGAGCTGTCGGTGGATAAAAAGGCAGCCGGTTTTCACGGTTTGGCAAAGAGGATTAAACGCAAGTCCCATCATCCAATTGTCGCGTTCGACGATTCCCTCAAATGGACAGCCAATTTGTAGGGGCTTATTTTTCATCGTCGGGGTGTAACGGTCGCGATACGTCGCACCCTTCGGGGTCAATTAGGCCTCCTCGAGCTCCGGGGTATAATACCTGCATCGTATTACACCCCACGTGGAAGCCCTCTGTGAGAAAAGATGGCGGCGCAACCGAGGCCTGCGGGGAATAATTGGATTTGCCTGACGGACAGGGCCCCGCAAAATGGCACATTTCCGCGTCGATCTTCCGTTGGCGATGGAAGAACATTTCCAGTTTGAAGAAAAGAAGGATGACGGCCCCAGCGTCGGACCGTTTCACGCGGCGATTAATCTTGAAAGGAAGGAGTTACGAAGTCGTGGGTACCGCGGAGGGTTGGCCCCGTTCAGTATCGAGGGATGGAATCGACGTAATGGCAGAGCAGCAACCCTTTGACCAGATGGCCGTCACGAAGAATTCGACGACAATGTTATCTCGATCTGCTCTCTTTCTCTTTGTGGGGCCATGTTAGAGGAATTGAGTCGTCAGGGTCGCTGCCAGGAAGGGTAGTCGACCGGGAGATCACGCTGATAAAACGGGACAGGAGGTCGATTCGGTGGCTTCTATATGCTCGAGCCTGCTTTCGGTGATTTAACGGAGAACAGTGGACTGAAATATACAGGCTAATGCGTGTATCTCCTCACCAACCAAAATTGCAATTATGACGAGGCAGCGACTCAACAACGGAGGAGCAGAAAAGAGGGAGGGAGAGAGAATCGCGAGGCTCCCACTTGGAGAGGATTAAATTCCTTCGTCGAGCAGCTTCTCGTCCGAAGCAGAATGGACTGTCCGCACAAATTAGTCGTCATTTCGGCTTGTCCGGTGAAAAGGATTGCGGGCACAAAGCGGTGGTTTGGCTTTCAGGAAAAAGCAAACAACAGGCAGGCAGCTACCCCATGTTTCGGTAAGTTCTCGTTCACGAGCGCGGAGGGAAAGAGTCAATAGGAAAGCATATTTCGGTCAGCGATTCTTGAGAGAAAAAGTAGGGTAAGCGAGAGAAGGAACCGGTCTTCCACGACGGTGCGCCGCGGCGTTCTTCGCGATCCTCTTTCGTCCTTGGCTTCAATTCGATTTCCATCGGGCTCCGCGGCGATGTTTACACAAGCGCCGCAGAGTTCCGCTGGGCAGGAAGGGTGGCTATTCCCGGGTGAAACACACGACGGGAAACGGAGAGAGATGGCAAAGAAAGGGTTTGGAAAAGCGAATCAGGTTTGCACGGTGATCAGGGTCCACGGCTCCTGTCCTAACTCCTCGCACGGGCGCAGAAGGAGCCGGCGGCGGGCAGAAAATCATAATCACCGACAAAAGGCCTCGATGGCACCATGGCGTGCAGCCACACGTAGACAAGGCGAGATCTGGCACCCCTTTCTCACGCGACACCTCATCGCGCGCTCCGAGGATCCATCTTCCCTCGCCGGGCCCCCAACGTACTAGCGCGAGATCTTCTTTCTCTTATTGGAAGATCGAGGAGCAGCCGGATCTTCGAGTGTATTCTTAAGTGGTGGCATTAATTCATTCGTCCACTGGACTTTCTTCTTTACATTCAGTGTTTCACGTAGATCAGTTGACCGCAGAACTCTGACCAGTCAATCGACAGACTTTCTACCGGCGATCGACAAGAAACAGAATTACTCTGCAGATCTGCCTGCGCGTCCAGCGCAACGCTCGTTCTGCTTATTGGCGCGCATTGTCATGCTAATGTCGAATTTCATGCCAGGAACCACCCCGGGCAGCGATATTTTTGCCACTTTATTGCCGTAATTTCGTAACGGCACACCGGGGGTCGCCTCAGTTGGCCCGTGTACATGTGATTCCACGAAATTCGACTGGAATCGCAACCCTTTAACCGGGCTGCCCGGTCGCGCACACGGGAGAGCCGTGATTTATGGCGAGCTGGCATCAATTGTGTCGCAACTATGTGGCTACCCCTTTAACGCCGCTTTCGTCACTCCCTCCGGGTGCGCTCTATCTAGCCCCGGGGGAGAGAAAGAGGATCGAGTCGAGCGTGGAACGAGCGATTCTACGGGTTACTTCCGTCTCCGGTGTGCAAGTTTGTTTTAGGGAGGCGGCCGTTCCTCTTCGCAACGCTTGACAACTCACTTTGCACAGAACCGCCGCGCAGCTTTGCCATATTTTCATACGGAAGCTCTAACTTCCTCTGTGCTCTCATAGCCAAATCAGTTGTCGCTCACTGCAAAGTCCTTTTCGCACGACCAGTGACAAAATGGCCCCTCCGTTACTGTTCAGCGTTGAGCACGCAATTAAATCCCCGGCCAGCCCAGGAAGTTCGATCGATTCCCAGCCAGCCAGTCGCTCGCAACGGTTGCTCTAATGATCGCGGTAATAGCCTCTAAACTGGCGATACGTATGCAAGGAGAGAAAGAGAGAGGGGCAGAGAGGTGGAGCGGCGCACAGTGCGAAAGTCAGTTAATTTTAACCCCGCTGCGAGGCTGCAGCGGGCCGCTGTCTGTATGGAAATTTACCGGTCGGAAAATGACCGTGTCGAAAGGCTCGAAGAACGGGGGCTTCTTCGTTCGCTAGACGCGTTCTCGCTTTGCTTTCTTCCCAGCAATTTACTCCAGAAAATTATTGGGACCAGCGATCGCGTCGATGGAGTTCAAAGGGGGTTAACGTGACCGTTAAAAACGCGAAGGGTTACCACAGATTTTTGGCACTGCGGGAGAAAGTGGCTTTTCTTTCCCGATGACCCGTTTGCTCGAGTTAGCCAGATTCTCTGTCCGATCGACCGCTCCTTCTCGCACCTGCAGAGTCTTTTAATCACCGAATTTGAACTTCTTTCAGCAGCCTTGACTGTCTTGAGTCGCTGCGTTTTTGGCGAGTTAGTAGCAGTTTAAGGGTACCTTTCCTCTCGCTAACCATTAACGTTCCCAGCTAGGGGAACAATAAGCATACTACTTCCTTAATTAGAGCCAAATAACCGCGAGTCGTTGCATAATCGACGGTGCTCCGCGCGCCACGTTTCAACGGACAAGTTCACATTCTCACAATCGCGAACGAATCGAGCTTCTTCATGATTGATCCGCGAGCAGGGGGAGCAGGGACCGTTTTGGTAGGCACGTGGAAAAATCGACGGGTGTCAAGTTTCGAATTATGTACCCGCATGTTCCACACCCCCATGGTTGGTCTGACCACGGCGTCCCATGGCGAGCCTGTCGAATATCTTAACAGTGCATCGACGATGGAAAATGGATCGTCCTCATTCTTCCCTGACAATGCTTTCTGTCACGCTGCGTTGTCAGGCAAGTCTGTGGTTCCCATTTTCCAATTCGACGAGGATATTGGGCACGCATCTGCCCTCTGAGCCTCCCACGTCATCATTATCTGAATACTCCCCGAAATATTCTATGAAATCAGTTGCATCCGTAGGCGTCAGAGTATTTTCTCGAAAGCGTCTCGCGTCGGATGAGTCAAAGTATTTTCCTCGATACCTCCGACAGACGCTTTCTGTTCCCTGGGCTCTCTGTCTCTATCAGTAATTGAACGTAGCGCAATTATCGCGCCCCCGTCGCACCGTCTCGAATCCTCCTCGTCCTTTGATCTCGCGCTTCATTTTTTCCCCGCCGCACTTTGTCCGGGAACGCGGCCCGTGGGCGTCACGCGGGAGAGATAGCGGAAAGGGAGGAGGACGAGAAAGAGGAAGAAGAAAGCCGGGGGATAGCGAAGGCGTGAGTAACGGATACGAGAAGACAGAGGAAGCATTCATGGAACAGCGACACGTGTTTCCTCGCTCGATGCCTCCGCGATCCCTTCGCCCGTTGTTCGCGCTGGCGAGCCGCGAAACACGGCTAATTGAACGGGAAATTTCCTCGCAAACGAAACGGGAAACTCGCAAACGGGATTAGCATCGTGGGAGAGGCAAGCTTTCCCGCGGAACCGTACCAATTCCACCGTACTCTTCCTCCTTGCGCCGAGTTCTTCTCCGCCAACGCAACGATCCGAAGTTTCGCACGTTGCCCCGAGGAAACGGCATTTCAATTACCATTTAAAGTTAATTATCGGCTGCCCCGATGTTCCGTGGATACACGGAACGTCTATCACAAGCCGGGGCACATCGAGCGAGGCGAATTAGATAGAAGCTAAACGTCCCACGAGCGATGAGGCGGGTTACTTGGAAACCGAGGGCAGGACACTTCCATTGCGGGCGCAACTCGCAGATGCGATTAATCGCCGTTATCTATTTATACCGCGAATTTTTATCGCGCGTCCGAGAAAGGAGGGCCGCGAATAGATGATGACTCACGGTAAACATTCAGCTACCCTTCTTCGCGCGGGGACGTGTCGAGGATTCAGAAACGTCGCTTGAAAGTGAAGAAAATGACGTGGCGGGAAGAAAGGAGCCAGCAAACAGCGTGTACATACACACGCATCTATCTAGGAGGGGAGAAATGGGAGAAGGAGGCTCATCGATTTCAGTGTCCCTCCGGCCGAACAAATTTCCTTGAGGAAAAAAACGCGCAGCTTTCCCTCGAAGTGGCAAATCGCGCGACGATGGCTGGCTGCGTCAACGAATTAGCAAACGTCCACGTGCGATTCGGTGAATTTATGAAAATCCGGGGAGTCCAGGGTGAGGAACGGTGGCAAAGGAAGCACAACGGTCGATCCTTGCGCGGATAGAGAGATGATCGACGATGTTCGATGACAAAAGAATAGACCAGCATCCCCGTAGACGACAAAGGGCACACGAAGCGGCGACAATGCTTCTGTTTACCCTGGAAATTATCACGAACCGTTCGAAGGGTCCCTGGAATAATGATTCCACAGGATTCGCAGCGTCAGACACACCCAGACCGCCATTCGATCGCCATTAGGCTGCTCCTTTCTTGGGAAGCAGCCGTTGTTTCCTCGTCGAGTGTCCTCGACGCTGCACTTGGAGGTTCGTTATTTGATCGATAACGGGGTGGATATACTTTTTCCTACGCCGCTGGGGAAGTGGTCCGCGCAAGGGTGGTGCCGTTGTTTGTTATCGTTTAGAAGGAACGCGTACGGGTCGAGCGTGCTTCCCTCGGAGCAAGAACCATCTATCTTGCTGCACAGACGACATCTGTCAAGTCCTGTTCCTACGCTTTTTCTTTCAGCTTCAACTTTCCCGGCTCGCACGAACGCGCGGACCACTCTCGTCTCGAGTCCTCTCGGGGCCTCGAGTCGAGAGGGCTTTTCTTTTCCTCCCGATCGATCGTGCGACCAGCCGATTCGCTCCTCTTTTTTCTTCCCGCCATCTCTCTCGCCTCCTTTCCTCCTCTTCGAGCACAATTCGAGTGCATTATGCCGGCGAAACAATGGCACAAAGGTCCTGCAGGGCTCACGCGCGGGGCAGGATCCAGGCGAACAGCTGGCGCGAAATTTTGCTGGAATTTTTACAGTATCTGTCGCCGAGGTTTCGTTAAAACACTGGGCAGCTGGCGCGAGGAGAGTTGGCGTGCGTGCTGCTTGCCTTTTCGTTCTTTCATTACTGATACTCGAACGCTCCCAAGCATTTCTAATTTTACCTTGGTAGTTGAGGAACACACGGTCGCAGAAATTATATGGAATATTCTCACAAGTCTTCAAGAATACATATTTCCCGACTGCACGTTTTAAAGTCGAGAGTAGGTTAACCGTATTCCTTTACGGGCATGTTTTACGCGGAATACTTGTTTAATCCCCGTTCGATAGGTTTACCACGACTTCTCTCTGTCGATTGTCACTCCCGATTGTTCCCCTTTGCCTTCATTGTCGAGTCTCCGCGAGCTTGCGAAGAATGGCCTTTGTCACTGGTCGTACAATCCTCGGCTGTTTATCGAAGAATTTTCCGGTTGGAAAACATTTCACGGATCGATCGATAAAAAAATAATAACGGCGCGCTGGTCCGTGGGCGGGGGGGGGGGGGGGGAGGGGATCGGATGGAAAGTCGAAAGAAAGCGTCGAGGAGGAAATTGCGCATGGTGAGCGTTGATGATGCAAGGTGTCTCACGGAAGGAAGCGCGGGAAGCCGGGAGGAGCGAGGAAATAAAAGAATTACATAAACCCTCGTTCCGCAGAGTGTCGCCGTACGTGCGAGGGATACGCGGATAGGGGATGCGAAACGGGATGATAATAAATGACTCGAAGACGAACGCGCGATTCACATGCGAAGATTGATGACCCTGAAGAAGGGGATGCTCGGCCAGCTCTGCGCCCTTCCCCGCATACATATTTTAATCCCTCAAATCACTGGAAGAGGATTATTCCTTCCACCTCCCCGTGAACCTAAAAAACTCGCGCTACGAGATATTGCCGTGGATTAGAATCAACTGGACGCGTCTTGAAATAATTCCCCAGTAAGGGAGAGAGGGGGTAATTGCGAAAACCTAAGCAAAAAAAGCAAACAAAACGAAAACAATGTGAGAAATGAATTTGTCTATTATTTACAAACATACTTAAACTATTCATCTATAAACTACTGTGACGAATTTTTGAAAAATTATAATAAAAATCAACTTTATAGTAAAAAAACAAAACCCTTGGTGTTCGTGATTACTCGACAGCCCTGGGGTAATCACGAACAGAGTGCTAAATATCGCAGAAGTCGCACAGAAAGCGCGACTTCAATGGTCAACCCATAAAAAATCTTGCTACAATCTATACCTAATGTATTTTTCAAATTCCTCTTCTTGTGCGTTAGAAAAAAATTGCAATTGGTCGGAATATCGAAAAATATAGTAAAGGTCTTTTTTTTAAACTTTTTTTCTGAACCTGTAATGAAAATTCAGAAATCCCCTTTGTAGATTTAAGTAAGTTTTATACATGCTGAAAATTTCATCAAAATCGGTTAACGCTGTTAATCTCAAAGGTTCGAGATTACCCCATCCGATTTGTTCGCCAGTATCCCACGACATCAAAAAATAAAAAAGAATTTACAATGAAAGAAGAAATTCAATCTACTACTTAGATAGATAGTTCGATATATTTATTTCATTCCTAACCTTGTGTAGCCTTGAAGGTCATAATATACCATATGGTTGAATTTGTCTTGGCAGTCGCTTTCATATTGGATAATCAAGTATATAGCATTCCATTTAAAAAACTGAAGGTCACCCTCGTTTCAAGGAAAATATTGCGAACACCAAAAATTAAGATACCGTATTATGTTGTGTATAAAAAACAGTAAAAGTTTTCCTTCTTCAGTTTTTTACAAATACTTACCATATTAGAGAACACTGTATAAGAATAGCAGATATAGCCGCTTGGCCGCTGCGAGTACCGCACGGCTCAGCCAGTCGAGCCGGTATGATTTGACGCAGCGTTACATTCAAGTAATTTTCATTTCGCCAATTTTAAAGTGTACATATTTTTGAAAATTTGTCCATCAAGGGGAAGGATAGAACTATATTCTCCTTTTTTCAGATTTTTAAATTCGCGCCCGATTTTAAAAACCTGCATTTGTTTAAAATAATTGCAAAAAATGGTTCAAATCTTTTTTTTTAAACTGAAATAATTTTTTCTTAAAACTTCAATGTTTTCTCTATAAGCACCGTAAAGCTCATCTCCATCCGTTTACTACTTCCATAGCCATAATGTATTGAAAAAAGTTAACACTGAACTTCAAACAGCTGTAAAATCGACATTTCTCAAAATTTTGAAAAATCCTTCGAGATATGTTTATATATCCCTAATGACTACAACATATCCAAGTTGCACCAAAATCCGAAATGTTACTCCGAAAAGTGTCCGATTTCGCATGGAAGGACCCCTAAACTATTAGCTAGTGGAGAGGGAACATCGTTTTTATTTATTAAAACGCCGTAACATCGCATTCGCGATTACCCCGCGTTCGTGTTTACCCCACTATCCCGTATCTTGCTATCTTAATGAATGCCAAAGTATGTCCTCCATACATATTGGTACTCCTCCGTCACCATTAGGGTGGAGTTTATTTTTCAACTATGAAAATATGATCTTCTTAGCATCTCAATTTGTTCCTTTTTATAAAAAATAAAATCGAGAAGAATATAATCGCAAATGATGGTGTAATTTCCAATGCACACGATGATTATAATTTTTCTTTTAACTTTTAAGTTCCACCGTAATCATCATCTACACGTTTTTACGGTCAGTGAGAACGTCCCTCTGCCACTAAAATCGGCCGAAACCTCCCGCTTTGACAATTCCATTCACAAGCAGGACGATTTATTCCCAAACACGGATTCGTTTTAGTCGTTGCGTCGGTCAGGGATCGTGAGCGATGAAAATCGCAAAGAGAACTGGGAAAACGCCCCGTGGCAGAAAGGACACCCTAGCCCCAACTGGGAGGTGGAAACGATCTTTCCAGGCGATCGGATTCTCCCGGAAGGAGCTTGCTCCCCTACTCTTTTTGACTTTCTCCACGACGGGCTGCTCTATTGTGCCTGAAAAGTCAAGAACCTACCGTTGGCGTTCGACTCGTGTCGCGGCGGAGTCGATTCGCCCGCGGGGAGGATTGTGAAGGAAAGCCTAATAACCCCGGCGAAAAAGCGCCGGGGCATTCGTCACGGGACGGGAGTTGTTGCTGGTCGAGAGGGTTGAGGATCGCGTGGTGACTTGCCTTTGATTTCCACGGCACGAAGCCTTGCCGCAAACACGGCGCGAGCAAAAAATGCTCCCCGCTAAGCGTTGCTAACGGGTTCGCCGTGTAATTACTACTAACGAACCGTTTGTTTCGCCCGACGAGAGGCGCTGCGACTTCGCAGGTATGCCTCGAGCGTCGAGGTGCCCGGCGCCAAACCGCCGGGACTGCATAAATACGTCGCAAATTGTTGCAAGCGTTGCTTTGTCACGGTTGGCGAAAACCGAGGATCACTGCTCGTTAATGGCAACAGTAACGATATCCCGTTCGTTCGGAGCGGGATATCCATGAAACTTCTTGGCAGCACCGTTGGGCAGTGCAGTTTCATGGAAGCTACCTTGACGATGGACTGTAACAGGCAGAAGGCACCGGTGACGCGCATTTCGTGCACCAGAAAGCTCCAACTGCTTTACGCTCACGGTAACGGTGACCGTGTTTCCAGCGGTGTTCCGCGGGTTTTATGTTTCGTCGGCAGGCTCGACTCGCATGACGACTACCAATGCGTTCCCACCTCCGCTTCCTGGTTCCTCGGCGGAGCTTCCGGTCTCGTGACAGTCCGTCCTGGTCCACCGCTCGTTCCGTGTCTCGTCACGTTACGGGTTTGTCACTTTCACGTCGCATTTCACCTCCGCGGGACGCGGTGCAGATTTCCTTCCTTGTACGCCACCGCGCGTCCTAACTAGAAATCGTCGAGGGCCTGAAGCGACCTCGGGCTAAAGTCGAGGATTAGAATGCCAAAAAAATGTATCTAAAAGCAAGGGACACGTTTTCGCCGCGTCGTGCGCATTAGTCGTGGAGTCCCGATTTGGGCCCCAGCCGGGACAAAGGGGCGTTGATGCATCGGAAAAAAAAGATGCTGGGAGGCAGCAGGAGTCTGGGAGGAAGAGGACTGCGTGGAAAATCGAGGGTATTCCCCGCTGATGATCCTGGCGAATAAATAATTCATGGTGCTCGCGAGAGAGGCACGACAGCCGTGAAGAAAAAACGGCTGATGGGGGTTCCTGTTTGACCAGGATGACGCGCCTGGGACTGACAGGAGGCAGATCAGCGTGAAGGAACGAGGTGAAAAATTGAGAGAACTGTTAAGCTGGATTTTCGGTGTTGACCGAGGCAACGGAAGAACGGAAGTCGGGACTCTTTTTACCCGTCCTTCAGCAGTGATCTTCGTGGGATCGAGGGTTTTTTTTCTGAAGCATCGCCATGGCGAAGGTAGCATCCTTAGGTGTCTATCGGATTTTTGGGATCGATACTGGCTTTTAATAGACCTGGCTGACATTAGAGATGACCCATCGCTACAGAAGATGTTCCACGTGTACTAGGTAACGCCTACGAGGAGACGTGCGTCACGGGAGAGATGTTCGAGAAACATGGGGTGTAAGGTTCCAGTGTTTAATGGCGGTGGATTTGGACGAGAAAGGGTTAACGGTATCAATTTCAGACTAGGCCGAGGAAAGAGTCACCGGGTATACGCGACAGCTGTGCGTTATCCTAGGATCTGAGGAAATAAACGGTTTCCTGAGTGAAACGTGCCACTGCGGTGTGTGGGCCAGACACGGGGGCCAGGCAACCATGCGACGACTCCCGCTTAAGCTTCTTCCACGCAGGATAGGCTGATATACTCGAACCTCCTCTGCTCGTTCATAAATATTCATGCACTTCCGTAATAAAAATTCGTGAATGGACGAAGGGATTGTCCTTGGACAGGCGCGCGGGAGGAAGAGCGCATGGTTACCGTCGCTTTTGCCTTTCTGTACTTGGCACCGGCGGTGAAACTATCCGAAGCTTCACTCCTTCTAAATATTCTTTACACCATTCTTATGGCCCTTCGATGATATCAAGAAAATTAATTTACGGCTTCTGGTGATTACCGATTTAATTGCCTTAGTAGCTGCGTCCACATATTCTGTATCACGTACTCCATCGGTCGCAAACCGGTGCCAATGAAGCGCTGGATTCGCAACTATCGAGGACTCTGTGTTTCCAGAAAATCGGGTCACATACTTGTGTCACGTATTGCCGGCTCTCGAGACGAGGAACTTTCAGATCGGCAGGATGCGGGTATAGAGGATCGGTTTATTTATGGGGCGTTCACACGAATGCCTCGCGTACGACTTCTCGGACTTAATGGACCGTGAGAGAGCGGATGGTGCCTCTCCTTCGGGATTCTTTGGCTCCAGACGCGTTTCGTGCCATTTAGATCGTACACCCGAAGGGAAGTATACACTTTCCTGGGGCCATGGACTCCCAACACGAGCCTCCTCGACCAGAAAATACGATTTAGCGGCTTACGCTCCAAACAGATGTGCAGTCGTCCCAGAACTCAATAGACTGTCTAGACTACTAGTATTCTGCAGAATACATACTTGCAAATTGCCATCGATGCCAACGAAGGGAGCCTTTTATTGCTCAGGGAACGAAAAGGAGTAATGAGATATAAAATAGAATATTGGTAAAAACCTCACGTTCCACTTAAAAATCCCAGGCCATTTTCAAACACTCCAGTTGATTGGCAAAAACTGAATTCCAAGTGCATACTTGCTATGCTCCGTTACCTTGCAACATCAAAAGTGCAGTGTTTAATTGAGCCGTCAAGCTACAGTGAGTCGACCCACGTTTCAAATTCGCAGCCCGCACGTAGACTCTCCTGATCAACAGTGCACACAACAGTCGAAAGATTCGAGCGTACGGAACAGCTCCAACCGTTCATCCTATATAATTGACGGTGCAATTAACGTAGCTGACTGGCGCCGAAAAAAAATTGAAGCCTAATGCCTGTTTCACGGGGCGTAATGATGAATCACGTGTTTCGTAATCCTCTCCGCGGAAAATCTCACGATGCGTCGCTCGTAGTTGCCTATGACGAGCGGGGCTGACCCTGAAGGCTCTCGTGATTCACCGTTGCAAAAATGCTGCGTGCCAAGTGGTTTGGAACTGGCGGTGAAAACAGATTAGAAGAATCGTTTGCGGAGAGACACGCTCCGATCTCCTCGCTGTAGAGAGCTTTCGTTTTTCGCGTGGGAAGAACGCTAAATCCGCGCCGCTTCTCCATTACCTCTAGCTGGTAGAGTCGACGAGATTCGCGATACTTTCACGATAATGGCGCGTGCAGAGACGAAAGGCGGGAAACAAAGGGATGGAAAGGAGCGGGGGGATTACGGACAATTGCAGACGGTTTTTTTCGAGCTGTCACGTAAATCACGATCGACTTGTTTCGCTCGCGTGTCACCGAGCTAGCTGCACACTACTTGCGCGCGGGTAATTCATACAGGCGTCGCGTGTGCCGATTTCCAGAGGCCTGGGGATCGACGAGCCGGGGGAGAACGGGTGCAAAGGATTTGCTTTGCGATTTTTAATACGCGCTTTCTTGCTGGCGGGGACTGCAGTTGGAGGACATTCGATGCACGGCGAACGCGAGGCTGAATGAAGTTAATGATACGTCCCTTCCACTGTCGCGCGAGTTATACGGCTGTTGAAAGCAGCCTTTTGTCGTTCTATCGAGCACACGCGCGCTCGATTCGTGCTAGCGACGCCCGTCTTCGCGAGACGTGTTTCTTCATCTCGGAGATTCAGAATCTCCGCGCGCACTTTCGATTCTTCCACGGCTATGGGAACGTTGAATCGTAATTAACACCTGCAAGCTACTGGCGAAATCGGAGCTGGAACTTTTCGTTCCAAGCGCAAAACCCATCTTGGCAATCGACAGCTACTTAGGATATCATCTGTCATTCGACAAGCTTCATAAAAACGCCTTCCAATAATAAAATTGAGGAATAACAGTTCCAATGGTCGCTAAATAGCCCGATCGTCGCAGGAAAATTGTCCTCTATTAAAAAATCGAAGAGGCGCCTCGAAAATGACACAGTTAAATCTCGTTGTTTGTTATGGAAACGATTAACCATCAGTGACTAACATTGTACACGCCGCTGGCTATTGACCCGTACAACTCGAGCCTGATTATGTCCCGAAAACGCCGTGAAGAGTGAAATAGCTTGCCATTGAAGGTGTCCCCGCGACTCTATCTTTAGCCCACGCGATCGATGCGAATATGGAAATGATCGTGGCTATTCGCAGGCCATCAGCTGGTTTCCGTGGAAACCAGGTGGGGGCGTGTGTCGTAGGTCGTTCCTCGTCGAGCACGCGGCCCACGGCGCCCATCTGCGTGGACGAGCGTGTGGCAGGGGCACGGGTGAAGGACCCCGGTGGCAGTAGCTGTACGCCAATTCGCTGCTATCGAGCCCAGGAATCCCAGGAATCCGGTCGATCGCGTCCTTACGATAGCCGCGCGCCAGCCGCACCGACGTCCTTCCAGGCATTGATAAGGAATTCCTCGGGGCTGCGGTTAATGGACGTGCTTAACGGCCACTCGTTCCACTCCGCTTTGTATGCGTCCCAGTGGCTCTCGTTGGCTCGTGCTCGATATAATAGTCAAGATAACAAGGCTCTGTTGCGCAACAGGCCTCGAGGGGTGTCGAGGATTCCGGCGCGCACCAGCTCGTTTCCACGGATTAATTCTATTCGCCTCGCTTGTAGGATGATAGGTAGGTATCAGAACCGCCGCGTCGAGACTAGCGCGGAGGTTCGTTGCGGGTGGCGTAAAATCGGCGGAGACCCGAGGACAAGCGCACCTCGGGGTGCAGTCGGGATCCCAGTGTCTATTTCCACGTTTAGGGCCCGGGCGAAAATAGCCACAAATGCCCGGCGTCGCGGCGTGGGCGTGTTTAGGTGACGTTTCCAACGGTAATTGCTGGGGTGAATCGAGATGGGCCGAAGGGAGACCACAGGACGTGATAGCGCTGACGGCCGTGCTCACTCCTACGCGGGCTCGGTCGAATGACGTCAATTTCACGACCGCCGCCCAGGCTTTATCCACTTTCGTTCGTGTGGAACACGAGAATCCCTAAGCTTATTATTAAACTCGTTATTGGATCTCCGTAGTTGCGAGCGGAATGAAAGCCGTGGGCATTGGTCGCGTGCGCAAATGTCAAATGATTCGGTGATACGGGAATCGGGCGCGGACGAAGCGACCCGGTAAGTACACGCTGATGAATTATGCACGGTCGCCGGTTGGGGGCTGGGTTTTTTTAATTAAACACGAGCGGCGGTAAAGGTCACCGCGTATCCTCAATTGCCGCGGGAGGGACGATCAATAATGAACGAGTTGCCCAGGTCTGATTGATCTTCATTAGACCCAATTTTTTTTGTCCGTTTCAGGCGAGCTGCACGTGGAGGACCTAGGCGAGAGGCGGGTCGTTTCCATCAGGATGGGATGGCTGTGGGTCGAGGGTACTCCGATGAGGCTGCCGCTGAGGGCGTTGAACCTGCGACAGGCAGCACCCAGTCACTGTCAACCTCACGCGCTGGCACTTGGTTTCACGCTGAGCAACTCGCAGGACCACGCACTCGCCACTTTCTGGGTAATTCGGTGTTTTTAACTCGCTACGTGGTTCCGTTGTTAGCTCAGTTAGCTCGATCACCCTGGTTAACAGAAATTGCAGAGGGCCAGAAGTCGGAGTCTGCGACGTGGAGGAAGTCGAAAACGGTGGTGGGATAGGCCGGGCAGAATAATTCGTTGCAACACGCAATGTAATTGCATGTAAATGGCCCTTATCTCCGGCACGATCCGTTTCCTTGCCCGTAAACACTTTCTCGCGCCTAGCAGCTCCCGTTTTGCTAAACGCCGCAACTTCTAATTACGGCCTGCCAGCGTCGCCGTTCGATTTCTACTCTCGTTATACAATCCCGCGGCCATGCCTCGGAGCCGGTCGATACCGATTCCCTAGACTTGGCCAAAAATTTCTGTTCGCCTGACTTTCTCCTCGCTTTGCATAACGAGTATCCAGCGATCCGTCGGGGCTGGCGAATCGCGCCATTCCCCTCCCCCGAATCACCGCGCAACGAGTCAGATCGGGGAATCTCGAGGATCCAACGGCTTCGGCCGAAAGATCGCGGATAAGATGGTGGGAAGGTTCGCAAAGGACGTCGGGCGAGATAAGGACGAGAAACGCGGGGGCGGCTACGGGATTACGTAAGCCGGGGATGGTAAATAAGGTCAGTGGGCAAGGTCAAAATCCGCGGTCCCGACGACAAACGGACGCGTGGGAGACGGCTGCGCCATTCTCCCATGACCCGGCATTGTCAAGGAGTCCCACCACCCTCCTTTTCCTGGCGAACGAGTTCCTTTGGCTCCGTTGGCTTAGTCACTCAAAGGATATTCCCCCGATCATCTCGTAACATCTCGATTGAACGGCGCCTGAGTCACTTTGCTCGAGTCTCGTTCGCGGGGGAGGGCACGTCAGGGACAAAAGAGTTATTTTCTGATAGCGATGACGTCTACTCGCTGGAGACATTTTCTTATATGAGGGAATATTGAACTTGCACGGATCTCCTCGGAGCCTTGGGTCTATGTCTCAGGTCCCTCGATGATATCCCAGTACTAATCCTACTAACGTAAGAATGTTTCTCCTTATACAGGCGGACACGGAGCCGATCTACTGGTCGTGGGTCAGAGCGATCGCGGCGGAGCTGGTCAGGCAGACACCGTTCCGGGCGCAGCGTTGCTTGAACTTCCTTGAGATCCTGACCATCTGTCCCAGAGGGCCAGTCCCGCTGCCGGACAGTCCCACGGAGTCGAGGAGACGGTCTCGGAGCGAGTTGCGCTGCTGGCCGAGCGATTCCCTCTTGGAGAAGGACACCAGGGGCACCACGTTGCTGGAAGACACTAGGAGGAGAGCGAGGAGCGAGCTACGGGGTTGGTCGAGCAGCAACTCGAGCGACGAGGACCTCCTTGGCGAGTTTCGCAGCATACCGGCGATAATAACGAAGGATCAGCCGGTGACCAGGACCTGGGGCTGCAGCGAAAGCAGCGAGGGCAGCGACGACAGCCTCCCCTGGGGCGGCGTGTGTCGCTCCAGCGTCGATTCCGTGGACTCTGCGGTGTCCCTTCCTGAGCCGGAGACCAGGGAGCAAAGAATACAGAGGTACAAGGAAGCAAGGAGGCGGGAGAACGAGGCTAGAAGCAGAAGGGTCCTGGAGGAGGACGCCAGGAGGCGGAAGGCCAGAGCGGAGGAGAACAACAACGACATCCTCAAGACATACGGCTCCAACAGATCCAGAAGCAGAATCTACTCTGGGAACGACAACGACGAGTTCCGTCTGACGTCGCCGAAGAAGGACAACACCGACGCCTCCAGGCTGAGGAACGAGAAGAACGTGGTGAGCAGGCTGCCGCCAGTCAAGCCCAGCGAACCTTCCACCGTGAGGTTCGAGGACGATCATCGCAACGAGCAGGATAGGCGGAACAATAACAGCCCCAAGGCTGGTAACGCGAATCCAGGGATACTCAGAACGGACTTGAACGAAAGGAGGAGCAGAGCCAGGGAGAGAAGGAGCGTCCGCGAGAAGGGACAGCTGCTGGACAGAGCACAGTTGCTACCAACGCAGCAACCCGCGAGCAGCGCGGTAGAGACGCTTCAGGAACGCAAGGAACGCCTGGCCCAGTTGTCGTCCAGGATTCCAGTGCCCCGTCAACTGTCGCAGGCCCCAGCCAAGCCTCTGGAGAATTCTAACTCCGCGATTCTACCGAGGTGCTCGACCTCTCTATCGGTCTTAACAGAACCCCCGTGCGAGGAGGACGTGGTCAGGCTCCTGGAGCGATGTCAGAGGGTGGACCACTACGTGCCAGTGCGGGAGAAGCTGACGCTGTTCGAGTCCCTCTCGAGGCTAGGCGGTCGGCTGGCCAGGAGCACGGAGGACCTCGGCCGAGCATCCTCGAAACCCAGTCCCAGGGGGAAGCAACGCGCCAGGTCACTACACGATCTCAACAGAGGAGCCAGGGCTGTCCCCGTTAGGGAGATGTGTCGCTTCTTCGAGGGTGACGTCGAGCAGGATTCGAGCCACAAGGCAGCCTCCCTCGCCAAGACGAGGTTCAGCGAGCCCTTAACGCCCACGAGGACCACGTGGAAGGACTCAGTGAGTTCGAAGGGCAGCGAAGCGCCCTGCGTCAGATCGTCGACGAGGAAGAAACACTACTTCAAGTAGTCGCGCGATATTCCTCTGATACTTTGCCCCGTGCATCCTGGACCACTGGTTACGTCCACCTCGTGGAAGTAGTTACCAATCTTTCAACTTTTGGCCCGCTGAGAAATTCCTATGCATTCGAAAGCAGGACTTTCCAAATCTCCAGGCGAGCTCCGGCTCACCAGGGTGCTGCGAGAAAGTATCAGACGATGGAATATTGAATTAAGAGGTCGTCCGGGAACGTACCGCGCCGTACGCGATCCAGAGGGATCGTAGACCAGCTTGGCACTGAACGATCAACGTTTATCGAGCAGTTTAGACGCGAATGTCCCGCTCTCTTGGCCACGATGAATCGTCACACTCGTGTCGGGAGAAAGTCGCTGCTCGGAGCAACTCGTTTTTTTGCCCTCCAGGATTCGAACTGGGCTCGATTCTCGGCGCGACACCGGCCGCCGATCGACCGTTCAATATTTCTGGGTGGCACGAGCCTCGGCGAAGCTCGTCGAGGGACGGAATCAAGGATCGACCACCGAGGATCGCCGAGGAACGCTTCCTCGTTGATGTTTGCCTGTACGTGTTCGTTATTTATTAGGCCCGCCCCGTTTTCGTAGAAAATTCTCCATGCCTCGGCGAGAAGCGAATCTGTAAACGTGATTCGAGCAAGCGTGTTGGGTCGAGAGACGGAGAGAGACCATAGGCAGGAAGATGAAGAGAAAGAGAGAAGGGGAATCGGAGAAACCGGTAATTTCCATTCACCAACCTATCACCGCGATATTGAACACCTGTCCGATGCAAGTCGAACACTGCTCGATCCTCTCTACCTTTCCGTTTTCGGTTCTTCGATCGCCTTCTTCGCGATTTCCGTTCTCCTCGTCGTAATCAATCGTGCCCAAAGAAACTTAGGAATAAATGGAACACCGAGGAGCCACGAGATGCAAGCCCAGTAAGGACAAACTGGAGGAACTTGGAACATCATCTATTAAGTCACAAATTTCAGTTCATTCCTGTAAATATGTTGTAAGTGTCGTCTGCCAGTCTGAAAACCACAGACTCGGCTTGGACTTGCATCGTCGATCGTTGATTTTGTAAGTGAAGGGACTAATTGCACTTTAATTCGAGTTTAATTGACCGATTGTCGCGTAAATAACGATCACCATTGTAACTGGTTGAAAAACGAAGTACGAGGGATTGCGAGTTGTTACCGGTTGAATTTCGAGCATCCGTTTCGATGATCGACGCGTGAACTGGCGTCGACTTCCAGTCGCCTCCAATCGGGGCCGATTATTTCCGTTCCTGTTTCTCCCCGGCTCTCACGTTTCTCTTTTTCTCTTGGAGGTTCAATTGGGTCGCGCGAGCGGCCCTTGAACCGCGCAGCTCGTAACTTCGTGGCGGTTTGCACGAACCCAATCGCAGGGAAACTAACCGCGAACGGAGATGGCGAACGATGACGAGGAGTTTTCGAAAATGGAGTGTTGAGTTTTTGTTGCGGACGTTGGGTCGTTGAAGGTTTATTGGGATGAATTAGTGCTAATCAACGAAGTGCCAAAAAATGTTACGTTTCTCGCGAAGAAAAGGATGAAAGTGTATAAAAAAAAAAGGATAATTAATAGATTTTGTATATACTTGTTTGTTTTAGGGTAAATTAATCGAGCGAAGAAATTAATAATTATCTGTTTCGTGTCTCCGTTGAGATCCGCGCGACGGTTATTTATTACACGTGTATAAAATACGTTATCGGTAGTTGCGTTACGTTGATTCTGCGAGAATCGATCGATTTCTCGGCCGAGTAGTCGAAAGTTATCCCGGCGTTCCCCAGGGAACCGCGAACCACCACGATTTTGTACAGTAAATTGAATTTAATTTAGTTTCAAGTCGCCAATCAAAGATCAACCCTTTATTTTCGTATTTAAAGAAGGGATCTATATATACACACACACGTATATATACACGTATGCATATAGAGATTGTGTACGATTGTGTGACAATGTACGACGTGCGATTCGGTGTGCTTTTGTGTATAAAATCATAAACTGACGAAAGTATAATGGAAAACTATGTATGACTAATGGGAAGAGTTATTTAAACGACGGCGGAACGATCGAGCCTTGGTGAAATTATCTTGGATCACTATTGGGAATCACGAAACCGAAATTTCTAGTTTATCAACTAGTTAATTTGATGAAATCATTCTCGTCCATAACAACCCTCTCCGATATTAAACAAAAGAGCTCATCTTCCATTTCCAGATACGCAAAATACTCAAATGAAAAGCACGCAGTGTATTATATAAAACAGACATGGAGAAAAGAAACTTTGCCGGTGCAGAGAGTTAAGAAGAGATGCCCCAGCAGCAAGGCTCGATCGCGACGCCGATGCAAGCCGACGACCGTGCGCGCGTGGCTAGTTGCGAGAACAACCCCTTGCGCTCGGCGCGCCTTATCTCGGAGGCTCGCCCGGTGAAGGAGAGAAACGGCGTTGCGTGTCCGTTCACGGCCGCTCGTCTATAAAAAACGAGGTAATTCCGAGTGGTCCGACGAGCGAGTTCGTGAGAAGTCATAGGTCCGAGCGCAAGGGCAGAGGGGGGCGCCCTCGTGTTGCCAGAAAAAATGGAAAAACTCGAGGGCAGACGTTGTTCTGCGGAAACCCTGTATAACCGGTCGATCGCCAAAGAGGCCCTCTAGTCCCTCGTCGGAGGAATCCGAAAAGGCTACCCTCCCTTAGGCCCTGCGTAACACAACAAACCCCTAATCCCTGCAATACATGTATTACACGAGATCCATCCCGCCGCCGGAGATTTATCCGCGGCCGTAGACGATATTTCCACGTGGTCGCCCCTGCGTAATATAGCTCGCGAGATTTGTATTTACGTTTGTTGTAATAAAAGGGACGAATAATGGCCGTTACATAAAAGTGATTGTCGTTAGAAAGTCACGGGAGGCCTTGGCCACTTCTCGCGCTCTCCGCGCTTTGCTTCGCGTCCTCTCGCCACCCTCTCACCTCCCCTCCCTCCGCTGTTTTCAGGGTTCCACGCTCCTTTATTCCTCGTGCGCGGACGCCCACGCGATTTTTCCTTCTTTCCTTTTTTTCCCCTGGGCCCCGATCTGATCCCAGACACGCCGAGGCACGCGCTAGCTCGCGCCGCTAATTAGCTCGCGTTTTCGTAAGATCGCGAGCGAAGATTGCCCCGGCCGCGTGATGAACTTTAGAAAAGGAGAGGCTTGAGCAACGACGCACCACCGTGAAATTATTGTATCGGGACTGTCCTCCCCCTTTCGCGGACGAATCCACGTGAAAGTGGACCGATTCGCCCGTGGCGCGGTCCCTTTTCCTCTCTCGAGTGAACCCTGCGCACAATACAAACGCTGGCTCTCGCCTCTGCGGTTCCTCTTTCACAGGGTGATCGTTCCGAAGACGAGAGGACTTCGGATCGGGAGCCTTGGCCAGCGACGAAATCGAGGCGATCAACGGGCGACGAAGGTCACCGGTTGCTCGCGGGACGCTTTTGAAATGGTCCCCCCGATCGGAATTCGTGTTCACCCGGTGGACCTTGATGGCTCTGGACGCTAGCGGCGTCTCCGGCATCGTTTATTTGGTCCAGCCGCAGACTCGTTCTTGCGTTTGCAGGACCGCCCACTTAACGTTCCCCCGTGTAATTTTCATTCCACGCACTCGTGTAGATTCTCGGCGGAATCGACGAGGAGGAGACCGCGGGTAATTTATTCGCTGGCCTTAATGAAGTCAAACGCGCGGATAAATTATACGGCATCGTTAGCCGATCGTGGTTGAATAGGATCTTGGAAAAAGCGCTCGATCGACTGGTAGTCCGTGACATTTTCAACATTAATTTCACGGGGGGATCAAGAGCTCCTGAACTATCTAGGAAGAATGGCCACAGCGTTTCCTTAATTGAGAGCGCGTTCGGGACGAACGTCAGAAGTGTCGCGAGCGTCGTGGAGAAGAGCGCTAATTACAATTCGCGTTTCTCGCGTCAGATTGCGAGCAACGATGCATATATCTATGAGCAAGGCACACCTGTAGCATGACTATAATTCGTTTCCTTGTACTTTGTTGCTCAGGCAACCATGAGATACTGCATCTGTTTCTCCCTTTTTTTAATACAGCAATTGGCACAGTGGTAGCCCCCATTGTTTATGCTACACCTTCACCAGGAGTCCCTCTTCATCCAAGGTCTGGACAGCCCCCAGGTGTCTTGCTGCAATCGGGAAAGCAAGGTCGTCGACCCGTTCGCCTGTCTTTTTTGTGTCGACCATTAAGTACGTATTTCAACGGTGCATAGAGGAGTTGTTTCGGCTTCGATAGAACGTGCCTGCTGTCCTCGTGGAAAAACAGCCGACGCAAACTGACGTGGAGCATCGGTTACGTGCCAGGCTTCGTGTGTCCTGTGCGCGGTTTCGCGTCGGGTGCATAAGAAACGCGAGTAATCGAGTGACTGGCCTTGATAGTGCCAGCCACGCTAAGCGATTCAACGCGAAACAGGTACACGTACGCGGTCCGCTGTGTGTACACGTTGCTGATCTATCGATTGATAGCACCGCTGGCTTTTAAAGTGCACTGCACCGCAGTCCCCTATCGCGACGCTATTTACCTCCAATTTATCTGATCGCAACCGGAGAACCGGTACCTTGAAAACAGTCATCTGGAGCAAGAAGCGGCCGCGGCTGAGCGCAGAGCCCAGAGGAGTGCTCTCTGACAAGCCGTCTTTCAGGTGGAAAACAGGAAACCAGGGGCGAAGCCGTCCCGCTGAAAGTAAAACGGTTTCCAGGTTCCGTCGGGTATCGTTGAATAACGACGATTGCGTGTTTCGCGCCGGTAAATCAGCCGCCCTGCTGAATTCAGAGAAGGATCGTAATCCCATTTGCAATCATTAGCATCGCGAGGAGGTATCAGCTGGCTGTGAACTTTCTAGCGGGAGCTGTTCGTGGAAACTGAAAGTTCTCTATGTATTTTTTAAAAAGATCGCCTTAAAATTAACGATATGAAACAGTGCATCAATTCGGCGCAAGCTTTGCGGTGCATCGTGGGAGCGATGCACTTTTCCAAACTCACTCCATGACGTACAACGATCTCCATAAGCTGCACTTGCCCCATCTACCGTTCACCGCCAATCCACCACCTCCCTAACCACGTTTTACCCGCCGCGTTCAGGTAGAACGCTTGCAGAAGAGAGCCATAACGTCATCTGCACTTCAACCGACAAAGGCCATACAAGTACCGACCAATGGTCCTTCAGTCTACATTAAAAAAAAAAAAAAAAAAAAATCAAGATGCTTCCTACTAAAAGAAAAAAACATAAACATTAAGCCTAACGCGTGTACCCGCGTATCAATAGAAACTGAGAACAGAATCGGTCACTCAAGTGACCGTCGAGCAAACTGCGCGCCATATGATAACAACATCCTTGTTCCAACGACCCATGATTTATTCCGCCGAGCGGAAAGCGCGATCGGGCGAGCCGAAGGGAAAAAGCGTGCCAACGTCAGCGTCGTAACGACCAACCGACGAACCGTGGATCGCCGTCAACGAAAGGTCTCGCGTGTTTAAGGACGTGTCGGTTCATGTGGCGATCAGTGACTGATAAGGGACCCGCCGCGGCGTATCGTAAACAGCGTTACGAGCGGGAAGCGTAAAGGCCGTTCAAAAGTGGAGTACACCGCGACGCCAGTAATATCGCGAGAGTGCACACCGCCCAGGACCCCGGCCGACGATAATAGAACGTTTCTATCCGCGCGGACTGGTATTTACACGACAATATTATTTGCGGGCGGGCGCGGCGCGGACGCCAAAAGAGAGGATGGAAAGGGAAAGAGGGTCCCATTAGAGGAGCAACACGGATATCTTGTGAGGTTAAGTCGACCGCGGCTGGCTCGGGTGTTTTCAGTACGCGACGAGACATCTCTCGGTGTGGTTCTCGCAACTGATACCTCCGCTGGTCCGAACGCACTGCGCACCTATTGTGTACCCTTCCGTCCCTTCGACACGGCGCAACTGCCGCCGCGTAGCGTGCGGTAAACAGAGGGAAGAAGATCCACACCGGCGTTCAGGATGGACGAGAAGGATCTACAATTGGCGAGGGCGATGGTGGACCTCGAGCTCGACGATAGCGCGCCGAAAAAAACGGCCATCTCGAGGATGCATGATAAGCAGCAGACATTCAGGTGAGACGGCCGATGTTTTTCACTGACCTTTGACGCGGCTCGGATACAAGGCCGACAGAGGTGGAAAACCACGTGAACGAATCGTTGGATCGATCGAGATCGTTCGCGAGCAACCTTCGACCCGCTCGTGGACTCCGTTTTGAATCCCAACGATCATGCGCGAGTGCGCGACGTCGCACGCTTCTCATACAAACGCCAAGCGTCCGTTGGTATACCCCGCTGGATCGCTAATGAAGACGGTTTTCCGTAAATAAATCGCCGCGTGGCGGTCGCGTCGATAAGCCGCGCGTTAAAAATAAATGAACGTCGATCGACGGAGCGTGGCGTCGAGGCACTCGCAGGTGGTCGTACGCCCGTGGCTACCGATGAAATTCCATCGCGGCGAATTCGCGCAAAAGTCAAGGCCGGGCTCTCCTAATATCGATTCGGTGGACGTAGTCAGTGACTGTGTGCCCGCGATTTCGATCCCAAGTGCGATGGTGGTGTAATGGTCAGCATAGTTGCCTTCCAAGCAGTTGATCCGGGTTCGATTCCCGGCCATCGCACATTATTTTTTTTCTCCTTTCTAATTCTGGGATCGGCTAATGAATCCACTCGATATTCCAGATGTTATCGCCCGGTGGAGATATTTTTTATTCGCCGGGGCAAAATTGACGGGCCTTGTGAGTAACTTTTGCGAGATGGAGAGGGGTATCGGTAAGATCCACGAGGCGAGGGGATTTAATGAATTTATTATCTCAGTAGCTTTTATCGCACGGCTTAGATCCAGTCCCTTCACCGACATGATTTGGGCGATCGAGGCCAAGGCCGCCGGTGGACCTTGCCGTTTGTTACAATACTCTCCCTTTCGGAATAGTGGAGCAATCGATGTAGACGCAGAGATACGTTCACGTGTGTTTTAGTGAACTCGTTCGAATATAGCCTGACCTTAATCTGCACAGCCTTATAGAACTTAAATTTGTTCTTTCGCGATGCTATTAGACGAGGGGGCAGCGTATAGCTCCCAATGACCACAGGGCCCGATACCACTCTCTAACGAGAAGTGACATAACCGAAGGGCTTCCAACAACGAAGCCAAGGATAGCTTCTTTGGTAGCCAGCACATTTCTAATACCTCGCCTATGCATATCACTCTGTCGCGATTAATTGACCATTGCGCGGATCGTCTATCAAGTGCTAGCAAAGAGACGTGGCCCGACTCGTCTTGATGATAAATTTATGCCATGATTTATGTGATCGATATCCTCTTCAGCCATGTGTAATATAATACTGTCTTTTTCTCTTGAAGCAATGCGAGGTGCGAGTTAACGGTCGATTGCATCGAAACGGTGGAGCCGCGAAGGTAACACAGTTTTCTACTCTCTAGCCTGTACGCCCCTGTAACTAGCGCCACCGGCACGTCGACAGAAGTTCTTGTGTGTGTTTTGTCCCTCGCGGACGTGGTCTCTGAACGAGGCGTGCCTATATCGAGGAAGGCCGAATGCTTTGTCCGTGACGTTCGCACGGGCTGGCTCTTTCATGGGAAAGGAAGAACACTTCCCTCGATATAAGCACACCTCCGCGAGGCGCTTAGTTGAATGCAGCACGACGTCACGTAGATCTGTGTGCATTGTTACGCATGTACCTCGTCCCATCTTGGCATGTCGGTTACACACGCTTTGTAATGTCCTAGATTAGTTCGGTAGACGTCGTAGTTCCCTTTTCAAATTGCTGTTTGTGACGTCCCCGCGAGTCGCGCCGAGAGGCGTGCCACGTGACGAAGATCGCGATCTCGCTCGGCCGCCGGACAGCCTGGGCCAAGTTTTTTTTTTCATAACTGCGCGCGTATGTTAAAAAAGAAACTAGCTTTCGATCGGGCGTGTTGCAAATTAACCTTGAGCCTTAGAAGGAACTTTCTCGCGCGTCGCGGTGCAATTCAAACGCGAAGACGCGTACGCACGGAGCATACGGGTGCCAAACAAGTCAGCTCATTTGGCATTAATCAGGGAAGTCTGTGCGATTTATGGTGACGTTAACTATCATTGTCTGTGGCCAGGCGTGGTCTCGCCTGCGTTAGATAACCGAGGCTGAATTCGCCATTCATCGAACAAGTTGGACCTGCCTAGCGGTCTTGCTCCGACTTTCATGGGCTATCTTTCGGTGAAGAGTTATTTAAAGCGCGCCAGTGAACGCCGTACAACTTCGTTCACCGCGCTAACATAATAGCTAGCGCGGTTCACTCTATATTCGCAGCCGCTATCACTTTCAAGATCACAATGTCATTGTCGCCATCTGGCAACAAGAGCTTTCACTCCTCTTTACACCTCGCGGTGACCAAGGAAACCTAATATTTGCAACAGTACTCTCTGGCGATAACCGGCTGCTGTATAAGCCTCACGCGTTTCGTGAGACCGCGATCAAGGCGATCCAATTTTTCAGGACGTGTATCTGCGCGAGCGATAGCCACGGTATCTGGTCGCTTGAATATCAGAAAAATAAACTTCCAAACATTTCTCGGTTCATGGCACCTGGATATTAGTCACTCCGCCCTGTTTTATCATTTTACATTAGTTTTTTCGAAGCCATTGATCCGAGAAGATCTCTGAACTAATGGGCATAACAGTGTTCAGCATAATTCAATCCTTCTTTTCCTGGAAGATACCAGGCCACTACGCTATAGAAATCAGTAGCCGATATAGCCTTTCAGCACGTGCTCGAATTTCAATCTTCGCGTAACATGAAGTAAGTTTGGAGAATCTTCTAAAATAAAGTGTTGAATTCGTGCATCTATCACGGGGCCTCAAGCCTCAAGTATCCAAAGTCTGGTGTTTCTCTGAATCAAAGTCTCCTGATACGGAGCACTCGGTTGCAAACGTATCGCTCGTAGGCCAGATAAAGTTTCGTAGGTGTTCCGTAGATATGTATGCACATTGCTGTAGCTTCTGGCAACGGTACTGCACCGAACTCAACAACACTTACTGTTCATGAAAACACTCGTGGAGCGTTGATGGGTGGGGGGGCGCTGGGCGATTAAGTGACAGCTTGTTTTCAAAGTGTATCACGCGTTTTTTTTTTTTTTAATGCGGAGCAGAGATATGTGGAGATTAATAGGAAGGTACACGTGTAACCTCGTAAACACGGGAATCTGAAATCCAGCGATCAATCAGAAATCACGATCCGCGAAAGCGACGCGCGCGAGCAATCTTTGCTTGTTATGCGCTGGGTTATCACTAAGGTTCACGCTTATCATTGGAAATTTTTGTTTTCCTTCCTTCCTCCGACAATGCACCGTTCGCTGATGGATTTTACTGCACGTTGGTTAGCCGGTTTCAGTATAGCGGTGCCCGTTATATAGTGATGCAACGTGGAGGAAGTATCCTGGGCAGGGCGGTTTTGCTCAAAAGGAACTCGAACGTCAGTAAAATCATCAGGTACTGTAAAACCGCCTCGGGACACGTGTTCCACGGGAATTATTCGACGCGAGTGTCAACAGGAAAAATATTCGGTAGAATGGAATATCAGGTCGCTACGATAATGAAGATCTGTGTGTTTGTCAGTGTTCAATAATTAATGAGCCACCCTGACTCCTCTTTTCGCTTAGTAATCGCGTACAATTAACGCGAATAAACACGTAGTAACGTGCTCTGAATGCAAGGCTGGTTAAACTAATACGATTCAATGGAAGGACGCGACTAACACAACCTGTGCGTAATTTTTCTCTAACAATAAGTGACGCAATTTTATTTGTATGTAGTATTTCATATACGAACATTGCGCGATGCATCTGTGTGTGAAATTTTATTCGCGGCATGAAAAAAAAAAGAAATGCACTGCCCGGGAATCGAACCCGGGTCGCAAGAATGGGAATCTTGTATGATACCACTACACCAGCAGTGCTACTTGCTGAGAGTATGTTAGTTCCGGGAGGATATGATGCGCGGCGGCAAGAAAATCGATAATATTTTGCGTGTAAATGTAACGAGCATATTACAGTTATGCTAATGCTAACACTAGTACCCTAAGGACTCATTATACACTGCATGAAACCCAAACTTCATAAAATTAAGAGTATCAAGAAATAGAACTCGAAGCCATTTTTATTTTGGGAAATATAAAAAAATTCGATGTATATACATTATACACTGTAGGCGATCAGAAATAATACTTTATTTTACTGCATATAGCACTGCTGAAAGTGTAACGTTCGTCAGATTTAATACCACTTTTGACTCAATTACAAACACAAGAACTGAATTCTTGGAATAAGTGTATTTAGAATATTGAGATCGACAAGTGACAAAATCCCAGTGCAAAAGTTGCGAAAATTGGCAAAAATAAATAAATGTGCGATGGCCGGGAATCGAACCCGGATCAACTGCTTGGAAGGCAACTATGCTGACCATTACACCACCATCGCACGTGCTAACAATTCCCCTTCGATGGCCTGAGACGGATTCCCGCGGCACACTTTCCTCTAACTTCGACCGACATCGCTGTTTGCAGTGGCATATAATTTTCCACCTCCGACTTTGCAGTTATAATTTGACGTAGGCAACGTGACATCCACGTCTGTGAATAGGCACCATTTACGCCCAGCCATGGAAGCTGGGACGACCGTTCCCATCACAGTAATCGCGTCTCTAGAAGGGCGCATAGCCTCGTCGACCGCAGTGTCGTCCTTAAACCACGGGTTTTATGTTCCCCCACGCGGCAAAGTATCTCGTTTCGCGGAACAAGCGAAACACGGCTTCTGTGCCTGCTTTCTTTGCCGTAGAAAGTGCTCAGAGACAAGAATGTTAGCAACGGCGTATTTTTAAGTAGGCTCGAAGACAGACAGTTGGACGCTGTTTCGCTTTCGAAGAGTTTAGCGGCACGGGACGGGGCCTGGGCCCCGGTAGGGAACACGTGGCTGCATTGTGTGAACATTTGGCGAAGGGGCTATGTAGTGGGGGAGTTTAGGGACGGCGAGGCACTTGCGGTGCATTGCCTTGGAAACGTGGACAGCAGCTTAGAAACAAAACGACTCTTGGACATTCCGCGAAACTTGAAGGTTTCTTAGATCGTGGATTCGTCGAAGACTTGAAGGACCAACGATGAGCAATTGAGGACCTTGCAGTAAGAGGGGTGCAGCTCCATCTTTACCAACTTCGAGTAAATTAAAAAAAGTGCTGATAAAATTGTTGCTTTGACTTAATTTTAAAAAAAGAACACTAATTGAAAAAAATATATTTGCACACGATAAGTAGTGGTTATTGAGTTGATAAATTTTTATTTCTGTTTTGGACAAAAAAATATTCTATAATGAATATATTAATATTAATATTAGAGGAAGTGCAATTTATTTGGAATACCAGTTTGTTTAAGACGAATAAACAATTACGACAAAGGATGGGAACAAATAAAACTGCATAATATCATAGGGAAACTAATAAACATTTATATTTCAAACTCTCTATAACAATAAAAAAAACAAAAAGTACCTGAAACTTTTGTCTAATTGAAAAATGACAGGAAGTATCAATTTCGTTAAGGTGCAGGTAATTTGGAATACCGGTATTCCAATCCTCCGTTTGCTGCAAGGCCCTCAATTTTTGTTCCTCCATTGCTAGCGTTATCTATCGCGAAGAAAAAAAGTCTTGCACTTGATCGCACAGCCCTGGCGAGGCGCCTGTTTCTCCGCGGGATATTTCGGTGTGCTCCTCGTCCCCGTCGGTTTTGCAACACAGTGCCGGCGGCCGCAATAAATTTTGATCACTTTCATACCATAATTGCATTACGCGCAACTGGTTTACAGTTATGTCTTACGACCGGCCTGTTACATATACATCTCGCAGAGCGTATCGCGAGAATACGCTGCGCATTACGCAATCGAAGAGGCGTCGAGTGACTGAGCGCCAGTTGGATTCGCCAGGAATATTCTCCTTGGATGGGAGGGACATACGCAGTGCCTAGTGATAGGCAACGCATCAAAACAAAACATATTTCGCGCGACAGCTCCAGCCAATCACAATGGCAACTTCGATCAAAGTAACAAGATACTACATACTCCACTTTGAAATTTCGCGGGTTCCGAATAGGACGAATGGGAGGTAAGTGAGAGGCTTGACGAGTGAGACGCCCACTTCTTACGACCCCAAGCCAAGCGTGTTTATTTTCCCACGTTTTTTTTTCTCGCACCCGTGCCCCAGCGCTCGAAGCGTGTTTACGTTAACGCCTCGCCGGGCTGACCTATATAGTTTTCTATTTCGCTTGCACTTACTCCGTTCGCAAGGTCGGCGAAATAGAAGAGCGGGTCAAACCATCCAGCGTTAACGTAAACACGCCTCGAGCGTCGAGATACGTGTACGAAAAAGATGTGGGAAAATAAACGGTGCCCGAGGTTTAGGGTCGTGAGGCCGCATCCAGATCTGAACCGAACCCCGAACCGAACGCCACTTGTGTAGTTAGATGGAGCAAGACAAGTAGATCACTCGTCTTGCTCCGTCTAATTACTCAAGTGGCGTTCGGTTCGGGGTTCCAGTTTAGATCTGGACCGGGCCTAAGGAGACTATATCTCGCTTCACATTCAGTTTTGCGGTAGCCTCGTTGAAGAGTAGCATGGAGTAGTGGGACAGGATAGAGTAGAGAAGCTTCTCGACGTTTCTGTCTGTATCGGTGCCACTCTTTTTAACTTTACTGCATCTTCGCCAAGGAATACACAGTGGGAGGCGGCTGAAACCGTACGACAGAACCGCGCGGAGTTCAACGGCTCGTTGGTGCACGAAGTCGTCGGCCGGAAGTCATCCACCAGTTCTTATCAAGATGTAATCTTTCCGACGGAAAAAGGGGGGGAAAGTCAAGGAGGAAGACGACGCCGTGGGACGCCGGGGGAGAAAACGGTACCTCAAGTTTCGATATTTGTTGGACAACGGGAACTCATCCTCTGTTTCACCGGGGAAAAATGGAAATAATACACGAGTGTCCGCGCGAAAGCACGTGCATTAAGAACGAAAGTAACGTTCAGAGCACTCAGAGCGAGCGGAGAAAAGGTGACGTGCCTTTGTATGCCGGGAAGGACAATGAAAATGGGTGAAGCTCGACACGGTCTACGTTCGCGACGAGCTGGCGCAGTTGTAAGGTCTCGTCGCAAATGAACCAGTTAATCGTTCATTCGCCTTTCATTGTCGCTTTCACCGATTAGAAGACGGGGTGGAGACTTTCGACAGCCGTGAAATCCACCGTCACTCCTGAGCGACACCTCGTGCCCGATGGGACAAAGGAATGCCAAGAAGATGGAGCTGAAGTGGCATCGTCTGGTGCTCGATGGATCGCGTGCCAAGTGGAGTGTGAAGTCGAGGCAACAGGTACTTGTCCACTAATTAACATATTACGCTGAAGAAAGCCTTGGGAGCTGTGTAGTTCACTTTTAATAACCGTCATTTGGCGGCCTTCGACGATAAGTGGAAGGAAATTTTTCCAAGTGGAATACCCGTGCGTTGTGTGGTTCGACAGGGGTGGGGGGAAGGGGGCATGTGACCAAGCTATGCTTCCCCTGGATCGGTGATCGACGGTAGTTCGTTTGAAATTTGAATACGGTGGAATTTCGAGACGCACCACGCCGGTGGGCATGGTTGGACGCCACCGCCGCTTCCTCGACACTTTTTTATCAGCGTACATTGGGATAGTACGCGCGTGATGGTGGGGAGAGGCACGAGTTAGAAAGCCCTATGTGCCTTTCAGAGGCTGCAGCTGGTAAAGTCGCTCCTCAGTGAACTCTGAGCGTTCCCCGATCGCGGTACTCTCGTCACCGTTCCCCCGTGTGTTCCACCGAGGATTCTGGTTCTCAAAAACCTCACGTTTCCCGCGATCGATTTCATCGCCGAGACGCCAGCCAATGGCGGCCTCATAAATCGAAGCGCCGTGCCGCGATGTCCCAGCGACTAGAACGCCTCGCGACGTTCGCGTGAACGCTCCTCGTTCGCGTCACGGTACTTTTAACTAGAATCTCGTCCTTGTAAGTATGCTTTCTCTTTTTAAAAATAGTTCGGCGCAATTTCGCGGTTAAAACGCTCTCGCGGGCTCGACGCCACACTATGGACATCGGGACAGAACGGTTTCCGTTATCACGCAGCTCGCACGCGGTCGATTGTCAGTTTCATGGATCGTCGGAGCGACTTAGCAACAAATTTCCGGGCGCGGAGTGAACCGAATTACGGATTCAAACGAGATCGACGGCGGCCCGCGGTGATTTGAAATTCCGATCGATCGTTGCTTGACTTTAATTCTTATTTGAGTCCTCGGTTGGGAGAACGCAATCGTTCGACGTTGCAGAATATTGAATTGTGTGGTAATTGTAAACTTGAACGCTGTGAAAACGTCACACGAAAATTTATAAGGGATACCATTGCAGCTGAACGATAAGATAAGGAATAGGGGGGTATTAGTGCGATAATCAATTGACAATTATGTACCTCGTCCATTCAGGAGTGAAATTCCCCAAGCCCGCGCGAGAAGTGGGTCACAAGCTCGCGCGTAAATCATGCAGAGCTACCAACAGCGACTCGTGTCGTTGCAATTTCGTTGCAAAATTCAATTACATGTTCCATTAGCAGAGATCGATTCTCACTTTCATCGATGTGAAAATCAAGCAAACGTCTCGTCTACGCGGCTCCCCATCCACGTAGACCTCCGCTGACACGAATTTATGGCCGCGAATTGCGCAACACTTTCTAACTTTTATTCGTACACCGGTGGGACTCGTATCGAACCGAGTCGTTGTTCCTTTTTCTACCGCTCACGGAACGGGGTCTTCGATGGTCAGATTAGCCGCAGCTAGAGATCACTTGTTTCCCTTTAAATAAACAATAAAAAAAAAACGGCGAGAAAGCGCGCGTGTCCCAAGGCGTTCGAATGTACCGCGCGAGAAATCCGCGTCACGTGGCCAGCTGATTAACATTACGGATGCCGACACGTCGATCGCTTCGTATCGAGATCGTCGAAGGCCTCGAAATATCAGCGCTGAGCGCGCACTTCGGCGCCTTCACTCGGGAAACTTTCAGTGTGACGAAAATGTGCGTGCACTCGTTAACAGTTCGTCGCGTCGACCGCGTGTCGCCCCGTGGGACCTCGTAACTGTAAAATCGCGTGGGAGACGCGTCGCCGAAAATGCGTAACACGGTCAGCGTGCGCACGCGACGCTGCTGAGGACAATTCGTGGAAAAGGAAACGGGGATGCGCCGCGGATAATGGAAATGATGAGGGACAAACCGAGACGGCGAAGCGTGAGCGAGCTGCTGGGCTGGAGGTGCATCGTCAGGAACAAGGGGGACACGGGCGTGGAGGATGCGTGCTCGGACGTGCCCTTTCTTGAGGATTACGACAAGGACCCGGAAATGCGTCGTAGGAAACGTTCCGGTACATGGCCGTGAGTAATGACTGTAACATATTCGAAAGTAGAAGGAAATGTATTATTACTGCGTTCTTGGGGGCTTGTACCGTGGAAAAGAAAACTACCAGCGACTCTCTGCGCACTCTTAATTTATTCTACGCGGTATTGATGTGTTTGTGAGCAACCAGGTATTTTCGAGGTGCTTCGAAGGCAGTTAGCTCGACGCTATTCTGCTTTCGGAAGGTTTATGGCGGGGTTAGGTCCCAGATGGGCCCTTTCAGTGGACATCGAACGATGGTTGGTGACCCGGAGTCACCAAGCTACCACGTGTGTCTTGAGTTTGCTTAGAAAGAGAAAGTTTCGGAATGGCAAGCGACCAGGCATCGTATTGCTAAAGAATAAGGACTCTGTTCCTGAAGGATCTGGTCATGGAGGGGGAAAGGCGAGGATGCCTTCTGATAGAGGACTGTGAACCATACAGAACTTACCCTAGGACCTTTGAGGAACACGAATCGTGAAAATACCAGCCCACGTTTCTAACATAAACAGTAAGTTAAACAAATTATTGGGACAACCTTTAAAACAGAAGTTTTTTAAAATTAGTCCCAACGACTTGAGTTTTTTTGAGAAGCTAGAAGGATTAGTTTACTGGGTGCCGTGTTTCACCGAATTGAAAAAAATGCAATTGGTCGGAACAGCGAAGAAAATAGTGAAGAGCGCTTTTTCAACTTATTTATCTGTGCCTATGATGAGAATTTAAAAATCCTGCTTGTAGATTTAAGTGAGTTGCATACATGCTGAATATTTCATCGAAATTGGACCAACTTTAAAAAAGTTGTTCTGTTTTAACGGGTGTGCCAATAATTTTTTTGACTCACTGTAGATACTGTGTATGTGCGTGTTGCAACTTGCGTGACACTGAGGACTGGGGTTATTAGTTTTAAATGAAATATGAACACAGGTGTTGTTATGGTGGAAAACAATTGTTATTATTGATGTACAACAAATAACATTCTCTACTCTTACGAATGTTGTCACAAAATCCGGTATGGTCTAGTGGCTAGGATACCTGGCTCTCACCCAGGAGGCTCGGGTTCGATTCCCGGTACCGGAATATGTTTTTTGCGGTTCAATCCGACGCCTCACGCTCGAATTTGTTATATGATTCATAACTATATTTGCGCAAGGCACATCGGACACGAAATGATGAGCTAGAAACGTTTCACGAGTTAGTTTAGTTTCTGAGCGGGAGTACATAAGTGAGCCGAGCGCAACTGTGGGCCAGTGGGATCCGTTCGGAGTGAAACGAAAAGCAAGCCGAAGTGACCGAAGCTGTAGCAAAACCGTGGCCGTTGAATTTCGCAATTAAACTGGAACGCGTAATCCGACGCCAATTCGTGCGAAACTTGAGCGAAGTCGTGTGCTTGCTCAACATTCTTGCCGCCATGGGACAAAATCGTGTCCCATTAAGACTGATAATTCACTTCTGACTCGAGTTCGATTGGAGAACATTTCGTAGAACGTACGGCGAGCGGCGTGAATAATTTTATTTGTCTCCGAAAGTCGTTGCGCGCAGTGGGTATAAACCTAACTCGCAGCAGCTAACAGTAACTCCTTCCTCGATCCATTATTCTCGCTGCTTCCCGTTAGTTTCTCACGATTGTCGCGTGCAAAAGCGAAGTTGCGTAAAGGAAGTTAAATAAAATGGGTAGAAAATAGATGTACTGTTGCACGCAACGAAATTGATTGGTCGCCCGTAACAGAGCATGCGTGCAGGGCGCTGGGCGTAGCGACGCCAGCGTCGAGCCCGTCCATGGCATCCACGAGATTCTTTTGTGAATCTGCAGTGCCGAAACGTTCCCTCGCCTCGACTGTTGTCCCGACCGCCATTTACCTTCACACGCGACAGAGCGTCCCCTTCGGCGGTTGCTGCACATGGATGAGGCAGAATTAAGGTAGGACACGTGCCCATACTGCCCATTCGTCGTGCTCCGAACGGCTAACCTAAATCTTCCGTCGCGACATGTGCTGCTGGTGCCGCGCGAGGCGTGTTTGAACGGTGCAAAAGTGTTTTACATAACGCGGTCGCGAGGTAGCTGCGAAGCGACATACCCACCGAGGCACCCTACGAAAACTACATCCAAAACCTTGGAAATATCATCCCGCGAACACTGTCGAGAGCGCACAGCTACTACTCCGTGTCATAAAAGACGGAATCGAGTGCCAATTACAGCTTCGTATTAAACATTCCGATCCGCTAAGTTGTACTGCAAGGCCAATCACGCTCGAGTGTGGACACCGACAATATGTATCACGGATGATATTTATAGTGGCTACAATTCTCAAGTGTATCAGGGACACATCGATCATCAAGAAGCTGCAACATTTTCTGCAGCACCGGCACAAAACTGTGGGGATGCCCACAGGTTGCGGCTGGCGCGATCCATGGTGACCCCGTTGTGAGGCTCGGAGCGTTTGCGGAGATGGTAAACATCGTTGTGCACCGCCAGATATCGCGCATCGGTGTTTACCTGCACATGTGCTAAAAGCCGGTACCTGCTCGATTCACGAGCAACCCGGGGTGGGAGCGTTTTTTGTTGCTCTTTTCTTCGAGAGCGAGAACGCGTTCACCTTTCGCTGTACACATTCCATTTGACTCGGCTTTTGCCTGGGATCACCGATATCGTTGATATCGCCGATACCGCCGATGGCCCCGCGGGCTCCCGCTACGTTCGCTGGAATTTCAGGAATTCGCGTCGATGCAATCGATTACCGAACTGGACGTACATGCCCAGTACCCGATCGGTTTCTCCTTTCCAAACTCGAGCCCCGACAGGCCACGAAAAGGGACCCTGGTTTCACGAGCTTCCCCGGTGCGCGAGAAATCCGGGTCATCGCGATTAGGGACACGCGCGAGTTCCGACGGGAAAAGGGCCCCCCTTCGGGTACAATTCGTCCTATCATCTCGCGTAATGTCCCCCGCGTCTTTCTCTGTTTCCCAATCGATCGAGAGAAAGTCCCCTACGTTGAAGCCCGAAGAAAAAAATTACCCAATGGATTTGAAAAGACCGTGGGGGAATTTTGTAGGCATTTTTCCCCACAGTTCTTCCCTTCTTCTTGGATAATCGAAGGCACGAATGTTTCGCACGCGTAACGAAACTCGTGCATAGAGGCGTAATATTGGCTAATTTATGGAGCGATAAGGCGTGACACAATCGTGTATTGTTATATAATTCGTTAGTGTTAGTATCGACAAGAACCGGCGAGGTTTACGATATACCGACGGTCCCGTAGAAAGAATCCCATAATTGTTGACTACCTCCCGTCTGATCGTCATTCTGCGTGCAGCCACCTTGCGATTCGGTCCTTTCTAGAGGCTACGTCAGGTGAAATGCCTGCCACTAGGACGCCTCACGTCGCTTGAGAGGCAATGGATAGTGTTTTGTCACGGATATTGGACTAAAAGTGCGGTGAAAGTTCGGTGTGTGGAAAAGTGAGGCTGCAACGAGGATCCCCGAGGGGCGGAGAAGGATCGCGAAAGAAGAAAAGGTTGATCCACGATCGCAGCGTCGTCTGGCTCGCGTGCCGCGAGATTACCATGAATAATACATAAACGATGTTCAATGCTCGGGCATTCTTTGGAGCGGGGATTACCGTCACGTAGTTCAAGGTTAACAAATTGACGACTCAGAAAATCCTTCGTCGAGCGTGAACCGTTTCAGCGTGACAAACGCTGAACGCACGAAGAATCGTTCGCACGCTCGTAATTCGAAGCTTAAAGGTTATCTGGTGGAGAATCTTATCCAACTGACGAGGAATGCGGAGAGTGTTTGTGGGAGTTCTGTCGGAAATAGCGGCCTTGAAGGAGTAGATGAAGACGAACCTGGGCGAGTGAATCGTAACGCGGAGCTGCCAGCTTTGAAGAAAAACATTGTTCGCCCTTGAAACTGAATCTCACTATTTCGTAGCGACTAGGTTGCTCGAAGGACGTCGCTGATTTCACGCGGACCGACCTTCGGGCTTTAATGACCAGTTCCGTAAAAAACACGGTGCGCAGTGTTTTGAGAACCTCCGTGCCTCTATCGAACGGGCAGTTGATTGTACAACAGATTTTTTTTTATGTAACGTCAGATTACCCAGCCAGCTAACATCACGCCTAGATAGCATCGCGAAGACAGCAGTGTTATCGTCCAATTGCTAATCCGAGCGATCCAGTGATACTACCACGGTGCGTAAAATCGAACAGGGGAGGTTTATCGGCGATTATCGTTTCGAACGACTGAAATAGATGCTTAATCGGAACGGTCGCTCGATCACGTAACTGCGTCCTCAAGTTGGAAGTAATTAACATAGCTACGCCTTTCGTAACGCTCGCGGAAAGTCCTAAGAGAAACGAAGAGTTGGTCCCTCGGCGCGCCTCGAACAATTCGCCGCCGATCGCAAGTTTTTGGTCGGAGGATGACCGACCAGGTGTCGCCTTTGCTGGACATTCGAAGCAACGGACACCTCGATGTCAATTTCGATATCGCCGATCCGGTGGGGAACGGATCGACCGGGCCATCGATGGAGAACGTGCCACGGAACAGAGTGCTCAGGTAGAAACTTTTCTTCCCCCCCGATACCAGAAGCTATATCGCGCTCTAGGCGACAGCCAACGGCACAAAACTCCAAGGCGAACGCCTGGCGTCGCACGTATCGGCGATATGCAACGACATGTACAACTATTATGCAAAAATCAGTCACAAAGTTACGCGTTATCGGAACTACAATGAAACAGCAATAAATTCTACGATTAGGACGATTATTTGCGTGCGTGTCGAAGCGAACGCGCACAGTTTTGCAATGGTAACCGGCGGTCGTTCCATGGATTGTTAGTTCCATTAAACTATTGACACTTTGCCTCTTGTTTAACGCATCTTGCGTCACACTGAAAGCCGAGAAGCGGACCATCCACGTAAGCGCATTCGCATACGCGTACGGCGTCACGTTTGTTGTACCACAAAATGTGTATCGAATTCTACTGATTACGCTTGATATCCAATCGATACTTATGTAGTCGCCGCATTTTGCACAACCTCACTGGAACATTTACAAGATCATTCACGAATAAAAGATTCTACTGTGCGTACCGCAAACTTGTGAATGATACACAACAGAAGACCTGAGCTTCCGAAGTTCGTTTATCACGCTGATTACACTCCAGAGTGTTCTGTGATATTTTTTGCCGCCTTTTCCTATCTCTCTTCTTTATAAACTCTGGATGTCCGTATTAGTATTGCGTCACGATTTACATACAAACGTTGACCGGCACTTACGTCGAGAAAAGAATGACCAGTTCTTTACAGTTCAAAGTCGTTCAACTATCCTCCAGTCGTTTTGTGAAATACCGCCGTAATTGCTTGTACCACTCATTATGTACCGACTGGAGTGCGTTTGCTATTACGCCGCCGCTAGCACCCGCATGAGCATGTCTGGGGTAAAGTTTGTTTTTCATCCTGCAATACCCGGCAATAGTGTGAGTCAGTCTCTGTCACTTCCGCGTGGAAGTGCAAGGGACGAACGAAGGAGGATAATGATAAAAGAAAACCCAAGGCCTGCGAGAGCGCGCCTTTATCTTGCGAGGTGACGTGGCGGTAAAAATTGCCCAGTATATAATTGGTCGATTTCCCTAATCGTGTGGTTTTCTGTTCGCAGGAGAACGAGAAGTCTGAACGCGCCTAGTCCAATTCAACAGTTCGGGCCATGCGGGCGTATTATGAAAAATTCCGCGATGGTCATGTAAGTACGACAGCTCTGCCCGTTTCGTAAGTGGAGACATTTTTTTTTTCTTTTCTGCCTCGATTCTCTTCGTTCCCGTTGCACCGATATTACTAGAAAGTTAGCGGTGATTCCATGACTGTTACGGTGCCTCGTGACTCGTTTTCGTTCGATTAGACGGTGTCTCAGCGTTTACGACTAGCCGGCAAATCGAAGGAAAGCGTGGCGTTTCGTGGAAAAAACCGTACGCCGGGCGTAAGTATCGCGTCTTGACCCAATTATCCGTGACAATGACTTGTCCGTCCATCCGAAACGCCACTGAACGCGCGTGAATTAGAAAGCCACCTTAGAAACCTTGTGCGCTCGATAAAAAGATTTGCCGATCCGTCAGTTACCGTAACGCAGGGCTCAAAGTACAGGAAAACAGGAATATAATATTCGTTCGAGGGATCAGTGCGTTTACGTCAAGATTGGCTATTACGCGTACCCTCTCTTAAATGCTGCTAAATGCCAGGCTACGTTAATTGCCGATTCCATAATTAAAAGTGTACGACGCATTATTCATCAGTTAGTCAGCAGATACGTTTCTGAGGGCACTGCTTGGGCGAGGGAAGATAGGAGAAACGGCTTAATGACGCTTTTCATTAGCAAACAATCGTGAACGAATGCTGACCGAGTGGTACACGCGCGTCGGGTTACACGATGCGATCGAATGACTTATAAAAAATTTAGCGCACAACAGTTCGGGGTGCCTGCTGGCAAATGTGACGTTCTCATTTCGCGCAAGGACCCCGCAAAAATTGGTCGTACGGGGCGCGTTAAGTGGTGGCTAGGTAAACAAGTGTCTATCGGGGATCAAAGAAATGCACGTGAGTCACGTTTACGCGCCTCGTCCCCGCGTGTTATCCGCATGAAGACGAATCGCGTGGCGATTCCTCGCGTGCATAGGTACGCGTTCGCGCTTGCGCGTCGTCCGATTGTTTACCGTTAAAAAACATACCACCGTGTTCGGTCCACGTTCAGTGCGAGCGCGACTCTCAATCCGTTACGACGTCATGGTTGGAACTGTCAGGTGGGTTACATTGACAAATCACCAACAGTCGTATTGTTCATATCGAAGTTCAAGCAGAAACTCAAGGGTTTCCATCTGTACGCTTCCTCGAACATTAAATAATGACTGACCGCATCCGATCGAGTCTGGTTGCTCAAAAGAAACCAGAAATCATTGTTCCGCTTGGAGTAATGTCACTGTGGCCAGTGACACCCGCCACTCAGCCGGGTATATAACAAACCTTTCGTAGAAATCTCCCGGCATATATTTCACACTTATCGATGCAGATTTCTTTTCTTTCATTTGCATTAGTATGACCCACCACGTTCGTTCGATATTGAAATTTTCCTTACGAACACCGGGCCGCAGGTCGATTAAATATTGATTCGCTGGTACCATCGACCTCGGCGATTCTAAGGCAGTGCTAGGGATTAAGTAGGCGCGTCCCGTATTTTTATTAATATTGAATAGCCCAATCAGTGGGCATTTCAATTTGAAATGTGCCCGGGGCTCTGCGCCACGGAATCCCACGGGATTACTACCAGCTGGCTCAATACGTACTCGCACGCGGAAGATTCTCGTCAATCGGAGCATAAAACGCTTTCCATCCCGATCCTCGGACAGTTTTTATACTTAATTATTTGGTGACGCATGGGCATTTTATGCCGATGTTCGAACGGGGTTTCCTTGTCGCTCGACTCCACTGCCAGGTTCTGCTAAAAAGATGTACAATAGGTCTCGATTTGTGGGATCGCCCGAAGTGTTTACAACGCGTTTAAATGTGATATCATTAAGCTGACTTCGTGTTTGTCTTATTGCAGGACCATTCAGGACCCAGCCTCTCAGAGGTTGACGTGGTACAAGCCGCCTCTCACTGTTCTGGTCATCAAGAAAGTCCGTGATTCGTCGGTATTGCCACCGTTCGTCCAGTTAGTCACATGGCTAATAGAAGTAAGCGTTACTCGTTTATATTTGCCTTTTGAATTATGTAATCATTCGCGTCTCCTTCGTGCGAGGCACGAGCCAATTCTCAATCAAAATTCTATGAACTCTTTCCATCGTTTCCGCATTCTGAATCAATCCATGCTATATTGGGTTTACAAGCTTCGCAGTGCAGTGAATTACACCTACGCTTTTCAAATGCCATTAGATCTTCATCCACATTACGTGCTTTAGTTTCGTACATACGTATGGCAGCAATATCGATATTCTGCGCGCTATTGATTTGTATAAGTGGAACAAGACAATGCCCGCGAGTTTCGCCCGCGACAATTATTGTGCATTAGACAGCAGTTTTTCACGCTGCGACTCGATGGCAACCATGTTGCGTGCCGGTGTTTCGTAACGCGTTACGAGAGTTCTAATTTCTTGCAGGAAAAACGGATGGTAGTTTTCGTCGAAGCATCCGTCCTGGAAGATCCAGCCTTGGCCACCGACCCCAGGTTTCAGGGCGTTCGAGATAGGCTGCAGACGTTCAGGGATGGAACAGACGATCTTCAGGTAATTTCTGCTCATAGATGGTAACGTTGGATCAGTTTCATGTCTCTACGGGCGATAGCTGACGGCATTCTATTTTATTCAAGGATCGCATCGATTTCATCGTCTGCTTGGGCGGCGATGGGACCCTTCTCTATGCGAGCTTGCTGTTCCAACAATCGGTGCCACCTGTGATGGCGTTTCACCTGGGCTCCTTAGGGTTCCTTACTCCCTTCGAGTTCGATAACTTCCAAGAACAAGTAACGAATGTATTGGAAGGTGAGTAACGACTATTTCGATGGCATTTCTTCGCGACTCAGATTATTGACGTCCTTCGTTGGAATTACAAAAGTCATTGGGACATTAGGAATGGCGCGGTTAAAATTAATACACTGGCTCCATCATCCACTTTCAAAGAATCACCACCACTAGCTTTTCAAACATTGATTCGCGATCAGACGTTTATCAGGCACATTACTATCACAATCTTTCCACTAATCATCGATGGTTCGATTCCCTCGAGGAAAGAGACCTCAGTGTCAAGTTTTCAGGATAAAAATTCCTGAGTCATCAATGAGTAAACTAATAAAGACCGAAAGAACTCGCAATCGCTTCCACTTTCGCGACGGTCTCGCACGCGAGCGGCGAGTGTTCGCGATAACACAGCTTCACGGAGTCCGTGAGCAAAAAAAGGAAAGAATACCAGCTACACGTTAGCGGTTGATAGTCGGACTAAGATCGACGACGGCGCGTGAGGAACAAAGTTGTAAATCTGACGAATGTTGACCTGGTCTTTAGGTCACGCGGCCTTGACCCTGAGGAGTCGGCTGAGATGTATCATCATGCGGAAAGGAGAGGAGGGCAAACCGGCCAAACCGCCGACGAATCTTCTGGTGCTGAACGAGGTCGTGGTTGATCGCGGCCCGTCCCCGTATCTCTCGAATATCGACCTCTTCATCGACGGCAAGCACGTGACCAGCGTGCAGGGCGACGGTCTGATCGTCAGCACACCCACGGGCTCCACCGCGTACGCGGTCGCCGCTGGGGCCAGCATGATTCATCCTTCGGTACCTGCGATCATGATCACGCCGATCTGCCCTCACTCATTGTCCTTCAGACCGATTGTGGTCCCGGCCGGCGTCGAGCTGAAGGTATTTTTCTCAATCTTTTCCTCTGCGCCCACTTCGCTGGGCCGCCATCCGTGGCTGTGGCCAGTTTCGGCGCGAAGCTGGCTGCACCAATGAAAGCGAAGGCATCACGGAAGAGACGGATATTTCTCCGCGATCTCAGAGAAGCTTCAGTCCTGGCTCTAGCCTTGATAGCCCACTTCCTTGTAGCATTACAGAAGAGCAGACTCGGCTCGAGAATCGCAATGCAATAATTGGTCATTTAACTGATAGAGTCTCTGTGAAAGCTCTCGTCCGTCCCGCCAGGTTTCTCGCGTTAGCTTGGCACAGTATTTCCGTGTGGGTCAGCAGAGGCTTATCACGGTGGCATCGGGATTTCTGGTTCGTGGCATTGCCCCGTAGAAGGAAACTTGGTCCAAGTGGCTGTCGCCCGCATTCCCAGACCGTGCGCCGGCTGTGGCCGTTTCGAAAAACCTATGGTCCGTTTGAAAAAAAAAGCGTTTGCGGGGCGTGCCACCTGCCACTGTGGTAGCATCACTGATTGTTAGCGAGAATGATCAGTGATACAATGCTGACCCTCACGGGTACCCGTTGGTGTCGACGATTAACCGAAGCTTGTTACTTTACGCCGCAGATCTCTGTCTCGCCCGACAGCAGGAACACCTCGTGGGTGTCCTTCGACGGTAGAAATAGACAGGAGCTCTTCCACGGCGACAGGTAAAAGTCAACCGCTTGTCAGATCTATCTAATCGTCTGCGTTTCTCGCGATTATTCCAGATAATGGCAAACAGCAAGGCCCGCAGCACAGCTTACGTCTCCTTCGACGGTCGCAATCAGCAAGAGCTACGCGTCGGGGACAGGTCTGTCCTGTTATTTCGTAAAAGACTATCCGTCCACTCTCTTTCTATCTCTCTCTCTTTCTTTCACTCTTTCTTTCTCTCTTCCTGTCTTCATCGCGACACCACGATGCCGCATTGCTCACGACACATTCAATCGTTCGAATATCCGTGTCTTTCTCTATACCAAAATTCATATCGCTTCTTCTGTCTATCTATTTTAGTATTCTCACATTCGCTGTTTATAGTGTCCAGTCTTCCTCTATTCATTGTAACTAACTGCTCACGGTATCTCCACCACCCTAATGGCGACCGATGGAATCTCGTTTTCTATCCGTTCACGACATTCTTTCTTAGAAACGAGACGTTGGCTGTACTGCAAGGTGACGGTACTTTTTCACCCGTTTCATCTGTTTGTCACATGAAATCTCGTCACGTCCGAGTCTGATCCTCCCCCGAGAGCGACACCGTAACTTTACGTTTCTCTGCTCTTTCCAGCCTGCGGGTGACCACGTCTATATACCCGGTGCCCAGCATTTGTGCCGCCGACCAAATTACCGATTGGTTCGACTCCCTGGCGGAGTGCCTGCATTGGAACGTACGCAAAAAGCAGAAGCACCTGGACGAGCTGAGCGACCTGACCCACTCGTCCAGCAACGACACACTGGACTCGTTGGATCGCGACAGCTAGGCCAAGTGATCGAGTCACGGCAGACCGACGGGATCACCGACGATCGGGCCGAGTCTTGCGGGCACGTCGCCGCGATTCGACGATTTCAGGGTCTGATCGAGAAGCCAGTGACTCGTTAAGGAAACCACGGAAGAAACAGCCCGTATCCGAGTGCACAAACAAAGTCTGGCTTGTGTTCATTTTAAAGCGTGTGAACGGAAGAGACTGAAATCGTTGGACGGTTGTCGAGTAAGTGTCGAATGGCCTGTACACGTGGTCCGGGCGCGACGGTGCCTGGATTCGCGAGGAACAGAGGCGGAATTCTGCCGAGTGGCCAATAATACGACTTAAGTCGATCGCACGAGGAATTCGAGAGCTGGGCAAGAACGTCTTTGTCGATAGATGAACTACGTTGTAAGAAGTCTTGCTTTTTTTCTTTGCACGGAGAATTGTTGGATGAATGGATGGCGATGCGTATTCAATGCATCGAAGGGCACAACGGAAACGACCACTCGGTGGAGGGTCTCGCGTCTAATGCATAATATTACGGCTCGATATTCACCATACAAGCTCTGAACGAGTCCACGCTTCTCTTGTCGAGTTCCTCGCGACGTTTAAATGCAATCCTCTTTACTTATTTCGAGGAAGGACATTTTCATTTTGTTTTCTTTTCTTTTTTTGTTAATTAAAATTAACTCTTCGTTGGCGCGGAAGAACGCAACGCTTAAACATTGGGCACACATACGAAAGGGGTACTAATAAATAAAATATCCAATTTGTTAACGAAATTCCTGTCTGGAGCGAAAGGATCGCCTCGTCTGTGCAACGTTAGTAGCGACTGCACGTTGATTCGAGACGAACAGAAGAAGGCAACAACTTTAATATTGTAATTTTAATTGAGCAATCGTGGCAACAAATTGCTTCGAGGGGAAAAGAAATCCTGTTAGAAAGCATCTCGCGTCGCGCGGTCCTATTTATTTATTAATACGTACATGTTTTCTTTGATGCATTTTAAGCCGCCAATATCTCGAAGTGATTTATTGATTGCAATAAACAAAAGCACACGGGTTCGAATCAACTATTGAGGGGAGGAAAAGTAAGAAGGAAAAATCGTTGTCGGTAGTTTTTACATTTTGATAACGAAAATGGTCTAAGTGGATCATTCCATTGTAAATGTTGAATGTACTTTCCTATAAATGAGCATTTTTAATAAAACCGTTTTTGTACAGACCTCAGTGTTCGCTATACTAATGCTAAATAACGCAGTCATAATAAGAAAGAGACTTAAGCACGCCAACAAATGGAGAACGCGGTATACTTATACAAACAGCAAAATATCTGAACGTGTGATGCGTTTTACGATACAAAAGACAGGAGAAACAAGTGGAAGTGGATCGACGAAGGAAGAATTTGGCGACGAGAAATTCTGGCAAGACACGGTCAGTAGGAAAAGTCTCCTCAGGTGGAATAATAAATGCATTTATGTATGCGATACGGCGGAAAGAAAATCAGGAAAAAGATTAGGACAAAGTGTGCTGAATTAAAAATTAAAACAGCGTAAAGACACTATTAACGACGTGTCATCCCGAATCACATTTGCAATTATAATCATTCATCGAATGAGAAACAATGCAAACGTCGCACCCAAGCAGGTAAAAGATCAAACTTAAGATGCGGCGGAACAAAGAAGGGAGCGTTGCGAGTTTTCACATCAATGCATTTATTTCTGCGCAACCAGACAATTAAATATACATTATATACAACCATCTCATAAAAACTGCAAGAACCTGTCGTCTCGTTCGTTAAACGATAACTACGTGTAATAGTAAGTAGCATAAGTTTGTGGGTGGGCCACTGATGTGCGAAGCAAGCGTAGAGGGAAGCACAAGCCATACATTCTGGAGAACGTAGCGTTCGTGCGAATGTTAATCTAAAACTTGGACTCGTGCCAACGGTCCCACCCATAAATACAATCGTTAAGGGGCCAGCAAAGCTCCCAGTTCCTTAATCAACGTGTAACATAAATATCTACCTCTAAGGTTCTACATTTGGTTACATCAGTCATGGGCATGGCCTGCGTACACACGTATGCACTCACCTACGTGTGTAGACAGGTGAACGAGCATAATTCTAATAAATTTATCGATCTAACGACGCAGCTTCGCTGGTATTTACATGGATGTTAAATCGTTTACAATTTAACTGAAATGTTCCACGGGGAGTGGCGACCGAACCAGTCCCCCGGCACGTGGTCGCCCATCCGCGATAAAAGAAACGACACGAAATAAAAATAATACGACTTACTCGCTATTCCTATTAAATAACGACGCGCTTCCTCCTTAAGTTAACGATAAAAAGCAGTCTATGGAAGGATTCGTACTGGGATTGTCCATGATTTTCACTTAAAAACCACACTGACAGTGACGACCGTTACACTTTGTTCGCGCGCGAGAATCACCACTGAAAGTAACTGATTCAAACTGTGGCGGCGCATCTGTCTATTGTTCTCCGTCACTTGCGAAACAAAAGAAATGTCACTAGGGTCTAATAAACGTTACTAATTAAATAAAAGAAGGGGAATTATCCTGACCACTTTAGCAAAGCCTGTAGACTCAGTTGCGCGAGAATAACGATAAAACATACGTATTTCCGCATTTCTATAGATAATTGGGAAAAGATCACTGCAATCGACGCGTCGGTGCGTCGCGAATAAAAAATACCTAGACTTTCTCGAGCGACGCGCTCCGTGGTGCAGTTGCTTGAAAACGCTTTAAAGTCTGGCTCCTCGCAAAATTCGTTCTCGTTCCGCTTTTTCTTCTTACACCGGAGAATAAATTGCGCTCTTAACGATCGTCCCTGTTTCTTCGTTGGTATGTATGACTGTTTCTTGTTCCGTTTTAATGCCTACAGTTCACGTACGTCACTGTTTCGCCGTTTACGATGCGAACGTAACGAGTACAGGCTCGAATGAAAACTGCAGGTCCGTTCTGGTCTGTAAAACGATTGAATCGAATTATTTCGCGTGCATTTCCTGGCGAACTAAAGATACTTTTAAATAAACATCAGTAGATAATTGCACCCACTTCGAGACCAAATGTAACAGTTACGAAACTATAATTTTTTCGAAAGTTTTTACCTTGTATGTTGGTATAGCGATTTTAGAGAAAGACAAGAGACTTGGTAGATAGGTAACGAGTTTCTCGCGTTTCTCTTTACGTGTGATCGGTAATATTCCCGTATTGGCACGAAATAATGCAGAAATTATGATAAAACCACGCAGCATTGCACAAACGGTACACAGGGTGTTTCAGAGGTTAACACGAGGCATTGAAAGCAAAAACGGACTAACCCACATTTTTTGCGAAATTGAGTTAGTAGAAATAATGTATTCCAATAATAAAATAGGAAAAATTAATTTTTTTCAACGTAGGTTAATCCGTTTTTGTTTTCAATGTATTGAATATTCAATTAAGGGGTCATGCCTAGTTGGCAGGCGAAAAAAACGTGATTTTCGGGATTTTTTTGTGGAAAATCTAATGTATATTTTCTACAACTATTTGCTTATTTTAAAAAGTACATATATTCAGGAAACTCTCAGTAATTTTGTTATAGGAAAATATTAAAAAATGAACGAATACACTCTCCCGGAAGCTATTTTTTTAGCTGTGAGCACGATTTCTCCGAGTCAGATCATCTGAAATCGGAAAGTGAAGAAGATTCTGTTAGTACGTGAATTTATCTAGTTCGTGAACGAAGGATTGTTGTTTCTGATGAAAACTTTATTTTTAATTCACGAAAAACGAACAATTCAGACATCGAAAAATCCTGATTTTGCGTTAAACGGCCGCCATTTTCTCTGAACTCATTTTTTTAAAAAATCCTTCGTTCACGAACTAGATAAACTCAAATATTAACAGAATCTTCTTCACTTTCGAATTTCAGATGATCCGACTCGGAGAAATTGTGCTCACCGCGCAGTGCCATTATAAAAACAGCTTCCGCGAGAGTGGCTGTTATTCCTACATTATTTAATATTTTCCTATAATAAAATTACTGAGGGTTGCTGAATATATGTACTTCGAAAATAAGGAAATAGTTATAAGAAACATACATCACATTTTTCACAAAAAATTCCCGAAAATGATGTTGTTTTTCGTCTGCCAACTAGACATGACCCCTTAAGTAATTGAAGTCGTAGAGAAAAAGAAAGATGTCGGAACTCGTTTGTCCCTAAGATCTCTGAAATACCCAGTGTACATTATAAATGACACACTCGACGACAAATAGTCGCGTTTCTGGATCATCTGTCCCATTCGAGTGTTATGGCAAACGTTGTTAAGTATCACGCAGAGATGCACAGGCAAACAATGCAGAAATCGTCACATCGGAGTTAGTGTTGTTAGAGCACACACTCACATGCCTTCTGATCCGAGTCTTGGTCAGCGCAGGACGGTGGTTGAATGTACAGAGCCGGTTTCAGTGGTCGCCCGTCCTGATCCTCCACTTGAATCACCAGCCCGTGATTGCTGCCGTTCCCGTGAGAATTTCGTGGGTTTAGTCTCCAAAATCGGAGACTCTGTCTCACGTCCAGCGCCAAATGAGTGCCTTCCGAAGTCAGGGCTGTTACCACAGAGTCCATCAGACGTTTCTTCGCTGGAAACGATAAAAGCTAACGTTACTTCATTGTCATCAGTACTGCTAGATCTCCAGGTCCTCGGCAGACTCTATCTTTTACTTGTCCGAAAGAAACCTTACATCGATGTTTCTTCAGGGATTTCGTGTAGTAGTAGACCGATATTCTGATCTTCTTCTCATCTTCCTCTTCCTCTTCAACGATGCCGGACGCGGAGGACGTGAGGTTCTCCTGCGGCAATTTAAAGATCCTGAGCTTGGCGGCGACCACGTGGTCACCGGAAGTTAGATTCAGCTGGAAGTGCATGTTCATGGAGAGCGGGTCCGCCCAGGCGTCTTGGTCCGTGTTCCGTGGTACTAGACCTGATGAAAGGGAGCCGAATATTCGTCACGATGCTGTTTCACTGAAACGCGTAACCGACGATCTAATTAAGTTACTCACAAGTGGGCGAGAACATGGTCAGCCTCTCTCGTTGGACCTGATTGGCGGTGCTGCTGCTGTTGAACCTCCCGGTCAGAGCCAGGACTCGCGATTTAATATCCTCGATGGCCTTTTCACCCTGGCTGCACAGAGAAATGAAAGTTCGTGAGGCCGCAACAACGGTTGCCTTGGGAAAAGGGGAAAACCATGGAAAACCATCGACGGTATATCATAACAGAAAAACGAAAGGGGCGAGTAGGGTCGAATGTGCGGTTAAAAGAATTCGAGTAGAAAAGGAGGAGAGCAGCGGAGTTTCGTTTCTATATCGTGTCGTAGGAATTTTCACCTCGAGGATGCGTGCAAGTTCTTCCGGGTGGCGAGGCAGGCGAGTGGACGGTGGTCAGTGACCTACAGAGTCCACGGTATGGGTCAGAGATATTTATTATACGTTCTAGACGTTGACTAGACAGCCGACGCGGCCATTGGTACCCCGATCATCTAGTCAAGAACCATTAACGCTTCCAGCCTGTGCCTCGAATCTTCAATCCTTTCCCATGGACGAATCAGTCCCTTCAATTTGTAACGTCATTCTTACTAAGGAAGGCTTCCTAACACAATTTCAAATATCCTACACTGGAAACAGCAGCGGCTGCCAGTCTCGTCGGAATCTCTGGAAACATCTAACAGCTAAACGTCCGCACCCATTTCGCCACGAGGGCCATTTTCAGCCGGTAGAAATGCTCGAATTTCGAGTACCCATTATCGGGAATCAGACGAGATTACGGGATTGCGTAACGAGGAAGGCGTGAAGTCGTTAACCCAACGAGGAAAAAAAGAGCGACGTCTTTTCTATACGTCACTGGCAAGGATTGCTGCGCTGCACGCCCACGCGGAGATTTGAGCGCAGCCAATGGGCACGTCAACGACCTCGTTGCTGGCCGAAGAAACAACCAACAAGCTCTTTTCCCAAACAATGGGACAGACAGGATGTCTAGGTACCCAGATGCCGACGTCAAGGAGAACGTGGAGGAATTTCGGTGACCTATGCTAGGAGCTTGTCCCACTTTTTTTTCCCCTCTCCTCGGACGGATAGGGGGCTCGGGACTGAACGGCAGGGGGAGAGGAGAAGCAGGGGCACCACTGACGAAATCTCGCCACGAAATCTCGAGTCGCTCGTATTCGATTCTAGGCATGCTCGTTAATCTAGCCGCGTCCAAGTCACGCATTCTACACCGTCTCGTTGCGTACGTGTCACGTCTGTCTGCCGTCTGGGAAAGGGAAGGACTCGGGTGTCTGGAGGCCGTTGCATCATGAGAATGAATCCAGCGATCCTTCCTGAGTACCGTATTAAGAAAATTGGCTGCGTTACCGGCGATTTTGTAACCACCTCCTGGCGAACTTGCACCATCTGGGACTTGGACGAGACGATGATTCATTGGACGTCGTTGAAAATAATGAGGGCTTTCGACGGGTTATAGATTCCGCTCGGACAGGGGACCCCGATCGAGGCGGAGTTCTCCAACAAATTGGATGCGAAAATTGCTAGCCGAGCCGACGAAAATTCGTTGACTCAGCGTGTCAAGCAATTTTGGCGATGCCCCGCGTCCAGTAAGATCGTTCAGGGAACCGCGGTGTTATAGGGAGTGAAAAATACCGGCAGGTGAGGGCCGGCGGAGCCCAGGAAAATGTTTCGCATGCCCCGGCGTTTACCGCGAAACGGCGAGGCGGTCTGATTGGCGGCCGCCAAAAAATGCACGTTGCATCGTCTGGCGGTGAGGTGGGGAGCCGCCGGTGAAAACTTCCTCCTCTCTCTTCGTCGCGCGGCTCGCGTCGTCTTCCTCCGCATAGGAAGAGAGACGCATAGACAAGGTCAGCGCATTAAATTGAAATGTGTTACATAACCTCGTAAGAGAGCAGTCCTAACTGCAGTCTGACTAGACACCCGGCGATTACGAGGGTGCTCAACTCGACCCGAGCGATCCGACCGCCGGTACCCTCGGTCGACGTCCACCGGCAGCAACGTCTGGGGACCTTAGAACCACTTCCCCCCCCCCCGTCCGTTCTCCTCTAATCACCGTGGCCCTCTGCAATCCCCGATGCAAGCCTAATGGGCGTCATTGCCGCTGAACAACACGTGTACCCCCTTACGGAGCAACAACGTCATATTCCGTTGAATTCGTCAAAGTCGGGCGGGAAGAGGAGGTAAACGGCTCGGGCACGAATGGAAAATTGGCTTGCCGATCGGCAGCCGTTGCATCGCAGATCGCCGCGGGTCGCGCGGATCCCCCCGGTGCGCCAGCGGCCGAGAAGCAGAGGGAACGGCGCGGCGGGCACACCGGAGGACTTCTCGAGGTGGCTACGCCAGTGCCGACACGAATGCATTTACGCGTCTAGACTTAATAAAATAAAAGAAACGCCTTCGCACCCGCGCGAAGAGGGGCCGAGAGGTGGAGGAGAAGGAGGGCGATTTAAAAACATAGCTAGGGACCGCGGCGGAATTTCCACCGTGCGTCCTTCCTGGCTGCGCTCTGTCCTCGTGCATGCCTTTCGAAAAGATTTTAACGTCCTGCGCTCCTTCGAGCCGCTGCCGAGATCGTCCTTGGGAAATTTGGCGCGGCAGCGTAGATCCACAGTGCCGATAGGGATCGTTTCGATATCACTGGTCTCGCCTATCGCGACGAGATTATCTTCGAATTTCTTCCCGTTTCGATATCTCCTGTGGCAACTTGTTAATTCATTGCCCGCCAATTTACGGCCGACTCGCACGCGAGTTTAGATCGGTTTTTCCTGATCGTGGAAGGGGGTTCCGACAGATTCGGGGCGTCGAAGCGAGGAGAATCAGCTGCGGACGCGGACGCTGGTCAGCCCGAGGCGCGGAATTTCAGTGGCGCTTCACGGTTCTCCGTTTCGTCACGATATTTTTACGGGCCATCGAGATATTTTTACGTGGCGGGGGCAATGATTCGCCGGGAACGTCTATGCCGTGTCAAGCTGGTTCGCGCGCGGAGCCGTACGTTTTCTCCGCGGCTGGGAAACCGTTCGCGTTTTTCTCGCCGCGTTAATTATGCGGGAAGGGGCGAAATGGAGGGGGTAAGGGAGTGGGACGGCGTTACCTTTTCCATGCAGATACAACACACAGGGCGTAAATGAAAAGGCCTCATTGTTATCATGACAAATCCCGTCTCATGCAACACGAGCAATGAGATAACTGCGATGAGAGTATATTTTTAGATTATGCAAGCCAAGCCAGAAAGAAAGCGGCCTGCCGACCGCGGGCAAAACAAGAATTCGACAGAAATTCTGCGTTTCTTTAAACGGCACACCGATTCCCTTACCCAGACCGATCATAGTGCCGTCGGGAGTAGGCTTACCTGTCGTAGGTTGAAGTTAGGTTTCCTCTAAAAGACATAAAAAGCACATTTTGTAGAGACAAAGGTCAGCCGTTCGCTGTATCGCTAAGCAGGGCACACGATGAGCGACATTTAACGGCGATTTCATTGTGCATGGGGCACAGTTCCCTCCATCAATCGAGGCTCTGCCAAAGTTCTGGCTCGGTTCCCTTCTACGCAATTGCTACCTCCTCGGGGTAGCGGCTCCAACGAAACGCGAACACAACAACGAGCCAGAACTTCCAGCGGAGCCTTGAGAACGCGTGAGACCAGGGCAATTAGTTTTACTTACTCTCGTCGATGCGCCAGGGCCACTTGCTGATAGGTGGACAGATTGACCGTAGGAAGATTGCCCGTAGACACGTTGCCGTTGGCCATGGAATGCTTCGCGGTGTCTGGCATGTCGTTCTGGTACTCCAACGTGTCGTTCTCGCTGTCCTCCGTGTTCCAATTTTGCCGGGAACTGTGGCTAGTGTCTTCGTAGTCAGACGTCTCATTCTCCTCGGTGTTCTCGTAGCCAAGGGACTCGACGAATTCTGGAATCACCCTGTAGACGTCGTCCTCGATCCATTCCAGTCCCTCGTACTCACTGACCTTTCTGCTCCCACTGAGCTTTCCCTCGGTTTTCGGGATGACCGCCTCGTCGGTCGAGCTAGTAGTATCAGCAACGATAGGCCCGTTCGTGTTCCCCTCGACGTTCGACGCATCGTCAGACCTCTCCGTCGTGCTGACAGGGCCCTCGGTCGAAGACGTCGTGCTACTGGGGTGGACGAGATTTTTCGGGTAACTGACCTTGACGGTGCTGCCTAGCTGATGGACCACAGGAAGCGGCACAGAAGCAAGAGGAACGGAAGGCAGAGTTGCCGGTGGTGAAGCATGAAAGGAACTACCGGCGTTCCTCGAAGTCGTGTGCTTCAAGGTCGCGGAGACGTGGTGCCTGGGGGTCTTGGAGCGATACTTGCTGGATTCGTCGGAGCCGGAGCTGGAGTCGAACTCTGAATCATCGTAGCGAATCTTGAAGACCACGTGAGACGCCATCGCCTTGTCGAAGTCGCGATGAAGACTCTTGGCGGGGTCCTGTTCCTTGGAAGCCTTGGTGGTCTCCTCGTAGTCGAAGGCGGCGGGCTCGGACCAGGGCTGCTGGGATTCCCCGTTGGTCGGCAAGTTCTCGTAATCGAGGACCGCCTGTCGATTATAGGCGTCGAAGTCGAAGTCCGTTTGGGAGGGCCTGTCTACGTGACGGTTCTTGTTACCTTCGTTTCTCGTGTCCTCGTGATCGGGGTTCCTCGGGGATGAATGATCCATGGAATTCTTTTCCCAGTACCTAGTCTTCCTGCCACCGTTCTCCCCATACAGAGCTTTCGTCCAGGACTTGATACTCTCCTTCTTCCTCAGCTCCTCGTCCTTCTTGCTCAGTTCCCTCTCGCGGATCGCCAGCACCTCCTCCAAACTGTAATTGAGGCTCTTCAGCAGCAGCATGTCACCGGTGCTGAGATCGCCGGTGATTATCTTGAGGATAGCTTTCTCCAGCATCTTCTCCATCCTCCTGTGACTGTAGGGAATCCCGCTCGCTTCCTTCATCTCTTCCATGTTCAGACTTCTCCTGTTCTTCTCGCCCACCGACGCCACCGCGTTCGCTTCTTCCCTGGTCCCGTACCTTTTCATGTGCTCCACCTGATCCCTCTTCTTCTTACCGTCCGCTGGATGGACACCGTGATGGTGATGGTGGCACCAAACACTGTTTATAGCCGAGGTCGCCAGCAACAGCACGAGTAACCTGGCGAGTGCCATCGCGACGGACCAAGAGTTCTCGTTACAGACTCTGTAGAATCGTGACCCCGAAAACTGCACTACCTCGGGCTGTTACCCTGTCGAGACTCCTCGCGAGAAAGAAACGGCGCCACAGTTTGCTCGTCGACGGCTATCAGGCACTGTTATCGATGAACCGTGTCCCCCATTACTTCCACCAACAGTCTCGATCACCGCCGGCGAACCCCTGTCAATGTTCGTGGAAGGACCGGTGACGTTGCAGCAGGGTGTACCCAGCTAATCGGTACGAAAACCACGTGCCAGAAGGGCTAACCACCGGCCGACCCAGAAGGGCTAACCCCAGCAGAGATAATCACGGAAGACGGAGACCTGTCCCGTACGGCGACGAGCAAGTGTTAACAAACTGGACCGCGATCCGTCGTCGGACTAGTCTAATCGCATCCAGGAAGCCGCGATATATAAGTGTATGTAAGTGGGAAAGATTCGTGGCATGCGTGTGCACGGGCTGAGCAGTAAGTCTCAACTGAGCCGAGCTGGCCTGCTCACAGACATAATTCTGTCTACTCACTAATTCCGAGACAACCACGAAGCCGCGAGAGAGGAGACGCGCCGGTGTTACTACGATCACTCCTTTTTTCTTTTCCTCTCTTCCTTCTCCGCCTTCTCCCTTTCTCTTTCCCGGCGTATCGCCGTCGGCTCGCCTCGCTCCACCCGCCGTGCCGCGCGCGTAATCCCTTTCCCTCGCTCGCCGAAATCCCGCGGACGACTGCCTTTTCTCTCTCTCTGTCCGCGACGCCTTATCGTTCGCTTCGTTCCTCTTCTTCTTCTTCTTCTTCTTCCTCCTCTTCTTCTTCTTGTTCTTTCTCTTCTTCTTCGTCGTCGTCGTCGTCTTCTTACTCCTCAGGCCTCCTGGTCGCTTTTTCACACCGCAATATATCGTAGGTCGATCTGCCGCCGGTTCTCTCGAACGCCGCGTGCCTGTTCGCCTCCTCGTAGCGTTCGCCTCGTGCTTCCGGCGAACACAACACCACGCGTGCACCCGTGCTCGCCCGTGCCTCGCTCTTTTTCTCTCCCCCTTTCACATACACGCATACACACACATTATCTCTCTCTTTCTTTCTTTCTCTCCCTTCCTCTGTCTCCTCTTTCAATCGTGATTCTCCTCCGCGGTGCAGCCCCGGCGATTCCTTCGATGATTACTCACCGCACAGAATTTACCTTCTTTTCCCCTCTGCTTCCCCGGCCGCTCGGTGCCCGCGGTTTCTCTGCGATGCACCCCGACAACGCGCTACAGGCCAGATCGGCGCTCCTTCGCGAAGCCTAGCCTTCCAGGTGATCTTTATCTGTGCCACGTGACAGTGTCCGCATACTGATCCTTATCGGTGATCCTTTCACGATCGAGAAGACCCACAGATGTCCTTTCACCGTTCGCCGGCAGAGTGGGCCTCGTCTATCGCGCGGCCACGGACCGTTCCACGATCGCCGTGAACGACTCCACGAGCTGCGACATCGCCCAGGTATATCGCTCGCCAAGCGTGTTAACACTTTTGGCGACCAGAGGAAAGCGAGCACCGCCTTTTCACCCGTGCACGAGTCCGTCCCTAAAAAGCTGGAGCTGGCCCCGGTATTTACGGCTGGTCTCCCGGTGGGTGATACGCCAGCCGCGGAACAAAGGAGGAAACGAAAAGGAGGCGCGAGGAGGCGCGAGGAGGCGAGAAATGAGAGAGCAGACACCTTGTATTCGGCTGCCCGTTTCACGGGCAGCCACATACGACTTTATAGGGTGTCTCCCTCTCCGCCGTCTAGACGAATCGAAAGATATGATCTTTGAATCATAATGTATCGCTTTTAATAAATGCAGCCTCTCCGCGTGCGTGCGTGAAAATACGATGCGTGGCAACGCACGTCGACGACGGGGGCCCAAAAAAGAAGAACTGGAACGATGAAAGGGGGAAAAAGGAGACGGACGGAGGCGAGGGCAAGACCGCCGGGAGAAAAATATGCGCGGTCGAAAATCAAATCGGCACGGCCGCGACGCCGCGCGAAAATCTCCCTCCGCGAACTTTATTCATCTCTTCTCTTCTTTTTTTTCCACTCCTTTTTTTCACCTTCGTACCCGCGCCAATTTGTTCATCGCGGCGAACGAATACATTTCGGCGACAGTTTCAAGTGGAAATTGAACGAGCTGGTGAATAATGTCGCCAGTCAGACACTTTAGTGACTCAGGGCTAACAGAAGCCTGGTCACCCAAAAGATTTTCTGTCCACCCTTTTCGGCGCTGGTGTTTGCAGTAATTTCTCTCCGTACAAGATTCGAATCGGTGGATCTACTGTTTCAGAACGGATCAGAGCAAATCGCCGTGACGTGGTCTACAACGAAAATTGGGTTAAGGGTTTCGGTTCTCCGAACCTGCCTACTTCGTCTGGCTGTCTAACGGAGGGCAGACGATGGCCATTCGAGCGTCTGCCGTCTAAAATAAATCATACGTGATAGACGATAATGCGTCACGGCTGGATTTACCGGAAGCCCTCGACGACGCGCGTCTCCAATTCTTCCACCGTGCTCTTAGCTTCAGGCTTAGGGGGTCGATTAGTTTCTGTTCCCATACATTGAGCATAGAAGATGTAGACAGGAATGGAGCTTCTTTTTCTGGAGCCGAATGTTTCTGTCCAAATTTAGCAACGAATGGCAGTTCGCGAAAGCTAACGTCGAGGGTAGGTAGTCAGGGGCAGTTTTCTTTTCGTTGTCCAAGATGTCGCAAATTACAACTGTGACAGGGCTCAGGCTAGCATAGAGCAGCAACGCAACTAGATTCAGATGGGCGTGTTAATTTTAGGGGTCATTCCGGTTAGCGCGCCGATAAATTCAGCGATTTTCAGGAATTTATTGCGGCGAAAATAATCATAGTAATGAAATAAAACAATTTTCTATTTATTAAACTACATTTCTACAGTAAATAAAAAATATAAAAGTAATAAAATTATTGCATTTAAAATGCGTTTGACAGCCGTCTTGATGACATGTTTAAAAATTCATGCCTCGCTCGAGCAGGCGATTTCAGCTGTTAGACTTATCTGAAACCACAAATGTAAACAGATTCTTGATCAGTATGACTGTCGCTATCGCTCAGACTGTAATTAGTGATTTATCTTCAAAATTAGCAAAATGACGGGCAAAATTCAAGAAATTTTTTTTCGGCTTTTTTCTTTTGCTATTTTCGATTTTAAAAGTAAGTTAGACTCGATGAAAATACTTGGTTGTAGTTCCTGCGAGAGTCGTAGGTGTGCTGAACAAGCAGTCAAATTTATAAAGCAATCGGTTCGATAGGTTTTGAGATTTTGTCTTCACGATGTGAAAAAAATGACGTTTCGAGGAAAACGCGTTTAAACTTTTCATCTATTAGAGGCCGAGCCTCTGCGCTCTCTAGAAAATGCCTTGAAAGCTAAAATAATCGGAATTTTTCCATGAAAATTTAACAATACATTCTTAAGGATATGTACTTTTGAATAATGATTAAAAAAAAGTCGATTTTTTTCAATCCGTCTAACCGGAATAACCCCTTAAGGGGTAACACCACTGTAACGGCACAAAAACGTAGTGTACCCTTGACAATTGTTTGCGGGTAAACAAAGAAATAAGTCGATAATCTGTTTAAACGCTTTTATTATCTACATCTCAAGTAGTTTCGAGCTATTTTTTTCTTTTCTTTTTTTCAAAACGACACTTTAAAACGTTTTTTTCTCGGGACCACGTTTTTCAAATTGGCCAGCAGCACCATTTGAACAAATTTTATTCGATGCACTTGAAATTTTTACAGTAGCTTCTAAACTACATTCTCCATCGAAGTGCGTATCGATATTGTAAAATATTGTTTCCCTTAGAAATGGTTAGCATTTGAACATAAAGTTCACTCTTTGGCTCGATTCATCCACGTCCAGCAGCATTTTCAGGTGAAAAATTGTACATAACTTCAAAAGTTTTCAACAAATCATAACTCAGTATTTCGACCGCAGAGGGGAAATTTTGATCGTGCATCGCAATCCCCCAAGTAGTTTAAAGTTCGCCCGGAGCAAGCTTGGCTGGCACGTTCGGGCTGGGGATCTTCCCAGAGTGGAATCGCCGCGCGCCAGGGTCAACGCGTAGGGCGTAGGGAATCGTGGCGCGGTAAACAAATCGATGAGGACCGAGAGAGGCCCACTTTATTCCACCCCCGAGACGTTGCATGTCGCGTCGACCCGATGCGTTTGGATCACGTGCGTGCATCCCGGTACACTGACGCGGGATCTACCTCTGTGTGGGTTGTCGCGCACACGTCCCTGGTGCGTTCCCAGCGCCGGGGCCCGCCTGAGACACGCGCGTGTACGCAGACACGTGCATGCATTTAAATATATATAGATATAAAAAAACGAGGGAGACAGACAGAGTGTAGACGGCAGACGAACGAAGGAGAGAGCGAAGGAAAGAAAGAGAGTGAGAGAGAGAGAGAGAGAGAGAGAGAGAGTGCGAGAGAGGGAGAAAGAAGATCTGCCTGGCAAGAGGCAAGTCGTGTCGAATCGAATCTCCGACGATGCACATAGCCTGTCTGACGTCACCTCCGAATCCTCCGTCGCGATTCGGACGTACGGACAGACAATCTGGCGTCTAGACGTGCCGAAATAAATAACCCGCGGGGCCTTGCCTCGCCATCAAACTGTTGTTTGCACTCGTAACACCGCCGTCCGTCGTCCTTGTCGGGACCCCCCCCCCCCCCCCCCGTTCCTTGGCCAGGGATACGAGGAACAGAGCGGAACTGAATGCACCCGCTGGAACCGGGCCGGGCGATGCGTCGCGTAGTATCAATCTAGAGCGACCGATTAATTTGATTTCGAGACCGATCCCGCCCGCGATGACCGCGCGCGTCCTTTCCACCGGTCATGGGAGACCTCCGATTCGATCGATTGGCTGTTTGGAAATCTCTGACGTGTCCCTGTTGAGCAATTCGTGGCTGGCCCCGTGTTCCCTCGTTGCCTACGTCTTTGATTCAAGGGTAGACGATTTGTAATCTTCAAGATCCACGGTGCTCCTGGATCACGGCGATGCCGACAGCGCTGACCGGCCAGCGAGAGGTTCGATGACTTTCTCCGCGCTCCGAAACCACGGGATTTCGGCCAGTTTCCGACTTTTCTCTCCTCGGTATCTGTAACGGCCTGACGTCAAATGCCCAAACACGATCGCGGGTGAAAACTTTGCGCGTCGGCCCGCCCACGGCTGACAAATTATTCGGCCGTGCGCTCGTCAATTATTTCTCGTCTTATTGGTTCGATCGAAATTGCACAAACGAGGGGAAGGGAGAGGGGAAAGGAGAGCGCGTGCAAGGCGGAGGATAGAGGAGGGAAGATGTAAGGAGAAGAGGAACACGCCGACGCGGCCGTCTCGGCGAACGATGGAGAAGCCAGCGGGAAGACGCAGAAAAGGAGGAGAAAAAATGGAAATGGTGCAATTTGCATGGCTCGGACACATCTCTCCCTCCCCCACCTTGGCCGAAGGCAGACGGCAATCGAGATAAGGCGTACCTGGAATCCGGCAGGAGAGACTCACTCGGTCCGGCTTCACGATCTTCTCTCCGCTGGTTTCGTGGAAGCAGAGATTTGAATTTCGGATCGTATTGCGCAATCGCACCCACGCATAGGTGCACTGATTTCGATCTGTGGGATTGTTTGAAATCGAAAACACGGCGTAGGCACGAGGCTCGTCCGGGAGCCCACCTCGTATTTCTACATCTCTTTACCCGGTTACGATAGAATATTTCTCGTCTCGGGCTGCGCCACGCTGAACAGCGTGGTGCCCAATGTGCACGCTCGTGATTCTCCGCGAGGCACTCGGACTTTTCGAATATATCATTATCGTAGCCGCAGCTAGATTCCGTTTCATCACACTCCCCTTCTGAACCTAACGCGCGAACAACGCAGAAATCTGGAACGGCAATTCCTTGGTGTCGGAGGACGACCATCAGCTCCGCTAAAAGAGACATCGGAACTGACATCGCAGAGATGATAAAGGACGGTGTCCGATTCCCCCGTCTTCGAGAGCATAGTCGCGTGCTGCGATGGATCAGATGCATGGCATTCCAGTGAAACGGGAGTTGGAGGAAACGGGAGTAGGCAAGTAGGCAGGAAATTTTAACGCGCACCATCCCGCGTCCCGTGTACCAATCGGGGGCCAGTAATCGACGATCGATACCCCTAACGGTGAACAAGCAAGCCAATTAAAAATGCATTAGACTCGGTCGTGAGGCTTAAATTAAAGCGACCCGCCATAAATCCTTGCGCACGCGTATTCCCCAATTCGAATTACTCGGCGCCGATTTATCTGCCGATCGGACAGAATCCTTTGGTTTACAGTTAGCCGGGCAGTCGGGGCTGGCTAACAGCGAATGAGTCCCACTTAGAAATGCATTAAATTGCCAGCCGAGTGATTTAAAAGGAGTACAGCCGCGCGGTAAATCGTCGGCACAAGTTTGGCCGTGGCGATCGGTGCCCGCCGCGAATTTCCGATCCTACGTGTCCGGTTGCCCGAGTTTCATAAAGATCCCGTGGCTAGATAGGCGCAGAATCCACGTGCCACCGTGCAGATCGGTTGCCAGCGGGCGTAACAGGAAGATGCCGGGGGCTAGCACCGTCTGCGAATCGCTCTTCAATTTTCTTCGGCTTCTCGTGTGTCCAGAGAGCGGAGGGGGCTCTCCAGGCGAGCATCTGGTTTACTGTTTCCACCGACGACGGCCAGCAAACTACGCACTTCCGCGCGTTGAATTCCTCTGTGGGAATCCGCAGCATTCCCTGTATCAGATACGATACTTTTCTGCCGAACTCGATCCATATCTCAAGAACCTACCGAGCTTCTAATCAACGGTTTCTTATTCGTCCACCCGAACTTCCGGCATCAATCTTCTCCTCTCATCCACGGATCTTCTCCTTCTTCTTCTTCCTCCTCCTCGTTCTCCCCGCCTGATACCGATTTCGGGCTCTAGCGATGCCGGTATTCTGCGGTCGGCCCCGCGAGGCACTTTCGTGGTCGACGGGCTTTTCACGGCGATTTCCAGCCGCGGCGGCGTGACGTTGTGTCTGAAAGCGGGCGTGCGTAACGCCGATGTTTATCCACAAGTTACGCTCTTCGGATTTCGCTATTCTCATCGGGTTTGGCGGCGCGCCAGAGACCTAAAACTGGCTTGCCTAACTTCCACTACGTGAAGCAGGAAAATAGAGGTGTGCAGAATTATCAAGGCCGCAGACTGTTCGCCGAGGCGGATCAGAGCGAAAGATGCAAATTGCGTGTTCGTTCGCGAGACGTAACGTCAATCGGCCGTTTGACGCAGCACTCGATCCCCGACTAATTCGAGGGACGCTCGAAGAGTAACCCTCTGTTTCTAAGAGGAACGCGGGCGCGAGTGCGCCTTCAAGGTGAAGCCAGAAACTTTCCTTTTATACGTATGCGCCGGAGCTATTCGTATCTAACATTTCGCTATCGAGCCTGTCCAGAAACTCGGAACAATCAGCTTGCGCGGAAAAGATCGCTCTTTTCGATTAGCTTTACGTGGAACACGATCATCGAAGCGTTATCGATTATCATCTAATTAATCACAGATATTATCGACAGCTATGTATTATAACGTTAATAACGTCGTAAGATGATGAATAGACCCGAGGATTTTAATCGAAAGACAAAACTGGAGGCTAACAGGGAGTTGAGTGAAGGAGAAATTGTTTATTTTGTCATCTTGTTCACTTCCGCTTTGGTGGATCTATCGTCGCCTAGACTCGCGGCCTACGGGCGGTGTGATCTTCCCCGCTGCCTAAGCACTGTCTGGGAAACCAAATTCCCGCCGGTTGGGGCGTCAGGTAGCGCGCGAGCGCGCATGAAAAACACGAGGGGCCCCGTTTCCTACAAAAATTTGTACGTGACTCGCGGCGGAATAGCTTCGGTCGCGTCTCGAAGAGATAAGCACGGCATCATCTTCCCAATCCTCCTCGCGCAGTCGAACGAATTCGACTTGCTTGTCTCCGGTTAACTCGATTTCTCTTCCTTCTCCTTCTGTCGTCTTCGAGGGGGCAGATCGACGGCAGATTAGTCGGATCAGAAGCGTGTCCTGCGTGTTTTCAGGTGGACTTCTCGCCGAGAAACACTGATCCAGGATGTCTTCCTTCTAGAAAGACCTTCGGATCGGTCCAAGTGCGCTGACAAAAACTGCCTCGCCCATTATTCGCGCGCTCCACGCGCAGACGAAACAAGGCAGCTCCGTATAATTCGATTGAAATCTCGGATCGGCATGCAGTGCAAAAAATGATCGCGTGTTTAAAATCGATGCTTCCCTATCCTCGTCTCGATCGATGCGTCGCAGTCATCTTGATAAATCACTAGATGAATGTCGACGTATGCGCAATAAACAAGCTCATAGGTAGGATAAATAATCAGAATAGCGACAGATATTGTAGAGTTCAACTGATAAAGTGATATGACGAGTACCTACTATTTACGCATGCGAATTGATATCCCCGGGAATTCCTTAACGGGTATTGTTTGGATTTTCGAGTGCCCAGAGATTACGTTGTGATATAAGCCCGTTATCAACTGCTATTCATGTCAGTCGAGCAAAAAATCTATTCCCTGCAACAGTAACTCGCCAAGCTATATTCCGCGAAACTTATTCCGCGATTGCTCACCTCTTGCTGGTTAAGCAATCGCGATTCTTACGACGGTGACGGGTTTCCTGGTGCACCGCGGACAAACGACCACGAAGACGACAATTATTTCTTTAGATCGTCCAGGAAACTAGTCTCGGAAGTTCCTCGAGGCGGTCATTACACGGGCGCCGCTGGCCATCCTCCTCCCCCCCCCCCCCGCCCCACCACGCGGCGGGCAATTCCTTTTCGTCCCGATCGCGATCAGATAGCACCGATTACGGGCCCGGTTTTCCGCTTTAGTCCCCGCAGTATCCACGTTCCGGCTGCTTCCATCCGTTCCGCGATTAACGAACCGCCGGCTCGACTCGGCGGATCACCAGACGCGACGGAAGAATTTTGATGGGGCCCACCGCGCGGAGAGAAGCAGAAAAATATCGGTGTCCAGCGCGGCGTGCCGTTCAACCTGTTAAAATTGCATTTCGCGTTCGGCTCCGCCGCGGCCCGTTACAACGACGCGTCGTCACGTGACGGCGCGCAAACGCCTGTGAGAATCGGTCGGCCAGCCAAGAATTTTTTTTTTTTTCCTCACCGAGCTCCGCCGAGCGTATCTAGAAACGCGTCGCCACCGCCACGAAATTCACGGCTCGTTTAGAATTCAGGGGCCGTAGGGCTCGGACGGTTCTCAGCGAACGTCCCTTCGGAACCGTCCGAACTGTCCTTCCCCGGATGCCAACGTGTCCAGGTTCGATGACTCGGCCGAGCAGAAGTTAGGGAAGGCGCGGCGATCGCGCGTCAATCACGTGGCATTTATTCAAGGGGAACCTGAATAAACGGGGGCGAGTGGGTATCCAGGGTCGCGTGCAGCGTATTTAGTAATCAGCGATAAGCGAATGAGCGTGACTCCGCTGTCTTATCGCGCGCGGCAGGTGGAAATCGGCGCTGACAGTCGGACGCGTTTAACTGCGGTACCCTATGCTATTCCGGGTCTGGTTCGCCGGCTGGAACGAGGTCAATTGCAAAATCTTGTAGGGAGAGGTGCTGCAAAAGGGACCGGCTTTAAATGGGCCAAATCGTATTGCCAAAATTCTAAACGCATTGCACATGCAAGTTATTTTCCTGTTTATTGCAACCACTTGTGGGTATTCCTATGTTGAACTTAGTTTGTGAGACACAAATTTTATAAAAAAAATTTACTTTATAGTTTAAGAAGCTGCTAAAACATTAAAGATAAGTCACACTCTATGAAGATAGAGAAAAATATTGATGGTTTATAGCACAAAGAGTTAATTTTGTCAGAGATTTTATTGCTTTGTAGTATTAAGATTTACAATTATAATTGTAATACTTGATAAGATTATTTTGTATAATGTCCCGTTTAAAACCACCTAGCCGCGAAAGGGACATTTTCAACATATTGGCAAATGGAAAATTTCATTTTCTCTTATTATTAATGAGTTTGCAATACATTTTTATCCAAGGCCAGTAAACATACTTTCTATGAATTTACTTGTTTTTTAAATACCTGTAATGGTATTGTCAGAAATGGAGGTTAAACGAAATTTGCCCTTTTATAGCACCTCTCCCCTGCTCGAAGTTCGTCGTTCAATGGGGTTCCCCTACTTCCTTATCATCGAAGCACAGTCGAACGTTAATGATCGACGCCGTTCTCCAGTCGTTGAAAACGCTTATCTGCGCGCACGTGAACGCCCGCGCTGCGTACCGACGCAACTAATCACTCTCCTGGTATCGATAGTATAGTAGCATTTCCCTCTTGCCACGAGGAGAACCAGCAACGAGGGGGCATCGTCGAACCTCCGGCACGGCCCTCGAGGATCGTTTCGGGGAACAGAATGCGGTCAAATTGAAAATTACCGCGACAGCAGAGGGTCCAAGTTTTCGTCGCAACGATCGTGTCGTGGACGGTGTTAGAGGGAAATTGATCATTTAGCGATCTGATTGGCACCGCGAAATTTGGTACCGACTTAGACAGCGGTCTTACGGCTATCTGCGTTATCAGTTATCCACACGAACGATTGTCATTCCTGCCGCGAGACTTGGTGCTCATAAATTACACGCGGTTCAGGAGGAATAATTGTTATTCCTCTTCCTTTGGCCGCGAGGCTCGCGTTAGCGGGCTTCACGTCAGTGCCGGGGAACGTTTGACAGAGGGAACACGTTTTCGCGGTGTCGTCGCTCCGGCAAGAGGAAAACATGTCCGGGACTGTGAATCCAGCGTTCGAGGTATTTTCTATTCAACATTTTCTCTCAGCAGTAGCTGTTAACAGTGCTCCTTTACCCACTTCTTGCGCGTAACCTTTTTTCCTGGCCGGTGCCAGTGTGCCTACTTTCACTTATAATCGTTGTTCGGCGCTTGGAAGGAAATGCTGCTTCTGCGGGCATCCCGCGGCCCGATGAAAATTCCAGCTGTCAGTGGACATAAATGTGCTTGATCGTAGCCAATACAGCTTTGTTATATTTATAGGACAGCGAGCTGAGCATGCTAGAGGCTGGCGGTCGGATTGATGAGTCGATGAAAGGCAAGGTATGCAACTTGTTTACGATCCATTGTATCTACAATCGCGACGGAATGCATGTGCTTCTTGGAATCGATACTCAGCTACCTTGGTAAACGCGTTATTACAAGAGCCGAGAAAATTCTCCATCGATATCGCGCCGACTAACAAAAGGCAAACAAACGCTTCCGTTTTGAACGTCTGCCTGTTTCGTCACAAAATTGAAAGCAATACATCTCCTTATCTCCCAAACACCCGATTAGCTAACCATTACATGTGTAAGTAGTTGCTAAGGCACCATTTAACTCGTAGGAAAAAACAAGCGACGACGAGCCTGTTGGCTTTTTAGCAGCAGGATACTCCGCGCTGGGTAATTTTCTTTCGAGGCATCGCAAGGCTCGCAGATTCCTCTGCCTGGCCGTCCTGAACGCTCTGATAATTATCTACTTCATTTTCGCTACCATATACTGGACAAACAACAGTAGGTTCATGGATTTCTTTTCGAGTTACCTTTAAGCAGAGATGGGCAAAAATTTTATTTAAATAAAACTTTCGAATAACGAATGAAAGTTGAAAAAAATTATTGTCGAAAATTAACTTTAATTCGCCAAATAATCTAAAGTTGACGTAACTTTTATTTGATCCGTTATTTAAATAATTTTTTATTTGGTTAATGCCAAACTCTGCCGTTAAGTGAACACGGCTGAAACTACAACTTCCAATTTCCATCAGATTGGGAGAAAGGATTCGACTGGTGCCACGGTTACGGCATGTTGATTCTTTTATTGGTGTTTGCATACGGCGGAGTGCTTTATCACTCTATTGTAAAACGTTGGATTGGGAAGGCACTCGCCCATTTCACTCGACCATTCCGGGATCGAATCGGAAGCCTCCAGAGGACAAAGTAAGATCAATAGGAACATCGATCGGAAATCTCAATTGTCCGCGATTAACGAAGGACGTTCTCTACAAATTTCTCGCAGACGCTGCAGCGTGATAAGCCAGACGCTGGTATACACATGTCTGTTCGCGGCTATCATCGTGTTCTTGATCTTCGATACCGCGGGCTCGAGGGAGCGGCTGCTGAGTGCCGTTGGCATCGTCATTTTGTTGAGCTTTGGATGGATATTCTCCAAGCACCCCGGCCGCGTAAGTAAATCGGGATCGGAATATTCTTAATCGTCCTTTGAACTCGCGGCTCAGCATCGCGGTCGTCGTGTCGATATTTAAAGTATTGGGTCGCGGCTGAGATTCACAGCGGATTTCTGAATATCAAATATCAGAGGGACTTTAAATTTCAAGCAGCTCATCGGAGCGGGGTACTGAGTTACTTATCGACACACGTATCGCCAAAATGGATATCTCGCTATCGAAATATGTATTGCGAACGTGACCGTTACTTTCGCGCCGGGAGATCCGTGAGGGGCCTCGAAGCATCCCCAATACCAACGGCGATCATTGACGTTTGTGAATTGATCTAGATTAAATGGAGGCCCGTTTTATCTGGATTAATCTTGCAATTCATCTTCGGTCTTCTAACGATTCGATGGCCCGTCGGTCGAGCCATCTTCCAGTGCATCTCCGAGAAGGTGGCGACCTTTTTGGACTTCGCTAAAAGCGGCGCAACCTTCATCTTCTCCAAGGACCTAGTGAATAACGGAGTGTTCGCGTTTGCTGTCAGTGAACATCATTTCGAATCGCTCAGAGCATAAGACCAGCTAAGGTGAAGCGCTAATCAAGCATGTTGCTATCCAGGTCCTGCCAGTGATCTTCTACTTCAGCTTCGCCATCGAGATTCTCTACTACCTAGGCGTGATGCAGTGGATCATCCTTAATCTAGGTCGACTTCTGCAGAGGTTAATCGGAACGACGATCTGCGAATCGGTAACCTGCGCCGCAAACATCTTCATCGGAATGGTAAGAGCTTAGAAAGCAGAGTCGATCGATGGGGCATTACAAATCCACGCCTGTCTTCCAGACAGAATCTCCGTTGCTCATTAAACCCTATCTGAACAAGCTAACTGCCTCGGAACTACACACTGTCATGTGCTCCGGCTTTGCCAGTGTATCAGGTGAAGAATACGAAGCGTTGGTGGGTTAATCTTTCCACTGATTTCGTTTATGGTTCAGATTGTAATCCCTGCGAAATTTAGGAACGGTTTTGGCTGCCTATATTGGCTTTGGCGCGAATCCAGCTAATTTGATAACGGCGACTTTAATGGCGGCACCGGCAGCTCTTTGCTATTCCAAGCTATTCTTCCCAGAGACCGAGCAGACCGTTGTCACCACCGATAATATTAAATTGGAGGAATCGTGAGTTGATGCGTAGAATGCATGTTGAAACCTGGCTCGACCTTCGATTCGCAAATTGAGCTATGGTAATCCCTTTAGGAAGGAATCCAGCTTGATGGACGCTGCCAGTAAGGGCGCACTGGCAGGGATACCCCTGGTTTTGGGTATAATCGCCAATATCGTTGCATTCGTATCGTTTATCGCGCTGCTGAACGCGCTCCTCTCTTGGTTGGGGTTGTTGGTCGGTGAGAATGCTTGGTCTCTCGAGGTATGTGAATCAGTGAATCGCGATACCGCCCTGTCTATCGAAATCTAGCGCTTTTCTTCTTTCAAGGGCATACTGTCGAAAGTGTTCATGCCCCTGAGTTGGATCATGGGGGTGCCCTGGAAAGAGTGCGAGGATGTCGGCACTCTGATAGGCCTGAAGACTGTCGTCAACGAGTTCGTCGCCTATCAGAGGCTGGGCGAGATGAAGGAACAGAAGAGAATCTTTGGTAGAACGGAGGCGATCGCGACGTTCGCGATCTGCGGCTTCGCGAACCCTGGATCCATTGGAATCACGCTTGGCGTATTATCCTCCTTGGCACCGGAGAGGAAAAAAGAAATATCTGGGTCTGTGATGAGGGCCTTCGTGGGTGGCAGCGCTGTCTGCTTTCTCACAGCTAGCATAGCTGGTAAGGCACTAGTCGAGCAACGATCGTAACTAGGGCTGGGACTATTTGTCGAATATTTCGGTATTCGAATATTCGAATACTTCAGTTGCTCAATTATTTGGCGAATATAATTAGAACATCCAAGTATTCAAATACTATTTGAATATTTAACTGTTCGAATATTTAAGTATTCGAATACTTAAATATTCGAATACATCAGTATTCGATGACCATATTCTTCGAATATTATTCGAATAATAACATTCGAATACTCAAATATTATTATTCGAATACTATTCGAATATTTAAGTATTCGAATACTTAAATATTCGAAAACATCAGTATTCGATGACAATATTATTAGAATATTATTCGAATAATAAAATTCGAATACTCAGATATTATTATTCGAATACTATTCGAATACTAAAATATTATTATTCGAATACTATTCGAATATTTAAGTATTCGAATACTTAAATATTCGAAAACATCAGTATTCGATGACAATATTATTCGAATATAATTCGAATAATAACATTCGAATACTCAAATATTATTATTCGAATGCTATTCGAATATTTAAGTATTCGAACTTAAATATTCGAATACATCAGTATTCGATGACAATATTATACGAATATTATTCGAATACTGAAATATTTGAATACTTAAATATGCGAATAATAACATTCGAATACTCAAATATTCGAAGTTTATTCGTAGCATTCGAATACTTGTAAAATATTCGAATATTAAATTATTCGAATAGTGCCAGCCCTAATCGTAACGCTACCGATCTGTTTTACTGACCGAGCAATATTATTTGCAGGACTGCTGATGACTGACGACTCCATGGATAACTTAACTGACACGTTGACTGCCGTTAACGCGACCATAGCTGCTGCAATCGATAGCTAATCGATTTAATGCCTGCTACGGCCTCCCGTGGTTCGGTGAACCCCCTTATCTACTTCGTTTTGTACATTATTCGTGTATATAAGAGATAGGGCGAAAGAGAGGGCGCGAAGTCTTTTCACTAACGTTTATTCATATTATTGTACAATAATATTTTGTAATAAAAAGAGTAGATTGATAAATGATGCGCGCCGGAACGTCAGGGATGCAGCGATTCCGCGGGGAGCGTACGAAATTCATGCCACGTCCGTTGCGAAGGGGCGACTAAAAGCTATCGCGGGAAGTACGACAACCCAAGGTACCTAATAAGTTTTGTACAATTTCAGTAAATATAAATACGTGTATAGAGTAAGTATGAGGTGGTATTACAAAATGTCAATAAAATTATTGTTTGATGTACGGAATTATCGTGTATCACAATTCGAGCGCGGAATGTTCGCGGGATCTTTGCGAGGCGGCTCCAAGAAGCGGGTGCAAGAAACAATTTCGTTTTATTCATTCCTAGTTTCATCTTTACGGCAGAGCGTGAAGTTGATGGATCTGGTAGAGATTGTGGGTACGGTTGAACACATCAGCGGTCACTTCTAGCATTTTCGGCAAGACATCTACGTTCCTCTGGACGTGCGTCCCGCAGACCTGGAAAAAGATGGATGCTGAAATTTACAATATCCTCGAATTTAGGGACGCGAATACTTGCCTTTTTTAACAGAAGCTCTCTAGTGGGCATTGTGTACATGGCAACCACGGCTGCCTTTCTGATCACCCATGGATGATGCTTGGCTAGTGTCTTATTGTAAGCTTCTTGGCAACAACTAGATGTCTTATCGCTATCTGACAGTTCGCTTAGCTGTCTCAGAAATTCTCTAATAAAATCTGAAAGTTCAGAGTGTCAGTATTCGGGCAGCCAGTGGCGATGGACGGACACGCTTTCACCTGGGACAGTACCTAAGCCCCTATGGAGTCTCAACAGGGTGCGTGCACCATTGGTATAGTTCCCTTTGTCCAGGATATTATTCTCCTTCTCATACATTATCATAGACTTGATAGTGATGTAATTCTGTTCATCTTTACCCACTAATTCCACTAGCACCTCGATCTTTTGCTTCAAGTCGGAGGAGACAAAGCCAAAGACGCTTCCCATCAATTGGAAGAATCTGCGTGTACATGAAAGATTAATCCGTACACGCGCTGCTCACGTGGATTTAAACAGATGGCAGGAAGTCGTCGTTTGCATGCATTCGTGAAATTACTTGAATAAAACATGCTACGCGTGGAGGATAATCGCATATGCATTGATGTTACGTTAAAGACATACGGTAATCGATGGAACTGCGACTTCCAGACTGGATCGGAGGGAGGGAGATGTATAAGCTGAGTTTAACCAAATCGGATACTAACTTCTTGCTGATTGTAGGTTATGTTCAACGAGGGAAACAATGTTTCGCTGTTGCCTTACTTGTAGAGTTCATTGTAGGCATCCAAGTAGGCTTTGAGATCAATGTCGTCCTCCTGCACCAGGGCACGGTCGAAGTGATCGTGGACTAGCCTCAGGTCGAAGAAAGTCAATTCCATACCCTCCGCCATTTCCGCGTCACTGTATCGAGGCCAGTAATTGACGACAGCGAACTAGCTTGCCACGCAGTACGACACGAGTCCACGTTATCTGGCCGAAGGCACCATACTTTACCGAGCACGATTCTGATTACGTGTTACTTAATTGCTAGGGAACAAAGGTGAAATTGCGTAGCGGAGTCGAGCCGATATTACTGCCGGCCCTCTAAAAATCAATAACATTTCAAGCGGAATAACTGAGCTCAACTATTTATCTGTACTGATAAGTCGATGTATGTGCTGCGGTTCAGTGCTCCGATCAATAATATCGTTGTCATAAAGATGTTTCGCCTAATGGGCAGTAAGCTAAGCTAGGTGGTGGGACTAAATAGTTTATAACATTTATGTAAATTACATGTTTTGTCGTAGCTTTGTACAACAAACTTCAGTCTTATTGCCAACGTCAAGGTAACTCATGTTTGGCGAGGTGTTTGGGAAGTTGGGGCAAAGAGCAATAGACAGTAGTTCTTTTATGCAGGCTCGGATTAAGATGTTTGGGGCCCGGGGCTATCAAACCTTCGAGGGCCCACCGTGGTTGAACAGCGGCAGGGGGGGGGGAAGATATTGTACAATTAACTTTAATGTTTAATCGTTTAATAAATGAATGCTAATGCTTATACGTATCACATAGTATTATTTATAATGTATAAATACATTTTAGTTGAACTTCACTAACACGCAGAGCCACAGTACTCTATGAAACACTTTTTCGCAGGCACAGGCACTGACTCTACCAATCGCATCGCACACGATTACAAAAGCACTTATTGTTTTTAAACGCCCTTCAGTTTCTGAAAGTCTTCTAGGTAACGGGTATATCTGAGTGGAATCCTGTTAAAAGGCCTCCCACATCGTCCAGTAATCGATGAAATTTATGCACGAATTGAGAAATCACGAAATAATGTGCACTATGATGACATGCACACACTTCGCCGAACACTGAACCGATGAATTTCTCAGGGCTGGACAAAATTTTATTTCGCAATGCGGGTTTGAAAAGTAACTCGATTTGCAGTTGCATCTATGCATCCCACGACACTCGTGCATCACGCAGCTTTCTGCGAGGCTTTTAAGAATTAGATTTTACTGTAAATTTCAATGTCCGCGGTAAACTAATACTCGGGGCAAATAGAATCCAATTACTATTACTTCACTAGAATGATTAAACAGTGCATTAGAAACTTGCGGGAATGTCAGTAACAGCGTGAATTTTTAATACTATTCGGCCTACGATACGTGAAAGGGCTATACTACACGCAAAGTACTAATAAACAATTGTCATCTTGCAATTTGTAGCTTACACGAGCTTTGAAGAAATACCATTTTTGAGCGCCATAGTGTCTTGATCCCCGAAATGGATTTTCGGTGAGAAATCCGCGTGAGTCGTTGACAAACTAAGCTAAAGCATAGCGTAGCAAAAGCCTGCCTTCTATGTCAAACTCTCTCACTCTAAACAAGTCACACGTATGCAAGCACGCACTCACCTTTCAGCATTTCAACACATTTCAAAGTAGTTGCTGAGTTAGACGCTGTTCATGAGCAGATGCCACTACGTTCAGGCCTCAAATTATGGGTCGGTAACACAGTTTGGGTGGCGACACGAACATCCATAAGGTGATAGGTCTATCCTATACCTCGTCTGTGATTCGATGCATTTGACGCGCACTCTACGTTTAGGAACGGAAACTCTGAGAGCTGTACTCGAATCATCGAAGTCGATAAAGTTAGTGAAGTCCTCTTTTACAGCATTCTGGGTATTTCTTCGTTATAAGCTCATCGGCTGTTCCTATTCCGTTTGCTCCCCCGAGGGCATGTTAGGGGGATCATGAGCAAGCGAGAAACGCTGCGAGACAGACAAAGTATCATACCTTTGAGGAATTTAGCATTAAAATTTAACATTCAACGTTCTGAAAGAAGTAATTCGATAAGGCTTATAATAATCTTCTGAATGGAAAGCCTGTTAGCTACGTAATCCATCGACTTTGGTTTCTTCAGGGGTTTCAGAAATTCGCCGCATGAGCGCTGCGATCAGTCGCTTGTCCTCTCCATTTTAACTTAATTTAATTTCAAACGAATTGCCGCAAACGCTTCGAACTCGTATCTTACCTTACACTCTCTGATTAGTTAAAGCAATGAAAACTTTATTCTGTGCCCAACCACGAATTCATTCATGGCGGGCCTATAAAATGAGTACTGTTACTATATTACGACAGTAAAGTTTGTTTAGCCCAATTAGCTGTTATGTGAGCTCTCACTGTGACGAACAGAGCATTCTGGTAAGAGTATCCTTCCATTTTAGAACGAGTAGAATTAAATTACAATTAATTAGAAACCTTTAAATTTTAGCTAAAAGATTCATCGCGTCCGCCATATTCGTTAGAACATTCTAAACGCGTGGAGCAACATCGTGCAATCTCCTATTATGTAATTGGCGATCGTACGGAACAAAAGAGTTTGAAAATCTCGCTGACACACAGATGTATGTTGGTAGCTGGTGTCCCTGGGGGCGTTAAATAATTCACCGCAGCTGGGACTGGGGGTTAGCTAAGGGGCGAAGGTTTGTGGGAGGGCGAAGGAGGCGAAGGTTGAAGGACCGATCAAATATTCACGTGTACTTCAATGCGCGATGGAGCTAAGCAGCGTGGAGTACAGGGAGCGTAACCGAGAAAAGAAAAATCCGCCGAGTCAAGCCCAGCGTTGCTTTCCTTGGAGAAATCCTGGCACCGGTTAAGGAAATCGGCCGATGAGAGCCGAAGCTAAATTCTGCGGACGACGTGCTAAATATTCAGCCCCGTCTTGTGCGTCTCAGCCTTTTTTTACGATGGTTACCCGGTCAAGTGATCTCAAGGGGGCCAACTTGGACGACCAATCACGCTGAGGCGCATAAAAATGCGCCGCTGGGGTGCTGTAATATTGCCCATCGACGCTTGTCGATAGCGATTTCGCCTATCGCCTTGATGGTCGCCCACGGTGTCGGACGAATTTGGTTAGCTTCAGCGTTTTCCCTTCTTTATTGGCCATCTTCGGAGTCTCCGAGTGGACGTAAATCCTCTAGCAATACGCGCGTCCTTGGGGCGTTATTAATGGCCAAGCATGCTCATACTTTTATGGTCAGCACTGTAATTTATGCTGCTTTCTTCGAAAGTGTTAGGGGATCCCACTTGTTCTTCACCCTTTCTCCCCGTTCAGCTGGCCGGCCCTCGGAAGAAAGCCGATCTTCCGAACTCCAGGAAAGTTCGGTCTGAGGCGGAGGTCCCGAGAAAGAATTGGTCAACGAGGCGTGCTTCTCTCCTAATCATCATTCTAATTATCCCTGGTAACCCAATCCACTGTTCGTGTCGCGCCTTGGCTTCCTGCCTCCGCTCCCTCCCGAACTTCTCGATTCTCTCGTTCAGCGCCCTGCCCAACAAATTTTCTACCCTCCCGACTCGCGTCCTCGTCTTCGCAGCTCGTCGTCGTTCCTCCCTCTTGAGCCACGGTCCCCTTCTATCGCCTGCCCCGCGACGCCTCCCGTCTCTTTTTCTTCCGAGCTGAAGTCTAACTGCGGGATTGCACGACGACCGCCCATCTAAGTTTAACAATTAACGGCCGACTAGGGAAAAATAAATTAATTTCCAACTACTGCCGCGTGTCAGGAACACGCGGCCTAACCAGCAATCCCGGATAGACCGAGAGTTTCTCGAACCTTGTTAGAGATCCGTCTGATGTCAGAGTTGGGGCACCAGTGTCTTCATAATTGGGCATGGCGTTACAATTTCTTTCTTCGCAGCCTTGGAGCACAGGTGATCCTTATCGATCACCAGCTCGATAGGTGCTAGAAATTGCAAGGCTTCTTCAACGCTACTGGACTGTGGAAAACATGGATAAACGTCCTGCAAGGGGTACTCGGATTTTATTAAGGGGGGTTTGCGCCTTGTTGGGCTGAGAAGTAGGTAATTCTTTGTGAATTGTTTGTACATAAACGGTTCGACAAATTAATTTGAGGTTTGGCAGGCTGTTTCACTGGATCTTGAACTATTGTTCCGAATTTTGGTGTGACAGTGAAAAAAAAATCATGGCAGATACAAAGAGAGCGTTGAAAAATAATCGGGTGGTGCTGGCGTTGACGAAAAGTACTGTAAGGGTTATCCGAAACATAAAAAGGAAAAGAGATTCTTAATCTACATATATGAATGTGGCTATCGGTGGTAGTAGATGCATTAAGAAAAATAAAAAAATGTTAAAATGGCAGTCTTTTGAAGAAGGCGAAGCGTCCTGATTTGAGTCTGAAACAGGTTTTGCCCCCAAATCGGGAAAACTTCTTTAAACAAAAAAGGAACATTCATATAAATAAAGAATCTCTTTTCCTTTTTGTGTTTCGGATAAACCATACAGTACTTTTCGTCAACGCCAGGGCCACCCGATTATTTTTCAACGCTCTTTTTGTATCTGCCATGTTTTTTTATTCACTGTCACACAAAAATTCAGAACAATAGTTCAAGATACGATAAAACAGCCTGCCAAACCTCAAGTTAAATTGTCGAACCGTTTTTGTAGAAAAAATTCACAAAGAATTACCTATTTTTCGGCCCATCAAGGCGCAAACCCCCCTTAAGAGAGGGAAAAGAAATTTCTTGCTGCTTTCCACGTCTAGCTGGATTTTTTTCGACAAGATTCTTCTGTTCAATTTTGCGGTATTTGTTCCAAGCTGGAGGATGTTTCCTGCCACTCTTCAGCAGAGCATAAACAACCGTGTATAGGTATGCTGTTTGGTAGGGGCGTTTTATCACAAGAAAAAAAATAGAGTAGACGAAACGCGAGGCCACGGTGACTTCGCGCGACGACAGCCACCCTTGCGAATCGTTTCTTCCCTCCGACTCGTCCTTTTGTCCCGGTCGTCAGGACTGACAGAAAGTGCAAGCATCGGGGGCGAGGTATTTGTCATACGTCGATAGACGTCAGAATTGACACACACACACAGACTGTCCTTCTCTCTCTCTCTTTCTCTCTCTCTCAGCCGGCGTGAAACGGAAGTGGCGTTTGGGGTGGCGGAGGCGATTGAAGGGTTTGAAGGGAAAGACAGATAAATATTTGAGGAATTTGTCGTCGCGGAAGACGACGGCATCGGGAGACCTATCGCTTGTTTACCAGCCCTATAACAAAGGATTTCAGTCAATCCCCGTATGCAGAATGCATGGGGGGTGCGAGGAATTGGAACGAAGCAAGGGTGGCGACGTAATTGTCGTGAGAAAACACGATCATTCCCCCAAAAGAGGCCTTAACCAAGATCCTATCGAGGAGTGAATTTTTCCTCGACAAGCGAAACTAAGCGCCGCAACTCCTACCCCACGATTCGCATAAAATATGTCCGTAAAAATCGAAGGCTACGAAGAGAAGAGTTGAAACGTGTCGCCCACGCATCGATCGAAGCCAGCCCGCATCGGGGAAGCTCCGGCGATTCGAAGGTTCGAAACAGTGGCCAGAATCGAAGTTCGCACGTCCGTCGAGCTGGGTATACAGCCACGGGAGTGCACATATGCGCCGGATGTAACGGATAGAGCGCGAAAAGCCCAGGTAGCCGGAGCGAAACGAGCCCCGGGAAGTTCATTAATGGATTAAGAGTGCTGGGATCGATACGATTAGCGCGGTTGTGACCAGGGCCGTTTGTGACGCCCGCGCGACACACCGTTTCGAAACTTTCGACCGATCAATTTTCAACCCCTCCCGGGCCCGCGCGCGCGCGGGGTTGGCGGCGAGGGACTTGATTTATGGAAAACACGGAAAAGTCGCGATGCAGCGGCTCTGACATTATCGAGAGATAAATAAATCTGGATTACCAAAGGATTCCCTTCGTCGAAAGACACACGGGGGCGAGAAACAGTGTAAACGGTTTATACGGCTGCATGAAACAGGAGGGGGGGCGGGGGGGGGGGCGGAAAAAAGAGAGGGAAGCAGCGAAGTGATCCGTCAAACAGAGTCGACGAACGTCGACGGAAATACGGATAAAGGACTGAAGGGGTTCCGCCCGGAACAAGTTTATCGATGTCTAACAAAAATCGACGCACGGTGACGACCGCCGGCGCGGGAAAGAAAATTCTGCTCGCTGAAATCTGAGTTATGGACAGCGGCGTGCTCGTAGGAGGGGAGGGGGGGGGGGGGTCAGTCGAATCCCCAGGAATTTATTGCGCGTAATTCGGCCGGAATCGTCGGTGATCCCGCACCGAATCCACCGAACCAGACCCAGCAACACTTCCTATTGATCCCACGGATTGATATGAGCACCGTGTAGCGTGCGGCCCTTTAGTCCTCGTATGGGGGTTGAATTTTAAAACTACCCCCTGGAGAGAAGCCCCCGCCTCCGGCGCGGCCCCGTCTTTTTGAATCAGACTGCTACACGCGGTCCCGCCGTTACGTAAAGAAGTACAGATCCCTTGGGTCCACGCGTCGATACCTATTTCCGAGCGGAATTGACGAGCTGACGTTCAACGCGAGACGTATCGACTAGGTACTCCCGTTCGTTACCGGTCACCACCAGTCACGCGAAAAATAGAATCCCACCGATCCCGCCGATTAAGCAGACCGGCAGAGAGGAAAGAGGGCGAGAAGGGACAACGACGCGCTCGGAAGCACCCCGGTTTTTTTTTTTTTTTACAATGACACGATATTAGAAGACGAGGCTTGCCATCGGCCCAGGCTGAATATTAAATCTGGCCTAACGCTCGGAATCTTTCGAACGTACCGACGTCCTCCGTGCTCATTTGCTCGGAGGGTGGTAGTCGGTCGTCGTTGCTTGGTGACCTCGTAGATTAAAGACGAAGCGGCAAGTACGACGGTCCCAGGCGACCCTTTATGTTGAGCCACGTTTCTACGGTGCTTGAACTATATAGGAGAACGGGGGAGGGGGGGGGGAGGAGGCGCGAGGGTGACAGGGGGGATGCGAGGGTGGAAGATGGGAAGGCGGCGGGTGGATGGTAGGAAGCAAGGTGGTAAGACTCACGGCAGGGATGGCGGTTGGTTGGAGGTTTCAAGGTGGAGCCCAGGCTGCTGTCGTGGCTCTAATAAGCTACCACCCCGACCACGTTCCACCTTACGACCCTTACATCCCTTTAGGGGCACACGGGCCAGCCCTGCAATTTGATAAACTGTCACCAAGACCGTGCTATCTGAAACTGGCCGGAAAGAGCTGCCACTCTGGCTGCTCGGCTATCGGGTTTCTTATCGAACCCTGTCTTGGCGAGAGCGTAATCGACGCCGAATTTACGGCCTAACGACCACCAATGCTCGCCACTGTTAAAGCCGACCTGCATTGTGATGATTAAAGGGGGGATTTGAAGAAGAGGACCGTTCGGATCGGCCGAACTGAACAGATTCAGTGGAGTCTGAAGAAAGTATGTATGCACACAGGTCGAGTGGTCGTCAATGTTGGATACGACTGAGAGGGGACGTAGACGAGTGTTTAAACGTCCCGACAGGCTTCACTTCCACGCCACTTTACCATTCTCGGAACGAGTCTGACTCTCTGCCTTCCCATTTCCATGCAAATCGGCGGCCCATAACTCGAGCGCGCGGCATCTGGCAGGAAAAATCGCAGCATCGGTAGTTAGTTCCGGGCTGATGGTTACATCCGACGAGGCCGTCTCCCAGAAACGTCCTACCTTCTTACGGGATCACCCTGGAGCGTGGATTCCGGGAACGAGAAGCCTGCGTCTGGGACAATTTCATTATCAGCGCTGGCTTCTATCGTGGACCGCGTTCGATTCTCTCCCGCGTACGTGTGTATCGATCCCCGCAGCTGGACCGAGCTGTACTCGATGAAGCGAAAGGGCAGCTGCGCCACAAGGACCTTGAAGGCCAGCAGCGAACCCCAGCCTCTTGGGAAATGATACCACTTTGCAAGGAGCGAATGGAAATGACCCCGGGATCGCCTACGGCTCCGGTTCTCTCTTGGGCCGTTCTTGGTCAGACACGATGACGATTCCGAGGGGCTAGGGTAACGATACTGCCCTGATTAAGGGGCGGTCGCGTTCCAGTGTTCCCTTCGACCCGTAATTCTCCGCATGCGGTGTCTCGATTCTTGGGTAATTGTAGGGCCGTTCGCGCTTTAATTTCAGAAAGGCCACCGAATCCATCGAACCTATGCTTCTCGGGTTACAGAAGGGATTGCAACGCGAATTCTGCGAAGACGCAAAGTTTCTTTAGCTAGAAGCGCTCGCGAGAGATGATTCGTCGCGATCAGAAGACCAGTATAGGTATTCTTGATTGGGGAGTGCCAGAACACTCGACGCACCCGAGATTTTCGCGTAACCAGGGTAATCGGAGGTTACTCGGGGACGGTGAGAAAGTTAGGCGGAGTTGGACAAGGGATGGGAAGGTGTACGCCTCCTGTGACGCGTCGTTTCTTGACACTAACGGACCCTCGTCTCTGCTGCTCGAGTCCAAGACGACATTACCGTCGTCTACGAGACGTTTTCATCGTGGATCATCCCCGAGTGCCTGTCTCACTGCGAGGAACTCGCGTTCATAATCACCCAAGGCTCCTATTAAGGGCGCTCCTATAATATCAGGTTCCAAAAGCCTGGTTCATTTTTCGTACTGAATGATAAGTGATCTGAGGACTCGGTGTGAGATCAGCCTCGCGATCCAGGAGAGAATAGTGTGCGTTGAAATAGAATTATGTATCGAGCTGTTCGCGTGGGAGGATTATCGCGAGTGGGAGAATTGTGTCTCCGTCACGCGGATCCCGTCGGGAAAACGCCGTTTTAATTATCCTAAGTAACGTTTTTCGTAGGCGCGTCCTTGAAGATCGCGCTGGTCATAATATTTAATCACTACTCGTTTCTTCGCCCCTTTTGCAGCAGCTCCGTCGTCGGAGGGTGAGAATGAATCGTCCAGCTCGTGCAAGATACTTTGCGAATTTTTAATATCTGTCTGAACGAAGGATTATGGTTTTCTCGGGCTATCGTCACCGATGAGGCGTGATTACCCTGGCTGGACACCGATCAGATCGATCGGCTTTATCGATGAAACGTCGGGGGTAACAGAGAACCAACCTCGACAACAGATTCCCCGCGTCTCGGGCGCCTCGAACCCTTCCGATCTTAAAGATTACGAAACAAACAAGAGCGCGAAGCCGGCGAATGGGGTGACGATGCAGGGGGGGAACAGTGCTATCCCCTTAGACTTCTACCCTACCGATGGTTCCGCGAGAGACAGCGATTTTCTGTAATAAGCTGGGGCGAAATTGATTATTTCTCTGCAAGCTCCCTTCGAAGGAACCCTGTGAAATGCTCCGGCGAATATTCAGTATGAAGAGAACAGTTTTTTTTTTTTTTTTTTTAGAAATATTATGCACAACAATTTCTTGAAAATATTCCAAGTTTAGAGCGATTAGAATCGCGGAGATATCGCTTTCTAAAAATTCTTTTCATCGAATCGCATTATCATGGAATAGATGGTTAGAACGGACACTTTCAGTAGCAAGATCGTCGCTGCACAGTTTTTTTTTTTATCGAGCCTACAGACAGTGGCTCATAAAGGAAAAGCCATCTGCAGCCCCCAGCACGCGAGGAACCATCCGAATTCAGCTCCGTTACAACCCCACAGCCCTCCCACCCTTTCGTAACTTACCGTGACCTCATCCCACGACCCTTCCACGGAGGCTGGGGCGTAGAACGAAACGGCGGTGGGGTGGCGTTTCATTTTTTGACACCCGGTGTATTTGATTCCACCCTTGTAATAAACCCCAGGGGTTGCCAGCCGTGGGTCCCTTGTCTCCCTACATGTCATATCGACACCTCACCCCGAGGGGTAGGTGACTGCTAGGTAATTTGCTTTCTTATTTTCTCTCCGCGACCAGCCGCGTCCTTCTTCCTCCACTATTCTCCCCCTCTCGCTCTTGCAACCCCTCACTCGGCCAGCAGTGGCGTCTCAGTTGCAACCCCTATCGAAAAAGATGTGCGTCCCGCAAGCCCGCGGCATTTTCCTTCGCCAATCCTCTCCTCCTGGCTACTAGACAGCTGAGTTTCGCATAAATGCATTAGGAAGAAATCTTGGGAGCACTGGTGGGAGCTCCTGGTAAACAGGTGGAGTGTGTGGCTAATGGGGTTGGCCTGAACTATGTTTCTTTCTTCTTTGCGCGCCGAGCTCTGTTTCCATTAATTCATTCTTCTTGGCATATTGGACAACGGAAGGTGTGCAGAGCTTTATTGTTTAATACCTGCGGGTTCTATACAGCAAGGCTGCATTCGGAATGAGAGTAACGAACAGAAATTGAGAGAGGAAGCTCTGTGGTCCAACAGAACCGTCGTTATGGGTATCGTGCGTGGTCAGTGAGGTGGACGGGACCGTCGTCGTTGTTCGCAGGGGGTTGCTCCACGAGGAACATCGATGATTAGAGGAAGCAGTGCCGCGTAGAAACTCGATGGCCGCTGGTGCCAGGTGAGAAGCCCCGATTACGCGTCTGGCTGCTAATCTGATTTCATCCGCCTCCAGACCAACAACTCCTTAACGCTACTCCTTTGGTTTCTCTCGACAATCTTGTTACGTAGGATCGACGTGGGCTTGGAAACGCGGAATCTTGTGCCGACGATACTTATACAAGATCCCCTGGCTGGCTCACTGACTTAAACCCTTCGGGGCTGGGGACTTTCCCGCGATCGATTTATCGGAGATGACGATTTCAGACACTTCTCCGTCACCCTGCGTTCTCAGGCTTCAGTACATTTTGTCTAATCTGTGCAAAGGGAAAGCTAAAGGAAAGGAAGAAAGGTAAGCTTACGAAGAAGCGTGACTAATCTTGTGAAACTTTATAACGGTTCATGTGAATCTCTAATTCGACCACCCTCTCAAGAATGGATTTCAAGATCTCCATCTATACAGCTTCTTCGACCGCACACAAAGCGCTTGCACGGTGCCCCAACCCTCGAGACACGATCACCCGAGACTGTCCACGGTTTAATAGACTCCGTGCAGTCGCGATAGACTGCAAAAAGGTTCCAGTTGGCCGAGGTTCGCCTCACGAGACTGTCAAATCGGTCCGCAAGCATCGTGTCGGCGGTGCAACCCTTTTGGAAACGGCGCAAAGCCAGCCACCGTTGTGCCCTACCGCCAGCCCCGCCAGGGGCCTAGGGGGAGGGAGGGAGGGTGGCGCGCGCGAGACGTCGGCTATGGGGATGGCGGTAGGGGACAAAACTCACCCTAAGAAGCCTTTAAGAACGCCAAGGCGGCGGCAGCGTTGGTGGGGCATAAAAGTAGCCGCATGCGCAAACTCGTGAAAAACTGCGACCCGCCTACGGCGCCGCCTCTATCGTCTCCGTCCCCTTTACCACCCCCGCGGACGACCCTCTCACCTACAGACCCCCCTCAGTCCCCCCCCCCCCCCAAGACGTGGTCGTCTTGGAGGACGAGCTGCGGCCTTTTTCGACAATTGGCCCCGGCTAACATGTGCTAACCGTGTGTGATTACCTCCGGTACTAGGACGCGGGTTCACCCCCCCCCCCCATCCACGGCTTGGCCGTCCCCCCCCCCCCGCCCTCGCTTCGACCATCCGCAGGCCTCTGACGCCCGCGAAAATCAAAGTGTCACGACACGCGGTCGCGGTTTCGCTGCGGAGCTCACGATAGCACCGCGTGCACCGCGAGTTCTAGTTCGGACTGGACCCTGGTGAGAAAGTGTAAGGGGGTGTCTTAGCCGAGCGGAGGGTTAGCCCGTTGGATTCAGTGCGAGCCGTTGATCGGGGATCGATCCCTGAACGCTTGTATCAATTTCCCCGTAGTCTGTCGCCGATTTTTCGAGGGGCAGGGGTGTTATTTTTCGACGATTTTGTTCGTTTTTTTTTTGTTGGGGTAGCTTGGGTGGGTGGAGAACGCGAGCACCAATTATTTCTTGCCGAGCGGCGCCGGGGACAACGACTGGCGTTGATCTAATTGGTCGCCAGTAGGTAATTGTTCGGTCCCGGTAATTGGGCCAATTAATTTGTACGGAAAAGTGCGTCGATAATCGTCCAGCATTCACCGCCGCGATACCGATTATGTGGACCGTGTCGGATGCGGGTTATGGAATATCGTTACCGTCGAAAGGGCGTTCGACTGGCCGGGGGGAAAAAAGGTCGGCAGGGGGCGGGCGGTGGGGGCCCCCGATTCGACCCGGTCACGTAATCGAATATATTTTTCTTTTAATTGAAAAATATCGCCGGTCCGCGCGCCGCGCCCGGTAATTTTATGGCGACAGGATTTAATTACACGAAATCACGAATGGAACCGGACGATATAATTAAATACCCGTTTTTCCGTGGATAACTGACGCGGACCGAGCGCGCGACGCTCGTTTTTATCGAGATATTCGAGCTCTCCTCTCCACCCTTGAATAACTGATTTTTTTTTTCACCGAGCGTCGCGGCATTTCGAAATTGTCACGTAGAACGAGCTGTCTTGAAATTCAATTGCGACATTCCCTGTACTAAATTCGCGGAATATGTCGAAGCGACGTCACGAGTTCTTCAAGTGTTCCTCGGCTATTGCGTCTTAGCTGTTGAAAAATGTTCGGAATGTCCCTTTGGCTTTTAATCGACGTGATTATCCGACGTTCGCGATGCCCGAATTTTAATAAAGTACGCGCGTAAACGGTCACAGTCCCTCATCAGTCGAACAAATAACGATCGCGGAATTATTGCACTCCTTTCGTTCGAACGCGTGCCATGGAGTGGACGTGTCGCACAGCGTGTCGAAAACAGGGGCGGAAAAATGGAGGAAGAAAAAAAAAAGAGGCGATACATCGCCCGAGGGTCGCGATGTATGGACGAAATGCATCTCGGGAACGTTGCGTTTAGGGACACGGAGGCGTTGCATTGTTACCCATAGGGGTGCAGGATTATATGGGGTGGCCTCTCCCGTAACTTGGTACAGATACGTCATGATCGATAGTCTTCTGTCGCTTGTCGAAAGAGAAACACGTCGCTGGTCCACCGGCCCTTATTTAATTTACAAACACGAAATCCCGACTGAAATTCGAAGCATCTCTGTTTACGAATCCTTATAAATCTCGCCATTTCCGCAGACTTTCAATTCTTCAAGTTTTCCACTCGTCCGACAGAAGAAACGAATACACAGCACCAAAGAATCGCCGGAGGAAAGGATTGAAAGGCACAGTAACACACCTTCGCGTTAAAGTCCCTTGACGGCCATAGAGATTTATAGGGAAATACACTTTCGACATGACCGTTAACTTGAAGATTTCCTCGACACACGGTCACCGAGCGCGCGGCCCTTGGTAGGACCGTTTAATCCGCGCGACGCGTCGCAATAACGATAATTGTGACCACTTGAAGGCGGGATCCACCCTCGCGATCTGGAAAGATTCGTTTCTGTATGTGCTCGGCAGCCGGCTGCACGTATGACGGGGGCATTAAGACAAAGTATTCCCCTCTTTCTCCGGCCGCGGCGATCCCCGTTCACCCTCGCCCCGTCTCCGTCCCTCGCGTGCACCCTCGAGCGGAGACCCCCAAGCGTCGCGCAACCCCCGTATTCCTCGGTGCTAAACGCAACTACACGAGGGACCTTTCTGCCGTCTTTGTTTTCCCTTTCTTCCCAGTGTCGTTTTGCAGTCTCGCGCGGGGAGGTCGTTGAACGACGGAAGCGGGAAGGACTCGGCGAGCAAGCCAGCGACGAAGAGGCAAAAAAAAAAAAACAGGCTGAAAAGGAGGAGAGAGGAGGAGGAGCAATCCCGACGGCCGGCGAAGGAGGGCAAAGGGCAAGCTCGTTATCGGTGTACCGAGCGACCGCAACGTGGAAACGATCGGGAAGGGAACGGCTCCAGTAATTAAAGGCCCGAGGAGCATCTCTTTTCTTTTTTGCCCCGTGGAAATTGCGGCGGTGAAACGCGCGCGAGTATCCTTAACCGTTTGGCGAACCACGGCCAGGCAAAAACACTTCGTTAGAAACGATTCGTGACGCCGGGACTGGGAGGGGGGGGGGGGGGAAAGGTGCGTCCACTTGTTACTATCAGCGGGGATTAAACACATGTGACTGGGATCATGGATCGTGGTTATGGATCGTAGAATGATGTGACGTCACGGTCTCCTACCTGGAAAGTAAGGTGTGCCGTGGGACGCGTAAGCCTCAGTCATCGAGACCGCGCGAGTATGTAAACATCTCTGTCGATTCGTGTCGGTTCGGCGCTCGAGCCTCGCGAGTTCCGATCAACATAGTGTTCCCTTGGAAAAGAGAACGGTGGTGACTCGCAGTGAGAGTACTGGAGCCTCCAGGCAGACTCTAGCCGCCGCAGGATCCTGTGTTCCAGTTTCGCGGTGTTGCTTGTGTATTAACTCACGCGATCCGTGACTGCTGTACCCGCGTCAGGGGCAAACCGCGAGACCCTTCGACTGTCAGCGAATTCTGACCGAAGCCCAGCATCATCGGGTGCCCCCCTCCCGGGGCGGAAAAGAAATTGCTGCGCCCATTGAGAGAAATCTTACGGGCGAGAGGCATTCCTCCGCGATACTTGCGATCCTGCGGCAGGGGGGGAGAGGGTAGCGCGTAGAAGAAGGAGAAAGGCAGACGGGTGTTGTCATCGGGTAGTCGCGATCAGCAGGAGTAGCATCAGGATCGCGGAAGAGGGTGCAGCGGCAGGAGAGAGAGATTTTTCCCCACCGCTTGGAAAAACCGACCCCCCACCAGTGGACGAGGACGGGCAGGCGGCGGTAGCGGCGGTGGCGGCGGCGTGGAAGAGAGGCACGGAGGGGTAGGTTAGCCAGGGTGGTCTCGGTGGTGGCTGGGGGCGGCAGCCTCAAAAATACACCGCAACCACACCGCGCGGCTCCACCGCAGAAGCCGCCATCTTCCACCGGCGAACCGAAACGAGACCGCGCGAGTTAAACACCCTATCCTACTTCCCCGTGCAAGTTGCCGCTGCCACCCGCCGAACCGGCACCCGCCAAGAAGTATCCTTCGCCCTCTGGCCTGCCACTGAACGGCTGTCAGTGAATGGAACCCACAGAAACTGGAGTTTCCCTCCGCGCACCACCTGGAGGCACCAATCTTCGCTGAAGGAGTATCGCGCGGCGTGGTCGTCCAAGGGCATCGGCAACTGTATCCTCGGAGGCGTCCAGTCATCGGGAACAGCTGTCACCGAGCTGGATCAGCTTGGAATCATCGAGATGAACCTGACGTCGCGCGACTAGGACCGAGGGACGAAAAGTGTCCGCGTGGTGGCTGGACTCTGTCAGTGTGCTAGTCGGTTTGGGTGATCCGGAAGGTGGATCGAGTTGATCGGGAGTCGTCGAGTGGTGTACAGTGGTCCCAGGATCCTGAAGGAGAGTAATGTGCGTGCGCGGAGTTGGTGTCGCGGCCGGAGCACGCTCTGGGCGCAGAGTTAACACCTGTTAGAGGGTCGAAGTGTCGATGTGATATACGTTAATGGAGAGTAATTTCGATCGACGAGGGGAGGTCGCCGGGCGATTTATAGAGCGGCACGCTCGCGAGTCGTTGTATTAATTCGCCGGCAAGGGGGTTGCTGCCTGGTAGACCGACGAGAGAACGAGGACTTCCGAGGCGGAGTGGGGCAACCGATCAAAGAAACGAAGAAACGAGGGAGCGTCCGACGTCGATTCCAATAAAACGAATTTTCCCCGCGAGTTGGCAACCGAGACGGGGAAGAATTTGCAAACGGATGCTCTTACATCGGCCCCGTCGCGGGATAATGAAATAAGGATCAAAGGATCCCTGGGCCACGCGGGGCCGAACGAACGCTGGCGTGGACTCGCGCGTGCCACGGAAGAAAACGGAGACTCGACTCCTCATCGAGGAAGCTTTACCCGCGGTCCGATCGTCGTCATCGATCCCTGCGATTAACCCAATGTTGCTGAATGATCTAGTCAACGCCTGGACAGAGGGATCCCGAGGGGGCAGCAGGTAATCTTGGCTACAGGAGCGAAAGAACCGTCCAGGATCCAATGGATTATTAGGTCCGTAGACTGGACAGTGGTTTGATCGAGTTTATTCGAGACTGGTGCAAGAGCGGCGCGAATAAAATTGAGCCAAATCCTCCGCGGGAGCTCGCCAGACAGGAGGAGATACCACGGAAGGAGTCCAATGATTCTACTCTCATGACGAATCCTTTGCGAGATGCACGCCCCGAGGATCGGCCTCCAGGCTTAGACTATCCAGACCCGAGACTGGTTCGAAACGGCCATCAGGCTGCTCATCAAGGGAGCTCGGTGCATCAAATCGGTGGCGCGAGGATCAGACGGACCAGGACCTCGTCCTCCAGGAGAAGAATGCACCTGGCCAGCGAGGTCCCCCCACAAGCATCCGCTGCTGGCAATAATCTACCGGATTATGCACTCACCGCGGATCTGCTCGCCGAGAGGACCTTGGATGGGCTGTTCGCTGAGCATCCTGGGGAACTGGTTCGAACAGGTCAGAGAATACAATATTGTAACACTATTCGCGATGTCCTACATTTCGACAGGTCTCGTTTTTCGTCGAGTAGAACTACTTAATTCGATAAAGCCTCTCTATACTGTGTTATGAATTTGAGAAAATGGTAGAATGCTAGTGCATCAGCGAGTGTGATGGTAGGACTTCATTCTGCACGGAAGATAGATGTCTCTTGGACCACCATAACTCGCGCGGTGGGCGCAACGCGTCGGTGTTTAGTTTTCGGATTGACGGTAAATCGAACGAGGATTCGCTGAATATTTGTTGGATAACTGGTGTCAACAGGCTCCCCGCACGTGGTCTGCACGGTGCTACCAGCCCACTGGAGGTCGAACAAGACGCTTCCGATAGCGTTCAAGGTGGTAGCTCTGGGCGAGGTCGGTGACGGGACCCTGGTGACAGTCCGCGCAGGCAACGACGAGAATTGTTGCGCCGAACTGCGAAACTCCACCGCGGTGATGAAGAACCAGGTGGCGAAATTCAACGACCTCAGGTTCGTCGGCAGAAGCGGCAGAGGTAAGACACGTTCACGCTTCTACGAACTCTACGGAAGGATATTCTTCGAGCAATCTCTAAGTCCGAGATTTAGGGGCAGGATGACAGAGGAATAAAATTGATCTAACGTAGGATCACTGTAATCTTCCAAACCCCAGGATCTCGGCTCCAAAGATAGCACGATATTCTCACGCTCCCTCGAGCTTTCGTCACCCCAATTTCGGCACCTTCTATTACTAAAAATCTCAACGCGAAACCAATACCAAGAAACTAGACAATTACGAGGGGCTTCTGGGAAGACCGATTGAAAAAATATTCGCCGTTCCGTAGGAAGCTCTCTGGGAGGCAGCGTCTTAAATCATTCAGGCCTCGGTACATTAAGACGGTGGGCCGACTGATGGCCTCGTTTTTCCTCGGATGAGGGACGAGGGGGGGGGGGGGCGGCTCGCCACCTGGTCCCTCGTTCCATCCTCATTTTTAATTCACCCGGCAAATACCCCGTGACTCGATATCTCGGCCGGCCGTCGCCGAGATTTTTTAATTCCCGTCTACGCGTTTCAATAATTCAGCGCTCCTTTAAGCCAGAAGCAGCGTCGCCCCGGGTCGGGGGGGATGGGGCTAGGAAAAATCAAGAGGGGGGCCTCTACGGTCGCTGAATAATGCGCCCCAATGATCGCTGCCATGACCCGACGCTTAATGCAAACGCTCCTCCTAGGACGATTCCGCTCGCCATGGAAGACGAGCAAACTTCTTGTCCCTCTCCTTTCCTGAGACTGCTTTTTTTTCTGTCGTTCGAGGGGGAGGGTCCAAGGGGGGGGGGAAGGATCGAGAGATACGAGTAACGAGGTGTCCTTTAATTCCTTTAATTCGACCGAGCTGCAACGTCCCTCGCTCCTCGTGCCCGTCTTTCCCCGTGACTTCCAAGAGAGCAGTCACGAACGTAGTCGGTTAACGAGGGGCGGCCGGCCGACTTGTTTATGGCAAATTGGAAAAGGAAATTGCGGGGTAGGCGATATCGGCGCGCTCCTCCTTCGACAGCCCCGCGCCACTCGAGACTTGCGGGGTCGAATCTTAAACGATCGGCGGTTTGAGCGCCAGCTTTTTTTATGGATCACCCCTGCCCTGGGGTGGCGAGTAAATTTTCAAATATTTCTACTCTCTCACCCCCTTCGAGTCTCCGTGTGATTCGGCCGTGTGAGCTACTTTGCTCGATGAAGCTACTTCTGCCTCGCTGTTTATCTTCAGGCTTCTGCTAGTAATCCGGGGGTGTGAAATTCTTCAGAGAACTCTCCATTACACGTAGATCGAATCATCCTCTCTTTTGGAACACTGCGAAACGAGTATTTCGCCAAGGCTTAGATCGAATATTCTTAAAAAAAAAAAAAAGGGTGACTCTCTTACATTTCTACCATCTGGCAGGATCGATCATCGCCTCTCGAGCTCTCGAATCGAGAAAAAAGGCCTGACGAACTGTGGAGAAAGAGCGGAGTGGTCGCGAACGGTTTTCGCAATTTTTTCGCGAAATTCGTCGGTTGAGGAGGATATCGCGGATATATAGAGATTCGCCGAACAGGAGGGCGAGTTGGGGGCGGCATGGGGAGGGGGTGGTTGGGAGTAGAGTGGTTGGCTGTAAGCGGCTTTGGTTTCCATGGCAGTAAGCCCTCATTACTGTATTACGGGCAGCCCCTAACTACCAGCCGTACGCAACGATTTGCCTCTAGAACCTCTATGAGGATGACGGATCATGCAAGATTGTTTCCCGCGTGTTCTGGAAACGCCGATATCCCGATCTCGTGGAAATATTCCCTTCCGGCGCCCCCTCCCTCCCCCATCCCCCGTCGCCCCGTTGTTTCGCCAGCGGGGTCGGGACTTTTTCGAAACGAGCCCGAGAGATCGCGAAAGCCGCGCCCCGGAGCGTTGCTCGCAAAAAGTCGCGACGAGCGCGGGCTGGAAAATGCGCACGCGATTCAGCTGGCTGCCGATCACCGATAACGCGGAGTAGGGTGGGCTCGGCGGGCACGTTATCATCTACGGAGGCCGTGCAAACAGATTTGCTAAATAAATGGAAAATTTATGATGTTTGCGCGGCCGGGTCACGTCGTGTATCGCGCATAATACCACGGAGACGAGCAGTCGGCCGCCCGTCCGCGGCCGCTTCATATACGGATTCCGTGTACATTTTTCCCCGCCCCTCCTCCCGCGATTCTTTTTTTTTTTTTGTTCGCCTCCGTTATTTTGCACGCGGCCCGCGCGCGCACTGACCATTTTGGGGCAAATATTTGTTCCCATGCTCGCTCGCGGCCTCCGCCATGCCAATTTAATATCGCGAATGCGGATGAGGAATGATTTTAGCCGAGGCGACCGACCGGCGTTGATCGAAAAATTGAAATGAGCTGATTCCCACGTGTCCCGCTCGTTCGTTTCCAACAGCCTTTAATCGATGGACAACGAAAGGCGCAGCTCGGCGGAAAATCGGTGTTGATCGACGGAGGGGCGACCCGTCCCCTTAGTATCCTTCTTTTCGGCGTGGGGCGAGGTGTTAAAGGGAATCGAGGACTGCGATTTTAGTAACGCATTATTTTTAAGGGAATCCTACACGGGATCTGCCCGCAACTATCCTGAAAATCCCAGCACGGAGAAGGTCCCCGAATTCGGTCGCGCGAGTCCCAGGGAGACTCCTCCGGTTGATCCGGAGGGGGTTCGGAGCGTGAGCTCGGCTGGAAAAGTCCGCGACTGGTCGCGTAGTCGCGAAACAAAAGGGCGTCGGGGGGCGCAGGATGGGGATATTATCATAGCGGCGCAGAGGCGTATATCACTCGGCCACCCCTTTCGTTCCCGACAGGGATTAGCGTCAAGCCTCCCGACTGCTAGGAGTCACGAGGCAGCGGCGAGACGCGAGCTTGTGCGCGCTGATGTAGCTACGGCTGCGCTGCAAACCGGTGGCCAGCGACGGGCGTAAAAACGACGGGCATAAATACCGGAGTTACCTGTGTTTTATGACGTGCCTGGGCCCGAGGTATAGGCGGGCAAGGGTGAGCGCGAGATATCCGAGGCAAAGCTCGAACTATCGACAGCCAGATCCTGACCGATGTCCTCGCGCCCGATGCACTGCGCCCATCTCGCCCCCATCTCGCCGGTGGAACCTCGTTTTAGGTCGTGATTCACGCGATTTTCCACTCCTCCTTCTTCCAACGGCTCCTCGTCCGACTCTTGACCCTTCGGCTCGTTTACTGGCCGCTGGGGGGGGATGCTCGCGATAAATTCCACGGGGTGGCGACGGTGTTTAGAGGTTTTTGAGACGGTCGGGGGGTGTTGGATGCGGCGGGCTTGGATAGTTTGTAATGGGGGATGAAATTAGCTTGTGCCAGGTCTCTCGCTCGTAAATTTGCGAAAGGCTGTTTTCATACCGAGCTCATCTTAAAAGTGTGGTTAGTAGGTACTCTCTCTTACCCTCTCCGCTTCTTCAACTTCCAAGACTAGCTGGTAAGACTTACCAGGTAAGTGGTCCAGGGGGTGCGTAGAAAATGATTTAATAAGTCGTAAAGGCACGTCGCCGTTGAAGAGGGTCGTCGCTCTTTTTCATAGACCTCTAAAACGCACGCCGGCTGCGGAACAGCTGTTGCTCGGTCCTCGTCGCCAAAATTTCGCTTCGATCGGGCGTGACTTACGCGAAACTGCGCCCTCCGCTTTAATTAATTGGGCAGGCGAAGACTGCACCCCCCCCCCCATTCCCCTCGGCGGTCGAATCAATTTCCCTCGAGTCTCGGAAGAAACCACCCCGATCCCCGTACACCCATTATCGATCCCGAAATCGGGCCGAGTCTACCCTGCTCTTGGATTAAAAAAAAACAGCACGATGAATCCCGAAACAAGAATCCGTCGGCAATGCCTGTGTGCTCGCAAGGAATCGACGGCCGCCGTGAAAAACTGGGGACACGTCGTTGAAATCCACGGACCCCGGGCTCGGTGGATTTCGTCGACCACCTCGGCGACGTTTTTTCCCAATTAAAAATTAAAAAGTCCAACCCCCTTTCGAGCAAAGGATCACGCAGGAGGACAACGATGGCCAGGGGAGCGGACGGGGGAGGGGGGGGGGGTGGCGAGCGGAGGAGAGAGCGCGGAGTTCTATGGCGGATGACTGCGCCGAGATTTTCTACCGATTAAACATTATTTTTCGTGCTGGTCTCCGGTCGTCCCACGTACCCTGGCCAGCTCTGTTTCTTTCTACGTATGCTAATTCCACGCTCACCTCCGCGCTTCACCCTGCTCCTCTTTTTAAACCGTCCACGAACGCTCCGATGAACCCTCGACCCGATGTCGACGCGTCCGTCGTGCCTGGAAGATTCCTCGCTGGGCATTCGTTGCTTCGATTGGCGGCCATAAACGAGCCTCCAGGTCCGTTCGGTTCGCGTGTCGTCGCGTTGCCTTGCGTTCCGTGATCGAAGAGGAACGCGATCCTCGTTAATTTAGAGTTTAGAGGGGAACTTGTATCTACTTGAAATTGGAATTATTCTGGGTTACGGACATCCAATTTGTAATTTGTAATTAATTTGTTTTTAAAAGTGGTCTTCTTTGTCGGAATCTGAGGGTTTAAGTTGTTCCAGTTTCGAGGCTCGTTCCGACGCAGACCGTCGCGCGGTTTGAGTGGCTTTCGGGAGCAACGATTGTTCTTTCCTCGATGCACGAAGGGGCTGTCGATGGGAGCGTATACGCGTCGCTTCATTCCGCCTCGATTCGGCCAGTCAAAACGTCAGAATCTTAAAACACGACAAACACTCTGAAATAACGATCCGAGCCACCCTCGCGCTCGCTACGCCGGCAAACAGGGGAGTTTTTAACACTGCATGATCCCTGGGCAAACTTAGGGTGTACGCTCTCGTGCCTTCTCGCGGTGTGCAAATCCTTGTCGTGCGAAACGGACGTGGACTATCGCGGGGCCCATAAACGCGCGAGCGTATCGTCTTTTTGCACGGCCAGGAAAAAGTAGCAGGTAGTGTTTTAACTGGGGCAGAAAACTCTGACGAAAAATCGTGGGGAAATAATTGCCCAACAGTTCTTGAGGCTCAAACGGGCCCGTCTGAGGGCACGGCGATGGGAAGAACGAGATTCTGCGGGGTGGAAATCGTTGTTTTAAATTTCTGTAGTTTGAAGGGTCCATGGTTCTGAAAATCGTAGGCTCTCGGTGCTTCTGAAACCGAGAGGGCGTAGTCTTTGGGGGTTTCCTAGTTTCTAAATACGAATAGCTAGAAAAGGAAGCCCCCAGGTTGAAGAAAATACCAGCACTGTGTGGAGAAATTATTCGAGGCAGCAGGCGAAACTCGGCAACGGGGGTGCAGATTGATGCCTCGAAAGCCTCCGTTTAGCACGCAACGAATTACGATTTCGGCGAGCGTAGGCAGGTGGAGGGCAACAGACCTCAAGGGGGAGGATCGTTCTTCCAGCGTGTTACACATAATGCCTCATAAACACCCCCAAAACGCCTGCTATCACCCTCGATTCCGCGCCGCTACCGCCATCACGGATCTGACACCGCACTGGCAATAAACTTTGGCCTCGTTAGTCCCCCACCACCCCCGCCGCCACCAAAATTCCCCTGTACCGTCTCAAGCTACCCTCCTTCTTTTCCCAAACGTTGCCCATTCGAAAAAGTGCGAGGCTTTCGCTAGATTTTGCAGCAGAGAAATCTCAAGTTCACGTTAGGAAATTTCTAATCGAAAGCAGCTGCGGCATCGAATTTGCGAGCCAGCCGACAATCCTCGGCGTGTACGAGGGAACATCGCTTTTTCCAGAGGGAAGCACGCGGAAGAGCGCAGAGTTCCCTCGGCGACGTTCAAACCGGGGCTGAATATTTCGCTCGACGACGTCGGTAAGCCGGTTAAATGTCGTGGTTCACCGTAAAAACCCGGTCGTTTGCCGTCCAAGCCGCGCCACTATAAAATAAAACTACGCAACCGCGTGCATATACGCACGCCGACCCCATTATAAGCCGTATAACTTCACGGTCGTTCACACAGAACGCGGCAAATTGCCCCCCCCCCCCAGCCTTCTGTTCCGCCTCCTCCGCCAGGAATTCTTCGACTCGATGTGCCGTGGAAAATGTCGAACTTCAGTCTCCAAGTTACCATAGTCGAAGGAGAAGTTACGAGGCACGAATCTCCTTTGCAGACCGGTCGCCTAACTTCCAACGCAGTCACTTCCGTCTCCTCCAATTTCGTGCATCGCCGCGTTTCTATAAAAACCATCCCCTGTAATTGTAGGTGGCTCTCGTAAAGCGTGCGTCGAGCTCCGGAGCCCCAATTTGTTAGTAAATTGTCGTCGCAAATCCATTGTTCGCGCTGTTGCACGCGCTCGGCGCAAAGGCGCGAAGGGAGCGGAACCTCCCTTTGAAGAGTGGATTTGTTTCGCGGGAGCGTCGCCAGATTTCAGAGCTCGCTGGCAAAATCCCTCGTCGAGACGCGAGCGCGTTTCGACGGGAATCTCGTCTATTTCCATGGCGTAATTTGTTAATGAATCAATCTCGCGAAAGAAGCGGAAGTGAGAGGAGCTAGGTGCTCGTGGATATTTGTACCGTTGGCGGAACGACGGGGGTAAGTCTCGGCGAACGTTCTCCCCAGGATCGTTACGTGGGATCGTGCTATCGAACGCGCAGCCGAAAGGTAGAAGGACGAAATCGCGCGTGACGAACGGCCCCGCGTATATATTTCTGTGTGGCGGGCCGTTTAGCGTTCCCGACATTAACATATTCCAGGGCCGATTCGGGGGTGGAACATCGACGCGGCGGCGCCACTCGTTCACCCCCTTACTTCCGGCACATTTGTGTTTTGTTTCCAGCGAACGCACCCCCGGCGCGCATTGCCGTTCCGCCAACAGTTGGCCGCGTTTCTCGCGGAGCGGAGAGGAAAAAGCAGCGGGAAAACACTTAGTCGAATGCTGGGGTGGCGAAAGACGGGGGTGTTTTCTGCGCGAAGACCTTCGAAGACGTTCCGTTTGTTTATTGATTTATCGTTCGCGAGGGATTCTGTTTATCGAGAAGCTGGAGTTTTTAGCTACTAGGAAGCTTCAGTTTACCTAATTAGAGAGGAGGATATTCTCCGCCCCTTTGTGCTGAATTATTACTTGACTGGGAGTACAGTCAATTGTGTTTCAAGTATTTTTCCGTGTAGGAGGTTTAGGTTCAGCTACGCTTTTTCTCTTCTCTTGCCTCTAGGAAGGCAGGAAACTCTCGTAGGGTAGATTTGTGGCCAGTTTAAGGTATTGTACCAGTTTCGGCCACTTCTTAAAAAATATAATATTTTTCCGTGTGAGCAATAAATGTAACATTATATTTCTGGCGGTAGACTAAACAAAATATTTATGATGTGAAATTCTCCGCATAATAATGATCTGCAAGCAATTTAAAAATAAGATAATTATGCACATGGCCAAAAGCAGTGCAATGGCCACAAACGGTACATCTACCCTACGCAGTTTTTAAAACACCCTTCGTACGAGGAGAGTATCTTTTAGTGGCGCTGGTCAGGTTGATGGTGAGTAATAGATCGCCAGGAAGCCGAGGAAGCTCAGTTCCCCTGCCTTTACGGTTCCTAATATCGAAAGGGGTAGCTACCCCGTCGGGAGCATGCAGATTCTTGGTTTTACCACCAGGCGATAATTCTAGGTTGCGAACCGGGTGGAGGGTTCCTCTGACGCTCTGTTCTCGTTTCAGGGAAGAGCTTCACCCTGACGATCATGCTGCAGACGTCGCCGCCTCAGGTGGCCACCCTGTCCAAGGCGATCAAGGTCACCGTGGACGGACCCAGGGAACCCAGGTCCAAGACAAGTGAGTGTCCCAGGATTTTACCAACCGTGGGTAACCTTGTCATGGAAGATGTTGGGAGTGGAGGGTGTTTAAACGCTTGGGGGATGATGCTCAGTGCGATTCCAGGGACTTGGGCGTAGAAGATTAAACCTTGAAACCTGATACAATTTTTCGAAGAGGCTCAGGAACTTTCAGCTTTCTCAGCATTCCCTACGAAACCTCTGACTTCAAAGTTGTAGTGGATAAACGTCACTTTACACGCCACCTTTGTGTACCCCACGTCCACTAGACTCTTTCCACTGTGAATGCACGTTCCCAAAACGCGTCACCTCTCAGCCCCCTCCCCTCCAGCCTCATCAACGAGGACCAATTTCCCAAGGACTAGTTTCACACTGAAAGAAGTGTGTTACGTTTCAGGACACCAGGCCTTTCATCCATTCCACTTCGGGCCCAGGCCGTTCCCTTTCGGACACCCGCAGGATCCGCTGGGATTCAAGTTGTCTGGTAAGTGTTGCCGGTGTCCCACGATCGAACACGCGTCCCCCGGTCGCTGGTCCAGGTCCAGCTGCACCCGCGTGGCACGTCTACGGCCTCCTACGACGTCTCCGCGTGTCGGCGGATAACTAAGTTTGCAACCCTGCACCGTTTCCCCCGAACCCCTACAGGAGCCCGTCTTCTCACTACGCGCTGGCTTGGCTACGAGGGGTGTCAAAATTGAGCGTCGGCAGGCACCGACTCAAAATTGAGTTTTGCCACCGGGCGTCTAAGTGGAGAAGACTCTGATTAAGCTTCGGGCGGCGCGCTGCTCTCTCTCTCTCTCTGCCTTTTCGTTTGCACGACGCCCGCGCTCCTACTTACGCTCGCGCTCTTACCGGGAAACTTTGACGAGCAACTTCTTGCTGTTGAAATTCCTGATCGTCCTCGACGGGGGTGCCGCGTCTCTGGTGGCTGGGGGCTCCAGAAACTTCGCCTTTTTGTGGAAACGCGTGGCTGATTGGAGGTGAGCGGTGAACGGGCTTGCTACTAAGTAGGTACCTATATCTATTTTGATCATTGTTGAGTTAGACCTTGATGGTTGGAACTTGAGATGGAAGTCTTGAATAGTGATTTGGGAAAGGAATAGCCAGAATATTCCATTCGGTTCAGGAGTTATTAGCTGTAGATTGCCACCACCCTCGAGCTAGCCTTCACGAAACTGGGGACAGAGAAGTTTCTCGATTTCTTAGTCAAATTTCGACTTCCTTTTTTCGAGCTACACCTCCCTCGTACACTTCTCCGTATCACGTCTCCCCGATTAGACCACATTTCACTCGGTCACCTTCCACCGAGTCAAAATATCGTAGCATCGAAGCGGCGAAGGTTTCAGAAACACCCAGTTTTCATCTATTTCTATCCATCAGCGAGCGACGTCGCGGGCGAATTTCCGCAGAGTTTTCCGTAGCGGCGACAGGCTAGTCCGCCGGCATGGCTTCCAATTCGAATTCGTTCGCGAAGCTCGAAATTTTGATGGGACTAGCCTCGAGCGGCGAGGGTACTGATACTGGTGCACCGACAGTGTATTGTTTCGGCATGATAAGCGGCTTAACGGAGCTTCTCTCCCTGCCGCACCCCCCCCCTACCGGGGGTGGTGTGGAGTAGCAGTCCTGCCGTCGATTTCTCGTCCCACCCCTCGGCCCCCAGCCTCCCCTTCCACCCCGAGTGGTCTACTCAATCAAGGACCAACCGGCTGCCGCGCCCGCTTCTCTCTTCGACTTCCCTCTCTGCCTCTCTCTTCTTTCCTTCAGATTTCCATCGTAATTTCAGCTAACGAGGACGTACGCAACAATCCCCGAGCGGGGGCAGCAGAAAATTCTTTGTCGGAGATCGCGAGAACGGAAGTGTCGCGGCCTTGCGACTAGGGTAAATCGAATTACCGAAGGTGCGCGAGCTCGCGGGGATGAGGGAACTGCGCGTGGAGGATATTTCGGGGGGAAGGTTGCCGTAGGTCGAGGAATTTCCAAGATTTCTTATCATCCATGAGCACAGAGAGTCGTGTAATCACGGTGTGACAAGTTGAAGGAGGCATGGGAGTACGACGAATGTTCTTTCGCGCGATCTTCAACCCCCGCAGCGATGCATCGGGCGTGGGAAGTTCTTCCACAGTTTCAGCCACCCTCCAGCGGAAGAATTTCAGTTGCCCCATAATGGACACACGTGTACACGGAAAATTGGGTCGCGTTCAAATTGCAGCGACCGACATCACCCTCATATATCGATCGGTTTATTTCCCCGTCCGCGGTGTCCTCCACTTTTTCAACCCTTTCGCGGGGTAGTTCGAGCTTCCTCGCACAGGTTGCGCCTCCGTCCAGTTCGCCGTGGGGTCAGTCGGCCAGCTTTTCAACTCGCTCGCCACCCCCTTCGCCGGGGGGGGGGGGGTGTATCGTTGCGTGGATAAAGATGTGTTTCGAGAGCTGGTTTATTAGATATCTCCGCCTGGGGTTGATAAGGAGCAGAGGGAGGAGATGGCTGGCTACCCGAGCCAGGGGTTGTTAAGGTGCCCATTGAGGTGTAACTAGGGGGATGTTATTAAATTTCGTTCGGGCCTACCTCGAGGGGAGGCTTGAATTTTATGGGTCTCCCCAAGGATTCGAGCCTCGAAGTCCGGCGCATTAAGTGTCCTTCCTTTGGTGGCCACTCCGGTCACATTGCTCTGGCTCCTTTCACGTGTCCAAATGGTGACACACTCGGTCAGCCGATTCGTAATTGAGGTAGACATTCTCTTCTGGGAACCATGACGATACTCCTTGTTACGTCGTGTCGAAGTTGCCGTTTCGATTATTGTTTAAATCCTTCCAGAGACTCCTCGCAGATGCACTTGTCGATAACATCCCCCCGGACCATCCCAGAAACAGAAACGGACTGTGCCTTTTTACCCCGCTTCCTGTTTCCACGATTCAATTTACATGCACGAGGACGAAGAGAGCGAAGGGCGAGAGAATCGGGGCACGAGGAAAATTAATGTATTCGGTGACTGGCAACGCGCGAAAGATCCTCGCTGAGATTGTCCAGGAACGGAAAACACCCTGATCACGTGCCCTCCCGCGAGGCCGTCTTTGTCAGTCTAGCTAAGGGGATGAAAAATCGCGAGAGCCGGGATTCGAGTTAACAAGAACAGCTCGCGCAGCTCGATTCCTATCCCTCCCAACCCCCTCGCCCCTCCCTCCAGTGTCAATTAACCGCTGCCTACACCGGGAGTGGTTGGGGGAGCACCGGAAAAATCGCGACCCCTGTTTCAATAAGGTGGCCTTTACCTCATTTGGGGGAGATTGTTAGAAGCGTTCAGTTTAAAACTGTCGCTTCGCTCTTGGATCGTTTTACTGCGAACTCTCGCGAGCTTTCTTTAAAGAGCACCACCCTCCTTTCCTTCCAATCTCCCTTCTCCCTTGGCAAGTGGACCATTCGCCAATTTTTGGGGGCAAAGTTTGTCGTGGAAGTCGCTGGGAATATCGTTTTAATTGCGTGTCAAATTGTTGTTAAGGTTCGAGGTAGAAAACGACATTTCAGGTACGCGAAATACCAAGGGACATTCTCGGAGTCTATGGCTTTTCACTTAAGGGGGAACACCACTGTGGCGACCTGAAAAGTAAGCCGTATTTAAGACTTTTTTTCACGAATAATTTGCAGTTTTCATACAACATTTTTATTACCTATCTTTAGCACAATGTTTTAAGACACTATAACAAAATAGAGAAACATGCATAAATTTTAATATATTAATTAAGCTTCTAGACCCCCCACGCGCGCTGTTCGAACGTGTAACTATGGAACAACAGGTCCGAAATAAAATTTCTTCTTTTTTTTATAAACTATATGAGTGTAGTTTCCGTTGCACGTACCGATTTTTTAAACAAATTGTTTTTGTAAAAATGGTGCGCTTTAGAAGAAAAGTTTCGAAAATCCGCGAATAACATGGACAGTTTTTCGAGCGTATTTCAAAAAATTTGTTTTCAATCAAAGAATCCGTACTTGCAACCGAAACTACACTCATATAGTTTATAAAAAAAAATGAAATTTGATTTCGGACCTGCTGTTCCATAGTTACAAGATCGACCAGCGCGCGTGAGGGTCTAGAAAATTAATTAATATATTAAAATTTATGCATGTTTTACTATTTACTTTTTTTATAATCTCTTAAGACATTGTACTAAAGGAAGGTAATAAAAATTTTCTATGATAACTGTAAATTGTTCTTGAAAAAAATTCTTAAAAATGGCTTACTTTTTCGGCCGTCACAGTGGTGTTCCCCCTTAAGGAAATCAGTAATGTCGTAATTTAATTTCAGTAGCGTCTTAAGATTGAAAGGCCAACAGGGTTGATTTTCAGAGAGGACGATTCCTCTGGCTGCCCTTGAAGGTCCTTTCCACGTACACGGAAGGCCAAGTAACCCTTGACGAGTGCGGTGCCGGATCCTTAAAGGTTCCCTTTTTAAGGGTTGTCCCTGTCCACCCCAGCGTCAAATCACAGCGGATCCTTTAAATTCGCGTCACATTTCACCCTCCTGCGTGTCTTGCAAGGGTGTCCCGGGGTGGCCCGTCTTTTAATCAGCCCCGGTGACCAGGACCTTTCGGTGGAGGCGACGGTAACTAATGATACCCTCCGTCGTTCTTCTTCCTCCCCTGCTCGAGTCGCCTTCTCTCTCCTATCGGTGACACAAAAACCCATAAAGACAGACACAAGGGGGAGATGGATAAATTCGTCGAACGCACACGCGGTGGCTTTGATTTGTAATTTCTTCCCGCATCGGTTTCCATTTGTAAGTAAGGTGGCCGGAGTTTCTATAAATTTCGAATCCGCTGGAAATCCTTCGCTGAACTACGACAGACCGTTCCGCTCGTATCTCGAAGCCTAGAAAGGATTTCATCCAGGTCTCGCGCTGAAAAGTTGCAGGACGGAAGCTCGTCAATCTTTAATTCCGCCGACGCAATCGTGTCAGGGAAATAAAAGGAAGGAAACGGAAAAGAAACGGAAGGTGTTCCGGGGGACGTGACCCAGGGAGAGGGAGGCCGGCTTGCGCACAATGAACGTTTCGGAAAGTTCGCCGTTTTTATCCGCGTGTTCGTAACTTCAAAGAGGATGCAAGCGTAAATAAGAGACGCGGAGGCGGCTGGCGCGGGTCGGGCCCGGTGGAGAAGGGATGAAACGCGGTGGCGCGAGAGGGAGCGAGAGAGACAGCAATTTTCTCGTCCTTTCTCGAAATATCTCCTCGTAGAGCTTAGATCGGTGCCAGGGACCTTTCCAGGGTGGCATTTTAGGGGTTGCTGCGACGCGATAATGAGAACGGGCGCAAAGGGTGGGTGTGCAAAGACATCCGACCGACGGTAGTGAGAGGCTAGGACGTGGGAAAACGGGGGGCGACCGAGGAGGAGGGGGGGCGGTGGTGGAGGAGCAGCAGGGCGAGAAGGTAGGAGACGGCAGGGGGAGGTGGTAGGGCGTTAGAGAAGAAGCTGAAAAGAGGGGGAGGGTGTGCAAGCTCCACAAGGGTTAACGCCTTAGGAGTAAGAAGGGCGTTTTAACTCCTGTTTTGCATAGATTTGAATAGATAAGGAGGACAGGAAAATACGCGAATTAATTTATTATGTAGCCTCTGGCTGCCGAGCTGGAGGGGCTCCCAGCGAGCGACACGAACGACCGGCTTTACTCTTTACTTTTCGGGGGTGCCTGTCAGACTTTAGCCCAACGTCTTTAAACGCCTCTTAAGGTTCTCCTCGCCTAGGCGTGACAGACGTACATAACTCGCGTCTGTTCCTTGCACCGTGGCACACGAGACGCGTAATTCCTGTCTGTCTGAGACAGAAAAAAAAATGAATCTCTGGTGCTTGGATATTGTTCATTCTTCTGTGTTCCCCCTTTTTTTGCACGCGTATTGCCCTTAATTCGAAAGGGTGTGCGTGTTTTGCCGACTTTCTGTAAGACTGTGCCTCCCGCAGGTGCGAAAGTGTTGGGTATGTTAATCTAGTAAGTGGAAGTTTAAGGGTGAATGTATTGTTTAATTCGAATACAGATGGATTAATTAGTGTCTCTTGGTACAATGTAGACTATAAGTATGTACTACAGCTTCTTTTTATCGTTAGCTGCCTTTAGAGTTTCTCTGAAAGCCCCTTCAAACACTTTTCTTTCCATGTCTGACCAATGTCCGACTCGTACTACTTGTTTTTCTATGAATCCATTTCCACTGAAATTGCCGCTGCTTTTTCAATTGTCTTTCTTCCTGAAGGCTTCCCCAAGGTCTTGTGACATGGAGGATTAATTAATTTCTAAAGTATTTACCGTAGGTCCATTGCTAAACACGTTAACCATCCAGACGCAACGTTAACTCTCCCCCGATGCGGTACGGCCAAAATACCGTGGAGCACATTTTGAACATGCTGCTCGATAATACATCATCCCTTAAAGCTTCGCCGCTCCCCCCAACGGAAGGTACACATAAAGGCAACTAACCCTAGGGCCGTAACGTTTAAGCTTAACATTTCTCACCCCTTAAAGGGTAGCGGCTCCTTGAACCCTTTCAGTTCTCTCTCCAAGGGCCGCGCTCCGTCTCTCTCCCCTCGACTCTTTCAGAGATCTCGCCGGGTTCTCCCCTCATTAGTCTTCATTTGTTTTCGGAATTATCGCCCGCGCCGCCCTACCCCATCCCCGGCACGCGAGCACTGCTCTAAGAGGGTGCCGGGCGTTTTGGGGGGTTTATTAAATTGAAAGTATGTTACGAGCTGTTTGAAATAGATACGCGCCACTGTCAAATACCGAAACTCTGCGGGCTGAATTTCCAAATCTGCGGTCCCGTCCCCCGTTAGGAACCTTAAAAATTCTTTAACACGGGAAATAAAGGGAAGTAGAAGGAATCGTAATTACCATATCGTTACTCTTTCGTATAACATTCTATATTTCTGTGACACGTGTGGATGTTCGAGAAGACACTCATTTTAGACTCAATTGTATTGCACATACGATCATCCATAGACACGGTATGAAGGAAGTACATATCTTGGTACAGTTAGTAGAAACGGAACGTCTGCTTCTTCCTCGGGGTAAAGATTTTTTCGCAGCAACCAGGGTGGAAGGATTGAACGAGGATTTCCCCAGGAAATACCCAGAACGGAGTCCTCACTTATGGCGCATCAGGTACACGGAAACCCTTGGCCTCCTTAAGCTCGCTGGCAGCGCAGCTTTCGCGCGCCTCTTATCGTTTTCTTAATCCCCTCATAAAGTAGCTCCAGCTACATGCCTTTCTCCCTCCTTCCATCCCCCTGTCTCTCTGTGCAAGCTTCCAGCTGGGCTGCTCGCCGTTCCACGCCGGTGTGGTAGAACGCGAGATAGTGGTGTCCTCTCTGGCAAGCGCGGCTTAAAGAGAGCTTAAAAATCACCCCTTCGACCCCTACTGAGCTTTTTCCATCCCCGCCACGGGGTGGCTGGCCGTCGGTGGGGATACCAGCACGTCCAATCCCCGTGGCCGCCGTCGCCCTTCGCCACGCCCACGTTCCAGTGACCAAACTACCCTCCCCACCCCTCGGGATGCCTCCCCTACTTGCCGCCCCGCCGTAATCCCCACCCCTCGGAAGCCAGCCGCGGTGGCTTCGGAGCTTTCACGGAATTTTTAAACTGCCCGGCACAGATGACGGTATAATCTGCTATTGATCAAGGTGTTTCGAAAAACCGATACCATACCGATGACTACGCGCTTCACTTTTACTACTTCTGCTCCCAACACACAGCCCTCTCGACGGCGGCGAGCCTCAACGAGCCGCTGCTCTCCCATCCGTGGTTTCTTAACTTCTTTAGTTAGCCGGTCTACAATCACGTTTCACCGGAATCTTTGTTGTAGAACAGACCGTTCCTTCTCCTTCTACTGGGGGGTGAGTTTTGGCCTGTTACGCTTGGCCTGCAGGAGTCTCGCTGGCTTTTTGCCGCCAGGCGAAGGTCGAAGGCTCGGTGGTGGACCGTGACCAGTGTAATCGCGCTGGAACAGATTAATTCTTCCGATGTCGCGGATTTAATTGCATACCTGCACACAGAAACCCTTTCCCATGGCCGCGCGGTATTGGCCACCATTGGAAAAAGGTGATCGATCGTCCCTCTATTCTCGGTTGGGATAAATTTAACTGTCCATCCACGTCAAACGGTCGCTACGTCAAAGGGAAGCGTTTTCTGTAGCTCTGTCTGTCAGCCGGTGATCTCGCTTATCCGTCTGACATTATATAACGTTTTCCTGGGAGGTGAAGGAGGGGCGTTTCTTTTCTAACGAACCGGGGCTATTTATCGCGACCTCTTTATCGCCTCTAGTACGCGTTCGGCGTCCGATAAGCTCCCAAGGTTGTTTTCTCGCCGGGTTATTTATAGACCAAGATCATGTCTGCTCCTTGGTACAATACTTTCCACCACCTCGAAGAATTAACCACCCTTCACGGTTATTGTCGCGTGCTCGGAAAGAAGGCTCTTTCAAACTAGAATCCCACCCCCATCGGTTAGAGAGCCCTTGCATCGACCAGGGACAGTGATCGGAAAACCAAACAACTGCGTGACGTAACTCCAGATCCCTTGGACTGCACAGGCCTGCAACACCTGGGACTGGAGCAAGGAGCTGGCCAAGGTTGGGGCGGACTACCCCGAGGATCTCTACCGCCGCACTGTCTTCCGCCGCCTCCTGGCCATCATTCTCACACGCATCCCCCGGCAGCCGGTGCGTCGGCCTTCAATCCCTTCCACCACAGCATCGAGCAGAGATCTCCCAGACTGCCTGGACCTAACACTGGTAAGAACCTCGCGCTGTTACGAATGGTTCACGTCCTCGAGGCGAGCTTCCGCTTTTATCATCGTTGCCCCCACCCCCGCAGCTGCCACAGTGCAGTCTTCTTGTGTCACTTCAACCTGGCGGGTAGCTTCGAAAGGATGCCAGAGAGACGAGTAACAGCGTCGAAGTTGCTGACAGGCACTTGGTAATTGGTAGCAGCTCGCTCATTAACGGGGGAATGCGACTGGGTGTTTTTAAAGAGTCTTCGAGGAACGATTTGGGTCCAATCAGCGTGTCCGTGAGGGAGGTGACCCCGACGTCGTCGCCAGGCAATCCTGGACCAGGTTTACTCACGACGGCCACGGTCGCGGCGCCCACACCCCCAGCTGAGTCCACGACGACCACTGCGACGACGCCCAGCCCCTCTGGACACCACTCTCACTTCCAAGGTACTGTTGCGATCCTTTCCTCCCGCGGAAACGATCAATTTGTATAGTCGATCGGGGTGGTTAAATTGACTTTCCAACCGTACTTGGACCACCCACTGTGCCAGTCGTTTCCAATTAAAATCTCGCAAGGACCACCAACGAAATGATCGTGTCTTCCAACAACAGGTCTGCACCTCCTGGGAGCCACGGGGTCCATCTTCGGCTCGATCTTCGCCCCGTTGTTGCCGCAGTCTTCGTGGCTTTACAATCCACTGTATCACACGCAGCAGTACATCCTCGAGCCGGAGTGGCACGCTCTGGCGCTGAGGATGGCGCAGCAACGGCTCCAGAGGCCCGATCAGGCTAGACTGGAAGAGCTGAGGAAGCTTCGGAGCAGCAGCAACAGCCCGGAGTCTGGCCTGAAGGAGGAGAAGCAGAGGGACGACGACCAGGACCTGCTGCACAGATCTGGCCTGGACAGTCCGGACGGGAGCATAGAGGTGGACGATAGGAACGAGTACGATCAGACCAGAGATCGAGTGAGGAGCGACGAGTCGCTGCCTGAACAGGACTCCCCGAGGATCTCCCCGGTGAGGAGCGACCTGGAGGACGCCACCACGGACGCGACGTTCCAGGACTCCTCCGTCCACCTGAGACCAAGCATGGAGAACTCGAACGATCAGGAGGGAACGAACGACGAGCAGATCACTCGCAGGGGCGATCTGGCGGTGAAGATACGGCTGGAAGGTACCGTGGACCTCAGCACGAAGAAGGGGCAGGACAAGGAGAACGTGGGCCAGGATCTGACCACCAGGAAGAAGGAAGACGACACTGACGTGGAGAGGGATGCGGTCAGGCCTAGAAGAGAGAGAAGCCCGAAACCCAGACAGGTTTGGAGACCTTACTAGAGCCTCGATGGACGAGAATTGAAGAAGTCAAAGGACTCTTCCAGGTGTAATATATATCTTCTGGGAGATGTTGTACAGTGCGCTGAAGTCTCTGTCGATGTAGGTAGGGTCTCGGTTAAGGTTAGCGTTTGTATCGGCCGTGTCCCCGGGCCTGATTCGCAGGCGGAGGGGCAGATGTACACGACCCTGAGTCAGGGTTCAGCCGCGGCAAGCTTTAGGGCCTGGTCCCCCACCCGGCCAGGAACCATCAAGGACTCGAGGACTAACCAGGGTTTACGTTCGTATAGTATGTAAATATATAAACGGCGTCCACTTATCAGCTAGGCTACCGTTTCGCGTACAGGTGTTAATCACTACCCATTGTCATTTCGAGTGAGAGTAATCGACCCTGTCGAACAACCCCCATCGCAACAGGCTGACCCGCGGAGTCGCTCGAGTGGCGCCACGTAGCTAAGTAGTGAAGAACGAACGGGAGATCGATTCTTCGATCAGCCACCATTGGTAGCGGTGCCTGTGCGATGGGGATCGTTCAAAGCTTCTTCCCAGCGAGTCGAGTCGCGAGCTCGCGTCGTTGTAAATATCACAGCCCCAAAAAGTATTCTCGGGCCAGGCTGAGTCACGTCCCCGCAGGCTATTCGCCTTTTTTTATTACGAGGAACATTGACCGGTCGCGGCGGACGTGACGGACGGTAGATCGAACGTGGCCGACCAGCACGTCGATGTCGGAGCGCGGCTGGCCTCGAGAACGAAATCTTTCACTGTTTAAGTACCGTCATCAAATAAAGTAATATCATCCGTTCCACGAACGTCCATCTTCTTACGCAGCTCTCTTCGACGATCCTTGGACGACGGGCCCGATCTCCGGCTAGTAAGTACTGCCAAATATTTAATTCAGTGCTAGTGTCCCTCACAAGAATCCCCTCCATCGACAAGAAGCATGCTTCCTACGGAGGTGAATTAGCTTCAGTTACCCCAAGCGAACATAAGAATAGGATTACAGAAGGGGTGGCTCGTTCCAGTGACCCATATTTCGTGATTAGCACGCTTAAGTCGATCCGCTGGTAGTGGCGGAGGATAGTGGAAGGTTTCCTCGGGAAAATTTCGGTCGGCGAATCGTCCCAGGCGACGTCGCGAACGCGTGCGAACTAACCCAACCTAATCCGGGGGGACGAGATGCAGCAGATTCAATAATTCGCCGCGATTGCAATCGAGCGGGATGCACCGCACGCAAAAACGGGCAGGCCCGATATCCGCTCGGTGAAAAGGTCCGCGTGATTGATGGGATACACAAAAGCACAGCCCACCGCCGGCCGCTACTCCCGCCTGCCTCGGCCAGCCTCTTCTGTCACCGTTGGCAGCCGTCAGCTTCCCGAAATCGAGATAAAAAGACCGCAAAACAATTTTCTACATTATTTTGCGAATACGCGACCGATGAAATGAGCAATAATACCGACGGCGGTCCGGTCGTGTCTCCATGAAACTTTCAAACGAACCATTCAGCCGTGCCCCCCCCCTCCGGCCCCCTCCCCCCGTCCACGCATCGATGCGTCCATCGATGAAAACGCGTCCATCGCCCACGGTGCTAATTGCGACACGTGGATTGACGTATCTGGTATTGTCGGCGGTGAATCTTTGAGGGGGGGAGGCGAATTTTATTCGAACAGGTAGGGGGTGGGAAATTGGTAGAACAGGTAGGGGGTGGGAAACCGACAAGAATTCGTTCCAAAATTCTAGTAACATTTACCAAAGAAAGGAACAACTAGCTCGCCCAATCGTCTAACCTTCGACAACTTAAAGAACCGTCGCTCGGCGAAGGAATCCACCCCCCCCCCCCCGTTCCCTGAAAAGGACGAGGCAACGTAGCGACACGCACAGGCGATCTCCACCGAATCAGCGGTCCTTTTTTCTCCACTCGGCCGTCCGTGAAACCCCCGTACACCGGTGGAGGCTGGTCGGGTTATCGCAACAAACTACCCCAATGACGACACGATTAAAATTTCACGGGGGTTGCGTGGGCTCGGCCGTGTTCTCTCTCTCGGAACAAACCGTCTCTGTATGATCCCTCTCTCCCTCCCTCTGGCCGTGACTGCCCCCGTCCATCCACTCCGGGGCCAGACCACCTTTCGACCCCCTCTCGCTCACGGAGCCACCCGCTCCCCCCCCCGCCCGCGCAACCCCGTCGGGTGATTGGTACGCGACCGCAGCCACCCCCGCTTTTTAATACACCCGCACCTGCATACTCTACACCCGCAACCGGTGAGCTGCTACCGTATATACGCGACAGGGTGCGCATCCAAAACCCACCACCCTCCCCCGGACACCCTTCGTGCCTCCGCTGTCCTCCTCCAGCGGCACGGCTCGCCGCTAAACACCCTCTCTTTCCGCCCTGCCGCCTCCTCCCTCTTCCTCTGTCTCGGTGGCCGCGTCCTGGTCGCGCTCGCGCGTTCTCGTTCCACGTCAACGTCAACGGTGCACGTCGAGTGATTCATCGATCGAACTCGCGTTCCCGTGTCCCCGTGGCTCGTTCATCCCCCGAAATAGCGACAAAGACTGGCCCTCTCTCCTCTGGCGGCGGTGTGTGCAGCCTGAAACCGCCGCCACGGCGTCCATCCGCGGCACAGAAGCCAGAGAGACGGAAACTGCATTTCCACGGGGACGATGATTGGGGGACGGCCGGTTCTTTCGATCGCAACGGCGGCGGCCCGCTGTGGTTCGCTCTCTTTTTCACCGATCTCGATGGAATCGCCGCACCCCCGCTGCCCGCGGCGGTTTCCCGGCCATCCCCACGTTGCAAGCATTCATTTTCTGGAGCTGCGAGCCCCCTTCGTTTTCCCAGCGTGCCCCCCCCCCCCCCCACGAATCGGGCCGCGTAAGACGAGGAGCGATGGCCGTCGGAGACTGCCGGAGGGGGTTTTCTGGAGCATAGATCGATCGATCGATCGATCCCAGTGCAATTCTTCTATCACCAGGATCTTTCTTCGACTTTTACAAAGCTTCTACTGTGCACCTTTCAAGACAAGAGAATTCAGGAACCTTTCTTGATCGTTAATTGTGCAATTTTTCGAGAAGAGGGTGCCGGGTCGCTCCGACAGGCCAAGTGGAAAGCCTGATAAGGAACCAGATGCGGGAAAGAGCGATAGTTGACGCGCACCCCTCCCCCCACGAAGGAAGAGCACCCTGGATGTAGGCGTTGAAGCGCGGAGGAAAATAACTCTGGCGTGAATAAATGATAGGAGCCGAAAAAAGTTCGCCCAGCACTTCCGGCCAGTGCACGCTCGCGGGCGAAGCTTCCTGGGTATCCTTTAATACTTTTTGTCCTTGCACACCCCCGCCACCGGCCACCCCCTCCCCTCCCTCAGACCTAACCCCCGCGCCTTGCTGTCAGAAGGCTGTCGGCGGCCGAGGGTGCAGGCTCCTTTTTATTTTTCTGTTCTTTCCGCTCTGTTTTTTTGCCAGCCTCTGGCAGCCGAGCACTTTAGATAATAAGGCCAGGACGCTCGACGGGGACGAAAGGGTAAATTGGGTATTCGTCCGAGGAATTATCTCTCTAATTTCTTTAACGTACCGGTCTCCCGCCTTGCTCTTATGTGCGGGACATAGAATTTCCATCGTCGCGAATCGGGGACGGCCTCGAACGCCCCGTCGCTGCTCTCCTGAGGATGAAAGGCTTTCATTCGCTTGATGAGCGAAACATCAGAAGACGCGCACGCGACGGCTTAAATAATTTGCGGCCCCTTCTTTGTCCCCCGTGCTCGCACACTTTGCGCCGCCACACCTGTCGCGCGAGTGCTCCGACTGTGATCAGGAAGGGGTCCACGGGAAGAGGGTTGTATGGAAGGCAGAGTTTTGCTGATTTCGAAACACCCCGCAGATCCGACGCGCTGGAAAACTTCGACGAGACGAGGCACCGAAGCGTAGCGAAGGAAACTCGCGGCCCCGCTACTTTCCTAGAGGAATAACGTAAGGATTAATCGAACGCCCATCGCGAGAGGCGTCGGGGTAAGCGTGACGGCTAATAATAATAAACGATCGCCGATATAGGGGCGGGTGGGGCGATGTAATTCGTACAAATGATAGTTCACGGGCGGGGTGGAAGCTCGTATACATCGTAATGGCCCTAAAATTAGATCCCACCCTTGGCGCGGGTCCGAGTTCGACAAATTCGGTTAGGTCGATGAAAAATGAATCGCTGTTACCGTCCACGGGCTTCTCCTCCATCGGCCTGGTCGGTCTGCATCTTCGATTTTTATCGGCGGACACGGCCGGCTTTAATTTATCGACATATAATTTATCCGGCCAGTGGACGCTGGCCGATGGTGTTTGTGGGGGGGAGTGGAAAAAGATCGAGGTTCACGCTTTCGGTCGCGTTACCATCGGGAAAAATCAATGGACGTCGTTGAATGTTCGCAAACAAAAATCGGAGCGTTTTGGCTTGTTCTTTAGCGCGTTTCTTGCGAACCCTTTGACGTGGGCTGAGTATTTTGGGGTTTTACTACTTGCGGGTAGATCTATTTTGTGCTGGCAATTTTTGTCCAGGATTTCTGTTTCGCAAGGAGTTTCTGTATATGAGTTGCTACTTTGTTTTGCTTTTCTTCGTTAAGTGTTGGTCAATGTGGGCTGACTATCTTCGATCTTTACTACTTAGAATTCATTCCTTTCTTCTCTAATGAAGAAAAATGAACACCTATCATCAAGTATTCATATTGTCCTCCTTAGTTAAACTGTCCTATCTAGCATTTTTTCATTTTTCGAGATATGTTGAAATATTCGAAGTTCCACACGTCTTTTACCTTTTAAGTAAAGTTAGAGAACTCTACGTGCTTCGTAAAGATTTATAAACAGTCTAATGTATTTTACCTAACTTCTTTCAAATGGTTAAAATATCTTATCTAAAACAATTAATTAATTGGTACGTTAATAATACATTCCCTACCGGTACACCTATTACAAAAAATTATATTATGCTATTACGAAATAATGACAACATGTTTTAATTTGAATGAAGGGAAATAAGGAGTAACAAGTTACAAAGTAAATGATAAAACTTCAGTTTTCTCGGTTGTTTGAAAATGCTAGATAGGACATTTTAACTAAAGAGGGCAGCATTGATGTCGAAGTTTCTTTAGTATCAAGTGTGCTCCACACGGTTTCTTAGTCTGCAACCCTTCCGCCTGACTATTTCCAATGTTTACTACTTTTGCTGCAATTAATTTTCAATCTACTCCGCTCAGGACATCTCCCAGGTCTATTTAAATATTGAAAACAGGGAGCAGGCGTTCTCACAATATTACCGACCACATTCGCCATCAAGATGGAAGTTTTCTTCAGCTCGCATTAATCTCTACACAGGAATAACTGTAAGAGGGAAGGTTCGTTTCACGCACAGCCCGGGGCGTTCGTTATATTATGTTTGCTGCTGGTGTTTACAGCTTCTCGTAGCCCGGATGACAATCTCGGATGAAGGGTGGCTCGACGATAAGACAGGCGCACAGTGTTTCGCGTAATGCTCAAAAGTCAAGAATCTAAAGTGTTCGATCCACAAATTCTTGTATCTTAAAATGTTAAGAATGGAACGTAGGTTTTAATGTTACCCATAATTTTTGCTGAATTTACCAATTTGTTGTCAAAAATGATGCTATTTATTCCAATTTTTGGTGCGTATCTTTAAACACGTGTTATTTGCCGAATGTTTATCTGATTAATTTGATTTTTATGTTATGTTTAGTATTATATGACCTTCCCAGCTGCCGAAAAACTTTTTTGCAATATCAACAATTTGTCCGAATTTTTTATGTTAAATGTTTATCATCATTGACTTCAGTTTTAAAAAAAGTACCCAAAAATTACCTCCGCCATTTTTTGTATATTAATTGAGGGAACATTAAACTTTATATTAACGTCAATTTCAACTGCCCGAATTTGCCCGGAACGGAAAAAATAGCCGAAATCATTAAGACGTTCACCGCTCAGGTGATAAAATATAAAATAAAATACTTGATAGTAGATGATTCAAATTATTGCGAATCGTCAGATATAAACACACGCACATGTTCCGAGTCCGATTCTGATTTAATATGACAAACAAATTTTTCCATTTTATTATCATTTATATTGTTATTTAATTTTTTTATTAACGTGATCATTTTTATGTTAATTTTTATATTTTACGTACTACGTAATGAAAATTACAAACCAAATACAAGACAAATTTTGAATGTATACGAAGTTATGATATTTGTCTCGCAAATCTATATATGCAAAACGACCGCAACGGTTTTCAGGTATTTCCGCGAAACTGATGAAAAAACTTTTCCAACAAAAGTGAGTCAGTATTCAGTTGACAACAAATTGCAAAAGTAAAAATTAATAAAAAACTTTTTATTCGATACAAAATCAAGATCGCCTCATTTTTTTTTAATGGAACTGCATATTTTTTATACACCTATCGATGCATCTTTATATTCTCTTTAAAAAAGTATTAGGGTACATAGGTTGAAAACTGACTAGTTCAGAAGCTATGAGTTTTGTCCCGAACGCCCATATACGCGAAACACTGTGAGGCGGTGCACGAGTATATGTTTCCCAGCTGAAACGTTCGACGGCACAGTGTATCGCGTGGCATGCTCGTCAAATTCTTCCAAACTTATCATCCCTCAGCAAAAGGGAAACTCCTACAATAATATCGTCAACGAATAATCAACGAACCTCGACGCTTTCTTCAAAACCTTTAAGATTTATCCTTGATTTCACTTCTTCAACTCTTCGAAACAGTGCACAGTTAGAATTCGAATTTCATCCCGCAAGTTGCACTGCAAGTTGGCGTGCATCTATCGAGTCGTCGACAACAGCATCGCCAACGGCGAGCGAATCGAGGCTCGAAGACGAATCGATGAAAGAGCGGGGGTGGAAAGGTTGGAGGGAACCGTGGCGAAGTTCGCCAAAGACAATATAAAAGTTGGGAGGGTCTGGCGGGATTGGAAGTCGTAAATATCATCTGCTAAATAAAGCTTCATCCTCGAGTAGGATTCAAGCGGCGGTGGAAACCCCTTTGCACCGGCGGCGGGAGGGGAGGGGGGGGGGGAAGCGAGTCGGAGACAAAGGCTCGTAACGCTGGCTGACATTAAGGTATTGAAAGAAAAGGGAGAAGGGCGACTGTAAACGGTGCCTCTGTTCACCCTTGCGTCGCTCTCCTGCGAAACGATCAACGTTTCTGATCGTCGCGCCGCGGAGGAAGTCGAGGGGTGACATCTTAACCGCGTCGAGACACCGAGAAAAACATTTCTCTGTCGTCTATCGCTGTTTGACATTTCGTTCTACAGTCAACTGAAGCTGTCCTCGAATCACACCTTTCACGAGGGAACGTGTATTGGAGGGAAGAGGACTGCAGAGACCAGGGAATATGTCTGCAATGTTGAAATCTCGAGTGACTTGCGGAGATTGGGGATGAAGGTGAAGATCCGTTAGCGTTGAGAAAAATTGTCTAGCTCGCTTTCCGTCCTCTGCCGCATCACCGTTTTTTCATTAACTTCTCGATGCCTCCGTTAAAGAAATTCGATTCTTCCTAGGGGCGCAGAATGGACGATCCAGATTTGACTGGACGAAGGGGAAGAAGAGGTCGCCGAGGGAGGGAGAGAGAGAGAGGACACAAAGCTACTTTAAATAAAGGAGCGCTCCATCCATTGAAGCTATTGTCAACCTCTGACGTTGACTGAGCGAACGGCAGGCCCGCCGAATCCATCATCTCCATAGAAAACCTTAATTATTTTCTGATGAAAGAAACCCCCTCGGCTTCGATTGCTCTTTCGGCTCCGTCGCCTTTTCTTCTTCGTCTTCTCTTTCGACGTCCGAGCGCGCCGTAGAAGTTGAACGGATGGCTGCGCGAAACAGCGAGCCACGAAATTTCGTGGAAAGCTCCCGCTGCACGGTAGCAGATTCTTTCCCGGCTGCGGGTTACTTGAAGTTCGAAGTCATCCCTCGTTATCGGAACACTTAAAATCCCCCACCTGTCCCCCACTTGTTCCAGCGAGGACTCGCGAGGAATCCGATCTCAGTACCATCAGCAAAGAATCTCTACGCGAATCTAACTAACGGAGAATTCTACAATTCGCCGTCATTTAAATCCTAGGACACTTTCGACCTTCTCTCCCCGAAAACCCTTCCTGAAGCACACCCGGAAACGCGAGTGGAGCAGCGCCGCCCGAACAATTCCTCCCTTCTGTTCCCCGAGAACGCGACGGAAGTCCCAGTTTAGCGAACATTTTTCAGCGGAGCACACCAGGGTCTCGGCGAAAAGTTTAAGGTCCCATCATGCCTGAAGCGTTTCCAGCTACCAGAGGCCAGGGTGTAGCGTAGGTGGCACGACAAAGCAGAGATGAAAGAGCGTTCAACCCCCCCCTTTCCGGTGGCATTCAAATGTGGCCTTTCTGGCCATGCAACCCCATATCTCCCGCATCCTTCCCCTCCCCTAGGCGCTCCCCCCTTCGCTCCCCAGCTTCGAACTGGAGGCACCAGCGACCAAGACAGCCCGTCCCAACTCCGCCAAACAAATGACGCTTGAAACAAACGAAAGACGGCGACGGCGTTTGTCTTTTGTCCGTGCTGGCACGCACGGAATTCAACCGCCCCCCTTCCCCATGAGCTGGATGGCAGGGCTGGATGCCCCTGGCGGCGGGGGTGGAATAAAAAAATATCGTCGCCGGATTTTTGTCTCGGTTAGCCAAACGATTCTGCTTAATGGCTCGCGCAAAGCTCTCCAGGAGGCGTCCCTCGAGCGGAAGAACGTGTTTTCCTTCGGATCGCGCCACCCCTCGCGTGCGACTGCCTCTAATTTCTCATACTGTGCGCGCATCGTGCTACGTTTCTTTGAAACAAGTACAGCCAACTGTACTTTACGTTGGACGCTTCGTTAGTGTGGTCTAGGTATCTTTTAATGGATACCGAGTCTAGTTTGGAGTTCATAGTCAGCTTTTACAGTGTCGTCTGTATCGTGCCTTGGACAGCCTGAGCTTTAAGAAAGGGTGTTACGTGGCAGGCACTCGAATTACCGCGAGGATACTTGAGGATCGGCCGCTAGGCGGGCGGGCGTTTAAACGGAACGAAAACAAAGAAGATCGTTTAACGATATTGTCAGAGTAAAGCCCCCGGAGGGCCAGTCACGGTTCCTCCGAGGCGAGCTTGAGGGGAACCAGCGGATGTTGGATGTTGGGTGCCGGCCCGTTCGGCTGGCTGGTATTATTCCGAGCCATTTGTCACTCGGGCAACCCTGACAACCCCTTTCGTTTCTCCGACTGCCTCGCGCGCCAACACCCCTTCGCCCCTGAGCTTTTTATAGCCGCGAATCGTCGCAATATGCCGACAAGGGGGCTTACGTTGCTCGGGACTCGAGGACAGATTAAGAGGGTGGCAAAGATTTTTTTCTCCACCCGCCGTCCTTCTCCTTCAGCCTTCGAGTCGAACGGATTAAGCTCGCCTAATCCAGATTTCGCGACTCGTCCGAGGAAACGAGCAACCCTTGTCCCTCCTCCAGGGGGTTCGTTCGCGGACAGAACGATAATTAATTCCACGGGGGCTGGGGGACGAGATATCTTGGCGGAAAGGGAACTGCTCCGACGCGGGGGAGGTGCCAAGTCTCTTCTTGACGGTTTCAGATTTTTGTCACGCCTTTGGCGGGCAAGAAGGGTGCAATGGTAGAGCCACTGCTCTATACAATGTTGTACCGCACTCATTCGAACTTGGAAAACTGATTAATTATTCCTACATCATTTGAAACTCCGTGGACCCCACTGTTGAGCACGTAGTAAACCACCCTTAGCAGTTGGTTCGTCCTCGCAAAAGGCTCGCAGAAAAACGGAGCAGTGCCCAGGAGAAAAAGGGGCGGGGGGGGGGGGGTGAAGATCTCGCGTGATATTCCCGATGGCTCGGGCTGAAAAAGAATGCCCGTGGATCGTCGCGACAACTTACAGAGTGGCCAGCAAGGCGTGCGCGAAATCGCGGATCTAATCTGCTAAAAGTCTGCTTAATTATGAGCGGTAGGAGAGCGCCGGAGGGCGACAACGGTGGGGGGGGGGGGGGAGTGGGACCCGGTGCGCTTCTGTTTTCGGACTTTTCCATTAGCCGAATGAATCGTTAGTCTTTTGTTGACTTTTATTGGGGGATGTCGGCCGGGCGCGGGCTCGTGTTAGTGCGCCGGATTATCCGGGCGATCCGCGTGATTCGCGCTGTCTGCCCGCGATTAACGGGGCCGGAGGTTTCTTTGAACCGTCCTCGGCTGGGCTATCCCTGGCGAGAAGCTGAATCGTCTAGCCTGTAGTTTCATCGCGGCAGGTTAAGTGGTTAGTTAGCCGTACTAGGAATATCTAAAATAACATCTCGATGGGAAAGCGAGGTGGAACGAAGCGTCTCTTCTCGGAACCTCGTCAACTTAACTGTGCCACCGTTACGTAAGGCTCTGATCCAGAAAACGCAAGCAGGGCGAAGCACCCATCGCGTGGTCATCTTAAACCGAGCATTCCAACCCCCAGAAGCGACGCTGTGGCGTTTTGCTCGGACGGGCGAGCGATTCCGTGACAGCCGTGTCGAAGAAAGCGCCACGAGGGGTGAGGAGAAAATTCGCAGGGAAAGTGGAAAAAGTCGGGAGCGCAGAGGCTCGACCCGAGTCAAGGCAGCGAGCCTGTTCTGGAGAGGGGGGGGGGGGCGGTTCGGCTCCATCCGATCGACTGGAGGGTTAATTTTCTGGTCAGTTGGTCGCTTCTGGCTCTCCAGGGTTATAGCGGCGATCTCGAGGCCCGTAACAACCCCTACTTTACCCCCGTACATAAATATCCGGAATTAGCCATTTCTCCTGACCTCGCTCTCTCTCTCTTTCTCTCTTTCCGCCTCTCCTACGGGCTCACCCTTGCGCCTCTTGCCCTCACCGCCCTCTCTCTCTCTCCCTCTCTCTCTCTCTCTCTCTCTGTTTCCTCTCTCTTCCTCCCTCTGCCTCTCTGTCCCTCTGTCTGTGTCGGTCAGCCAGGCAGCAGTCGGTTGTCGGGTGGAGTCTACGATCACTTGACCGATTAAGGACCGAAGCGGAGGGCTTCGATTCGAGTAGTCGCTCCGTTACGCGGGGGTCGTGAGTGGATTGACGTAATTGAGGAGAAAACACGACGCGAGCCGTCATGTCACGGAATATTCGAGCGGCCCCTGCACCCTTCGCGATTAATCAGCCCCCGACTCCAGCCAACCTCCTCCTCCCTCCCCCCCCCTCCGCCCGAAGAGCCTCAAGTTATTCGTTGATCTTTAAGGTTTCGCGATCGGGGTTGCTTCTTGGGTAATTGTCTTGGGGGTTGAAGCTTCTACGTGGGATAAGCTTTCGCGTTGGCGCGAGCACAGTGGCGTACTATGGAGCCATAGGCAAACCTATAAAGCAGCCACGATTTCCCAGTCTTTAATTTTCATGGGTGGAACTGACGGAAGACGCGAGGGTTAGTGGCAAGACTTCTCGATACGGAGTGGTTGAATTACAGGGCACGGCGGAGCGCGAGGTGAAAATGATTAAGGAAGGATGGGAGCGATGGAGAGCGGTGTCAAGTTGCTGGCTGATCCAGCCCCTACGTCACGGAGCGAGGAGGGATTTTGCCGCGAATCAAGGGCCAGAGAGTGACTCTGCAGCCGCCGCGCGGATCGCCTCGTCTCGTTTTTACTCACTGTGGATTAAACGAAAGCCAAAGCTCCTTAAACTGCGGTCTCGGCTAAGCTGGATACATGCGAGGGTCCCGTGGACGAGACTCGGCTCTTTTATCTGGATCGCGTGATCCTCTTTGCTCCTCATGAACTGCCGCGTAACAGCAAGCCGATGCGACTGAAAGCCCCGAGGGACGTTTATGTTTCGTTTACTTCGCGAGAACCGTGCTCCGCGTTCCAGTTATACCGCTGTTGGCGTTTCTGTTTCGTTCTATCAGCTGCCCCCTTTGTCCGACGGGAGGGCCGGCGCAACTTTGCCGCTGTCTCTGCCCTCGATTGTCCGCTACAATAGCAGCGCGTGTGCTGGGGAGCAGAGGGCACCAGAATTCTGTGAAAATTAATCTATCTGTCGGTCAGTTTTGCCTCCTGGCATGGATTACCTCCCTTATATTCTCTGCTCCTACAATTGTCAAATTTTTGGTACTCTGCAATCGCCATGGCAGTACGGTCCTCCTGCGAATCGTGTTCAACGAATTGAAACACTTGGAGATCAATCTATCCTGTGCTTAACAATCTAGCTTGGGAATTGCGCCACCACCGCGGCACTTCTCGTGATTTTATCATGATTTTATCGTGATTTTATCCCGCGGGAAGGGCGGACAATCGACGTGGTATCGCGGAAATCTATACGGAGCGAGGGACAAGCGAAACGAGCCTCGGCCGGTGGACATCGGAGCAGTTAGTTGGCGGAGGGTGGCTACAGAAAGGAGGGTGACATTTTTCTCCTAATATGAATTCCGTCGGTTCCGCGGCCGTGAATCATTCCGATATCTCTGTCTCTTAGCGCTGGCTATGAATACAATATCGAGTGGTAAGGAGGGGGTGGGCAGGCCGGATGGGATGAAGTCGGAATCGCCGATAAAAACGGCCCGACCGATACAGTCATCCGTGCTTTTCTTCGTTTCCCCTTTCCTCGAGCCCCGTCCAGCATTTTCAATGCCGAATCGATAGCGACAAAGAGCAAAACTTATCCCCGAGTTTTCGAATTCTTGTGTAGGAACAAATTTTCTGGCCACGGCGATTCGACGAAGGGTACAAGCGGTTCGAATTTTAAGCGCCCAGAGGAGGCCCGGTGGTGGTATTTTTTCGCTCGGGGCCGGCGAGGGGCGATGGGACGGGTTACGTGTGGGAAAATCCAAGTCGCGGCGATGGTTCCGTGGACCCTTCTCCATCGAGACGAAAAGTTCTTCTTCTCCTGAGGCACACGGGATCGAGATCGGGATCGGGATCAGTTAGAGGAGAGGTCGAAGAAGGACTGATCCTGTATTTGAATACGAGACTCTCGGAGGACTACATGCATTTTAACTACCGGCCAGATGCCGTGGCTCTCACGCTGCCCCGTCGCCCAGCCATCGTCAAGTTTCTAAACTATCGTTACTTGGACCGAGGGCGGAGGGTGGAGGGCTCGTGAATTCTGAAGACATCCGTCAGCCTCCGTTCTCTCCAGTTTCTTTCCCTCTGAATCGGCTTCTACCCTGATCGCCTCTTTCGAGGATCATTGCTCCCAGCGATGATTACTGGATTTAGGCAGCACAGTATTAAGGAATCGCAAGACATTCCACGTTCTAAATGAAAACGCCTGGACCAGAAAAATAGGATCATGAAGCTGAAACCAATCGAGCCCCCACCCCCACCCCAAAAAACACAAATTTCATGATCCAGAATTTTAGAACAACCACCCCTAACCAACTCCCAAGAACCAAGCAACCCCAAGCGATGAAAACACCCTCCTCTTGGCACCCCATCTCCCAAGAGCGACAAATCCCAATCATCGAACGATCCTGCGTCGTTCCTCGATTAATCCCATCCCGGAATCGATCTCGTCCCACGGCGATCACCTCGTCTCCCGTTGACCTCGGGGGGAGGGTAGGGGGCGCCGATAAAACAGCTCGACGGAGGAGCTCACCAGGCATCTTATCTAGCAGCGCAGTGTGAACACGGAGGTTGCACGAGATACGTGCACGTCTGTGCACACACTTGGAGGGCCAGGGCTGGAGGGCGCGTCGGGGGGGTTGGAGGGGGCTCAAAGGAGGGGCGGGGGGAGGGGGAGGCGGGTGGCACGAAGGAGATGGAGCGCGACGAGGGAAGAAGAGAGAGAAGGAGATGGTCGGGCTGGAATGTGGGGGTTGGGGATTGGTGTTGTAGCCGAGTGGGTACCACCAGAGGTGGGTCTGGTTGGCCGCGGCGTCGGCGGCGTCGGCTGTCTTGGACAAAATCAATACTGTGGCCACCCATCCCTCGCCACCCCTTTGCCTCATCCCTCCTCCTCCTCCTCCTCCATCCTCCGTCCCACTCCCCAAATCCACCCACCAGCCCACCTAAGGTTGTGGAGTAAGTCGGAGGTGGAGGCAGAACCGACGGACGGCAGGGTGGTGTGGGCTGGCTGCAGATGCCGCGTAATTACCACCCTCAAGACACGTGTGGCGCTCGCGCATCCCCCCACCCTCTGCCACCCTTCCCTGCTCACCACCACCAAGGCGCGGGATCAGCGTCGGCGAGGCTGCTGATGGTGGTGAGTACTAGTGTCGGGATAGCCGGATACCTCTTTATTAAAAGTATAACTCCCGATATCCTGGCCATCAGCATTGATCGCGGCTTCTTCTTGCTTTTTCTTCCGACCCCCTCTACCACCCCCCCCCCCCCCGCCCCTTTTGCCCTATCGGCCGGCGGTAGTTTCAGCCTGTTCTTTTACGATTGTTCGCGGATGCTCCCTTTACGCCGTGTAGCAGGGTCGTTTTTGCTCGTTAGGCAGCACCGCTCTCGCGAGATTTCTGCTTGAACCCGGCGTTCGCTTCCATCGAGACGGAGTTGATCATTGTTCGGCCTTGCTCCGGCATAGATACTCTGAATTTTTAGGGTGTTTAAGGATGTTTGACGTTGCTTGAGGAAGTTTGACTTTCCTTAGTCTTCTTTACTTTCAGTGATATAGGACTCTTCGGACTGTCGAGATGTAGGTACTCCCGGAGATTAGTGTTTCACTGTGGGTCTTCTCTGATCACCGGTGACTTAAAGTCGACTCGATTTCGAAAAATCGCTTGGGATTGCCAAAAGGGGTCGCCACGTTTCAGGCGAGCCCGCGTGATTTTCGAAAATCCCTGCGAAGAGCGGCAATCGAACGGGACTTGCTTGAAAGAAGCATCCGAAAATCGCGGGCACGGGTATTCGCAGCCTCCCCGACGCGCCCTAATAAATTAGCATTCTCGTTCTAACAAGGTCCAGACTTCATCCCTCAGGGGGCTACGCGGAGGACTATCTACAACATACCACCCTTGCCGGACATAGCGAGCATAGCTCTTGCCAGACCCCTTCCACGATTCCACAGCACGCCAGCCCGGAAACTACCCTTATTAATATTATAAGACAAACCAGCGGGGAGGGGGGCGGGCAGTGGGAGAGGAGGGTGGGAGGGGGCGGCGGTGGAGGTTGTGCGTATGTAAATAACCGAAATGTTTGTACGACGATCCGGTTCCACGAAATACTACTGCCACCCTCCCGCCCTCTGCCCCATAACCATCGATATAAAAGCGAAAATTGTATTCATAAATCCGTCCTGGGATGCTCGGGGGGGCATCTTCTTAAAAGGCAGGCATCGAGTGTTATCCACGTAAGAACACGCTGACCCCTCGAATATCCATTCACTCGTGGGGGGTAGTAAAAAGAATTTATTATCGTGCCGGACGATTTTCAGTGGACGTCGTGGATAACGTTCTCGTTCGACGAGGTGGAAGAGAAGGCTTGTTCCTCGCGCGCCGTTCCACCCCTAAATCAAGCAAACAACCCTCCCGAAAACAGGAGAGACCAGGCAGTTACGCGGCCGGTCGGTCATTTGCGGTCCCGGCGATGTTCTGGATTGCCGTGTCGCGATTCTTTCGCCTTTCGGCCCACTGACCTTTCACGCTCGTCGGCTGAAAACGTCTGTGATCGGCCGTATAATCACTGGAGGAGATGTACCGTGGTACCTTGGTGTGTTCTCTTCGGTCACTGGAGTTGTTGCGAGGCGAAGAGACTCGAGGGGATGATATGGGACGGCTCGAGGGAAGAGGGAGAATTATATCGAGAAGCAGCGCGGATCGTGTTTCCTTAAAACGAAACCAGCGCACGTATTCGACTAATCATACCGCCATTTCCTTTAATATCCGCAGATGGCCACCCCACCGAGCCGTGCTGCGGCACTCTTGCGAGTCTTAGGGACTTCCGGTGAGATTATACCGTCGACGAGAGCCTCGCATCCGGCGTCTAAATGTTTCAACGCCCGTGTCCTGGGACCCGGGCGAAGTCTCCCCGCTGATAGAAATCCTGGGGATAATATTTTAACAAACGCGAATAATCCCTCAGTTTCCATAGTCCGCGCGAGTAAATTCGCGAAGTGCATACGTTTCGGGGCGGGGAGTTTCTTGTAGCGGAGAACTTTGAGATACTAGAGACTCGGAAGCGTGGATTACTTGGGAGATAGTTTTGAATATTCTTCGTTTAAAATCCTCTGCCTCGTTTTTAGTTAAGATCGCACAATTTTATGTTGAAATATAATCAACCCGAACTCGCCTCAAATTTTTACCCTCTTTTCTGTTTGCAATTTTCACACCTGCGATGGAGAAACTTGCCCGAAGCCTCTATTCACGGGCAAACGGTTTCGTCACGAACCTCGCTGCCGCCATTTCGAAGCAATAGGCTTTTTATTCGCTTAACACGATCCACGCACTAGCGTCCAGAGTGGGATAGATATCGATAGTCCGAGCCGGCTCTAATGACGTGCGTGTGCTGCGAGAGATTTGGCCAATGAAGGGTGGATCGAAAGGGTGCACGGTGGATTTAAATGAAATCGTCCACAAGGAAGGTCTGGCATCTAGCTATCTTTCGAAGCAACCTTCCGCGTTCGATACTATCGAGCGCGATAGGGACTCGAGCACTAGAACCATTCCGCCGCAGCAGCCTGATATTAAGCAAACACTCTTGAGCGTAGGAAACGCGAGGTGTCTACGCGGATTCTACAAATTTTGGCGAACCTCGGTAGTTTCGATTATCGAAAGAGAAATCGCGTCAGAAAAATCTGCCGGGCCAAATTGTTTACGAACCGGAGCGTGTCCCGCGGGGAATTTTTAGCCATCGTGTTTGAAAGTGTCGCGGGACACCGGCGTTCGATCCACGAGCGTTCGACCGCCACGGTGAAACTTTTAATCGGGACCTACACGAATATATTTCGCCCGTTTCTCCTCGCACGCGACGTTCCCCTCTTCGTCGAGTTCGCCACAGCAGCGAAGAGCTGCGAAACCATTTCGAAAGCGGACTGGTAACCAGAGTGCGGACCCATTGGTATAAAGCTATGACTCGTCTATTTCTGGGAAGCGACTCCAGATAAACTTGAAACCTCTCCACCTAGTCGCCGCTGTTACCCAAGTGTCCTATTTCCTTGCAAACGGAAGAAAAAGGTGGGAAAAGCTCGCGGGGGATGGTCGAAAGCGAGTGGTCGCGACCAGAGGATGGTGCGAGCGAGTGGAGGATAACACGAGGGTCCTGCGACACAGGATAGCGTGTAGGGTGGTCCTGGCGGTCCGCGTAGCGGGATAAGGATTTATAGTTTAATATCTCGGCCGGCTGGGTCGTCGTCACATTTTCAACCTCCCCCAGAGAAGGTATACGCGCCGCGAAGCTAGCCACCCTCGGGGTGGGGGGGGGGGGAGGCCACCCCTTTTACGGATTCTCCTAGGCTGTTCCGCCTCTGCGTGTCTCCACTATGGTCGAGCCAGCCAGCCGAGGATTACCGAGTCAGGATTCCAAGGAAGATTTGTTTCGGTTTGATGGGGCCGTTTAGACGTGTAAACGCGCTCGTTAGATTGGAAACGCGTGGCCTGGATCGACGTTCTACTATGCTCGGGGAAGGGGAAGCGGCTGGGGGATGGGTTTCACGGGGGGGGGGGGTGAAAAAGAGAGACGCCTGGGAAGACTGTTTATTGGGAAGCTTGGCGCTGCAAACTGCCACGTGGATGACGCACAGGTACGCAGGTACGAGGGATGATGTTCAGAAACGGTGCATGGGGCAGTGTCGAAGGGTAGGTTAAAGGGTTACATACGTTCTCAAGTTTCGAGAAATTGATTTTTGTTTTTTCACTGAAATCAAATGTTGATAGTCTGTAGAATATAGGGCAAAAAGAATTAACGGGATATCTCAATATTTAACGAAGATATTTGTCATAATAGGAAAAAATTCGGCCGTGCCGAACAGTAGGAAAGCAGGTGCAGCATTCAGGTGGAAACTCACAAATACATGTTTTCCTTGCCGCTTATTGTATTAGTAAAAGTATAGCTATATATTTGATATATTCTACATCATATAGTATCCTTAATCGATTACTGCTCGACACTATTTTTTGCCGCATATATGATTATGTATACATTAATTGAAAAATAAATGTATAATTGCAAGTATTATAACAATTGGGGTGTAAGATTGGCTTCAATTTGCACAATTATTGTGAAAAAGAAGACGGTAACAGACTAAAACATGCGAGGATCGCAGCGGCGCAAGCTACAAAAGTTGCTCGTACTGCTCGCAGATTGAGCAGAAACTCCAAAAATGTAGAAATTGAGATAAAGGAGTAAAAATGTTTTTTCAATATTTTTTAAAGGGTTATACCTAATCATGAGACCGAAAACAGGCGAATGTTTGTGAATTTTTTTTGATAAAGCGGAAGCATATATTTTTACAGAACTTTTTGCACTTAAAGGAGCAATATTTAAAGAACATTTGGTAATTTTTTTGTAGAAAAATATTGACGTTTATAATAAAAATACAACGACATCCTTTTTAAAAACGGTGAGCAAGATATCTCAAAAACTACTGCACCAATCTTTCTGAAATTTTGTGGGCTTATTTCAGATATAAAAATCAAGTAATTGTTTGAAGGTTTTTTTTCAATAAATACTTTCGATTTTATGAACGAAAAACGGCTGTTTTTTTTGCAAAAATCGGAATCTTAAATTTAAATAGCCGCCATTTTGCTTTAACAATTTTTACACGAAAATATTACTGAATGTTCCTCAAATGTTACTCTTTTAAATACAAAAAGTTCTGTACCAATATATGCTTATACTTTTTTAAAAAAATTCTCAGAGATTCGCTTTATTTCGGCCTCCTGACCAGGTTATAACCCCTTAAACGCGTTTTTCCCGGAATCAGATTTTTCTAACTTGCCAGCATGATAACATCGACAATTGACAACATTTTTTCATAAACTTTGCGTTAATCTATGCAGAATGGCAATCTCTAAAGGGCCACCGGGACATTTTTTGAAAAGTTTTAATTTTTAATATTTTTTTTACCATTTAAAGATTGAAATTGTGGAGGAAAAATCGACTTCTTCATTCACAATTACATAATTTTCTTATTTTTTCAAAATTCAAAAATTTGGCCCGGTGACCCCTTGCTACAACACCATCTTATAATACTAGCGTTGAATTTTTAATGTTGTGTATTTTTTCAGGGAAATCTCATGCTGATAAGGTGACCCCCTTTTTAGTGCAGTGGTTGCTGCAGCCGCAGAAAACGAAGGGCAATATTTGACAAAAGTACGTTAGACAAATTTTTTTTATATGAATAAAGGATCCAAGAACAAGATACAATTAAAACATTTTCGATTTATTTCACACCTTCCGAGAAAGAAAATCCTAAACGAGTTTAACGAAGACTTCGTCGCCACTTGGACCTCCAAACTGAAATCGATTTTGGGGTAGGTGAGAGAAATTCTGTACAACGTAAGTCACTCGTAAATCATCTGATTTTATTAATATCTGATTTACATAACTTAAGAAGCCCCATTACACGCGAAATAAATGATACATTAACCACAAAGTGTTACCCTGTAAGGATACAAGCATTGCAGGGGATTTTCAGTAGTATAGGTCAATGGTAACGCCTCCTAGTCAGTTTTCGCAGGTTCCCGTCGACCAAGGGGGTCTGGTCGAGTGACAGGCGACAGGTAATAAGTCCAGGCGTCTTATATACCGCCCGGGGTGTCGCGCAGGGGACCTGGTGCGCCTCTTTGTTGGACAAAGTCGTCCAGGTAGGACCTTCTCCGTGGCGTTGGTTCCGCAGCCAAGGTGTATCGTTACTTGGTGGCGCTTTGAGCCGCTGGCAAGGGGTTGGAGGAGGTCGACAGGGGCGGCGGAGACGCGAGGGGGGTTGCTCTTAGCCGCGTTAATGCCTTGAGAGGGGAGCGTTAATTAATAATTGCTGTAGGGTGCCAGCAGCCCTCGACAGAGGAACGGAGAGACGTAGATCGGAAGACGAGGAACACGCGTCCAGGAAACCGCCGCTGGTGGATGGAGATCGGCGATCGTCATCGATCAACTTTCCTCTCTTTACGTAGACCAGCCCACCGATCACGTCGTTTCCTCCCTCCCCTCACTCCGGACGACACACATCTCGCGTAAGCGCTGGAGTCGCCGGTATTCAGAAATTACGGAGCTCGGTAAACCGAACGCTTCCTCGGTCCCCCAATAACCGGCAACAAATTCTATCTGCGCGCCTACCGTGCTCCAGCTCGAAAAAAGCCGACAGACCAAACATCCCCTCGAATTTCACAAACTCTCTAACCTATCCCCCGTGCGACGGGAACGGAAGCATCCGAAATATCGGTTTATCGATCGTTTTATCGTGATTCGGGAGCGGCACGGGAGCGTATCAATAAAAGGGGACAGGGGCGGTGGATGGAGGCAACACCTACACGCGTGTTGTCTCGTATGCAACGGCGAAAGGGTTTTCGCTCTTCCCCTTCCGGGCTAGTCCAGCCACCTAGAGAACGGTGTCGTTGAGGGTCTGAGGGGCCTCGAAAGAGGAGGAAGACAGGGTGGAAAGGACGGGGTTAGCTGTCAGAGAGATAAATCGGTCCCGGCTTAATTAAATCTTCTTCCGTGCTACCCAGGCAGGGCCTGCCGCCGGACACCATCCTCCGAGGGTCGAATTGTTTCGAGGATATCAACCCTGATTTAGGAGGCCGCGTATTCCCCAAGTACATCGCGGGTACTACCTGACCAGCACTCGTGATCCTTGTGGACGCCGCCGCGAGCCGGGCAAAAAATATCCTTCAGTCTTCCGCCACGTTGCGCGCCGTCCTTTGATGGAAATCAGGATCAGAGGTGTCCCGCTCAGTGCGTGACCGGGCCGTAGTCCTCTGAATGGAGGCAATCGACGCGTCTGAAGAGTGCTCGGTTGTGTGTCCCTTGGAAAGGTCTTTTTTATTGTATTTGCGAGGGCGTGTAGCCATGTCCCGGGGTTAGTATTTCTACGGAGGGAGACAGTAAGTTTCTCGAAACTATGGATTAATTCGGAGCGTAAACAGAGGCTGCTAATATAATCGCTCGTGGTCCATGAAGCTGTCTAAACGTGGATCCGTGACAGGAGAATTCCGCGATACCTATTTTCCGTCGCGTCAAACTAACCTGCAGGAAATCCCCCGATGTTGGGGAACGTGCACAGACGCCCGGTGCATCGCCAAACCGTTGAGGGAAGCTAATTCACCCGTCGAGATCTCAATAACGCGTTTTCACGATAATGCATCTCACTCCGCCGCATCTCCATTCACCAATTCCATGCTGCTCCCGACGCAAGCCTCTGATTTCAGCGGTGGCTCCAGCCCGCTGCTTCGATCACCCAATCCAATTATCTATCCCCGATCCTCGAGGCTTCCTTGCCTACCATATCCTTGGCAACTTCTTACCAGGAACGCCAAGTGGTCTTTCAACCTTGGACAGAGCCCGTTAGACGGGCAATCCTTCGCCCACCTTCCCGAATTCCTCCAACATTACGCTGTACCAAAGACTCCTATAGAACCTTCAGCCTTCACAGATAATTGTCACACCTCCCAGCAACGTGGCCACGATTCAAGACAGCGCAAATCATCTATAACACCCTCATTCCTCCCCAGTCTTTCCTCGCCCGCCGCCTCGATGCCTTGCCTTCAGAAGCCCAGCACACAGGTAGACACTTAGGCACCTGTCGCGATCCCCCTCGGAGCGTTCGAGGCACCCCCCCCCCCCCCGTTGAGCCCCAATTCTGAAACAGACATCTCAATAACGCGTCACGACGCTGTCTCTCCGCGGTGTTAGGCCTAGGACGAGAAGTCGACGTCCCTCGACACCGTATCCGCTCGGTATCTCGGCAATCGCGAGTCTGAGGGGGTGGTCGGGTAGGTGGGAAACGGAGAAAGGTGGCTAGATAGACGCGGAACGGGCAACGAGGCGAGTGGAGCGGTGTGGCAGCGCGAAAGACAAGGAGACAGGAGTGGGAGAAGGCGCTGGGTGGAGGTGAGACGAGGGTGGCTGTACGTCGATAGAGCGGCGCGCCACGGAGGCCAAGATACGACACCGCCGCCACCACTGGCAGACCCGTAAAGGGGCGGGGGTTTTCTCCGTCTCTTGCCTAGCTGCGCCCTCTCTTTCCCTTCGACGAGTGCCGTGGCTTTCCGGGAGAGGGGTGGCGAGTGGCAGGAAAGGCAGCCAGTCCCGGGGGGGGGGGGGGTTGAGGGAGCGGGTCTCCTTGTTCCTCTCTAAGCTGGCGCAAGCAGCGCGACAGAGACCACCCTCGGTCCACTCCTTTCCGCTCTCCTTGCGTCTCCTCTTTTTATACCTCGGCAGATGTTACACACCGGGGGACGCGTACGTGGCGAGGTGGCTGGATCCACTAGCCAGACGGAATTTTTAATCGGTGTCTAGGCTACCCCCCCCCCCCCCCCCGCCCTCCGTTTTGGCCTCGACTAGCCCTTAACGCGGTCCAGGGCGATGATTTCCTCGGGGGTGAGTGTCTTCAACGGTCTTGTCGCCTTCCTCTGTACCACTGCTACCCCTGCTGATTCACAGCTTCCTTCTGTACCAAACACCGGGAATCAATGCTCCCCAATAATGTGGCAGGATAGAACACTCGTCTCCTTGCATATTTCTCCAAACAGATCTCCTTCGCGCAACAGATACTTGACCCGAAAGAATCCCGAAACAACCCCCCAACCTCCCACCCCTATCGCAGAAATATCCAATCAAGCCGAAGTTCTTTATTATAGGAGGCAGTCTGGCAAAGGGTGTAGAATTCTTTTCACCCCGCTGGAACGGTCTGTCACGTGGCGGGCGGCGTGGGCACGAAATTTTTCGAGGTGGTCGCGCGCGTTCAGGTGCATACCTCGCTCGCGCGAGCAGGCGCAGCGCGGAATTACGCGCCCGGCCGCATATATGTATATGCATGTGGACGCACGAGTGCGTACATATGTAGACGGCGTGTGTCGCAGATGGAGTCGGGTAAGCCGGTGAGTATCGGTATTCGGTTAATTATGGTCCCCCATCGGGGGGATGCATGAATTCTTGACGCGGGGGGTGTTGCAACGCCCCGTGCCATGCGCGCTTGTCATATCCCCAGCAGCATTGCTACCAACGTCACGCGCCCATAGGTACGACAGGATCGTAACGCCACCCTATCAGCTTAATTCTCGATCACACTTGCCTTCCTATCTAAAAGCAGCTGCACATCATAGAACAATAAGCCCCGGGAATGCTTCACCTCCGCGATCTTCCTTATGCAGGGAGCTGCGTGAGATAGCCAGCTTTGTGGAGGGATCGAGGCAAATAGAAAGTAAAAATTCATTTCCGTGAAATTGTTTTTTACTGAGATGCAGCCTCCGGGAGACTTGTGCAGTCGCTTAGAGTTCCTTCTGCTTTACCGAGAGCAAGGCGGAAGGCAGACCTTTTATTTTCATTGAAAAATCGCAGGACTTCTTTCAGTGAAATTGGACAAAGTAGCATTCGCTGATGAAAGTCGCGCAGAGGAATATTTGGTAGGGAATCTCGCGTGGAACTTAATAATTTTATCGAGTCTGGGCGTCTGACTCGCGATACAGCGGGGCTAGATATGAGATCACCGTTCGTGGAGGTGGTTTTCGTGAAAAATATCGCTCGTTTTACAGGCGGTGGAGGCTCGGCTACGCTGACGGGGGTGTGGGGCTTGTATTTAATTAAACCTCCAGGGGCTGCCTGATCGAGCATCAATACCCAGTGGTTCTCCGACTTATTGAATCACCGTCGGACGTTGATTGTATAATCAGTTTGTTGAACCGTTCCGCTTCCGACGATGCCACCCCTTCGATGCCCTTTTCCGCGCGAAAAAGTTCGTCGTTGTTCCCTCTTCACATTCGAGGCCTTTACCTTATTCTTCCATTCTTCGTCGTCCCTTCGATCGCCCCGTCATTATTCCCATTTCAAAATTCCCCACTGCTGGTTTAATTCAAACTTCCGACTGCGTTTTGGATAACGGAGAAGTCCAGATTCGACGCGTCTGAAGTTTTCCACCTTTATTCGGTGTTTCGATAGTTGTTGCAGCGCTTTGGAAACGCGCGAGATTCCTCGTTGTTCATTTAGCGAAGATTCCAGATTGCGCTTCGAAGGCTGGCCAAGCGTTCCCGCCGAGAATCAACGTTTCATTCCGCGACGTAGCACCGACGCTTTGAGATTAAAGGCTGGCCTGCAACCGGCGACCACCGAAACGCGGAAAGACTGCGGATGCAGCTGCAGCGAGAAAATTAATTGCGCCGCACTTGTGCGGCCACGAATTACGACCGACGCGTATCCATTTCCCGTGCACGCTGATGCACGAAGATTTGTTCGCACGATCCACCCTCGCTTCCACCTAGAAAATAGTCAGCTCTTTCAGCAGATGGTTCTGAAGAATTCGGAAGTAGATTACTTTAGATAAGATTAGCTACAGATAATCGCACAACTGGTCCTTAGAGTCAGACGCGAACAATTTGTAGGAGGATTGCGAAGGTTTAGGTGATCCTGAGGACACTTGTCTAGGCTCAGAGAGATTACCAAGATGCTTATCAAGGTTTGACGTAGAGGATGCTTAGAATGTTGATCAGAGCTTAGTAGAAGGGATACTTGCTCGGAACAATTGTCCAGATTCAACGCCCACATGATTATCTAAGAACGGATAATAATTGTACTGGTCGGATGTATACTGTTGGATGAAAATTAATTTCACTGATTAATTTATTACATAATTCCGATTGCAATGATGAAACTATAAAGGAGATATATCAAATTTTTCAATATTATACACAGGTTTACAATAACTTCACTATGTATAAAAACATCTAGCTTCGTAATGTTCGCAGATAGGTACTTTTCTCGAAGCTGATTTTTGGCACTGCTCGCAACCAACAGTACAATTGAACTCAGTAATCAGTATCCAATTAGACTCAATTTCCCCATATACTTTCCCAAACTCTTTCTCTGAAACTGTCGTGTCTACAGCGAACACAAACATCTCTACCATAATGTTCCAAGAATGTGTCCATTTCACTGCATACGAATATCTTCGAAAGTGGCAATAAAAGTAGAGGCAAGAGAGGGAGGGAAGACGATCAGATCTGTCGGGATTACCACCCTGAATGAGAACCAAAGCAACGGGGAACCTCGTCGGTGGGATGTACGGAGGTTTGCGAAGCCTTATTAGCGATTTGGGGGCGATTCTCCCCCTTGTAGTATTGACTCGGGCCTGGCTGGCTGCTGGGAATTAAAAATCGCTAAATTCGGTTACACAGCCGTTGCGTTTCGTTTCATCTCGCGTTCTTCCGCCCCTCCCTCGTTCCAGCCTGCCACGAGCCAATCGCTCGGCGAATTTGATCGAATTAAAAGCTGCGCCCCCCGTCGGAAGAATGGGCGTTCGAACGATCAAGTGGCTGAACGCGATACTTCCGTCGGAATTCGGGCCTCCGGGGAAACTTTCGTCGCGTCAATCGAGCTCTTTTATCGTCCAAGACCGGGCCAGCAAGTGTTTCTTTCGAGGGCTGCTTTCCTTTCTCTTTCGTTCCATAAATTATCCTCGGTAGAGAGGTCTGTACACGCGGACGGCGGTGGAAATCTGCACTGGAATCGATTCATTGGTTGTCAGGGGGTTATTCTTTGTCGGTGAACCCCAGCGGTTGAGTCTCGGGGCAAAATTTCTAGTTAGCCGGATCGACGCCCGTCCCACAGGGGATGAAACGATATTATTTGGCTGTCGCGCGGACCCCCACCACGGCCACGTTAATTCCATGCATTTAAATTGTCATTAGCCGGCATGCAGAACAAAGTGTCGCGCTTATGCACCGTGACGCCGTACCGCGCCTCCCTTCTCGAGCCTTGCCGCGATATTTCTCGGGGATATTGAAGAATCCTCTGCAAACTTCGCTCGGCGAAAGTCCCGAGGAGTTGAGTGTTCAGGTATGTAAATTAGGAATTACCAATTTTACGACAGTAGTAGGTGATCTATGGCCATCATTGAGTGAGGAATCATTTCTATCTACATTAGAAGACACTTTCTAATCTGCTCTGTCGAAGGGAACAACGCTCGGCTGCACGCGCTCTTGCCCCTTACACTTTTCCCGGGGTCTCATCGTTACGCGACCCCCTGCGCGCGGTGATCAGCGTGCTCCCGCGGCCTCGGAAGTCGGCGAAAAAGAAAGGCGCGAAAGCCATGAAGAATGGCGACACTCAATCACGCCAAAGACAACCGCCTGGGAGCCGAGCGTCCGAAACAATACGAAACAAACGGCCCCCGGGGGCGGATATTAGTTTTTCGATTCCTCGAGCCCCCAATCGACGACTCCGCCGGCGTCGTCCACCCTCCGCCCCACCCCCTACGGTCCGCCGTGTTATTTTTCTCAGTCATATTCCCAGCTGCGCATTTATCACGTTTAAACGAGCCTGGAGGAGCCAACGGCCGTCTTCCTCGCGGATCCTCCGCCCCCGTTTCTCTCTATCTCTGCGCTCCTAGTCTGACGACTCGTCCTTTTTTCCCCCGTAATGGAACGCTGGATGCAAAACGGGGAGAGGGTTCGCGCGATCGAACACCTCGAAGGGCCATAATTCTGTCACACGGAATTTACCCCGTCGTGACGTCGGTGGCCGCTGTCTCCGCGCTCTTCACACCCCCCCCCCCCTCCCCTGAAGAGGGGTTGCCTTTGTGCTTTGCTTCTGCTGTAGTGGACGCTGGCTGGATGCTTCTGCAGCTCGCAGGGGAGCGATGGGACAGAGTTACTTCTTCCTGTTGTCCTTTGTTAGGGAGCTCGGGGATTACAGAGGAGAGTGCTAATAGTTTCGAAGATATGAGCGGGGATCGATTCGAACGGGACACCCTGTGTGCACGTAGAAAACAGCGACATGTATCCAAGCCGGTGACAGAGGCTGGTGGGATTCCTCCGCGCGGGTGGTAGGTAGAAGGCAGGGCCGTACGGTCGTGAGGCGCATAACTCATTCCACGAGGCCAGCGTCGGTGATGTACGGCGGTTGTGGGACACCGTGGAGGACGAGGTTTATCGGCGGGAGACGGTGGCAAGGGTGAATCAGCCCTTAATAAGCCAAAGTGCACGCGAGTTGGGAGCAGAGGAGAAGGCCGGCCTCTCTCTTGCCCCGCGATAAGACGGACGAAACGAAGGGCGCGGACGTCATCGAGCAGGGGAGCTGCTGGCAGATTTATGATCGACTCGACTACTGCTCCGGAGTATATTTCTTCGATTCGCGGCCGATGCTCGGTTCCTTTGGTCAGCGTGTCGTTATTATCGCTCGGGAGGAGAAGAGAGTGTAAGGAAAGCTCCGCGAAAGTTGTTTGGGTTCGACCCCGCCGATCCTAAGAATTATAAATTATAATGGTGATTGATCACGTGGAAAGTGACTGGGTATTATTGGCTGGGAATCTGCGCAGTGATTTCATTCGGTAATTAGCAAGGTTTAGCGATAGCGATCGTGTTTGGCGAGCTACCATGTGGTCAGTGGAATAGATAGGTTTCGTCAAGGCTGAGGTATGACGGAGCTACTTCCCTGATGAAGCGCTACGTTTAATCCGAGATTAAAAGCACTACGATGCGCAGTAAAGTTTAATGCTAACACGGAGGATCCTGGACCTAGTCTTGAAATCAAGGGATCACGGTGTTTGTCGAGGACGGTCACTTATTAATGCGGGCGCAGGGCCAAAGTAATTCCCTAGGCAGGGCGCAGCTTAGGAAGGACTTAGCTGATATCTGGATCCGCGCTAATACCTATCACACGCTTAGAACCTGTCCCAAAGCAGGGAACCAACGTGAGCTTGGTTATTCAAACGATATTCCTCGAATGGTCATTAATTTGCGTTTAGCTGTGCCATCACGATCTTTCGCGGACTCTCGAGTCTTGCGCATTGTGCGATGCACCTTCCATGTTCGCGGAGCAGGCATTCAACCTTTCGGTTGATTCATGGGGCGGTTGAAAAAGCTAAAGATTGGTTGCTTATCTATGAACGAGGGGCTGGGAGTGAAACGATTCGGCGGGGATCTCTGGCCCACACCCCGTTGGCTAACATAATCACCGATAATAGTCCGTCCGCTTCTAAAAACGGGAAAAGTTTCCTTCCATCCCCCTGTTCAGCGTCTTCCAAGACGCCAAGACGCGGAGGGCTTCCCCCGGCCGAGAAGTTGGTTTACCACCCCCGCAGGGGTGGTTAGCGGGTCTAGTTAAGGGGCGTCTTAATTACCCACCGTAATGAACACCTTGTCGTAAAAACTTGCGCCGGTTTAATTATTTCAGAGCAGCCAACCGCCCGCTCGATCTCCTTGCTCGGTTACCCTCGTATTCGGGGGTTGTTTCACACTCCACCCGCCCTACAACTAAACGGAACTGACAACAGCAGCCGGAAGATTTCCTGCGCGATCGGCGACACCTCCTTTCCGACACCCTTATCGGTCTGCCTGCAAATGATTCTGTATTTTGTGCTCTTGGTAAATAAAAAGAAACGTTGCTATTTAATTCTTGGTTCATTTCATTTCTTTCCCAAATCACAATCATTATTTACAGCAGATACGTTGATGACGCTTCTTGCAGTACTTTTTGGCCGAAATTTTGGATTTTGTGGGAAAAAGGAAGGTTATTTTCGCTTGTGAGCTAGTTAGAAATTCCAATTTGTGGGAAAATGTAAGTTTTGTGGGGAAAAGATGGCGCCAAAAGTCTTGTGGGCTATTTAAAATTCCGATTTTATGGGAAAATTACAATTTGTGGGTCGTGCGGTGTGGCGACGTTTTCGATTTTGCAGGTGCAACGTGAATGTCTGCTTCTCTTGCAGATGCAAGAATCGTGCAATGGAATTCCGAACGAGGGGTTTCTGAGTTGCTGCAGCTGTAAGAGAAGTAGATTTTCGTGTTGCACCTGCAAGAGAAGGTTTGTTACTGGTTGCCACTTTTTTTAGCTCCACGAGAAGTCAGTTTTTAGTTTGCAACTTTATCCCACGTGTTAGAGCAGGCAAAATTTGAATTTGCGATGTTGTGCAATTTCGTCCGGTGCTTATAATCGATTCGGAGCATTGTTCAAGCACACTTCGCCGAATATAAATCACACTTTATCGAACATAATTGTACCCATAAATTATACTACACACTTCATACTTTACCTACCACACTTCATTCTTACACTTCACCCTTCACGATTCATGATTCAGTAAGTATACTTGCCTTGCGATCGTGCACAGTGTGGTAAATATTCAGGTAAGCTATTGAACGCGCCGCGAAAATGCAACAAAGTTGCAAACATAAAATTTTTTCAACAATGTTGCAAATGAAATTGCGCTGTTGGAGAAATAAGATCCCGGTTTGCAACTTTGTTTCGTTTCCACAAGAAGGAAAATTTCGGTTTGCAACTTTGTTTCGTTTCCCTAAGAAGGAAAATTTCGGTTTGCAACTTTGTTTCGTTTTCACAAGAAGGAAAATTTCGGTTTGCAACTTTGTTTCGTTTCCCCAAGAAGGAAAATTTCGGATTGCAACTTTGTTTCGTTTCCACAAGAAGGAAACATTTCGGTTTGCAACTTTGTTTCGTTCCCAAGAAGGAAAATTTCGGTTTGCAACTTTGTTTCGTTTCCACACGAAGGAAACATTTCGGTTTGCAACTTTGTTTCGTTTCCAAGAAGGAAAATTTCGGTTTGCAACTTTGTTTCGTTTCCTCAAGAAGGAAAATTCCGGTTTGCAACTTTATTGCAGATGCAGCGCGAAAACCTGCCTGTCTTGCAGGTGCAAGAATCGTGCAATGGAGTGATAAGAATTTAGGTAAGCTATTGAACGCCCCACGAAAACGCAACAAAGTTGCAATCATAAAATTTTTTCAACAATGTTGCAAATGAAATTGCGCTGTTCGAGAAATAAAATCCCGGTTTGCAACTTTGTTTCGTTTCCCCAAGAAGGAAAATTTCGGCTTGCAACTTTGTTTCGTTTCCCCAAGAAGGAAAATTTCGGTTTGCAATATTGTTTCGTTCCCCAAGAAGGAAAATTTCGGTTTGCAGCTTTGTTTCGTTTCCTCAAGAAGGAAAATTCCGGTTTGCAACTTTGTTTCGTTTCCCCAAGAAGGAAAATTTCGGTTTTCAATATTGTTTCGTTCCCGAAGAAGGAAAATTTCGGTTTGCAGCTTTGTTTCGTTTCCTCAAGAAGGAAAATTCCGGTTTGCAACTTTGTTTCGTTTCCCCAAGAAGGAAAATTTCGGTTTGTAACTTTGTTTCGTTCCCCAAGAAGGAAAATTCCGGTTTGCAACTTTGTTTCGTTTCCTCAAGAAGGAAAATTCCGGTTTGCAACTTTGTTGCAGATGCAGCGCGAAAATCTGTCTCTCTTGCAGGTGCAGGAATCGTGCAATGGAATTCCGAACAAGGGGTTTCTGAGTTGCTGCACCTGCAAGGGAAGTAGATTTTCGCGCTGCACCTGCAAGAGAAGGTTTTTTTACTGGTTGTCACTTTTTTTAGCTCCTGAAGAAGCCAATTTTTAGTTTACAACTTTGTCCCACGTACTAGAGGAGGCAAAATTTGAATTTGCGACGTTGTGTGAGCTCGTCCGGTGCTTATAATCGATTCGGAGCATTGTTCGTGGGGAAATGATGTAGGAACAGTGTGGAAACAGTAGAAGGCCAATGAGAACAAGATATATTTCAAAATACATCATACTTTATTCAAAGCAATTATGTTGTAACACTTTTTACAATGTATTTATACAAAGTATTGAATAAATCACATATCTAACATGCCACAGTGTTGAACATTTTCTTTCCCACCACTGTCCCATCCACATCGCCAGCAATCAGCTGCACGTGCAGTCCCAGTAGTCCTCGCGATGCTCTGAAAAAATGTAGAAGGTCTGACGTGAGTGTCAAGGAAAACGTGATTGAAACAGTTTGTACCCTGGTCGGGGGTGTAAACGGAAAAATCGATGCTCGCGATCGACCCTGTAACATTTCCCAGCGCGAGCACCGGTGGTAAGGTCATCGAGGTGCAGGCGAGGAGAACGCAATAAAGGCGCGTACCCATCTACGACGGCGTCGAATCCAATTACACCCACCCCCTGCCCCCAGCCCCCGTCCACTGGCCCTGCCAGTTGGGGGATGGCAATACTTTTTAAGGGTGCGTCTGCAACGAGAGAACACGGAAAAGGCCGTACAACGGGGGTATTGCGGCACGGTTTGTCGTCTCTCGCTTCTATAAATTCGCGGGAATTAAACGAAAGAATGCGGTCTGCCTCGACGTACGACCAGCCGGCCCTGCAACCCTTAACTCCACCCCTCCGCCCCCTCTCTCTCTCTCTCTCTCTCGTCCTTGTTCCTTGTTCCAGAATGTTTCCTCTCTCTCGGAACCGTGGGCTCATTTTTGGGGGCTCGTTGGATTTTTAATTAAGGCCGCGGCGGTGACTCCCACGCCAAGAATGCACGATATCGTGCGAGGTATTTTGCCGAAAAACCACCCTTCCCCCATAGCCGCCGCCGCGGTGCGTGGGCTCTTCCTCGGGACAGCGTTATTTAATAACCGTCGTTCGATCGTTTCACGCTGTTATCTCTCCTCCTATTGTCCACCAGCGCTGATTCTGCGGACGATTTCTATGCTTCTCTCTTTTTCATCGTGGATAACCATGCAACGACTCTTGTTTTCATCAAGCCACCCCGATGTTTCATTGATTCGAGGCGGAATAGAGGTTGCCTAGAGAATTGTGTTCTCCCACAAATCCCAGCACCAATTATTTTGCCGAGCAATAAACTAGAATACAATGATTAAGTCTATTACCTAAAAAGGTATCGGCAAATGTTTACTTCGTCATTTGTTCTCCTTTCTTTTATTATTCTCTTATAGGGTGGATTCGGTAGTTGGAAGCCTGGAGGATAATTCCTGAGCAATCGTGGGACTGTTACTCACGAAGAATCGCGAGGAAAGAAGATAGGAGGAGAGGAAGGCCAGGGAGAAACATATTCGCAGCCCCTCGGGTTTAATATTTAAAAGCGCATCTGAAATATGTCGATTCTGGCACATAAACACACAGGGGTGCTCCGAGGACCGGGCGGCCCTCGCAGGGACTGTCCTGGATGATTTATTCGCCGCGTTACTTCCTGACCTGCGAGGTTTACCGTCGTCGGAATTTGCATTCTCGCCGAGCTGCGTCTTGCTCTAAGGGTAGCTCGCACAGAGGGCTGCTGAGAGAAATGCTATCAATGCTCTTTACAACCATTGAAATGTAACCACAACTTTTCGAATAAATTACTGCCCTGTAATTATAAAACGACTACAAAATTCTTTATTACTAACACCCCCCTACGTCCATCGAAACATTCCGTTCGAATTTATCCTGATCAACGCAAGCATACTTCCAACGAAGCCTCCGCAGTCAGCTGATAAAGACAGAACAGGAACCGTCGAAATTTTCACGGGCACACACCGAGTTTCGTCTAATTAGAAAGCCACCCCCGTCGGGGGGCGGGGGGTGACCTGGTACGACTCGACCGTCAGGAATCCCATGCAAAAGGAGCAGACAAGCGGCTTCTTCGAGAATTATGCGCGAACGCTCGGCCCCACGGCGCTGTAAATCCACCGGTAATGTACACACATGAGACTGAGGGTGGTGCTGCAACCCCTCGCCGCCATCGACCCTCTTAAACGTGAATTTGATATTCGTAAATCTGCCGGCCGGTTTCCATAAATCAAAACCACCCTCTACCGGCTGCTACGGCCTGCAGAAAAGCACGGTTTGCGAGCAGGGGCGCGTAGGGGGCTGCAGCCACCACCGCCTCCCCGCCGTCTGTGTGAGCCATACTCGAGAACATCCGCTCGACATCTTCTTTCTTAAAAATTGATCCCTTCCTGTCGCTTTGATCCTCCTCGGGACACGCTGGCGCTCCAAGAGAACGTGAAACATTTCTCACCCCTCGGCGGGGGCAGGTTGTCTGGATTGTTTTGCAGGCTTGACGAGTTTAGCGCCTCGATTGCTCGAAATTCTGGGCCTGCTATTGGCTGTTGGGTGGTTGAAAGGAAAGGATGCTGGCATTTGATAATTAAACGATTGTCTTGCTTCTCTTTGGGGTGGTAATGTGTACTTCAGTCGTAAATAAGGGGAGGCAGTTCAGATTAGCGGAATCGGTGGCAATTTCCTTTCTGAAATTCTTTCTCGACGAAGGAAATGTCCACTGACTCTAATACCAAAGTGATCCGAAACACTTGCCACAGCGATCGATATTCCACCGCCGACCCCTCGATAAAGTGGGGAGGAAGATCGACTTGCACCGAGTCTAAGGAACTTGACGATTTATCGATGAGACGAAAGAGATATTGTAGCAGACGGAATTCGGGGCGCACAGTGAAGGACAGAGTTCACGGAAACCATAATCAGCGTTCTCACGCTCCGAGTGGCCGTCAGATTTCCGCTTTCATCCCTCGCGACAGACGCTGGCCAAGATAATTCTCGCTCTCCTCAGATGTTCACTTCAATCTTTCGGGGAATATTTGAAGAGACCAGATCAAAGCGCGTCTGGTCAATTTCATCAACATTTGAATACGGACCGCTCTCCCTTTTTCCCTCTTGCTCCCTTTCGCCCCCTTTTCGCTCCCTGTGGCGCTCGCGTTCCTTCCGCTATCTGCCCGCTCCGCTCAACGAGAGCCAACGAAACAACCCCCCCGCCCCACGTTCCAGCCCCCCCCCCACCCGAAGCCCTTTGGATCTCTTTGCACCGACTGCGAAAAGAGCTGGAGAAGCGCAGCGAGAGAAACGAGTCGACAGAGGCCAAGAGGGATGGCGAAAGGGAAGAAGAAGAAGAAACGGGGGGATGGGGGTGGGGAACTTTTGAAAAGTGTTGGGTAAAATGAGAAGCGTTAGACGAATGCGCCGATAACATGCAACTCGAACATTCCGAAAGACATCCCTCCCCCGGTTGATGCGATGCTCTTTTCCCAGGCTGCTCCGCGGACTTTCAAACGGAGGATTCTTCCGTCGAATTCTATTTCACGGGATGGAGGGCCTTTGGCGTTACGGGGTAGAACGTCTTCCTTTGCCTGGGGCCCGATCAGCCCGTCGATCGGGCGGATGATTAATTAGGGAGATGCCTGCGCCGGTATATAGGCTATTAAAATTGAGGCTTTTGGGTGAATGGTGGTTTGTTTAGGTTTCGTGTACAATTTGGTATGGGGTTTCAGTGGCAACGGTGTGACTGGGGGTGAATTTTGGGGATGGAAATGATTTTTCACGATTTAAAATAGTATTGTGTCTCTGCAAGTAGTACAAGTCAATCATTTCTGCAACTTGCAGATATTGAAGCAAAAGCCATTGCAGTCCTAGCAATATTCCAACAATTTTGTGAGATAGATTGTAGAAAGTGGTATAAATTAATATCAAAGACACTTGAATCCCATCGCAATTTGCCCAATTTTAAAAATGAAATATCCCTTCGAGTTCGCGAGCTGCAGAAAGTAATATTAGGTGATTCGAACGTACCGCGTGCCAAGGATTAAAATAGTAGAGTGAAATAGTAGATACGCGGGGGTTGCGTCGAGGGGGGTGAGATTCACGGTAGTCGCGGGCATAAATTCAGCCGCGTCTCGAAATACCGTCGGGATGCGGCCTGGAGAGGAGGGTAGGCCAGGAGCGGCGCGATCAAAGCGTAATTTTAATTAGGCAGATTATACGGAAAGATAAAAATTATTAAAATTATTGCCTTAATGAAAGGGAACCTTCGCCTGGTTTACGGAGGGACGCGTAATTAAACGTCGGGAGTAGCTTCCCCCTAGGCGAGGGTTGTCCCGATGCCTGGCGCACCCACCAGCTAATTCAGCGCCCACTGTCGATTTAAAAAGATCCACATTCTCTGTGTCCACATCTGTTTCGATTTTCCTGTCGATCTAATCGATATTTTACCCTGTCTGCTCGCAACAGTTGATACGATTGCTTTGGAATTTTTAGATGGGGTGAAGCGGAAGTTTTAGGGGGTAGGGGAGTTAATCTTCTTTGCAGTCACCTGATGGAAATAATTCTTTGGGAAATATTGATCAGATGGGGCTGAATAAATCATATACACTTTTACTTTATGATCACTGCTTTATTATCCAATTGGATTTCCCGGATTTCTCCGTTTCCCTGAACTATTTCGAAAAAGGAAGGAACTAAGTAGTGTAGGTACAATTATAAAAATTCTACCCCCAATCAACACTCACTGCGCGACGATTTAGGAAGCCTAACAGGGAATATTAAGAGTAATATTACCGGTTACGGACAATTTTATTAGCCCCCCGATTCATCCCCGATGGTAACGCATGAAATTAATAATCGCTCGCTGGCGTCTCGACGCCAACTTCGCCCCTGATACCAACCCCTTCGACTGTCCAACGAGATTTCATTACGCGCCCGAGGTAATTAGCCCTCGAAACCACGTTTCGCTGTTGAAGTTATAATCGTAAACGAGGGGGGGGTTCGACGAGGAAAGTCAGGTGACATCTTCGTCGACTTCTTCAGCGGCGGCAGGACGAGGGGAGCCAATGGAAGGTCGATAAGAGGGCCGCCCCCTGCTGATGGCAGATCAGCCCGCAAACCGCAAGGTGCCACCACACCCCCAAAAACCACCCCTGGCACCCCCGCGGCCAATGATCGGGCCTAGCCACCCCCAGGACCGCAAACCAACCGCAAGACGATGCGCAGAACCGCCTCGTTCACGCACACACCGCGCATTCCGACCGCAAAACAAAATGGTGGAGGGTGTTAAGATTTTCCAGCCTGACCACCTTGGGAAACGTGGCCTTAGTTGGTCCACAGGGTTCCAGCCTGGCGAAGCCGGCGAGAGAAAGTAGCTTTGTTGGAGACTTCTTGGTCAACTGGTTGCCTCGGCTGACCTGAGTGACAATTAGGGTAGTGGGTGTCGTGGTCCACGCTGGAGAAAGTGGGACAGTCGTTCTTGTAAGATTCTGAGGGAGTAATGTAGCTTGAAGGGTTTTCTTAGTCCACTGATTGTTGTTCAAGATGGTCCCACAAGTATAGACGCTATAATCGTTATGCTGAACGCTGAAGAAATTGCAGAGAACTTCCCTGGCACAGCAGTTAAAATGCAACCCGTTCTTGGTGACAATAAGAAGTACTAGATGTGGTGCACGTAGGGAGAAGAGTGAACACCACTTTGAATCCTTCCCGCTTAACTTTGATATTCAAAACATTATTAAATAATATCGAACATCTTTTGGGACTCGTTCACTACGAAGGGTGTATCAATAAACTAAAACATGAACTAGCAAACTTCCAAGTATGTAATCGTCCAACGACCAGCTATCCTAAACACCTTCCCCCATCTATAAATAATCCATGAAATCGAGATCCATAATCATCAGCAATCCTGCGAGCCAAAGCCACCCCCTGGCAGCTAATACCTGCTCGTTCATCGCGAAGAGACGAGAAATTGTTGGAGCCGTCGCACGTCGCGCAGGAGCGTGGTGGACGCTCGCTCCGGCTCGAATTTTTCTGGGTGAGTTCTCATGAGTCTTGGCAGCTCGGAGAGGTGGGCGAGGTGGGTGAGGTGGGCGAGGTAGCGGGCTGGGGTTCTGAGGTACCCCAGCGTGGCCGTTGCGGCAGCGGCTGGGGGATCCCGCGCACCCGCGGTGAGAGAACAGGCGAAAGGGGTGGCCGGTGGCGGTGGTGGGTGACGATGTCGTTGGTATGAGGAGCGAAGGAGTCGTGGGAGGAGGGATTTCGAAAGAGGGCCGGTGGTCGAGGTGGTGGTGGAGACGGAGGAGAAGCAGCTTCGAGGAGGAAAAGCTGCCACAGGGGTTGGAGGGCGAGGAGGGCGAAGAGGAAAAGTGAGGAGAAGGTGGCGGCGGCAACGAGGGGGGTGGGTTGCCTAGCTACCGGCGAGACCCGGCCAAGATACTCCGAGATCTCTCTCTGTACTGTTTTAGGTCCTCTCCGCATATTTCGCCATCGGGTTTGACCATGTTCTTCGGCAACTTCGCCTCGGCCGGTCGGAGGGGGGCCTCTGCCAGAAATTGGGGGGATAAAGTTGCCCCCGATCGGTGGATACTATGATATTTTTTGGATCAGAGGGAATAGCGTCGATGGCACGGGAATTGATAAGATTTTTGTCTGTTTAGCGCAGAAGAGAGCGATGGGACATTAATGAGAAAGGGGTGGGCATGTAGGGATGCAGTGTGATATTTTCTCATCGCTCTATTTTATTCTCCCTTGGTCCACTTTAGGAAAGAATGAAGATTAGTTGTGGGGTTGGAAGTTAATTCGAGCAAATACTTTCGCGACGATGGAACCCCCTGTTTAGGCAAACTTCGACAGTCAATTCGAGGAGCCGTGGTCGGGCTGGGAGAACAAGGGTAGCGAGGCATCGAAGATGACGAGGGAAATTAATTTCCTTCCGTTTGCCAGTTCCAGGGGCTCTTTACCAGAGGAAATCTTCTTTTCGTATTTGCATAGGCAATGGGAAATAAAAAATTGAACATCAATCCAGTCAGGGGGAGGGGGAGTCGCGATGGGGTAGGAGGAAAATAATTGGGAGCACTTTTGAAGCTTGAGCGAGGGTAACTCTTGAGTGTCTGCCCTTCGTGAAATCTCGTGTACTTTACCTGCTCGTTTCGGATGCAAATTTCACGGTAAAAAGCTGTTCTTATGTTTCCTAATAAGCAGCTTGCTCTGTGCGATCCATTTGTCGCTGGAACGAATCCATCAGCATCGATAATTTAATACTTTTATCACGTTTCAATGCTGACCATTTAGATTTCCCTTGCCCCTTCATTTCAGATTGCTGCACTTCTTACAGAATTAAAGTTCAAGTCACTCATTCCCCTCCTAGGAAGGGTTGGATATCAATCGATCTCATCAGAGAACTTGTAAACTTATTCTGTTAATTTCGAATCGATGGCATAGAGAACCGATGAAAGGGCGAAACTTTGATCGTTCTTTTTCAAAAGGCGATACCAGTGTCGCCCTCGAACGAGTAAGACGGCAAAGACATTTAAGAAGACTCACCCTCTTTCTTCACGCCGCCCCTAAGAAAGTTGACTCCACCCCCGTGGTAAGGCAGCTCGCGAAGGAGTCGGTAACGATCAGCCTCGAACGAGCCGAGGGGGTGACTGAAAAACATAGTTCGTTTTTAGAAAGCAGCTACAAAAAATTCAGGCTAATTTTCAACGGGGTATCAAAGTGACTCTTCGCGAATTTTAAAAAGGAAACCTGAGGAAATTATTACAAAGGCGAGGAAGGTGCAGAAAACTTAGAAAAATAGCAAGATTGAAAAACTAGCGATCAGGGGTTGCAATAGTGCCTTTTAACAAGAAAGGCCGCCGAACTTTTACCATTCGAAGGTTGACAAGCCGTATACCCTGAAGAACAGGGAAAGAATTTGAAAGAACGAGTCGGTAAGAAAGGAAAAGAATAAGACGCCTTTCTTAAAGAAGTGGCGCCTCCTTTTAAGAAGCCGCTAGTACATCGGGTGGCCACTAAGAAGGATGGCGCCTTAGGTGAAGAATACCACCCCTTTTTGTCCCCCGCCTGGCGTTCTTCCACCCTCAAACAAAAGGAGTATCATCGCAACCAAGTAGCCTCAAGATTTAATCTCCCTCTTCTTCAAAAACTTACTATCAATTCATGTAACTTTCCTATCGCGTGAAATAAAACAGTTTCCGATTATTACAAATGTTTAAACAATATCCTCGAACGCCCACGTACCCCTTCAGCTCAGTTACAGCGATTTAAACCTTTCCCAACGCTTCTGTAGGCTTTCCCTCCCAGTAGATTTTTTCCCACAGGCTTCACCCTCTTTTCCAGCCACCCTCGCTGGCGGGGGTGGGGAGGGGGGGGGGTGGGGTGGGCCCACAGTACGAAGAACAAAGGCTGGGCACACGGTCGGTTAATTTAATCTAAGCAAACATCATATAGATGGTACGCGAACGTGTTCCACAGGGTAGCAGCAAGACTGAAGAGGGTGGAACTCGGGGGAAGACGGAGGGTGGCGGATCTGCAGACTGTGAATCTAGATACATACGTAAGTACAAGAGTATTCAAGACGGCGCTGAGGAACGATGTTTAGCATGTAGATGAAGATCTTGGTAATCAAGGGCTGCAGCCCCCCGGGCGTACTTCGTCAAGTCTTACTTATTTCTGCCCGTCGTCGGGCGATTCGCGATCCGTCAGGGCGGGCATCACCCTTTCCGAGAACACTTCCAGTCCTTGGCGAAAAGGGGAAGTGGATTTTTAGGGTGAACGTGGAAGAAATGCAGAAAAAAATTAGCTTGAGGACATGGGGATGTCAAATTTTGTTATACAACACTTGGGGGTGTTAGAAAGTAACCCTGACAGTCTGCAAATTCATCCAATTTCTAAAACATCCCTCATCATTTCATTCGCCTTCCCCAATCATCGCCCAAAGAGAAAGTCACCCCCAACATTAATACTGGTATCTTCCTCAGAATTGTCTCCATTAATCTCCGCCCTCCATCCCTCTACTAAAATTCTATAATACAACACTAAACCCAGCCAGAAGCACCGCACTCGTCAAACTGCACGGAGATCGAATAGAAAAGCATGGGGGGATCGATCTCTCGACCCACAGGGATGAAAAAGAGGAATTGAAAGCGACCGATTATCGAGTTACCGTTACGAAAGCGGTGGCCAGTAACGAAGGCCATGCTCCGGAGCCCTTTTCTCGCCGAGAATATCTCGGCCCGGAGCCGTACCTCGTTCGAAATGATCGGGTCTCGTTGTCCCGAAAATTCACCCCGTAATCGACGGACAAAAAGTAATTTCCCATCGAGGCCTGGACAAAGGGTGATTTTGCATGGGGGCTTGTGCCAGTGATAGCCACGGGGGTGGCAGTGACCGGTGCGTGTAACGACCAAGGCCTCCCCGCTGCTCCCCCGACCGGCCCACAACTCTTCGCCACCCCCGCGAGCCTCGCCATGCCCGACGAGAACGTTTACGGTGAACACCACGTGCGCTCTATGCGTAGGAAAGGTGTGCGTGAGAGGGGCAGGTTTCATTTCACCGGCGTACGCGTGTATGCCGTTCGATCCGCTGTGGTATGTGGGGCTCTGGGGCATTTTTCGTTCGCGTTTTTCCACCCCCCCCCCCACCCCCATCCCGTCCTGCATGTTCGCGTGTTGGATGCTGAGTCGCTGATCGCGGGGTTGAAAGTTAGTGGGAAGGGTTGCGGGCCGAAATTTCATGCAGATTATATGTGTGGGAGACTCTGGGGAGTTTTTCAATGACGTTGGATTTTTTGGGTGGTGAGTGTGTGTGTTCGTTAAACTCTAATCACTTTAGGCGAAAATACCTTCAAAGGAGCATTGGGGAATATTGTCAGATGGGATTGCAATTGAAGGTAGATGAATTTGGGATAGTAATATTCATTCCCGAACTCCTCAACCACGTCCGAAGACTCGGAGTCCGATATTGTATACTTTATGGTCGAGTTATACTACTGAAAAACAGTAGGTATCGAGGAACCGTGAAACAAACGTATCAAAAGGTTCTTCTCCTGGCTCCAGCTCACCCCATAGTATCTCCCCAGCACCGTCTACCTACGGAGGCACACTTTTCTCCCGATCCAAACAGCGAAGTCCAGATTTATGACGCGTGGAACGAGAAGGACCCTTCGTCTCCCAAGTCCCGCGCGTAGTTCGACCGGTATCCTCTTTGTCCCATGGCCGATTTACGAGACCGCGAGACCAAGGAACGGAAGACCAAGAAAAATCGCGATCGCCGCCCGATGACACGGCTGGATTTAGCGGCAATTGGTAATGCGGCTCGACTGCAGGACGATAAATCGGTATGGGCGAACTGGCCGAGCCAACGAGCCGTGTCCCTCGTGCAACCAGTCCTCTCTCCCTTGTCGAGCGGGACAGGGACGCCGCGGAGAGTGGGAAGAAGAATGGGGGGGGGGTCGAGGGAAAGAGAGAAAAGACCGGAACGAGCGGAGAGGGCTGAAAAGCCAGAGGGCGAGAGGGAACGGAGGAGGGACAGACTATCCCCCGACATTCACCGCACGCTATTCTTCATACTCCATTATCCGTGCTCTGCTCCACTCCGCTCCATTATGCCGGCACCGCGTATAAACGACGAGTCGCGCCGTTTTCGAGCCACCCTGATGTCCATCAGGCGGCTACCTTCGCGGAAACACCGATAAACACCGCTCTCTGCGGCCAGTTTGCGCGCGACGCGCGGCAAAAACGCGCTCTCCTCGCTGCCTACGGTGGATGAAAGGGATGCACCGGGGGTGGATTCTGAGGTTGGAGGGGGAGAATTATAGAGTTCGCAGGCCCTGGTGAGGGCGAAGTGCGTTGGATGCGCGAGATTTCGGTCTGTGGACGTTGAGAGATCGAATAGTTAGTGGGGAAAGAGGTGGATGGAGGGGGTTGGTGTCAAATTTGGAACAAGTTGGAGATTTGTTGGGTACTGAGGTGATGGCGGGAGGAGGGATTCGAGGGGTAGAATCTTTGGAAGTAGGTGTATTAATTGAGGGGACTTACTTGGGAAGAAGAAGAAGACACTAAGTAGGCTGAAGAAACTAGGCTCACATTCCGAGGACAAGTTTCTTAAATTTTTCGAATGGGGGTTCGCAAGTTCTACGTGGAAAAATCGTTGAGTACCCCGGGGTTGAGTACCCCGGGGGGGGGGGGGGATTTAATCACGAGCATCGCTAATATCAAGCAACGCCCCCGAAACATTAAATTCGAAACGTGTATTCGTTAGCAGGCTGCACTGGGGCGCGGCACGAAGCAGAAGCAACCGGGTGGATCTTCTCCCGGGGTCTACGTTTAATTAAATCTTTTGCGAATTTACATACACGCGGCTCCGTCGGCCGAGGATCCTTTGGAACTGCCGGCTTTGGGGGGAGGAGCAGCTTTGTAGAGATTCGTCTCGTTACCTGTGCAACCCTTTTACCTGGTGGGAACATCATTAAAAACACCGATCTTACGTAGCTTCGTTTTTTTTTGCGGCCCGCAAACTCGGTATCGACCCTTGTTTTCGAACCGGGGGGAAAGTTTCAACTACCGGCGAAAAAGCGTAAAGCGATTAGCCCTTTGATCGTCGAGCCTGCCGCGGCAATCGCTTCCATTTGTCCCTCTGCAACGTTCATTTTGTCGTTAAAGCTTCTGGAGGAACTTTGCGAAACTGTAAGAGCAAGCTTGAAAGATCTTGCTGCGAAAAAAAATTGAAAATTTGATAAACAAAGTAATGCAGACGTAGAGGACCTGAAAGGGGAAGCAGGAAAATGCAGAAAATTAAATTAAACTTGGAAATGGAAATTAGTTAACAGTAAAAAAGCGAAATGAAAAGATTACCAAGAAGAGGAACAGTGTAGGGACAGCAGAAACAGCCACGTCCGTCGGTCATATTTTGAAATACACTTTTATTTCGACTCGGTCAAAAACTACGATAACAATAGGTGTCGGTAGATATGTATATCGGAAATCATTCTTGGGGGAATGCGGAGTGATTCGTCGCCGGCGAACGGGGAAAAACGAATAAATCGTCGCCGACGCGTTGAATGAGCCGCGCCACGGTTTCCGCGGGGAAGTCGCGGCGCGCGTTTCGCTTTCGTTTCGTTTTCACGAGGAATTTCGATGTGAGTGCCGCGCGCTGGCGCGGTCAGCGAGGGTTTCTTCGTTGAGTTGCGAGAAGCTTTCTCGTCCGCGAGATTCGGTTCCATTCCGTTTTTATCGTCGACTCGGCCGGAACGCGATCCCCTGGCCGCGCGATTATTTTCCAACCGCCCCGCGCATTTTCCGAACCCCTAATTCGACGAGAGCCACGGCGGGGACCACGTTCGGGCAGTATTGCACGAGCCCGCAGTCAAATCGATCGCGTTATACTATGAAAACATAATCGAAAGGAAGAGAAGACGCGCCGAGTGCTCGTCGGACGGCTGGCCAAACTATGGAAGCTCTACTTTTCTCGATTTGAACATGGGGCGAATGGTTTCGCGGAGTCTTGCGCGGGGTTCCTGATGGGAAAGTAAAGGGTAGAGATGCTGATCACCGTTAAAAGATGGCACGGGAGAAAGCTCGACTGAATTCTCTTCGAAAAGGAGCGAAGTGTCACTTGAGAGTTTGGTCAGCCAGCGTGGGAGCACCGGACACAATTCGTCACACCTCACGTAGTCTGTCGACAGTGATGAATGACTCGATGAGAACGACAAAGCTCTATCTATGTACAGTGTTTATATACATCATCATCATCGTCACCATCACCGGGCCGCCACGTGTTCACGCGTCCACACTCTCGCTCCATTATTGCACTCAGAACCCGTTCTCTCTCACTTAATTACAAATCAGCCAGCTGCCTAACGATTCGCCGAGACACGTAACCGGCGGAATTGATCGTCTGTCTTATCCGTCGATCTGTCCCTAGCCGCGTGCCCCTCGACTCCCCTTCGTCTCGTACGTTTTTAATGCCCACTAGTAGCTAGTTTCGCTTCGGCCGTTGGAGCCAACACGTTCGCACCAATCACAGTTTCGCTGATGGACACCCACCAAGGTGTACCTTACAGCAGAGGCTCGTTCGATGAAATCCCGGACGCTTGGTATCAGTAAGGCCTCCAGACGTTGTTGTCCGGTCTGACTTCCTCCTGCCTCACGCTGCAGCTGTCCGCCACTGCCCTCTGCTCCGGGCTCTCCGAGTTCTGGAACTGGTTGCCGTACAGCTGGGAGTAGAGGATGCTCGGGAGCACGCCGTGCGTCGGGAAGTAGTTGCCGTAATTCTGCCCGAAGCCTTGCTCCTCGTGGACAGGGCTCTCCGTGGTGCTGGAGTCTGTCGACAGGGACCTCGGTGAAACGTAGTCTTGGTACCTTTGGCTCGTGGCGCCGGACATCAGGCTGCTCAGTGGATCCAGCGGGTCGGACTGGCCCGTCGTCGTCGAATCTGGCACTACTGTCGTTCAAAGAAACAGAGCAGCTTTTGGTTTTAATCCTCTAGCCTTTCGGGAAATGGGGAACGATGGTAGAAACGGGATACTTAAAACAGCTGTGCTTCCCGTGAAGATATGTACGCGACGGGAGCGAGATTGATACATATCGCGATCACGTAATAATATGGGGACAGGTTGTTGTGTAATAAAGAAATGTTGACTCGTTTCTTTAAAGAAAGTATTGAAATTCAGCGATGGAGACTCGTCAGTACCTGGGACAGAAAGGATCTTGATTTTTTTTTAGGCACACCCCAAGTTGTCGCGGCTGTTTGTGATACACATTTTTTAGAAGAAGGCTTAAACAATAGCGTGATATTTTTTATTACACGGTACCGCGTTGCTTTACTCCCTGTGAACGATAATTATCGAAGTTACGCGGAACTGGAGCACCCTGACTAAACAGGAGTCTACTATCCCTCGAAATAAACAAAATTTTTAAATATTATCATCATTTACAGCATTGCAGGTGGTCAACACAGCGAATATAAATAGCATTGTACAAAAGTTTCAGGCAATTACCACGAATTTCCCTTAAAACACACGCGTACCTCGTATTAAAGTTGCTAAAAGTTTATATAGTTATTACTCCGAAAATAATAAAACAAATTGTACGCTCGTGAAGTCGTTAGAAGCGGGGAAGCCTCCTCTGCACAATGGGATTTGTTTCATGTCGACAGGACAACCCGTTGCCGAGATATCGTCGCGTAAAGAGAGTCGTAATTTTTAATATTTTTCCATCTCCGTCCTCGTCGCGCGATCGGATCTCTCACTCGCACCCTGACCCAGTTTCCGCCAGTGAGGCAGGTCAGTGACAGACGCTGATTCAGCATTTTTTTACTACTAGTAGTAGTGACGTCACAGTTGGGGAAAAAATGTAGGTCACGGCGTCTGGGCCGCCCCTGTACATTTTAAATGGCCACTTTGCAGCCCTGTATCTCAGGAACCGATTAAGATATCGTCATGAAACAAAATGCACTATCAAGAGCACGCTCTCCCCTGTCTCGTGAGTCAATTCTCCATTAAAATTTCCCCTTCCATCTATCCCTGTTCTTCGCCGAAACGTACCACTACGTTAATTCATATCCAAAGCAACTTAATAATCAGTTTCAATCGCTTCCACTGTATCACCAACTTCACTGCAGATATTTCCACGAAATATGATTACTTCCAATGTAAAATTTGCAGGAAATGAGTCATGCGGATTAAGGGTGCATTCAATCTTTTTCGTTCTACGCGTCATTATAATATTTTAACAATTGATCTCACTTTTGTTCTCATTTCGTTTATTTTCATTAACGTGTCTCTTTCATGACGTCTAATGTCCCGTTTAAGACTACCTAGTCGTGAACGGGACATGTGAGACTTATTTGAAAATCAAAGATTTTATTATTTTCTGTCTAAAGAGTCTGCTATATATTTTTATTGAAGGGCAATAAACATACTTCCCATCAATGAACTTGTGTTTTAAATATTTATCATGATATTATTAGAAATGGACGCTAAATAAAATTGTCCCTTTTATAGCACCTCTACCTTAATACATACATCACGAATGCCAAAGTTTTGATTGGTAAAGCGACCTTAATGCATTCAATCGTTAGGCACGCTGCTCCATTTTCGAGATCAGTAACCCGTAAGAGTATCTGCAGTGGCCCGATTATCAAAGGAATCTCTGAACCCTTGTAGGCAGCGATTCACCAGAGCGTAAGTGATGAGTCACAGCGATAGAAGGAGGAAAGGTGACGAGACTTACGGGAAGACACCGCTGAGAACGCGTCCTGCTGTGCCGTGGATCCAGCTCCGGTGCCGGAAGTGACGGTGGAGCCCGCTGTCGAATCGGGCGCCGTCGGGGTGTTCATGGATGCGGTGCCCGCGAAAGACGCCAACGACGACGTGGGCGGCGGCGGCGGCGGCGGCGGGGGCGGCGGGGGTGGGAACGACGCCTGTGCCGCGCACGACGATAAAGGCCCAGGAAGATAACCAGCGTAACCGGCGGTGCTTCCGTATCCCCACGAATTGCTCGCAGTCAAACCGAACTGCGACATGTCTGAACAGATCGTGCCCGTTCGCGCATCACCATTGCCAATCCCTGCTATTTTTCTAGCCGACCCCATTAACGGACAATCATCCGGGACGAACGGAATAACCGATTAAAGCCTGGCCTTTCCTCTAGCCCTCTCTCAGCTCCGTGCTGCTTCGCTCGACGAGCGTGGGGTAAGGCCAGGGGTGAAATCGAGGGAGGAACAATGCAATCGGACTGATTGAACGAGCGCAGAGAAATACTGACGATGTGTACGACGTTCGAAGAGGGTAGTCAGAATTATGAGTGGCGATAGCGAAAGCCGGCCGCGCGGTATTCGTGGATCTAAACCACTTTGCGTGCACGATACACGGAGGATGCCTCCTCCGCGCCCCCCCCCCCCTCCCCTCCTCGGGGCTGGATTTATTTTTGCGGCGTATAGGCAGCATCCCCCGATAGATTTTCCGATGAGTTGCGTGGGGGGCTGAAGGCAGAAAGGTCGAGAGGGGTGCAGCCGGACAGAAAACGGAGGGAGGCTGCGTGGAGAGATCAAAGGGTTGGTCATCCCCGCGTGGCTCTGGCCAACTCAAATAACCGAGCTCGCCTCGGCCAGCGCCGGCCCGCCGTCACGAGAGGGCCTAACCCTAAATACTGCGACCCGGCGTGCTTTCACGTCGTTCGTTCAATTTTCACCAAGGGCTTGCCCCTGATCCATCACGTAAGAAGCTTTGACCAGCACGGCCACGCTTCCACGTCCACCACTAATTTCAGTCGTCCCACCTGGATCGATCGATTGGCTAGATAGCAAGGCTGATCAAGGTATGATTCCTTGATAATCTCAGGTGTCTCAGATGAATCGAGGCTAAGAAACATCCCTCCCGTTGGCGACTGGATGTCCAGCTCAGTCGCTGGAAGCAGCGAATCGACGAACGAGGATGATTGATACGTCGCGAAATTCACAGCAAAAGAGGGTGAATCGAGAGGCACGAGCGCGAATTATCGATGTCCGATGTGAGGGTAGAAAAGTTAATAAAGGAAATACCCGGCATGCTTGATACTTTATCGGGGAATTTCCCGCGTTATCGCGTTCAGATGAGAAGGTGGCTCATTAAATTGGCCCCCGAATATTTTCCGCGTCTATTTCTTTCGCGGCGAGACAGCGCGCTCCTGGGAGCAGAAATTTATGCTCGCGACTCGCCTGTCGTCGAGCGGAGTGGCAGTCGGCAGAGAGTCTTCTTCTCGAGTCGTTGGAGATTGATGGAGAAAAGGCGAAGCTGCGAGCAGGATGTTACGCGTGCAAATCCGCGAATTCGGTAACAAACGTACCAGAGAACTGGGGTGGAGTAACCAGCCCGAAACGACGAGCCACCCCCGACGGGCTCGCCGCTCCCGTGGCAACCCCTTTAATATAATATTTAATCTAGCTTTGAACAGGCTTGCGGTTTCCGCCTCTGGAGTCGAGAAGCTAGAGCTCGCAGAGCCTATGTCGAAAGCTCTGCCTGTATCTAACGGAGGCCGCCGCTGTCTGCTTGGAAATATTCCCAGCTTCCCGGGTAAGCGCTTCTTACACGGTATCGGGAATGAATTTAATTTCGAAAACTGCTTCGACCATCGCGTTTTTTTTCTTTTCAGAAAAGACTAAGTAGCTTCTCGAGGAATTGAATTCCGAATAAATGTGCTTCTTTGAGAAAAGTGGATCTTGATTAATTCCTGTTAGAATTCTATCCTAATTCTTTAGTGCCTCTGTTCAAAGAGCGATAGTTTAAGTTACTTCATTTAGAAACCACGCAATATACATCCTGGACGACAAAGGCTCAGCGTTCGAAGCTCAAGCGACGAAGAACGCGAGACCATGAAGAACGCGAAAGCAGGTTGAGAGTGGAGAATTCTACTCCGTTGACGAGTGTCGCGGAAGTGGAGCAGGCGATCCTTGGGGCGTCGTACATTCATCATGCAGATAAAGCTGATCGAGATACTCACTTTGACAGTTGGCTGGCATGGCGTGCCTGAAGGAGGACAGCGGATCCCGCGGCTGTAGCGGGTTCGGTAGCGGCTGAAGGGGATTTGGCAAGGGCTGCAGCGGGTCCACCAGCGGCGAGGCGAAAAACGGGCCGCCCCTTTGAGAGGCGAACGCGAACGCGTGGAACTGCTGCTGCTGCCCTAGAAGAGACAACACTGCGATCAACCGTGCGCCTGTCCGCTGGACTTGCTGTGCTCCCATCAATCACCTACGCGGCTCCACGCGAGATCGCCGCTCAATCGCGCGCCACAACAACTCCCTGGTCCACTCCGTCGCTTCGTTCGCGTCGATTAACCAAACACCGGGCATCGAATCGACGCCCAGCGGCAGCCCTACCCTGGTCGTAGCCACTTCCAAGACCACGAGATCCTATCCTCCGTCCCGTCGGCCACGCTTTTATTTTCCAGGAGCAACGTCCTCTGCCCCCAGGACAGCGGTCCGGCGCGGGCAGCGACAAGGTATCAGGGGCTCGAACGGGTGGAACTGGCCAGGGAGGGCTGCGAGGGAGCGGCGAAGAGACACGCAGAGGCACCGATTCATTTTATTTGCCGGGTACGGTGTCGCCAACCCAATTAAAGACGTCCCAACAGGCGACCGTCCTATCTGACGAGGCGGATGGCCACCCCAGCAGCCGGTCAGGTTAGGCTAGCCCTGTCTGTCCCATACGTAGAGCTGGCTTCCCTGGCCCCCCTGCGCCCGCGACCGGCTGCCCTCTCGTCCGGCTACCGTCGAAATCTACGAACCAACACCGCCGCACGGAAGGCACTGGAGACCAAAGCCAGGAGGGACCGGAGTCACAGCGACAGAGACGCACAGAGAGAGAGAGAGAGAGAGAGAGAGAGAGAGAGAGAGAGAGAGAGAGAGCCGGAGCATCGGTCAAAGTGGGACAGAGTGGAGCCAGAGGCAGAGAGACCCCCGCCAGTCCTGATAATCCAATCGAAGCCCTAATTCTAACTCGGCAACCCGAAATTCCCGCCGGTTTGCTGAATAGGGTACGCTGCTCCGATCCTGGGGACACAATGGGGGCGCGACGACGGCATACAGAGACGGCACCGGGGCTAACGAGATCCTGTTAAACCACCGACCATTCGTACGCTTCCCAGCCAGGCCCCCGAAGAAATTTCCCAACGACTTCCTTACGTCAAACGTCGATTCCGCTCGGTTTTCGGCTCTCGGTCCGGTCGATCCTCGGCTACGTGCCCCGTCGATCGTCGGTGGATCTCATAAAGTATTCCCAGCTCCAGCCGCGAATTTATTACACGTCACCCTACCTCGGGGGCTTCCTAGGTTCCTCGAGGTTGTTCATTGCGTTGTGCAGCGCTTCGGGGTTGGATGCTCCTCGAAGGATACGTTCGGTGGGAGTGTGAGACAGTGACGTTGAGCATCGAAGGATTTTTTATTTAAGGAAAAGGAAGTTGCGTCTCGCCTCGGGCCTGCTAATGGACACTGGGATGTTAGGAGATAGGACGGAGGGGGTGTATATATGAAGGGAGAACTTGCGAGAGAGCGGAACAGTCGGAGGTATCGCTACAACTTCTTTCCTTTCTCAGTTCATGAATCTCACGTACCTCAGAAAGGATTGCTCCTGATAATCATCTTCAGACTTAATACGCCTCTAGAGCAACCCAGATGGACAAATTCTTTTTCATAGCGATTCGGACCTTCTTCCGAGTCGTTATTATCGATTTCATTGGACACCCCTTTACGCGTGCAGGGCGACTGCCAGGGAATTTCTCGCGAGCTACCAGCTGGCAGCGACAGCTCCTCATTTCGTTCCGTCGCCCCCCCTCCCCCCCCCACCTTGGAATCGACCCTCCCGACATCAACGCCCGTGGATGCTGGCCCACCATTTTCGGTCCTTTCCAGCGAAGCTGGACCGTAGGTGCGCAACGTGACATTTTAGGTATCGAAGTTCCGGGCACGGGGGGCCAGGAGAATCCGTGGGGGCGTTACAACCTCTCGCTCGATCAATTTCCTTAGCCCTGCATCCTTTCTGTGGCGGCCACCTTTGGCTACGGGACGAGGGTAGAATGTGTAATGAATTGCTTGTTTAATTAATTACGACCCTCGAGAGGCAGCCGTGCCTCTGAGGCGAGGATGAGGCGAGTTCGTTCCGCCGTTGAAGCAACGTTTTCTGGGACCATTTCGACCCTCGAATGCAATTCATAGGACTGATTTATCGCCGGCTGCGTGGAAGAAGAGTTCGCTCTCGCAGTGGAGCGATAAAACACGTTTCGTCTGTCCGATACGAAAGATCGCGACCACCCCTCAACTTTCCTTTTCTCTTGCCCATCTGTTTAGAGATCAATGTCTTTTGCTGGATGGTTTAATTGGTTGTAATTGGCAATGGTCGCACTCGATGAAAGCCACGCGAAGCTCGTTTTAAAAGACTGTTTAAATTAGAGGGATGGAACAGCTAATTGTGTGTCACGGCTGATGGTTTCGGAGGATGTAAGCGTGATAAAATTAGGGAGCGTGTCAAAGACGAGGAAGCGGCCGGTTTAAAGAAACGCCGATCGACCACCCACGACTCGCAGCCCTTTCATCTCACGCCGCTTCCCCTTTCGACCTGTCCCTGGACCCCTTTATTTCGGGCAAACCGTTTGTTTTCCTGCAAGATGTAACGCGCCGCCTGTTTTAGAACTCTGTGATACTAAAGGCTTCGCGCGCTCAGAAAACGCGGGGCAGATAAACTAGGAGTAGAGCGAGAATTTTTGGTAGGCTAATGTATCGCGATATTCTCCTCGCTTCTACTTCGCTCTCGCAGCTAAAACTTAGTCCAATCTTCTCATAAATTTCTTTCTTACCATCTATCAGTGATTAGATATTAAATTTCGAGACACCAAGCTGAAATCTCCACCACCAAGCTCCTTTACGATCGAAATTCAGTGGGTGGTCCCGGCGCGCAAGCGGATGTGGTCACGATCCGCCAAGATCTCTATACACAGCCCAGCACACAGTATTTGAGTGGATATTTTCAGCGCACGAGTAACACAGCAAAGAAACACACTCCGCCTCCGACTGCCACATTTTCAATTCTCCATGCGCAAGGCACCGACCGTCCGAGAATTACATAATAAGAATCTAGAAGCCGGTACCCAGCCGCAACAGCCACCCTTGGACAAAATGCTTCGGAGCTCCAGCAACCCCTTTGTACAACCCAGCAGTCCGCGAGTTCGATCCCTCAATCTCGACAGAACGTGCCAGGGAAGGCAAGATTTACAAACACGCTGCGGGGTTTGGGGGCGGTAAATTTCGATTCTCGCGAGCACAATGCATCCCCCCTGCCCCGCGGGTGGCTTAGGTAACAAGCCGTAAGGGGGTGGGTTTTCGGGAAACAGCCACCCCCCCCCCCCTCGCGGGTGTCGTGGAAAGGGGGCTCCTCGCAGCACACGTCGGCTGCGACCCACCAAATAACCCCGGCAGCCCCGGTAATTGTATGTCTCGGCGGTGGCGTGAGCCGAGGAGAAGCTAAGGAGAAGCCGAGGAGAGAAGTGGGCATCGCGCACCGTCGCCCCGCCGCCACTACACACCCCCTGGATACGTGGCAAACTTCGTAGGCGTCGCACAATATCTCCGCGGCTAAGCGCCGCAGCCCTTTATCAATGTTATGGCGGCCGGCCGCGGTTATAAATAATGGCAATTGCGCGAAACTTAGCCCAGCCGAGGTAACGGCCGACCAGACGGGAACCGCACCACCTCCAGGCCATTCCAAACTTGCGGCTTTCAATGCCTCCCGCCGCCGTTCGTCCAGAGTTACGCGATTGCGAGCGAGCTGCTTGGCCCAACCCGGCTTCGGACAAATTTTTCGCGGGGGTTGGCTGCTGGGGACGTTTCGGGCGATTGGATTTTGCGACGTGGGAGGCTGGGGGTGGGTTTGAAGATTGTGTAGATTGCGGTGGGTATATAAGTACTATTCTTTCCGAGGAGATTTTTCTTTGATAGAGATGAAAGTTAGTTTGGGCTCCCTGATAGATATTTCGTTTATGATACACTTGGGAAGCTTCTTTCTAGGAATCCAAACTGAGGTCTTATCCCACCCAGAACATGATAGTGGCTATCCCAAGCTGGCAACCCAGTCACAATCACAGTTACCACATACACAAATGGACTAACTTCATCGACCATTGACAGTGAGATTCCCTTAAGCTCTAAGTAGAATGTAGAATAAATAATAGATGAGAATAGTAATGCTTACAGTGATACTCACTGGTCTTGGATCGCGGTTCCCGCGGCCCGTCCACGGTCACTTTGATAGCCTTGGAGTACGTGGCGACCTGCGGCGGCGTGGTGGACACGGTGATCGTCAGCGTGAAGCTCTTCCCTGAAACACGACGAAGGGAAAGTCACTCGAAGCGGCGGCCAGCGTCCTTTCCGCGTTGTCCACGTTTCTTTCTCCCCTGGATCATCGGCGATTCGTGGACGCGCGCCGATTGAAACGACGCCGGAAGTTCGCAAACGTGGTTAGCCAGCTGAAACTCGGTGGTAACCGAATTAACCGTCGGTAATGTATCGAGGGCGTCGTTGACGGTGACGGTGGCCAGCCAACGCGACCGAGCCGAGAGGATGGGCGCGCGTCGAGTTATGTTAAAGAGCCCATTGAACTCGCGAGTGGCGCCGAAAAACAATCCCCGCAGTCTCGTGTCGCGATCAAAACGCGGCGCCTGCTTTCATTTACGCTCCCAACTCCGGAATTATAATTACATTAAACGCCCGCGATGCCCAAGATAGCGGATTATCGTCTGAGAGGGGTTCGGAGGCTTTGGGAAAGTGGAAACAGAAGCTTCTGCTGTCAGAGATGGGAAGAAATTGGGATTCTCGAAGGTTCTTAATATTCTTCGGCGGAAGCGGAGAACGTGAATGGCCAGGCAATCGATTTCGAAGGTGTTTGGAGTCAAGAAGGGGATGTTTCGATGAAACGCTCGTTAAACCAGGGACAATGTTGCGTGGAAAAAAAAAAGAGTCACCACGCAGAACACGGTGGTTGCACGCGCAGAGGTTCACCGCAATTCCACGTGCACCCTCTTTCACTCTTTTTCCCGCCCCCATCGTTTCTCACCCCCGAGTGGATCGCTGATCGGGTGGCTTTCTCTGTCTCGCCCTTGCTGATACAGTGGAGGACTCTAAAAATGGTCTGACGCTCGACACGTTCGAATGATTCCTATTGTGGGGGCGGATCGATTGACTCTGCTGGATGAAGTCGTGTGCACTCGTTCCCTCCAATGTCGCGCGTTCCTCGGAGCAATTGCGTGCCGCAGAAATAAAAGGAAATGTAAAATATTTCGAGAGGAACTCCAAGTATGATAATCAGCTTGGAATCTTCGACAGTCTGAAGCTTATTAATTTCTCTTTCCCCAGTAGCTCATGGGTTTCTATCGGTAATAGTTGCGAGGAGCACTTTGGACAGCCGTTCGCGGAAAGTTTCTTGCCTTCGATGTCCACGCGACTGCCGCGAAGGGAAAGGAACGAAGAAAGAAAGGGAGAAACTGTCGGGGGAATAATGGCGGGTGTGGAGCGTGGCCACACGGTGGTTCACCACGCGAGCTCCTCGTTTTCCAGCAGGGGATCCCGTCAGTTTTGTTGCGAGTCACGGCATCCACCATGGCCCGGCCTGGCAAACCTTTTCACCTATTGCCGGAGTTGGTGGTTCCACAGTTAGGTAGGTACGCGTAGGTATCACCCTCGGTGCCAGTCGCCGTGGAGCCATTAAAAGTCGCCCGACTATTTCCAACCCCCCCTTCGAACCTCGCGTGGTTTCTTCGATTTTCTGCACAACTATGCTGCTTCCTCGAGTTCGACACCACTTACACTCGCACGTCGCGACGCTGGTTCTCGTCGAGAACTTTGGAGGTAAATCGAGATGTATGGACTTCAAAAATGTTTGAAGGATTATTGAAATTTGGTCCTTGCAAATCGATGATCTCACTACTTTAAATTCTAAAATAATTTGTGATGGAACTGTGGGAAACGCAACTCGATTATTATTATTATTATTATTATTATTATTGACGGGAAACCCTTTAGAATACAGAAAAATGTAAAGACTAAAAAGAGTATAGGGTAAAGGCAGGTAATATGGAACGGCACGTAATATAGAACTTCGTAAAATTTCGATAAAGAAATAACGAACTGTTCAGGCAAGCATTGAAAGAGAAACGTTTATATTTTTCGTGGGGTGTAAAAGTTTCGGGAAAGTGCATCAAACAGTTAAATATTGTAGTGAAGGTATCTTACAAAGTATTATTTTGATATAATTTATCATTAAATATGTGTGTTCTTGATTATTCAACAATAGTTTACCAATAAAGTTACTTTCTTCTTAGTATAATTCTTAATTTCTTGTCGGGACATGTGTGCACGTAATATGGAACATAGATGAAGTGGATAATGACGATGACGACGATGATGCCGAATGCTTATTTTGAGATGGAAATTATAAACATAATGATAACGAAAAGTAGACCCAATGTATTCGCTGCTTTCAGTGGGCAAACGAAGAATGTGGGGCTTCTGACGTATTATTCACGTGCCCAACGTGTAGGAGACGCAGAAAGCAGGAATAAATTCCAAAAATGATGTGTATTTATTTATTTGTATGTTCTACTTAATAAATCTTCATTTTTAGTAAAAAAAAAAGTAAAGATTTCTGAGTTTTCTTTACAAATTTCCTAGGTGTTCCATATTAATTAGGACCCATTTTTTCGAACGGCCGATTTTCACTCTTTTCAGTTTTTTTTATTATATTTGCAAAACAATTGGATATTTTAATATTTGACTATGTAAATATAATTATGCATTAATTCCTTCGTCCCCTCGTGTCAGTTTTATTGAAAAAAATCAAATTCCCCCACTTTTGACAAGCTTTTGAAATCAGATGTTCCATATTACCCGCCTTTACCCTAACTGTCAGGTACACTTATAAACTAAACGCACCTACGCAGGTGACAGCCGAACGGACGATCGACTATACAATAGTGTTTGGAATGTGCCGAGAGATGAATTCATGTAAATTTTTTGGGATTCATTGAAATCTTATTCTGTTAAATTAGAAGTGATACTTAACGAATTGTGAGGCACAGAAGAAATGAATGTCATTGGCCGTAGGCCACGTATAGAAATGTTCAGAAATACTCTAAAAAAATTAGAGCGACGCACCTAAGGACTTCGCGAAGGAGTGATTTTATCGGACTCTATAATTTCACGCAAACACTCCATAGTCAAAAGTATTTTTAAAAGAACCCAAACCTTGCTCGCATATAAAATAAGAATATTCGTGCGACCTGAATGGCTCCGACGACAGGGACCGTCGTCGAATGGAAAACGGAAGAATATGAAGAACACTAAGGGTGCAAATTGAATTGTCACCGGGCGCGAATTGGACAGAGAGACAGCGGCGGAAGTGCATTTAGATCGATTTCCTGATAATGCTCGTTAGCATACGATTCTCCGGGAAAATGTGGAGCTGCGCGTGTATACACGCAGGACGCACGGCTAGACTGTCGGGCCAATTAATTAATTTCAATTTTCCCCAAACGAATCGCAAATGTGCTACTGCGCTCCGATAACGAATTGATTATGGTCAGAATGAACTGTCGCCAGCGACAGTGCGGCAACACCTTTCCTCCGCCTCGAATTTTCGCTGGTTGAAATAATCTCATCGATAACTTGCCTCATCGAACGAGCTCCCACATAACATCACTAACCCATAAATTAACTAAACGAAATAAAGATTCCTCAAAGAACACAATTATCTACCACATATTCTTCGTACTTCCCTCCGCTTAAGAAACCCTTGTAGAGAATTGAATTGGATCGCGGTGGAAAATTTCACACGGCAACGCTGAACGCGACCCAACGTTTTCCACGGTAATCACTTAAAACTGCTCTCGGCTCGAACGAAACCGAGCAGGTTAGTCGAGAGCATTGTAATATCGATGATAAGCCATGGCCCTGTTCCCGCACGTTCCTGCCTGTAATGCCAGCTCCATCGCGGCAAAGTCTACCCCGAAGGTACTGGATCGTTCCCCACCCCTTCAACGCTAAGCCCTATAACGAGATAGATCATTTGGGCGCTTATAGTTTCAGCCCAGGGTAGACGGGTATCCTTCAACTTTGCTCTCGCGAATAAAGCTATCTCATCCGGCGACGGGATCGTGGCACCTATTTCCACTCGCTCCCGGAGCTGACACGCGCGCGTTCGTGCCACATAATCTTTCTGATAATCGGTAAACTCGTGGACGTTCGCGGGAGCACAGATTTCTAGAAAAAAAAGCCGCGGTCACAGGAAACTGAGTACGTGGTTCCATTTGGGAGAAAGTATTCGGGCCGAATTGTCCTCCCTTCATTTCAACGGAGGACAGAGGACAATTCGGCTGTGTACAATAGAGCCTGTCACGTGCACACGTATACAGAGAGCGTTCGACAAACGAGAGGATCATTAAGGATTCGCTAGAGTATGGCGCGCATCGGTTCCCAGGGAATATTCAAGGAGCCGGAGGAGTCGCAGGAATCCTGACGAGAGACACTTCTCTTACATTCTTCATCCTAGCTTATGTTAATTCCGCGCTCGACGAAAACAATTGAGAGCTAATCCCAGACAAATGACTGACGCGCTTTCGCGAACCCCTGGGGAGTATTTCCAACCCCTCCGGAGAAGATTCAGGTATTTCGTGATTTCCGAACGCCCGATTTTCTGTTAACCATCCCCCCCAACTATCGTGCACGTGACAATTCATGATCTGCCGATGATATCTTCGACCGGTAGAAGACCCCACTTCTAAGCGCACTTTGTACGTCTCGGAGAAGAATGGAATTCACGGTAATAATCGGGCGAATAGGAAAGTTAGACTCATTTAACCGACGGCCCCGAAGTGGGTCGCGTGCATTTACCTAATCGAGGAGCAGGCACGAGCTCGAAAGAGGAGGCTAGACAAAATAGCGGCCCTAATAACGTTAATTAAAAGCCAACTGAAACCTCAATTAATATCGGCCGCCCCTGTTTCCAGGGGCGTCGCCTTCTTCGACCCGCGTCTCGTGCTTTTCCGCTCCGGGACGTGTCTGTTCCCGGGGCGAGGCGAGGCGAAGAAGGAAAGTAAAGAGGAGGTCGCTCCGTGGTGGTGCGGACAAATAAAACCCATTACCCACTCCAAGACGTCGCCGTCTCCTCGAATCCTCTCGCACACCAATCAACGGCACACTAACCAGCCCTCGCGAAACGTCCAATTTCAGCCCCCGTCCCTAGCATCGCGACAACGCCGGCAGGACTTTTCCTCGTGGAAAAACGAGGGGGGTCCGCCTCAAGACGTCCACGACCTACCCTTACTACGCGGCCCCGAATTCTTTGAGAGGGTCTTCCCGCCACCGCGTCACCCCCTGCGAACGTTTTCTTCCGCGACGCTGCCTGTCGACGGAGATCAACGACTCTGCCAGTCTCATGAATGAAACCGGGAAGAAGCTGGCAAGGAAACTCGAGGAAATAATTCCGCGTTCCCGGTTCGCGCCACTGGCAAACTTTCAACGACTTGTATTCTCCCTTAAGTCTTCTAATTTCAAAGAGGGGACGCTTGCGTAGATTGACTTCACCCGTAGATTCTAAGGGACTAACCTCTTCCGCTCCTTCCGACGAACCTAAGATCGTTGAACTTGGCCACCTGGTTCTTCATCAGCGCGGTCGAGTTCCTCAGCTCGGCGCAGCAGTTCTCGTCGTTTCCGGCGCGAACGGTCACCAGAGTGCCGTCGCCGACGTCTCCAAGGGCCACCACCTTGAAGGCAACTGGCAGGGTCTTGTTGGACCTCCAGTGGGCTGGTAGGACGCTGCAGATCAGGTGGGGCGATCCTGTAACAGCACGAGGCACACCTTGGTCAATATAACCTACTCCGCAGAACTACGATCTTGATGCCATTTCGACGATGACGCTTCAGAGTGTCTGAAACCCCAAGAACCCACTGCGACAATTCCCTGGCTCCTCTTCAGCGTCAAGGTCTAATATGGACAACCAAGCAGTGCTCCTTAGCAGAGGAATAGAAGAGTGGAAATGGTACCTGTTCTGACCAGTTCGCCAGGGTGCTCGCTGACGTAGTCGTCCAGGGTCCTCTGGGCCAGGATGTCGCTGGTCATCTTCGTGTAGGTGTCCGTCAAGGGAGAAACGCCCGACTCCGGCGAGGCGGCAGCGCCAGGAGCCGAGGCTCCTGTCAACTGCATCCTGCCGCTGGCTCCTCCACCGTTCTCGCTGGGAGTGCTCGCTGTTCCACAGCTGGACTCGTTGCTGGACCCCCTCACCGAGCCAGCCCCACTTCCGGATACCGTGCTTCCGCCACCGCCGCCGTTGCAACGGCCGAATATATCCATAGGCAGTCAGAACCCCGGATGATGCATCCTTCCATTCGGTTCACGGGATGAACTTGGACGGCCTTCGAAGGATCATTTCGATGTCCTGGGTTAGGTCTGGGTCAGGCTGGTAGGTCCGACATGCTGCTGGCCGACGATGCGCGAGAGTGTCGATCGGGTTGGGGCACGTTTGACGGGCTCCTTGATCGGTTTTCTCTACTGCTCTTGAGTTTTCTTCAGTGATGATTTCTTGGAGCTGGGATAGGCGAAGATTCTCGTTCGATTAGGTTCCTGAGCTTGGGTGTGGAAGTCAGCAATGTTCGCGGAGGTAAGGCTCTTTTAAAAGGAAGCCGGTGATTAAGGAACCACTTCTATCTGCCAGTAAGCAGTGTCTTCAACGATCCACCTGCAAGCAAGAAAATTCAAGCTCGGTCAGGGGACAGTGCAGACGCTGCGGACGAACGAATGCTATCCATCCCCAGTAGCCTAGGGTAAAAATTGATTCAGGGGCGCGTATGGAAAGGGTTGGTCCCAGGAGTCCGTGGCGGGCGACGGCACCCTAAGTCCCCGTGGCTGATGCTCGCAACCCCTTTCGCCGACCCTAATCCATTTAACGATGCCTTGCAGGAGCCTTTATCTGGGAGAGCGGGCGAGCGTTGCCTCGCAGCAACGTGACAGCCCCGTGACGCGATGGGTCGAGGAGGAACTGGCGGGAAAAAGGGAGAGGCGAAACGAGAGGAGGTTGACACGTACGGGAACGACTCGCACACTTTTCACGCGGGCCGGCCGGTGACGTCACCGTTCATTCAGTAATTTTTGCGCACGTCACCGGGGCTGACACACCGGATCCAGGTGGTTCCAGGAGGGGTTGGCGCCGGCCCGGTGGTGGGGACGGAAAAAATAGGGGAAAAAGAAGTGCCGGCGGGCAGGCAACCCCCACATACGCCGCCACGGGGGATACCCAGCCCCTACGCACGTACAACCGCGTGTCAAACTACACGTGGCCACGTTACCACGTTGCTCTGTCAATGCCAGGCGATTCGGAGTTTCGCGGGCACGCGAGAATTACGGCGTCGGCCAGCCACGGCCGAGAAATTCGGAATAGCCCGGACACTCGAACCGATACCGAATGGTCTGTTCGTGATCTCGACGCGTCCTGCTCGATTAGGGGACCGTAATGAGCATTCGACTGGGTCGGGGCTTGATTGCCGTGGATGCTGCACCCTTCGTGACGTTCAAGGGTCGCGCGTTGAACGTCTTGCTTTCGAAGAACGTGCGCACGAGGTGTGTGGATATTTCTCGAGGGACAAAGATTCGTGTACAGAAGATGACTATCGAAAATTCGATGAATTCACTGTCTTTCGAGGGAGTATGAAAGATCGAGGGCGGCTGAAGCGAGTGGAAGAATTGTCTAGGGGTGGAGGAATCTTACGAGCCTTCTGAAAGAACGTGGAACGACGCAGCGACGGCTAAGATTCCCGCTTAACTTCGCATTCAAATCTCTTACTTGGCTGTGTCCCGTGTTCGCACTTCCGGTGGGAATGCTTCCTCTGTCCCTTCCACTGCTATCTTTTTAAGGGATATCGAGAAGCTGTCGCGTTGAAAGATTCTTCGCTTCAACTTCACCATGCGTTAACATACTCGTCGGGCAAATGATTGTTCGAGTGTAGCTGGATCGCGAGCGATGGGCACCGCGGTTACGAAGAACTATCCTGCTGCGGGGATTCGAAGATCCTCCGGTGACCAGCTCGTCTACAAAGGCATCTGGTCTCGCGGCAACTGTTCGAGCAGCGAAGGATCCCATCGAAAGGTGCACTCACTGACCGCGTTCACCATCGCGACCGACGGGCTATCAATGACACTGTCTTCCATCACCACTCAACCACTAACGTCCCGAACAAAACCACTCTCGATCGAACCCTCGGTTCAAAGTAGCCACTGATCCACGAAACTCCTCCGAGCAAATCCCCCGGGTCATCGTGTCACATCCATCGTTAATCGAAGACAGCGTTCACGTGCGTCGAGGCAGCTCCTCCTTCCTCCTCGGGCAATCCACGTCGGAGACCGCCGAGCGTAAAAGGCGGCACGCGCGGGATCGGCGTTCCCTGGGTTGCCCTCCTGAGACGCGAGGAATCACTTTGCAACCCAGCAGAGTGGCAGGTGTGCTGGGGGTGTTTTGGTAGTCGCAGCCGTGCCTCGGTATAGCCGTTGGGGGCCACTAACTATAATTTCGGCGGTTCGTGTGAGGCAACAGCCGTTGACGCACTGGTCCATGCCAACACACGCAGCATCCCTTTCCCCTTTCCTGTTTCCTCCCACACCCCTCTGGAGCCCCACTCCTCGGAGCAGCCGCGTCTCTCTTCAGCCCCGTTGTCTTGCTCTCTCCCACCCACGTCTCTCTCTGCTCTCCTCTCTCTCTCTCTCTCTTTTCGTCCCTGATTCTCCGGCTGGTCGGCCCTCTTTCTCCCTCGCCTCGGTCGCTCTTTATCGCTTTATCTCCCACCGGACCCCGTAAACCCTCTCCCTCTCTTTCCGCCGTTCTCTTCACCCCCCCCCTCCCCCCGAGGGGGTCGACCCTTTTGCGGTGTGGCTCGCGTGCGTCTGACGGACCGACCGAGCGGCGTGGGTGGGACGCTTCGATCGATCTATCGAGCGCGATTCACCGGCCATGGCAGAGCGGTTTTTTCCTTCGACTTGCTCCCTGGCCGAAATTCGCGGCTCCGCCGGCCTCGTAACGAGCGTCGTTGCGTTTAATTAGTCGACTGAGCCCGGCCGAAAGTTAATGAGGAGACGAATCAACCGTTCCTACGTTCTTCTACCTCCTGTTACGCGATCTTTCCTTACGCTCGCGTTGTAAATGCTGACTTTGCCCGCGTGATTTAATGCCGACCATCGATTGCACCGCTCCGCGTGATCGTTCGACTCGATGGGGGTGGAGGACACTTTTTCCGGGGACTATTAGAGCCGAGAATTTTTTACCGTTAAATGAAAGACGATCGGACCTGCTTTGGTCGAAAGACTGCTCGACACCAAGACCCGGGCTAAGAAGAGCGGAGCATCGATGAACAAAGTATCGATCTTTCCAGCGGAAATCCGCGCGGCCGTCATCGTACGTGTTTGCCCGGCGGCAAGTCCGCGACCGGTCGGCTATCGTCAGGATATATTCGCACAGGAAATGGGTAGTTCCATTGTTTGCACGTCCGTACAAACAGTGCAGCTGCGAGAATGCGCCGGACAGGGTTCTCTCTGTTTGATTTTCGAAAGTGAAGCTCCATTGTAGCGTGTGCCCGCGCGGCGGTGTACAACGGGGGCGCAGCCTGTCTGCAGCTTTCAATCGAGAGGACGAAAGAATCGAGAGGACACTTGGAAGGAACCGGCCGCGGCGGGATGCTGGAGGATGCTCGACCGTCCATCCAACGGTTTCACGAAGATTCCATGGAAAATTCATTCGCCTGGCCATCACGTTCGGATAGGGACTACTTCCAGTTTCAAGTATCTAGAGTTAAACATGCGCTTTCCTGTTCGGCGAGTGGTATCCTGAACTTGCTGCATCTTTCAGAAATACCGTCGAGGGCGTATGGAAAGTATTATTAAGGTTTCTAAAGAAAAACTTCAAAGGTAAGTTAAATGGATAATTTGATAAATCTGGCAAGTGTTCCATGTTCCTCGGCAGTTGGATTTTAAAATTTCTGAGCTACCGGGTACCTCCCACTTGCTCCTCCATTCAAAATCCCCTCGCGAACGGTGCAATGCCGATTTCGAATTAAAACCTCGAGCGAACAATTGAGCCAGGGAGAGCCTAGACTGGCGCGGCGCAACGAAAACGATGGAACGATGGGCCTGGCGCCGCGTTGGCCCCCCAATCTGTCGCTTATTTGAATAACAGGCAACGAGGTCCGCGGAATGAATCGCGCGGGCAGCAGAAGTACCGGTATTCAGCAGCGAGCGATCGTCGACGAGACGGTGACAAACAGCGATACGCTGGAAACGTGGAAACTGTACGGCCGTCGTCGTATTGACAAACGACCTAACGCCGGTGTGGACCGTTGCGTTCGACGAGATTCGAATTATCTCTGCTGGAGCTTGTCAATGCAAATGCCATGCCTACATTCAATTACCGCTCGTCACGCTTCGATCAGCGCGAACGCCTGATCGCGGAATATCCCCCCCCCCCGCCCCCGCCCCCCCCTCGATTTCTTTCCCAGCGATCCTCGGGGGTCCACTGATCCATCCCAGCCACTTTTGCGGTCAGTTGATCGTCCATTTTACTGGATTCGTGGGAAGAAAGACGGGACAACGTTGACGTTTGGACGAACAGCAGTGGGACGAATCGTGGGAAAATATTTTTTATAGTTTGCCGGTGGAAATGTTGGTAAAGGAATGAGCTAAGGGATGCTGGAAAGAATTTTAAACGTCGAGTTGAGGGTGCGTGACGATTCGACATCGATTACACTGATCCTTCAGTCTATAGAGATCGTTGGATCAACGCAGAAGCAGTATGCGATGAGGGGATAAGCGATGGTAATTAATGGTTTCGCTATCGATTAATAATCGCTGCCGAGGAGCGCTCATGGAGAGATGGAATTCGACTCTGTGCTCCATTAGCTGGTGGCGAGTTTTAATAAGGATCGTAACTTCTATAAACTGATTCATTTCTCTGTCTATTAATGCTTGGGTCGTTAGTGGAAATGTGTATAATGGAAAGAAACTTGTGCTAGACATATTAAGGTAATTTAAATTGAAGGTTTCCAGCAGTGTTATTTCCTCATTTACAAATTCTTCAATCTTCCATAAGTACCTTCAAAAATATAATTTTCTATCGATGAAAATTAACGTTCGTGGACACTTCTGACATGCTGCAACAATCTGGATCTCAAAGAAACACTGTTTCCTTTAAGTTTAATTCATAAAAACACCCCCTGTTTGATCGCACCTCTGTGATCGAGCGTGATCTTTTTTTTTTCTGTCGTAGAAGATACTGCTAGGTATCAGGTTCTTCGAAATGCCTAAACAGACACGATCGGGTATGCAACCAAGTCGAGAGCACAATAACGCGACTAATGGAAACGGAATCCAGAGCACGTGTCGTTAGGGGATACAAACGCAATCACGCACCGCGGCGCGATTCATCGAAAAACCACGTCCCGCGTAAATCGATACGCGTAAAGCGAGTTTAAACAGTGCTCATTGAAAGAACTGGTGGAAAAGAATCGACTGAAACACGACAGGAGGGAGGAAACGCGATATTCCGCGGAACCGCGACGTCTGACCACAGACGGGCTTATTCCCCTTAAATTCTCAATTTCAATCGCAGGAGCTTTTTCACTCATCCAGCTGATTGATATTCTACATTTCTGTCTTGAGATGCACTTTAAGGTGTCACGAATGTGCTACCTACCTCGAAAGGAAATAATACAAAGAAGTTTTCTAACTACGATAACTTTAAAAGCTTTTGAAGACGTTCCAATGGAATGGCCAACAAATAGTGAACAAAATCGTGGAAATATTTAATTTTCTGACAGAAACCAGGCGTGATACGTTTACTAAAGGCAGTTCACACATTCTTCTTCACTGTGACAACGTCTTGGTACAGATAAAAGTATCCCCTTTCACGAGCAGACCGATCGGCGAGACTCACCCCCTGTTTTCAGTATCTACGCGATTGATTACATTCTAATCGCCCCAAAGGTATTCCAGACACCGTCCCCCAAAGACACACCATCATCCTCGCAACCTCCTACAGCTCCTCCTCTACTTTTCGAACCGGAGTACCGATCATGGCCACGCAACAGCGGAGAACACCGAGGACGTCTTTCCGAGCGAGCGGTCCGTTTCTGGAATTTCCGCCGGGCGTATCGGCGGAAGGAGGCGCGAGGGGGCACACAACAACAACAGCGGGCAGCGGCACGTGTCGCGCGGGGTTGGCCGACTGCGTGGACGTTGAAACGAGCGATCGGAAAAAGGAAAAAGCGATCGTACCATGCGTGGACGGCGGCGCGCGTGCTTCGAAACCGGTTCGTCGGTACGCTCGATTGGGCAACAATACACGAAGGAACGGTACCGGGGCACGAGCGGAGGCAGCAACAACGGCACACCACCGCCAGCAACCTTGCCGCGTGAACACTACACCGCGCCACCCCCTCTCGGGCGGCACACTCACCCCCTACGCGACCATCGCCGTCTCTGTCCGGCGGAGGGTGATTTCGCTCCAACCATCGCGACCGCCCCACTGAAACTGCAACTGCTCTCCCCTCCGTGGGTGTCGCGCGCCCCCCCCCCCTTCCTCGGCGGAGCGTCCCTACCACGTGCCACGGCCACCCCTACGCCGTAGAACGAACGTGGGGGTCGTACGTGGCGCGAGTAGGGGCGGCCACCGACGGAACATGTGTAACACGCAGCCTTGATTACACGCGGGCTTGTAAAAATTATTATTATGGCCGTGAGCGCGCGCTGCTCCGGCCACCCCAGCGCCACTCACGAATTTTGTTTTGCTTCGCTTCTCGTTTTTTTTTTTCGGGGGGATGCGCGCGCGACGTGACCTTTGGTCCTCGCCCGATTGTTTTGACGCCGCGGCGGGATTCAATTGTTTTTCGCATTTTCCTCGCCGATGGGAAGCTTCTTCTTTCGCACGCGGCTGCAAGGGGTGGAAATTTGAAGAAGTTTGGTGACCTGTTCGGCTAAAGGAGTTGGATGAATCTTGTGCGAAGTATCGATGAATTGGCTTTGGAGGTGGAAGCACATTCTAGTCCCTGTGTTTTGAATTATTCTCCTGTAGCATTTGTGAAGAATTTGTGATTCCTGAAGAAACGATTGTTACCCTTTATCCGTCGAAATGTTTTCAGGGAAACGATAAAGGGCTATCAATGTTGATGAATCGTTCGCCGGATACCGTTACCCACGGAGACACACAGGGAGCGTAACCGCGTTAATTCCTGCGCGTCCGTCGAAAGGAAAAAATACCAGAATACCGTTCCGTGCCAGTAGTTCGATGCGGCCGCGGCATTTGTCTGCTTCAGCAGCTCATCAGCCGACCCATTATCCGAATTATATTCGATACGAGATAAATAAATAACAGGTGAACCGGATAATCGATGCCGTTTAAAGCGCGAAATATTTTCAGAGTTTCCCTTTTGCCCTTCATCCCTTCCCTACCCCTGCTTCGCACACCAATCGTTTCGCAAATATTTCCTCCATTGAAAAAGTTCCACGGCCGATGAGAATTGTGTAATCTACCTGGTGGTACTTTTGATTCGCAGCGGAGGACCGACGATTTGGACAATTGGAAAAAATGATTTCTCGAGGACACGCGATCCTGGACGGTGGGATCCATGGGGCCAGTTTGCCGCCGAGGAGTACAAGCGGCTTCCCTGGTTTCTGGTCGAAGTGGGGCTAACCGCAGAATCGGAGGCAAGATGGCAAAAGTAAGTCGAGGGGCGGCGCTGCGGCCTGGCCAGCCCACCGGCGCATCCTCGTTCTTCTCTCTCCGATACCAACTAAGATCTCCGAAGAACCACCGTTCGCGAAAACATGAGGCCATTCTTTTCCGCCTCGGGGTCTGTACTCCCACTTTGCAGCAGAAATTTCCTGGCAGCACGAGAGGAAATTTGTCGGACTACTGTGCTTTTTGAATACTGATGCCATCGTCAGCTGACGTGGAAGACTTGAATTGAATATGATTCTTTTAAAGAGGATTGCAAAATAGAAACCTCCATTGTGATAAATATTGAGAAATTAATATACGAGTGGTTAGACACAGAGGAATTTTGTATTATATTTTATTAATAGCAGTAGCTGATCCTTCCCAAATAAAAACTTAGGTGTACTTTCTACATTTTCTATGCAAAATTATTTCAAATCCTTCTGAAAGGTGCATTAAAATTTAAAAGTAAAGGAAGTAAAGTCTGACTGCTGGATCGACAAGGATCCTCATTCTACTTGCACCTGTCAGACAAACCTCGTGCGCCACGTTATGCGCAAAGAACTATCAGTGTTTCCAGTTTGAACATTTTAAAATCCCCACCTAATCTAACGGAAGCTGATCAATGAAAAGCAAGCAATAAAGCGTGGTGGGCTCTCGAATGGGGGAAGAAAGTCTCCAGGGCCCCCACCGAAGAAGGGTCGTTGACTTTCAGATCGCGGACGCCGGCGAAATCCAAAAATCCTTCGGACTACCCCCGTAAAAGGCCAGAATAAACATTTCCTGAACGGTTAGTAGCGATGTGGCGGGCGGGGGTGAGCAGGGCAAGGGGGAGGCTGCGGTTACGGAGGGCGGAGGTTGGTTCCAGACTGCAGGGGGTGCGAGGGAAACGGACGGTAGGTGAGGCGACCGCGTGTCGGAGGAAGATGGATCCTCGGGGCGACTAAAAGTAGACACGGAAAGCTCGCGCAGACACCCAGAATGGCGGTGAGCTTCAAAGAAAACGGTGAATCGTTAAAGACGCCTGGCTGCGTTTTACACGCGCCTTTCGACGAATCGGCGGCCATCGAGAACGCGGGGCAGGCTGGAGGAACTGGTAGCAAGAACGTTCCTCCGCGATGACCGGGCTTTTACGCTACTATGCCGTGGAATTTCTTTATAGTAAACTCTTCGTATCCACAATTTTGTAGATTTTCGTTGAAAACGGTTGGAATTCTTCGATGTGAAAGGGGGAGGGTTCTTTTGTTCCGGGGAATGTGGAATTTGCGGATCCGAAGTTTTATAATCAGCGTAGAATTTAGAATATTGGGAAAAATTTATGGGGTGGTTGAAAAAAAAAAATTGAAACGAGGGTGGTTGCGAATTTTATTCACGGTATGATTAGTGTAGTGAATTTTTAGTGGGAACCCTGTAGATTATGTAGTTTAGGGTGATTTGCTCTCTAGCTTTGTTTATGTTTCCGTTACGTTCGAAGCTTTGAATTCAGAAAGTTTGAATAAAAGAATTTATATTTCAGCGCTCTTTCGAGCAGGTTTGGTGGGAAAACGACAGCCCTGTTCGAAGTACTGCCCAGAGATGGCGGCACGGATGTACTTTTATCACCCTTCGCCGAGGGGGTGCGCAACCCCTTTTTCGACACGCGCCATTACGGCAGCGCGACCGTATCATCATAATAAACGGACAGCGCTTTAACAATTATGCACGGGCCGGGCGGTTCGAGCAGCGATTTTCAATCTTTCGGGTGTGTTAAACGAGGGCGAGCTAGCGAGATGTATTTTCCTCTTTCCTAATAAAGAAATAATCGCACAATTTCCGAAAACGCGATTGCTCGCGATTGCAATGGAACGCGATTCAATTGCAATTTGTTTGCCAGACCCGGTTCGAGCATTTTTAGACGACAGCCTGGGCAGGAATTTTCAATAAAATATTGTTAAACGGAATTCCGCGAGAACGGACGCGGCGTCGATATTAAAATGAGATGTTAATTAATTTTTCTAAAACACGTTCCCGCGCGAGTAGCGAGGTCACGGCTGCAATTATGTCGCGAAATGAGGAACCCAACGAAATTACCTCGTTCGCCAAACATCGCTTTGAGGACACCCAGTGACATACCGGGGCTGTGAATTTGTGCGCCATTCTTTGACACCTCGCCCCATAGAAACGCGTAAAAAAAATAATTAAACACCTAGGTGTCGGAAGGACTGAATAGTTCAAGCGTCGGCGAATGATCCGTGAATCGCCAGTAGCACAGCAAACATCCCACAAGACCTTGATTCAACGCTCTGCCTCCCAAGTACCCCAATAACTACCAAAAAAAAAGGTTCTCGTTCGTGAGGAAGGAATCCAAGCTTTCAGGGTTGCCGAATGAGTTGATGGTCGCGCGGTCACCGCGGCCGGTAATCACTCCCGAAAAATCCGCGAGGCCGGCAAGGGGATGGCAAACATCCCGCAAAACCTTAACCACCCGAATGGTACTGTTTTAATGTAATTCCAGGACCGGTTTGTCGTTCGGCTCATGCACGCATGTAACAGCGCGAGCGACAAACCCGTCGAGCAAACCAGCGAGCGCGTAGAGCGGCTCAGAGAGAGAGAGAGAGAGAGAGAGAGAGAGAGAGAGAGAGAGAGAGAGAGAGAGGAAGGGAGGGAAAGAGAATGCAAGCGTACCTCGGAGAGGTGAATAGCTACGAACGAGGGGGTGTGTGTATGTTGAGGGGGGGGGGGTGTACACAGGTAAAGGTGGAAAGAGGAGGAACGAGGGGCAGCGACGGGCGAGAAAGAAAGACAGGCGACGCGGAAAGAGAGCGGCGGCGGGTGATGGAAAGAGAGGGCAAGGGGGTTGAACGAATGGGGGTGAGAGCGAGAGAGATGTCGGGGTGTTTTGTTCGCGCGCGATGGACGCGTCGCCATAGCGACCGGCGGTTGTTTATTATTGCGTCCAGCGGTCGTGTGGGGCGGCGTGGAAGAGAGCGCGGGGGTAGTTTACGCGACGAGGGGTCGCGCGAGGAGGTGAAAAGGGTTAGGCAGGCATGGGTGGTAGGATGCCAGAGAGGGATGGCACGGGAGGGAGGGGTGTCGAGGGGGGTCGGTGTGCAACGAGGGAGTGGCGGCCGACCACACGAGGCCGAAAAACACACTCTCCGCCAAACCTAACCCCTTCTGCACCCCCGTACACCACCTCCTCCCCGCCCGCTGGTAATGAGAGTTCGATAAAGCGCCGTTACCAGTGTGTGACGTCAAGCGAGTTCTCTCTTTCGCTCTCTGATCCCCCCCCCTCTCTCTCTCTCTCTCTCTCTCTCTCTCGCCATCCTTCGGCGTTCTCTTTTCATCCGAGTCTTGCTCCGTCGTTCGATATCTTTCACTCTTTCTCCTTCTCTTTTATCCACTCTTCCCACTTCCCTCTTCTTTTTTTGGCCTGCTCGTTGCCTTTTTTCGGTCGCTGTTAGCAGCGGCGAAGTCGCGGCATGTGACAAAAAAACGAAGCCTCGGAAATTTCGTTGGCGCGCGTCCGCGCGCGAGAGCCGGGCCGGCGTGAGCAACGTGAGCAACGGGAGCGTGGCCAGCACATTTTTGCGCGCGGGCGATAAAAACGTCGCGGTGGCTTGATGGGTATCACATTTTTCTACGGGAACGGGGCTACAATTTGCGAACGGCGGTGGCGTTGACGCGGCTGGAAAGCACTCCGAGAGCCCGCCGTCATCGCTTTGCCCCCGCGCTAATTGCGTTCACACCCCTTTTCTTCGCGCTCCGGAACGCGGCACTTCCAATGTCACCGTCTCCTTTTCGGCGGACTGTCCGCGAATGGGGGTTGGTTGTTGCACAGAGCAGGCCCAGTGAACGGACCCGTGGGAACCCGGAGGATGGCGGTTTACTTGGGAACTCTTTTCGAGAGGCTGACAGTGACCAGTGGAGGATCGTGAAGGGGGAATCGGGTCGTAATTGAGCGTGAACCGCGGGGCAACGCACCTGCTCGAATTCCAACGAAGCCCGACGCTCTGGCCCTGCGAACTTCGGCCCCCTTTTGCGCGGGACAGACGTTTAAGACGCGCGCTAATTAAGAACGGCGTCTCACTACGCAGCTGCCAGCCAACGCTGGTGCCGTTGTCGGGAATTATTAAACGGCCACGAGCAGGCATAAGGTCGACATAAGGTCGACGGGTAACCAGAAACACGGAGAACAACACTGCCGGAGAGTGAAGGGCGGCTCTGGGGAACTTGGATTCTCTTGGTGAAGATCATTTTATTGCAATTTGTAGCAAAGTACCGAGACGATGGATCGAAAACATCCTTCATTAGCCTCTAGTGGACCACTCGGCCGAGAGTTGAAAACAACAAGACGACGACTTTCACACAAAAATTGTCATTTGATTTTATAGATTTCTTTTCCACAGAGGGTGGATAAAAAGTCAGAGGGTGTCCTGTAGCGGAGAAGAGGCTGAACAGATATTTCTCTGCGGCTATGGTCTGCAGAAACACAGACGCGGAAGACGGGTCAGCGGCGGAAGTCCGGAAGCCTATCAGCGCCTCGGGATCTCCACCGTCAGCTCCAGAATAATTCGCCTACGTGGAAAGGCTGGAGATTAAGAGAGGAGCAGAGGGAAGCTGATAGGATCGCTAACAGACTCCAAAATCCCGCACACTATTCGACGGCAGCGAACTGCGTCTCGCTTAACACACTTCACTAATCTATTTCAAAGCTTGCCGATCGATCTGATCATTTACATGTTTCGTGAAACAAACAAGTGTTGCAAACCTCAAACTTTAAAAGCTTCTTGGACTGAATAGTTATATACTTCTCGTCGATGAAACGATTTTTTTAGCAAGCCTAGCAAAGTATCCCGAGGCGATGGTTCACGTGGCAGGTAGCAGAACAGGCCAGAACGTCGTTTCCTCCGTGCATCCGCTCACCTGCCTCCACCCCGCGATAATTTACTCTTTTTTCGGTCGCCGATTCGGCTGGCCGGCGCTAATTTACATTTACGAGCGAGATCGGCTAATTGCCGGTTAACCGGTTGGCCGAGCCCGCCGATACGAAATACCTGGCCGGCAGTTTGTTGCCTTTCCGATACAACTGTCGTTCTCCGTGAGAACCGACGGGGAGGCCTCGCTCCGCCCGTATGCGGCCCACCGACATCAATTACGTCCATTTTCCTTAAACGCCGCTTTCGTTCCACTTGCCCGCCCCCCGCGCCCGCTCCTCCGCAACTTCGCCAGGAGCAGGATGAAAGTAGAACCGCCGGGGAAATTAGCGAAACGCTCCCGGACACCGAGAACACGTCGCTCTCACGAACCCTTCGACAGAGTTTCGACCACTCGTTTCGTTCCTTCAGCGTTAGCGGACGCGGAAGCTTTAATAGCACGAGAATTTCACTGGAATTCAGCTGGTTTCATTGAGGCACTACGAATCTAAGGTCCTGAAGCGTTCGAAGACTTTTGATGGCTGAAGAGTAGAAGATAAAATGTTGATGAATTCGAATGTCCATTTAATTGGACAGATTCAAGTCGAAGGGGTCGGTTCTCAGTCTCGATTTTCCAGCAGGCTGAGCCGAGATCGTACCGACCGTTGCCTGTTCCTTGGCGAACGAGAATTTTCCGGGGAGATACGGGAAGACAAACAGCCGGGTGATATGGAGCCCGTAAAGACCGCCAAAACGTAAACCGTGATACAGGCGCCAACTCGGTCGCCGCAATGTGTTATCGCCGGTAAACGAGTCGCCCTGTCACTCGCCATTCATCTCTAATTCCGGCCAGCCGGCCAGCTTAACGCTTTAGCAAGATGAAACTTTAATATCGGTCGGTGCCGGGGCGCAAAACAAAAAACCAATTACCCGGCCTGCGAATGATCCGGCGGGCCGGGCGTCCTGTATTTATGGCCCTGTGTCGGGGCACGTTGCCTGTCAATCGCTCGAACCGCATCATTTTTATTTGTAATTCCCTCTAAACCCTCGGCGGGTGGCGCCAGAATACGGTGCTTAAAGTAATTAGCCCACCACCTACTCCAATGACTTTATTACGCCGCGCCCCGCCCAATACATCAAGAATTACGCAATGTACAACAGCATTTTTACTGCCGGCAATAGCCCTGCAGCGTCGCTGAAATCCCGCGCTGCGATCGAGGCGTTTTCCTAAGCACCGGACTAAAATAATTAACGGCGGACAGCATCGCCGCCGATCGTTCTCGCCAGGAGATTCGCCATCGCCAATTATTGATATATTTCCCTTGCTCCTTTTCCGATCGATCGCCCGGCGATAAAGGACGCTGACGGAGCAACGGAGATTTCGTCGGTGTTAAAAATTTTCCACCGTTTGTCAACCGAAAAACAGTAGAAACGGGGTGAACAACCCCGCCCCGGATCGCGGCCGCGGCGTGTCCACGCAAAATGAAAGCCGCGCGGAGTAACGAAATTCTCGTTTGGGCGAGAGGGATTCCGAGCGACACGTTCAAGGAACGATCGCGCGACAAATGTAATTAAGGGCTCTTTCTGCCGTGGAAATTATGGCGGACTATCATTGACGGCCGCGAGGGGATGATGAACGCGGATTGGCATTTTCCAGCGCGGAGCGGGCGGCCTGCGCTCGGCCTCATGTACGCGTGCACACTGTGCTCGGTTTGTACGTTAAAGCGAGGTCCAACGCAGTACCTGTCACGGTCCTCTGGCATCCCCCCCCCCACTCCCCCGGCCGCCCTCCCGCGCCCGACTCCCCATCGGCCAACGTTTGCATCGTGGGGCTCGCCGAGCGAACCACTCGGTTCGGTTTTTAGTTAATGCTCGCGCCCATCACGTTGCCGACCGCGTCGATGGACTTTAACCCATTATGGCCGCGTCTACATCGCGAGATACACTATTCGGATATTTTAAGGGATGATGGGCAACCACCGCCCGATGGAACGGTTAATCGAGGCTCGATTCGGGGAGGGGGGGCTGATGATTTTCCGTGGTACGCTGGAATGTGGTAACGTACGGGGTGGTGGGGATGGTCGATATTTTTAGATTCGATGCTGATGATCTTGCTGGCTTAACTGTGAGTATTTTGCTTGAATTATAAAGCTTGGGGAGCCGGAGCTTTGGAACACAGAGTTCCAGTCGATCGTTCTGCCATTACTGATAAGCGTCGCCAATACTTCAACCCCCCCCCCCCCTACGGGGCGATTTATAACCACCCCCTCCCGGGAAAAAAAGCAGAAACGAGTCTGCGGGAAAGGAGAACAATGCCGAACAGAAGATAGGCGTTCGATCAAACAACGTCAGGCGGCCTCGAACCGTGACAGGAACTGTATCGACCCGTGAATCGGGGAAATTTTTACGAGACACGGTCACGATATTCGGAGGCATAATAAAGTATAATACAAGGATTGCTTTAGGCTCTGGACAGAGAAGGCTCGTTACCTAAACGATCTCTACAAAGCCCCACCTAGTAATTTAGACATAATGACTCGCGACATCACTGTCGGCTTTGAAGCGCCGACCGAAACGCACAAAGCGGCTACACCCACGAAAATCCCGAAGCGATCACACGTCCGTTACCTCTGACCTTCCACGATACTTCCTGCCGCCTCGCCCCGTTTACCGGCCGATGCCCGGGAAAAGAGAACGCGAAACCAATCTCCGCGAGAAGGACGGCAAAAAGAATTCGACCCGCCGTCCCCTGGGCGAAAATGGGGGAGGAGCGGAATGGAAAAAAAAAAAAAAAGCGAAGCAGCAAACAACGTGGACGACGTCGAACAAACAACGTGAGACAGGCTACGACGAAAATCGTGTCCCGGCTGGCGTGGGGTGGCCGGGGCGCGGAGGGGGTGGATCGTCGGATCGCGGGATCCCCGGTCGATCTAGCGGCGCTGGCCTCTCCTCTGGAGAGGGCGGAAGTAGCCGTGAAAAATTTTCCCGTCGACGTGTGGTGGCCCGTGTACGAGGCCAACGCCGCGCATTTCGCGGTGTTCGGGGTGTCGGGGGTGGTTCACCAGAGAGTGTACCGCGGGTTGGGTCACGCTGGGATGAGTCGCGTCCACGCTGCTGCAGGTCGGGGCAGCGGGCGGGGGTGGGTAGGGTGGCTGGGGTGACCGAGAGAGAGAGAGAGAGAGAGAAAGGTTGAGAGAAAGAGAGGGAGAGAGGGGGAGAGAGAGAGAGAGAGAGAGAGAGAGGGTTGGTTGGCAGTAGCGTGGAGTCGCGCTGGGGTGGCCGGACGTGGGGGAGGCGGTAGTGGTGGCAGTGGGTGGCCGAAGGTGAGGGTATTTGTTGGCGCGAGTGGCTAGCCAGTCGGATTACCACCGGGAGGGTGATTCGAGGGGGGTTTCGTTGGATGGCCTGGGGTAGGGGTGTGCGCGCGGTTCGCCGAGGGGTAGGGGGTTGCCATGGGTCTGCAATACACACAGTGGCACTCGACGAAAAATGTAGCCAGAGAGCGACCGCCGCTGGAAAATTTACACGCATCAGGAGGGCGAGGCTGAATGGCGAGGGTTAAAAGAGCATCGCTAATGGCCACCGCGTCGGTTATTTTGTGGATTTTTATAATACGACCGAGCGAGCCCGTGTCCCTTCTGCCTCCCCCCCTCCCCTCCCACTCCACCCTGTACCGCCCCACGCTCACCACCCTTTATCTGTCCCACCGACACACAGCGCTGGGACACAGTCGATTCCATCAGTTTTTCAATCCGGCTGATTTTCCTTCGCGTCCACCGCCACCCCCTTCCGCGCGCTGCTCCACCGCATTTGCGTGGATGAAATTGAGCGATAATGAACGGGCGATTCGATTCTCCTTGCGAGCCGACGCGGCCTCCGCGATGTACGCGCTTTAGCGGGGAATATATGTATTTTTTAGTGGCCGGGCATGTTTGATATTAACCCGTGAATTACTTTTGGCTCTCGCGTCCGCCGCGTATGGGAAATTTTAATTAGCTTGCTCCTCGCCCTTCTTTACCACTCGCCCCGCTTATTCTATCGCGCGTGTCTTTGTTTCCGCGGTGAACGTGGGGCATTTTGTTCGGCGATTAAAATGTCGAGCCACGTCCCTCTTGCAACCGCTGCAGTTGCTCGTTAGACGAAACGCCCGCATGACGAGTGGAAATTAATATTTCATGTCCGAAACGGACGCCCCTGTGACACCGTGCGACGTTTAATTGTCGCGCGAAGAATAGAAGTTTGGGAGAGGAGAAATCGATGGGGGTTGATAACCGTTCTGGTATCCAGGAAACTTCAGAGCAACGGGACACGCTTCTTAAGGATTCCCTGTGCCGCTATTTACGCGAGACTTCTTCGGCAACTATTTGTAATAACCATGAATGGTACAATGGCACTTGCCTCGTTGAATCGTCGCTTCCTTAGCAACAAGTGTCTGAAACCTCGTCCCCAGTGTATCAATAAGATCTACTCGAATCGCCGTCAGGCTCTCGCGAGCGCGGTGAAAACTTCCCTCAAACACCGTCAAGTAGTAAACCCAGTTATAACACCGCCACCCCCCCCCCCCCCAAAGTGGTCCAGTCAACCGATATCAATCCCAACGCTGGGAAAGCAAAGCAGCCGAAATTCTTTGCTATTTTCAGTGCGCCCCGCAGAGGCGGCAGCGAATCCATCGTGATCAAAGCCCATCCGCCGGTCGAGATCCATTAAACGCGACGTCCAAGCACCGGCGGATTCTCACTTCCTGACATTTAGCAGGTGAAACAACGGAGAACACGTACGCCGGTCCCCTCGGAGATGGCTGGCGCACACCCCCGCAGAGCGTAACGCTAACCCAGTGAAATAGATAGTCTCTCCAGGCTGGTATCGCGGCGCGGCACGGGCGTGGAGAAGAGACAGAGTCATCGGCGGCGAGGGGGCGGGGGCGCGCGAGTGTGGCGAGGGAGAGAGAGCGAGAGAGAGAGAGAGAGAGAGAGAGAGAGAGAGAGAGAGAGAGCAAGAGTACACAGGCTGGCAGAATCCATCCATATATCGCGGGGCCAACAAACCGACCGAATCTCGACAGGACGAATGGGTAGGCCGCGTTTTCACCGTTGCCACTCCGCACCGTTTCCACCAGGTCGCCGGGGCCACCGTGTGCGCGGGGGAGGGAGGGGGGCGGGGTGGCTCGAGTGTGTACACGGGCGGTGGGTGTGCGTGGATGGGTATAGTTACCCGTAACGCGGCACACCGATCCGCCACACCGGCTACGACCAACGAAAGCTTCGGCCGGAGCGGAGCGCAACGGAGAGAGAGAAAGAGAGAGAGAGACGCGGCCAGATATAAAGAGATAAAGAGGAACGAGGGGGGGGGGGGTCGAGTGCGAGCGAACGAGAAACAGGGATGAAGAGGGATAAAGAGGGATGAAGTGGGGTGAAGTGGACCAGAGAGAGACGGGAGGAGGTTACTGGCAGTGCAGCTCGGCACTCCGCAAATTTTCAACCGCCACCCACTCGACCATCCCCGTCCACCTCCCCCTCCTCCACCATCACGGTTCGCCAACCCCCAACCCTTCCTCTATTCGAGCTCGTTTTTGCCGCGTCCACCGCCAGATCAATGGGGTTGCTAACACGGGTAGGTATATGTGTCCGTTCCCGCCGACCCCCGGTCAGACCGGTGCACCCTCTCCGTCTCTGCCCCTCGCCCAGCAAGCAACGACCAACTACCCTCCGGGCACCCGACTACCCTCGCGATGCCTCTCCCCCGTCACTCTGTACAGGGTGATTATAAAGTTTCCGCGGACCGATGCTAAATGAATTGCCGAGACCCTTCTCGCGTGTCTCCGCGGCAAGGTGTCACGCTCAAGGGGGTGGTTTCTTCAGGGAGTCACCGGTTTGGGGCGCTAGGAACCGCGGCGCAGCTCCCGAAGGGTTGAACGCGAGGGTGTAGCGCGAGTTAATGCTCGAGCCTCGCGATGTTCCGCGCGATTCAACGCCGCTTGGGATCTGATTTATCGCCGACCGTGCAGCCCCCTCTGGAGATGAAGCCCCGAGGTAACGTTATTTTACCGAGCAGCGTTTGGTCCCTGTAGCTTCCCACTTTTTTTTGCTGAAGTGCCAGAGTGTCGAATGTTTAAAGAGAAATTGTAAACGAGGGGCTGGTCGAATGACTTGCAGTAGATCCAGAGGGGTGGGAGCAATTTTCGTCCCATTGTCTCGCCGAAAAAAAAGGGGCAAAGGGACGTGATTACAGGACATGGATCGCCATAATTGCGGGCTGGCGCGATGACTTTTTTATCAGGCCGCACCGCAGGGACGCGCGACTTGCAGGAACAGGGTCGAATAGCCGGGCCGTAGGGGGACCCCGATCGATAATTCTGTTTCGGTTACAGACAATTACGACTGATTCGACCGCTAATCAACGGCACGACGCGGCCGGCTGTCTGGCCAACGATCCGACAAATATCCTCAAAGTGATCAGACGACACGGCCCCGTCCTAGCAATGCTGGCCACGTGCACAAGCGCGCGGGGCCGCGCGCGTGTGCAAATATCGACGCGTCCAATAAACAAATGGAGCCCGTAAAGTAAAATGGGAATAAAATAATTTCGACGCCGCTGACTGTTATATGACGTATAGACCGCGACGCTTCGAGCTCACTGGGGGGGGGGGGGGGCGCGTGTTATTATTTTTCCGGCGAGGTGGTGACTAATGAAAAGACTGATTACACCCGACAGCTGCGTTCTCGTTTTTTTCCATTCCCAAATAGGAGGAATATTCAACGAAGAAGGAAGATAAGCTGGGAATATTTAGAGGAGACTTTGCACGCGTGAGAGTCGAATGGATGTTCTACATCCTTCGAAGGAAACGCAAGGATGTCCCTGAATCCCTTATCGATAAGAAATAGTCCCACGTATTCAAGTAAGAATGAAGCTTGATCAACTTCCTCCACGGGCGCAATTATTATTATAAACTCCGAAACACCACTCCGTTATATCCGAGGCACGAACCCGAGGGGGAGAGAAACAAGTAGCAACGACACACCCCGCGTCCAGCTCCGCTCGGCTTATTAAATCCCAGAGACTTAAACATCACCTGTTGAGGGTGCTCAGTCGCCTCGGGCCGAAAAACTCGCCCCGGCGGGGGTGGCCGTTGCCCCTCCGCGATCAAGCATTTTTCAAACCGGAGTACCCAGGGAAAATTTCAGGGCGAATGTTCCCGACGATTTGGCCGCGGGCCAGCCACTTGGTGGGCGGTCGTCGCGGTCGGTCGGAAAAATGCTCGACCTATTCTCCTACGAACCGGCGGATTATACCCGGGGCCGGTCATCATCATCGCGATATATCGGCGCTTCAATCGTCCTTCCGATTCACCGGCTCGTAAAACAATGCCCCGCTGATTACTCGATATAACTCCCGAGGAGAGAGGGGGGGTGGCGAGAAAGGGCGATGCAGTTGCAACGCGTTGCATTCGACCGTTCGCGATTCATACGCAATGGAATTACCGGTTTACGCGGCGTCGCTGTTGCACGCGAATGCCGATAGCCAGGTACGAGCCGCGACTACCAATTAGGATCTCAACACCGCACCCCCTCCTAGTTACCCCACCGATATCCTTGCGCGCGATATCAATGGATCCTTGCAAATGAAATTTCCTGCCCCCCGGCTCGCGATCGATGTCTAGGATGCTTTTAACGGCACAGTGCTTTCGGCACGATCGGTTTAAGTGTAGGTCGATCTTCCACTGGTGAATCGTAAATTTCGCGGGCAAAATATACCGTGTCTATTCCCTCGAAGGCGTAGGACTGCTGACGTGTGACGCTGATGATGTGGTTCTTAGGTGTCCGCCTCCGATTGCTTTGATTTTTGGATATGTTTTAAAGGACCGAAAAATAAGAAATACGAAAGAACTAGAAAAGTAAGAAATAGAAATAACTTTGAGGGGTGGTTTAACCCTTAGTGTCATAGTGTAACACCCGTGTTACACGAATTGAAACAATCGTGCGCGCCTTTTGGGAGCTTTTTCATGAACTTTAAAGCGTTACTTTACTATTACCATATCTAACGTGGGTCCTTGGGGCAGAAATACATTCGTAGAAATTCTGTTGTGCTACACTGTCTCGTATTGTTGATTACACCTCATAATTTCGCCAGGGCCACTGAGAGTACCCAGGTAAATGTTAATTTTTTCTCCCAATTATTTCGGCTTTCCTTTTTGACTAAATTTGATGTCGAACATAATAATGTATGTAACACTAGTGTAACATTCTGTAGAAACAAGCACTGGCTTAACATTATAATTCATAGGTACCTTTATGCGTGGTTTAACACTGATGTTATATCCATTTTTTCATTTATATAAGAAACTGTTACACTAGGAATTTTTTGCTTATTTTTGCGATGAAGTGTGGGCAAAAATGCAACGATAAGAATTTTACTGGGTAAAATAAAAGAATCATGATACTAAGGGGTAACCCCCTGAATATACAAACGGGCCAATATACAATACACGTATACCAATCTTACTTTTCGATCCTCTGAAACATAACCGAAAACTAAAGCATCGGACGCACATACCTAAAAACCTCTCCTTGTGGGATATAGAGTTCCACATACCGAACAGCGTAATGGTGACTCTTCTTCAAACGCGTACTAATTACTGAAATGGAGTAAAATGAAGCTTTGCCTGGAATGAGTTCCCTGTTCCAATCGACATTCCCTTTTATAGGTTTCGGGTGTTGCCTGCAGGTTGGAATATGTGATATCGATGACTGCCATTTCTCGGTCACGATTCATTGCTGTGACACAGTGGGGAAGAGCAATGCGTGGATAGCTGTCTCAAAAGCTACGAATATTCGTATACGAAGAGTACGTGACAGTCGATCGAGGAATCAGAGCAGATCTTTCGAAACAGCTGGCTCGCATGAAAAGGAGAGACCGAAGAAAATGGGGGGTTGCGAAAACATTGGGGGATCGAAAACCGCGCGACTTAATGTTCCCCTGTTTCTTGGAGAAGATTCCAGTGGCAGAGCCCCCCCCCCCCCCCGAATATCTAGCTTCGATCGGGGATTCGACAGCCGGTTGGAAATCGAGAAGACCGAGACGACGGCTACTTCAAAGTCGCGGCCGTTCTTCCGTAACCGAGGGCACTCGAAATCCCTAAACATCTGTCAGGTATCACTCCCCCCAGGGCGGCACTGTCCGCGTTAAATCAGGTGAACGATTCGCACAAAGGACCAGCCAGACCTCCTCTCGAGGACGCTGTCCGAGTGCAGCATCGCGGAAGTCTTCTTCATTCATCTTCTCCTCCTTCTTCGCCCTCTTGTCCGTTCGTGTGTCGCTCCTTGGATCGTTTGGGCGCGCAAAATATTATTCCCCGAACGCAGCGTGCAAACTATTTCGATACTCTTGAAAGAAACGATTCCCCCTATACGCATCTCTCATATTTAAATCCGCGGTTCTATTATTCGTTTTTTTCCAGAGGTAGCTTTTAAAACTCCTCCGTTACACTTTCACACCCCGTCAGTGGTGCATCCTCCAGGAAGAGCGTCTGTCCACGACCATCCCCACTCATACACGTGGCCCTGGTTCACCCTCGTAACGACAGATGGCTCACGGTGGTCAAACCTTCGAGGGTCGTCCCTCCCTTCCCTCCCGGGAAGGCCTACCTTCGTAGCCTCCGGGGTCGTGCGCGCCCGTGCTCGTCTTGAACTTTCGCCGAACTATCTCGAAAGCCTCGAAGAGGCGGAATTGGTTTCGGAGGGCCGTGTGTAAACGCGTCGACGAAGAGCGAGGCAAGGCGAACGTTTGGACAAACAGATTACCGCGCAGTTAGACGGTGCACCTGATTCTCCTATAATTTCCTCGATCCGATTTCCTCGCGAGGATTATCGTCCCGCGAAAGGACAGGGGGTTGTTTGCCCAGGCGATCGGTTTCGCTTCGACGCGCGTTTTTGCCCTCTTTCCCCACGGGGTATTAAACCCTCTCGAGGGATTACCTAAAAGGATGAAGTTGCGTTGTTAGAGCGTTTCGATAAAGGGCAAGAGGGTTGGCTTGGGACCGGAGAGCCTTGAACTTTCTTGGCGACTTTCATAAGATTTCATATACGGGCAAATTATTACGTGTAATTAAAGAGTTAATTCAATCTTATTTCGGTCGACCAACTGCGAGGTGGCTTGGCAAATATTTGTATAGGAGAAGCTTGTTTGCTCGCAGGTAACTGAGCTTCAGTCCTATTAGCGATTCTTTAGATTAGGTGCGAGGATCGTCAAACAGTTGCGACAGGATTTTTTACGAGCCTCTGCCAGGGCTAAGGACCCAAAGAACAATTCTTCATGAATATCCGAATACCTTCAGAGATTCTTACGAACTGAAGGGAGGGTAGGGGGAAAATGTTTCGAGAAGAGAATTTTCAAATGAATGGTCACGAGCGTGTTCGGAGGCTTCGCCAGACGACACGCGCATCTGCTCCGCTCTTCTTCTTTTTTCTTCCCTCCTTCCACCCCGGATAATTCATCCCCGATAGACGACGATTCATCCCCCCTCCCCGGGCACGACCTATACGATTAACACGTCAAAAAGCACAAAGACCACGTCGAGGTATGTCATGGGAATAATTTTTTTTCTCCTTCCACCGCCGATGCACCGGTGCTGCGACGCCCAGCGACCCCTCCGGTTATGTTTGCACACACAAAACGTTTATCTGCGGGGCACCATGAAGCACCGTGCTCCCCGTCCATTCTCCAAACGCACACACGCGCTCCCCGTGCCGCGAGATTGGGACTCTGTAAATGTTTACTGCTACTTTCCTTGGGAGTTCATCGTCTTTCACTCGTAATCGGTGCAGCCTGAGAGGCATCTTCCAGTAATCCGTCCGACTGTTATTGTCGTCCTTTTTGGCCGATTCTTTTTCCACGGGGAGCGTATTACGATGGGAATAGGGCACATACGTTTGCCGAATGACTTAGACTTTGTGCCGAGGCAGGACTCCGTGGAAGGAGTATCAATGTTTGCCATTCCCATTTTGTGGGGTGGAAGTTGATACTCGAGGAGCTGGAGCCTGAGAAAGGGCGGGCATGTGAGAGAAGGATTCGAGGTCCTAGAAAGAATTCCTTCCGAGGAAATTGAATGATTCTCCCTCTTCGGTACTGCACCGTTCTCGCTATAGACTGCTGTCTTCCTCTGTCTCCAGTTTAGGGGAGGGAAAGTGGCGTGCATTTTTGTCACAGAGAGAATCATACCGAAGTGACGTTCGTCAAAGCCACCTCAGGCAATCGATATTAGTCGGAGGGGGTTGGCTGGCGTTAAATTATAAATCAAGCGAGTCTTCAGACTTGGAGCTTCCACGAAGGCTGCGAAACGCCATGAAATATGCAACGGTCTTAGAGGGTAGTTTCGATCCGCACGGGGGAGACGAGCGTTAAAATGGAATTAACACTCACGTCCGTCCAAAAGTCCCCGGCTGGGAATCCGCCCTGGAACTATATTCGCGACGATCGTTCGCCCCTTCCCCTTCGACGGGGTTGAAACTTCCTACCCCCTTTCGTCGCTCCGCCCGCGTGATTGTCTTGGTAGTAAAGAGCCGCTTCCACCGACGCAAAACAACCAAATGAAACACCGTCCAGCTGTATCCCTTTCTCTTTATCAATAAAATTATCTTTACAACTTACACGCGGTGCCATTCCTTTCACCGAAATCTGCTCCAAAGCCACGCGGTCCAATCTCAGAGATTAAAACGCAACCTTCCACTCTATTTAGCAAAAAATTCCCTTTTACTCCGAGGAACTGAAAACGGGATTTGCCCCGCCATGGATTTCAACGATTTTCCACCGGTGCAATGTACCTTTTCCTTTTTTTTTTTATCGGAGCCCATAACCGCTAATCCGCTTCTCATTAGTGTCTCGCGTGCGCGGCGCATTTTACGGTTCTAATGATGGCCAGAGCTTGTTTGATTGAAGCGCAGCTACTCTAATAAAATAAATCATGCGTGGTGGAGAGGCGAGGCGAGGCCGCCGCTGGGAACAGTGCTGTTGGTTCAAATTAATCCCATTGTGCCTGGATTTGGTCGGCGCGCCAATTAAACGGATTATTATCGTCGCTACCGTCATTACTTTTTGCGAAAAGCAGCCCGGTCGCCGGGTTCGATCGCGAATTTTTATTCCCCCCCCCCCCCTCCGCCGCCACTTTTTCCCCGCAGTCTTTCGAGCTGTGATTGCCCGCACCCCCTCTCCCCGAGCAAAGCTCGTTTCATCGGATGAATGTAATTAATTAATATTTCCACCGATATATTCAATTAATTTTATCGCTCGCGTTTCGTTCTTTCCCGATTCTTTCTCTTTGGCTCGTTAGAGGGCCGATGATGCGGAGGGAATAAAAAGCTCCATGCGAAATTCGATAATTCGGTGTGCCCAAAAATAAGCTTTCACTCAAGTTTTTTTTTATCGATGAGCTCGTTTCTGTTGCGTGTTCATTCTCTTGATTCCGTTAGTTACCCTATTTCTAAATTCCCACAAAACGGGTACCAAAAATCCGTAGGAACCGTCACATCCAACATTCTCCAATCCCAGTGACGAATGATCCACGTCTAATTCCGTCGAGCCACCCCCGAATGCCGCCCCTTCGTTCGGAGAAGTCTGCAGTGGCCCGTGGGGTGTGATCATGTGCTACGAATTCGACCAACGCGTTTAGGAAATACACCGCGGGCTCTTAGCCAAGATGGCTACCGGAAATTGCTCGGTGACCTTACTTAGGACTTAGCAGTAGGACTTAAGGGGACGACGGGGCCGGGCGAAGGGTTACCATATCGTCAGACACGACGGAGGGAAGGGCCATTAATGAGGTAATAGCGCGGGGGGGGGGGAAGGATCCGAGGAGTCTGTTTCATCCCAGCTTGATGAGCCGTCCCGAATTACATTGTCTTCGACGGTCATTTCGTTATGGGGTGGCTTCTAACGTTCACCAACAAGCGTGAACAGTGGTTGAACGACGGGTTACGTCGTTGCCTCGTGATTTAGGAACGTCGAAGGGATTTTTCACGCCGTGGTAATTGCGCGCCAAGGGTTCCAACGGTGCTCGGTGATATCTTCTCACCCTAAGTTCGATTGTTTCGTGACTCTAAGCCTTGCCAGTTGCAACGTTTTTCCTCGAGCTAATTAGAAGTTTCCGATCGCGAAGAAAAGGGACCGGTAAGCCGTAAATTAACGCATCCGCGGGGTTTCTGCGTTGCAGACAATTTCCCAGGACACCCTTATTAAGGAATGACAGGCGACGGACCGATCGGCTTGATTCAAGACTAGAGGCTGTGCAATCATCGCGCGCGTCAAGCTGAAATTGTTCAATTACGATTTGTCACGTAGCGCCGATTTTCCACACACGCCGTTCTTCGCTTGCCCCCTTTACACCCTCGGCGTCCGCGGCAACTCCGTATGGGGTCCGTAACAATACTACGTAAGGGGCTCCGTGTAATAATGGCCCCGGGGGCATCGATCATGCGACGACCTAGGTACACGGGATCTCAAAAACACACGGCGGCTTCCTGTGAATCGACCCGCCGAGATTTCCGTCCGGATGGCCGCCCTCGAATCGCGGCGGCAACAGAAATTCGTAAAATAGGGGAGACGGAGCAGTTCGATGCCCCCCCCCCCCCTCCCTGCCCCGACAGATCAGAAGAGATAGTTTTCTGACGAAATTGACCGGTGGTTGGTGGAAACTCGATTCGCAGCCACTTCCTGATCGAGTTCTTCGGGATTCTCTGCGACAAATTCTTCCTGGACTGTGGAGTGATCTCCTACCTCCCTAAAAGACCACCTCAAAGCTTCCCAGCATCTACTACATCCCCGTAGAAATTACCAGAGGCTCCAAAAGGAATCTGAAGCATCCATCCTCCATAAACAACCCCGGAGAGGATTCAACCCCCGCACAAGATATCAACTGAAAATCCAGTTCGTCCATTCTCCACCCCCGTCAGCAACCCTCAAAAAAACCTTATCACCCAGAGTTAAAGCTCGACGAGTGTCTCCGGGAGAAGGTCCAAACCCTCGATCAACAGTTCTTGGATCCTCCGGCACGGGATCCTTCGAGCGACCCCAAAGCAAAGCAGACGGCCGACCCCGAAGAAACAATCGCATGGACCGAACTTTGCGTCGAAGCTGTACATATGGGTGTGAAACAGGGTAGTAGGTACAAGCCTCGCCCCCCCCCTCCCCGCCCCCTGGCCGGCCCCTCTCGTCGTTGTACAGTGGCGGGTTTAGATTTAGTGTAGGTGTACGCGCGTGCACCCCCGGCGCGGGGGGTGTCGGGGGCGCGGAGAGCTAGGCGAGCCAGCGAGCATTCGAGGGGTGCGTCCCGAACACGTGACGCCTGATTCATACACAGACTGCTACGGAATCAATTTGTAATCTTGACTCGAATTAAGGACGACAGAGGGGTGATCGGCGAGACGGGAGGGGCGGCCGGTCCGCTGAGAAGAGAGGCGAGCGGGGGGCGCGGGGGCGGGGGGCTGTACCCGTTTATTGGGAAGCGAGCCTGGCATTTGGTACGGAGAATGTGGCACGGCTATACACTGGAATCTGAACTGCCGCGTGCTGAAAGCATTATAGTCTGGCTTGTAGGTTATTAGGTGCGTCGGCTAATAGGCATCGATATCGGGTATTAATGGCAGGTAACCAGACGGTGATAATGGGTATCAAAGGGCGGTGTTTTAGCGCCGACGCGGGGAATAGTAATAGCGGCTTTTACCTTGTTATTTAATCAATCCCCGTCGTGCTTCCAGCTAGGCGATTTTTTTTTATCTCTCTCGCCACCTGGCGCGCGGTGGGAAGGGTAGGTGGACGTTTTAGGGATTTCTGACGCTACTGGAGCGATTAGATCGGACACGATGATCACCGAGGATCTCTACCACTATATTTCCTACCACGGACAATTGAAGACGTCGTTGTTGAAAAGTAAATGATTTCCAGCACTTCATAGAATTCTGTAAAAGAAAAAATACTCGGAGGGTGATCCCGCGAGGATGCTGGGTGCTTTAAACGAATAAACGCGAAGTGGCGAAGGGAATAAAATGGCGAAAGGGTTGCGAGGGCGAGCAAAGGGTACACGCCAGGTTCCCTTTATCGGCTGACAAACTTCACGGGTGCGTTTCTCCGGCGAGAGAGATTCGAGAGATTCGAAAGAGACGAGGCGGCGAAACAAAAGGGGCGTAGAGAGCAGGGTGCAAGAGGTGGCGGAGGAGGAGGAGGAGGAGGTGGCGAGAGGGTGGCACAGGTGGGGGCAGAAAACGATCGGGGCAACGAGAACGGAAACAAAAGCGACGCGGGGCGATACGCAGTATGGCGACGCTTCCGGCTCGCTCACCGCACACAATGCACACTCCCGTGTTAACTTCTGTGCCCTGTGCTTGCTCTTCCACCTTCCCCCTAACCGCCCACCCCTTCTCGTGCATCGTTCTCCATCCACCGACGTCGAAACACACGGCGCCACCCTTCATCCCTCTCTTACGCCTGCCCTCCGAAACTCCGCGATTCCGCGCGCGTTACTTGAGCCGCTGATAACCAGGGCCGACGATACCTTTAATTGCACCCCCGCCGGTGCTCCGCCGGAGCAACAAGTTTGCTACGACGGGAACATCGATCGACGGTGCTCGATCTCGTCCTTGTAAGTGAAGAACCTTCGGTCTGGATATCCAGAGGTAGCTTCTCCGCGCAAAGATTCAACTCCGCAGGTTTGCAACCCCTGTTCCGCACCGATTTTGTACAAAGGAAGGTTAATAACGCGAAATGCACCGGCTTCAACTAAAGAACAGTGGAGAATCAAAGCGCGGCGAGCTTCCAGACGCGGTTAAAAAACAAAGTATCCAGCCAACCGACGCTCAAAGTGACGTTTAAACTGAACTCCGCCGGTGACAGACGTAATCCAGCCTTTCGCTCAAAGCTCCTCCGGCCCTTTGTGTAATTTTACGCAACGCAAAGTTAATCTAACCTCGCGTTTCCCGCCGGACGAGAGGTTCCTCTGGCCGGGATCGAAACGGCACTCGATGCCGCGCCGTTGACGAATCAAACTACGCCCCTGTCGGCATTGGCCGTGCATCTTTTCTCGCCTTTCTCTACTTTTTCCCCCGTCATACTCCGCGGCGTCTCTTGCGCTGTGCCATTCGGGCCATTGTCTTTGTCCAGGCGCAGGCACTAGGCTTTATTAAAAAAAAAAAGGCTGCAGCCTTTTGCTGGGCAGTGGCGAGGAAACGGAAGCCCCGGGGGGGCACGTTTTAAGAAATTAGTCCTCCGCGCAGCTCGTTACGAGAAATCCCGTCCTGCCGTCGCTTTTTCCCGCGGACGGGGCCACTATTAATTAATCGCAGCCCCTGTTAACGTCAGTGGACAAGGCCCGATACCGTAAACCGAACGGCGGGTAATCGTCTCCGCAAGAAACTTCAATGGCGGGTAGGAAGGAATTTTGAAGGGTTTTATTTAGGTAGAGAAAGGTAAGTTGCTCTTTTATAAATAAGACTAAAGGGGCGAGTTTAGTGGGAGATTACTACGGTAGCGTGGGATAATAAAGGACAGGTCAGAAACAGAATGCAAGTCAATTTGCGGAGAGAATGCTGTCAACTAATTACGGCAATATCAAACAATTGGGATTATAAATATCCGTGTAAAATGATTTTCAGAGTTTAGCTGACAGGTTTTTGAAACACTTTTTTATATAATGTAAAAATTAACATGTTTACATTTGCTTTAAGTATCCTATCACAACATTGCATCTTTTGTGATTGTACTACAAGTGTCAAAATGCATAAAATTTCTGTCCTTTTTCTTCTTTAATACATGTTAAAAATCTGTTAATTACTCCGTACCGGGGTAACATTGGCACATCATATAAATAACATTAACAGTTTTACTAATCTGAAGTCAGTAAGATACATTGATACATAAATTTGTTTATTTTATTTTATTTGTTACATCTGAACCAAAATCTATTTGTAACATTGGCACATCATACAAATAGCATTAACAGGTTAAGTTTTACTAATCTGAAGTCAGTAAGATAATTTATTAGGGTAACTGTACTCGTAGTTGACAGTGTAAAAATAGTTGACACTTTTATTTTCAGTCACGAATAATAAGCTTTCTATTTAAAAAATGTTTTTCACTAATACTTTTTCAAAACAGCGTATTAGTCAAAAACATTTTTTTAATAGAAAGCTTATTATTCGTGACTGAAAATAAAAGTGTCAACTATTGGTACACTGCCAACTACGAGTACAGTTACCCTAATAATACAATATATAACGTAACAAAGTTACCTATTTGACAGTCGATTATTGGACAATATCTAACAGCAAACGTTGAAACAATTGAATACCTAAAATCTCGATCTCCAATAAGAATTTATATGTCCATGCGTATAGCTGCCAATGTCATCCCGGCGCATGCCAATGTTACCCCGTGCTGCCAATATTCCCCCAGTTTACGGTACCAAACGCTTCAGGATTTTTACAGGAATTCCACTGTATCGCTGAAAGAGACGCTACCTTTGGCGCAACTACTTTTTACCCCCAAGTTCCTTACCCTGTTCAGGGGACACCATCGAAGGGAGAGGCGGGTGTAAGCTTTCCGACACTTCGATCATCGCAGATGCGTGGCGGAGGGTGGAAAAAATGGGGTTAATCTCGCGTTAATCTGTCGGTGGGTGCTGGGACCAGCCCCTGAAGAGACCGTTGCTCATGGACAGACTCTAAACGCGTGAAAGCAGAGAAATTTGAGGGAGCCTTTTTCACGTCCTTTTACCTAGAAATTAGCCTGCGAACCTTCGGGAGGACGAGCTTCCTTCGTGACGATCGGTAGTAAAAGTTTCGAAACTGGGCCTTTATGGATCGTGGCCTCTATTCCGCCAAGGGGGGCTACCAACAGGGACGCCTCTTTTTCCATTGAAAGCAGGGCTTCCCGGTATCAATTTGGGGCTCCGATTCGAGGCATCGATAATGCAGCCCTCTAAAGCGGTAATCTTTAGAAATTACTCCAGGCTGCTTAGAAAAGGCGAAAGGAAGCATGGGGGATGAAAATGGAGAAATAGAAACTCCTTCACTGGGTATTTACTTTAATGAAAAATTAATAAACCTGGGAGACAAGCTATACATTTTATCGACTTTGACAATTAACATGCGGGACTGAAAATCTCATGCGACAATGTTTGTGAGGGGTGAAGGGCCGACAATAGGAGCGAAAATGCGATTCTGCGAGCATAGAAATGGCGCGATCAAGAAATTGAATCAAACCTGGCCTGGCCTCACCTCGCCTCGCCCTTCCTCCTCGTAACGTGGCAGGCGAAAGGGGTGGCGAGAGTGCGAGTGCAATTTCGTTGTAAATCTCGCAGGAAAGCCCCGTGAACGACACGCTGACCCAGAAAGCCAAAGGGTTGGGATTCCGTCAAGATCGATTCGAATTTCGTGCACGACCAAGCGTTCGACCTTTACGACCTGTCCTTTCGAGTTTGCCCGGCAGAAGGGCTGAATTGGCGCGCCTCTTTTGCGCGAAAATCGGTGAAATGAGGCCCGCACCCCAATAAATCTCTGGCCACGCCGACCTTCCGTCTTCGTCCACCACTGCTACGTCAAACGTCGATGTGGCCCCCCACGAAGACACCGCATGAGTTCCTGTCCAAATATTGGGCCTAACTACCCGATGATCCTCATAACTCAATAAATTATGCCGTTTATTAATGGGACCAGGCTGTGGCGCGAAAACTCCACCGTGAGTCGTTGGAAACTTTCATCGGGGGAAGAAGCTACATACATTACCCAAATAACCATGCTTTTCGATGTACACTTTGGTTTTTCAAGTGCCCCCTGTGATATATATGTATGTACTAGCTTTACTACTCGGCTTCGCCCGAAATTTAGATTCTGATTTCATAAAAGAAATTTTTTTTTAATTATTTTTTTTTGTGAAAATAGTCACATTCGTCTGGATTAGTTAAGCATAATGAGCTGAAACACATTTCGTGACCCCAGGGTTTACTGTTCGAAAGTTTTTAGGCGACAGGCAAATACGCGAACTCTTTCTGCTTTATATAGGGTAACTGTACTCGTAGTTGACAGTGCACCAATAGCTGACACTTTTATTTTCAGTCACGAAAGCTTTCTATTAAAAAAATGTTTTTGACTAATACGCTGTTTGAAAAAGTATTAGTCAGAAACATTTTTTTAATAGAAAGCTTATTATTCGTGACTGAAAATAAAAGTGCCAACTATTGGTACACTGTCAACTATGAGGACAGTTACCCTATTACCTCTAAATTCAAATCTTCCTTTTCTTATATCGCGGCTCATTATTATAAGTCCCTTCCACCTGATATTCGAGGGCTAAATTCGATTCCTGATTTTAAATGTAAAGCTCGACGATATATATTTCTACCCTATTCCTAAGTCACCTCTATATCCCTTCTTTTCCTTGTCTCGTCCCTGTCCGTCCATCTACGTTTATGCATTTCTATCCTAATGCGCCATAATAATTTTTTTCTCTCTTAATTTTTCTATTTTTACTTTTCTTTTCTAGTTTTATTTTTATTTTTAGTCATTTATATAGTTACGGTTAGGCTTCTAACAGGATCGTACTGCAGCCTCGCCATTTACTTCGCTATTCTTTGTATCACTGTTCTTTGTATTTTTCCAAGTAATAAAGACGAATAATAATAATAATAATAATAATACTAATATTAAGATGTTTGTGTGTAGAATGTGACTGTGCAGGTGTATGTGAGTGTCGACAGAGAGCATCAAAGAGTTTTATAAGCAGATTATGCGATACACGTGTCCAAGTCTTCGTTACCAAACTATTATTAATAAATATATAATTGTAACAAATACCCAGCGATAACACCCCCTGCATACAGTTCAATTTGTGATAGAAGGAGAGTATGCACACTACATACGTAAAAGTTACCAGACAACCTTCTCGAATTGGTCTTAAAGAATCCAAACACCACCCACACTGTTTAAAAATTCCAATGGTCAAAATCGAGAAACTATACACGTACATTCGCGACGAAGAGCGTCCTCCTTGAGATCCACGCGGTGATCCCCCGAGATGCACCAGCTGCGCTGCAGCGTCTCACCCCCGCGATCCTGGCGGAGGTGAAGAAACGCGTGCAGCGTGGAGCGGAGGAGCGTGGATGGCGGCGAGGGTGGGGTGTTTGGAACACGTGCGCGTGAAAATTTACGTTGTCACGTAAGCGTGGCGCGGCTGGCAAGGTACGACGGCCGAGAAGAAGGAGAGAAGGTTCGGAAGGAGGCGCGGAGAGCGACCGAAACGCGTGTACGTACGAGGGGATGACAGAGAGGGATGACGCCGAGTGGACGGGCAGAGAGTGAAAGCCGCGGGAACGGGGGAGAGAGAGCGAGAGAGGCACAGGGGTGCGTGACGAGGGAGGGAAGAGACGGGCGGGTTGGAGGGAGGGGGGGGGGGTTTGGCGAGCGGGTAAGGAAGAGCGGAGGCGCAAGCCACCCTTGGCAAGAGAGGCAGCAGGCTAGCAGCCCCTTTCGCAAGGCACCCCCTAAGCCTGGTTAGGGGCGAAGGCGGCGAGCCGCGGAGGCCACAACACGACCGCCGTCCTCATTGGTCGACGCGCCTCGCCTGGGTGGGGCTCCGGAAAAATTGGAGGGGAGAAAAATCCCCTCTAAATAGCTGCGGCTGCGGCCGCGAAAAACTAGAATCCGCTCAGCCGGCATCGAGAGCGCGTCGGTTCCGCGTACAGCTTTCGTAGATCATTTTTTTAGTTCGCATCGATCATTGGGCCAGCGAGTGCCAAGGAGCGTGCCTCGTTCCCCCCAGGACTATTAAAAGAACGTCGTCGACGCGAAGGGACTACTCCTTCGTTTGTTTGTTTGTTGGTGGTGTTTCGTTTCCCGTTCGGCTTAAGTGTTAGAGACACACGAGTGCGATCCCACGGGGAGATACAGAATACTCAGTGATAAACGATCTTGGTGCCCTTGAGGATTACGTCGTTGGACCCGCTGTGGAAAAAAAAAATGCATCTGCCGGACGGACCGTTAGGAATGGACAGCTTCAACGCGATTCACGAGACGCTGCAGGCCTGCCACGGCAACCTAGTGAGGACCGGGAGCCCGGTCATCCTCTGCAGCGCGTTGCCGTCACACTGGAGGTCGAACAAGTCGCTACCAGTGGCCTTCAAGGTCGTGGCGCTCGACGAGGTCACCGACGGCACACTGGTCACCATCAAGGCGGGCAACGACGAGAACTGCTGCGGGGAACTGAGAAACTGCACCGCGGTCATGAAGAACCAGGTCGCCAAGTTCAACGATCTCAGATTCGTCGGTCGCAGCGGAAGAGGTCAGTATCCGAGAAGTCGTGGAATCCTCCCCCCAAGCGCCGGCTTGCTTGGCAAACGTTCGAAGAGAATTAACAGGGACATCTCCACGTTTCGTTGCAGGAAAGTCCTTCTCCCTCACGATACAAATCAGCACGGTACCATTCCAAGTGGCCACCTACACGAAGGCCATCAAGGTCACGGTGGACGGACCCAGAGAACCAAGGTCCAAGTCGAGTAAGTTCAGCACAAGCATCTCCAATCTCTTCTCCACCCTCTACATCATCGCATCGATCTTCTACAAGATTCCTTCGGCTCTAGATCCTCGGAGATTAAGAATTCTAAACGTCTAAGCCTCCCCCGAATACCACCTCGACAAACTCTTCACCTCTTCATCTCCAGAAACGAGGAAACACAGCCCACCCTTCACTTTCTCTATCCAACAATTTACTCAGATCTCAAACCACCCTCGATTAAACTCAGAAAACTAGCCTCGCGCGTATCGGACACCCTCCTTGGCTCCGAGTCGCCAAATCTCGAGCTGCAAGTCCATAGAAATTCCACGGGGGCAAGAGGAGGAGGGGGGTGGATAATTCGGCGGGAGCAGCGTGACCGAGCGCAGAATCCGCAAACGGGCGTCGGAGTCTCGCAGGCGTTTAATAATCCGGTGGACCTCAAACCGCGAGCCGCAAGCTCCGGAGTCGTTCGCACGTGCACGTGTACAAGGGTGGTTGTGCGCGACGCGGTCGCGCGCGCGCGCACACACGCACCCGTGGACACACGGGGAGACGCGTGAAAGCAGGGCCCTGCGAATCCGCCTTCGCGCGGAGACTTTTGCTGGCATCGTTTCAAGCCACCGTCGGGCGTCCTTTTTCCCCTCTCCTCCTCCCCCCCCCCCCCGAGCCCCGCCGCCACTGATTTTCCAGCGGCGACCACGTCGTGGAGAACACTAAAAGTCCCGTGTGTTTATTGGTCGGCTGCTCGGTCGGCCAAAAGAGCCGCGGCTGGCATTAGAAAAGACGAACGCTCCCGTCGGCCATCAAAAACCGTGTTCCCCCGCCTGCAAAGGAGCCGTCGCGTTTACGCGTTTGTTTATCGCGCCGCATATGGCGGTAGCATGTGGCTCGCGCTACGAAAACCGTACGAGCCCGGTAGCGTTATAGCGTACCCGGGGATCGTGTAAACAGAGATCGGCTAGCTCGCCTACGGAGAGCGTCGTTAATCCGCGTTTTACGGCCACCCAGCCGCCCCCGAGTCGACTTTTTTTTATCTCTGCCATCGCTACTCTTTGTCAGTTCGTTAGACGTCCCTAAAGCCGCCCTGGAAATATCTGGATATCTGGTTCTCCCCCGACAGTTTAGTCTTGCAGGCCGTTCTCCTCGCTCCTCCTTGCGTTCTCGGCTGGCTTCTGTTTCTTTTTATCGGGCGGGCCTCCGGAGGGCCGGCGGCGAAACGCGACTCCGCGCGGAAAAGTTTGCCAAGGTTCCCCGTGGCTGCGGAGGGACCTTGATCGCGGCATTTATTTATAGAGCCGAAGGAATCGCTGCTCGAGTTCGGATTTTCCTGGCTATTTCCGACCGCGAAACGCCTCGGATCGCGCTAAATGGAATCACTCTTTCGCTCGCAGATTACCAGTACGGGCCTGGATTCCCTGGCTTTGGACTGCTCAACCCATGGGTGGACGTAGCGTACCTGGGCCACGCGTGGCACTTGCCTCACCCGGCGTTCGTCAAAGGTAAGCTTGCTGTTTCCAAGACACATACGGGTGCTTCGGCATTTGACGACGCGAAGATGTTCTGAAATCTCAATTCGCGGTTGGATGTACAAGAAGCTTGGAATAAGCTCTCCGATAGGTAGCCAGAACATTCTTCACTCGTCATAGAGAGAGAAGCCCTCTGCCCCAGCTGCCATTCCCCAATCAGAACTCGGGATAATCAAAAATCCTAGTCGCCCAAAGTGCTCCTAATCGGTCCCATCAGAGCCCTTCATGCTCGTCCCGCTCGCAATCAATCAAACGCCAACAATGCGCGCGGCAAGCCGCCAGTCCGTGCGAAGCCGGTCTCGTTGCACCGAAGGAAAAGGGAAGCCTTGGAAAGAGGACACGCGTTCACGAGAGTCCGCGTTATCGATTTCGCCTGTAGTCCGCGACGCCTAGCGATGATTCATACACCCGTGTGGCTGGACCGAGGGGTGAGCCTGGGCTCCCTTTTCCCACAACGGACCCCTTCGGCCCCCAATTCAGCCGCCCCGCCGCCAGCTACGCAACAACAATGCGACTTAGCCTCCCTTCGCCCACGAAGCGCTTCCTCTCCCCGAACGGCAGCTCCTCTAGAATCGCGGCGCAGCCACTCTAATCGTAGCGCGCTGTTTTTCTATGCTTCCTCAGGAACCATACCGATGTCATCGGCGGATCTGTTCCCACCGACCTTCCCGCCGACGGTTCTGCCGCCGTACTCCTTCGAGCCGGTGAAATACCCGGCGGAGTACACCACGCTGCCGGCGAAAACCACCACCGCGACCACCACGCCAGCAGCCATACCGAACAGCCCATCCAAGACGCCACCGAGGAGCCCCAGTGAATGTGGCAGCGAGTCGGCCGCCGAAGAGGTGCGCAGCGCGTTCGTGCCGATCCGATTGAACACACTTCCTCCCGCGTCCTCGGTGATCACCGCGTCCTCGTCGTCCCCGGAGAAGACCGACCTGAAGCCGGCGCTCGGCGCGAGGAACGAGCTGAAGGCGCCCACCACCCTGATCGCGCACAAGCTCTCCATCAAGAGGAGCCCGTCCCCGACGAAGATCTCGTCGCCGCCGACGGCCAAGCCGGTCTGGAGGCCCTACTAGGGACCAAGTGACCTCGGGACACGTGTGAACACACAATTTCTCGCTGGAAGGCTAGTGATTTACTTAGACGTCGCCGGTGCACGCGCAACGGTCCCACACGCTCCTGATGAAAGGAATCGACGCGATCTCTCGCCGACGTTAAACGTTGCTCGATAGAGCGCAATTTTTTTTTATTCATACTTTGTTTTCTGTACGCTCCTCGCTCGTTCTTCCGGGGCGTCGGGAGTTCGAACGGTCGCGTCGGGATGATTTCGGGGTCTTCGGTTTTACGAAGACGGTACGGGAGAGATGACGTACTCGCAGTTACGCTACGGAGATCGTACGTTAACTCACGGTGATTGAAGAGGCTGGAGAGGTGTCTTCTCCGATCGATCGAAGGCTGGTCACTTTCGATCCGCTCGGTCGTTGTGTATATATACGCGAGATATTAATTATTGTACATAGGGCAGTTTGTAAATACTTGTAGATAGTTCGTGGACAATAATCTAGAGAGACAGAGATATTATATATGTATACTTCGTGAGCGTGCGTGGGACGAGTGTGTGTGCTGGTATGCGTGGATGCGTGAATGTGCGTAGAGAGAGACCAAAAGACAGAGATATTGATATTATTTATAAGCCAGAGATCTAATTTAATCTAAACAGATGGTATTATATAGAAACGCAACGAGAGGAATAAACCGAGATCGATGCGAAAATTTAAATCGCCCTGCTGTTATCATTCTTTCACCCCCCAGCATTCATTCACACATGATTTCCACCATCGATTAAAGAAACCTTTAATTCACTCACTTTGATTCGTCTCAATCGAAATTCTGAAACTACGTTCCCTACTAACCAGTGGTGGGCAAAAATTTTAATTAAATAAAATTTCGAATAACGAATAAAAGTTAAAAAAAAAAAAACTTATTCATCGTGTGTCGAATAAAGTTAACTCGGAACAAATGACGAATCATTTTTTTTTAACTTTTATTCGTTATTCGAAGTTTTATTCAAATAAAAATTTTGCTCACCTCCGCTACTAACACGCTTCCTTCGCGGAGACCCATTCCCTCCACCGAAACTTAACCGTTTCTCAACGAATTAACACCGTCCCTACTGCCTCGCATCGCCTCAACGACTTCCATATGCCGCAATCTCGGTCAAGGGATTCTCCGTGGGTCAAAAGGAAGGATGATTTTCACGGTGCCCCTCGAAACGACAGTTTCGGATCCGTCTTGCACGCGTTAGGCCGTAGGAACGCCGTGAAAGAGATTGAAACGCCGCTTCGTGCCGCTACAAGGGGAATCCATATTTTTTTTTTCGCCGCGATTTAAATCTGAATGGCCGTTCCACCGCGGTCGTTCGAGGTTCCTGCGTGTGCACGTATGGGTTCCCACACGGCGAACACAAGGGTAGAGAATGGTTTATATTGAGGGGAGTGCGTGAGATCTGTATTAGTACCGATAGGCCAGCAGAACGTCAGTGCTTCTCATTCTCCTTTGCCAGTGAACCAGCGTGAGACTTCTTCCTCCTCCGTAACCATTTCACGCACCCTATAAGACACACTTTCCTCCCTTAGACTTTAAACCACGGAAAATAGAGAGCCCAGCATATATTCAACATTTTGTTCTCCCCTTTTTTCGAGAATTATTCGAGGACGGAAAAGGCGACGCCGTGAAATTTGGGCCGTCGGTGATTTCCGCGCGAAAACGCGCACGAGAAATGCTTCAAATTCGACGTTCCTAGCGGATATCGTGTTACGATAGGCAAGGCCTCCATTGCCGCCACTATGTCACTGTGAAACATAACCTAGGACAAGGGATTCTGTGCTCCGCCGGCCTCTCTATTTTTTTTTCTGTTTTCGTTTTCGCGTTCAATCGTTCCGGACGTGTTTGTCAAGCCGGCGCATGGAAGTCGAGGACAGTCAATCTCGGTGACAACGTATAACTCAATTCACCGCCGGGGGAATATAATGCCTGACGCGTGTGTCCCGAAGAAAGCCATCGGAATTCCCGTGAATACCGAACGAGAGGAGTTATCGGCTCTGATAACGAATGCGTCGGGAAAATAGGATGAATATTAAAGAACGAGGGGGAGAGGCTCCAACGAACGAAGATATGGTCGGTTCCAGTGGATCAATGGATGATCGATCATGCTCCCTAGATCGTATAAAAATGGCCAGAATTTTTTTAACATATCTACTTGACTTTATATCGAAACTTATCTATGGCCTTCCACATTGTTTCGTGAAACTGCATTGCAGACTATTTCTTCTCCGATCGCGATTCGGTATTGACACGCAATTAAGAGCCACCCTGTGTGCGCAGGATTAGACGGGGCGAGGTGAACGAGGCGAGTAAATAGAGCAGGACCGGCTGGGCTTTTTGAGCGATTCAACGGGATCAGGCTGGGGAAAATGAGAACCGCGTTGACACCCCGTAGCCGTGGGGCTGCTCGTTGACGAGTAGACAACGGAACCAAGCAACCATGAAGGGTCGCCGCATGAACCGAGCCAAACCGATCGGAGGCAATCCGTGCGCGCGCGCGCGCGCGCACGAGCCGACCCCGCTGCTAACTAATGTTTGCCCAAAGAATCGCGAGGAATAATTGAGTCAGCAGCAGAGGAGAGGAAAAAAATCAGCACCCGAATCACCGGCGGAATAATCGACTTTCGTCGGGCCAGACTTCCTCGCCTCGCGATTTTTCAACCCCCTCCGTGGAATGGACGGTGTTTGACGACCCCCTCATTGGCGAGTCGCTGCGCTGCCTCTCCGTGCACGAATATTCCGAGGGGATTCGTCAAACTTTCGTCCCGATATTTCGGATATCCTTATCGCACTGCCAAGAGAAATCTACGCCACTTAACGGGGTCCCTTGCGCACCTAATTTCTATCGTCCCCGACGATAGAGCACTGTTACTGAAGTCGACGTGAGTTGAACGCGACAGAATAAATGATTCGCCAAAGAGACTCGCCCCCGTAACTTCACGGATCCTTGGATTAAGGAACATAGGGATGGAAAAAAAACGCTAAGGTACCTAGTTCGAAATCGGGGATCAGAAGCGCGGGCAAAGTATCCGAGCGATCCGAGCGTGTCGACATGCCAGAGGATCCTCCTGCCGGTGGCAGGATCGTGAGGACAGAGCTCGAGGGTCCTAGAGTTAGGCAATCAGCGTTGATGACGGGGTACTCGCGGGGCGAAGGGCTCGGACAATTAGTAACCACCCTGCCGCCCCCTCGTACACCCTGTCTTCCCGCACCTTCGGCCTGCGATTCAACCGGTGAACCTGGCCAACAACGCGGCGACCGCAGCCGCCACGCATGCGAAAGAGGCTGCTGGATCAGAGGGACGAAGAGGGGCGAAGAGATGCCAAGAGGGAAAGAGACCAAGGCTTTACGTTCGTTGGCAGCGTTGCGTGGAGTACGCCTGTGTAAAGGGTGACCGTCTTCGTTTGGCGGACAATGTCAGCTCGATCGGGACGTTGTCCTGGTTAAGAAGAGGATTTACAAAAGAAAATCCAGGACAACTTGGAGACGATCATGTGTCGCTGTCACGAGTAGCAGAAGTGATAGGTAGTTAATTTACCATGCAATTGGTCACCACGAGCCGGCGTCTTCGGTGAAACGATGATCCTAATTACAGCGTCCGGATCCTACAAACAGCCTCCCTCGTTACGATCAAGGAAAGCGTATCGACTGAAGGATCAATCGAAACCACCTAACCCAAAGTCGCTGCCAAAGAAGCCACCCCCCCCCCCCCGTTCGGGGGACGTTCGTTTTAATCGTCCGTTCGGAGCGCTTGAAAACTACTCTGAAGACTACTCCTCCCCTCTGTGGAGGGAAAGGGCCGCGGCACTAATTGCCTCCGTCATCTCTTTCCGCGAAACGTGTCGAGGATTACACGACGTCCGAGGAGGAGGATGGGCCTACTCGAAGGAGACCGCGGGATTAATAAGCCAGCCTCTGGAGGGTCCCCCTGTCCCCTCGATTAGAGGATGCCCCGAGTCGATGGGGGATGGAAGAAGCGCCAAGATTCTCGAGGGCACGGCGTCTTTCGAGACGAAGGAAAGGCAGCCAGCCACGCGGTCTCTTCGCGACCTCACGAGTCGCCTAACGAGCTGTTTTGCATGGCAATGCTTCGACCTCGTTATCGGTTATCGATCCGTCACGAACACAGCCACCACCGGCACACGCCGGCCACGGATTAAAGAGAGCCCTGCGCCCGGGCTGCGTGCACCGCCGTACACGCTTCCTACACACTCCCGTTGCACGCCGGGAGTAACGCGCGTGTGCACGCGTCCCGCGACCGTCTCTGCGGCCCGCCGGCGTATTTTCAGGCCACGGTTGTTTGACCGATTGCCACCGAGGCACGGTGAAAAGGCGCATCGCTTCGCGGAAACCGCCGATTTTCAGCCACCGCCGACGCTAAATCAGCAGGAACCGTTCGCCGTCTCGTGGAGCCTCGATCGATTCTTGGCTTCTGGTCCGAGCTACGTGGAGCGCGGGCCTCCCTGTCTCCGCTCTAGCCGACTGTAGCGCGAATTTCCTCGCGAGGGGCGAGAAAGGGAGCGTAAGGGGTGGACTCGAGAACCGAGGAGACAAGCCAGAGTCGCGGGAGGTCGGTGCTACTCGTTGTTCATGGAAGAGGCATCAAATTTTCTACGCTCCCACTTCGCGTGGGTTGACAATACAAATTATCTGATACGGTATCGACTGCATCGGCCTGCAATCTACCAACGAGTGGAAGCCCAAACGCGCCACATATGGGCAGCGACGCGGGATCGAGCTTAACGCTCCAAGGACTGCGAATATTACACCCATTCACTTGATCAGTGGCCAAAAATAAACGCCTCTCTGTACCTACTCATTGGCGCTGATCAGTGTACCTCGGCACCCATCACGCAACGCGCCTGAAAGCTGCCAAACCCTTCGATCGCTTCATAGTACCCACACCAAGCTACCCTACCCTGCCATCGCCTGCAATCTCACCCACTTTCGGGGCGCCGAAACGAAGCAAAGGGGGGGGAAAAAATCGCGTGGAACTGGAGGCAGACACCGGGCACCGCGGCAAATGAAGCTCGTCGAGCTCACCAGGCCGGAGTAACAAGCGTCTAGCGTCACTATTCGTCGACAGGCAGCCAGCCAGCCAGTTGGAGGCGGCCGCGACTGCATCAACGTGGGCCAGTGTCAGAAGATCAAACAAGATAATTAATCTCGTTAGTCCCGAATCAACCTGCTCTCTCTATTATCGGATTACCATACCGGTCGCCCGGCAATTTGTCAACGCGACGAGCGCGTTCCTCCGCGATCACCTCGGGGTCTCTCAGCCACCTAGCGTGCCTCTCCTCGGATTAACGGGGCCCCCGGAACGCCAGGGCTCCATGGCAGGAAATAAGAAATGCCGCAAGGTAGAACGGCGTGGCTTGGCGTTGCCTGCGATCGGTTCGGCAAATGTAGGGGAGGCTGAGGTGCTAGAGGAGCGCGTCGTAAAAGGCAATAAACCGCAAAAATTTCTCCGCGCACCGTTTATAAAACCGCACTCAGGCTGTTTGTTTCGCAAGGGAAGGGGGGCCGCCCCCGCCTTCGGCCTTTGCCGGAGAGGACTCGGCCAACGTTTAGGACCTCTAAGGGTGAACCGGCGAGGGTGGGATGCGAGGCCTCCCGCGGTCATTTATGAGGACAATTTGATCATCGACTTTACGATAGGGTTCCCCACGGTTCCTCGCTCCGTGGAAACGGCTAAAGAGAGAAGTAGGAGGCGCAGAGCGGGGGCAGGCACAATATTGCTCGGACGTTGGCCGAGCCTTGCCGATCGCTTGAGGTAAAAGTTGCGGTCGTCGCATGGCGAAAGCCCGTATAAACTTTTACGATTTCGTTTTATAACGAGCCTGCCTTTTCGCCGATCCCCGTTTTCTTCGCCTTGCTTGGGGGGCCCCTCTGGCCAGACCTGCACCGCCAATTTACGGATTTCTCCAGAAGAATTCTAATTTAATTAAAGCCGCTTTGTGCGCCTCCATGTTCCATTCGCCCCGTCTGGCCTGTTTCCCTTCTTTTTTCCCTTTACCTCCGGTGTATCAGTTTTCGACCGAATCGCGGGGATTGCAACCGCCTACCCCCGTTCGAGGGATCTTTCGAACGGTACTCGCGAGGGTACACTTGCTAAGTTTCTTTAAAACGAGGACCGATCGCTGGCGAAATTCGGAACGTTCGTGGAAACGAACCGTCGCGGGTGTGAAAGCGGCTCGGTCGTATCGGAGGCATGGAAACTCGATAAATCAATGGATCGAGTCGGTAGGTAAGGTTTGATCCAGTTGACCGTCGAAGGCTCGATTCTTTTGGAATCCCCGTCGGCTAGCAGCCAGCGGCAGAACGGAACTCATCAGGACGGGAGGAAGTGGACACGTCGGAACAATTTCCTTACACCGTCTCTGCTGCCACCACCCCCGTCGCCCCCCCCCCCCGCGCCCTGCCCCCACGACCTTTCCGTCGCCACCCTATCCTCCCGGCCGCCGCTACTGAAATTTTGACCCCTCGCCGATTGACCAATTTGCCAAATCGATTCACGTCGAAATGAACCTACGTAATATCTCCGGGGCCGACTCTCCCTCGCGCTCCTTCGCAGAGCCTGGGCCGCCCCTGGATAGACGGCCTCGAGTCGGCCTCCATGGCCGCTGGAAACACCGGGCCAGATGACGCAGGCACTACGCTACGTTTCTTTGATTAGCAGCGGCTGACAATAGAAGCAGTGCGCGATAAGATAGAATCGAGCGTTCGGTCGGAGGCGTCCCAATTGAAAACGAGCAGGAGGCATGGGGGATAGGGGGGCGTGGACGGTGGAAAAAAAATCGAAAGTGCACTTCCCTTGACGTAATAAGCACCCCCTGCCACTTCACCCTTTAATAACGTCAACAGATTCGATCTATCGATGCTCAAAGCGGCGCACGAAGGAATCCCGAGGCTAAAGGAAATCCAGCAAAGCTAATAGACACGAGGCGCGGTCGCAGGGGTGGGGGTCTAGACGCGCAAAAGCCGCCGACATTTTTAATGTCGCACGAGGCAAGAGGGTACTTAGTACCGATCCTCTCGGAGGCAGAGCACACCCCGTCTGCCCACCCTCTCTAGATAGTGCCCTTTGGAATAGCAGCAAAAATTATGGACAGCCGATAGGCCAGCGGCCGCTGCAGGGGTGCGTCTCATCCATTTAGGTCCATCACACATGACTGGATGGGGTGAGACTTACCCCGCAGAGGTTCTCACGTAGATTATGAACTTCTCACCCTCTGTCCTCGGATGCACGGGTCCAGAGAGCGCCTCCAGTGAATGCCGAAAGTGAATTTACCTCTGAGCGTAACATCCCTGCGAAGTTCGCGCCGTGGAACCTGAAACACAATCCCGGAGATTGTCAGAGGGAAAGTAAAGTGAATGTCTGGCGATTTGGGTATCGCGTCCCTTAAGGGTGTAATTCATTTACGGCGATGGTAAGACTCGGCCCATTTCTTCCACGGAATCACGTACGGCCTGACTGATCCGAATGATCGTTTCAAAGTCTGCCGAGTGGCGGGGGGTGGTCCTTTCCCCGCGAGGGCAGATTTATCGATTATTCCCGGTCCAGTGGTCCCCTTTGGTTGAACGCGGCACGCCTTACCCCTCGACGTGTGTGTACAGCACGCGAAATTTACGACGGCAAACATCCGCAGCATCCCTTCTGCCGACTAAGAAAAAGACTCCTCCACGACGCGATCGTTCCCCAGTCGTTAATTCCATCCGATATTAAGCCAGTCGCGAAAGAATTCCCAATTATCCGCGGGCAAACGAGCAAGACACAGGGCCGGGGCTCGATCATCGAATTCATTTTCTAACGAATTCAGTTTCGCGGAGGGTTGGCATTAACCGCGGGGCAAACACGGAATGGGCGCTAGCCGAGGAGAAGGCGAAACGGAGGGAAAGGAAAAAAAAGCGGATCTTTTTCCATTAACATCATTTACTGTACACGAAGCACGCGGCTAGCCGCGTGTATGTAATACATGCGGATTAATGCGTGTGCGCTGGTGTATTTGGCTCTGCGCGCGCGCGCGCGCAAGCGAGCACACTCTTGCCGCGCTCTCACCCTTCGTGCAGCCGTATTACGGTCGTCGGGGGTAAACCACCCTGGCCTCTAGGAGACGAGAGCGGGAGCCCGCAGGGGTACGCCACGACAACCCCCGTAGCAACCCCTCAAAATCAACCGAACTCTACTCCCCGCGTGCTCCTTTCGGTCGCACCCCACCCCACCGTCCCCCTCGCCCCTGCCATCCCCTTTCTCAAACTCCTGATCCATTCTGTGTAGACGTTAATACCGCGAGAGGTATCCACCCGTGCCCTATTCTCGCTCCGAAATCTACTTGAACGGAGCTCGTGCTACCCTTCCCCGAGGCATCGCCCGGCTAATATGAACCTGGCAGCGTAGAGAACCGATCGCTCGGGGATCTTAGATTCGTCGAATCTTTCGCATTTATCAGCGGCATTGAAAACTGGCCAGTACCGGAGCCTCGGCGATATGGGGCAGCGTTTTGCTGGAACCTATTCAGAATCGGCGCTGATGCTTATCCGAGCTCTCTACTTTATCCGAAACTCCCGCTTCTACTCCGGAGGGCGTGATTTGTTTCACAGCGTCCTCTGACCCCTACGGGTTCCGAAATTTCGGCCGAAGTTGGGTGGATCGCAAAAAAAAGGGGAAGGGCGGGAAAGGGACACAAAGTGCTGGGCGAAATTGGAAAGTGGCAATATAGGTGCTCCAATATCCTCCCCGTTCTCCCGATGGTCCCTAGCTGTAAGAAGAGAGCCGTGATCCAGCGACAGGTCGGCCATCCCCGAAAGGGATTGCAAAATGCAACGGTGGCTCGTTGACGGGGCGCCCTTTGCATTCGGGATGCACCGAGGCGAGTTAAGACTGAAGTTTCAAACACAATCAAGGGATCGGAGGCGAGGAGAGGGGGGGGGGTCCCTATAAAGGGCATCCAGCAACGGGGCCAGCAATAATGCATGCGGCGTGCATTCTACCCCTCCCCCTCCCCCCCTCCCCACGACCCTCTGTGTAGATGGGGTTCTTTGTGCTAAGGGCTGCGCCAGAGGCCAGGGCGGTTGGATATACGGGGGAGAGCTAACACCATTATCTAATACTCCTGGGTGGCCATATGTGGTGCTCCAGCTACGAGCCACTGTACCATTCTCGAAAACCTCCGGCCACGGTCATCCTACGACGATCGCCACCCCACAGCCGCCCAACTCGCGACCCTACTGCCGATTTCTTTTGTTACCACGCGGCCCCTATTTACCCTCGTCCCACCCTAATTATGGATAACAAGCTGCAAAGCGGATTCTTTGTTACTCCGACTCCACCTCCTATTGTTTGCACTGGAAAACGCTGGAAAATCACTGCACCGAGGAGGAGGAGGATGCATGTACGTACAGTGTTTCGTAGAAGAATCGCTTGATAGGGGAGAGTTGCCAATATCTTACTGGTCACCTAAATCGTACCTCATCAATTTCTCGGTAATTAATAAGTGTAAACGACATCTGATAATAAAAATATCAAGTAAATGCGAAATAAGAAATAGAAACAAAACCTTTTGAGCTTACACTCTATTTTCTGCGGGCTATAAACATTTAAAAAAATCAGGTACGATTGATGTAACTTTTTACCAGTTTATGTTAGCTGATAATAATCAAACAATGCAATTTTGTCCTGTATTTTTGTATTTTTCTAAAAGTGGGTTTAATGTAGAATATTTTACATTCATTTCAAGTACATATTACATTCATTATAAAGTTTAAATTGATATTTATAAATAAACTGATCATGTTTCCTAAATCGTACCACTACAATCGTACCAGTAGTATTTGAAAACTCGTATGTTATATAGGTTATGTACACATATCATATACATAGGTCATTGCGGCCTGTGTGTAATCCATATAGATATGTATATATAACTATATAATAATCATTACTTTATGTTGAATATTTTCTTCTGTATTTGTTATTGAAACTATTTTTAGTGGAGGTACGATTTTGGAAACCGAGGGGTAGGGGAGAGGTGCTATAAAAGGGACACTTTTGTTTAGCGTCCATTTCCGACAATGACATTACAGGTATTTAAAAAACAAGTACATCACAAGAAAGCGTGTTTATTTCGCTTCAATAAATGTATATTACAAACTCATCAATTGTAATAGAAAATAACAAAATCTTCGATTTTCAAATAAGTAGGAAATGTCCCTTTTACGACTAGGTGGTTTTAAATGGGACAGTATAAGTAAAAATAAACTTATTAAGTATTATAATAGTAAATCTTAATGATACAAAACAATGGAATGTATGAAAAAATTAACTCTTTGTACTATAAATCATCAATATTTTTTACTATCTCCATAGAGTGTGACTCATCGTTAATGCTTTAGCAGCTTTTTAAGTTGATAATTTAAAACAATGTCATCTGTGTATCAGATGATACACTAATAACTTTACAGGAAAGTAAAATACATGTAGTGTCCAGCAGTACATGTGTATGAGAGGGACAGCCATGAAACGGTCGTCCCATTTAAGACTTGTTGTGCTGTCCCTTTTAAGACTATAAGTGAGTTTAATATAATATAACCTCAAAACAAACAAAATAATCAATTAAGCTTACCTATTAAGTATTTTCGTTTCAGTTGAATACAGGCTATTTTAATGATACAACACTTTAACACTTTGTATATATCTTGATCTCAGAAAACGACACAGAAAATCAACGAAAATTTTACTTTTACTGCCGAAAAACACCAACCGCGGATTACTACTCTGTTGCAAGTGAGACCGCAGTGAAGTTTACGTCAAATGACTGGGCACTAGTGTTGTCATAAACAGGAAAATAACTTGCATGTGCAATGCGTTTAGCATTTTGGCAATTCAATTTGTCCCATTTAAGACCTGTGACTTTTATAGCACATCTCCCCTACGATTTAGGAGACCGGTTGCCTAAATCGTACCTTTTACAGTATGTGACAAAAAGATTAATAACAAATTAATTTGTTCCGAACAAAAGGTTAAGCATATAATAGCAGGTGCCTAAAAGATCAAGCTACGATATCCAATAGTCATTTGCGTTCAAATTAGTACCAAATCTGAAATATAACGTGAAATGTCTTAAGTGGTACGATATAGGCAACCCTCCCCTACCTTCGTACAGTCATCGTTACTTTTTCAATGCGTTAAAGCAGTAATAAAGTATCATAAAGCGAGCACTGGTTCATATTAATAACGATTCCCTTCGCACACCGAGCCGCGCGCGAATCCCTGCACCCACGTGCCTGCAAGTAGAGAATTACGACGCCATCCCTCCCGCGCGCCTACCCCAAAAAATCCTACAATTCTACTGTCCAGCGCGACGCAATTGCCGTCATTCGATTAACAATACGAAAAACTGTGCCCCCTTTAGCAGAACCGCGCACCCGCTAACGAGCAGCCGAGTCAACGAGCTGTTTATAATTCTCGATTCCGCGGAGCGCGGCGATCGTGAAAGCGTAATTGCCGATACCGGTGCACCGATGCCCGCGTCTTCTATTTTTCCCAATCCCGACACCGGTGGCTACCAATTACACCCCCTCCGGCCAGCAATAAATCGCCATTATCCCTGGGAAAATCGGCCGGCCGAGTGTCTTTGTTTTTTTTTTTCTTTCACCATGCAGTGCCTTTCATCGCGTCGAATGCGTGGATGGCGCGGGTCCGGCCTCTGTCCTAAAACGATCGACAACGGGCCCAATTAATTCCGTTCTAACGAGCCGGCCAAGGCACTCTGCTCGATCCCATGGGACAAACGAATAGCCTGGAGAAGCCGTCGCTGCTCGGGGACAATGAACAGAGACCGCGATCGGTACCACAGGCGACGGCACTCTTTCCAGGGCCGGGAAATTAATCCGATTACAACGGAAGGTAAATATTTGGACATTTCCAGCGCTTCCTTCATTAAGGGCCGGCCATTGTTGCCCGCTGTTCCCCGGCTACGGCCCGGTGCGAACGATAGGATTACCGCGGCGTGCAATACGATCAATAGGGATACCCGCGTTAATTTAATTTTTCCGCGTGCAATAAGACAATTAGGCGAGCCACGGTGGGCGTGACACCCGCGCTGACCGACCTTTGTTCTGCCCCTTTTTTCTCGCATTTTTCTTACTAATCTGGGAGAACGGGTCGAAGGCTTAGGAGCGGCTGACAAAAGTTACTCGAACGATTCCTCGAACCGATCTTTCTTTTATTGCTCTGTCCGTGTAAAGAGGTGAGGATTACTTTCCCTTTTTTTTTTCGAGGGAAAGGAGGATCCCAAGCGAGCACATTTTTTTTCGAACGTGGCTGTTGAATCATTAAGCACGTCGAGGAGTGGTTTTGATGCGTGAATGAAATCCTTTTCTGCCTCCTTGTTTACATTGGCGCGGATAATCTCGGTGTACTGTGAGGAAAGGGTAAGTAAATGGAATCGGTTGGTTGCGCGATAATGAAAGTTTAGAGAAAGGGGTGATTCTTGGCGTGCAGTGCTTTAAAGTAGAATCGCTCGGTTGGTGGGATTCTGGGGCAGGTTCCCAGTTTACGAAACTTTCCGATTTCACCTCGGCTTCCAGCCGGTGGCGGAACAAATAAGGGCGAGGTGTAGGTGGAGTGAAACGAGGCTAAACGTTTCGACGGATCGATTCACGATCGTTCGTCACGCCTTGGGCAGCGTGGCGCAGGGACAAGCGGTGACCCTCGAACCTCCCTACACCGTTGCGAAATCGTGGACGAGCAAGAACGCCCGGCCACGCGTGTCTAATTTCGTAGGTCGCCGGACGCGTCGGCCAGATATACCTGGACCACCGACAGACAAGCTCTGCGGACGAGCAAGATGTCATGTCAGGGAATCGGATTAAGGGATTTCCTGTCTTCGGATCGCCCCGTTTTTTTTTTTTTTTTGGCAAACTGACTGAATGGGGACACCTGAGGGCCACGCGATTCAGATTCCAAGCTATTCGTCTGAACTGCCTAGCCTTCCTTCGTAAAATGTGAGATCAGTTACGATTTCCGGGGATGACGGTACTGTGGGACTTCTTGTGGAATATTGGAATACGATTCTAAAGGGAAGTTCTGAAATGAAGGGGAGAAAACGAGGTAATCCATTCTTCGCGATTTTGTGATTTATAGGATATTTTGTTGGTGGCAACTGAGGCTACAGAACTGGGAATCACAAAGAGTTATGAAGTTCAAATGCCTCCGTAAGATAACGGTATAGTTTTGGTATAATGGTTAAAAACATGTAACGTCCACTCTGCATTGGAACCAAACGCGGAATGTCTCCACTCTTAAGCACAAGCTTCTGTTCTCAAGGTAAAACAAGAAATTATGATAAGGGAATGTCCATTCCCCATTCAGTAAGTGAAGGAAATGCGAATATCACGTGATATTTTTTATCGAACCATCTAAAAAGAAAACGAAACAGTAAAATAGGAAAAAGTGAGAGTTCGAACTTCCCAATAGAGATTGCACGGAACTCCTGCCTATTTCAAAAGCAAAATACGAAGTCCCCATGGTTTTAAAAAAAATATTGCGATCCTAAGGTTCAGGTATTTTATAGAACGCTGTCTCGTGCATAACAAGTAAATGAGAAATAAAACATCTGACAATTAATCAAATGCGTGGTTTTCCTTGTTTGGATAATACGTAATAGAAGTGGAAACTTCTTAATTTGTTTCAGTATGCTGCCCTGTTCAAACTTGAAAAAATATTAAAATAATGTAAAGAAATTATTATTTCATTGCTTATTTTTTCTGATGCCTAGTTAGGGTGTAAGCTTCGTGTTATGAAGAATGCAGGTAAATTCATTGAACTTTGTTTCTTAACTGGTGGATTAAAGTATTAAAACTCCATTTTCTCGATAAAGCTGTTTTGCGACATTCCCTCTTTTTTCCCTTACCCTTCAAATCTCCTTACATTCTGCTGTTTTGCTAGTCCCTCTGCCTCTTTCGAGATCCCTCGTGGAGAGGGAGAAGCAAAAATCCTCCACAGCTTTTAACCCTTCGTTGACACTCTGGGTGTGAGCCACCCATAAGCTGATTTTGTCGCTCTGTACTTTTTATATGCAAAATAAATACCTTTTTTCCAAAGCCAACTTACAAACTATTTTTTCTCTCAAAATATTATATCTGAGCAATAACTCTGTAGATTTTTAGCTTCTAATATTTAAATTTGTAAAAGTTACAGTTTTTTGAAGATTTTCTTCGTGTTTTCTCGACATATGGTATTCTAGATTTTTTTTACAAGAACTGTGATGAAATTTCAATCAAAAAACTATTGGAATAAATTCTGCAGACCACGAAGTTGACCCATGATTTTTTTCATAACAATTGGATTCTTCGGATGAGAATGGCAGTGGTTCAAAAATTGTTCTGGGTGCGAGCCACCCAGGTGTGTTAAAGTTGATCGAAAAAAGAGGTGTGTCAACGAAGGGTTAATATTACAGAACGGAAGAAAAATTGAATGACTTGATTCCACACTAGAAGCACAACTTACAATTAGACTTACACCGAATTGTATCCAAGTAACTTAGCAAATGCCATCTTCCTGTACATACCACAACTACAGAACACCTCCAAAGCATTAATCGTCACTCCAAAACGTCCCTCGTCTCCCCCTGACGCCACTCTTCCAAAATATGGCACAGAAACCAGCGAAAGTCGAAAAATCCTGCTACATTCGGCGATCCCCGGTCCTCGAAGAGTCCACCCCCGATTTTACAGCTCCGCAACCTGGGCGAGTTGCGCGTTTCACAGCAGCAGCCGACAGGAATCGAAGGCCTTGGCCAGGACTTTCACGAGCATCGGTCGCGCGCCCGTAATCCCACGTTCGGAGCAGCATCTCCGTGTAAATTATCCGTCTGGTTTGGCGTGCTGGGCGAGCCTCGGTGGCTGACGGTGGCCGCGGCAGCAGGCCACGCGCCATATAATTTCCAAGGGAGCAAATAAAGAGGTGCGCTCGCGCCGTAAAAGTTTACGGGAGCTTTCTAACGCGGCCGGACAAGCCTGGGCGTACGACTCGTCATAAATTTCCTGCCAGTCACCGGTGCCCCGAAACATCCCCGTGCTCCCATCCACGGAGGACGCAGATATCCGATTCCGCCTAGAGCGAAAGGGACAGGCGACTAGGAAACGTAGCGAGCGTCAGTCATAAAGTTTCCCCGAAAATTTCACGAGGCACGCAGCACTCGACTCCGTTCCACGGCCTCTCTTCTGTTTTCTCCTTTACGATCTTTTCAAGGGAAAGCTCTCTCTTCTTGCGGGCGGTACAGTGAGCAGCTTTATAACACGAGGACGTTCGCCTTCCACGTCTCCTCTCCTCGTCGGCGGCAAGGAACCCAGGCATCCTTCCTCCTTGTCCCTTGGCGGTGTCGTGCGAAAGTGGTGGCCGTGTCTAGCGCGCGAACGCCAACGGGGCATAAATATTCGCGTCAATCCGAGCGACAATGTCGTGAAAGGGAGACCCAGTGACCTAAAGCCCTGGCTTTCCACCGACCGGGCCTCCTTCCGTCACTCTTTTTGCATTTTCTCCCCCGACAGTTCTGGCCAGAAGGATCGTAAAGGCGCGCGCCAACGGGAGCATGCCGATTGCGTTTGCGTCGCCACCCCTGGATCAGGCAACTTTACGAGGGTTCCTAGTGGGGTAAAAATACGAATCTCGAGGCGAGCTGGGAACTGGATTATCTGGGCCTTGTCGGACAGCTGTAGGGGGATCATTAAGTGGCGACGAATCCTTTTACTGGTTTTAGCTGCTCGAGGGGTGGAGCTGTCGCGATGATACGTGTTGCTCGGGGAAGATTTTGCTAGCATCGAGCCTTCGGGGATGCAGCGATCTCCAATGATTCACCATCCACGAAATACACCCTCCTTTCACTCACCAAAACGAATGTTTAGAATGTTTCTTCTAAGCAGCTCGAAAAATTCTCAGTAGCGGACTCTGGGAACCCCTAACCTTGCGCCCTTCATTTCTCCAGCGTTCCTTCGCGTCTCCCAGAAAGCGGAGACGACCACGAGGGCTCGGTCAGATCCACGCGTCCCGTGGGATTGCTGCACTTTGCGCGTCTCGGGCTTCGCTGAATGTCCCGGAAGAGACGCTCCTCTCGCTCAGTATCGCTCGCGACGGGATGCTGGGCATTATACGCCACGACACCATTGTCCTCCAGGCCGGCGTGTAAGGTTACAGAACGATTGTGGCCCGGATTCTCGACGACGTGCCCTCTGTGAGCATCGAAGACGTCTCAATTACCCGATCCTACCTGCTTTTACCTGTCGATCCACCCACGCTACGTGGGAGAATGCTCCTGCGAACGATGGAGCCTGGCGGAGGACGAGCAATCATTGCAAGCGTGGAAAGTATTTGCTAGAGCGACGATCGATCGTCACCCTTTTCAAACGCTCCCAGATTTATCCATTTTAATGAGAACGCTGACAGTAAGGTGAGCTTTGAATCCGCAAGATTGTTTTCCAGAGGGAAGTGCAGTTTGCCAGAGGAGAATGATGATTTTTAGCCGTTGTACCCGGAAATATATGATGCTGTGATCAGAGTAAAAGTGTCCATATTGTTGCTTTCAGGAAAGGTTCCCCCTGACGTCAGCCCGGACGAGGACGCTGCAAAGTTGGGTCCAACTAACGGGGCCGCCGGTTGTCGCCGGCATAATTGAGTTTTAAGTGTAATAAATACTGGCATAACCAGCGCCACGCCGTGGCCAAGGTCAAGTGCGCCCTTCGTCCTTCGAGTCGCGTGGAAAGGTAACGACTTTCACGGGAGATCATCGGAGGACTCTCGTGCCTCTCCCCTCCAGGCATGCCAGCCTGGTCCCTGGCCGAGATGAAAGTTATTTCCACAATATCCCGGGCCAGGGGAACACCAGAGGTTCCGGGGAACTTTTCCACGTGGCGCAAGATCCTACTTTCGAACCTCTCGGGAGGGTTTACAGATATGTACATTTCCTCGAAGGAAATGCAAGTGTTTTAAGAGGAATTGCTAATTTCTTCAAAGTACTGTGCTCTTAGCAAGCAGAACGCATTCATCCTATAGCACCACTGGGCTTCTACAGGTAGTTTCAAATTTATAATTGTAACACGAGTGGATGACAAGTATTCAACACACACACACACACACACACACACACACACACACACACCCCGCCACCCGAAAGTTACTCTGAGTAGCTGGAAAAACTCGAGACTACAGGTGTGAGAAGCTGCATCGACAAGTCGCCAAGTCGCCCTTCGCTCCCGAGGAGTGGACGCAGAGAGCCACCCCCGCGTTTTTCCCAGCCCACGCCGTGGCATGAATGAATTCGGGGCAGGCGGTGGAAACCGCGCGGATGAATGGGGGATGCGAGGGCGAAGGCGTTTTCACGGAGGATCCACGTAGGTGCCGGTGTGTTTGGTGACTCGGCATAAATCACGGGAAATCTGCTTTATGCTCGCGGGGGCAAACACCGTGCGACGGCCTCGCCTCCCTTCCCCGCGCCGCGCCCCATCGACAATGGCCGTGGACGTGTAACCGCTGGCCAGATCGCATAATAAACACGTTTCCACCGCGACGAGAGGCGCAACGTCCTGGAAAAACGCAAACTCCCGGTAAATAAAGCCGTATTCTGGAAGCTGGGCCTCCGCTCGACAAAACGCGAGATAAATGGACGGGCGCACACGCGTGCACGCGGCCGCCGCCCCCCTCCCTCGAGCCACCCCTTGTTTCTGCGTACTCGCGGCGCTGGACGGCACTCCTGCTGAAAAAAAAAAGAGAAGAGCGAACAAGAGGAAAAGGAAGGAGGGAGGAAGGGAGACAGGGTAGCCCTGGAATCGCGCAGCGGTGTTCCCTCAGTTCTCTGCCCTGTCTCATCTGGGGAAACGCGTATATATTCTTTCTCGCTCGGGCGGAGAACGCGCGTGCAGCTTGGAATTTTATTCGGTGCACGGGAGAGACGATAGGGGCGGGCGCCGTAATGGGAAACGGAGACGCGACCCGTTGCCGAGCAGAAAATTGTTGTTGCGCGGCGCGGGATGCAACGCTGATGATGCCACGCTGTCTTTGATACGGCGCAACCGTATGGGAGGCTGAATTGTTGCTGCCTTTTTGCTCCCTCGTCGACTTCTCTTTTTTCGGTGGACGTCGACCAGCAGATTTCGGTAGCGAGAGTAGCCAGTCCGCGGAGGGGGGGGCTTCAATTTGGGGATGGTTTTAATGGGCGAATTTCACTCGAGTGAATGCCGGCAACATGCGCAAAGAAATTTTAGGAAAAGGCTTATTCATCGGTCAAATGTCTTTTCGTCTAGGCTCCGGCTTTCACGGTGAAATTGGAATTGGGTAAGGGAGAGTGGGGTAATTGCGAACACCTAAGCAAAAAAGCAAACGAAACGAAGACTATGTGAGAGATGAATTCGTTTATTATTTGCAAACGTACTTAAACTATTCATCTATAAAGTACTGCGACGAATTTCTGAAAAATTATAATAAAAATCAACTTTATAGTGAAAAAGCAAAGCCCTTGGTGTTCGTGTATTACTCGAGTTGCTACAACTTATACCTAATGTATTTTTCAAATTCCTCTTCTTGTGCGTTAGAAAAAAAAATGCAATTGGTCGGAATATCGAAAAAAAATAGTAAAGTCCTTTTTAAACTTCTTTTTCTACTTTTCTTACTTAGATTTAAGTAAGTTTTATACATGCTGAAAATTTCATCACAATCGGTTAACGTTGCTGATCTCGAAGGTTCGAGATTACCCCATCCGATTTGTTCGTCAGTACCCCAAAACACCAAAAAATAAAAAAGAATTTCTTTCGGAGGTTAGAATCACGATTCAAGCAACACCTTGGTCACAAAATGTTGGTAAAAAAGTGCTTTATTTCAACTTAAAAAAAGAAACAATTGTATCATTAATTCAACAGTAATTAAATGCAATTGAAAATGGACAAAATATTACTTGAAACACGATGAAAATAATAAATTGTGTTTATCTTAGATAGCATCAGTGTTCTGTATTTATTACTTTCTGCCCGGCGTTGGACACGACCTAAACGATTACCTAGTGTAGAGGGAACATCGTTTTTATTTATTAAAACGCCGTGACCATCGCGTTCGTGTTTACTCCACTCTCCCTTACATAGTAGTATCGTTTATTTGTTTCCCCTTGGGGATTACAATCCTTTTACCCCTCCGCTCTTCATTACATTCACCTTAACCTAATCCTTAACCTATTCCTTAATCTACTCCTTAAATCTATTCCTTAAACCTACACGCTCCTAACACTCTCCCTTACATACGGTGTTCTATGTGTCGAAATGAGGATAAGGGCTGGTTTGTAGTTTCTATCATCCCTATCGTAACTGCAGGCACCAAAGTACAATTAGAAAATATCGAAACTCCCACGATCACGAAACTGAGAAACATCCCCCGACATCAATCATACTCTCCGTTCTTCACTCGAGCCATTCAACCTTCTTCTTCAATAATTTCCTCTGTCCTCGGCTAGAAAGGAGGCATTCGTCCAAATTTCTGGAACCGGCCTATCAAACGTCTTCCCCTAACACGTTTCGAATCCATTTCACTCTGGTTTTGCACGTGCACACCCCTGTCCATCTCCATTCCCTTGTGTTAATCTTCTCCCGTGGCCGGTCAGTGAAAACGCAACGGGGGCGTGTCGCGTTTTGATTACACAGAAGTCGACGGCTTTCATGGGAAAGGAAGCGTAACCGAATCTCCAGCGCGGCCCTTGCCAGCTTTGTTGCTGTTGGGGCGCGAAAATACATATATATATATATTTGGGCCGAGGTGGGGCAAGGAGCCGCGGAGAAGAACGAGGCCGACCGAGTCTAACAGCTCGAACAAATTACTGAAAGATTCGGCTGGACGTGGCCGTTCCATCGGGGGCTGACCTGCTGACCATTGTTGGCTAAATTGTTGCGTAAGAGAAGCTCACTCTGGGCGGAATATTGAAACGCGCGCGCGGAGTCCAGCTCCCTTTCGGGCCTCGTCAAGTGGAGAAGAACGTAACCCCCCCCCCCCCCCGGGTTTTGTGCCCGCCGCGAAATGGGAAGATTCTTTCCTCGCGTACCTGCCTTTCAATGAGAGCTTTCGGCGAGTGTGCGAGCGAGGGGATGGTCCTTTCTGTATCAGTTTTAAGGGATTTTGGATTCTGGATGCTGGGGAGTTGATGGGAATTTTCTAATGTTTTTAAATTTCAAGAATTTTGAATATACAGTAATATTGTAAACTATTCATAAAGCAATTTTGAACTCTAATTTATAATTCATCTGTCGATAAATATTCAGAATGCTGTCCACTTGGACGTTACACTAAATGTCCGGAGAATTCGGAGTTCACAGTGTGCCAAGCCACGATACTTCTGCTCAACTAGGCAATATTGATTGCTGCTTTCATTTTCCCCTGTTCGTTTGGTGAACGCGGGTGGAACAGAGGCCCCCGGTTTGTTGAAGTAGTAACACTTCTTCGCAACAAGTTATTTTCGTGTTAAACTTCGTCCACCGCTGGAATACCGCACCAGTGCCGCAGCCTGGGCTATTCTGGTTTCCATATTTTTAGACGAACACTGCCGGCGAGCTTGTCATCCACGGTTGCCACGGGATAAACGGGAATTCGATCGAATAACAAACGCGTTCCCAATGCTTCCTGCTTTCGATCATATCTAAATGCACAGTACTCTGCAATTCTATTATAGAACGCTTTATATTCAAAGCACTGTACAATTTCTATAGAATTGCACCTCTGGACAATTGTCGATTCCATATGTTTCCCAGCTCTAATGAATTCTGAGCTCCCAGCCGCCTGGAAATCCAAATTCCCAACACTTTTCAATCTCTAAACATACTCGCTCTCGATGCTTCTAACTTCCAAGGAACTGACGACACTGGAGCTCCAAAATTTTTACCAGATCCCCAAGATCGCCAGATCTCCTCTGTCAGTTTGACGTCGGAAGGCCAAGAAAGCACGGTCGCCTCGAGTGCCGGACGAATTGCCATGTTTCGGAAGCTGTGCTGGCTAGACGAAACCTCAGAGTCCGCGCGGCGAAACCTCGTGCTTGCCAAACGGTGGGTCGACACTTAAAAATACAAATTCGACGAACAAAGGCAGAAGCGTTATTGGCACGGTGGGGTATCGCTTCCCGCCAGCCGGCACCCCCCAAGTCGGGGGCGCGGGGGGGGGGGCAGAGGGGGGAAAAAAGGGGATGCTTCGTTGCGAAACGAGACGCTTTCGAGAAGCGTCGGCTCATTATGGGTGCCAACCCCCCGCAGCTCGACCTCCAAGCTCGCGGGGGGTCGTTCTGGAATTTGTCTCCTCGGATCGTCTCTCGGTCGGCTCTACCGAAAAAATTACGGCCTCCCACCGGGGGAGGAAGGTTTCAAATGATCTTGTCGACGTCACGGGCCATTCGTCGCGTTATTGACCAATTACCTTATTGGTTCATCGGTGGCGCAGTGAAATTCTTCGCCATTCTACCGAACGGCAATTTTCTAACTTTACTTCTTTTGGTTCAGCGAAGATGGAAATCTGTATAGAGGATTGCCAAAGATAGCAGAGGTTCTCGAAGGTTGAGTTATTTAATTTGTTTTAAAGTGTCCGGCTGCAGTGGAACGTTACAAATGTTCAGAATTGAAAAGTCGGCCGGAAATAGCGACCCAGCAATAGGATTAAAGATTTGTACAAAGTGAGAAACGGGTGGGTCAGGTTCGAGGATACGATAGAGACACAATGCTCGGAGGGGCCTAATCGTTACCGAATTCTGAACCATCAGTCATCCGCAATAGAGACATTCCTCGAGACGGCTGGGAGGTTGGGTTCTGCGGGTGTTTATGGAGCCAACACTACGCCCCTTCAGCATCCTCTTTACCCATCGTTCGAAACCTCAATTGTATTCTCTTAGGATTTTGGTCCTTTGCTGGCCGGCCGTATGCCTTTGACAGGGCCGCGACAGCTGTTACCATTTTCGAAAACCAGTCTGCACGCGACGACTGTTCTGCCCTGTTTAGTTTAAATGTCCTATCTAGTATTTTGAAACAACCGAGAAAACTGAAGTTTTATCATTTACTTTGTGCCATCCTTATTTTCCTTCATTCAACTTAAAACATGTTGTCATTATTTCGTAATAGTTTAATATAATTGTTTGTAATAGGTGTACCGGTAGAGAATGTATTATTAACGTGCCAATTAATTAATTGCTTTAGATAAGATATTTTAACCATTTTGAAAGAAGTTAGGTAAAATACATTAGACTAATAAATCTTTACGAAGCACATAGAGTTTTCTAACTTTACTTAAAAGGTAAAAGACGTGTGGAACTTCCAATATTTCAATATATCTCAAGAAATGAAAAAATGCTAGATAGGACAGTTTAACTAAGCAGAGCAGTGTTTCACTCGAACGAATGCACGATGAAAATGTTCAAAAGAGTGTCGAGCGATAATAGGTTTGAGCAGGAGTGGAATTTTTACTTAATGGCTTTATTGCTATTTAATGGCTTTGCTCCTATTCTCGCGTTGAAAAAAGTGTAATTTATTTCCGCCAATAAACTATAATTACTATTATTAAAAGGAAAAGTTACAGTGGTGTTGAAAATACTGGCGGAGGAAGCATCGAGAAATCAAAATCCCTGAAGGAAATCCTCAGCGCGGGAAATTTTATCAGACTAACCCTTCGTCGTCGCAAATCGAATATGAGTGACTTCTTTTGGTTCAGTGAAGATGGAAATCTGTATAGAGGATTGTCAAAGATAGCAGAGGTTCTCGAAGCTCGAGTTATTTAGTTTGTCTTAAAGTGTCCGGCTGTAGTGGAACATTACAATTGTTCAGAATTGAAAAGTCGGCCGGAAATAGCGACCCAGCAATAGGATTAAAGACCTATAAAGACGGTCCTCAAACTTCCCCAGACATTCCGCGATCCTTCTCAAGCCGAAGGATCTTTCCCTCCATCCAGTATCGATCACAGCGGGATCTAGAAATTTGAATTCGCAGAGCCTTTCGATTCTAGTCACCTCAGTCTACATTGATATCTACTGAAAAATGCAGAATCATCGATCTTAGCTCTCCCTTCCATAATTCCTATAATCCCGGAAAAATCACCTGTCTAACCGACTGTAATAAGGTCGAGAGGTGGAGGCGAGGCTCCCCTCGTGGAAAGGGCCCAAAATCACAGGGGCCCGTCCATATATTTACTCGTTCGGACCGCGCCTCTTTTATCTGGTTGGGTGCTTTTCCACGGTCATCGTCGCAAATCTCGGCCATTTGTCCGTCCCGTTGGACGGACAACTGGAGGGAACGAGGACGTGTAGGTGGAGGAGGACGGACAAGTCGCGTGACCGTGCACGGGAAGAGAGTTTCCCCAATTCCGGGGCTAACAGAGCCGATTCGTTCCGGCTGTAATGCGTTTATGGCAGCGTGTCCGCCAGTCCCGCGTCCGTCACGCTTCCTTCCCGCGTTACAGGACCCGCTGGACGTGCTAAGGAGACCTAAAGACTCTGTTTTGTGCCACGGGCACCCCCGCGCGAAGGACCGGCCCTCCGTCGTCCACGTTCCGTCGATCATCGTCCGTAGCTTTCTACTCCCCTCCGACGGGCTGCGACATTTAGACTTTAAAGTCCCCTTTTTTCTTTATTTTTTTTTTTTTAACTTAGAAGAAGCTTCCTCGGATTGGATCGCAGTAATATCACATTAATCCTTGAATAAGAAATCCGACGGCAGATCCGAGTAGTCTGGAATCAATGCTACCAAGTGAGAAAATACGTGGCGAAGAATTCTGAGCGTTGTTCGTTAACGCGGCACAGAGACACGATCTTATCAGCGGAGGGGTTAAAAAGTCGATCGACCCACGAAATGATCGCCCTTCCGGCGGAGGGAGCCGGGTCGATACAGAGGAGCGGAAGCGAAGGAAATTTCGATCGGAGGATCAAGTCGACGGGCGGCCTCCCCCGCGTATAACCACGGATTGCCGGGGTTCTTTATGGGCAATCTATGGTGATGGAGATGATAGGCAAGCAGATATACGTAAACCTGATTCCGGAGGATCGTCCGCGACCCTACTCGAAGCGAGTACGCGGCTGGAAGCGTCGGGAGAACCGCCTCGATTCCCCAATAGTTTAACTTACGGCCGGATTTACTGGCGGAGATAGGAGAACCCCCGCGTATTGGCTGATAGACCCGCGACACCTACGCTCTCACCGATCCACAGCGGTCCTCAAACTTCCCCAGACATCCCGCGATCCTTCTCAAGCCGAAGGATCTTTCCCTCCATCCAGTATCGATCACAGCGAGATCTCGAAATTTGAATTCGCAGAGCCTTTCGATTCTAGTCGCTGAGACTGTTTTTCGGAGCGATCGTTGCAGTCACTTGCCGCCAAGTGTCCAGCCACCAATTGGGAATATCTACTGATGGATGGCACGATCGCAGGTGATGGAACGACGAGCACAGAGGATCGATATCCTCAAGTATCGCCCGGTGAGTGCAGCCCGTGGAACAATATGAGCCGTCGAGCGTCCGTCCAGGAATCAATTAAATCACTAGGCCTGCCTCGGTCCAGCTTTCGCGGATCGGTGACTCGAACCCCCGCCGGCTGGCGCAGCGTCCGCGATGGGGTCGAAGGGACACCGGGAGCGGTATCTCGAGCAGTGTCCAGGATGCCGTCGGATGCAGCGAGCAAGAAGCACTTGGGTGGCGCAGGAAGCACCCCTGCTTCAGCGACAGCAGGCGAAAGAGAATGGAGGGACGGCGGGGCGAAAAAAGAGGGAAAGGAGCATCGCCGCGGGTTAAGGGGGACGGGGAAAGAGCAAAGAGGGCGAAGGGATGGAGGCTTGGTCTCATCTTGCCTCCACAAAGCGGCGCCGCATCAGATAGCATTTGTTTTAAATATATGGATCGAAGGGTGTGGGGTAGTGGATGCCACGGGGGCTGAAAGGGGAAAGGGATTGGGGGGGTGGGCGGGGGCGGGGGAGCGGTGGCGGAGACGGCTGGGGATACAATACCCCATATCCCACGCGAAAACCGGCCCACACTTTTATCGCGCGGGAGGGAGGAACGAGAGAGGGAGGCAGATAGAGAGAGAACGGGGGAGGAAGATAGAACAACCCCGTTATACGACACAACTCGTTTCCTCGGTATTCCCTAGTTTCAGGAGCCAATACTCTACCCCCTGGATACGGCGGACGAGTCTGCCCTCGCTACCCCCATCCCTCGCTCTCCTCTAACCTCCCTGCGGCCAGATATCGGCTTCCCAATAAGCTAACCGACTGCTCCGCGCCGGTTACCAGCGGTATCCGTGTCCTGGTTTCCTTCCAGAATCGCTTCCAACGCTCCCGCGGATCCTCTTCGTCTTCCTAAGAGACGGCCGTCGCAAGTGTCGCGGGTATCGCTCGCAGTCCCCGTTACAACCAAAATTATGGCCCCGTTATTTGTATCCACGGCCGGGGGGTAGCAATGTGTCCCGTCGGTGTGCGCATCGAGCACTGGGTGACGAAGTGGTCCTGTGTGCTGGCTTCTCCTTTCATCCTGCTTCCCCTTCGATACACTGCGGGAGTGTGTGGAGCTACTATTTTCCTGTTACCATCTATGGAGACTCTGTTAGTCTTCTCTTGATATCGCATTGTGTTGTAATCTCGAATAGCATTCTACTGTTAATTTTTCGGTGCAAGTTTGCTCGCTAGAGAGACTAGTACCTGGTCAGAAGTGAATGAACGTTTCACTGAATGCATTGATTCTGTTAAAGATGACCAAAGTGCAACCGAAAGAGGGCACAACAACCCCATGCGCAGAGGCAGAAGTGCCAGGCGATTTGTAAGACGTTTTTCTTCGCCCCCGAAGACGAGACGAGTCTCGTAGCTTCCCTCGGAAGCTGTAAAGGTCCCGTGGACTCGCAGCTACTACTTATGGGGGCACAATGGGACCAACAATGCACCACGTTTCACACCGAGATCCGGCCACCTCCCGCGGCTGACCAGGGGTCTTCCGGCGTGCCCATAAACGCATCATGGGTGCCACGAGAAATTATGTCGTTCCTTCGAGAACGGACGATGCACCGGCGAGTCTCGAGTACGCCAGGCATAATCGATCGCGACACAAACGGAGGGTCGTGCCCGCGGGAATCCTTTAAGGTGTCGTCGAGATTCCTCGCAGAGTTTGACAAATTGCGAGGGTGTACGAGGGACCCACTCGAGGGGTGGACGAGAATAGCGATTCCTGGGGAAATCAGCTTGAAAGAAGCTAGAAATACTCGCAGCAGAGCTAGAAGAGAAGAAGCTAAATTTTTCGACGCAGAAATAGAGAGGTTTGCGATTAATCCCCGGTTCCACAGGAGGAACACCAAGTTCGTGCCTTCCCGGCGCCGAGCTTCTAACCCCGTCAACGTCCATTCCGATATTTCCAGGGGGTGACTTTCCCGACTGGACCGACTGCGCCTCCACGATCTATCATCGGCGAGGGATCCGTTTTCAGCGAGAAACGGTCCAGCCGGATTGGCCAGCTTCTGAAAAAATTCCCTGATTTCGCGCCGGGGCATTCCTTCGCACGCCGGATGGGTGTCCAGGCGACGAGCGGCGCTCGGTGATCGCGCACGATAGAGAGAAATCCGGCTCGCCTGGGCGTGAAGGGGAGGTGAAGTGAGAAAACGAGAAAGAGAGGCACTTGTAGGGGGTCAGAGGTCGCTCGAATTTCACACGTGGATTAACTCTCCGTCGAGTGGAGTGTTCTCCACCTCCTCGTCCAGCTTCCTCTCGTTCCTTGCCCGGTTACCACCCTGCGACCCTTGGCCGCGTTGCGCGCGCGAGGCCTTGCTACACGAATTCCGAGATCCACCCTGTGCAGCCGCTAATGAACGTCCGCGTGGCCTGCGACATAAGCCACCCCCTCACGCTCACTCGCCCCCGGCCCCCCTCGCGCCGCCGTCGATACGACGGTACACGTGAGTGCATGACAACGAGCACCTGGACGACGAAGCGGGCGGGGGAGGGGTCCGGTGCGACGGGGGGGGGGGGCGCGATATTCGCGCGCCGGTGATCGTATTAAATCTCCTTCGACCTGAGCTTTTCGCCACCCCCTTCCCCTCACGGTAACTGCGTCCATCGATCTCGTAATTCAAGCTGACTTCAAATAAAACCGTCAGTCAAGTATTACCGCCACTAACCCCTCGTACCCCCCCCCCCCTTCCACCGTGCCTCGCCCGTTTTCCCGGCGAGCGTCGAAGAAGATCGCTCGATAGGGACGTGAACAGGGACCTGGCACACGCTGGACAACACCGATCCACGCTATCGAGCGATGTCCCCGCTGTACTTCCATCCTGTAAAACACTCGATTCGACATGGTTCGAAACTTGCTTACCGCGCGAAGTATGCGAATTACATGGGCGTAGAAGTAAAGTGGGGGTGGCACGGCAACGTCCTCGCACCCCCCCCCCCCCCCTTGAATTTCGAACCGTGAATTACTGGGAACGTAACTGCACGAAATATTGCAGCAATAAAAATTACCATTTTCAGCCCCCTCACTTTTCCAGGAATAATATAATGCTCTAACGAGACCAAACGGGGACGACCGATTCTACTCAAAGGGTTAAAGTGCGTAAATCAAGAGCGAAAGAGCTTTCTCGGCCGGGAACTTAATATCCCCAATATTTTCTCCGACCGTGGATGCCGCAATCTTTATGGTGGCCTACTTTCTCTACCCTTTCACGGGGGAGGAGGGGGGGGGGGTGTATTGCGCATTATGCCGGCGGGGGCGAACCGTGTCGGTTGTTACGTCACAACGGGGACATTATCGAGGAGAATGACGGTGCCCGGGGATGCAAATAGAATGCGAATTGGCCGGTTCACCGTTCCGGAGACATTCGACGGCGGTAACAGGGCCGCTTAAAGAAGAAGCGTTTCCCGATCCCTGGAAGGGTTTCTATAGAGGGGTTGTTGTTACCTTTAGAGGCAATCCAAAGGGGGAACACCGCACGGTAGTCCAGTTTCTGACCAGCCCCAGCTACGAGTATTGGGCGCCTCGTAAAATCCAGGTCCCCTTAGAATATAAAAGTTAGTAGCAGGACTTGTGTCGTGAAGTCTCTCACTCCTCCCTCTCTGGCTCGTGAAAAATAAATAGATACGGTTAATGTGAGAATGAATTTCATGTTCCTAAGCTAGGAACTTGAAATCCACGCAATTGAAAAGCTTCAGAAATTTTCTAGTCCCGTTGAATATGAATTAGGGGGAGGGAAAGAAGGAACACTACACTTGTATTCCAGCCCCCCGTTTCTTTGTAAACATGGAAAACAACTGACCGCCCGCTTATTGTTCCGTTTATGGCATGGAAGAAAGTTTCTATGGTGCTCCAATAAAATCGAAAGCATAGGGGTTGATCGGGCGCCACTACGGGGCTGAAAGGCGAAAACAAGGAATCACGGGTTTTGGAAATCGTTAAGGCGTGCGAGGTCAGGCTACTAATAGGCCAATAAAGAGTTGTTTCGTTAATTGAAGGGCCCTGGCACCGCGGGCAACCCTTGCCTACTCTTGCTCGGAAACGGCCACGACAACAACCCCCGGAATAGCATTCGCCCCTGTAAATTATCCAGCCTCGCGGACCCGAAACCAGCCAGACTCGCCTCGTGGGGGTCCACTGTGAAAAGCATCGCGCATAACGGGTTCGCGAGAATTTACGATTTCGGTGACTGTTTCGGGAACCTGTGGCGCGCAACTCGCTCGAGGGCTCCTCGCTCTCAACCCCTTCCTCGTACAGCACTTCTCGGCGTCTCTCGCAGAAATACGGACGCCCCGCCATTCTTCTCGATCACGTGCTTCCAAAACGTCCCTCAACTTTGGGAATATTTCCAGGCACCGTTCCGCACCCCAGTTTAGAATCGAGCTGGGAAAAAAAAACTCGCCCACCCTCCCCTACGAATAGCCAAAAAATCCTGTCAGCTTCGTCAAAATCCCGGGGTAAGATTTACAGCGTTTAAAAAACAACGGTTTTTCTACGTAACCGGGCGCAGTTCCGTTGCACCGTTCGCTCCTTTTCCGCTCGTCGCCAGTTTTTCCCCATTTCGAGGGGCCAGGATTTTTACCGTTTCTTTCGCCGTAGTCCCATGGTGAACGGGGTCCGCTGGCTGCGCTTTTTATGATAACGTAGCGGTGCTTTATGAATTTATGCGAACCCCTTCGCTCGCCTGCGAGTCCGAGTTCTGTGACTTTTAAGGGGTTATATGGCCCCCGGATAGCTTCCTTGACGGTCCCTTTCTTCGGCCGGGAGGGGGGGGGGGGGGGGGGCGAAATTAACTTTAGTGTCGGCGAAAGGCTTAGCGGTGGAGAAGTCAACACGACGAGACTTTTCGCCGACGTGGCCAGTCCACTCTTTTCGTCCCGTGTTTTATGATTTTTCCGAGGAAAGGGTCGTGTCGAGCCACGGGTATATACCGTTTTTTTTCCTCTTCACCCCTTGCTGCATGTGGGTCACTACGCGCGGCCCGTTACACCAACTCCCAGATTTTTACCGTTTTTTTTTTGCCCTCCATCCTGGACGTCCAGGTACCGGCTGTTTCACCCTATCGTTTTAGGGTTATGGACGATCGATCTACCCCTTGCAAATCATTCGGGACGGAGGGATACGCTATCCTGACGCGCAGCTTTACGCCGTTTTGCTTCTTTCCCGGCGTGGTCTTTGAGAAATAAGGGAACTCCAAGCCTGCCTCTTCGTGCTACGATTTTAGACAACTTTCAGGGGGTGGATCTTTTCAGATACATATGCTTGCGCGTGAATAATTAAAGAGAATTGCGTCTCTGTATGATGGGGACTGAAAATAGAGCGGGCTTCTCCCAGAGATGGGCATAAAATTATTTGAAATAAAAATTTGTGTACGAAACTTTTATTTCAAATAATTGTTTGCCCTTCTCTGGTTTCTCACCCCGCTTGACAAGAATCTTGAATTTTCTATTTCTTTTTATCCAAAGTGCCATGTGTATCCAGTACATAACACTTAAAAAAAAAAGGTGTTTTATAACTTGTAAACTCTGCAGGCAAAGGTTTATGTTATATCAGAACCTTTTTTGAGGATTAAAGTTTGCACCATCAATTTTCGAGCACGGTCCGCCCACACTCTCATCCAAAAAACATTCTCCACACAGTTTTCCCAGGACTTCCCGTGCTTTCTGTCTGTCTGCATGGAATTCTGAACGATTACACACCTCTATTAACCGCTCGCTGGTAGAAATACCCTTAGACTCAACCTACTGCACCATTTTTACCGGCTCATTTTTAATAATCGCACTAAACAGCGAGCAACAGAGGGCTCGGGGTCGTAGAAAAGCGGCCGGCCGTCGTCGGCTAACGGGAATGCTCTCTTTACGATCAGGTACACGGGCAAAAAAGGTCGAGGAAGTCTTCTTGACCCAGTTTCGATTAACAGTGCCTGGCCCCATTATGGTTGGATTTTTATGCTTTTACAAGGCCGACGGTGGAGGTTCCTGCGCTCTAAGTCCGTCTGAACGAGCGACCACGAGGACGGGAAACGGGATCCCAAAAAGCGGGATCCCGTTTCGTGTATTTCTGGATCAAGGGCCCACCTAACGGTGGTTTGTTTTTAATAACGGTGTCGTATATTTTAATGGGACTCCTCTTTCTCCTCCACAGCACGGGTCCGCCCCGGAAATACGTTTTACGCTTTTAGTGTCGCCGTGGGACGGACCGTCCGCGCTAATTCCAAACCAAAACAGGGCAGTTTTTTCGCCCGGTGACCCCCCCGAAATCTGGAACATTTTTTCACGACCGACCGTAAAGAAATAAACCGTGGAGCAGCTCCGATTTTTTGATTTACTGCCGGGGCAAAAGAATCATTTCTATTCGAGGTGCGAGCTGACAAAAACGGTGGGGCGCGGCTGGTTGTTTCGGAATTTCGCCGGCTTTCAAGGCTCGGCGATGATGGTCCCCGTTTAAGAGGGCACCGTCCTAGTCTTTGGCAATATATATTGCTTCTATCTATGGAAATCGACGGAGTGACGGAGGGCAGGGGCTTCGGGGGAGTCACAGTGATGCTAATCGCGGGGTAATCTCTTCTAATGCACGGTTTAGAATGCGCGACGTGACGCGGTGCGCGGCAGCTGCGCGATCACGCTTTTTCAACCCTACCCCCAACCCTCCCGACCCTCCCAGCGCACGCCGATCGACCGGACGATCTCGTGTATCGGCAAGCGGTGTCGCATGTTGCGTCGAGGGATCTGCATAAAACCGAGAGGAAAGGGACGAATTGTTCGGTTGATACGGGGGTGGGTGGTTTCAATCTGCATGAAGAAATCAGACCAGTGTTTCAATTAGAATCTTATCTAACTACACAAAAGTCTTCTGTCTTACTGTTTTATCGCCCGGCACTTGCATCCCTTAAGGGGGTAGGTCACCCTCGATAGCCCTAAAACAGGCCTTTTTTCCAACGCAAATTGTAAAGTGATAAATAACAGTAGAAACAAGGTTTTCCCCTAGTTTTAATCGTCATTCTATGAGCTTTAACACAAAAAAAGAAAAGTCTAAATATCTCTATGTACATAAAAGTTGTGAGTAAAAACGTAAAGGCGTGTGCGCGGTGCACCTGGTGTTTGATGGTGTACATAAAATCTCGAAAACCGCTCCAATGATTTGGATGAAAATTTAATGAGACATGCAGAAAACCATTCCCTAAGATGTGTCGGGAGCAGATTTTCGAGAAAAAAAATAATACAATGTTTATGTTGAAAAATACGATTTTATCGATTTCTTGTATGAAAAATATTTTTTATCTTTTTTTTAAGAATTCATCTCAAAATTCTGCTTCCGACACATGTTAGGGAATGGTTTTCTGCATGTCTCGTTAAATTTTCATCCAAATCATTGCAGCGGTTTTCGAGATTTTATGTACACCATCAAACGGTGCACCGCGTACACGCCTTTATGTTTTTACTCCCAACTGTTTTGTACATAGAGATATTTAGACTTTTCTTATTTTGTGTTAAAGCTCATAGAATAGCGATTAAAACTAGGAAAAAACCTTGTCGCTACTGTTATTTATCACTTTACAATTTGCGTTTGAAAAAAGGCCTGTTTTAGGGCTATCGAGGGTGGCCTACCCCCTTAAGTTAGCCACTCTTGAGGATCGTAGGCACATTGCGGACATGTTTTTTCTTTATAACATTATCAATGGCGCCTTATAAGTTGTCCTGATTTGCTGGCCTTAGTTATGTTCAATGCTCCGGTGAGGAACTTGCGGTCAAGGCCCCTCTTTGCCTCGAGTATGGATCCCTTCCTGGGCTCCCTTAATTCGTTTAGGACGCTACTTTATAGGCTGGTTAATAACCAACACGGTGGTACTTAGTTTATACTTCAGGTATAATTATTATGCTCACTTATCTATTAAATATTACTAAGCTAGTACTCAGACTCTGTATATTGTTACCCGTTTAATTAATAATAATATTAATAATAATTCTGTTTCTCTCTATCTCCCTCTAACCAACTTACTTCGCACCCATCGGAAATTGGAGCACAGAACTGCCCTTGCATTGTGACGTACAATTTCTATTACACCGTTCCTAAGAAACCTCCCACGAGGCATCGAAGTCGAAGCAACCCCCCGCGCTCGATCCTGTATCATCCCCGTAAAAAGGGAGTACACCACAATGAACGTTTCAAAGTAAACCGTGCGACGTACGGCATCCCCCCCCCGTTCGCCCCGCTGCTCCAGCGGCCAAAGCTAGACCACCACCATCCAAATTCAAACATGCCACCCCACCCCCACCCCCCCCCCACCTCTCGGTCCGCGTCCCGACGCTCCGCGTTCTTATGCACACGTGCAGGATGCCGCTAGTGCGCGCACACACACGCTCGCCACCGTGAACGCTAGCTGGTCAGCGTTCGGGCTGACGCTGCGTGCGTGAAAGGGCTCGTGGATGCACAAAGAGTGTGGCCAGCCGGCTGTTCGGTGTGTTGGTGACTTAATTCGGTGTGAATATATGCAAGCCTCTCGGATCCCGATCCCTGCCACCGTCGACGAGCACGTTCAGGGCACACACTGCCCAACGATCGCTAGCGATGGGATCGAGACGCTTGGAGTCCCAGAGAATACCAGCAAAATTGTAGAATCTGTCGCTGGCTGTGGATCGCGAGGAACGGTTCGAGGAGCTAGCAGTTCGATTGCAAATAGAGCGTTCTGTTCTTGGAGCTCTCGATTTGTGGGATCTGGAAGCGATTCAAACACGCGACGGAAGCTCGAAACGGCTTGGGGATGATACTTCGTTCGAACCGTGATCACAGGTCTTGAATTGTTTACGAATGTTGGGGGGGGGGGGGAGTAGAGCTGTTCGTGGAAGTCGCACGGTAATTGCAAGATCGGTATGGAGTTTCAGGACACGCGATGAAAGTCTCGAATTTCTTGGGGGCTTACTGGAAAATTGAGAGGTCCTGGAAGGTAAACGTGATGCTGTGGATGCTGAATGTTTCAAAACACTGAGATCCACAGAAGCTAGAAATTATCGGAGACTCATCCAACTGCTTGGATAGATATCGACGGCGGTAGAATTATTCAAGAGCGTTACTTGATGAGAAAGGAAGAAAGGAACGCCTTCCTTTCCACCCCCGAATCTCTCCCGAGATATATATGTACTATTAGCGCGCGGAAAGAAGGCTCCTGGCAGGCGGTGCGGTCCGCCGCTATGACGATTGGTTTTTGCCACCGATTGGTGCACACTCATAAAGACAGAGCACATGTACTTTTGTTGTTGGTGGCATCAGCAGCCACATCTACTTACTTCAATGTACACAGACGGAGATTCAGGCGGAGCTAGCGACGGACCGCACCGCCTGCCAGGAGCCTTCTTTCCGCGAGCTAATAGTACCTAACAAAGAAAATATACACCTTGAAGAATCAGCATTTCCCATAAAACCCCCACCTCTAATCAACCTCACCCTTCGCCCACTCTAAAAATGTTGGAACGCTCCCGGTTCGAGTACTATCCAAAGCTCGCCTCCACCCTCGAGCTCCTTGAACTCGCCAAATTGCTCGAACTCGCGAACACGGAGAATCGAACGGCCATCACTACCGACCGGTCGGCTAATTTCAATACCTCCTCTGCCAGCAGCCCTCCCAACCCCGTTCAGCCCCGTGTATACGTGTTACCACCACGCGAGGTGTTGCTGGTCTGCGTACGGTGAGTCGCGTACGGACACGGGGGGGGTGGACAGTCGCCGGTTGCGTGTCGTCGGAGGGGGTGGATTGTTTCGGCGGGGGCGCGTGTGCGCGCGTACAACAGCGCGGATGTATTTGATGCTGGAATATTCCCGTCGCCCGCTGGGAGAGGGTGGCGGCGGCGAGCGGGAAAAAAAGGAGCGCGCTTCTGCACAACAGGAAGCACGGTGTAGCGCAGATAAACGGGCTTTTCGAGTGACGACGAGAGATCACATCCTCCAATTAATGCGTCTCGACTTAACGCTCCGCTACTTCGCTTCTTTTTTACTTCCCTCACTGCCGGCGTGAATATTTTGTTAATTAGTCGATCGAGCCTCCTGGTGAGAAGGGTTGCCGACCTTTCCCTTCCGCCGGGGGCATTCGTATCGAATTTCCGTCGTGATTCGTGGCGAGAGAAGCTGATACCGGTGGAGGTGTGCTTCGAATCCCTGGAGGCTTTTGGAATTTTTGGTATCCTCTGGTACATAGTTCCCGCGGCCTTCGACTATGCCCCGTGATACCTGCACTCTGGCTTAAACATAATGGGCCCCGCGTTCAATCAGCGCTGGAAAATTAAACGAATCCAGGAGCAGCGCACCGCGAAATCTCCCGCGCCATCGCATAAAAGAGACCCCCGCGCCCCCAGCAATCACGCGTCCTCCAAGCACAGACATTTTCCGCCGGCTGACAAACAGGCGTCCCTAATTTGCTCGATATTCACCGTGCAGCCAGTTGGCCCGCGAAAAAAGGAAGCCGAAGATCGACTGCAATCAAGCTGGATGCACCGTTTTCCCAGACGGGCGATCCATTTCCTCCCGATGCACCGGGATTTACAGCGCCTTGCAGCCTGTAATTTCGGACCCGAGGCTAGAAAGACGGGGAATGCGACGACGTGGAAACAGGGTCAAAGGGGGTGAGCGGGCTCCGCCGTTCGGGGCGAAACCCTGCGCCCAGCACCCTTCGACCTCGCGAGCCTTCCAACGGCCAACTCTCTCTCCACAAGAGCGGCTAATTTTGACTCGCGATTGCCCCCGCACCTACAACCCCCACCAGCACCCCTTCATCAGCCGGCACCAGCCACTTCCATACCAATCCAGCAACCCTAATTTTCTCAGCGCGTCCGAGAAGGAAAGAATCGCCAATATCTCGCTGCTAGATTGGAACGCTCTGCATGCCTGTCTTGGAGTAGTGAAAGATTGATACAGGGGATGGAGATTACACGGGGTGACGTAACGTGGGAGTTACGTCCACGTTTGAAGGGCTTTTTCAACCCTTCTTGATCTCACAGGGTTGTATCGCATCCTAGGATAGGGGAGGGTTGCCTATATCGTACCACTTAAGACATTTTACGTTATATTTCATATTTGGTACTAATTTGAACGCAAATGACTATTGGATATCGTAGCTTGATCTTTTAGGCACCTGCTATTATATGCTTAACCTTTTGTTCGGAACAAATTAATTTGTTATTAATCTTTTTGTCACATACTGTAAAAGGTACGATTTAGGCAACCGGTCTCCTAAATCGTACCCCTCGGTTTCCAAAATCGTACCTCCACTAAAAATAGTATCAATAACAAATACAGAAGAAAATATTCAACATAAGGTAATGATTATTATATAGTTATATATACATATTTATATGGATTACACACAGGCCGCAATAACCTATGTATATGATATGTGTACATAACCTATATAACATACGAGTTTTCAAATCCTACTGGTACGATTTAGGAAACATGATCAATTTATTTATAAAAATCAATTTAAACTTTATAATGAATTGTAATATGTACTTAAAATGAATGTAAAATATTCTACATTAAACCCACTTTTAGAAAAATACAAAAATACAGGACAAAATTGCATTGTTTGATTATTATCAGCTAAAATAAACTGGTAAAAAGTTACATCAATCATATCTTATTTTTTTACATGTGTATAACACGCACAAAATAGAGTGTAAGCTCAAAAGGTTTTGTTTCTATTTCTTATTTCGCATTTACTTGATATTTTTATTATCAGATGTCGTTTACGTTCATTAATTACTGAGAAATTGATGAGGTACGATTTAGGTGACCAGTACGATATTGGCAACTCTCCCCTATGTATTTGCCAATATTTCTATAAATTTTTAGAGCTTAATAGCATTTAAAAGTTTGGTGAATTTTAACAAAAAAAGTCGCTTTTATCCACAACTATTTTTTCAAATACAAATTTCATCATATCAAGATTCATATTTGTAGGAAAATACTGATGTGTATGAATATTACCAATGTATAATTATCACTTGAAAGTTAAAAAATTCAAAAATACGAAAATGATAACTGAAAAATGACGCCAAGGTCCCCTCGAATCTGGAATTTTAATACCGTGTAGCTTCGGAATATCCAAACAGGGATCACGTAACCCTATACTGCTTAAAAACCTTTCCGCTTCAACCTGATAATTCCATCACTTTCCTCCTATCGGGATTAAAGAAACCCCCGCCCCCCGAAAGTGGAGTAAAATCCTTTTCCTACAGGAGTCGCTGTTCGAACAATCACGCACAATCACGGCCAGCATTATAAAACTGTCCCCGGGGGAATTTCCTGGCCGTGGATGGGGGTTGGCGGGGGTCAATCGAGAGAGGGTTGGCCAGGATGGAGCTGGATATGGAGAGACTCCGTTGGAGATTTTGCCATCTCGAGGGGGTCGAAAATGTCGCTACGTGAGTTCCACGTTACGAGAGCCTTGTATGGCTATCGCGCGAGGCTCGGTGGGGTGCAATGGCTCGGCGAGGGCAGGGGGGGGGGGGGGAACGGGAGGGGCGGCGAACTGGACGGCACGTATCTTTACGGGTCATAAAGGTTGGCCCTCGTTACCGAGGAAGCTGTACCGCACCCGTGGCCACCAAGGCACCGCACCGCGAACCCTCCTTGTCGCCTTCAACCCTCTCTCTCATCCCCCCAGCCCTGCCCCGACCTATCTCTGCCCTTCTCGGTCGTCCCTCGGTGTTCCAGGTGCCGCCGATACGCCCACAGTAAAGCTGCCACGGATTGAAACCGATCCACCGATACCGTGCAACAACGTATGAGGAAAAGAGGGATCTTCGTGCGAAGCGTCGTGTAAATGCACACCGCTTTTATTTTTCCAGGCTTCCGATGGAAATCGCTGCAGACCTTGGATCACTTGTTTCTTCGCATCATCCGAAATAAATGGTCGCGATGCTCGGACGATAGTTTATCAGATGAATTCGGTGGATGCTGAATAGCGAGGAGTTGCTTTATTGCAGAATAAATCCTGCCACCCTCGGGCAAGGCAGGAGGGCAAAGTGGGCCCCCACGGCCGCAGAGTGATGAAGATGTCTCGTCACGGGTGTCCTCCGTGCGGCATGGGGCCCCATTGGTCCCGTGGCAGACCACGGGGGGTGCGCGTAAACGATGTCACGGACGTCATTGTGCCCCGGGCAGAACTGATCCCCCGTGGAATCGAAAGAGAAACTCCGGACCTTTTCACGGGGTCGACTTTAAATAGGCCGGATATATAATTGGGGCCCCCGAAACCATTGACGAGATTCCCGCGGTACCCCCCACAATGCCCATCGAGTGCTCGCACGGCGAAAAGGGCGAGAATAAAGACGCGTGTGACTGGGTGGAATGTCTTCGTACCAATTTCGATAGATTCCACGGGGTGGGGAGAATGTCGCGAACAATGGGCCACTGTGTTTCATCTTTTCAGGTGTCGGCAGCTTTCCAGGAGAAAAGTGAAGTGTAGAAAGCGAGGGGATGAAAGGAGAATCTCTGAAAGTTGATCAAATGGGTTCTCAATCTTAATGAACCTTTGTACATCGCCAATTAATTTCTACCCCTTCAGCGTAACCTTTTTGTACTCTAACATTTCTAACTCTTATAACGCCCCTCCCTTCTTCTATCCCTTTCACTTGAAATCTTCTGCTCCTCAGCCGCTTCCATCCCATCTAAAAACCGATGTAACTGAAAACCTAGTCCAAGCTCAAATATCTCAGCCCTACCCATCGAAATTAAGACCCCCGAAAGTGCTCCCCTTGCAAGTGCTATCGTCTCCAAGGCCCCGAGAAGCCCGACCAAAAAAAACTCGGTCGTCTGCGCGTGGAAGATTCGAATCTATCGATGAAGAAACGGTGGTGCGTCGCAGGTCTCAATGAAACGAAAGGCCCGACCCGTGGAGTGCCAAAATATTGAGAGGCTCTCCGGTTCTTCCACGGACACGCACCGAGGAAGACGCAGAATGGGCCCCGGCGCGATAAATGCCGGGCTAACCTCATTTTTCATGTGGCCCTGTAAAAATCGTCGTCCATGTATCCGCCGTGAATGGCCGGGGCCCCCGGATACCATTCAGGCCGCGGGTCCCCCGAGAGGAGGCCCCCGAGGTCTGGCATTGGCGGGCGCAGGAGCGTGACATTATATTTATGTTGTCACCCTGCGTGTCAACGGCGCGGCTACCGGGGCTGCTGAGAGCAGCGCGTGAAAGGAGAGGGGAAAAAAAAAGGGCGAAGATGGGCAGGAGGGGGCCCTAACTGGGCCTTGTCTGCAAACACTGCCGTTCTACCGCGTCTCCCGATCGCTACTCATGCCACGAAACCAGGACAATGAGCGGATCCTTTCGTTACCTGTTCACGGGAGCCAGTCATCGTAAAACCAACGAATCGAATCGCGAAGAAAGCTTCCAACGCGTCTCCAGAGTTTCTTCTTTCATCTGCTTTTTGGGAGGCGGGACTCCCGCGGAAGCTGCTCCGGTTTGTAATCTTGGGATGATTCGGAGGATATGCTTTTAGCCCAATATCTCGTTTGCTCCGTTTTAATTCTATGATACTACTTAGGTTCTTCTTTCTCACTTGCATTCCTGGTTTCCAAGCACACCTAGGTGTCGATTTGGTGGATGGAAGTATCGAATTCAGATGCTAATTCGTTTCAGCCTCCAGTCATTGAAAATGGTAGGTACCTCTATGCATTTAGTTCTTCTCCTATTCCGAATTGAGAACCCACGTTGTAGGCAACTTTCTGGGTTGAGATTCTGGCTGTGATGTGGGGTCGCAGGGGGCCCCTTCCGGCTAGACGCGCGTGCCCCTGTTGTCGCAACTGTCGTGAACAGTTGGCCCTTCGATGTTCTCGAGAATGCCTGCGAATCGTCAGCAAGGGTCGCTGTCGCGTCGACAGCATCCGGTTCTTCGATTCGTCGCCGCTGGTTTGGTGAAACCGCTACGTCCAACAGCTCCTGTTCACTTTCAACGCTTTGCGGCAGGTTCGGCGATGCCGACGGGCCCGTGTCGCCTCGACGGAAGTCTTAATCGCCCATTCACGAAGACCTTCTGAATCTCTCGAGACATTCTGTGAGTTGCCGCCCTCGTTCGTGAATAATTAGCTGCTCGTAGCCAAGTGGTGGCCACGGAAAACTTGCTTCAGAGGGAATTAGAGGTAGCAGGCCTCTAATCCTCGACTGCGACTAGTCCAGCTTGGATCGTAGACTAATTTCAGGCCACAGAGGGAGGGAAAGTGTTGCGGGGGCTGATGAAGTTGGAGGAAGGCTCGGTGCAAGGCCGCGGAAGGTCGTGCAACAATCGATAACTGTCGTTGGTAGACAGGCATAAGTCGTACGTGCTCGTGAACGTTATAGAGGCCCGGGCTACGCGTGCCAGTTTCCACCCGGGAGTGACGGTAACAGCTGTTGCACGTCCATTTCGAAAGCTTTCTCCGTGGAAACTCCGAGAGGGAAGGGAAATTGGCGGCGCTGATCGTCGCGTAAACACAACCTAAAAGCAGTAGATCACTCGATTCCTCTTCGCACGTTTCTAAACACAGGCTCTCGCGGATACGCGTCAGCCGGCTCTATATATATATGTATACGGCACCCTGGCCGCCCGACTGAAATAGAGCTGTCGATCGATTAGAACTTTTTCCAGCGCATACGTGACACCCATAAAAACCGTGTACCTCCTCGTCCAGGGGAATCGAATTCATCCGAGATTACTTCGTTTCGGTCAAAAGCCATTTGCATGGGCGACGCCAGCGCGACAGAAATTCCAACAGACTTCGCTCCAACCGTACACTCGCCTTCTGATCAGCAAAGACCTCCGTGGACCAGGATTAAGCTTCGCGAAAAATCATTACATCGCTGTGATTGAGATCAAGTCACTTTTCTTTGAGACAGCGACTAAGATCCTGGGAGAATCATCCACCAATGATTTAGAGCGGTGTGTAGTAAGGCTCTCCGACGAATGCAGGGCCATTATTGAATAAATACTCTAAAAAGTAGATGTTATCACGGTGCAGAAGCAACACCAGGCTGTCGCGCGTAAAAGCGGCTTGTCCCTTTTTTGTCTGGTACTCGCGAATTATAAAGAGACGCTGCAGAAAGGGTCCATTGTGACTGATTCCTCCGCGTCGCCTGTTCTTCTCGCCCTTCCTCTCGCACTATCGTCGCCGTCGAAGCGCGTCGTCGCAGGCGAGGCGTAGAAACAGCCGAGCGCGCGAATAAATTTCTGAGGGCACAAACAAAAAAAAAGGGAGCATCCAGATCGGCAAGATACATAAATTTCATCCGGGGAGTCTCGGGAAGATCCTCCACGATACGGCTCTTTTCTCCTCCCTTATTTTCCACCTGGAGAGGCGAGCAGCTCCACCGAGAAATTCATATCGCGAATATTTCGAGAATTCGAGGGCCGTCGGACATTTCGAAGCACCGCAAATATTCGTAAAAAATTCAGGGATAGTTCGACGAGCGGCGAGCGGACCAAAATTTTCGTCGAAACGGGAAACGGTGAGGAGGGACGGGCGCGGGAGGGGAGCAACAGTTCGCGCGATTCATTCATAAAAAATTCGTCGAGTTCCTCGCGTTACATTCACCCTCCCCCCCCCCCGCCCGCCCCCCGATGCCCGAGAGCGCCGACTTTCCACACACACACCCCCGCCCGCCCTTTTCTGTGAAACGAGCGCGAGGATTTGATTTAAGTACACCCGCGCGATCGCGTTGTCGTTTCATATTCGTCGAAGAGTAGCCGGCGCTGCCCCGAGATTGCAGGAGGAAGGGCGAGGAAGCCCGAGGGGGTCGGGCGGTAAATTTTCATTAAAATACAAGGGAAACATTTCTACTCCGTTAGACGGTGAATTTGCATGAATTAGAATTTCAAGTGTCGCGCGCGAACCAAGGGGCGACCGTGGACGCTTTGGAAGAAAAAGGAAATCGACGGGTTCGTTGGCGTTCCAGCGGATGAGAGAAAAAAAAAATGCGAAAAAGGAAGAGCAGGGATGAAAAGGGGGAGTGGATAGCGCGGATATTATTTTTCAAGCGAGTGATATACGGCCGAGCGACGATTTACGAAGTTACAACGATTGCTTCGTTTTTACGGTCCGAACAGAGGGGGGAGTGAGGAGGGGGTTGAAAAAGACAACTCGTTCTTCTCCCTTTTTTTTTGCACCACTCTTTTCTCCCGTGTTTTTTTTCCGTACTAGCTGCTGCTGCTTTTTTTTTGCTGCTCTTCCCGGGCGCTGCTCGTCGGAAAAGCGACGAGCGTTCTTTCCAAGACGGTTCCCCTTTTTCCGCGTACATTCTCGCGCGCTCCTTCGGGGTCTCGGAGGCTTGGAGCGTTCTTTTTTTGGCGCGCAAAAAAAAAATGTAGAGGAACGCCAGGAGCTGCAAAGGGAAACGAAGCGGCCGCAGGACAATGGGGCCTCGGTGCACCGACGATGCTTTTAATTTTTATGGGATTCTACGGGGTTAAAAAGCCATTGCGCCCGGCCGACGATTTTTCCTTCCTTCTGGCCAGCCTCCTCTCCGCGGCCGTTTTATTGGGATCGTAAAGTCCCCTGCGGCTGGCTGGGTAAGAATTTTTTGCCTCTTCTAGGAGCGGCGGAGGCCGCGCGAGAACGACGAGCGGATCCTCGTGGACGAGGGACACGCGCGCCGAGACGGAAAAACTCGCGGAAAAAGTTGCGGAAAAAGTCGCGGCTGAATGGGGCGGGCGCAAAAAGCGTATAATGAACTGTGATGTCGCGATTTCTTGCCGGTGGCCCTACTGGCCGAGTAATTATCGATGCTTTGTGACCGGGGACAAGCGACGCCGACAACGAGCTTGCGTTCTTTAACGTTTTTTTTTTCAGAGTTGTCGCTGGGCGGCTTAAAAACGCATCTAAAGAAGACAGGGGTTAAAGAAGCGAGCTGGCAACTGCGTCGATGATGGTGTTTGGATCTTTTTTTAGAAAACCGAAAGGGGTCTTCTACAATTATATGTTTTATGAAACAGAATTTTCATAAAACGACGGGTGACTGACTTCCAGAAAGTGATAAAAGTGTCTCGATTTCTGACTCAGAGTTTTGCCAATTTTGATAATAAAGAGTGTATAGATCAGTGGTTCCCAAACTGTGGGTCGCAAAAGTGTTTTCTAGGGGGATCGCCGTGGTCATTTTTAGTTGACGATTCTTAGCACTTATTTATTTTAATATGGTTACATTGCCATATTCTATTAATGATGTAAAAGCTGGTTACCCAGATGCAAGAACACCCATTACACTAAATAAGATAATTAAACATATTAAATACCTTTAAGTTAAATATCTTTAACATTATTAACCCTTTGCTGACACACCTTTTTCGATCAACTTTGACATACCTGGGTGGCTCACACTCAGAACAATTTTTGAACGATTGCCATTCTCATCTAAAGAATCCAATCATTATGAAAACAGTTTTGCAAATAAAATCTAGATTACCATATGTCGAGAAAACGTGTAGAAAATCTTTAAAAAATTGTAAGTTTTACAAATTTCAATATTAGAAGCTAAAAATCTACAGAGTTGTTGTTCAGATATAATATTTTCAGAGGAAAGAAAAAATAGTTTGTAGGTCAGCTTTGGAAAAAAGATATTTGTTTTGCATATAGAAGGTACAGAACGTCAAAATCAGTTTATGGGTGGCTCACACCCAGAGTGCCAACGTTAGAATTATATTCAGAAATACCTATGTTTAATGTGTTTTCTTTACCTTACCTTATATGGAGGGGGAGGAGGTGGTTTGAATATTATAGAAGAAGGTTGTTACTCAAAAAAGATTGAAAAACACTGGTATAAATATATTCAAGCATGTTTCAATGATTACACCTACATTCCCTCGTCTTTTCCATTCATAATTTTTTTTTTTTTTTTTTTTGAAAACTTAATGGTCCAGAGGAATGGGAACTTGCGAAACACCGTGAAAATCTCGCAGACTCGAAACATTCCAGCAATATCGCCGCGCACTGTGCTTCCGTCGCCGCCGTCCATATTTCGGGCGACAGAAATTCGAATTTCTCCGCAAAAAACGCTACGACAGATTCGAGGATCGATCACCGGTGACGTTCGGCCGATCGATGGCTCACGGGGAATCGGATAAAAACGGAGAATCGGAAATTTCCCGGCCGCGGGAAATGCCTCTTTTGACGCGGGGGCCGGCTTTCCGCGTCCTTCGTCAGATTAGAACGATCGAGCGATACCGGTGTCGATATCGAAGCGATGGGAAACAGAGGAAACACAGACGGGCTGACCGATCGGCGGCGTGCACTCCGGTATTTCCCTCTGGTTGCGAATCAGTTGCTCTCTGGACCCGCGAGCCGAAAAAAAATCGACTATTCATGCGCAACGCCGATAAAATCTGAAAGCTGCTAAAAGCGCACGCGATCGTATCGCCCAATAGTGTCGTTTCCGCGGCGGCAAATACTCGGGCGTATTTAGCACAGCTTCGCCATAATTCAACGATCTCGGTGGAGGGATGCATAATGCCGTGAATAAAGTACGGGATACTTTCTTCCCTTCAACGAAAATACATCAACTTTCGCGTGGAAAGATGAGGACTAGCGACTGAATCTCCACTGTATGAATTATCTCCCTCAAGAAATTTAATCTCGGGGTAGCGGAGTTGAACGGATAAAAATTGCAAATTCAATAAAATTCGTGAGGTGATTATAAAAATTTCTTTAAAGAATAATTCCAGTTTTCTTCTCTTTTTACAAACCGCTGGAATTACTTCAGTCGTGGTTACATTTGGTTTTCCCATTTTCGGTGGAGGTGCCAGGGCCCCTTGGCTCCCCTCTGTGTGCGCCACTGCAAAGAAAAGACCACCCACCCTTCGATAAAACACGAATCCAGCTTCTAAAGATCCACCAAACCTTTCCCGCAAAAATTTTAGCTACACTAAACATCCCGAATATATACTATGAAACTAATCGACTTCCCTTTGCCACTAAGGGTGATAGAAGAAAGATGAAGGGGGCAGGGTGGCAGGAGAGGGCGAGTAGGAAGAAGTTGTGAAAAAACAGAGAGAGGGTAAATCCGCGTAATTACTCCCGATTCTCGAGGTTCGTTGCGAAATTCGGTGGTTCCGGCCAGGCTGCGCTCACCGAGAGGGAAAAAAGATATCCCGTAGATAGGATCTGAAAGCTGCTGAAAGCGCGCGATCGTATCGGCCAGTAATGCGATCCCCCAGCGACATAATGGCGCAAAACCTGGCCCCTATTGTTGGCCCGGGGCCTCGGCGGCGCATTCCTTCGGCAGGATGTGCTCTCGATTTTCTCGGATATCGCATAATGTGGCTTACACCGCCGAGAACGGGGCGGGGGGGGGGGGGCGAGCAGGGGAATCCAGCGATTTAGTGTACTGTAAACGAGAGAAAGGAAAGAGTCCGCCAGCCCTGAGTTGGAGTAGGTGTGTCTCTCGGAGAATCTATTATTTGTTGTTCCTGGAGGGGTGCATTAAACCGGACGTCGTTTTTCCCCTACATTTTCTTCAAACCTGACACACACGTGCGGTCTTTCGGGGAAGATAATAATCGTAAAAGAAACTGCATCGCGATCGATCGAGTTTTCAATGTTGTTTTAGGGGCTGCTTCTGCGGAGGATTTAAAAGTTGAGACAGAAGAGTGGGGGTTTTTGTCGTTGGATTGTTATAAAAAAATAAATGACTAATACCTATAGCGTAATATAGCGGAAGAGTGATGGTAATTGAAAAAGAGACTAGTGGTCTAGGCAGATTCGAGAGATATTTGTAGAACTTCGGAGAGTCTTTTTAGGAGAGATAAGTATAGAGGTTAAAAATGAAATGTAAGAATGGAGGGGGATGAGCGGAATGAAATCGTAGCTTTCGAATTTTAAAAGCATTCATCGCTTAGATAACGTGGCATTCTTCCAAAGTTATTTCAAATTATGCACGGGAAGTAAGCGTGAAGTCAGAGTGCATTTCCGGATGGGAATAGTAGTGCCATCGTTGGCTGCGTCGACAACAAGGTTTCTAAATCAAGCTCTCGCTCGATAGTGAACAGTTCGAGACTGGTGGAAGTGCCTGTCCTACCGACGTCCGTTCACGCGGTAAACTTCCCTGGAAAAACGATGCAGGAATCTGTATTGAACTATTGCTACACTTTCCAATAAAGTTCGAGTGCATTCTGATCACGTATAGGATAGACCCTATCACCCGATGTATTCTTCTGTCACCGGTTTGTGGGGTCCTAGGACCCCATTACCATTTTGGCGTCGCATGCAACGTTACCGGTGGGAACTTGCAGATTGTAACGCTACGCGTGGTAGGAATTAGAATTCAGCACGGGTAAAACTAGGTCGTTCGATTTTCACTATCCCGTTTCACTAGTTCCTTTTTAAATATATTATTTTATTAGCTCCCTTCCCCACGAAACGGTGAACCTCAAAAGCTGAAACAATCAACTACGTTATGTTAGTAATGGCGTGGTCGGCCTGGAAGGAAATTAAGAAAAAGCTTACTCAGTTGGTGCCGAGCGAGATAATTTCGACCTACAGAAGAGCACGCGCGCAAAGTCGTGCTAAAGTCGTGGGAATAGCCACGAGTTTATAGTTTATAGTTATGATTTATCCATGCTATCAAAGAGTACCTTACCATCTGTACCCACTTCGGTGATTCGAACATTCTTCTGAGAGTTTGCGTACTTTAACGTAGAATGCGCATCAAAATCATTGTTTTACACGAAGTCGGTATATCAGTTCTCTGGACACGAATTGCCATTTACCATAAGATGCTTCGTGTGTGAGTTCTGCAGATATCGATTCGACGTACGATCCAATTCTTCGATATATCTCGAAATTTCAATTGTATTTTATAGTAGACAGTGGGAGCATAAAACTCCACTTACAGGATAGTTTAATTAATGGCTTTATCCACCCCGAATACCTTCGATACTTTAAATAATAGGAAGTAATATTTAAAAAAAAAAAACTCCCGTACGTATTTGGAAGTATTTTGAGTGGCCAGACAGTGGAAACTTCTTGTCCATTAATTACTACCCCTTTTAATATACAATTTCATTTTACAATTTATCTACTCAATTACCATGTCCAGTGTTACTAGCATAAAAAAATCAACAGCAAGAGATAGTACTCTTGCTTATAAAAGCAAACAAATATTCCCCTGCAAAACTGAGAATTAGAACAAGAGAAAAGAATTTCTATGCAAGAGAAGCCCAGCAGCCATCATCGATCATCCCCATTAGTCGTACAATTTACTCGCGGCCCACGACCCAGGCCAGCTTAATGCTCTCCCCGAATGTTCTTAATTTACGCTTGGCAATCCTGCTGGAACGGGCGGCAAAGCTCGTGCTTTAAACCTCGTTTTCCCCAAATAGGATGAAGAGCGAGAGAGCGCGACGTGGCACGTGTGTGTCTCACATCTGTATTGTTATCCTTTTGATGTCCTTCTCAAAGCCGGACCACGACGGGCTTACATTCCCCGTTTTAGTAAGCGCAGGGAGGCAGAAGCGATAAATTTCGACGGTCCAGGTCGCGCCACTTAGTACCCGCCACTTCCCTACCGCTGGAACCATACTTCAACCAAATATGCCCCTGATTCGATGGCATTTTAAACGACATCGCAACGTCACATCTAATTTCGTTTAACCCTGGGTGCCATATCCAGAAAAATGATTGCAAATCGAGGGCGAAGAGTGGCGTTAACAGGTCTCATTTGGGGAAACGTTTCAGCCTGATTAATTATGCCAAAGGGACTCATCAAGGGACTCATTCAGTTCCGAATGAGTCTCAATGGACAGGAATGTTCCGGAGCACGTTTTCCGGCGACGAAACGGTGAATACAATTCACAGAAGCACGAGATTCGAGAGCCATCCCTGTATCCCTGGAATCTAGTGTGCAAGCGGACACTGGAGGGAGAGAAAGAGAGAGAGAGAGAAAGAGAGAGAGAGAGAGAGAGAGAGAGAGAGAGAGAGAGAGAGAGGCAGTCGCGCAGAGGGTTTATTAAGCTTATTAACAGACTACACAAGGGTGGACGTATCTACGTCGGTGGTCGGTGGAAAGTATGGCTGGCCAGAAGGGGCACGAGGGTGGAAAATAATGGTACGTGCGCCGTGCACCGACCCTTCATTCGCTTAATATAGTAGAATCGGAGATTTCGGCTTGTCCTACCTGCAATTGTCACTTCCCTTTGCGTTATTTCCTTCCTGTCTACCTGCTCCGCTGGCGCCTTCGCCGGGCACGAGATATCGCTCGATTAACGGTCAAATTGAATCAAGGAGCCTAATTAATTACGCGAGTAGAACGGGAATCGTAATTGGAAACGAAGCAAGTTACAAGCTTTCGTTAAATATTTCAATCAGAGAATTCAGAATTAAATCTCACATATATCTTTAACTTATTCTAGAAATACTCTACAAGCCTCCCCTAAGAGGGGACTTGAATAATCTCATTGATAGAAAAAAGTGGAACAGCCAAAGCGAGAAGATAAACGTGAGAAATCGATGGCGAAATGAAGAATATCGCGATCATGGCAAACAATTACCCCTCTTCATTGGCTGCTCCGTTCCTTGACCGAGCCACCCCCTGCCCGTTATCGCGTGGCCACCCCAGCGAGTATTATTAGCTGCACGCTTTGCAATTGAATTAACGGAAGCGGAATTGCATCGACGGAAACGGAAGCGACGCGGATTGTTCCGCATGGTCACGAAGGCTCGCCACTTTTCCCCCGTTCCGTTTAATGGAAATACTTGCCTGTGCCACGACACAATTATTAACGGGGCAGGATTATTCTAAGCTTCCCCGAAGCCACGGAAAGTTGATGTAATCATAGATAATTACACATAAACCTAGGCATTGACGTTTCAGGAAGAATTTTTCTATCCAAAGAAGGGGGAGCGAAAATTAATACTAAACCATAACGATAAACGACGCAGTGGGTATAAAAGTTAAGTTGATAGAAAAAGAGTGACAATCGATTTCACAAGGAACTGAAATGTACCTCTAGCTAGCGTTAATAAAACGTCGAAAGGGTACGAGCACACGTGGACATAAGAACGAGGGTAGGAAGGGTTGAAAGATGTAAGGGTCACGGATTTAGGCTTCGCAGGAGGCAGGAGGTCGTCTAATCGTGTCCCTAGTCCTGATTTAGGACGGGATTTTAATTACAAAGGGTCAGTAAGTGCGGCTGTCCACTTGCCGTAAGTATTCCTCCCTTATTTATAGTTCATTAGCTCGGCTTTCGCGCAAAAGGCAGATTAACTTACGTCCCGGTTACACGGTCAACCCCCAACCCCCTTCGACTCTGAACTGTACGCAAACCGTCGTGATAAAATCCTGACGAATGAATTAAAACGTTCAGCAATGCCAAGGCTTCTTAGGATTATCCTACTGGTAGTATCTCAAGGGTTGATAAAATGTTATCCCTCGACCATGGGCGTCCGCAGGGGGAGGGACAAAAGGGGCAGTTGCCCCTCCTCTGGCTTTTGAGAAAAAATCGCTTATTTTTCAAAACTAATCTTTATTAAGTTTATACTAAAAAAAGGAATATTTTTAAATTCCGGGTTTAAATTTTTAATTAAATTGGCACTATAAAATGGGTTCAAAAAGCAAGAGGGGTATATTTTTCTTTACCACCATCCCAAAGTTGCCCCCCCCCCTGGAAAAAAGTCTCCGGACACCCCTGCCGCCAACTGAAGGACCGTTTCGAAGTACAGTAATTCCCCGTTATGAGTCCGTTTTTTCCTCCCGTTGACAGTCCGGCGACTATCCCCACCATTTCTTGGAAGCCTGCGGACGAGAGTGAGAGAACCGGACAACGAGCGAGAGGAAACGAAAGATTCAGACACGAAGTTGCCGTCGGGTACGAAAGAGAGCATCATGTCCGCAAGCCACTATGAGTCCGCCGCCAGCCCCGTTCGTCAGACTCATAACGGGGGATTACTGTACATATCCTGTGGACAACAGTGTCAGGCTTTGCCGAAACATTTATCTTAGTCCGTTGAACAATCACTGCTTTGTCACAGTGGATGATTAATGGAGTGGAGACTGTCAAATTAAATATTCGTCGATTACCAAAGGGCGGGGCTAACGGTATCAGGGCAAAGTCTTTCTACAGCGCGATATTTTCTCTGACAAACAAACGAACTGCCGATAAGCGTGTCTTACGAATCCCTTCCGGTGGCGGTGGAAGTGGCTCGTTTTCACCCGATATCGTTTCGTTCCGATAAACAGCGTCAAAAAAAATGTTTCTGTTCTTCCCGTCACCCGCTCGCCCGCGACCCATCGATTCCTTATCGCGCTCACCCTGTGGCGACCGTGCCCCAGGGATATCTCCCAAACCCCTACCACCAAAAGGAAACCGAACGCGATCCAACGACCCTCTTTTAAGAAATGGCACTTTGCATATTTCATTTTAAGTGATTCCAAGATTTAGTGGAGATATTATACATTATACATTATTATATGATTAAGTAGCAAAATACCCCCGCGCTTCGCTTCGGGCCTAAGAGATATTAAGGACTCAACGAAAACACATCACACCCCTTTTCACCACCCGCTTAGGGGTTGTTTATGGTAAAATTCTAAAATTGGGTTTTAAGCATTTAGGTGGGTAACCTTTCGAAGTAACAACCAAGTTGATATCTAATCGGGCCTAAGAGATATTTGAGAGTTCGAGAAAATACATTTTACCCCTTTTCACCTGCTTGGGGATGGAATTTCCAAAAATCCTTCCTCAGTGGGTGCCTACGTCATGAAAACAATGTACCATCCAAATTTCATGTTCCTAGGTTAAACGGTTTGAGCTGCGCGTGATGAGTCAGTCACTCAGTCAGTCAAGACTTCTTCTTTTCTATATATAATATATATACACATATATTAGGGCTGGGACTATTCGAATAATTCAGTATTCGAATATTTTACAAGTATTCGAATGCTACGAATAAACTTCGAATATTTGAGTATTCGAATGTTATTATTCGAATATTTAAGTATTCGAATACTATTCGAATATTTATGTATTCGAATACTATTCGAATATTTATGTATTCGAATACTACTCGAATATTTCAGTATTAGAATTCTATTCGATATAGTATGGTGTGAATTATAAATCAAGTTATTAGCTTACAAGATTTCACCCTGACAAACTAACGAACTCACAACTGAATCTAAATCAAAGCTTGTAAAAACATGAACTTAAAGAACTTGATTTATAATTCACACCATACTATTCGAATACTTGGATATTCGAATTATATTCGCAAAATAATTAAGTAACTGAAGTATTAGAATATTCGAATACCGAAAAATTATATATATATATATATATATATAGATTTGACCAGTTAAAGAGAAAAACGAGTGGGCAGGGCTTTCATTGGGTCCGAACGGGCCAGATTAGAGAGGCCCAGTGAAAAAGTAGCCGATTACCTATGTTGTGTGGCTGGATAACCGTGAACACACGTGACGATCCCGCTAGATCTACCTGTCTTTCGCGTAAGTAATTGCGGTTTCACGACACGCCACGCGGGCCCCGATTTTTGCGGTAGATCGGCGTGAATCGGCAGGGCCGATCGGCGGTGGCCGGGCCCGTTCGCGCTTACAGAGCGGACAAGATAAGAATAACGGCCGAGGCGAAATCGGCCACGGGTCGGGGGCACCGTGCACTTCCGACGGGTTAATTACATTCTTCCATGGGACGAGTGAAACCGCACTCGCTTCCTCGATCGCACTTTACCAGACCACAGTGCAATAAACGGTAGCGCTGCGGCGGACACCTTTAAAGCGACCCGCAATCTTTTCGTACGTGTTATGGGAAAATTCTTGCCTGCTCCGCGGATGAAAGGGCTGACACCGGTATCGGCGCGCCGCACCCGAAGGCGTCGAAGGACTTCCTGGGTGAATCTCAACGAGTGGACGGTTCGTCCGAAGGCCCATTGATCATCTGGAGGCCTGAAGTGATTGGCGATAATTGATCTCGTGTATTCTCCCGGGAAATGGTGGAAACGAGCGAGGATGTAGGAAGATTTGTATTTAGACTGGAGTGGTTAGGGTAGTGTGGTAGGGCAAGATTCAGGGGAGGATGGTTCTTTGGGGTTGCTCCTGGGATCTTTAGGTCACCCAAGGAATTTCCTAGAAGTTCTGTGTTTAGATAGACGGGGGGTTATCGCGGAGAATGCTAAACCGAGGCATCCACTCCAAAATGACTGTGAGACACTGGTGACCTACTTTTTCGTGCACTTTGGTCCACCGGCTGGGCGGACATGTTTTGGAACGCTGCCGAATACCGAACGGCTCCCCCAATCCCTTTCAATCGTCATAATCACCCCCCACTGATCGAAATTGTAACGGCTGCTGATGCAGCGTAAGATACTCGTGGAAAAAGGAAGGTGGATGTAGCCGTGTTGCGTGAAGCAATGGCTATTACAGGTACCGGATCCCTACCTGGTGGAAGCGGAGCTGGTGGGGGGTCGCCGAACAAAGTTCAAAAGAGAGGAAAAGAGGCCGCCGAGGGGAGAAGGAGGAGGTCGAAGGTGGCGGTGGCACGAAGGAACAAAATCGCGGGGGTGGGGCGAGCGATCCACGATGCGGGAGAACCCCACCCCCAACACCCCCCCACCCGCTCCCCCAATCACAAGCTCCGCCTCCAGAAACCCGCGTGACGTCACACGGACACTTGTTACGCCTTGCTGGAACATTGGATAACACCGTGCAACTTGCACCTTATCAACCTGGGCATATCGCCCCTTTCGACCCCTAGAAATCACCCTCACCTCGCCACTTAACCCTTTTCAATCTCAAAAGCGACGAGAAAAATTCTGGATTTCACGCTTTCGATGATTATTTGAATTGGGTGTGGGTTTATTTAAGACTGCAAGATGATTTCGAAGCGTGCGTGAAATTTTTTCGATAGTCTGATGGCGATCCGATTGTGGGTAAGGTGGGGGTGGTGGGGATGAAGTGGGAGAGAGAATTGCCTTATACGAGTAACACTTCGATGACGAAGTTACTGGAATTGGCAATTCTTTCTTCTGACCAGCAACTATTTCGAAGAGGGACGGGCGTATCGAAAAAGTGGCACGATTACGATATCGCGGGTGCCGAAAGATTGGCTCGCCTTGGGGAATAACGCGATAACACGGGGAATTTCGACGATACTACTTCCTCCTTATCGGCGTAACAACAAAGATTATGCCGAGAAACGGCTAATTACCATGAATTAATTCCTGCCGTTCATCGCTCGGCTTCCCAGCACCGAATTTTCCCGCTATTTTAAAGTGCATTGGGACCGATCGGCGGGATCTGGTTTTACGATGACGCGCGAGCTGCCCGGTTAAGTATGCAAATATATTTACGGATAGATGATACGATGACACAGAGGAATTTCCGCGAAACGATCGCAACAACACCGTGTATTACTGTTCGCATACCTTTCACGTTGTACCGGCGGCCTTCGATGTATATTTTTTCCCTCGTGAACTTGATGAATTTATCCTGCACGCACTACTGCACTTCACTCGCGAACAGAAAACCGCGGGAAACGACTGCCTGCTTCGGGACGGTTCTCATTAAGCACCGTCACGTGACTCGTCTTCCGTGTGGGAATAGGTTAAGTTCGACTCTACGCGACTCTGCGCAATCTATGCCTTAATGATTAAACTAATAGCGAATTCGGTATCTCGCACTGGCTATGTTCCTAGCTTAGAGCATATAAACATAGAGGGAGCATGCAATAGGCAAAAATGTAGACGGCGATAGAAAGAGAGAGATATACAGGAGGGACACCCCTTCTCTTTCTAACAGAAAAAAAAACGCTGGCGCTAGAAAGAGAGGGGGTGTCCCTCCTGTATATCTTTCTCTTTCTATCGCCGTCTACATTTTTGCCTATTGCATGCTTCCTCCATGTTTATATGCTCTAAGGTTCCTAGTGCCAGAAAATGACTTGGATTGGTGGATTCTTACACAGCTATTTTCGTCTCTATCAGAAACAACCAATGCAAGTCGTTTTCTGGCAGCAGCACAGAGTCAGTTCGACATGCCGAATTAGCTATTAATTCTAACCAACAAATGCAGAACTGGTTAAAAAGGAATATTGTTCGAAAAGGCAGAAGGCTATACAGAGCAGTGAACAATGAGGGAATGAAAATGAGGATCGGACAAGAGATGGTAAATTGAAAAAGTAATCACGAGAGTTGCCCAGCAAACGACGACTCGACTGTGCGTTAACCTTGCTAAGACGTCATCAGCGTTGACTTTACAAGGTTAAGAGCGGAACGCGAGAAATCAACACAACAGTTATATAAGAACAGAAATGGAAATATAACCGAGCATTATAAATTACAGCTGCGATATAATCAAACCAGTCAACGTGTCCGGATGTAAATAACACTGTGTCCCTTTCCCTCCACCCGCGGCGCTGCTTAACCTAATCTGTGCGGCTAACTTCAAATCGCGCATAAGGGACAAAATACATCAAGCCATGAACCTTTCATAATAGCCACTCTTTCCGGGGCCATCAAAGTGCGCCAAAAGGAAACGCACATTCTGCTTTGCCTCCAGTTACCCAAACGTCGAATTACCTCAAGCTCAGTGCCGCAGATTATCCCCGAATACAAGTGGTCCCAACTGAGGTGCGATCTGGAAGGGGGTACTCATCCTAACCAACAGCTCCCCGGGAACTTTCCACGGGCGAGAGCGCCGGTAATAAACAAGCCGTAGGAAGCATGTAAACGCGAAGGACACTGTTCACGGAACGAGTCCGCAATCTGGAGGGCGGTCAGCGATCGGTCAGTTGGTGGGGGACACCGGAGAGCGTGGATAGTGGCGGGAGAGCCGCGACGCGAGTTGACGGTACAGTGGGGAGCTTCGGAATTGCGAGGCTTAGGCCGTCCCGGGCCGCTTACGCGAAACACGCGGCCGAAGCCGCGCCGCCGGCATTACGTCGCGCACCGTCGACCGCGGCTGACGTCCTCGCGTGGACGAGTTAGTTCCCCCCCTGTTCCGATCGGCGTCCATCTCGAACTCACCGTCACCACCGGATGCGAGTATCCGCAAGGTATCTGGCCGGCCGGGATCGCGTCGCCGCGGAAACGCCAGTGAAAGCCCCCCCCCCCCCACCCGGGGCGTCGTCCGCACTACTTCGGGAGTTGCAGGAGCATCGGTGACCAACAACCTGTAGGATCCCCCCGGATTCGCCCGGATAAAAACGTGTTACGCCACGATTAACCGAGTGACTACGAGAAAGAATCCTCGCTCGATCCATCGATCGCGCGGCTACCTAGATCAGTGACACCTCGTGGCCAGAGTACGCGCTGGGTTCGGCGGATGGTGGGGGGAGGCGTGCAGGAGTTGTTTCCGCGGGAGATGGTGCATCGGTGTCGATAGTTGGAAGCATGGAATCGGCGGGAGACGAGTAGAGGCATCCGTTTTCGTCGTTGGAATGGAACTGGGCGAGACATCGTCGCGGAGCTCGCGGCTGTCCGGCAGATCGTGGAAGGCAGGATGAGCTCGCCGGTGAATAGCGTGATCGTTGGCCACGTAACGACGAAGCGGAGGGCTAGCTGCGGACGGAGAAGCTGGTGGTAGCGGCGGAGGTGTCGGACGCGCATAGACGAGGAGGCAAGCAGAGCCACGACGTCCTGCCCGGAGGGTGCGTGCTTTGGCGACGAGGGGCGGCTACTGGCCGATGGGATGCATCTACCGGTGGGCTCGGTGGGCTGCGGGGAGAATTACGCCACCGTTGGATCCCACGAAGGCGCCGGCCCGTGCGGCCCCTCACTGGCGCCGCTGCAGGGGGTGAACACCAGGTACCAGCAGGCCGAGGACGCCGACGCCGGGGGAGGTGGTGGCGAGATGAGCGAGGGTGCCGCCGTCGGCGAGCTCTGGTGGACCGAGAGGCTCGTCGGCGAGGCACAGGCCGAACACCCTGGCGAACTGGTTCGAACAGGTTCGTAACTTTCCCCGTATCTTCCGGCTATTGCGTCGTAGATCTTATTTGTAGCTCTTAGAAGCGGGAAATTCGAATTTCCTTTGATACCTGGATGGTGGAGACGCAGGTTTTTGCTAGCAGGTTAGTAGACCATTAGGGAAAGGGCATTATATAGTATTCAGATTAGGAATCGCTACAAATTCTTGTGTACGTTCATTGGTACAGGGAGGTGTGTATTGTGTATAGAGGCTGCTATTGGGGGAGTGGCTAATCAATTAAATATGTATTTAATGAGTTACTCTTGTGGAAGCACATTGAGAAGTTTATGTGTTTGAGATAGTTGAAATATGCATTCAGTAGGCCCTAATTTCTTTCCTAATTCGTTTGCAGTAATTATAGCTTCATAGTTCTTGTGAATGAAGCCATTAGGAGCATTGTTCCCTTGCCAGACAAATTATTGTGTATTTCATGGAGTGTGAACAAATTTGAAGCGGCACATTTTATGCTACACCTTTCACGTTTTTCGGTGAACGCTAAGAACTCCAAGATTTCTATAGCACACGTTGGAGAGAAGGATCGCGGTGACTTTTTCGGTTAAATGCTACTGAAATTATTGTGAAACGGTTCTCAGAGCAAGAAGCTTAGGGTGTATCAAATAATATTACAATTTATTGTAAGCGTAAAGTAATTGTTTACGGTCTCCGCGTTAATGCGTTCCTTGAAGCAATAGTTCAAAGAACGCTGCGCCACAAAAATAAAACTCCTAAGAAATTCCGCTGATATTAAATTGCAAATGCACTGCGCCAAAAAATTGGAGGACTTTATCTACTCCCACTCTATACGGTCCAGATATTCAGTAGGAACCCTCTGATATTAAATACAACTATTAATACAAATTAAATACTTACACTAAAGAATCTTCCCACTTAACAAATATTCCGATTTGTTAGAACTCCAAAGCACAGTCAGTCTCTTCGCAGTTGACTGCAATAGGGTCTACTTTCTATGATAGATAGTTTAGCTGTTCGTGGTTAGTTGAATGATTGCTGCAGCCTCTTGCGCAATTGAAACATTGATTATTTCTGTCCTGTTTTCAGGATCACCGTATTTCCTCTGCAGCCAACTGCCGACTCACTGGCGGTCCAACAAGACTCTCCCGGTGGCGTTCAAAGTCGTCGCCCTGGGCGAGGTCGGCGATGGGACTCTGGTGACAGTGCGAGCGGGTAATGACGAAAACTGTTGCGCCGAACTGAGGAATTCCACCGCCTTGATGAAGAACCAAGTCGCCAAGTTCAACGACCTTAGGTTCGTCGGAAGAAGCGGCAGGGGTGAGTCTCTGAAGTCTGACCCATCATCCCTCTCTCTTTTAATCCCGTCTTCTCTGTCTGCTACACGCCTCGCTTGCTCCTCTAACTACAAATCAATCTGTATTGCAAAATGAAATATTGAAGTCTAATAAAATTTGAAAGTCGAAATAATCGAAGGTCTCCCTAAAACTGTCGACATCTCAGTGCCCTACCATTTCGCCCGAGAACTTGGTCAGAGATCATTTGATCGACAATTTCGCGTAGCATTGAAGACGATGAATTAGCAGGGTTCGGTTGAGGGGTCGCTATGCTTCGGGGCTAGTTTGTTTCGTAAATCGTGCAAAAAGCAGCCAGTAAATTGTCCGTCAGGGGAGCGCATGTACCGTGATTTCGAACCCTCTAAAAGCACGGTTATTGTAATCATCATCGTCATCAACTGGCCTGAACCCCCCCCTCGAGCCGCCGCCTCGCTTTTCAACCCTCCGCATCCGCGAGTTCTCCCGCTCCCGCCGCCCCCAGAGTCATTACTCGATGTCCGCCGGTAGCCCCGACCTAGCATCCGAAACAACTGGCCGTTAATCAGAAATCATCGTCCGTCGGTTGGGGAGAGAGAGGCTAAGTCCCCAAAATCAGGCAGATCCGATCAATGCTCGCGAGTCGTTTAATTTCTCCGCTCAACTTTTCCACTGTTCTCATCGATTTCCCTCTCTTTTACACTCCCAGCGTGGAAACAATTTTTTATCGCGACAAAATTCATGGGCTTTGTTTTAACAATCCCCTCCACTCTTTTGCTCTTCGCTGTAGTTTAGCTCAGGCCTTCGATAGTGCACGATAATCGCGATAGAATTGGATATATAAAGTGGACGAAACGAAATACTGTAAACTGGGGGGAGCATTGGCAGTACGGGGTAACATTGGCATCTACTTAACATCTATTAAAAAGGAAAAGGATACAAATTTTATGCATTTTCACATCTGTAGTACAATCACAAACGATGCAATATTATAATAGGATACCTAAACCAAATTTAAAAATGTTAATTAAAGAAATAAAGAATAAAAAAATTAAAAAAATATAAAATAGAGTGTATTGGACATAAAAAGAAACAAATTTAAATGTTAATGTAAATTCAGTTGTGGTAAAACTTTCACTTTATAGTACTATTTATATATGATGTGCCAATGTTATCCGGTTACGGAGTAACGTTGGCAGATATTTAATATGTATTAAAGAAGGATAAGGACTAAAATTCTATGAATTTTGACACTTGTAGTGCATTCACAAAAGATGCAATGTTATGATAGAATACTTAAAGCAAATGTAACAATGTTAATTTTTATATTATATAGCAAAATGTTCCAAAACCATGCCAATGTTCCCCCAGTTTACGGTATCACATAAAATCGTCGCTTTTATTAAACGACTTCCCAACAGTTCTGTTGATTTTATGACAGTTCTTTAAATAATCCGCGGATCAGCCCGCGGATTTCAGAGACTTCGGTGGCTCGACCATTCTGCAGGCAGGTACAACAGTCCTTTAGGGCCTACAAATGCACTTTGCACCCCCGGCGCCCCCGCAGGATGCATTTATGAATTAACGAGCCGTACTGGTCGCACACACGAGCAGCCGCGCTCGCGTTCGATCGCATCATCTATGTTTCATTCGATTTCATGATGAAGTGCAGGGTCAGCGTGCTCCATCCTCCTGACACCGGACACGCTAACCCCGGGAATCAATTAGCGAAAGAGACACGTCCCTCGCCGAAATCCTTCGATCCCTTTGTCCGATTTTTCGGCATTTTTTTCCCCCCCTCTCTCTCTCTCTCTCTCTCATTCTCTGCAGCTCGCCTATCTCTCCTGGATAATCCGTAATACTCAATTTCGACGATTGGCCAAACCACCCTCTCCCTGTGCGCCCGTTCCAGCCGCGGCCAGACCTACCCTCCTATCATCGAGGTTTTGTTTCCGCGACTTATTAATTTGATTGAACCGCGCCGCGTCACACCGTTCCCCGATATCGCCAATTCCAAGGAATCCCGCGGGAATATCGATGGCCGCGTAAGGGATGATAATTTCCAGCAAGCTCCGTGGTGGCTGGTTCACTCTTTCTACTTATTCGTTCGCGTTGAGGATTCCCTTACATTCCTATACACAAGAATAGTATACAGGATTTATAAACGAAGCTTGACGAAACCGGGTCAAGCACCCCCCGGAAGCGAAGCCGAACGACGGAGCGACCCCGCAGGAAGGAATCTCGATGAATGAATGTAATCGGTGGCCGGGGCGAGCGAGAGGGCGATGGTATCGCAGGCTCGTCGCAATTATCACCTTCCTCGAAGGTGCACCGGGTTCTGGGGCCGCTCGTAAACGGGAAGAAACGAGAGAAAGAGAGTTGGCGGAGAGAGTTTCTGAGGGTGGTGGAGGAGGTTGGTAGCGCCGGATCAAAGAGGGTCTGCGGGCTGAAACGGGCGTTCCATCATGGTCGGGTCCGAGGCAGCAGCCCGTGCCTATAATTAGTAATATACCGCAGTCTATATCGACACGGCTGAAATTACCACCGATAGTAATTATTTGACAATTGCCAGAGACATCCTGTTGCGAGACTCGGGACCTTCGTCGTCCCCCGTTCCCTCTCTCGGATCCCCTCTCGTTTTCCATCCCAGTCCTCCTGGCTCCCACTTGGAGGGAACCTACGGGCCTGCCCCTCTCCTCTGTTCCCGGTGCCACGAGTATTAACGGACGGTTTCGAGTGGTTTCGGTACGGTTGTGTGGGCGGTTTTGGGATGGCGCGCTCGTCTCATCCCGGCCGCTGGAAACGCACCGACACACACCGCCACGGGGCGAGCCCCGGAGTTGGCGGCGTGACGGTGCCCGCTGTTGCTGCTGCTGCTGCACACGTTATATAGGTGGCACATACGCGTGGCCCGGTTTTGTCTGTCGGCCTGTCCGTCCGTCGCGTTCGCGAATGCACAAGCCTGGGTGTCCTGTCTCTGCAGATGACCGTTCCCATCATCGAGTATTAACCGCAGGTCCGAGCCGCGGACGGGGGGAGGAATCGGCCGTGCGTCATTATTAGCCCCAAATGCGATGGACTCGGGGACGTAGGAGGGGTAGGAGAGGAGCCGGGGTGTCCGCGCGCCGGACCCTTCCTCCTCCTGTCGCTTTCGAGACGACTTCGACGGACGAGCTTTCCCACCCCTTTCTCGCGCTTTCGCGGCAAAGCCCTGTCGGCTGTCTCCTTGCTTCGGGGGGGGGGGGGGGGTGTTGTTCAGGACCTGCGTTCCCATCGCTCCAGTCCTCCCGGTGTCATTTTGAAAGAGTCCTGCCAGGGTTACAGGGTTAGTGTAAGCGACGGAAAAAAAAGCCTCGGGCGTTGGGGACTCGAACCCGCGATCTTTGGATTCGTTGCGCACTGATCAGCCGCTTTAGTCACCACGGCCATCGCCGACTCTCCGAGGTCCCTTCTACTCCGTCGCTACATAACGCGCAAACACTGTCGGGGCGCCACCTATGTACCACTCGCACCATAGTCCGTTCCCTAAATGCCGCGACTCTTACATTAGCTTCTTCAGCAGGTACTCTAATCTTCGAGCTTAAAACGCGCTCAAGTGAGCTGGGAATAGAATTCATCTCGCACTAGATATTCGCGACTTAGAGAACTTGGAGAATTACCTATTAAATCTCCCTACCGCGAAAGTCCCAAATCTCCGAATTCCCAGTCCTCCGCGCCCGCCGCCGTTTCCAATCCCGCCACACCCCCCTCCCCCCCCCCCATTAATCGGAAACGCGTTCCCCGCGTGTCATTCATCCCGCGAAGCCCCCGAGAAGATGGGCGCGGAGCTGTGTGTGATCGATGCCGCTAATCGATTTCAAAACGAAAGCCAGAAAGAGCAACCGCGACACGCGGGATTTTTGGGTATGTACTCTGAAACGAGCCACTTTGCGCTGGACCGGAACGATGACGATAACAAGGATACAATGACGGGCGCTAGAGCGACATCACCGCGGGCTGGGAGGGGGTTGTTGCAACGGGGGAGCATGGGGTGGCTGGGTCGGAAAAGGGTGAGCGGTAGCGCGCGAGGGAAGGGTGGGAAGAGAGGGCAAGCTATAACTAGGATATAACGCCGTGCCTCTCTGCAGTCAGTTGCAGCTCCCGGGGGGTGGCGGGGGTCGGGGGTGTTTGATGCCGGTTATCATGTTGACAGACACAGCTAGGTGGACCAGGGTGTACCAAGGGGAGACAATTACAAATCGTTGACGTTTACGCCAACACAAACGACTATATGTCCGCGACACGTTAGAATATCCTCCCTTTAATGTAAACCAACGGGTCTTCTTCGTGCCTCGCGATCGATGATCGCTCCTGGCGAGTAGGACTTCGGCTGGACGCCGGGGGAAATTGAGGAAGAACCGGTCGGGGGCTTGACTCTGCTTCGAATACAGCGGAGTAGCTTCAGCTTCGGTAGTTTCGTAGACCGCGACACCTTCTTCCTGGGGTCTATAAGTTTCGACGATTCCAAGAACCCTCGGAACCTCCCCGATAGTCTCAAAAGCTTCTGAAGTGAAATTGTTGCCTGCTCGAAACGATCAACACCTTCTCCCCGCGAAGCCAATCTATTTTTAAGTGGTCCCAACCGTGCCGACACAAAGTAACCCACCGAGGACCCCCGGGTATACCACAGTTGACTTTACCAGGGCCCGAAAAAGACAAGGGGCATCCTCGGCTCGAACAGGCAGCGGCGAATTAGCGAATGCATATTAGCGGATGGGCCGTTTAAGAGAGCGTAGTCAATCTCGGCGACGGACGTTTATGGGGAGGGAATTAATATACCGGACCTTCAACCTCGAGACCTTCGCCGGTGATATATGCACACCGGTGCTCCACCTCCCCCCGAGTCTGGACAATCGAAGACACTCGCGGTCTCTCGTAGCTCCGTGTAATTTCCGTTCTAAACTCTTTAACTATTCGGATCGAGTCCCTTCGACCACAGCCTGCAAACCTGTCGCTCGTTTTTTGTTTTCACACCTGGACCACTGACGAATTGGTATTCTGCTGTTGCTTGATGGATAAGCTGATTGGAGGGGCTGAAGGGTAGCAATTTTTCTATCATCTCGTAGTGGCGGTCGAAAGGAGTTTTCGAAATATTTTATAGAAATTATGTACCTCGGTATAATGATAGACTTTATCGCCTTGTTATCACTGGCCTATTCTGAGCAATTCCCAGAGTCAGTGCGACATAGATAGGGATACACTTCCTTCGCACAAAATCGTGGTGCTTCCGCCATCCTTCGGCTTTTCACCTCCACTGTAGGGGAGACCGGGGCTGGTAGGCCAGTTTTTCAGTTTTTGATTTTTAATAAATTATGCGGGCGAAATATCATTAAACCGATTAGTATATTTGACAGGGCATACATTTGGCTATCTGATTAAATTATTAATGTTGACTGAATGTGACAACAATTAAGATATTTCAATGTTTTTCTGACACCTGCCATGCTGGTCAACGAGCCCCATGATCGGGGTTGGTTGACTTACAGTATGGGGTAGGTTGACTATAGGTACAATCAGTTAAGAAAATGTTATTAGTAACTTATCTCAGTGGTAATAAAATAACACAATGTCACGAGAGTTGTTTAATTATAAAATATTAATTCCTTTCTCTCATACTTTAATAATAAGCTGAAAATGTTTTCAACTTAAACATTAATTATAATGTATTTTTAACATGGTGAAATTTAAACAAAAAATAAAAATCGCTTTATGAATAACAAAATCACAATTTAAACCTTATTAACGTTATTAAAGTCAACCAGCACCGACCGATCATTTTGACTTCAATAATCTATATAACCTTCAATTATTTATGTACAAACAAAAATACTATGTCAATAGATCGTCTAATAAACAAACCTTAAAATAGTCCCTTAAAATTTATTCTATTGTAACTATATACAGAGCGTGAGAAAATAAAATCTTTACGAAAAGATAGTTGCTTACGTAGTCAATTTTTCGACAAACGCTGATAACTGTTTAAAAAAAAAACGCATGACATAGTAGAAGTGACTTCTTTCTACAGTGAATCTTTCCGCAGTAGAGCATATTATTATTATTATTATTATTCGTCTTTATTACTTGGAAACGTCAAAGAACAGTAATACAAAGAATAGCGAAGTAAAAGGCGGGGCTGCAGTACGATACTGTTAGAAGCCTAACCGTAACTAAATGACTAAAAATAAAAATAAAACTAGAGAGAAAAAAAGTAAAAACAGAAAAAATTACGAGACGAGACAAGGAAAAGAAGGAACATAGAGGTGACTTAGGAATAGCGTAGAAATATATATCGTCGAGCTTTACATTTAAAATCAGGAAACGAATATAGCCCTCGAATATCAGGCAGAAGTCGGTGCAAAGTTATTAACAATTAGTCAACCTACCCTTCTGGACAACCAGCCCAACGGTCTCCCCTATATTCCCGCAAGGCTACGCTTCGCGTTACTACTAGTCACTCACGGTACTCCTCTTTTCTTTCAAATAAGAGAACCACAGAGCGCAACCGTGTTTTCAACCAACTTCCATCCCCTCTTTGCCGCAGGAAAGAGCTTCAGCATCACCATCACGGTATCGACGTCGCCGCCCCAAGTGGCCACCTACACGAGGGCCATCAAGGTGACCGTGGATGGACCGCGGGAACCGCGCTCCAAAACGAGTGAGTAGATGGAAACACTTTCACGCCGTACGCCTGCAACCCCCGTCCGCGGCCCCGTGGATCGCGAGATCTATCCGCGGCCACCGGCTGCTGCTAGCCCGTGGATTTCCTGAAAATGTACCGATAATTCAACGAAAGTCCCTATACGCGGTAATGGGGAGTCATTACCGAGCAGATGGTGCGCGATGATGCAGTGGTCGACGTGCGTACCGCGCGTATGCGTGTTTCGGTTTAGCTATTCGCCCCGTCGGGGGCTACACGGACAATGCTTTTACCAGCATGGCCGCGCGAGCGCGCGAAAAGTAATCCACTTACCGTAATATACTAGGAAAACCTCCAAAAATATCCGTTAATTATCGATGCTCTGGCATGCCTAATAACCGGCCCTCGTGTACCGCGTATTTGCGATACGGGGCGCTTGATATACAAATAACGACACCCATTGCCGCGTAACCTGATGTTTGGGTCATTTCTCATTCGTCGGCTGATTGCTGGGGAGGCCTATTTGTCCAGGATTTATGTTAGCGAAATTCAGATCGCATGCTGCGGGGGTCGTTTCCTTGTCGCAGTGGCGAGAAGCCTGAGGAATATCGAGAAGCTTCAGTATTTAGGGGATGAATAGGTTTTAGATGGTAACATAAATCTCGTGGCAGTAGCCGCGTTAGCACGTAATCGGGGTATTTTAAGGATGTATCGGACCTATCTTCACAGTGGTACTAGGGATTGCAAGTTTACCAACTTTTTCAATTACCGGTAATTCGCTAAAATTTTCAATCAAAACCGGTTTACCGGTAATTAATCGGTATTTTTTAAGGTATTACATGACGTAAAATATAAGAGTAAACTTTAAAAAAAAAACTTTTTTTAACTCTAATCGGGCATTGTAAAAAATATATGCAAGTGAAACTATTCTGAACATAAAATATAAAATGATATAACACAAAATAGATATATTTGTATAACTATTGACAATACTTATTAATATGTATCTTCATCAGGAAAACAATGAAAAGAATCAAATCTTACATACATAATTAAATATTTGTATTTAACAATTCTTTTTAACAAATAACCACGCAAAAAACATAATTTGTCTACACTTTAGTTTCCTGATCGCTACCTAATTTTTGTACAAAATAATCAAGCCACGGATAAAGCGCTCTCATATTTTACACTTTTTGGTCGGGTAGTCATTAAGAAATCATATGCCATTTGTATATACTCTCTGCTTACTTTTTCTACTTGAAAATGCGTCCATGATTTTGATGACTTGATTCAGATTCTTAGTTTTCTTTTGGATCAGAGTTGGTTCTCTATGAGATACTTTGGTTTTCGTCTTTATTAGTAATTGAAGTTTTCTTTCACTGATAACATAGCAGATGTCGACGGAATTAATGAACGCATATACGCGCTATATTGCTGTACGTAATTTATCGAATTACCGGTAAAAATTTGGCGAATTACCGGTAAAAATTTGAGGGTATTTCTCGCGATTTACCGGGGAAACCGGTAAACCGGTTTACCGGTATTGCAATCCCTAAGTGGTACCAAGTTGATGAAAATTTGTGAGATTGTTCTTTTTAATGTTTCTGATGTGCTGCAAAATTTTTAAACGAATTCACTGAACGATTGCTAACAAGGGAAGATCCCAAACCCGGAAATTCAAAAAAAAAAATATGAAACATTGTGAATATGTAGGGGATTTCCTCCTGATTACACCGCAATTTTTGTTTGCTGCCCTAATTCACTCAGAGGGGCTGAAATTAACCCCCGAAAATTCGGCTATTTCCCGATTTTATTTTCTAACTCGCAATCTGTAGGGGATAAAAAAAAGTTTTAAGACAAAAGTTACTTCTTTTAATTAGGACTATCATTTGGTAACTTACAGTTCGTGAGTTATAACCCAAAATCGGAAAAGAGCCGGAATTTAAGGGGCCAATTTCACCCCCTTAGTGTGAATTTGGGCAGCAAACAAAAATTGTGTTGTAATCAGGTGGAATTCCCCTACATATTCATAAAGTTTCAGAAGTTTTTGTATTTCCGGGTTCGGGATCTTGCTTTGTGAGTTATAACGATTTTAATTTTCACTGATTTCACACGTACTCTTATGGAAAGAGACGATCTTGATCAGATAAAACAGCTGAAAAAGTATTGAACAAATGGTACCAATGTTTTCAACTTTTTTGTACATGTAGTATATAGACAGATGAAAATATCTGCCGAGTTTCAATTGTTTTCACTACACCGTTTTAAAGAAATAAATTATAACTTGAGAAAATTGTGAATTCATGGTATTTTCACTGCCAAAAGTTTAGCAAATAGCTTGAAAATGCATTTGTAAAGTGAAGAATACCTTTCTAGGAGTAAAAATAAGACTCCAACTGTCGTTCGAGTTCCTTACATCTAGATTTACTATGCCTAAGACGTAGATATTCAAGTATTTCAGATTTCATATACTTTTGTCTAATATTGTACGTCCGATGCAACCTGAAAAAAGTACCTGCAACGGGATTCGGTAACGAGCGAAATGGCGTTCCACCGAAATGTGTGAATATTTATTCGGAAATGTGATTCGGGCGTGACGAAAATAACTCTGCACGTGTATAGCTGTCAGGCATTAATGAAAATAATTCTGTTCAAGCCACGGGAGCCGGGCCATTTAAACTTCCACGTTTTTTGATTATTCGTGGTTGGTTTCGCGTAATGGATCCACAAAATGTAAATTTATTTCCGCGGATATTCGTTCGCGGGCGCCCGCTCGAGAGAGCGCAGAGGATTTCTGTGCCGGCGGGCTTCGGAGGTTCGGGACGACCGTTGGCAGCTTAAGGGGGGAGACCACTGTAACGGTCCGAAATGTAAGGGTGTTTTCGGGAATTTATTTCAACCAAACAACGCAAGTAAATCAATTTATTGCTTAGTATAGTTAATAGTGTACATATCGAAGGGTAAGAAAAATTTTTTTTCAATCAAATTCATAAATCCGTTTCCTGTATACTCTTCGTCAAAAATTGCGCTGCGGCAAAAACATGCTAGTCGCGTTGACAGTGCCCAGGCCATATGGTTAATCCGAATTCAAAAACACAATAATATTTAGAAACTAGAAGCCTGCCTCTATTACGTGACGATCAAAAAAAGTCAAAATTGCAAAAAATTACAAAATGGCGGACCACTGAAAAAAAAATCATTTTTTCTGGGTACAAAATTAGGGAAATGTTAATAAAAAAAAATAGAAGCAGGTCGAAAATTGAAAAAAACTGATCGCCACGTAATAGCCACGGGTTTTCCGTACAATAAATGTCCTTGATCGTGTTAATTGGACGTATAGTTTTCTCTGTAGACTGTCAACGCGGTTGAAAAATATCATTCTGAGGAAAACGCGTTCAAAGTTCCGCGCGGCTCGGTCGCGCGTTTGACCCCGCTTCACAGAAAATACTATATCTCCGTCAATTTTGCGAATTTCTTCATAAAATTTGGAGACAGCATTCTTGAAATGTACGTCTTTCAGAAAATGTAAAAAAGAAAAAATCGATTTCTCAAATTTTTTACAGTGGTCTCCCCCCTTAAGCGAGCCTCCACCATCTATCGGCCGCTCGAGCCGCGCTGGGGAAAAAATGCCCGGTTGTTGTTTCGATATCAGATTAATAGCCGTTGCGGAGTCGACCGCGGGTACGGCAGCTTTTTGCGGACGTTTCGCATTTGTTGTATAAAGTATTGATAGGCGTAGGGCGATGCGTGCCCGCTGGCATCGCGGCTTTTTTTTGTTTTCCAAAATGGTCTACCGTGATTGATTTTACTAACGTTTCCTTTTTTCTCGCTCTCCCATTTCTGTCGCCCTCAAAACACTCAAATCGATACCCAACACGGAAATCCATGATCCTCCCATTCCCCAGTGCTTTCCAACCGGTTCCTTAACGATACAATCAATTCCACAGAGCTCCATACTTCATAATGCATCTATACCTCGTCGAAACTCCCGCTTAATACCATTTCCCTCTAAACAGTGGCGGATTTAACCCTGCTTAAAATACCCCCCAGGGCACATATTCAAATAAAATTATGATACTTTATCCAAACGCTATGTATTTTTCTGTACTACCCCACTTAAGGGGAGACTCTCGTGCAACAGCCTCCGAAATTTTTTTTTTTTTTTAAACTATTAATATTGCATGAAACTTGTAGAATTTTTTTTGCGTGGCGATCCTTCGTATTATTTATTAATTATTATGGAATCGTGTTAACCTTTTCGACGATGTTGGCGTCAGGTGTAGCACTTGTCGCAGTCGCCTGATTGCAAAAAGAAGAAAATTTTCTTGAAGTTAAATGACCCCCGCTGGGACCGGACCTAAAATTTTAATTTTAGTGTTTATTTATAATACTTTTTTCATCGGTATAAAGAATAATATGAAAAATTTGTCTAAGGAAAAAACTTGCTTTTTCTTTCAAACGCTATAACTCTTGCAATTTTACATTTTTTTTCTTTAAAGTAGACCAATCTCAGTGTAAACTATTTTACTTTAAGAAACTTATATTTTTTTGCAATCAGATGACTGCGATAGGTGCTACCTACACCCCGCCAACGGGAGCTACATCGTCGAAGAGGTGGACAAGATTCCACAATAATTAATAAACAATACGAAGCATCGACACGAAAAAAATATTTTCTGCAAGTTTAAAGATGCCTCCTTGTATCTCCAAAAGCCTTAAATCCAATATGGATCAATAGTTTTTTAAAAAAAAAACATCTTAAATATCAGTTACTTTCAAACGCTATAACTCTTGCAATTTTACATTTTTTTAGACGAGAATCCCCCCTTAACTAAGTAATAAACTACCTCTTCATCCCCCCCCCCCCCCCAAAATTGGCCCTCTCAGAACATTTGGCACCTGTGCCTCTTTCCTTAAATCCGCCACTGTCTCCAAAACCCCCGGTTTCCAAGCGGCTCTCCTTGAGCCTCGAAGAGCGCCAGAGGAGAGCAGGCTGTTGCTAAGAATCCTCTCGCACCCGTGCCTCGGTGGCCAGCCAGCGAGCTCAAAAGGGGAGGGTAGTCGCGACGCGTGAAGACGTTGGCTGCCTGTCTGGGAAGCGCGTCGCCTCCTAATTCCTCGGGGAACGAAAAGGTGGACGGTGTCGCGTGGAAGGGATCCCGGGCCCCTGTCGAGCGGGACACGCATCACGACATATTGCATACACGGGTTTTGGGCATCGGTGGCGTGTCTCCTCGGCTTGGCACGCACCGGGTCGACAATCTACGGTAACGACCAGAGGCGTACGAGCGCCGTCGGGCGAAACTACCGGCGCGGCGCGGCGCTTTCATTGTGCTCGCTGCGACGTGAAGCGCGCCGGTTCGCAGACACCTGCCGGCTATCATTATTACGTGGATAATCGTGAGCTTTTTGTTATCGAAAATCGCCATATCCCTCCCTCTCGGGCCACCCTTCCCCCCACCCCACCCCACCCCCCTCTTTGTCCTCCCTGCAGGGCCGGGGCCGTTTCCATCGGGTCGGCCCTCTGTTTCGGGGCGAGCCGGTAATCGTGCAATTTCTGTAATTCGCCGGCCGTCAGCGCGTGTAAACACTGCGAACTCGGGCAACCGCGGCCTGCGACGACACGTAACAGGATTAACGGTCTTCCAAGGCTGCGATAGACCGACCGGAACCGTTTGAACGCGTCAGAAGCAAGGGAAGTCCGTGGGAGCTGGACGATCCGGAGGTGACTCGACGCCTTTTCGTTGCTCCGCGGCCGTTGCTGCCTCGCCGGCTGCGGGGCGAATGGGCAGTAGGTTGCCCGGGAAGGGTGTAGGTGGGCGAGGAGGCTCGTGGAATCGTTAATGGGAGTTTTGATGCGTTTATATACGGGTCAGGGGCGGCAAGGGTCGGGGAGGCGCGTTAGTTAAAATCGTGCTGCAGCACGTAACGGTCAGAGGGCTACTGAACGTGTCAAAGGCAGAGGTGCCTACATATAAGGGAACGATCGCGGTCGCGGCATTTAGTGGAAGTACAATTCAAGGATGAAATTGGACAGAGCTATTTCCGATAGCGGATCGGTCGAGTCGTCAAAGGGGATTGAGGAAAACGTTTCGGGGGTGGATCCTCGATCGAGTCGAATGAACGGAGAAAGGGATCGCGAAACAAAGTGGCTACCAGCCGTCACCGTAGCCCAAAATCATCGAAACCGTCCCGATGGGACGATATCTGTGGACGGGGCGCTGTCAGTCAAAGATCGAAATTGAATTTGCTTGCCCCGTAATTGTCCCGCGTTCGGAATGTCGATTAGACGAGGGGTTGGCGGTGGAGAGATGCCCGAATTGCCGTGCTCCCGCCCAATTCCCCCCCCCCCCCCCCCCCCCCCGTCCCCGGAAAAACGTATGATTCCTGGCTTTCATAGAAAAGTGCTTTGGAAATCCAGCTGCCGCGCGGCTCTAAGTGTCGCGGGGACGGTCGAAATTGCCATGGATGGAAAATCAGCCATAATTCGCGGGACGGGGACAAACAATCGACTGGCCTATGGGCGAGGAATACTGGCAAATGGCAAAATTGATCGGACTCTCGCTGGAAAAACCATCGTCCCCTCTACGCGGCTTCTCTGATATCATGAATTTTGGAGCCTGCTGAAAGCACGGCGGACGAGCGCGTCCAGATGGGCGGAGGGAAATCGCGTGTTGCAAAACCTGTCGATCGGAGCATGGAACAATAAAAATTGATAGATCCACGATCATCGACTGGGATCGATGCCTTTTTCGCTGTGAGAAGCTGACGAACGCCATCGGTCCCTGGCTCCATGAACGTCGACGGACTGCCAGCGAAGGCTTCTGATTAAGGGGTCATGCTCGGTCAGGAGGCCGAAAAAAGGGTGATCTTTTTTCCTTTTAAGGATTGCATCTAGTACCGTGCATCGTAATTTTTTTATTTAAAAATATTTATCAATAACTAAGTTATTGTCCGTCACTCGAAGGTTCTCTAAAAAAAAAGGCTTCTGCGGTGACCACTGCTGCTCGAAAGTCGATCATCTAAAATAAAAAATTCAAAAGAATTTACGTATTATATTATATTATCTAGTATTTGAACGAAGGGTTTTTCGAAATATTGATTTGGGAAAAAATGGCTGATGTTTAAAGTAAAAGTTTCAATTTTTATCATAAATTGTGCCTGATTTTCGTCAATTAAAAGAAAACTAAGCATCGGATAAAAAAATCCTTCGTTCAAACACTAGATAATATAATATAATAAGTAAATTCTTTTGAATTTTTTATTTTAGATGATCGACTTTCGAGCAACAGTGGTCACCGCGGAAGCCTTTTTTTTTAGAGAACCTTCGAGTGATGGACAATAACTTAGTTATTGATAAATATTTTTAAATAAAAAAAATTACGATGCACGGTACTAGATGCAATCCTTAAAAGGAAAAAAGATTTTTTGAGAAATATGTTATAGCTTTTGAGTAAAAAATTTCCAAAGACCACCCCTTTTTTCGGCCTCCTGACTGAGCATGACCCCTTAAAGAACGCCTGACGACACCATCTCCTGATGCCGCGACGACAAATGGCAGGCTTCTGGCCGTTGATTCGCGAATCGCCGTGAAATTATTTCGAGTCACGTTCCGGAGGATCGAAACGAATCTTGGAGGCGGTAGGAAGCGGGAATCCAGTGTTGCGTCTTGGGTGAGGCGTCGAATCTGGTGGCAATAGAATTAATGTCCCCCGTCGCGATTCTCTCTGGTTTGTTCTGTGGAAACGCGTCGTCCAGCTGTCCCCGGGGAAGTGTCTAAAATTTCGTAGAATCAGTGGAACGGATAGAATAGATTCGAGTGAAATTTCGACAATGCTAGCAGACCGGGACGTCAAGGAGGACGTAAGACGAGCGGAGGGAGGGGTCCTGCTATTAGAGAGGAGGAAAAAGCCGCGCTATTTCCGTCCTCCGGGTACGCCACACTTTGATTAGATAAGTCCGCCACTCGTGCAGCGGAGATTGGAATTATTGCTCTCTCTTTCTCTCTCTCTCTCTCTCCCTCTCCTCTCTTCTCTCGGCTTTTCGCCATGCTCCACGAGCCAAAGGGGCAATCGGCGAAGGTGTCATATCAGAATCGTTCTTGTTTATTGCAATTAACCGCCTTTCCGCTCCGTGATTCGAATGTCAGGTACATTTCTGGACATCCTGTTCTCCATAAACTTCTCGTGATATTTCTCGTTACCAGTCTACGTAGAATTGTAGAGGGAAGTGACGAGAGTCTGTATCACAGTGTTGGAGCACCTCTTAAAATGATCGCATAGAATACTAAAATCCAAAAACTCAATATCTGTCATTAGCTTGCTGCACAGCCTATTCTGCTCCTTTTGAGTGGCCCCTCGCGCAGATGGCTAATGAGAGGATAGAAAGCCTGACTTCGGAATCAGCAAGCAGAGAATGCCCCGTCTGCCTCCTTCTATCGTCTCTCCGTGGATCCAGGCCGAAAGTATCCATCTACGCTTCGCTGCATCGGATTCTGCCGTGCTCCTCCTGAATGGGGAACGCCCGACGGTACCCGAAAAGAGGGTGTCGGGCGCGCAGCGTTTGGGGTTGGGGGGGGGGGGCATTACGAGCGTCCGGTACGTGAGAAGTCGTGGGATCCGGTCGCGGCGCTGAAGGGAACACAGAGCCTCCTTGTTTCACCGCGGCGGAGGATCGGTGGTAGTCGGTAGCGAGGAATAATCTTGTAGGCATCGGTTGGCGCACCGTAGCTGACCATCTGGGGCTCGCCGACAATTTCGCGCAGTTTGCGGTCGAACTTTATTTGTCGTTCGCCCTCGTGGCCGAACTCTCTCCCTTCCCTCCATTTGCTCTCTTTCTTCCTTCTTTCTTTCTTTCACTCACGCTCCCCTCCTCCCCCCCCCCCCCGCCCGCCTTCCCCGCCTCGAGTCTCGTGGGCCCGTTCCCGCCGGGGGAATAACAATTTGCGCCTTGACTCCCATTCTTGGCTTCCTCTTGGGCTCGTTCGGAGAGGAAAGGAGAACGACGCGCCACTTCTCTCGATTAGCGAGAGGGCTAGCGAAGTCACCAGTTAGAACGGAGATCGGCCGGTGGAGGGTGCCTTTTTCACTTGGCCGTAGATTCTCCGGGAGACGTCATAGTAATGAAAGGAAGGTAGTAGCGCGAAGGATCTCTCCAAGGATCGCTGATTGACGCACAAAAGCGCGAATGTTACGTGGTCGGGAGTCATCCTGCCACTAAATATCCTGTTCGATGATTATGCAAGCGTTCGAGGCCATGCACGTGGCGCATAATGTGCACCGGTATATAACGATACGCCGCGGCGGGAGTACGTGCATGCATATTGCGAGCCGGCACAATAGCGAATCGCCGTGTCCAGTGTATAATACCGTGTAGGCGCTGCGATACTTGGCTCGGTTCTATCAATTCAAGGGTGAGCGGCGGGGGGGGGGGGTGGCGAGAGGGGCTGGAATGCACGAGGAATGCTATTGAAGTCGATCGAGACACGGGGCCCGCTCGGGCTTTCTTAATTATCCCACTCTATTGGGGCTAATTGCGCAAACATCTCCCCGCCGTGCCTCTACGACTAGCCAATGGTCGTCGTGCTTTCGTTTCCTCTTGTGAAAGTCCTGACCGTGCCTCCTCGGCCTCTGTACGCGGGTGTTTCACTCCGCTAGGCCTTCCAGGCCTCTCCAGTTTCGACGCACCTGAATGATTATCACATTTGGCGCCGAGATCTGCTCTCGTTGGCGGCGATCCTTTGGACAACGCGCCGCTCGCATCGTGCGCAAGCTTCTCCTTATTCGTCCACGCTAATCCCTTGCTTTGCGTTGCAGGACAGACACACATCCCTGGACTGGCGCGAGTCCCCTCGCTGCCTCGTGTTCCCGGACTGGCGCGGGGGGCCTTCCCCGACGTGCCCAGCCCTTTCACCCCCTATCTGCGGGAGCCAGATCCGTACAGGAGGAGTAAGCATCACGTCGGGAACAACGTCACCGCGAATTCGGTTAGTGGTGCGTGCACCAACCCCAACAACACCGACCCGACCGCATCGCCCGCTTCCAGTACACACCTCGGGGCTACTGGCGGCTCCTCGGCTCATCAGGATTGCTACAAGCACAGCCCCCAACACGGTGGTGAGTCTTGCTCCTTCTGCTATCGCTTCTGCATCGGGTTGGTCAGCGTGCGGCACTCCGCGACCCGGCTGCTGGAATCCACGCGAACCGTGACGGACGCAGTTCGCGGAGATCTTATCAGCAGGACGTGCTTCCTCGTAGTTTAGCTTAAGCCTCGTTTCTGTAACGAAGGGTCACGTGTTCGAAACGTACGGGTCTGATATGCACCACAAGGTATCCTGCGCTGTGAAGCTGTACGAAATTGTTCGGAGCACCGGGTTTGGAGAACTTGAAGATTGGGAATCTTTGGACGGGTCGAGGTGCCTAGTTCCTAATTAGTCACACCGTTATATTTCTCGCTCTGTCTCGATGCTTCTCCCCGCTCACCACCGTTTCAACCGTAGTAACTGTGGACAGATGGAAGCTGCGCGCCCTCCTGTCTGTTTGCTTCTTTCGTTTGATAGTGGATATTCCCCGGCTATCATCATCCTTCGCTCACGACGAGCATCATCCTCGTGGCTCGTGGAGCGACTCGAAACTATGCACCAACCCCACCCACCCCCTCCCAGGGGCGAGGGGAAGCACTATGGCGAGGGATCAGGGAGAGAGAGAGAGAAAGGTGGTCTGCCGTTTCGCGAGGTAATAGTTTCATACCTCGTTCCGGCTCTGCACCCTCTAATTCAACGTAATAACGACATTCAACCTGCCGTTTCCATCTCTTCTCTCGCTGATCCCCGCCTCGGTGCACCGTTGTCCCTCCCTAGCACGAGGCAAAAGTGTCCTCTCCTGGTGCTGCAGCCTTCTCGTTGGTTAGCGGCGACGTTCGCGTAGACTTCCAGCCCTTCAGCAACCTCGTGGTGTCTTCCGCGTATTCACCACCTTTGTGAATAGAATAGGTCACCCTCAGTGATGGACCTAGCTCAGCTAGCTCCTTGGTATTCCCCGATTTGAATAGTCGCAGGCGATACTAACGGCTGAAGGAGGTGTTGAGATCTTCGACAAGGTGCACATCAATGAACAAAGTTCCTCAAATCCTCAAAATGTGAAGGATTCAGTGGGGATTGTAGATCTCGATGCTCGCTCCGGAGACATATTTGGAGGCTCGTAGGCGTGCCTAGAGCTGATAATTCCGGATGCAAAAAGGCGGGAAGGCCAGCAGCCACTTTATTTCTGCACAGGCTCGTCTCGCATCAGCGGCCCCGACCTGATCAAAGTTAAGTAGACGCGCCCCTGGCTGGCAAGACCTCTTTGAAGCTACGCTGCGGTTTCACTTTGCCCTAATCTCCTCCCTGCTCCTGCCTCTGCCACCTTCTCCATCGATCAGACCCGCGCTGCCATCCAGCCCGAACTTTGCTGCACCCGTGTCACCTTGCCGGATCAGCCACCATTGTAATTACCTCATCTACCGGCGGGGGCGAAGTTTTCGCCTTCCCTCGACGCTCGATGCAAGACAGAGGTCTGCGCCTTTTACTTTAAGGATGCATTGGACGTATTTTCAAAATGGTACCCAGTTGATGAAAATTTGTCAGATTGTTCCTTCTAATCTTCCTGATGTGCTCCAAAAATATTAAACCAATTCACTAAACGGTTTCTGAGTTATAACGATTTTAATTTTCACTGATTTCACACGTACTCTTATGGAAAGAGATGATCTTGACAGATAAAACAGCTGAAAAAATGTTGAAGAATTGGTACGAATGTTTTCAATTTTTTTTTTACATGTATATGGGTAGATGAAAATATCTGCCGAGTTTCAATTGTTTTCACTACACCGTTTTAAAGAAATAAATTATAAGTCGAGGAAATTGTGCATTCTGGGCATTTTCACTGACAAAAGTTTAGCAAATGATGCGTGAGAAAGCATTTGTAAAGTGAAGAATACCTTCCTAGGATTAAAAATAAGACTCCAACTGTCGTTCGAGTTCCTTACATCTAGATTTACTATGCGTAAGACATAGTATTTCAAATTTCATATACTTTTGTCTAATATTGTACGTCCGACAGGGTAAACCAACCAGTGAATGACCAAATTGTTGAATCTATGGACCTTTGAGATTAATACTTGAATATATTTATGTATAACAACAAAACAACCGTTGAAATTGCATTTAAATTTATTTTTTTTAAAAAAAAAGCAATTATATAAAATGCAAAACGTGTAGAAGCCCAGTAAATGACCGCGTACTTTTAATAAGAATTTTACTTATTAACGTTTGCATAATATGCGTAATTAAAAATATAGGATATTAAAAGTGCAACTACGCTCCATTTATAAACATATAATAATTTTTAAATTTATAATTGACATCTCTTTGTCTAATGGTCATTCATTGGTATACGGTCAATGACTGTTTGGTTTACCCTACATCCTTAACGCCGCGCAAGAGTCGCTTCACTCTGCTGAATTCTCTCTCGCTCCAACTAAAAATTCCGTCTTTTTTTTTTAAAGCCTGCTCGAAAGAGGAACAGTGGTTCCGTTTCCTCCAGAGAATCTAGCGACCGAGCGCGCCTTCCTTTCAATCTAAACGACCCAGATTCACCGTAATATCCTGCGGCATTACGGCTCCTCCGTCTTATCCCGAGTGGCGAGACCCGTCCGCAAATCGTTTCTGCCTTTTCCCCGCCGCGAGATTCGTTCCCCCGTAATGCGAGCATTTTCACACCTATCAGATGAATGGAAATGACCAAGCGAAATGCTTCATTTACCGGTTCCAACCCCATTCATCTCTCGACGCTCTCCGTTGCGCAGCGCCGTGGCCGTTTCTTCCTCTCTTTCTTCTCGGCGGCCTAATGAGCGGGCCCCGGGGGCCGGGGCACACGTACGAACGAGCATAGAGTGCGAAATGAGCGAGCGAGCGTCGGTGGATGCAATTTTCTTCCTCCACCCTGCCCCCTTGGGTCCCCTCGGGTCCCCTCGCGCACCGGCCGTGTAGCTCGGTGCTCTCCGCGAGCGGATTTCGAGCTGGCCGCCGATTCAGAGCCTCCTCGGGCCCCTACAAGAGCCGCGCGCGCGCTCACGTACGACTCACGTGCACGTCTGCGTAATACCAGGGATCGATCGGCCGATCGATCGGTCCGCCCGATCGATCGAGTGCTGGATCCATGTTGTTTTTGCCGTTCGTTGCTGCTGCGCGGCCTCCTCCTTTTGTCTTGGGCTCGGTTCGCTTACGATGCCAGACGTTGTTGAATCGAAACCTATCCTCCTCCCTCCGCGTCAATCTTCCCCGTCTTCTTCTCCGTTTCCACTCTCTCTCTCTCGCGCTCTCTCTCTCCCACGTCCCCTGATTGCTCTCCAGGTCTCACCTACATGACGGCCGGCGATCGTTGCCTGCTCGTGCGTTTACTCTGCGAATGGAACTCCGTGGACTTTGAATAGCGCGAACGCCGGAGCACTCGATGGCCAGCAACCTAGAAATCCAGGCCCATCGTAGCACAATCTCCCCTGTGTTCCCATTTTTTGGTCCCACCGCGTGCCGTGTCCGCTCGGGGACTCCCATTTTCTACTGGATCGGCCTGCACGGAGCTGCGGGGATCCAGAGAAACACGCGTCGCGAGCGCAGCAGAGGCTGCAAAGTGGAAGGGCAGCTACGACCTCGGGCAGAAGGTCTCCGAGGAAAAAAAGGGGAATCGAGCATTATTCCTGTCTCTTATAATATAACCGTGTCCGTCTTCTATCCCTCGAGAGTCTCATCTCGAGTCGTGATCGGGGTAATGAGGCCCCGGCAGTGGCAGCGGACCCCGGGTACCTGAAGAGGCGATGCAGCAGAAGGAGGGAGGGGGCCCTCTTTTGCCCAGGACCGAGTGAAACGGAGAAAGGACAAGCTGGAGGGAGAGGACAGCAGGGAGGACGGTAGGGGTAAGGACGCTGATTATGGGGTGTCAAACAATCACACTGATTGTATATTCTCCGTTGACTCCTTCTGTCTGCCTGGACGTCTACTCGCGCAGAAACCAGCGGATTTGGCTTCCTCCACCGTTGGCTGCCATCAGCTGGCGGTGACCAAGTGCGGATGGATTAACGTCATTAAGGAATTGTAGGGGAGGCCGGGGCAAGTTGATACGTTTTTCGGTTTTCAATTCTTTTTCATTTTTGTTTGTATTAATTACTTAATAACAAATATGCTAAAATATACTTTGGTCCTTCCTCTTTAATATAGTGTGAATGAAAAGTTGAGAAAATACATACAAAATAAATGAAAGAATGTTATTTGGACGAAGGTAAAATGTATCAACTTACCCCACTGCGGGGCAAGTTGATACTGCTCTGGGGCATGTTGATACATCTGTGAAATATCCGTTTAATGAGTAAAGGATGGATGTCTGGAATATCCCAGTTTAACGCGAGACGCTTGCTTCTTTTAATTAATGTATCTTAATAAAGCCATTTTATCTATTCCGTAAATTCTCGCGCTTTGACGGAACGACATTGACTCCTTTTCTACACCGACGCACGCTTTTTGAAAAATATTTTGCGGTATTTTGCCGCGATTCGTTTTTCTGGCATAATTTCGTACCATTTTCCTAGAAATAAATGGAAAATCCAATTAACAGTAGTCGAGGAAAATTGATACACTGTGTCAACATGCCCCAGAGAAAACGTATCAACTTACCCCACAGGAAGTCATTATGTACAAACATCTCCATAAAAGAATGTAGAGCATTTAAACAAAATAACAGAACGTGATTACCTTACCTTCGAAGTATTCAATGTGATGCCCAATTAATTTGAGTGATAAAATTCTCTATCCCGTCTCAAGACGGATTGGAAGGTGAACGGAACTATTTACTTTTTCTCTATAGAAACGAAAACAGTTAAAAATGGATTGCTACCGTTAATGTTCACAGACGTACTCTAGATCGTAGTAAAGAATTGAACAACATGCTTCACATATCTCGCACACAAGGAGCTACATATATACAGTGTCGAGATAATTCGTCTGTATCAACTTGCCCCGGTCCTCCCCTACTTCTTCATTCTTTGTACCCTCCATTTCGTCTTCAAGTATTTACGATAGTAGAAGACGCCTCGGGGAAGCCTGTCAGCGAAGAAAGCTAGCGGAGGATCCAAGCCATCTCTATCCATTCGCGGAGGCACGGGTAATCGAGTGGCAGAAGTCGAAAAGAGGCTCGAGGAGGGGCGATCTCGCGATTCCCACGTGCCTCCGCGGACAGCAGAGACTGCAGCTGCCTTTCTGGCTGTTTCTCGGCCTTTTTCTCCACCTACTGATTGTCCCGCGCGCGCGCTTCTTGCCTCGACGTGGATTTCGTCCGTCGCTGCGCGCAGCTTAATGGAAGGCTGGTGCGTGTCTCGCGCGGGATTATTACTCCTCCTCGCTGGCTGGTTGGGAACGCCAGTTGAGCCGCCTGCGAAGATGAACCTCCGTCGTTTAATGTCAAGCTGCGGGTTAGGCAGTTTTAGAATCTCATCCGCGGAGCCATCTCTATTCCACGATACCACCTCCAATACACTTTATAGTAGCTGCGTACTTCGGCGCTTGCGCGAGATCGATGTTTTATAATTGAATCTGTGTAACTTGTTTCGGGAACGCGTGTGGCGTTTGATTAAGTTCCTTCCGACTAGCACGCCTTGGAGACGACTGCGGTCTGGAAGGAACGGTAGGAGGCCAACCGGTTACCTTTCTTAAAGGGTTGCGAGGCAATTAGGAATGTGTCACATACACTCCTTTCGCGACACTCCCTCGCAGCATGGCCACCCCTATCATGCTCTATCGGAAGGTTATTAACGTACGCGCTTAAACTCTCTACGGGACTGCTAAAGGATCCGTGACACATTAGGAGAGCGTGTAATTAACACCCTCCGGGCGTGGTCGCCTTTCTAATCTTCCGCCGCGACAAAAGTCGCGCGATTCCGCCGATCGCGCGCGGGCCTGCCGAGCAGCGCGGAGCCTCTGAAGCAGGTCCTCCTACCATTCCCTTCGAGGGAAAGTGTGTGCTCCCTTGGCCTCGGCTCTCCGCGGCTCTGCGACTCGACGCTGGAAACGCGAGTTTTCTCTTTCTACCAGCGCGAGCCCTCGCGGGCAAACTTGCTCGCAAACGAGTCTTCGATGCTCGCTAAAATGACGAACGCGACCGCAGAACTTAATTAAACTCGTAAATCCGTCGGCACCGTCGTTCCGGACAGCCACGACTGTTGTTGCTGGTACTTATTTCCCTCGCCGTGGACGGCCAATCGTAGCCTCGCGCGGGTTCAGCCAACTTCCCGAAGATACGCTGGAGATATTCAAGCGCGCTCTGCTCCTCGATACTCCTAATCCCAAGGGATACTAGATATTACGGTTTTATATTTTTCTGACGGTTCTGGGAGGCATAGCAGGGATACTGAAGGTAGCCGAGGCAAAGAAGAAGAGCCCTCTTCTGGGGGCGTCGGCCCCGGGCAAGGCCCAAGACTTGTCAGGCGGCTCGTCGAGCGCGCTTGGAAAGCTCGGCGAAATCTTTGACTTCCGCAAAGTGGAATTTCAGAAATCCCTCCGGCTGCGGTGCCCGGTGAACTTTATCGCCTGTCGGTTTATCGCGTATCCTGGCACGGTACAACATCCTTCGTGTCCGTCCAATCAGGCGCGCACTTCGTGGACGGCTTAAGGAAACCCGCGGTGACCGCTTAGCCCAGACCGCGATAATAACCGGGCCGAGCGGACCGTTCCGTTTCCACGTATTCCTCCTTTCGAATGCTCGGCATCTGCCTGGAGGAGCCTTCCGCAGATAGCCGGATGCTGGGCCCTCCTTTTCCTCCACGCTCGCTGGAATCGACCCCTAAACCGCGGCGGGGCGATAAACTTCCTTAATTAAGCGACAACGGAAAAATTACCCTTCTTACAGGTTACGCTTTTGGGGGTTAGATGGAAGTGTGGGGCTCCTCCTTTGCTTCGGCGATCAGAGCTTTTGGTTTTTAAGGGGAGGGAAGGGGTGCGTGTAGGGGTAAGCTGTGCGTTAGAAATTTGGGTAAATTACTTGAGATTATAGTGGAGGGGAAGTTGTTGTGTTTCGATGCAGAGAGTTTTGAGATTGGGGACCCTGAATTGGATTTCAAGAGTTACGTGGCGGACCAAAAAATTTAGCGACACCATCGTGTTTGAAAGATTGGAAGCTTTCACAGTATCTCGTTTCTGGAGGCTGCACAGTGTCCGAAAGAGTGGAATACCGAGGATGAGGTGGACGAGTTTTGGCACGAGCCACCACTCCAGGGAGGAGGGTGAATTGAATCGAACCCTTCGAACGCATCCACGCTGTTCCCACGACTCCTGGTCATCGGAGACAGAGCCCCTGCCACAGGATGCTCCCGTTAGGAAATTCGTTACTCGATTGCCAGTACTCAGCGTGAAGGAAATACACAGCTGAGCTTTTTCTCGGCCTTACTTTTTAATACACTCCCTGCGCACATTCCCAGTGTAATTATCTCGGGCACGTTCACCTGCCTCCTTTCGAATAATGGCACAGGTAGCCCCGGCACGTTTTCGCCCGAGATTGTTTAACCGCACAGCATAAACAAATTCGATAAGTAACTCCGGGCGATCCGTCGAAATTCCACGGATCGATCGGAGGGACGAACGAGCGGCTCGCACGTCCATTGCAACGCCGAAAATCGAGGCAAGTCCCGGGGCAATCAGTGGATACACTCGTTCGAATCGATTTGAGATGATCGAGGGACGATCTCGAGCAAATCGATCGAGGTCGATCCGCCGCCGCCCGACGGCCCGAGAAACGTCGAAAAGAATTGAGCCGGACGAGCGAAGCGAGAAAGCGGTTCACGATCCAGAGGATCCACGATCTCCTCGAGATCGCCATCCTACCGAAACATCGGGGCAAAAAACGCCTCGAAAATCCTCAGCGGGGGCAAAAAGCCATCGCGCTTTTTCTCGTAATAATCGTGTCGCCTAGGAGACACCGGCAGATAGAACATGATTGTCGACGTCGTTGGTCTTGCTCCTTGCCGTTAACAGTCTTTTATTTGCAATGATTCTTCTGAGTGGCGAGGAAGATTGTCGAAGTAAAAGTGGCGCAGATTATATCTGAAATAACGTTAGAGAATTTTCGATTTTTAGATACCGCGCGTAATAAGGGGAGCTTTGTTGAAGATTTTGTATCATACTTGGAGATTAGGGGCCATCCTTAAATTACCCATCCTCCCCCAGTATAAGAATTCATAAGATTTTATATTCCAAACACCCTCCACTCCACCCTTCCTAACGTAATATTTTTTACATTGCATTTTTTCAGTTATCAAAATTCTTTTAAAGGTTTAAGTAATAACTCGGTTTCTCGTGTGCGATTGAGACATTGTTTTTTACGCCACACATCTTGAAAATTAGGATAAAACGCTACCTGACTCCCCCTCCTCCCTTGGTAAAAAGACGTAAGAAATTCGCGACCCCCTCTCCCCCCAAAAAAGCCTAACGTAATTTAAGGACGAACCCTTAAGTACTGCCTGTTTGTTCTGCAATCCACTTTCCCGAAATCGTTGTCTCTCTTCTGGGTTTCAGACGGTTGTCGAATAGAAAAGTTTGTCGAAGGAGGTCGGACTGCCTATGCAGCTAGATTAATTGGCAAGTATGAGCATTGTCAGCGGTTAAAAGGTGAAGCCACTGCGAAAGGTCACCGTGTGCTGGCAGTTTCGCGAAGCTTCACAAGCTTCTAATAACTAGCTCCTCGTCTCATTCTCGATTCGCCTCGCGCTTCTTCCCGTTACCACTCTAAACCGTAAACGACGACGCTGGCTTTTGCAAGAGGATTTAAAGGTCCCGCCACGTCCCTCGTAATTCGCAGAAATACTTCGCGAGGAATTACCATACTTCTTCGTGCCGTTTCTTAAACGGCCGCCACCGCGAACGGCTTCCACTATAGCTTAAATCCCCGGTTTCTTAATTCTGAACAATCCTTCAGCGAGACGAACCTCTCTTTCAGTTGCCTGACGATTTTATACTCAGAAATGTCAGGAATCGTGGAGGTCCGATTCAGAATTAGTTTGAGGATCAGATCGAGGATTGAATTTCTCCGAGCAGTACTAGCAAAAGCTTCAGCCTGCTAACCTTAGAAGAATTTCACTAAGAACCTGTCGTTTTCACAGCAAACTTCTCTTCCGTTACCCATCACACCACCCACGACGTTTTCAAGTCACGTTATACCTGCTTCCACCATCTCTCCGTAACTTACTACAGAATTTCCGGAAATTCCCACGATTCCAATGTTGTCATCGACCTCTCTGACCATTCTCGTTCTTCATAAAAATTTTAATCCGACACGGGATCGTCCTTAAATTACGTAAGGCTTTTTTTAGGGAGGGGATCGCGAATTTCTTACGTTTCCTTATAAGAGAGGGGGGAGAGGGAGTTAAGCAGCGTTTTCCGTAATATTTCTTCAACCTAATTTCGAATATGAGTCACGAAACCGAATTAAATGAATTACATAAGCCTTTAAAAGAATTTTAATATCTGCAGAAATATTACATAAAAACGGGTGTAGACTGTTGGAATATAAAATCTTAAGAATTCATATACTCGGGAAGGGAGGGTGTAAGAAATCGCCAAAACAAAATTACCCTCCTGCAGAAGCACAGGAATGCATAATTTCGAATAAGAGTCACGAAACCGAATTAAATGGATTACATACTCCTTTAAAAGAATTTTAATATCTGCAGAACTATTAGATAAAAACGGATGTGTTGGAATATAAAATCTCACGAATTCATATACTCATGAAGGGTGTAAGAAATCGCCGAAACAAAAGTACCCTCCCGCAGAAGCGCAGGAGAACACGAACCTCGAGCCAGAAGATCTTTTATCCAGGAGGTGAGACGTGGAAATGGAAAGGATATAAAACTACAAAAAGGACGAAGAAGTGGAGTAGCAGTTTCAATTGAGGGAAGGCAAAGAGGCCGCGAGAGGAGCCGCTGAAACGGTGAACGGAAGTGCCCAGCAAGGTAGACGAATTAGGATCGAGAGGAAGCCGATGCTCCCTCTGCTTTTTTTCCCATCCACGAAATCCCTGTACTCGTAACATCCCGGTACATTGGCTGAATCGTGTCGGGAGGAGGGAGGAGGAGGGGGAGAAATAGGTTGAAGAAGAGGCTAAGCAAGCCAGGAATAAAGCAGCAAGGGAAGCGAGGGAAGAAGAAGAGTGGAGCTGAAGGGGCGAGGAGGCCGTTACGTGATCCACGCTCGAGAGGGCACGGAGATCCTCGTCTGGGTCCCTTGCTCGAGACGGAGAGGGACGATCAGTGATCCTCCCCTCATTTTGCCCGCGCCGCTGATTTTCGTCTATCGGCCAGCTCTTCGTTTTTCATCGATTTTATTAGATGTCGAACAATGCGGGCCAAATTGAATTACGCCGGCGGGGGGCGTGAACTGTAACGATCGGGGAAACAATTTTTTACGCGATCGACCCCCTCCGGGGCCCCTCAAGCGGATTTATGGGTGTTCAAAAGGGCACTTTTTAGAGAGAATTTATGGTAACTTCTAGATCCTCTCTGTGGGTTTCCTTGGAAAGACTGAATGTTAGAGAAGAATTCTTCAGCGAGTAAGTGATGATTAATCTTGCGCAGCTTCGTGTCTCCTAGCGATCCGCTTGAATTTAGATCTTTCACTGGAGTCATCTGGCATCAGGCAGGAGTTGAATAACAGCTGACCGTTTCAGCGGCTAAGTCGCGCGGCAATCGTTTCGGCGTCGAACAAAAGAGCGTGGAAATGGGTTCAGCGAACGGTTTGAGCCGAGAATTGTTCGCCGTGGTTGATCCGAGGCGAGGCTGGAAAACGGTTTCGTACGTGCACGAATCCGACGGGCGAAAAAGCGTGTTCCGGGCGACGATTCGCGCCGAAAAACGACAGACGATTCGTTTGAGTTCGCCGCTAAACGGTAACAGAGTCGAGGGACCCGGGGATCTAGAAGCCCCTTACGAGCGGCGGCCCGCTAGAGCGACAAGAACTCTCCTTCCTTTTTTCACGCGAAACTTAATTGATCGCCAATCAACGGTCCGGCCTTACCGTGATCAATTGATTACCGGATCGATGTCGCTTTCGCTGAACTCGGGGATCATGTCTGCGTCTCGAAGCCCGCGCTTGGACAGCTGAAGCGTGGAGGCGTTTGCTTCGGTAGCCCTCTCCTTGAAAACTCTCTTCGATGTTTTTTTTTTTTTTTTATTTAAAATATCGAACCTATAAATATTAATGTAACAAGTGGACGCGGAGGATTGGCGTCTCGACGCGCTCCGCGAAACGAAAGGGGGGGGCTAGGAGGCGGTCGAATACGTGGAATAAAAAGGTGATAGGAAGGTACTCGCGTGTGGAGCGATGGTAATCGCGCGAGACCGCCTGCGGGCAATAGCACGGGGCCCCGTGGGTTTCCGGGCACGCCAGTGGGGCCCTTCATTCATGCTCTTCTTCATTCACCATCGAAATTGCCCGCGACAGTGGAAGGGAGAGGATGAAAGCTTGCGAAAGGCGTCCTGAAAGGCGACGGGCAAAGGGGAAAACAGAAGAAGGCGAGGATGGAGGGACGAAGAAAAAGGATGGAGGGGGCGAGGAATCGAGAACTCTTTTTCTCGTGCCACGTCGAAGACGCGGGCCCCCATTGTTCGCCCCGCAGAGCAAATTGCCCCGGCTGCGTGCGTGCAAAACGCGGCTGTATTCTGCGCTAAACGGATTTCCTTCTTTCAAGCAGCGGCCGTCCCTCTGAATGGCCGCGCAGCCTGAATGGGAGGAAGCGTCGCGGAGGCGCGAAAACGCCGGCTGAATCGAACGAATTGCCCTCCGATGGTCATTGAAACCGTCGTCGAAGGGCGGCCGTGTTTGAGAGATTGACGAACCGCGGAAGCGTCCAGGTCCCAAAGGAAATCGTCGTTGATTTCTCACGTTCGCTGCCTGAAGGGAATTCTGCCGCTGTTTGCGAAACAGCGGGGCCCGGGAAGCGTGGAGAGCAGAGGAATTATTAAAAAAATTCGGGGGTTGAATTCTTAGAAGCCTTGGAAGTTGGATTGCTAGGATAGATGGCGCATAGCTTTCAAGATTAGATATCCGAGTACTCAGGATTTAATCTTAGGGCGAGTTGAAGGGATAAAAATATTTTTAATGCAAATTCAATCAATAAAATTCTTTAGGTTGTTATAAAAATTTATTTAAAAAATAAAATCCAGTTTTCTTTTCTTTTCACAAAGCCCCTTCTGTGGGGGGTGCCAGCCCCCTGCCCCCCCCCCTCCCTCTGAGTGCGCCACTGGTACCAAGGATAATAGATTCTGAACGCTGAGTTACTGTATTCTGACTACTTCCTCCAGCTTCTATCGATAGCTCCAAGCCACGGTGTCTCCAAACTCCACCCGTAGATTTCACGGGGATCCAGCAACGGCCAAGTCGGTAGCTTGTTCCTCGGGATCCCGGAGTCATCGGAGGGAAACACTATCCCCCGGGACAGGATACTCGGTATAAGAAGAAATCGCTGATGGTAAGCGATACGCGGGGCAACGAGAGTTTCCTGGCCTGCTCCGTATGCGTAAGACTTCTCTCTCTCCTCGGGACGTTGTGCGGGTTTCGCGGGTGTGCACGGGCCCTATATGTGTCACGCACGGCTGTGTACGAGTGTGTCGACATTCGTGCCGGGGCAGGAATATCGAGGCGACGCAATATCGACTTACCTTACACGACCAAACGAGCATCTATCTCGGTGGGAAACGAAGCCCCACCGCTTCGTCTGTTCCACGCTCGTTCTTTCTTAACGTTCGATCTCTTTTGGAGACCCCCTCCCACGGTGTTCAGCGGAGAAAGAATGCGCTAGCCTGCCTGCCCGACTTAGTTCCTAGCTAAACGTATCCTCCCGGGACGTGTTCCCTCGAGCAACTGCCAGCGTCTGGGACCCGGGGTGTCCTCGGAGTGCCAGCCACCTCAGTCAGACGGAATTTCATGACCTAGGACCTGGACCCTTCCTGTACCCGAATTCTAGCGCACTCCAAAGATAAAGGAAGGTGTACTGCATCAGTTGGAGCATCCAAATGTATCTGCGAGCGTCTTAAGGTCTTCCTCGGCGGATTAGGAGATGGAAGTCGAGGGAAGATGAGGTCGATCGAGGCAGCGCTAGCGCGAGCCAAAGGGTGTGTGGGGGGAGGGGGGGGGCAGAGCTAGGTGGGAGAGAAACCGAGAAACGACGAAATGACGGCGGTCGATGGACGGTTCGTTAAGTAGATGGCTGGTTGGGGGACTAAGCACCAAAACCACCTCACTGTGGTTTCACACCCGCAGAGGAACGGAGAGAGAGCTGGACAGGGAACGGGACACGCAAAGAGGAGGAAGTAGTAAACAGCTCCGGGAGTTCCTTTGGTCAGGACTCGCGCGTTCCTTCGGTCAGGATCTACGCGCGGAGGTTACACCTCTTCTTCGCGGAGGCCAAGTAGTGTCGCTTGAACGGTCACCAGCGCCGTGACGATCAATGAATGCTGAGTCAACGATGGGAAAGCTGGCTGGATGGATCGTTGATCCGCGGTCCACCTTTCCGGGTCCTCTGTGACATCGACCTGGGTGGGGCATCTACAATTTGTCTCCCTTGAAACGCCAAATTTCCAAGCGAAATGGCACTCGGTATTCGTAAAAATGGAGCACAGATTCGAGATTCTGCTCCGATGTACATTATTTATTTATTTATTTATTTCACTTGTACGGGCAAAACCCATTTCGAACGAAAAAGAAAAAGAATACAATGAACCTCATAGATACACGTTACAACTAAAACACATACATAAACAGAAAAGAGTATACAGGCATGGCGATCGAACTATAAGCTATAAAACTATAGCTCTATACACACTTTTCTTAAAAGTAGAAGGAGAACTGTTGAAAAAATCAACATCCCCGCAGTACAAATTAGCCAAGTTACATATCCTGTTCAGGGGGTCAGTGTTACCAAATCTGGAGGTATAGCCTAAAGGTCTAAATAGCAAAGTTTGCCTGATGGCCCGTTCCGGAGCATTAAAATTGATTTGACCAATAAGAGAGGGACTGCATACGAATCCATTAATGATCCTAAACAAGAAGGTTAAATCACTAGCAGTCCTCCTACACTCCAGTGTTTGGATACCCAGCTTTCGCATAATAGGACCATAGTCGTGTTCAAAACGCTGCAGTGGCTGGCCCATCTTGAACGCCAGGAAGCGCAAGAAGTTATGCTGAACCCTCTCCAACTCCTGCCTATACTTGGCTGTGCTCGGGGACCAAATAACAGACCCATATTCCAGATGCGGCAACACTAACGCACTATACAAGTAACACAAGGTTTTATAATTTGTAAAATTCGAGCACGATCTACGAATAAAGCCAAAAATCTTATTCGCCGTTGCTGAAACATGGTGAATATGCTCCACGAAAGTTAAACTGGTATCTACAATAATTCCTAGGTCACGGGTTGAACTCAGAGTAACAAGCTCGGTGCCGGAAAGCGAGTAGTTAAGGACAAAGGGGTTTCTACTACGGGGAAACCTCAGGATATGACATTTCCCGATATTCAAGTCCATACAATTACTCACGCACCAGTAATCCAATCTATTCGAATCAGACTGGAGGTCGGTCGCATCCGAACTGTTGGTGATCTTTTTGAAAATCTTAAGGTCATCGGCATTATCCAGCTGATCCGCGCTCCTCGGCGAAGGGTGCCCTCTGGAGATGGAGTCAACTCGATGCCGTCTCCTCCCTCGGTTCATAGAACCAGCTTCTTCCTCCTCGTCTATCCCGCAGAGCCACGAAACGGACTATTATCCAACAGATGGTCGCCCGAACGCCGACCCTGCTAGTGGTATACCTACCTTTGTTTTCTTACCGTTGTTCCGGTAATTGCGGCAAATACACGGCCATTTTCGGTAATCACCCGCACGCCCCCATCCCCACGGCGGTCCCCTTTGAGCAGCCCGAAACGACCTCGACCTTCCACGGCCGGTAGGCGTAACGACAGTTTTGCCAGGGGACCCTACACCCGCGACCTCGACCTTATCTCGCGGCTGATCCACTGGGTCCTCCAGGACCAGAAGATCGCCGACAGGGAGCTCGTTTCTTGGCACTCTGAGACTGTCAAGGAGTTCATCTTACTTAAACCTTGCTATTCACCAAGTTATTAGTTTAGGGGACATTCTCATCAAATCCCTAAAAAATGGGTAATTAAAATTTTTTTCTATTGAAAGAAGCATACAACTTGCAGGAAAAAAACTTTATGGTCTTTACTTACTCGGTCTTAAAGGATATGAATAAAATTTGTCACGCAAAAAGAAATGGAATTTCTGAAAATTTTTAATGAAAATGTTCCCGTAGGGAAGAACTGCTGTAGCACAGGTGTCCGCGTCGAGAATCCCAGGGGTGATTTCGAGAGTGTAATTTTAAAGGTCCACGCAAGCTGACTAATAGATATCATCTGTAGCCTTTCCTGCCTCTTTTGTACTGCTTCCTGTAACAGCACAAGAACAGTAAATCCGTCACGTCTCGAGTACCTAATCGTTATTTAAAGTGGCACCGTACAACTTCAGTGGCAATCGTTTCAAAGTCCCAGTTGGAGTCGGCAGGCCTCCTCGCAGAGTCCCGAATACTGTCTACAGGTTTACGAGGGAATTAACGGCCGTTAATTACAAAACCGCCGCCTGTTTCTTGCACGCTGCAGCCCCCGCTAAGGCGTCGTGGGATTACGAAGCGTGCAGCGCCGAGTCAATGGCGAAACCCGAGATTTATCGGCTATTAAAATCGACGGTTTTCTAATCAATTCTCTCCGCGACTTCCCCGCCTTGACCCGGCTGCACGCCGAACAACCTGTTCGTTTCCATTAGCTCTGCGAAATATAGGTTTCTCGCCTCGAACGGGTAAAAAAGTAACAGCTTCATGCAGCGATCGCTGGCGATTTCTGGCCGATCGAACCGCACGTTTTCTCCCGAGTAGGAAAAGCCTGGACACCGGGCTGTTTCGCAAGGATCGTATTTTTCGACGCGCAGGAGGTGGAAATCTGCGGACGAGGTCAACTGGAGTGACGAAACTCGCGTCGATTCCATTTCCTCCGCATCTTCTACGAGACTAACCATTCCAGGCACGATAATCTCACCTTCAATTTCGATTAACAATCTGTTTCTCAAGGAATCAAGTACCTATCCGTTGCTAATGTTTCCCGGGAAGTCATCTCGTTCGACGATGATCTTCTGGAATACTTAATCAGTAGGTCGAACGGGTGACTAACTCCCGTCCGAATTGGGCGAGTGCCTCGTGACGCAGCAGGTCTTCTAGCTCGCAAAAAGTAGTTCGGTAGAGGAAGCTTTCGAATTTTCGACGGGCGTTTCGAAACTGCAGGATTCCCCGTGTCCACGCGGGTCTTCCTGGAACCGAGTGGCCGACGGTGCACGCCCTTGAAGCAGCGTGTTTTGTCATCGACCGACGAGTGCCCGCTGAGAATCACCAATGCCCGGACTTTCCGTCCGCAGTTCTCGCCGTTAAACGGGTCTAGCGTCACGTATGCAGCTCAGTAGTCGTGTGGTCGGTTCCTTGAACTTTCCCAGCGAGAGGCTTTGACGGAGCGCCTCGCTGCTGCACCTCCAGAGGGGGCGTAGATTAGCGGGAAACGGTAAAATCTGAACGGAGCAGCAGTTGCGGAGAATTCTAGGCACGGAGGCGTCAGAATTTTAGAATAGAGAGATGCAGCAAGCGCCGATACTCTTTGCCATAGGGGAATGACGATCTCAGGTTCTTCTCGGGTACTGGGAAACGCTATGTTAGCTTCCCCTACGTTTGAAAGATCGTTGTGCAGGTCGCAGATGATACGATTAACGACCAATTACGCCAGATCCGAGACGTGGCTCCAAGTTAAGAGCCGAAGGCCGTCAGGGACGGGAAGGAAACTCTAGTGTTACAGAGATGCCGAATGAAAGCTGAAACGGCTCGCCGAGGGTAATAAAAATGCGAAAAAAGATGAGGCGGAGTAGGAGTATTGTGTGTCGGCGGCGACTTGTTCGCGAAACTTTATTCCTGTATCGCGCGAGCGCGAATATGGATTTCATAATCAGTCCGATTCGTCGGCGGCGGAGAGCCTTGCCGTGAAACTGGGGAAAGAAGTTTCGCCGAATCATCGGTGACTCAGGCCTGCCGATGTTTCCTCTCTGTTTCCGTAACTATTGCCAGACGGCTCGTCCCGAGGTGCTTGGACATTCATCGGACGTCCGACGGATGCCGACGTGCACGCGATAAATATTTCACGAGATGGTAATTAATTGCGGGTAATTGTCGAGGCAGGTACGCCGCAACTTGTACGTCGACTGTAGGTATCATAGTCTGTGATTAGGTTCTTTGATGATTCTTTATAGTTAAGGGGTTATAGTCAGGCGGCCGAAAAGAGGCGAATGTTTGTGAATTTTTTTTGAAAAAGCGGAAGCATATATTTTTACAGAACTTTTTGCACTTAAAGGATCAACATTTAAAGAACATTTGGTAATTTTTTCGTTGAAAAATATTTACGTTTATAATAAAATAACAACCGACATCCAAGAAGCCTTTTTAAAGATTCGGTTTTGCGGTGAGCACTGCCATTCGGAACCAGATTATCATCAAAAAACAAAAAAGATTTCGTTAGTACATTAATGTGTCCTCTGATTAACGGCGGGAATTTCCGAAATATTAAGTTAAAACAAAGTGGCGGCTATTTAAAGTTGAAATCCTGATTTTTTCGTGCAAAATTCACAAACATTCGCCTCTCTTCGGCCGCCTGACTCGGTATAACCCCTTAAGTTAACCAACATCCATGATTCAACTTAAATTAAGACTGTAAAAGGGGAGGGGAGTCGTGGAGCGAAGAATTTCTTTAAATTTTCGTATTACAATTATCTATTATTTGTTCAAAGAACTTGGACTCAAATGCTTGGACTTCCACTCTTTACTTCCAGCAAACCTGTCCACTTCCTTCATTCTCGGACTCGTGAGTCATATCAATTAATCCGACGGAGTTACTCACTCGAAGCAGCGGCTGGTGACCAGTCGGTTCTGGTTGACTCTCCACGTAGAAGTCATTCCTTTACCTCGATAAAGAATTCGTTTAATCATCGGCTGACCCTATTCTAAAATCTGTTGCAGATACCAGCGGAGGGACAGCGGAGTGGACCTACTCGTCGACACCGTCCTATCCAGCGCCTCCAGTGAGCAGCGGTGGTTCCTTCTCTCCGATTCCTGGCGGAGCGTTTTCCTACCCAGGTGAATCCCTCTCTCACCACCCGACCACGGAGCCCGTCCCGTTACCCACCGGTGAGTACTCGAAAGTCCACCGGCAAAAATTCCGGAGGCAAAGCTCGCTTAGGCGGAGAAGGGAACACGACTCGTTCCGACACAGTCGTGACGTAGGAGGCGTTCGAGGAACGCGTTCTTCCTGCTCACTGCGACGCAACCGGGAGTTGCGACAGCTAAACCAACGCAGCATGTCCATCCACAGCATCTTCTGCTTCCACCCAACTGCCGATTCTCGCTCCCAGCATCGTGCTTTCTCTGCGTCCGCAATACTTTAACCCTCGCAACATCTTCTGATCCCCCAAAACCGTTGCTTCCTTCGCATCTCATGCTCCCACAACAGCTTCCGTCGGTTCCTCCAAAGGATAACGCTTCGAATAACACGTTTCGCTCTCCCCGAACACCAACCTGAGCTTCCCTAAGCTTGCATCCAGCTCAGAACCACTCACGATCGAGCAAGAACCCCTATGTCGATCTTGCAGTTCTACCATCGGAGGGCCAGCAGGACACCTACACGCCGAACTGCGTGGCCATGTACCCGGGGCACGGGACGTCGTCGACGTCCCTGCCCCTGGTTCCCAGCAAGTCCAGCGACTCGGACATCTTCGCTGGCAGTGGCACAGGTAGCGGCAGCCCGGGCTACCATTACGGCTCCTGGACGCCTGGGCCGACCACGCCGGTGCCGGTCGCCTCCCACAACTACAATCCGAACTACCAGGGCTACTACAACAACCCCAGCCAGAACTACATCAGCCCGGCGCCAATGGTCCTCTATCCACAGCTGTACAGCACCGTCAACCAGAACCAGATCCACCTGCACCTGCACGGCGACCTCACCGACGAGCAGGTCACCATCGCTGGCAGCAACCTGACCATCAGCAGTAACAGGCTGGAGATCGGGGTCCTGGGCGAGGAAAGCGAGCAGAGGAACGACGTCTGGAGACCCTACTGAGGTGATCCTGGCAGCAGGACGCTTGGACGCGACGGGAGCACAGTTCGCACGGCGTTCCGCGAACGGCGGGCAACTGTACCGGTGTTATGAATGTGATATCTACGGGCGGAAGCCTCGTTGCGCGTGATTCGAGGACTCGAAGGAGGTCTTGGTTGGAGGAAGCTGCGCGTGGGGACTCTTTAGTGTTTCTTGCGGGACAGGTCGGAGGAGATTTCAGGGATGTACGCGCCCTTCAGACGTGGTCGGAGTTGCTCTTCGATTTTAGAAATGACAGCCTGTCCTTAAACTCGATTGTCGATGTTCAGTGGAATCGGGATCAGGACGCGAGTGACGAGTGTTTGGTAAAATAAGAACGACAGTGCGTCGTGGGGCGAGGCATAGACTCGTGAGAAAGTCTGAGCAAGGACCCTCCGGTCCCTCGGGCTCGTCGATTCGAGGGGACCGAGCTGCGAACTCGGACTCGGCTGTAAACCGAGCCAGCGCGAGACCATGTAACGTTGTAAATACACAGATATTTTCCATGAAATAAAATCTTGCCTAAACAGGTTCCTGAATCCCACCTCGTTCACCCTGGCGCTTCACCCTCCGAAGAGCAAGTTAATTTCATCTTTTAAGCCCGAAGTGCATGGATTCTGAACTCTTAACGCGAGTGACTGCAGGGAGAAGTGGAGAAAGATCGAGGGGCGAAAGGAGGCTGTCATTAGCGAGAGGATGGAACGGATCCGTTTTAGTAGGTTCGCGTAGAAAAATGTTCATCCGACTGGCAGCATGGGGGCAAACCACAGAGGCCTGGTGGTCTCTCTCGGCACAGAGGGCACGGATAATCCTTTTCAGGGCGCAGCCAGCTCTATTTAATATTTAAAGCACGCTGGAAATGACGAACGGATGGATAGTTGCGGTCTCCGTCGACGGTTCATGTCCTACGTCCCTTTATTAGCGATCCACCCTGTTTCGGTGTCCTTCTTGCGCTCTCGCGATCTTCTGCAGACAGGAGCGTCGCTCTGCTTCCACTATTCCAGTGGAGTAAGACAAAACCTTTGAAATTTCGATAAATTTTTATGAATCTCCGACGAGCGTTACTGTAATTTATGCATTGAAACAGAAGGATCTGTTTTTCAGCCTGAAAATGAGGCTCCGGAGTAATTTTCGTGGATTTTTAAGAGCCCTGGTGGGGATTGCGTTGGGGAATGGTATCCAAGGATCAGTAGAAAGCTAGTTAAACGTAGAGTTCCAAGGCAAAATTGCCGTCTGAAACGAGGAATTAATAGATAATCCGGCGACTGTGCTGTCATTGAACGTGGACAAAACGGAGAAGCAATCTTGGCGATTAGAATCGACGGTGTAATGAGGAGGTTGGAGCAACTTCTGAATGACATCTTCTTTTCCACGACTTTAATCGTGGTACTCTCTTCCTTCCGCGAGAACTACGCAGAGAATCTGCGAAAATCTCGTTGCAAACGCTAATCTTTTTCACGAACAGTATCATCTATGTTGTCGTGAGATCGCGTCATCGGTTTCACCGTCTCGGAAGATCGGGAAAATTGATGACTAAAGACTGGCGGCGAGAAGGGGTTCTAGAAAACAGAGGAAGCATCCGCGCATAGACTTTCTCTGAAGAATTATGCTCTCCCGGCGTTGCGCCATCTCCCCCTCGAGGATAAAACGCTTTCTGGCGACTTTGCCTGCTTCCTTCTCGCTGATGTTTACAGCCACGACGAATGGGACGCCGGGGCACAAGAATAAAAGCATGGAATAAGCCGAGACGGCCGTCGCTCGTAAGCTTTCCTCTTTACGAGGATGACTCGACCGCAGACAAGTCTCTCCCGCCCTTTCCTGTGCCCGTTAAAACCAACTTAAATGCGTTTCGTCTCGCAGGGAACAGTCGACAGCTTCGATACCTCGCGGGATCCATCGAGAACTCGTGGGGAACCCTGTGTCCGCTCAGGATTTAATCTTGGGGGGGAGCCGGGTTGAAGGGATAAAAATATTTTTAAGAAAAATTGATTTAATGCAAATCCAATAAAATTCATTAGGCGACTATAAAAATTTATTTAAAGACTAACATCCTATTTTCATTTCTTTTTACGAAGTCAATCCTTTGCGGGGTGCCACGGCCCCTTAGCCCCCTTCTGGGTGCGCCACTGCCTATGTGAAACTCCGTTTCTTTATCCCCGTTAAAGAAAATTGAACTGGATCCTTTGAAACTCAGAAATCTCTGAAGCTTAACTCAGCCTCCATTCTTGTGATGGTCCTGGAGTACGTGGAAGCTGATTAAATTTTCCTGGAGAAACATCGCCTGGAATTCTAATTTAAAGGGACTCGATAGGTACGAAGGATAGGGAGTGAGAATTTTATAAAAAAAAATTGCGTGACCACCTTTGCCAACTTGAATGCCACGCGTTTGATCGTACAATTTTATTAACATGGAGTAACTGATTATTTAACGTTCGTACATTCCTCGTCCGTGCAGTTTCGATGGTAGTGATCGATCGTCTGCGTCTGCCTAGCCGTCGTTACTAATTTAAAATACATCCACAACGATCTGTAATAAATGCACGGTTTCATTCGTTCATACCGTTTCTCGTAACACGCGGTCCAGAGTGGACCTTTGTTCAGCCTTTGGAATGGTGTCGATTCGTCCTCGACAGAACAGTGTGATCTACGTAGGCACGTTTTATTATCAATTATTAACCCCTCCCACAGTCTTCGCTCCTTCCATTAAACGATCTGACGCTCAACGATAATTTATAATTAAAGCGCGCGCGGTGGAGACTCGAAACAGAACGGTGGGTGGACTCCATGCGGGATAATGGTCGATTTATACAACGGTCGATAATTGTAACCCTCTTCATCCCCGCAATCTTACAAACGATATACAAAATATACGTGTCATATTATATATCGAAGCGACAAATAAAACTGAGAACGTCTCGACTGTGGCTGAGTCGCTCGCTAAAAATCGGAACGTGTAAATCAACGATAAATATATCTAGCCTCTCTCTCTCTCTCTCTCTCTCTCTCTCTCTCTCTCTCTCTCTCTCTCTCTCTCTCTCTCTCTCTCTCTCTCTCTCTCTCTCTCTCTCGTTAATCGTCTCTATCGATGCACTACCGGCAATCGTACTATTTACAATAAAATATAACATTAACGTCGTTAGTTTCTCGCGTCGGCTACGGTTCTCGGCGCGTCCAACAACTCTTTGGCTATCTCGTGGACTTCACTCGAAATCCTATCGTTTACGCGAATTAATGACGCTTCTAAGCTCTTATCTCGCTAGTCAAGCCGTCATCTCTTTCTTAGAATTTGCTCCAATTCTTAGATACGTCTATCAGTTGAATAGAGGAAGGAAATAGAGCTTCGATGATTAAGAAAACGAAATAGATGTAGAGGACTCTTGCTGATTGCTCGTCGATCTTTCAGGTGACAAGTTTACAGTACACTCTCTTTTGTGACTTATAGAGTGCCAAAGAACACAGTTCCCTAGTTTAAACTCACTCTACGTTCTCTCCAACCATTTTTGCACTCAAAGCATCCTTAACACTTCAGGAGATTAAAGCTCAAAACCACCCCCGGGCCCAACCCACTTTTCCCCCCTCCGTAGCTGAAAAATTGCCGCCTGAAGTATCGACCCCCATCAAAGAATCCTCATCCGCACCACTCAAGACATCTAAAAGCCTGGAGATAGAATGGAAATCAGCCCTTATCCAAGAACCAGCGCTGGAGATTGGCTGCCGATTCCACGGTCCCCGTCGAAAGCTCGAGTGTGTTGCTTGGCAAATCGACAGAGAAGTAACCGTCCCAGCTGGCGAAATCCGCGGAGGCTGCGTGTGTTTGCCGGCGAAGGGAAACCATTCCTGGTACGCCGGGCTCCGCCAGCTGGACCGCAAACTACAGTTAAGCGCAAAGAGCATAAAATGAGAATCGAGAGATGTGCGTGCCGAGCGGGATCGTAAATAAAATCCTTGTCCCTCGGTGTCGACGCGTCTGAGCGCGAAACTAGGAGACGGGCGACGCCTCCTCGATGGAAACTGGGCAACGTTTCCATTTTCCCCTCTGCAAGAGTCGAGGATCGACTATTGTCAATCATGTGCGCGCGACTTTTAATCGCTCTGGACGAATCTGGAGTCCTCGGATCGTTTCGGACTCACCGCGGGAGATATTACTTCCACAGTAAATTCTTTCAATTGTGGTGGATGGTGAAACAGACCTTCGCCTTGGTCACCACTAAGCTGGTGACCATCTTTATGGGGATTCCTCCCTTCCTTTTGGGGATGGAGGTTTCATTAAGAGGATAGGTCTTAATGTTGAGTCGATGCTCTTCCCTGAAATAGAACTTGTCATCGTTCTTTCCACTTATCTAGGGATTGACTCTGGTCATCAGTCTAAGATTGTTCTAGAGGACTCGTTCCTCTATTGAATGGAACCAATGATATTTCTCGCGGGGTCCTCGCTTTTCGCAAACACGTAGAAGCTGGTATCTTCGATGGAATGAAGGGTGATGTCGCGGAAGGTTTCTGAAGCCATCAGCAAGTAGATTGAAACAGAGACCTACGTTCAGTACCCGCCAGTCTGGCTCCTCACAGTTACTTGAAGATATCGAGGACACCAAGAAGTTTCAAAGAGACTCGTGAAAATACATCTGCTCCCAGATGTATTGAAGCTGTCCCTAATTGCTCGTCAGCCCGTACAGAACAGCAATCCGATGGAACAGGGCTGACAATCGTTGCTTGAGGACCTGATCCACTGCGTGTCTGGTGAGGACGCGCACGCCGCTCACGAACACCGGAAGTAGGGGGGTCAATCGATCGTCCTGCAAAGAATTTCCCAATTTTCACAGCTCGCGGAGATCTAGAACCCTTAATACAGTGTTTCCCAGCCGTTTTTAAGTCGCGATCCCCTTTTATAAGACTCAAATAACTTGCCACCCTCTGTATAAGGTAATGTAAATTTAACAAGGTAAAGAAAACACATTAAAAAATAAATAATAATTAAAATAAATAAGTGCTTAAGGGGGTATTTCACTGTGAACGGTCGAAAAATTAAGCTATTTTTAAAGATTTTTTTCTCAGTAAATACAACGTATAATGAAATAAATCTTTTTGGTATTTATTAAGCTACTCTTATATTAATACCAAAAAAATTAAAAAGAATATTTTTAATTTGTTTTACTTGTTTTTTTTTACAGCGTCAATATGGCATCTAATTAACAATTTTTGTCGAAAAATAACCGAGATTTTTCTCAGGGAACATTCGAGAAAGCACCAAATTGGAGAACTTTTTCGTTCAAAGCGGCGCCATTTTGTTATTTCTCAACAAAAATTGTTAATTGAGCTACGGACGATAGCGACACTCATACAGATTAAGAATCTTTCCGGATTTTTTATTTCAGATAAGCCTAAGCCGGCGAATCGCCTGCACCACGAACATACTATTTTTGTTTAGATGCCACATTGACGCTGTAAAAAAACAAGTAAAACAAATTAAAAATATTCTTTTTAATTTTTTTGGTATTAATATAAGAATAGCTTAATAAATACGAAAAAGATTTATTTCATTATATGTTGTTTTTACTGAGAAAAAATCTTCAAAAATAGCTTAATTTTTCGACCGTTCACAGTGAAATACCCCCTTAAAATCGCGAACTAAAAATAACTGTGAAGACTTCCTAGAAAGCACTTCGCGACCCACAGTTTAGGAATCACTGCCTTAATAAATCACGGAGCGTGTTAAAAATTCGCGAAACTCACCGGCAAAGCTAGAGTCCAATCGAGCACGGTGCTGAGAGTCTCTGCCCACGCTTTCCTGTGCGCCTCGCTGTCTTTATAAATATTAGTCTTCCTCTGAAACCCCGTTTCCTGCGTCGGAGCCTCTTGGCCCTCCATGTTGGCCCCCTCCCCCTCGTTCTTCAAGAAAGGATTAGTCCTGAAGCCCCTCTTGCTGCGCTCGTAGTCGCGCAGCAACTCGTCGATGTTATCGAGAAACTTCGGGGAGCTGGCCTCCTCGTTCTCCTCGATCTTTGAGGAAACTCGCGGCGACATCTCAAGATCGTTAGACGAGCTGGACACCGTGGACCCACCCCTGGTTTTCCTCAGCTCCATCACCGACCTGCACCTGCTGGGGTCGAAACGGGAGAACCTCTTGTAGTCCTCAATTTCGCTGGGCACGACGAACTTGAGGGAACTCCGACGGGACAGCAAGCACGCGTCGCTTTTCCTTCTCTCCAGCTTCGATCTGGGATACAGCGGCGCATCGTCGAGCATCAGGCTGGTTGTCCCTGACTTCTCGTCCTGCATGGACGTCGCGAAGGAGTCTGCAGAGTCAGTCCTCCGAAGGGCGCCTAGTTTGTAGAACAGATGATCCTGGTCCATGAGGTGCGGCGGTGCCGGTGTCTTGGGATTGTACTTCCCGTCGATGTAACCCTCGCTGGAGGTGCTGCCTGACCGATCCGGGTACACGATCTTCCCCGTAACGGAGCCCAGCCGGGACACCGGCCTGGAGTCATCCGTCTCCGGCTCCGACGGCGGGCCAGAGTCAGTAGAATACTCCACTGCTAGGTCAGACAGCCTGAACGGCCGCGTGTCCTCCTCCACTTCTGGTCCCAGCTCCTCCAGCCCACTTTCGTCGTCTAGATTCGGATTGTAGGCCTCGATGTCCTCCTGCACCCCTAGATTCTCTGCCACCTCTGCGCCCCCCACATCCTCCAGCTTCTTTGCTGGTAGTCTCGCAGGAGCCGGAGTAGCCACAGCTCTGTCACTGATGACTTCCTTCCTCGTGATCTCCGGGTAATCGTCTGGCTGCGCCACTAGGAGGAATATCTTCCTCTCGGAGAAGCTGTCCACCTTCGTGTGCCTCCCATCCTCGTCCAGTACCACCTCCACGTAGCTCTCGCAGAGCTCCTCGAACGTGGTGCGCAGCTGTCTCAGGTATTTCGAGAGCTGCCGCAAGCTGGAGCCCTTGGGACAGTCCCTGTCGTCGGGGCTCGAGGACAGCAAGGATTTAACGGTTTCCAGGGTAGCCTGGGTGTTCTCCATTTGGCGAAGGCACAGCTCGAACAGAGTGACGATCTTGATCGTCCAGGCTGCTCCAGCTTGGCGATAGAGGTTCGCTGGTTGGTGGAGGTTGGCCACCTTCTGGACCAAGAATTTCAGGCCTGGACGACAGTCGAACTTGAGGGCGGCTACGTAGGAGAGGTCCAGTGCCGAGAGGAAGATGTCCACGTGGTGGCTGGCCAGGTAGGAGAGGTAGCCAGAGACGAAGGCTTTTGGCGACGTTGATGACGCTGAGTGTGGTATCACGTGCGACAAGCTGGAAGTTGGGGTGGAAACAAGGGTTCATGGGATTGAAACATTTCTGTATGTCTTGAGTGCACTGTGGTGTGTGTGACTGAAGGAAAGTAAACTGTACTTGAAGGTGTATGAAATACAAATGACGAGTGTTTATGAGACAATCGAGTGCTCCCTAAAGTTCTACTCTCATTCTAAGGGTGCATGTGATGATTTCTTTGGAGAATGAGTAGCAGGAACGTACAGTCGCGTCGGAAAGTAAGTTGACACTCTTTAAAATCGCATAACTTTTTTGAAATTGTTCCAAACGACTTGAGTTTTTTTCTTTTTAGAAGCTGGCGGAATTAGTTTTCTAGGTGACGTGTTTCGTCGTTTTGAAAAAAAATGCACTTGGTCGGAATAGCAAAAAAAAATAGTAAAGGAAACTCCACTGTCTCTACAGTACCTACCTGGGAAAAGACGAGTCAGTTCCCTGCAAGAGGACACTGGCGATACAGTGAAGGAGCATCTGATGGACCAGCAGACCCACCACCAGTGCCCTCAGCTGAACCCTCACGATATAGAGGTCAGGGTTGAGGGTGGAGCCCACTGAAGGTGGATACAGAAGGAACACGTAGGACCTGTCGTCTGATTTTCTTGCAGTCTCCTCGGCACGTTGTTCCTCGAGAAGGAACACCTGAAGGGACGAGCATAAGAATGTTTTATTCTTGAGGGGGCCAGTAGAAACTACACACCCCCACCATCCTCTGTAGATTCTCGAAGCTTTCCTAAACGTTCTCCGCTCATCGTCCTCATCTCTGTCGATTCACTTGACGCACTTCCCTTTCGAGAAGCTACAAGAGGAATCGTGGGTGTCGCCCGTAGCCTCTTGCAATGATATCGTGAATGTCGTGGCTAAGGATGGTCGCTCGGTTCGTGATACAAATCGTACATCGTTATCGGCGGCGGTTCTATAGCTCGACCTAACGCGATTGATTCGCTCTCGACAAGTAAATACTGTGTGCATTCTACGAAAGCTGCAGCTTCTAGAAGTAGGTGTCGTATATCTCATCACGTACATATTATGTGACAGTGAAATTCTAGCCATGGACCCAAGCCATGGATTTTAATGGTGATACGCAAGACCGTGCCAAGTTGAGTTTAAAAATGATATCTCAGCCAACGACGGGGTCCTTCGGTTGCTTAAATCGAGTCACTGCGAGACGCCTGGTCTCTCGCCCGAATTCTCTTCGAGAGTCGAAGGAGTCGATTGTACTCTGGTGGACTGCCTCGAAATCCCTGGATCGTCGTACGATGGTATTTCGGACGATCGAAGGATTCCTCGGCGCGGGGACGAACCGCGAAAGGACCTCGTCGAGGAGGTTCTGCAGCCTGACCTGTGCCTTCTACCAGCGAGTGCAAAAAACATCTAAACGAGGTGATCGGTCGCCAAACGTTTTGGTCTGCTCAGCGTCGACAGGCTCGCTTCGATTCCTCCCCGATCCCTTTCAATTTATCCTGTCGCGATGGCCGGTCAAGGATCATCAAAAATTACAAAAAGGGGATGCAACACAAGAACCAATCAGCATTTATAAATGGAAGCGTCTGTATTTCGACACAGTTGGTGCGTGGAACGCATCGAGCGGTACAAAAATACGGATTCGTGTTGACAATTTACATCGTACAAAGATCTCTCCCGTTGCCCCCGGGGCTTCCGTCCCGGGGCACTCCGACGGTCCATCTACAAGTCGCAACGCCGCGCAGTGGCATAGAACTCGAGGGAGGAACGTGCGAGGCCGGCTGTCCCCCTTTATTTTAAAAGCTATCCAGCTGTCGACGTCCGGGCACTCGATTCCAAGCCACCGTGTATTTGCCATATCAGCCATACAGATGCAAGCTCGAACACACGCGAAGCGCAACGGAATCGCGAGGCGCGACGAATGCAAATAAAATATAGAGATCTGTCATCTAGTCGACTACGGTCGCGATTTGCGGGTGCTGGAACGATATATCCAATTAGCGGAGCCGTGTCTCTCCGTAGGCAGAAAGCGGTAATTGCAAGTGAATCGATGTGGCGAGGAGCGCGGACCGATGGCAGGCCTGTCGACGACGACCAACGTCGCGGACGGATCGTCGATCGTCGACGGTCACTGTCGCGGACGCGCGCGCGCGGAGAATTCAACCCTCCCGTGGCGATTCTCTGCATCGTTTCACCCGTTCGTCTAGTACGCTCGCGATTAAGAGGAACCGATGCGTGGTAAACACATTCGTTCGTCTGTTTCTTTGCCATTTCCTATCGTTCTTAAAATCCATGACGTGAGTTACCGTGGGCGGCTAGAGCCAATGGGGGCCCGTGTTCGTCGTAGTGTTAGTGTAATCGAGGGGTGTCGTGTGCTGCCTACAACCGACGGAGTAGGAGGTAGTGTGCTGGTCGATCAGTGTCGTCTCAATGGTCATCGAATCCTGGAAAGGTGTGGTCGGCAGTGAGGCCGCATTCTGCCTCTTCACGGCAGACAATACCTCGCGCAGCTGGCTCACCTGGGAGCAAGTCAGGTCAGGGGGGCAACACGTCTCTCTCTCTCTCTCTCTCTCTCTCTTTTTTTCTCAAAAATGTTCGTCGGATAATAGTATTTTTACTCTGTACGTGCGCAACGCTCTCTCACTCGCTCGAAACACGCTGCATCCCGAGTATCGAATTCTAGCAAAGGATCGGTGCCGTGGAGGCTTTACTCTGGATACGCGGTCACGGTCGTCTGTTATGATGGGGGGTGAGAGGGTGGGTCGATCGATTTCGCGGGAGGAACGACGGAATTTAGACGGATGGGCGCGCGAGGGAGGACGCGAGAGGGATCGATCATCTGAGATCGCTTGAGGGATCGGCATGCTAATATGCCCGAGTGGGGGACACAATGTCTCACAATCAGCTGAGAGCTCGTGGCGAATGCGGGGGCACACGAAAACAAGCACAACGAACGCACGAACGTCAAACAGCCAGAAGTGAGGTAGAATTTTCCTTCAGAGAAGACAGAGAGGTTCGGGCGTATAGAGGACCGACAATGAGGAGGGGGGGGGGGGGGGGGCTTACCTGGGCAGCGAGCTGTCTCAGCCGTTCCGACTCTTCCACCGTCGCGTCCCGTCGCGCTGCAACCATGACCTGAGCAACGTCACCGTAAAACGACTCGGATCTCGGCGAGAAAGCCATGGTCAGCTGGTGCAGCTCTTGCAGGGAATTCGAACAGGCGCGGTAACAGGCGACACCGCAGACCTCCCATTGTTCTGGGGTGAGAAGGGGCCCGCTGCTCACCAGGACGTGCCTGCGCAGACCAAATTTCGAATATAAGTAGAATATCAGAAGGGTGGGGTGGTGTCCGGATTATTTTACATCTACCCTCAACATCGAATTCTCCTTCTAATTAGAAGGATTATTTATCCTGGGAGCTAACTAGAATACATGGCCAGAAAACCCCATCAATGTTCCAAATTTTAACTCCATCCCTACATTCCTAAACCTCCTTCCGACACCAAATTCAGACCTGTAGAAGAAAAATGGAACTTCGGGCGATGGGACTCGAACCCGCGATCTTCGGATCCACTGCGCAGTGGGTAGCCGATTCCCCCAACGTTGACTCCCCGAGATCTCTATGTTTCGGACTCCACTTAAGGGGCGCCACCTATGTGCCACACTCCCACCATAGGCTGGTCCTAAACTCCTGCAGACCTAACCCAGATCTCGTTCCCCGAGTACGCCTGAGCAGAGCAGCCAGACAGACGAATGGAGCCCGGTGCGTTCAAGAGAAGTGGCCTGCTACCAGGAGTGGGTGATCTGCTAGGATTTCAGTGCAGGATCCCGTTCGTCATTCACTGCCAGGCCCAGCTATCTGCCCGCGAACCTGTCCCGTTTTTAAACTCCGCGCACGCCTGTACATCGATACCTCGCGATCGACCCCGTCCCGGGATTGGATTACACGTGGCTCGATGTACACTGTGCATTAATACGGGGAAAACGCGCGAATGGGTACAGCCTTTGCTTCGGTGGTAAAGGAGGACGGAGGGGATCCTTGCCGGTGTGCGCGTGTCGCACACGCGCGCGCGCGCCTCGGTCTGTGTCGCTGGCACGACGCTCCAGGGGTGTCGAGTGTCGGTGGCTACCTTATCCCACCGGACAGCCTGTCAAGCTTCGTTATCATCTTACACTCACGCTACGCCCGTAACGACGATATATCTAACCTCTGTCGATGTACATTCCATCGAACCTCCGCGCTATGATTCACCCTTTCTCTCTTCGCATCCTCCTCCCTCGTCCTGGAAGAGCAGTCTCCTCGCGAACCCCTCGCCCTGGCGCTTTGAATCTCGACGGGCATTGCTTGGACGCCGGTGGATCTTCACTGGGCTTCCATTATTTCATTGTCAGTTTCATTTCTTTCCTCTGCTTCTTTTTTCTTTATAGTTGGGTTTAGAGATATAGAAGGCAGTGGCGCACCCAGGGGGGCTCTGGCACCCCAAAGAAGAGGCTTTGTGAGAAGAAAAGAAACTGGATTTTTAACCGACTTCAAAAAGGAGGTTATACATTCGATCCGTACGTAATTTTTTTTTCAAATATTTTACCAGTTCTGGTTAATAAGGACTATTGTTACCTAATTATTATTATTTTATGTACGCACGCGCATATATTCTCAGCATGTTGTGTCAATATATATAAAAACCATCAAATAAAAATAATTTCAAAAAAATTAAAACCGACTTCAAAGAAATAAAAATGCACTAAAAAGTAAAAAATAATTTTTTCCCTTATTTAATCTACGACTCTTTTTTTTAAGTCGGCGCCAGATTTACACAGTGCATATGATGAAGCGTCGACATAAAAAATTGAAAGACGTAGATTAAATAAGGCAAAAAATTATTTTTTACTTTTTAGTGTATTTTTATTTTTTTGACGTTAGTTTTAATTTTGTTGTTCTTTAAATAAATTTTTATTAAATTTGCATTAAAAATATTGTTATCCCTTGAACTCGGCTCTCCTCAAAATCCTGAGTGCGCCACTGATAGGAGGAGCTAGATCTGGGTGAAGTTTGGAAGTCTGGATTCGAGTTGGTGCTGAAGGTGATGACGGTGGGTTCGTTGCGAGTCAGTGATCTTAATTTGATACTGAGTCATCGGTGTCGTGTACTTAGAGGACTTTGACACTGTTCTTTTATGGTGTCTTTGTAGGTGTTGAGATCGTTTCATAGCTCGATGGTTCTACTTTTTCTTAGTCCAATTCGTGGAAGATTCTTGAGGGTTTGATTGAAGCACTCACCTGATGCAGGCGCATCCCAAACGAGCTATGCTCTCTGTGGGCTGAACAACGCACTCGGCCATCACCAGTAAAAGTTGCTTTAACATCAGCGTCGTCGCTGGCTGATGGGCGTCGTTTCGCACCACCTCCGGACCTAAAACCATCAAAGGAATCAATTTTTCCCTTGCAAATCCTTCTTCTTCAATTAGCCCACTCTACCCAACAAGTATCACCTTGCAAGTGAGTCAAATAATCCACCACCAGATCCGTCGTGAGGCCACAGCACTGCTTAAAGTTAGGAGCAAAGTTATCCCAGCCCCTGAAGATCTTCGACGTCTTCCTCAGCCAATTCTGCACCATAGGCAGCAGCAAGTGATTCACGCAGTAGAGGCCAAACGCTGGCCCAGGGACGTTGAGCGTGTCCCTCAGCAGGTGGAACAGAGTTTCCAAAGTGTGGGGCTGGTACCGTTTCGGACATATCATGGTGGCGCTCGCGAGGCCCTCGATGAGGATGTACCAGACTCTGAGGATCCCACTAGGCTTGTCCATGCTCTGCAGGGTTGTGATGGTGTGGACGTGGTCCATGAGGATATCGTGGGGTCTCCCAGGTATGGTCTCCTGGATCGTCTCGGCGTGCTTATCGAACCTGATGAGCTCGGCGCTGGGTATCGCGGGGTCCACGTATTGGGGAATGGTAGAGACTTGGATCCTCTGAGCGGAGTGGAAGATCGGGCAGGCTGGCATGCCGTACATAGAGGCTAGGATGTCGCTGCAGCTCAGAAGATACTTGAGGCTCTCCACGCACAGTCTCATCCGCCTGGACTCGGCCACGTCCACCTGATCCTGCTCGTCCTGGTGGCCCTCCACGTCCCCGATGCCTCTCACGTGCCTCAGCAGACAGAGGATGCAATCTAGCGCCGCGTTGGCGAACACCAGCGTGTTGTCCGTGGAGAGGAACACCCGGAACACCTCCAACAGGGGCGCTGATTCCACGGAATCTGAATTGCCGACGGAGGCTACTCGCAACGCCCCGAAGAGGGGCCGCCAGCCCGACCGGATCTCTGTTCGGTTGGTCTCCACGAACTCGCAGATGCAGCTGACGATCTGGCAGGGAATAAATGTACCACTTCCTGAATTTAAATCGAACGGAATGAAAATGGGTATTTAAAATCGAATGGGAGAAAGGGGGATGACCTACTTGGTCCTGCACGTCACTGTCACACAGCTCGAGACACAATAGGTTCTCGAAAGGCTTGAATAGAGCCTCGTTGAAGTGGAAGTGAGGCAGCTCCACTTGCTCGTTCAACAGAGCTGCCATCGAATCGTGGATGCATTGAACCGCCTTCTTGGAGATGCTGCGGTCCTTGTGGCAAGCTGCCTCCATGAAGTGTGGGCCTAGGATGCTCCAGACCTGGGAAACAATTAAGAAAAGAATAGAAGAAGCTGTTAACTTCAGCAGCTTGAGCTTTTGAAGCTAGAAAGGTCTGGCCAGGAGTGTCTCTCACCCTCATTATATGAATCAGAGGCCTTCCACTCTTCACGCACTTCAGCATCACTTCGCCCAGTCGAGCCAGCAGCAGCACGTTCATCTCGTTCTCCCTGGGCTTGCTCCTCCTCCACCAGAATCTCTTGTTATCCTTGGAACCGTCTGTGGTTTTGAACAGCTGAGCCTTGCTAGCTTCGCACAGAGCTGCCAGGAACAAGCAGAGAGCTCGGAGGTTCAGCTTCAGTGCAGCGTTCTCGAACAGCCTGTCGACTTGCTGGGACAAGACGCAGATAATCTTAGCTGCATAGTCGGCTGGGAGGATTCCATTGAACTGGCTGTCTGCGTTCGATTCCTGAATGATCTCTGGGATGGTGTCTGAACTGGGGTTCTGTGTGTACGGGCTGGATAGGAAACTGTAGACGTCGACGCTGTAAGAATGAAAGTAGAGAGTACTTTGGTTGGTGTACTTGGGTAGAATTTTGACAATAATCCTTTACCAAGTCTCTTCTTCATCGGTGATATTAAAATTGAGCCTGAGTCTGTCTTGGCTCCCTTTGACGTCTCCATTGGAGGCCTCCTTCTTCTCTTTCTTCTGCTGTGTCTTAGGTAGCGATGGGTTCTGATTCCTCCCAAAGAAGTCGTGCTCCAGTTTGCTCACGTACAAGCAACATCTTTTCGACAAACAAATATCTCTCGTGTAGCGCAATAAAATTGAGGATGATCGGTGGAAGGATGAATTAATAATCTCTCACGTGAAAACGTGGGGCCAGCAATCGCTGCCATGGCTGCCAAGTTCCAAACCCTTGCCCAAAAGCACGTCCATGCTCAGAGCATGAGAAGTGTGAATATTAGTCGCCCTGTTCTGTAATTTCAGGCGTAGAACGTCCTTCGTTCGAGTGATCTTCGACAGTGACTGCTCCGTGCAGGCTGCCTTAGCTAGCAGAGCAAAGATGGAACCGCAACGATTCTGCAGACCTGCATAACAAGCGGTAGGAATAATTGCAGAGCACTGTGGAGAAAGCGACGCGTTACAGGAACGTCACTGACCAAGGATGTTACTGAGGATGGCAGCCTTGTGGAGGCCTTCCAGGGACAGGACAACCGTGTCCCTGATGCCCCTTCTGCCCCCATCCCTGCTCAGGATCCCCTTATTATTCTCTTCCTTCGGAGGATTCAGCCCTGTGGTCAGAACAGTCATCATGCTTCCCCAGCAACAAGTCAGCACCCTTCTGGAGAGCTTGGCACCAGCCTCAGCTTCCGGCGTGGGTTCACTTCGAGATAGCTGAGCTTTCTCGAGCCTTATGTAGTCGGACAACACCTGTCCACCTCTATGGCTACCAGGAATCCCGTCGATGTCTTAAAGAACGAGTGGAAATTGACCCTCGGAGCTCACAGGATTTAGTTTGGTCATAGAAAAGGGTCTTACCAGTGAGGACATTTATCAAAGCATTGTTTTCTGTATAGTGAGGATTGTAGCCACACTTTTCGAGCAGATTGCAAGCCAACACTTGTTGATAGAGTTCAGACAGCCAGGTGGCTGACAGGTAGACTAGAACCCCTGACCCATGCACCTCTTCTACGAATTGCTCCTGAAGGATTCAATGATATTAGTTGAAAATGATGGAGATCGAAGTGGAGGGCGATACAACTGTCGAAGATGATCGGGCACATACCTCACTGATAGGAATTTGACGGCTCTCTTCGTGGTAGTAATGGATCCTGATTAGCTTGAGATTGAGGAGCAAGGCTGCGTAGGTGGCCAAGTAGATTCCATCAGCGTTCATGATGGTGATCAGGGCACAGGAGTCTGTGCTGATGTCGGTCTGCTCTTGGATCTTCTGCTGGGCTGTGAAGACCCCTGAGGATGTAGCGCGCGTCCCATTATTTATCCCTTTCTACTAAATCATTCCTACGTTCCAAGAACAGGAGTCTTCTACCTTGACAATACTCCGAAGCGAAGTTCTGCAGCGCCTCGTCCACTTCGATGTTGCTCCTCAGGCTCAGCACCATGGGGATCAAGTCGCTCTTCAGGGTCTTCACGAATTTCCTCGCGTTGTGCCTCTCCACGTCCACGTTGCACTCGTCGGCCACCTGGCGACCCACGTGGAGACACTTGGGGAGCTTCTCTAGCCTCAGCCTCTCCCTCTCGTTCTCCATCGCGTACTCATTGTCCTCCAAGCTGTTCTCCTCCTGGACCTCGTCGGACTCGTTCTGCGGGCCCTCGGTGTCCGTGGAGTCGCCGTCCTCCGATGGTCCGTGGCCCGAGGAGTCCGAGTCGGACCCTATCCCCTTCTTCATCAGCTCCAGTTGCTCCCTGGAAAGATCGATGAAGGGTTTCAAGGCAATTACTCGAGCTGCCGCAGGCCTCGTGCTAAACCGTGACGGCCAATTTAAAGTTTACCTGTAAGTTTTCGGCAGCCGCGCCATGCTCTGGTAAGTGAGGGGCCCTCTGTAGTCGCAGGACTCCAGGTCCTCGTACAGGCTATTGATCGCGCACGTGTAAGTGTGATTAATTGCCTTCCCCTCGCACAGCTCCTGGAGCGCAGAGAGCATCGCAACCACGCACGAGACGCTCGCGTGCAGTATGCTCAATCCACCAGTGGTCGACTCCTCGATGGAGTCCATTGCCCTGTTGCAAATGAATATTATCGCAGGCTTAGCAGAGATTCATCTTCCTTCAGTGAGACGATCGCTTACAGCCTCATCAGCGCCATGTCGCTCTGAATGTGGCTGCACCTGTCCTCCTCCACCAGCAACGGCCCAGCAAAGTCGACTATTCTACTGGGGCTCCTTAGCAGCTCCTTAAACGCCTTCAGTGGCTCCAGACGCTGCTGGGGCGGCGGGTACAGCAGCATTCTGTGGAACACCGACTCGAGGACTGGTCGAAGGGGGCCCACACAGCCCACCAAACGGACCAGCTCTGTCCCGATGCTGCGAACAGAAGAATTTCGAGAGTTGTTCAACGAGTCGAAGCGGCGTTATACGTCAGCCGCAGCGTCGTCAAGTATACGCGCCTGTATACAGTCTTCGCCTGGTGGCTGTCGAAGCTCAAAGAGGCAGCTAGATACCCGGAGCCTCTTCCAACCTCGTTCTCCTTCCCTTCTCTGGAGGTGAAGGTCTTGTCCACCCTCGGCGTGCCCAGGAAGGCTATCAACGCCGGGCAGAACTTCTGCCAGAGGAATGTAGTGAAGTGCGTGTTCGTGTGGATCTTCTGCGGCAGGGACGAGATCAACGTGTGCAGGCACTCTAGCAGGAACACCACCGTGTTGCCATTTCTGCCGTTGCTGGAACAGTTTTTCCTAGAATTACGCGATGCAGCCGCCGCGCGGAATCCGCCACCTCTCCTCTTACTTCTGAGCCTCGTCCAGCTTGCTGCAGATGTACTGGAGTATCGGCAGAGCCTCGTTGAAGCAGGACACCCCCCTTTCCCACACGTTCTTGTTCTTCTTCGCGTTCTCGTCCATCTCTTGGCACTCCTCGTCTGCGGTCAGAAACGTTCGTTGATCTACCAACCCTTCGTGCAGGGATCCAGACAAGTCTGGGGGCTCCTCGGGGAGGAGATCGAGCAATGATCGCGCAATTAGGCAATGCGCATTCCGCCAGCACGCGAGCGTGCAATCTATCGATCAAACTTCTGTTTGACTACGCGATCGAGTGGCTGATAAGCGGCTGGGGCACTCGCGCGATATTTGCACACGCTGTGCTAACAAAGCTGCCCGCCGCGCAACTAGTGCGAATTAGAAGCATGCGCTTTGAATGGATTTACCTAGAAACAGGCAAAAGGATCGCAGAGTCTGGCTGGTCGCGGCCTGAGCCGCGGTCCTCACCGCCTGGTTCCCATTTTCGAAAGCCTCGCAGCAGGTGGTGAGAATGGCGATTATCAAGCGGCCGTTCATCGTCCAGTAAGACGAGCAAGCTACTTGCAATAGAACCTGCAAAAAGTATACGGCATTAGGGGCGATTCTTCCTGGAAAAAAAATGTCCCCTGCACTCACTTTCAGCATATCCGTCTGCGTGTCGTCCGACTGGGACAGAATGGAGCCCATCGCGTGCAGCATTTGCGCCGGCAGCCAGAGGGAGTCATCCTCCGGCTCGTAGGGAGACTGGAACCTGTCGTCCCTCAACATTTTCTGCATTGAAATAAATGGACATTGATACCGAGTCTTATTAATGCGCGAAGAAATTGAAAATTTCTAAAAAAAAAAAATACAGAATAAAGCTGACCCGAACCCGGAAATCCAAAAAAATTTGAAACTTTGTAAATATGTAGAGGATGCCCTCCTGATTACAACGCAATTGTCTTTTGCTGCCCAAATTCACTCTAAGGGGGTGAAATTGACCCCTTAAATTCCGGCTATTTTCCGATTTTGTTTTATAACTCGCGAACTGTAATTTACCAAATGATAGTCCTAATGAAAAGAAGTAACTTTTGTCTTGAAACTTTTTTTCTATCTCTTACAGATTGCGAGTTATGAAATAAAATCGGAAAATAGCTGAATTTTTAGGGGTTAATTTCACCCTCTTAGAGTGAATTCGGGCAGCAAACAAAAATTACGTTGTGATCAGGAGGAAATCCCCTGTATATTCGCAAAGCTTCAGATTTTTTTGAATTTCCGGGTTCGGGATCTTCCCTTGTGAGATCCCTGGCGGAAGGAATATTCTTCGAAGAAGCTCGATTATTTACACGTTTTCCTTGAACGAAAGGCTAATAGAAACCGCGAGCGACACCTCGTCCAGCACCGTTCAGAATGTCACAGCTGCTCGGTGATATCGTTCGCATTATCGCGAGGTTCCTTCCCGCCCAGCGGATGCGTTCTTTACACGTACACGACACAGGGAATGTCGAAACCGTGCTGGAATACCCACATGTAATCCCGACAGACCGAACGCCACGAATTTGCTCCTCTTCGTTTCCAATGCTAGCTGAAAGGTGTGTAGACATTTCGCCCGCAGCTCGTGGGGTGGATCGCGTAGCAACCCCTGCTGCTTATCCAGGAAATCTGCGCAGCAGGTTCTTAATCAATTCGCAGGTACCGCAGTCAAAAGACAGTTTCAAAGTGAAAGAGAATTTATGATATAATAGGTTGGGAAATAATGAACTGATGGTGGGTGGAGGGATGTCAAGCGAGAGTGACTATCGCCACTGTCGGTCAGCTTTGTATTAGAGTAGCAACCGTCAGCGTTTCCTGGTAATAAGGGCTCAATGGTGTTTGATTCTGTGAGAGCACGTGGAGTTTACTCACCATACGCTTCCTGCGCTGATTTCCGTAAATTCTGTAATTTCGCATTGCTCGATTCCCGGACGATCTGCAGCAAGAGATCCTCCATGTCACGGTGGACTGGCACGCGACTGATCGATAGCGGGAGTGCCAATGCACGCTTGGCTATACGCGCGCATCCAGGGCCGTAGGAACAGTTTCCCTCGAGGGAAAGTCATTTCCCTCCACGGCAGTTCAACTTTATCTTTTTTCAGTAATTTAGCTTGAAACGAGGCAAGGATAGAAATTAGTATGCAAATTACTTTGTAGCCTAACCCGAGGCTACTGGAAGCAAATTCATTTTAAACAGTCGCTTCAAATTTTCACTCTAACATTTGGGATGCTAGATAAACAGTTCTCAGTCAGAAAAATGTGTATAAAATCGTCAGGATAGCGATCAGAGTTCTTTGAAACTCGATACAGTCGAAGGAAGTTACGTTAGAATTACGCTAAACTTCTGAAGTTGTCAGTCGTGTCTCGATTAATATTCTGTCGCGTGGATTGGCATACTTGTCGCTGCGGCACACTGTTCCACGATTTTTACTCGTATTTGAATATACGTCACTCTTCTCTGTCAGATTTCTTGATTTATTGAGCCTCAATTTTCTCTGGTTAGGATCCAATAAATCCCTCACAAATAATGATATAATAAGTGCTGTCTGAACATGCTGGACTCCTGAATTCAGTTACTCCGTGCACGTTCATGCTTCCCAAAGAGATCGACGCCAAAATCGGCGCTTCAGGGACGATATTCTCGATGCGACGAGCGATTAAAGAGAAGACGATTTCAGGTGGATCGTAGACACTTTCAAACCGCGCGCATATTGGCGCGCAGAGCGTTCGGGTAGTCACGTGACTATCTCCGTTCGATTTTCAAAGATGGCGGCGGAGAGTGACAGGAAGCGTAAAGGTCTAGAGAAAGCTCATCGTAGAAATGCTATGCTATACAAATTCGCGGTGAATGTGATAGGTAGGAGCCTGTTTTTACAAAAAGTAAGCGGTGCCTCCGATTGTCTCCTCGGAATTTTAATAAAATTCTCTCACCTTTTGCGACAGGCTTGGCATTCGGATTTTTCCATCGGTGGCATGTGTCCACGCTCTTCGAAAATGACCGGCATTTCTCCCACCTGTCCGAGATCGAGAGGGAAATGTCGTTTCGCACGGAAATGGTAGGGTATTCGGTGGAATTCGAAACGTCCACGGTAGTCGCGTGAAGGCACCAGGTATGGCTGTTTCATAATTCTGTTCCTCCTCAGGGCATGTATTATTCTTACTACAAAACGATCGCCGGGTCGGAGACGTTCGCGGAAGGGCTGTGGAAGGTCAGCTACGATAACATTTCCGAGTACGGGAATGTTATCGACGCGAGTAGAAAGTATAGCCTGTTGCCAGAGGTATCGTACCCCGATCGGTGGGCTTCCATCGGTTAGCGCGTGAGAACAGGAGAGAATAAGAATTAATGGTTTACAGTTGGTAGCTGGGTTCCTTTATCATTGCGCCAGGGACCTGGGAATCGTATCGATAAAGCAGTGCTGGGAAGTGAGACCCGTTTCTGGTACATTTATATACAGAGTCCAGTGCCAGAGGCACTTAATCTCTTGGGCACCTTGCGTTCTTCGATTGTAACAGTTGCTTCAGGCTTTAATACAGTTCGAATGGAAAATTAGTGATGCTCGAAGATCACAAACTCCCTTTACTAATCATCGTAGAGCGATAAGTGATTTCTCAGCGAAGATATGAAAGTCATGCTTCTAACACAGTGCTCGGTGGATTAACTGCCTCGAATAATTCCTTGCGACTCGACTCTGTATACATTGGACGAGGCATTGTGTCTGTCGTATATATGTAGAAAGGGGATGACTTCTAGATAGAAAGAGGAGAGGGCGCGCCACCGGTGACCAGCTGCGAGGGCCTCGGTGTGCCGATATATTTTTACTTAGAGATTGTCTGGTTTAGCACTGTGTTCACCGCGGCTGTACTATTCTATTACTCCATGTACCTGGGTAACAGCATAAACAGTGGTATTATCGCGGTGCTGTTGTTCTTTTACAATCACAACGAGTGCACCCGTGTCCAGTGGACACCGCCGCTGCGCGAGAGTTTCGCATACCCTGTGATACTTTGCCAGATGTACACGCTGACTGCGTTGCTCAGGAAGGCTCGACAGGACCTGCGTACAATGCAATTGTTTCTGGTGCGTTGAAAGGAGCGTCGTGGCACAGAGGGCTGGTGCCCTGTGGAATAACGTGCGGCGCAAATTCTTACAGAAAATGGGTGTATTGACGGCGATCGGCCTGTGCTGCTGGCAGTTCTCTCATTTCGTGTTCACCACGCAGATCATTGCGCTGTTGATACTTAAATGGATGAAAGTGATCCCGAATCATATTTATATATGCGTCTGTCTAACGCACGGATGGGCTATCATGATGGCCACCGGTGTGATCGACGGCACCCCTCTGCTTTACTCCCTGTACCTGTGCCTGCTGCTCACCAGTAGCATTTTAAGCTACTCGGACCGACTGTTCAGTTTAATGGGCCCGAAGCTGCGAACGGTGTTCGAGATTCTCGTGACGGTGGTCAGCACCAGGCGCTTGAAGTCGTTCTACGGGTTCATGTCCGAGGACGACGCGCACGTCTACAATCTGCTGGAGGCCAAGCTGACCGATTACAAGGATTTCCACACGATGCTGTACACCTGCTCGGCGGAGTTCGATTTCCTGCCGTACAGAAGCTACGAGGCGATCACGAAGACCCTGCTTCTGCCGTGCGCGGTGCTCGCCGGGATACTGGCGCTCTACTTCTGGTACAGGAATTACAGAGTCAAAGGGTACCCTAGGTGCATAGACGCGGACCTGGCGTACAACGGCCTGCAGACCGGCGCCTTCATCATCATGGCAGCGTTCATCATGAGACTGAAGCTGTTCATGAACCCCCATCTCTGTATAATAGCTGGCACGGTTTGCGCCAGCAGATATCTGGAGAAGCTGGGGCTGAAGAACAACTTGATGAAGACCGCGATGGCCCTTCTGCTTATATCTGCGATGTCCTATCACGGATTAGAGAGGCTTCGGGAGGAACGGAGCATCATGGGTAACAACAAGCGCCTTCAATTTAACTTCAACAAAATTTGCAAAAAAAAATTCCGCTCCAACAAGAAATTTTAACGGAATGAATTAAAGTAGAATTTAATTTCAACGAAATTTACGAAAAATTTTGCTCCTGCGACTAGAAATTTTAACGTAATCAATTAGAATGTTAATTCAACATAATTTACGAAAAATTTTGCTCCTCCAACTAGAAATTTTAACGTAATGGATTGAAATAGAATTTAATTTCAACAAAATATAGGAAAAATTCATCGTTTAGTCGCGTTTCTCTGTGTTGCAGGCGAGTACAGCAACATCGAGCAGGAGGAGTTGTTCGAGTGGATAAAGAGCAACACACCCGAGCACGCGGTGTTCGCTGGCAAGATGTCGTTGATGGCGAACCTGATGCTCTCCACGGGAAGGCCGATCATCAACAACCCTTACTACGAGAGCAAGGAGATGAGGTGCATCCACCATGGACCCCTGCGTTTCTTCTGGTACTGACAACCAGTCGTATGTTTCAGGGAACGAACAATGAAGGTGTACGAGATCTTCAGCAGGAAGGACGTCGCGTCGGTTTACTTTACTCTGAGGAACATGCACGTCGGCTACGTGGTGCTGGAGGAGCCTCTGTGCTTCGGCTTCGCGAACATGTAATAAAACAGCTCGAGACCCCGCGAACAAGTTCTCCAAATAACACACTAGTGAATATTTTCTGTTGCAGGCCGGCGGGATGCCAGGTGATCGACCTGTGGGACGCCACGGACAACGGAACCGCGAAGGCCGCCGGGAAACCACCCCTCTGCCCACTTCTGTTCCGCGGAAACGCTTACCCCTTTAAGAGGGCCTTTGTGAATAATCGATTCGTGGTCCTGCAGCTCGATTATTCCCATTACGTCGAACTGAAACCAAAGACCTCCGAGCCCCTTCACTACCAATATTGAGACCCTTAGCGTTAAGTCGAACGTTCAATGAGAAACAGAATATACCTCGCGAGATTGCAGATACTATTTTTCCCCCAGAGAGAGGTTGTGTATGATACATATATATTTTTTTTAAACACGGATGTGCAGCAGCCAAAGCAGAGTTGTTAGCCGACTGGGCGTTGAATAAAGCGTTACAATACGGTTTGCGGCGCGTTTCAAGTTTTTCCACCTCCGCCTGATGATCCTCGCGACGCGCGAGCCGCTTGCCTCGGCGGTTAATTAGCTCGTCGAGCACCGTGGCCGATGTCAGACCATCTTCGCAGCGCGTTTCTCGAATCGACTCGCCCATTGCGAGCTTTCGTTGTTGGCGACCAAACGCACCGTCAGAGATTCCTTGTAAACGCTCAGCGTTGTACGCGTCACAGTATTGTGTGTGCCGTCAGTTTTGTTCGTGCGACGTGTCGGACAAATCCACGAGGTGAAAATAAACGTGTACTGTACAAATCGGCGAGTGGTCATTCGGAGCTCCTTTCCTCCGATTCGCATCAGCGAGGGAATCCCGCGGAAACAAACTCTTTACCCGTGTGTTATGCCCCCCCAATTCTATTCCCTATTTTTAACCGACTTCAAAAAGGAGGAGGTTATGGATTCAACCCGTATGTATTTTTTTTTTTAAATGTTTGTCCCCGCATAACTCCTCAGCATATGGACCGATTTTGATGATCATTTTTTTATTCGAAAGAAGGCGAATATGATGGGGTGGTCCCATCCTACACTGCATCAACATTGACCCAATATTTTGCCAGTTCTGGTTTATAATAAAAACTACTGGCACCTAATTATTATTATTTTATGTACGTACGCTCCTCAGCATGCTGTGTCAATGTATATAAAACTAAAAATTTAAAAAACAATTAAAACCGACTTCAAAAAAATAAAATTGCACTAAAAAGTCAAAAATAATTTTTTCCCTTATTTAATCTACGACTCATATTTTTTAAGTCGGTGCCTCATCGTTTGCACTGTGTAAATCTGGCGCCGACTTAAAAAATATGAGAGTCGTAGATTAAATAAGGGAAAAAATTATTTTTTAGTTTTGAGTGCAATTTTATTTTTTTGTAGTCGGTTTTAATGTTTTTTAAAAAAAAATTATTCTCAAAGAAATCTCGAGAGTGGCGTTATAAAAATTAATTTAAATCTCACTTCGAAGTCTCCTGAATATTTCAGACTACCTCGACCCTTGTAAACAAAGGAACTACCCTTCGAAACGATTTGGATCCCCCTGTCATTCAAATTATTTGACAATTCTCGAGCCAAAAGGTTCAAACGCCCATCGCCACCCTCCGCCCGCAATTTAAATCGACCCAAAGACTGACGATTTTTCCCATTCGTTTTTCTAAAAAATTAACGGAATTTCGCGCGATACTTATCAGCGCGAGAACCGACGGACGGGCAGGCGGCCCATGTTCGCGAGGAAAATCGAATCTCCCGGCGAAGATAGCTCCGTTATAGCCGCGCACCGTGGCACCTTCACTTCGCCCTGCAGTGGACGGTATAGTCGGAGCCCCTGCCTTCGCTATACTACGTTGTGCCGCTGACCCAAATGAATCCTATGGCCAGTCAGTCCCGGGCCGGGCTTCTTCGCGGCAATATTGCTCGCTCGATCGCAGCTGGCATCGTTTCGAGCACGCTCGTTCCCCACCGTCCAGCGAGCACGCGAAATTCAGTTTCCCTCGAGACCCGCGCGAGTGTCGACGAGCCGATCGCTAGCCACCGTGCCTCTGGTCCCCGATTAATCGGTGAACCACGGTGCCCATATTGCAGCGGGAGACCGGGGACCAGTGAAATTATACGCGCGCTGCTCAGTGAAAGTTACCGATCCGCGGATAGACGAAAGGGGGACTCTGTGCTGGTCGATTTTCGGAGGATCCATGGTGATCGAGGGGATCTATGGTGCAGAGGGATCCGGGGGGAACTTGGCCGGGAATTGTTTCGATCGGGTACTTACCAGGGAACGGTTGCTGTAGTGTAGATTCGGGGTGGGAATAGTGGCCGGAGATTCGGTATATCGGATCGTGCGTGTTCGCCGGGTGAAGCAAGAAGATCGATCGTAGAGTAAATCGTCGCGCGCCACTTGGACCAGAAGGGAGGCGACCGAGGATGCCAGAGGCTAAAGGAGCAAAAACATAGAAATCGTGTTGGATCGGCCGCCGCCGGGGATCCAGATCGATCGAGATCCAGATAGCGATGCGGTTACATTCCGCGGCAACGATCGTCCCGCGTAATCACTGACACTCTGCAGTGAGTATCCGAACGGTTTCTTTCATTCCTTCGCCGCAGCCTCGGCGTGCGTTCTTTTTTTTTTTCTTTCTGTTCTCTCTCCTTCGTTTCTTGTTAACGGAGGAAATGATTTGTCGAATATCAAGGACGCCTCCGCCTCGCGTCCTTGCCGTCAGCTTATGAACGGCGCATTAATTCGCTCAATGAGCATAACAATGTAAATGCAGTCCTCAATCGGATGCGCCGATCCCGGCGCTCTGTAATTTCGAAATTACTCTCGTCTCGCGGGAGGAGCTCTAATTTCGCCTCGCGGGATTGGTATCGAAGCTTTGGGCGGATATTTCACCGCGATCTGGTAGCTTTCATTCGCCCCTGCCCCTCCGCGATCCTAGCGCGCAAACTTTTTAGGCAATTATCCTTAATTAGAGAGGGTTCGATCTGTTCGGAGTCGTATGAAATTAGAGATTTCGAGGGCTCTCGCGTGTCCGCGATAGCAGAGCGTGTTCCCAAGCTTTCTGTTTACGGTGGGCCACGCCATATAAGTGCTCCCTCAAAAGACATGGAACAAGTTTTACGGTAAATACCTACGCAGGATGATACGCGGAACTTAACAAATGAGATTTAAGCAGATAGTGGGTAGCGGTGTCACGAGCGTCTCCGATCCCAATGTCTTCTTTCCACTCGCTTTTTCTCTGCCGTTCATACTTAATCAGTGGAGTTACTTGAGGGGTAACGCCACTGTGATCGCACAAACACGTAGGGCGAATTCCACTTACGCCCAAATCGCCTGTGATTTTCATTAAGCTAGGTTTTCCTGCACGCGACTAAACGCAACGTCAAGGATTTCAATGTCGATTTTCTCGAAAATGAAGCGCGATATGAAAAAAAGTTACTCTTTCTTTTTGATTTATAACAAGTAAATAAGTCGAGAAAAATCAATAAAATTTTTTGTTATTGCGCTTCATTTTCGAGAAAATCGACTTTGAAATTCTTGACGATGCATCCAGTCGCGTACGGGAAAACCTAGCTTAATGAAATTCGCCCGTAGTGTACGTTTGGCAACTTGTTTGTGGGTAAACAAAGAAATTTGTCGAAAATTTGTGTAAACGCCTTTATTACCTATACACATCTTAAGTAGCTTTATGCTATTTTTTTTGTATTTTCTTTTTTTCAGAATGGCACTTTAAACGCATTTTTCTTGTAACCACGTTTTTCAAGTTGCCTTGCAGCATAACTTAATCAAATTTTATTCGATTCAGTTGAAATTTTTACAGTAGCTTCTAAATTGCATTCTCCATAGAAGTACATACCGATATTGTAAAGTATTGTTTTTCTTAGAAATGGCACCACGTCCAGCACCATTTTCAGGTAAAAAATTGTTCACAACATTAAAAGCTTTCAAGAAATCATAAAATGGCTACGTATTTCTATGGAGAATGAATCGAATAAAATTTGTTTTAGTTATGCTGGAAGGCAATTTGAAAAATGTGGTTCCGAGAAAAATTCGTTTAAAGTGCCATTTTGAAAAAAAAAAGAGAAATGAAAAAAATTACTTGAATCTATTTAAGATGTGCATAATAAAGTCCTTTAAACAGATTTTCGATTAATTTCATTGTTTACCCACAAACAATTGTCAAAGGTTCCCACCGTTCTGTGCCGCCACAGTGGCGTTACCACTTAAGGGGTTATACCTAGTCAGGAGGCCGAAATAAAGCGAATATTTGAGAATTTTTTTTAAAAAAGTATAAACATATATTTGTACAGAACTTTTTGCATTTAAAAGAGTAACATTTGAGGAACATTCAGTAATATTTTCGTGTAAAAGTATTCATTTATAGGAAAGTTACAACCGATGTCTGATAAGCAGTTTTTGAAAAGTAGTTTTGCGGCGAGCACTGCCATTCGGAATCAGGTTATCTAAAATCAAAAAACCAAAAAGATTTCGTTAGTATATTAGTTTATCCTCTGATTAATCGATGGAATTTCCGAAATATTAAGTTAAAGCAAAATGGCGGCTGTTTAAATTTAAGGTTCCGATTTTTGCAAAAAAAAACGGCCGTTTTTCGTTCATAAAATCGAAAGTATATATTGAAAAAAGAAATCCTTCGATCAACCACTAGATTTTTATATCTACAATAAGCCCACAAAATTTCAGAATGATCGGTGCAGTAATTTTTTACATATCTCACTCACCGTTATCAGAAAGGCTTCTTGGATGTCGTTATATTTTTATTATAAACGTAAATATTTTTCTACAAAAAAAAATTACCAAGTGTTCTTTAAATGTTGCTCTTTGAAGTGCAAAAAGTTCTGTAAAAATATATGCTTCCGCTTTTAAAAAAAAAAATCACAATTATTCGCCTCTTTTCGGCTTCCTGACTAGGTATAACCCCTTGAACTAGAATTAAACCACGCCAACTACTCGTATCTATGGACGCCATTGCATGTACAATGGAATTCAATTAGACAGCAAGTAACGACACGTGTCCCCGCGACGAAACGTGGATATTCCATGGGCTTCCATCGGCCCATATCGGAGCATCCGCGAGCGTAGGAGGAAACTCGATACGTGGACGAGCCGAGGAGAGAAGAGGATTCCTAGCCGGCGAAATAGCCGTTGTTGCCTGACCTCGAAACCACGCGGAACATAGACAGCGCGGTGTGCGTCTCCCGAGGAATTTGGCACGCACGCTCTTCAACTTGGCGAGCCACCGAGCGCAACAGCTATCGATGCGCGCCGAGCGCTGGAGGCCTCACCGAGGCCGTCCTAAATCCCTCGGCAGGCGATCCTCCAACGTGTATCGCTGCATATCCCGCCGATAACGTGATCGCCGATGCAAGCCAGCCGCGCCTAATCCTCCACGACGGTAGAACCACGACTATTCGTAGCGTTACTTTCTCGCGGTATTCGTAACCCACTTTCCGAGTAGACGATGCCAGTCACCCCGTGCAGCGAGCTCTGTGCCGCTGCCAACACTCGAATTAGAAGGATCTAATTCGCTCGAATTACCTTCTGCGACGGACCGTCTTCTTTAGCGATCGCGAAGTGGCGATCATTAACGAGTCTTTGACTCTGATTAATTTTCCTGAGGTGGAAGGGGTTTCCCACCCCCGCAGTGGCGCACCCAGAAGGGGCCAAGGGGCCCTGGCACCCCCCCCCCCCCCAAAAGGAGGGGCGTTGTAAGAAGAAAAGAAAACTGAGTTTTATAGTTTAAATAAATTTTTATAATCACCTAATGAATTTTATTAAATCCTAAGTGCGCCCCTGTGAAGATTAGCAACAACAGCTACGGAAATTAGCTACCGCACTCGCGTGAAGAAGCCACGGAAGTCCACTTCGAAAGGTCAGTCATCTATCGACGTAGCAATTCAGCGACTCTACAGGTCTCCAATCGAAGAGGATCTCCCCCGATCGTTTCAATCCTCTCCACGATTCTTCAGCCTTTAATCCAGCTTATTATACACTCGGGAATGGAGACGCGTCTAGAGCCCTCTTCAAATCCTATCGGGTGTATCCCCGGAGATCGGATCCGGAACGGCCTGGCGATCGGCGAGCCGAGATTCCTGCGCCGCGGATCGTTGATTAATCGTGAGAAACGGTTTCAAGGTGGAGGCCAAGTATCCTTCCCGAGCCGAGAAGAGACAGGAACAACGCGTTGCTGTTGAGAGCGGCGGAGGAGTGGGCGACAGAGTTTCACATGACCGAGTTTAGAGCATCCAGTTTTACTAGGGGCACGATTGCACGGTGACACTAGATATCGTTTTCACGTAGGCCGGCCGGCTGATTGCTACGCCGGAGAGCCTCTAATTGGCCAGAGGTCACAGCCATGAAACGTAATTTCATCCCACTGTAAGGTAATTGCGGGAATTGCCGCCCCCTCTCTTCTGCCAATTAAATCAGAAACGGCGAGCAGATAGTGAATCGCAGGGCCGACGCGTTATTTAGTAGGCCGGTTGCGATCTTCGGCAAGTCAGTTCCTCCAAACCGGAGTTTTCTTTGTGACAAGGGAGAGAGAAAGAGAGAGAGAGAGTGAGGCTGAAATGAACACGTGGTCCAAGGGCAATTGTTTTTTATCACCTGGACCGGGCTGGTTAACGCGCATTTATGACGCTCGAGACTCGGTCACTCGCTCGTGCGAGTAATTTCAGGGCATGGCTGTTAACGACGAAGGGAAATTGATGGAGACGCTCGACCCGTTTCGCTGAAGAGGCTCGGGAGAGGCCTCTTTGTCTTGCGAAGCTTTGGGAGGGGCTTTGCTTCGATCCGTAGAATATTGATCAGATGGATCATAAAAGGATTTAAGGAAGCATTCTCGTGTAACAGCACCAAAAGTAACTGATGTTTACGATTTTTTTTTTAAAAAACTATTGTTAATATTGGGTTAAAGTCTTTTGGGATATAAGGAGGCATCTTTAAACTTGCAGAAAATATTTTTTATGCTTCTTATTATTTATTAATTATTATGGAATCTTGTCAACCAATTCGACCCCAAGGACCCCCTTAAAGCCGTCGCGCATTTTGGCGAAGCGCGGCGAATCGAAGAAATTTATAATAATTAATTATTTGCCGCTGCGCTTCGGTCATCAATTCTTTATAAACTTTTCTCTCCCTATCGCCGCGCTTCGCCAAAATGCGCGACGGCCTTTAGAAGGGCAGGAGAGTGCAATGATAGTCATCGAATTAGAATCCACTATCCCCAAACTGAACAAACACATCTAAAGCACAAATATAGTTTTTGTAAGTTGCAATAGCTTGAAGAGCCCTCCTGAAGGGCTCACAAATCCTCGCAGAAACAATAGACTCCGCTAGGTCCTCCTCCCAAGAATTTCGTTTTGTCAGAACTGGTTCGAGCTTCCTCGGCCGAAACAAGGCCAGGCTTCTCCGGCGTCAGCGTCTTCCCTCTTGATCTCGCCTGGCTTCGCACAGGGGGGCCATTTTTTTCTGACCTTGCTCCGCGCTATACCTCTCGGCATTCCGGGCTAATCGAACGACACACCTCTCACCGTGTGCCTGTCCCATGGCCCCGTGCACTATGCCGCTTAGAAACGTGCTCCTTCTATCCGTGCACTTCCATACACGTGATTAAGAAACAGTCGCGCTCCAACGTATGCGCCTGGCGGTTTACGATTCGAGAGGACACCGCCTGACTCGGAGGAACGCGTAAGTGGCTATAAATTGGTCGCTTTACGGGCTGCCTTTTCACTGGATCCGACGAATTTTTCTGTAGCCTTATCGTGGCTCTTTGGGGGGATATTTGGTGGCTTTTCAGCCTTCTGATTTTTTTCGTGGGCACCTAAACGGGTGGTTGTTTTCTTTTTTTCGGGGAGAAAGATAGTAAAATCTTGTGGGATCGGTGACTTTACGAGAGACAAGCATTTCTGTAATTTATCTAAGATTTTTTACTGAGGAATTCGAATCTTTGGGGGCTTTCGATTTTATCTTGGGAGCTGAAACCAACCCTGAATGATCTGAAACTGAGTAACTTTAGTTTGGAGAATTTAATTATTAAAGAATAGTAGCTTTATTTCCATTGGGTATATTTTATTTTCTGTAAAACAATGTTTTACAATGTTTTTTTAATGAGATGTTCAATAGTGAGTAGTATAATTAATATTATTTAAAATTTTCTACAGCTTTTCTTTTTTAAGCCTAAAATGGAACTATGGCTTGGTACTTCTAATAATTATATGAATTAAGAGTTGTTCAGTTTTTTTTTGCAAAATAAAGATCACAAAATTACGGGATCCGTGCTACTTTTAACTAATCTTTTGTCACTTTGAGGGTTCGTAGCTTTCTGCGTAAATGGCCCAATTGATGGTAGCTGATCTTGCTTCGGTTGTTCAGGCTTCCTTTGTTCAGAGAGTACACCGGGGAGTTTATCTCGGCGATCTGGCGTCTATAAGGAAGACGAACGACCACCGGTGGTAGCTCTGTCGAAATTCGTGCGAAAGTAAATTCCTTTTTTAAAGGCTCGCCTCGGAGCGGCGCGCGTTTCCACGGACTTTCTTCGCCTTAACCTACTTCCGGCAGAAACGGCAGGAAGAATGATGTTCGCATCGGGCTAAAGAGCCGCGCGTATAATAGAGACAAGAGTAGCTTCGGACTGGTTTCTTCGAACGACATTGTTATCAGTGGAAAGAAAATTAACCTGGTTTCTGTGCCTTCTAACTGGCTTGGATCCACGAACGGTAATTTCACTGCGTCTAACTGCCCACTTGAATTGAAATTCACGGAACCAACGGGGTGTGTTTGGAGTAAAGGGGCAGGGATTCGGAGAATCCACTGTAATTACTCGAGCTTCTGACTGCGACGAAGTATCTGGCATCTCTTCAAAGCATTAGCAGGCTTTTTTTGCTACCCACTTCAGTGAAATATGAAAAATATCAAGGATACCATTTTGGGACATTATTTGGATTCTATTTAAAAGATATTTCCTCCGAATCCACTAAAATTTCATTCACATTCCAACGTAGCGAGGTGGCACTGGAGAATTAATTTTCCAGTGCAAAGAAGAATAATGAAATTTCGATCTCTTCCAAATTTTTCGAAGCCACCTCAACTGGTTCATAGATCTCGCATATTTTTCGACTAAATTTCCAACGCAGATCGCGCTCCCTCGATCCACTTGCGCAACCAAAGCGAACGACCACTGCCACCGGTTCTCCAGATCGATTCGCAGGCGAGAACTTTTGAAATCCACCGCCGCTTCTAATGTCAGTCCCCCCACGTTCGACTGCTAATTCCCCTGCTGATAATATCCAGCGAAAAATAGCGTATTCGAGCGTGCAGGTTCGTTAGCTACGCGTGAAAGTGCGCAGCCTCGAGAGACGAGGAAAAGCCAGTCGGCCAGCGATCAGAAGCAGGGATAGAATATGCATGTTTATTATAATTTTCGATCGGCGATGCACTTGGGATAAGAGCGGGCCTCGAAAGTGGTTCGTTTAGAAATTTCCACGAACCACTCGCCTGGGATTCGCGTGACTCTGCGTACCCCCCTTGCCCATTCATCCTTCCAGTTCCCTCCAGTTTTTAGAAACTCGACGACCCCGGTAAATTCTCGAGCCCCCCTCCCCGGGGAAAGAAATCGCCACAGAAGAGAGCCCGCGACTGACAGTCCGGGAGATATTTCCTCGTGGCGTAACAATCGCTCCGTTGCAACGTCTGCTAGACGGAGTGATACTAAAATTGTCGGGTTTTAGCGCGTGGAATTAACGAACCGCTTGCTGTCCTCCTGCTGACGGATGTCTGGTAACTTAGCTCGCGGAAATTCTCGCGTGTGACGTGGAAATTTCAAAATCTCTGTTCCTCAGAATTCTCGAACACCTCCAATCTACCCTCTCCCTCAGTGGCGTGCCCAGAGGGGGTCCAAGGGGGCCCTGTCACCCCCAAAAGGGGGGCTTTGTAAAAAGAAAAGAAAACTCGAGTGTATTCTTTAAATAGATTGTTATAATCACCTAATGAATTTTATTGAAATTGCATTAAAAATATTTTTCTCCCTTCGACTCCGCTCCCCCCTCGCCCCAAGATTAAATCCTGAGTGCGCCACTGCTCTTCCTACATACCCTCTTCTAGATCCAAATATATTTAGAATCTCCAAATCACTTTGAACCACGAACACCTCCAGTTCGTGGCCCTTGTCGAAAACTGGAGGCAGCCTCGCCAGAAGTGGTTGCAGTGGAATTCGCCAGGCCGAGCTGGGGCCCCGATAATAAATTAGACCACGGCTGCACGCGGAATAGAAAGTTGCAGCGGCCGGGCGCAGCGAAAGAAGCGGGCAGAAGCGGAGAAACCGTGGCCGAATACGTAGAACGAGGAAGAAGGATCCCGCCAGGGCTCCCGGGTCCGCGGCGCGTTCCTCTTCGAAGTCCTCTCCCTTTCATCCTCCACGGTTGACATTTTCCGCGGTTCGCCGAGAAACCAGCCGCGACTTCCTCCTTCCCGCAGTAATGACCCCCCCGTTGTAACAGGCGGCGTTCATTAACAACGATCCCCGCCACTGTTCCTACTGCGCGAGGACGTAATAATTCGACGCGCACCACGCTAATTGCCGGGGCTTTCATCGAGATTAAGGTGTTACCACTCTCACCGGGAACCTTGCCTCTGGAGACGCTGAGAATATCAGCATCTCCTTCGTTCGAGCCGCAATTTCCCTATAAACGAGCACCGAGCGGCTCCTTTGTTCCCCTTCTTCCACATGCTCGTCGCTACGACTCCGATTTCGGTACAGATTTTTTAATGGGAGCGTGGTAGATTTTTAAAGGGGAATCCTATTTTTTGGATTAAGGACATAGGAAAATTTGGGATATTTTTTGGGGGGGGGGGGGGGGGACTCAGCTGAAGTTTCCACTATGCTTTTATGCATCTTTGAAGAAGTTGGAGTTTCTCTTTTTATTAAGTTCTAATAATAAATATAGGAGGATATTTATTTTCCAGGTAATGTGAAAGAGAAAGATGAAACGGTGTTTTACTATATACATGCGTGACTTCAGTTCGGTAAGCCAGAATGAAGCAAAAAAAATTATTGAGAAGGGTGGGGAGTTTTCTAACTGAAATATTTGAGCCGTTTATATTTGCTCCTATAATTAAAATTAATAAAAAAGAAACTGCAACTTCTTCAGAGATGCGTAAACACATGGTCCAAATTTCAGCCTAATAGAATCGCTAGTTTTTTAAAAAAAAAAATCCCAAATTTTGCTGTGTTTTTAGCCCAAAAAATAGGATTCCCCTTTAAAACAAAACTGAGACAGATCGGGCGTTTTGCTTCAGCACTCGTAAAGTTTCCTACCTTTCTTTCGCTTCTTGGCAGGGGAGATCGTGATTTGCATTCAGTTACATCTTTCATTTCTGTTCCGGCGTTGTTGGGGAATTGGTGGAAGGAACTTTTGTAGCTTTATTTAAAAAGAACTGGAGAGAAATGTACTTCCTGGAAATGCGCAGGTGAAACTTTCGTCTGAAACGGAAGTCTCGGATGGTAGAAGGATTCCAAGGAGTACTATGGCTCGTGTGCGCGGCATTGAATGAAGTAGCCGTGCGAAGAAGTTAATTGGAAGCGCGAACTGCAATGTTTGGAGGGGGCGAGGACTGACAATGTCACTGATTCTGTTTGCAGAGATGCGAAGCGAGGTAGGAGAATGGCTGCCCACCTGCGTAGGTTCACCGATATGCATCCTGCTGCTGTCCTGGTCGCTTCTGATCTATCAGAACCAGCCATCTTCCGCGAAGAGGAGGATCGACGTGTTCGCGGTGGCCATTCTCTCCCAGAGCCTCGTCCATCAGCTGGGACTCCTCTTCTACGCGATCCTCACGCTCATCCGGCCTAGTAACCACTTCGGAGGTAACTCTACACGTAACATTATCATCTCTTCAACAAGACTGCGCAGAAGTATTGGCGGAATAATCAATGCATGCTGCCCAAGTTGCCTCCATCGTCTCTAATTAGACAGGGATTAATCTGACGCGCAGTTTGATAGATACTTATAGCGCCCAAAAATTGCCGTGTCCCATAAATTACCATCACTTACCTTCCGCGCCCAACAGCATAAAAAACGAAGCTGAAGCTAACTGACTTAAGGGGACCTTCCGGTCTAGAGCCCAAAAAAATAGGTGATCTTTAGGAATTAATTAAAGGAAAACTACTACATATAATTTAATGGGACTTTTTGCATTGTATTAAGGATATCTTAAATTGTAGAAATATATTTTTTGTTTTATAATTAATCATTGCAGACGGCACTGGGGAGTCGTTAAAGTCAAGGCGTCAAAAAATTAATCCAAATCGGGGGGAACTGTATCTCCAAATGTTATTATCCGATTCGACTGAAACTTTTTTTATTTTGAAGAATACACTTCTGGCTAGGGGAGAACCAGAAAAATTACAAAAAATTGAAAATTTATATTTTTTAAAGGCGTTGAAACAGTGATTTCACACTTCAAGTGTCGTTATTTTTTCAAAAAATGTCATTTTTGTAATTTTTTTGCCCACCTCCCCCGTAGCCAGAAGTATATTCTTCAAAATAAAAAAAGTTTCAGTCGATTCGGATAATAACTTTTGGAGATACAGGTCCCACCGATTTTGAGAACACTGTTTCGGGAAAAACGCGTTTAAAGTTTTACGTGAGCGTCGAGTGGGCCGGTTGTGACCCATGCATTTGCCGCTACTCGAATGCCTATCGCTTCGGAAATTTTACGAATTTCAACAAATCCTTTTAAACACGCATTCCTAAAAGGTTGAACATTCGAAGAAGTGAAATAAAAAGAAAATCGGCTTTCAGACCGGACGGTCCCCTTAAAGTGACTTTAAACCACCCATTCAAGAACTCCCCCGATTTCATTCCCCTCCTAGAGTTCTGCTCGACCCTAGTCTGGATGCTGAACTCGTCCAGCATCCTGCAGGAGCTGACTCTGACCTCGATCGCGATCTTCACGGCGATCAGCGCGAGGAACGAGGGCCTGAAGCTTACCAAGAACCACCTCAAGTACCACCTGGTCAGCCTGAGCGTGATTAGCGCCTGCGTGGGCGTGACCGGTGTCCTGAACTTCGAGCCGGACCTCTGCGTGTTCCTTGCCCCGGAGATCTCCCTGAAGTACGGCGTGTTCGTCAGCTGCCTTCGGTGCCTGCTGATGCTGGCCACCGCGGCCAGCCTGCTGATGGCTCTGTTCCGAGGCGTCTGTCGCACTCGCAAGGCAGAGCTTCTGAAATCGGTGTCCGACCTGTCGGAGACCAGCTCGAAGAACTCCTCCGGGGCTTTCGAGTGCCACCCGCCACACTGGGACCCGTCGAGCGGCTCGTGCACCAGCGGCTCCACCAACAGCAGAGCCTGCCTCAGGAAGAAGAAGGTCCAGGTGGACGAGGCCAGCGGAAGACCCACCATTTACAGCATCCTCTTCGTCTGCTACGCCTTCCAGCATGTCCCCATCTTGGTAATGTCCTTTTCTTGCTGTACCTTGTGGTGCTGGCCTGTAATCTTAGAAACTTGTGCATTACGGATGTACCGGGGATCGTTGGAGCTCCATTTTCGAGCTGGCGAACAGAACCGCGGGCGGTTTTGCTTGGGGGTCCTTGGGTCACCTTAAGAATTTCAGGTAGGAAGTCATGAAAGTGGTAATTGTTACCTTGCAGGGAGGGGGGGGGGGGGGATTTATTGCCAGCAGGGGAAAACTCAGGTTTATTAAACGTTTCTTGGTCCTGTTTTACGATGCCCGGGGTATGAGAGGCGTATTTCGTAATAACCACGAAATTGCAGGCGCGCAGTGAGCCGCGACAGTGTTACACGACTAAAATCGACAGGTCTAACTTACTCCCGATTATCTTTCACGAGCGATTAAAAGCGCACTGTTACGCGGCCGCTCTCTAATCCGCGAGGCAGACTCGCGTAATTCGTTCCTTAAATTAGATCGATAAATTGGTATTCGATTAAGCCAGATTGGTCGGTAATGACGCGATTGTTCGTCGACACTTTAGCTGCGCGAGCGTGCTGAGATGAAAGCGCGACACTCGGCTCTTTCGCAATTATTTTTTTTTTTTTATGAATTATTTAAACTATATTAAAAAAATATCCATCAAGCAGTGGGCACGAAAATAAGCAAATCGTTGTCTTACTACGGGGTTATTGAACCTCGTTGCTCAGAGCTCGTGAATAAAAGAAGTTTACACTGAACTTACCAAGAATATCTTATCAAAATTATATTCCAGTGAAAGTACAGACTTCATTCTAAAATTGCATAACGTTGGAGCCACACGTTTCATTCATATGTTCATTAAAAAAACTCATCCAAGCCAAGAGTCAGCGTCCTGGAAAATCAGAGTTCATCCGCACACTTCTCAGTCAGAGATGGGCAAAAAATTATTTGAAATAAAAATGTGTGTGCGAAATTTTTATGTCAAATAATTTTTTGCCCATCTCTAGTCAGAAGTGTGTGGATGAATTTTCCAGGGTTATTTGGAATAAAAATTTCGCACACAAATTTTTATTTCAAATAATTTTTTGCCCATCTCTGGTCAGAAGTGCGTGGATTTCGCACACCAATTTTTATTTCAAATAATTGTTTGCCCATCTCTAGTCAGAAGTGTGTGGATGAACTCTGATTGTGCGCGAAATTTTTATTTCAAATAGGTTTCCGCCCATCTCTGCTTCCGACCGCCTAAACTGAATCATACTGAAATTGCTCGCCAGTCAAAAAAGGCCCCCCTCGCAAGCCGGAAGCCAGCCTCGAGTTGGTCTCGTCCGGAAGCGGACGAGTCACCGGTCGTATTCTCTTTCTTCCATACCGGAATTCCGTTCGCCAACGAGAAAGTTGTTGCACGGAGAGAGAAAGACAAATAAATCCATCCTCCATTCGAACAAACGACTATTTCTCGCCGCGCAATATTCTCCGCCACCGTCAGCGATCGTCGCGAGTGTTGCTGAATCGTACCGCCTCCGAAAAAGAAACAGGAAACGAGAAAGAGAGGACTCGAAGAGCGGCCGTCGAAATATTCGAAAGTACCATGCTTAATACGGACGACGACCTCGATGTCGAACTCGATTAACATTCGTAACGCGGCAAAATCGCCGCTGGAGAAACTCCCCTGACCTTCCTCGTTAATATTTATAATGGACCACGCGACTCTGTTTATAATCGCCACGAGTGACCAGCTTTGAATTGGGTCACTCCTATGCGGGCGTTGAGGTCCCCGCGTTTGGCCTCGCCTTTGTCCTCTTCGCGCACGAAAATCTTAATTGTTTCAATATTAACAGGAGACTCTTTCGTTCCGCGGAGCCACAGAAGATTGAATATCATCGTGTCATTCATAAGAAACACTTTTCTCAATGAGTAGGGTGCTTTACCTGATTTTCTATTACCTACCTGACGACCCAATTCTAGAGTCTCGAATCGTTTCGTTGAAATTCGTAATGAAGTTATTAAGATACGAAAACACGAACGAACAGTGATACACGCGAGGCAACGTCCAGGTTTCTACGTGAATATTTATTGCTAATCACGAGGTGGGAGATTCCTCGGCACCATCGATCCACAACAGAGTTGGGCATTAAATAAAGAAGAAGTTATTTAATTAGATTATTCGACGAATAAAGTTGATTTGACGTTACCTATTTATTTGACGAGAATTTATTCGACGAACTTTAACTTTAACTTTAACTGTAATCGACGTCGAAGATAGTTAAAATTAAAGTTACAGTTAAAGTTAAAGTTATAGCTTTAAAATTGAAGTTACAGTTAAAGCTAAAGTTGAGAAATTTATTCGAGGCTAAAGTTGAAACGCTCGACGCATAAAGAAATTAATTTTATTCGTCAAATCCAGGTTTAACTTTATTCGACACATCGCGACTAATTTTTTTCAACTTTGATTCGTTATACTAAATTTTGATTTAAATAAAAATTTTGCCCATCTCTGATGCACAGTCACAAAGGGCCTTTACTCTCTACCCGTTGCAATAACGCAGATCAGAGGCAACGCTGTTCGTTTCCAGGTCGTAAATTAAGTGTTACAGAGATATCTGTTCTGCTACTATTATCGGGCTACCTTTTATCCTGCGCTTAGAAGGAACGTAGTTCTCCCCTCCAAGAAGTGTGACGAGATTCATTCGCAATCGAGAAATGGAAAATGAATTTTCCACGCGCAGAACGTAATTCAAATTAAGTAGATCTTTTATTCATTTCACATTCTCGAGCGGCTTGCGCGCATCGGCCCATATACTCACTAAAAGAGCAGTGTTACCAGTGGAGCCGACCCCGATTGAACGGAAAACGAGACGTAACCAGCGAGCGGTTTAAAAATCGATCGAATGCTAGGCGATGTTCGCGGGCGCGAGCTGCGTGACGCTCTCGCGTTCTCCATCGGACAATTAAAGCGAGGCAAAGCGTGCAAGCTCGCTCGGGATTCAGCGCGAGTTCTGGCTGAAATTGATTGGAGAAACTCGCCTCACCGCGAAAGACGAGGAGGAACCGACGGGGCGAGGGAGCACAGGGAAAGAGAGGAAAAATATGACGCGCCCCTCATTGTGGCGCGAATCGGAGCGATACGCCTGTGCAGCACGCGTGCAACGAACGCTCGTTACGTAGGTATCCAATGCGCACACCTGCCGAAAGTATCAGTGGAAGAGCGACGATGCTCCTCCAGAGAGTCGAAGCAGAAAATCGGTAGAAACATGTGCTGAGATCACGCGCGAGACCTCTAATTGCGGCGATAACGAAGTCTGGAAGCCACTAACGCTCAATCGGCTTCTAATCGTTCTTCATCTTTGGATGGTTTCTTTTGACTATGAACGACTCGATGAGGAAGATTAAGGTGCCATTTTTTGTGGATTTAACAGGAACAGTATCGACCTTGGGAGTTTAGAATTGATGGGACTTAAGGGGAAAAATAGGTGATTTTTTTATGAATTTTTTACAAGAAGAGGTTATAACATATCCTAAAAAAAGTTTCTGGCTTTTGTTAATACACTCATTAGGGTACAAAAAAAATTTGGTTTAATGCTTTCGATCTTGATGCATTTTCTAGATGGCGGTTAGTGCAGCGGTGCCAAAAAGAGATGCCTAAACGGTAACCATAAAATTTACTCACAGGATCGCCTGAAATCAAAAATCGGAAAATTTCTTATTCATATCCATGGCTGCCGCATTATCCTCTATCGCAGCAAAAAAACACCAAAACTACGATGATTAGTGCAAATTTGAACGAAGAAGTGCAAAGAAAACGGTAATTTTACGCATAAATGTGCAAATAAAAAAAAAGCCCGTGGTCCAAAAAATTATATTAGTGGATGATGCGATAGCGAGTTCAATTACGAATCAAATGCCTCAAGGTTTTTTCGAATCGGTTCATTAGATCTTCCAAAATCGTGGTTACAGTTTAGGCATTTCTTTTTGACAGCGCCCCACTATAAGCGCCACCTAGAAAATGCATCGAGACCAGAAACACGAAACAAAAATTTGTTTTGCACCCTGACGAGTGTATTAATAAAAGCCCAAAACATTTTTTAGGATATGTTATAACCTCTTCCTGTAAAAAAATTCATAAACATCGCCTATTTTTCGAGCGTTTCAACTGGAAGGTCCCCTTAATGATTTGTGGCACGAGAAATGGAGGACTTTAGATTCCCAAGTATTACGTTGCAGAGTTTCTCGACCTCTTTCCCAATGAATCTTTAATTCCATGTGCCTTTCAAGTCATGTAGGAAATCACAAGCTTCTGCTCACACTTACTTTTTACTCAATTTTCACTCCTGCAGAAACGGCGGCTTTCTAAGGAGCTCTCATGTTAAACGGAGAGAATGCCCCGAGTGAAATTGGAAATTTTTATTAGATCGCCCGTGAACAGTTTCACTGTGTTAATAGAACGATATTTCGAGGTTTCCCTTTCCTTATACAGTGCCAGGCTCGCGCACGCATTCGCGTCACGTTCCTAAGCAGCCGTACTCATTAATTAAGGTATCTCCGTTTCGATTTCATATCTGCTCCGCCCGTTACGCGCGCAACCGCCTCGAATTAAAGCTTCGTAATCTTGGGCTTGTTTACGGTGTTCACTTTTCCACATAATTCCACGTGAATTCGCGGCGAGCATTTCCTAAGCAGTCGATACCCCGTTTTTCGCGACGTCTCGTTAACTTTTACGTAAGCGCGGCGATACGTTTGCTACTAAGTTGTTGCGTAAGTACCGTTTTTTTTTTTTCGTGGGCCGATGTAGCGGCATTTTCGTTCTCAAGAATGTTGTACATTCGGTTTCATTAATATTCACGCTTAAATTAGCGTGCAAATTTAAGGTTCATTAATTATTGAGTTCTTAAGCAGTAATGCGGCGCGAGAAATCCAGTGAATATTAACGAACCCGTCCAGTGTTTATACTTTTCGAAAAGGAATCTTGGTAGCTGCGGTGTATGAAAACCGCGATCCCTCGACCTCAAAATTCTGTGGCACATTCTGGAAACGATTTCTCCGCCGAGATATCCAGTTTTCGAACGAAACGCACATGCTCGAGCAGTGGCGCACTCAGGATTTAAACTTGGGGGAGCCAAATTGAACGGATAAACATATTTTTAATGCAAATTCAGTGAAATACATTAGGCGATTCTAAAAATTTATTTAAAGAATAAAATAGAAATAATGTATGCCCCGACGAGCTTTACAACAGTATATTTTTTAAAACTCCAGTTTAACAAAATTTAATTATCCAATTTTTCTTAACGTTTGGACGATACTTTTTCGCATTTTCGAGCGCTGGTCCCCTTATTGCATCCGTGCCTTCAATAAAGCCGGGGATCTATGTTTTAACGTAGCTTTTGGTGGAAACGGTTCCACAAGAATGTATTGAAGCTAATTTTTTTAAAACGTAGCATGTCATAGCATAGCGTCGCATAGCATAGCTTAGCTTCTCGGTGGATTCCCGGCTTTACTTCAGTCGTGGTTACATTAATCTCCCTTTTCCTTTTTCTTTGGGGGTGCCAAATTGAACGGATAAAAATATTTTTAATGCAAATTCAGTGAAATACATTAGGCGATTCTAAAAGTTTATTTAAAGAATAAAATAGAAATAATGTGTGCCCCGACGAGCTTTACAACACTATATTTTTTAAAATCCAGTTTAACAAAATTTAATTTGCCCCTTGGCCCCCTCTGAGTGTGCCACTGTGCTCCAAAAGGAACGCCTGTTTGCTTCAGAAACTCGAAGGAATCCCCTTCATTAGGATACCGCTTTCCAAGCTCCAAATCAGCGTACTTCCCCCCAGCACCCCCTAACAGCCTCAATACCAAATGATTTCCCTGCTCCACTAAAACCGCCAGGTACCCAGGCTTACCTAACCCAGGCTCGAAGGCACGATAACACAAACCTGACACCCTGTCCCATACTGTGTCTTACGTGGAAGATATCGGCCTCGGTTACCGGCTCACGTAGCTGCGCATGCAGGGCAACGTAAAAACGCGCGCAACGGGCGGTGCGCTTTTGAAAGCGCGACCGTGTGCAGTTTTCACTGTTGAAACGCCCCCCCCCCCCTCCCCCCCGTTCGCGTGGGCTCGTTAAAATCGAAAGTGAAGCCACGTAAGACGGCGTTTCGAAGTTTCCCCTCGGTGGTTGCCCACCTTTTTTTCCCCCGTCGCGTCGCCCGCCGAGCGCGAGTGGAAATTACAGGAGCGCACGCGTCGCTCGTACATATCGACGCATCCGCGGGCAGACGAGTCGGAACAATTAGCTGCATGCGATGCAGTCGCATTCCGCTCGCCGCTTTTCGCCCGGCGAAAGCCGCGGCCGATCGTTCCTGACACGATTTCTTGTGGAAATCACCGACAGAAGGGAACGTGGGGCCCCCGTGTCCTCGATTCACCTCCGCGAGACCGTGTCTAGGAACAGAAGCTCGGGTTAGTCGAACCGGGGTGCGGGAGCTCTAGCTGGATTGGAGAGGAACAACTTTTTTATTGCTCCACTCCGACATGAAAATATCTGCTCCAGCTGCGCTGCATGCTCCGAGCAAAAGGTCTGCATTTCGAGGAAATTCACAGGGAATGTAATATTTTTTCAATGCTGAAAAATTCAAAATTAACCCTTCGTTGACACACCTCTTTTTTTCGATCAACTTCAACACACCTGGGTGGCTCGCACCCGGAACAATTTTTGAACGACTGCCATTCTCATCCGAAGAATCCAATCGTTATGAAAAAAATCATGGGTCAATTTCATGGTCTGTAGAATGTATTCCAATAGTTTTTTTTATTGAAATTTCATCACAATTCTTGTAAAAAAAAATCTAGATTACCATATGTCGAGAAAACACGAAGAAAATCTTCAAAAAACTGTAACTTTTACAAGCTAAAAATCTACAGAGTTATTGCTCAGATATAATATTTCGAGAGAGAAAATAGTTTGTAAGTTGGCTTTGGAAAAAAGGTATTTATTTTGCATATAAAAGGTACGGAGCGTCAAAATCAGCTTATGGGTGGCTCACACCCAGAGTGCCAACGAAGGGTTAATATTCAAATAAAGTCTCAATCATCTGTTTTTATAAAAAAAAAAATTCAAATAATAAAAAATGTACAGATTCGAAATTTTTAATGGTCTATCGTTCAAAGGGACTATGACTCGTTACATGCTCGAAAGGATTAAGGGTATTGTGGATAGAAGAAATCTGAGGGAAGGAGAGATCGAGGGATATGGGGAAGACTCGACGTGGAAATATGGAGAGTATCAAGCCCGTAAATATGGATATGCAGGGGATTTGCGGTGCAGAAGCTCGGTGGCTAAGGGTGCAGGGAACTCGAGGGGTGGTATCCTCATTGATTCCCTTGACAATGCGTAGGAGACACAGAATTGAAACTCAAGAGAACCGGAGAAGATAGGCTTGAATGAGTAACAGAGGAACATTCTCTTCCCTCGCAGGTGATATCCATCAAACCAGGACTCCTCAGGGACTTCTGCACGCCACAGAATCTCGCGACCTGGCTACCCCTGCTGAAGGACACCCTGCTGCCGGTGTTCCTCGCCCTGTTCGACAAAATGTTCTGTCGCTACGTGGCCAGGGTCTACACGAAGCAGGATCACACGGGGAGACTCTCCCATGGTAGGTAACTCTCGGGGTCTCATTAAACATTAACGGAACCACTTGGCTCTGAAAGAGTCCTCGCGCGTTTGAGGTTCGATCAGGAATGACGACATCTCGCGTGCATTATCGTGCGAAGGAAACAGGGTCCCCTGGTTCCGTGGTATTTCTCCGCGGTGCATGGCGTCGATTCTCGAATAGAAAAATGCACGGCGGCCCGATGCACGCGTGGGAACGCAGATACTCATCGGCGTGTAATCGTCAAGGCGAGATATCAGTTATGCGACAAGCCGCAATCTCGCAATCGCAGGTAAAACCGCATACCGCGCTGTTAATAATTTCCCTCTTACTCGCGCGTGCCTCGCTTTTCTTTTACTCCGCTGGACCCTCCGTCGTGCACCGTCGGCAGAGCACCTCGATCATCCGCGAGATTTTCGTTCCGCGTTGAAAAAGCTAAGCCACCTCGCCCGCGCCTTTCTCCGCCTCGAATCGCGGCGATATTTTCGCAACAGCGGCGAGGGAAACCGCGTACCCGCCCCGTACGATTTCACGGAAAGCCTCTGTTACGCTTCCTTTCCAGGCGGCGTAGACGGCAAGTTTCGCCACTTCGAGCAGGACACCGAGTACAAGCTGCAGTTGAACCTGAACCACGGGCTCAAGTTCCCCCTGACTAACGGAAGCCTCTACGGCCGGTTGCACAATCACCAAAACAGAGGCTAGTACAGACGGACCTTTCACCGTCGCAGCATTTTAATCGCCGCCACCTCCTGTACAGAACACAGCTCCTTTTAAACCTCCGCCAATTCCGGCAGCAGCGCCGACGAACCTTCGTTGCGATGCCGATTCAATCGTCACTCGAGAATTACCAATCGGTTGCAAACCGAAGGCGTAGTAATTACCACGTAATTTGCATAATCGCTCTGTGATCTCGTGGAGCATCGGCTATTGCTCAATCGACGCTTGAAGAAACACGAGGAATTTTCTTGTCCGCGAGGGTTCCAGCCGTTTGAAAAGTTTCTAGTTCCCCGTGAAGTTCTTGTCTACCTGTTCGTAGCGCGTCACATATCCCGTGACCGCAATGGAGGGACGCTTTTCCAATTCCCGATCACGGGTCCCACCGCGGCCCGGTTAACGCGCGCTAGGAATTTCCCGCGACGATGATCTTCCGCCGATAGAAAGCGCGGAGTGACTCGTTCCCGCGCGAACGGTGGCTTCCACCGCGAAATACTTGAAATTATGGGCCACCGGCGAAGTGGAGAATCGATATTCCCGGTCACGTTCCGCGGTGTCTGCGACGGTATTTCGGATCGGGGCCAGCGTACGTGTCTTTTTCAATAGAGTTCTGATCGTTTCCCTGTTTACCATTGCTGTTGAATCGAAGTCATCGAGATCGTGAAATTGTCGAGACATCAATATCGAAGAGTTTGCTGCGAATGTGATGAAATCCCCAAGTTCCATCTTTGCCAAAGCCCAGCCCGTTCCCTCTCCTCTTTGAAATTAAAAATAAAATGATTCGTGGAATCGCGTCGCAAACGAGAACCATTTTACAGGAAAGACAGGCACGATCACGATGGGGATACAGCACTACCCCAGAACGCAGTCCCTCAACGAGGACGGCAACTACGCTTCTCTGCCCGCGGAGCTTTCATCTTTCACAAGCTCGACCTTCGAGCCGCGCCAGGACGCGAGCCACGTGGAGGCCCTGAAGAGACCCGCTTGCGAGCCACAGATCAAGCGACCGAGGCCAAACGAGAGCTTCCAGGAGTTGCCCGGCAGTCGCAGGAAGATCGGCAGCACGGACGTGTTTGGGCAGAACATGGAGAACCTGGTGCAGCTGGAGGAGCCTTGCGCGAAGCGCAAGTTCACGAAGAGCTTGGACGAGATACGAGAGGAGCCGCCGAGGAGGCACGCGCGGAGCGTGCTGGGTCTGGAGAACGTGGCCGGTGGATTGGACGGGAACCTCCACGAGCAGCAACGCTACCCCAGGGTGGCCCTTCGGAGGAACCAGAGCTTCGATCACGCCAGATGCCAGTCGTGAGCTTCTCTATCTTGATCCTCTGGCTGAGCTTGTGCGTCGGTAGTGGTTAGAAGGTAACGCGGCGTGTTTCAGGTACCACCGATCCATCCTAGACTCCAGGACCTACGACTTGAAGAAGCAAGAGCAGAGGATGGAGCAGCAGCAGCAGCAGAGCGTCCAGAGGCAGGAGACCCAGGCCAGTGTCGACGGCTACGAGACCTCCGACGACGAGAGCTGCGACCTGGAGAACGGGGACTTCGACACGATCAGCTCGTGCAGGAGTCGAAGCAGGAGCTGCTGCTCGGTCACCACGGTGGCGAACGACGATTTCGAGTATTTCCAACGTAAGGGAGCCAAGGTATCATCCTTTGTCTCATGATCTTGGTCAGGGAATCTCGATTGCGCCGACCTCTCGAACCGGTGAGTCTTCAGGTTCGATTAGAGGGATCCCTTGCCACCGTACCCGGGACAATCGCCACGCCCCCACCTCTCGCGCTGTTCCTCGGGGAACGCGTAGAAGCGCCTAACTGGGCACCCCCGCGGCGCGCGAGCGATACCCAGTTACTCGGACGTTGATGATGAAAGGCGGTCGCGCGCGAGAGCACTTTATTGGCCTTTCGTCGGCGGAGCAGTTGCGTAACGAGGGCCGTGGGAACGTGCTGTTTTGCAGGTGGAGCTGTTGCCCTCGAAGAGAGCCGGCGAGGTAAAGGTCAACATGCGATCTTTCACGCCGAGGATCATCGAGAACGGGACGGACGAGCTGCGCGGGGAGAGGAGGTGCAAGCTGGCCGACGACACCAAGCCTAGCGTACAGTCCTACCACCTGAAGAAGACGAGGATCAGCCCCGGCTACTCGATGAACGACCTCGACAAGCTGACGATGGACAGGAGGCTGCCCGACCTCTCGCTAGAGAGCCTCAAGAGCATCCTGATGAACACGGACGTCAGCTACCTGGACAACGGGGACATCTGCAGGCACGAAATCGGCGGCTCTGTGCCTGACTTCAAGAAGATCTTTGTCACGGAGTTCATATGAGAGGGTTCGACCAAGCTCCGTCGGGGATGATTAGGTGGAGAGGGCGACGGGAAGACTGTACAGAGTGGTTTGTGCGAGATAAGCAAGCTTCTTCTTTTAGAATACCACGGTTGATTCTTTATCGAGTGGCTAGCCGAAGGGATGAAGGAGGGCTTGGATCTCTGTTGAGGGAGAGACGCTTCGAATTGACTGTATGCAGTGTTGAGTTCTTCGGGAGAACGAGGATCGATCCCAGGGAGAAATCGCGTTCCTCCACGCTTGGAGATCCCAGAAAATTATGCAACAGCCGCGCGGAAGTGGCCGCATTGGAAAGTTTCGGGAGCGTGGCCGGGTCTAGTTGAACAAGTTAACTAATTCAATTGGCGGGGTCTCTTTCTCCCCTTGTTCCTTTCAGTCGTCGCTCGATCTTCCAGGTCCGTGTCAACGCGATGAAAGCGACGATTGGACTGCGGATTGAAAGGCCGTCTTTGAATGGGTGATGCTTATCTGGGAACACGAAACGCAATTAGGTTATTCGCTCCTCTTTTCCCATCGTTTCATAAACATTTACTATCCTTAATGGGGGAGCCCTATTTAGGACGCTAGGAATAAGGTGATTCTTGGGGATTTTTTCTTCTAAAAAACTGTTAAGCGGATCTTTTCTAAACTTTCAGGGGATTTTAGTTAACATTCAAACAATAAAAATTCATTTTTACGGTACAAAGTGTTCGGTAGAAATAGAGATATATGAACACGTTCGTTAGGACTCGCGCGCCGGAGTTGCAAATTGCAAACCGAAGGTGTAGTAATTACCATGTAATTTGCATAATCGCTCTGTGATCTCGTGGAGCATCGGCTATTGCTCAATCGACGCTTGAAGAAACACGAGGAATTTTCTTGTCCGCGAGGGTTCCACCCGTTTGAAAAGTTTCTAGTTCCCCGTGAAGTTCTTGTCTACCTGTTCGTAGCGCGTCACATATTCCGTGTAAAAGCTGGCAAATTGGCGGGACTTTAAAGAAAAAGTTACGATTCTGCTCCAAGATATTTCGTACTATTTTTGGCAAAAGAGTTGTTCAATTCAATTTATTTATCAATGTCTTAGGTTCATGGACAATGTAATTATACTAGAAATAAGAAAATCCTTGGTTTTTACTTCAGGGAAGAAATGGGGCCACCATTACAATCGCCAATTTGCAACTCAGGCGCGCGAGTCGTAACAAACGTGTTCATATATCCATTTCTACCGAACACTTTGTAACGTAAAAATTAATTTTTATTGTTTCAATGTGAACTAAAATACCCTGAAAGTTTGGAAAAGATCCGCTTAACAGTTCCTTAGAAAAAAAATTCCCACGAATCACCTTATTCTGGGTCCAAAATAGAGCTTCCCCCTTAATTCTTTCCACTACAAGCCCAATTGAAAAGAAGACACAAGAAATTCAGTTACCCTATCACAATCGAACACAAACTCAAAGTGAAAGAAACCCCAAGAAACTGGCAAGAAAATACTTCAACCCCTCCGTTCATCATCCCCCGAAAAAACACTACCCCTTCAAAACACACGAAATCTACTTGCACCACTGTGGTGCGAAGCTGGAAAGCACGCTGCCCAACCCCATCCGTGAGCAAACAAACTCCCAGGGCCCCCGCCCCTCCGTCCATCCCCCCTTGAAAGCCGTGTTTGCAGATCCGCAGTCCATCGACGGCGGAGCGAGAACTCGGCCAAGGGATTGCGCTCGGCTAACGGGAGAAACAAATGGCCGGGACTTTATTCGAACTCGCGATTCCGCGTTTAAATAGAACGGACGCATTACGGTGAGACGGCGCGTCTGGCCGTAAATCAGCGTGCCCTGGCGTAATAACTTACGAGGCGAAGGATCGAAATTGCAGCGGGCTTTGAGTTACGAGCAGCGCGCGGATGCGACGAACTCCGAATAGGAATGCGAACGGACGCGCCTGTAAAATATCCTTGTAAAATATGCTCCCCCCATTGTTCTCTCCCTCTCTATCCCGTTCCCGTTATCCCGTGAGATTTTTAAATAAAACTCGAACCCCCTCCCCCGTCGGCATTGTGTGGAGATCGATTTGTATATATCTTGTACATTTGTATGGTAATATTTAACTCGGAGTAAATACATGTGTACGCGGTACGCGGCAGTGTGCTGTTCTCCAATTAATCCTCTGATGGTCCATGGAGAACAATTGACGGGGGGAATCGCGGGTTACAATTGTGCGACGGGACTCTTTGAGGGGCCGGGACGGGGGGAGGGGATGGAAATAATTGTTCCATTGAAGGGCTACATATTTCCATTTTCTGGAGTGGAGAGAGATTGTATTTCTCTGAAGCGGTTGACAGGGGGACTCTGATGGATGCAGTAAAGTGTTACAGAATCTGTTAGAGGTTCGAAGTGGTAAGCTTCCTCTTCAATTGTCAGCAGTAGTGATTTTCTAATTATTTCGTGGGGGTATGTGTATACTCAGGACCGGCTCGAGCTTTATTTGCCCCCTTTATTATTTCAGTTTTTTAATGACCTGAATTTTTATACGTGGCTTAAAACATTTCGTTTAAAACTTTATTTTAGAAAGTCCAATTTTATGCCCCTTGTCTACTTTACACTCTAGACAGCTGCCTAATTTTGCTTATACTGCGAGTATCGTTCTTCTTTTTATTTAATTTTTAGAAGCTACTAGAGGTTTCGGAAATGAATCTGTCCATCGAGGTCTCTATAAAAATTTATTCCTATCGTACAATGAGTGTCGGAGGTATCCCAGAAGAGGGATGCGCGGCATTGCGAAGGCACGAGCTCTCTTCTGTCGCTATAATATCTCGTCGCGTCTCGGCGAAGCCAATTATTCTCGTTCAACTAGGATCGTGTCCGCGGATAACCCCTCGCCGCTCAGGGGACTGTAATTATTGCGTGTATTAGGTGCGCGGACTTTTTGGTGCTCGTTGTTTTTCAGCCTGTTCACCGACGGACACGATCATCACGTGCGCGCCCTCCGATAGGCCCTAATCGCCGCTTAATCGTCTAATTAAATTGTACGTACCGCGTTTTATTACGCTCGCGTTGACTAGCAATACACGGTTTGGCATCGTTAATCGTATCTTCTAATTATCTACCGTCCAGTGGCGTAGGAACGGCCTCACCCCTTCGCCGGGGATAAAAACGCCGAGGAATATGCTCGCTCGTGTAATTACGCCTATAAACGGTGGAGTGCTATTAATCGGAGAAGGTGGATGCACAGATCCGTCGACCTTTACATTCCATTTCTAGATTAGAATAAAACAGTAGCGTCTGCGGAGAATTAAAAAGATTTCGTTGGCACGGTGATATATAGCGATAGTAAATTGCAGACATTCCAGCAAGAGGGGTGCAGATCCATATTTACCAACTTCAAATAAATTAGAAAAAACTGTTTGTAAAATTATTTCTTTGAATTATAAAGAGAACTGTAATTGAAAAATATATTTTTTCACACAATAAGTAGTAGTTATCGAGTTGATAAGTTTTTATTTCTATTTTTGGCGAAAACATAATCTACATATAATAAAAATATTAATATTAATATAATTAATTATATTAATATTAATATTTTAATATATTATATAATATTAATATTAATATAATAATTATATTAATATTGATATTTTTATTATATGTAGATTATTTTTTCGCCAAAAATAGAAATAAAAACTTATCAACTCGATAACTACTACTTATTGTGTGAAAAAATATATTAATAAAATATTTGCTAATTAATTCTATTTTTATTTATTTGCAATAAATCGCTCATTTACTATCGGATTTCCATCAAACGTGAACGAAACGATGTAAAATTCTTTTTTACATATATTACACGTTATAATTCAAAAACTGTCGAAAAACGGAGCTGCACCTCTCTCTTACAAGGTCCTCAATTCCTCGTCCCTCAATATATTATAAAAATCTGCTGCCCGTTTCCTGTTATCGTTCCACTACCCTCGACAATTAATCTCTTATCACTACCGCACACTATAATCTCGCTGCTACAGGTTAAAGACACTCTAATTGAACTAGCCACCAAGCACTTCTATCCCTGTTTCTCAGGAACAAAAAGGAGAATCACTGAGAGCCCCGACGTGTAGCAGCAGCAGCAAGTAATTAAACTCGAATGAATGGTAGTACTTAAATAATGAATCTCGCGTGGTGAACGTTTGCTACGCCACTGTATATAGAAATAGGACTCGGTTCGCTTTGGTATAAAATTGCAACGATCACGCTGGATCCGCGGGTGTGGAGGGGGAGGGGGTGGGGGGGGTGGCGGGATCAATGGCTGGCGTAGACGAGATCGCTGCCGCGAAAGATTGCCTCGATCATGGACTTCCGGTTAAACTTTCCGCCCCTGGACTCGACGATCGCCACCAGTTGCTGATATCGCTTCCACGCGGTCACCGAGGCCGCTTCCCCTTCCGGTCCGCTCTTAATCTTCTGATACACGTCCGTGCTCCTGACCGCAGCCTCGGAAGTCTGACAGACGCTTTCTGTGTCCGGTATCATCTGGAATTTCGTAGCAAGCTTTCAGGCAGAGTAAACGGCTTCGTAAACCTACAGGATGTGGGCATTTCTGTGAATTATTATAGCTTCTAATTTCACCGGAGAATAAACTCTGTCCGGTGCTCGAACGTTCCACAGAAAATTCCGAGAGGAACGATTCGATGGGAATCGGACGAGCTCCCCCTCGTCCTTCTATCAATCGGACTAATCGCTCCAGATTGCCCGGGTCTGTAATTAGCGCGACACGACGGAAAAGCCCCGGTTTAATCGCGAGCTCGAATCTCCGGGACGTTTGCTCGGGCTCGACCGATGTTTGTAGGACGCCGTGTATACGCGTGTAACGCGAGCCTAAAGCCAGCCCTCGAAATCAATACTCGGCATTACACTGTTACTAAGGATTCCCATCCCCCCATCGCCAGATTCACCCCCGTGCCGGGCAGGGGTTCAATGGCCAAAATACAGGCCCCCTCCGCGTCCTAACACGTCCGCGAAACGAATGAGAACGCGCAGTGGCTTCGATTGCCTCTCTTCTCCTCGTCTATACTTCCCTTGGCTCGAACTGCGTAGAAGAATTGACGAGAAAAGGGGAACCCGTCTATCTCGAGAGGAAAAGCTTTAAAAAAAAAAAAAAAAAAAAACCCTCCGACGCTCTCTTCCCTCGGCTCCTCCGGGGGTGGAAAGAGGGGAAATGGAAAACAGATGAAGCTTCTGCTCGAAGACTCCATTTAACTCGCGGAAACGTCGCTGTACTTTAGGAAACACAGAGTTTCCTTGGAGTTTTTATGAATTCCAGCGGAGGTCGCGCTGAATTTTCAGGAAGAATTCTTCGGGATTACTTCGGGGGAATCGCGTTTTACGAGGGAAGTTCGCTGGCTCCTCTGTTCCGCGGTGGAAATATTGGCCGAGTTTCTACGCGGGTGGGGGGATGGAAACGGAGCAATAATTCCGACGAGGTCGTAATACAGGAATTGCTGTTTTTATGGGTTGGAAAAAAAAGTTAGCCCGCCTTCTTCTATTTACGTCTCGGGAAGTTTAAGCACCGCAGCTCAGGAGCTCTCGGAGACTGCCAAGCCACTTTAACTTTTTCCGCTTCCGCGATAAGCATTTATCTTGTTCGGGAATTTCGCGGACGCTTCGAAGTTCCGGGAAAGTTGCCGCGTCGAGGGATATTGCAGGGCTTGATGGATATTTGGGGGAATCGATGCGGAGCGGGGATCTCTTCTTGCGGAAGCTTGCGACGCTTTGGGCAGCTTTAATGGTAGCTTCCATTGTCCGCTGATTGAAAAAGAATATCCTGATACGCCGGCAGCCACCAGGAGTAATTAGCAAGCCCGTTCGACGGAGCACCAACTGCGCAATCAGAGCCGAGGACACGGAGGGCTGAAGCAATTAGATTTTTAAGCCACGCGGGTCGTTAAGGCGAACCTCGAAACTGCAGATTGAAACAGAGAATTCCCAGTGGAGTGGAGTAACTTCCGAAGCTCGCGCTAAACTAAATAAACATTACCATTCCGGAGATCTTCCCAAGCAAACGGGGACTCGATCTCCAAAGTTTAATTCATCAGACGCTCGAAACACCCTATAGGCAAGAATTCAATTGCAAAGTTTACTCTTAGATAGGTGACAGTGCTTGAATTTCCGTCGCCTGAGACGCGAATGGCAAGCTTGAAAGCGGCGGTGGAAGCAGAAGAATCTCCGCAATAAAGGAACTTAGAGAGCAAGACCCACCTCGACGTTCAGCAGCGTCCTCTTCTTCTTCTTCTTCTCCTCCTCCCTTGCTCGTTCCCTGGTTCTGATCCAATTAACCAACGGGTTAAGGCCGTTTCTCACAGAGGCCCAGTGGAGGAGCGAGCGTATATCTGGAGGAAATCGGAGATGGGATCGATCGGAACGCCGCGAAAGCGGATTCGGAGCACAGCACGGTCCAAGAGTAACTGAAGAAGGCCAACAAACGCCGACCATCAGCTGGTTTCCCCGATTACCCCCCTCCTCTGTCCAGGAACCCACATGTGCCGGCCATATGGGGGGGAAAAGGTTGGTGGAGGGCTGGAGAGACAACCAGGGTACCCGGCGCTTTCGTTAGCACCCTTCCTGCCCCGAGTCTCCCCCGTGCCGAGGGTTCGTTTCCGGCCGCCGTTCGCGTGCCAACGATTTTTAAACCTCCCGACGATTTGCCCCGCAGCACGCCTCCCCCACTCGGCACCACCACTTTTCAGCTTCCTTGGGGGTGTGTTTGCACCTTGAACTGCCGTGTGTCTTTCACGGGACACCGTTGGCCCGGATATTCAGGCCTCGATCGAATTCGTTCACTGTGCCATTCGCCGTCGCCTCTGGCTGTTTGGTAATGTCGTTAGTGGCTTGATAATTGCGCGGCTCTGTTAGGAATCCATACCGGGGCGAATTAGCGGGTGTGCGCTAAGATTATCGAAGCGGTGAACGCTGGATCTGCCAGCTGCTCCTCTCGGCAGCGTGCTACTTGGAGATTTTGTCGGAGATGAAAGTGTCGCGACACGGCGGGATGCCGTTTGAATGAATGTTGCACGTGGTGTGCTTCCGGGACACTCTCTGTGGGAGGTGTCCATTGGAAATCGATGAGTTTGCGGAGTTTCTGTTGCCTCCCCCACCCATCGTTGGATGTACAAATGTAAATTGGGTTGGATGCACTTTAGAATTCACTCCTCGCGCGGGTACCTACGGCTGATTTAAACAGAGCTTTAATTAGTATGCCGCGCTGAATATCGGGGCCTTTAATTGAAGTGTCTGTAGACCTCGTTGTCTCTAGAACTGCACCGTGGCCGCACGTGAATGCAGTTGTGCAAGCGAGTTATCGGCAAATCGACGTTAATTGCCATCTGGTTTAGTCCGGTGACGAGGCGAGAATTACACTCTGTACTCTCTGCGTACACAATCCTTTAATTCAAGCCTTCGGCTTTTAAACGTGAATATTCGAACTCGATCTTCTGGCGATTTGACTGTGAAGGTAGTGACAGGAAGCTCGAGGAAAGGGTAGGTTAGGGTTAGCTTTAAGGGGGAACTTGATTTAGGACGATTAAAAAAGGGCGTTATTTAAGAATTATTTTTGCCACAAATTAAAAGCGAATCTTTCTAAAACTTTCAGGGTGTTTTACTCTATATTCAGGCAACAAGAATTTTTTTTTATTCAAGAATAATTCATTTAATATTGTTTTATTGGTATATCTTCAGAGCACCAATTTTGCCTGAAATAAAAAAGCCCATGTTTTTCTTAATTGTCGTGACTTTATATCGTGGATGGACTAAAACAATAAGAAAAAAGTCTAAAATTGACAAAGTTATGGGAGTTTGAAGAGAAAGTTACGATTTTGACGGAAATTTTTCGACGCCTTTATGCAAAAAAATATTTCATTTAATTTAATTAAAAAATTGTTTAATTTAATTTAATTTTTTAGTAGCTAGGATGTAAACAATATGAAAACTCCGGCGGCGCGACACTACCAATAAAACAATGTTAAATCAATTATTCTTGAATAAAAAAAAAATTCTTGTTCTCCGAATAAATAGAATGAAACACCCGTAAAGTTTTGGAAAGATTCGCTTTCTATTCGTTGAGAAAATAATTCTTAAAAATCGCCGTTTTGTTCAGCGTCCTAAACCAGGTTCCCCCTTAAAGGAAAGAAGACAGGAAGGAAGACATATTATCACAGAAAAACAGTAAGGTTTCATAAACTTTCAAGCTCAGTCGCTGGATTCCCCAAGTCGTGAAACCAATTTCGTCCAATCGGCTTGTTTACGAGACTCGTATCAGCTTTCAGTGGTCACCGATGCGCCGAGGAAGTGGAGATGATACCCTGCTCGGAAAAGAGCCCGAAGAATCCAGCCGATCGATGGAAAGAAGCTTCCGCAGACTCGCAGACCCATTCCTACCCGTGTCCACGATGTTCCTCCGCAATTTTTCAGGATCAAAGAGCTTCGTCCGTTCGAAAGTCATTTTAAACAGAGAAACCACGGAACAGAATTCAATCCATCACTGTCTTCGAGTCAATTTGATTTTCCCAGCCAGATTTCCTTCGGAAGAGAAACGGGAACTGTGCTGCTCCGTACGATTCGTAACTCTGCTTACCTACCAACCACAATAAATTATCTCCCTTACTACGGTCCAGTGATTTCCTGCTGCGGGAAAATTGGTGAGTGACGGCGAAAATGGCCCCGGTTGGTTTCCAACTGTCCGACATTCCTCGACGTCCACGACGCCGTCACAGGGTCTCCTGGCAGCCCATTGTGGAGCGTCGAGGGAATCGAGTAAATTGGCTGAATTGCCACGTCCGAGAATCGTGGCACGTCGATGCAGACGCGAGATAGAATCGCTCGAATTACAGCAGAGAATAGTTTGGGACAGAGGCGACGTCGATTTCCATGCACAATGCGCCCGGATCGTCCAGGGCCACAGGCCTGTTTCGCCGCGGCCTCTGCTTGGAAATTAATTGGCCCGGTTTTCAGAAAGCTGAAGAAACTAGTGAAGTCCCCTTCGGATTCTTTTCTCCTTGTCATTCATAAATTCTGTCGCTCCGATTCAACGAATTTCGATAGATTTCTATCCTCGAGGATTGAAGTCGATGTTCCGTGGTACCTTCGAGAAGTCCGAGTCGAGGAAATTTCTAGTGACCTTGAATTCTAAAGCAGGCCATTTCCTTCGCGGCTCGGGGAAACAGGGAAAAGGTCCCGGTGGCATGAAAATGCTGGAGCCCGGAGTTGCAGCGTGTACGCCGACAATAAAAGTCTCGCGGAACGTAACTACGAGAGTGAAAAGTTTCGTGGAGGCGACAGATGGTCCCGGCGTGTGCAGCGAGTTGCAAGTTATTAAAAAGAAACAGTTCGACGTTCCCGTTGCTGCGAAAGAAAGAACGGGGAAACTTGTCATCCTCCGCTGTGGGACGAACTTCTGCGTTGCTATTCATTGCGACTTCGATTATTGCGCAGTACCGTGGTTGTAAGTGGAGTGAATAATAGATAGATGAATATAGGCGTTGGTTATTGATTATTCGTTGACGTGGAAATGCATAATGCAGTGGATTATTGGAAATTTTAACGGATATTTCGATTGAGTGCGACGCTTGGTTTTCGGTTTGTTGCCCACGCCGGAAAGTAATTGTTCAGGTCAGAAAATTGATTTCACTGGAAATGATCGAATCCCCAGCTGCGCCTATTCTTTAATGGCCAATCGGCGCGTGCAGCATAAAGGCACACGACACCACTCTTACAGCTGCCGGAAGTATACATCTGCCGGGGTCTACTAACCGTGCCGTGGAGCTCGGCCCACCTTTCCACTCCAGTAGACATTATTTCAGTGGTTTGCCTCGCAATTAAACGCGACGCGGTGCCATTAATCGATGTACGAAGCTTAAATCGGTAAGCTTCCGATTTGAGGGGAAGATCGGAGAAAGGTGTCGATGAGGGAAGTGATAGAAAGGTGTCGGGGAAGTGGAGGGGGGCGGGGGAAGAGAGAAAGGAAGCGTCCGTTTCGGGAAATCAGAAACATCTGCCAGGAAACACTGATCCTTGATTAGGGACGGGGCTCGTGCTGAACACCTTGGCCTTCTGGTCGTTGGATCTTGGAACTTTCAACGGAATTTTTTAGAATCTGGGAGTTTGGACGTGTGGCACGACTTGGGAAGTCGGGGATCAGGAATTTGTAAATTGGGGAATTGGGGATTTTAGGATCGGGGAATTAGGGACTTTGGGGTTTCGGAAATTAGGAACTTCGGAACTTAAGAAATTTGGAACGTGAAGATTTGGAAGCTTTCAGATTTAGGAAATAAGGAACTTGGAAACTTAAGGAATTCGGGAAATTGGGAACTTGAGGACTTGGGAGTTTGAGAAATATGGAACTTGAAAACTTAAGAAATTGGGTACTTAATAATTTGGAAACTTGGAAACTTAAGAAATTAGGGATTTTGGGAAATCGGGAACTTGAGGACTTGGCAGTTTGAAAATACAGAAAATTGTGTATTCGGAGATTTGGAAACATGAAAAATTTGGGACTAGACAGTTCGCAAATTCCTTCTTTTACACAAGAAAGCGAGAGAGTAAAGTCAACCAAATACTTTCCAGTATCCACCAAGGCAGCACGTCAACCAAGACATATGGAGAAACAAGAAAGCTGCCCGTTGCAACGACATACCTAAAGAGAACCAGATGCAACACGGCAAATATGTTACTTTCCCCCACTGGCTCACGAATAATGACTTCTGTCTTCTCGCGAACAGCCACACTTTCTCAACTGTCACGTTTTCGCAAGTAGCCGTGTTCATTCATCGACAAAGTTGCCATCCAATTAACCCTATCGAAGACACTTGCAACCGGCTCTCCGTCTTAATTAATGCAATTACGTGGCTGAACCTCCCCCCGATAAGTGTCCAAAATTTTTTAACTTATCCGAGTGATCCCCTCTGAATTAAAAGCAGTGTTCGTACGAAACCAAGCTCGTCTCCTTTCAGCTGGCAACGAGGGAAACGGGTCGCGCCTTTGAGCACGAGAAGAAACTCTTTGAAAGCGGTTCAATGCAGTCTGCAGAAGTTCGCTACAAAGGAGCAGGTTGCGCGTTGAACGGATAGTCTTTGCAGACACTGGAAGTTAAGTGTCTCTCGAGGTTTAATGGAGAAGTCCGCTGTCCCAGCGTTCACCCCAGTCGCCTCTCAAACCACAAAATCGTTTCTCCAGCCACGAATACAAGCACATACACAATTAATGACCCTGCCTCGAGAAGAAGGAATAGTTCCTTATTAGAATAAAAAAAAAGAAAAAAGAAGAGTTCCATCAGGGATAGAAATGGGATTCCACGGATCATCGATGGATGAAGGATTCAGAGGAATCCAAGGAATCCCGGTCTACCTGTTCCACTTCGTCCGCACGCCACTGTAACTCCATATTTCCAAGTACCAAGCATCTGCCGGACACTGTACACCAGGGTAATCCGAAGAAGGAGTAAAAACATTGAGGAATCCTGGTCCCACGAATATTCGTGTCCCGATTTTCCGATCGACCTGGCCCAGGGAATCCGGCTATCGTTCCTCTTGGGACGAGTCACCTCAACCCTTTCTCGCATTCTCACCCCCGCAGCTGACGAGCACGGGATACCACCTGACGGCTGGCCAGGAACAGCTGTTCCCTCCCCTGCCACCGTGGCCCACGATCCCCTCCAAAAAAATCCAAACGATTTCGGCTTGAAAGAAGGGAAAGGGAAAAAACAGAGGCGAACGCAGCCGGAACACCCGGCAGGATGCTCCTCTGGGGATGATTAGAGATCGTCGGAGTAGTTAATGCCGCAGCGAATTAAGCACCGAGGAGGCCCTGGCTGGGGTGGTGCGTTTAAAAGGATTTGCAAGTCTAAATGAAATCTGCGGGGCTGGGAAAGCGCGAGATTCGCAGGTCGAGTGGAAAGCTGACGTTATTCCACTGCTTCCATCGGGTATTATTCGGCTCTGATAATTGCCAGGTGCTTCTGATTCGTCTTAACTATGAAGCACTGGGTGTTAGTGAGATCATTGCTTCCCCTGAAGAAGTAGTATACACATATACGAGGCACTGAGAGAAAAAACGGGCTAACTCGCATTGAAAAGAAATTAATTTTTCCTACTTTATGTGATTAGCATTGGGAATACATTATCGCTACCAACTCAATTTCACTAAAAATACTTTCCGTCATTCTTCAAAGGAATTCTTCCGCGAACAACTCTCCCCAGAGTGTGCACAACCCTCCCCCGTATTTGAACTGCAAAGATCTATCAATCGCCGTGAAGATTTTTCCAAATTATCCAGCTACCAGGTGTCCGGGTGAAAAATCCAGAAGGACGATGCCGATGCGACGAGGAGCGGAGGGCCGACAGGCTCTCCCTGGCTAATTACGCGGACGGCGATCGGGCCTAGATCTCCTCTGGCGAAAGATCGCCCGTGGATGATTCAGTGGCGGTAAGAAAGCGCATAGATTCCCTTGGTAACAGCAGCCTCGACTTATTTTCGCCGGACGAACGTCGAAGACAACAAAAGTACCTCGACGGAGCAGATGCATGGCATGTGCTACGAACCGACACCAGATGCCCCATTGGCGTAGAGATCCCCGAGGCAAGCTGCCACGATAAAGCTGCCCATGGGATCCTTTTCAACCTGGTCGCGTGCCAGATAGAGCCTTCCTACGGCGCTCTCCGCAGCCACCCGGATCCTATTCTCCAATCTATCCCCGGGATCCCCTCGAATCTCCGATAGATCTGCCCGCGGGAGCAGCAACGGTCAGGCTGAGGGCCGCGAGCAGCCTGGAGAATCACGTTCCCTGGCGACCGAAGTTGGGCGATCCGTTACTCGAGCTCTGCTCGAAGTGGAGGATTCTGAAAGGCGAAATATTTTGGGGAAATATTCTGATCGCAGGGTTCCATAGGGAGCCCAGGGAAATATTAATCGCAGGACTAAAGGGCTAAAAACACTGTGACAGTGGTAAGAAGAAGAGGGGCGTAGAGGAACTCTTCTTCTTACAAGGAGAGGTTCCCAGGTGTCCGCCTCCGATTGCTTTGAATTTTGGATATGTTTCAGAGGACCGAAAAATAAGATACACGTGTTTTTTTTATAGCGGCCCGTTTTCATATTTAGGGGGTGAAACCGACCCCCAAAGTTATAAGATTTTTAGGTGTTCATCTCCGATTGCTTTGAATTTTGGATATGTTTTAGAGGACCGAAAAATAAGAAATACGTGTCTTTTTATTTTGCCCTTGCTTGAATGTTTAGGGGGTGAAAGCACCCCCCTCCCCCCAAAGTTCATAAGAATAGTTGGTGCCTGCCTCCGATTGCTTTGTTTTTGGATATGTTTTAGAGGACCGAAAAATAAGAAATACGTGCTTTATTATAGCGGCCAATTTTCATATTTAGGGGGTGAAACTACTCCTCAAAATTCATACGGGGTACAAAATTGTGTTGAGTAAAACTTGATATAAATTTAATTTGCGTCATAACTTGCTGTATGGACGATGTTCTTGTCGGCAGTCACCGTTATTAGGGGGTAACTATGAGGGGTGGTTTCACCCCTTGAACATGTAAATGGGCCAAAATAGAAAGACAGGCATTTCCTATTTTTCGGCCCTCTAAAACATATCCAAAAACCAAAGCAAACGGGGACGAACACCTGAATATCTTATAACTTTGGGGGGTGGTTTTACCCCCTAAACATGCAAGCGGGCCAAAATAAAAGGACACGCATTTCTTATTTTTCGGTCCTCTAAAACATATCCAAAAACCAAAGCAATCAGAGACGGGCACCTGAAAATCTTATAACTTTAGGGGTTGGTTTCACCCCCTAAATATGAAAACGGGTCGCTATAAAAAAACACGTATATCTTATTTTTCGGTCCTCTGAAACATATCCAAAATTCAAAGCAATCGGAGATGAACACCTAAAAATCTTGTAACTTTTGGGGTCGGTTTCACCCCCTAAATATGAAAACGGGTCGCTATAAAAAAACACGTATATCTTATTTTTCGGTCCTCTGAAACATATCCAAAATTCAAAGCAATCGGAGGCGGACACCTGGGAACCTCTCCTTGTTAGTGTCTTCGAGTCTCTTCTTCTCCTCACTGATCTGTCACGGAACTGATAAATGTGTTTAGACCTCAACCCCACGAAAATTAAAATTGCACCATTGCACACGTTGGACCTCGCAGGCCCATATCTCCAAATCTAGAAATGCTTGGATATTTTTAGCAAAACAAGCACGTACCTAGTCTATTGCACTCAATCTTTATTAAGAAAAATATTTAACAACAAAATGAATTATACTGAACAAATATCTACGAGTCGTCGTTATCTGAATCTTTTTCGATGTCATGAGAACTGTTCACTTGGGCCTGTCAGGCCCCACGTGCACGCTGTAGGATTCTGAATGGTTGCAGGTTTCAGTGTAGCACGAGATGGTTAATTAACTTAGCGTTCATTTATTTACTGGTCAATGTTATCTACAATGATTTATTGTAAAAGTAACAATAGTCGTGTATAAGTTAAAACGGTATATCATACATATGTACAGGGAGGGGCGAGTGGATCTCGACGATCCCGTGGAGTTTAAGTTGGATCTTACGCGGACGGAGGCAAACGTTCTCAACGCGAGATCGATCGCCGTGCTGAAGAGGTTCCCCCTCCGCTTCTCGGGCGAGTGATTCGCGATCGAGGTCGACTCGTCGATCGAGGATCACTCGCGATCGTGGTAAGTGTTCCCCGTCTACGATCGATCCAAAGTCGATGAACAACAGCCTCGCCTCGTACATACCAAGACACCAACGACCCTTCGTGACGATTTGCCGATCTAGAATTGATCTCGCACGCCTATCTAATATCGATGAACTCCCCCTTAGACACAGCTAACTCGTAATAAGCGCCATCGGAGGCTAAAATACACTTCTTTTTGACGACACTGGGTGCAGCTTCTCGTATACAATTTGCCAGTCGACGTGTTAATTAAACGTTACCCTCCCCATCGTTAGATCGTTATCATCCAGGGGAGAAACGTATCTTCCATTTAGATCTACGATCTACGTGCAATCTTCCCAATACAATGCAACGTTAAAAAAATATCAAAAAAAAATTCTTAATCCTGTCCCTCGATCTTTCACGCACTTGCGAGAAAATAATCTACGAATTTCTCCTAGGGTCGTGTACTGTGATTTCAGCGATGTTATCTCCGCGGCTCCTCGCTTTCCAACCCCCTGACCGAGTAAAGAATCGTGTCCGAAATAATCAGTGGAACCTGATCGCTAGCAACGACGAGCCTCGAGCTTCGAGTTACCCTTCCCCGCCCTCTGAAAATAATTACTCGATCGTGGAGTTGAAAGGCTGGAAACGGTGCACCGATAAAAATCTCAAAGTCACCCCTGCCTCTCGAGGAGCGGTTGGGGGGGGGGGGGGGGGCAGGGCGAAAGTAACGGCGAGTCTCGACGTTGATTTAAGGAAATTCACTTGGACGGGGGCGAGTTGCACCCCTCGGCTCTCGTTCATATCGATCCAGCGTATGAAGCCTATCCCATTGACATCGTTTATTGACATTCGTTTACCATGCAGCGAATCCAACGTCCAACGGCGTCGCGGGAACGAACGGATCCCTTAGCCTAACACGATAATCGTAAAAAATAAATAACGGTAATAAGAACGATAATGGCTAATAAAGAGCAGCGACCACGGTTACAATAGCACTAATCACGATACAATAAAAAGGAGTACAAAAATGGGGGGGGGGGGAAGTTATAGAAAAGCAGCTCGCCTCTGGAACGAACGTTGATTATAAAGGAAGGGTGCTAATAATTTGGTGGTTGAACGGGCGCCATTGGATGCTAACTTCGTCATCCCCCGTTCTTTATTGGAGCTTGGCGCGAGGACCTGAATTGTCATAGACCCACTGTGCCCAGTTTCTAGGGGTGTGCGAGTGCCCGGAGGTTACGAGCTGACCGATTATTATTCGACTCGAATAAATCGAGCACACCCCTACCAGCCTCTGTTGCACTGCGGTTAACCACCGACGAAACGTTCCAGCGAGGACACGCGAATAAGCTAGTACGAAACGTGGGACCATTTCGTGGGTGGAAGCGTCGATCAGGGGTGAGCTTCGACCGTGCTGAGTCGCATTTAAGGGGGTAGGTTACCCTCAAAATTTTAGAAAACTGGTTTTTAGGATGTTCGCATATTCCGCTAGCTACATCTTTTCTACGTATTTTAAGCGCAACCGGGCTTCGAAATTCCAAAAATTGCAAGAATTACAGTTAAAAATGTACGAGCCTGCACATGAGATCGGATAACGATGTCCAACTTTAAACGCGATTTCCCAGACACCGTTTTCCAAAACGGTGAACATAAAATCTCGAGAACCGCTCCTACGATTTGAATGAAACTTTACAGGGAGCTGCAGGAAACTATTCCCCTCCATGTATTGGGAGCACATTTTCAATATAAATTCTTATAAAAAAGATAAAAAATATTTTTCCTACAAAAAAGTATAAAGATCAAGAAACATCGACATAAAAATTGTATTAATTTGTTTATCAAAATTTTGCTTCCTGCACAAGATGGAGACTGTCTTACCGATTATAAAAATGCCTTTACTTTGTGGTTTAGGTAATTGACCTGTCCGGAATCGTGTTCACCGTCAAACGGTGCATCGCGTACACGCTCTTACATTTTATTTCCTATAAATATACTTAAAATTTTCTTTTTGCGCATTAAAGTCAACGAAATGGCGCTTAAAAATTAAAGGAAAAAAATTATCTCTATATTGATTTATTACTTCAGAATATGCGTTTGAAGAAGGGCCTGATTTTGGGCTGTTTAGAGTAACCTACCCCCTTAACAAATGACTTGCCCCTGCTTGCTAAGAAATGGAATGTCCCGTGCAATGTTTCCAGTTTGCTGTGAATATCAATGGACTACTTTCCGCAGACGTGAAACTAAGGGCTTTGGCAGAGCTAAGGAATGAATGAACTGGTGGGGATCTGGGCGATCTGCCTTCGATTTGCCGGGGTCGAGGAGTCGATATCGCCCGAGTCAGTCGTTCAGCGTTCTCACGGCCGAGATATCTCGTCGGCGACAGTCGCCCGGGTGGAGCCGCTCAGCCTCCGGAGAAGCTGTCTCTCCCTTTGACGGGCGCAGTCTCGCGGTCTGAAAGCGCGCCGTTTGCTTCGCAAACACGCGGTGAATGCGTGTTGATCTGAATGAAAAGAGATTCCTCTTTTTACCGCGCACAGGAACTTCTGCTGGCGCGAGATTGTCGCGTGAACGACTACGGTTCTGCCGGGGCGATCCAGGGGCGAATGTGGGGCAGGCTTGAAGCAGCGGGTCGTTAAAGTTTCGCTAGGCAGACGAGCGATCTGGATGTGAATTTTAATTCCCCTTTCACGGAACACCAAGAGATATGCACCGAGTTCCAAGGACAAAATTCCTATCGCTCCCTTCCCAGGCATGCGATACGCTGTAGCAGGTGCTAAAGTAGCTTCCCTTGCCCGAAAGGTGCGCACAGATTCCGCCACCTCGCCCCTGGATCCTCGGCAGGGAACAGGAAACACCTCCTCCCTCGCCCCGGGTGGATTACAGATCGCGGTTGCCTCTCGCCGAAAGCGTCCCACGGCGAAAGGCATGGCTTCCTTAAAAAAAAAAAGAGTAGCGTCCCGGCCGATAAAATCAGGGCGATTCGTTTACGCGGTGTACTGGGCGAAGGCCCGTTCCCTCTGCAGCTCCAGATGCTCCTTCATGGCGAGTACCGTGGGATGATGCGGCGGCAGCCCCTCGTCCTCCACCAGATATCTCAGGGCTTCCGCGGCGCAGGCGTCCCAACCGGCGCCCCAGGACCCCGGCACTTGATCCTGATAGCTCCTTCCCTCCTCGGGGTCCTCGTCCATCCTCAGGCGGCGGTCCAGGCACTGGTACGACTCCGCGAGCGCTTGCTCCTTGTCGAACGAGCGGCTCGAGTCCTGCCTCTGACACTTCTCCGGGACGTTCTCGTGGCGACGCGGCCCCTTGAAGCCCTCGGCCTGGAGGCAGCCGCGCTCCAGGTAGCTGCTCTCCACCAGGTCCATCTCGTCCCTGTCGATGGTGTCCCTCGCCAGCAGCCTGGCCGCGCTCTGCTTCTGGTGTGACTGCTTCAGCTCCATGGCCAACGAGGCGGCCAGCTGGCGCAGCAGCCTGCTGTTCTCCTCCTCGTCCTCCTCGTCCTCCAGCTCGTACAGCTCCACGCCCTCGTCCTCGGAGGAGGACACCAGGTCCTCGTTCTCGTCGTCCACGCCCAGCAACGTCAGCAACCTCTCCGCGGCATCTGCGCAGACGGAGCAACGAATTTTTCACAACAGGTAATGCATGACTACTAGAGTACGCCCCTTTGGCGAACCAAGGGAGGAACGAGGCAGAGAGGACTCACGAAGGAAAACGCTGAAGCCTCTGTAAACTCCCGGAGCGGCGGGCAATGATTCGCGAATGATTTCAACCCAGGTCTTGGCCGCTTCGCCTGAAGGGCAGCGCGAATCGGATCGCGTGAAAAGCTGGAGAACTCGATTCCCCTGTCGCGACGGGACCCGTGGCTTTGATAGAGAGAACGAAAGAGAGAGAGAGAGAGAGAGAGAGAGAGAGAGAGAGAGAGGGAAGGAAAAAAGGACCGGAATTCGGCTCGACTCGGTGGCCCGGTTTCGCGCACTCCTGTGGGAATCCTGCACCATGAGCCTCCCATGGGAACTACCTGTCGCTACCCCACCCCATCATCCGTCCTGCGAATCATCGAATTTCGCACGAGCCTCTCTCTCTCCTCTCCTTCCTCGGCTCGGCGAGGGGGCCCGCCGCCGCCGTGTACGTACACGCGCCCCCTTGCTCGCACACCCTTCCGAGGAAGCCCTCGGTGGAAGGGTCGTCAGGTACGGCCAGTCCAGGCTTACCTGTTCCTGGGAACTTCGCGGATGTACCCTCGACGCAGGGGGGTGTTCAATTAAACGATACCTTTTGCGGGACGGTGTGCTTGGAGGGAAGATCGCGAGGGGAGGTGTACAGGCACCTTGTGAGAGGACACGTCTTCGGGACATTCACGTGTGGGAAGTTGGCAGAAATTTGGAAGACGGGGATGACTGGTGATTCCCGAGATGGGGGACTTGTGAGAACACGAGAGGCTTGTCACTCTACACCACTTTGATCTTCCAGGCTCCCGCGAGCGGCGTGGATATCACGGCCGTGGGGGGGCGGGGGGGGGGGAGAATGCTTCGGTGGATCGAAAATAGGAGACCGAGGAGGGAAGCTCGGTAGTTTAAACAAGTTATTATTTCGCGAGGGTGGGAAAGGGGTTGAACGAGGAAGGCTGTTGTTGCTATGAATTATGTAACAGCATGTTGGCGTTGGCCAGACCAGTTGGCAAGCAGAATTCGCGTCCGCTCGTGGAAATAGCGTTTATGCAGATGCATCGTATTTACCTGCACGATGGAGGACGCTGCTTTTGATAAATGGCGGGGCGGAGGAAGTTCGCCCCGGAGAAGTGGAATCTTCCATTTGGTTCTTGGGGATAGCGTTTCTTCTACTTGGAATATCATCGCGCTATTCCTTATTACGCCAGCGAGATTATCTAATTCACCTGTCAACGGACCAACAGGGCCCTGTCTCAGTGTCTGCATTCCCATAAATCAAGCCGAAGGCCGAGAGAAGCCAACGCACCGGGACTTTTTACTCGACGGGCCATTTTTTTTTTCCGCCAAGCCCCGCGCGCATTAGGTGCTCCCTTTTTTTCTTCGTGCCATCGACACCGCACAAGAGAGTCCAGACCAGTCGGGAACGAGTTCATTGTTTTTTCCACCCATGGAGAAACAACCCCCCAGGACGTGGACGCCGGACGTTCCCACAGGGATAGCCAGATTTAAATGTCTCTCCATTCTATGGCCTCCGAGGCTGGATTGAGTTAGGTTAGTAAGCGATTTAAAGGGCTCGGAAATGGCAGCCGTATCTGCGAGGGCCTCGTCCCACGGACGGGGTCTAAAAACGATCTGGAAGCTCGCCGGAACTTCGTGGAGCGAACGAGACGGAAGTAAGAACCGCTTGGGACTTAATCACAGGGGAATCAATCGACTATCAGTCAGACGATTTAAAATTAAATTATCCCATCGACGGGATGAGACAAAGAAACTACCCCCAAGGACTGTGTACTACCCAGTGGCGCACTCAGGATTTTATCTCGTGGGGTGCCGAGTTGAACGGACAAAAATATTTTTAAGAAAAATTCATTTAAGGTAACTGTACTCGTAGTTGACAGTGTACCAATAGTTGACACTTTTATTTTCAGTCACGAATAATAAGCTTTCTATTAAAAAAATGTTTCTGACTAATACTTTTTCAAACAGCGTATTAGTGAAAAACATTTTTTTAATAGAAAGCTTATTATTCGTGACTGAAAATAAAAGTGTCAACTATTGATACACTGTCAACTACGAGTGCAGTTACCCTAATGCAAATTCAATAAAATTCATTTGATGATTATAAAAATTTATTTAAAGTATAAAATCCAATTTTCTTTTCTTCTTACAAAGCCCCTTCTTTGAGGGGTGCCAGGGCCCTTGGGCATCCCCCTCTGTTCGCGCCACTGGTATTACCTATATACCGAGCAACGGAGAACTTTGGAAAGTAGATTCCACTAAGGTTTGTGTCTCCTCTTCGATCGTAAAGGGTGTATATCACTGGCGGATCCTGAACGATAAAAGTTTCGACGTGGAATCGAGACGAGCGTAAAGTATCTATCCTTACAGGGTCGTTAAAAAGTCCGATGGAGTCAGCTAGCTGAGAAACGAGAAATAAACTACTAGCATCATCCTCTATCGAAGATTACGTAAGAGTCGTTTCCAATGAATTCTACCGCGAACAATCGCTGGAATTCATCGAGGTGAAGCAAAAGGGCGAGAGGGGCGAGGGTGTGTGCGGGGGGGAGGGGGGGTGGCCCTGTTTGCCCGGAATGGGATTTATAGATCGTAAATCGCTGGCGGAGCTCGATCGGGACCACCGGCCCCCGAGTTTCCTCTATTATTCAACCGCGGCCCAGATGAAATTGCACGGTGCCGCAATTTTCCATCGGAAGATTGAAATTCCTACGGCTCTAAGTAACGTGGACGCTACCAGCCGACGCCATTAGCATATAAAATTCATATTTCAAGAACGGGGCCGGGCGAGCGCCGTGGCAGAAAGTTATTTTCCCGCGTGCACGGGACACGTCGCTCTCTGTGTCGTGCAATTTTTAATGATTAATGCCAACGACCCACGAAACTTTAATGAGCCTTATAAATGGAGTTTGAGCCGGTGCCACGGACAATCGAGGCCGAAAGATCGATGAAGGGGTCGCTGGGAGTCGCGGGGGCGCGCGGCTTTTGAGCAGCCCGGGCAAGCCTCGAGCACCTTCGAAATTTGTTTGTATCTCGCTCGGGGATAATTAATGGACCGCGCCGCGGGACGCGGTAATATTTCGGAGTGGTCGAGATTCGATCCTCCGAACGGCGGAGCGCTGCGCGCACCAAATGCCGGGACGTCGATTGAATTATCATTTCTCCGTGGGAAGCATCGCGGTTGTTGAAAGCCGCGGAGCTGCGAGCTGAAACGGTGGAGCGCGAAGTGACCGTAATTATTCGATTATTCGTTACAGCCCTAGGAGAGACAGCTATCGGAAGGGGTGAGCTTTCAGCGCGTCGCTGATGAAACGTCCCACTTAAAAGTCTCGAAAGAATTAGGCGGCCCCTATCTTGGGCGATCATTGAAATTCCCAGGCGTGCAGGTAAGGGTGGGGTAGAAAAGGTCCGTGGAGAAGGTAGCCAGACCTTTCTCGCTGGGTCGTGAAAATAAAAATTTCCTCGGTATTTCTGCGCGTCCTACGGGGGCAGGTACGAGGGAGCCCTTAAAAGGGCTCGGCCAGACGTTTCTGGTCCGCGCGGAAGCAACGAAATTCCTCCTGTTCCCCGAGCGACTCAACGTCCCCTGTTTCACCCTGACAAAGGGCTTGGCTTAACCACTAGGGAGCGGGGATGCCAGACCGCGGCCGGGCCGAAGACGAAGGGAGTCGGAGGTGACGTTTACAACTTGGCAGAGCCGCGGAATTGTATAAATAAGTTTTGTTGCGGGGGCGCGGGGACGGAAGGTTACTAATAATCGCTGTTGCTCCTTGGAGATGATTCCGAGCGACGGAGGCGCGGCAGAAATAGCTCGGAGCGGGTTGCATAGCTGCGACGAATCGTTACGCTTAAGGGGTCATGCCTGAGTAGCTGTCGGGCGAAAAAAAAAACCTGATTTTCGGGAATTTTTTGTGGAAAATCTAATGTATATTTTTTACAACTATTTGCTTATTTTAAAAGTACAGTGGCGTGCAAAAGTATTCGGCCGCCCTTTAAAATCGCATAACTTTTTTAAAATTAATCCGAACGACTTGAGTTTTTTTTAGAAGCTAGAGGGATTAGTTTGCTAAATCATGTGATTCGTCGTTTTGAAAAAAATGCACTTGGTTGGAATAGCAAAAAAAAAATAGTAAAGGTCGTTTTTTAAACTTTTCTTTGTGAGCCTGCAATGAAAATTCAAAGAACCCGTTTGTAGATTGAAGTATGTTGTATACGTGACTAAAATTTCATCGAAATCGGTTAACGTTGCTCTGAGCTACACACGTTTAAATATCGCAGAATAAGGGCGATTTTTGCGATTTTTGACCTTATTCTGCGAACTTTAAACGTTTGTAGCTCAGAGCAACGTTAACTGATTTTGATGAAATTTTAGGCACGTAGGTATATAACTTACTTCAATCTACAAACGGGTTTTTTGAATTTTCATTATGGGCTCAGAAAAAAAGTAGAAAAAACGTCCTTTACTATTTTTTTTTTTGCTATTCCGACCAGTTGCAATTTTTTTCAAAACGACGAATCACATCATTTAGCAAACTAATCCCTCTAGCTTCTCGAAAAAACCCAAGTCGTTTGGATTAATTTTAAAAAAGTTATGCGATTTTAAAGGGCGGCCGAATACTTTTGCACGCCACTGTACATATATTCAGCAATTCTCCGTAATTTTGTTATAGGAAAATATTAAAAAATGAACGAATAACAGCCACTCTCCCGGAAGTTATTTTTTTAGCGGTGAGCACGATTTCTCCGAGCCGGATCATCTGAAATCGAAAAGTGAAGATGATTCTGTTAGTATACGAGTTTATCTAGTTCGTGAACGAAGGATTTTTGTTTCTGATGAAAGCTCTATTTTTAATTCACGAAAAACGAACAATTCAGACATCTAAAAATCATGATTTTGCGTTAAACGGCCGTCATTTTGTCTGAAATCATTTTTTTAAAAATCCTTCGTTCACGAACTAGATAAACTCGTATATTAACAGAATCTTCTTCGCTTTCTAATTTCGGATGATCCGGCTCGAAGAAATCGCGCTCACCGCGCAGCGCCATTATAAAAACAGCTTCCGCGAGAGTGGCTGTTATTCCTTCATTATTTAATATTTTCCTATAACAAAATTACTGAGGTTGCTGAATACATGTACTTCTAAAATAAGGAAATAGTTGTATGAAACATACATCACATTTTTCACAAAAAAAATTCCCGAAAATGGCGTTCTTTTTCGTTTGTCAACTATTTAGGCATGACCCCTTAAATCGAGAAAGCTGCTTGAACGGGGATCGAACGGGTTAGCTCGAGGAGTCGAAAAATCCATAGGGATGCGGATCAGTGTAAGCTAATTAAGAGTACGGAGACTGCCTCTGCTTTCAATTGTCCCTATTTCAAGATTTTCGAGACAGTTGTCTGCAGCCGTGATTGAAGAAGATCGCGAGAGGTGAATTGGAAACACTCGGTAGCCGAGTTTCTTTGAGCGTTGAAACTCTATTACAAAGATCCTGTTGCCTTAAGCTCGGAGGCAGTAATCTCGAAGAGTAGAGAAGTTCGACGAATCCTCGTTGAAAAGCCAAGCCCCGCGGAATATTCCAGAGCCGGCCGAGGTCGAAGACAATGAGGACTCCAGCCAATTAAAGTCACTGCACACACCGCTCGACAAGCACTCCTTCCCACTGCCTCGGCAGCCGCGCAGCTTCCATCAGACGCGGTACACCTAGCGGGCTAATCGAGGCGCGGCTTCTTAGGACCGGCATATGCGTCAGTGACGAGTGCCATTAAAAAGAACCCACGGGATCTCGAAGAAGAGCGATCAGCCGAGGTGATCACGGGCCCGGTGCAATTAAAGACACTTAAGAGAAGCGACCGGGGTGCCTGGATCGCGATCAACCTCCCTGCAATTTATCGATCACGGGGAGGTTCGAGGTGGCATCGTATCCTGGCAATTAAACGCGATCCCAGGCGACTCGGAAGGGTTTCAAAGAGGACAGGGCCGAGCGGAGAAGGTGGCAGCAGATCGCAAGGGGAACCGATGGCCCGTGGGGCGTGTGTCGTGATCGATAGGAGGATCGAGGCATCGCGTGACCGAAAATCGGCCCGCGGCTGTGTCGAGCCTGCAGGACAGGCCGTGCGGCAGAAGGGACCGGGTAATTAGGGGCGATTACCCGGTCGCTTTTAAGCCGGCAGTCGCGGGTCCGCGGCTCGGCGGACGCGACCTGGCTGATTATAAAGTGGTAAACCGGGTGTATACTTTGTCACGAAGTCGTCGGGGGACCTGCGCCGCGATCCAGCAGGACGTAATTACAGGGACCCTGGGACAGTCTTGCTCGCGAGGAGGTGCCCTCCTCTCCTCGCCCGACTCCCGAGCATTGACTCCGCTCCAGAGGACCGTGAACACGGAAGCTGTTCGTCTCTGATCCTCGCGCTCCATTTTCTCCCCACGAAGGACCATTGCCTGGTCGTGGGATCAATTCCGGGGGCCATTTTTCTTCGGCGGAAGAGGGAGATGTTTGGGGGGCCTCTAACTCCTTAAACTATAAACTTTGGACTTGGTGACCATTTCGGAGTAGCTTCGATTCGAAGCACCAATGGCCTGCGAGAGTGTTGGTATCGCGTCTACCGCGTGTAAGGGAAAGCTACGGTTTTGTAAACAGAATTTCCTCGTGCCCGTTGTCCCTTTAGGGAGACTTTTCCGCCATTTCGGAGGATAATCGAGGGCCCCGAAAGGCCAGGGACGTTTTAATGATACGTTTATAATGCGCTACCTGCGAGCGGTTTTCTCTATTGCGAGACGGGGCGGAAAGTGAAAGGACCGTGACAAAGAGTTTTCCTGCGGCTGTAAATAATTATTCCGTCTCGGGGATATTTCGGCGGGGTCTAAAGAGGAGGAGGCGAAAACATTCCCCTTTGTGCCGCCGGGCTCGGTAATTGCATTCCTGCCGATTTCCCCCCCGCTGCAGTCGAACGTTTGTTTGGCTTAACAATTTCACCCCCATCGAGGTGGAGCACGTCCCGCCGTTCAGGCTGCGTTATTCTGTCTCGTTACACGCGAGACCTTCTCTTAAAGCCGTCGCCCTTGACGATCTAATTAACGAGTAACTGAAACGTCCGATTACCGCCGCCTCCTTGGCGCGGGCCGGTGTAAAACAAGGGGGTAGTTACGAGTGGGAATGGGATCGAGGAATATCGCGGGGACCCACAGTGCGTTGCTGAATGGACAAAAATCTATAAATCAATATTTTCTTCTGCGATGATTTTTAACATGACCGTAATCCAGATTCTTTATTTGTATATGAACACTCGAAAGAAAACAAAATAAAAGCACCCAGAAAGCACGTTAGTATTGAGAGAATCTATTCAACGCATTTCCTTAATTGATGCATTTAGTTCTGTCTTATACCTCAAGGCCACCTACATTATTAACATTAAGCATATATAAAAATAATTTTCAATGGATCATTTAAACGATTTTTTTTTTATTTACTTTAAATTCAGTTTTATTGTCTCGAAGTTACACATCACGTTTCTCGAAAAAGGTAAAACACGTCTTGGGGTTTATGTTGGAAACTATTCCTGGAACAGTCCCCAATATTATCGTACAAAAAAAATTTGCACATTTTTGCACTTTGTTTAGTTATAGTAATTTTTTCAGAAACATGTTTAACGAGGACAAATCGAGAAATTTTTGAAAAGTGGTTTTGTTCGGCACCGAGAGACAAAAAAATGGAAGTTCTAAACATCCGATCTGTTTTTTCCAATTGTTTATACGATACCTATCACGACTCTTCCATCCTGGATACTGCCTTCAGTTTTAAAATAGCTGTCAAACGCGATACACGTGAGAAAAATAATTTGATACAGAAATGTTTCGAAGAAAAGTTAGTCAGTATTCAGTTGACAACAAATTGCAAAAGTAAATATTGATAAAAAACTTTTTATTCAATAAAAAATCGAGATCACCTCAATTTTTTTGAATGCAACTGTATATTTTTTTCTACACCAATCGATGCATCTATATATTTTGGTTAAAAAAGTATTGGGGTATATAGGTCGAAAACTGATTATTTCAGAAGTTATGATTTTTGTCCCGATTTCCTATTAATTCAACGCACTGTGGGACCGTTTAAATTGCAGGGGACTTACTTCGAGGCTTCGCGGGATTCTTGGGAAGACAGCTGCCACTGTTTGCCACTGGCTTTTAATGAAATGCAGGGGAAACTGTGTCTGTGCGAATGGATTGTTCGTGGAAAAGTGCATCGAGGGGGTGGAGTAGGAAATATGAAAGAAGAGACTTCTTCAAAATGAATTCTGTTCCTCGGTTCTCTTTGTCCAGTTCTCGTCGTCTTCGATCGGGAGAATATTTGGCGGTTGGATTATTTTCCAAGCTCTCATCGTCGGGAATCTGATCCCATCCCTAATTAGACGCGCCCCCCGACAGGCATCTCTGTTGAAACGAAGACTCCGTGCTCGGGCTCCTTCGAGAGTAGCTTGTCACCGGGGGAAGATAGAAAAGGGAAGTTTAATTACCTCGAATGCTCGGGGACGAATCCGCGACGTCGGTCGCGAGGTCGACGAGATCCTCGAGCCCTCCTCCGTCACCCCCGCAGTCCATTATCATGTCCTGAAATCAGAGAATGGTTCGTGAGAATGCTTGAACATGGCCAATTAATGCGCTCGTCTTTTCCCCCATTAATCCTCCTTCTATTTTTATCTCTGCCCACGACCAGGCACCCTTTAACCCCCTTAATACCCCCACAACGTCCAACAAAGTCTGCTCGCATTCCCAAATAAGGAGAAGAGACTCATCTGGCCAGGGGCGCATTTATACTTTTGCAGGCCCTTGGCACAACGTCGCTACATGGCCTCACAAAATTTTCGGCTGCCTCCGGTTTTTATATTCTGAATTTAATATTTAAAAAGAAGCAAGTATTAAATTTTTTTTTATTTATTTACTTTCTCATGGACGGCTAACAAGGGAGCAACCCGAAGCCGGAAATTCAAAAAATTCTGAAACTGCGTGAATATGTAAGGAATTTCTACCTGATTACAACGCAATTTTTATTTGCTGTCCAAATTCACTCTAAGGGGGTGTAATTGATCCCCGAATATCCGGGTATTTTCCGATTTTGTGTTATAACTCGTGAACTGTAAAATAATTTTTTTACCAACTGATGGAGCTATTTAAAAGAAGTAACTTTTGTCTTGAAACATTTTTTCTATCTCTTACAGTTCGCGAGTTATAACAGAAAATCGGGGAAATAGCCGAATTTTCAGGGGTTAATTTCAACCCCTTCGAGTGAATTTGGGCGGTAAACAAAAATTGCGTTCTAATCAGGAGGAAATCCCCTACATTTTCACAAAGTTTCAGAATTTTTTGAATTTCCGGCTTCGGGATCTTCCTTGTAAGACCCATTTGATGAAAGAAGAAGGCGATTAAGACGCAGATGTAGAGAAACAGCGTTACCACAAAACAAAAGTAACAGAATAAAATATAAAAATAATAGTGACTATAATAATAATAATAATAATAATAAGATATTTGAATGCTTCAAAATGCACGTAGTAGATACTTTTTAGCTCTACTACATATATTTTTTCCCAAAATTGCAGGTCAATCATTAAGGCTGGAAATAAAGAAATTAATTTTCTGGGGGTTGTTCTTCTTCTTTCCCACTCGAGATCTCCCACTACGCTTCGCGAGTGCGTTAAACCCCGAGGTAGCTATTAACTTTCATTAGCAAATCGAAATAAAGTCAGCCTCCCGGCAGAATTCGCAAGCTTAATACAGTCATAAAGTTCGCGATGCAGGACGATGGCCAGCGGGGCGCAAGGGAGCGAGCCCGAGAGCATGGGAATCAGCCACGCATGCATGCGCCGGGCAGCGATCCCGCCGACGAAAAAAAAAAAAAAAGAAGAAGATGTATCCATCAGGAGGGTTAACGAGATCCCGCGAGGCTGTCAGCGTTTCCTGCCCGGCGTCGGGGCAGAGCGGGATCATTCCCCAAAAAATTGAAACGTACAAAAAGCGGGCGCTCGCATTAACCGGATCGCCTGGCGGTCGCATTAACGATGCCACTTCGTAATCGGCGAATGCCCGTTACGACTTTCTCCCCGTATACAACGCTTATTTGCAACAAAATTGCACGTTCCCCGTGTACAGTGGCCCCCGGCGAGCAAACTCCGTCCCGCTGAACGCTTAATTATCTCCCCCCCCCCCCCCGATTTTCCATAAAATTCCCCGCTCCACCAGGTACACACTCGTCGCCTCGCTAATTCCCGCTGCACGTTAACCGGCGAATTAAACGCCGCCCGTGAATAAAACGTCCCCCCTTCAAGGACTCGCGACGAGGCTGCGACGAAAAAAGGCACGACGGGCAAAGGAGAGAAACAACCGAACGAGGAAGAGGTTCGCCAGGGAGCCGCCACAGGCCCGCGCGTCGTAAAATCGCGTCCAGTAGCTTTATAAAGTGCCGAGCATCTGCCTAGTGAAAGCCGGAATCCGCCTATCGACAGCCTCTATCGGGACAGGGAGCGCGCTCGGTGCACGCGGGATTCCAGCTTTTCACGTGCGAATTTTACCGCCCCTGCTACCGAACGGTGGCCAGTTTACGGGCTGACCTTGTTCGCCCGTAAATTCGGGGAAATTTATTGCGCAGCACCCAGGGGCGACGGTGGCGGTGCGTGAAAATGCGTGCGCCCAGTGACCCAGAGACACCGTCGGGCAATAAACGTGGAAGGCAACGGTGGCTGAGTTATTGTTGCCCCCTGTCCTGCTGGCTGGCCTGCGATTTTTCCCCCCCCAGACAGATTTTACGGCTCTGCCTCGCTCTCTGGCGACGATCGGGTAATCGTCGACGGAGGATTCCGTTCTTCTGTACGTGGGACAGGACGAGGGTTAGAGGGGTGATCGTGGGGGTAGGGGGGGGGGTGGGTTGAAGGGTAGCTTGCGCAGCGAAAAGCGACGGAGTCGGAGATTAAAAAGGGGAAGAGCCGCGGTGCACTCGTGACGCTTTATCTCTCGTTATTGTCTTCCAGCTTTTTTTTTTTTGGTCGATGGGGAGGGCAGAGTCGGCTCGCAGTTTCGCAGTGTCGGTTGAGAGGTGTCTCGCAGGTGCGGTACATTTTCGCGGGGCAGACTCTCGGGAAGGTATTAGCGTAGAGAAGAAGACGCTGGGAGGTTCGCCGATCGTTTACGAGGCTCGCAACCGGTGCAGAATCCTCGAGGATCATCGGCGATCTCGTCGTCGAACGAGGCAATTATCGAGCTGACGCGAGGACGCATTAAAGCCAGCCGTGATCTTGAAGCGCTTGCACTTCGATCGGCTGGAAAAAAAAAACTTGATTTTCGGCTGTCGCCTCGGAAAGCAACGAGGGATATGTAAATTCGCGGATCCTTTAATTACTTGGAGGGGGGTGGGGGGGGGGGGCACGGAGAATGGGGCTTCTTCCCTAGTATCATTTTTGGTTGGCCAACGGTAGCCAACAGTTGGGAATTAGTTGGGATATAGTTAGCGTTTTGCCTACAAATTCCCAACATAGGGCCTACGGCAAAAAACTTACGACAGTTTGCCAACGAATATTCAATGTTGGGCCTACAATTATTTTGGTTGGTTATATAACAAAAAATTACGACAGTTTGCCAACGAATATTCAATGTTGGGCCTACAATTATTATGGCTGGTTAATTAACAAAAAGTTACGACAGTTTGCCTACGAATATTCAATGTCGGGCCTACAATTACTATGGTTGGTTAATTAACAAAAAGTTTACAACGATGATTAAATGTCGTCTTACAAACGTCAGGAAATTTGCTACATCCAAAAACCTGTTATTATATTCCAAGTTGTGATTTTTCTTTTCTTATTTATAAATACGTAATGAGGACGTCTGTCTCGAGACGAATGTGAAATTTTAAGGAATGAGTCGAAAGGTCGAATGATGATATTTTGCAGAATATTTCGCGTCACTGCGCAGTTTTTATAAACAATTAATACTAGTTATGTAACTAGAAAGTAGAAGTGTTTACGAGGAAATGTGTTGGGTAAGTGCCAACAGCGGTTGCTTCGTAAGCGGAAAGTTTGGATTCGATTCTCTCCTCACCGCAAATTTTTTTTTTCCTAAACCAGGCCTGAAAAAGACGTGTTTAAGACGTCTTTTGAAGTTCTTCATGACGCCTTCTAGACGTCTGTAAGACGTCTTTTGGAAAGAAACTGTTGGGCTTATAGAAAAAACCTTCAGTTGGGCCTATGGAAAGAAACCTTCAGTTGGGCCTGCGTTGGTTATAATCGCTGGCCCATTTAAAAATAGCGCGACACTTCAACAGCCGGCCAACGGATAACACGTCATTGGCCCAACAAACTCCCAGCAAATAAATGCTACTAGGGTTGGGAACTGCTTTTCGAGATAGACGGTCCCTTTTCAGTTGACACTCTTTCAGATGAACATTCTTTTCAGATAAATCCCACTGATCAACGCCGGTGTCAATCGTTTCCAATGCCTCCGCAAGCTACTGAATAATTCTCCACGTTCCCTAGACGCGAGCAAAGTTTCCCTGCGAGCGAGAGAAAAAAAAAAAGAGGGAAGAAGGCACTCGATATCTGGCAGCGCCACTAAAAAGTCAATTCGTAGGGAACAGTGTCCCAAAGTGTATCCATTTTAATGGAGCAGGAAACGCGATTGCAGGGCTGTCGCCCCGCAAAGTGGCTCGGAATATGTAAATTCCCGGCGAGGTGGCTTCTTCCAGAGCCCCGTCGAGGCCGTAATTAAAGAGGATTGCTCGATTTATGCGCGATTAAACGGGAATCGGATCGATCGGGATACGGTCGCAGGGGCACGCTGGTCCCTTCGTTGTAATTTCAAAGAAGGCAACACCCTCGGGACCTACACTGGCGGTGAAATAAAATCAAGCAAAGAAAAAAATTTTATGTTAAACGATTTTATTAAAAATGCACTAAAAACTAAAGAATAATTCTTTTCTTGTACTACAATTTCGATGGTGCTTTTTTTCACATTAAATAAAATCGTGGAGCAGGATATGTCATAACAAAATATGAATCAATTTAATATACATAGAATCAAGCGTCGAAATGAATTTGTTGCGACATATCCTGCTCCACGATTTTATTTAAAGTGAAAAAAACACCATCGAAATTGTAGTACAAGAAAAGAATTATTTTTTAGTCTTTAGTGCATTTTTAATAAAATCGTTTAACATAAAATTTTTTTTTTATATATTCTTTATTTTCTAGTTTTTAGTGTTTTTGGATTTACATTTCATAACTTTCATGTACATAGAGATATTTAGACTTTTCTTTTTTTTGTGTTAAAGCTCATAGAATGACGATTAAAACTAGGGGAAAACTTTGTCTCTACTGTTATTTATCACTTTACAATTTGCGTTGGAAAAAAGGCCTGTTTTAGGGCTATCGAGGGTGACCTACCCCCTTAAACGCTATAGTGCTGCAGTCACTGAAAAATAATTCTTTTCTTGTATTACAATTTCGATGGCGATATACTAAGAACGCCTGCAAAGTTTTAGTTTTACTATTCGTACATACGTGACGGATCATTTCTCGATAAATTGTGTATTCTCGGTAATCGCGATGCGACTAGCGTCCTGAACGCAGCGGCTTTTTGTCGTTTTCTTAAAGAACGCGAGTGGTTGATTTCAAGTCGTTTGGATCTGTGGTTATGGGTTATATTTATTGATGACTGGGTAATTTTTTCACCCGCTCGGGGTTAATTTTTTTCTTCAAATATTGCATTGTCATCCAAACTACGCACGCCTGCAAAGTTTCAAGACAATCGGATAGTTGGAAGTGGGTTAAATTTGAGTTGCCAGATTTGAGCCATACATACAAACAAACAAACAGAGGCTCGAAGCTGAACAAAATCGTTTAATTAATTAATTAAAAAAAAAAAACAACGTCCCCGGCGAGAGGACATTCTCATTTCGCGAAACGAGGGTAATAAACGCCGATAGAATAAGTTCGGGGATAAAACGGAAACGGGGCCGAGGCTTCTTCGTGTGTTTTACAGACGGAAACTTCTGCCCGGAGTGAAAACTCGGTGGAATAGTACAGATGGAATTACCTTTCTGCCGTTACCAGGCAAAGGAAATTCGTTCCCCTCCCCGCTCGGTCCGACTCGATCTTTCCGCTCTCCCGTGTCCGTATTTTCGCGTTTCACTCGCCTTCGCGCGCCTTTCAAAATTACTTTGTCCGCTGGTTGCCGGAGCGACAGGGGAGCGACAGCGACGGCAATTTTTGGCCCCACTCGGGGAAGTGATTCCTCGTGGTGAATAAGGGAGAAACCCCGGGCAAACGAGGAGGGTCTTTACATTCGTAGAGGCTTCGTTAAGGCCGCCGATGTACGTTGACTCAGTCCCGACCCACTTTGGCAGCGGTCTCGCAAACGACTATATAACGCGTGCTCTCCGCCCGGCGAGATTAACAGCGCATCCGCGATATCGATTCCCGACGGGCAAATAGAACTCCGCAAACTGACCCGGTTTCCACTTCGGGGTTAATTAAGGCCTTGACACAGGCAAAGCCGAGGAACGCGATTCTACGGGAACAAAGAAGCGGCTCGAGTTCCGTGGGGGGCCCTGCCCCAGCTTTTCCATTTAAGGGGGGACGCCTACCTAGAGCGGTCGAAACAATGCGCTTCTTTGGGATTTTTTTCTAGAAAAACCGTTACACTTTTAGTAATAACTATTAGTCTGTTGTTAAGAGTACATCTAAAGGACAGTTCAGTATTTTTTACGTTAAAGAATATTAAAAGATTTGAGAGTTATAGGTGATGACCGGGATGTTTTTTTTTTTTTTTAGTGTTTTGCGGTGACCATCGTAGTTCGTAGCAGGATTATCTGAAATAAAAAAATTCGAATAGTTTTTGGTAGAGTATGAAATTATCTAGGCGCTATCGGGCCCGATTTTGGAAAAATTATTTTTAAACAAAATGGCAGCGCTGCAAAGTGGAACCCTCGATTTTCATAAAAAAAGTAGTTCCTTTCTTGGCGTGTAAAAAAAAATTAAGCAGAAAAAAAAGAAATCCCTCCAATAGCGCCTAGATTTTGGACCCTAAAATAAGTCCACAATGGGGCAAGCAAATCGGTTCATTAATTTTTTAGTTATGTCGGTCACCGAGTTCGAAAACATGGTTTCGAGATAACCGCGTTTAAAGTTTTGGGTCTAGGTTCGAGCGCTGCGTCGAGCACTTTACTTAGACACGCATAACTATGTCAATTTTTTTCGGATCGATGTGAAATTTTCAGGGAATATTTTTAAGAGGTTGTACTTCAAGAAAATATTGAAATCCAAAAATCGATTTTTTGAAGCCTTCTAGGTAGGCGTCCCCCCTTAACGCTCGCAATGTTTCAACGCGCTGGAATTTGCATCTTTCCCGGGGAACAGTGGGACAAAATTTTTATATGAACAAAAACTCCGAATAACGAATAAATTTTTCTGTAACATCTACTCGTTATTTTTATTTTTATTTTTATTTATTTCCACACGAACGGGCCAATACCGATTTATACAAGAATAAGATGTAAAAGACGCGGAGTAGAGACACATCGTTACAACAACCCGAAGAAGCGATACAAAACAAAAGCAAAAGAGTAAGAAAATAATAAAAATATAAAGTACGAAAACGTGACTTTTAACTTTTACTAGTTTCTTTAACATTTCCGTTCGAAAGGAAACGATTCACAGAAGTGTCGACAAGTAGGCTGGGAAAATTGTACGATCGTTGCAGAAGCGCATCGATGGTCCGATAACTGAAATTACCCTGTAATTGTCCCCGGGCAGGAGTCGTCTCGCCGAGGATCGGCCGTGGAAATAAATTGAAACCGCGGCCGAGCGGGTCGGAAGATTATTGATAATGAACGCGGATCCACGGGGCTTGTTCTTTTTAAGTCGCTGGTAGATTTCACGCAACAAAGCGCCAGGTTTTTGCGGTGAAAATGAGAGTGGCAAGCGTGGCAAGCGCGGCAGGCCGGCGCTCGTTAAATAAAAGTCTGTAACGAGGTAGAAAATGAACGGAGGAGAAGATGGATTAGCGCGGAGAAGCATACGCGCTTCAAGCCGGCGTACAAACAAGCTCCGCGTGCCCCCAGCAGTTACATTTTTATCCTTTCCACATTTTCTCCGCCGCAGTTAATTAACGATGTCCTGAATTCCGGATGGCGACGGCGCCGCGGCTAATTAGTTGCGCGCCCGGAACACTCCGTATCGATATTCATTTCCTTGTATCTGAATAATAGAATCACCCGGATGGAATAATCTCCCAGGTCCGTTATATCGCCCGTTCCGTGGAAAGAGAGAGAGAGAGAGAGAGAGAGGCGGAATGCAAAAGGGCCGTTATGGAGTGTATTCCTGAAATAATATATAACCCCGTTCCATATTCGGATCGTCGAATTAATATCACCGGCGCGTATAATTAATCGTCGACATTTTAATTGGCCCTCCTCGATCGGCCTCCGTTCGCGGCTACCGAACGTTCGATCTCCATTCCAACACGGCGTTATCCCCCGCGCCGACGCCGACTAATTTACCCGTAAAACGTTAATCGCGAATCAGCTTCGTTACCGCCCCGGGCAACCCCTCGCCGGGCTTATCAATTTTAAACGCGCATAAATGCCCGATAAACGCAACTAATTTGTCCATAAAACGCTGGCGCAAATTAGTTCCGGTGCGCTCTCCGTCCCGGCATCGATCTAAATTGCAAATCCCGTGGAATTCTAATAACTCCGGTCGTTCACCCCTACGCCCGCCTTAATAAGTATTAGATTAATTAATTCCCCTTACAGCGCGGAAAATCCAACGGCCGGCGATTTTCAACAAAAGCCGCGGCACCGACGGTGGAAAGTTTTCTCAAACGCCTCTCCTGCCGAGCAGCCGCGTAATGGTGGGCGTAATTATTACGATCAGACGGGGCCTCGAAGATTTTCATACGGTCGTTAATGAATGCGCGTTGGAGCGAGCGCTCGCTCGTTTCTCTCTTTTTATTTTTTTTCTTATTCATACGTCCCGTGTACCGGTTAATTCTGGTAGCTACAATGTAGCCGGGTCGATGCACTATCTCGTATCGAAAACCAATATTTTTGCCACGCGCGGGGCAAAGGCGAGCGCGGGGGTGAAAGGGGGGGGGGGCGGTAAAATATTGACTCGACAGAATAAACGGGGCCCCATCGGCAGGCTGCGCCGAATCGCCTCGTATTGAATCATCGAGATTCAAATGTGTCCGTGCTCGCGTGTCCGGGCTAATTAAAGAGGCAGGAAGGAGCGGGCGACGATGGTGGGGGAGGAATAAAAAAAATTTACGACGGATCATGGGCATTTCAATGGAGCCATACGGCTGTGCAGGCGGACGGGAAGAGAAAGAGCCGCGATAAAATCGCGCGTTCGAGGTGTAACAATCGACTAACCCGGGCAGGAAGAAAGGCTCATAACGCGGCGTGAAATTTAAAATGCACGGAAGGAGAATGGAGGATGAAGGAAGGAGGAAGTGTATTAGCAGGCTCGGGTAATTAACGGAGATACAGATTCAGAGCGAAGTCGGTGCAGTTCGACGGGGTAAAAGCTGCTTGCTGAACACGCTCGCTTAATGGAGGATTGGCTGCGCTAATGCTGGCACTGCACTAATCGTTGGCACAACTGATTAAAAAGCGAAATGTTAAGCATGTATTGTACGCAGGATATTAGTCAAAAGTATATGAAATTAGAAATACTTGAATATCTGAGTCTTACGCGGAGTAAATCCAGATGTAAGGAACTCGAACGACAGTTGGAGTCACATTTTCACTCCTGGGAAGGTATTTGTCAATTTAAAAATGCTTTTTCAAGCATTATCTGCTAAACTTTTGACAGTGAAAATGCCCTGAATTCGCAATTTTCTCAAGTTATAATTTATTTCTTTAAAACGATGTAGCGAAAACAATTGAAACTCGGCAGATATTTTCATCTATCCATATACTACATGTACAAAAAAATTGAAAACATTGGTGCCATTTCTTCAACATTTTTTCAGCTGTTTTATCTGGCAAGATCGTCTCTTTCCATAAGAGTACGTGTAAAATCAGTGAAAATTAAACTCGTCGTAGCTCAGCAACCGTTTAGTGAATTCATTTAAAATTTTTGGAGCGCATCAGGAAGATTAAAAAAGAACAATCTCACAAATGTTCATCAACTTGGTACCATTTTGAAGATAGGTCCGATACATCCTTAAGAAGTACGAGCTTAGAAAGCACGTGCTTCCGCTTTTTATTTTTCTTCCACTACAACACTGCAAATTTCAGTAGTTGAACTACGCATTTTACACCTGGCAACATCAGAAAAAAGTCTTAAAAGTGGCGGTGGGACAAAGGGCTGTGTTTTAAGCATTTTCTTAAAATTTTGATAAGGAGAATTACGTTGAAAGAGAAACATCCCGCGACGAGGAAGAGCTGATGGTTTTCTTAAGCAATTATCTTGAACCAGATGACTCTAACTAGATTTTCATTTTCTTCTGTCTGATCTCTTGTTTATTTTTATTTGTAGTTATTAACGAAGAATTAATTATTAAAAGGTCAACAATTTATTTTTAGTTTCTAAGCGCCAATAATGTATACACTCTGTGACAATAAATATACTAAGTATATATATATGATTGTACTTCTATGCCTATTTTTGCTTTTTATTGAATATTTTTGAAATAAAATACTTGATAGGTACTCAATGTGTTTTATTTTAATGACAAATCTCTAATCATCGATCGTTACTGAAATTTAAGACCATATAAAAACTTCACAAAGAATATAGCCATTCCAAAAAGAAGATAGATTTCCGCTAAGGGTTCCAATCGTTGCACAGTTTTCCCTATACTATATGTATAAAGGGAAGGGTCGAAGAAGGGCAGAGTTGGGCAAAATGTAATCCAACTACAACTTACAAATTACGATTAAAATGTAATTGTGTAGTTGATTACACATTATTTTCTGTAATCGTTCATTTAGGTAGTTGACCATTTGGTTTCGTCAACTACCTAAATGAACGATTACAGAAAATCATGTGTAATTAACTACACAATAATATTTTAACCGTAACTTGTAAGTTGTAATTAGATTATTACATTTTGCCCAACTCTGAAGAAGGGTCTGATAAAATACTGATAATCGACTAATCGACGGGAATAAAAGGCCCCGGGTATAGGTTCCAGGCGTAATTCGCTTACAACATTTTTATGGACCGGTCGTTTTATTGAAACGCAGTTATCGGCCAGGTAGTGTTATCGAATATCGATACCCTTACGCGAGGCGGATGCGCAAGGTGGCCGTAAAAGAGGCCAACAAAACGTCGGGTTCGCCTCGTAAACGATATATTGATATATCGTAAATATGATACCGATACTCCGCTCGGTGTTCTGCATGCTGTAAATCGATTTTACACCGAGGGCCGATAAAACCTGGCGTTAAACACAATCGCCGTTGTAGACCTCGAATAATGCTCTCCCGGCGTTGAGAGAGACGGGACTTCTTCCGCAGAGGGAGAGAGAGAGATTGAGAGAGAGTGAGAGAGGGGGGAGAGGAGAGAGGGTCGGAGAAAAATGGGCACTTTTAACAAATGCCGGGTTTATACCGGGCGATTAACAAAAACCGTCACTTTCGAGCTAACGAGTGCATTTCCATTGCCGAACGCTAGCAGAGAGATGTAATAAAGTGGCATCACTCTTCATTAACTCTTTATTGCGTATAATTTCGTCGAGCTGCAGGATGATTTAAAAAGCGTGACGTATAATTTGCGAGCCCGTTCCGCGTGTCACTCGAAAGCGGCGTTAAAGAATCTTCAGGGAAGTTATTCGCCGTAAGAATTAATCGTAAGAAGCTCTTCGCGGAAAGGAGCCGCAGATTTCGTTAGGCCAGAGTTGAAGCACTCTGTGTCCAGAAGGGGACAAACGAAATTAAAAGTTGCCGAGGTGGATCGTAGCTCCGCGCTGGATTGAATTCGCCGGGGCAATCCGGGAAGTTCAAAGGGAACTTTGCCCGTGCGAAAAAGCGGAAAGTTTTCGGTCGCGAAATAAGATTCCATTTGAATTTTAGATTCCGCGTCGGCGGAATGCGAGCCGAGGGAACTGATAGGGATGTCGCAAGGGTGCGCGCGCGCGCGCGCGCGAGAGAGAGAGAGAGAGAGAGAGAGAGAGAGAGAGAGAGAGAGAGAGAGAGATAAGGATATCGAGGTCGAGGGAAGTCGTTCGAACTTTCGACGAAGTAAAACAAGCTTGGAAGACTCTTGCGATTTTTCTGCAGTCCAATTCCGGGACCATTGCAGGAAGCACGTGAAATTTTTCTCGCGATGCAGTGGAAGCTTCAAAAAAATAAATAGGTACAGTAGCAGCGGACACATCTCGACTGAGAAGTTCATCTCTTGGAAGGGTAACCAAGGCTTTCGTCGAAATTAATATCCCAAATACTTGGTCCTTGTGTTTAATGACGTTCAGACGACTTTCATGCCCAGTCCCGGTCACGGAGCATTGCCGAAGGTAAAGGAGCAACGCTCGGGAGACTTGGATCGATCCACCTGCGAGCATTGTGACTCCGATTAAAGTTTCAACTACGTGGAAAACCGCAATCTAGCGGCGGATCGGCGTCGTATATACGTGTCGCGTATCTGGCCGGAGGGTGGAGTTCAAAGGGGAGAGAATACAGCGGCCGGGAAGTAATATCTGCCGGCGTGTAATCGCACTTTGTATTTTATCAAGATCCCGATGCGACGGTGAATTATGTAATTGCGACTCGCGCCCTCCCCCCCCCCCGCCCCCGCCCCTCGGGGCCTCCGGAGCGCTGAAAAGCCCGTCGTCGGCGGGCCGAGGGAAAGAAGAAAATGTTCTCCCTCCCTTTGACGCGGTGGCCGGCTCGGAGGGGTGTCGCGGGGCGAGGCGGCCCCGGATGGAAATTGGAGAGAATGTCGAAACAAACGGGGGGGGGGATAATGCCATCTCGTTTCTCCCAGGCGAGTGCTTTCGCGGAGATTGGAAATGGTGGCCTTTTCATCGGAGCAGAGCTTTAATTAAGGCCAGTCGATATCCCGGCGTGTCTGCGAGGTATTGTAGCGACTTGATTTAACTTTTCCCCGCTACCTGGATGGCGAAACGAGTCCGCCTCTGCGGAGTTTCACAGACCTCTGCGATTAGCCGCGCGGAAGTCTCACTGGTTTTCATTGTTCCGCGGGGTGATTTGGAAGCCGGGGGAAGGCTCCTCGATGGAAAAATATACGCCCGACGAACGGAGCTCCGTTATTAATTCCGCGAAAGATGTCTGCCGCTCGGGGCGGGGGGGGGGGGGGGGGGCGCGACGTTACGCAAACAATCGGCCGGGCTCTGTGACAGATATCTCGCCGCGCGTTTTTCCGCGGATCGGCGAAATTACAGAGAACCCCCGGCGGGCACGCCAATTGAATTGCTAATCGATCCAATGGAGCGGCGTTTTCGAGCCTTGCCAGCCGTGGCAGCGGTTGCATAATTCCGCGGGCCGTTGCGTCAGGGAAACCGTGTTTCTTCGGTAATAATTGCCAGCGCTCGGCGAGGAGGAACCGGGAGGAGTGAACAACAGAAATAACAGACGCCCGAGACCCACGGCTTTTCCCCCCACGTTCACGGACCATCGTTCAGCAAACAGCCTTCGGGATCGGGGATTTATTTATCTTCACCTTCACGTAGTAGACCCGCTACAAGCGTGAATCGCAATTCTCCACTTCTGAAAGCTTCCGAGACCTCCCCCTGTCGCGAAAGAAGCTCAAAGAATTCGCCGATGTAAGGCTATGAATAATAGAACAGGGCCAGAATTGTCAGTTTTATCGCCTGCTATGTAACAGGTGGCGCAAAAGTCATCGTTCGATGTTGATAGCTCCTGATTTTTTAATAGCCTCCGCCAGTGGCGCGCTAAGGATTTAATTTTGGGGGGGAGAGCCGAGTTGAAGGGATAAAACTATTTTCAATGCAAATTCAATGAAATTCATTAGATTATTATTAATCGTCTTTAATACTCCAAAGAAGGAGTAAAGGCGAGGATGCAGTGGTAACACTGTCGAGAAGCCTAACAGTGAATTAAAACGCAGGCAACAAGAAATAGACATAACAAATATTAACCCTTCGTTGGCACACCTCTTTTTTCGATCAACTTTAACACACCTGGGTGGCTCACACCCAGAACAATTTTTGAACGACTGCCATTCTCATCCGAAGAATCCAATTGTTATGAAAAAAATCATGGGTCAACTTCATGGTCTGTAGAATGTATTCCAATAGTGTTTTGATTGAAATTTCATCACAGTTCTAGTAAAAAAAATCTAGATTACCATATGTCGAGAGAACACGAAGAAAATCTTCAAAAAAAACTGTAACTCTTACAAATTTAAATATTAGAAGCTAAAAATCTACAGAGTTATTGCTCGGATATAATATTTTGAGAGAGAAAATAGTTCGTAAGTTGGCTTTGGAAAAAAGGTATTTATTTTGCATATAAAAGGTACGGAGCGTCAAAATCAGCTTATGGGTGGCTCACACCCTGAGTGTCAACGAAGGGTTAACGATAAACTAAAGTAAAAGTAATATTAAGATTTAAAGCTGAACATGAGAATAACAAAAAGAGTAAATTAGAGCAAGAAAAGTGAAGTAAAATGTGAAAGTGGAAACTTGGACCGAGACAGGAAAGAAAGAATAAGTGAATTATGCCAGGAATACTGAGATAGATGATTATAAAAATCAATTTAAAGAATAAAATCCAGTTTTCTTTTCTTTTCACAAAGCCCCTCCTTCGGGGGGGGGGGGGTGCTATGCCCCCCTAACTTTCCCCGTCTAAATACAACGTTTCGAATCACTCTAACAGAAAAGAAGTTGCATCGTTTCAGAAAGCAGCCCCCTCAGGCTTGTCGCGATAAGCTCGGGCTTTTCCCGGCGCATTTTCGCGCGGCACGAGCGATCATTATTATTAAACGGCCGGCGTTACACGCCGTTAATGCACTCGGCGCGAGCGGATCGACTTTAATTGATACGCGCCGAGTGCCATTAACGTTTTAATTAGCGGCGAGCAAGCCTGATACGCCGGCCGACATTTCCTCCGCGCGATCGATGCCCCAGCGTCGCCCGTTAAACGGCAACACTCTATTTATATGGGGGGTGGGGGTGGGGGGGGGGGGCACACAGGCAAACACATCTCGTTCCGTTAACAAACCAGCCTCCCACGCCGAAAAGTTGCGCCGCGCGGAAACTCGATGGAATCCAATTAACGGAGTCTATCGGCTCAGCGTGGCCCCTTCCCGTATGCAACCTTGTTCGTTCCGCGAGCCCATCCGTCTCCGGCCTCCTCGCCGCATTGTGCCGGGGCATTTTCTACACTCGCCCCCGATCGACGTTTTCCACGGGGATTTAACGAGCGGCTCGAGACGTCCGCCGATCAGGAAGCTCCGGCGAATTTCTGCTGGTTCGACGGTACATTTCCGCGGGACAATGTGACCGAGGAAGCTGGAGGATCAATTGCTGGACACCTTTTAGCGAAAGTGGTCGTGAATACTTGGAGAGATTGAATCACGGGGGTATCGCCTTGCGGGCGATCGTTGCGGAGGAGTTTTATGGGGGGTAAAGGAAGGCTCGGCTGTAAAGCTGACACCCTTTTAATTAACAAAATTCCGGGGGCCATTCTCAGCGCGAGGGGAGCAAGGTTGTTTGCCTAGGCGCTGCTGGTTCCATGATCGAACGTAAGCTCCCATTGGGGAGGTTTTACACGGAGGTGGGATGCTCTCTCTCCTCCGCTGATCCACGACAGTGCACTCAGCATAAAGTCCGCTGGAATTCGCAAGGGAGAGGCTTGCTTGAGGGTGGAAGTCGTGGAAAGTCGTGTGCAGATGGGTGCGATAAAACGCGCGTATAAAGGAGGCCGTGGCCGAATGCAAAGCGAATGTAGTAGATTCGCCGGTAGACACGGAAGAACGCGGCCGATAATGGTCCTCGTCCTGCGAGCTGTTGCGCGCGTACGCGCAAAATTGAATGCACCCGTGTAACGGGAAAGTGCATCGAATCCGAAATAACACGATCCACCGACAACGGCGCGCCGGTCAAATTCAAATACTGTAATTTATCGCAGGTGATGCAAACAGGTGCAAAGTCGGAATGCCTTTATCGCCCACAGGCAGGCTTGTCCCGTGAAATGTTTTTTTTATTTTTATTATTATTCGTATTTATTACTTGGAAACGTAAAAGAACAGTAATACAAAGAATAGCGAAGTAAAAGGCGAGGCTGCAGTGCGATACTGTTAGAGGCCTAACCGTAACTAAACGATTAAAAATAAAAATAAAACTAGAGAAGAAAAGTAAGAACAGAATAAATTACGAGACGGGACAAGGAAAAGAACGAATGTAGAGGTGACTTAGGAATACCGTAGAAATATATATCGTCGAGCTTTACATTTAAAATCAGGAAACGAATTTAGCCCTCGACTATCAGGTGGAAGGGAATTACAATAGTGAGCCGCGATATAAGAAAAGGAAGATTTGAATTTATAATTTGTGCGGGAATAGAGAGAAGAGATTGGTATCGGGTTGAAAGAGAATTAGAGGAGTGATATGAAACGTTTGTGAGTAGAATGTTGCAGAGATATGGCGGACAACGAGAAGAGAGGACCTTAAACACGAGACAGGACAAGTGGAGTTTCCATCGATATTCCGCGAATGGAAAGTGCGATCTTCCCCCGACAGCATCCGGAGCAATTTCAGCAGCCGATCTGTCCGCAGTGTGGCGAAAATTGTCACGCGCGAGGAACGTGTCCGTTTCCTCGTTTCGTGTAACGGTTAAGAAAATTCCAGTAGTCGAGAGTATTTAGGTAAACCGTGAGTCACGCAACTGGCTCCGCCTCCTATTAGCTTGGAGTAATCAGCATTAAAGCGTTCGAGGAATTTCTAGTGGAGCACCACGTTTCAGATTCTCGGCGAGCAGAAAATTACTTCCGCGAGACGGTGCTTGGAGACGGCCCTGTTTCCTCGCCCCGTGTGCAGGGAAACGAGTAATGATCCAGCCCATCGTTGTAACATCAACGCTCCGCCTGCCCTGTCACCGGCGCCGATCGACTTGCTATCGCTTTTCACGGCGATACCTCGAAAGACTGCGAGAACTGCAGGTTCGTCGAAGCCAAGGTTGCTCGCGAAATGGTGAATAATAACGCAGTTGGGCCGCGTTTCCTCCGCGGGACCTCCATAAACGGGCCGGTGGACAAGGTGTTTCTAAATCGCGGAGTCAAGTCGAGGCTGCCGAGCAAGTGTCCCGTAATCTTGCGCCGTTCCAGCTCCCGACTGGATTATTCAGGGCCGCGCGGCCCGGGAACGCGGTGTATTATCCGTGGGATAATGCCCAGCGAGGTTCGGACGGGACACCGGTCGTCTCCGTGACTAGGCAACGGACCCAGCGGCACCCGCCGAGTTATCCGGTGCAACGGGTCGAGGCGTGTATACCCCGCGGTCGCCGATCCTCGGAGCGGATAGCCGGTGAGCACGAGGTGAACGAACAAACGGGGTCCGATTTATCAGGCTGTTACATACCTCGGACAAGGCGTCCTCCATCATATCGCTGGTATCTCTCATGGCTCCGAATGGCAACTGGCACCGACAACAATCACTCAACGCCCACGTATCAGCCGTCTCCTAGTCCTCCTTGTACGTATCACTCTCCGGTTCCCTCCGGGGCCACGTTGCTCCGAAAGCGAGAAGCTGGATCCCGGTCGATGCTCGGCTGGATCGTCCACGATCGTCGGCTGACGACGCCGGCTTGGTGTTGGGGGGGGGGGCGGCGGGGGGGACGACGGGGGCCCGTTCCTGTCACGAGCACATTGTCCCGCGATCGGCTCTGTCCCGCCTCGGCAACGCGCGTTGTTACGCGCTGTTACTTCGCCGTCGCCGTAGACGTCGGTTCGATCGATCGTATCGCAACGTGTCACTGTACCCGTCCCTCACCCACTCCTCCCCCGCCCCCCCCAGCCCCCGCCCCCGCCGACCGATGCACCCCGTTTCCCTCGCACGACCGAGGATGATCCCGGCGACACGCAGCCTCCGGCGGATCCACGGCCAGGACACCGATGACGCAGGGGATGACGTTAGCGGTGGGATCGGAGCGCGGTGAGCTCACGGGGCTCGCGGTACGATCGCCGGCCGATCCATCGGTGCACGCGGCTTTGGAAACACTGGCGGAGCGGTGTCAGGTAAGCCAGGGAGCAGGTCGACAGACAGCCAGCAGGCCAGACCTGCCTCCATGACACTGCTCCCGTCTTCCTTCCACCCTAGCCGCGTCTCTCCCTTGCACCGACTGCTTGCAGCTGCCTTTCCTCCCCACCCCGACGCCCTTCCCCTGCGCTCTCCCACCACGCCGTTGCCCCTCGTTCGCCCACTCCACGGCTCCCCTTTCGCTGGAATCGACAGGCCGTCCTCGTCGCCCCTGCCGCCGCCGACCCTACGCTCCTCTCCATCCATCCAACCGTCCCGCTCCCCTCCTCCTGCCGCCGCCTGCATTTTCCTACCGTTTCCCCTCGCGCGGCTCCGCTCGCTCTCCTCCTCCCGTCAACGGCCACCTCCCTCGCCCCTCCGCCGCGGAGTTTCCCGCTGACGGCGGCCCACGAACGCGGCCCCTCCACGCACCTCGGTTCAGCTGGAGACCGTGCGAGGAGCGCGGTTTTCAAACGCTACGCACGATGGATCGGGATCGATCGCCGCTGGGATTCCGCGGGGTTGCGGGCTGCGAGGCAGGGCTGCCGGCGGCTGGGGTGGTTTTTTGGGTGGCTGGTAGGATTGTAGGATGACTGGAAGATGGAGCTTTGATGCGTGACAGTGTCGAAGGGTTTGCTCTGTGGAATCGATCGGTAGGGCTCGCTCGTTGCATTCCTAGGATCTTCTTGAATCAATCGGGACGCATTCCGAGGAGGCAATTTCCTCCTGCAACGCACTCCACCTATTCTGTATCCTTCCGCGAAAACCGTCCGATTGCTCGCGACGCTTACTGGACTTGGAGATTCCTTTTCTGGGGAACGTAATTGGGAAAGGGAGGAGAATTTTCGGCCGAGAAAGGAACGTCCTCGCGGCGCTCACAAAGCGGCTCGCGCTCGTCCTGGCGCAGGGCAACGATGCAGACGAACAGCTGCTATTTCACCTGTTCGATATATTATTTAAACGCTTCACCTGCCGCGATGTCAAGATACCGCGAGATAAGCGGCCCGGCGTTTCCTGCTTTCTCGCCGCGGATATCACGCGAGATTTTCGGGGCTCCGTCTCTTTCTCCGTAGCTCCTTTTTTTTTTGCCGGGCCACCGAGAACTCGCGAAATTCACCGGCCAAATGAGGATAATCGGTCTCTCTTCTTCCTTTTCTGGAACGCGCCGGCCAGCCGACGACCCGCTTCGTTGATTATGGCAATCTTTGGCCGAGCCTTTCCACAAATGAATTGGAATAATGGCGAGGGTTACCGGAATTCATACAATCCGCCGCGCGCTTGCCACGTCGAAGGATGCTCGGGAGACTCGGGCAGGTGTTAAGTGCGTTTGGAAGATGATCGATGCAAGGGAAAAGCAGTAACATCTTTATTCACCACTAGCCGACCCGTCACCTGGTTTCACCTGGGAATTATTTACGATATTTCCAATATAAGAATAAATAAATAGCCTGGATTAGATAATTATAATCTTAACTATTACGTCCACGAAAAAGAAAATTCTGAATTTTTTTCAAGGGATGATTTCACCCCCTAAAACCGCACTATGCAGCAACAAAAAATAGGGTTGCCTTAGGGATGAACTACTCTACTTGCACACAAAGTTGCATAATTTTCTGAATCTCCGGGTTGCCTAATTTCCCATGTTAGTTCAGCTCTACCTTAACCTACAGTTGGCTACTACTTTTCATTTCATTTTATTTGTAGTATTTTTAGTTAATTCTTATTTTTATGCTCATAAGCTTAGGCTTATTAACAGTTTCTGCAGCTGCCTAGCCTTTCTCTAATTTTACTATCTCCATGTGTGTGTAATAAAATCGTAATAATAATACTAATATTTCGAGCTCGGAAGTATTAGTTTCGCTACGTTTTGTTGTTCCGCAGGAAAATTGCTCGACGGTCCAGCCCAGCTATTATCGGGCTGACTTTCTTCGTATATTTAGCCAAAAGCTCCGAGTCCACGTGCCCGACTTTGTGGTCTCTGCCGCAAGTTTTGAACGGCACATATCCGTCGCCAGCCCCAACCAGAAACGTTGGAACCACGATTCGGTGCCATTCACTTTCCACCAAGCTTTCGAATTTTGGTGCCGCGCAGGCTCGACATCTAGACACCGAAATGGAATGTAATAATGGAGATAATGGGTAAATTTAAAGAATCACTACCTTATTTTAACGTCCGTCACCGTTTTCGTGTCCCCAGTCAAGTTGTACGTCACTTTCAATCCAGACCACGACAGAAACCCCTTCGATTTTAAAATCTGCAATCATCGGCAATCGATTGATTATTATTTTACTCAGTCTTCACAGATATTTTAGCTTCCGGAGCAAAATTGCAGTCATTTTCGGCATTTTTCTTTTAGGGAGATAATGAAGTAAACAAAAAATTCAATATGGAGCCTGTTATTGTACAACTCTCGCCGGGAAAAATCGTATTTTTTTTCCTACAAAATGACGACGTTAGAGCCATGATACGCAAGATCTTGAGGAGCGACGTTTTCCACCGTGTCCAATCTCACGGCTATACCGTTTGACTTAGAACAAAAAGCCAAAAAGTTTTATTTCCTACATGCCTGAAACTGGAGAAGTACATATGAAAAATGTTTCATAAAAAAAAATGTATTTTTTCTCCGCATGTTCACCATTTCGAGACAAATGAATGTTTATGGATTTCCAAATGTCATTTTGTAGGAAAAAAGATACGATCTTTTCCGGCAAGAGTTGCACAATAACAGGCCTCATATTGAATTTTCTGTTTATTTCATTATCTTCCTAAAAAAAAAGCCGAAAGTGACTGCAATTTTGCTCCGTCCAAGGTGGCCTATAACCCCTTCAAGACTGCAACCGCTGTGCACGGGAGTTCAGAGAGACACTCTCTAGCAAGGGAGAACTAGCAAAGCTTGAAAGGCAGCCAGGCAGCTCTCACAAGGGGACGCCGCGAACCCGCGCTTACCGATTGGAATACAACTTTGTGGATTTATAGAGACTTACAAATTATGAAAAGAAATTTCATCAGGTTTCGTTTTACATTTTTTTTTTTTTTTCAAAATTGAATTAACGCAAGTTTGTAACGCGCGTGGTACCATTAAACTTTTGTTTGGAATTTATTTTCCTATCTCTTGTACTTTAGGAGTTATACGCGAAGAAGTGGCAGTGCCTATTTGACTTTGAGCTTAGTTTTCACAGCCACTGTAGAGACCGGAAAATCAGCCAGATTTTGAGAATTTTTTAAGCGAGTATAGCGAATGGAATACAAAATCTGTTTGAAGGCCTTCATTGTACACACCTTGAAGTATGATCACAATTTTTTTAAAATTTTTTTAATACAAAATGGCGGCGCCACAGCTCAACAAAAGAAGCTTCTTCTGAAAAACAGTGTTCCGCGATCGGAAAGATTTCTCCTTCAATTTTTGACCTAGAACAAAAAACCAAAAATTTTTTAGTTCTATATAAGATTAACTCGGGAAGTACACGAGGAAATAAAAAAATACTGTTTTTTGTAAGAATGGTGCGTGATTGAACAAAATGTTTCAACAATTTCGAGGTTGTGGCAGTTCCGTGTTTTGTTCAATCACGCATCATTCTTACAAAAATCAGTATTTTTTAATTTCCTCGTGTGCTTCCCGAGATCATCTTATATAGAACTAAAAAAAATCGGTTTTTTGTTCTAGGTCAAAAATCGAAGGAGAAATCTTTCCGACCGCGGGACACTGTTTTTCAGAAGAAGTTTCGTCTGTTGAGCTGTGGCGCCGCCATTTTGTATTAAAAAAATTTAAAAAAAATTCTGATCATACTTCAAGGTGTGTACAATAAAATCTTTCAAACAGATTTTGTATTCCATTCACTATACTCGCATAAAAAATTCTCAAAATCAGGCTGCCTTTCCGGGCTCTACAGTGGCATTACCCCTTAAAGGGCGATTGGGTACGAATGAAACATACCGTTCTACTCGTCTTGAGTCGCTCTGTAAACCCACAAAGTTGCGCTCCAATCGGTGAGTACGGTTTCACGGTGTTTCCTTAGGTATCAGTAATCGCAATAGGCATTTGTGCTAATTTGCACGAATTAATTTAGCAAAGGTTTAATTTAGCTATCTACCCCCCAAGAAAAGTGACCGTTCCGATTAATCCAACAACTGCTCTACTGTTTCTCGTACCTGTATGATGCAAGTTCCATTCAATTCAAGAGTGTCCCATGTGTTCTCAAACGGCTGGGCCATCATCAAATCGCCAAAAGTGATGTCGCCGCCGATGGAGTCGATGGAAGAGCGTATTCCTCCAGGATTCATGCAGGCCACAGCAGCGTACGTCCAATAAGTCTTGTTCTCTGCCTGCTCCACGTACTGGAATCATTTACAAACACATTTCACGAGCCTGAATATCCCGAGGGACCTCTTAAGTGTATCTTCGTTCGTTTCTATCGGGCAAATCGACTGTTTCAGTTGCAGGCGGGAATCCTCCACTCACAGCATCCACCATCGCGTCCGTGATCAGGTTTCCAAGGTTGCACTCGCTTCTGGTACAATTGTTGTCCAAGTAAACCTTCGCCCGACCAACCTTCGACGACGCTTTTTCCTCCACGCTCGCTTTCCAGGGCTGCAGGGCATCCAGCATCTGGGGATCTGCCAGAGATTCGGACTTTGAGGGGCACGGCTTCGTCGATCACCGTGGAAGGTATCTATTTAGCTGACTCATTCTACTTTAAGAGGGGAATCCTATTTTTTGGGGCTAAAAGCACAGCAAGATTTCAGAATTTTTGTTTAAGAAACCAGCGATTCGATTCAGCTGAAACTTGGGCCATGTTTTTATGCATCTTTCAAGGAGTTGCAGTTTTTTTTCTTATTAATTTTTAGTAATAAATATAGGAGTTATGCATGATCCACGAACAGGCCGCAGAAACTTCTTCAAAGATGCATAAAAGCATGGTCCAAATTTCAGATGAATCGAATCGCTAGTGTCTTAAAAAATAATTCCCAAATTCTGCTATGTTTTTAACACCGAAAATGGGATTCCCCTCTTAATAGACGGGCGGAGAATAGTTTCCTCGCTCTAATGTCTGGTTTTTCCAAGCGTTTAACTGAAATTGGGTACTCAAGCATTTCCCCTCATTCTTTTCCTTCAGCCGCGATTGGACATCTAGCCGACCAGAAACACGTCTAGAAAACTGTTTGCCGGAGCTCGTTTACTCAATGCCGTCTACTTAAGGCTCACCCTCTTCGATGGAGTAATCAAGAAGAATCGGATTTCCGTCCCAATCAACCACCTCGCCGTCCTTGTCGAGCCACACCGTCAGATTCCCTAGATACCTGGCGGAAACGGGGAACGACTTCTTCACATTCCGGAACAGAGACGCGAAGTTTAAACGAGGGCTTTCGCCGAGAACGAATTACGAACTTGGTGTACGCCGCTGCCTGAACAATCAGCACCGTTCTGTTGGTGTTTTCCTGAGCCACCACCACGGGGTAGACGTCCTCCGGGGTGTCGACGAACGGGGGAGCCCCTAAAAAGATAGTAACTCATCTGAAACGCAATTTCCCTCCCGAAAGTCTCGGACCTCCCGCGGCCCCTTTCAGTCTGCTAGTTAAACGTTTTATGCCGCGAACTTGGAGAAGGCTTGTGTAACTTTTCCGAGCAAAGAAGATCGAGAAGAGCTGCCCGAGCCATCGGGCTCCCTCGAAAACTTCCGCAACAGTGTTCCCTTCCTTTCGCTCTTTGATTGACGATGCACCATTGAGGGATCATTCTACTTTGTGTCAGCCAAAAAATGAAGCTACTTCTAAAGATTCTTTTCTCAATAATATAATGAAAGAAATCTTTTTGGAATTTATTAAGCTCGATGTATATTTCAAAAGATGTACAATAGATTTTCTATCGAGTTCATTATTTAAAAGATAAACAAATCGCTAAACAAAACCTATAATTTTCTTGCCTCCAAAATGGCAGCCACCCTTAATCAGTGTACAGTCAATAGAAAAGTTCAGAGTACTATCGTTAACGGCAGCTTCGCGGAACTTCATTTCGAGCCTTCGACGTTTTGTGTACAGATAAAAAGCTGAGGCAGGCTCGAAGAGCTTTCGTGCTAGCTTCTCAGATTAAACGAAGCTTCTGTTTACGTGCCTGAGTAAAGAAACGTGTGCGAGTGGCCACCGACGATCACGTCGATTAAAGGACACTTGGCGGCCATTATCCTGTCCACGTCCAAACCGCAGTGACTTAAAACAATAATAACGCCGACCCCCTGCGACTTCAATCTGCTCGCTTCCTCGTTCACCGAGCCCACCTCGTCCGTGAACTTTAATTTCCCCGTGCTGGCAATCGTCTGGCAATTCGTAATTAGTCAATTAAGGCGACGGCTGGGAAACGCAGTGTCATTCCATTTAAACCTCTGTCCCTGTAATCGTCCCGCTTCTTCGCCCCTCGCGCGATTATTCGCGAGAGTCTGGCCTTTTTAGAGCCCGCTCGATTGCTAATCGGAATAGAGTCTAGCAAGAAGAGATTTAACGATCCTCACTTTCCGCGCGAGCGGTAATTACGGGGAGGCAAGAACGTCGACGAGTCCAGAGTTAATCGAAACCTTGCCATTGTATTTATTCCTTGGATCGCGGAGTCGGAGGACGGCTCATGAGATTAGGACATCGCTGGCGTTGATCGAGTATTTAATTCGGTAGAAAGTCTCGTGTCGGGAGAGACGGAGATGAAACTTTGCCGCTCCGTTTGATTACAATGAGAGAGATTTAAGTGGAAAGGAAGAATGGTAATCAATCCCATGAATCCCATAAAGTTTGCAATATAAAGGTTAAGGGAGAAATGAAAGCTTGTAAAAGCAGGGAATCTCCAAGACAGCTTTATCGAGAGAATTAAGTTTTAATACTTTAAAGGTTCGACGAATCTATTATTCTTACGTAATTTTCTTCTTAAATAATTTCTTGAAAAAAAATGGACATTCCCTGCTGTTCCCCTTGCCCTTCGTGTAAGTTACATATTCTACTTAACCCTCGTCAGGCGGCATAGGTACAATTGTAACTTTTGCGTTTTTAAATTGCGATAACTTTTTCTCGAGAAGCCGTGGAGGGCTGATGTTTCGTGACATCTCTAATTTTTTGGTCTAGATTATGCAGACCAAATTTCAGAAAAATATCTCTACCCCCTTCCGAGACAGAGGGTCGAGTCGAGGGTTGCATCCATAACAGCTGCATAGACACAATTACGTCCTCGTACATTTTGTATGAAGATAATGCGATAAAAAAAGAATACGATTTTTTTTTAATGATAATGTTATTTTATTATAAAAAAAAGTAAAAAATAGATTATTTACATTATAAAAGAAAATTTAGGAAATTTTTTTTATCGATTTTCATTGAGACTAAATGTTATCCATTTATCGTACAAATTATACCGATAGAGAGAATATTCATATAATATATATGAGGGTGCAATTGTGCCTCTGCCGCCTGTTAACGTTGTAAAATTGTGCCGCCTGACGAGGGTTAAAGTAATGCAGATAAATTAATACGAACATCGGTTGTTGATAAAATAACGCCTATAACCCCGATCCTCGTCCCATTCCTCTCAAGGATCGTGCTGTTCCTGTACAGACCCTGAAGACCAACAGGAAAATTTTAAAAGCCTGCCCGTTAAAGATTTAAATTGATTCACCAACCTGAATCGTCGGCTCCTCGCTAGCATCTATGTTAGTCACCACCACTGGAGCCTTGACCATTTGCAAAAATGGGACAACACCCTCGACTCCATTATCGAACTCGTGGTTGCCTATCGTCTGGGAAAATTGCAAGATCTTATCTCTCTTAAGGGGGTAGGTCACCCTCGATAGCCCTAAAACAGGCCTTTTTTCAAACGCAAATTGTAAAGTGATAAATAACAATAGAGACAACGTTTCTTTCCCCTAGTTTTAATCGTTATTCTATGAGCTTTAACACAAAAAAAGAAAAGTCTAAATATCACTATGTACATAAAAGTTGTGAGTAAAAACGTAAAGGCGCGTGCGCGGTGCACCGTTTGATGGTGTACATGAAATCTCGAAAACCGCTCCAATGTTTTGGATGAGAATTTAATGAGACATGCAGAAAACCATTCCCTAAGATGTGTCGGGAGCAGAATTTCGAAATAAATTCTTAAAAAAGAGATAAAAAATATTTTTCATACAAGAAATCGATAAAATCGTATTTTTCAACATAAAAATTGTATTATTTTTTTTTTTTCGAAAATCTGCTCCCGACACATCTTAGAGAATGGTTTTCTGCATGTCTCATTAAATTTTCATCCAAATCATTGAAGCGGTTTTCGAGATTTTATGTACACCATCAAACGTTGCACCGCGTACACGCTTTTACGTTTTTACTCACAACTTTTATGTACATAGAGATATTTAGACTTTTCTTTTTTTGTGTTAAAGCTCATAGAATAACGATTAAAATTAGGGAAAAAACGTTGCGATTGAAGAAAGGCCTGTTTTAGGGCTATCGAGGGTGACCTACCCCCTTAATAACCCAAGACCAACTAATTATATCAGTAATATGTTCCGCGCGTACGATTTATCTACAAAATCTGCAGCATCGCTTACGGCAACAGATTTGTGTCGCGTGCCAGATATTATATCGTACTTTATCACCACTCGAACCCAACAACAATCAATCACTTCGTAAAGAACAGAAGGACCCTGCAGCTCTCCAAAGAATCAACGAAAACAGAACGAGCTGAAATTTAGTAAACCCTCTGCGCCACGAAACGCCGATATTCCCCGGTCAATCTGTGTTCGTTGATCTCTCGCCTAAACTCCCCCGCTATCCTCTTATCGAATAGCCTGTCGTCTGTTCAATTAACAGACGTTCGGGCGGCTGGACCTCCTGCGCTTTTATCGAGATTCGGGCCGAACCGTTCGGATTTCATCGCTTTGACGCGGAATCTCGTTAAGTAACGGAACGAGCCCCCGTGCCCGAATAATCGATCGTTAAACTCTTTTTGACCCAATTAAACCAGCCCAGGCGACGAACGGATCCCGCCGTTTATTCCTCGTGCTTCGCCTTTTCTTTTTCATTCCCGACACGGTCGTTCCCGCCGTCGTTTTTTACCATAACGTCGTGGGGCAGCATGTTCATGAACGTCCCGGTCACGTTCCACCGATGGACGTTGTACCATAGAGTGCCCTGGAAATGGTCACCGGCGTTCAAGAAAATTGGGTTCGGCCTCTCGTTGATCAAACGATTCACCGCCGTGGAAACTCGCGCGATTCCGCCTACGCAATCCCTTTTCTCCTCGTTCTCCTTCCGACACGCGCCGGAGTACGGTCCAGTTTGCTCGAACCTGTAACGATTTTTCCTCGGCTGCTGAATCTCCGACAAATCATTTCCGGCTACATTCTGGATTCGATAGTTTTCGAGAGAAATTTTTAATTAAATCTCTTGATTATTAACCCTCGTCAGGCGGCACAATTTTACAACGTTAACAGGCGGCAGAGGCACAATTGCACCCTCACATATATTATATGAATATTCTCTCTATCGGTATAATTTGTACGATAAATGGATAACATTTAGTCTCAATGAAAATCGATAAAAAAAATTTCCCAAATTTTCTTTTATAATGTAAATAATCTATTTTTTACCTTTTTTTATAATAAAATAACATTATCATTAAAAAAAAATCGTATTCTTTTTTTATCGCATTATCTTCATACAAAATGTACGAGGACGTAATTGTGTCTATGCAGCTGTTATGGATGCAACCCTCGACTCGACCCTCTGTCTCGGAAGGGGGTAGAGATATTTTTCTGAAATTTGGTCTGCATAATCTAGACCAAAAAATTAGAGATGTCACGAAACATCAGCCCTCCACGGCTTCTCGAAAAAAAGTTATCGCAATTTAAAAACGCAAAAGTTACAATTGTACCTATGCCGCCTGACGAGGGTTAATAGCGCACGTTTTCTCGATTCTCTGTTAAACACAACTATATTCGAGGCTGTTTTTCAACAGTATAATCATATTTTTACTAGGTCATCTGCCTCGCCACCTGTTGCTGCCCCGCAGCCCCGCATTTTCCATTATATTTTTCGCCTCGGAAAGGATTCGGAATTCGAAAAACGACGGGCGCGAGTGTGGGAAATTTTGTTCCCCTTTTTCTGTCGCCCCCTCCCCCCACACACACACCCGGAGGGAAGCTTGCGTTAAATAAAACCGAGCTACAACGAGAAACAGGAATAGAGATGATGACATAGAGGATTTGCAGAGTCACGCGCCGGTGCAGATATTGAGCAACAAGACTGGTCATTGTAAAAAGTCACGATTAATCTGAATCATTGCCACCGCGACCATGAGATTTCACTTGGAACCTTCGAACAGAGATCGAACGAGGCACGCGATTCGCATTCAGACCTTTCGATTGCTCGGGCGCCCGGCGATTATACGATACATTGGTTGTTACAATACAGTGGCAGATTTAACGGACGGCCAATGAGCAGTTACCGCCTGGGCCCTGTCCAGAAGGACCTCCAGGACACCATCATCAAAAAAATCATAATTTACAGAAAAATAGAAGAAGACATAGTGTTTAGGTAAAATCATAATTTAGTGTTTAGACAAAATTATGATTTTATCCGAAATCGTAAAATTATGATTTTATCTAAAATCATAAAATTATGATTTTATCTAAAATCGTAAAATTATGATTTTATCTAAAATCGTAAAATTATGATTTTATCTAAAATCATAATTTATAGAAAAATAGAAAAAGAATATAGTGTTTAGATAAAATCATAACATAGTGTTTCATAATTCATAAAATCATCATTTACAGAAAAATAGAGAAAAATATAGTGTTTAGATAAAATCATAATTTAGTGTTTAGACAAAATTATGATTTTATCTAAAATCATAATTTATAGAAAAAGAGAAAAAGAATATAGTGTTTAGATAAAATCATAACACAGTGTTTCATAATTCATAAAATCATCATTTACAGAAAAATAGAGAAAAATATAGTGTGTAGATAAAATTATGATGATTTACAGAAAAATAGAAAAAAATACTGTTTAGATAAAATCATAATTTAGTGTTTAGACAAAATTATGATTTTATCTAAAATCATAATTTATAGAAAAAGAGAAAAAGAATATAGTGTTTAGATAAAATCATAACACAGTGTTTCATAATTCATAAAATCATCATTTACAGAAAAATAGAGAAAAATATAGTGTGTAGATAAAATTATGATGATTTACAGAAAAATAGAAAAAAATACTGTTTAGATAAAAACACTATATCCTGACAAAATCATAATATGATTTTATCTAAACACTATATTATGATTTTATCTAAACACTATATTTTTTTCTATTTTTCTGTAAATTATGATTTTAGATAAAATCATAATTTCATCTAAACACTATATTTTTTCTGTACTACTACACTTAGCCCGTTTTTAGTAGACTATATCTTCTTTTTCCCGAAAAATGGGCCCTATTCAGAAGGCCTCCTTAGGGACCTATCTTCAAAAAAAATTACCATTCAATCCAAACACTATATTTTTTTCTGTACTTTGCTGTACACTTTACCCATTTTTAGTACACTACCTCTTCATATTCCCGAAAAATTGGCTCCTCAGAACATTTGCCACCTAGGCCTTTTTCCTTAAATCCGCCACTGCGCGATTGCCTAGCGAGTTTATAATTGCAAGAGCGTTGCTGTTATCGATGCATCGTTGTTGATCGCGGGCTATCAGCTTATCCGCCTGCATCGCGTTGGATCGAGCCATGGAAATCGTTGCGATGAATATGAATCGCGGGGAGCGAATGGGAATTCGGGGGAATGGTGGAAGCTTAACTAGACGATAGGAAAAGTTAATTTACAGTGGGATAATTGAGCTCGATATTTTAATTGATCCTGAATTTAATTTCGAGAGACACTTAATGTAACAATAAGGAAGCGTTGAGTGCCTTTTTGTTGGGAAGCTCGATTATGTAAATATGTCGTGGTAACTGCGATAATTAATAGTGATAAACGCCTGTAGCAAAGCAAACACTTGCCACTGTTAGCAATAATTAGACAGAATCGTTTTCAATGACCCCGTTTTCGTGTTCCCGACGTCACTCGTGTTCCCACTGATAATCGACTTACCTCGCGTGGAAATCGTTCAAGTGTATCACCGATAGCTCGAGCAGGTCCGATCGTCCTGGGTAATATACTCCTCTCCCGGTGAATCCCCAGGATGTTTGGAAGAGGAAGAGTAGCAGCCAAAGCAGGCTCATCTTTGATCTAATACCAGGAGATTGATATCGAGTAAACAAGTGGAATTGTAGCTTCGTTCCGTCAACTGATTTTCATAAGATCTCCTTGGGGCGTCCAGGTACGTGGTTAATGATCAATGTTGAGTCATCTTAATTGGTGTCTCTTTCGAGGACGACTATTCTATAGCAGAAAATGAAATGTGAAGTGTATTAGTATTTCTGAAAATGAGGGACCTTCAAAATTATTACTTTACGTAATTAATTAAGTGCTTAAAATCGCTGATAAGCGTCCACCCCTATCGCAATATTGGTACATCTTTCATCTCAAAGTGGAAAAATAATTTATACTAAAAAATTTATTTTTAAAAACAAGCTTTTATTAAAATGTGCCGAAAAGGAGAAAATAATTTTGATACCGGACTAAATGACTGCCTTAAAAGAATTCCTTCATATGGCTAAAAATAAAAGCGTGGGGCGTGAATGTTTTAGAAAAAAAATTTTTTTACTATAAATTATTTTCTGCTTTTTAGTAAAAATTATTGTCATCGGAACTACGTATTTGTGCGAAGTTTCATGTCGATCGGATATGTGGAAGTGGGTCAAAATCAGCTTACAATATTTCCCCCTAACAAACTAACAATCTCACAAGTGAAGCTAAATAAAAGCTTACTAAGTGTTATTGTTCGGATTAAAATCTACCTGCTGGCAAGTATTTTCTTTGCTGATAGCATTGCTGAAAGGGGAGATAAAGAAGTGTTGAACTATAGACGGGCCATTTGCTTGCACAATGCTAATCCCAAGCATAGGTTCATTGAGATAAATAATAGATAAAGATTTACAACAATGGAGAACGATTTCACGAGTGTACACAGTATCGTTTGCAACCTTTCTCACAAGCTCGCCAATAAAAGAGACAAGAGAATAGGAGCAGCAGTAAGGTGGAGAGCAGTTTTATATCGACATCCAACAAACGTCCCCTAAATTAATCGAGTTTACTGAGCTCCTTTCTCGTCCACGATCGAACGACTCTTTAAAAAAAATGACATATAAAACACCGGACCCAGAATCTGCGGGAAGAAAAATGTTCCTTTCATTCGCGTCTTATCGCGCAGCGTGTACCACTTTTATCGAAAACGGTACCAAGCGGAAGTGGACGAATTGGAGTCATGATTAAACCCAGCAGACAGTCCGTTATACTTTTATATAAACCTCCAGCTATGAGAAGGAGCACGATGCAGTTGGAGGGTACGGCAGACGGTTTCGCGATTAATTGAAAACAATTGCGCCGTCACTGTTGTCGCCGTCCACAACTGGAAGGAAATTTATCACTTGTGTGGTGACGCTGGCACAAACAACGTGACGTTAATTTATCCGTCGAACGATAAATTATATCGAAACACTTGTATCTATAAGAGAATTCCATTCTTTCTTAACAACCTCGAGGAAACGTCACTTCACTGCCTGCAACTGTGCGAAATTCGTTTCAGTCTTATCTCTTGTCGATAAGAATTTAAAAACGGTCCCTTACGATGTATGATACAAACTGATAACGAGGAATTTAATTAATGCTTAAGAAGCGTACGAAATTTCATCGATCGGAGATAGACAAATTATTCTTCCTATCTCTGTTACACGTCGTTTCATTAAACAGTAGTTTCATAGAGAACTTCTGGCGTGAATGCGTGTTTCAATAAACAGAGTGCTGAATTGTGTCAGAATTGATTAAAAACACAATGACAATAATGATGATAATAGAGGTCCAGGAGAGGGCAGAAAATAAGCGGCATTGTGTGCGGTGAGAACAGAATTTCAATGGAAGGATGCAGGAAATTACGCGTGTAATCGTGCGGCTTGCCGAAACGCGGCCCCGGTTAATCACAAAGCGGCGCGATTAATCAAAAATCGGTCGTGTGACGCACCTGTCGCCGCGAACGCGCGTGAAGAACTGGCTGTCTAAAACGGACTCTATCTTTTTCACTCCTTCCGCGGCGAGACCAGCTCGTTATCTAGCTAAAACGACTCTGGTTATTCGATCGCGATGGTAAAAAAGAAAGGCCACTCCATTTTCGGTGTACCGGGTAATTAAGGTAATTAAGCTTTTACTTGAGATTAATAATCTGAATTTGGTACTGGACCAAGCTTCGATGCTTTAATGCTCGTGCCTCGCTGCTTTATCCGTCTCGTCAGTCAGAACTAGGGATTGCAATACCGGTAAATCGCGAGAAATAACCTCAAATTTTTACCGGTAATTCGCGAAATTTTTACCGGTAATTCGATAAATTACGTGTAGCAATATAGCGCGTATATGCGTTCATTAATTCCGTCGACATCTGCTATGTTATCAGTGAAAGAAAACTTCAATTACTAATAAAGACGAAAACCAAAGTATCTCATAGAGAACCAACTCTGATCCAAAAGAAAACTAAGAATCTGAATCAAGTCATCAAAATCATGGGCGCATTTTCAAGTAGAAAAAGTAAGCAGAGAGTATATACAAATGGCATATGATTTCTTAATGACTACCCGACCAAAAAGTGTAAAATATGAGAGCGCTTTATCCGTGGCTTGATTATTTTGTACAAAAATTAGGCAGCGATCAGGAAACTAAAGTGTAGACAAATTATGTTTTTTTGCGTGGTTATTTGTTAAAAAGAATTGTTAAATAACAAATATTTAATTATGTATGTAAGCTTTGATTCTTTTCATTGTTTTCCTGATGAAGATACATATTAATAAGTATTGTCAATAGTTATACAAATATATCTATTTTGTGTTATATCATTTTATATTTTATGTTCAGAATAGTTTCACTTGCATATATTTTTTATAATGCTCGATTAGAGTTAAAAAAAAGTTTTTTTTAAAGTTTACCCTTATATTTTACGTCATGTAATACCTTAAAAAAAATACCGGTTAATTACCGGTGAACCGGTTTTGATTGAAAATTTTACCGAATTACCGGTAATTGAAAAAGTCGGTAAATTTGCAATCCCTAGTCAGAACCGCGGATGGATTCGTGAGTGACTCAATTTCGAATGCACCCACGTGCATAGTTTTTAAACGATTTTATTCAGCTTCTATGTGGCTGTGCTATGAAATGTAAATCCAAAAGCACTAAAAACTAGAAAATAAAAAATATATAAAAAAAAAATTTATGTTAAACGATTTTATTAAAAGTGCACTAAACACTAAAAAATAATTCTTTTCTTGTAGGTACTACAATTTCGATGGTGTTTTTTTTTTCACTTTAAATAAAATCGTGGAGCAGGATATGTCGCAACAAATTCATTTCGACGCTTGATTCTGTATTAAATTGATTCATATTCTGTTATGACATATCCTGCTCCACGATTTTATTTAAAGTGAAAAAACACCATCGAAATTGTAGTGCAAGAAAAGAATTAGCTTTTAGTGCATTTTTTAGAAAATTTTTTTTTATATATTTGTTTACCACTGCGAAGTTAGCAATTACGATTTTAGCTCCATTTTGCGATAACGCTAACAGTTAAAATAAATTACTTTAGCGCTTATAACTTTTGACACCGTATTCCACGTGGAATTTACATCCTTTTCGACTAAAAAATTATTATTTCAGCACTTAGGTCGTTTACCATTTCAACTCCTCGATTAGTAGGTATCTATCTACCGCATTATTTCGTTACAAAGTTGCCTAGAAATTATCCACTTGCAGTGTTTTCCAGAAAAACAGTGCACAAATATTGTATGTCCATTTTCAGTGTTTTCCGGACGAGCGAAATATTATTTTTGACAAATTCATGAAGTAGAAATAAACGTGACTTTTATACAGCATAGAGAATCAACCAAGAGCTATTTCTTGCACGTAAAAACTGAAATTCCACGGAAAATGGCCATGCAGTATTTATAGGCATCCACGACGCTCAAGTCGCCCTCGAAGCAGTGGCAAACGAAGCAAAAATATAAATACTTCTGCGAGCCCTTGCTTAATGCTAGCTTCGGTTATTCCAGGACAAAAATGAAAGTGTCGAGCACGTGCGTTCGGGAAATTGGGAGGAGGGGGAAGGTCGAACGAATTTCAACCGCAGGTAACAATTCTGGGCACGCGACCCTTGTACACCTGAGTCAGTTCGCGCGTACCTTTCGGACGAGCAGTGTCTAGACTAGTTTTATTGTGTGACGTGTGATAACTGCGCTGCCCACCCCCGTAAGTCAACGTGCACCCTCCACGGCGAATGGGGGCGAGTGCCTATTTATTAAATATTAATTACACGCGAATGTGAATTTACTGCGATATTTGGACGAGTGAATTGTTGAGCCATAACTGTTACCATTCTTTCCCCGTTACCCTTCTTCGTGCGACATGCGTCGTTGAATATTTTTCCTATCCCTTCAGCGGATAGCGTCGTAAACGCAGAGATTAATATTTCAGATCTGAAATTGTCCACGTGCACAGAGATCGGAAAAACTAGTTCGCAACGTTGCACAAGTTTTTTCTCTTTACGCGGGAACTGGTTATGAAGCAGCGATAAGGGTGACAGAACATACATAATCTATCCGCCTTCGCGAGAATTTTTACCCGCCGATCTGGTTGGAAATAACAATTCTGAATGCAAAACGGCGGCGATCGGCGTGACGAACCTGTTCCGCGCCGTGGATTTTATATGCGTTGCCGGAAGATCTATCGACAGCCGGGAATATTCCGCGCGCAATTAGCGAGGTGATAAACTTTTAACTGTAATTTATTCTCCGCCGTTAGAATTAGATCTGCGCTCACGATACCGATATCCCGCGTCATTTAAGGGGAGGTTCTGGTCTAAATGTCGATTTCTTTTTTTATTTCATTTTTCGAATGTTCAACCTTTTAGGAAAGCGTGTTTAAAAGGATTTGTTGAAATTCGTAAAATTCCCGAAGTTATAGGCATTTAAGTAGCGGCAAATGCATGGGTCACAACCGGCCACTCGGCGCTCACGTAAAACTTTAAACGCATTTTTCCCGAAACAGTGTTCTCAAAACGGTGGGACCTGTATCTTCAAAAGTTATTATCCGATTCGACTGAAACTTTTTTTATTTTGAAGAATATACTTCTGGCTAGGGGGGAAACCAGTAAAATTGAAAAATTTATAATTTTTAAAGGCGTTGAAAGGACGAAAAATATAGGGAAAAAGTGATTTAAAACTTCGAGTGTTGTTATTTTCTAAAAAAAATGTCATTTTTGTAATTTTTTTAGTTATCCCTCTAGCCAGAAGTATGTTCTTCAAAATAAAAAAAGTTTCAGTCGAATCAGATAATAACTTTTGAAGATACAGGTCCCACCAATTTGGATGAATTTTTTGACGCCTTGACTTTAACGACTCCTCAGTGCCGTCTGCAATGATTAATTATAAAACAAAAAATATATTTCTATAATTTAAGACATCCTTAATACAATGCATAAAGTCCCATTAAATTATATACAGTAGTTTTCCTTTAATTAATTCCTAAATATCACCTATTTTTGGGGGCTCTAGACCAGAACCTCCCCTTAAGCCCACGAGGAAAACAATCTCGCTTTCGAAAACACTTCGCCCGGGCCATTAATACTTTTACACGCAGTTACCATTTCGCACATTGCTTTTATAGAGGCCCCGAGTTCGGTGTATAAACTTTTATGATCTCGTTTCATCACCGATCCAAGATGCAATGATTCCAGCTGAATTTCACCACCATCGTCGCCGAAGATACTGTCAGATTCCACGTTAATACCTTTAGCCTCGTTACCACCTTGTTTTACTAACTTGGCCAGTTTACTCGAAATTAATCTTGCAATTACTTCGAATCGACCGATCACCGAGGTGGTGTTTTAAACCGAAGGCAACAGTCATCGAGGAATCCCCTTCGATCTTCGTCAAACGTATCCGCACACCGTTCCTCATCCCTGGTAGCTAGCAGTAAATGCAATTAAACTTCCGTGCCCGTAAACGTCTCACTGATTAAGCAGCGATTTACTTAGAAGTCGCCCACGAGTTTCTAGTTTTAAAATTAACGCTAGCGCAAACTGAATGCGAAGGGAACAGCTTCGAAGGGCATCGGTAAACGGGAGCTCCGTGAATCCCTCGACGAGTGCCATCCGTCACGGAAAATTGAAAAATGCGCTTCCTGCAGACTCGGCGGAGCCACGGAGCAACGCTAAACGACGCTGGCCGTCCTGGCATGTTGACAGGAAGATGATTCTATATCGGAATCCTGGTCATGTGTCGCGCTTAATGAAACCGCGATTGTTATCGGAGAGTAATACAACGAACGAGCAGTTAAATCGAAACCGTGGCAACCAGATGCCTCTGTCAACCTTGGTCTCGAAATTCGCGATAGAGCGGCGTTGAACCTCTTATCTGATGGCGAGAAGTCACGTGACTCGTGGACACCGTCTCCATTCTAGACTTTCGAGAGCACGTGCTCCGCGCGCTCGCCGGTCAAACGAAAAGTAAATAAGTGAAAGTCCAAGTTGATTACTTCGTCGATGCCTCAGCGATTAATTGAAATTGAGTGGACCTTTGAAGAATTTAGAAAGCCTGTTCTCGCGCCGATCGGAGGATCGAGGGGGAGTTTAATATTGAGTTTGTAAAGGTCAGGTGAAAAATTTGCTGGGGAACGTTTGGGGGCTTCTGGTCTTGAGAACGCGGAGGCAGTCGAGCTCGGTTGGCAGCTCGAGGGTGAGAAATCTGCGGATAAGTAGTTGTTTCCTAATCAACGGTAGGGATTGCCGAGATAAGCGGTGGAGGGGGAGGGGGGAGGGGGGGATCGACGGGAACAGGCATAATTTCCACCGTCTAATTTCGTCTACAATCGTGGATGCGGGGAGTCGAAATCTCTGATAAGATAGCGTTGCGAAAGGGATGGCTAGTGATCCTCTAAAGAGTTGATCCTCGGAACAACGTGCATCGTCGCCGATTGGTTGCTGCGATTTGGAGCAAAGGCGGAAGTAGACAGAGAAAGAAACTGTAAAAAAAAAGAAAGAGACAGAAATACGGATAGAAAGAGATAGATGAACAATCAGCTTGGAAAGCAGACGATTTAATGAATGTTTAGGTCGTGTTATTTCCGGTTTTGCCCCCCAAAATTGCACAAATGGCTGCGGTTATACCGATCACTCCCTAGAGGATCACTAGGGATGGCTACTTTGGTACTCGCGTCTCCTGTTTTTAAAGTGCAACGAGCCCAGGTGGCTCGAAACGAGGGAGAATCGTTCGAGGAAAGAATATTGTCTGGATTTTTTGAAGCTGCGATATCATCCAGTTAATTATAAAGTTATCTGCTGGTGATTAACGAATTGTTATTGTCACAAGACAATGTAGACGTGCTTGTCTTTCAAATTCGCGCAATCCAAGTCTGATAAAGAAGATACTGTGTAAACATATTGGTCGTTCTTATCATTTTCGAGATCGAAGATACCAGATAGACTATTCGTTAATGCTTCTACAAAATCTACAGTAATTGCTTCAGCAAGGACGCTTAGCAACAGTACCCGTTCAAACAAAAATACTCGCGATACACTCGAACCCATCACTACCTCCACCAAACAACCCACCTCCAAGGGAACAAATCAGAAAACAGTCCCCCTTCTAGTGTTCCTTCTCAAGAATTCTCTCTCGAGAATTTCTAGAGAAATTTTATAATTGACTATTTCTTTTTTCTCGAGAAATAGTGTCTTTCTCGAGAAATAAGATATAAGCAATTACAGAGAAGATTCGACATTACTGACTGGCGAAGGTGCTCTTAAATTCCTATTTAATAATTTAGAAAAATGGTATGCCTACTGAAATAAGTGATGAGTTTGTTGTTATTAAAAAAGAAATATCGAAAAGAAGAGACAAAACTATTGTATCTTTTATACAATTATTGCATAGGTAATCCAGAATCTGTTCAAAAAATTCGAAAGACTAGTTTTTTCATTCAATATCCAAGAGAGATATGTATAAAACAGCAAAATAAATTCTACCTATGCAGCTAGATCTTTCGGAAAATATAACAGTAACCACGATTCTCCTGAATATACCTACTGAAAAACTTGCAGATCCTCAGAATGAAGAATTACAATTAAGAAAGCAAATTACAGTTAGCAATCGCAGAGAGCCTCCAAGAATTTAGTATCAACCAAGAAGAAGATCAATTCCGGACTTTAACAAAGGAATTTTATATTTTTCAGTCCACTGAAAGAAGGACACCCAATTTACCATAACTTTTGGATGTGCTACATACGATCAAGCCAACATCCACTGAAAACGAAAGAACTTTTTCTACAGCTATAGATTTTATCAGAAAAGAAAAGAAAAGTAATAGATTTAAAAACTATTTTAAAACAAGAAATGAATGTCTCGCTTTGCACAAATATTGTATTAAATAAATAAACTTATCAATTATATTTAATACCTGTTTTTTCATTTATACAAGTTTCGTGCAAATTAGACAGGAATGAACAATCAGTTAAAGTTTTCTAGTGTCTGTGATAAATATTGTCAACATTATTCCAAAAATATAAATTTTGTAATATTTTGTTTCAATTTCTCAAGAATCCTCGAGAATTCTCAAGAAGTATGATCTGACTTCTGATTTCTCGAGAAAGAGAAAATATCGAGAAATCAGGAACAACACACTAGTCCCTTCCCAAGTATATACACTCTACCAAACCCATCTCATCTACCCTTCCACACTTCCCAACCATCTCCCTTACCTCCCATCAAATCCCCGAAACCACCAAGGCCTTACATCGTCCACCTTCCCTGCAAGCTCAGCAGCTTTATCACGCACGCGGTGCAGCAAAAGTGTAAAATCGCGCGGGGGAAACAAGCGCTCGCGCGATAAGCATCGCTAAACCTCCGCTGGTCTCCGCTCGACCGATTCCCCTGATGAAAATCCGCGGCGCACGCGGTGGCGAATCGCGCGCGAGTTATCGAGGGCGAACGAAGGCACCGGCGGTAGCTTTTCGGCCGACGATCGCGTTCAGTTGACGCTGGCCGCTCAGCAAAATCGGCTCGGCACTCTCAGCTCGCTAGTGGTCGCGTTGCGCAATCGGCCGCCGAATCGCCCGGTAAACGAACCCTGGCCACGCGCTGGTGATTGGCGTCGCGTCCACGTTCCTCTGGTACCGAACCGAGTGTCCCCACGTATTTTTAGACAGGCGAGGAGCGCGCGTCAATCGGTGCACGTCCGCACTTCCGACGACGGTCTCGGTATGTTTGGGCGGTGGTTCGCGCGCTGCCAGATAGCACAGGTGTTGCATCCTCGCGATTTCTTCTGTTGACACTTGGCTGGCCAATTAATGCTGTTTAGCCAGGAACGCTTGCGGGATGTGGATGAAGTGAATTAGGTCTTCTACAAAGCTGAGCTCTGGGGACAGGTGACGGGGATTGGTCCTCGAGACTGAGTTATGGAGACGTTGATAGGGGACCATTTATCTTATTTTCAGAGGTTTGGTAAGCGATGTGTCCGAGGTTAGCTTTGAACTGATTATTACATTGGTGGGAGATGCGTGCTTCTAAGTAGTTATGCTTGAAGTGGAGGTGAGGTCCTCGAGTTGAAGGTATCGGTGGCTTTGGTTGGTTTATACGGAACGTACTAGCGATTTAATGAATGAAAATTGAAACTGGGTATGCACTACGCGGTGCTGTACCTACTGCTCGACACTATTTTTTATAAATGCCCAAGAAAAGGCACATACAATTTTCTTAAAAATCATGTAGGATGTAAGCAAGACGGAGAAAATAATTTGAATACACGAGATTTGCAGACAACTTTAGAAAACTTGTAACCAGAGCTAATTCGTTGTGCCATATTTTTTTTTTTTTTTTTGACGATAAACTTTGTCGCTTTGAACAGTCACTTGTTTAATAATTCTTAAATTTGGAACAATAAGCCACCTTCTTCCGAGTAATAATTGATTATTTAAAACAAGATGATCAACTGTTTACTTTACATGAATTTCGTTTCGATCTACAATAAATAGTGTCCAGCAGGTCTTTGATTAGAGACGTTTGTGATGTATCCAAGTAGTACGCACTTAGCTTTGAGGAAAGAAGCTTGTTGATCGTAGACAGTTACTTTTGTAAGTGCAACTATGAACAGAACTGCATACGTGTTTCCGCGGGTAAAGTTAGATAGACATTAACATATCAGTATAATAATAATGCTTCTTTATCTCGAAGGAAACATCCAGCCAAGTGTCAGCCCATTGTTATATAAAACCACTGATAAGCCTCGAGATTAAATGAATTCTTACTGTGGCCACTTATCTCGACTGAAATGGCGAGGAGCTATTCTTTTAAAAAACATATATGCACATATGTCAGGGTCTCTAACAAAGTTTCATTCAAGACACACAGAAACTCTTTCAGCTACTTTCGAGCTGCTTCCCCTAAATGATCGCACTTACAGTGGCTCGCGAAAGAAATCGAGCCCTCTTTAAAACAGTATAACTATTTTAAAATTGGTCCAAAATACTGAAGTTTTACTACGGGCTCGGATAAAAAAGTTGAAAAAGCGACCTTCATTGTTTCCTTCGTTATCCCGACCAATTGCAATTTTTTCCCCAAAATCACCAAGCCCTACTTAAACAGTAAACTAATCCTTCTAGCTTCTATAACACCTTCCGTGCCGAAACCAGCTTAGCACATTAGCAGCTATCCACGCGACAGCATAACACTTACTGTTACCATTAACTGCCATTGTGTCAAGAATGACACCTCCACAAGCGCACTGCTCCGATTATCAAACATTTCTTCCAAACATTGCCCCAGGAATTTCGCATTCATTCTCGCGCAGGAATCCCACTGTTTGCGAGATTTCCGCTGACTGGCAACAAGGCTGCGCTGAATCGCAGACATTGGCGTAACTAAATAGTTAGAAATAAGTAAAAAAAACATTCGTCTGTTGAGTAATCAATAACTTTTTATTCGGTTTACTTTTTGTTTTAGTGTTAAATAAATATGTAGGTAAATGATTGTTATAAAATGTGTATGTATATAAAGATTTCCTTTACCTATAAAAAGAGAGAGAGAGGTGGGGGGAGAGAAGATAGGACCTACACCCCCCCCCCCCCAGACAAAAATCTTAGTTACGCCAATGATCGCAGAAACGTCACCCGGCAAATTAACTTTACCCTCTAATTGATCGCGATTGCGTCAAGAACGGAGTTCATCTGTCTGGATTGAAGGGATCGAAAATCTGCGGCCCGTTATCGCCTCGAAATGACGCAAAACCCCGGCGCTCTCTATTCGAAAACGCTGGCTGGCAGCATCCGTCGCGTTTCGCAAGGAATCGCTGCGTACCCCCGTCACGGACGACGCGTCTTCAATTATATTGCCGCAACGCCCCACTTCGGAACGGAGATCGTAAACCTTTTCCCATGGGCAGATTCTATTTTGCAACGTTCCGTGGATCGTTCCCGCGTTAACGATGGCTCACGCTTCGCCTCTCCCCCCCCCCCCTTCCCCGACGCGTTTTTGCCATCGCGATTAGAAGCCCGTCCTCCCTGCAAAGATTGTCTCGCCAGCGCTCCGATGAAAGGTGGATATTAATGACCCAGAAAATCTACAACGTCGGTTTATTATTGAAACGAGGTTCTCCTTGAAGTCAGGAATTAATGAACCAGAACGTTGAAAACGTCGGGTCTCAGATATGTTTCCATATCGTAGTTCTGACGAAACGGCTCCGAAGGCTCTGGTAAACGAGAAAGTAGTAGATAAGGAAGTTTCGAAAACAAAGCGATTTATGTAATTTTAAGGAGTTCGGTGAATTAGGAGACTCGAAATAATGGGGGCTCTCTTCCTCGGAACCGGTTACTTCGTTAGGAATATCCGTGCGCTTCGTGACGCATAAAAAATGACGTCTCACCGTCCACGGAATCGATGCAATATTCCCGTGGTAGCTAATTTCCATTGACCCCTTCGCGATCTGATTGATAGTCCCGCTTGCAATGACTCGGCCAAGGTCGCGGCTTATCGGTGACCACTGTTTCTCTTTCTCAACAGCCACGCGTTATCCAGGCGGCGCGTCACGTCACCTTACGAAACACGTGAAAAAGGAACGGCAGGAAAGTCGAGCGGAGACACGAGCGAGCTTTGATTAACCGCCTGGAAATGGAGAGAGCGCTGGGAGCTTGGATCGCTGTTAGCTGCACCCTCGCGGTGCTCTCCGGCCAGGTTTTTGGGAACCCTGTTCCGAGCAAAGCTGCCGGGCTCACGATTAGAATCGTTCACACGAACGACATGCATTCAAGGTGACTATGACTCCTTGATGGGAATAGGACAGTGGACGCTCGTGGCTAATCAGGAGGACATCGATTTCACTTCAAATTTTTACGACCGAGTCTTTCTTCCCCTTGCAAAGGGAGAAGAATTTCTCGCAGAATGTTGAACACCTCAGATTCTAATTCTTCGTTTGGCCATCCCTCGTCTACCATTAAGTAAATAATCCCTGGAAAAGTTTATTGCAATCAGACAACAGGGGAAGGTGCGAGACCTGCCCTTAAAGTTTAGAATTCCTCAATGTTTTTGGAGTTTTTTTTTTGAAGAATTTCTCGGGAATGGCAAGCCCTATCGAAATTTCGTTCGAATAATATTAAAAGAGCATTCAATTCTCTACAATTATTGCGAATATAATTTTGTCGTGCATCCAACCAGTTTTTAGATAATAGCGTTTCAATACAGAGAGGTTCAATACGGTAGAGGTGGTACTTAACCAAGACCTCTTTATGTTCAAACGCTATTATTTAGAAAATCGTTGGAAGGGGATTATTTTCTTATCAGATGGCACTGGATATGGATTATTTTCTCATGAGATAAGAAATGTCGAGACTAGTAGCGCACTAGCGACAGACACCACGATAGGAAGCTTCTTATCAACAGATTCGACGAGACGTCGAGGATGTCGAGCGTCTGCTCGCCGAAGGATGCGCAGGAGGGAAAGTGCTACGGTGGGTTCGCCAGGATAGCGACCTTGGTCAGGCAGGCGAGGAAGTCGCCGATGCCCTGCCTGTTCCTCAACGCCGGGGACACTTATCAAGGGTCCATGTGGTACAACGTGTACAAGTGGAAGGTGGTCGCCAAGTTCCTGAACCTTCTGGCTCCAGACGCGGTGGTACGTCCAGGAACCATCAGACTTCAGGCATTCAGAGTAAAAGCAGACCAACCCACATTTTTTTAGTTAGTAGCAACAATGCGTTCCATTGGGCTGAATTAATCAGATAAAAATAGGAGAAATTATTTGTCTTTCAATGTGGACAGTTAGTCCGTTTTTGCTTTGAATGCCTGATTTATGATCAAGTTACTGTTCCTTCGGATTACGTAATTTTTAAAAGTCACGCGGATGGATTTCCGATATTTCCCGTTGCTCCGGATCCTTTTATTCTTTCTGTGCGGGCTCGTTCAGGCTATCTTTAGGTGGCGAAACGATGCAAGCGCGTTTTTTTATGAGAGACAGACTTTACGGGAGATTGTTTCGAATGTCGTTATAGTCGTTGCTAGTAATTTGGTGAGAGCGACAGTTTCGTCTGTGGACAGCAGTGTTTGATTAGGAGAAAGTGTGGACGAGATCGCGGAAGGTCGACGGGTGGCCATTATTAATTGCTTTACGAAACAGCAGGCTGGACGAGCTCCTTGTTCCTCGGCGATAGTTTCTTACCGCAATCTGAATATTTACTCTGTGATCTGCGTAAAGCTCGCCAGGAGCTTGCTGAGACTTTCGATTAAAGACTGTCCGCGTCAGAGAAGCAGTGGACTAAAGTCCTCGAAAGCTTCGCCCATCGAAACCCCCATCTCCTCCGCCGCGCTTGTACAGGCTGTATAAAAAGTGATGGTCACTGCTTTCAGGGATAAACGTACACTTCCATAACATTGAAAATTAATGGTGATTTTGTTTCTTTCTCAAAGGAACCATATGTCGCAAGCGACCATCACTTTTTTAACACCCTATACAGCGCAGTTAACTCGAATAAAGCGCCGAATTTTCGTTCGGAGACCAAGTTTCTCGTTTCTCGACGCAGAGTCTGGGTAACCACGAGTTCGACGACGGCGTGGCCGGCCTGGTGCCGTTTATCCAGAACGCCACGTTCCCCATAGTGACCTCGAACCTGGACCTGAGCAAGCAACCGGACCTGGCAGCCACGAAGCTGCTGAACAGCACGGTGCTGACGGTGAACGGGACAAAGATCGGCGTGATCGGCTACCTGACGCCGGAGACGAAGATGATCTCCAGCACGGAGAACGTGATCTTCCTGGACGAGGTGGCCAACGTGCGCAGGGAGGCTGAGGAGCTGAAGAGGCAGGGCGTGAAGATCCTCATCGCCCTGGGTCACTCCGGCTTCGAGATGGACAAGAAGATCGCCGGAGAAGTGGAGGACGTCGACATTGTGATCGGCGGCCACACGAACACCTTCCTCTACAACGGCCAGAAGCCCGACCTGGAGGAGCCGGAAGGCCTATACCCCACGGAGGTGGTGCAGAAGAGCGGGAGGAAGGTGTACGTGGTGCAGGCGTACGCGTACACCAAGTACCTGGGCAACTTTACGGTCACCTTCGATCCCGAGGGCGAGGTCACCCAAATCAAAGGCAACCCCGTGCTCGTCGACAGCAGTATCGAGCAGGTAATTTTGATCGATCTACGTTTCCGTTTTAACCGACTTCAAAAAGGAGGAGGTTATAGATTCGACTCGTACGTATTTTTTTTTTTTTTTTATGTTCGTCCCCGCATAACTCCTCAGCATATGGACCGATTTTGATGATCTTTTTTTTGTTCGAAAGAGGGCGATGCCCCGGTGGTCCCATTCTACACTGCGTCATTATACGCTCAATACTTTCCCGGTACTGGTTAATTCAAACTTCGCCTCGTTACACAATCTGTATTTCATGTAGCCTCGCATTTTAGAGTATTTCCGCGCGTTCAGTTGTAGACCCCATGTAACGAATCCGAGACATCCTTATTCTCACTTTTTCAAGTCGCTTATTTTTGGAATCTTTCATTTCTAACGAACGCTTCTTTTTTACGAGCAGCTCTTTTTGCAGGCCTACTCATATTTTTCTTTAAATCAATGTAGTTATGTAACTTAAATAACTAAAAAAAATTAAAACCGAATTCAAAAACATAAAAATGCACTAGAAAGTAAAAAATAATTTTTTCCCTTACTTAATCTACGACTATCAATTTTTTTAAGTCGGCGCCAGAATTAGACAGTGCAAATGGTGAGGCGCCGACATAAAAAAATTGATAGAGGTGGATTAAATAAGGGAAAAAATATATTTTACTTTTTAGTGCATTTTTTTGTTTTTGAAGTCGGTTTTAATTTTCTTTTTTTTTTTTTTTTGAAGTTTGAGGGATGCTTTCGGGTGAGAGGGCTGGAAATATCGAATTTACGTAATTTAAGGACGATTTTCGGTCGGTGCAAAAGTTCGTTGCCTCACTGTCAAGTGAAATATCCTTTTTTACCACAGCTACTTGTACTTTTACCAGAAAAATGGTAAAGGATCATAGATCAAAATTGTAATATATGTTTACTTTTAAGGGGTCTCCCTACCTTGACGGACGAAAAATAATGCGAACTTTGGGAATTTTTTAAAACAAAACCATTAAATATATTTACTTCCAGCTTCGTGGCTTTATTTATCAATCTTTAGAGAATATGAGGAAAAAAAATTGAATGCAAAAATAGTTGTTATATCCGGAGTTATAGGCTTCAAATAGAGCGCCTTACAAAAATCATATGCGAATAGTTAGCATGAAATCAACCGTTGTAGTTGTCTGAAATAGAAAATTTAAAATTTTGTGTAATCTGTATGAGTGTGACTATCGTCTGAACTAGATTAAATGAGAAATACTGAAAAGTAAAAAAAAATTATAGCGTCTAAAACAGACATCGGTTTCTGCAAGAAATTCGCTGTTTTTTTTTAAGTCACAAAAGTCTAATTTTGCAAAAACCGACTTAATTTTAGTAACAACAAGAATGAGACATCTACTGAAGATATATACCAAGTTTGAAGTAAATCGGGTGATTGGTTTTTGAGATATCATGCTAACTAATTCGAAGAACATCGTTTTGAGAAAGACGCGTTTAAAGTTTTAAGTACTGTTATCTTTTAATTAATTTTTTTTTAACGTTGCTTAAATATGTACAAATGTAGGCAAAACGTTTTCAATTAATATAATTTGAGGGTTTCTATTAAAAAAAATCCCAAATATCGCGCTCCTTTTCAAGCCGTCGAACTGGGGAGACCCCTTAATAAAGCTTTTGCACCGGCGTAACAAATAAAGTGACCACCGAAAGCGTCGCGAAGATGTATCAAAGAGCTGCTACTACTTAGCTATCTGTCTTCGGGTAGGTAGCTTCTAATGGTCACTCGTGAAAGCTGCCAGAGGAGCATATCATATGCAACTCTAAACCTCCATAAATCAGTGTCAGGAAGCTATTAAGTCACGAACGAACACGGAAATCCCTAATGATCGTATAATAAGAGCTAGCATACCTAATGAATCACCGATAACTCAGCCATCATAAACAATCCATCCACAAAGCTCGTCGCTGAAAGTTGCTACGTGTCTACATACAACCAATTTGGAATTAAATATTAATTCCATACATTCCACTAATAGCTTCCCTGGAGCAAGTGGTCATAAAGAAAATTACCGAAATTGATTAATTCACTTGTGCTTTATGCACCGAGAGCAGTTAAATTATTCACAAACTCGCCAACCTCCGTTACGCGATCACGTTGAACGGCGTAATGAAGAACTCGTTCGCTAAACAAATCATTCTAATCGATTCCCTACTTTACCCACCGCGGTACGGTTTAGCCCCTTAAGGTTGATGTCTGCACTGCACCGCCTACATACGTTTGCGCCAGAAAATTCGCTCAAGTTAATAGGAATGCATGATACTAGTGAAGGTTGCACGACCGAGCTGTGCGAGAGAGAGAGAGAGAGAGAGAGAGAGAGAGAGAGGAAGCTAGCGCGTGCGACAAGGATAGAGCTACTTCCGTGCCACTAACTCTAGTTATGCGCTCCTGCTGCCTCCACGCTCCTGGCGGCAGAAGAGCAGGACGCGAGGAGGTGGCATGGTTCAGCTGTGCGAGGGAGAGAGGTAGCGCGCGAGACGATGATGGAGATAGGCGGAGTGTGCGAGAGAGAGGTGGTGGTATGTGCGACAGGGACAGAGATATGATAGTGCCACTAACTTTGGTTATGCCAAGCCTGGTGCTTTCGTGCTCCGGGTAGCGGGAGCGCATGGTGCGAAGAAGTGGCGATTAGAGCGAGACGGAACGATGTTTAGAAAAAGAAGAAGATACGCAGAACGGGCGGGTTTCTTCAAACTTTAATTGATAAGTGTATTATACGGAATATAATTTCTTCCAGGTTATTTAGCTACTTTGTACTGAGGGGAATTTTTACGAGGATTGGTACAGAATGCAGGCAACAGTGTATAGATTTAAATGCAGTTATGATTGGGCAGGAATTATGCGAGGGAAGTTTGTAATTCATTGGACAATGTGGGCTTTTATATAGTAGAGGTGTTTGGTCTGGACGCGTTGAATTATTTAGTGTTCGTGATTATTTACGCTTTTGGAATCGAAATAGTGGAAATTTACCAGTGGCGGATTTAAAGAAAAAGGCCCAGATGGCAAACGTTCCGCGGAGCCCATTTTTTCGGGAAAATGACGAGGTAGTTTGCTAAAAACGGACTAAGGGTAGTAATACAGAAAAAAAGAACTACAGTGTTTGGATAAAATCATAATTTTTTTCTTGAAAATAGAGCCCTAACGGGGGCCTTCTGAGCAATTTGCATAAATTTGCAATTGTATCGTAAAATATATCTCTTATCCTAGAGAACCCTCTCTTGTTTGTCAATTTCGAACAGGCGAAAGACATTTTGGACGAACTGGATGGAATGCGAGGAGCCATCCAGAACGTGAGTTCGACCGTAGTCGGGAAGACACGCGTCCTCCTGGAAGGGGACAGCAAAGTCTGCAGACGCAGGGAATGCAACCTGGGCAATTTGATCACAGACGCTATGATCGATTACCACGCCGGTGAATACGGAGGGAAAACTGGCTGGACCGACGCCGCTATAGCTTTCCAGAACGGCGGCAGCATTAGGACCTCCATCACTAGAGACAACGACGACCAAGTTACTATGGGAGACATTCTCAATGTGCTACCATTCCACAATATAATCCTGAAGGCTCCGCTTACTGGAGAATTGATCCTGTCCGTTCTAGAGTGGAGCGTTCGCAGTCTGGAGATGAACAACACCGCGAATCTGTTCGGCGCGTTCGCGCAGTTCTCCGGGCTTCAGGTATGTACTCAACTGCGCTTTAAAAATTCTTATTAGAACACCATTAACGAGGTATTCCCATGCAGGTTGTCTACGATCTGTCTCGCCCGAAGAATTCAAGAGTGGTCTCGGTGCAGGTGCAGTGCGCATCTTGTAACATTCCAGCGTACAGCGAACTTGAACGAAACAAAACCTACAATGTACTTCTGTCTGATTTTATGCAGAACGGTGGCGATGGGTATGATATGCTAAAGGATCTCAAGACTCAATCTCTCGGTACGTCTAACAATAAAATAGCTTTCAAACTCACCGATGCTCGACAGAGATAACAAATGTAACATTTAATTGCAGGTATCACTATAGCAGATGCACTGGTCAAATACTTCCAGAAGCACAGCCCGGTGCATTCCGGTGTTGAATGGAGAATAAGCTATGCAGATCCGTCTGAAAGTTATAAAAATGAGCACAGTGGTTCCGACAATTTACATCAGTCTATTAGATTGATCATTCTGTTACCGATAGTTAGTTGGCTATTGGTGAGATAGCTGCGCGAAGATACATTTTCAGCGATCAGATTCAGCAGTATTTAAAACTTTATAATTTATATTGAAGGTTTTTTTATACGCGTCCTGTCTCTGCGAATAATCTTTTAATTAAGGACAAAGGGGAGGTATCGAATTAACGCTATTTGTATTCTGAACACTTTTTATTCGTCTACGTTGAAAACTCCGTTAGACCGTACTTAAAACATAAAATACAATACATATTTGCGCCGAGTACAAATAATACTTAGGTATGGACATATTTTGTGTACTTACATAGACTTACTGGTATTTGTCAGAGCATCGTATTACGCCGATTGCACAGCTTGTAGTTTAGGAATTTCTCGTTTGTTACCGTAGAGATCGTAAACGCGTTTCAACGTCTCCACCACGTTGTTCATTTCTTCGCAGGGCATCGGTACCAGATTGTATATAACTGTAATCATCTGCAATAGGTCGTTTACGATGTGAGGTTTATCTATTATGTTCCCTTTGGTAGCAAGATCGACGTATGTGTTGAATTTCCTTAGCACGTGATTGATCTTATTCTCGTCTGCCTTTGTCTTCACCAATTCCTACGGCAGAGCGTACCAGAAATTAATTTTCACATGCCCAGATGTAGGTGTAACGATTTACATTAAACAATCAATTAACTCACTCTGAACGACTTTAGATTGTAAAACAGTGGCCAGTCTTCCTGGCACGCTATGCACTGGCACGTAAAATGATACTGCTTCAGAAGCTCCTTCTGTCTCGTAACTTTCGGAGTGATGGCATAGTGTTGGCTGTAACTGTCGAATAACTGAAAAAGAATAATGTTCATCAGCGGGGGGGGGGGGGGCGGATTTGGAGGTTTGGCGCCCCTAGGCTAACAGGCGTCTGCCGTTCTTTCTGTGAAATACCATCAAATGATTTAATTTAAAAGAGTCGAGACAATTTCAAAATTATTTCAATATGGCAACTCACATATGAGTCACTGTTAATTCGCTATATGGAAAAAAAAAGGTGAATTGTTTTTAAAGCTGTCTCAAGCCTCTGTGTTTAAACCTTTTCCAATTTGTTTCGCTCAAAAATTGCAGCCTACTTAGCCTATACCCAAATCCGCCCCTGTTAGTAACACGTTATGGGGCGAATTCCACTTACGCCCAAATCGCCCGTGGTTCTCGTTCCAAAATTTATGAAAATCTTCTGAAATATGGAAGAGAAATCTGTGAAAAATGCATTATCGGAAAATACAGTTTTTTAAATATAAACTACGACTCGAAGACAGGAACATATAATTTATGATATTCGTTTTATTACAAACACGGAAAATTCCTGTGGTCATGGGCGATTTGGGAGTGAGTGGAATTCGCCCATGGTAGTAGAGTTCCTACAAGCAGTTTAAGTGCCCCCGCACGTACCTGCTCGCCTTTCTCGATCGGGTACATGTTATAAATAATCATATGCTTCGCCCGCGAGTGTCTTTCCACATTCGAAGCGCAGCTGTGGTTAATCAAACTGAAGAATGGCATAGCTGCGATGCCACGTTCGACCGCTTCTAATCCGCACTCTTCCGAAAACTGCAAATACCAATTTAACAGTGAAGTATTCAAAGCAATCTTCCATTAAGAGAAACGGCGGATTCAATTGGAACAATATAGCTATTAGAATTCTATCACTATTACGTACACTGTGTACATTACATGGGATCATCTGTTGGTGCCTTAATATAAGGCCGCCGACAAATGAAACATCGGGGTTCTTCACCAATGCGGATAAATCTTTCAACATGCTTCCAAACATGTTAGTACATGTCGCCAGGAAGTACAATATAAAGCAAGCATCTATAGATCTCCTAAAGAGGTCATCCGGCGTACGTTTTTCAGTATTGGTCACGAGACCTAGCAAACTTCTATATTTATCGCTTTCGAAGATTCCATTCTCAGAGAAACCTTTTGTACGTGGGTCTGAAAATGTGTATGATTAAAATATTTTTCACACGTAATATGGAGAAATATGGAAAGTTAATTACCATCGCAGCTATCGATCTTTTTTAACTCTTCTCTCAACTCCCCTAAACTCGAACTTTCTCTTACAGCCTGCGTGGCAAGCCGTAAGCTAAACAGATCCAATTTTGTAAACTCCATCTTAAACAGAGAAGGGAATACAGAGCATTCCATGTCATGAAATTGCTTCCAATCCAAAGCCTTGCATTCTTCGGAACAGTACATAGCGTGAACGCAATGATCGCAAGGTATATTAGCCCAAGATACTTCTAAACAATACGAACAATGTGTGTGTACATTGTTAGGACTTAAGATTAACGAGTATGGCTTTTCTATGGCAATTATTTCGCCGGGATTTATTTTACGGGTAGCTACAACGTGCCTACCATACTGTTCGTTATAATTTATCGTTACTGCGTCAGTGGCGCAAGGAATCTTAGGATTACGACTCTCAATTTTAGGCAGCGGGCATTCAGTTCTATGTTTGATAGCATTTCTTTTCTTCGACTTATGTGAATTCGGTGTTCCTTTTATGGACATAAGTTTTCCATTTATTTCCTTACGAAGTCTCTCGTCCAACGAAATTCTCTCCAACCACTGTTGTGCTTCTTTAACAGTGTCTTCCACACCAGAATGCTTAAGAGCCTCTAAACACTCAGCTTTTCTTAAATAAAGCTTGAATTTCAAATTATCTGGATAAGATAATGCCAATGCTCTATCTATATCCTGTATGCACTCTTCGTATTTGCATAATTTCTTTAAAACCGCAGATCTGTTGGCATAGGCCAAAGTGAGCTGCTCGGATGAGCACGGAGCATAAGCAATGCTGGTTGTATACAATTTCAATGCGGAGACACAATTTTGACTTGTCAATGGATTCGAAACAAACATAATGTTGCCCTTTTCCCTTAAGGTCTGAGAATGCTTCGCATCCTTACTATCGCCGCACACCTGAGGGATTATATCATACTCTAGCATAATGCCAAGAGTAAATATTATACGCTCCTCATCTGTGCGCAGTGCTTTAAAATTTTTAACAAGTTCTTTATGCTTATCGACAGCTCTCAGTCTATGATTTAACGTATACAATACTTTCTCCATTTTAATTATAGGTAGCTGTACATACAAACAAATTTGTGCATTAATCAGAAATTACTCTCATTATTTTCGGTTAAATTTCGTTTTAAGGGACCCAAAATTTGTTCTCGATTTTTTGTCTCCTCGTCGTATTTGACGAGTAGAATCCAAAAATACCTGTTTTCAGTTTAGTAAATCATTGAGTCGAAAGTTATGCGTCTGTAAAAGCGTACAGATTGATCAGAAATTTTGGGTCCCCCAAAACGAAGTTTGACCTCATTTTATGCCAAGAATTGGTTAGACATAATGATATACAGTCCAAAATAAAATAATTACATCGCGTTAAATACTGTGTTATTGTAATAATACGTCGCGAAATTCAGCTGCTTTATACATCAGTCTTTCAAACTTTTAACATCGATGCGCCCGTAACTTCAGAATCACGTAAACGCAATGGGGGTTGATGGGGGTTCCTGGGGATGGGGCAGGGGGTGTACTGTGCGCGGGTGAGATGTCCGTTTGTACGGAAGAGGGGCAAAAGGAGTGCTTTCGTCACGCGGTGCCGTGTGATCCGATTCGTCGACGTTTCCGCGTCGGCCAATAACGGACAATAATTTGGGAACTTTCAAGATAGGACCAATCGGACCCGCATTCCTTCTTCGTGCCATCTTCTCGACCGCGCACAGTGAACTTGACACTGTTAAATTTTCCAGGGCATTAAGAACAAATACAGACTGGACCTGAAATAGGTACCATTATTTGTTTTATTATTAATATCCATACAGTCTGCTGAAATCAGTTTAAAATATAGCCTGTAAATATAACGACGGAATGTATCAGGAGTGTATGAACGATGGGGACCTGTGCACTACTTATTTTCCAGTCAAGTATTCGAAAGCAAAGGTTCTGTTTCACACAGTTCCAGACATAAGCCTAGAAACGGTAGAAGCCGAGAAATGGAGATTACAGGCGATACATGGAATATCTTTGAATAAATACGATCGAATGTTAATATACGCAACAGGACGTAATAGGACGTAACAGATGCATAATTCAGCTTTGTCACTTGCTCAAATACTAAACACCGAAACGTTGGCTGCCCCGTTCCTTACTGCCATTAAGTTAGCCGATGCAGTTCAGTAAGTTAACGGAAGTTTACACAGCGGTTTGTTTATTATTACTGACCGCAGCGTCGTCAACCGATAACACAGTAGAAGACTAAACGACGTTAACAATCAGCGTCCTTGAATAGGAAAAGTGACAGTGCGATCTGAAGTAATGGATGTAAGTTTAACCAGATGCCAGCCTGTGCCCCGTCTTGCGCGCCCTAGGAATTTTTCACTCGGTGCACCACTGGCGACAATAATTCTTACCTTCGTTTAATATCTGTCTCATTCATTGCATTATGCTACGCCAGTTTCCGTTTTGTGATCATGGGCTTCTGTGAGAGTATTTTTTCTCAAAAAAGATAGCTTTGTCAAGACACTAATTGTTCCCCGTATTGGGGCCGATATCTGGCGTTCTCCTCTCGGCTTTCTGAAGGTAATATGCCGTATCAATCGAGCTGCATGATTTACGAGGAAAAAAATAATGGCATCGATAATCGATAACAAGTTGAATAAAATGGAAACACAGCGATTATCAAGCAGCATTACAGCGCGCTATGTCCCCTCCGCGTGACGTGTGTTTTTCCGTGAAGAAGCAGTCTCCGAGAAGCTTACCCAATCTTCTCGTTACCCGTCCGCCTTTAGCTCCCGAAGTGTTCTCCCGTGTTCTAGTTAACGTTGTTCCACGATTATGACAGATTCACTTCGGCTAAGACGTAAATATCGTAGCGCTGTTTATATTCTGCCCCGTATCTGCTTTAGCTATTATCTCATTGACACCCTGCAGGCTACTTTTTCCAACTACTATTACGCTTCTTGTGACATATTTTTTGCAACAGGATGCTCGAAAGTGGGCGACTTTTTAATGCAAAGCTTATCACGTAAATTGTCTTAGATCTGTGTCACTATGCATTTTTAATAATATCGAGACAAATGAAGTTGCGAAAGCACATATATTTGCGTAAACAATTCGACGAGTCTAATATCTTGTCATTGTCCGTCTCATTTTAACGAAAGATTATGCGATATGTTTTAGGACAATTCCTTTTGATGGATGGACAAACACATTAGCTTATAATGGAGGGTCTATTAGAAGTAAAAGATTCTGTCACGGGTGCGGAAGAACCGATCAAGTCGGAAGTACCTGTGCAGAATCCAGATAGCAGCGACCGGAGTGACGGCGCAGTGTCACCGCCCCCGAATTGTAGCATTTGCTTAGGCAAGCTGGTGAACACATCGTTCACGGACAGCTGCCTTCATCAGTTCTGCTTTACATGCCTGCTCCAGTGGTCTAAGATAAAAACAGAGTGCCCCTTGTGCAAGCAGACGTTCAAGTCTATCATACACAACGTTAGATCGGAAGAAGATTACGACCAGTATCATGTGCCTAGAGAATTGGCTACCCTGGATCTCAATTTCGAGCTCGGGCATCCAGTGGACACCGTTGGACACCGTTTCCATTACAGGTATAGCGTTGAACTTTAATCTCGGATCGGAGCTCGACGTTAAGCATTCGATTTTCCTGAGAATGAAGAGAATAATGCGATGGTTTTAGAACAACTATGATAGGACATCAGCGGCATCCAACCGACATACTGCTTAATCCGGAGCAGGTTGCGAGAAGAGAACAATTGCCGAGCATAGCTCCACAGGTTCCGATAGGAGAGCGTTTACGTAGACGATCGAATACAGCTGATTATCGTCGCACCATTTACAGGCTTGGAATTTGGGCCACTGCGCTGCGCGACGTGTTCGGCCGTTTCCGCGAATGCAGCGCTGATTTCTATCGGTTAGTCGACACTCGCCTATTTCTCGCTGAGGAAAATCACTCGCCAATGACGCAGTGTTCATTTTACTTGTAGAAGAGAGCCAAGGGAACTAAATCGACTTATACCGTGGTTAAATCGGGAGCTACAAGTGTTACTTAATAACAACGCTTCGCATGTCGCATATGTACTGAGACTTATATTGGACGCTCTCACTCAGTATGATATTAGAAGCCCTGAGTTTCGAGACCTGGTACGCCCGCATTTCGGCGCGTTCACGGATCACTTTGTTCACGAGCTACTCAACTTTGCGCAAAGTAGCTTCGATTTAGTTGGGTACGATCAGTCCGTGACGTATTTACCCCAAGGTATGCGGTCTCATTGCAATTATTCAGAGCGATGGTTTATATATGTTTCGTACAGAATAATTGATGGTATTTATTGTAGGTTTGTCAGGTGAATATGTATCAAATATTGTCTCGCCTGCATCGAGCAGTAGTAGTACCAGTTCTGACGATTCGGATGTTCGAGTCCTGGACGAAGCAATCGATCTCAGAATGAACGCCGTGATGCCAAGCGTGGGACCTCACACGATCGGTGTGCCCGGTGAGCAGTTTGGTTTCTTTATAGATTTTATATTTTGATGCAAGCTGGAGATAGAGCTTCGAGCAATCCGCTCTCAAATATCTTTTCGATTAGGCCCCAGCACAGTGGGACAAACGTTCCAGTTGGATATACCGTACACTGTACCGGACGTGCTGACTATTTCCTCTGATTCCTCGACGTCGGACTATGAGTGCGAGGTGATCGGTTACGTAAAGCCTCGCCACGAAAGAACACCGGAAATCATAGAATTGGTGTCCTCGGATCCCGAAGAAATCAATGTTTCTCAAGTATCAAACGACAATGCACAGTAAGTAGCAGCGCATCACCTTTGAAGCCCGCAATTTCCAATCGAGATAAATACCGTTGAATCTTTCTGTTAGATCTTCCATGCCTGTTTGTTATGCTGATAACACCCAGCCGAGCACGTCTCACGCCATTAAAAAGAGAGACTCGTCTTCTTCGTCCACGAAGAGCGATTCGGATTCGGACAGCGATTACACTTGCAGAAGGAGCAGAAAGTATCAAAGTCGCGCTAGGAAATCAAAGAAAAGTACAAGCATTAAGAGACGGAATCGCTCGGTCGAGGCGAGGACCCGTAATCGGGCCAGCAGGAACTTGTCCAGCTCCGGGGAGAGTGATTCCAGGAAAAGGGGAACCAGAAGAAATGCTCAGCGGACGATGAAGAAGAAGTTGAGCAGCAGAAGCGGCTCCAGTTCCCGTGAAAGCGATTCGAAGGCGGTAGACGAGAAGAAATCGAGGAGCCTACAGTATTCCGTGAAGGGGACCGTGCGCGTTCGCAAAGACCTGATTAAGAAAGAGACTCGGTACACCGACAACGAATCGTTCAGCAGCGACAGCAGCAGCGAGTCTGACGAGAACATTAATTCAAAGCCTCGCACCATACGGAAATCGAAAAGAAAGTACACCACCAGCTCGAGTGATTTCGACACGGGCAGAAGCGAACGAGTAACGAGAACAAGGGGCAAAACGAGACAAGCGTTGGACACGAAGGATACTCGTCGAAAAGAATCAAGATACAAGGTGGACCGACAATCTATGTCTAGAAGTAGCAGCGCGTCGTCGTACGCGTCGCAGACAGAGAAGAGCAGCTACAAGCGACGCGAGCCTCAACGAGAACCCAGCGACGACGGCAGCAACTCGATAAACAGGACTATATCGAGGAAAAACCGCGAATCAAAATGTAAGGCGAAGGGGGCTACTCTAAGCAGCTCGTCGGACTCGGACGAAGATCATTATCGATCGCACAGCCAGTGTAGCAATTATTCGAGTAAATCTTACACGCATAAGAAGAAGTCGAAGCATAAAGATAGACGTAAAAGCAAGAAAAGGAAACGGTCCAGCAGTAGAGCGTATAGTTTATCGATTCGATCACGATTAACTCGGCGACATCCTGTTTAAAAGTTGAAATGTACGCGACATTGACATTCCGATTCGAAGAATGATTCGAAATAAATGAAAACTAAAGAGAAATGTTTTAACCTCCCGGAGAAGCGGAGTTGAAGGAGATCTCAGGGTAACACCAAATCAAAATCGATGAAACGAGAGAACGGCGACGCGATTCGATCGTTGATTAGCTCGAACTCCGAATGTGTTACTGATACCATTTAACTGGACATTTCTGACTTTTCGCGCGCAATCACGCGCGCATAAACTATACACAACGACGAAGCATGGTGAACTTGTATTAGTTCTTCACGGTTTAGAATCCATGGAACATGGACAGAGAAACATAGTGCATCATAAGAAATATGCATTCGTATTGTTTCATTCCTTTGCTTTCTGAATGAAAATGGCTTCCACTTGTGTTGTAAAGCGACATATATAAAGACTCTGTATAAAAGTTCGGACCTTAATTAATAGATTTTCCTATTTATAATTCTTTTTGGGGTGTATATTACTTGGATGGAAAAAAAAAGCTACCCGGATTCTATGTTAAAAATTTGGATATATGAAAGAAGGCAAAGCGTATTGTATGCGTTGAAAGTAATAATGAGCACATTATCTCGCTATTATCTTCGTCAACGGACAACAAACTTGGGTATATTTCTTTACGACCTGGATTCCCAAAGAATGTTTGTAAATATACATGTATCTTATAATTATACACGTTATATTATAAATCACGAAAATAACTGTCTTATAACACGCAATACTGATTTTATCTTCTTTCTCACGTTATTACATATTTCTAACATTGGCGATTGAGATACTAAGTTTTAACTGTTTAGAAAATCTTTTCATAAATGCTGTACATTTACTTTATTACATAATATATATTTCTTTTTACATTCAGAGCCTGGGTTACGTAAAATGCACTCCCTGTGCATTGAATGCGCGTAGAAGACTAAAACAAACGTTTCAATATAAAATGAAGTTTAGTTACAGCGGGCCACGATGCGTAAGAATGCGTCTACAGCCCATTTCAAATTAAGCACGAGTATAATATTTGTTATACCTGATAAAGTCATCCATATCCATCGTTCTAGCACGTTTATCATCGGCAGCCATTTTGCACAAAATATCATTCACCATTTCCTTCATGTCGAATCCTTCCGGCACTGCCTAGATATGAAAACAAAATTTTTAAGCACCCGAAAGCATTCGCCCCGTAGCTCTAAGATTATTTACCTTGTCGTTCAAGCTGCAATGAAGTTTATAATTTTTCTCCAACATTGTTATCACGGCAGTTTGCTTGAACGCTGCAGCCAGTGTTTTATTTTTTCTCACAAAGGCGATTCTCGTCAAGCCATCCCATTCCTGATAGTTAATCGGAGGTGGTGGATTACGTGGTTCTATTCTGACTACGTTCGACTCCACTTTCGGCGGTGGCCTAAAGTTATTCTTTCCTACTTTCATCAGCATGTCTACCCTCGCTAACAATTGTGTGTTTACGCTCAGACGACAATACAATTTATCGCCCGGCTTCGCCACCAAACGCTCGGCGAATTCTCTTTGAAACATGAGTACTGCGCACCTGTAGAAAATAAGGTGCTGGTCAGCCCCATCCTCCCTCGGGTTTCTCGCGCGTTAAAAATCAGCGCTATGCATCTGTAATCGGTTTTGCGAAAAATGATCAAACCCTTGGAGTAAATTACCTGAACAGCGGTCTGTGTAGGAGTAATTTAAACACTAAGGGAGATGATATTTGATATGGTATATTGGCAACGCACAAGTCAAAGAATGGCATGTCTGTCTTTAAAACGTCCCCTATCATAATCTGCAACTTCGCCTGGTATGCTGTACCTTGTACACGCTTCTGTAACTCAGCCACCATCCTAGTATCCACCTCGCAGGCTATTACTTTCTTGGCTCTGTCCAATAATTTCACCGTCATGTTACCAGTGCCTGGGCCTATTTCTAACACAACGTCCGTTGGCCTGACGGCAGCCTTCTCTACCATGCTTTGAATTATAAGTGGATTTTTCAAAATATGCTGTCCAATATCCGTATTGAATAAGATACCTAGCGCGATTAAATCAATGAAATTAAACTAAACGTAGGAGCATATATTTATTCATATCACTTAAGGGGAGGTTCCGGTCTAGAGCCCAGAAAAATAGGTGATATTTAGGAATTAATTAAAGGATAACTACTATATATAATTTAATGGGACTTTTTGCATTGTATTAAGGATGTCTTAGATTATAGAAATATATTTTTTGTTTTATAATTAATCATTGCAGACAGTCCTGGGGAGTCGTTAAAGTCAAGGCGTCAAAAAATTGATCCAAATCGGTGGGACCTGTATCTCCAAAACTTATTATCCGATTCGACTGAAACCTTTTTTATTTTGAAGAACATACTTTTGGCTAGGGGGGTAACTAAAAAAATTACAAAATGACATTATTTTTTAGAAAATAACAACACTCGAAGTTTTAAATCACTTTTTCCCTATATTTTTCGTCCTTTCAACGCCTTTAAAAATTATAAATTTTTCAATTTTACTGGTTTCCCCCCTAGTCAGAAGTATATTCTTCAAAATAAAAAAGTTTCAGTCAAATCGGATAATAACTTTTGGAGATACAGGTACCACTGATTTTGAGAACACAGTTTCGAGAAAAACGCGTTTAAAGTTTTACGTGAGCGCCGAGTGGCCGGTTGTTGCCCATGCATTTGCCGCTACTCAAATGCCTATAACTTCGGGAATTTTACGAATTTCCACAAATCCTTTTAAACACGTATTCCTAAAAGGTTGAACATTCGAAAAATGAAATAAAAAAAATCGACATTTAGACCGAAACCTCACCTTAATGTACAATCTCATCTGGTTAGCATAATATATAAATTACTTTATAATTAACTGGTATAATATTAGCGTACATTTTCAACAAATCTGAGAACGGAGCTGGGCGAAATATTAACGTTGTACAATAGAAACTAAATTAACCCAGCTCCATTGCAGAAAGTTATTTAACCGCGACTGAAAAAGCTATTGTCAATATCTCGTACCCTGTTTCGCGACTTCTTTGTGAACGCAGGACAGTTTCTTCGCTCGTACTTTCGGCATTTTGCTAGCACTGTTATTACTTCGTCTTTTGTAATATATAAAAAGGCACCTATAAAATATAAAGACAGATACATGGAAATCGTCACGTATCAACAGCACGCATGGTGTGCAGCAAACGACAAACAAGTCCAACAAGCCAAATTCTTGTGTTGAATAGATCGTAATACGGAAGGATTAATGGATTTCTGCATCAGCTCCCTCTTATGCAGTAGAGGGGAATTAAAATGTGGCGTACTTTCAATTACTGGCCGCTTCCCGATTAATAGCTGATTACCATTCGGAATTAAAGTAAACAGCTGGGCTCTGAAACGTATGAAATGTATCCGTTAAGATATACGATAAAAATGCACCCGTTCCGCGATGGTGCGCAACGATTGGCCACTGATTACAGAGGCACGAGCTCTTAACAGTGCAGGCGTAACACTGCTATCACGGAAAGTTAGGGAAAAGCGTTTGCCTGTCTTCTGCACTATCATGGACGTAAATCTGTCATCCCGATAATTGCACGTTACAGGTTCTGGCGACGGGCTCGCGCCGTAACGTTATTTCAAGCTTTTAAGAGGAATCGCTGCCTGGCAAGACTCATGAACGGTCGTTAGGTAAACTGGCATAACGATCGGGTGGTTTCCTTCGCGCACAAAGCTCCTGGGGCTCGGGGGATAATTTGAATTCAAGCCTGACGAAGTGATCTGTAATGTTTCAGTATCACGATTCTGCGATGCAATTATCTAATCTTGGAAGTATTAATTGGTGACGTTATGGAGCTGAAAGTATGGGTGGAGGGTATACAGCGTATTGTGTGTGGCGTTACAGAAACCACTACGTGTCAGGTGAGCATCGCTTCTTTAAATATGTTTGTTACATTAGACTATGTGAATTTTGTAGAAAGACAGAGATTCGATGTTTACGTGAAATTAACTTTCAGGACGTAGTGTATGCTCTAGCCCATGCCACTGGACAAACCGGTAGATTTACTTTGGTGGAAAGATGGAGGACCAACGAGCGCCTATTAGCTCCCTATGAAAATCCTCTGAAGGTATTGGTATAAGTAGTGTTCCTTCTCGAGAATTTTTCGAGAAAATTTATAATTGCTTATTTCTTACTTCTCGGGAAATACTGTTTTCCTTGAGAAACTTAAGTCTAGGAAATCGCGAACGTATAAGCACATCTACAATTTATAAGAAATCTTATTAGTAACATTAGAACTTATATGAATTACAATAGAAAATCTCAGTAGAGAAGATTCGACATTATTGACTGGTGAAGGTGCTCTTAAATTTCTATTTAACAGTTTAGAAAAATTGTATGCCTACTGAAATAAGTAATGAGTTGCTTGTAGCTATTAAAGAAGAAATATCAAAAAGAAGAGACAAAACTATTGTATTCTTCATACAATTTTTGCATAGGTAATCCAGAATTTCTTCAAAAAATTCAAAAGACGCATTTTTTCATTTAATATCCATATTTGTCACAAAAAAAAGAAAAGAAATAGATTAAAAAACTATTTTAAAACAAGAAAGTAATGTTTCGCTTTGCACAAATTTTATATTAAATAAATTTATGAATTATATTTAATATCTGTTTTTTCATTTATACAAGTTTTGTGCAAATTAGACAGGAATGAACAATCAGTTAAAGTTTTCCTATGTTTGTGATAAACATTGTCAACATTATTCCAAAAATATCAATTTTGTAATATTTTTTCAATTTCTCGAGAATTCTCAAGAAGTATGAACTGATTTGTGATTTTTCGAGAAAGGAAAAATATCGAGAAATCAGGAACACTAGGTATAAGTAATTTGGTTTTGTGCGAATGATTGGTAACTTTCATGTAACGATGTGATTTGTTTGACAAGATTTTGATGAAATGGGGAGAGTACTCTTCGGAAGTACAGTTGATACTAAGACGCTCTACACCAGAGGGCAATAAGGTCCCTAGTTCGTTAGGATCTCGTTTAAACCATGGTCCACGATCGAACGGCATTGTAGGCTCTGGTTTGGATCATGCCACGACAGTCAGTAGCGGGCAAGATGATACCAAGAGCACGACCACAGCTCAGAGTTCCGAATTCGATGATTTACAAGGATGCCTCGATAGAAATCGTGACACGAGAAAGTCATTAACGTTCGGTGGACTGCACGGGAATGTGATGGAGAATAATACAGATGTAAATAAGTTTCAGATCTTGTATAGTTTTACGGATCAATCATATGATATCTCATCCTCACGTTTTAGATTCAGATGGAGAATGTTGCCATAGTTCAACCTACGCCTCATTTAAAGAATAAGGATTTGAACATAAGAAAAAACATACAGAAACCAGCTCAGTCCCCTACTCGTGCTAGTAGCAGTGAAAGTAACACGCATGTATCGCAAAAGAAAGTGCGCGAGGTTCCCCCCTACAGGGATCCCCCGGGTCCTGCCTCGCCACCTCTTCGAACTTTACCTCCGTACAGGGATCCTCCACCGCCGAATTTAAATAGCCCTGGGAGATCACAGTTTCAATCTAGTACAAACGCTGGGAGCCCTCATACTCATAAAGAGGATCAACCCTCTTCTAGTAATTCCATCAAGCTAAAGAGAAATCTCATTCAGGTTCTACAGATAGTTCTTTGATTACATATACAGGTTGCTACCACACGAGATATTAATCTGTTTTCTGTGCTCAGGAATTTCAGGACACAAAGGGACAGATTCCATCTGTAAATCAGTTATCTGGTCAGACACAGAACATGGTCACCGATGCTTACACTCAACGATACGTTGAACTTATCAGACTAGTCAACAAGCAACGTGATACAATTAGTGCCCAGCAAGCAGACCTTACTAAAGTATGACAGCACGTAATCTTCGTTTTAGATAAAAATAGAGAAACTTGTACGAAGTGCGATTAATTAACTGTTTTTAGTTCGACGCTGAAATATTATATTGGGAGACTAAGAACAGGGAGCAAATGCATCAGATGGATTTTATTTCTCAGGAAGTAAATCGTATGGAATCTACGGGTCGTCTTATCGAAGAACAGGCACGTATTTTAAACGGGACTAGGATAGCTCTTGCAATTAGTATGCTTGTACTAAGATTTACTGTCTCTATAGCTGAAGGAACTGGCACACGTGGAAGAGGAGAGTGAAATAGTCAGGCAACAAGAGAAAACGTTAAAGTCGGAGATTACTTTGCTGAGATCGAAGCTTGCGAATTGCGAAACCGAATTACTTCAGTGCAAAAATAAGATCAGGTAAAGAAGATACGGCATCGGACTTTCGAGCAATTAAATACACTACGCGGTATTGATTTCTTCTTTTCGCGCTGTAGATTAGTCATGGAAGAGCTCGCTATAGAACAGCACAATATAAGTCGCGAAACGGACGAAAGGCAAATAATGGAACGTAAGATCATTAGCGAAGTCGAGCATCTTCAAAACGAGGTGGAGCAAGCTAAGCGCTCTGCCGAGCTGGCCTCGCAGTGCGCGGAATCGTTGAAGCTCGAAGTGGTGAATCTGGAATCGGCGATAGTCGAGAAGAAGTTGCAAGTGGAACGTTTGGTAGCTGACATGAAGGAGGCGAACCTACAAAGTCTAGCCGTTGCTTGCCAAGACGAGCAGGTCAAGTCGTTGCTAGAAGGTACTTGAATTTAACTTAACACACTAATCGAAAGGACTCGCTGACTTACCAATGCTGTTTGCGTGTAACTTAGGTGCTCACAAGCCTGGCAGTACGCGTAAAATGATAGGCTCCCCGAGGCAATTAGAGACTGCAGTACCTACGAGTAAAAATCCGCACGGCGTTTGGGTATAATATTATTAATTCGATGTACCGTGGGCATATCGAATCTAATATCTCACATTCTCGATACAGCGAAACACAGCTAAACGTTTCATGTAGGGACACGAATGCTACATGTACACTTAGTAGGAACGACGTAAGTAAAGGAAATATTTTACTCTCGTGTCGTTCGCGAACGCAAGCTACACCCGTTTGTTTCATCCACTGGCCATATAATTTTTCAGTAAACTTATTTAGCCGTAAGCGTTAACTATAATAATGATTCTAAATACATCTGGTGTATATAAAGAACGATAGATATCAGACAATACATGTATCCAAAGTATTAGAAATACGGATCGTGCGACGCACTCGCGTCGTATAACTTTAGGATCTATAAGCCGTTTGCAAGCTTCATGGAACAATTACTCGATATAAGATTATATATTTTCTATAATCAAAATAATTCTGTGAATTAAGAGAGCATTTACACACTGGTGCACTATACAGTTGGAATACAAACTCAATACGTATACCATATGTATTAATCTTGTACATATCGTTGAAAGTATGTGATAACGAAGTCTGAAACACATTATCGATCACTGTCTAGTTTGCATAGCTTGCATTTTCACGTATTTAAGAAGGCGTCTTCTTAAACTCCATTCCAAGATCAAGGTCTAGTTACATTCACCGATTTGAAGGAACCGTTTTGCTTCGTTTTAGATAGAATATTAGAGTTAACTTTCATTGTTCTGTACATTAATCATCGACGCGCATCGTTAGAACAATATCCACCCACTGCCATTATTATTAGCGAATAATTTTTAAAATACAATAATTTAGATTATTTCGTGTGTTACTTCATTTTTATACAAAACATATGTACTTTTTAGTATGCAATCATTTCGGTGCGGACAAGCGCCCGATCTGTTTCTTACAATGATTTTATTGTATCTACCAAAGTGTGTTAGCTTCTGACGAAAGAGCAAGCACTTATTGTATAATGCGACATACAAAATAAATGTTAAGATCGATTAAATCTGTGCATCTTGCCGATCCCAGTCTCTTATATTTATAAGTTAACGATGCATGTGGTAAAGACGACAGAGATATGTAGATCAATGGGATCGTAAAGAACGTTTTTACGTAGTCGGGCTTGAAATTTCGCGCGTTTTTTTAGACCTTCGTGTTTACTACTTTGACAAGGCAGCGGATGTCGGTAATTTTAGGTTTTAAGTATACAAACATTTATGTGTATAAATAATTGAATGGAATATTGTATATTTATGTGTTACGAATCTGCGAAACATAAATGTGACATTACGACTTGGTGCCATTTACGATCAATCATTTGCGTAGTCGCAAAATAAGTAGAATCTCCGAAACGTTTAAGATTCAAAAGTATTTACGGCAGGATGAGCCTTTGGGTCGACAAATATCGTCCAACAACCCTTGGGAAATTGGACTACCACAAGGAACAGGCAGAATATTTAAAAAATATGGTAAATACGTGCGTCAGTGCGTATGTAAATTGAACGAGAGGTTATAGGAAAAGGGCGCCATTATTTGGTATTACACTATGTAATTGTAAAGAAACTTTATTTTTATTTCATTAATTTGAGGGCACAATTACAGGTACAAATGGGCGACTTCCCACATTTATTGGTATATGGACCACCAGGCGCAGGAAAGAAAACTCGTATAATGTGTATCATAAAAGAGTTATATGGGAGTGGAGCTGAGAGGCTCAGGATGGAAACTATGAATTTCGAGGCATGTGCTTCTCATTACTTTGAGGGAAATGCTCAGTTCCGTGCTATTTCTTTACCACAGAAAGCTGAATTCTCTTTCGTGTTTCAGACGCCATCCAAAAAGAAACTAGAAATAACAACGATAAGCAGTAACTATCACATAGAAGTAAATCCCAGTGATGTGGGCATATACGATAGAGTTGTTATAATGGACTTGGTGAAAACAACTGCTCAAACTCATCAGATAGATTCGACTGGGCAAAGGGAATTTAAAGGTGAATACCAAAAGTTATAGTAAGATGTATTTTATTACTCACAAGTAAACATTCACTTATAGGGAATGAAGTTTCCCGATTTAGAATATATTTTTTGGAAGTACTCGTAGTAACTATGAAATCGAAAGACGGCAAAATCCTCTTATTTCAGAATAATTGGCTAAAACCTGGCATCTTTATGTTTTTTGTGGTGCTGAATCCAAATATGGCGTTATTTTATGTGTAAAAAAATTTCCTAAGGTAGTCCTCTTAATAAGAAATCGATTTTTTTGGAGATAACTCAAAAAGGAAAGGCCGAAGAATCTTTTAAATATTTTTTTCGGATTCCTCGCACCAATTTACTTCAAAATCCATGTTAACCTGTTTTTAACTCCCAGGGGTCACATCTGGGCCCCTAAGGCAAGATACCAATTCAACTATCTTCACATTGACTGCTCTACTGTCTTTGAATAAAATTGTAAGTGTTTTCGTCATGTTTCCCCATATTAACTTTGAAGTCATCTATTTAAAAAATTCTCCGGGCTTTCCTTTTTGAGTTATCTCCAAAAAAACCGATTCTTTATTAAGACAACTACCTCAGGAAATTTCTTTACACAAAAATAACTTCATATTTTGGATTGAGCACCTCAAAGAAAGAAAATACAGATGCCAGGTTTTAGCCAATTATTCTTAAATAACAGGATTTTGCTGTTTTTATCGTACGCCTCAATAACATGAGTAAAATAGGTCCATTGCAGATATAATTTTCAGGATTTCATAGTTACTATGAGTACTTTTAAAAATATATTCCAAATCGGGGAAACTCCATTCACTATAAGTGAATGTTTACTTGTCAGATATCCATACAGTCCCTTAACGATAACAATAATCTATGCTAGTGGTACTGCTAACTAACGTGGATCAGCTTACCAAAGATGCGCAACACGCCCTTCGAAGAACAATGGAAAAGTATGTCGCTACGTGCAGGCTAATACTTTGCGCGAATTCAACGTCCCGCGTTTTGCCGGCTATTCGATCGCGATGTTTAGGGATTAGAGTGCCAGCTCCATCGGTGTCCGACATAAAAGATATATTGCATTCCGTTTGCAAACACGAAGGTTTAACTCTGCCTGACGAGCTAGCTGTTAGATTGGCCGAAACTAGCGGTAGGAATCTTAGACGAGCGATATTAATGGCCGAGGCTTGTAAAGTCGAACAGTAAGTACGTTTATATAAGCGTGCAAGTTCGGGCGAATTAAAGAATGCATAAGTTGACTTCGAATTTCTAGGTATCCATTTACCAGCGATCAAAAGATCACCGAACCGGACTGGCAGGTGTATATTCGTAATACGGCCAGTATGATGGTTAGCGAGCAGAGCCCGAAGAAGCTCCTCGAAATACGGAACAGACTTTACGAGCTATTAACGCACGCTATACCGTGCGATTTAATATTTAAAGGGCTTTTGCAGGAGTGTATAAAGAACTGTGATCTTCAGCTGAAAATCGAGATTGCGACAGTCGCGGCAGAGTATGAGCACAAAATGCATCGCGGGTCGAAGCCGATCTTTCATTTGGAAGCCTTCGTCGCTCGATTTATGGCAATTTATAAAAAATTCATCGATTCGTCCCTCGAGGGTTTTGATTGATTTATTTATTCGTACATTTGAACGTGTGCTAAAGGTATAAACTACTCGAGAACATAAATAAATTTTTTTAAATAAATTATCGCACACATCTATAAATTGCTTTTAGCATTTGTCGATCACAAAGTAACGGATGATAATCTCTAGCGTGTCGTTTTATTCTATATTTAATACAGTTCTCAAAGTACAAAGATGCCCACGTATCCGTCTCGTAGTACGTGTAATTTTCAATGGAAATTGTATCGCAACGTAGCGATGCAATTGAACTTACAATGCAGCAAGAATAACGGCCGCGATCGCAGATAATCCTAGTACCACATACCCAGTGCTGTACACTTCTTTGATCGAAAGGAACATTCCAACGTCCCAGAACTGTAAATTTTAACACGAGTTTAGATAGAAGAATACAGAGAGTCTATCTATAATGCCGATATGTAAAACCATACCAAGTGACGAAAGCCGTTAAGAGTGTGGTACGAAGCAGGAAGAGCCAACAGAATTTTTCCCACGTACAGAACGGGTCCAGGCAGGCATAACTCTTCGATCATTTCGATAAGGCAAGGAATGCCTCCAGGTATAGTCAGGGTTCCTGCAAAAACGGAGCAAATCGCCCGTTTAAAATCAGCTTCCTCCATTTCCGTTCTAGGCAGGTAAAATGTCAATCTTACCTAAACCGAGCGCCATAGCATAAGTCGATAATACTATGCCTGTTGTGCGATGCGTTACGGAAAGAACCGACGTCAATTGAATTTGATAAATAGTCAAGTGCGGTGACATCGGTCTCTTGAGGCGCATATTCTTCTCATCGTGAGACTCGCAAACTGCCATTCTCGTGCACAGTGGCTGCGACACGGCGACATTCTGCGGACTAAAGAATTCATTTCTATAAATGTTCCTTCTAGATTGAAATGTCGCGTGATGTTATAAAGTACTAGTTGCCGAGAATGATTAAAATCGTAATTTCAATACGCTCGCAAGCGAAATGACGGTCACGCTTGATTTGGGTGGGAATATAAATTACGAGATACGAGACACGATAAAACTGAAGTGACACTCGGATAAAATGAAAGGGTTACATATATTATGTAATATGTCACCTGCAGGTGTATAAATTCCGGAAATTACGAAGATCCAGGCTCCTTCGGCACAGCAACCTGAAAGAGATCAATGTACATCGTAGGTATTAAATGCGATTTAAGGCAGTGAGAAATTAAAGAACAATTCGCTACCTCGTATAGCACATCGCCATGTTTTTTTATGAACGCGGTCTGTATTTTGAACCGCGGATAAACTGATTTTGTAGACACACCAAAAAAACGGTAATTATTGGGCGAATTCCACTTACGCCCAAATCAAAGTCGATTTTCTCGAAAATGAAGCGCGATATAAGAAAAAGTTACTCTTTCTTTTCCACTCATAACAAGTAAATAAATCAAGAAAAAGGTATAAAATTTTTTGATATTGCGCTTCATTTTCGAGTAAATCAATTGCTTCTGGAACCAGTGAAAACGGTTTAAAAATATCGTCAGTTGAGAGTGAAACATTAATGCGAACGGAACACATGTAAATCCGCCATGTTGCAGTTTATTGTTCATATGCTCCCTCTGGTGTTTCTTCTGCTTCGCGAATTCCTCATCGTGCTTTTCATTTTCAACCAGAGATCGTCGGCATTCCCAGGCATTCCGTGATTGTGTCTAGGATCTCGAACGCGTTAAGGATAAATTTATCCACTGATCAGCCGTACGCAATTTTAATTAACGATGGCACAAAATCTGAATTTTAACTTTCCAAATTTCTCCAAAACGCCAAATGGATTGTCTCTTGGTGTTAAGCTACTCGCAGCGGCCGGCGTGGCGGTTTATGGTGTTTCGAAATCCATGTACACAGGTTAATTTGATTTTCGCATTCTATGAATGATAGTAGTTCTGTTTCATACCTTGCCAATGAAACACATTAAGTGTGACATAATGGAACGGTATATCGGGGAATAGTTTCTTGCAGACACTTCTCATTATACGATTGAATCTTGTTTTAGTGGAAGCCGGTCACAGAGCGATCATATTCTCTCGCTTAGGAGGCATTCAGAAAGACATCTTCACCGAGGGCCTCCATTTCCGGCTTCCATGGTTCCACTATCCAATTATTTACGATATCAGAAGTAGACCCAGGAAAATATCCTCGCCCACAGGATCCAAAGACTTACAAATGGTCAATATTTCTCTTCGTGTACTTTCCAGACCCGACGCAGAGACGCTACCTACCATGTACCGTTTCTTAGGTCTCGATTATGACGAGAAGGTTGGTAAAGATCTTGATACAACACTGTCGTGATAGACTTTTAATAACAGGAGCGTAATTGTCTTCTAGGTTTTGCCAAGCATTTGCAATGAAGTATTAAAGTCGGTCGTCGCTAAGTTCAATGCCTCTCAGCTTATTACTCAGAGACAACAGGTCTCTAATTTAGTAAGGAAAGAATTAACCGAGCGCGCTCGTGACTTCAACATCGTCCTGGATGATGTCTCCATAACTGAATTGAGCTTCGGTAAAGAGTATACCGCCGCTGTAGAAGCTAAGCAAGTAGCTCAGCAGGAAGCGCAGAGAGCAGCTTTTGTCGTAGAAAGAGCGAAGCAAGAGAAGCAGCAAAAAATTGTCCAAGCAGAGGGTGAAGCAGAAGCTGCTAAAATGATATCCTTTGAAGACGATACAAATAATTATAATCGTAGATGCGTAAAGCTGGGATTTCCAATGTGTGGCTCGCCGCTCTCCGACCGGCGGCGGTCCCACTAGTGCAAGGGAGAAACAGATGCATACTTCTCCCTTGCACTAGTGGGACCGCCGCCGGCTGGAGAGTGGCGAGCCGCACATTGGAGATCCCAGATTTAGATAGGAATTTTATTATCGAACAGAAATATCCTTAACTCCTGTGCACCTTGGTATAGCCGTTAGCCAAAATCCCGGTTATTTGAAGTTGCGAAAAATTCGGGCGGCACAGACTATCTCCCGCACGGTAATTAAAAATGATGTTATCTGCCGCGTTATATTAATTTCTGTTATACGAATTTAATGTCTGTTTTAGATCGCAAACTCGCAGAATCGCATTTATCTTAGTGGTAACAGTCTCATGCTGAACATTCAAGATCCATCGTTCGACGATGCATCGGACAAACTGAAAAGTAAGAAATAAAGGCAATACGAACTTTTCTCACACTTATTTCTTTCCACAATAACCGATGTTATATGGCGCAAAATGATTATCAATGTTGTACATGTAGATGCTAAAGGAAGATGTGAATAAGATTTATTAGATATTTCTAGATATTAAATATCATTGCACCTGCGCTTGTTCCTCTCTTTGTGCCTTATACTACGATGATGCTCGCTCGCAAATCTCGAGCTCATGTGTTTTCAGGTCATGAAGGGATGGGATGGAAAAGCTGGAATGATACTACGCGAAGCGCGGTGAAATCTTTAAAGCCCGAGAGTCGGCCATTGGTGAAGGCGAGTCGAAAGCCGCTAATCAAGGCTGGCGTACCTCCGGAGGATCAGATATCTATTTTATTGGATTCAGCCGATGATGGGGCAAAAATGATAGTTTCATGAGCTTGGAAGCTTTGATATTCGAAGAGATGTTGCGATGCGAGCTCGTCTTTTCTAACACGTTCCTTTCCTGAATCCTCTCACTACTTTAAAATAAGCGAAACTTTTTCTCTTTTTTACCAGATCTCGACGCGGACAAATAAAAGTCTAATCCACGGATCGCCCCATTTATTCCTGTTAATAGGTGTATAAATTCTCCGTACGAAAATAAGTTATGTTTTATTTTTGTACAAGCCGATGTAAAATATATGTATCTTTTTCCCACGCTCTGTTCTTTAAACTTATAAATCAATGAAAATATAAGCTAATTTCAATGTATCCTTGCTCCAATTAGCGAAGATGAGTTGGTCCGCGAAATAGTATCTCCGTGTCTTTATCTAGCTATAGGATCGCGAAAAAGATAAACGCACAATTTCAGAACGCACGAGTTGCATATTGCAATTCTGGCAAATTGGCGTGCGAATATTACGTAGTATAGGCAGAAGTAAGAGCATCGGCCGTTCTGAATAACTTCTAGATTTCAACGAGATAAAGGTGTGTATTGTGGAAATAATACAATTTTTAGGTCATGATTCTGAGCTAACCTTTACTTTCTTCTCCATGTTCTCCAAAACAATTGTTTACGAGGCAGTGTTACTTATTAATGCATTAGTGATTAATACATTTTTTGGTATAACAAAGCTGTGTTTCGTTCTAACATTGACACTTTATTGCATCATTTTTTTAGATGGTGCTAGATAAGCCTGCGGAACCAACAATAGGAGGGTAAGAAGAATATTTCTTTTTATACAAGAAAGATTCTTTTTGAATCATATTTTAAAGCATGTTTTTTCTAAAGGGACGAAGTCTCCAAGAAGGCTCTTAAGAAGCAGCAGAAAGAGGCAGAAAAAGCAGCAAAGAAAGCTGAACGTAAAGCTCAAACTGTAAGTTAAATTATTCTGTACATTATCCGATAATAATATGCTTTTCAATCTTCGCAGCAAGTTCAACAAGAGGTAACTCAAGAGGAGGATACGTCTGTTGGAAAGTATGGAGACGCGGGATTGGTGCAAAGTAAAGAGAAGCATGCAGATAGAAAATTTACTGATATTAAAAATTTGACGCCAGAATTGGAGAAACAAAGTGTGTGGTTAAGAGGACGTTTACATACTAGCCGAGCTAAAGGTATATCTAAATCCGACCAGAGTAATTGTTCAATGTGCGCCGCTTATTAAAAAGTTGTAGAATAAACATATCTTATTGCAGGAAAACAATGCTTTATTGTTTTAAGACAGCAGTCGTACACGGTGCAAGGTTTAGCCGCGGTAAATGAAAAAATCAGCAAGCAGATGATCAAGTTCATATCGAAGTATGTTACAGAAATCAGTTTCGATGAAAATAATGTTATTTTGTGCTTCACACGGTAATTTTACAGCATTACCAAAGAGTCTATCGTGGATGTGGAAGCAGTTGTACAACGTGTACCTTCTAAAATTGAATCATGCACGCAGAAAGATGTGGAGGTTCACATTGGGAAAGTATTTGTGATAAGCGCAGCAAAGCCACAATTACCTTTGCAAATTGAAGATGCCGCGAGGCCTATGGGAGAAGCGGATGATAATGCTCTGAATATAAAAGTGAATCAGGACACTAGATTGGACAACAGAGTCTTGGATTTGAGGACTCCCGCCAATCAGGCTATATTTAGAGTCGAAGCAGCTATTTGTAAATTGTTCAGAGATATCCTCGCGAGTAAAGTAAGTTATTACAATCGGTGAACTTAAGGGGTCATGCCTAGTTGGCAGGCGAAAAAAAAACGTGATTTTCGGGAATTTTTTGTGGAAAATTTAATATATATTTTTTACAACTATTTGCTTATTTTAAAAGTACATATATTCAGCAACTCTCAGTAATTTTGTTATAGGAAAATGTTAAAAAATGAACGAATAACAACCACTCTCCCGGAAGCTATTTTTTTAGCGGTGAGCACGCTTTCTCCGAGCTGGATCATCTGAAATCGAAAAGTGAAGAAGATTCTGTTAGTATATGAGTTTATTTAGTTCGTGAACGAAGGATTTTTGTTTTTGATTAAAACTATTTTTAATTCACGAAAAACGAACAATTCAGACATCGAAAAATCATGATTTTGCGTTAAACGGCCGCCAATTTGTCTGAAATCTTTTTTTTTTATCCTTCCTTCGCGAACTAGATAAACCCATATACTCACAGAATCTTCTTCACTTTTCGATTTCAGATGATCCGGCTCGAAGAAATCGTGCTCACCGCTAAAAAAAATAGCTTCCGGGAGAGTGGCTGTTATTCGTTCATTTTTTAATATTTTCCTATAACAAAATTACTGAGAGTTGCTGAATATATGTACTTTTAAAATAAGCAAATAGTTGTAAAAAATATACATTAGATTTTCCACAAAAAATTCACGAAAATCACGTTTTTTTTTTCGCCTGCCAACTAGGCAACGAAACCCCTTAATTAGAATAATTCGCTTGATTAATGTCTCATTCGTAGGGTTTCGTTGAAATCCACACTCCAAAAATCATATCTGCAGCGAGCGAGGGTGGGGCGAATGTATTTACAGTGTCATATTTTAAAGGAAATGCTTACCTAGCCCAGTCTCCTCAGCTTTATAAACAGATGGCTATAGCGGCAGACTTCGACAAGGTTTTCACCGTAGGAGCAGGTAATTCATAATTCAGAAGCATAACTGTTTTACTAACTGCTTTGCGAAATATGCTACCATTAGACGTGACAATTATTCAGTTTTTAGAGCCGAAGACTCTAATACGCACAGACATTTAACGGAATTCGTCGGTCTTGACTTAGAAATGGCATTCAAGTATCATTATCACGAAGTAATTGATACTATTGGGCAATTGTTTACGGAGATGTTCAAGGGTCTTCGTGACAAGTTAGTAAAAGCTTCTAATCCGTGCTCCTTCTCTTCCACAGGGCGTAAAGATAATCCCATTATATCCCGTTTACAGTTACATGGCCGACATTGATGCTGTCCGTCAGCAATACAACGTGGAGCCATTCAAATTCTTGGATCCACCTTTGAGATTAGAATTCAGCGATGCAATTGAATTACTAGCGGAAGCTGGAGTTACCTTGGGCGAGGAGGACGACTTATCCACGCCAGATGAGAAACTGTTGGGTAAACTCGTCAAAACAAAAGTGAGAGTCTTTACACATTATTCGTGCTCGCGTAATATTGTAATATTGTGTAATGCGTTTCTGTCGTACTTGTGATTTCAGTACGACACTGACTTTTATATATTGGACAAGTATCCGTTGGCAGTGAGACCTTTCTACACGATGCCAGATCCAAATAATCCCGTAAGTCTGCACAATTTATCTTTTATTGAACATGTACCTACGGTAATATTCGTTACAGAAATTATCCAATTCCTACGATATGTTCATGCGTGGCGAGGAGATTATTTCTGGCGCGCAGCGTATTCATGACCCCGAGCTTCTCATAGATCGCGCGAAGTATCACGAAATTGGTAGGTATACCTAAGCTCCGGCCCTTGCAGCTTGCAACTGCTACGCGGTGCGTTTGTTAACACGCTTTTGTTTCACAAATATTTCAGACTTGGAGAAGATCAGGTCGTACATCGATGCGTTCAGATACGGCTGCCCTCCTCATGCTGGCGGTGGAATCGGAATGGAGCGTGTCGTTATGTTGTATCTTGGTCTTGACAATATCAGGAAGGTTTCAATGTTCCCTCGCGATCCTAAACGCCTCACACCTTAAGAATCAAGCTGGTCCTTTCTACGCAATCTCTTATGTATCGGAATAACGTGGCGCAGCCATAAAAGTGTTCCGCAAATTTGTACGATTTTAAAACACTTTGTGACAGTGGGGAGTCAATAAATGGAACGTTTCAAATATTAACATGATTCAAGAAGGAGTAAATTTTTATTCGAATAATACCCAACTCTGATCTACAATATTAACATCCTTTTTCATGTTTGAATAAACCGCGCGCCAGGCTGAACGTTCATAGGTGTCGTTACTGTACGCAACGGAACGCGAGTAGTGTCAGTGTCAAACGAGTACGACTGCTTTGAACGCAAATAAGTTTTGAGTTTTGTACGCAACGTAGTTCGAACGTAACAACGAATACTAAAGAAAGTTCCTACGTGATCGAAAGCACGTTAATCTTAGTAATAGCTGTACGGTTAGCGAACTCAGAAATGGCAACGAGCAGGTCGCTGATTTTGAGCGGTTTCAAGGAGGATTGCGAACAATTGATCACTCGTTTCGAACGGGCAAACGATATTAGATTTCAAACATTCTGCGAGATCTGGAAAGAGATGAAATTCTCGCTGGTGTTCACGTGAGTTTCATTTCAAGCGTACACTGCAGTCACATTATAATCTTTATCTTTGTCACGTACATCGACCTTGGGAACGTGAGAAGAACTACTATTCAGATGAGCAAGGAGTGATTGTTAAAGCATTCATGCTACTCGTATTTCCAGGGGACGCCCTACATTTATAGAACTGTTGGAATTTTGCGAGGAGGCACTGAACATGTGCAAGCAGTTCTTGCTTCTGCCTCCACGCTTCAAAGAGCGCGTTGGAGGCTTGTATCTTCTGTATGGGGTGTATTACAAGATGCCGATAGAGCAGTTTAAGATTAGAGTTAAGCTGGACGACTGGCAAAGCATCCTTGACTTGCACGCGGAGATAAAGGAAGCGGAACACCTGGATACTAATTATATATTATGTAAACTAATAGCCGATGGTGCATTTCACTTTACTGTCTTCGATAAAGAGGTATGTTTCCTCAAAGCTCTCAAATGGAAATAATGTTTTGCCGATTTTATAAATGATTCCTTGTTCTCAGTTCGGGCTAGAGAAACACTACCGAACGAAGGAGGCGCAGTGCTTCAATCCATACTCTGTACTGCCTTCGTTGAAAGATCTAACTGATAAAGATCAACTGCTGTCAAAGATTAGCGAGTTGAGCAAAGTTTACGAGAAGAATAAACAGACACTTCTATCTGAAAACAAGTCCGAGGCTAGTCTGAATTTGTTCGATCCGAACATTGCCGAGGAAATCATCAACGATATTCAGAACTTCGAAGAACAGAGGAGGCTTCAATACATGAAGATTGGATTCGGCCATGACAAGGCGTCTAATGCTTCGACTTCGAAAGTGGCACTTAAGCCATCCCAGTTGTATGTTAATTTATGTAATACTAACTAGGGCTAGGACTATTCGTCGAATTTTTCGGTATTCGAATACTTCAGTTGCTCAATTATTTGGCGAATATAATTCGAATATCCAAGTATTTGAATACTATTCGAATATTCAAGTATTCGAATACTATTCGAATATTTAAGTATTCGAATATTGATGTATTCGAAAAGTATGGTGTGAATTATAAATCGAGTTCTTTAGGTTCATTTTTTTACAAATTTTTATTTAGTTTCAGTTGTGAGTTCGTTAGTTTGCCAGGGTGAAATCTAATAACTTGATTTATAATTCACACCATACTATTTGAATAGGTACACCAGTATTCGAATACTTAAATATTCGAATAATAACATTCGAATACTCAAATATTCGAATATTAAATTATTCGAATAGTCCCAGCCCTAATACTAACAATCTTCGGCTCCATACTTGCTGGAATGTACCGTTGCATTGTACTTTTAAATTCTAGGAAACGAACTAGGAGAAAAATACGGCCACTGATCGACGATGCGTTTGAAACGGACTCCAACGACTCGGAAGATGAAATAGAGATCGAAGATTCGGACTCTGATTTGCCAGAGAACTTTGACTGAAAAGAGAAGGGAAGAGTGCAACGTTTATGTGTAAGTGTAATATCTTGTAGCAATATATGTAGAATAAATTGCAATAGTTTCGTAAATTGGTAATAGCTCGTACTAAACGGATGGTGGTTGTGTTTAAGTCGCTTTTTATTGAGAAGTGTTACAAAATGAGTATAAGGAACAAGTCGGTGGAAATACCAATATCGTTTCAAATTTAAAGAAACCCTTCTGTAGAATACATTGTACTCTACCTCGTCGCTTCTGTGCGTCGCACAGGCTCTAAGTGAAGACAATTCGATTAAATTACTAAACACCTTTAAAATGGAATTAAAGTAAATTTCTAAACTTAAGAAACTGGGCAGAATGATCGACAGGTTTCGGGTGTGAGTTGCTTTGTCGGAGATTAAGCTCCCAAAGTTGTAACTTTTTCATTTCCATGCAGCTGTAGTATACATGTTGACGTTAAAAGTGAATCTATATACTGGATACAATAGGTCGCGTCGTTGTCGTGAATAAACATTTTTATGAAGCTCACGGCGATTAGTTTACATACTAGAATTTCTTAGTAAACTTTCAGTTGATTGTTGTCGTCGAATCCAGCGCTGTGGCCCGCGTTCCGCACGATAAAGCTAGTCCCGTCGTAGTGCATGCGCCGTTCACCGCGGCGCACGAAAAGATGGGACGTCTGGCCGAGGGACGCGGTGCAATGTAAAAACGGCGTTGTTAACGAGGCTGTTCCATTACTGGGCGACGTGCGCAACTGATACTTATTACTGTTCCGTGCGATCCTGCCGGAAATAAAAAATTCACACTGCTTGCTAACGTTCTATTAGCGGCTTTAAACACTACCGCCGTCGACTGGGAGTACCTGACAAGACCGTCAGGCGTTTGGGAGACCCTGACGTTGTTGATGATCCAGTTCTCCACACCTTCGTTGGTCAGCCAATACTGAGCGCCGCTCAGAGCCGCTGCAGCTTCTTGCTGGCACGCCGGGCCGTGCCGAGAACGGGAGTAAAAAACGTTTAAGGAGAAGTCCTGGAAGTGGAAGTTGATTTTGTTAAGTAGGGACAATTTCGTCGAATAGAACTTGATATCCCCCTCGTTATACCTGACTCATATCAGAGAACGAGTCCGTGGTTGTTCTCGTCCCTGCCGTGTCCACCAAATAAACCAGGGCGCACTGCTCTGACGTGAAGCTGACCCCTTTGTACCACATCTTCGCGTACCTAATGAGAGACAATAGATACTTTGCTAATGTGCACATTAATGATGTTACAGATCCCACTAACTTGTTATTCCCGTGGGCGTCGTGGGCCAAGATTTCTACCCGAGATCCGTACTGATATATTCTTCCATTCGGATGCAGCAATGCCGCGGCCGCTCCAGAACCGCTCAACGATAGTACGATGTTATTCTACGCTGACGATAAATGCAATTCAGATAAATATTCCGTGAGTGTTGCTCGGCGGCTCTGCTACCCGTCGATCGCGCCGCCTAAGTCTGCCTCATTGCTCTCGTATTCTTTCACGCGCGTGGAAGAGAGGCCTTAGCGAATGACCCTGCAGGGCTCGCGCGGGGACAGTATGATTCCGTGGCGGAAGCAGAAAAATTGAGATACCTTGAAATTGATCACTCTGACCGCACGCTCGATGGTCATGTCTACTCGGATCCTGTTATGAAGTCTCAAGGAGATGGTCCCATGCGGCGTGGCGACGATAGCAGCGTCGGTATCGTGATCTCTCCAGTTCTCCGCGTAGACGCACGTCTCCTCGTAGTACGGCGCGATAGTTTTAGAATTTCGCGGCTGCCTCCAAAGCCCCGTCGAATTAGAGAACGCCGTCCCATTGTTTAATCCACCCCATTGTTCCGACGGAGGTGCCTCGAAGTACTTGGAGAATTCACTGTACCGCTAGAACCAAACAACTCTTACCTAATCTTCTAACTTTATAATGGAAAGAATACGAGGTCAGAGATCGATATTAATTACGAAAGTAGCAGCGGGGCTATCGTGAAAGGTACTTGCGAAAGTACCTGGAAATTAGTTTCCTCTGTCTGCGCGTGATAACTGTGCGCCGTGTAAAGAGATCTTGGCCGCATCGGCGCGGACGAAGTAGTCTGATTCTGAATGGCTGGCGCGGTGCATGGCTGTTGATTCGTTGCCTGTGTCCCTGCCTGTGTGTTACACTTTTGGATCTCTTTTCGGTACTCGCCGCAAGGAGTCGCCATTGCTTTTGCCTTCAATCACGAAATTACAGAATGAGGATTAAAAAAGGAAAAGATAGGAAGGGAGTTGCTTAACAGTTCTGCGTTAGTATGTAGCGTATAGGCCGGATTCTAAGGGATACAAAAAAGGAAAACGGTGGCAGAGGGAATATCGGACTGCTCCGCGAAAGAGAAAGTCAATTCGTAAACGATTCACGAATAAACGGCTGATGAATACGAGAGGTCAAGGAACTCTGGCGGAGACCTTGGGATTGGCGGTAGCGTTTTTCGGCTTCTTGCGACGGGATTTCCGGGGTTTCGACACCGCCGTTTGGCCACCCTCGTTTATGCGATCCACGGCTGAAACGGTTTGCGTATCAACAGGCTTCTTAACTGCTTCCAACGGGTCCGCCGCTTTGATGGCGAATTCCGGTATCCCGATTTCACAGGGAAGCTCGCATACGTAACGTTGCCCCGTGGAACTTTCCTTTTCGGCGATCTAGAGCCCGTGGATCGCGTCAACGGAGATCAAGACTCGGCTACTTGAAAGAACTTGTACTGAGGGCGACGCGGCTGGGAAGATATTTCGATAAAACAAACGAGCGTCTTGATTTCTCGTTGCCCCCGGCAATAAAAATTGACGAGAGACTGGCGCGAGAGGGGGGTGGGTCCCATTGGAGCGAGATTTCGGGCGAGCTTTTTCGAAGTTTCGAGTGGTACGATTCACTTGGTATTCACTCGCCCCTATAGCGAATAACGAGAGAGCCCCCCCCCCCCCGCCGGTTACTCTCTTAGCGTATTCGGACGGTCGCACTGGTGCGCGCTGAGTGCGAATTTTAGTCAATCGGAAGCGAAAAAGTTCACATTCGGTGCGCACGAGTGCGACCGTCCGAATACGCTATCTAATTCGTAAGTGGAGAAAAATGATACTGGTGTTTTTTGAACGCAACTTTCTCATGGTCTTCGAGCCACGAAGCAATTGGTTTTATAATAATATTCAGATCTATTCTGCAGTCGCCCCGTGCCTTCCTTGTCATTCGCGACGTTAAATATTTGCTAGCGTTCAGAAATGATTATTTGCAATGGCCAAGGTGAAGGTCATTACCGAGGAGCGATTACGCAATTGCCATTTGTCATCTATTAGATTTCTCGCAACGCGATTGCGATGTATACGTCCGCATTTTCTAACAGATTCGGTAACAGTCTGCTTATCGTGTATGATTAAGTGTAATGATTATCACAATCGTGCGTCAGACAATCCCTTCCTTTATGTTAAATAATTTTATAATCGACCGCTATGATGTTGCTGCATTTCATTACGAACTAGTCGATACCGGTTCCAATACTCGTTTCGTATTTTCCTTCGACAATTTAAATCGCCAGCTTAAAGCCGACGAAAGTTTCATTTTTTTTTTTGTCACCTGTGCGGTTTCACGGAGTATTCGCGATCGGCTCGTGGATCGTCCGTTTTCTAAAGGTATTATCGGAGAGGATTGCTACTTTTAATGTACCCACTCTTCGGTCTCAAGGATGGCAATTAAATTGCGAATGTTCTCTTTTTTTTCCCCCCTCTGACGGCCGGGGACATTAACGATCCGACGAGAAATTTTTGAGACGTGATATGAAAATAGAGATCACTGCAAGTCAATGTGCTTATTGCATAACTGCATAATCGCCGCTTGCCTTTGTATTCCCTGCAAACGAATATATTATTGGTGTCGCTGAAAATCGAAACGAGAACAGTGCTCGCGAAAAAGTGAGCCGCGGGCGCGAGGTGTTTATCATCGGCATTTCACTAACTCATTCTATATTTTTCTTTCCCAGAGTTCCCGAGGCGTTAATGACACACCCAGGGAGCAAGAACTGGCGCACGTATGAGTGGCACAGCTTTTATATTTCATACGGTGTAGCTGGCAGCAATAGAATAAATGTTCGTCACTTGAGTACACGAGACAGTGTTGTTACAAGTAACATTATATTGTATAATGCTGCTTTTCGTATGGTGGGGGTGCAGGATTTATCTACTGACACTTAAGGTCCCAGTGCGCGCTCATTCTGCACGTGAGTAGCTCGTGGGAGTTCGTTGCTAAATCGGAGACGGTCCTCGAAACAAAATTTCTGCTTAACGATCTTCAATTATGATTCTTCCTAAGCTACTGCTTCTTTCGGGTGTTGTATGCCTGGCAATAGGTAATACCAATTCTTCTTTCTCGCTTAAATTAAATAAATAGGATCATAGCTTTATATTCAGAACTACTCGCCACCGATTTCTGCTACCGTGACTATCTTAATACCAGAGTATTTAGTTTCGAGAATGTCATTGGAACTGTAATTTGAAGTATTAAATTTCCTTGTTTCTAGGATCACCTGCTCCAGCCGGGGACTATGAAGCGGATAACAAAAAAGATCACAAAAGAGATCGAGACAGTACTCTTCGACTGGTAACAGTGGTAAGCACCGAGAAATATTGTCTGAATGTTGGGCATATTTGTAGTTGGATTAACGTTATCATACGATTAGTAAAGTTGCTAACACGGTCTTTAAGATATTCGTGTCCTTGAAAAACTGTGTCATTGTTCAATTTAAGCTTCAGATTAGCAGAAACGATGACGGGTTACGTTAATAAATGAATTTTTAGGTAATGCGCCATGGGGAAAGGGCGCCGCAGGATACTTACCCAAACGATCCTTATTTGAATAATACAATGGAACCTTATGGTTGGGGCCAGCTGACAAACGTAACGCCCCTTCTTTCGACGCATTATCATTTGATTTAATATTGCTTGACAAATATGCTTTGTAGGAGGGAAGAAGGAGTCAGTACAATCAAGGGCGTTTCCTACGAGATCGTTACGACGAATTCCTGGGTTCGATCTACAGCCCCGACATATTTTACTTGCAATGCACCGCGGTGGATCGCACGAAAATGTCCGCGCTGCTGGAAGCGGCGGCTTTGTGGAAACCGAACGAAAAGCAATCGTTCAAGTCCGATCTACCATGGCAGCCAGTCACTTTGTATTATCAGCCACGCTCGGAAGACACGGTACGCATTGTGTCTCGCAATACGAATAAGCTCCGAGCCTTTGATTTCTGTACATTTTTAGCTGATGTTAATTTGGGACACGTGTCCGAGATATACCGAGTTGCGACAGACAATTATGAGCTCACCAGATGTACAAACAGTTCAGAATGATAATAGGCAATTGTACGAAGAGTTAACGAACTTAACGGGCATGGCAGTCTCGAAACCCGACGACGTTAATTCACTTTACGCGACACTCACTGCAGAGGTTTGTATTATCTTATGAAAAATGAGTGCGTTCTACGATTATCTCACGGCCGCAAATGGATTTTTAGCTACAAATGAACTTGACTCTCCCGGAATGGACGAAAGATTATTATCCAGAGAAATTGGTACCGCTGACGTTATACGACTTCCAACTCAACGTGTATAACGATGCTCTTAAGAGACTCAAAGGAGGACCTTTCCTTAAAAAGATTGCCACTGACATGTTGGCGAAGAGGGATAATACTTTGGAACCCGAAGCGAGAAAGATGTTCATGTATATTGGGCACGACAGTACCGTCGCGACTTTGTTAGACGTCATGCACGTATGGAACAATCAAATGCCATATTACAATATTATGACTATGATCGAGTTACACGAAGACAGAGACGGGTGGAATGTTCAGGTAAATAGGATCTTGTCGTTTACTTAACGAGGATATATCTAAAACCAAGTAATCGGAAGAATCGTTTGTATGCCCTTCTCGTAGGTGTTCCTGAGAAACACAACGGATCACGAACCGTATTCTCTGACCATCCCAGGATGCACAACAGTTTGTCCTTTGGAAAAGTTTGTACAGATTCTAAAACCAATGATACCAGACGATTGGGTGCAAGAATGCAAAGTTGAAGGGGGGTATACGCCTCCCCCTGCCCCCCTTCCTTGACCCCAATTAGACTATTTTTAGCCGAACAGTATGCGTGCCTTCCGAAACTTGTTACACAAAACTCAATTTTAGAAAAATGAACTTTCATAATGCATAAGGAACGTGTGTTTTTAAAGTAAAGACAGCTGTACAATAAAACGTATAAGATAACGAGCTGGTCATTTTTCAGAGGCAACGGCTGTGATAGGATCATTTTCCCCGCTTCGATCCCAAGCTACATTCATAAATCTTCGATTCGCAGCGGCGGCAGTTGCGCATACAGACAACACGATTAAAACTTCATTTCTGTAGTATGTATTTACATTTATTTTCATTCGCATACACGCTCGACGTTTCTATCTTCCTCGTACATATATAAAGAGAATTGTACACGCGTGCTCGAGACACGAGCGCAGCGTGCCCGTCGCAAACAAATCCGCGCGATTAGCTGTTTATGCTTCTAGGCGAATATTTTCTCCTCGCGACGTTTTTTCGTGACCACTGTGCCGGGTTTGTGTTGGGCGTCCGGATGATTTAGTAGCTCGGGCGGGCAGGTAGAGATCGGGCTCGAGAGGATCGTCTGCTTGAGGTCGTAGAACAGATGGCTGTCGTCCTTCGTGCAGAACGAAATAGCAAGACCAGCCTTCCCGGCGCGACCAGTTCTACCAATACGATGGGTGTAATCTGAAAACGGGTAAGAGATGTAGCGTATCTTTCCGACATGCCTTTAACGACGAGTCGCGTTACCCATTTACCTTCTATGGTCTTAGCCATATCGTAATTAATGACCATGGACACGTCCTTGATATCGATACCACGACCGGCCACATCGGTAGCGACCAATATATCCTTGCTACCACTTTTAAGAGATGCAAGCGCATACTCTCTCTGTTCTTGCCCTTTGCCACCGTGAAGGGTGCAGGCGTTGTACTGAAAATGTAAGAACGTTGAAGCAACCCCTCGATTCTATGAATTAGCGAAACAGTACTTGATGAGAGGAAACGTACGCCCAGTTTCTCGAGACCTCTCGCGAGAACGTCAGCCCCCTTCTTTTGGTTAACGAATATAATGACCGGTGGCTCGACCCCTCTGCTGAGTATTTCCATTAGTTTCTTGCGCTTATCAGCCTCGCCCATTATGTGGACGATTTGTTCGGTTCTTTCTGTCGGTTTTCCGACGCTACCGATGTATACAACGGCGGGCCGTCTTAAATAAGTCCTAGCTAATCGCTCCACCGCGGGTGGCATAGTTGCCGTGAACATCACAGTCTTAAAAATAAAAAGGCTTATGAATTATTCATGTCCTATACAGCATTTGTAATGCAAAAGAATATTTCAATGCCTGTCTGTATTTTTTCTTCGTGTTGTAATTGGCCAACAGTTTTTCCTCGTTCTCGGCGTCTTCATTATCGGGTTTCAGGTTCGTAACCGGCATGTACTCCAAAATCTTCTGCACGTCTGAAAGTTTATATGCAGGCTAGTGTCGAACTAGATATAAAGGTGTGCACCAGAATGCATACCTGGCTCGAATCCCATGTCTATCATTCTGTCAGCTTCGTCCAAGACGATGTAGGTGCACTGATTCAGAACTAAGTATCGATTTTCTAATACGTCTATTAAACGTCCCGGTGTGGCTATTACGATCTGTAACAGTAAAAGTGGCATTACACGCTGAACACAGTGGGTTTCTACTGATACATTATACGAAATTGGTACCTCGCAACCCATTCTTAATCTAAATCCTTGCTCTTCCCTTGAAAGACCACCCACAACGACGACCGTTCTTATACCTAGTGGCTGCCCGAACTTATTAGTCTCTTCTTCGATTTGCTGAGCCAACTCGCTGAAATGATATATAGTTTGTAGATCTTGGGTTTCTTAAGCGGATCAAGAGTTGAAGGTGCAAATAACACTTACCGCGTTGGCGCTAATATTATACTGTAAGGGCCTTGATCAGCTTCTTCCAATCTCTCAATTTTTGGTAAGCTAGTAATCCACAATAACAGTGGAATTAGGAAAGCTAGGGTCTTTCCGGAACCAGTTTCAGCAACGCCGATAATATCACGGTTCTGCAGTCCAATAGGAATAGCTTGTCTTTGAATGGGTGTTAGATCCTTGTATCCAACTTTATCAACGATATCGAGAATTTCTTTCGGGAATCCTGATTCTTTCCACGATCTAATCGGATCGGGTATACGTCCTCCCTTTATCGTAATATTATAATCTTCTCGGAATATGCGCCAATCTCTTTCTGTCATTTCTTGAATAGCTTTCTCTGACCAGTGCCTATCGTCCCACTTCTGCTTCTCTTCTTTCCTCTTCACCTTCTTCAACCTCATTCTGAAAACCAAGAACAAAGGATAATGTTAAGGACTGCTAAGCTTACACGAATAATTCTCAGTTTTACAGAAGGCGCATACTTCTCTTGCTCCTTTTCCGCTTCTGTTCTCCTCTTCTCTAGAAGCTCCCCATAGAATTTACTCTGATCCCGCTTCTGTGCTTTAATGTCTATTCCAGCGAGATTCCCTCTGCCGAAGAACTGAACTTGATGTCTCTCCTTATAGATACTGTTATAATCCACAGACGTATCTTCCGAGGTGTCCCAGTCGAACACGAATTTCCTGTCGTTTAATCTTCTAACGCGCCGCTTTTTTTTTATCAGTCCTAAGTACCGCTCTTTGATGGCTTCCACTTCTTTTTCCTTATCCTTGTCCTTGATTTCGTCTTCCCTGGTACGCTGAGCTTCTCTACGCCTGTTTCATAAATTATTCAGAAAGTACACTCCACTACCTAAACATAAAATACATAATGAAATGTTATATACCTATCCCTATCGTCCCATTCCCTATCCTTCCCAGTGCTTTCATTGTGGAAGAAATTTTTACGTTGTTCCTCTTGCTGTTTCCTAATAGCGTCGACCTCTTCCTGCCGCTTCTGCAGTGCCAGAGCCGCACGCTCCTCTTTGCTTAGGAACTTGGGCTTAGCGCGTGCCTCCTCTTCTGCTTTCTTCTTCGCCAATAATTCCTCCAAACTGAGCGGTTCCTTCTTCGGAGGACCTTTTGGTTTATCATCCGCCTCCTCGTCCTCCTTACCGTCACCCTTATTATCTTTCTTACTGTCATCGTCTATGATAAATATTGGGCTCTGTTTCCGTTTCTTGTCATCCTTCAATTTATCTTTGGAGTCTCGTTCTCGCTCTCGCCTCTCCCTCGACCTGTCCCTATCCTTCTCGCGGGATCGATCTCTCTCCCTTGATCGTTCTCGCGATCTTGACCGTTTCCGATCTTTCTTCCGATCCTTCGATCGGCTCCTGGATCGCCTGCGATCGCGTCTGTCACGTTCCCTTTCACGATCACGTTCACGTTCACGCGATCGACTGCGTCTTACGGTTTTCTTATCGTGTGCCATGTCAAACTGCTTCAATTCACTTACTCAAATTGTTTACTTATGGAAAATGATGCGGGACCTTGGTAAACTAAAGGTTAGCAGCTTAAACGTTCGTCAACTTTTTCATAATAATTAAGCGATAACACAAGTGCTCTGACCAGCGGCTGTAGCCGCGATGGAAAACACTGATTCTCGTTAGATCACCGAAGTTTAAGCATCACGGGGCGGGGTACTGGGGAAAGATGGGAGACCACCACAACACAACAAAAACACCTTTTCTCCCGGTGCGCCGCTGCTGCCGGGACCCGAAGGAGAGAGAGGAGGAAAAAGATTATAGATATAGATATAAAAAGGGACTTTATAGTTCGTTGCGTTGGGCACAATATAAGCGAAAAAAGCTTGAAACGCCATCCTGTTTAACACGAAAAAATTAATATACAATACAAAAAAAATACAAGGGCTCTGTATCAGTACATTCGTAATTATTCTTTACAATTACATTTCTCTTATCAGATTGAAACAAGCTTCCGAATGTTGCGAGGTTCTTCAGTGCATGACAAAATGTGAATATATGAATATCTCATGTAAACAACGTTTTTAAAGATAACACTACGAGAATGAACAGTGCAAATATTTTTATTAAATCTGATACAACAATTTCCTTTCTTCGACGTAAACAAAATAGCCTTATACGCAACAATCGCGTGTACACATTAGGCTTGCATCGCAACGCGCGATAATTACGCTGCATTTCCATTGCAAGCGACTTGAACTCCGTTTTCATTTCGTTTTCACGTCGCAATTAAATTGTCATGAAACGATAATTATCAACGTATGTCGCTGGGAAATAAAACGTACCGTTAAATATAAAAATCTTAAACATTTTCACCAGCAGTAATAACTATTTCTACACGATCGTGCATATTTTAAGTTTCATGGAAACTAAAGAGATATCTAAAACAGAGTTAATATTCCGTAGCAGTAATATTCTACGTAGAGTTCGTTGTAGAACGCTTTTCACTGAATCATAACGACAGATAGAGGCATTTGCATCGAAACAAATCTTAGATTCTTTTATATAAAAGCTGTTAAATGAGTGCGCGTCAGTAAGGTCGTTTGAATTTTTGCCGCCGAATGTTGGCGCGAATGCTTTGCATCCATTGGCCAGTCGCCCGTAAAATTTCGGGCCAATGAGGTGGAAGCATCGGTAGAGCCACGGGCAGGCTCAATAAAGGGCGCTAGTGTCCGTCAAGTGTCACAGCCGTTGCTCGTCGTCCTCAGTATTGTAACTTAAATCGGTGATTTAATTAGGAATAACGTATTTTTTTGTCTAGAATTTGTGAAACGTTAAGCAATAATGACCGACAAGAAAGGTAACTATACACCGTAATGCGCGCAATACGACTAGCAATATGTGTTACACACGTTAAGAGTATCTCGTGTTTTCGAGTCGGGATTATATACCACTTGTCACTCGTACGACGGGAGAGTTCTTTCGCGTTAGAGCGATGCTGCCCGATGCCTGTGAAAAATCATGCACGTTGAAATTCGATCGAAGCTCGGTATCGTTGATTACGCGGCTCAGCCCTCGTCTACGTACGAGGCGAGGAAAACTTGAATTTCTGCCCAGTGACAGATAAATCAATACCGCATTCTGTGTGGGAAATACAAAATGGCTTCCAGGGTTCGTCCTGGATAATTTTCACGACGACTCTTTTATTAAAAGTAGCGTGTGCCGCCCGAAATGGGAACGGCGTTGTCGGGTATTGGTCGTTTTATGCCCCGATGCAATTAATATGCGCGTTCAATCGGCTCGACTAATGCGAATAGTAATATCCATTGGTCCAACTAATATGCACATTCATGCATGTTTCAAAAAAATTCATCGAGCGATAAACAGTCGAACGTTGTCGGATTTTATTGTATCCTGCTATGGTTTTTCGGAAAGTAACAATCGAATATTGTTGCATTTTAACGAAAAGGGACTTTAATAGCAATGCTTTTAATATTGGAGGTGATCAAGATTTTTCTTTTTTTTTTATTAGATATACTTTTTTTTTAAATACAAAGAAGAATCTCTTTTGTTGCACACTCAAACGAAAGTTATAATATTAAATAAATTAAAGCGCTTTTTGTGTTAAGTATTATTTCTATGAAAAGTAATTACAAAATGGAGATCTTTGTGATTGGTTTATTCAAGGAAAGCGAACAGGACAATTTGTGTTAAAAAATTAAAGACCCTTAAGGTTCTTTATGATTGAATCCTAGAGCGGATCTCTGGAAGTCAGTTATTTATTGTATTTTTCATTATTTAGCATTGGTTGCAGATACAGACATTAGTAAAGACCGACATATATCCATTCATGCGACATTTAAACTATGCCTCGAAAAGTTTGGTTCGTTCATAATAATTTGAGTAACATCGATTATGTAATTGGTCTACCTCTGAGGAATTAAAATTAACTGCGTGTCGAAGGGAAATTAGAAGCTTTTCGATAAGAAAAACGGTTAGAGAGAATTTTCTGCGTCGCTCGCATGTGAATATTCGTCGACTATCGAATCCGGTGAGCAAGTTATTCTGAAACTCGTACGAGCGAGGTACACGGCTTAATGTGCTATGGACTTTCTCGAGTTTCGTACGTGCATATGGATAACGTTGAGTCGACTCACAGCTCGGAACCACTACACGATTTCATAGTAATCCACCGTCGTACTTGATTAACAGCTCGGACAGTTATGCGATTATTCCTAGTTCGGTCCGCTCTGTTCCTAAGGCGGACGATTACAGAGCCATAGCGTTTAAGGGATGTGTAAAAGTTTTAGTCTGTAAGTAGATCAGTATACGCATTGCGTTGTAACGATACAACCGGAAAAAGTAATACGTGAGTCGAGGATTATACTGGTGCATATCTGCGAGCGTATTACCGTGACGGTATAGCCGCTAAAAACCAAAGGATAGCGCCTACAGTTGTGGCTGTCAATATGTTTGCAGCGGACCATTACAAAGACGATTTGATCCCAGTCAGTAGGTGGAGCTTCGGAGACCGGCGTTCGCGCAGCCTAAGCCACGTATCTAACCTCACCTTACTCTATATATTACCTTACTCACTACGTGTTTATATACCAACGTATATTACGTATACACACACACACATATATATATATATTATATATAGATATATATATATATATATATTCCACCAAATATATATATGAAGATATAGACGCGCCGCGCGCCTCCCGATTCAAAAAGTGAAGAGAGCGATAGAATCGAACCGTCATCTCGCCTATTGTTTCCCGCCTTCGGCCATTCGACCGATCGAATTTTGCTCAGCCTCTTCCGGTTTTTAACATCGTTCACTCTCATCGGCAAGATCGTGGGTGCCAAGTGATTGCGGCCCTCTGACCGGTTCGTAGAAAAGAAATCCGGCAAACGAGAAATAAGAACGCCTGAAACGAATCTTTGGGAAAGCGTGCCGTTGGTCGAATCGATTCGACTAACGCCAGTTTCCCCGTTCTGCCCAGGCCTGCCACGTTGGTTATGTTGATACCCAATGATCGGCAGGTACGTTAGAAAGGGAATCGAGTGTAGCCGTGAGGTCGTTCGTTGAAAATCTGCCGGTCTAACGGAAACGGAAGTGTTGACGCACCGTGCACCGTGTCGAGCACGATCGAAGAAACGATCTCTGGTGTATCACGTACATTCGGACGCGTAGAGTTTTAGCCGCGGGGCTTCCTCGGGCTTAGCAGTCGATGAAACGTAGAGAAAACACGTGAGAAAACAGAGATCGTTTGGGAACGTCATGGTGGCTGGTGGGGGCGGGGGGGAAGGGGGGAGGTGCTTCGTAAGTTCCCACGAGACTGAATGAGGTTTAAATATGATCGAGACTTAAACTTTTTGAATTGGAGACGTCGGCTGCTATATATCCAAATCAATATGAACGTAAGATATTGATATGGGTGTACAAATATTTCGTACTGAGACCGTGGTATTGGCTGATTGCTTAATTTATTCTCTTTTTTTTTCTCGATTTTTTTTTCCATTTTTTCCAACGCCCATCGTGCCTTTCGTGGTGACGGGTAACGTTTGGTCGGAGAGTCGCTGCGGAATGGCTCGCGCGGGATACGGATCCTTCGCTCGAGGCGCGATAAAGATTGCCAGAGTTTCTCGAGAACGACTGGCCACGAAGCGGCACGGTGGGCCAGCGGGGTGGACACGAATGCTGTATCTAAGCTCAGCGTATTTATATGATACTTCTACTCGATAGAAACTTGGTAGCTCACTTTTAACAATAGTGCATGTCGCTTCGGCTCTCGGGCTACAAGTTTCTCGTTAAAGAAAAGCAAGAGGAAAAGATAAGCGTGTAACCTCGATTGGCTCGCGCGATTAAGCGGCCGGCGAAACCGTCGCCGCCGACGGTAAACCAGAAACCGTATCGAACAGATTGACGATGACAGATAGAGACGAAACTTGTGGTCGGTTCTGCACGTGTTTTTTGTAGTCGATATATTGATAAAGAGAATATCTACCTCCTTCGTCGGCGAACAGTAGCGTACTAGCTTAACTCCCGGTTCCGCGATTGGGGAGAAGAGAGACAGAGAAAGAGAGAGAGAGAGAGACTAAAGAGAAGTAGCGTATATACATATCTGATAGATATATATACGTGTGCACACACTTAAATGTTCCGCTGCCTCTCTCCGTAGCGGCGCTAGCAGTTTCTGCCCGCTCTGAACGGGAATAACGATATCACGATTGGAAGCAAAAGAGATTCGAAATTGTGATAGAAAATCGACACCAAAAATAAACACGCTTCGTCGACAATGAGACAAAAAAGAAAGAAAGAAAGAACAGAGTAACGAATAACAACGTTGAAAGCGACGATGCATGTTTCTCAAGTGTCCCGCGTTGTGTCGGGTCGCGCGCAACGCGCACCCAAAGGAAGGGAAATTTCGTAATTACGTTTGACCCCCCTCCCTCTGCATCCTGATCGAATTTATGTGCAAGTATATATACATATATACATAGCTTTGATGATTTTTCACGTGTTTGTTATTTTAGTTTGCATGCTTGGAATGCATTGGTAGAGGCACGCACGACGCGCGATCACCTCCGATCGACCGAGATTTGTATTCGTATTGCCTTCGAATGGACCAATGTCAAAGAGGAAGAGGTATAACATAACGCTTTAAGGTGGATTCGATTATTAAAAGTTGATCGCGCGTCGTATTATAATGCATGCTCATTGATATGTTGTGATAGATTTTTTCCATGATTCTATATTTTACGTTCCCTCGCTCGTTGCCTTCTTAACCGAATTAAACACATTCAAGCAATCCTGACGAGACCTAAGTGTCTCCCTATCAACATACCGCCCCACTGTTTTACAAATCGCGAACCGTTAAGAAGGGATCGAACGAATCGTTTTCGTCGTTTTTTAATCGTCGTGTAGTTTGAACAAGTTTTTCGTAGAGTGTCTTTGGATTTGATATTATTATACAGAAAGAGAGACGTTCCTATTTCCGCAGTGAACGGGACACATCGAATTCATTAACATATGTTCGGTACACCGTTTTCCCTCGGCTTTCCTCGCGGATGTTGCTCGCGTGAATCTTGGAATAATTGGCCGATCGATCGGCGCCGCTGGCACACAAGGTGCCGCCCCTAAGGTCATAGGAATCTCTCGAGCATTTTTGATACTGCATGTGCATGGTTGGCAGACTCTATCATGTATACTGTTAATAGTGAGCTTAAATATTGAGATTGAGATTGCGATTCGACGATACTAGAATCCGAGTGTTGTCGAGGGTGCCTCCGAGTTGCCGAGACCCAGCGACCCGGGGCCGATGTTCGGCGAGAAGCGGCTTTTCTTTTTTTATCTTAACTAGTGACCGTTGCACGAGAGAATTTAGAAGTAGCCACGTAATTAATTCCCATTAACAAGTGCGTTTCTGAGTGGACGGTATATCGGGGTAGAGCAGGTTGTAACATTCTCAGGGGGACGTTTTATAAATACCTGCGCTCGCCCCCTTTGCCTGGGATCGCACAAAGGCGCGTCGAAGAAGAATCCCTCGCTCGTGAAGCGAGGTTCGACGATCATCCCCTTGGTCGCTGGGGCTTAGCCGAGGACTGTCCCACCGAAGCATTTCGATGGACGAAGTCCTGCGGCAGAAATAGATCGGAGATCGTGGAGGGAACGGGCCGCGGGATCTGCCCGGGCCGATTTCTCTCGTGAGACGGGCCGAAAAACCTCGGCAGAGATGATCCGACGGGGGAGAAACTGGGTCGAATATGCTCCATTGGGACAACTTGGGCTTTGCGGGAACGGGACAGAGGGGAAGAGACCGGAAAGGAATGCGTGTGCGTGTACGAGAGAAGGAAGGGTCGATCTAATAAAGAGTATAGACGGAAAGGAAAATGGGGAGAGGGCGTAGAGGTAGAGGCAGAAGAGAGACGGGGAAAAGGATAAGCAGGAATTAGGGAGAGAAAGGGTCTGAGAGAGAGAGAGAGTGAGAGAGAGAGAGAGAGAAAGAGAGCGAGAGGACACATAGAGGAAAATGAAAGACACAAGTTTCATGTATAACCCAGTAAACCCGTACTAGCATATTAACGTTACAATCAATTGTTATTGGATTCGATGATTGTTTGCACCGTGGCACTGACACATAAATTTATTATTCGATTGAAGGCTGGTCCGATCGCTTGGGACCGGCGAGAGCCTCCTGCTCTAATAGGAGCTTGCAGCACACGGTCGGATCGGTTCCAACGAGGCGGAGGACGAAGGAAACCACCGGGCATAATATCCCGTCCTACACGCGCCGCCATCGGGAGTAATTGTAACGTAATTCGAGCAGCGCTCGTTTCCACGCGTGTTGGACCAGTATTCAATTATCATGGACAATTTGGTGTGGGCTGACGTCTATGTTAGAGTACAACATGTCCATCCACTGCTGCTGAGCTTGAGCCGTTCGTCATACGCGAGCCGAGCCCACGTTCTCGAGGGGATCCGGGGATCGGCAACGGCGTGGAAACGGATCGATCCGATTTTCGCTTCTGTCTCTCGGTAGCCGGGCGTGGAATATAGAACGCCGAGGATGCGCCGTCGGTCGGGAGGGTTGAACGTCGCGTATGCCGAACGACGACACACGGCGCAGGGCGTAATTTAGTCTACTAAAAACGAAATTGGGCGTTCTCGCGGTTGTGCCAACGAGAAACGAGAGAGCCCCGAACGAGGCTAATGACAAAAGAAAGTTTCGCTCGTGGCAAATTTTACGCGACCGAGCGCCCAGTTAAAATAATATATATATATACATACATACATATATATATATTACGCAATTACGAAGAACTTTTAATCATGTTTGACCTTTATTTATGGATATTTGCAGAAATTTGTGGTTTGCTGAATCTTGTCACGACTTTTTGAATGTGTGGAACTTGATATACATAAACAAGTATAATATATGTATATATATGTATATGCAGCATACATATATATATGTTGAAAGTACTTTTGTTTTCTTTTTCAATCGTACCACTGTACTCATTGTATAAATTACACATTCACCGCCCGTTAAGAACGAATAGACGGTTTTACTCGGCCCACCGAGGCCGTGAATCCACCTTTTTCATTCGATCGTTTGTACGGTTTTACCAAAAGTGTCTCTCACTTCATCGGATCTTGATTACTGGGCTTGTTTTTTTTAACATCACTTTTTGGAACAACCCGTTTACCCCTTCTTACCCCCTGGCTTTATTTTAGCTCTGTTTTTTGTCATTTCTTTTTTTCGATGTGGTCGAACCTGAGCGCCCCCATCGCCCACGGTAATAGGCAAAGAGCATCGAGATCCTCGGGACTGTATCAGCTTTTTATATTTCTTATAAAATGTCCAAGGTATTGATTCTGTTGCAGTGGTTTATTTAAGAAGCCAGTCGATGGATCTTCTGAGGTTCGACCATTTAGACGAATGTATTTGGCTTTTACCTTGATTGCGTAACGCTATTTGCTTTGAGATCGGTTTCGTATTATATCTTAGTTTTAGAAGTAAAGGTAGGTCGATTAACGCGAGTTTTCATTTGAGAATAGTTTCTCATCTTCTTCTTGTTCTTCTTCCTCCCCATTTGTTTCTTTGATTATCGACCGACTGCCTGACGATTCTTTTGACTGTCTCGAAACATTACATATATCACACTCGTAGTGGCTGTATTGTTACATAGACTTGTCATGTACAACTTTTATGTGTATTTACGTTCTAAGAAAGGTGAAAAGAAGTGTCTCGGCGAGCTGTCCTTTTCCATTTTTTTTTCTTTCTCTTTTAAATTCTTTTGTTCCGCGCGATCGTTTCTCGGCCTCTCTATTCGATCTCACGAAACGTCCGCCCGAGACTTTGATTTCGCTCGGACCAGTGACAAGATGTTACCACAGATTGCTCTATGTCAGATTCCAAAAATATACATACATGTTTATTTACTCACGGCCAAGATGCCGGAAGTAATAGTTTGCTAAGCTATTCTCAAGTGTCTCGCTTTCAACTACGCTTCTATCGAGAATCCTCGGAATCGAACGCCTCCCATTTGTCGCGCGATCGTGTACGCCGTCTGTTTTGTTTCTGCAACCTTGACTAACCGGGAGCAAAGGTTATAAGCCTGCCCCGCGAACAATGGATTTTCGAAAGAGCCGTAAATGTTTTTTTTTTTTTCTTATACTATCGAAAGCCTGTCTTGTGCCGGTGGAAGTTTACGCGGATGCATCGTGATATGTTTTCTTTACACGTTTCACCCCCAGATGTTTACGATATTCTTGCCGATTCTCACGAATGATAAGAGTCTGCGTGCTGCGGTAAACTCGAAAGGTAACAAGAAGGCAACAGAATACCGTTTTATTTTTCGGTTATTTCTTTTCACCATTATTTAGTGACTAACATTGTTTGAGCTTTGAATAGTACCTTGATAAAAACGGTGTATGTCATGTGTAAGATATACTTGGGTGTGGGAGTACCACTTTTGGGATCGAGACGTGCTCGACGCCTTGGTCTTTAGTATCCGTCGCGCGCTCGTTTATCCAGCTCCGAGATCAGCCGTATTAATTTAGCCCGCACCTTAACCCGAGAACGGGTGATAAAGGATACCGATTAAACGAGGCGTCGGAAACGTCCCGATGCTGACGGCGCGTGTCACAAGATCAACTGGGGAAGCAAAGACGAAACTGTCGATTGTAGTCGCAGACGATTGAGAGAGCTTGGGAAAGGGAGTTTCTTGCGGATCCCCCGCGGATCTTTGAAACGGGGCCGTCCTTTATCCTTTCTGGCAGTGGTACCACGTACCGTTGGCTTAGATCGAACCTACGGCCAACAAAATGAACGGACCTGCATTTTCTATTGCATGTGTTACAGCATACCCGGTGACACCTCATCCACCAACAGGTTTTGTCCCTGCGCCGGCACAGCCTGCTACCTACGGTGGTACACGTAAGAGAAATCATCATCTCTCTGTGTTTCGATCCGTCGACTATATCGCGTTCCAAATGAATCCGATTACATGCCAGCTTGTACGATAGTTGCAGGTGCCGCGCCGTACGGGGTGTTCCCTAACCAGCCACAGCTGTATGCAGCGCAAGGCCCTCCGCCACCTACTTACGATCAGACCCTTACGCATCCCATGGTGAGACATATGGTTAAATCGCAACAGAATTCCGGGGCTCGCGCAGCGCACAATGGTACACAATGACATTTTTCGTTCAAATCACCCTACAGGTCGTAATTTCTCAGAAAACTCGACGATTCTTTTTTTAAATTCTTCGCAATTAAATTCCCTATCGATCTGTCCGGCCGAAATTTTCAATTTAGTTGCTGATTTTTTTTTATATTCAGCCACTTATACAGCACTTTTCGAAGATCAGTATCTGTGGGCCCTTTTGGCCGCTGGTTCCGAATTTAAAGTCAGATTTTCGAAATTGAAGGTGGTGAATCCAATATGCAGAATATAATTGACTTTTCTGTCTCAATATTGATGAGCAGGATTTTTAATGTTTGATATTTTTAAACACGGATGTAAACAAAAAATTTGATCTTTATAATAATTACCTCATATTCGTAATCAGCGTCCCCGAAAATCTAGACGCACTATGCTTCTTCCGAATAAGCCGATTTTCTGAAATTTTGCCTCAACATATTGGATTCGCCACTTTCAATTTCGAAAATCTGACTTTAAATTCGGAACAGGCGGCCAAAAAAGCCCGCAGATACTGATCTTCGAAAAGTGCCGTATAATTTGCTAAATATAAAAAGATCAGCAACGAAATTTAAAATTTCGGCCGGACAGATCGATAGAGAATTTAATTGCGAAGAATTTAAAAAAAAAATAGTCAAGTTTTTTGAAGAATTACGACCTGTAGGGTGATTTGAACAAAAAATGTCATTATGTACCACTGTGCAGCGCCCGGCGTAATGGAGAGAGACGTTGGATATTAATCTGTAAGGGTTTTGAAATTAATTCAAGCAGATGTATCAGCCAATGTACGGCCAAGGGTATCCAGGATACTTGGCAGGCTCATGTTATCCTACGTATGGACCATTACAATACTATCCGCCATTGGCTGCAGCTGCAGCATATTATCCGGCAGCAGCAATGCAGCCGCCAGTTAGGCCTCCTACACTTGTGATGCCTGTAAGTTGTGCTCGTAAAGCCTCGTTCACATTGGTCAAGTTACTTGGCTTTAATTATATTGACTCGATTTTTGTGTTCAGTAGGGCCAGTTGCCCTCAAGTTACTTTTAAGATTACTTGAAACAGGTAGATACCTAAAATGGCGTGCAAGGAGGTGGTCTCCTTTGTTGTTCCATAAAATGTCATGGTTTTCATGTATTTCTAAGAATTTAGAAATCATTGTTTTATGACTAGAACCACACGAAAAGTTGAAAGGCTCTCTACTTCTTGAATTTAAGGATGAACTTCAGTAACATTAAAAATAAGCGAAAATCTTTGACAATTGGAGGAATGAATTTTTCTGCAAAAGTAATACTCCCCGCAAAATTGTAGAAAAATTGGTTCGGTAGTTTTTAAATTATTTAGCTTTCAATTTAAGGATAAACTTCGGTAACATTAAAAATAAGCGAAAATTTTTGAAAATTAGAGGAATGAATTTTTCTGCAACAGTAAAACTCCCCGCAAAATTGTAGAAATATTGGTTCGGTAGTTTTTAAATTATTTAGCCTTTCAATTTCAGGATAAACTTCGGTAACATTAAAAATAAGCGAAAATCTTTGAAAATTGGAGGAATGAATTTTTCTGCAACAGTAATACTCCCCGCAGAATTGTAGCAAAATTGGTTAGGTAGTTTTTAAATTATTTAACATTTAATTTAACATGTATTCTGATGAGGAAATGCAATATTGAGAAATATAACTACAAAATTAAGACTGAAATAATAGGTCAAAGTTTTCGAAATCTCGTGTCCAGAAAGATCAAGCACTGAACTAAATTGTCACAAGAATTCCGGACAATTGATTATCTTTTGGCTAAGATTGTCACTGAAATTCATCCTTAAGAGACTTGAAGTCAAGTAACTTGACTAATCCGAACCAGGCCTAAGGGTGCTCTGAAATTGTAGAAGGTAGAGCCGAATTAAATAGTAGAATTTAAGCCGACGATCGGGACGGGGGTATTAATGTGGCGTTTGATTTTTTTGCAGAATGGTTTCGACGCTTCTAACCGATTCGATAGTATCTCGCAACCCGTCTTGCCACCGCCCCCAACAGTTCCAAACGCCGCCCAGCTAGCCGCGATGGCCAGCCACAGCGTGGCTATATCGCAAAAGAAAAACTTCCTAGGAGGGGGAACAGAAGGCGGTTACACCTTTTGGTAAACCATTATAACTTTTGTGAAACACTAAGTCTAAAAAAAAAAAAAGGCATTGTTGTCGAGATGATCCATGTAGGCAAATCTGATTTTTCTGTTAGAGTTCTGCTATTTTTCATATTGGGAGCAGCTATAATATTGATTAGTATATCTTGAGCGCGAACCGATCGCGAGACGTCGCCCGTTGCCGCGCGTAAGTCGGGCGATTGCTCGAAGCCGAGTGAGGCAAAGGCCGGCGATTGTAATCGGACGCGGGGACACGATCCCCGAGATGTTTGGCGATCGGTCGGCGACTCGAAAGATACTTATATAAAAGCAAAAATTTCACAAGAGAAACATTGAGAAGGGAAGACTCGTGCGACGCTTGTCATACGACCTCCGATAAAAACTGCTACTTACATTCGACTCGGAAAAAAGACCAGAAGTATATTTTGTAAAGTAACGATGCGTGGAAGTTTCTCTAGAGCCGGTTAGCTTTCTTTTGTCTTTTTTTTTTCTTTTTCTTTTCTTATTAAAAGCATGCCATGGTCTTGGCGGTGACTTCGCGAGAACGATCGAGCGGTACACGAACCTTTATTGACGTACTTAAAAGAAAAAATGAGTAGAAATTAAGAGGACGGTAATTATTTAAAGATGAAACGTATCGTTGTAAATCGTACGACTGCCAACCAAATAATTTCGAAACGGTAGCATTAAAAAAGGTGAATCCAATATTCTAAATATACTGTGAAACTTGAAAAAATCATCCCCCCCCCCCCCACCCCCAAGTACGTTTTGCTCGATCCTTCTGCATTTAACAGCTGACAAATTCCGAAACGCACGAGATTGTTCCATTGTTGTTTTTTTTTTCTTTCTCTTTATTTAACAAAAGGGTTGCTGAACACGAGCGAGAGTAGGGAACACGGTGTTGTTCTTCTCTTTAGAGTTAGCGGGTGAATACGTGCACCACTGGATGCGAGGGTTGTCTCATTCGCCTACAGGGATCGATATTCAAAGTGTGTTCTAAGCCTTTTTTTAAGCGCGACTTGGTTTTCTGCATGGCAGACCGAAGAGCAAAAGGGGGCTGCTCACGTTATTTCTGTTAATTACTGTTTACATGATTATTACTTTTTTTCCGAGACTCCTTCCTCCTCTGGCGCTCAAGGGGAGGGGGTCTCCATCGTCCAAAGTAACTCCTTTACTTTGGAGAGAAAACAAATCATCATGGGTAGCCCTGACGTTTAGAAAAAAAAAAACGCAAAAAAGAATATGTACGTGATAGGAGCCCGAGGAATGCGTGAGAGTCATTCGCGGTTGCCAAGCTGAACGACGCGCTTTGTATTTCGAATTCGACGACTATGCCAATGATATACTATTAACGTCGAATATTACAACCCATTAGAAGCCTTTCTTACGTTTCTTTGATAAAGAGAAATTCTCAGCCGAGACAGGAATACCTTCAGAAGGTTTCTTCCGGAGGTCATTAGAATCGCAGGATCGTGACACTTTTTTCTGGAAGTTAGAAAAAAAAAAGGGGGATAACGACGATGTTGAAGGCTCGAGTGCCGGAACATCGAGAAATTAAGCTTATAAATGCCGAAGATTCTCACGTATTCGACGACTTCAAAGATACTTACTACTCTACCTAAAAGTACGCACTCTCTTCTTTGAAATCAGTAGTCTTTCCTCCTAGTTGTTTCATGTTTCTTTTTTAAAAACGCAGATTAGCTAGGTCGGCTAACGAAGTTATTATTTAATTGAAGTAAAAAGGCTTGCCCGCGGCGCTCGAATTTCCTTAAAGCAGGTTAAATTGCGCTTTGATTGAAACAGTTGCCATGTAGCGGGGTCTGACACGTCATCGGACGTCTCCACTTGCTCCTACCAGATATAGATGTGTCCGAACTTTTTTCCAACTGTACAACACCGATCTCTGTAACGTCCAAAGATCCTCCATTGTTCTGAAAATTCTCCTGGAATTGTACGGGCAAGTGTATGGGAACTGGTTTCGACCGAAGCTTCGCGAAGGAAACAAGCAGCCGACTCAATTTCAAAGTACAAATTGAATATCCATGTAAGTAGAGGGGAGAAATTCGCGACAACGCGGCCAAGCCTTACGTCAGCCATATTAGGCGAGTTGCAATGATGATACGGTAAGCAACGCAGCGAGTTCGTAACGCCCGACGATTTAACACACAGTGCAGAATTGTTGACAGCCAACAACTACTAGCGACATATTTTCTGAGAACTTGAGACCTATTGTAAGAAAAGCGAAGGGACACGGAAATTCTGGCGATGATAACGAGAACCTAGATGCACAGCTACGAAACGACTGTTTTGCTCCGCGATCATAGCATATAGTGCAGTGTGCGCCTGCTGATGCGCCGCGCTCCGCGGGCGCACGATTTAAACACGATATTAATTAAGCAATGAAGATCGAAGAAACTAATTTACAATCGGTGATAGCTTAGGATAGGACCAAGAAGCGCAGTTCTATTTAGAAATTTTTCGAATGAGTGTTCCCGGAAAAACTTGACCAGTACTCTAATATGTTTTGCATTGGACTTTACAAGGGCGGGCATTCCATTGGGCCCGCCCGCGGAGTTATAGAAGTGAAAAAAATTCTCCATTCTCCCTCGATCGGAGGATTAGAAGCGAGTTGCAATTTAATTGAACGGAAAATACAAAGGTGATTTCGATTTTGCCTTAACGGGCTGTTAGTTGAATTTCTATGAGACATTTACCGCTTGGAAGTTTTACATCCATTTTCAGAGCATTGCCCGCATTTGAATTTTGCACTTTTAAAAGCAGGAACGTCCTGATATTGATACGGTTCTTTGTATTTTTGTGATATTCCGATTACCTCGAAATCTAAAGCAGGAATAAGTAGATGTTTTGTCTTCGTTTTCTACCGTCTCCTTGGATCATAGTTCAGCGTTCCGTCGGAAAGGGAACCTAGCCAGCAATAATTTGGAACCGAGACTTTTATAAATGGCGAAAAACGCACGACTGGCCAAATTTGTTGCCGCAGCGCCGTAACTTACGTTCACCTTGTACCTTTGATTCTCGTTACTTCTTTTTCCCTTCTCTTTTATTTTTTTCTTCCTTACGAGACGTACCTACAGCTACTCACTCACATTATGACCCAGCGTTCGGTAAAGAAGCGCGTAATCTCAATCTTGTTAAAAGAAAATGAAAAATCTAGTCCGAAGAGTCTGACTGATTGGGATAAAAGATGTGTCGCCATAGACCTTTTTCTCCTCGATCCGCGCGACGCCAGGTGCGAATAATTATACCACGCTGCATATTCATTTATTATACCCTCGAGGCATCCGACGAAAATTTATCAATCCTCTCCCTAAACGAGAACTCATGCCATTCCACTTTACGACATTGAGCCCACGATATCGACACATGTACGAGTAATATTTAGGAATCGGAGGACACACGCGTGCACCGCGAGGAGAAACGAGAAGCGAAGTTGTGTCGTTGTTTCGAACAATAGGGGGGGAGAAAAAAAATTATGTAAAACACTCTCGTCGAATTTTTGCGAGTCTGCATATCAGCGAAGGGGGCTACCTATTACTAGCTTACTTCGCTTATCGTTACATTGCGCAATAAATGCACGGAGCCACCTCAATCTTTGCAGCTACGACATGAATATTAAAAAAAGATGAAAGAAAGAACGATTGAAAAATAAAACACTTACCACTATAATAGACACACTAACCATCGAGGACTAAAAGTAACGAAAGACGGGAAGAAAGATGTGACGAAGCACCAATTGTCAGCTTTCATAGAAACTCGTACACACGAAGAAACATGTGAACTGTATTGTGTTAATATTTATATTTAAATTATTATTATTTAAACGATTTATTTGCAGATTTCTACAATTTAGATCAGAATTTACGCGACATATTTTGACCGATTATTTTGTATCGAGCGAGAGTGGTGGGAAGGTTTTATATCATGAAAAAAAAAAGTGTGCAATAAGCGTAATGTCTATTGTAACAATAAAGAAATGATATTAATTGCAACGGTGAACTTGTTATTACGTTGAGCGAGAGAGATTGAGAGAGAGAGAGAGAGACAGAAAGAAAGTGAGAGAGAGAGAGAGTCAGAGAGAAAGAGCGCGAGAGAGAGAGAGCATAACAAGAGAAATGAAAATGTACCATTGCAATCATCAAGTGTACTAGTTAATAAATATTACGATCATGGAATTCGTTACATACTGCCTTCTCCTTGTACATATATACAAGCTTGCAATGACTACATAATTCAATGGAATGGATATGGAGCAGTGAAATGCAAACCAAGGAATCGAAATTGAACAACTAAAGCGGATATAAAACTTTATATAATCACTGATATAACAACAGGATCGTTCAACTTTTCTCGCGATTAATATACACAAGTATGGTAATATGTACAAAATATACCTATCGACAGTCTGGCATTAATAAGTCTGGTATCTCCAGATTACGAACCATTCACTTTATTCGCATCGCTAATCGTACTTCCTGTTAGACAGGACTTTCTTCATAGTTTTCTCTAAAGTCGGTAACATTTCGCAATAATTGTCTACGCATTTTGTCGCACACTTCTCAAAGTCATCGCTGTACCTGTCCACTTCCCTCTGCGAGGGATTAGGACCCATCTTGTCTTTTATTTTGTCGTTGCAGTCCATAATGCACCTCTGCAATCGATTCTGAAAACCAACAGTTCATGTTTAACGCACTCGCTTGTGATCAACATTCGTCGTTTAATAGTCTTCAAGCACCGCACCTGAACTCTTTCGAATTCCCCTTGAACGTACTGCTGGGCCTTGTTCAAAGAGCCATTGCAGTTTTCTATGCAATGGTGTACTTTCTGTATGCTGTAGGACTCGTTGTCGCAGCAAGTCGCAGAGCACCTGTGCATCTCGCCCTGAAATCCAATATCATCGTCGCGGTACCGTGTTAGCTTCGTCAGATTTCATAGAAGTTTATAATTGAACAGCGTAGGTAAAGCATGCCCCGCGATATAACCTGAAATTATTATGCCGCCGACCGAGGTGTACCTGCATTTTTCTCAGGTATGATTTGTCGATCTCCTCCACCATTTTAGTCATATTCTCTTCCACTCGTCTTCTTTGCTCCTCGACCATTTTTGTGTATTCACTCTCCTCGAAACGTGTCTATCGAATAAAATAGAGTAGCCTAGCCGGTCTCCTTGATAGGGGCTCTATCAATACCCGCGTATATAGGAAAGAAACATATCGTTCAGGTTAGGTCAGTAATCGACATGTGCAGTTATGTAATCAAATTGAAATTCGTAATTGGCGGGTTAAATTATCAATGGATATGCACGGGACGAAGAAATATTCTCATTAACTGGTTTGTGACTTAAAACGTGTGAGGAATCATTTTTCCACAAGGTACTCGAGTACTTTCGCAATAACGTTCAGTTGAAATTAATATCGTCCCGGATAAATTAATATTCTGTTTAACTTCGAATACCATTAATATAAATGAAACTATGAATTATAATATTCATAATTTCAAATTGTCCAGTTCCATAAAAACTCGGCTTAGAAGGGGGGGGATAGGTACAACGATCCAGTAGCGCGGTTGCGCGGAGCTAGAGTTGTGCAACGCGCATGCGTAGTTAGTATAGGGTACGGGGCACACGAATCGGAAACCATTCCGGTCGCCTTTCTTCACTTGACCGGCCAAGATGTTGAATGCCGTATCGAAGGCAGCCACTGGGGCTTTGAGGGCCGTCAAACCTGCGCTTCTCCAAAATGAAGTGACTAAAATATCCGGAGCCCTGTCCGTCAACAGTGAGTATTAATACAAAATCATTTTACCATTCACCTTAATCGTCTTCCTCCGCTCATTGACACAGTTCCCAATTAGCGCCCCATCGTGCTCTATCAGAAACGTTACTGTGCATCGGGGCACCACCCTGTTTAGCTGCTTGCTTTCCTTCTGACATCTCTAACGAATTAACGGTCCTTTTTTTTTCATTAACACGAATCCCGAGTAAAACTAGTATTGATTATATAATCCGTATTATTCGACCAAACCGCAGCGGTGATACCACTGTGCCAACATGGCGGCATTTAAGGTCACTTCGACTAATTTTTTACCGCATTGAAACGATGTACCAGCACGATTGCGATCAATATTTTGATTGTATCGCGAATTTCGATGGATCTTTATCTGTTCTCTTGCGATGCTACGATGTAAAGGGCGTTCAGCTCTCCGCGCGCTGCCATCATCAATCGTGTCTCGTGGATATCGATGGCTCTTAATTTTCCCGATACAGATCTTTAGAATACCTTACGCACACAATCAATTGTATATTTCTTACAAAATTCGAACGATGGGGAACATTCGTCTGGTCGAGAATTCGAGATTCGTAGATTTTCGTTTGAAGTATGCACATGCAGTTTGTATTATGTAACTTACCTCCCATGAGTATTATCTAATATTTTGTTGAGCTTGTACTAATAATTGTCCCATCCTTGGATCCTTCACAGAAGAGTGGAATTAATGAAAAATATTTTCTCACAGAATACATGATTTTAATGTTCCAGAATTTGTTATATGCAAAGACAAATAGTGAATGTTGATTTTTAATTAGACAGGGAATATGCGAAAGCTGCAACTGCCAAGAGTGGCGCACATGGGAGGGTCGTCGCTGTCATTGGTGCCGTCGTTGACGTGCAATTTGACGATGAACTTCCACGAATCCTTAATGCCTTGGAGGTCCAGGACCGTTCTCCCAGGCTAGTCCTTGAAGTGGCTCAGCATCTGGGGGAGAACACAGTGCGCACCATCGCTATGGATGGTAATTTTACTTTCAAATTTCAATACCATTTATGTAATACATAGTCGTTTAGAATATTCGACGCAAATAGATTCTTTTAATTATTCAACAGTTTACAACAATTTAATTCAATTACATAGGTACCGAAGGTCTGGTCCGCGGTAACAGTGTTATCGATTCCGGTTTCCCTATCCGTATTCCCGTCGGTGCTGAAACCTTGGGCCGCATTATCAATGTCATCGGCGAACCAATCGACGAGCGTGGACCCGTCGCTACCGACAAGCTCGCCTCCATCCACGCGGACGCTCCCGAATTCGTAGAAATGTCCGTAGAACAGGAGATTCTGGTAACTGGAATTAAAGTCGTCGATCTCCTCGCTCCCTACGCTAAGGGTGGAAAAATTGGTACATCACGCGTTCTATTTAATCTTCCGTTTCAACTTCTTCAATCTGTTTTTGCTAATTTTCTCTGAATTGAACACAGGTTTGTTCGGTGGCGCCGGTGTCGGCAAAACTGTATTAATTATGGAGCTGATCAACAACATAGCTAAAGCTCATGGTGGTTACTCCGTGTTTGCTGGCGTGGGTGAGCGAACTCGCGAGGGCAATGACTTGTACCACGAGATGATCGAAACCGGTGTCATCTCGCTGAAAGACAAGACCTCGAAGGTAGCGCTGGTGTACGGACAGATGAACGAACCACCGGGCGCTCGTGCCCGTGTCGCGTTGACTGGCTTGACCGTTGCCGAATATTTCCGAGATCAAGAAGGACAGGATGTGTTGCTGTTCATTGACAACATCTTCAGGTTTACTCAAGCTGGTTCGGAAGTACGTGTAATCGATAGTACACCTTCTGCAGTCAGTTAAATCTTCTCTACTAATAACTCTTTACTCTTAAAGGTGTCGGCCTTGCTGGGTCGTATTCCATCCGCCGTAGGTTACCAGCCAACTCTGGCCACCGACATGGGTAGCATGCAGGAGCGTATCACAACAACGAAGAAGGGATCCATCACTTCTGTGCAGGCTATTTACGTGCCTGCTGATGACTTGACAGATCCTGCCCCTGCCACCACATTCGCTCACTTGGACGCTACCACTGTATTGTCCCGTGCCATCGCCGAGCTTGGTAATTATAGGAGTTGCTTCTACATTTATTGGCTTTGTAATTCGAATTAGAAGCGTGACGAGGAATCATGTGAACTGTTAGGTATCTATCCCGCTGTCGATCCTCTTGACTCTACCTCCCGTATCATGGATCCCAACATCATTGGTATCGAGCATTACAACGTTGCTCGTGGCGTGCAGAAGATCTTGCAGGATTACAAGTCGCTTCAAGATATCATTGCCATCCTGGGTATGGATGAGTTGTCCGAGGAAGACAAGCTTACTGTCGCGCGTGCGCGTAAGATTCAGAGGTTCTTGTCCCAGCCATTCCAGGTACATATAAATTTCCGCTCCGTTTTATTATGCAATTTTATTGGTCCTTATTAACCATTTTATTCATTGGCATTGTTTAGGTTGCCGAGGTGTTCACCGGCCATGCCGGCAAATTAGTACCGATACAAGAAACTATCAAAGGATTCCAAAAGATCTTGGGTGGAGACTACGATCACCTCCCAGAAGTCGCGTTCTATATGGTCGGCCCGATCGAAGAAGTAGTAGCAAAGGCAGAATCGTTAGCCAATCAATAAGTCGGCTCTCACAGTCATCGTAATCATGTCATTAAATAATTAAAACGATCTTCTAATAATACAGGCCTGTCTCTTTTTTATGTAACGGGAAATAGCGGATTTCATCGGGAGGAGTAAGCGTCCTCGAACGGGGATTAGAAGATTGTTTTCTCGTTGTTCAGAGAAGTTCACAAAGCCATACGAAATTCTGGGGAACATCGTGAACGATAATCAATTAAAATTGTCACATGGATTTCGTTTGATTTCGTTCAGGATGTTCTCGCAATCCATAGATCGACTCGATAAGCATATTGTTATTACTTAGCATATACTGCAACGCTATAGTATATGTTAGAAACTAATAAAAATTTTACAAAAACGTATGGATGAATGTGCACTTTAAGGATCCTTCGTTTTCGTAAAACAGTCTTTTTCTTTTAATTTAACGCAGGAATAAAAGAATTACACCTCCGTTTCCAAATGTGGAAGAATATATTCTTTGCCACTTTAGCCATCGCAATACTTAAACTTTTAAAATACTTAGTGTAGAAAAATACTGTTGATCTTTTCGTTACGAAAAATTAAGCTAAACATCACCTTCAGTTATCAAAATCAATCATAGGCTTTTTCAATCGATAAGTGTCTTTCAGGACCTGAAATAGAAAACAGAAAGTAGGCTCGTTAGATTCGAAACACTGTCCGATTACATGATTTAGAAATAGTAATAACGTTTATTACCCTCCACTGTTCCATGGTCAGGTACATAACATTTTGAATGCTTGGCACTTTTCCTGCCTTAATTTGAGCAGTCATGTCTTTAGAACACGGTTGGACCACCAGTATCCCAAAGCTGTCTACGATCAAATAAGTACACATAGCATAGAAATCGCATATTTCTGCTATCATCGAAATTAGTTACCTTTCGATATCTTTACTTGCCCATCCCTGACGAGAAACGATATTTGCAGCATATTCTCGATAGTTTTCCCAAAGTCCCTTGGGTGCAGAATTAATTTAAAGAAATCAATGGGCTCGCGATGGGTCTTATAATAACGCGTAATGAACCCTTTCATTTTTACAGTTTGTTCTAGACTTTCCTCCTCTTTGTCAACCGTTACAACATTCTCCGGCCTTTTTATCGCTGCCTGAGTCTCTCTGACTACTGGTTTTCTTCTCTGGTTCACTTCCTTCATCTCTAATGGCGCTAAAGTACCTAAGAACAGAGAATAGACTGGCTCGTACTTGTTTCTTTAAATTAATTGCGAAAACTATTTAACAAAGAAATTTTCATGGAACCTAATAATGTGGTATACTGAGGCGCCGTGCTAACGCATTTTGTAACTTGTGATTCTAAAACCGACCAATTCGGTGTTTCCGTCACAACATCTGGAAGCTGCTTTACGTATTCTACCTAAATCATATAAACATTCAGAATTGGTTACAGATACAGCGATATCGATCGCGAAACAGCAATATAGCTGTTATCTCAGGAACATACCAGCTTCTGAGCAAATTCTGCATGATTATACGAGTACACGAATCGTGTTAAAGACCGGGTACACTGTTTTAAAACTCTAGAGGACACGTTCATCATTTGCGAGTCCAGTAACACTTCTTCTTGATTGTGTACTGAAAATAATACGTATTAAAAAGCTGGATATATAAGAGTATGTAAAACAGACAAATACACGCGATACATACTCTTTTCTTCTACAGTCGTTTCAGAGTTTATGCTATCCGTTTGTTCCATACATAATTCTAGAGTTTGTATAGTATTTTCACCGACTGCGTCTTCTAGAAATTTCGCACTGATTAGAAGATTTGTTTCCCGAGGATGTACATAGTTTGTGCCTAAAGATCTTACCAAGAGATTCAGCCGTGTTGATAACATTTCTTAGAATTTCTTTGCGCTGAAGCGGGGATCGTATAGTTGATGACCTCTCATCCGAGCTGGAATTGTCCCTGGACATTTTGAACCCTCTTTTTTACTGCAACATTTTATTGTTCATGATAATTTATATCAGAGTGCAAGCTAGCAGAAAATAATGGCAATTCTCTGGCTGCTTATTATCAATACTACTGAACCATAAAGTAAAAAATTGCAATGGTACCTACGTGGTATTGTTGGTAACTATATTAACAACAATATATGACAACATCGAGCGGTAACAGTTCCTAATGCTCAAACCTACTGTTTGACAAACAGACAGTTAATAATCAAATACTCCGTGCAACAGTATTTCCATTGTTCTTAAAGTAACAACAGAACCTTGCAAACGTTGAGTCGTCAGCAGACCTAGCACTAACTGACATTAACCATTTATCACTGCAAAACGGACTATGCTAATATTTACGAATTGGAACTGGCGTGATTGTTCCATCGCAAAGTTGTTTATTAACAAGTGATTTATCCGCAGCTGTTGTTGTTCCTTAATAATCCTATCGCGGTGTAAATCGATTTGAATCGTATTCGGAGGAACGAGACGCGAGAGAAGAGCAGTTTCTGATTAAAGAACGCACCAGGCAAACTTTTGACAGCTCGTGGTGACGAAAACTATCGTGCGTTTTAAGTTCGACTAAAGAATTAAAATAACGGGCATGGAAAACACCTCGAACAAGGTATTGCTCCTAAGTGCTCAATAATCTTGGAAGGTGCTACCTTAATCTCGTAATATGAATTTGTAGGAAGAGCAGAACAATCAGGATGATTCAGACTCTGAAATAGATGAGGTAGAGCCCAGACTCAAATTCGTCAGGATGAGGAGCGACCTGGAACGTATATTGCAAAACGATGCAGCTAGTTGCATTGCTGTGCATCCCAAGGTGTGAAGAATAATTCTATGACATTTGTACACGTCTCTTAATACGTTCGTTCAGGCAAATCGTGCCAGGGAGGTTAAGCTGGCTTATTTAGATACAGTGACTCCCGAAAATATTCGGATACTTTTTAAGATCGCATAACTTTTTTTAAAATTAATTCAAACGGCTTAAGTTTTTTTTTAGAAGCTAGAAGGATTAGTTTGTTAAGTGACATGTTTCGTCGTTTTGGAAAAAATTGCAATTGATCGGAATAGCGAAGAAAATAGTGAGGGTCGCTTTTTAAACCTTTTTTTGAGCCTGCAATGAAAATTCAAAAAACCCGTTTGTAGATTTAAGTAAGTTGTATACATGCTGAAAATTTCATCAAAATCGGTTAACATTGCTCTGAGCTACAAACGTTTAAAGATCGCAGAAGAACGTCGAAAATCGCTGATTTCGGGAATTTCCGCGATTCTTTCCGTTACTTAAATCTACAAACGGGTTTTTTTGAATTTTCATTGCAGGCTCACAAACAAAAGTTTAAAAAACGACCTTCACTATTTTCTTCGCTATTCCGATCAATTGCAATTTTTTCCAAAACAACGAAACATGTCACTTAGCAAACTAATCCTTCTAGCTTCTCAAAAAAAAACTCAAATCGTTTGGATTAATTTTCAAAAAGTTATGCGATTTTAAAAAGTGTCCACAAATTTTCGGGAGTCACTGTATATCATAGAAACACTGACTCGAATATAATTGAATTGAAAGCTTTTGGCCCCGTTGTAATTTTCGCCCTATACTGCGTTTTATGTAAACCAGGAAATCTGTTATCTTCTATAGACCACTGGTTTTAAATTAAAGTGGTTGCAATTTAATTTCTGCTTAGTTCCTGTGCCTGGGCTCGCACTGGGGTATGATACATCTGCTGGACCACCAAGGTAATAACATCGAGTCTAAGACTCTGCAAGCGCACACAGTCGCCGTGAACCAAATCTCCATAGATTACAATGGAGATTTCATCGCGTCGTGTAGCGACGACGGGAAGGTTTTTATATATGGTCTTTATAGTACAGAGAATAATCACAATATGAGTATGGGTAGATTGGTTAAAAGCATAGCCATAGACCCGAATTACTATAAGAGCGGTAGCGGAAGAAGATTCATTACAGGTATCTCTTTAAGCATACATTAGTTTTTATAAAGACTCTCCGGTGGTAAACAAATAATATTTTCAGGGGACGATAAGCTGGTTTTGTATGAGCAGACTTTTTTATCTAGAATGAAACAGACTGTGTTATGCGAAGCAGAAGGCGGGGTAAGATCAGTCGCTTGGACTGGACACTTTGTGGCTTGGGCGTCGGACATTGGTGTTAGGGTTTACGATATAAACGCAAGATGTTCGTTGGTCCTCATTAAATGGACTAAGTCTGCCGAGTGAGTGAAAGAGCGAGACGTGAGATTCTTATGGAACTTGGCAATCGAAACAGTCCTTAATCGAGATAATTCCATCGCTTTTACAGTGCTTTACCGGAACACTACAGGTGTAACCTTCGCTGGTCGGACGACAGAACGTTATTAATTGGGTGGGTTGATATAGTAAGAGTTTGCCAAATTAGGAAAAGATCGATACACGAGATGGCCAATAGGGACTTACCGGAATATGTAGTGGATCCAGGTATGCTTGTCATCAAATAAATATAGAAGTACAGCGAATAGTAACAGTTTAATTTCAGTGTCAACATTCCAAGTGGACTTTTACATTTCTGGTATCGCGCCTTTAGAAAATCAGTTAGTATTATTAGGCTGTCTAAAGGAACCAAATGAGAATGGGAAAAGTCAGCGGCCAACGGTGCACGTCGTCGAACCAAAGTACCAAGATTTTTCTATCGTCTGTGCGAACTCCCTCTCGCTTCGTGGCTACAAAGAGTACAGCTGTAATGATTATCATTTAGATTGTCTGCAGGAAGAGAACAGGTACGTTCAGTCCCATTAATTTCACTATGCGCGTTAAGACTGCTCTTATGTTCTCTTATTTGCACTCAGATTTTTTATCGTGAGTCCAAAGGACATTGTTGTGGCTAGTTTATACGATGCGGACGATAGAATCGAATGGCGTCTAAATCATGGAAAATTTGAGCAAGCATTAGAAGCAGTGACAATAAATAACAGCAAAGATTGCAAGAAGTACACGCTAGTGAACGTCGGTCGCGTGTACCTGGATCACTTACTGGCGTGTGGGAAATATGATGAGGCGGGGAAACTCTGCTTAAAAGTTCTAGGAAGGGATAAGAAGCTGTGGGAGGAGGAAGTTAGTCGTTGGTTAAATTACGAGATACTGTCTCATCTTCGATTCGATTAACGCTATGCTCTTTCGCAGGTGTATAAATTTGCAAGGGTGCACCAATTACGGTCCATTTCCTCTTATCTTCCGAGGGGGGACGTGAAGTTAGACCCGTTGATCTACGAAATGGTTCTCTACGAATATTTAAAAATGGACCCCGATGGATTTCTTCAGCTAGTCAAAGAGTGGTCCCCGAAGTTGTACAAAGTCGCAGCTGTCGTTAACGGTGTTCTGGAACACCTTCTGGTTCGCAGTCAACGGCAGAACGTGCTCTTAGAAGCTTTAGCCCTTTTGTATATTCACGACGGGAAGTACGACAAAGCGCTGGCCATGTATTTGAAGCTAAGGCACAAAGATGTGTTTCAACTTATCCAGAAATATCAATTGTACCGTACCGTTTACGACATGATAGAAGGCTTAATGGATTTAGACACGGACAGGGCTATACAGTTTTTCTTAGAAAAGGACAGAGTGCCGTCAGAAATTGTTGTACAGAAATTGCAGCACAATCATCGATATTTATACCTGGTAAGATTGAAGATGAAAGACTTTCGGAGTAGCTACGGGTTCACGTTTATTAATGCTTCGAAAATTTCTTCGCGCCAGTATCTAGATGCGCTAGATAAGAAAGATAGGAAAGATTCGAAGGACAAGTACCATGGATTGCTGGTCCGACTATACGCCGATTACTCCCGAGACAAGTTATTGCCACTTTTACGTCGCTCCGATAATTACCCCATACAACAGGCACTGGATATTTGCACTCAGCGAAAATTCTACCCAGAAATGGTGTACTTGCTTGATAAAATTGGAAATGCTTCTGAAGCTCTGGCGCTCATGACGAGGGAATTAAATGATATGGAGAGCGCGATCGCGTTCTGCCAGGAGCACGATGACGAGGAATTGTGGAACGACTTGATCAACTACTCTCTGGACAAGCCTAGTAAGTAATGATAGTTCTTCCGCGTAACTCCGCTAAATTAAACCGCTTCGTTTCAGAGGCCATCACGTTCCTGCTTCAAAAGATAGGCACCTATGTGGACCCCAGGCTCATGGTGCAGAGGATAGAACCGTCCCTAGAAATTCCCGGGCTGAAGAAAGCTTTAGTTAAATTGCTGTGCGATTACAATCTTCAAGTGTCCATACAAGAGGGTTGTAAAAAGACTTTATCTAATGATTATTTTAATCTACACGAAAGGCTGGTTAAATGCCACCAGAAAGGAATATTTATAGATGGTTTGTATTTATGAGACGATTATAGTGATTGTGTGTTATGTTTATGCTTGTGATATTCTTTCTTATCAGATGACCAAATGTGCGGAGCGTGCCATAGGAAAATAATTGTAAGAGGTATCTATTGAAATAACGTGAACCTGGTTAGGTTTAATATTAACTTCACTTTTATTACATTCCTCCGATTATTATTTGTTGTAGAGTCGAGGAACTTAGTTGTATTTTATTGCAAACACTCGTTTCACGAAGGTTGTCTAGAGAATTTCAAGGTGGTGGTATGTATCTGAATTTTTCACTCATGTAAAACGCATCGTACAAGTTTCCATGTGCCTCGATCTTCTGTTCGCAGGAAAACTGTGTCATATGTAATTCACAGAAGGATACGTCGCCTGGTAAAAAATGATACAGGTACGATTTAGAGAAATACTTGGAAACAACTCCCTCGCACTCATATATCGCCCACGTCTGTATCGCCGGTTTTTAATCTTCCTAATATTTGGTCAATGATAGAACACTTCGTGCATATCTGGAATACTTTGAGGCACCCAGGACATGTCGAATATGGCTAGAAATTCAACGATCCTATGAAAATTTATGAACGCGGCATAACATTTTAAATACAAACGAAGGAGAGGATTACTTCTTGTCCATCGCAGGTTTTCACAATAGCTTGGCATTGGTCGCAAGTTCTTTTCATTTGCGGAGTAACATTGGGCCTGCAACGTTCTTCTTTGCTTTCTTTACTGCTCGTAGACGTCTTGGAAGTAGATGTCTCATCTTTCTCTTGCCTATCGGGTGTAACTGGCAAGTTAGACACTTTCGAGTGAACAGATTGGCCCGAGTCAGAAGAGCTCTGAAATGATATTTTTATCTGAATTCTAAATCCATTCTGCGGTTTGAAATACGCACTGTCGTGCCGGGACATTCTTCTGCGGAAGATCTCGAATGAGTTTCTGGCAACGCGTGGCAGTCTATGCAAAATCCGCAGATACTGCACGAGACATCCGACTTTTCTCTCGCCAGCTGTGATTGTATATCAGCGTCAGAATTCTTTTCCAAAGTACTGGTCTCCCAGGATTTTGGACATTTGGCAAACGCTTTGAAATGTTGTATCGTAAAGTCTATTACGTTCCGAGGCTTTACTGCGGAGACCAGTAAAGTTGAAGCTTACAGTGAAATGAGGAATGCAAAAGACCTGTCTAAGAAGAATGGGTAGAATGTTTATCCCATTAAGGAACTCATTACCAACTAGCAGCGTTTGAGTGTAATCCGCGATCAGTTGCTTTACTTCGGGATGATCTGCCAGGTATTCCGTTTGCTCGGCGATGTTGGAGTACTGTTAAATGAACGAAGCCTACAATTTTTAGATTCCTATATACGGCCAGTAAACAATCTCTTACTTTCACATCCAAGTATTTGGAAAACATTTCAATGTCTTCCTTCCAACGATCTCGCAACGGCGTTGTTATTCCTATAGTTTTACTTGTGATCTTTGGATCAACCAATGGATTGAGTTTCAAGATGTAAGGCACATCTAGCCAGTTGTGTCGAAGTATTTTACCTTGCGGAGTCAAATGAGTTCTTATGGTATGCACAGTTCCATCTTCCCTGTGTATCTTACGTTCAATTGTATAGACGCTTAAATAATGGCCATCTATTTCCATATGTTCTGCCCGGGTGCACGTCTATCGAAACAATATCCTCTTATTTAAATTCATTGACATAAATCTGCGATATCTTACATAGTTAGATGTAGTAAGTTCCCCATCTATGGTAATGCTCTCGAAGGACAACATTCCTTCGTAATTTATAAGCGCCAAGTATCGCATTAGCAGTATATTTACTCCCTCGCTTATGAATTTACTGTTGTAGTGGCAGGACAAGTCTTTAGTCTCCGCGCACCTATCGCACGGATAAGTGCGTATCAGTTTTACATGATAGAAATTGTCTTCGCTGCCAATATAAACTGTTCTCTCGTGCAGCCCGTCATCTTCGTACACGAATCTGAAATATCGTAGAACGTTAATGCGTCCGAGGGCGAGCGTCGAGGCGAGGCTTTCGTTGAAGTCAAGTAACTCTGTTCTCTTCTCTTCCAGGCAATGGAGTTTCGACGTTGCTGAGCTAATAACCTTTGACCCACCGAAGTGGCCGTCGATGAACATCGAAGATTGCACGTGCACTAAAAGTTCATGGGCGTGGGGCCCGATGGATTCCGCTAGAATGCAGTAGCCGCCTATCGGCTTAGAGTCCCTTGCAGATTCACTTTTCAAACAAACCATCAACGTCTCCCGGAAGCATAAAGCTTTTCGTTTCACGTCCTCTGGAGTACAAACGAAAGAAAGGGCGTTTTGGAGTACGCGAACTTGATGTTCCTTTCAGAGCTACATATTTGTACTGCTCGGCGGCGGAAGTGACATATATTTTGCAAGGCGTAGACATAACTACATTCCACGTGTCTGATTTCCCCAACGACGAATAGACTTATCAATGTGTACATTATATATATTTTTCTATATCAGATTTTATTACGCACCGTTTTCGTGGATGCTTGTCTATTTTATTTATCGAATATCTTCATTCGTTGTTGGAGAAATTTGGTTGGAACCAATCATTCGAATGGGGTGTTTCAGACCGAATTATTTTATCCGAGAACCTTCTGAACGTTTTACTGTTTCGTTTGAGAGCCGTTGACCGTAAGCCTCTAAGTTCGCTGTATATACTATTGTATACATAGCAGTTTGCGGAGTGAAATCATTCTACGTATAATAAATAGAACTGGGAATGTTGCGAGAGATCTGTACATCAGTATGTGCAGTAAACAGTCTGTGAAATCGTTGTAATATCCCGCATTTTGTACAGCAAGGTGCCATTATTGTATAAAGTTTTAGTATATTCTGTAGTATTTAAAAGTCGCAAGTCCATGTAGCGCGTTCTACCCAGGCCTTCGTGTAAATACGAATTTCTGAATTGCATCGTAGAATGTACTTAATATATAACTTTTTCACGCCGCTTCTAAAGTTTTACCCCAATCGATTCTTGAAGCTTCTCTGCGGTGATTTTTATAATTAAAGTACGTTGTTCCTTACAATTACAAGCAGGCCTTTCCTTATTCGTCGAAAAAAGAAGTAACGAGCGTATTTACCAATTAAGAATTCAGGGATCCATTTCTGAATATCAAACGGCTCACAGCAAATTTCTTCCTTCTTCTCCGACATCTTAACGGCTTATCGTAAACAAACACTCAATGGAAAAAAGAAGAACCACAAGTTTGAAAGTAGCTTTTTCACAAGACCGAAGTGAAACCCATAGAATATCACTGTGGGTTCGATCAGCGTTAAACCTGCAAAATGAACATTAGAAGATTGTCGAAGAGGCGATTAGACCGTCATACCTGCGAGTTGGCAAAATCTTCCGAGAGTAATTTGCCGAAATTACCGCCGAACGCAAGATTTTATTTACGATGGAAACGGAATTTTCAAAAGAAAATTTTGGTTTCCGTGAACCATCCACTAACACGTAACTTTTTACGCAGCTATGCTGCCATCGCTTTTGAGAAAAGGCGACACGGACGGTCGTCGTTTTGGTGGGTGATACATCCTTGCAGCGACTTCAGGTAACTCTGGGCTTTGGGAAGGTTTAATGGATAGTCAACTATAGAAACTCTGCTTTAAAGATCGCAGGCGGGTTTCATCTGTGAATATTTGTTCTTCCAGGTTTTGCTGGGACCTTCTAATGATGCTCAATTTCCTCTACATTTTCATAACTGTGCCATATATTTTGGCCTTTCACAGAGTAGCCAAAAGCTCTGCTCCAAAGATTTGGAAGCCAGTGAACCCTGCGTACATAATCTGCGTAATAGATATCGTTCTGAATTTCATAACTGGATTCAGTTCACTCGATGGTCATGAAATCTTTCTAGATCCAACTCTAACGATATGGTCATTCAATTTATTTCCTTCTTTCGTCTCAAATAAATTTTATGCTTGCTTAAAGTATCGGTTTTGTACAGGCATTACCTGCAAGGGTATTTTCTGATTGATTTTGTATCTTCGATTCCATACACATGGTTTCACAAAGGCATCATACTGCCTCCAGGTCCTGCCTCTAACTCTATCTTGTTAATCCCTGAATTCCTGCCACTTGTAAAGATTCTGCGTATTTATACATTACGCTTTTACATCAAGCAAGTGACTACGGTAAGAGCTACCGATAAGAGAGATTTAAACCATGAGCGAACCCTTTAAGAGTTACCATTTACCCATAGAATTTTCTAGACCTTTACGCTTTCTCATCCGGAAAAGAAAACCATTTGGTTAGTGCTGCTGACGATATTGATATTGCACTGGTGTAGCTGCATATCGCATCTCCTTCCATTCATTATCGCACATACGTTTGGAATGACCAAGGAGGTACTATTTAAGTTTATTTAACAAATCAGAGGAGAGACGTTCCCTACGTCTCTGACGGTGGAGTGAAACTAAGTCACAAGCCAGTTTGCTTCTAGGAATCTGAAATGTATCTAATTACTTCAGGATTGTATAAAAAATCCGATGCAGATATTTATTTAATTTATCTGCATATTGGAGTGAGCAACTTCTTCGGATCAAGCTTCACCGAATTCGCTACTTTGGGCAAAGTAGATACTCCCACG